>OY292376.1:2918568-5812136 GCA_958496195.1 Timandra comae
GATTCATAGCAAGTGATTGATTCGTAGCAGCTGATCGATTCGTAGCAAGTGATGGATTCGTAGCAAGGGATGGATTCGTAGCAACTGATCGATTCGTAGCAAGTGACGGATTCGTAGCAACTGATTGATTCGTAGCAACTGATCGATTCGTAGCATGTGACGGATTCGTAGCAAGTGATGGATTCGTAGCAAATGACGGATTCGTAGCAAATAACGGATTCGTAGCAAGTGATGGATTCGTAGCAAATGATCAATTCGTAGCAAGTGATTGATTCGTAGCAGCTGATCGATTCGTAGCAAGTGATGGATTCGTAGCAAATGATGGCTTCGTAGCAAGTGACGGATTCGTAACAAGTGATGGATTCGTAGCAAATGACGGATTCGTAGCAAATAACGGATTCGTAGCAAGTGACGGATTCGTAGCAAGTGACGGATTCGTAGCAAGTGATGGATTCGCAGCAAATGATCAATTCGTAGCAAGTGATTGATTCGTAGCAGCTGATCGATTCGTAGCAAGTGACGGATTCGTAGCAAGTGATGGATTCGTAGCAAGTGATGGTTCGTAGCAAGTGACGGATACGTAGCAAGTGATGGATTCGTAGCAAGTGATAGATTCGTAGCAACTGATCGATTCATAGCAACTGATCGATTCGTAGCAAGTGATGGATTCGTAGCAACTGATGGATTCACAGCAAGTGATGGATTCGTAGCAAATGATGGCTTCGTAGCAAGTGACGGATTCGTAGCAAGTGATGGATTCTTAGCAAATGACGGATTCGTAGCAAATGATGGCTTCGTAGCAAGTGACGGAGTCGTAGCAAGTGATGGATTCGTAGCAAATGACGGATTCGTAGCAAATAACGGATTCGTAGCAATTGACGGATTCGTAGCCAGTGACGGATTCGTAGCAAGTGACGGATTCGTAGCAAATGATCGATCCGTAGCAAGTGATTGATTCGTAGCAGCTGATCGATTCGTAGCAAGTGACGGATTCGTAGCAAGTGATGGATTCGTAGCAAGTGATGGATTCGTAGCAAGGGATGGATTCGTAGCAACTGATCGATTCGTAGCAAGTGACGGAGCAAGTGACGGATTCGTAGCAACTGATCGATTCGTAGCAACTGATCGATTCGTAGCAAGTGACGGATTCGTAGCAAGTGATGGATTCGTAGCAAATGACGGATTCGTAGCAAATAACGGATTCGTAGCAATTGACGGATTCGTAGCAAGTGATGGATTCGTAGCAAATGATCAATTCGTAGCAAGTGATTGATTCGTAGCAAGTGACGGATTCGTAGCAAGTGATGGATTCGTAGCAAGTGATAGATTCGTAGCAACTGATCGATTCATAGCAAGTGACGGATTCGTAGCAACTGATCGATTCGAAGCATCTGATCGATTCGTAGCAAGTGATGGATTCGTAGCAACTGATCGATTCGTAGCAAGTGACGGATTCGTAGCAAGTGATGGCTTCGTAGCAAGTGATGGATTCGTAGCAAGTGACGGATTCTTAGCAACTGATCAATTCGTAGCAAGTGATGGATTCGTAGCAACTGACGGATTCGTAGCATCTGATCGATTCGTAGCAAATGACGGATTCGTAGGAATTGATCGATTCGTAGCATATGATCGATTCGTAGCAACTGATCGATACGTAGCAAGTGACGGATTCGTAGCAACTGATGGATACGTAGCAACTGACGGATTCTTAGCAACTGATCGATTCGTAGCAAGTGACAGATTCGTAGCAACTGATCGATTCGTAGTAACTGCTCGATTCGTAGCAAGTGACGTATTCGTAGCAACTGATGGATTCGTAGCAAGTGATGGATTCGTAGCAAGTGACGAATTCGTAGCAAATGACGGATTCGTAGCAAATGATGGCTTCGTAGCAAGTGACGGATTCGTAGCAAGTGATGGATTCGTAGCAAATGACGGATTCGTAGCAAATAACGGATTCGTAGCAATTGACGGATTCGTAGCAAGTGACGGATTCGTAGCAAGTGACGGATTCATAGCAAGTGATTGATTCGTAGCAGCTGATCGATTCGTAGCAAGTGATGGATTCGTAGCAAGTGACGAATTCGTAGCAAATGACGGATTCGTAGCAAATGATGGCTTCGTAGCAAGTGACGGATTCGTAGCAAGTGATGGATTCGTAGCAAATGACGGATTCGTAGCAAATAACGGATTCGTAGCAAGTGACGGATTCGTAGCAAGTGACGGATTCGTAGCAAGTGATGGATTCGCAGCAAATGATCAATTCGTAGCAAGTGATTGATTCGTAGCAGCTGATCGATTCGTAGCAAGTGACGGATTCGTAGCAAGTGATGGATTCGTAGCAAGTGATGGTTCGTAGCAAGTGACGGATACGTAGCAAGTGATGGATTCGTAGCAAGTGATAGATTCGTAGCAACTGATCGATTCATAGCAACTGATCGATTCGTAGCAAGTGATGGATTCGTAGCAACTGATGGATTCACAGCAAGTGATGGATTCGTAGCAAATGATGGCTTCGTAGCAAGTGACGGATTCGTAGCAAGTGATGGATTCTTAGCAAATGACGGATTCGTAGCAAATGATGGCTTCGTAGCAAGTGACGGAGTCGTAGCAAGTGATGGATTCGTAGCAAATGACGGATTCGTAGCAAATAACGGATTCGTAGCAATTGACGGATTCGTAGCCAGTGACGGATTCGTAGCAAGTGACGGATTCGTAGCAAATGATCGATCCGTAGCAAGTGATTGATTCGTAGCAGCTGATCGATTCGTAGCAAGTGACGGATTCGTAGCAAGTGATGGATTCGTAGCAAGTGATGGATTCGTAGCAAGGGATGGATTCGTAGCAACTGATCGATTCGTAGCAAGTGACGGAGCAAGTGACGGATTCGTAGCAACTGATCGATTCATAGCAACTGATCGATTCGTAGCAAGTGATGGATTCGTAGCAACTGATGGATTCACAGCAAGTGATGGATTCGTAGCAAATGATGGCTTCGTAGCAAGTGACGGATTCGTAGCAAGTGATGGATTCTTAGCAAATGACGGATTCGTAGCAAATGATGGCTTCGTAGCAAGTGACGGAGTCGTAGCAAGTGATGGATTCGTAGCAAATGACGGATTCGTAGCAAATAACGGATTCGTAGCAATTGACGGATTCGTAGCCAGTGACGGATTCGTAGCAAGTGACGGATTCGTAGCAAATGATCGATCCGTAGCAAGTGATTGATTCGTAGCAGCTGATCGATTCGTAGCAAGTGACGGATTCGTAGCAAGTGATGGATTCGTAGCAAGTGATGGATTCGTAGCAAGGGATGGATTCGTAGCAACTGATCGATTCGTAGCAAGTGACGGAGCAAGTGACGGATTCGTAGCAACTGATCGATTCGTAGCAACTGATCGATTCGTAGCAAGTGACGGATTCGTAGCAAGTGATGGATTCGTAGCAAATGACGGATTCGTAGCAAATAACGGATTCGTAGCAATTGACGGATTCGTAGCAAGTGATGGATTCGTAGCAAATGATCAATTCGTAGCAAGTGATTGATTCGTAGCAAGTGACGGATTCGTAGCAAGTGATGGATTCGTAGCAAGTGATGGTTCGTAGCAAGTGACGGATACGTAGCAAGTGATGGATTCGTAGCAAGTGATAGATTCGTAGCAACTGATCGATTCATAGCAAGTGACGGATTCGTAGCAACTGATCGATTCGAAGCATCTGATCGATTCGTAGCAAGTGATGGATTCGTAGCAACTGATCGATTCGTAGCAAGTGACGGATTCGTAGCAAGTGATGGCTTCGTAGCAAGTGATGGATTCGTAGCAAGTGACGGATTCTTAGCAACTGATCAATTCGTAGCAAGTGATGGATTCGTAGCAACTGACGGATTCGTAGCATCTGATCGATTCGTAGCAAATGACGGATTCGTAGGAATTGATCGATTCGTAGCATATGATCGATTCGTAGCAACTGATCGATACGTAGCAAGTGACGGATTCGTAGCAACTGATGGATACGTAGCAACTGACGGATTCTTAGCAACTGATCGATTCGTAGCAAGTGACAGATTCGTAGCAACTGATCGATTCGTAGTAACTGCTCGATTCGTAGCAAGTGACGTATTCGTAGCAACTGATGGATTCGTAGCAAGTGATGGATTCGTAGCAAGTGACGAATTCGTAGCAAATGACGGATTCGTAGCAAATGATGGCTTCGTAGCAAGTGACGGATTCGTAGCAAGTGATGGATTCGTAGCAAATGACGGATTCGTAGCAAATAACGGATTCGTAGCAATTGACGGATTCGTAGCAAGTGACGGATTCGTAGCAAGTGACGGATTCATAGCAAGTGATTGATTCGTAGCAGCTGATCGATTCGTAGCAAGTGATGGATTCGTAGCAAGTGATGGATTCTTAGCAAATGACGGATTCGTAGCAAATGATGGCTTCGTAGCAAGTGACGGATTCGTAGCAAGTGATGGATTCGTAGCAAATGACGGATTCGTAGCAAATAACGGATTCGTAGCAAGTGACGGATTCGTAGCAAGTGACGGATTCGTAGCAAGTGATGGATTCGCAGCAAATGATCAATTCGTAGCAAGTGATTGATTCGTAGCAGCTGATCGATTCGTAGCAAGTGACGGATTCGTAGCAAGTGATGGATTCGTAGCAAGTGATGGTTCGTAGCAAGTGACGGATACGTAGCAAGTGATGGATTCGTAGCAAGTGATAGATTCGTAGCAACTGATCGATTCATAGCAACTGATCGATTCGTAGCAAGTGATGGATTCGTAGCAACTGATGGATTCACAGCAAGTGATGGATTCGTAGCAAATGATGGCTTCGTAGCAAGTGACGGATTCGTAGCAAGTGATGGATTCTTAGCAAATGACGGATTCGTAGCAAATGATGGCTTCGTAGCAAGTGACGGAGTCGTAGCAAGTGATGGATTCGTAGCAAATGACGGATTCGTAGCAAATAACGGATTCGTAGCAATTGACGGATTCGTAGCCAGTGACGGATTCGTAGCAAGTGACGGATTCGTAGCAAATGATCGATCCGTAGCAAGTGATTGATTCGTAGCAGCTGATCGATTCGTAGCAAGTGACGGATTCGTAGCAAGTGATGGATTCGTAGCAAGTGATGGATTCGTAGCAAGGGATGGATTCGTAGCAACTGATCGATTCGTAGCAAGTGACGGAGCAAGTGACGGATTCGTAGCAACTGATCGATTCGTAGCAACTGATCGATTTGTAGCAAGTGACGGATTCGTAGCAAGTGATGGATTCGTAGCAAATGACGGATTCGTAGCAAATAACGGATTCGTAGCAATTGACGGATTCGTAGCAAGTGATGGATTCGTAGCAAATGATCAATTCGTAGCAAGTGATTGATTCGTAGCAAGTGACGGATTCGTAGCAAGTGATGGATTCGTAGCAAGTGATGGTTCGTAGCAAGTGACGGATACGTAGCAAGTGATGGATTCGTAGCAAGTGATAGATTCGTAGCATCTGATCGATTCATAGCAAGTGACAGATTCGTAGCAACTGATCGATTCGAAGCATCTGATCGATTCGTAGCAAGTGATGGATTCGTAGCAACTGATCGATTCGTAGCAAGTGACGGATTCGTAGCAAGTGATGGCTTCGTAGCAAGTGATGGATTCGTAGCAAGTGACGGATTCTTAGCAACTGATCAATTCGTAGCAAGTGATGGATTCGTAGCAACTGACGGATTCGTAGCATCTGATCGATTCGTAGCAAATGACGGATTCGTAGGAATTGATCGATTCGTAGCATATGATCGATTCGTAGCAACTGATCGATACGTAGCAAGTGACGGATTCGTAGCAACTGATGGATACGTAGCAACTGACGGATTCTTAGCAACTGATCGATTCGTAGCAAGTGACAGATTCGTAGCAACTGATCGATTCGTAGTAACTGCTCGATTCGTAGCAAGTGACGTATTCGTAGCAACTGATGGATTCGTAGCAAGTGATGGATTCGTAGCAAGTGATGGATTCGTAGTAAATGATGGCTTCGTAGCAAGTGATGGATTCGTAGCAAGTGACGGATTCTTAGCAACTGATCAATTCGTAGCAAGTGTTGGATTCGTAGCAACTGACGGATTCGTAGCATCTGATCGATTCGTAACAAATGACGGATTCGTAGGAATTGATCGATTCGTAGCATATGATCGATTTGTAGCAACTGATCGATTCGTAGCAAGTGACGGATTCGTAGCAAGTGATGGATTCGTAGCAAATGATGGCTTCGTAGCAAGTGATGGATTTGTAGCAAGTGACGGATTCGTAGCAACTGATGGATTCGTAGCAACTGACGGATTCTTAGCATCTGATCGATTCGTAGCAAGTGACGGATTCGTAGTAAGTGACGGATTCGCAGCAATTGATGGATTCGTAGCAAATGATTGCTTCGTAGCAAGTGATGGATTCGTAGCAATTGACGGATTCGTAGCAACTGATGGATTCCTAGCAACTGACGGATTCTTAGCATCTTATCGATTCGTAGCAAGTGACGGATTCGTAGTAAGTGACGGATTCGCAGCAATTGATGGATTCGTAGCAACTGATCGATTCGTAGCCTCTGATCGATTTGTAGCAAGTGACGAATTTGTAGCAACTGATCGATTCGTAGCAAGTGATGGATTCGCAGCAATTGATGGATTCGTAGCTACTGATGGCTTTGTAGCAAGTGATGGATTCGTAGCAAGTGACGGATTCTTAGCAACTGATCAATTCGTAGCAAGTGATCGATTCGTAGCAACTGACGGATTCGTAGCATCTGATCGATTCGTAGCAAATGACGGATTCGTAGCATCTGATCGATTCGTAGCAAGTAATGGATTCGTAGCAAGTGACAGATTCGTAGTAAATGACGGATTCGCAGCAATTGATCGATTCGTAGCAAGTGACGGATTCGTAGCAAGTGACGGATTCGTAGCAAGTGACGGATTCGTAGCAAGTGACGGATTCGTAGCAAGTGACGGATTCGTAGCAAGTGATGGATTCGTAGCAAGTTGATCAGTTGGGGAAGCATCAAACGATCGATTCGAAGCATCTGATCGATTCGTAGCAAGTAATGGATTCGTAGCAAGTGATGGATTCGTAGCAACTGATCGATTCGTAGCAAGTGACGGATTCGTAGCAACTGATATTAACACCATAAGAAATATTTGTGTGCATGAGCATGTCTGTTTGTGGCATTATGTGTGTATTTTATATTCCAAGTATTTTTGAACAAAAAAACTATGTTAAATTACTAGTACCTATAGTACAATAATTGCTCGCTACTTAGGACTAGATGGCGATGTGTGATATGTATTCGTTTTTGGAAGTAGTTTCATTTTATTTCTTATAAAAAGATGCTCCAACAACATTTTTAATGGTTTCTTAATCCAAATTAAAACCCATCTCTTTTGGTGTTATCTCATTAAGAATAATCAAACATGGATCTAAAAAAAATCGTTATCTTAAATAGAGATGAGATTACAAGTAGTATGGAATTGTTACCAAGAAATAATGCAAATAAAATATCTTCAATTATGATTATTAAACATTTCTTCGACAAATTCAATACCTACCATTTCTTATTATAAAAAAAAACAAGATATGTATTCAATGTTTTTAATAATAACTATTTTACACATTTTCACAACCTTTTTATTTTAAAACATTCAACTGTCCAACATACAACATACTCTTAAGTGGTACATCAATTATATGTTGTTGTAAAACTCATGCTCAAACCTACTTTACAATTTTCCCTTAAACCAATCTTCCCAAAAACGTCACTTATATTAACTATCTTCCCAAAATCAGTTGTATTTCTTGCAAACTCTTTCCCTTCGTTTCTGGTACCAATATCAAAGAAAAAACAAAAGCTACACCGCATCCTGCAGCATATGTCCAAAAGGGTACAAAAGACCCAAGCCTTAACATGTATCCAAAGGTGGTAGAGATAGCGAACCCGAATACCCATCCTATAGTAATAGTGAAGGTGGACCCAGTACTTCTAACGTTGGGTGTGAACATCTCACCGATGAAAGTAGCAGGGATTATTCCGAAACCTGGAAAACAGTATTAATATTACTAGTATTAGTAAGAGGAAAGGGGCCATGTTTGTCAAATGCATGTTGGTTATCTCAAAACTAAGCAATCACTACATAGTTGCATAATTAACACCAATCTTGGTCACGAGACGTCTCAAAATTATACTTTGACTCAAGTCAGTCTTCTCTTGACCACGATCGGTGTAACTGATGTAAATTATGCAACAATGAATTCCGACCGCGAAAGTTTAAAAAATTAATCGCTACATACTCGTAGTATAAAACAAAGTCGCTTCCCGCTGTCTGTCCCTATGTATGCTTAGGTCTTTAAAACTACACAACGGATTATGATGCGGTTTTCTTTAGTAGATAGAGTGATTTAAGAGCAAGGTTTTTAGTATAGTTTTTTCTCCGCACTCTTACAGGAGCGGGTACGTCGCGGGTGAAACCGCAAGGCGCTGCTAGTTATTGTATAATAGCAAACATGCTTCGCTTGACCCAGGACTTGAACCTGAGACGGCTGGCAGTAATAAAAGCACTAGACAATTACAAAAAAGACAACCCCACACGAAACTGTCTTTAAATTAATACTACAAATACGTACCAAAATCATAAAATATGAAGAAATTGATTAAACAAACTAGTGGTAGCCATTGTACTCTCTCAGCAATAGGATATTCCAGACTGAAGAGCAGGAAGTATGTTCCTAATGTTCCCTGAAAATATAAAAACCCCGTTAAGAAATTCAAGGTCTCGTATACGAGAAAGGCCTTCAAAGAGTAATGTGATAGAAATGGAATAAGTAGTAGCTAGTGGAGTAATGTTAAAGAAATATATAGTTATTAATGTTTTTATGTATTTATTAGCAGTATTTCCTTATTGATTTTATCTTACAAACATCTGCATGGATACTGCTAAACATATACCTACTCCATTAATCACTATAGGTTCTAACACATGTATCTTTAAGAGAATCAAAATGAAAACTGATGTTATACTAACCAAACTCAAAAAACAAGAAGCAGTTGAAATCAGCAACAAAGTCTTCCTTCCAGCTCGTTCAACAAACAAAGGAGTTAATGAACTAGCTACAATTTGCGTTACTCCTATTATAATAGTCGATAATACAGGACTTATAGAAGACCCTGCTAATGAAAATATTGTAGTCGCAAAGAATGTCACTGCTACCACTCCGCTTATCTGCTGCAGTATGCCTAAAGTTAATGTAATCATTAAAGCCTTTCTATTGCTTTTGATAGTAAATATTTCAGTCCATTGATCCCTTTCTCGTTTCTTCAGTTCAGATATTTCTGTCTTCATTGATATTAGATTGTTTAGTTCATCTCCCCTGCCGAGTTGGTATAGGACGTCGCTTGCTTTTTCGTTGCTGCCTGTGAAATAGTATGATTTGGGTTAAATACTTTTGGAAACCACTCCAGACACAATATACCTAAGTTAGACTCAAGTAAAATTAATTGGAAGCACCGTATTGGCTGATATTGATATAGTTCTAGACACAATTTTTTTAGTCCTATCCATAATTAGTCAAAACTGGATTTATATATACAAATCTACGATTTTTTCCAACCAAGGCAAGATTTCTTTCTCTCTAAAGTGTTTAAGAAAAACATCTAAAAATTTAAAAAACTTCAACACAATTACTTTCAAACCCCCATAACTTTTAAACGGGTCAACCGATTTATCATCAAACATGCCTAAGAACACTCGCACGTAAGTCCCCTTTAATACAAAAAAAAAAAACGGTTCATCCGGGAGCTATGATGCCACAGACAGACAGATACACACACACCTCTCTTTTTGCGTCGGGGGTTAAAAAGACGTTACTCTGCGTCTGCACTAATTTGTACCCCCTCCTTTTTACGAGTTACAAATAAATTTTACATAAATTAATGTGTTACCTTTCATAACCAAAAACAATGGACTCTCAGGTATGATAAACAGTCCAACTAAATACGCCAAAGTTACAGCCATTCCTATATAGTTAGTGATTGAGTACTTCACAAACGGTGCTATCGAGTAGACTAATAATGTACCAAACGTCGAGAATATTCCTGTTCCTGTGAGGAATATTCCTCTTACGTTTGTGGATCTGGAAAAAATAAAGGTACATAAGCATGTGTTCAACTTCTAGCTGTGCCCCGGTTACACCCGCGTATATCACAATCCCATGGGAGTCCTTTCTTAGCGGATGCCTACGTCATAACATCTAGCTGCATGCCAAATTTCACCCCGTCCAGTAGTTTGGGGTGTGCGTTGATAGAGCACCATGTCAGTCAGTCATTCACCTTTGAGTTATCTAATATATAAAATTCTCGTGTCACAGTTTTCGTTGCCATACTCCTCCGAAAAGGCTTGACCGATTCTCATGAAATTTTGTGAGCATATTCAGTAGGTCTGAGAATCGGCCAACATCTATTTTTCATCCCGAAATTCCCACGGGAACGGGAACTACTCGTGTGAAACCGCGGGGTGCAGCTAGTATATATTTGAATGTCTCCTTATTCTTTTTATATCAACGTGTCATCAGCCTCTGCAGTACTTAAAGTATTAATTATTACAGCATTGCATAAAATTATCGTTTATTGTACTCCTAAATAGGCAGTTTTCTGCAATCAGATGCTCTCTTATGGTGGTCATTTGTAGTTAGTAAATATTTAGACGGTTTAATAAAAAGTGCAGCTGCAAGCTACGCTAGATGTCCTATAATTCCTGGATCGTGTTTTCTATTTTACAAACACGGCTAAAGTTTAAGCTCACCAACACGTTTTAAACAATAGATATCACGCTGCAATCATTGACTTTATCAAATCTCAGATTACTATTGCAATCAAATGATAAGACTGGAACGTTCATCTGATAATAATTATACTACCGTATTTAATTTGTATTAAGCAGAATTAGATTAATAAATATCGTCTGTGTGTGAATTCTAGAAATCTAACATGAATTTGATTTAAGTGCTTTAATTGGGAGTAAGTTTCCTACAGGAGCAAATATTTATTTATTTATTTAAAGTCTACACAAAAATATATGCAGGAAAAACATACTGTATATTTATTTTATTATGATGTCTACCCAGTGTGAAAAAGGTAGTAGTTTGTACAACATAAAATGGTTGATAACGGCTTTTTTTTTAATATTTTGTATCAATCTCTTATTCTTTATTTTACACCATACCTACATTCTATCTTCTTCTAATATATAAAATTCTCGTGTCACAGTTTTCGTACTCCTCCGAAGCCGTACTCCTCCGAAACGGCTTGACCGATTCTTATGAAATTTTGTGAGCATATTCAGTAGGTCTGAGAATCGGCCAACATCTATTTTTCATTCCGAAATTCCTACGGGAACGGGAACTACGCGTGTGAAACCGCGGGGCGCAGCTAGTCTAATATATAAAATTCTCGTGTCACAGTTTTCGTTGCCATACTCCTCCGAAACAGCTTGACCGATTCTCATGAAATTTTGTGAGCATATTTAGTAGGTCTGAGAATCGGCCAACATCTATTTTTCATCCCGAAATTCCCACGGGAACGGGAACTACGCGTGTGAAACCGCGGGGCACAGCTAGTAATGTATAAATAAATGAATCTCTTTCCGATGATAATAAACAGCCCTCACGCTTGCTCAATGCGTGTTGGTAATCTAAAACCCAACCCATTATGTTAAAAAATAGCAAACAGACCCCTCAAACCAGAAGTTGAACCCAGAACCACAAACCACAAAAACAGTCACAAAAAATACTCACGCCATCTCTCCAATATAAACCAAATTGGTTACAAAAATGATTCCCGTTCCTAGACCAATACAGACTCTCCCAGCGAATATCATGGCCAAGTTCTTCGAGACAGCTAACAGTAAGAATGAGAACAGGCTAAGTATTCCACCGAGGTATAAGCACGGCTTCCTTCCATAGGCATTGGACATCCATCCGGAGACGTACGGACCTGAAATTAATCATCATTATCATCTATCTATCTATATCTTCTACTAGCGGCGCGGTTTCACCCGCGTAGTTCCCGTTCCCGTAAGAATATGGGGATAAATTTATGCTAAAAACATTCCCACTGAATCACTCTATCTATTAAAACAAACCGCATCAAAATCCGTTGCGTAGTTTTAAAGATCTAAGCATACATAAGGACATAGGGATAGATAAAGCGACATTGTTTTATACTACTATGTAGTGATATTATAAAACTCTTCCGTTACTGAGTGATGTACTAACTGACAGACAGACAACGCACAGCCGAAACTATTGGGGCCTAAGTCTGCAATTTGACATTATTGATCAGACAATATGGTGATATTGTGGTACCATAACGAGAGTGTCAGAAATTTGGTATTCTGCTAAAATTTATTCATATGGCTTGCTACAGTGGTCTTTGTTGCATATAAAAATTTTGACAAATAAACGTCAGAATACTGTTTCCATGACAACCATCTAAGTTTTATGGAGCTATTGAGTCAGCGAAATAGTTGTCACTAAGAGAATACCAAAATGACAACAAATGCCAAAAAAAACGGCCATAATGTTGATATTAAAACACATTTGAGTAGCATTATCACAGCTTAATAGTTTAGAGAATCAGGGCCCTGGTCGTAGAGAGCTGAAATTTGGCACGTGTGTTGGGGGGTAGACTACCACTAAGAGATTTTTGGAAATTCCTCCCTAGTGAGAGAAAAGGGGGTAAGATGTCAAACCCAAATTCTGCCGGATGTCATTATTCCACGCGGACGAAGTCGCGGGTGAAAGCTAGTGTACACTAATATTGTTAAGAAGTTGTGTTTTAAGTCACAAGTGCAGGCTTTTAGTTGTATCATCGTATTCCTTAAGAAGAGTTACAGTCAAGTGCAAGCCTATTTAATTAATCCCCGACGCAAAAAGAGGGGTGTTATAAGTTTGACGTATCTGTGTGTGAATGTGTGTGTGTGTATATGTATCTAAGAAAGAAAGAAAGAAAATATTTATTCCGACACCAATACAGAAAAAAAAATCGGAGAAAAAATATAATGGAATCAAAATAAAAGGTGTGCTGAAATGGTTCTGTCTCAGCTATATATATCTGTCTGTCTGTGGCATCATAGCTCCCGAACGGATGAACCGATTTCAATTTAGTTTGTATTAAAGGGGACTTACGTGCGAGTGTTCTGATGAAAATCGGTTAACCCGTTTAAAAGTTATGGGGGTTTGTAAGTAATTGTGTTGAGGGTTTTTTTAATTTGTAATTTAATGTTATCTATACTAATATAATAATATTATAAAGAGGAAAGATTTGACTGTTTGTTTGTTAGTAACGAATAGGCTCCGAAACTAAAGAATCGATTTCAAAAAATATTTCATTAGCTTCTTTCAGAGCTATATTATCATCGAGTGACATAGGCTATATTTTATCCCCGAATTCCCACGGGAATGGGAACTACGGGAGTGAAACCTCGAGGTGCTGCTAGTGAAAAAATAATATTGATATAGCATACCAGTAATAGTACCAACGTACAAAAGCGAGGCTATCCATGACGCTTCTTCGTCTGAAACCACGTTTGGGAGCGGCGTCTGCGCAGGGTCCTGTAACTTGGGTATGATTGGCGCAGTCCAGCCCATGCCATAGCCTACTAGTAGCTGGCCGATGTATACTGGAATGTGAAATAAATATTCATCATCGTCAGCTCATATATGTCTACACCTGGCTTGAGTCTACCCTGAATGAGGGCGATCAGGGGTCCAAGTCTGTTAACATTATTGTGAGGTGAGTTAAAATTATTTTTCAACACACTTGCTCATAATGGGACTCTTATTTTTGCAAAAACAGTTGAATAATAATACACTTGATTCACTAGTGAGTTATAGTTTTTTTTTTAATTGCTTTGTTTTTAAAAAAGTTTCGATACCAAAAAAAATTGTGTCCATACATTTTAAAAACAAACTTCAACTATGTTGCCTTACTTTTGGTAGGTCTATGGTCGATTCCATTCGTTCATTCATTCGTGTTTTTTTTTAATAAGTATATTCTTTTAGTCTTTGGCCGATCACCATTGTTGTTTTGGATGCGCGCGAATAGAAAAACTGTTTATTTATTAGCGAAAAATGATAATTTCTTCGCAAATGTGTTGAAAAACGTTGTATGGTACACGCGTTGTATTGATGATTACTATCCTCGGCTTTCTTCAGACCCTCGCCTGACGGCTCGCGAAAGTTTGTATGTTTGTAAGTTTGGATGTTTGTTCCACTTTCACGCAAAAACTACTCTATCGATTTTGATTAAATTTGGTAGAGATGTTCCTTACAACTAGGAATAACACATAGGATTCTTTTTATCAAGTTATTCCCATGGGATTGTGTATAAGTAATCGTATGTTTTATTGTAACATTTTGTAGTCACAAATCATACCGATAGATGGCGCTGTTTCTTAATTTTTTAACACACGATGGTGAATTGTGCCGAGATTGTATGATACTACGAGCTACGCATTCTCACGGGAACGGGTACTACGCGGGCAAAACCGCGGGGTGCTGCTAGTTATGAATAAAATAAAAAACAATCGGTCGAATTGAGAACCTCCTCCTTTTTGGAAGTCTGTTAAAAAAATGATATCATATGAACGTGGTACGTGGCGGGGATCAACTAGCGCCTTCTGAATGAATATCAAATGCTATGTCATCAAATCTCAACAAAGTTTCCAAAGCCGTTCTAATTATAATTTGCAAGATACACCAAAGCGATCGGTCTTAATTTTTTAAAGTACCATTTAAAAAATTAAGACCTTCAAAAATAAAAAAAAGTGTATGTTAATATGCCAAAATGACACGGCTTATGATAAAAATCAATGAATATGCAATCGGCTTATTATCATTAACTTGATTTTAGTTTATAAGATTGATATAATAATTACACGTGTTGATTGATAAAATACTTCTTAAAGACATCTAGTATGTTCAAAGGTCTTATGCAAAATTATAATAAAAGTCGACATAGACATAGTCAATATCACACAAGTGTCGATATTGGCAATAAAAAAACATTGAAGAAAAAAAGTTTGGAAAATCCAAAAGTGCACGACTCATAATGCTCATTTAATTATCAAATATTGAAATAAAAAAATACACTGAATTAACTAATCATTCGCATTCAGTGACCTACAATCGTCGATTAGAATTTTTTTAAATAAAAATTAACTCAAATAATGGATTTTTTCACAAGTTAGAGTGTTTTCAGGTTTCACACATGACGGACAGGAAAATTGTTTGACCTATTTTGGTGTTTTTTTCCAATTCTATTGCAGTAAATCAATTTTTTAAAAGTATGGAATTAATCTCCATTAAATTATCTCGACAATAGTAGAACTAACAAGGCTATAATAATAAAAAGAGCCGCCGAAATGAGGCGAAAAAATTTTTTCGATCGTAAAGCACTCTCTGATGCTTCGCATCATGAGTCGTGCAAAACTCACGAGCAGTGCATGTTTGCAGATTTTAAGTAACTCATCTACTTACTTCTGATATAATCAAATTAATATACTAGATTAAATTAAAACAAAGTATTAAATACATAATACTTACGGCATCCGGCTATATAAGCTTGCTTTTGGAACGACATTTTATTCATTTAAATTTTCTATACAAATTCACAACACTTGTACATTTTGATATAATACACTAAATATTTATCAAACGTAATTTAATTAACATTATTATTATACATACTTTAAAATTTAACATTTATCATATTCATATTTCTTTTACTTATCTTTGTAATATTTATTATTTTTTATATCGTTTTGCGCTAAATTAAATTAAAACTATGTATAAACGGGCTAACCCGAAATGTCTATCAATAAAACTAAATAATATCGCGAAAATTAATCGCAAAGTATTCCATACTTATATCTACAAATAATCTATATAAGTATATAAAATTTTATATGATAATGAGTATGTGTCACATTATGTGACGATATTACAGTTTTTTATCTATACTGACTTTGAGAGATGTTAATTTAAGTATCTAATCGCTGAATGAGGGGAGATATGAGTGATATTGGACTAAAATTATATAAATACTGTTTATATACTCACCGAAAATAAAAAAAAAACAATTATTTTCTGCTGTATTTATATAATGAGCTTATAATAGATCATCTATATATCTTAAAGGTGACTGACTGACTGACTGACATAGTTATCTATCAACGAACAAACCAAACCACTGGACGTATTGGGTTGAAATATGGCATGCAGGGGCCTAAATCTGCAATTTGACATTAGAGAATCAGGGCCCTGGTAGATGTTATGACGTAGGCATCCGCTAAGAATGGCGCCATGGGATTGTGATATACGCGAGTGAAACCGCGGGGCGTTATACAAAATGACGTAGATTTTAAAAAATAAGTAGGTATACCACAAAATGGCTTACCTTTTAAGAAATAAACTAAAAATAGCACATTTTATCAAAAATATAACGTATTTTTTATTATTTCAGTATTTTCAGTTTCAGGATAATGGCCAGTTTCATGATTCTGACCCCGACAAAGGACCCGGAATGATAGTTAACTTTAACGAATCATTTGTAATATAACGACACGTTAAAAGTAACGTTTATTATTATAACTAGCTTTTCCCGAGGGTTTATCCGTGTTCCGGTTTTATTATAAATATGTACATACAACTTTCCTCTTAAACAACTTTATCTATGTATTAATGAACTGCTTAAATTAACTTAGTTTTAAAAATCTAACCTACATACATAAATGTTTATCTCTGTCTGGATGCGTGTGTGAATGAGTGTGTGCGTAGTTTTCTGATACCCTAGATACAAGTTTCGAACTTAGTTAGGGGTCAGTTACTATAATGAGATGATGTAGTGAATGATTATGTTATATTATAGCGTAATGCCAAACAACGGGTTATACAATCCCATAAGTGTTAAATATGTGTGTAATAATCTAGATACTTTATCTGGATATGGGTGTATGTGTGTGTGTGAATATTTCTTCGCGGTTAATAAGATAAGTACTTACATAATAAATTGAATGATTGAAAATGTAATTCTTTGAAAATACATTAGTACTAATAAAGTACGCATCTACATAACACTGATTTTATAAATAAATATGCAAAAACAAAATCATATTTTTTTTGTTATCAGCGCCATCTATGCAATACATTTCGAACTAACATACAAAAAGAACCTCCTTGATTAAAACCTTCATAAAGAAAAACAATGTTTAGTATAGGAAAATTTAACTAGATGGCGCTACCAGTAGTGGATATATTATTGTTTTGGTATTTTTTATTTGTTTATTTATAGGTGCTTGTCAGCATTTAAATTTAATATGTAATATTATGTAAATTATTAATAATATTATGTTTAACCGTCAAATTAATGGGTTTTATTTTATATAGTTTAATTTGTCGCATTTAAAAAATTATTTAATATTCTACTTATACTATGTGTTCTTTAATGTACTACAAAAAAGTATCCTTTACTTAAAAACCAATAATTAAAATATTGCGATGAAAAATATTTTTTTCAACACACTTGCTCATAAACGGACTCTTATTTGTGCAAAAACAGTTGAATAATGACACGCTTGATTCACTAGTGAGTCATAGATTGTTTTTTTAAATTGCTTTCATTTTAAAAAAGTTTCGATACCAAAAAAATCGTGTTCATACATTTTAAAAACATACTTCAACTATGTTGCCTTACTTTTGGTAGGTCTATGGGCGATTCCATTCATTCATTCATTCGATTTTTTTTTAATAAGTAAGTAGGTATATTCTTTTAGTCTTTGGCCAATCACCATTGTTGTGTTGGATGCGCGCGAATAGAAAAACTGTTTATTTATTAGCGAAAAATGATAATTTCTTCGCAAATGTGTTGAAAAACGTTGTATGGTACACGCGTGTATTGATGATTACTATCCTCGGCTATCTTCAGACCCTCGCCTGACGGCTCGGGCCTCAATAGCGCCTCGGAAGTAATCACCAACTTACCTCGCTTGTACCATAAATAACTATTAATTAAGTATTAAATGTAGGTTCTATGTCGGTAATTTTAATTATGAGAAAAATGATTTTAAAACAATTAATAATGTACAACATAATTTTACTTTTTGTTAAATATGGGATAAACTCAAGTAAACTATTGTTATTTTCGAAATTAAAAATATTCTTATACATTAGTTAAGACATGGAAAAGAGAACAAATGAAATAACAAAATGTTCCATTTATAATTTCAAATTCAGTTTTTTGAAATTAGAACCTCAGTTTTGCCAGTTCAAATTTTAATAAAGTCGATTTATGAACGCTGAAAATATGTTTGTTTTAAAAAAACGTTCTCGAACAAATTTCAAATTTCGTGTCCATAGACAATAAATGTTTTTAATAATAGGGTGTTTTACATACAATCAGTCGCGTTCCGATGTCCGATGCACAGAGAAAGGTATAATGACGTCAATGGACTTCAATTGCAGAGCTTAGAATTATTAGAACAGTTATCCTGACAACGGCATAAGCGACTTTAAATTTAAAAATAGAATATTCTATTTTTTCTATCACACTTAACACACACCTATACAGGTGATTGTTCGTGTATATATTCGTTACTCTTTCGAGCGTACCTCCTTAAAAAATGGCTGAACACATTTGATTGATATTGTTACGATGAGTTTGTTACTTGGGCTTATTTTTCTCCCAAATATTATTTAAAGCAGATATACTTATTTTTAAAAATAATAGAATGATTTTTTTAATACAGACGATACCTAATTGTCTATTATGTACATGGTAAATATCTCGTTAACTTTGATAACTTTAGTACATTATTAATTTATGCTTGTTTATTATAATATTGCTATTTAACCACATTTAAATAATTCTTTTCTTGTTTTTTTTTCTTTTCATATACATAACAGGTGTTCGAAACAGTTGGTATTTAAACAAGTCTGACAAAACGTGTGAGTGTTTAATGACGTAACTATAAAAGTATTCCAATAAATTGGAACATATACCTACGCTAAGTAAATAAAATCAAGTTTTTTTTTAAATAAAAGTTGCGTCATTGTTTTTCTTTATGCATTACGTGCAACGCTCTAAAAAAACGTAAAACTCGATCCTGTGGGAATATTTGGATAATATTACTAATGATAGTAAATCATCATCATTGCGTATGTCATTCTGCGACGATCAGATTTCTATGTCCAGGTTATTTAGCCAGCTTATAGCGGCTGGTGTGATCCCATGGACCTCCGATATTCCACCGGGGAAACACCGAAGCGGGCATTCGTTTACCACATGGGACAGGGTCTGGTCAAGTGCTCCGCAATCGCACTGTGGTGACTCCATGATAGTAAATGAAAAACAAATACCTAGATATAAGTTTGATTTTTAATTTATTTCTTTTTACATTTAAAATGTATCTGCTAAGAAATTGTAAACTTTATAATTTGTATTATGTATGTGGATTTTTATTGCACATATTCATGAAAATACAAAACAAAAAACAGAGAACAAAAATGTTTTTAGTGCAACAATTGCTCGGGCTAATCTTTAAATTTAGTTCTGCCTTATTTGCGTTGCATTTTTAGTCTGGTTTAGCACTAAACCAGGTTTTACAATCAATTTTGAATACTGTCAAAGTGACAGATTTGACTAACAAGGTGTCAAATGCTTACCAGGTTTTGTTAAACCAGACTAAAATGCAACGCAAATAAGGCAAATTATGTTTTAAGTACAATACACGATTTCTTTGGATGAATATAAACATAATCTAATCTAAACCATTATTGTTACTAATTAACAAAAAGTTTTAAAATGTTGTGATTGCAATTCAAGTCCTGTTACAAAACAAAGTTTTAACGGAGAAGTGCAGACAGGTTTGCATACAGATACAGTTATTTTATTAGGGTAATATTATTTTATCGACTTCAGTACGAATCATCGGATTTTTCCGTGAGGAATAATAATTTGATGAACGTATATTAATAACTATATCAACAGTGATTTTATCAGTTGATGGATGTAAAACTAATATAAATGAATTTCTAAATAGTAAGTTTTTAAAATTAAGATATTAGGTGTGTTTTAATTCCAAGTAAAGAATCCATTTTTGCATATTCATTATAGTACATACCTACCTATTAATAAATGAAGAGTAATAATGAGTAATTGACAACAATTTATCAATTGCCAAGATTTTCTTACAAATATTTAGTTATATAATTATTAATTCAATAAAAAGAGTAATATCCTTAACTCAATAAAATTTATAGGAATCAATAAAAATATTCGATGATGATTTTATGTACATCACTTGTGAACAACTTTGCCTATTTTGCGAGAACTTTATTTTGAGTTCATAATTGTCACGACAGGAAAATGAACATTTTGGAAAATTTTAAAGAACGTCAATAAAATGTTGTTAATCTTTACCTAACCTGTGCGGTGTGCGTCTTATACTAATCAAATGTCAATGTCTTAATTATGTAGATAAATTAAAAACTGGAATGAATTTATTAAAAACTAGCTGCGGCCCGCGGTTTTACTCGCGTGAATCCCAATCCCATGGGAATTTCAGGATAAAAAGTATCCTACGTATTATTCCTAGTTCTAAGGAACATCTGTACCAAATTTAATCTAAATCGATACTGTAGTATTTGCGTGAAAGAGTAACAAACATCCAAACTCACAAACATACAAACTTTCGCATTTATAATATTAGTAGGATAAAATCAAATATGAACCCTAAAAAGAATTTGAAATTTATTTTGAAGTTAAAGTAATAACAATCCTATTTATTATTCATGAAAATCTCGTTATTTCAGCTACAATCTTATCAGAAACATGTTTGTACAACATTCTTCATTCAAACTCGTGAATTTATCGCTTGGCTAGATTTTAATGGCGTAAAGTAACATGCAACCATATGAAATTTAATGAGTGACATAAAATATGACATAATTTGTTTTAATTTTAATTATGTCATATTTATGGCTCTCGTTAAATTGCATATGAATTACAATTACAAACTCTTTGGTTATTTTTAATTACTTATAATTATAAACTTTTTTCTTGTATGGCGATTCGACGACCGCGTTTAAAATATTTGAGCGGGCGCTTGATTATGATTTATGCCGACTGGAGTAAAAGACACAGTGACAAGACAGCATTAAAACAATGATTTTATTATATTGTGCGTTATAGTTTCATGCATTTAGTTTAAGTAAGTAGGTACTTATCTATTATTTTAAATTTTCAAATCAAAGCAGTTTTTTTTTTCAAAAATAATCTGTAATATGTAAGATCCCATGGGAAGGTAATTTAATATTAATAATGATGTAGTCACAAAAAAATACTAAGTTTTTTTAAGTGATATTTTTTTAAATGCCGCGTCTAATAGTTTCTTAAGTCGCCAGTGCCATCCAAGAGAGAGCGATCCGAACCAGCCAGTGTCGATTCATATCCGAACCACGTTCGACGTTCGAATACGATTCCAAATTCAAAAACATCTTCGCGCCTTTTTAATAAAAAAAACTTTTATACCGTAACCTATTTAGTTCTATTTTTAAATTACGGTTCTTATTTTGTGTTAAATTGTTTTATTTTAATAAAAGTTTGTTATCGTTTGATTTTAAAAATATTGTGAGTGTAAAAAAGTAAAAGGAGGTGAACTGATTGTAATATTTTGGTGGTGAGTAAGTTTTATAACATGTCCTCATTTTACGAAAATGTTTTTGTGAATATTTACAGTTCGATGTAATGTTTTTGTAAGAACTTTTACTTTGCGATTTTTTTCAATTCAATCTTACATTTTACTAAAAAAAAAAAATTCTAATAAAAAATTGTTGATTACAGAGACAACGTTTTTATTTTATTAAATAGGTACTTAAACAATACTTAAGTAATTTAAAATTTATGCACTTTAACGAGAAAATAAACTCTTTAGTTGAGCTAATATTTTGAGATAGCCCAAACTAACAAAAAAAAATACTTGACCTAAAAATAACTTCACCAAGTAAGTAATCCATAAGTCGGTACTCAATAAGTAAGTATTAACTATCATCTATCTTCAAAAAAAGATTTAATTTCTAAAATTATAAAAATAATATTTAAGTATTGAATGACCCCCCGAGGAACGCTATAAATATCATTCTACGACCAACAATAACGGAGGTAACGCGAGCCAAACCGCGGCGCAAAGCTAGTATATTATAATTCATAGATATACATTTCATTCACCTACTTATTTGATTGCGATAACTTATTAAACTAAGTTACCAAGTTCTAGGTTTTTTATTGTACTTACATAACAGTTACTCCAACCGACTCGGTCAAGTGCCGGTTTCTGGGGACCGCGTTCGAATCCTGTCGCAACACCTTTTACAATGTTGAGTAAATTATCTGTTTGTGATTGCTTCAATGCGGTTTTTTAAATTAACATTTTTGATTGGGTTAATTGTTTTTGATAGTTTGGGAACTGAGTTTTATTATGTATTAAAAAATAATTCCCATTTTAATCATCATCATCATCTCATATAATGTCCCCACCGAGGGGCTCGAGCCTACCATGAATTAGGGTGATTAAGCCTTAGACAACCACGCTGGCCAAGTGCGAGGTCGACTTAACATGAAGTGTGAAAACTTAATATCTTCACTCACTTCCCATTTTAATAAGAACTAACAAAAACTTTAGTCTTTTGGTGCCTTAGAGCAATCATCATCATCATCATAAGGTCACTATTATATCGTTTAAAGGATTGAAAGAGGCTGCTTCGGACAGAAGTAGGTGGAGGGAGTTGCACCTCATTACCTGTTACACACACAAGAGCACCGCTTTCAAATTAAGATTATAAAAACTAGCTTTTGCCCGCGACTTCCTCCGCGTGAAATAATGAATTCGGCAGAATTCGGGTTTTCCCCCTTTTCTCCTCCTAGGGGGGAATTTCCAAAAGTCCTCTCTTAGTGGTAGCCTACTCCCCCCAACAAACACACGTGCCAAATTTTAGCTTATTCTGATGTATAAGCTAAATTATTGTAAAGTTCTACCGTTTTATAAAAATAAATTAACAATAGTTTCCTTAGCCCAAAGCTGGAGGAGATCAGAAGAAAACACTTAAAAAGTTCAATCAGATATGTTTTTACATGAACCATCAGTAATTCCGAGTTTAACTTGTTCAAATACTCTTGAACCACTTTAGTTTGTAAAATAAAGTTTAACATACACTTGTCAAAATTGTGTATTTTTAATATATTTAGTCATGGCTACCTCTTTAAATTTTAAGTGGTTCTTATAGATCAAAATTGTGTAAGTTCTTTACAAGTGATATTTTTTTGATTTTTTTGTGAGAAATCCGTAGTTTTTTTTATGTATTATCATGAAATCTCAAGAATTACTTCACTTATATGAAGAGATACGCAAAAATTATAACATGACTCGCTTTTGAGAACACCTACATACACATATGAGACAAGCGTGGTGATTAACATAACATAACATAACATAACATAACATAAGTAAAAAATCATTCGCTATATCATCTCATTATAGTAACTGACCCCTAACTAAGTTCAAAACTTATATCTAGGGTATCAGAAACTACGCACATACTCATTCACACACACACACACACACACACAGACCGAGACAAACATTTGTGGTTCACACAAATATTCACGCCCGCACGGGAATCGAACCCGCAACCTTACGGATCCGGTATGTTGACCACTCTGCCATCGAGGTCGTCAAATTATTACACCTATTCCTTCTGTACTAATATTATCAGAGATACAAGCATTTAGTCTTTTCTATAATCTATATCTGTCAGGCTACGTTATTTTATTTTATTTTCTTATCCTTACTCCTTACTAATATTATAAATGCGTAAGTAACTCTGCCTGTCTGTCTGTTACCTTTTCACGGCTAAACTACTGAACCGATTGACTTGAAATTTGGTACATGGGTAGCTTATAGTCCGGGGAAGGACATAAGCTATGGTTTAGCCTTTATTTATTTATTTATGCATGTCACATGACAATAATATAATAGGTAATAATATAATACATGAACATGTGACACCCCGTAAGGGTGCTTGCAATCGGAGGGCTACTACAGTTATTAATTAGAAGCTAATAATTAATTAGTTACTTAAGCTAATACAATTAACTTTTTTCAATAACATTTTTCTTATTACTAAAGCCTAAAATTCCCGCGGAATCGGGAACTATGCTGGTTAAACGGGACGCGGGACGGAGCTAGTAGTATATATCTGTCAGGCTACATTATTTTATTTTATCTTCTTATTATATGAAAGACGTTAATAGCCAACAGTACATTGAGTCATAGTTATTTGACCTACTTACAGCGATGATTGACAGATTGAAATTTTGCATAGGTTAAGAGAGGTTGTTATAGATAGATAGATATGTAAACTAGTTGTATGGTGTGGTTTTACCCGCGTTCTCGTAGAAAAGACGGTCAAGTGTGCGCCGGGCCACAGTAGGGTTCCGTAGTAAAGCAATAAATTCTTCTAAGTACCTAATTACTTCATTTATTTTTTCAAAAATATTAATTAATATAAAACAACAACAAACATCATAATAAGTACATTATAGATATTTAACATAACAAAGACTTGATCATCCGGACTTTTAGTAACCGGATTGCCGTTTATTGGAACAACAACAAAACAAACTATGTACTTAGGTAGCTATAAGTATATATATATATAACTATATACTTAAAAACATTCGGTACATTTATACTTTTAATGTTACTTCGTAAAAACACAAGCTCATGAACACAACCACGTGACAAATATCCTACTAATATTATAAAGCCGAATGTTTGTGAGTGTGGATGTGTGGATGTTTGTTCCTCTTTCACGCAAAAACTACTGAATGGATTTTAATGAAATTTGGTACAGATGTTCCTCATACCTAGGAATAACATATAGGACACTTTTATCCCAAAAATTCCAGCTAGCTAGTCACAGCTAATATGTAATAAGTACACAATTTAAAACTGTGTCAAAAATCTTAAATGTAGTGTTTGAGTAAATCAAATAAATCAATAAATTAAGACCATATTAAAATCAGTCCCTTTATAATCATCCGTTTATGATGAGGAAGTGATTTTTATTAAATTATGTTAATAAAAGCTTTATTTATTATTTACGATTTACAATAAGTACAGTCCTTCGCCTAATTATTAATTTTATGTATTATTTATATGTACATAAGGTCGATAATAACAGTTTAAGGGCCATACAACCAAGGATACACAAAATATTTACTTCCTTAATAATTTTACTATTGAATAAATAATTCATGATGTGAACAAATTATCGCTCATTATAATGAATTAGATCACAAAGTAATCAATCAATCTATACTTAATCTCATACTGATTTAATTTTTCGGTCTAATCTAGGGTATCAAAAACTACGCACACATTACTATACCATACACGCCCAGTACAGACAGACTACGATAAATATTCATAAATCACATAATACCTCGCACGAAAATCGAACCCATAATCCTATGTTTGGGTCCTCATACATCGTTAAATTTTTCGGTTACGGAAAAACCAAAACCCTTGCCAAAATTATTACTAAAGTTTATCTGTGATATCGTGATCTGGAAATAAATAATAATACACTTACTTACATGGAAACAACCTGCAAATATGATAACTAGTAGAATCTTACTTTACTTTAACCGGTAAAAAGCAAAACATTTTAAGTATAGGTTAAATTATGAAACTGAGAAAACTAGCCAACATATTTGCGTAAAACACACTAGTAATATAATTTAAAAAGTTATATCACTAATCTCGTACTGTGTGACACATTCCAACGTTACAAAATAATAATATAAAGCGCTATTTAAATGATGAAACTAGTTTTTAAACCGACAAATTGGACGGTTTGTATTCATAGTTTGGGCTCAGAGAAATTAACCTTGGTTTGGGTATGCTCTTCACGTCCAGCCAGTCGATGCAATGTGCCCTTGAAGTACGCAATTGAAGATGACTTTTTGAATCGAATGGTGCCTTTTGAAACGTTCTAAAAGTACTTTCTAGAAGAATTCAGACGGTTGATACTATAGCTTTTGAAAATGAAGATGCAATAGAACCGACGAACATTACTGACGACGACTTTTTGATATTGAATAATGCTTTTTTTACCAATCCAGTATTACTTTCTAGAATATTCCATATTTGATTTATTCTGTTGATTGAAACTTTTTTAGCTAAATGACTCCTGGAACCGTCAGAACCATAGTGATGAGTCCAATTATAAAATGCTTTAAATTTTATGAGTGTTTCCTTACTTCAGAGAACACGTTAAAAGTATCGTCTTGTAAGATCCTATTGCAAATAATTGCCTCTTTCTAATTAAATATATGCTTGCTTGTCCATAACGTGGTGATTTTGTACATAAAAAAACCATCATACGTCCATCAACCTTAGGAACAGCAAATAGGCAGACATTATGCCACTAGACCACCCATCGAGCAAAACCTCAACCTATTTAGTAGTTTCTAAGTGAATTTCGATCATTTTTTATACGAAGTACCACAACCCATTCTTATTACTACTCAATAAAACTACTTAGTACTCATAATGTAACTTAAAAACTGTCTCGACAAGACAAAGTCGTGGATATTGTGATGCAAATTCATGCTAGGATTGTATTAGTTATGGGACGAGTGTCGTTAGTCTCAGCACTTATACCTTGCTGGTCGCATGCTGATGGGTTTTCCCGTGCCGACGATATATCATCATAATGGTAGTCAGTGTAATAATGATTGCCAATAAGCTTGATATTGTGGTGGTAACAAGGCGGGCAATATGTAGTTTTTCATGAGAAACTCGTAAAGGCCGAAAAAGATTCGTAACGAACACTTTTAAGGTAGCCATTGGCGAGTCAGTTGATGATCAGTCCAGACATAAAACTGTGGCGTCACTCCAAAGGTTTTAGGCCAAATAGATTTTTACACTGGCATCTGGAATCGCTCCGGTAATTGACGACCATTTTTGAATAGACCCTAATTCAACTGATCAGTTAAACCGATTCGTTAATGGCCTTAACTCATCCCTGATTCCACTCTGGGATTTTTCTGTGCCATGACTTGTGGGATTTGACAAAAGCATCATCCACATATTTTCAGATACAAAAACACAACAGAGTTCTTTTATTTTCTTTTCTTTCTTTCTACTTCTTCTTCTTTGCGTGTTGACTCATACTTTTGAGGACCAGAACTCGGCCACCGATATGGCACTTTCAGTGGCCTTGTAAAGGTCCTCGCGTGTCCTTCTTTCTACTAAGTATACTCTATAAGGCCTTTCCCCGTGGGAAGTAACTAGGAGATGAGATCAGCAGTAAACAACCGTAACTTAATGATAACTAGCAGTGGTTTCACGGGAGCGGAGATAAAATTACTAAAACCCTTCTTCTTGAATCACTCTATCTATAAAAGAAAACCGCATCAATATCCGTTGCATAGAAAGAGAATGCGCTATGTATGCTAGAAAGATTAAAGAAGATTTAAGATTTAAGCATACATAGGGACAGACAGTGGGAAGCGAATTTGTTTTATAATATGTAATATTTCTTCCTTTCCTGACCATAATTAAAAGAGACCACAGTTTATGTGATTACAAATCAATCGAACAATGGGTGTACAGGAAATGAGTATCACGAAACGTTCTGCAGTTCCGCGGTTATTGTTCTCATATCAGATTCAGTTGCATTGTTAACACCGTCACGTTTTACGTAACATGTCCTTCTGTCATTAATTTAACTTATATAAAAACGGTAAAGGAAAATATTGTGAGGAAACCTGCACGCAGCTGCGAAGAAATTCTTATGTTGTGTGTGCAGTCGACTAACTCGCGCTTGGCCTGTGGTTGACTAAGGCTTATCGCTCTAATTCAGGGTAGGCTCGAGTCCATTGGTGGGGACATATTGTATATGAGCTGATGATGATGATGATATAAAAAACTAGCTTTGCCTCTGCTTGGCATCTCGCCCCGCGGACTTTCTATCTTATATTTAATTATTTTTTACCCAACTATAAACCTCACGGGATAAACCCACGACCTATTGCTTAGCAGTCCAAATACTACAAAAAACGCTAATTATTCTTAAAACCACAAGCCTTAACCATAGAAGCAAATTACAAAATCGTGCCGTGTGTTTAAGGTACTCGAAAAACCAAGTATTCTTTACAGTACAATAAATTGTATAAACCTACCTTGTACAAGGAATACTACGAGTATAAAGTTTATACAATAAGTAACTCATCTAACAAAGAATAAATGTATATTGAGATCACATTATTTTCTGTGCCGGTGACAGCATCGCGCGTCGCTTGGTTGTCAGTTTATTGAAAATGTATCCAAATGACATTATAAGTAGTCAAAATGACAATAGAAGCTTCCAATTTTGGCCGCCGGCACAGAAAAGATATAGTGGCTCAATACTAAACCAAAAATCGTTTGCCAAAACGGTAACCATAGCTCAAACAACGGAATGCTATCGACAGAAAATCTCGGTCTAATCGTCATTCGTTCGTGACAAACATACAAACGGACCGACTTCCTTTACAATATGATGATGACGTAGTTTGTAGCTTGTGTTCTATCAGTGACTTCACATGGGTTACATAAAGATATGTATTTTTATTTTAAAATTGACAAACCTTACGATTTTTCCTGCGTTAATCAGATTCTATTTCGATCGTATCTATTATTATATCTATTCGATCTATTTCGATATTTGTTATATCTATTCGATCTATTTTGATTTATCCTAACCTCGTGCGAATTTTGGGATACAAAACCTGTTTTTTTTTTTGGTACTTATTGTTATAAGGACACTCGGTATCAAATATTTAAATCGGTCCTGTAGTTTTGTGACTGTAAAAAATAATACGAATAGTTTGTCTATATGCACACATATTTGACAAGAACAAGAATCAAACTTGCAACATTTGCCATAGCAGATGGACTCATAAACTACACATTCTTCAAGAATTTATAAACTCACACACTTCAACACATGAAACATGATTCCTTTATTAGCAAACACTCAATTTATACTTACATTTGTACAAAAACTAATTACTTACGTCTATGCAAACAGGCTGAGTTAATATTGGTTTAGATGTTATATATTTTATGGCAAACGTGTGTATGCTTTTAATATGCACTATAGTAATGTAAAAGAAATATATGTTTTCATACGATACTAAGGATTTGCGTGGATATATCCGCGGTTCAACCACAATCCCGTCAGAATTCTCAAAGTCAGAAGTCATTTATTCAGTTAATGCCTCAATGAGGCACTTATGAACGTCAAAATTGATTCTACCACCGATTCGGAAATTACATCAGCCGAGAAGAATCGGCAAGAAACTCGGGTTGGTATTTCTTTAATAAAATTAAATAAAAAAGTACCTTAAAACTAGTACAATGCCAACCATTCTGAAAAAGTATCCTACGTGTAAATTTAGGCAACAAACAATATATGTACCAAATTGCATCCAAATCTATTTAGCCGCTTGGTTGTAAAGGAGTAAGAAACATGCTCAATCATTTTTTTTTGTTAACCTGTACTATTGGGACATAATATTTATAAAAACTGTGTAAAAATCACTACATAGTATAAAACAAAGTCGCTTTCTCTGTCCCTATGTATGCTTAGATCTTTAAAACTACGCAACGGATTTTGAAGCGGTTTGTTTTAATAGATAGAGTGATTCAGTGGGAAGGTTTATTGGATAATTTTATCCCGATATTCCTACGGGAACGGGAACTACGTGGGTGAAACCGCAGCGCCACTAGTAAATAATAAAGTACTTATTCTTAAATATAGTACATATTGGAAAAACAGTATTTACGCGAGTAACCAGCAGAGCACACCTAGTAACCCTAACCTAGTAACTAATATAAACGCGAAAGAGTGTATTTCACGCTTTCACAAACCAACCACTCAGCTGATCATGTTAAAATTTTGCGAACACTTAGTCAGAGGTATAAAATGGTTAATTTTTATCCAGAAATTCCAAAAAGAAAAAGGTTTTAACTTTTGTTTGTTTTTTTTCTATTTGAGGTCAACTTTTAGTTGAACCAGATTTTGGCAAAACATTCTTTGCATTTTGATATGCAACAAGGACCACTGAGACACCATAGCCATATTAATAAATTATAACAGAATACCAAATTTCTGACACTCGTTATGGTGCCTGAATATCAACATAGATAGATAGATATAATTATTTATTGTACAACGCCAAATTACAATATAACAAACCTTAAATATACTTAATTCATAAAGTTGCACAATGGGCGGCCTTATTGCTGAAAGCAACATATTGTCTGATCAAATAATGACAAATTGTGGACTTGACCCCCAGATAGACCTCCAGAATCCAGAGGTCGACACGACATTTTGTATAATTTTTAGAGCTCTATCTACCCGTAAAGACTATCGATGAAGGTAGTAAGATAACTGGAACGTACCTGCTAAAGCACGGAAGCATTTATGACGCTTAAAGAGCCACTTTGGTAAACGGCCAGCCATCAGTATTATGACGGTACCAAACGTCGTTTAACCGCACAGATCACAAGTAACCCGCGGTTAGCACGGGACTAAAAAGAAAAACTACTTAGTATTTATAAATCTAGATTTACTTGTTTTTGTTTTTGGGACGAAGTTCCTTTTCGCGCGTTGCTGCGTTGCGGGGGCTAGACGGAAAAAAAAAAGACCAAAAGTTATAACGAAACTTTTTTAACGACATTTAATTCAAATTTTGAACTGCGCGTTTATTTAATGTAATTCAAATTTCGAACAGCGCGTTTCTTTCATAATATATTTAAAAGGTAGGTAACCTATGGCCAACACTTACGAGTTAAAACTTTTTTTTTAAAAGGAACTTAGTTCCATCCGCGTATCCTTGACACCTCTCAAGTTTTTTTTTAAATTAAATTAATAAACCGTTTATTGTCAAAAACAAGATAAATAAAAAAACATACAGTTTTAAATTATGAAGACATGAAATTGGTTAGTAGTTAACAATATTAATTATATTACTTCTCTAGATTTTTAAAACTGTTTGTTTTCCATACATTTGTATTTTTATATTTATAAATAAATAAATGATTGAATAGACATAACACTACCGAGAAAATGACACTACACATTAGCGGTCCATTTTCCTTGTTCCGTAGTAACTAATGTTTTAGTCTTCCTATTTTCTATTACTACTCATAATAATGTATATTTAAAAGCATTTTAAAATAAAAATAAGACAGTGTTGTGTGAGTTTGTAATAGTTAAGAAACATTAAGAAAGTAGTTTTTTTTTACTTTCTCCTCTAAGTTTTAGGGTATCCTAGAAATTGAAATGTAACTTTTTAATTTAACCCCCGACGCAAAAAGAGGGGTGTTATAAGTTTGACGTGTCTGTGTGTGTGTATCTGTCTGTCTGTGGCATCATAGCTCCCGAACGGATAAACCGATTTCAATTTAGTTTTTTTTGTATTAAAGGGGACTTACGTGCGAGTGTTCTTAGACATGATTGATTAAAATCAGTTGACCCGTTTAAAAATTATGGGGGTTTGAAAGTAATTGTGTTGGGGGTTTTTTAAATTTTAATTTAATGTTATTTTTAATTTGTCTATGCTAATTATTATTTTATTTGATGTAACATTGTTTTTGTTGCTAACAATTGTTTATGTAGGTAATATATTTTTTTATTAAATTTTGTTTTAGTATACAAATTGCATTTACTTTATCTTTAAGCGTTTTTTTTTTTTTAAGTTTTACTAATGTTATTTTGTTACAACCTATAAAAATGTATCTTCGAATCATAGTTACTAATATCAAAGTTAGTTGAAGACCGTTGCTCTATCAATACATCGAAAGATACATAGGTACTTAAAAACCTATTCAAGATCGTTTTCTAACGGAAAAATATCAAGGTATACACTAAGTACATAAACTTTAAGTAAATACACATATGTACATACATATAAGTAAGTATATTATTTACTTGTTTAATGTATTCACATAAAACATTACATTACTCATTGTACGCCATTTAAATGGACAATAAATAAGAGTAAATGACAATTAGAATCGATCAATATATTATTTAAATAAATTATTTTAAGATTTACTTTTTGTACATATTTTACATCTATATGACTATATATTTATTATTTATGCTTTGTGGTTTCTCCTGCGTTGAAATATATTGCCTTTCGCGATAAATTAACTATACATATATATAAATTTGCTATCTAAACTAATATATTTTATCAATTGCAACCTATTTTTCTTTCAGCGCGTTCAATAAACACAAAAACAAATTCCTCAGTTTTATATTATTAAAATTATAGAATAAACTATTTATTTAATCTGGAAACTAACAAACTTAAAAAAACACGTATGTTGTATGGGAGCCCCTTAAGTTTTTAGTATTTGTTGTTATAGCGGTAATAGAAATACATCATCTGTGAAAATTTCAACAGTCTAGCTATCACCGTTCTTGAGATACAGCCTGGTGACAGACGGACAGATGTACGGACAGCGAAGTCTCAGTAATAGGGTCCCATTTTTACCCTTTGGGTACGGAACCCTAAGAAGAGACCTTTCCCTTATAGTAGGATCTTACAGACTAATAAATACATACATTGTGCTAAACTGTTTAAAAATGTAAGCAAAAAAAGAATTGTAGTTCATGTGAAAGTAGTAAGAAGTCACGCTTTCGTATTAATACTAAGTTTTGTTTGTGACTCTTATTACAATAGTGATAAGGTACATTTTACAATTATTTACTTTGTTTGCGAACGTCTAGTCTGCCCCAGTCTATTCGAATAAATAATTGGAAAAAGTGGAATTTAGAAAAAGTCTGCATTTGCAGTTTAATTTCTTGCAGTGTACACTAATTTTAATAATAGCCGTGCTTCATGGTTAAATCCTCGTTTATCCCGATCCCGTGGGAATTGGAAAATTATGCAATATGTTATTTCTGGTCATCATTTTAATCACTACATAGTATAAAACAAAGTCGCTTTCTCTGTCCCTGTCCTTATGTCCCTATGTATGCTTAGATCTTTAAAACTACGCAACGGATTTTAATGCGGTTTGTTTTAATAGATAGAGTGATTCAGTGGGAAGGTTTTTATTATTTTATCCCCATATTCCTACGGGAACGGAAACTACGCGGATAAAACAGCGGGGCGCCGCTAGTTTACCTTATTTTCATTACATATAAGCATTATGCATTCAAAATAATGTAATCTGGATAAATACATAACATTATATAACAAATATTACAATACCATTAATATTACATAATTAAACCTTTAATTCTTGACATAATGTAACATGATATGTAAATTTTATGTATATTTATGTATTTACGTAAGAGTTCTCGTATACGGCCTTGAGTTACTTTCTTTCTAATTTTACTAGGTTTCTAGTATGATGACCTTTCAAGGTTTTTTAAGGTTTTTAAGATACTTTCCTTTTTAATAAACACTCGGCAGAAGTATTTTTGATATGTGGACTTTTTAGAGAAGCATAATATTTCTTCCAAACCTTAATTCCAATTGAAAATGTATTTCTTTGGAACCTTTTCCCATCAAGGACGACATCGATGGCAGAGTGGTCACCATGCCGGACTGCCATCCTTAAGGTTGCGGGTTTGATTCCCGTGCGGGGTGAATATTTGAGTGAACCATAAATGTTTGTCTCGGTCTGGGTGTGTGTGTGAATGAGTGTGTGCGTAGTTTCTGATACCCTCGATACAAGCTCCAAGCTTAGTTAGGGGTCAGTTACTATAATGAGATGATGTAGTAATGATTATGATTATTTCTAAATGGGTTGGTTCGGTTTAACTAGGTTCGGGGTTTATTAATTTTACGTAGAAGAAAATGCTATTGAACTTGTTAGTTGGCAGGATTTCCAAATGAGGGTTCTTTGTAGGTAAAAATACGTGTTATAAAGTATCTATTAATCCAATTGAATGTAATATCATTAACTTAGAAATAATGGAGAATTATCATTCAAAATTTAGCCCCTTCTCTTTAGGCACAGTATAATAACACTAGCGTACTTAGGCCTTGTATCATTTTTAGTATTGTCTCTAACTTATCTGAAAAACATAATTACCCATAAATTAACAGTTGACGTTGAAATTGTACATAACATCACTAACCTACGCTTATGTACTCGTGCAAGTATATAGTTTAAAACAAAGTCGCTTCCTGCCGTTTTTGCGGTTAGATCTTTTAAAGTATGTAACGGATTTTAATGTAATTTTTATCAATATATACCACTGCGAGAATACCTTTAAAATATATATTATGACTAGCTTTTGCCCGCGATATCGTCCGCGTAGAATAATGACATCTGTCATACAAACTTTCATCCCCTATTTTATCCCCTTGGGAGTAGAATTAATCAAAATCCTTTCTTAGCGGATGCCTACGTCATAACATCTACCTGTATACCAAATTTCAGCCCGATCCGTCCAGTGGTTTGGGCTGTGCGTTGATAGATCACTAAGTAAGTCAGTCAGTTAGTAATTTAGATGGTGATGTCAATACATTTATCAAAGGTAATCAAATTGATCAATTTGTTAAGTTAATTTCAAAATTAAAAGTGACGTGGCAATAACATAACATAATCATTCACTACATCATCTCATTACAGTAACTGACCCCTAACTAAGTTCGAGCTTGTATCTAGGGTATCAGAAACTACGCACGCACTCATTCACACACACACACACACCCAGACCGAGACAAACATATTTTGTGGTTCACACAAATATTCACCCCGCACGGAAATCGAACCCGCCACCTTACGGATGGCAGTTCGGCATGGTGACCACTCTGCCATCGAGGTCGTCAAATAAAATATTTCCTATATTTCGTAACATTTTGCATCGTAAGTGAAGGGACCTTCATACATAATTATATCTCTCGTCTTTTTGTTTGCACATTGCTAATGTCAACAATCAACATTAAACACTTAAAATATTTAAAAAAATCTTTCAAATAATGTCAAGTTCACAATGAAATATTGGTAATACTATAAGGTCTTCAGGATTATAAAGCAGATGACCTCAAAAAAATAATTGAAAAATAACTGCATATGATTATCCTATGTCTTAGTTAAATTGTATTGCCGCACCTACTACAATAAATCATAACAAATGATAATTAAAATTAGCTCCCAAAATAAACTTTTTAAATCATAGATAAGAACCTCTCACTCCGTGATAATGTCACGGGCAAAATTCCTGCTCTGTGTGGGCAAAATGACGTCACATAATTATTCGTTTTTAAAGAGAAGATATCCTATTAAATATTATGTTTGTATGTTTGTGAGTTTGGATGTTTGTTACTCTTTCACGCAAAAACTACTGTATCGATTTAGATTAAATTTGGTACAGATGTTCCTTATAACACATAGGATACTTTTTATCCCGAAATTCCCATGGTATTGGGATTAACGCGAGTAAAAGGAGATTCTGGATTAAAGCTAGTGTATAATAATTAAGTAATCTTACTAATTTATTAAACTGTCATGCCTTTTTACGGGGTATATCCGTTTCTTTGGCTGCGCAAAGTATGCATAGGTACCTTGCGATTGCATTGTTTTTAGTGCATACAACCGATAGGTACATATGTCAGGAATAATTGAGTATAGGATACATTTAATCCCAATATTCCCACGGTATCGAGGCACAGCTAGCGGGTAAAGTATATACATATAAGTAATGCAAATAAAGTTTATGATTTATGATTTACTATTCCAAAATTACCACGCTTTCTAACCAATATTATGCCTATCCAATATTCATATTGTTTGACGTTTAGCTGTTAATTGTTCCATAGAATAAGGATTACGACCAAGATTCTCTCAGATATTATCAAAGAATTTGTCAGCTCAACCAAGGCTCAACCTGCTCAACGTCAAAAAATATGACTGAAATCAATCAGCGATCTCAATCGTATGGATTACTAGCTGCGCCCCGCGGTCACACGCGTAGTTCCCGTTCCCGTGGGAATTTCGGGATGAAAAATAGATGTTGGCCGATTCTCAGACCTACTGAATATGGTCACAAAATTTCATGAGAATCGGTCAAGCCGTTTCGGAGGAGTATGGCAACGAAAACTGTGACACGAGAATTTTATATATTAGATTATTGAATATTAATAATGGGTGTTTATTATCAAGGCTACAGCTAGGCGTACTAGGTCCAAGCTACTGAAAATCTCGAATAATCTTGAACTTACATTGAAACCTGTCTAAACCGGTGGAACTAGTACAAGTAAACCAAGAACTAGAGCCCTGACATTTACTAAAGTTCCTTATATGAAATGTTTTATTAATTTTTTCGTTTTGAACCGAAATACAATTCCTGTATTCTCTAGACCACATTTTATTGGGTTAACAAGATTCAAGAGTGTATACAGAAAGTGAACCACAAATATTGATCTTTGATTAACACGAACACTTCACATTGAAATAAAATACTTAAATGGATTTTTGTCGTGGTTGTATTTTGTGGTAAATTCACAATGTATTTAAAATTATATTCAAAATATTGAAGGTAAACTTTTTACATTACTTTGTACAGACGTCTTCCATCTTAGTCTTCTGTGATCACGGGTTCTGTAAAGAATCCGAAACGTCAGAAAATGTAAAACAAAATACAACCACGACAAAAATCCGTTTAAGTGTTTTATTTCAATGAACCACAAATGTTTGTCTCGGTCTGGGTGTGTGTGAATGAGTGTGTGCGTAGTTTCTGATACCCTAGATACAAGCTTCGAGCGTAGTTATGGGTCAGTTACTGTAATGAGATGATGTAGTGAATGATTATGTTATGTTATGTTATTTATTGGGTTAATGCACTTGGCACTTATTTCAAAATGTACACTTAGTGAATCTAACAAAGTTTTCACGAATATTAGGGGCATTCATGTCGTAAAGTATACATATATAATTTTGAGTTATTAGTTGTTTTTTTTTTGTCTTTTCGTACGCTTTTCATCGTTAAATAAACAAGCTGAAAACGTATTTTCGAATATAATATTATTTAATATTGACCTGTAACATCAGCAATAATTATAACATTGTTTTTTATTAAAACACATTGGTTTAAAAGAAATAGTGTAAAAGTAACCAGTATAATACTCGTATACTTAAACTATTCTTTTGTCAGGTGCGTTAACGATACTATGTATCGATTTATTCCATATTTTATTTTGCAATGACTTATATCAATATAGACGCCTCGTCTCGCCTCGTGCGCCCACAATACATAGTGATTCTTAAAAACGACTAGATGCATAATAAATGCAAATGAGACAGGGAACATATTAAAGGTCTAGTCTAGTATATGAAATTACATAAAATTCAATATGTGCTTCCTCTATTTAGTTTGGGCTCCAAAAATATTGTGAGTGTCAAAAGAAGATTTAAAATTAATTTACTAACAAAATATAAGAAAATATATTTTATCAGAGATATGCCTTCTCCTCGTAGCATTGTGAATCTACCATCAATTCGTTTTTTTTTTTTCATTTCTATTGTAAATGATAAATAACTTCTTTCACGAATTTATTTCTACAAAGCATATGTCGTCGCTACACTGGTCGATACGTATGAAGGAATGTTGGTAATTACCTCCTTATTATGTTACCATTTCAGTGCGATCAACGCATCTACAATTATAATATACCATTGATATTTTGTGAGTCATTCATCAGTATTTAACAACATTAAACTGATACAATGCTAAAAGAAACGTGTAGAAATGAAATGCATTATACTATTTTAACCGACTACTAAAAGATCATTTATCGAAACATGACTCGAGTTATAGATCACCAACACTTATTGGGAAAGCGTTGTGATTACGTCTATTCCAATACAAAAAAACTTAATCTCAATTTTCCCCTTTCAATACGGAAATAAATTGACCATTTACTTTCCTCATATGTACTTATATTGACAACCGTCTAATTTAAATACATGACGCTGTATTACGAGTATATTGAAGCTTCTCGCCATAGAAAATACTTATAATCTACTCACATGTTAGTTAGAAAGAATTTCAATATTTTTCAACAAAAAATAAGTATTCCTTAAAAATCCTTTATGATTCCAAATTCAGATGTAGGACATTCGTTATAATAGAGACCTCAAAAGTCTTTTAAATTAATTAGAAGATGTTGTATGGGAAGCGCTCATGGCCCAGTGCTACCCGCGGATCACTTGTGATGTGTGCGGTTAAGCAACGTCTGGCACCATCATGACTGTGATGGGTCATTACTAAAAATGACTTTTTCGGAGACAGCTTCGGAGGGCACATAATGCCGTCGGTCCCAGCTGTCGTACTAACATCATCGACAGTCGTTACGGGTAGTTAGAGCCCTCATAAATCTAACATTCAGTTTAACCAAAAATGTCGTATAGCCCTCTGGGTTTTGAAGGTCTGACGGCAGTCGCTTCACGTAAAATACTGTCATTCCGCCAAATCTGGTTAAACTGAAAACCGACCCCAAATAGACATGGGATAAAGGTTCGGAAAAGAGAAAAGATGTTGTATTTATCAATTTCTAGGCTGTGTAGATCTGATGGCAGTAGATTTACCTACGCCAAATACTGACACTTGGACTACTAAAACCGACTGTTAGATTAGATACAGTTGCCCTAAGATAAAATTAAAAAAATTAAAAACCCCCAACACAATTACTTTCAAACCCCCATAACTTTTAAACGAGCCAACCGATTTTCATCAAACATGTCTAAGAACACTCGCACGTAAGTCCCCTTTCATACAAAAAATTACAATGAACTAAATTGAAATCGGTTCATCCGTTCGGGAGCTATGACAGATACACACACACACACAGACACGTCAAACTTATAACACCCCTCTTTTTGCGTCAGGGGTTAAAAAGAGTGATTTATTATTAAAATCTAAACCAAACTACATCAAAATCAGTTCATCATTAGTAAAAAAACATAATACCAACTCGCATAATACCTCGGATTAATAGTTGTAATGATGCGTAAGACCAACCAGCTTTCACATAACGTAATTATGTAATATATAAATGTTATAGGATATTAATTGTGTACATTGGTGTAGACATCGTCATTCTTTAGTCTGTATGTATGTCATTAACCTAAGGCCTTGTCTTGGAGTCTTTAACACACTTTGGTATCGAAACTCTAAATGCAGTCAGTATTGTGTGTGTTTAACAATGTTCAACGGCCAAGTCACACAACATTAACTATAATAATAGAGAAATCGCAGTAAGGAACCTTAGACTTGGCACGAGTTTGTCTAGATTTCATTACTTTTTAGAGACAAACAAGCAGCTCCATCGAGACTTGGCTAGTTTTTTACAGAATGTTTTTGGTGGGATATTCTTGTCTTGTATATCTTTTAGTATCTAGTCAAGTTTATGGTTTATATATTTAGTGATGAAGATTTATATATTTTTGTATGTAACGACTTTGAAATTCAAGGCTCATTTTAAATATCGTTTAATAAAGTAACAGCATGATCTTTAATTAAATGAAAATAACGGGATGTTCGTAATATATCACATACGATATATTCCCTTTATGTCGAGTCCCTTTACGTCGAGCCGAGAGCCTTGTCTCGCTTCTATTACCCCTACGTCGAGTCTACGATTTCTGTCACGTTTCTATTCCCTTTACGTCGAGTTTAATAAAGTCTATTAATATTTATTCCTTACTAGCGGCCCGCCCCGGCTTCGCACGTGTCCAATTTTTTTCCGTGTTTTTTTTTTACATAAGAACCTTCTAATGATAACAAATACAACAAAAAAAGAATTAGTGAAATCGGTCCAGCCATTTACGCGTGATGCCGTGACCAAGGAAAACGGGTTTCATTTTTATACGAGTATATATAGATTAATTACTTATTAAAGTCGAATCCCTCGACTAGTGAGCTAGACTATGTATCTTACTCAAAGGGCAAAAGTCTCTCTCACTTTCTCTCACACACTGATTATATACAGATTATGTACAGTGAGAAGGTAGAATAGGATAAATCACTGCGCTTCCTAAATACGTATTGGAGATCCCGAACAAGGTTCCAACGGATTTGAAATTTAATTAAAAAAAATCTAAAATCAATAAGTTTCCCAAACAAGGAGGTTTTCGTCTTCGCCCTTTTTAACCCCCGACGCAAAAAGAGGGGTGTTATAAGTTTGACGTGTCTGTGTGTGTGTGTATCTGTCTGTCTGTGGCATCATAGCTCCCGAACGGATGAACCGATTTTAATTTTTTTTTTTTGTATTAAAGGGGACCTACGTGCGAGTGTTCTTAGACATGTTTGATGAAAATCGGTTGACCCGTTTAAAAGTTATGGGGGTTTGAAAGTAATTGTGTTGGGGGTTTTTTAATTTTTAATTTAATGTTATAGAGAGAAAGGACCCCAAAAACTAAAATAGAACATATTCTATACTATAATATAAGCTGAATACAGCTTCAATATATCATTCTACATTTAGAGTCCAAATTACATAACCACACCAAAACTACTTCACCAACTGAAATTACTTTAACAGTTTTAAACAAACCATTAATCAATAAGTAAGTCTCTTACTTGTTTTACACTTGACCGCTATAATATAACAGTTATCACGATACAACTTCACACTCCAGTAACTAAGTATAGAAATCTTCTATCCTACTATATTATAAAGCCGAATGTTTGTAAGTGTGGATGTGTGGATGCTTGTTCCTCTTTCACGCAAAAACTACTGAATGGATTTTAATGAAATTTGGTACAGACGTTCCTCATACCTAGGAATAACACACATGACACTTTTTATCCCAAAATTCCCACGGGATAAGGTTCCACGCGGGTAAAACCGCGGGGCACAGCTAGTTATTATGTATATAAAACTCTTCCGTTACTGAGTGACGTACTAACTGACAACGCACAGCCGAAAACTACTGGTCGTAGAGAGCTGAAATTTGGCACGTGTGTTTGTCGGGGGGAGTAGACTAACACTAAGAGAGGACTTTTGGAATATCCCCCTTTAGGGGGAGAAAAGGGGAGAAACCCATTCTGCTGGAAGTCATTATTCCGGACGAAGTCGCGGGCAAAAGATAGTGAATCCTAACTAATATTATAAATGCGAAAGTAACTCTGTCTGTCTGTTACCTTTTCACGGCTAAACTACTGAACCGATTGGCTTGAAATTTGGTACAGGGGTAGTTATGGTCCGGGAAAGAACATAGGATACTTTTTATCCAGAAATTCCCACGGGAACGGGAACTACTCGGGTGAAACCGCGAGGCGCTGCTAGTTATAAATATGTATTATACGCAACGTTTGAGTAGATAAGTGAAATTCTTAATTAGTGAATGGGTATGTGTGCAATCTTACAAACTTGAACAGTGAGCAAAATCTCATAAGGCCGGTAGAGTTAATTTGTTTGAACGCTAATTTGGAAAAAGGCATTATATCACAACTTGTATGAATCGTGTGGCTAGCAAGATAATGTTTGCATTAGTGAGTGTCTCAAGTAAAGGGTTTCGGGTTCGTTTCCCGTGTGTGGTAAATCTTTGTGTAACTCACAAAATTATTAAGTACTAGCTGTGCCCTGCGGTTTCACCCGCGTAGTACCCATTCCCGTGTTCCCGGCAAATATTCGATTTTTTCTCACCTTTTAAACCTTCCCTGGACCTCCACGAACATTTCAAGACCAAGATAAGATAAATCCGTTCAGCCGTTTTCGAGTTTTAGCGAGACTAACGAACAGTAATTGATTTATATATTATATAGATTTCAGTCTGGGTTTGTGTATGAATAATATGTGTGTATTGTAGTTTCTGATACCCTTTTTTTTTTTAACGCAGTGAAAATGCATAGAACTGCATACCACCGTGAGCCGATATTAGTTTCTTATACCCTAGGCTCTAGACACATGTAACAAACCTAGTTAGGGGTCAGTTTCCCCATTCGCGTGAGACGATCTCGTCTGACGTTTCGTGCTCTATGAAAAAAACCATATAATAAATATAAAATAAAATTACTCCTTCAGAATTGAAATAAAACACTTAGACGGATTTTTGTCGTGGTTGTATTTTGTTTATTTCAATGTGTAGTGTTCGTGTAAATCAAAGATATCAATATGTACTCCTTCAGAAAATAAAGGCTCCTTGTATTCCCGAAATTTCCTAAGGAAATACTGATTGAAATATCAAAATAGTGAGCTATAAATCATCTCCCAATCCATCCTCTCATATCCAATACATTTGCAAATAATTTTACGAACGACCAAAATCAAAATTAAAATCAAAAGGTCACATGTTACTCCTGATGGAGGTCGATGACATAACTGGGGTTGCCTCAGTGTTCCGGTCATAACAGTTGCGTCAAGAATTTACTACGAGCGCGCGTTTCCATTGACGAACGGTAAACGGTAAAAGGTAACAAAAGTGACGGGAACGGTAAAATTAAAGAATGGCGTTTTTTTTTCGATTTCGTTTTTTTTAATCAATGTAATATGCATTTTTATGGTTTATTTGTAACAATTAAATTAAAAATTAAAAAACCCCAACACAATTAGTTTCAAACCCCCATAACTTTTAAACGGGTCAACCGATTTTCATCAAACATGTCTAAGAACACTCGCACGTAAGTCCTCTTTAATACAAAAAAATCGGTTAAACTAAATTGAAATCGGTTCATCCGTTCGGGAGCTATGATGTCAGAGATAGACAGATACACACACACACACACAGGCATCTCTAACTTATACACCCCTCTTTTTGCGTCGGGGGTCAAAATATTAAAATATAGTTGCATGTCTTAAAATAGCACATTTTCTATTTATAAAAATATCGAACTTAAAACACAATCAAAAAAGAGTGAAAAAAAATTACGTAATTATCTCTGTTTACAATTTAACAGTAAAAAACATTTCAAATGATATCCATTTTTAAATGCATAAAAAAAAAATAAGTAGGTAGGTACTCCGCCATCTTTAAAAATCCACCATATCGGATTTAGAATGACGTCACTTAGTTAACCATGCTTTTTATCTATACGTGCATGCAAAATTTAAACTAGATATCTCTGACCACATAAACTGTTCAAAATTCTGTTAAAACATTTTCCTTTATAAAAGCAATTAAAGCAAGATAAATAATAGTTAGCAAAAATAAACACCGCTCGATGATTATCAAAATAAAATACTAAAATAAAATGTTTAAATAAATCAATGTCTTTATTAACTAATGACTAACTACACAAATAGATTCAAATAATCAATTATGTCAAAAATAAAAAATGGATTCTATTAAAATAATCCATCTTGTGACCAATTTTATTCGACGTTCTTACCATGAAGGAAAATATCGAGAGGAAACCTGTCAAAAAAATCCAAGGTTGTGTGTGAAGTCAACCAACCCGCACTCGGCTTGTGGTTGACGCCTCATCACACTTATTCAAGGTAGAATCGAGCCTGCCGTGGTAGAAATCTCCCTCGGGATCCTACGGTGTGTTTTTAGTGGGTAGGTCCAGCCCTTCTGGCTGGGAGAGCCCTACATGCCCCGGGGGCCCTCCCAATATCGGCTCACGGTGGTATGCAGTTCTATGCATTTTTACCGCGTTAAAAAAAACGGATAGGATCGAGCCCCTTGATGGGACATGTTAATAATAATATAAAATTTGGAGACTGTCCTTGAATGCATTTTATAGTGTTATACAGGGATAGTCGCCGAATTGTGCATCCTTTACATAAGATGAAAAAGGGCTTCCGTGTCTAGGCTTCGGCCCCATACTATCCTTCCAAAAGACCGAGACTCTTTTAATAGTCCCGTGAGTCGGAAACTGGCATACAAGCATAATATAATACCCGTATTATATGTTATATAATAATATTAATATGTCAAGGGGCTCGTCATATTTATCGATAAAATGTCGATTTTCAAAACAGACAAATATGACGTCATTGTACGACACGTGATAGTAATAATTTTGGCAAACAAACACGTTACAGTATTCAAACAAATGGTAAAAATATCCTAATTCAAGAAAAAACTGGCCAAAAAACGTGCCAATTAGCATTTCAAATGGATTTTTATTTTGGAAATTACATAAATTTCAATGTGATTATCGTTCTAGCGTAACTAGTTGATAGGAACTAGTTATTTTAAGGGTATGGCTAACACACTAATTGACCATAGTTGAGATAACAAATATAAAAAGAATTTATACTAACTATCCTAATTCTAACTAATATTATAAATGCGAAAGTAACTCTTCTGTCTGTCTGTTACCTTTTCACGGCTAAACTACTGAACCAATTGACTTGAAATTTGGTACAGGGGTAGCTTATGGTCCGGGAAAGAACATAGGATACTTTTTATCCCGAAATTCCCACGGGAACGGGAACTACGCGGGTGCGCTGCTAGTAAAGAATATAAAACATTAAATATTGATTAAAACAATTAAGTATTTCATATCCTTGTTAGTCGTTACTGGTAGTTATTGTAATCAAAAGGCTAACAAAAAATTATCCTACTACGCACAAAAGATCCAAATTAGTGACGTCTACTTGCGGAAAACTGTATAACCTACAATCAATAGCAGCACGGTCGTAATTCACGTGAAATATCGTACGTTGACCTGTAGCTATATATCTCTGTCGCACCTGCGTAAATTATAATGTGTCCCGCTCGCACGGATGCAAAGGCGAGCGGGACGGAATGACAAGAATAAAAACCGGCCATTGTGTATCGGATCACGCGCAATGTTTTAATACATAATACTTCATTAATTAAAATGAAAAACGTAACATTTTAAATACATTTTCAACCAAAAATCCACTAGTTTTGAAAAGATTTTTTTTCGACATATTGATTATAATCCGTTTCAATTATCACAAATGAGTCTTGCTTCTTTTTTATTCATAGTTAAAACATGCAGGTAATAATTTGATTCTTTTTTTATTATTCAACTTTACAATACATCAAAAGATTTAATTAAATATTTGTATAACTAGAAGATATATATAGATCAATAAATATTCACAAAAACATGTTTGGAGAAAAATAAAAGTCAAGTAAGTACGTCAGTCGATTGATTATTTCAACCTTTCAAAGCTAATGTTTAATTTATGATGACTAAATATAAAATTCTTGTTAAAACAATATTATACATAATAATATAGATAAAATTAAACCACTTTGAATATCATTGGAGTTGAAAACCTGTAGAAGTACGGTGAGATAAACCAATATTAAATTGTAAAATCATCATCATCAATTTAAGAGCTGTTGCTCTTGTGTGTGTAACAGGTGCAACTCCCTCCAGCTGCCCCTATCTGATGCAGCCGCCTTCACCTCCTTATACGACACCACACCGACCTTATCCTTTATCTGACTCATGTAACTTATTCTTGGCCGACCACTTTCTCTTCTTCCTTCTACTTTTCCCTGTAAAATACTCTATTAAATTTCAAAATCTACATATAGTTGAGTCTTGCTAGAGGGGTCTGATTTTTTATATTAATTAACGCACAGAAAGAATACAAAATAGAGAAGAATTATAATTGCCGAAAAACTGTCTGAATACGAATAGTTAGTCTAGGTAGAGTGGTTGGAATAACAGTTTTCTGATTCAGATTATTAAAAAACTGGTATGTGGGTCGGGTCTGGGTGTGTGTTAATTAGTGTGTGCATAGTTTCTGATACCTTAGATACAAGTTACGAACTTAGTTAGGGGTCAGTTACTATAATGAGATGATGTAGTGAATGATTATGGTATGTTAAATAGACTAGGCTATCCAACACTAATAAAAAAAAAAAAAAACCAAGTAACTAGTTCCTGAGAAACAAACTCTTCAGCTCTATAAATTATATTAGTAAGTACAAATAGTCCAGTCAATAAATTAACTGATCAATAATAATTAAAATGTACATCATGATATAGTACTTCATTGCTATTTTAAATTAGATGCAAATTTTTGACATTAGTATTCTTTACAAGAGTTAATTTATATAATAAACATTATATAGAAAGACACATATTATTATATACCTACACCAATACATACATATATGGGTTAGGGATGTTCCGTCATAGTGTCGTTTCGTCGTTGTTTTTAACTTTCTTATAAGTAGTATCGTTTTGTCATTATTAATAGTTATTTATGGTACAAGCGAGGTAAGTTGGTGATTACTATACGAGGATAGTAATCATCAATACACGCGTGTACCATACAACGTTTTTCAACACATTTGCGAAGAAATTATCATTTTTCGCTAATAAATACACAATAAATAACAGTTTTTCTATTCGCGCGCATCCAACACAACAATGGTGATAGGCCAAAGACTAAAAAAATATACTTATTAAAAAAAAATCGAATTAATGAATGAATGGAATCGACCATAGACCTACCAAAAGTAAGGCAACATAGTTGAAGTTTCATTTTAAAATGTATGGGCACAATTTTTTTTGGTATCGAAACTTTTTTAAAACAAAGCAATTTAAAAAAACAATCTATATCTCACTAGTGAATCAAGCGTGTCATTATTCAACTGTTTTTGCACAAATAAGAGCCCCTTTATGAGCAAGTGTGTTGAAAAATAATTTAAAAATATTTGGCGTCGTTTCGTCATTCGCACATTTGTTCTTAAAATATTGTACAGTCAACCAGCTAATATAATATTATGTGGATGCAATAAATAAATAAATGAAACCAATATGAACACGTCTGAAGAGTAAATTTATATTTTTCAAAAATCTTTAAAATGCTAAAAATGGGGCTAAAATTTGAACTAAGTATAAGAATTTTTACTTTATTTACAATTAAAAATCATAATATCAATCATTGATATATATATACATGTATGTAAGGTTTATTCCCATCCGTTTATCGACGTCATAATTTCATGGGTGCCGAAATGGGAAGGTGCCGAAATGGAAATAAACCATAAACCGTATCTAATACAAGGCTAATAAATTCTAAATTCAATTTTTTTACATTTGGTCGGTAAAATAGAACGTAATAGTGATGATGACATCACTTAAGGTTTAAGAACCACTGATTAAACAATAAAATATGACGTCGCAAAATTATCGATATTATAATTAAAACTTGTTGCTTCAATTAACAATAACAAATTCATTAATTAAACTTGATTGTTTAACAAAAAAAAACCTTCAAAATCTGAAAATTTACATAATTGTAATTAACAACAATTTTTCGTAATTAAAAATCAATATTTGCAAAAATAAAATAATTAATAACAGAATTGTGACGACAGACTAGCAATAAATGTAGGTACAAACTGCTATAACATATCCTATAATATATATGTTTATCTCGTTCTGGGTGTGTGTGTGTGAATGAGTGTGTGCGTAGTTTCTGATACCCTAGATACAAGCTTCGAGCTTAGTTAGGGGTCAGTTACTATAATGAGATGATGTAGTGAATGATTATGTTATGTTATGTTAAATACATGGTTAATGACTGATTGGTGAATGTATCAGCATAGCTCAAACAACTGAACTTTGCCACACAGACATTATTATAACATCCGAAAGATAAAAAAATCCGATAAGAAAGATCGGAGCACAGCTCTATAATATAATTCGTCACAAATAAATGAATACCGTCATACAATGAAAACGCACACGATACACTCACATCGACGCTGATCAAACAGAGGCGTGTAAGTAAACATGCGCTTGCGCATGTGTGCGGGTGAAAGAAAGAGTTCAGTGGGACACTCGGCCGAACAGGTTTCGCGGTTTACAGATGACTTCGACCTAGTTCGGAGATGATTTAACAGTGCATTGTATTGTTATCTTTGTTTTAATGGGTATAAAGGTTATTTTTGCATGTATGTAGTTGCGAAGTTTGGTTAGGTGATTGGCGTTTGTACTGTTTTTTGGGGATATCGGGATACAAATTTGAGTTGACAGTGAAAGTCCCGACAAATAAGGTTGAGTTGTTACGAAAACACACACCTTTATGGCCAACTACCTTTTATAAGCATTTATACCTAAAAACAACTTAAAATTCCTAAATGATTGCTCAGACAAAGATGAAATTATCATAATATTTATCGGAAGATTCTAAGCTTTTATGTCTACAAAAATTAAATTAATAAAAATTTAAAAACCCCCAACACAATTACTTTCAAATCACCATAACTTTTAAACGGGTCAACCGATTTTCACCAACATGTCTAAGAACACTTGCACGTAAGTACCTTTTAATACAAAAAAAACTAAATTGAAATCGGTTCATCCGTTCGGGAGCTATGATGCCACAGACAGACAGATACACACACACACACACAGACACGTCAAACTTTTAACACCCCTCTTTTTGCGTCGGGGGTTAAAAATACGTATCTTCGAAGGTAATCGAAAATCGTATTTTATCTTCCGATCCGAGCCGATGAGGATAGTATTAGTAACACCCGTTATTTCGATGAGTTATATGCTTATTTAACCAGCTTTAGCCGATTCCGCGTCGATAAGCGTGGAGAGACCCTTACTCAGCTGAAATGTCTGTTTTCTTGAAATCAATTATTCATTGCAGTGACTGTATCTGTTTATTAATTAAAATTAACAACTAACAAACCTCCTTCTTTGTCCCCAGATAATGCACTAACACTGAACTACCCGCAAACAATCCAAGATGGCGGCGCGCCCGGCCGCGGTGGTCGTCGAACGCGCGTTCAAACAATATGGACAAACAAACGTACTCAAAGACCTGGACATGACCGTCGATAAAGGAATTATGTGAGTATTGGACATATAACATAACATAACCATTCACTACATCATCTCATTATAGTAACTGACCCCTAACTAAGTTCGTGACTTGTATCTAAGGTATCAGAAACTATGCACACGCTCATTCTCACACACACCCAGACCGAGACAAACATTTGTGGTTCATACAAATATTCGCCCCGCACGCGAATCGCACCCGCAACCTTACAGATGGCAGGCCGGCATGGTTACCACTCTGCCATCGAGGTCGTCATGTTTATTTACTTTGTACTAGCAGCGCCCTGTGGTTTACACTCCGGTAGTTCCCATTCCTGTAGGAATACGGGGGTAAAATATAGCCTATGTTACTCACTGATAATATAGCTTTCCATTAGTAAAACAAAGTCGCTTTCTCTGTCCCTATGTCCCTCCCTATGTATGCTTAGATCTTTAAAACAACGCAACGGATTTAGATATAGTGATTTAGTGGGAAGGTTTTTAGCAATTTTATCCCCATATTCCTACGGGAACGGGAACTACGCGGGTGAAACCGCAGGGCGCCCGCTAGTCTATCTAAACTAATATTTTATAGAGGAAAGATTTGATTGTTTGTTTGTATGTTTGTTTGTAACGAATAGGCTCCGAAACTACTGGTCCGATTTCAAAAATTCTTTCACTATTGGTAAGCCACATTATCCCGGAGTGTCATAGGCTATATTATATTTACGCGGGTGAAACCGCGGGGCGCAGCTAGTTTCTTATATTCTAGCTACTTAGATACAGGTAGTGCACATAGTAATAAGACGATGATTGGTTATTTACACATTGTATAACTTCAAAAACTTAGGTGTTAGGCAAATAATTCACACAGGTATTGTAATTCAGACACAGGATATTAATTAAAGGTTCAATAAAAAATAAATAGCGAAGAATTTACGTTACATCGCTAAAATAATATTATTTATTTTATAACATAACATAATTTAAACAAATGTTTCTTAATTTAATAAATATATTACAATAAATACAATACCAGCTAAATAAATATTTAGTTTTTATGGAAATATTGCTCTAAGCGGTGGGACCTCTTCCGCTTTTTGTTCTAAAGTTAAAAAAAACTCATCAAAAAAAATAAAAAATATTTATTGTAAAATAGACACATAAAAATCATCATTATATCATCAGTAGGAAATAAGGCAAAGCTTATAAAATGTAAATAATGGCTACCTATTTAGATTTGCGAAGTTTTTTTAAAGCGCTGCTCTGGTATAAGGCCACAGTAAGATTTTTTTTTGTCTGATTTAGATAAGAAAAAAATTTCATTTCAATGAGAAGAATTATGTCGAGTCTGCGTACGAAAAATTTCTTGTCTGTTTCGGACAAGAAAAATCTTGTATTTGCATGAATGTTTTTTCTTAATATCTGCATAAGACAAGTTTTTTTTTTACCGTGGACGCGTCCTTAAACTTATACCACACTATATTGGTACCACAAATTCACCAACTTCGATCACGACAGATCACTACATAGTATAAAACAAAGTCGCTTTCTCTGTCCCTATGTATGCTTAAATCTTTAAAACTACGCAACGGAATTTGATGCAGTTTGTTTTAATAGATAGAGTGATTCAGTGGGAAGGTTTTTAGGTTTTTAACTTTATCCCCATATTCCTACGGGAACGTTATCATATCGATCTTCGTAAAAGTTGTAAGGAATGCCCATTTGCTCATCATACCGAAAACACTGTATCCATGTTTGCTACTAAGAAGCTAAAATATTTAATAAAAACTTATAACTCCAATCTTTTCCTCAGATACGGTCTCCTAGGTCCTTCAGGATGTGGCAAAACGACCCTGCTCTCGTGCATAGTGGGCAGGAGAAAACTGGATGAGGGGAACATCTGGGTGCTTGGAGGCACTCCTGGGCAGAAAGGGAGTGGTGTGCCAGGACCCAGGGTCGGGTATATGCCTCAGGTAACATACATTTATACTTATACCAAGCTAGAAAAGGTGATCATTGACGAATCTGTTGAACTAATCACTTGAGCAGTCCAGACTTAAAACTGTGGCGTCACTCCAAAAGTTTTAAGCCAACTAGCTTTCCCCCTGGCATCTGGAATTGCTTCGGTGATTGACGACCGTTTTTGGATGAAAGCCAGTTCAACTAATCAGTTCGACTGACTCTTCAATGGTCACCATAAAGTAATTCTTAATTCCTAATACGATCAAAGTAGTGTACCAGGAGAATGTTCACTTCTCATCATTCATTCATTCACTCCATCATGCATCATCTCATTATAGTAACTGACTCCTAAGTCTGAAACTTGTACCTAGGGTATCAGAAACTACACACACACTCATTCACACACACACCCAGACCGAGACAAACATTTGTGGTTCACACAAATATTCACCCCGCATGGGAATCGAACCCGCAACCTTACGTATGGCAATCCGGCATGGTGACCACTCTGCCATCGAGGTCGACGTCTTCTATGTTCCTTCTTCTTTTCGTGTCAGTGGTTTTGATTTGGCCAGTCCTAGGAAATATCAAATCAATTAATATCCAAGCTGCAAAGTTGTCACCAAGACATCTTCAAATTCAAATATTTATTGTTACCATAATGTTGCTTTCCAAAAGGTTGAATTCGTATGCAAGGTACCTACTTGATTACTTGTAGACAGTATATTTCTATAATTTGACAGCGTTGTAGGACTTTCTAGTACCATACAAAGTAAACATTTGTCGTAATGATGTCCGTTAGGTACGTGTATGAATGAGTAATTAGTAGTTTCTGATAACTACTCTGGATTATATAATAAGTCTGGCAAGGGGTCAATATTTTTATAAAGATGAAAAACTATTATATTACCGTTTCATCATGCGAGAAGTACTTCAACATTGTCCTAATTCTTAGCGATCGATCGCGATTGATTCCGATTTTTGGCTACACAGCATCATCGGGGAAATAAAGAAACCCGGGCGGCGCAGTATTTAACAGAATTCTAACCAATATAAGGCACAATAGGGTAGTCGACTAAAAAAAAAAAATTAGTCCGTCTTATATGTAGACTTCCATAAAATATTGGACACGTATTTTTTTATTTTTCATGTAAACAAATAATTAAGACAATACAGTGCGTCTAACGTCACAGATTGCTGCAATTTAAAGCAACAGTTGACGTCACAAGCCCCCACTCCTTAAACATTAATGCGTTATAATATAACTAAGTCAGTTTTATTCATTTGATGATACAAAAAAATACGTATCCAATATTTTTTCGAAATCTATCTGATGGACTAATTAGAATTTCATTTTGTTTACCAAGAAAACTACCCTATTAAATTATTTAGAAAACTAACTTCAACGCTAACATTTTTTGCAGGACATAGCATTAGTAGGCGAATTCACGGTTCGCGATGCCGTATTCTACTTCGGTCGTATCTACGGGATGAAGACAAAGCTCATGATGGAGAGGTTTGAGCTTCTTAGTAACCTGTTAGAACTGCCCAGTGGAGGGAGACTGATCAAGTCCTGTTCTGGAGGGCAGCAGAGACGAGTCTCATTGGCTGCAGCCTTGGTTCACGAGCCTGAACTACTTATATTGGATGAACCGACTGTTGGACTGGATCCAGTGCTAAGAGAACGGTGAGTTGTTTTTATTTAAAGGATAAGAGGTAATAGCCTAAAAAGGGGATGGAAAAGTCGTGAGTTTGATCCCACTTATAGCATACTTATGTATTTACTTAGCTTAATTTGAGAACTTAGGCTAAGCGTATGTTGGGTCGTAGGCGACGCAGGCCTGAGCAGAGCAGATTTTGTGTTGCATGGAACGTCGCAAGAGAGAGCAGGACAGACACATGTCTGCGTCGCACGTGCCTGCTCTGCCCTGCGCGGCCTGCGTCGCCTGCGTCCCAACATACGCTTAGATTAGCTGAAGCTGGGCATCGGCCTGAAAATCGAAAGGTTGTGAGTCTGACATCCACCCATTGCACAATTGATGTGAAAAAGCACTTACTTAGCTTAGTTGTAGTGGCTAAAAAGACTGCTGTCAATGAGCAACCAATGTTGCTAATAGGTTCGAAAAATAAGTGTTTTCGTAATCTACACCAGGGTTACAAGTCTTCACAATTAAATTAGACCCCAATCTACTATTTATTGAATTCTGTGCGATTTACCAATTTTAGGGCGCGAACCCACCGCCACGCACGCTGCACACGGCTACGCGGCGCTGCCATAGATATGATATGTGTGCAGCGTGAGTAGCGTGCGTGGCGGTGGGTTCGCGCCCTTATGGGATGAGTCAAGCTGGTTTTACCCTTCTTGTTACACTGTGTACGAAACCTTAAGAATAAGGAAACAATATCACTCTCTTAACAAAGCCTGGGAAAAAAAATCCGGCAATAAAATAACACCAAAATAAATGTTTGTTTTCCTTAAAAAATATTAAAATATAAAGTTGTTGAACTTTGAATTAATCAAAACTGTGGACGTTTTATTACTCATATTATGTATAATAATATTATTTTGTGCACCCAACTATGACAATTAAATACCTAAAAAGTATTTATATTATAAAATTATTTAATAGGTAAAAAAACATAATGAAAAATAGGCAAAAAATAACATAATGTTGGCTACATACATAACCTACTCAATGTGATTTTACTTATATTAACTACGTATCATATTTGTTAGTTTATTTAAAACCGGGTAAGTCTGTTTCGATTTTCATGCAATAGGGTTCCGTATCTATGTTTAATATTGAATTTAATGTTTAAAACTAAGAGCCTGCTCCGGCGTTGCACGAGTGCAATTGTACAGCATATCATATATGCCAAAAAAATCTTTCACAACAAAATATTTACTATGCTACAAAGTGCAGGCGACCTCAAATTTTGCTCTTAGCAATATTTTATAACAACTGGCAATGCCTTGGGGTTTTATCGGCGGAATTCCGAATCCTGTAGGAATTTTGGGATTAAAGTATCCTATGCGTTATTCCGGATTAGTAGGAACCAAATCTTCATCGGTTTAATAGTTTTTCCGTGAAAGAATACATTGTAATAAATGTTGTACTCGTCTATAATTGGTATGCATATCAGAACAAATTTTGTAATATTTTTATGTTAATGTGTAATACTGTTGACGTGTCATTTGTATAAATAAATAAATAAATGTGAAAAATATGGATAGAATAGAACTGTCATCTCAATCGAGCTAGTGTCGTTTTGTAATTTGTCCTGCGGACCCCTAAAAAGCCTCGTGAGAAGAACTGGTGCTATCATTTTAATAACACGTTCAAGTTATGTAAATTACGTTTACATTTTTGGGTTTTCCTTGTTATAATTAACAATTATGTGCAAATAATAAACCTGTTTCTGCCATAAACTTAAGATACATAAACTATAATATTTATTTTATACTAGCTGCGCCCGCGGTTTCACACGCGTTGTTCCCGTTCCCGTAGAAATTTCGGGATGAAAAATAGATGTTGGCCGATTCTCAGACCTACTGAATATGCTCACAAAATTTCATGAGAATCGGTCAAGCCGTTTCGGAGGAGTATGGCAACGAAAACTGTGACGCGAGAATTTTATATATTAGATAATCGAGCGATTTATTCTTATATAATTTATTTAAAGGTTGCCACCCTGTAATGGTTACAATCACACCAAAATTATAAATATGAAATTATAAGAAAGTGTATCTGTGTGTGTACTTTAAATATATGGCAAAAAAAACTATGATACATTTTATACCAAATTTCCCTTTAGATCCAGTTAATAAAAATATCTTTATCTTTATTATGGTACAATTTAATCTACTTATTAGTCTTCCTATGAACTAGAAGTTTCAGCCGTTTCATATCTTATATATAAAATTCTCGTGTCACAATGCTCGTTCCCGTACTCCTCCGAAACGGCTTGACCGATTCTCATGAAATTTTGGGAGCATATTCAGTAGGTCTGAGAATCGGCCAACATCTATTTTTCATCCCGAAATTCCTACGGGAACGGGAACGGGAACTACGCGTGTGAAACCGCGGGGCTTAGCTAGTATTGCTATATATTTCTATTGTCGTTGCCACTCTTTTTGTACAAATTGCAGGTATATATTAATAGTCGCTTCTAGTTGATAGTGCCATTTCGGTGGCCGAGTTCTGGTCCTCAGAAATATGAGTCGACACGCGAAGAAGAAGAAGAAGTAGTTGCAATTAAGTTGTTTCAAGAGTCCAGTACCCAAGTACCCTCTTCTTGCTGACTGACTTATTTAATTTGTAATAATTTTTCTTCTTATTCTTTCCATATTTCCTCTGTCTTATCATCAAGACAAAAAACTACAACGAAGGTTAAAGAAAAATAATTGTAAGTTATTAATATCACGAGAAACGACCACGCCATTTGTAATTACGAACAAATACTTTGTTAGACAGGCCATTTTAAAAACGCTATAAATTGCTGCGTAACCTTTTATAAAAGGCATTTTTATAGTGTGATGGAAATTTTCGACAAACATTTCGTGTTCACTAAAATTTTTAAAAGAGGTCATCGAATTTAGTCGAATTTTTCGACGAATATCAGTTATAGCTTATTTAAAAAAAAAGTACCACGATACTTTGGCTCTTCAAATCTTATATCATATTGAGAAACAATAAATAATATACATAATATATAATAACAAACGCTACGGTATACGTAAAAGAACAACCAATTTTTTGGCTTCGATCAATGGGATTAAACATAAAACCACACATACCGAAGACGACGTAATTTCCATTTGGTCATAAAACTCAAGTTAAAAAACCCATCAAAGTTTAGATAAGTACTAAAAGTACTTATTTTTACCTCAAGGAAATGTTTAAAGAAAAACAAAAATCAGAATTTTGGCGAAACATTTTTGAATCCCAATTTACCTCAAAATGGTTCCACATTTTGGAAAGACATAAAACGTTTATTGAACTATGGTAACCAGTTTAACTGGAAAACCTACTAATATCTTTACTATCTACTTATTAATCACAACAAATTTAAATATTCCTTCTCTTAATATACAATTTACCTATCTTTAAACCATCATGTTAGAAAACAAGTTTTAAATAAAAGTACATAGGTACATAGTTTGGTTTATTTACCCACAAATCATGGAATCAGTTAAGGACATCTTCTCTATGGGTTAACCAAATTTATTTTAAATCCCTACTAGTTTTATTAACTAGTTAATTAAGTTTTTTACCTGTATCTGGGATATTAGAAACTACGCACTAGATAGATAGAAATCTACGTATCACATTAATACGAGTATACATATATCTGGAACAGGAATCAAAGTCACAACAACTTTGTGTTTTGGCTGCAAAGCTGCCAAGCTGCTGTGATAGGTACGTAGATTATCTATCTAGTGCGTAGTTTCTAATATCCTAGATACAGGTAAAAAACTTAATTAGCGGTCAGTTGGACATGATAGAGGGTGATTAAGTTAAATAAAAAACATAGGTAGGTATTTAAAAGATTATTATTTCACTAGCAGCGCCCCGCGGTTTTACCCGCGTAGTACCCGCTCCCGTGAGAATGCGTAGCTCGTAGTATCATACAATCTCGGCACAATTCACCATCGTGTGTTAAAAAGTTAAGTAACAGCGCCATCTATTGGTAGGATTTGTGACTACAAAAAGTTACAACAAAACATACGATTACTTATACACAATCCCATGGGAATTTTGGGATAGTATCCTATGTGTTATTCCTAGTTATAAGGAACATCTGTACCAAATTTAATCAAAATCGATACAGTAGTTTTTGCGAGGAAGTGGAACAAACATCCAAACATACAAACTTTGGCATTTATAATATTAGTAGGATTAGTAGGATTATGATTATCTAAACGTTTGTATGGTATTTTTCCATTGCAAAGTGAATCAAAACAACTTAAAAAGTAGAGTAGGCGTAGTGGTGTTATGAAGCAACTACTTATATGAGGATATTATGTTTGTTTTTAACGGTTATACTCGTACGTTATTGCGATTTCTATTATCCTTATTTTGTTCAAGAAAATGATTTATAACTAAGAGTTACAAACAAAAATAGTATAAATCCTAATCCTGTCTGTCTGTTACCTTTTCAGGGCTAAACTACTGAACCGATTGACTTGAAATTTGGTACAGGGGTAGCTTATATAGCTTGTCCGGGAAAGCACATAGGCTACGTTTTATCCCGAAATTCCCACGGGAACGGAAAACCGCGGAGCACAGCTAATGAATTATAACTATTATTTTTTATCTATTATTTATTAACGTTATTAAAGACATCTTAATGTAGGTAATTAATATCACAATCTGTGCTTAACAAATACTGGCCAATTAAAATAATGTTTTTTTTTTCATTGTTTACTCTGACGGTTACAGAATTAATTGTGATTTAATAGTGGAAACTTTTATGGTAATTCTTTAAGGGTTTGTACTTAAGGCTTTGCTGTCATCATCAACCTACGTCAGTCCACTGCTGGACATAGATATAGCTATGGTTTGTGATAAATATGATAATACGTAAATATAAGGTTACCATTTTTTCCTATTCCTCTTGACTAAAGTAATATTATCAGTTAGATAGAGGTGTTTCATTCTAAATGGAATATAATCTTATATACTTATTAGGGCGAGACGGTGTCAAATTATAAAAATACATTTTGAAAATATGGCGTCCAAATCCAATATGGCCGTATTTCAAAGATGGTAGTCAAGTTACTTTGTGGGAAATACATCATTTTTATATTGTTCTCATAAATAAATCTACTGCTACGGGATTATAATTTACACGTAAAACCACGGGACAGCGTATATATATTATAAGTACTATACGGGATTAACATTTACGTGAGCAACAGAAACAGGACAGATAAATATCTTCGTTGATATTTTGCAAAGAAAAACACCTTCTTACCACACTTGAGTATTTATAATTCATAACTATCTACCTTTAATCGCAGACAACCTTTAATAATTCCCTTTATCTCCGTCACGGACCGACTAATTGTTAATTATTAGCAACACGAAGTTTGTCACGCAATTTCTTAATATAATGCTTCGGTACAATGATTTCAATAAATACTACCTTATTGTTATCTGATTATGGGTCAAAGTTGACTGTACGTGATGCAATGAGTAACTTCTTAGATAAATTAGCTATTGTTAGGACATAGAGGTCCCTTAGGTCATAAATAAAAATCGGTACAGACAGAATTGGCGTAGAAATCGGTGTACTACATAAAATAATACTGAATTGAGAACCTCTTCCCTTTTTTGAAGTCGGTTGAAAATAGTTTTATACTATAAGTTTGTACTGGAAAACAAAAGTCCCTAATTTCACTGGTGATATTAGAGAAGAGGAAATAAAACTACTGTAACGGATTTTAGTCGCGGTTTACTTTTTGTGTTTCAAAAGCTAAATTTAACCGAAATATCCCATAGACTCTCTATAACATAGGATAAGAATCACGACCAAGATTCTCTCACATATATTTTATCAAAGCTCTATGATGATATTAGTACAGCGAAGATTGAGTCACAATCCTTCTGTGCCGGCGGCCAAAATTGGAAGCTACTATTTGCTGACCAAAGACTCTCTATGATGATATTAGTACAGCGGGGATTGAGTCAAAATCTTTCCTGTGCCGGCGGCCAAAATTTTCGAGCTCCTATTGTCATTTTGACTCTAATGTCATTTGTATACATTTTCAATAAACTGACAACCAAAAGATGCGATTACAGCGACGCTGACACCGGCACAGAAAAGATTGTGACTAATATTAATCATCACACTAATAAGTTTTTTCTACTAATAATATTTAAATAATGTAAAATTCTGTTCTGACATTTTTTTACTACCCACACCCAATTTAGAATTTATTTTTAACATAATTAACATACCAATAAAACTTAAACTAAAACTGATTGACATTAAGCGATTTAGAACCCATTTTAATGACGGTCTAGACAGGTTTGAATTATAATAAAAAACTGCTCTTAAATCAAATTAAAAGTATAAAAACTGCCATAGGTAAATCAAAAATAAAATTTTAAACAGGTTTAATGCATTTAATTATTTGTTCATGCTAAAAATATATCTGTTTTTGCCTAAGTTTAAAATAAGGTATCTATTTAAAATATTAGGTAATAAAAACTCGTACCAAACTCACGTGGCATGTAACATTAGGCTACACGCCTACTTCCTATTTAAATAATCAGTGACTATTTTTTTGTTTGAGACAATTATTTGTCATCTTCTTTACCATTGGTCCCCACCGAGGGGCTCTAGCTTACCCTGTATTAGAGTAATTATACGTTTGTCAACCACGCTGGCAAAATGCGGGTTAGTCGACTTCACACATGACATAAGAATTTCTCCTCAATGTGTTTCCTTGGCTCATGTAAAAAGGATTTACCGAGGGCACCAGAGCGGCTTGAGCCTACCCTGAATTAGGGTAATCAGGCTTTAGTCAAACACAGACCAAGTGCGGTTAGGGCGAATTTACAAACAAACTTAGAATTTTTTCGCAGGTGTATGCAATTTTCCTTCAATTTTTTTTGGAAGAAACGTTCTTATTGCAATATACTGCAACGCCCTAAAAAAAGTTTGATCCTAAAATCAATTATAAGAATCTGAAAATCGACTGGATTATCGGTCCTACAAAATGTCTTACGTTAAAGGAGCCTAAGTAAGATGTCACACAGAAAATATCAGAAACATTGTGGCCGTCTAGCCTACAGAAGTGAAGTGGATTCACATGAATAGCAATGGGTGAGGTTCGAACTCACCTCAATTATAACTCATCAGGCCCATGAAGCACAATATTATGCATTATGACCAGGCCGATGCATTAGAATATTATCTCTTAAACAAGTCTTAAATATAACCATTATTCCAAAAAAAAGTTGTTTTATTCTGCCATAAAATCGACTGCCATTACTAACCGTACCTAAAACAACGAACATAATAAAGTTAACTTTGTTTTCCATTACATAACAATAGAAATACTAACTCAGTTCTCATCGTTTAACTTTTTCTTTTTGTTTCTAGAATATGGGAATTTCTGTCTGAAACGGCGCGAAAAGGTGCCACTGTGATTATTACAACACACTATATTGATGAAACGAAGCAAGCGCATAAGGTATGTATGTGGTTTGAATAATTTGAAGTTCTTTCCAATTATTGAAATTGGGTTACCAGGCGGTGTAGTATGTGCGACTGCCTAGGTTTAAGGTATAACAGGGGGCTCAGGCCGCAATTTGACATTATTGATCAAACAATATGTTGATATTGAGGCACCATAACGAGAGTGTCAGTGATTTGGTATTCTGCTAAAATTTATTCATTAGGCTATGTCCTGGCTATGGTGTCTCAGTGGTCTTTGTTGCATATCAAAATTCAAGTAAAAACTTTGTCAAATAAACGTCAGAATATTGTTTCCATGAGAACCATCTAAGCTTTATGGAGCCATTGAGTCACCGGATTAGTTGTTAACTAAGAGAATACCAAAATGACAACATATGACAAAAAAACGGCCATAATGTTGATATTAAAATACATTTGAGTAGCATTATCACAGCTTAATAGTTTAGAGAATCGAGCCCCAGGTTCAATTCCTGAATCGAGCAATGCCTTGAATATATTTTTTTATGTAGGAAACGCTTCAGCTGTCTCGTAGCATGTACCCAAGTCTGCAAAACTGGAGGTTCCAGGTTCAATTCCTTGCTCGACATTATTTGTTATTTTCAAATCATAGCTTAGATTTGAGACGTGCGCTAATTAAGTATTTCTTTAGTAAAAGTTATACTTTTTAAATTCAATAACTTTTTAAATTTTTACATTTATAAAAATGAATGAAAACGAGTAAAGTAATAATATTATTTTTCAACACACTTGCTCATAAAGGGGCTCTTATTTGTGCAAAAACAGTTGAATAATGACACGGTTTATTCACTAGTGAGTTATAGATTGGTTTTTTAAATTGCTTTCATTTTAAAAAAGTTTCGATACCAAAAAAATTGTGTCCATACATTTTAAAAACAAACTTCAACTATGTGTCCTTACTTTTGGTAGGTCTATGGTCGATTCCATTCATTCATTCATTCGATTTTTTTTTAATAAGTAAATTCTTTTAGTCTTTGACCGATCACCATTGTTGTGTTGGATGCGCGCGAATAGAAAAACTGTTTATTTATTAGCGAAAAAATATAATTTCTTCGCAAATGTGTTGAAGAACGTTGTATGGTACACGCGTGTATTGATGATTACTATCCTCGGCTATCTTCAGACCGTCTGACGGCTCGGGCCTCAATAGCGCCTCGGGTGTAATCACTAACTTACCTCGCTTGTACCATAAATAACTATTAAGCATAACTGTAGAGTAGAATATAAAATGTAAAACCATTTAATAACTGAAAAGGCATACAACATTTCATGATTTTATTTATCACTAGCTTCTGCCCCGCGACTTCGTACGCGAAGAATAGTTATTTTGGGCTAACGCTAAATATCGATGTAATAAAATAACTTTAATCAATATGTGGGTCTGGCAGTCGAGATTAAAATTAAACAATAAACACGCCTATATTATTCGTTATCACTACATATGTAGTATAAAACAAAGTCGCTTTCTCTGTCCCTATGTATACTTAGATCTTTAAAACTACGCAACGAATTTTGATGCGGTTTGTTTTAATAGATAGAGTGATTCAGTGGGAAGGTTTTTAGCATAATTTTATCCCCATATTCCTACGGGAACGGGAACTACGCGACTGAAACCGCGGGGCGCCGCTAGTGACATATAAATTAGGTAAACTTTAATATTTGATGTGCCGTACCTGCATAATTAGATATGATTCAGGATAGGCCCTAGCCCTAGCCCTAGTTAAAAATAGATACCTACTGAGTTAATTATTTTAATTAAAATAATTAGTTATTAACTATTTTATTATAAACAAAAAATCATGAATTTTATTCAATAGTTTTTGCTCACGACATTAAAATAATTAATACATAGATACTTTACATAATAAGAATTAGTTAGTGTAATAAAACTGTGTTATTATGTCTGTTAATTATCATAGCATGATCTTATCTTTTTTTTTTTTTTGTATACAATATAATTCCTCTATGGGACAAGTGTTTACTGGCACATGCAATCTATGAAGCCTAAGATCTCAGGTTCAATTTCCGAGTCAAGCGATGCAATGTGCTTTTTTCTAAATATAGTTCCAGTTTGAGATCACCAACACCCATTGGAAAAGCAAGAAAGAGCCTATTGACTTGGGGATCATGCAGGCTAAAACTTATTACGATTCGGTGTGTGTGAGCCTAAGGCGCCGGCCTGGCGATCGAGATAGGTCATGAGTTCGGACCTCATTCATAGCATTTTTGACCAGGGCCCTGATTCTCTAAACTATTAAGCTGTGATAATGCTACTCAAATGTGTTTTAATATCAGGGTCGTTCTCATTTTTTCGATTCTCATCGTCACTTTCGTGGCAAATTTTATTTCTTGCTTATTTTAACTATTTGTAATTATAATATATAGGGCCTTATAAGACGAGTAAATTCATATGTAAATCAGTCAAATCGTACGTCTCGTTCAGATGATTTAACGTTTTAAAGTTTTTGATCCCACGAAAGTGACGCGATGGGCCACGAAAGGTGACTCTGTCATATTTTTTCTCAATTAACTACTGTTTATGAGACTAAATGTACGTGAAATAACAATTTCAATCTTATTTCCATGATCGAAGTCCTAGTAGGTTCAATAGTCATTATTTTAAAGTGTACTGAATAGTCTCTAGTTGAATGAAAACCACACAATATTAGTTAAAATGTTTTATTATTATTAACATTACATATAGTTATATAGGAAACATATAGGAATTAACTATGAGATTAAATAGTCAAATAGTTTTTAGTCTAACGGCCGTTCCCAATATTCGATCTATCTATGGCAGTTACAAAACTCTATCTGTCATTTTACCGTCTGTATGAATGGTATGTTTGTTATGTCTTGCTTGTTTTATGATTGTGTCCACCATTGATTCCATAAACTTTCTCTATTGTCTGTATTGTTTTTTGTTTCTCGACGTTTTTCGGCAGTTTACTGCATTCAAACCTCTTTCCCTTTAGATTAAAAAGAAAATAAAACTAGGTAAGTATATATGGAAAAAAAAATCACACATAAAGAGCAGCGCCCGCGATTTTACTATGATATTAAGTATATGATATTTATTATTATTATTACCTAAGTATATGTGTATTTTATTAGTTCTATATGTATATATTATTAGTAGTACAACATAACATTATATTGTATTTAAACAAGTATAAGTTTTTCTGTATTTACGAAGGGGCAGATTTCACAAAAGTACGGACGGACAAGGGGATATAAAGATATATTGTATTAGCAAGGCTATAAGAATTTTGAATAATATGGTGAAAACACCATATTATTCAAAACCCCACGAAATCAATTCTGAATCATTAAAAACACAGTTGTACAACTTCGAACCGGCAGATTTTGTGAAAAGATACTCAACAACTATCGTATCTTTCTAAACAAAACTATGAAAATATCACTTTCGTGTCATAAAATCACCTTCGTGGATAAAATCCCACGAAGGTGATGCCACGAAAGTGATGAAATTTTCGGTTTTTTATAAATTCTAGCAAAGTTTAGCCGCAACGATTTAAATCGTATACCACATAAATATCTCGTACGTTTTCTAGTTTTGATGAGCTAAGTTTGATTTCAATTGCTTAAATAAAATACAGTAAAATGTTGTTCAAGAAAGTGATCGGTACAAGTATCCAAAAACATAAAAACTTACGTATTTTCGTCACCGCAACGATGATGATGATCCTTTACGATGAAGGAACACAATTGACTTTTGCCCAAATCGATCACTGTGATTGATTGCCGCTGTTGTGTTAAACAGCAAACCCTTGTTACTACGCAAATATAAATTACCCAAAATCGTGTGACAGATGCATATTGTGTTCTGAATTCAAAACAACCATAGAACGATTTTTTTTTTTACTATTGAGGGTAAAGTATAGGTAATACGATTATTTTGGTATATAATTTATAAATATACACTGAAATTTGTTGACACAGCATCCAAATGTTCCAAATGTATACCGTTTATGAAATATAGCCGTGTGACCGGTGAATTTGAGCTAAAATGAGAACGACCCATCAACATTATGGCCGTTTTTTTTGGCATTTGTTGTCATTTTGGTATTCTCCTAATGACAACTATTCCGCTGACTCAATAGCTCCATAAAACTTAGATGGTTGTCATGGAAACAGTATTCTGACGTTTATTTGTCAAAAATTTTATATGCAACAAAGACCACTGAGACACCATAGCTATATAGACCAGGGTCGATAATTTTTGAAACAAAATAAAATAATAGTAGGATGAAACCCATTAGAATAGGAGGAGAATATTATAAAAATTAAAGGAAAAATAATTTACGGGCGATCTGAGGTTGGGAAGGGGATGGGGGTGAGTTTTAAGGGTAAAAAACGGTTTTTCTCGATTTTCAGCAAAACTAAAAGTCCTATGGAAAAAAGTCAAATAGCAAAGTTGTAGGTAATAAAAAGATCTAAATGTTTTGTATTGACACTTTTTTCACATAACCTCAAAATTTATGTGAAAAATTCAAAAAACAAAGATTTTGGTTTTTTATTTTTATCTCTTTCAAAAACAATTTTTTTTTCACGAAATTTTGTGAAAACTTACCTTTTTATGTCCCAAATACGCTGTAATTTATTTGATTATAAATATTTATTTTTTCACCTGATTTTGAATTAAAATCAAAAAATCACCCTAATTTTCAATCGAAAATTCACCCGTCAAAATATCAGCTTTATTCAAAAAATTGGTATGTTTTCTATTCGTTGAAATCTCTAATTTTCGATGGTGAAAAAAAATATATATGTTAACATAGTAAAACTTCTCAGAAAATGCAAAAATTCGAAAAAAACTCGAATTCGAATTGTTTATTTTATAAATGTTGATACTTTATTCTGACTACGTTATTCATTACAATATGTTTAAACACATTAATCGTAATGTATACGAGCTTCTAAAAAAACGAGCTTGCACCTTTTCCATTGTCACTTTTTACAGAAAATGGCCTCAGGAAAAATTTTAAATCTCAACTTTACGATTCATTTGAGTGAATTTCAACAAGTGCCCAAAAATCTTCATTTCCGTGGACTTTTTTGTTTTTAAGTTTTTTTCAAAAATAATTAGCGTTTATTATACTTCTTGATAATGTATGTATTCTTGCTTATTATCAAGCTGATTACTTAAAAAACTAACGAATAACACAAGTTTAAAAATTTCATGCCACGGCGATGAAACATGCGTGCACGGCAATGAAACAAGCGTCCACGGCAATGAAAGAACTGTCCCACGGTAATGAAAGAATCACCACGGAAATGAAAATCCATACATAAAACATTTTTTTTATATAGTGACATGAGTATTATATTATCCTAACATACAATATATACACGCCTGTCTCCGAGAAGGACAGGCATACTCCCCCAGACGGGTTATCTACGCCAAATCGAATGATAATAATTGATCGAATTTTTTTAAAAGATTAACATAAAACCCCTATGATATATGGCCTAAAGATTGGAAAGAATCGCTTTTGATGCCCCTGCTCAAGAAGGGGTCCACAAAATTACGTGCCTTATAAGCATACTTTCATCATACGGTCTGCCTGTTAGTTTGTGTGGGTGGATATCGGACTTCTTGCGGGATCGATCGATACGGGTCGTTCTTGATGGATGCTCGTCCGATCAAATGGCGATTAATGCCGGTGTTCCTCAAGGGTTAGCACTCATTGCAACACTTTTCCTGTTGCATATCAATGATCTGCCAAAGCCCAGAACCTATGAGTATGCAAATGATTGCACAGTTGTAGAGGATTACATATCCATCCCGCGTGCTAGTGCGGCCAAGACACAGTATTTAAGAGAGGCTATGGTCGATCACACGAATTTTTCCCTTCGGGCAGTCTCCGATTAGAGCGATGCCTATCTGATCAAGTTCAATGCCTTGAAGACCCAGGCGGGTCTTTTCTCCGCAAGGAAGACGCTGTTTGAACTGGCTCCTATTTTCCGGAGTGTATCCTTACCTATAGTGGACCACCCTGACCTTCTTGGAATAATGCTGACCTCAACCCTCAATTTAGGTTCATACATTGAGTCAAAGGCTCAACTGGCTGCAAAAAAGCTAGGCGTCCTCTCAAGGGTGCGACGGTACTTCACACCAGAACAGCTGCTCCAACTCTATTAAGCACAAGTTCGGTCGTGCATGGAATACTGTTCGCACCCTTAGGATGGTTCAGCTAAATATCAACTTGAGGGGTTGGAGTCCCTAGAGAAGCGTACCAAGAGGCTCCAGAGTTTTGAGCACCGGCAAAAAGTTGCTAGCCTATGGGTTTTTTTATCGGATACATTTTGGAGAGTGCGCATCGGAACTACACCGCTTAATTCCCCCATCTCCGTTCTGCCACCGAATGAGCAGGGAAACCGATAAACGTCACCCATACATGGTAGATGTTCCATAAGCTCGCACGAAGCGTTTCGTCACCACGTCATCCACCTTTGTAATGCGAATAGCGAGAGTGTGGAACTCCCTGCACAGCTTCTCTGTTCTGAAACTGGAACATACAAATTAAACATACAATCTGGGTCTTTTTAAGTCGCGAGTCAATAGGTACCTTCTAGGTGAGCACGTTCCATCTTAGGCTGTACCATCGCTTTCCATCAGGTGAGTTACAGTCAAGTGCTAGCCTATTCTGGGTAAAAAAAACCCCCCTACCGGACTGTGGCACTTATATCCCATGCCAGTAAGATTATGTTGCATATCATCCCGGATGAGCAGGCTTATTAGGCTATTTAACATCTATGGCGAATACTATAGGATATACGAAATATAAGTAGGAGAGTTCATCCGTGATCATGGCGCTTGCAACAGCGTTGAAATATCGGAAACTCGAAATATTTCAACGCTGTATAATCATAATAATTTGAGTGCTAATTACCATGATAACTATAGAAACTATATAAGTAGGAGAGCCTTAAAAGGGTGTGAGGGAGTCATTACTGTTGGCAGGAACAAGATCAGCAACCTTCGATATGCAGATGGCACTACTTTAAACGCATCCTCTGAGCACGAACTTGCTGAAATGTTCAGCAGAGTAGAACGTAAAACCGAGACAGTAGGACTTTAGGTCAACAAGTCGAAGACAAAGGTTATGGTCACTGACCGAGCTGAACAGATCACACGCACAGGAGAATTGTCAGACCTGGAATTTATGAGCAAGTTTGTATATCTAGGCTGAACGATCAGTAATCAGAGAGGCTGCGAGAGAGAGATTCGAATTTGTGTGGAGATGGGCAAGCAAGAAGCAAAATGTTGATAATCTGGAATAGTTGATAGTCCTGGTCTATCCACGCGCTGTAGATCGAAAAAAGATTAATGCTTTCGAGATGTGGTGCTGGAGAAGGATGCCACACATACCGTTAACATCGAGACGTACGAATAAGTCTATTCTAGAACAACTTGACGTAAAAACAAGCCTGTCTACGATATGTTACCTACGAGTCCTGACCTACTTTGGTCAGATTTGGAGCTACAACGGTCATACAGCCTGGACAAGCTGGTTGTGGCGGGAAAAGTAGACCTACCCGACCTACCCGTTGGTCAAACCTGATCAAGGCAATAACAGGGCTCTCAATTATCAGCTCTGAGAAGAGCCGAAGACAGAGCGGAGTGGAACGGCTGGTACACGACTCCATGACAGTGCATCAAAACGGACACGATCTTAAGGAATCAAGAAAACGAGCTAGAAGGAGTACAGTAAATACAAATGAGTTATTTACTGTACTTATAAGTCTTTACTTAAGTCTTTTGTCGTATTGCAGAGATATTACTTGACGAGTACTGTACTGTCAGTATTCGGTACACTGTATCACAGGTAAATATGTTTTCCTTGCCTAATCATACCATGGCGATGAAAATATAAGTCACGGAAATGAAAGACCTGGCCACGGCGATGAAAGTAATTTGTTTTAAAAGACACGGCAATGAAATTTTTTTCATTGCCGTGTCTTTTTTTTCATTGCCATAGCAAATATTTGCTATGGAAACCACGGAAATGAAAGCATGGCGATGAGAAACGAGTCGAAAATTTTAAATTACATAAAATCTATTAGGTATCCTAAGAACTAAACAATTCACAAATAAACAGAAGAGTATGGGCATTCTATCGAATGCTCAATCAAGAGTATAAACTTGTTCAAATAGAAGTTATACCTATACACGGCGATGAAAGAAAAAATGTCCAGTAACAAAAATGGGATACACTTACATTTATAGCTTGAAAACGCAGGCACGTGGACACGTCCTTCCACGTCGAGCACTGAGGCGGTACTATTGGGCAACGTTTAGCACACAGAGAAGGAGACGCAAGTCTTTAGGTGGAACAATATGTTTAAAAATGTTTTTGACATGGCGATGAAAGGAAGTTCTGGGACAAATGTTTTTCTAGTAACCATTCGTTGTATTGTTTAAATATTTGATTAAGTGTTTTCCGTAACAATACCTTAACTATCCAAGTATCATATAAAACTACGTTTCAATGTATTCAACCAATAGGTTTTCATCAAGGAGGTATAATACACATCGAGGTGAGTTGTGGACAGACACGGCGATGAAAGATTTCGAGGTTTAACATTTTTTTCTGGAGTACCTATTAATCCCAGGAATGAAATATTTAGTGCCTCACATAGGTGACTATTTCATCTAACCAAAAAAAAAGTTTTAAACATTATAACTATATTTTTTAGTACCGATTTCATAGTTGCCACGCAAATTTAGGCGCCGGGACATTCACTCATTTGTGAGTGCGAATGGACCAACACTTTCTGACTGTGTAGTGCATGTCGTCGATGGTAGATTTTTACTGTTTTATTGCCCGTAAATTATTTTTCCTTTAATTTTTATAATATTCTCCTCCTATTCTAATGGGTTTCATCCTACTATTATTTTATTTCACATTTTATTATTTTTAAAGGCTTCTACCCTGGTCTAATATGAATAAATAGGAATAAATTTTAGCAGAATACCAAATTTCTGATAGTCTCGTTATGGTGCCACAATATCACCATATTGTCTGATCAATAATGTCAAATTGCAGACTTAGGCCCCTGAACTCATTCCAGACACAAGCCAAGCAAATGTAGTCAGCCTAGGATTGTAAATACTTCTATCAATGTGAACACTCGAGGAAAATACTCTTATTTTTTATTAACATAAAGACCTTTTTATCAACATTTATCTTTATAAAATGTCAGCTTAGATTACTCTATTATTTTGAAGTCACTTCATTAAAATCTCCTTTACTTTCTAGATCGGTCTCCTGCGAGACGGTCAGCTACTAGCTGAAGACTCTCCTGAGGAGATACTCCGTAAATTCGACTGTGATACCCTCGAGGAAGCCTTCCTCAAACTCGCTATGAGGCAGCATCAGATACCTCCAAGAAGACGATCGAGTGAGTACTTATATAAATATTTTTATGATTTAGCTAGGTGTGTCCCGATTTAGCCTGCGTTTAGCTCCTCTTCTATTGGTTTTTAACCCCCGACGCAAAAAGAGGGGTGTTATAAGTTTGACGTGTCTGTGTGTGTGTGTGTGTGTATCTGTCTTTCTGTGGCATCATAGCTCCCGAACGGATGAACCGATTTGAATTTAGTTTTTTTTTTTATTAAAGGGGACTTACGTGCGAGTGTTCTTAGACATGTTTGATAAAAATCGGTTGACCCGTTTAAAAGTTTTGGGGGTTTGAAAGTAATTGTGTTGGGGTTTTTTTAAATTTTTAATTTAATGTTATAGTGTTATTATTTATATTAGTGCCTATATTCCTCCTCGATAATATGTTTTCAAATGGGCTTTTCTAACATTAAAATATTTTTTCAAATCGGTCCAATAGTTCCTTAGATTTGCGCGTTCAAACAAACAACTCTTCAGCTTCATCTGGCCGGAGCTGATCGGAGTCACAAATACTTTATTTTCAGCGATAAAAGAGGAGTTAAAAGGGTTGAACCCGTTGTTTGAAAGTCTTGTACTTATGATGCCCACTATACCACATGGCATCGTACAATTATAAAAAAGGCACAATATATGGTTCATACCTTTGTACACAGTTCACCGTTAGACGTTATCCCTATAAACTTTAGTTGTTTTATCTATGATTTTATACACAAACTCTAATAATAAATAATTTACTTTTAATTTACACGCAATATAACTTTTTATCGGGGTGCAAGTTCAGTGATGTTAATATAACTCGTGATTCATACTATGTTTACATTATGTAATAGTATAGGTAGAGTATTTACGTAGTAATTAGTCCTATACAAAGACTTCTTTCGAACCTAATCTCATGTCTAACCGCAGTCGGTTTTTAGTGTTCCGTACCCAAACAGTAAAAATGGAACCCTATTACCTGTCCCATTACTGAGACTTCGCTGTCCGTCCGTCTGTCACCAGGCTGTATCTCAAGAAAGGCGATAGCTAGACAGTTGAAATATTCATAGATGATTGACAACAAACTTGATTTTATTACCGATAATGGTACGGAACCCATGCGCAAGTCCCACTTGCACTTGACCGGATTTCGTTTACCAGATTTGGTGAAAAGTCAGTATTTTACATAGAGCGACTGCCATCAGCCGGGCTAGCATGACTTTGAAAACGCGATAAATACAGCGATTTATTGACATCCAACTGTCAAAATTTTATAAAAATACCCGCCATATTGAATTTTACCACGAGATTAATTTTATGACATTTGGTCATGCTCGCGAAATCGATATAGCTATTTATTGACATCCAACTGCCAAAATATAATAAATATAGCCGCCATATTTAATTTTTCATATCGTACCACACCATAATTCATTTGGTCATGCTCGCGAAATCGATATAATATCGTGGTGTCTATATATTTTATCACGCACAGTCATGTTAGGGGCGCTGACCTCCATAAGGGCGATATGATTTAGTTAAACTGATTATTAAAGGACATTAGACATGGTGAAGATACTATAACATTTTATGTTAAGCTTATGATACCTACTTAGATTGAATTAGTTAGGCCCATTCAATCTAGGTATCTTAAGGGCTTAATATATCTTAATATCTCAAGGGAATGGGCAGAAACATTAAACAGTAACTCTGTATAAAAATATCTCCTTTAAATAATAATTTATTATTCCAGCGCTAACAGCGTCCCCCGACGTGATCCCGACCAGTAACATAGTGCCAGCCGACAGCCGGTACCAGTCCAGAGAGGACTTCAGTGTTGTCAATAGCAGTACCGATGTGAGTACACATTTGATGAAGTTGTAGGTAAAACATGGAGCCCACACTTCGAATACCTACTTGAAGCATACCTATATGTATCACTATCGCGTCTCTGTGGGCAGGCTCTCTCTTTCTAACTAAGGTAACCTCTACAAAGAGAAGGTCTGACTAAAAAGAGAGATCGGCCCACAGAGACGTAGGTATTAAACTCAAGCTGTTGTTCCAAGTTTGGGCTCCATTTTTTACCTACAACTTCATGATGAAAACTCAGTATAGTTGAAAACAGACTTTAAATAGATATCGGTTTTTTTTTTTCAAAATTCGTTTTGGAGTTGAAGGAACGAACAGTGAAAATCAAAATTGATAGATAATTTTAAAAAGTGCATAATATTTAGAACGGAAAAAAAAATTAATCTCAAAATTAACCCTTAAAGTTTGTCATTACCTACTTCCCAGAATGTGATCCTTACTTACAGCACTTTTTGATGGTATGATACAGGGTGATGTTTATTTTCTTAATCAACTAGATTATTTGACCTATGCCACATATGTTGTTTCAAATTCGCCTACCACGTCTACTTGAAAAATCTATTCTTTATTTTATTTAATTAATGTTGTATATCTTTAATATAAATAATTTGAATTATAATAATATTGTGACAGGTGTTAACAAAGAAGGACAAACAGAAAGACTCTCGCAAACTCTCCAAGTCTAGATATAAAGCGGTGTTCATCAAAAGTATACAACAATTTTCTAGACATCCTGGGTAAGTAAATATGTATCTATTTTTTCTTTACATAGTATAAAGGGTACTTCACTACATAGTATAAAACAAAGTCGCTTCCCGCTCTCTGTCCCTATGTATGCTTAGATCTTTAAAACTTCGCAACGGATTTTGATGCGGTTTTGTAATAGATAGAGTGATTCAAGAGGAAGATTTTTAGCATAATTTTACACTCGCATTCTCACGGGAGCGGGAGCTAGTTCAGAATAATGAGTATAATTTAAAAGGCAAAACTTTCTTAAAATTAATTGTTGTAGTTTGAAAACATTACATTAACTTACCTGGATCTATGGTGCAATTTTCACTTAAATCGGTCAAACTATTTTTGAGTTATAAAAATGTAAATACATTTAACACATAATAATATTATGTGGATGCAATAAATAAATAACTCGACTTCGTTATGATTTACTATACAGGGTGATTTAGAATCATGGGATTTGTATATTTTTTTAAAATAAGCATATAAATATTGTAATTTCTTTTATACAGGGTGAATAAGAAATAATGGAATTTGTATATTTTATTTATTTAAGTATATAAATATTGTTATTTCTTAATTCCAGTGGTTTAATATTCTCGGTGCTATTCCCAATAATCCAAGTGGTTGCGTTCTTCTCGGCGGTGGGACACGATCCCAGGGACCTCCATTTAGCAGTCGTCAACGAAGAGGCGGCACATTCACCGCGTAAGTCAACATCAATAAAATAATATAAATATCAATAATTATTTAAAAAAAGATCGTTTGGATGGCATCAGAAATTTCTGTACAGATAAACACTAAGGAGTATTTTTTTTAATATTTGTACTGAACGTTTAAGATAATATACAGGGTGATACGACAGTATTAAAATTCAATAAATGAAACCACTGAAAGTACGTCTGGTAATAAGAATAGTCGAATTAAAAAAACATATTTTATTTAAGTACTTACATATAAATATTGACTTATTTTAACGCGATTTAGATTTTTTTTATGGGCCACCCTGTATCGTAAAATACCTTCTAATTTTTATATCTTTTTTGTTTCAGTCGGTTTAGATATATGTAGGAATAATAGTTTACAACACACAATGCTACTTGAAGACGAAACTTGTGAATTCTATATGCTCAGTTGTTGGTTTTTGGAAGAAATGGAACGGAAACTACTTTATCAGGTTAGTATGATTATATAATATCTGTTCTTAGGAATTATTATTATTTAACACTTCCGAGTTCGATTCCCGTAGGTACTGAGTCTTTTTTTTAAATCAATCTTTGTTTTTATGCAGTTTGTATAAATTTACTAAAATCGATGGTTTGGTTGGTTTCTCAGAACAGATCTTTGTCTTACATTTTCTGATTTGCTCCTATCGACGGAGTAAAGTATTGGCCGGTAAATTCCCACTAGCAAAGACTTTTTTCTCACTGATGATATTAGTCACTGTACTACCACGCTTACTCAAACGTGAATCATCACGTTTATCGATCATCAGATCACAAAACAATGTTTGAAAAAAGCCTTATTTAGATACATTTTTTTTTGTCCTTTTTAGACAATATACAACACAACGACTTCAGCCAAAGAAGCAGTGGCTCGCGGGAAGGTGTACGGCGCGTTGTACTTCAGGAGCAACTTCAGCGAGGCGATGACGCGACGCACTGCGGAGGGAGAGGTCGCGGATGACATCGTCGAGGACAGCAGTATCAGTGTGTGGTTGGACATGACCAGTGAGTAATAGCCGAAAATCTATGCTATCATGACCGAGTTCTGGTCCTCAAAAATGAATCGTAATTTGAGGGGCATTACCTTACCATGACACAGTTTTAAACTAGTATGGGAGGTAAAGTCTCGATAATTGCACTTAATGTATTTGTATTGTAACAAAATGTTTATGAAATAAATTGAAATTGAATCATGTGTGGACACGCAAAGAAGAAAAAAGTACAGTAGGAATTACGAAAAAATATGGCGTAATTGTTGTCATCGGACATAGGTTTTACACAAGTTCATGTCGACTCCGAATAACAGTTTTGCTCCGCCAGTAATATTGCAAGAGTGACTGAGAAGGTTTACATCCAAATTAACTGAATTTGATGAAGGTTTTTATGTTCTTTCTTTCAGATCACCAAATCTCGTACTTCATAAAGAGTCAGCTCCACAAAGCGTATGAGAGTTTCACCAAACGAACTATGAAGGCTTGCGGAAGACATGAGGATCTTGTACAGGTATTTATACTAATACATGAAAACAAAGATATAAAAAATAATAATTGTGTAAGTCTGTTTATTCACCTAACTTTTAAACTTGACATTAATTAAGATATAGTTTCTCTCATTGATCATTTTCATTGGGCAGTGTTTTTCTGTTTAATTGTCTTCACACACATGTTAAATCTATTTTTCAACACACTTGCTCATAAAGGGGCTCTTATTTGAGCAAAAACAGTTGAATAATGATACGTTTTATTCACTTTTGACTCTTCACAGTTTGTTTTTTTAAATTGCTTTCATTTTAAAAATGTTTCGACACCAAAAAAATTGTGTCCATACATTTTAAAAACAAACTTCAACTATGTTGCCTTACTTTTGGTAGGTCTATGGTCGATTCCATTCATTCGATTTTTTTTAATAAGTATATTCTTTTCGTCTTTGGCTGATCACCATTGTTGTGTTGGATGCTCGCGAATAGAAAAACTGTTTATTTATTAGCGAAAAATGATAATTTCTTCGCAAATGTGTTGAAAAACGTTGTATGGTACACGCGAGTATTGATGATTACTATCCTCGGCTATCTTCAGACCCTCGCCTGACGGCTCGGGCCTCAATAGCGCCTCGGAAGTAATCACCAACTTACCTCGCTTGTACCATAAATAACTATTATTTAGTAAAATTATTTATATATCTACTTCAACATTATAGTGGCCCATAACAGGAGCAAATAAAATTGAAATGGAAATTCCCTAGTTAGGTTATCCCCAGTTACTTCCTCTTTAAAGTTTCCAAAAACGAAGTTGACAAATTCCATATATTCGGAAATCTGCACACAGCTTAGATATTAAATATTTGCGATATATTACTGATGTGTTTAATATATAAAATAAATTGGTATCATAACATTTATAATAATTCCAATTAATTAATATTATCCATATTTTAATTATTTGCTCCTATTACGGGCCACCCCCTGTATAATGTTTATAACATTTTGCTTCCACAGTTTCCTTCTTCGTGTTGCAGCTTGAATTCAATTTCTGCATAATTAAAAACCATTCATCTATACAAACTCACAACTTGATATTTATTATATATTTGTATGTTTTATATATTTATTCATTTGTATTTAAGTTTCAGAGCTCCAATGCCTTTTAACTGCACAGGTAAAAATAAGGTTGCATCACTAACAATTCGTACGTGTTTATAGCATTGTATCGGCGGGTGCCATAGTCCCCATAGTTCCCCTATATCCTGTCCATTGAACCTCCCATTCCCATAGCCCAGTCGTAGTTTTCCCACATATTTGCAATAGTCCCAGCAGAACCGGGGACTGTCCTTGAATGCATTTTATAGTGTTATACAGGGATAGTCGTCGGATTGTGCATCCTTTACACAAGATTAAATATGTCAAAGGGCTTCCTGTGTGTTGGTTTTGGCCCCATACTAGCCTTCCAAAAGACCGGGACTCCTTAATAGTCCCGTGAATGGAAAAGACATCACTAACAATATTATTATTATTTTTAATTATTTGAATGTATAACTTGTTATTTATATTATTTATTCTGGTAATGGGTTACATTACAAAATAATTACTTATATGCTCAGGTACCTTATCGGTAAAAAGTTTTTATCTCAAAGAAACGCATAAGTTCGCAAATAAGTACCTACTTATCTACGATTAGCAACGAATATCATCACAATATTTACCAATTTTAAATCACCAACACGCTTTGGGCTGGCATGGTGATTACAATACACACTAGCTGCGCCTCGGGGTTTCATCCGCATTAATCTTGATCGGTGGGATGGAAATAAATTAATAATTATTTAAAATACTTATGTTTAAAATAGGTAATATGTATAACTTTATGTAATTAGATCCCGGTGCGCTTCAACGAACCTGTGTACGGTGAGAAGGAAGCCCAAATGGTGAACTACATGGCCCCCGGGATACTCATCACGTGAGTACCTTTTTAACCGACCTTCCAAAAAGGTTTCTCAATTCGACCGTATACCTAAGTACCTATAATTTTAATTAAGCTATTTTATGTGTGTTCGCACATAACACCATCGTTTATGAACCGATGTCATTGGGTTGGGTATTGGTTATAAACAAAGGTTATAAATAGTAAAGTTAAACAGCGTTACCGGATTGCAACTGATAGCGCTAAAGGCATCGTCCATCTAAGTATAGGTAGATAATTCTTTTTTTTTTTTTTTTTTTTTTTTTTTTAATTCGAGATAATTCTCTATTTCAAAATCCAGACACGCGGTAGTGTGTCAAGCCAAGTTCAAGAAAGAGAACTGGCAAGCCGCACCGTGTGTAATATTACACGAACCATTTGGAGCCACTTTTGGCCCCCTCATAAATCAAAAACTATTTCACATAAACGTATCAAATTTGGCACATATATTGAGACTTGCGAGATAGTAGAAGAAAGAAGTAGAAGTGTTCTAAATTTAATAAGCTTATCTCAAACGGTTATTTAGATATTAATGCCTTAACGCAAGTTCGGGCGGTTTTCAGTCAGCGATCAAATCATCGCTTATTCGCGCGATGATCACGATCTTTTAGGACTTAGGGAACCGATTATACGTTAGTGTGAACGGCCAAGTGTTTTTCTATACATTTGTCTGTTCTGGCGTTACGCGACCGATAATACGCGACGCATGTTCCGTCAGATATGAACCTTCCCTTAGAATCAAGATGCCGTTCGACCAAAACACGTCCAGTGTCATGATGACACATAATAAGTCATTTTTCCCTTCCCCAGTATAATATTCTTCCTGCCCGCGGTGGTGACGTCCACCCTGCTGATCACGGACCGCCTGGAGGGCGTGTGGGAGCGCAGCGCCGTCGCCGGAGTGAAGGCGAGAGAGATGCTTAATGTGCACATCACGCTCCAGTCCTCTATTATATTGTTACAGGTAACTATGTAGTGATTTAATTTAAAAATAAGGTTAGAAAAATTTAGGTACTTATGAAACTTGTAAGGAAATCTTCATCCGTTTTTTATCCCTTAAATGTGTTTTTTTGTTTGACACCATGATTGTTATTTGAATTGAAGGGGTTAACAGGACTATACTACTGCCGTGCTAATATTAAATGCAGTAATCGACATTTTATCGAATTTGTTTTTTTTACAAAAATGATACCACAAGACTCGTATCTACCTGTTGGGGTGAAAATAATAATAAAAAAAAAATTGGTTCTTACTAAAACGATAACGACAAATGCAGCATATGGATCAATTTTATGTGACTTACAAGTATAAACGCAGCAATATCCGAACACAAGAATAAAACACAGTATTTGTGTCTTTTATACAAGTTTAAAACGCAGTATTAATTGCTTACTAGGCTTAAATGCAGTATTTGTACACTTAACTGTGTTTTATTTAGCAATTTTTAATAATAATATTGTAGTTTCAAAATTTAAACGCAGTAAAGAACAATACTGCATTTTAGCGTTGTATCACTGACGCGTTTCTGTGTGCGGAGCGTGTTTCAAACGCACGTACTGCACTTTTTACAAATACCTAGTTTACTCAAATTATAATATAGGAATATAATATTCCCGTTTAATAATTGCTATTTAGGCATGTTATACTTATTAAGAGTAAGGGGGAGAATGACAATAACATCTAGTCAGCCCCAACTGTCAACCTCACCTGCACGACCCGGACGTTTGGAAACGAACGTTCAGGTACGACGGCTTTCAGCTATCGTGGTGCTCCCTGCTGGATAACTGACGAGGCAATGACGACCGAGCTGTGGCGGGATAACCACTCACCTGCTCGGGCAACTGAGCAGAAGAGGCTGCAGCGACCTTGGGATCTAAATAATTCCTAAAACGTCTGGCGCAGAAGGCAATGGGAAACCACTGCGACTACATTCCCAAGAAAGTCACATGGAAGCACAAGAAAATGAGTCACGATCGCCATGCGAGCCGATTAGCAACCGGCGCCGTGCTGCGTCCGGGGCGTGCGGTGTGAAATTAGATACCGGCCTTGGAGGGGTAGCATTCCAGGCCCCCCAAAGAAATTCTGCTACTGGGAACACCATCAAGCTACGACGACACCAAATGATAGGGACATGGAATGTGCGCGGCTTAAACCAACCCGGGAAACTTACCGTATTGGAACTAGAGTTAGTCAGAGTCGGTGTAAACATCTGTGGACTTAGCGAGACCCACTGGAGAGGAAGCGGTCATTTATTAACAGACCACCACGTCATCTACTTCTCTGGCAACGACAGCATCAGCAGTAACGGTGTGGCCTTCGCAATACCTTTACAGCACAGAAACTGCGTGATGGGGTATGAGCCTGTAGGTGACCGGATTATCAGCATCAAGATAAAGGCTTCACCGATGAATCTTAACCTAATCCAGGTATATGCTCCAACCTCTGCCGCCAGTGATGAGGTTATTGAGAGATTTTACTCCGAGTTAGGAACTGTCATAGCGAAAATATCGAACAGAGAGTTATTAGTCCTCATGGGTGACCTAAACGCTAAGATCGGAGAAAATGCTCATCAGCTAGCCAAATGCGCGGGAAAATTTGGACTTGGGAAAGGGAATGATCGAGGTGAACGCGTAATACAATTTGCTTCAGAAAACGACCTGGTAATTGCAAATAGCCTCTTCGAACATCACCCTCGAAGACTGTACACTTGGGTATCGCCTGATGGGAATACCCGCAATCAGATTGATTACATCATGGTTCGGTCGCGATGGCGATCGTCGGTAACAAATGCTCACACATTGCCTGGAGCTGATTGCGGGTCAGATCACCAACTGCTGACAGCGGCTAGATCCACCAAAAAGCCAAAAAAGTTAGAAGTGAAGGATGCTGAGAAATTCCGTTCAACTATTGAGCATAATTGGTCACAATGGACTGAAGCAGATCTAGTCAACGAAACGTCTGATGCACTATGGGACCGGGCAAAGAGGCTTATTACTACAGTTGTCTCAGAATCCGCACCTTCGACCAAACCACACAAAAAGCAGTACTGGATGACTGATGGTACTTTCCAGCTTGTCGAGAAACGGCGGACAATGAAAGCAACCGGAGCGGAAGTCAAGGATCTGAATAAAATGTCGGCACAAATACAACTGAAATGCAGACAAGATCATAATGCCTACTTCCGTATAAGGAAATTGAGGCCCATGCACATAGATATGAATCCAGGGATTAATTGATTTGATTTAACTAAAATGACTGCTAAAGTGCCAAGTTTTTTTTAAGATGTTTTATTTTAAAATTTGCATAGCATTTTTTTTTGTATTTTGTGCGAAAGCAATTTTGATTTAACTTTGATTTTGATTTCTGTTATGTCTTTTATAAAACTTACTCGTAAATAAATGTTCCTGAAGGTATTTTAACTACTACTTAAATTATTTTATTTAATAAACTACATTTTAGACATAAAACACTAATTGTTATTTATTACTCACTTCACTATACCTACAATCTCCCCAAATTAATATGTTCGAATGCTAGTACAACACGCAGTATATAACAATTCCTAAGATAAAATGCAGTAATAAGCACTTATACTGCATTTTGCTTTAAAATACAATTGAATGACTACCTAGTAATACATAGTTAAAGGGCAGTATTCAACATTTATATGAAAATTAAATATATTTTTCGCTTAATTATTTAATGTAATGATTTGTTTTAGTTTTTTATACTATAATAATAATAAATCAAAAACATTTGTCTGCACATGACGTAAAGTTTGTAAAAATACCTTTTACCGCGTTTATCTCGAAACCGCCATTTTGCGAGTACTGCATTTAAAATTACGACGGCAGACTAGCAATGGGTGTATTCCGCAGACGAAAGTGCCGAGTATCTAAGTAAGATCATTGCCATTTTACTTTCTGACACATAAACAACGGGTAATAACATCAAAAGTTAGACAGCGTGTCCCGACCGAAACAGACCGCTTAGACAGTCAGACAGACCATCTAACATAGATACTTAAGTTTTAACATGTCTTAGTTTTAAAAAAGAAAAATTAGTAACTTATTTAATAATTTACTTACTTAACTTTTCCGTTTCAGACAGTAGAAATGATGGCGCTAGCGTTCATAGCGTACGGCATCAGTTCTAAAGGCAATCCCTTCGTGATCGGCTTCCTGTTGTTCCTCCAAGGACTATCAGGGATGTGTTATGGGTTCCTACTGTCTGTCTACTGCTCCAGTCATACTATGTCCTTCTTTGTGGCTACCGGCAGCTTCTATCCTATGATATTATTGTGTGGTAAGTTATTTGGTTGGTTACTTTTTGTAGGAGAAAAATAAAACGTACTGGTGCAACGCACACACACGTTTTACAAAAAAACGGTTTTAAACTCAGTACAAAAAAGAAACAAAAATCTCAGTACTTACCCTAGTTTATCGATCGAAAAGTCGGTCGGTTGGACGTGGGCGAGCAGCCTAATACTTATTAGTTAAAATCTATGACATGGTTCGTAAGATTTTTGTAAGTATGTGTTATAGTTTCAGAATGACCTATACTGACCAATCTATTTGGGCCACCCTGTATTTGTTATAATTAGGTTCTAGCTCTGCGATTATAGAAATTGTATCTTACAGCTTTTCTAGCTACATGGTTTTCAAATACTAAATTAATTTTGAAATTAACTTGACGACCGAAATGCAAAGAGTCTGCGACACTATGCCAAACTGCTCAAGGGCCACCCAAATGGCAGAAGTCACTGTGCCGACCTGCTATTCAAGGGACTACGGGTTCGAGTCCCGTGCGAGGTTTATATCAATTTGTGTGATGCACAAATTTTACCTGAATGTGTATGAATGTAGTTTCTAATACAGGTTAAATCTAGGAATCACTAAGTTTTTTTTTGATACTTAAGTACAATTTTTTATTTTTTTATCCAGGTATCCTCTGGCCATTAGAAGGTATGTCCCAGGGTCTCCGCATCGTGGCACTAATGCTGCCCTTCACGATACCCTCAAAATCATTAAGGGACCTTTTCGAAAAAGGTTCCTCCATTTTTGATGCCAACATCTACAACGGGTTTTTTGTAACCATCGCCTGGATATTCTTCACCTTAGCTCTAGTATTATTAAGGCTAAAATTCAAGAAAACGTAGTTTAAATTAATCTATATTTATTTGTATTTAATTGAATTTTTAAGTGCAGTTTTGCGTAATAAGACCCTTTGTTAATTTTAATAAATAAATGTGGTTATTCCAAGTTTTCTTTCTTTCATACATGTGTAATTATTTTTAAGTATGAAAGAAAATAGTTTAACAAGATTTGTATGAAAGAAAAAATTTAAAATTGGAATCTGTATTTTATATCCAAGGGTTTAATTTTATTGTAGAAGTTTAGATATTTTTACTTTTAAATTACTGATTAAGAATAGTGAAAAATAAACCCCTTTGCAATTGTGCCTTCCAATTCGGAGGTACCGGGTTTGATACCTGGATTACCAACATGTTTATTTTCGAAATATTTTAGCTGGAAAGAAAAATAATAAACTTAAATAATTTAGTAGAAAAAAAAGTTAAAATAATAATAAAAACTAGAATAGAATTTCCTTGTACGGGGTGTATTTAATTATGTAATTTGGACCATGGAGTGATATTTTGATAGATAAAATTTAGTTTTTTTAATTTAGTTTATTTTAGTAGTTATTATATTTAGTTGTTTATTTTAGCAAGAGCCAAGCTCTGTCGGGTATTGTAATGTAAATAGCTAAGAACTAGTGAGTTACATAATAAAAATTAAGATGATAAAATAAAGTTGTAAAATAAATATTAAAATAATGATTTTAAGGTAATAAGTACTGGAATCCAGTAAAAATGCATTTTGTGTATTAAAATGTAAACAATGTTTAATTATTGCCTAATTTTTATGGGAATAAAGCAATAAATGATTTAAATGAAATTGGTTTTTATTTCTTACTCTTCCTACCACCGTGCTTAGAATGCAGATATAGCAAAAAGTGGAACTTTCTTTTGCTACTATTTTTACTTGATACCCAAAAAACGGTAAGCATTCACCTTTACACCCACCCCATAGATTATATATCTGAGAAAACAAGTAAGATCTAGCCCAGCCGGGCTAGCATGACTTCGAAAACGAGATAGCGATTTTTGACATCCAACTGTCAAAATATGATAAAAATACCCGCCATATTTAATTTTACCACGTGATTAACTTTATGACATTTGGTCATGCTCGTGAAATCTATTTATCGACATCCAACTGTCAAAAAATAATAAGTATGGCCGCCATAATACATTTCATCATGCTCGCGAAATCGATATTATTTCGTAATGTCAATATTTTTATCACGCAGTCATGCGTGGGCTGGTTCTTACCAACATCAGCATCACATATGATTTACTTTTTAAACACGTAACTTATACTTTAGTTTTGTAAAGAAAAATAAAACCCAAAAAATCAGATATAAAAATTTATATTATAGGAAATATTTTGGATTCAACAACAACACTCGCCGCGTGAGAAGCCCGCGCGTTCGCCTATCACTGAATGGCACGTTACTTGTATGCAGTAATCAATACTTGGTGGATACACACAGTATTGTGTTGAGAGGCAAAAGTGCGGGCTAGCGTCACACCAACAACACGTTTCGTTGTCAACAACCGCCGCTTCCCACATCACATACAAACACACCGCGTCCAGCGACATATCACATATCAAGCATCTGTTGATCCCTTGCAGGAAATTACCTCTAACGCGCCTAGGTTTTGCCTAACTATTAAACTAAACTTAAAAATAAACATCCGTCTCCAGTCGCGCACAGCACACACTTTATGCTACAACTTTTCGATATTTTACATTGATATCTCTAGGGGACAGTCAATTCCTATACACTATTATTGCTTCACAAGCAAATTTAACAAAACACTCCACCTTTATAAGACGTATATTCATTTTGTCGTACTTATATGTGAAGTTAGAAAAGCTGCAAGGCATAATTTTTATTTTTATCACACATTTTACTTACAATTATACGTTTTTGCAAACAGCGTTTTTTATTTTATATGTTTGGCGTGAGGAATTGACGCGGCCCCTTACAAAATGTGAAAGAAAAGTATGGAAAAAGAAATAACTAAACTTAACACAAGTCCTATACAAAATCGACCAACATCGTATAATAATAACTAATAAAAGATACGGAGATTGTTCATAAACGACACAAAGTATATGGAAGTGCCTGATTACATGGAATAGAGCACACATTTACAAGTACCCGCGAATCGAAACTGTACCTCAACAATGTGCCTTATCACCCAACAATTTAGGTTCAAAATACTTTTAACAAATTATTCAAAACATCGCTTGATAACACCATGAAGTAAACAAACAAAATAAGAAACAAATATTATTAAAACCAAAAAAATACTACAAATTTTTAAAGATCAGTATTTACATTTAAAAAAAGTGATTTTACAAAAAAACATATTTCATGTCAAAATTTCCTCGTTAAACATAATTTCTCTAATGCTTTACATATTGAATATATATGTATATAACCTGTACAACCATACAATATTGTGACACATACAACCTATAATTAATTTCAGGCCTCCTTTAGTCTGCTATTTACACATTTTTTTTCATTATTTTCTTTAAATCATACTTGTAAGCAATCACTTATCATAGGTACGTAGAAAACTAAAATCACAATTTAAATTTCATATTTTTGTAAGTATTGTATGCCCAATGTATCCCAACGTGTGGAGATGCTATGTCGAGTTTTCGTATTTTGAATAAATATTCTCTATTTTAAACAATTTTCTATGAATTGGCGGGCAAAATTGGAACTAATACTGTCAATGTCATTTTGTATTGAGTCACAATCTTTTCTGTGCCGGTGACAGTGTCGCTGTAATCGCATCTTTTGGTTGTCAGTTTATTGAAAATGTATACAAATGACATTAGAATCAAAATGACTATAGTAGCTTCCACTTTTGCCCGCCGGCACAGAAAAGATTGTGACTCAATAGTAATATTGACACTTCAAGATTCATTACCGACAATTCAAATTGACATCCAAATAGATCAAATTGTAAATCCTGCAAGACCAATTTTTTGAAAATTTGTTTTGAATTTTCTAATAAATTCGTAATAAGATTTGACCAACTTCCAATGACCAATTATTATCAAAATTTGGAAACCATTAGTAATGTATGCTTCACGATTTTCACGAAGGTAACCTTTTATGATTTCCCCCAAAGGCCTTTGTCAAAAACTTTATATTTTAAATGAATTTAGAAAATATTCATATTAATAAATACAAAAACTCGACAACCCCACACACTAAAGCGAATATTAAATAAACATTATTCCCACAGGACATAGTTAATTCATAAGTAAATTAGAAAAAAACAATAATCACAAATAAGTAATAAAAAGTGTACATAATAATAATAAATAAAGTTGTTAATAACAAAGTTTACATAAATACAACCCTGAGAGAAGATTCAAATCTAACTGATACAATCAAATATAAAGCTTATATAGTTTGTACAAATGGACATGATCCACCTTGGGCAACTTGGAAGTCCTTAAACAGACTGCGGACACAAGTAGGCCGAAGCAAGGAGAACATGCACAGGGATTCAGCTCGGAGAATGCATGTCTGTGTGGCATTTCTCCCCAAACAATGGCCCATCTTTTGACTTGCCGTGCGTGTCCCTACACCTGCACACGCGAGGACCTTTACAAGGCCACTGATAGTGCTATATCGGATGCCGAGTTCTGGTCCTCAAAAATATGAGTCGACACGCAAAGAAGAAAAAGTATGTACAGAAAGAAAATCATTATCTGCCTTATTTGCGTTGCATTTTTAGTCTGGTTTACCACTAAACCAGGTTTTAGGGTGACAAATCTACATCGAGCTGTGCTTCGCTGTACTGGGTTTTGGTTAATTTTTACTCCAGACAGAGCGCAGCTTCACCCAGCGCAGCACAGCATGCTTTGATTGTATCCTCATTCAAATATATGGCGAGCGAGTTAACCAAACATAGCACAAGCTCGACCCAGCGCAGCACAGCTCGATGTAGATTTGTCATCCTAAGGGTGACAAATCTACATCGATCCAAGTACAATTTTGAATACTGTCAAAAGACTTAAGTGACAGATTTGACTGACAAGGTGTCAAATGCTTACTAGGTTTTGTTAAACCAGGTTTTAAATTTAACGCAAATAAGACAGCATAACATTTGGATATTTTGACTAAGGCCTAATCACCCTAATTCAGGGTAGGCTCGAGCCCCTTTGTGCAGACATATATGAGCTGACAATGATGATATAGAATATAATATTTTTAGATTGTTTCATATTATGTTAGTTCCATTTTACGACAATTCTCTTTTTGCACAGACTCTACCAACATAGAAATTTCTTTGACTATAAAATGGAATTGATATACTCAAAAATACACGATAATGTGACCTATTAAGACTTATATTTGACTGTATTTGCCTTCAATCTGGACCAAATCAAGGCACGCTCGCATCAAACGAGAATTACATTTATTTACGTATGTAAGTCAGCTGATTGTAAAGGGAATGTCACGATTTTGAATCTTATTAGGTAAATGATAAGGTTTATTTCTGTGTGAGACTTGAGCTTTTGTTAATTTGAAGATTTTATGATGAAAAAGTGTTTTGAAATCTTAATGAATTAGTTATTTAATAAGGCTTCCTATTAAAGAACTAATTCATTAAGATTTCAAATTTCATTTCATTGACTTATAAAACAACTTAGGGGTTCATATTCTCAAATGTATAGCAAATTTAGATGTTATATGAAATGACATATTTGAATATGTCAGTTACATAAGGTTTTCATAATAAAAAATAGGGTCGATATGTAGGTCTAAAATATAGTAAAAACCGCGGCATTCCCTCTATTAGTGTTCCCTTATAGTATATGGACAGTTTTAATTTGAAAGTTTCTAATATCAATGTCTACGATTTCCGTTTAAATGTATGGCGTTAGAGAATTAAAAAAACTACATTTAAAATTATGCTCCAAACAAGTTATCAATACAAAATAAATATCATAAATTAATTAAATAACAATACATTCATGATCACATTTTATTTAAAAGAAAAAGTTATTCAAAACTAATACGTGAAAATCGAAGTCGCACTCATTCGATTTGCACACAGACTTGTTACCGTTACACTATAAGTTAAACTAGATAATAAAAATTAATAACTAACAATTGCATGTTATTCGACCATACATTCAAACAAAAATCGATATCAGTCAATGTTGATACCCATTTTGTAATACCCTAACTAATCTCAATCGCTATCGTATGTTTGTAAAGGCCACGACTTTGCCGCTCGGAGCGATTTTTTCGAGCGGTAGAAACAAACGTATGGAAATGTATCAAACATGCCAACGCGTCGAGCGTTTTCGCTATAAGCGGCAACGCCAAGACACCGCGTCGAGCGTTTTTTGCCCGCTCTAAGCGGCAACGTCGTAGACCGGCCAAAAAATTCCATTATTAAAAAATAAATACTTAATTATCGCTTAGAACCTTTAGTGTGAAAGCGTATGAATTACATCAGATAGAAATAACGGTACTTAACATTCCTACCTAGGTGTGCGTTTTGTATGGAACACATACATACAATTTTGTATGGGACGTTTTAATAACATTCACTGGCAAAATCATACATACATTTTATTGCTTTAATTAAAAAAATATTGTGATATATTGACAAAATGTATGACTCCCATACAAAAACGCGACGGTGCATTAACAAATTTCTGAAGATATCTGTCAGTAGGTTCAAAACCATAACAATTTTATCTTTTTATTTCATACAAAATACGTTTTAAAACAATTACATTTTCGTATGAACATAATATAAAGAATAATTAATAGGTTCCAAACCAACAATTGTTTATATCAATCAGATGACAGTTGGTAAAAAATGCGCGTAATTCTGGCTAAAACAATGACACTACTGACAGTTAAAATCACTAATAACGATTTAAGTCACTCGCCGGCTTTTGGTAACCAGATTATGGAGTAGGTATGGATAATTAGGGCGATAAAACATTATTGTATCACAATGTAGATATTTCACAGCCTGGGCACAGATATTACTGTCATTTTAAGTCGAAAACCCATACTAACTATATCATCATGTATATTTTTAGATATTACCGAGAGATATTTTAAATTAAAATGATATGAAATAGTGCTTATATTTGAAGTTTTAAGTTAACTGTGAAAAGTATTTGAGTTTGTCAATACAAATAATAAGTTTGCTTTTTATCCCGCTTGGTGGCGCTACATTAGTTTTTTAAATTACCTGCCTTTAAGTATTTATTAATATTAAAAAATACCTTAAATTCAATCGTTTGTATAAATCGTTTTTATTATAGAAATACTGTACAGACCGAATATTTCTATCTAATTAATTTTAGTCCGTAAAGAACCAATTTTGAAAATAAATACGAAAATTTCTACTTGGGAATATAAAAAAACGATATGATAAATTATTAAACGAAATACGATGTAGATAATTTAATTATTTATACAGGTTAATGCGTACGTACCGAATTTAGTCGAATCTCTCGACCAATTTCAGCAACACACTCTTGATAAAGGCCGAATTTGGCTGAAACTCGTAGAAGCATTTGACCAAAAACAGTGCGTACTCAAAATCCGTATAAAACAATTTATTTAATCCGACAAATTGAAAACTTCCTTTTTAAATGTTAAAAATGTTACTCGTAAACATGAAAAATAAAAAGATACGAACAAACGTTAACAGTCTATGTATTCGCGTGTGTATTAAAGCTTTTAGCGTTTTGTACGTTATAAAACAACTCCATATGCTAGTTACCGGTGGGCCGGGTTCGAACGCTTCTCGGTACACTCCGCTAGAACTTGTCTTGGAATATGAATAGATTGTTCGTGGCGGCGACCGCGATGATGCTCTCGTGTGGATGCCACGCCGTGTGAAGTATTTTCTTGTTGAAATCTAAACAGTCGACGCTTATTTCGTCCTGTAATTGGAAATACATGAATTAGTAGGTAAATTTAGTATAATACTAAGTAACGGGTTCAAATCTCTCAATTGAGAAAACATTGTAATTGAGCAGGTAATCGTACAAAACTTTTCTATTCGTAACAAAAACATTTCGTCTTGAATTGATTTCAAATTGATTTGATTCTCTCCTCGCCATGACCGCAATGGGGGAAACGTCATCTTCCTACGAAACTAGTTATTTTTTATTTTATTTATTTTGGATATATATAATTTATATATTTTGGAAAACTAACAGCTAACATTTTACTTAATTAACATTGTTTGAGTCTAGTCTCAGATGAGTCAATTATAATTATAGGTTTCACCGATAGTATGAAGCAAAGGGAGCCATGGCGCTACATGCAGGATCAAACATTCTTATGCCTAAAAAAAGCCTGCAGTTCCAAGTATAAAGCAGCGTGTGGTTACCTTCTTCCTCTTGGCGGTGGCGGCGACGCGGCGCGGGCGTAGCGGCTGGCGCGGGCGCGCCGCCGCCTCGCGCGACGCCTCCAGCGTCAGCTCGCCGCGCCGCCCGCCGCCCACGCCGCGCTCGAACACTCTGCAACGGAAGGACGTATATCATTTACATTATTCCCAGTTCAATTCCTACATCGGGAAGCTATTTTTCAAACATCGTTTGGGTTTGAGATCACGCCCATATCATCAATCTTTCATCTTGTTTTCTTTCATTTCATCTAATAAAGTAGGTAACTCAACAGATTAACTAATTGTAAAAAATGATTATGAATTTGGACCTCAATAAAGCACATACAAAACGACTACATAAACAAACCAAATTTTAAAACACTCAACAATCTAAAATGACATCACAAAACACCACTCACCTAAAGAATCCATTATACGATCCAGTCATGAGCCTCTGGTCGTCCCCGCTCCAACAACACTCGAACTTGTCAAATATACAATCGTTCTCGTAGAGCGAGCACAGTTTCGAACGCAGATACTCGTGCACTGGATACGTTTCAACAGGTTTCGTCTCCATACGAAGATCCCATACTTTTAAACCTAGGTAATCTCTTGACATCATGTATCTGGAAACAATAATAATGATAAATATCCAGACACATATCACATACATATAGCTTGTATTTTGGTTACTAGACAAGGGATAAACAAACATTTTTCTTTTTGAAATACATAGGTTAAATAAGATAGTCATGTTGATACATACTAATATTGGTCATCGCTGGTATATCTTAATGTTTATGGGCCAATAACAAACCAACACAGGCCAGTGCCAGTACTAGCTACGTATACACTTTGCTCGACTTTCACCCGCGTAGTTCCCGCTCCCATGACAATGCAGGAATAAAATTGTTCTCAAAACCTTCCTGTTGAATCACTCTATCTATTTAAGAAAACCGCATCAAAATCCGTTAAGTAGTTTTAAAGAACATACATAAGGACAGACAGCGGGAAACGACTTTGTTTTATATTATGTAGTGATTATTATAGACTAACTGTGCCCCGCGGTTTTACCCGCGTGAAACCTTATCCCGTGGGAATTTTGGGATAAAAAGTCCTATGTATTATTCCTAGGTATGAGGAACATCTGTACCAAATTTCATTAAAATCCATTCAGAAGTTTTTGCGTGAAAGAGGAACAAACATCCACACTCACAAACATTCGGCTTTATTATATTAGCAGATTATATGGATGTGTATTTTGTCGTGCTTTACCTGCCAGAGTTGCTGAGCTTGACGTCGCTGATGGAGGAGATGATCTCTGAGAAGAAAGACCTGGCGTGCGGGTCTTCGGGCTCCTCGAACAGTTTCGCGTGCCGATCGCACAGCGCCGCCGCGCGCATGTCGCATAGTCTTATTGTACCTGTATCACGGACACGGGGGTTAACATTAAGTAATATGTTTAGAAATAATTGGTAGTGGCGAAGATAGGGACGTATTAGTGGAGTATTATTAGGCACTAGCAGCGCCCCGCGGTTTCACCAGCGTAGTTCCCGTTCCCGTGGGAATTTCGGGATAAAACATAGCCTATGGTCTTTCCCGGAACATAAGCTACCCCTGTTCCAAATTTCAAGTCAATTGGTTCAGTAGTTTAGCCGTGAAAAGGTAACAGACAGACAGAGTTACTTTCGCATTTATAATATTAGTTAGGATTAGGATTGCGCTAAAGCTGATAACTAGGTAACTAAAAGTGTAGCTTTGTGGGGACACTCGCAAGATCTATAAAACACTGCCTTTGTCTGCAGCATATAAATTGACCGGAATACGACTTTGTTTAGACTATGTGAAAATGTGTTACGCCACTGAAAATCGGCGGCAATTTACTGTGTAATGTGGTTGGGCCTTAAATGTAATGTACTCACCCTTACTACTAGAATATACAAAGAGATTGCATTCAGTCGGATGGAACTCTGCAGCGGTGATCACCTACAACAATATTAATTCGTCTCTTAGATAGAGTATGTTAAAATAACATGTACATGCATTATCAATTGAGTTCTCGGGTCATAAAAGTCAAAAACAATGAGAATCTGCGACGCCTTCCGTCTTATGGATAATTTACTCGGTACCTGAGTATTTTGGAACACAGAGCCCTCATTGAACTTCTTCTTTGTGTGTCGACTCATATTTTTGAGGACCAGAACTCGGCCACCGATATAGCACTATCAGTGGCCTTGTAAAGGTCCTCGCGTGTAGGGACACGCACAGCAAGCGAAATGAATTGATATGCACTTCTCATGGAACTAGTTGGTAGTTATTTAAGTTCAGAAATAACATGATGATGTAACAGGCCTGTTATTTCTCACTTCAATTTCGACAGTTTAATAGTTATTAAAGATGAAATTAACGTGCAAACTCTTAATTTTTGTTGAACTGGTAATAACATAACATAATCATTCACTACATCATCCCATTATAGTAACTGACCCCTAACTAAGTTCGTAACTTGTATCTAGGGTATCAGAAACTAAGAAAATATTAGTGCAGCCAAACCACCATACCTCGGTAAGCTCCTCCATATTGGCGGGTTTAATATCGACAATATTGAAGCTCTGGTCGGTGATCTCCAAGTGCCACAGGTTGATGCGGAGATCGTCCGCCGACAGGTATGTCTCCTGGTCGGAGTTCAGCGAGATCGAGTTTATGTGGTACGTGTGAGCGTTCGCGAATATCCGTCTGGAAAGAGAATTATATTATGTTATACATTGCATCGACTCGCGTTACCTTTAAAGATCATGAAAAGTCACATCTCTCAAGCCAACAGTTTAACTTTTAGTTAACATAATCATTCACTACATCATCTCATTATAGTAACTAATCCCTAAGTTCGAAACTTGTATCTAGGGTATCAGAAACTACGCACACACTCATTGATACACACACCCAGACCGAGACTAACATTTGTGAATCACACAAATATTCACTCTACACGGGAATCGAACCCGCAACTTCATGGTGATTATTGCCGTCGAGGTCGTCAAGATTCATTTATTCATTCTGCTTTCTGATACTGATGATGTCTTATCAAAACTCCGGACAGACAAACCGACAGTAGATTGGACATAAAGAGTCCCAGACAGAGCTGAATTTCATCCACTCCCTTAGATAGAGAGGACCTATTGATTCTCATATTAAAATCATAAACGGGTTTTAGAGAAATAAATAAATACATTTTGAAACTACTAAAATAAAAAATAAAGTATAGTAGTATTGTTTGTTGCGGGTTCGATTTCACCCCGTGAAGGTGAATATTTGTATGAACCACAATGTTTGTCTCAGTCTGGGTGCGTGTGTGAATGAGTGTATGCGTAGTTTCTGATACCCTACACACAAATTTCAAACTTAGTTAGGGGTCAGTTACTATAATTAGATGATGGAGTGAATGATTATGTTATGTATGTTGTACATATAATCCCAATATAAAACGCTAACATATTTTGTAACTGTGACGCTGTGTACATGACATTTTATGTAGTTATCTAATTACGATATCAAGAGCGATGATATCATACCAATGATTATATACTCTGACAGATAGGAAAACAAATATTATACTTTCTTTCTGTTTTTTATAAGATTCTTAGGTCAAAACATATACATATTTCATTTCAATACTAAATCTGCTCCGCGGTTTAACCTGTATTAGATTCGCTCTTATTGACGGTAGCGTAATGTTTTAGCCTATAACCTTCCTCTAATTCAAAAAAATTTCTCCACAATATTTTTTTCAAATGGAATCAGTTATCCTTGAAATTAGTACATTTAAATAAACAAAGTTTTCATTTTCAGCTTTATATCACTACATAGTATAAAACAAAGTCGCTTTCTCTGTCCCTATGTATGCTTAGATCTTTAAAACTACGCAACGGATTTTGTTGCGGTTTGTTTTAATAGATAGAGTGATTCAGTTGGAAGGTTTTTAGCATAATTTTATCCCCATATTCTTACGGGAGCGGGAACTACGCGGGTGAAACCGCGGGGCCCCGATAGTTATTAGTTATATTCAATTTGTATCTCCACTCATATTGGTCATTGCATAGAGTTATATAATATGTATAACCTTCCTCGATAAATATGCTATCCAAACCAACAGATTTATAATATTAGTATAGATATAATAGATAGATATGTATACAAGTCTCATTTTGCTTGTTAAACACACAAAACAAACCAATTACCGTTCCTATACAGACATTCATCAATAAATTGCAAAATTCTGCTCTAAACAAACCTACATAGAATCGAATATTGATTGATAACCGTCGGTAGCAAAGCATTGACACTCGATACATGTTATCTTTAATTAACATTCATCAATTCCAGCTTTATTACTTCACCATAAGGTTGAATTTGCGTTCAGTGTTATCGCGAGACGTAAATTAGAAAAGTCAAGTGGCAATACTGGATATAGTTTAATAATAAAATTATTGGTATCACTGTGCAAATACATGATAATATTGCTCTTCAGATTTTTGTGCGTCTGTAATTGAATAGATAAGCGTCACGGGTGACGCTTTTCTTTGATACTTGACCTGATACGTTATTTATTTTTATTTGATATAATATTATGAATGCGAAATAATAAAATTTGTTTATCTGAATTGAGTTTGATTTAATAGTTGACTCATATTATTCATAGTCAGCCTTTCATTATGAAATTTTCTGTACAAATGTTATGAGTATAGAAAATTAATCCTTTTATCCTGTCAAAAATAATGTTTTTTACATTTAGAATAATCTGTCTTGTATGTAATTTCTTATTTTTTGTATGTTATTTGAGTGATGTCAGTTGATATGTGATACTAATTATCTGTGTGTTATGTTTGAGTGTGTATTGTGTGTGTTACGAACATGTGTGATGTGACTACATGTGTGTTGTGACTACGTGTGTGTTATGACTACGTGTGTGTTGTGACTATGTGTGTTATGACTACGTGTGTATGTAAGTTACTGCGTGTGTGTCGTGAACATGTACCTGGGCGATGCCTCGACCATGAGGTCGGCGGGGCGCACGGTGGGCACGCGGAGGTGCGTGACGCGCGCGGGGTCTCGCACGCGCCCGCCCTCCTCGCGCGTGTTGTACCCCGTCACGCGCTTGTCACGCTCTGACACCTGAACGATACAAATATTCATTGTAAAGAGCCACCAAGTTTTCTGTGCCGGTGACAGCGTCGCTGTAATCGCATCTTTTGGTTGTCAGTTTAATGAAAATGTATCCAAATGACATTAGAGTCACAATGACAATAGTAGACTTCCACTTTTGGCCGCCGGCACAGACAACTTGGTGACTCTATAACATAGTACATTTTACATATTTCATAACTAGGAGTCCGTTTCGGCGTCGTGAGAGTTCATTTTGCTGTGAATTTCTTCTTAAAACTAGCAAACTTATTTTTAATTTAAAAACTTTTTTGATTAAGTTTTTAAGATATGATAAAAATCTGTTTGGAGTCGACACGCTAAGAAAAAGAAGCATATGTTTTCCCTTATTTACCTAGAAGTTAAAGTCATAAATCTGAAGTATATACAAAATAATAATTACCTTCCACAATTTAATAGTCTTATCGTTAGTAGATAATAGAAAATGCGCTTGATTCTTCCGTTTGAGCCACCTTATTTTGTTGATTTTCTCCTCGATCTCCAGCGACTTGAGGTAATCGAACTCCGGCTCGTGTGATTGGAAGGTCGAGTACACGTTGTACTCTCCCTTCTTGGGGACGCATAGCTTCGATGCCGGGTCTCTCTGGAAGGAATATACAAAAATTATGACAACACCGCTATTTTTTAAATGAAGGATGGTTGCTTTGGCGGATTTTTAAAGAAATTGTTTGATTTCCGTATAGTATAAAGGTACAATTCCAAGTCGGGCCGCAGACCGCAAACTGCAACCGCAGACCGCAAGCGACAACACTTGTTTCTATGAACGTCTATGAAATCGATTCCGAGCGCGGCTACACTGCTGCCTGCAGTCGCGACGCGCTCATTCATAGATGTTGATAGAAAAGTATTGTCGCTTGCAGTTTGCGGTTGCAATTTGCGGTCTGCAACCCGTCTTGGAATTGTACCTTAAGCCTGAAAGATTCTACTGTAAAACATATTGATGATATTTAGTGAACTCAAACCCAAATTATACTTGAAAACTAGCAATCTTGCTCCATTTGACTCAGGACAAGATCTCGTCTTATGCTCGAGATCTCTCAATATTTCTCTTGGCCTGGGTATATGTTTGAATGACTAATTTAACTTTACAAAAAGTTTTCGGCACTTTTCGCGTTGATTTATCCGAATTTTGCCGAAAAATGATTTTGTAGCGTAGTTTCAGATACTTATGTATATCAGTAATAAAGTTAACGTAAAGTTAATTTCTTTTTTTATAATCATTCATCTCATTATGGTAACTGACCCCTAACTGAGTTCGAAACTTGTAATTGAGGTTCCTATTTTTTTCTACAGTGAACTTATGTCTATGTTGCACCAATCTGGACCTTATGGGAAATGTTTCTAAAAAATGTATACAAATAAATATACCTGAAATATAACAACCCTGCCCCCCTTGTCCCCGGTGGCCAGAAGCTCCCCATCATGGTTGAACTCCACACAAGATATGAGATCCGCCTCCGTCACGTCATCTTCGAGGGTGCCCTTCACCTGACTGAAACACCATGATGTCTCACCACCATTGCCTGTAACAAATATCTTGTTTAGTATACCTAAATAAAGATAATATGTTGAAATACCCCCCTTTACAAGTTTATTTATTTGGAATTTGGAAACTTCATTAAATATACCAAAACTTAAGATAAAATGTTGAAAAGCCCCTTTTTTTCATTGTTTTTGCAGTTCTATAAAATCTTGAGTATATTAATTACATTTGTCAACATTAATTATTGATTTATTTACTTAGATACAGATGATAACCTACTCTTCAGTTTTAATGTAATTTTCAGGTCGTCTTAAATAAATAAAAAGATGTAGAAGTTATCAAATGGTCTAGCCTAGACATTTAATCTTATTTAGGTATATTTTATAGGACCCATATAAAATGCCTGTCTTATTGAAATAAAATATAAACAAGAACAAGAAAAGCCCTAGCCTAGAAAATACAAAATATACATACAGAAAAAAATATTTACAATAAGAGAAAATCTTATTAAAGCCTTAGTAAAAGTTAGGAATATTCCTTAAAAACCACTCATAAAAGGTATCATTAAAATAGAAAGTTAGAAAATACAGAAAACTTTTTGTTATGTAAAATTAGGTAGGTAGGTACTCAAAGAAAAAAATCCTTATTAATATTAAAAGTTTTAGTAATAAAGTTAAAATTAGTATCAAAAATTTACAAATATTAGTAAGTTAGTACATAAAAACACATTAAGAAATCGAAAAATTGAAGGTAATACACGCACACAGACAAATCATTTAAAAAATGCTTTTGAGGTCTCGCAACTATCTTATATTAAAACTATTATCATTTTTCTATTTGTGTATTCTAGAATGTAATATTTATGCTATGAAAGAATAGATAAAAATAGCCTTTTTTTTTTTTAATATTCTCCATCTGCGATCAGTCCGAAGACTATAAGCGGATTTTATATATTGTTTAGTTTTTTGCGCTTATCACAGAGTTGAAAAATCTTTAGTTTTGGCTATAGTTCCATAGTAACATGTGTTAACATGTTACATGTGGCTGTATGATGTTACATATAACATTGTGGTACATAACCAATAGAAGTGGAGCAGAATTAAGGTAAATAAAACATCAGGTCAGTTATAAACCTGTTAGTAAAGGGGCAGTTGAGAACGAAGATATTTAGAGATTTAATTATTATTATGTGATGATGTTAAATAAGTACATAGAATATAGACATACAAAGTGTGTGTATAGTTTCTGATGTCCTAGATACAAGAATTAACCTAGCCAGTGGTTGATTACTATACATCCCTATTTTGAATTCGAGATACTTAATCACACAGCTAATGTAAACGACGGGTGACAATATAATAGTGAAGTTAGTTTTTATCTTTTGCTTTTATTTAAAAAGTTATGATAAGGCAAAGTTTTTCAAAATCCCGCCGAATTTTATTGTTATTCTACAACGAACAACTGGCGAATGCTGTGATACACAGCTGAGCGCGGTCATCGACCCGAGCTGTCACAGAATACTTGATAGCTAGTGTGCCGTCTGCTAATACGGCATTTATTTGGTATTTTTTAAAGATAAGTAATTGACTACCATTTTTGATATTTTTAATGGATATATGGATTCAGTTACTGCTACAGATATTCTGATTTTAATAAGTCCCGTAATTTCAAAATAGGGGTGTATATGACCCGCGTTGTTCCCGTTCCCGTGGGAATTTCGGGATAAAAGTATCCTATGTTTTTTCCCGGACCATAAGCTACCCCTGTACCAAATTTCAAGTCAATCGGTTCAGTAGTTTAGCCGTGAAAAGGTAACAGACAGACAAACAGAGTAACCTCGCATTTATAATATTAGTTAGGATAGGGTGATTAAGTGTCCCTACACCTGCACACGCGAGGACCTTTACAAAGCCACTGATAGTGCCATATCGGTGGCCGAGTTCTGGTCCTCAACAATATGAGTCGACACGCTAAGAAGAAGGAGGGTGATTAAGTTAAAACTACTTATATAAGGAGGATAATAGAATTAATATAAAGACATACAATCACAAATAGTATTCCAGTGCAGCCGACAGTTATTATGACGCCAATTATTGAAGTTATCCTGAACCCTCAAACGATGGTTCGAATACCAAGGCACTTCCTTTTTCTTCAACATTTTACTACTTATAAATAATGAGGCTGAACTCTTCTGAATCTAAGCACATTATCCCATAAAAAAAAACTTAAAAACTATTCAAAATATTAAAAATAGAACGCGTATGTTCCCGAACGCAACCACAAACGAAATGACAAAATAAAAGTTATGTTTTTCGAAACCTGTTTTCTTGATTCAAATGTAATTTGATATTGTATTGTTTGACGAAACACTATACCCTCCTTTTGAGGCATTGTAGGGTAAGGAGTGAGACAATAGGAGGGAAGACAAAAGGTGTAAATGACACACAGGAAACATGTTTGGTACCTCATCGTAAATGGGAGATAATGATGTGTACTGAATGATATAAATAGCTCAAGTATTGCTTGGTGGTCTCAGTTGTAACACAACTCTGGCATAGTGTAGTTAGTACCTACCACTATTCTTCCTACATAATAAGATTATAAAAGTTACGACTGTTAAATTATTGAATTGATAATGGTCAAATAAGTATTTTAAAAGTAATAATAAGTATTTTAAAAGTTGAGTTAAAGAAATTACCAAAAACAATTGTCTTACATTTTTTGGCAGGTCATATGAATGACAAAAGCAAAAGAGATTTATTTATTTTAATGTTGTTTTGTACACAAATAATTAAGTTTGCAACAAATTCAGTATCTACAAACTAAATCCTTACTAAAACATATTATAAATGCGAAAGTAACTCTGTCTGTCTGTTACCTTTCAAGGCTAAACTACTGAACCGATTGACTTAAAATTTGGTACAGGGGTAGCTATTGGTCCGGGAAAGAACATAGGCTACGTTTTATCCCGAAATTCCCACGGGATCGGGAACTACGCGGGTGAAACCGCGGGGCACAGTTAGTTTCTAATATAGCCAAAAAATATCTATATTCATACCAACAACAATCTATAAAATTAACTTTTATTACATTCAAGATCGTTCCTAAAAAATACTAAACAGAATTGTTTATAAGTAAACAAACATTCCGTCAAATACTTCACAGTGAATAATTAAAAAGGAAAAATATCAACATAAAACAGATTGATCATGATAAAACAATAAGTAGGTATTATTACAATAACTACAAAACATTAATTAATGAAGAAAATGTTTCAGACAATGAATGACATTGGTTTTATATTGTTACTTGATTATTGTCTAGTTATCAACAATATTTATTTCCTAGCTTCACCTATTTATCTATGTTGAAATGAGAAATGATTCAAAGAAAAGCAAAACTCATACAGTCTTATTTGCGTTACATTTTAAACCTAGTTTAACAAAACCTGGTTTAAGTTGTCAGTCAAATCTGTCACTTTGACAGTATTCAAAATTTATTGTAAAACCTGGTTTAGTGCTAAACCAGACTAAAAATGCAACGCAAATAAGGGTCTTTAGACCAATATCTCTTTTAGGGAATCATGGAAATCAGTTAAATTCGCTATTAAATTCGTGTACAGTATTGATTAGGTATCTAATAATTGTTTATCATGGTTTTACTAGCATTGAAAATCACGGTATGTATAAAGTACTTAAAAACTGTAAATGACTAAAAAGAATACAAATAACTTTCCCAATTGTTAGTTATTCACCAACCTAGTTTATAGAAAGAAGAAAAATATTTTATTGTCTTCTATAGCAATGCAATATTAAGCAGCACGCAGGAGGTCTAGGTGCGGAAAATAGCCTGCTTACAAGTACAAGTACCAATGCAATAATTAATTTATTTTATAATTTGGATCAACAAGGATAACATCTATTACTAAACTATTCTAAATATAAATAATGTTCTTTCCTGTATAAAACACTTATAACAATATGTAGATCATCATGATATCATAGTTTTTGACAAATCATGAATTTTCTCTGTAATAGAATAGATTAGATTGTGAAATTGTGTTGTGATAATTTTACGATGTCCAATATTAATATTTGTCACATTAATGTTGAATATTTAAAAAAAAATGACTAGTATGACTTTGGAAAGCACTGCAGTGTGTTGCCAAGTTGTGTAGGTACATGCAAAGTTTATTAATAATGTGTGTATGTAAATTATATTCTTATATTTATTAGAAACTAGCAGCCTGTCACTCTTTCTCACAAATATAATATGATATATGACTCAATCATTAAATGAAAATAAAATAATAAAAGCACAAAACTTTACAGTACGGATGTGCTTTTTCTGTAAAATCCATGAATTAATCCCATTTAGTAGTTATAACTCGATATCTTTATTGCATTCTTCGTCTTTACTTAGTGTTCCACTTTTGTCAAGGTATTTAAAGACCTTGTAGGGCATAATATATTTAACTGTTGCTAAGTAGGATATCTCTTCCCTTTTTGCAATATAACCTACAAATTATCCCCTTTCTTGAGGTGGTAGATTCAGTGACGTTCATAAGTGCCTCATTGAGGCCTCAATTGAATAAAGAATTTTTGAATTTTGAGCTAACTGGTTACTAACAAACACTCATATCTCTGTTTTATGTATTAATTACAATAAATAAAACATATAAGTTATCAAGAACAACAAAACACAGCTTGTTATCATATTATGGACATCAAAGGTTAGGTACATCAACTATTATTATTACCTAACTCTAAGGGAAAATAATTGTGTATTTAACTACTTATATGCTCTTGAATATACAATAAAATATCTAATTCTGGAATAAAAACATGTTTTTTTGTCTATAGTGGGGAAATCGGAGTTATTTTGAGACGTAACGCACAAATGTAACGAAATGACGACAAATGTTCGTTAAAATAACAGTTATTTACACTTACCCGATCTTAGACGCATAATTCGAATGTAAACAATGTATTTCGTATGTAATTCTAACGATATTACAGTAAATTATGTGTTAAAACGGTTAAATATGCTTCGTCAGGGGCTCAATCAACAATACACAAGTGTAGGCACAAACGTAACGTAAATCATCTGATCCCAAACAATTAAAGAAGATAGATTTCTCGTACCAAGTTCCAGTGGGTTTTTGAATCGAAAAATCTTTAGAGACCGTTGCGAGAACCCTCACATGCCATAGTTTTAGAGAAAAAACAGTAAAATCAGAAGGCAAAGGTTAAAACTATCGGTAGTAATAACCACAAATTCAAAAACACAAAGCTTTCGTCACAGTAGGTATGTAAACATTAAAATTACTAAAAACCAAACTAATGACAATAACATTGCATTTACCATCTGAGTTCGAACGATAAAACATCTTCAATTATTGCGATTCCCAAATCCGATTTCGCCCTTGACTAGCGGGCGCAAAAAGTCATCACTTACCGGCCATGACAAAGCCCAGCACAAAAACTTTAAGAAGTTCGATAGTCTTATAACACAATCACTTGAATGTTTTGCTAAAACATCACATAGATTTGCCGATGAAAACGGATTAAAACATTTCAACATTACATCGGTAAAAAGCAATGGCGCTCAGAAATACATACAAATAATTACTGCAGAATTTAGGGTTGCCATTTCAAAAATCTTAAATGTACCAAAACCGAACGTTGGAATTCAAAATATTATTTCGTTTTAATATGATTTACATGTAAAATTATGATCCATTTCATAATTTTACATTTCAACATAATTTTTCATATTTATAAAATAGTAGGGGCAACTTAAATAATAAGTGTCTAATTAAAGAAATCGTTTATTACATCTTAATTAATGTTAGTAATAAATAATGTACTTACTTATTATTGACTTTTGGTATATAGTTTACAAAAACCTACGAAACATTTTGAGCATACAGCTTTATAAAAAATATTGATTTGGTAATTCAACTTTTACCTCTTTTTTACCATAGGTAGGACATATTGTGAAACTTATTTTATATTGCGATTAATAGACATTATTTTAAAAAAAGATATGAAAGCAATATAAAATTTAGTGTCAAATTTATTAATAAATAATATATCCAACTAATAAACGAAGTAGATAGATAAATAAAATTTATATACATTACATAAATAAAATGAAATAATGTCAATTTCTACCACTATGGTAGTTTTTATTTGTAAGCGGCAACAAATGTTAACATGGAATGTCACAAATGACATTGACATTCACAGCAGGTCAAAAAGCGCGCAATTAATCTTGCTTAAAGTGCTGCCATCTATTGATGAACCTGGAAACGATTTAGTGAATGACTCCCAACTTTTCCGAGATGAGATTTTACCAGTAAAACTTTGAATACATTTTCCTTGTATTTTAGTGTTTATTTAAACCACCCAGCACCATACACGCTCAAGAATACCAAACTCATGGAATTATAATATGTAAGTACATAATCCCTTTTAAGATTTTATCAAAACCAATTCCTCATGATTTTTATAATAATAATTAAGATAGGTACTTTATGATTTCTTCGACAATACCAGAAACCTCTATGAGTCATTTTTAAGTAAGTAAGTACATAAAGTACCTATTGCTTTCATAGGATTTGAATTTTCCTGATTACTCCTTGAACTTGAAGTGCCTTAAACTCATAGCTTGAACTTGGCTTGAACCAGGTTGGTTAACCATGCCCCCCACATTTCGGACGCAGTTGGCTGTGCCCGTTAATGTGTGGGGGTCAGTGAGGGGGGGGGGGGTGGGATTCTCCTGAGCTCTGGTAAAAAGGGCGAGCGTCGGGGAGGACGCTTGCCCTCGGTACCAGTAGTCGGGGACGTCTTCACTTCCGGAGAGGTCCTCTCAAGGAGGGGGGCGCCGCTTTAGTGCGGGCCCGGCGTTGGAGTGCCGTAGTAGAAATCCCCCTCGGGATCCTACGGTACCCCAATGTAACGTGGACGGAAGTCGCTGTGTTTTTAGTGGGTAGGCCCAGCCCTTCTGGCTGGGAGAGCCCTACATGCCCCGTGGGTCCTCCCAATATCGGCTCACGGTGGTATGCAGTTCTATGCATTTTCACTGCGTTAAAAAAAAAAAAGGTTGGTTAACCATAGAGCATAGCTGTTAAAAATCAAAGAAGAATTAAAAGTTTGTTCATAGAGAATATACTTAATCACTTTTAATTTTAAAAATCCTCTTTGTCATAATATTTATTTGAGTTATTTTGCGAAGAATTATATTTATTTTCATACTGAAGAAAAACAAGATAAACATTCAAGATGAGTATTGATATGTACAATCAGGTAATTACCGAAATATTTAATGTATCACCACTATTTAAAAGTTGCGAACTTATCGGCCGGTTTAAATTGAACGGAAAATAACGTATTTTTTATACTTTTAATAATTATCATCAACAATGGTAAACAAAATAAGAATTCAGTAGATTTCCGTAGCAAAAAACGTAATGACTATCATTTTAGTATCTAAACCAATTAGGTAAGTTTATTGGCTTAGGTGGCTACTCAGCCACTAAAAACTCACCCACTGGGTGAGTAGCCACCTTGTGATTTTCTTAGTGGTCATCTCAGCCAGTACTTTAACCGATTGTGGGTGAGCAAACCACTTCAATTTTTGGACGTCGTCCTCTCACCCACTTTATAAAACTTAACCTGGGAGACCGTACTAAGACTGTCAAATGTTACATTGATTAGATATATCGCGCGATTTTGGGACAAAAGTACCAGGCAAACATGGGTTATTAGGAGTTTTACATACAATTTTGTTCTAGTACGTAAAATTAAATTAGAAGTACTGATGGTTCCCTAGGGGGTAAACCAAATTGATGATTTTGTATTATTTTAAAGATAAAATAAGTATTTGCTTATATAATCTTTTTATTAAAAACATTGTTATCTTTGTAAACTACCAGGCTTGCAGAAATGTTAAGAGGTCTTAATAATAACTTGGAGTATATATTTTTTTAAATCAAAATAATTTAATTCTCATAAGATTAAATAAAAATATCGATAATATAAAATGTAATTATATGCAAAGAGGAAAAAAAACTGGTGTACATCTGCTGATTTACGAATCTAGCATTCAGCGACTAGTCCGAAAATTTTATTATGTCACTTTAGGGAATGTTGATGTCCAACTAAAAAAAAAAAAACACAGACATAAGGCATTGCAAATTGACAAGATATATTTGTAAAATGAAGGATGTGATAATACCTGCTCAAAAATTACATTTGTATTAGTTTGACTTTTACATTAGTTAAGTAAGTATTTTGATTTAAAAAAATATATACTCCAAGTTATTATTAAGACCTCTTTACATTTCTGCAGGCCTGGTAGCTTTGAGCATATAAGAGATTATAAAGATAAATATATTAAAAAGATTATATAAGCAATACTTATTTTATCTTTAAAATAATACAAAATCATCAATTTGATTTACCCCCTAGGGAACCATCAGTACTTCTAATTTAATTTTACGTACTAGAACAAAATTGTATGTAAAACTCCTAATAACCCATGTTTGCCTGGTACTTTTGTCCCAAAATCGCGCGATATATCTAATCAATGTAACATTTGACAGTCTTAGTACGGTCTCCCAGGTTAAGTTTTATAAAGTGGGTGAGAGGACGACGTCCAAAAATTGGAGTGGTTGGCTCACCCACAATCGGCTAAAGTACTGGCTGAGATGACCACTAAGAAAATCACAAGGTGGCTACTCACCAATAGGTGAGTTTTTAGTGGCTGAGTAGCCACCTAAGCCAGTTTATTTTACCTCTATTCTTAAAATAGGTACTTACCTACTTAGCTGTGCTCTGCGTTTGCGTACGTTGACACCTCGGATTAGTAGCTCCTGAGATTAGCTCGTTCAAAAAGGTTCAAACATAACTACTTACCTAACACGTATCTATCATATCAAGTTTCAAATTATCTCTTTATGCAATATGCTTAAACTTAGTACTTATACAAAATACATAATATGATAGGTACTCCACACTAGGCTTAATCATTTCTGTGGGAGCGTACGATCGGCATGCGAGATTTAACCCAAGATTGAACCCGCGGCCTCAGGCAGGGAGGTGCAGTGCACATGCCACCAGACCGCCGAAGCGTAAAACTTCAGAAACGTTTATTTTAAAACAATAAAAAAGTTAGTCAACCGTGACGCGATAATTGCGTGGTGAACCGTAAACGTTGATATTAATTGATGGGTCGACGACATCGTGAAACTCGCAGATATTGGATGAAACTCGACATGAATAAAAGATGGCATGGCATCTTCTAACACGTAATAATTCTAAATAGACTTGGGACATATTTGTCACGAGGCGCGTAGCCTATCCTTATGTAACGTTTTATAATAATAATAGGTGTATCCCGCGATTTAACCCGAGTTAGCTAACTCTTAATGATACGACCAATTGATGTTTTATAGCTAGGTAGACACATAAATAGTCATTCGTTACGGGTAGTAGAAGAGCCGTCAAAAGTATTACCAAAAAATGGTAACACGCACAGAAGACCCAAATTAGAGATGTCTTACCCAGGCCGCATATCGAAGCAGCAAATTGTTTCCAGGCAACAAATGTGGCGAGAACCAATTATTGCCCCCATAAATTTACCTACATGTGCCGCACACCGAGGACACATTTGACAAATGTATGGGAAAAATGTTTGCTTGGAAACATTTGCTACCTGGAAACATATGTTGCTTCGGTGTGCGGCCGGGTTTAATGCGGGAAAACCTGTTCACTTTCGGATCACAGAATTTACAGCACATGATATATGGAAGCTGACGTCACTGTGCAGCGTGGGTCCACAGTTTAAGCAAATTAAAAATAAAACATTTTTATCTTACCATGCTTGTGTCCATGATCGAATATAATGCTGAGTTTCTGAAGACTGTTCTGCCTAGCCTCAGCAAAGAGTCGTCTCTTGTTCTTCGGCGAGGGCTGCGTCGCTAACGGCGATACTACCATGGTCGTTGTAGCGGTAGCCATATTGGATTTTTCATATCACGGAGGTGTACCTGCAAAAATAACGTTAATTTATAAAAATAGCCAGCGCCCTGTGTTGCGTGACTTTGACTTGCTTAAATCCCAACCCTGTGGGAATTTTAGTGTAAATTAAGATAAGTACCTATGATATTTCACGTGCACGGAAAGAGCCTCCACGAGCGGCGCATCATGACTTCATGCTAAGTATGCGCCCGGCGCACCCTGAGCAATGGTCTACGGACGGCAAGTCGGTAACGCACACTAGCCGATCCTTACACCACGACTCAACACAGTCGACACGCGCAAAAGAATAAATATTTCGAGAATGACCAGAGAGCGTGTTTTTCAACTCAACGTTTTTCTAAACTCTAAATTTTTTCCATCTAACTTTTAGTCAAACTGGTATCTTATTTCTGAACTCGTTCCTTTTCCCGAAGCCTCCGAATTATCTGCCCTCTTTTCAAATACCTACCTTTTTTCCATACTGTTTTTCCAACCATAATTTTAAAACAATTTTGTAACGCGAATTTAACCATAAACGACTAAATCGTAATTATCCACGAATCGATTAGCTCACAACACAAATAACTTTAAAATGATTATCGTGACGCAATGAAATCCATTTGTTTCATTACTTTTCTGTTTACCTAATTAATTTTAAACCTTAACTTTTACGTCATAATGTTTTTTTCTTATTTTTTTGCTACCTAATTGATACAAAAGCTACTTATACTATGTATTTGCTGTAGGTTAGCAAAAGGTGATATTTTAATTATGATACTTTTATGGTGGCTAAGCAATACAATACAAAAACAAATACAATTTAATAATTTACCATAATAAATAGGGTAAATAAAATGCTTTTGATATCAAAAATGAGTGTTCCGCCATCTTGGACATTCCGCCATCGCCATTACATTACATTTAGAATATCACAAAAAACTCAAATTTAGTTCAATAGAAATTATTCTAAAGACAATAATAAAGCTAAGTATATGATTACTTAATGACATAAACTGAAATAAGTAATAACAAATGAGTATTGATATCTTTGATTTACACGAACACTACACATTGAAATAAAACACTTAAACCACGACAAAAATCCGTTTAAGTGTTTTATTTCAACAAATGAGTAATAAACTGATGTTCACCTCATGAAAACAAAGATTATTATGTTAATTAAAACGATAAATACACAAGCCGACCCAATCAATGGGTCATGTACAAAAAAATTGATGTAATTGTTATAAATTGATGTTTATAAGCGGAAGCCATCAATTAACAAATATTAAATGTTATTGGCACTAAATATTTCCATCTATTTTACTCTTGTGTAAGTTTTCATGTGAGTGAAAGAGAGAAAACATGGATTAAGTAACTATTTATTTGTTAAACTTTGTTTATTAATTTTACGGTATTGTCTTGGAAAGAAAGGATTTACCATCAACACAATTATTTATCATGAACGTTTACATCTTTAGATACTTAAAAATAATAGCTTTATATCGTAATAACACAAATGTTTATAGTGATCTGATAGGAACTTTTCGATATAAATATCCTAAAACATAAATTATTAAATTATTAATTTAAACCATCTGAAAAATTACTTTTACATAGTTTTCTCAACAAACACTGTCATTCGTTACCCACATCATGTAGCTGCTAAAAACAAATGCGCCATCTTTATAAGCCCGCCATATTGGATTTAAACTAACGTCATTTAGCTAGAATGAAACCAAAAATTGTCTAATTGCCATCTAAACTAAAAGAGTGTGTCCAAACAATCATGTCAATTGGTTGAGTTGAGGATAACTGATATAAAATTCAGTTACAAGTTTTTTACCACAAATACAACAAACTAAATCAATGCTTGTAAAAGTATTAATAACGACAGAGAAAGTACTCAATACTTGTACCTATTAACTTAGGAATGTATAATCCTAATCCTAACTAATATTATAAATAAGAAAAGTAACTCTGTCTGTCTGTCTATCTGTTACCTTTTCACGGCTAAACTACTGAACCGATTGACTTGAAATTTGGTACAGGGGTAGCTTATGGTCCGGGAAAGAACATAGGCTACGTTTTATCCCGAAATTCCCACGGGATCGGGAACTACGCGGATGAAACCGCGGGGCACAGCTAGTATTTAATATAATTACTTAAACATTACTCATATTAAACTTGAAACAGTTGTCGAAACACTAAGCCTTGTTGGTCTTTAAAATGTTCAATTAGTTTCTACAGGCGCTTAATGAGAACTGACTCCAACCGATTTGATGCGAATATCTTCAGTGCGGTTTAGATTTTGATTATTTTGAACTACATAAACTTGTCAAGGCTTTAAAAAGATACGCTATATTGATGACAATGACAATATACCGTAAATAAAGCTGCCTTTTTCCGTTGCGAAAATTAATTACACTGCAATACGATTTTAGTCGGAACTTTCGACTAGTTTTAGCCATAGTATTCAAAGACGTAGGCTAAACTAGTAGTAAATCGTACGCATAATCTAGAAAAAAGAAGAAAGACATATGTTCTTAATTTATATTTATCTTTTGTTGCAGTTTGCGAAAGATCCGTTGGAAAAAGAACGAGGCATTTGTTTAAACAGTATGTAATTTCTGTGCTAAACATACTTAAAGTGTAATAAGTACTTACATATTTATTTTAAATTAGTAGCGCTCCGCGGTTTCACCCGCATAGTTCCCGTTCCCGTGGGAATACGGGGACAAAATATAGCCTATGGCACGCACTGATAAATTAGCTTTCCATTAGTGAAAGAATTTTTGAAATCGGACCAGTAGTTTCGGAGCCTATTCGTTACAAACAAATATTTCCTCTTTATAATATTAGTGTAGATGACTGAACTGATTTTTTATAAGTAATGGATAGAGATCTCGTCGTAATACCCTTACAAAGTTTTCGTTATTTTGTCATGAAATAAGTAAGTATTTATTTAAATACAGGGTGGCGCAATAGAACGTGCATATTGCATCATCTTTTTTTGCGTGGTAGAAGGGGCGTGGGCGGGGGGAGACCGATATCGTTGGGTAGCGCGGTTCATAAAGTTTTAGTCACTATGAGTCACTTCGACGGGAAGCGTCGCGCATTTTGCGTGCGCGCATTTTACGAAAACTCTCGTTCGTACGTAGTTGTCAGGCGACTATTTTGTTCTGAGTATGGTGTACGGCAAATTAGGGAGGCTCCGAGTGCTAATTTAATTAAAATCTGGATAAAGCGTTTTGAAGAGACTGGATCGACGTTTAAACCACACGCGAAAGGTCGTCCACGCACATCTAGGACCGAAGACAATATTGAGAGTGTTAAGCAGTCGGTACGAGAAGATCCACAAATGTCTACTCGCAAGAGATCGTCTGTCCTAAACATATCGCGACGAAGTTTGCAACGAATTTTAAACTTGGATCTTAAATTGCATCCATACAAGCTGCAATTAACTCAAGAATTGAAAGACTCTGACTTCATAGCACGGCTCACATTTGCTAATGAAATGCTCAATCGGTTTTCAAATTTTGAAAACATCCTTTTCTCTGATGAGGCACATTTTCATATGAATGGGTTCGTAAACCGCCAAAATTGTCGTTATTGGAATAGTGAAAATCCCAGACTCAAACATCAAAAACCGTTACATAGCCCTAAAGTGACAGTTTGGGCCGCAATATCTGCCAAAGGAATAATTGGTCCTTATTTTTTTGAAAACGCACGGGGCAAAACATCACTGTTAATACCGAACGCTATGTTGCGATGTTGGAAGGTTTTTTGGCCCCAGAACTTGAAAATTCAAGAATAAAGAACTCTAGGACTTGGTTCCAACAAGACGGAGCTACCAGTCACACATCAAATGACTCCATGGCGGTTGTGAAGCAGATGTTCCCTGGCAAACTGATTTCGAAAAGAGGTGATATCCCATGGCCTCCGCGCAGTCCAGACTTGACGCCTCCTGACTTTTTTTTGTGGGGATACCTCAAACACAAAGTCTACACCAATAATCCGAGAAACATCAGTCAGCTCAAGGAAAATATTCGTGGTGAAATGGCAGCAATCACACCAGCACTACTTAAGAAAGTTTTCGGTAATTTCCGTTTGCGGTTAGAGGAGTGCCAACGTAGAGAGGGTCATCATTTAGATGATGTTATTTTTAAAAAATAAACTTCAGTTATCACTTAATAATTGCTTAGTTTTATTTTAACTATACCTTTTGTATTTATTTTTTAATAATTATTTTAAAAATGCACGTTCTATTGCGCCACCCTGTACTAAGGGCGCCCCGCGGTTTATCCCGCGTTAGCTCATCTCCTATTGATCGTAGCGTGATGTTATACCTATAGCACATAACCTTCCTCGATAAATGGGCTATCTAAGGGAAGATTCATATCTGACGGAACATGAGTCGCGTAACGTATCGACGCACTAACGTATATCGGTTGAGTGTGAACGGTCAAGTGTTTTTCTATACATTTGTCTGTTCTGGCGTTACGCGACCGATAATACGCGACGCATGTTCCGTCAGATATGAACCTTCCCTAACACTGAAGGATTTTTTCAAATCAGACCATTAGTTCCTGAGATTAGCGCGTTGAACCAAATTATTATAGAAGTAATAGATACTACGTAACTAGTTTTTCTTTACAGAGGATTGTAACGTCAGAAAATTCTTTTTGGCTCTCCGTGAGTGCCAGAATAGGATCAAGAAGAAACCATACACCGCGGAAACCTGCCACCAGGAGACTGTCGACCTCGTTCATGCGATCGATCACTGTGTCGCCGATAAAGCATTCGTTAGATTGAGATAATATAGCCTCAATTATAAGCGTTCTGCTAAACTTAACTTGTATTACTATGTTATAGAGGGTCCTAATTCCTCTAAATCAGTAAAATCTAACTGCCTTATTTGCGTTGCATTTTTAGTCTGGTTTAACAAAACCTGGTAAGCATTTGTGACACCTTGTCAGTCAAATCTGTCACTTTGACAGTATTCAAAATTGATTTTAAACCTGGTTTAGTGCTAAGCCAGACTAAAAATGCAACGCAAATAAGGCAGTAACTGTTACTATGTCACATAGAGTGCTGCCTCTAAATTAGGAAGCGAGGTGAAGATATAGTCTGTACTCAAAAGGCATATCCTAAGGGCCCGATTCCTATAATTTTATTACAAATATATTTTGGTTCAACTTTGCCACGCCAATTTCAGGATAAAAAGTATCCTATTCCTAACTATAAAGAACATCTGTACCAAATGTCCCTATAGTCGGCCTAACCGATCGATATAAAGCATGATTAATTAAACTTAGGGTCATTTCATCGTAATTTCCAGGCCAAAGATTAATGCCCAAAGGATTTAAAAAAACTAAATTGAAATCGCTTCATCCGTTCGAGAGCTATGATGCCACAGACAGACAGATACACACACACACACAGAGAGAGAGAGAGACACGTCAAAATTATAACACCCCTCTTTTTGCGTCGCGGGTTAAAAATGGCCTTGTTTCTCCCTTAGTCCTGATTTAAGTTAGGTTTAGTAAGAACGATTAGAATTGAGGTTTGTCTTAGTAACTTTTTATCACTAAAACATGTTTAGAAGTTTAAATGCCTCTAATATGAGTAGACTTTAGACTTTGAATACTGAACTGTGTATTATGTGACGGCCTGTTGATTTCAAAGATTTTAAAGTTATTATAAAATAAATACTTTATCCTTAATGCGTCAATTGTATTGAAATTCTACTTTTTTTAATTAAATGTTAATGAACGATAGCGAAAGATACGATTAAATTTCTTTATTATGTTTTAAACAGATATTAGATTGATTAATAAAGTTTAACCCTACATACAGGTACGTCTCATCTCTTACATACCCTAAAATAGAGTTCAAAATCCCTTATCACTGAAAAAATACCATCAGTAGCATAATGACATGTGAACTTGCCTGTCAAATTCGAGATATACTGCCTTATTTGCGTTGCATTTTTAGTCTGGTTTAGGGTTTAGCACTAAACCAGGTTTTACAATCAATTTTGAATACTGTCAAAGTAACAGATTTGACTGACAAGGTGTCAAATGCTTACCAGGTTTTTAAACCAGACTAAAAATGCAACGCAAATAAGGCAGTCTGGGTTCAATTGCAGTTATTATAAACAATAGGATTTTTCTTCTAAGAACTTAACGTAGAGTTGTTCTGTGTTTTACCAAACATCAAAAATTTTCCACTAATTCACAAATCTTCAGATGACCCCCATTTTTATTTTAAATCACAGTAATATTTTTTCTTTTTTGTAAATCACACTTTTATTTAGTCTGTTACTTATGAATTGTTCGTGTCGTGGGAAAACCAATGTATCTCAACTTCAAGTTTTGGTAAACAAAAACTTCTGAGAATGTTATGTATTGTCCACTCACAGTCTTGTTTAGAATCTTCGCAAAAAGTATTCTAAAAGTGTATTTGAAGGAGAAAAGAAATTTTCGTTAAAAAATATTTTTGGTTTTGCGCACTACACTTACTATAAGTACTTACCTAATTCTAGGTTTTGCTGGGCCACTGGTTTTATCCATGTACTTATATGTCACTAGCTGTGCCCCGCGGTTTTACCCGCGTAGTTCCCTATCCCGTGGGAATCTGGGGATAAAATTATACTAAAAATCTTCCTCTTGAATTACTCTATCTATTACTGAAAACCGCATCAAAATCCGTTGCGTAGTTTTTAAGATTTAAGCATACATACATAGGGACAGAGAAAGCGACTTTGTTTTATACTATGTAGTGATGGTCATATCGTAAAGCCCACTTCATGAAATTATTGACCATTTCATGAAGTGGGCAAACCGATATGGCCACGACATAATATATACCAACATACTTAGGTACATCTCAATTGTTATGTTTGGTCAGAAACTCTCAGACGTCCACGTACATTCAGCGTCAAATTAAACGTACCGTTCCTTGGTTGGCAATACCAAAGTGAGCATTACCAAGGGAGTGTACCTTTTATCTGACGCTGACTAGTTGTCTGTCTGTCTGTTTGTTCTCTAACTCTGAAACGACTGGACCGATTTTGACGAGACTTTAATTAGCAGACAGCTAATGTTATCTAAGACTTACTTTTATTCCGAATTTCCCATGGGATAATTTTCATGCATCATTTTCATTCATCATCATCAACTTAAGAGCTGTTGCTCTTGTTGGTGTAACAGGGGCAAATCCCTCCATCTGCCCCTATCTAAGGCGGCCTCCTTCACCTCCTTATACGACACGACACCGACCTTATGCTACCAAATTTTCATTATGCTTGTAATAATCTTCGAATACGCTATGGTGAGATAAATTCAATAAGTATTTCCCTAGAGAAATATTTATTAATATCGCCGCGTATTATCACGTTCTGGGTCAAGAATTCTTTCACTCAAGGATAACTTGGGACATACAGACGTCAGATAATTGAGATATAAGTATTAATAAACCTTCCTTTGTCATTGTTTTATTTATGGTTGGACTGAGGTACCAGTCCAACCATAAAAAAGGTAAATAAAATGTCTTTGTTTTACTTATTTTGGCTTAAAAATTGGCGAAAGAAACATAATTATAATTAAGAGCTTTTCTTTTAACTAAAAGTCCTGGTAACTCTCATTACAATTCAAATTAAAAGAGGGTAATAAACAGTGGTCCCACCGCGGGCGAGTGAGCGATGAACTATCGGCGAGTTTCTCGCTCAAGAGAAGGACAGTGAATGTAAATTCCGTGTAAACGAAAGAGATGCACATATTATTTATAGTTCCTGTAGCCTGTTCACACCGCCAGCGAGTAAATATTAATGTATGCCTCTCTTTCGTTTACATGGAATGTCATTTTCTTGGGCGAGAACTCGCCGATAGTTCATCGATCACTCGCCCGCGGTCGGTCCACTGCCTAAAACTGATCAAAATGACAATTGAGAACCGTCAGAAGTGTAAAAAATTGTAAAATTGGGTGCTTTTAAAATCTTTTCCAAAGCATCACTGTTAACTTTCTATCACTGTTCTACTCGTGGAGTTAAACAATAAATCGATCAAGTCACTAAAGATAAGTAAGTACTTACTTATTTTATTCACGTATCTGAGTCAAATAATAAAATAGTTTATTCGAACCTAACATTCTTGCACCCAAGGTTTCGCATTTATCACCCGACTATAGAGGTCACACAACATATAAGATCTAATGCATATAGATTCATATCTTTAGCATATATCGTACTAGCGGCGCCCCGCGGTTTTACCCGCGTAGTTCCCGTTCCCGTAGGAATATGGGGATAAAATTATGCTAAAAACCTTCCCACTGAATCACTCTATCTAGTAAAACAAACCGCATCAAAATCCGTTACGTAGTTTTAAAGATCTAAGCATACATAGGGACAGAGAAAGCGACTTTGTTTTATACTATGTAGTGATTGACGTATTATAGGTATAAATAAGTACATAGTCGACGTAAGAAGCCTATAAAATTTGAACATTTATCTCCAAGCAATTTGAAACTTTAACGGAAAATAAATAAGATATAATTTTGTATTTAATAGTACTGTCTGTAGTTAATAGAATTACCGAGAAACTTGACCTGAAATGACAATGTCACGGCCTCTACCGACTCTTGTTAACGTACAAATATTTGTATTTAATTTTGTATTTGTATGTAACAATGTATGTTACGTATGTATTTAATGTTTTAATTATAGGAGAGTTCTTTCAATTAATTTCGACGACCTAGATGACAGAGTGGTCACTATGCTGGACTGCCATCGTTGCGGGCTTGCCGCGATTCCCGTGCGGGGTGAATATTTGTGTGAACCACAAATGTTTGTCTCGGTGTGTGTGTGTGAATGAATGTGTGCGTAGTTTCTGATACCCTAGATACAAGTTTCGAACTTAGTTATTGGTCAGTTACTTTAATGAGATGATGTAGTGAATGATTATGTTATGTTAATGTTATTTTTTACTCACTACTAATACCTACATCAGTGATAGAGAAGCCTTTGTCCGGAACTCCTGAAATCTTCCGTGATGTTTATGGGTCTAAGCCTAGTTAGGCCTGAGAAATAATAAGATTTCTGCACTTATCCGTTTGTTTTTTGTTTGGAAAACACATTCAACGCACCCTCTCGTCTGGAGAAGATTCCATTTGTAATGGTGGTTTTGGTCTGGGGAAGGACATAGGCTAGGTTTTATCCAGAATTCCCCACGAGAAATATGCGGGTACAACCGCAGCTAGTCAGGTATAAGATTTAAAAAACAACTTATTTTTTTATCTAATTAATATCAACAAATAAAAACCTAAGTAGTGCAATGTATCGGTCAGTAAGTTAGTACGTCCTTGGTGAACTTCCGTGCGCGATGACTCGACATCTCGACATTCGCGTCACGAGTTCGGAAGGTGAACGTGACATTACCTCGACGCGCCTCCACACGACACATGCACCGGTAATCTCGTTATTTTTTACTAGTTAAGTTATACCTTATGGTTTTACCCACATTCAGAAGCGTTTTATCCCTTTTTTAACGCTGTAAAAATGCATAAAACTGCTTATCAACGTGACCCGGGATCGGGAGGACTCACGGTGGTAATGTGGGGCTCTCCCAGCCAGAAAGGCTGGGCCTATCCACTAAAAACACAGCGACTTCCGTCCGCGTTACATTGCTATTGCCGTAGTATCCCACGGGGGATTTCTACCGTGGCAAGGCGTTTTATCCCTATTCGAACGTTAGTGAAAGTTCTTATTCTATGCCTAAAGCAAAAAGGTGTTTGCCTAGGAAGGCAAGGATACAAAAGGGCGCGTTGATTTCTCAGGTGACAAGAATTGAACTTCTTACGGGCGCCAAATTTGTTAATCCGTCTTTGCGACGTTATAGCCTTTGTATTCTATGAAGCGACTACCATCAGACATTTATATCATAAGCCAGAAGACAATCATATTTTTTGGTTAACTCAGGGTCAACTCTGAAAACGAAATGAGATATCCATGTTTCCCCAAAATTGCCGCGAAAATTTGGTTCAAATCAATACAATAAAAATAAAGAGTTTGTTTGTTTTGGTTGATCACGTTAACTGCAGGAACAACTGGTTTGATTGAAATAAAAACTTTTAGTGTTGGATAGACGGTCTAACATTAAAAGATTTAATTTTGACCAAACCACCGTCTATCATAGACTATTTATCGTAAAAGGCTATATAGCTATATAAAGTTAATTTAAAAAAATAAGAAACCGACTTCAGCACTAAAAAGTAAGAAAATAATTTAAAATAAACGATATTATTAATACATATTTACAATTTATGATTAGTTACTTTTGGAGTCAGTGCCAGCCCAGGATAGTTTTTTTCCTTATAAGATAGCACGAGACGCGCCTATAATATTAATGAAGGCTTTGGCTGTCACCGACTTCAAAAGTAACTAATCATAAATTGTAAATATGTATTAATAATATCGTTTATTTTAAATTATTTTCTTACTTTTTAGTGCTGAAGTCGGTTTCTTATTTTTTTAAATTAACTTTATTTTAAATTTTTTAGTGGGAAGCAAGTCTCCTTCTACAAAATACGCTTAAAATTTCCTCCAGAAGAGATTTTGACTCGTGGATCACTTGAATCCTTTTTTTGTGGGAGGAAGACTTTACGTCTTTTCTCTACCCAGGGGAACGACGGGGTATGTCGGACTCCGCGCCGCAAAGATAGAGCGGCGACGCGCTTACCGACTAAAACCCCTTGGTGTGCCACCTCTGCGCTTATGGCCGAAACCGGAAGAAACGCGGCTGCACGCTACTACGATCCCGGACAGCGCCTCTACCCTGTTAAGGGTTTCTCCTCGGAGCTAGAATGTAGCTCTAGGCGACAGATGTTGAGTTACCCCCTTCCGAAAGTACCGCGCGCCACCTCGAGGCCTATATGGCGGCAGTGGATCTCCCCCCGGGGATCACTGCCGCAGGTCGGGCGTATGGTGGTTGCAGGACATAGTGGTAGTCTCGCTTCCGTCTGCCCAACCTTCTGCTGCGAATAGTATTAGTGGAGAGGGCTTCGCGCTCTCTCTCCGCAGCTTTTTTTTGCGAGAGTACGACCTCACAAAAGGTGGACACTCCAATCCAAGACCTCTCCTCGCTCACCATAGCAGAGACTACATTTGGCAAGGAGAAGTCGTTTCCCACGATTGCCGCGAGAGTTGCGAGGGCAATAGCCTCTTGCAGGGATTTCTTCGCTGCTCTATAAGTGTCGAGCAGTTCAACCTCAACGGGTACCGCTTGAATCCTGTCCCATGAGCTGATGTTACTCATGATTCATAATCTAACACAACCCTGCATTTTATTACATCTTTTTAACTTCATCATCCCAATTAAACCATCATTTTATTACAAAACTTCTTTATAACCATAAAGGTATAAGAACTTTTTAGAAAATTAACCAAAGTCAAAATAAAAACGAAAATAGAGGATGACGTTTATATTGTCTATTTATTAATTAAAATAATATATACAATCTAATCTGGTGCAGTGTTTGTTTGTAATATCTAAATATATTTTTTTACGAAAAGTTTTATGAAAACGCACTGAAGATATATGTGTAATAGGTACCTATAATAGTATCAAAAAACATTTTTAAAAAATGTTGTAGGTTCGGGTTTATTTCAGTGTGTGTTAACGAATTAAAAAACAGGACATTTTTATATCTAAAACCCATGAATTGTGAACAGCATTTGATTTAAATACGAAAGAATACAGCCAAAAAATTTTCATCCAGAAATTCTTATGGTATCAAGAATATCGCGAGCAAAGCCACGGGTCACAGGTAGTTTTACTTTTAATAATGTCAATCGACACCCCAGCCTACATTGTTGCGGGTTTTTCCTCGATTTATCCTAGATCCCATCATCAGATCCTGATTTCCTTGACATGGGACCACTTCGCGAATATCCGCTTTCTAATGGAACAAGAATTTTAAAATGCTCCATTCATGATTACAAAGAAATCGCGTAACAAACACACAAAAAAAAAAAAAAATATATACACGTCGAATAGAGAACCTCCTCCTGTTTTTTTGGAAGTCGGTTAAAAAATATTACGCTTTGTCCAACCAAAAAGAGTAAGTAGGTATATGTACAAGAGAGCGAGATAGTTCTGTCTTCCGTGAGTGTCACTAACGAGGGTAAACCCGCGGGGCCCAACTAGCACGACATACAAATAAATCCTTGATAGGTTAACCATTACCTTAATTAAATAATGTCAGATTAATAAGTCACGTAGGCACACGATTTGTTAATTTATATCAATTAAATGGCCATTAAAGTTTAATTATTAATTAAAAAGATGGGTTCATTGAAGTAATTTAGTAAATTAAGTATATTTTTAGAATATCTTCTATTGACACTGTTAGGTATTCAATATTAGGTAGTAAATATCACGTTAATCATAATAATTTGAGTGCTAATAACCATGATAACTATAAAAACTATACTTATAGGTATTTTATAATAGGTAGGCAAAGCTTAGACTCTAGCACAGGGGGCTGGGTTGCATCAATACTACTCTACATACTAATAAATAAAATTGGAGTGTCTGTTCTGTTTGTTCCGGTCCGGCTAATCTCTGAAACGGCTGGACCAATTTTGACGGGACTTTTAAGGCTTAAACCCACCGAAGTACACGCACACGCTACGCACGTGTACTCAGCTTCGCTTTCTATGAAAATGTATGAGGTAAAACCCACCGAAGTACACGCACACGCTACGCACGAAAATGACGTCATTGATACATTTGCGGCTGACTTGGCTATAGCTCAACGTAGCTGAGCTGCGTGGCCGGGGTCCGTGGGCGTAGCGTGCGTGGTGGTGGGTTCGCGGCTTAATTGGTAGGTAACGATGTAGTAGGTAAGGAGTAACATAGGATAGATTTATATCCCTAAATTTCCACGGGATTAGGTTCCGCGCGGGTATAACCGCCGGGCTCAGCTAGTAGATATAAAATAGTATTGCAAACATGACAACCTTCCATATAACCTTGTTATATAAAGTTAAATAATAAATCCAAGTTATTATGGGTAAAGTAAATAGATCGACAGTTGTCTAGTCGTTGCGACCATGTTAGTTCCGCGATGTGAAATATTTTAATTGCATTGTAACAGCCTTACCAATAAAAAATACCCACTGTGTATATTCTTGATATAACGAATTATTAATATGGTTCACATTCGTTATATCAAGAATATACACAGTGGGTATTTTTTATTAGTAAGGCTGTTAAGTTGTATGTTAGGTTGGATTACTTAATAAAGTAAAGATTATGGAGGACGATATACCTAAGTACTTAGTTATAGATATCCAAGATAGTTAATATATGGTTAATATCTATTATTGTTTAATTAAAGACTTTCTGTTCCTCGCGTACTCCTGATGATGATTTTGTCCTTAAAATTGAAAAATGGCAGACTTTGTTTTTTAGTTTAAACACTTTAATCTCAGGAATTACTAATCCGATTACTAAATACTTATCGAAAATTTTTCGATCGTAAAGCACTCTCTGATGCTTCGCATCATGAGTCGTGCATTACCAGGAATCACTACATAGTATAAAACAAAGTCGCTTTCTCTGTCCCTATGTATGCTTAGATCTTTAAAACTACGCAACGGATTTTGATGCCGTTTGTTTTAATAGATAGAGTGATTCAGTAGGAAGGTTTTTAGCATAATTTTATCCCCATATTCCAACGGGAACGGGAACTTCGCGGGTGAAACCGCGGGGCACAGCTAGTAACAAATAAAACAATCTATTTCATTTGGCCGTGAGACAAAATGTAAACAAAGAAATACTGGTTGTCAAACTTTTAGCTCTTTTAGGCGAAAAATATATTGTTTTTTTAGAGTTATAAATATGAAAATAAAATAAGACTAAGTAGGCATCTTTGATAAGTCGTCTATAAGTAATTTAGTTTAGTGTAAAAATCAATAAAAAGGTACTTAATAAACAGGATGAGTTGAGTACAAGTAAAAACAATTCATGTAAGCACCTGAATTGTTTTACTACAAAATAAATAAACAACTATTTATTGGTCATCCTCAGAAGAAGAAGAGCTCCAACATGGATGTTCCTTTTTTCTTTTACAAATCGGTAAACGGAGGCTCGTGAAGTCGTTATATACAATATAATTTTTGTAGGGATACGAATCTTTGGGCCAAGTCTCTTCTACGTATTTAAATATATTAATAACACCTTGGTGTATGTTTGGATCTTCGGCGAAGTAAAAGTGCAAGCGCTGTTTGAACCAGGTTCACTTATTTTCATCAAAATCAACGTCCAGATAACAGAAATTTAACGATAACTGAATATAAAACATAATACAATAATTACTTTAAACAAAGAATTATCAAAGATTTACTATATACTTTATTATATAATCGGGAAGAAAACACTCCCGTCAACAAGTTGATCAAGAGTAAAAATAACGGGTACAATCCGGCTAAATACGAAAACTATTAATTTTACTTTCATTACTTAAAATGACTGTTCACCTTCATTTAGTAGTATTAAAATGTATCCATAGTTTGAGATTCACAGCATTTTTAGGTTTGAGTAATGTCAATTATCATCGTCATTACTATTACTACCTTAGATGAAGAATTGGTTTCGCTGTGTTCGGTAGGTATCGCCGACGTAGTCAAATGCGGCAACAAATACATACTACACGTACATACCCGGCGTATCCAAGCCAGTCACACTGCAAGCTGTCTGTGAGGCGTATGTTCCTAATGTTTTATTAAATTTTGAACATAATACGTAGTAAAATGTCAGTTTGCGTGGTGAAACTGTGTAAAAATAATACTTCAAGAAACAAATTTCGTGTAATCATCAAAAACAGTATACAACAAAGTCGCTTTCTATGTCCCTATGTCCTTATGTCCCTATGTATGCTTAGATCTTTATAACTACGCAAAGGATTTTGATGCGGTTTATTTTAATAGATAGAGTGATTCAGTGGGAAGGTCTTTAGCATATTTTATCCCCATATTCTTACGGGAAAGAGAACTACGCGGGTGAAACCGCAGGGTGCCGCTAGTCTATATATATAAAAATGAAACCCGTTTCCCGTTGTCACGTCATTACTTGAGAACGGCTAGACCGATTTGGCTTTTTCTTTTGTAGTTTTCTAAGACTCTGTAGAATGTTCTTACGCAAAAAAAATTTAAGAAAATATCTCAGTTAAATTGTAAAAAAATACATTTAATTTTGCATATTTTAAAAAACGCGCGTAACGTATGTCAACGTCATTCACAGCCATAGACCACCAAGCGGACGTACAAAATTAGGCCGCAGAACTCGAAATACTGCATTTTGACAAAATAAAGTAGTGCATCAAAGCTACGCTAAGGCGGATCGCCGGGTCAGCTAGTATTGAAATAAAAAAAAACATCAAATAACCTGAACCCTAAACACCATTTCCGCATAGCATCGTTGCAATTTGTTTTACACACACTATACGTTATGAGCATGTCAACCTGTTTACTGATTGTCGAAAAATTATCGTGAGTATCGTGACTACAGACAGACACATATATTAATATATTTACTCAAAAAATGCATTGTAGTACGACAGCTATCCGTTGGATTAGGCGTTTGTCTACTCATTTGATTCGGGCTGTTGTATATGCTTCGACAAAAAATCTCCGAGACGCATTACCGGTATTTCATTAAATTTCCAGGTATTTTATGGCCAAAGTGTCTTATTCCCTACCAATTGCTCAAAGGTAGTGATTTCGAGTTTCCAATATTGCTACGCTGTTGCAAGCGCCATGATCACGGATGAACTGAACTGTTCATCCGTGATCATAATAGTTACTCGCTGGTAGTGTGAACATGCGAGTAACTATTAATAATATATGCATCTCATCAGGTATCGCGGTATCAAACAATCTTTCATCTATGGTTACTAAATAGTACTTATAAAACAAAGTCGCTGTCGCTGTCTGTCCGTCCCTATGTATGCTTAAATCTTTAAAACTACGCAACGGATTTTGAAGCAGTTTTTTTAATAAATTGATACCAGAGGAAAGTTTATATGTATAATACATGCATGATATTGTAGAGAAACACTGATAAATCTAGGGGTTTCTAATGTGATGTCGTAAAGAATACATTTTTTGCGCTTACATTGCAAAAGTATTTAAACTAAAAGACATTTGCCTTTTACATGATTTGATTTCAATAAGTATCTTAGAAGATATCTTAGTTTTAAAATAACATTACAGCAAAATTATGATCGAGGCCACAGATTACTAAATAGTTACTACGACAAGGCGACCCGGCTAGTGCATGGCGGCACAGAATAACTATTTTTTCACCTTCTACGTAAATGAAGTCGCGTGTCAAAATAATTATTACACGCGAACGAAGTTGAGGGCTAAAGCTAGTATGTTATATATTCTATATTTCAAAGATTAATTAAATATCAAGTAGTCAGTAGGGCGTAGTCTATGTATTATTGATAAAACATGACATACAAAATAACCTTTTTCATGGTTTGTTTACATTTTGTCTCACGGCCAAATGAATGGAGTATAGAATTATCTGACGTCAAACATGAAACAAACACAAAACGTTTAGGAAATAAAGGACGGAAGTTAACAATTGATTGTTAGGTACCTATTGAGATAAAAAGAATCTCATCTTAACCTACCTACATATTTGTACTTTTTATATACTAAACATATTTATTTTTAGAGAAACTGCTCAGATGAATAAACCGATCATTTTCATTCAGTACCGCTCATTCAAATTTATCTTTTATTGGTTTGGCATTGACTTGACATTGGCAGAGTTGTGGCTTGACGCCCTCCAGGAGCCAAAAATCAAGAATTGAGATAAAAAGAACTAATATACCTAGATGTTAGTATTTACCGTAAACAAAAAGACACGCGGAGATTGACATAATGTTTAAGGAAACCTCTATGTAAATATATACTTACTAGTATCGCCCCGCAGTTTCACACACGTAGTTCCCGTTCCCGTGGGAATAAGGGGATAAAATATAGCCTATGTTACGCACTGCAAAATATTTTTGTAGATATAGCTAACTGAAAAGATTCTTAACGATGGATAAATAAGTATTGTGTTTGTACCTAAATGTGAACAACATCTAACTAGATTTTAAGATTATTGTTGCAGTGCCCAAACCGGGCTTCATGTTGATTCAATATTTTGTACCTAACACCTCTGTATACACATGAAAGCAATAAATTACTTTGAGTTTGAGTTTAAAGTACTTATAGGCTAGTATGCCGTCTGGTAATACGGCATTTATTTAGTATTTTTTAAAGATAAGTAATCGACTATCATTTTTGATATTTTTATTGGATATATGGATTCAGTTACTGCTACAGATATTCTGATTTTAATAAGTCCCGTAATTTCAAAATAGGGGTGTACTTATATTTTATAAGTAGGTAATTTTAAGTAAGTACTTATATGAAAAGTAAATAAGAACTAAGTACATGCTTAAAGTAAACAGAAACACACCTATCACAATAAACAAAGTTTGTCATCTATTTTATTATGTTGTAACATTGTAAAATGTTCACATTTCACGGCCAAATGATTTAAAACAATACTAAGGCGAAGCTATCTCGAAAAACAGACAAACATCTTCAATGGACTGTAATATCCAGTGTTTACCGGTAATAACCGGATCGATCTGCTTCTAACAAGAAAATTGTAGTAATTTTCATCGAATGTTTATTTCTAATGAACGTTCTTGATTGTTAGCCGATAGGTATAGTTTAGTACTTATATAGCAATGTCTAGGTCTTGATACTAGGTCTAGGTCTCAAGTAGGGTCCTAATATGGATATCTAAGGTATTAGCTACCGTAATAGGTACATAGATATTATTATGAAAATTGTTATTCTTTGTATTTAATTGTTGAGTATTTATGAAGGTATTTTTTTTTTAAATTTATTAACATAAGTATTTATAATAGCAGCGCTCCGCGGTTTCACTCGCGTAGTTCCCATTCCCGTGAGAATACGGGGATAAAATATAGCCTATGTCACTCAGGGTGAATGTAGCTTTCTAATGGTGAAAGAATTTTTGGAATCGGTTCAGTAGTTTCGGAGCATATTCGTTACAAACAAATCTTTCCTCCTTATTAGTGTACTAGCGGCGCCCCGCGGTTTCACCCGCGTAGTTCCCGTTCCCGTACGAATATGGGGATAAAATTATACTAAAAACCTGAATCACTCTATCTATTCAAACAAACCGCATCAAAATCCGTTGCGTAGTTTTAAAGATCTAAGCATACATAGGGACAGAGAAAGCGACTTTGTTTTATACTATGTAGTGATGATGAGATCTTTCAGTTTAACCAAGAATGTCGTATAGCCCTCTGGGTTGTGAAGGTCTGATGGCAGTCGCTTCACGTAAAATACTGACATTCCGCCAAATCTGGTTAAACTGAAAAAAACCGACCCCAAATAGACATGGGATAAAGGTTCGGAAAAGATTGAGATTCTCACGGGAAAGTGAACTACGTGGATGAAACCGCGGGGCGCTACTTGTGTTTTATAACCATACAAAAGCGTCGAATTATGATATTACTTACGTGCAATACCTAGGTATTAATATAGATTTTTGATAAGCACTAAACTCGGCACAGTAACCTCATTTGATAAAAATAACGATAGGAAAAATTTACACCACAGTACCTAGGTATATTTTTCAATTTTATTTCCATCTTACTGTAAAATAAGTATTATAATACTACCGGCGCCCCGCGGTTTCACCCACGTAGTTCCCGTTCCCATAGGAATATGGGGGATAAAATGCTAAAAACCTTCCCACTGAATCACTCTATCTATTAAAATAAACCGCATCAAAATCCGTTGGGTAGTTTTAAAGATCTAAGCATACCTACATAGGGACAGAGAAAGCGACTTTGTTTTATGCTATGTAGTGATTTAGGTATTTACTAGTTATTACAGTCAGTCCAATCCAAAAAAATATTATTCAAGTAAGTACTCTGTGTACTTTTGTAATTACTACCATGATTTCTGTTGTTTTATCCCGATTTCCCTAGGGCATTATCAACACCGGAACACGGGCGTTAATGGATAGGTACGACCCGGAAATATACCTAAATGGCGGAAAATACGCTTAAGAAGTAAATAACAGCATGATATAAACAGTAATTTTACTTGAAACAATAAAATTTAAAAAACCCCAACACAATTACTTTCAAACCCCCATACCTTTTAAACGGGTCAACCGATTTTCATCAAACATGTCTAAGAACACTCGCACGTAAGTCCCCTTTAATAAAAAAAACTAAATTGAAATCGGTTCATCCGTTCGGGTGCTATGATGCAACAGACAGACAGATACACACACACACAGACACGTCAAACTTATAACACCCCTCTTTTTGCGGGGGTTAATTAAACCTACTTGATAAATCCAACATTTATTTATTTACAGGTTCTTATGTAAGCACCTACGTTTTGTCTCTTTCTAACTTTACATCAAGTGACAAACACAAAACATGTGAGTACTCGGAACGTTACTTGAAGATGGTGAAATAAACAAATGATGATAACAAAAGATGTAAAAAAAACTACTGAACCGATTTGGATGAAATTTGGTACAAATGTTTCTTCTAGCCAAGCATAGGTAGGTACCTACTTTTTACACGGAGAACGCGACGCACGGTAGTAGTATGCTAAAACAATTGACGATATCCAGGTAAGTGTATATAGGTGTTATATTTGCGGGTTAAATTAGAACGTCTACATAATTTGTCTACCTATTTTTTGCGTACCTATATTTTTGCCGCAAATATTTATCTTTTAAATAAGTACTTACATCAAAAAAATATTACGCCAAACAATATTTATTTTGGAGATAAGTATACACATCATAAAATAATAATAAATTTCAAACATCTATCGTAAAAAAACAGCAAGAAATATAATTATAGTCCGAATACTTATTTTTGTGTATTAATTATTATTGAGGTGCCTAAGCAAAGACGTGGAATAACAATAACAAAATACTTAGATTACTTAGAAAAACATTACTATTATTATATAAAAAAAATATGTTGTTTATATCCATATTTACTTACCATAAACACTTTAATAACACTCAATAATTAGGCTGTATAAAACGTCATGGTCCACAAACATTCTCTAATAAAAAGTTTAAATATTTGGCGGGAAATAAAAGAAAACAATCACTTTCACTTCACTGTTACAATGTATTTTTAGTTTTATTTCCGTTTTATCACGTATTTAAGTTAATTCACAGCGTCCACGGGCAATCACTGCGAAGTATAACTTTACAATGCGTTTGTAAACATTGAATTGTGATTGTGAAGGAAAACGCCGTGCATGGCCGAGCGATGGGTATTGGCGCGCAATCGTTAAGGATTAGTCAATGTGAGTACTACTAGCGCCATCTATGAAACGTCTGTGGAACTATTACGTACTATCTGTGCCCGTTTATCCCGATCCCGTAGGAATTTGGAATAGAGATAAAAGTACATATTGTGTTATTTCTAAAACATCTGTGCCAAATGTCTCATTGGTTCAGAAGTTTCTGAAAAAGTAACGAACATGCATCTATCATCTTAAACTTTCGCATTTATAATAGGTAAGTATTAGAATGATAATAAGTTTGCTTTTCCGAAGTTCTCTCAATATTTTTTGTAGTTGATAAGTCACCTACGAGAAAGCACGTTTGTCTTATTGTCACTATATTTCGATGCAGTGATTATTTTATTTCGACATAAGTAAGTATTTCATTCTTTCATCTTCATTCATCTAAAACTTCTATTTTACAGGTTTTCACAAATTAAAACATAACTAGACATCAATATTTTATTCGTATAAAACACTTATACAGGAATTTCAATTACATTTCAATATCTAACTTTTGCTAAAGTAGCATTTACAAATCATCAACCTCAAATCACAGTTTAAACAAAAGTCTTTAATAAAATAATTAATATTATAAATAAAATAATATACTTAGGGCCTATTTCACCATCTTCAAGTAACATTCCGAGTATCTACTCACATGTTTTGTCTTTATCACTTGATATAAAGTAAGAAAGAGACAAAACTAACTTTACTTGGTGAGTAGTTTTACTTGAAGATCGAGAAACAGGCCCTTACTATTTTAATATCCTGTATTCATTACTAAATAATCATTATATGATCAGAAAATCACAAAAATTATATTATATTACTTTTAAAAAATCTAAATTGAGGAACTAAAGTGCGTCTTTTATTTGTCTGATACAGCTAATAAAACAATATTTTAATGACATAAATAATAAAATTATTAACTAATTATGTATTTTAAAATAAACTCACTAAATAATATAATAAATTCGATGTTATTAAATTTACGTAGCAGAACTTCAGCGACAACGCTACGAAGTTGCTACGACTTCAATTTATCACGTTGAAGTCACTGCATCTTAATAGAAGTCGCTACATCTTATTGTAGTCGCTACGATATCGCTTCAATTTTGCTACGCAGGTCATATTGGAATACGTACGTACGTATACATACATATATGTAGTTACTTACCTACTAATGTCTTATTCCTAAAATCATGTTCTTTACTTAAGTTAATATTATAACTTATTTTCGATAGTTTAATTTAAATATGGACTTGCCCCAATTTTTGGCCTCCAACACAAACAAAAAGGTGTTATAAGTTTAACGAGTGCATTCATGTCTTATACAGAGTGTCCGGGCATCGATGTCGGGTACTGTAAGGGGGTAAAATATCTTTCTTAAAATTTTCTTTAGTTACCTCCATTACAAAATTGCAGCCATTTTGTAATAAAGGTGGCTAATTGGAATTTGGAATCTTGATTTATCGGTAAAAAACACAATATTTTACCACCTTAAAGTATCCGACATCGAGGCCCGGACACCCTGTATTGGTATCATGTATCATAGCTTCTAGGGATGAATCTTTTTGTTAGAAAGGTGGCAGCATTGATTAGTTTACAACTACCTACTTATTTATTTTTGTACAAGTTTTTAATTTGACCATGTATTTCCAAAAATTGTATTGGCCTTATTGGGGTAAATTAAAAATTCTTAATATTTTTTAAATTTGCAAGACGTAGCTATTGTACATACTGTAAATAATAAATTTATAATACATACTACACTTTTCTATAATACCTGTATTATCCGTTTTAATGATAGAGTAATTAGAATTACTCAAACATTTTTAATATTATTGGCAATACCTAATTAATAATTACAATTCATAAATAACGTCATTAATGTGAAAGTATGTGAATTTAATCACAATAAAATTATTACAATGTTTGGCTTGAAAGTATTTACAGATGATTTAAAAACCAACCCAGGTGTAATAACGCATAATTTGTAAGTAAACTCTACCCTAATTACCCTATACATATAACCTAATTAAAAGTATACACCCCTATTTTGGAATTACGGGACTTATTAAAATCAGAATATCTGTAGCAGTAACTGAATCTATATCCAATGAAAATATCAAAAATGATAGTCGATAACTTATCTTTAAAAATTACTAAATAAATACCAGACGGCATACTAGCTATCAAGTATTCTGTGACGGCTCGGGTCAATGACCGCGCTCAGCTGTTGTTCGGTGTAGAATAACAATAAAATTCGGCGGGATTTTGAAAAACTTTGACTTATCATAACTTTTTAAATAAAAGCAAAAGAAAAAAAAACTAACTTCACTATTATATTGTCACCCGTCGTTTACATTAGCTGTGTGATTAAGTATCTCGAATTCAAAATAGGGGTGTATAAGTATACCTAGGATACTTTATATCCCAAACTTGGCATCATGAAAACATTTTGTAAATAAAGCCTACAAAATTCACATGACATAGTTAAAATAATTAGATAAAAAAGGTAACTGTAATTTTTTTAACTCAACTTTATATCCCAAAGTTGCTTAATCCGAAAAATCGCAGTTAAAACCTGGGGTGAAAATAGTTAATATGAAACTAAGTACTTATAAAATAACACAGATCACATTGTAAACCAACAAGTTAAAATTACAGTAGTTGCGAATCGCTTACGCAGATTTAAATGCATTTCTTAGAAATATTGTTGCGCCTGCGACGATTGACGTCATTAAGTACATACATTCGAAGGTTTTTAAAATTTTAAAACATATTGAAATCTTTTGTAATATTAAATAGAGATGAGATATAAATTGTAAAACAAGAAATTAAAAAAAAAACCTTTTTAAAAACAAGTTTTTTTTAGCTTTTATTGCATTGTCATGGGACTGACATAAGTATGCCAAACAGCTCAATCGGATAGCCAGAAGTGGTCGAAAAATGGCTTGCAAGATTTGATTACAGACAATGGAAACTAAATAAAAGCTTGTAAAACACGAGATTAGGCAGTTTGAGAGACTGCCATTAATTTTATATCTTAACTTGTTATTTATCTATCGTTATAAGTTATATACAACAGAGATTCATAAAAAATATGATCTTACATGTATAGAGTCACAATCTTTACTGTGCCGGCGGCCAAAATTGGAAGCATCTATACTATTATTATAAAGAGGAAAGATTTGTTTGTTTGTTTGTAATGAATAGGCTCCGAAACTACTGGACCGATTTCAAAAATTCGTTCACTAATGGTAAGCTAATTTATCAGTGCGTGACATAGGCTATATTTTATCCCCGTAATCCCACGGGAACGAGAACTACGCGGGTGAAACCGCGGGGAGCTACTAGTTTTCAATAAACTGACAACCAAAAGATGCGATTACAGCGACGCTGTCACCGGCACAGGAAAGATTGTGGCTCAATATTTCCTAAATGCTAGGACTAGAATATAGAAGTACAGTCTAGGAATGAAAAGGTTCGTCACCTTAGAGTTGGTTTTCACTTGCACTAGTATTGCAAGAAACAATTATGCCAACATACAAGTGTAAGAAACAGTGATGCTAACATTTCAATAAATAGAATGACGTTTGCTATCGAATAAGGTTTTGTTTGATTTTTCTATCCATTTTTAAACATTGCCTTATGCGCGCGGCATATGAAATCCTCTTTGATATTTAGCAATGACGACATTGACCGATTGACAATAGTTTTAACAGAAATAATAATGGCATGTTGAACCAACAAGAAGGTTTTAGTTTAGTTTATCAAAAATCTTGTTGACAAGATATTTATCCTGTCAAACAACACTGATCTGAATAATTTTGAACTTTATTATCGAGCAGTAGAACATTTTCCCTAACTTGAGTCTATTCTGTACCATAGTTTCAAAAGGTAATATGTTTTCGCGACACATTATACGAATCAATTTGAAAATTGACGAACCTTTTCATTCCGAGACTGTACATAAATATAATTGGTTTTAAAATACGTAGCATTTTTGTGATTGGACAGATATTTTTAAACACTTGGCTCTGATTGGCTAATCATCGTCTTACTACCAAATGCTCAAATGTGATTGGCGGATATCATTCTTTGATAACAATACATAACTTTCATTGGTAGATTAATTTTAATATTCAATTTTGAAAGTTGTTTAGTCTTATTAAAGCTCATTTTAGTTATTTTCATTAAAAAATAATCACGTTAAGTTATTTACATTGAGATTATGTAACATTATGTAATATAACATTGTTATTTAACATCTTTGGTAATGTAAATAAGTATAACATTTGCTTTGATGGATGCGAATCTAACTGGATTACACAACCTTGGCATTTGGCATTGTGAATAGTTCATTTTGATAGATTGAGTCACAATCTTTTTTGTGCCGGCGGACAAAATTGGAAGCTACTATTGTCATTTTGACTCTAACGACATTTGGATACATTTTCAATAAACTGACAACCATAAGATACGATTACAGCGACGCTGTCACCGGCACAGAAAAGATTGTGGCTCAATAACTGGATCACACAACCTTGGCATATGGCATTGTGAATAGTTCATTTTACAGAGTATACCTCAACCTCACCTCAGATCCGCCAAAGCTTTCTTATTGTAAGCACTTAAAAGATCTTAATCTACTTTTTCTGGAGAGGGAAACACACAGTCGTTTTTTTCGCTCAATTCCTCTAAATTTAGTGTTTCTGCCGTAGAGGTACTTGGCACAGGAAAGACCCTGAAAATAAATAGTAAATATATTAATGGATGGTATTACATAAAAATATTGGAATAACGCCTTGTTTTATTAAAAAAAAACGATATTAATAACTAAAAATACGGTTTGCGCACACAAAACATTAAATAAAGACCAGCGATAACATAAATTTATTACTGTTAAACGAACAATACTTATAAATTAACAGTCATAAAAAAATCACATAAGTTTGTTCTTTTCAATTCATAAAATATATGAGAATGAAAAGGACCAATAATAACTTAAATGAGGGATAAGCAAAGCTTTAAAAACAAATCCATCGCCAAGATTAATTAAGTACATAACTATCATCGTGTCACATGCAATAGCATAGGAATAATACAAATTACAAATCGCAGACAGCAAGACCTCACATTAAAACTATTTAAATTAAAAACATATTTATTAATAGACATGGTAACACAGGACAGTTTTAGTAAACTTTTTTTAAAGTTTATAGCCATAGACACAGATCATGCACCAAGCAACAGACACTTTTATTTTATCGAAAGACATTACCACGGAAGACTCAAAGGATCTTGAGCCTCGCTCTGTTTTTTAGCTTCATTCTTCTCATCAATCTTCTTGTGATACTTAATATGTGCAATAATAACACTAAAGTCATATTTAAGCATTCGTTCACATTTAGAACATTTAGCTTTTTGTAAAGCTAAATCAACTATTACATCGTTTTCGGTAAATATGTAAATGTAGTCGATTATTTTTTTAGTATTCTCTGCGCTGTCATCTTCTTCGCTGCTCAGTTCACTGTCAACGAATTCCCCTTTAATTATGTCCCTGAGTTTTTCATCTGTGGACTTTTTTATTTTTTTACTTTTTTGTGGCACAACCTCTTCAGGTTCTTCAGCTGTTTCAGTAGGTTCAGGTACAATCTTGGCTGCGTTTTTTGCAACTTTCTTAACCAATAGCTCTTTATGTTTTGTACTACACATTTCGTGGTGTGGCTCTTTTATATGAGCTTCATAGTTTTCAACTTTCAAATCACATAACGTACACCATCCTTTGGTCTCATCATCTAGCATCACATAGTTAGTGGCACGCAAATGACTTTGAATCTTAATATCTAGCTCGTAAGGATCAGTTAACGTTACTGGTTCTTCAGGCTTACTTTTTTTATTATATACAGCAACGATTCTCTTTTTAACGATAACATTTCTTCTTTTAACTTTTCTATATGAGATTCTGGTATTACCTTCATTGGTAGGTTCATCGCTGCTCGTATTTGAGTATTCTGAGTCACTGTTCCTCACACATAAATTAAGTTGCCTTCTAGGGACCTGTTTCATATAATGAGCCATGAATAATTGTTCTAGTTCTTCAACTAATGGACCATCGGGTAAAAATACCTTGTTCAGTGCCCGTGTAGTTATTATATGATGTCGTACAGTCGATATGTAGTACCATCGAATATGACTAGACTGATAATGATGAGTACGCTTCGCAAACATAAAATGGACAGTTGAGCATATGAGACACACGAATTTATCTCTATTTATCTGTAATTTGAAATTAATATCATATTATTATTATGTATCTTTTAAATATAACTAAGTTTTTTTGTCGTTTTTGGGCTACAATTCCGATGTTAATTTAACTTATATTTTTATTAAGAGAGGGTTACAAAAGAGAGCAACAAAGAACTTTAGATTTGAATTCTACCAGTAGATAGATACAGAATTTCGAAAATACTTAAGTAAAATGTACTGTCTAATAAATAGTAAGTACTCTTTTTGCCAAAAAACCATCTATTTAATTATTTATTTATTTATTGACACACCAACAGTATACACACATTCACACAATTTTGTTTACACATATTTTCTAATTCTAGTGTGTATGCCTATAATAGGCATGTACAGCATTTACCTACTACAATTGGTTAGTGGCTACATAATATGTTTACTTATATATAATTATACAATAAAAAAGAGAATTAAGGAAACAAAAAAAAAAGAATGTAATTAACTATAAGTACTAAATATAATAACAAGATGAGTTGATACAATTTTTAACAGGTTTATTTATATGCTGATATTATTTATTGAACTTATGTTGCTATTTATTATTTATGAATATGGTTTAAGCAATTTATTCTTGAAAACTGTTATCGAATCGTGAAATATTTCCAAGTTATTTAATTTACTGTTGAATATGTTATGTTCATTACTTAATCTTACTATGGGGGAATTATTACCGACATTTGTTCTTGAAATTGGCTTGTAAAATGTTTTGGTATGTGCATATCGGGGTATGGAGCGCGGGACTGATAAAGATATGAGATTCGACAAATCTGCGCATTTTATGTGATTATTGATTACTTTGTACAGAAACATCAAATAGTGAATCTTTCTACGAAAGTTTAAGGAATGCATTTTAAAGTGGGATAATCGGTGATCGTAACTGCACCGATGGGAAATGTGTGGTGCACAAAATGCCAGGTGCCTAGTATATGCACGTTGAATACTCTCGATGCGCTGAGATTGAATACTATAATATGGATTCCACACAACACTGCAATACTCTAGGTGACTACGAGCAAGGGCATTGTATAATGTTATTTTAGTATCAACAGTAAAACCTTTGGTATTGCGTTTAATAAAACCTATCATTTGGGCAGAATTTTTTACGCTTGAGTCAATATGTTTATCGAAACGTAGTTGACTATCTACTATAACTCCAAGATCTTTGATTTCGTTTACTTTTTGTAATATGACTTCATTAATAGTGTATTGAGAGGGTAAAGAGCGCTTTTTCCTGCTGAATCGTATGTGGTAACATTTGTTTACATTAAGTTTCATCCTATTGACTTGACACCAATTCAAAACATTCGACAGATCACGTTGGATCATAGAAATATCCTCAGAAGATTTGACTGCCTTATAAAGCTTCAAATCATCCGCGAATAATAGAAAGTCACAATGGTGTATGACGGATTCAATATCGTTGACAAAAATTAAAAAGAGCAATGGACCGAGATGAGATCCCTGCGGTACACCGGAAATCGCATAAAATGAATGTGATTCATAGCCGCAGATTGACACGTGCTGAAGTCTTTTTGCTAAATATGATTCAAACCAATTCAACAATGATCCGGAGATACCATAATGTTTAAGTTTCTTAATGAGTAGAGAGTGACATACTTTATCGAAAGCGCTGGAAAAATCTGTATATATAGCATCTACCTCGTTACCACTATCAAGTTCAGAACTTAATTTGGTTATATAAGTTGCCAGGTTGGTAGATGTTGACAAACCTGTTCTGAAACCGTGTTGTTTAGAAGATAAGACACATTCAACATGCAGGCAGAATAGATTTAGATTGGTTATGAATGTTCTGATATCAAAATAGTGCCCAAATATATTCAGTAAATAATTTATAGCAAATGAACGTCAAAGCACTTACGAAAAACATTTGTTATAAAAATATCAACAAATAGAGTAACTACAGAATAAAAAAAGTTAATCTTTACAGATGTGTGATGATTCGTTCTGTGAACACTAAAGAAAAAAAAACAAAGAAGATTTTAGATTTAATTACATCAACCGAGAATAATTATAATTAATGGCACTTATTCCCAAAAATAAATTAATTTCTATACAAAATGAATCTCTATTTCCCTTGGTCACGGCTGGACCGATTGACTTGAAATTTGGTACAGGGGTAGCTTATGGTCTGGGGAAGAACATAGGTTTATTCCGAAATTCCCGCGGATAACTATGCGGGTAAAACCGCGGGCACAGATATACACTCTTATTTAATATGCTTATAACATTTTTTTTATTTTACTTTTATTTATTTAGCACAAAATACATTATACAACTTATAATACCATATACTTAACTAAAACATTATTAAATTAGCAGCTCGTTTTCCCACTAACTATAAAAGTATATCTAAATTAGCCTTCATGAATGAAAGATATTCCCATCTTCATATTTCATTTGTTCAGTTATTTGCTGTGCCATTTAGGTGGCCGAGTTCTGGTCCTCAAAAATATGAGACGACACGCCAAGAAGAAGAAGTTATTTGCGTATTCGTGATGATGTATTTACAATCTTATATGGAATCATATCTAACATTGGCCATGTTCGATATGATAGAATATAAAATTACAAGTCTTCTTTTTTCTTTACCGTTTTCATGTTTGTATTAGAAATTGTTCACTCACTTCACTGGAATGAATGCACTTTTTTAAACTATTCACTGATACACTTTTTCAACACTTTTTAGATCATCGCCAGTGGCGTAGCTAGCGGGGGGCAGCGGGGGCGGTTCGGGCTCGGGTGTAACCCCTACATAGGTGACACCCGAGCCTGACTATGAACATTAGTTACAGTTCTACGTATAAAAAACATTTTTACACAGGTACATTTTTTTTTCTCGCTGTGAAAATGCATAGAACTGCATACCACCGTGAGCCGAGATTGGGAGGACCCCCGGTGGCATGTAGGACATTAAAATTATCAAAATAATAATTAAGTATTCATCAACTTACTTTCTAACGATTTCGGAGAAAATTTAAAAAGGCATTACATGGACGAAAATTCGATATAAGTAGATTTAAAAGAGATTTGTCTGGAGAAAAACATATTCACTATTTTCACCCAAACAAGAGTTATCCCTATATAGGTACTTAAATAAATACATTTATTAAAACTAGACACATAAATTAAATAAATATGAAACTTACATTTCTATACGCAATTTTATCACGGTATTCGCATTTAGTCTGGCTAAGGTTCAGTAAATGACCAAAGTCCGCTCTATGTTCTAGCTCAGACTCATATGTCTCGTTACAAACTAGACACGTACCATCGAACATGGCGTGCCAAGCATGTTTATCGATGATAACTTCACCGAAACCTGCAATGCAGCCCTTCACTCTCCTTATTACTTGGAGGCCCTTATTGCGATTATGCATTTGCCTCAAAACATGCGGTTTTACACTATCTACGTGTATTATCATCTTGTTACAATAGCAGCAGTAGTAACCTTTTTTAACCTGTGAAGTTTTTGAATTTGGAAATTATTTTTTCCTGAGCTTGGCATAAAACACTTTCGGGAGAAATACAGAGACATGACGGCCGAAAAAATGGAATGCAAATAAGTTCGGTAGCTTTCAAGATTGATAAAGTAATTGTGAAGAAGTTAGAATTAGTCTCAGACAAAAAAAGAAAACCCTCGAACAGGAAGGCTTTCTCTTAATGCTGATTATACAAGGCTAGCTAGTTAGCTCATAGCATGAGAGTTGTTGAGGTGAGACCCATGTTCAAACTATACCAGCCTTTATATCCCATTGATGGTCAAAGGCATCTCACAGATAATATTAGAACAATGAAGAAGATTCAATAAGCTGAATCATAATAATAAATAAATAAATCAGGGACAACTTACAGCAACATATACAGAGTGGCAACAACAATAATATGACAATAATTGCAAGCATAGAGAGGGATATTAGAACTAAAGTCCGGCCGGATATTATAATGCGTAATTATAATTTACGCAGGTGCGACAGATTTAGATAGCTACAGGTCAACATACAAAATTCTCTGTGAATTACGACCGGACTTTAGCAATACTGTAAGTTTAATTTGATCTAATATACACAGCCTATTTTTTTTTCTGTAATAGCATAAAGAACTTCCAAGAATTATCAGTACCGGTTTCATTTATTTCTAAATTGTAATCCACTCTCTATATTAATTTGATAAGACTATGGAAGTAAAAATTTTCCATAAACTCCGGGAACTAAAGAAAAACCTCCTACCTTACGAATCATGTCACTTTTAAACATGTCACATTTAGTTGTGATCTCCAAATGTTGAATATGGGTCTCCGATTTAACATGATCTAATGTCTCATCTTCACTTTGCAAGTGTTGTTCGCATGCCAAACAGTAATTGACAGTTTTTGTGGTCAGAACTGCGTTCTTATGAGATTCCCAGGGAATGTTCATCTGTGGATGGTGTTTTTTGAGAGAAAAACAATATTTTATGTAAGACATATCTAATATATAAAATTCTCGTGTCACAGTTTTCGTTGCCATACTCCTCCGAAACGGCTTGACCGATTCTCATGAAATTTTGTGAGCATATTCAGTAGGTCTAAGAATCGGCCAACATCTATTTTTCATCCCGAAATTCCCACGGGAACGGAAACGGGAACTACGCGTGTGAAACCGCGGGGCGCAGCTAGTTTTCCCTATATTTTTGTACCTATGATGTTCCTATATTTTTTTTAACATAACATAATCATTCACTACATCATCTCATTATAGTAACTGACCCCTAACTAAGTTCGAAACTTGTATCTAGGGTATCAGAAACTACGCACACAGTCATTCACACACACACACCCAGACCGAGACAAACATTCTTTTTTTTTGTAAGTAACTAGGTATGTACAATAAATAATTTATTTATTTCATTTATATTCAGCATTGTGGCAGATGTTAGATTTTAATCCGTTTTTAATTATTATTAATGTGCCATAAACAACACCTATTGTTTTATTTTAAATTAATAGTTTTATGAATTGAAAATTAAATATTCAACGTCTCAGGTGAATTTAATTCCTAAAAGAAACCACTCCTCGTCCTTTTTTACAAAATTATACAGACTATTTCCTATATTAGTATTTGTTATCAAATTAAAATACATCTTTCCCTCTTAATAAATGAGGAATGACAATAATATAATTAATCTACACTATCTATATATAAAAATTAAACCCGTTTCCCGTTGTCACACCATAACTTGAGAACGGCTAGACCGATTTGGCTAATTCTTTTTGCTGTGTTTGTTATTGTCAAGAGAAGGTTCTTATGTAAAAAAAATATGGAAAAGCAAACGGGAAACTTGGACTCGAGCAAAGCCGGGGTGGGCCACTAGTACTATAATAGAAAGAGAGTACTTATATGCGAATTAACTATACCATTAAGTTTAAAAAAACCTGTAAGTAAGTACTTATTTATCTATTATCACTAAATACTAAGTAGTTATCATAACAGGAAAGTAACATTTCCTATAGAAGTAAATAAGTAAAACACTTTTGAGATATAGGTACAAAGGAGTTTTCTTACTTTTTAAATGATTCATGACTTATACCAAAGTGTGCCTGCTGTGCAGTAGGTAATGATGATGATGAAATTTCACAAATATCCGTAGTACTTAATTATAAAAATTGAAATAAGTGGTAAAATAGCTAATACTTCAAGCATAAAAAGGTATTAGCTGATTAAATAATATTAAATTATTCAAAATGGTTTCACTTACCTTTGTAAACTTAATTATTTAAATCTTTGGCTATAAAGTACTTCAACTGGTCTTCACCCTTCGGCTTTCGGCAAAAACTTTTAACAGGAACCTGGATTTAAGAAGTTCATATTCTAAGTAAGTACAATCACACACATCCCGAGCACGCATGTCATAAAACTAATCGATAAATAAATGATACCTACGCAGAAAATATTTCGATATCTCTATCAATTTCATCCTATTTTCACTATTTCAAAACAAACAAACAAAAAATAATTCAATCAATCAATCTTTCAAATCTCATTTCATTCAGCTCACTTGCAGCTCACAAGATCTGTGACCTCACTCACTCCTCCCGAATTCCGCCCTTTCAATCATCTCATTCATTATCACAGATATAAGATATTATACATATAATTTTATTTTAATGCGAAAGTAACTCTGCCTGTCTGTTAACTTTTCACGGCTTAACTACTGAACCGATTGACTTGAAATTTGGTACAGGGGTAGCTTATGTTCCGGGGAAGAACATAGGCTACCCTGTTTTATCCCGAAATTCCTACAGGAACTACGCGGGTGAAACCGCGGGGCACAGCTAGTATGAAATAAACCCATCGATCCTTGACTTGTTGCTGGAAATTCAGTTCAAACTTCCGGGTTCCATTCCCGTAGTATCTAATGTTTTTTCTAAATCTATGAATGCAGTTTTCATTTTTACTACAATCCATGACATGGTAATGTATTTCTTATAGTTTCAGATTTCCCCCCCCCCCCCCCCCCCCACTGTGTCCGATCAGTATATTTGGGCCACCCTGTATACTATAATGCAGCCTATATGGCCGAGCTGAGGCAAATTAATTCAAGTCAAGTGGTACTGCCTATCCACGAACCAAGTGATGGCAAGACAATGCAAATATGTCCACACGTTGGTATTGGCATTCGCTCGGCCAAACTGTATAGGCTGCAAAATTATTAAGTTAACCACCCTAATAAAAAGATTTCTGTGAACTTATTATGGATATTTTTATTAGATACATTTTAGAGGGTTATTTTTATCAGTATAGTTAGGTATAAAATGAGTAGGATATTGGTTTAAACAAAAAACTAAATTTCCTTAAAATTAATGTTTATTATATAACTGCTGAAATTACACTTAACACTGAGAATGTGAACATGGAAAACTTTGGCTTGGAGATGTTTATTTGCCAGCGGCAGTCGCTAGAGGGTTTCGTAGAACTAGGATCACGGAATCACCGCGGAGGAACATTTTTGAGATGAATCTGTCCTTGTTTACTGCTTTACCCTGTAATATTAAAATATATGATTAATTGTAAGTTTATAATCTTGTTCTATCTCTGTGGTTTTATTGATGTTAATTACTTCTCTACTTCTAGATGGATAAATTAATTTTAATTTAAATTAGAACCAGTAATACTTGCTGTTGTATACCAAAATCATATTAAATTATGTAATATTAGTGTAATGTAGTACCTAATAGTATTAAAAATAAACAAGATTTACTTTAGCAATAAACACCTACATGATGTTTTATTTATTTTTTATAATAACTAGGTATTATTTCTTGACTAATAAACAAGGATTGACTAGCTTAGTTTAAAATTATTAGGTTTGTAACTTAACACTAAACCTATCCACATCCTTATTAAGACAATCCAGAATCCATGAAAATATGAAGCACACAATCCAGATTTTGTTATGAAAAGGTTTATTTTGACAGTGATTTTTATCTGTCTTTCCTCTTGGCAGTATTACATACCTACAAAATTTACTTTGAGCTCAAGAATTGGCCTATAAATATAACCTAAAAACAATCTAATGATAACAATGAGACGGAGTAATGAATACAGAGTTATGTTATCGTAGTAGTTAAATAAAGTCAATAATAACGTACCTTTTTCCCTTTGCCTATTCTAGGCACTTCAGTCCACATTTCTTTAACATTTTCGAGTACCATGTTACAATGCCGGTCGAAAGCCTTCACTCGTCCTAACAACTTTTTGTTGTTACGGCAGTTAATAAGGACTTGAGTATTGTTTTTCACGGACTGTGTGAGCACAGAGAGAGGTCCAGTACTGAATTCTTCTTCTTCAATTTTAGCTAATTCCTCAAGAGTCATCTCAGAGCGTGGCTTGGTTGTGGTCGCCCTAAAATGTTATTCCAAATGTTTTAGTTTGAATACAGTTAAAAGCTATAACTAATAATGATTAAAAATCGAAGAATAACTTACATTTTAATTGAGAATATGCAATATTCTACGAAATAAATAAAATTGTGCAAACAGAAATTGCAAACAAAACACGACGGCTATCTATCACAGACAGTCACAGACTCAAAAACAGGCGGGTTAACTTTTTTCCGTTCAACGCCCTTGTCAAAAGTCCTGACTTTACCATAGATTATATCAATCGTTCATTTAAAGCAAAAAGGGTGTCACACCGCAACAGTGTATCGGAGTCCTCAAATAGAAGGAAACTAAGGGTTCAAGACTTTCAACTTTACTTTCACTGAAAGCACGAAATTAAGGGTGTGAAAAATCAAGGTTGGGTATCTGAGAGACTATCTATCTCTGAAAGAATTTTCCAAAGCGGACTAGCAGTTCCCGAGAGTAGCGCGTTCAACCAAACAAACAAACTCTTCCGTTTTATCTATTAGTATTAGATACTTAGTAATTGTTTTATTCACTTATTTTGCAATTTATTCAGGAATTGGGATAACGAAAATAAAAAACATACAAATTATAATTTATTCTTATATTGCCTTCAAATTAACATTTTGAAAAAATCATACTTATACATAGCTATATTATGTGCAGTAGGTAAATATGTATAAATTTTACGTTAATTTCACAGTCTTGCTACTAAATAAAAGCTAAATTACGACATTTCTTCATTGTTGCCATTATTGTGAAAGGTTTTTTTGAAGTAATATTAACAAAACCCTATAAAAATCAATTACAGGGACATACAATACAAATAGTGCTTTTTTTTAATTTTGTACTATCTAACAACTTATTACATTTTCATTCATTAAACTTGCACAACTGTGCATTTATGATTCAATCTGCTATTTTACTTGAAAAGGAGAAATATAATTATTTATTTCTTTGACTAACGCGAACATTAGAAAAATAAACCACCATTTAATTTTTGTTTTATATTTTTGCCTTTTCAAATTCTTTCTTTACACAATCAGCCCTCTATGATCTGTAAAGAATCAGAACGCCACAAAATCCAAAAAATTACCACAATTATTTAATAAAAAAATCTGACTTATAAAATAGCAGATCGCACCATACATTCATAACAACCAACAAACAAACTCTTTGGTTGTTTTACATATAACTTTATGTACTTTCACTATCACATTAATAAATTAAAATACTTGTAGTACCACAAACTATCTGACAAGGCGGCAAAAATGGAACTAATGCTGTCATTGTGTTTAAAATGACATTTTGTATACATATACTAATATTTTATAAAGGAAATATGTTTGTTTGTTTATAACGAATAGGCTCCGAAACTACTAAACCGATTTCAAAAATTCCTTTACCATAAGAATGCTACATTCACCCTGAGTAACATAGTATTTTATCCCTATATTCCCACTGGAATGGGAACTACGCGAATGAACCGCGGGGCGCTTTTCTAATAAACCATCATCATCCACCAAAACTGCGATTACAGCGACGCTGTCACCGGACCAGATGTTTGTGGCACTATATTTTAATGTTTTAGTTAATTATTATAAGTATATCTATGATCTTGAATCAGATAAAAAATCAAGTACCTAACTGTAAATATGGTATGACAGATCTTATGTATTTTTTATATGAAAAAATAGTAAATAAATACAATTTATGTACTTAATTATTGCTGTCTGGAAGTAAATATGTTTCATTTGTTTCGATGTTTACAATCAGTTTAAGGAATATACATATTCTGAGGTATGATATTTTAAATTTAAATGCTTAGCATTAATTTCGAAAATGACATTTAATAAAAATAATGAATACATATAAATATATTATATTTATAAATAAGCTATCCTGATATAATATATATTTATCCATAATTGTGATGCTCTTATAAAAACAGTTTTATAACACCGATAAGAGCATAGCTCTTTAATGTTAATAATGATAATAAATTAATTTTAGAGTTTAAAACATCAGAATCATGGCTATGGTCTATTTAATTAAACATCATTTAATCAATCTTCTTCAGAAAGCAACATTATTAAATTATTTGTTTGCGACTTATAAGCACCACATTATATTTTGTACCAAGCAATGGCAGTTTAAATATCTTACGGACGAATTTTAATATTTAATTATTGCATTTCTAAGCTTTAGGCTGCGGTCCCACAGAGGCGGCTGACGTAAACGCTTCTATCACGTAACATAAGTTTCTTTTTTATTAATTTTGAACCTATTTATTTTATAGTGCCACAAAGTTACTTGACACGGCAGAAGATGTAACTAATAATGTCATTTTGTTTATAAATGGTATATGTATTAATTTTCAATAGACTGACGAACATCTGACAACCAAAAATGCGATCACAGCGACGCTGTCACCGGGACAGATATGTTTGTGGCACTATAGACTAAAATATAGCGATAGGTGCCGGCATCGCTGTAATTGCTCTTTTGCTTGGCAGATTATTGTCAGTTTAATGAAAATAAACAAAATATTATTCTAAACGAAATGACAGGATTAGTTCCAATTATTTCCGCCGGCTCAGATAAGTTTTTGTAACACTATATCATTACACCTGCCGCTATAAGCTGGATTCATAACCTCGAGATTCAAATCTGATCCTAAATGCCATACGCAACGATCATACATATCTAAAGTAATCTAGACACAGGTGACTGCACGCAACGCTTTTTTTATATCGCCGATGTGGGTCCCCAGCTTATTTTAACTACAACTTTATGTATAAAAATATGTCTATTATGGAAAGCAAATTGTAAATGTAGCACCATTATGATGAAATTGAAATTATAATACAGAACACATTCACTTGAATCACACACTCTTATGGTTAATGCGCATTGAAGATGGCTGGAAAGATAACTTTAGTTTAATCAAGAAATTTCGATACTTTTCGAGAAATATATGAAACAGGCCGTTGTGAATGGGTCTTTAGACCTTTTTGTACTGTTGTGTATTCATAATACAAGGTAATAAATAACATTGATGTTTGTACATTATGGAATTGAAGAATATCTGAGACCTTTACAAAAGTCCTTACGTTGATTTAACATATAATTATCTACGCAGCCATCCACAATGTGCATAATCTCTTATTCTATAATTATATTACAAAAAATAAACTATCTTTAGTCTTTATTTATTATAAAAAAAATAAAAACTATTACATTAATAAGACACTTCACAGTATTTAATATAAAAGGAATAGAAGTTTCTTTTATGTACATAGTTCTTAAGTCTAATTTTATTATTATGAAAAATGCAAACAATTTACTATTTTTTTTTATAGTATTTTCGCGTTTGTATCTGAGCTCTTTAATTTATCTATTGCGCGGTTTTTGGTCGATTTAAGATATTAGTAACTATAGTAGATGGTACGAATTTTGAGTCGGTTTCGGCACTAACTATTGCCGAAATAACCTATTGTTGATCTGTCAAAATTGACAGAACATTTAGTATTGAGTCACAATATTTTCTGTGCCGGCGGGCAAAATTGGAAGCTACTATTGTCATCTTGATTCTAGTATCCTTTGGATACTTTCAATAAACTGACAACCAAAAGATGCGATTACAGCGACGCTGTCACCGACACAGAAAAGATTGTGACTCAATAATATGGCGACAACTTAGCTCAGAAAGTCAGACTATCTTACTAACATTACTAAGATCTTTGTTCGGCCAAACAAATCCATTATTTGCTTCCGTACTTCTTTTTAAATTAATAGATTTACTTGAACACAGTCCAAATCCATACTAAATAAGATAAAACGTATTTTTAGTCTAACTATAAATGCTAATTTAAGTTTACGTCTAAAATCTACAAAAATTGCCGCTTTTAACTTTTTTTCTATTTATAAAATTTTTAATTTTGAGTATCATTCGATTCAGCCTATAAATGTTTGCCACAGAGTCTCAAAACTCCATTAAACTCAGATCCACACATACTTTGTAACTTTGTATAAACCATCTAAAAGATAGTCGTAAAAATAATTTAAAATCGACTAGAAGTAATTTATTACAAAAAATAAACTTTATACTATTTCTTTGCTGTTGTAATTTCTTTGCCAAACGATTTTCTATTTTCAAATTTTTGTTGTAAACTTGCAACATTTGACGGTTTGGCTGTCAGTTTGGGCGCGTTCGGTTTCGGATTTGTCTCTGGTTTGTTCGACGTCACTGCTGGTTTCGGTACGATCACTTTAGGCTTATTTTTATTTAAATTGTCCGCTATTGATTTAACATTAGAGTCTATTTTAGAATTGGCACGATTTAAGGGCGGATTTCTATCACTCTGTTTATTAGCGTTGGTGGTTGCTGTTTTTTTTATTGAAGGCGTCGTTTTTAACGTTGGTTTCTTATCAACTGTCGGCGCTGGTCTTAACGGGGGTCTGTTATCATTAGGCTTAACAGACACAGACGGTTTAGCGACAACTTTTGTGTCGTTCGGTAATTTATTATTATTTATAACGTCAGGTGCTTTGTTTTTTACTTCTGGTAATGTACAACTTGAAACTAAGTCGGGACTATTAGATATACTTTTAGTTGTTAAATTAGTATTCTTAACTACGTTTTTTGGTGATTGAGGCACGTTTTTGAACGTGCTTGTTCTGAGTCCGGGTGGAGTTACTTGTCTGCTGAACGTCGGTATTTTGGAATTTGGACCTTTTAGCGTTGGTGATGGAGGCGGGTTTTCATTGTCATCTTTTTCTGCTTCTTCCTTCTTCAAATGCGTCGGTACATTCACCGCAGACGGGTGTAAGTAACCACTGCTAGTTGTCGACGCTGTTGACTTAGCACCAGAATTACTGTAAACACTCTCCGGCGTCTTATAATGTTCCGAATTCATATACGTACTATCCCTATTATCGAGTTTTTCTTTATTCTTCTTCTTTCTAGACAACGTCAGATCAGAATATATCGAATCGAAGTTTCTATTCTGTATTTCGTTTACTATTTCACCCAAAAGACCCATGCTTTCAGTACTTCCAGAATTAGAAGTGATAGGTTTGGGTGTGGTGTATCCTTCTGGAGGGGGATGTGGCGTAGTCTTTACTACTGCAGGCACTCCCGGTAAAGGTTTCGACTTTAGAGGACTTTCTTCGATGATAGCGTAGATATTATCACTAGATTCTTCGTCTATATGAGCTAGTGGTACTTGTTTTTCCTCTATACAGTCGACGTAGTCAGTTGATTTGATTTGTTCTTCGTTTTGGTTGGGTAGCGGTGGAGGGGGCGCGGTAGGACGTCCTACTATAGATATAGGTCTTGGAACACCGGGCGCTTGCCTCATGGAGCCGAAACTTTGTATAATAGGCTTCTGGGCGTTAGGTGCTCGCATACTTTGAGCTCTATTGACAAAGGATTTAGGGTCATCTCCGTCCTCCGAGTCAGAAACAACAGGCACAGTGTTCACTGGCAGTTCAATTTCCTTTTGCAGTATCGGGTTTGAAATCTGCAAGTTGCGTAACGCGCCTTTATCGGCTGGTTTCAGTACTTTCACTTGATGGTTAGGGTTTTTTGGTAGAGAGTGACTTCTTTCGACCGGATTTCTTTTCTTTTCTTCTTTATCTTTTGGTTTCTCGTGTTTCAAGAACGACGCTATTCTATTCAGCGATATTCCTTCTTTAACTTTCTTAGGTTCTTCTGGTAAAGGTTTTTGCGGCACTGTCCCTGAGTGCATGCTTAGAGGTCTTTTAGGCAAATCTGGTGACGCGGACGGTATTGTAGGAGCTGCTCTTATTGGACCTAAGGTTTTAGACCCTTGTAATGGAGATATTAGTTCTTTAGCTGTACAAGTGGAAGCTTCTAGAATAGGGCTGGAGATAACAGGTCTTGGGGCTGAAGTTTGGATGGGAACCACTTCTTCTTTTTCTGCATTTATTAAGGCTTTTACTCTGTTCTGGATAGTACTGTTGGTTCTTTTAACGGTAGGGCTGGCAGTTGGACTGTTCTTAGTCACAGGAACAACTGGGAGTGGAGGGGCGCTTCTCATAACAGGTTTTAATACTCCTTGGTTAACTATACTTTGGCTATTGCTGCTACTGCGATGAACGGGCGTTATTTTAGCACTTTTACTCGGTTCTGTTTTAGTTTTAGTTTCTTCTTGTGGTGGATTTTTGTCGATCGGGGCTAGGGAGAAGCCTTTGAAGTTTCCGAAGAAATTCACTGAAGGGTTAATGTTTCCTGCGGGACTTCTATCAGAGTCGCTTCTTAGGAGACTGGAGCTCATGTCGTCAGGGTTAGAGAGAGTGTGCACGTTAACTGGTTGGGAATTTTGGGAGTTATTTTGGAAGTTAGCGGCGAATTTACTGGCACTGCGAGATATACGGTGTTGGAGGCTGGCCTTCTTTGGTGATGGGGCTCTGTGGACAGAAGATTATATGGTCAATAATTTTCAAAAATAACGTTTCAAGTTTATAATGGGAGTCAAAGCATGTGTATCTTAGATTGGGAGTAGACATAACAAATACAATATTATTGCTACTCAAATGTTTCGGAAAAGAACAACAATATAAGAGGAGTCGCTCTTATATTCGAGGGATGTGGTTACCGCTTAGCTATGGAAGTTGTCTGCCTTTATAACTTTAATATCTAAAAAACTTTTCAAATATATAATCTGCATTTTAAATCATTTTAAAAATATATTTAGTTTGACATTTAACTACTTCCCCCGATTTATTAGGTTATGAATCTATCCGCCATTCATTTAATTCTTATAATTATAACACAATTATTGCAAGCCAAGAATAAAAGTTAGCATTGTAAGCAAGCATTTAACTTATTTTCGTTTAGAGCCGATTTTTCCATCGCCAGATAACTTTTATTCGACGAATAAAATTGACGTTGATAGTTTTTGTATGAAAAAACTGTCAAAATTTCAAAGTTATTCCTCGAATAAAGTTATCAAGCGCTGGAAAAATCAGGCCTTAGTATACTACTATTGCTTATAATTTCTTCACTAACACAAACCAATATTTGCACTCTGGAGTCCATAAGATACGGAGTCACAGATATTTTAAACAAAGGATGATGCCAGAAAATGTATAGACTCTGGTACCTCCAATAGCTATGTGTAATATACCAATCGAAAGCTATAGTTGAGCAGAACAAAAGTTACTATGTAGTCAAGGTCCAAATCAGGGTTATGCAGTACCAAACATATCAGTTTATCATAATATCATCCATGTAGATTGAAATAAATAAAAAAAAAACAGGATACGGTTATTTTAGGTTGTTTATAATAATAAAAATAGCATTTTCTTCATTTTGGGTCCGCTATGACCTCATTTAAAAACAACATGGGCCTGAAATTCCTACACATAGCTATTGGACCGTACCAAAATTGGCATCATCCTTTAACAATCTTGTATTTATTTCAGTTAAAGTAACTTAAAAGCGGTGATATGTGCAATATTATCATCGCTATCCCGTATAAATTAATATCACTTAAATATATTTTATACCATTTATTTAGTTTTATTTTTAGCCCATCCAACCCTCTTCCCACCCAATACCATGTGTTAGAAAAAAGACAGAGTTAAAAAACGAAACATGCATTCAAATATTGCAAACCATTGTTAATAAAGCATAGAAACCCAAATTAACTCACCACATTCACCAAACAAACACCGACATACAAACTACATAAGAAAGAATAGAAGGAACGAAAGAAATAAGAAAGGATTAAAGGAAAGAAGAAATAACTAATATTTTAAGCATTCATTCTCATCAAAGTGCTAGTTATTATTGTATCTTGAACTCTATTTCCACTAATTAAAGCACAAATTACTACGCTTTTGTGCATCTAATAAGAAAGGATAAATAAAGAAAGGTTTCATTCACATTAGAGCACTGTCTAGCTAGATCAATAAGGTGAGCGTGCTTTTGTGTTATTGTATTTTATACTCTATTTCAAATAGTTAAAGAACAAATTGCTACGCTTTAGTGCATCTAATAAGAAAGGATAGAAGGAAAAACACGGAAAGAAAGAATTAATATTTTAAGATTTCATTCACAAAGGTCTTGAAGTAACTATGTGGTGATAAATTATTGTAAGTATATTGAACTCTATTTCGACTCAGTAAAGTACAAATTGCTACACATATGTGAATGAAACCTTATATTAGTTATAATTAATTTTGACCCCATTTGGAAAATAAGTGCTAAAACAGAAAGAGAAAGAAAGAATTAAATAAATAGTTTTATTTTTTCTAAATATGGTGTCTGATCGAAGGTTTATTTTAGACCGAAAATTAATTGGATATCGCTTTATCTTTCCGCGTAAAATAGCGAAAGATAGAGTAACCAAAGAGGAAGGTTTATTATGTATTATACAATTTAACGCGGATAAAAATCGCGGGGAACTTATGTTATTTACAAAAAAATATACAATAAACACATACACAGTTGTCTAGTATCCATAGTATAAGCTTTGTTTAGTTTGAGACTAGTCAGCGATATGTGATATGTATCCAGAATTCCAGATATTTGATTTGATTTTAGACAAACCTTCGATCAAACACATCTAAATACTAACTATATATACAAATAAAACAATACCCAAGCAAACCAACAAGCAACTAAAACTACAAACAAACATCCAATATCACAGTTATATGTGTGATGTTATATTAGGGCCTATTTCACGATCTTCAAGTAACGATCCGAGTCACATGTTTTGTCTTTGTCACTTGATATAAAGTAATAAAGAGACAATACTAACTTTACTTGGTGAGTAACATTACTTGAAGATCGTGAAATAGGCCCTTAATCTAATTACTACTAAATATAAATTAATTTCTCAGGGGTGCGTCTAGATTGTATAACATTGTTATTTAACATCACTACATAGTATAAAACAAAGTCGCTTCCCGCTTCCCGTCCCTAAGTATGCTTAGATCTTTAAAACTACGCAACGGATTTTGATGCGGTTTTCTTTAATAGATAGAGTGATTCAAGAGGAAGGTTTTTAACATAATTTTATCCCCGCATTCTCACGGGAACGGAAACAACGCAGGTGAAACCGCGGAGCGCTGATAGTGTTTGATAATGTAGACTTGTTTTATAATATGTTACATGACCTAGACGCACTTTTAAGATAATTTATAAAATTCCCAGCGCCATCTATTGTTATTATAATGTTATTAATGTATGATTGTGTTCATTAAAATGTAAGTGTAATTAGTATTACCCATAGTGGTTATGCCACGCGCTATGACAATGCGATGGAACCTTGTCTAAGTAAGTTGGAAACACATTGAAATATTTATTTTATGAATCTATTTTTAGGACTTAAAAAAGTAAATATATTGTTTTTATCTTTATTTATATTTTAATAAAATCCCATTCCCATTGCGCGCGGAAAGAATATGTTTATCTAAGCTAATCTATGAGTTTATAAAGAAAACCAATGGGCGTATTTGGCCGAACTAAGACATAAATAATGTTAGTAAGATGGTCCAAATTGAGTATCCTCGGAATACTCTATGGTAAGTATAGAAATGTTATCTACTCTCTGGTTATATCGGAACGCGTGTCGCCAGTTGACAGTGACCAACACATTGACATACTATAACAAAAAAAATAACAATACTGGTGAATGGTGTCCTATGGGACACACCTTTGCGGCGACAATATCACGCGTCTGTCAGACTCCTTTACTTACCATAGAGTATTCCGAGTTCTGTGGTCATCACGCATATTCTAACAATTACTTAGATCTTAGCTAGACCGAACATGCCCAATATAAATAAATTAAGTGATAGTAGTAAGAAAATAGATAAGTATTTCAATAATTTTCAAAACCACTATTCTACAAAAACAAAAAATTACCATCGTTTATGTACATAGATATGTAAATGTTACAAGAATCGTCATAATTTCAGTCTGTAGATTACTACTGCTAAACTTATCCAAAAATATATTATACTAAAAATACTAACACATATCATTCTTTAATGATTTCCCTTGCAACATTTTGTTAGTGGTTGAAGTTAGACCCTTTTTTACAATTACCAAATTAGGTTTATCTTTTGCAACCGGTTTCAATTTGACATTATCAAAATTCACGGTAGGTTTCGCATTTGAAACTGGTTTTATATTTGAAACTGGTTTTATATTTGAAACTGGTTTCACATTTGAAACTGGTTTCACATTGGAAACCGGTTTCACATTTGAAACTGGTTTCAATCTAACATTATCAATATTCACACTAGGTTTTTCTTTTACAACCGGTTTCAATGTAATATTACTATAAATAACTTCTTCTTTAACATCAATATATTCCTTTGTAACTTTACTGTTATTAGCTATATGTATATCGTCTTTACTAATTTTATTTAACGGTTTCTTCAAAGGTAACTTTTTAACGTTATTTGTAACGTTACAATAAACTGTTTCGCCAATATTTGATTCTGTATCGCTACGTTTGATATTAAATTTCTGTTTTAGTGTTGAAAAGTTGAATTTTTCAGTGATATTTGGTCGGTTTTTGAAGCAATTAAAGTTGTTTACGTACGATTTGTTTGGTTTCTTCCACCATAGCAACACGTTGTGTCTTGAGTAGTATATCAGGAACATCACTAGCAATATCCCCGGGATTATACCCAGGAATATTACATACATCGCGATCATGAAGTTTCTTTGCACTGTAAATAGAAAATGTCATAATATTAGTTTTTACAAATAAGTTGATATAGTTAAATTTTTAAATTAAACTTAATTAAAACGAAGGTGCAGGCCTGCCTCGGCCGTATCCTCCTCTAATTTCAACATCAGCGGATCCAGGGCCAGCATCAGCCTTCTTGTCAACACCTCCGGCAGAGGGAGGAGCACGTCGGTAAGCAGATCTGTTCTCTGCTGACCGAGCAGGGGCGCCGGGCCCGATTGTTATTTGATTGGTAATGGCAGCCATTTTGTAATTAAGGTAGTTAGAGAAAATTGGATTCACGATTTGTCGATAAAAACAGTACATTTCACCCTCCTAAAGTATCCGACATCGATGCATGGACACCCTGTATATGGGGGTAGAGAAAAGGACAACCATCTTTGAGTGAATATGTGTCGAACAAGCTTACCTTTATATCTGTTAGGGCCTATTACACGACCGTTAAGTAAAGTTACTCACCAAGTAAAGTTAGTTTTGTCTCTTACTTACTTTATATCAAGTGACAAAGACAAAACTTGTGAGTAAGTACTCGGAAATTTACTAGAAGATTGTGAAATAGGCCCTTAGTCTACTAACATCAACTGCCTGCGAATACCAACAAGGACGCATCTATATAACTTAGCTAGAGTGAGACATAGCATGTGACACTCTGTCACACTACTTGTCTCATGCAAGCCACGATCTTTCCTGTGCCGGTGACAGCGTCGCTGTAATCGCATCTTTTGGTTGTCAGTGTATTGAAAATGTATCCAAATGACATTAGAATCAAAATGACAATAGTAGTTTCCAATTTTGGCCGCCGGCACAGAAAAGATTGTGACTCAATATAAGATGGTTCTTTTCTTTACCCTCCATGTACTCGTATATATGTGTGTATGTGTGTGTTTGTGTGTGTGTGTGTGTGTGTGTGTGTGTGTGTGTGTGTGTGTGTGTGTGTGTGTGTGCGTGCGTGCGTGCGTGCGTGCGTGCGCGCGTGCGCGTGCGCGTGCGCGTGCGCGTGCGCGTGCGTATGCGTGTGTGTGTTTGTATGTATGTATGTATGTATGTATGTATGTATGTATGTATGTATGTATGTATGTATGTATGTATGTATGTATGTATGTATGTATGTATGTATGTATGTATGTATGTATGTATGTATGTATGTATGTATGTATGTATGTGTGTGTTTGTATGTGTACCTGTGGGGTCGGTGGCGGGCCCCGAGTCGTAGGAGCCGCCGGGCCCGGGCGACGCGCACAGCGGCGGCGCGAACCCCGCCTCGCAGTGACAGTGACCTGCACACACATAATAGGAATATTACTGGTTGTACCCCGAAAGAGAGAGGGCTGTGGGAATTTTTGGAAGAAAAAAAAACAAGAAAAAATCATATACATGCGCTCAAACACACATACACGCACGCACGTGCGCACATACACTCACAATCATACGCACAAGTCATCCAAAGTCACACACAGGCCGTGATACGTATTTATGGATCATATCATATATATCTCACATGAGAATTACCTTCAATTCAACGCTCATTTTATAGTCAGGCATGGCGACCACCACTACCATTTGTGTAGTCAAATAGATTAGGATATTATCATGGCAAACTAATCAATATGTGTACCTTATTTTAGTTTCAATATTTAATTTGTACGAAACTGAACATTTTACAACTGTATACACACCCAGTGAATTACAAACGCCATGTCCCGAGCAGTTAGAGGGACACACGGACGACTCGAGCCGCGCTATCTGCCCTCTAATGACACTCAGTGGCAGGCACCGCTGGTTCATACACATCTGGAAAAACAAATTACATTACAATGAAAAAATAATTGTATTACAACGTACTTTATAGTGCAACTCATCTGATCTGGCGGTAATAATCGGAACTAATGCTGTCATTTCACACAATACAGTGCCACAATCTTTCCTGTGCCGGTGACGGCGTCGCTGTAATCGCATATTCCGGTTGTCAGATGATTGTCAGTGTAATTAAATGAAAATGTTTATGAATGACATGTTAAAATGACAATAGTAACTTCCAATTTTGGTCACCGGCACAGAAAAGACTGTGGCACTATACATTTTCAATAAACTGTCAATAAAATCTGACAGCTAAAAATCCGATTACAGCGACGCTGTCACCGAAACAGATATGTTTGTAGTGCGTTGTTGTATAGATAACAGAAAATAAATGTATACTTTTTCATCTCCGCATTTAGCTCCGTCGGGAGTCAAACCGGGGTCGACGTCACTCAGGCCCAGGTCGACCAGCGCCGTGCGACACGGGATTATCGTACCTGCAAATAGTGTTTAACATTTAATATTAGACACGATTATTTTATACCAACTGCCCTTAAAGAAGCCCATATTTTTAACTCTAGCCAGTATTTTTAATTCGCACGAATGCAACCCTGTGTTCCAAAATACGAAAAATAGCCAAAAAACGATCAGAAGACTTCCAAAATCGAGTTTGATAAGAAATAAAACTGTATATGTAATTGTAAAATCAAGCCAAGAATGAGCGGTGCGCGAATGCGGGAATGAACAGTTAACCGGCAAAGTCTCAACTGCCACTGTGAATCGCACAGATTTTTTTAAAGCTAAGAGTGAATCTAGTTACACAATATTTATTCGGTATTTTTCAGATAAATAATCATCTATCTGATATACATCAAATAAAAAATATCAAAAACGGGGTTCAGTTACTGCTACAGAAATCATCATATTAATTTGTCCAGTAAATTAAAAGTAGCGGTGTATAATGGTTTTCAGTCGACCTCTAGTCTAGGTTGTCTAAGAAAGTACCGTTGTTGTTGATGAAGGTGGCGGACTGCACGGCGACGGAGTCCATCCCGAACTCGAGGCGCTCGTTGAGATGGCGGCACTGCAGCAGGCCGCAGGCCGCGTCCGCGGGCGCGCACGCGTGGTACGCCATCCCGCGCGGGTCGTAGCCGCAGTTCCCGTTCTTGTCGCCCTTCACGTTGAGCGAGTAGCAGCGCGGCGGCGAGGACTCGCCCGTGGGGCCCCACAGCACGCGGCACTGGTCCGAGTGCGAGCGGCACGAGCCGCGCGCGCAGTACGCCTGCGGGCCAATGTCGCCTCTGTCAGCACGGCACACGGGCCACAGTCCCGCGGCACGCACGCACGCACTCACCCGCGAGGAGGGGCCGCCGCACGCCGTCGAGTCCATCTTGTGCACGTCCTCGGGACAGAACTCGGAGTGGCCCGTGCAGTACTCGGGCAGGTCGCACTCGCCGCCCGCCGCGCGGCACTCCCACCCGGCGGCCCTGGGCCGGCACGTCTGCACACACGGACATACAGTCACACACACGCCCACTCACCCGAGAGAGCGAGAGCGAGGCGCGCACTCACCGACACGTCGCAGCACATGCCGGCCGAGCAGGTGGCGTTGCGGCGCAGCATGCACGTGCCGGGGTCGCAGCACGCGCCGCACGCGCCCGCCGCGCCCGCGCCGCAGTCGCACTGCTCGCCCGCCTCCACGAACCCGTTGCCGCACGTCGGCGAGTCCACTAGGCGCTTCGGTTTGTTCCTAAACACACGAATATACCTGGTCAATACCTGGCGACCCAGATCCAAAACATGAAGCCTAGGAAAGAAACCTATGAAAATCTACCGACCTTAAGCAATAGTCCATTCCCCTTTCAAAAGAAACCACCAAAGACTTGAGGCTGCACGAAGACCAATGAACTGGCACTACTGATGTACTGGACGGACTCATGATGCACTTCTCGTCGGGACATTCACAATCCTCCACTGTATCGTGTTCCATACCAAAGTTATGTCCCATCTCGTGAGCTATGGTTGTCGCTACTAAACCGATGACGGTCGAATGATTTGTGGACACACCTCCGGAAAATTTGAATGTGCAAATTGGACCCTTTAAGGCTTTTCCTACAACGCCGTCAGAGAACTTTTGCCGTCTGAAAAGGGATTTCATCGGTCATTAGGGGAAGGGAATTCATCATCAAGATATAACAAGATGAAATGCAGGATAACTTACGTGAGCAACTGTGCATTATCGTTGGGCATAGTTGTAACTAGTATTTCTCTGTATTTCAAGAAGTTTGTCAGTGTGGTGTCTCCGTTTTCTTCTAAAGGTATTTCATCTCGTTCGTTCCATACCACGACACCGACTAGAGCTATAAAAATGTTCAATGGAGCATACACCTAGAATGAGTTATCAACATTAATAAAGGGGATACGTGTGCTTGATTGAGTCCAGCCTGTAGAATAGCGGGCACCATGTGAGTGCTCCTCAGTTCATCTCACCGAGTTGATGATGTTGGCGACTTGTATCATCTGCGCGTGCACGGTGCGCACGCTGTCCCCGTTCGCGTGGAACTCGCGGTTGTCGGCGACGAGCACCAGCTCGACGTAGCGCGAGCGCGCGTTGGCGTTGAACGGCCCGCGGACCTGCGTCTCCTCTCCGCTGCGCTTGTGCTGCAACCATCGCCACACCGCTTGTCACCTCACACACTCCTGTGACTACACGCGCCTGCCTACTGTCACTACCACTCACTCTAGTGATCCTGCTCCGCTGGATGTCCCGTTGCGCGCGGTGTCTGCTCAGCAGCTCGGGGTCGTAGCGCGTGTTGTTGGTGACGCCGCCCTCGTACCCGCACTTGAACTCCTTATTCAGGTCCTTGTGGTCGTATATGTAATGACTCGATTGGATACCATTATCTGTACGGGAAAAGACATTCTACATAACTACATAAACTCACACTATCTGTAAAGGACTAACTAATAAATGTTTATTACCTTCAGCTGGCTCGATGTGCATCATCTTGTTGCCGTCGTAGATAACTCCCCTTAGTCCGTCACAGGTGGACACGGCGACCCACGACTCTGGCTTCCCTCTCACGTGACCTGAGTAGTGGCACAAGTCTAGCTCCTGAAATGAAGACATTCGCTTTCTACTCGTTTCCTCATTCTCTTTTGGACTATGAATGAACTGCATACCTCTTTCTTAGGTTTATGTACGACTGTGTTCCCGTTGTCCTGGTACCGAAGCGCATGATTGCCTGTCACCAGTTCTTGGTTCAGTCGCAGATCTAGGACGTAATCCTCTCCGTTTACATTCACTGTGATCGTCACCTCTGCGTGATGAATTCCATTCTGTGAAGTTTATGGATACTTTAAAGGAAAGAAAGGGATGTAAAGAGAGACATTTTACTAAGCTTTTGGATTTTTTGAATATGGTAAAAACCTAAGTTGTAATTTAAATTATCGTGAAATAAGATTGAGACTTTAGTACAGATGGAAACCATCGACCTAGGTTCATACGTTGAAGTATGGATGTCTAAAACTTCTCAGACGATTTTACAATATATTTTAGTAAAATCTCTTTCCTTTCTAATACCTAATGATAAAAATTTTTTGTTCGTGTGTGATAGAATACCAAAATATTTCTTAAGGCACTTTAAACTAAAGGTTTACAATCAAAAGATCATTCCGGACTTATACGATGTTTCCAAACATAATGACAAACCATTGAAGGAAACGGTAGATTATGGTGAAGGTACAAATTACTCAAACGTTAAATCGTTTTACAGTTATTTTCTAAATTGTTAGACGGCTGTACAGGCTAAACAACCTTATGTTGAGGTCAGCCACATTACCGGCTTCCGTTCCAATTGTCTACAAGCATTACTTTAAATATTTCAAAACCGTTTTTTAATATGATTTATATGAATACAGGTAGATAGAGCTAAATATCATGAAGTTGCTATACTTCCCAGAATTGGAGGAAGTAAATTACGAGTCCGATACGCATTAATTCATTCACAAATGATGACGGAAAGAAAGCAACAAAAGTAATTACACTTTTACTGTGTCTGTCTGTCTGTGTCATCATATCTCCTAAAAGCTGAGCCTATTCGGATTTAGGTTCATTCAAAGGCGATATGATCGTTTTCTTTTTTATGATTATTATGGTTCCGTACCCAAAGAGTAAAAACGGGACCCTATTACTGGTTCGCTATCTGTCCGTCCGTCCGTCTGTCACCAGGCTGTATCTCAAGAACGGTGATAGCTAGACCGTTGAAATTTTCACAGATGATGTATTTAACAACAAAGACTAAAATCGAAATAAAATAAATATTTAAGGGGGCTCCCAACCCTTTAAACCTTCGTGCGCGAGTCCGACTCGCACTTGGCCGGTTTTTAAAGAAAACTTATTTGTATCAGGAATTCAAATTATTTTTTTGGTTAGGTTATTATTACTGGCCAATTTAGCCATTTTCAAGTACATATTACAGACATATTTTATCGTACATAAGTGTGACCATTACATTCGCACGCGAAATTGTTTCAAGGTTAATTATATTATTTAAAGTAATAATTCCGTCAAACATTCTTGTTTCATTAATATCAGTAGGTACAGTTTCAATTGGTTCTGCTGAATGAGTGTTGTAAGTTTTACTTAAAATTTTATTGTATCAATTTTGGTATGTATGTACCCTTATATATTTGTATGTACTTTTATTCCTTTTTAAGATTGTTTTGGTTTTTAGGATTAAATTTTTAGTTTTTAGAGTTTCGCAGATCCGTACTAATATTATAAATGCGAAAGTAACTCTGTCTGTCTGTCTGTTACCTTTTCACGGCTAAACTACTGATGGTCCGGGAAAGAACATAGACTACGTTTTATCCCGAAATTCTCACGGGAACGCGAACTACGCGGGTGAAACCGCGGGACACAGCTAGTAGTAAATAATTTTCAGAATAATATAAGCGATATGACAGATTCATATTGAACGTCTCGAAGGGAAATGTATAAGGAAGTTAAGGAGGCTGCATTGGATAGGGGCAGATGGAGGGAGTTGCACCTGTTACATACACAAGAGCAACAGCTCTTAAGTTGATGATGTTATAATAAGCGATATTATTCTGAAAATTATTTACTTTCTAGTTTCTAGAACTCGTTAAAAGGTAATAGATAGATTGTTTAAAATGAACTTACATCGTCTCTTGTCGTTGTGATTTCTCTTTTCGTTCTTCCATGATGGACAGTTGGTCTGACTATTCTATGGTGATTGAAGTCTTTAGCAGGACTTTCTGTAATAGACGAAATAGTTTTAATTAATAATTTTGTTACAATACTTTTAGATTTTAAATAATCTAACAAAGAATCTGTGTTTGTTTGTCTTTTTCATGGCTAGAGTGAACAGTTACGGTCACCGCAAATTAAGGACATCGTCTAAATCATCTTGGGTGGATGGTCAATGATAATGTGTTTGAAAGCCGCAATATGGTATGGGCTTGTGATACCGAGTTTCAGAGATCGATCCCCAGGTATTGTACTATCGACGTAAGCCAGTCCCAGACACAAGCTTACTAAACTTGGTTGGAGGGGTTTTATAGTAACATTATAAGTAACGTGCAACAAACCAGGCCAGGTATTCAATACACACATATTTATTAATATTATTTGCTATTGCTGATACTTAATTACTTTAAAAGTACTTTGCATAATTAACAAAAAAAATAAAAATAAATCAAAGCCTTTGTTCTATTCACATGCAGTAAAGATGAAAAGAAAGACATTGTGTCTACGCCAAGTTTGTACGGCTGCCCATAAAAGTGCTTCAGAAACCATATGTAGAAGCAGACATAGGAAACTTGTTAGTTTGCATAAAAACTATAAACATAGTTTACGTTATTGATTTGAAGGTTTCTGTAGATGGAAACTTTGTATTAAAACAAAGAAAATTCTAAAGAAATACTGTGACGTTATAATACTAAAAACATTGTCTTTAACAATACCATTTGTATACTTCATAACACGTGTTTTTAATATCCATTTTACAAATAAAATATTGTCCTATCAAAACATCAGCTTTAAAACTTAACATCAACTGTATAGCATAACGCTCTTTCATAGTTAACACAGCACATTAAAGCACACATAAAATGCATAGACCATAAACAAAAAATAGCGTTGTCGAACAATTTAGGACCGAAACAACATAACAACTCATTTATGAGCAGAGGAAATAAAAACGGCCCAAGTAATGTTCCTTGGGGGACTCAAAGATCCTACCCAAAAATCGATACAGTAAATCAGCCTTGTCTAAAGTGCATTTTTATTGTTGGAAGTTTAACAATAAAACCGAACCGCCTATAAAGTAGTAGACCACTTTAATCATAAGTGGCGCCGTAACAAACGTACATACGTCACGTTAGTGTTAGCATTATTAAAGTCCTAGAACAAGATCATTGAACCGGGCGTTATTTTTACGACTGTACCGAATATTAAACAATACACCATATGGCACGTTACGAATGAATCGTAAAAATGATCGTGAAAAAATATGTTATTACTGAATTATTCAGCTGAACTGTACTTTGATAGCAGATGTTAGATAAGAGTACAAAGACCCATTGTCAAAAGGAAATGACCAATAAATTGTAACTGTACAGTTTAGTTAGTAAAATTGTACAAAAACAATTTAACTCCAGGTTTTATTATTGGAATACTACGACTACATTCGGACACGGGAAATTTATAGCATCTTAAATGCCAATAAATCTCCAGTATTTACGACGCAACAGTTAATTAAATTAAGTTTGAGAATTAATTGGTACTAATAGTTATAACGAGTGCATTAATGTGTATTAAGCTGGAATTATTAAAAACTGTTATCAATAGCTGTACGACCGATATTTATAATTATCAGATTTTTTTACAAATTTATTTTCATATGCTTTAAATTAAGAGCAATTCCAGAAATAAAATATATTAGAACTTCACTTTCAATTATTATACAATATCTATTAATTAGTACATGTTTTTTCGTTTCAGAAATATCTTTAACTAAAACTATAAACATTAAAATAGAAAACTTATTCAAAATGATTTACTAACTATAAATAGCTAAAAAGCAATTATACCCTACAATAGGTAAACTTCACATATTTTACTTGTAATACATCAGGGAATTTGCGGTAAAATACACAAACGAAGGTTAGTACGGAAAACAATGTTCGAAACTTTACCGTATTGAGCCACAATCTTTTCTGTGCCGGTGACAGCGTCGCTGTAATCGCATCTTTTGGTTGTCAGTGTGAAAATGTATCCAAATAACATAACATAATCATTCACTACATCATCTCATTATAGTAACTGACCCCTAACTAAGCTCGAAGCTTGTATCTAGGGTATCAGAAACTACTCACACACTCATTCACACACACAAATGACATAAGAATCAAAATGACAATAGTAGCTTCCAATTTTGGCCGCCGGCACAGAAAAGATTGTGACTCTATAGCTAATCCCACTGCTAATACTGTCAAGTACACGGATGACATTTACCACCCACCGAGCCTAAGCGTACAACATTTTGATTATCACATTAACCTTTTTAATTAAACCACCCTTACCAACGTAATACTATTAATAATAGAGACGATACAGCAAACAATTGGAATCATTTACAGTTTTATCACGTGGGGATTCTTACTAATACCATAAATGCGAAAGTAACTCTGTCTGTTACCCGCTGAAAGAATATCAAACATTTATTCATCAAATTAAACTATCCAATTTATACGAGTACCAGAGCAAAAGTAAAGTAGAGTAAAGTAACAGAAGAGTAATTTGCGAAGAATTGAATTTATGGTCCTAGTCACCTACAATTAAGCATTATCTATCTATTTATACTAATATTATAAAGAGGAAAGATTTGTTTGTTTGTAACGAATAGGCTCCGAAACTACTGCATCGATTTCAAAAATTAACCCTAATCAACAAAGACTTAATTTTATCCCCGTATTCCTATGGGAACGCGAGACGCCGCTAGTATGGAATCCTAACTAGTCCTAATCCTAACTAATGTTATAAACGCGAAAGTAACTCTGTCTGTCTGTCTGTTACCTTTTCACGGCTAAACTACTAAACCGATTGACTTGAATATTTGTACAGGGATAACTTATGATCCGGGAAAGAACATAGGCTTTGTTTTATCCCGAAACTCCCACGGGATCGGGAACTACGAGGGTGAAACCGCGGGGCACAGCTAGTAAAAAATAAACCACAAGATGAAGGAGTACGTACAATAGATGCAACAAGGAATGAACTAATTGAATAACACTGTCCGTTCACAAATATAGGAACAAATCACATAATGTAAATTACACAGACAAAGTGGAAAAATATGATAATACAAAGTGTTTACTTAGGTTAGGATATACATAGTGTTATAAGCTTGATACAAATACTTACACAAACAGGATATTGTTTGTTACCGCACAATTCCAGACATTAGGTACCTAGTAAATAATCTACTATATAAAAATAAGTCGGGTTTTCCTTCCTGACGCTATAACTCCAGAACGCACGAACCGATTTCCACGTTTTTGCATTCGTTGGAAAGGTCTCGGGCTACGGGAAGTTTATAGCAAAGAAAATTCAGGAAAATTTTCAACAGAAAAGCGGGAAAATCTTTTTTCACATACAGCCATCTGGTGGCGAAACGGAGTTCGCCAGGTTTGCTAGTTTAAAATAAAATAGGTAGGTTTATTTAAGTGCAATTATTTGCAACAAAGTTACATAGCAATATAAATACTAATATTCCATTAAATCTGGTTAAAATACAAATCGATCCCAATTAGATATATGGAACAAAGATACAGAAGAAGATATAGTTCATTACCAGAGAGACAGAAAAGAGAAAAAGAGAATAGCCCAAAAGTATTCGGTTTAACCAAAACATTGCAACACAACAAAGAACCTTTTGAGAGGTCTAATTGCGGTCTTACAACTAGCCCGCTAACTTAAACATACATGAGAACATACTATGATTTTAATTTGTGGTGTATTTTGACCGCTTCACATAAACAAAGTCGCTTTCTCTGTCCCTATGTATGCTTAGATCTTTAAAACTACGCAACGGATTTTGATGCGGTTTATTTTAATAGATAGAGTGATTCAGTGGGAAAGTTTTTAGCATAATCTTATCCCCATATTTCTACGGGAACGGGACCTACGCGGGTGAAACCGCGGGGCACCGCTAGTTAAAAGATAAACAAAATAAAAAACTGGTTAGAACATAAATTCATATGTAGCAATACAGAAAGTACATTACATCTTGACAATCGATAACTATCGAGTTTAAAAACGACAACAACAAGAAAATAAACAAAATTAATGTAAAATAACAAACAGTTATTCAAGTTTCAACAATCTAATTTTAATTTTTAATATAAGGAACATCTTTTATCGTTAAAGACGTATTGTTGTAACACAAAAGGTTATTTCACTCATCATATCATTGTATGAGATGTGGAGTTTAACACAAGCCTTCGTACATTTTGAAAAAGATTCTTGTTACGCAAAATATATGCGGGTACCCACAAATCTGATGCTTACAAAAAAGACTTAGTAAAAGATTAACTTAAAATAAAAATACGTATTGTATCAAGAATTGATATCTACACAAATACTATAATGAGGGAAGATTTGTTTGTTTGTTTGTAAAGAATAGGCTCCGAAACTACTGAACCTATTTAAAAAATCCTTTCACTAATGGAAAGCTAATTTATTAGTGCGTGACATAGGCTATATTTTAATCCCGTATTTCTACGGGAACGGGAACTTCGCGGATGAAACCGCGGGGCGCTGCTATTAATAAATAAAGATACAAGATCAAGCGCTGCTTTAGACAAAGTAAAAGTAAAATCTTAAATCGATAATAATGTCAACATCATGTCTATTGTCGAAATTTTAACACCAACTATAGATTGTGGCTTATCCCGAGGTGTGAAGGAATGCCACACGCATCGTTACAATTTAGTTTAGAATTGGCCCAGTTAACAAGTTATTTATGGGTTATGAACATTGTGTAATTAATATATTCATTGACATTATTGCTGAACTACTTTGTGATTTTATCTTGCTAGGAGTTTTAATTTATTTTCAGAAAATATTGGTAGTAGTAGTTGGCGTAGGTTCTGTTCCCGTGGAAATACGGGAATAAAATTAAGCCTTTGTTACTCAAGGTGAATGTGGCTTTCTAATGATGAAATTTTTCAAATCGGTTCAGTAGTTTTTGAGTATATTTGTTACAAACAAACAAATCTTTCCTCTTTATAATGTTAGTGTAGATTAGTTCGAGATAAAAGGAAACTAGTCAATATTAAGTAATATCAATTATAGAAAGACCAGACGAAACTTCCTTTGACTTTATAATATACTCGTACATTTGAATAAATCCTTGTAGTCCCGGACCAATTCTGAATAATGAATAACAATTATCCTTTGAATATACTCGTATAAAAAAAATATCAAGAGCAATATTTTTGTCCGAGCAAATAACAATGCAGGTACAAAAATAGCTAGATATGCAGATTTCAAATATACATAGTTACATCGTGTAGATTAATATCAAAGGCTGTGTTAATAGTTAATTATTATAGGCTAACATTTAGTGTTTTTTATTATTAAAACCTCAGAATATTCTAGTGTAGTATCATAATCATATAACTTGAGCTTTCACTTCCGAATCGCATTGAAGATAAAATTTTCCTTTAACATCATCATAAAACCCTTAACGACCATAAAATCTCTAAGATCGGAAGTGCTTTGAGCCAACATTTACCTTGAATTTAAAAAGATAACGCTTTAGTACCTTTAAGCACGTGATAAGGGATGATTTATTTCGTAAAGCTACAAAATTAGGTACCTTAAAGAGACCGTTGTAGGCAATTTTATATTTGACAAATACTTTTGATCGAGTAACTTTTATGTTGAAAGATAACATTTAAAAAAAATACAAGGAAATTAATGTGATTTAATAAAAATATATTTCATGTTGACATTAAAATGATAGCTGACAAATAAAATCAAAAACAAAACGAGAATCTCCCGGTCAATGGCCGCCTGTCGAATGGGGTTCCACAAGGTACAGTCATTGGGCCGGCTCTTTATATTATACCATGGTTACTTAACATAATAATTAGATGCAGCGATCCGTGACCCCTCGCATGCACTCGTGTGACGCGAAACATTGTCCTGAACTTTTGACAATCAACCAACCCGAACCAACACAAGATAAGCTACTTAGTTTGAATTTGAGGGATCGACAAGCTTTTGTTTAGTGAGGTTAGTAATACGTTATGTTAACAGTTACTTACACTCGGCTCGACAAACTGAAATCCTCAGTACTAGATTACAGTGGCGAGGGGTCCATACAAGACGATTCCTACCGTCTTCCCTTTTGAAAACAGACCAACTTACACTACTAAACTCTAAATTATCTAACACTCATACGTCAACTATACACCCTTATTTTGAAATTGCGATACCTTATCTCACAGCTAATGTAAACGACGGGTGACAATACACCCCTATTTTGAAAATATGGGACTTATTAAAATCAGAATATCTTTAGCAGTAACTGAATCCATATATCCAATAAAAATATCAAAAATGATAGTCGATTACTTATCTTTAAAAAATACAAAATAAATGTCGTATTACCAGACGGCACACTAGCTATCAAGTATTCTGTGACGGCTCGGGTCGATGACCGCGCTCAGCTGTGTATCGCAGCGTTCGCCTGTTGTTCGTTGTAGAATAACAATAAAATTCGGCGGAATTTTGAAAATCTTTAACTTATCATAACTTTTTAAATAAAAGCAAAAGAAAAAAACTAACTTCACTATGATATTGTCACCCGTGGTTTACATTAGCTGTGAGATAAGGTATCGCAATTTCAAAATAAGGGTGTATAATAGTGAAGTTAGTTTTTTTCTTTTGCTTTTATTTAAAAAGTTATGATAAGTTAAAGATTTTCAAAATCCCGCCGAATTTTATTCTTATTCTACACCGAACGCTGCGATACACAGCTGAGCGCGGTCATCGACCCGAGCCGTCACAGAATACTTGATAGCTAGTGTGCCGTCTGGTAATACGACATTTATTTTGTATTTTTTAAAGATAAGTAATTGACTATCATTTTTGATATTTTTATTGGATATATGGATTCAGTTACTGCTACAGATATTCTGATTTTAATAAGTCCCATATTTTCAAAATAGGGGTGTATATTAACGACACCTACTTACTTATAACCACATATTAAAAAAATATCTGTTTTTAATAAATCAAATTAAAATAATACTCGTAATTCACTAAAAGAATACATAGCGTAATATTCATCGCATAAGAAACGATCTAACTACCTCATACTGAAACAAAATCATAATAATCATTAAATGATATAAGTTACGGTTCAAAATCGCTTGGAAGCATCTAGTTATATACATTACTATACAAAGTTACAATACACCTACATCGTATAAGAAACGATCTAACTACCTCATACTGAAACAAAATCATTATAATCATTAAATTCTATAGATTACGGTTCAAAATCGCTTGAAAATAAAACGTTTTCCCTTGCAAGTCTAGCGCCATACAAAAGCGTATTCACAACTACATACAAATGAACCGTTCCGATACAAAATTCACGCACACATTGAAACATATTCGCACAAATTTACGCCCAAAAATAAGACGCTCGGCCACCGTCTTGCTACTAGATACTATTAATTATTCTGTGCCAGCCAAGGATCAGACCAGAGAAAGAGAGAGAAAGAAAACACGGCTGTTGACGTTTTGCAAAGCGTATTCGTGTATGTCAAGTGTCATGCCATTTAAGTTTTCGCGCGTTGTAACAGTTTGTTTTTGTTTTGTTGATTTTTACGATTTTACATGATAATATTATTTACGCGACTTATTGTTTTATGTAGTATTTGTAAAGTTATTATTACGTATACCTCAATTGTAAATTTGATATAATTAGTGAGTTAAATACCTAAATTCGATATTATTGGTTTTCGTGTTGTGAAGTGTGAAAGTTAAAATAAAACAAAACAAAAGTTTATTGCATATTGAGCAACTGTTGCTTACTGGATAACCTGCTAGGTGAGAATAATTTATTTAGTAAATAGGACTTAAAATACTACTTGAAAGTAGGGTGATTTCTTGATAAGTAATAATATAATCTTTTTAGATTGATTTCAACTAAAGGTTATCAAACGACCTGTATGAAAGTAAAGTATACTCGTATTGTTCTTAAAATTGCACAGTTTTTTAAAATTGAATATGTTAGTCTATTGAAATAGGTTCAACTTGTACAACTGAAATTTTATACCAAATTGCATGCATAATTAATATGATGATTGCAACATATTTTTTGTTGCATTTTCTAGTTTAAATTTAAATTACATCACTAACATAACGATTACACACATAAAAATATGAATGAATTAAATATAGTGAAATATAATTTATTTGAATAATAAAATAAATAAAGAGGCAGAATTAAAACTAATAAATCTATAATATAAAAATGAATCGTAAAATGTGTTGGTAAGCGCATAACTCAACAACGCCTGGACCAATTTCGCTAAATTCTTTTTTGTTATGTTTGGTATTGTCAGGAGAAGGTTTTTATGTAAAAAAAAATCAGGAAAATCAATGGGAAAATTAAACCCGTGCGAAGCCGGGGCGGACCGCTATGAAACATATTTTTTTTGCACGTCCAGTACCACCCATAAGTAGAAGTTAGTTAAATTAGTTATTAATAGTTAGTTCTGTTATATAAAGGAGGCAGCAACTTCAGAAAGTATACAAATTACCTAATTGTATAATTTTATGAGATCTGTCTGCGGTTTAATTTTTTAAATCTCTTTTTTATATTTAAATGATAACGGGGTATATAGCATAAAGTGTTTTGTTTCCTGTGTTTGTTATTTTAGATTCAAAAGTATATAAATCCGTTAGAATTTGTGTGTTTATCTTTATGAAGGCAAACAAATTACAATACAGCTGAACCGATTTTGATGGGCTTTTCACATAGCAAATAGTCAATATAATTTTATGTTAAAATTAACATAGATCAGCAAGAAACGTATTTCTTGAGTAAAGTCGCGGAAAAAAGTTTGTCATCAGTCTCATCCAAAATTATGAAGGCGTCGTTTTTTTTTTTGGATCGTCTTCCCTTTCGGAAAATTTCACCCCTCGCCACTGCTAGATTATACAATCTATTAAATAAAAAGCTTAACTTCTACACTCTAGCTAAAATAGAATGAACACCCAAGGTTTCAACATGGCTGCAATCACTTACCTACGATGAGACGGAAAAGCTACTTCTATTTTAATCAATATAATTTATGTATAAAATATTTAAAATTAGTATATTGTAATCTCGTACAACATCCAAAATAATCAAGTTTATAAAAATATCATTTACTTAAAGTTGTTATTAATTATATATCTGTTGTTTAAAATGTAAAATCAATTTTGTACTACTAAATATAATATAATTTAATTATAAATAACCAATTAATATATAGGTATCCACTTGCGACCACAAAACTAATTGGTATTTCATATAATCATAACGGAATCAACTGTCTCCTATAGTACAGGTTTACCTAGTTTAGGAGGCAGGGAATCCCCCTTGCATTACAATAATATACTTGTATAAACTCTCCTACCTATAAGTGTTACATATAAATTTTGTTTTGTAATTATTATCTTTTTGGAAATAAATATATAGTATATTATTATATTATTAATATTACTTACAATACAAAAAAATATTATGTATATAAAAGCCAAGAAACAAAACCATAGAAGTGTGTTTTATTCAAATAGCCTGCGTCATAATATTGATTACCATTCAATTGTAGACTGACATTGACATATGTACCACTATTGGTATTTATAAGACTTTTTAGCCTTTTTCAAATGTACAAAACATAGAGAAATCTAGAATAAAATCTAGGCAACCAAACTGGCTCAAGTGAATCAGGTATGTAGAATAAACTTAAGATTCGCTGCAAGCAACGGCAGCGGACGCGTTGTTTTTTTTAATAGCTCTCAGCGGCGTCCCGAACGGGGTAAAAAATAAAATATCAAATGTGTGTTTGTTGGTTGCCTTTTTTTGAAACGCGATGACGCACGGTCTGTGAACTTCCTCCCATTGTGAGAATTGTAACTCTGGATCAAACGGCTTTGTTAATCCTTATACGGTTTTGAAATGGTTTTTGGTGATGCTTGATGGTTGTACTGAGAAACCTTGATTATATGTTTTTTAAATTATGACTCTCTGACAACACAACTTTTAAAAAATATGGACATGCCCCGTTATTATTCCCTATTATGTATGCTTTGTGTTTACCTTATTTTGTTTTCCTTAACCATCCCAGCATTGAGATGAACAGAACAAAAGAATTAGGCATAAACGCAGTGCAGTGATATTTGCGATTTCAAAATTAGAATCAGAAATTTTCGAAGGCAAGATATATGAGATTACAAAAACATTATCCAAGCCCTTAAAATAATAATGTTGCTTGGCACAAACACTTTCCTTTAAGCTCATACAATAAACGTGGCAAAACTAATTAAAAACCAAAAAGATGCAAAAAAATATCAAAAGTTTATCTCTGTACTTTGACTAATTAAGGTAAAAACGTATTAAAATCTGTTGCCTTTTAATAAATCGTACCAAGGTCGACCGCAAGTTGTGGACACTCACTTTCTCCGATATTGCGAAAATTATTCTACCTCGATAAATGTTAAGTGCATGAACGCATTCAATTTTAACGCGTGCAGAAAATAGAATAACGGGAGTTTGGCTCTGTACTTTCACGCACTTAGTTATACGTATGTACGCATGTTTTGCTTACCACTCTAAATTATACACACATCAAAAGTGTCTAGGGATCAACATATATTTTTGCAATAACTTTTCTCCTGATTGATATTAATTAAAATTTTCTTTAAGGATTCATCAAATAAAGTGTTTTCGTTTGTCACAGTAACGATAAACCAAGTCACCTTTGCATTAATAAAGAAATTTGCCATTTTCCTAATAAAGGGATTTTTGACATTTGAACCACTAACATTAAAGTTCGAAAAAAAGACTGAAATAACAGTTTTCTTTAAAATTTTATTGGGTAACTTAAACAATTAATAATCCGTGTTTCTACCGCGAACACTAACAACACAAGAACATCGGTTTGGCATACTCAAAATGAGTTCATCCAAATCACGCTGTGGAATGGCCGCCCATGTTCGTTGCAACAACAAAAAAAGGTCTTCTTGCGACTGGATACCCTCCATATTCGGCAGAGCTCTTCTCTGTAGCATATCCCATGCATGCTCAATCGGGTTCAAGTCTGGCGACTGAGCAGGCCAGGGCAGGACATTGATGTTAGCTGCGGCGAGAGTCTGTCTTACAACTCTTGCGGTGTGCGGTCGTGCATTATCATGCATTAACTGAAATAAGGGACCGATTTGCACTTGTAGAGGAACGATGACGTCTGATACAATCGTGTCAGCATAAATTTGAGCGTTGAGGTTGCCTCTGATCCAAATCAACTCAGTTCTTCCGCCGATCCAAATACCCGCCCATACCATGATGGTTCCACCACTATAAGGATGGACTTCCTGGCAGGATTTTAATCGCTGTTGGCGTCCAGGGGTTCTCCAGTGTCGTATACGTCTTGTATCCGGTCTCATACCAAAACGAGACTCATCAGAAAAGCACACGAAACGCCATTGTTCTTCTGCCCAATTTCTGTGTTCAAGAGCCCATTGATATCGAATCCTACGATTGTGCATTGCTATAGGTGGTACCCGTAGCGGTCTTCGGGAATGAAGGTTCACTTCATGCAAGCGGTTTCTGACTGTTTGGTCGCTAATTAAGTTCCCTGAAGAGTGATGAAGCCGCACGGCTAACATCATGGCGGTTATTGTTGGAGCTCTTCGAGTTAAGATTTGAATGTATCGGTCTTGTCTCCGTGTGGTGCAGCGATACCGTCCTCCATGGCGCTCAGCCACGGTACCAGTGCTTCGGTAACGTGTCCAAAGTCGACTGATAACACTCTGACTTGTATTCAGAGCTAAAGCCACAGTACGTTGCCGGGAACCAGCTTCTATCATTCCCACGGCTCTGAGCATTTCTTCCCTGCTTAAATGACGTCGCCGCTCCATAATAACGTTGGTTTTAATCAGTAGTAGGGAAACAGTAGCACTAATAATGTCTTCAATGCGTTGTATGTTTTTATAGGGAAAATATTGACAGCTGATTTTCATCTTTTACTCGAATTTGATTCACAGTTCCTGATTCAAATTATGAAATGCACCAAAAAGGATCCATATAAATTTATAAAATCATAAATTTATTACAAAGCCACATCTCAATCTCAAGAAATCCGCATAAAAATGCTTGATCCCTAGACACTTTTGATGTGTGTAGATACTGTTGGTTTAAATACCTATATTTAAATGGAAAAGCGGTTTGGAATCTAAATTAAGAAGTCTGTCTGAAAGTCAAATATTTGCACAAAAATAACAAAAGCAGAACAACCTTTTGTATTGAACATTAAGATGATTCTCCTTGTGGTATTGTTCATTTATAATCATCATCATCGTCATCAGCAGCCGACTTTCGCCAACTGATGAACAAAGTCGTCTCTCAGACTTTGTCTTTAAGATTGGTCTTCAGTGTACATCCGAAGCCAGCTATTTTGCCGATGATATCATGAAGTGCATTTTAGTAATTAGTTATTCATCAAATGTTAATAATAGATTTTAATGAAATAACCTTTCCGCGGAAATGAGGAAAATATAACACTCAACAGGAAAGAGAGGAAGGAAGAGAGGCCTTTGTCCTGCAGTGTGATGATCATGGCTAATAATGATCATTAAAATTCCGGTAAGCTTAAACTTGACAGTAATTTTGTAAGCTCCTATTGTGTTAGACAGTAAGAATACGAAAATTTCATTAACAATAGAACTAGGCAAGTAGTTCAAGACCAATGCGACACAGAAAATGTATCGAATAATTAAAAAATGTTTGGTGCAAACTTAAATCAGTAGGTTGGTGAATTGGAAAGTATTTTATAATTCAATATGCATGCAGCTCAAATAATATGATTTAAAAACTTATCACAGACCATTATACAAAATAATTGTATGTAATAATAAGATTAAAAGAAGTTTTTGCGAAGATTATAATGTAATAGGTTGATACCTATGAATTTTGGATTTGACAAATATTTACTCCACGCGGGAATCGAATCCCTCTTTGCTTTGCAGTTCGGCATTGTGACCACTCTACCATTCAGGTCGTCTGCAACCATTATATTAATAACGATTTATGTAGTAATACACCTGCCAGTCAAATTGCGTACGTAACCGATAGTCATGCACACGCATATGGTGCAGCACCGCATTAATGGATTCGCTATGCTAATTCGGCGAGGACTTATAGCACGATCGGTTCGATACAAACTTAAAGATTTAAAGAACCAGGGTCGGATCGGGTGGTTCGTGCCTCTAGGCTTATGTACGTGGCCCGCACCGAATATAATTGTGGTTCCGAAACATCTGGGTGGACCAAAATAAAAGGTGCAGAAGAGTTGTTTCGCATTGCCAAAGATCTGATCAAGTTTAGTAAATTGGTAGTCGATCCACTACTTATAGAGGCACTTGAAGAAGAAATAATATAAGCCAAGGACTTCATAAACTACGATGCGTCCTTGGTTCTTTAAATATAAACCATATTGTCATATTTTATTTGAATTGGGCCCTTAATATCTAAGGTGCCCTGGGTTGAGGCACATAAAGCCTATAGATAAATACGACTCTGTAAAGAACAATTGAACAGGAGTCACGTCATCCGATACCTCGGTCACGTTTCGGAAGCAATCGAAAAAAATAAATGTTAAACATAGCGGTTTCCAACGTCAATGTTTTTTCAAACGGAGCCTAGTTTTATACATCTCACGGTCGCAAGACTTTTGCATTACCTGATTTGCTTACAGATATAGAAGCTGTAATACAAATTGGGGATGTGTGTGCCGTTGGAAGTTTTACGGTCATGGTTCGTCGACAGGATGTTTCGATAGCCTTATAACGTATGATAAATATAGCTCGTTGACAACTGAGCAATGAATTATTGATGAAGGAGAATCAATTATTGCATGACATAATTTAATGGTGAGTTGTGTCAATGGAATTAATAGATACTAGCGGCGCCCCGCGGATTCACCCACGTAGTTCCCGTTCCCGTAGGAATATGAGGATAAAATTATGGTAAAAACCTTCCCACTGAATCACTCTATCTATTAAAAAACCGCATCAAAATCCGTTGCGTAGTTTTAAAGATCTAAGCATACATAGGGACATAGGAACAGAGAAAGCTACTTTATTTATACTATGTAGTGATAACTAAGAACGTCTTTGAAGAATCACATTTTCGAACCATTTCTTGATACTCATTTATTCATTTTGGCCTCCAAAAATACTATTGAACGTCATGGAGATTGCAGAAGATTACATAAATGAAAACATTAACATGCATTTAAACGTAAACATTTCAATAATAAAGAACAGATATTTTTAATACAAAAGAATAGACCAACAACGAATAGAATATAGAATTTTCACTTTTTACAACGACAATAGCGGAGCAACAAGTACAAAGCAAACGGAGGTCACTCATTCAATTTATATATCTAGTTTCAAGAAAGCGTGCCGACTATCCAATCTATATTACAATTATAGAATAATCCCACCAAAAACATTCTGTAAAAAACTAGCCAAGTCTCGATGGAGCTGCTTGTTTAACTCTAAAAAGTAATGAAATCTAGACAGACTCGTACCAAGTCTAGGGTTCCTTACTGCGATTTCTTTATTATTATAGTTAATGTTGTGTGACTTGCTCGTTGAACATTGTTTAAAACGTTAGTAGTGGGCACAAGTCAATTTTGTTTACACGTAATGTTATAACATTATTAAAATACGCAGCTTTATCAAGCCTACAATTGACTAGATATTAAATCAACGTTTTTCAAGTGGCAATTTTCTATCGTCAATGGGTAGCGGTTCTGGCGACAGATTGGTGCAATAGTGTCAAGGAGCACCTAGTTTTGTACCCTTGTGTACATGTGTACCCTTCATCGGCCAAGTCACACAACATTAACTATAATAATAAAGAAATCGCAGTAAGGAACCTTAGACTTGGCACGAGTCTGTCTAGATTTCATTACTTTTTAGAGTTAAACAAGCAGCTCCATCGAGACTTGGCTAGTTTTTTACAGAATGTTTTTGGTGGGATTTCATTTCTTTTTGTTAAAACTTGTTTATATTGATTTATTTTATTAGATTTTCTTATTTGACACACTTATTTTTTAGGAGTAGTATTATATTATTAAGCGCCCCACGGTTTCACCCGCGTAGTTCCCGTTCGCGTTTCCGTGGGAATTTCGGGATAAAAAGTATCTATACATAAATAGTTTTAAGCTACCTCCCCACAAATTGTCAGCCAAATCAGTTCAGCTGTTCTAGAATTATAATTCCCGTTCCCATTCCCGTGGGAATTTCGGGATTAAAAGTATTCTATGTGCTTCTCCTGGTTCTAAGCTACCTCCCCACCAATTTTCAGCCAAATCAATTCAGCCGTTCTTGAGTAATAAATTCCCGTTCCCAATCCCGTGGGAATTTCGGGATTAAAGTATTCTATGTGCTTCTCCTGGTTCTAAGCTACCTCCCCACCAATTTTCAGCCAAATCAGTTCAGCCGTTCTTGAGTAATAAATTCCCGTTCCCATTCCCGTGGGATTAAAGTGTTCTATGTTCTTGTCCTGGTTCTAAGCTACCTCCCCACCAATTTTCAGCCAAATCAATTCAGCCGTTCTTGATTTTTAAATTCCCGTTCCCAATCCCGTGGGAATTTCGGGATTAAAAGTATCCTATGTCCTTTTCCTGGTTTTAAGCTACCTCCCCACCAATTTTCAGCGAAATCAATTCAGCCGTTCTTGATTTTTAAATTCCCGTTCCCAATCCCGTGGGAATTTCGGGATTAAAAGTATCCTATGTCCTTTTCCTGGTTTTAAGCTACCTCCCCACCAATTTTCAGCCAAATCAATTCAGCCGTTCTTGATTTTTAAATTCCCGTTCCCAATCCCGTGGGAATTTCGGGATTAAAAGTATTGTATGTCCTTTTCCTGGTTTTAAGCTACCTCCCCACCAATTTTCAGCCAAATCAGTTCAGCCGTTCTTGAGTTACAATTCCCGTTCCCATTCCCGTATAATTCCCGTTCCCGTTCGATTATCCTAGTTTTTATAGTTTTCCCTTTATGTGGCCATTAAACCCTAACTCTGTACCAAATTTCAGCTCTCTAGGTTTATGGGAAGTACTAGTTCTATTTTGATGATCATGAGTGAGTGAGTGAGTGAGTGAGTGAGTGAGTGAGTGAGTGAGTGTCTGTCATAAATACGAAACTTTGCTTTCGCTTAACTTCGGAACTAAATGACCTACAGACTTGAAATTTTATTTTAAGTATGTGATTGTATAGCTTACTGGATGACGAAAATTTCAGCATTCTAGTCCTATCCAGAGGTTGTCAAATAGGGGCCTGAAAATGCGGCGAAAGGGTTCCTGTAAAGGATGGTACGGCAGTGTTTGCTTCGCGCTCGACTTGGCGGGGGGCACTGCCGTGCCCCCAGATGTAGCAAAAAAGGCAGATTCGTTCTCACTAATGCCCTAGTTATTTTCGCTTTTAAATGACTGAAAACTTGTCGAATAAATATTTGAATTGAATGAAATAGATCATTGTAATATTCAATTTATAGCTATTGATATTTGTAGACTGTTACCGCATCACTGCCAATGTCAAGTATACCTATTACCATGATACAGAAACGAATTTAAATATTGATTTTCTAACCAAATTAAGCAGTGCAGTGTTTTGTATTCTGGGATATCCATTTAAAGCTTTGCTTAATTAGAAACTAGATGGCGTTGAATGTAATGTCGTAAGAGTTGTATAAAACAACTAGGTTTATAATAGTAAAAGTGATAATGCTAGAAACAGCACAGTTAAGTTTCGAAATGGCACACAACACCGAGCGATTGTGGTCGCCTACACACATCCTGCCTCTACAGACGAGATCTCCATTGATTCATTAAAAAGTTGATTCATACAATGGTCCAAGAAAATTATATACAATTAAAATACTACAATAATGGCATGGTATATTAAAATAAGAATAAATAATAAAAAACCTTTTTAAAAACAGTTTTTTTTGCATTGTCATGGGTTACATAAGTATGCCAAATTTCAGCTCAATCGGATAACTAGAAGTGGTCGAAAAATGGCTTGCAAGATTTGATTACAGACAACGGGACAGGTGAAACTAAATAAAAGCTTGGAATAAAAGAAGTTATTTAAGAAGTTATAATAGTGTTACTGAAAGAATGAATATTCTTACTGTATTTGATCATTCTGTTATTACAGCCATTTGTAAATACCACTGCATAGGAATTTAAGGATAATAAATTGCATATTTTGCACTGTCGCTTTTGCGGTTTGAACTTCCTGCTAAATCTGTAGTACCTTAACGGCTTCAATTCCTTCTGAGGGATTCATGTTTACTATTTTCCTTACACGCTTCGGGGCTTCGATTACCAATACGCACGTAAATTTCATCTAAATATATACATATAACTAAAAGGTGACTGACTGACATAGTGATCTATCAACGCACAGCAAAAACCACTGGAGGGATCGGGCTGAAATTTGGCATGCAGGTACATGTTATGACGTACGCATCCGCTAAGAAAGTATTTTGATTAATTCTACCCCCAAGGGGGAGAAAAGGGGGAAAAACTCAAATTCTGTCGGAAGTCATTATTCCAGACAAGTTAAAAATAAAAACAATATATTCATTTAATCACCACAAATGTTTGTCTCTGTCTGGGTGTGTGTGCGTAGTTTCTGATACCCTAGCTAGATACAAGTTTCGAACTTAGTTAGGGGTCAGTTACTGTAATGAGATGATGGAGTGAATGATTATGATTATTATGATTAAAAAAAAACATAAAAGTGAGTATGAATACGTTAAAAGCATTGAATCATGTCTTTGAGGCGACCAAATAGCGTAAACATAATAGAGAGAACTCATAACAAACATTGAATCATGGCTCAAAGACGACCAAGAGAATTAACACCTGTGATTAAAGACAAACATGTGTATAAAGTTATGAATGAAATGAATCATATTATTTCTATTGAAATATCTTATATTTCTCGTAAACTTAGTGTTTATGTATGATGATTAATGTATGATATTAGCAACCCCCTCCGGTTTTGTAGTTAGTTGATATTATTTGTTAGTAAAAATGTGTCATAATGTTATTATAGTTAATATTTAATAACGTGAACGCAAACAAATTCATTTTATTATTAGTTATGATTAAGATTTTAAATAATGTAATGGTCAATATAGAAATAGATTCATCGATGAGATAAATTATAAGATAGTCTCTATGTAAAAATATTAATTTTAATACAAATCAAATATCACAAGTTTGTAGAATAGTAAACTTTTTTACGATTTTAGAGAGCTCATTTAAATTTTAAATATGTATAACAATTAATCTAAACTTTCTGACGGCGCGATACTAATAAGGTTTATTTTTAAAACTCTGAATGCGAATTGTGTAACACTTTTTCATTTGCATAAATGTATAAAACTAGTAGCGCCCCGCGGTCTCACCCGCGTAGTTCCCGTCCCTGTGTGAATACAGGGATAAAATATATATATAGCCTATGTCACTGAGGGTGAATGTAGCTTTCTAATGGTGAAAGAATTTTTGAAATCGGCTCAGTAGTTTTAGTTTCAGAGCCTATTGGTTACAAACAAATAAACAAATCTTTCCTCTTTATAATATTAGTTTAGAAATGCCTCGAAGTTTAATCCATGATAGCTTTGCTTCTATCGTAGCGTAATATTACATAGCCTTCCTTGATAAATGGGCTATTAAACATTAGGACTCCCTCAGTTTTTTTCCATTCCTATCATTGCAATCCACTTTTAAGACTGTTTTATTATTATGTCAAACGGGCTTTTCTCATGAGCGTTTCCGTGCTTCGGAGAGCACGTTAAGCTGACTCATGTAACAACATCGACTGTCGTTATGGATAGTTACAGCCCTCATGTCTAATAAAAAGATATCGCAACAAACACGAGGAAACTGGCCACTTACGAGTACATTATGTCTACTAGTGTTTATGTAATGTCACCTAAAAAGAACATTCACATAATACATCAATGTCATCTTCAATTATACCATAACTAATCAATTCATTAGACACACCAACTTAACATAACAAAACAATAGAAAAATCAACACATGGTGCTTCTGCAAACCCTTGCAAGTGCTACTAATTGTGTACATGCAAAGTTTAAAACGGGCACACACCATTGACGGGCATAACATCACTATTGCTATCAGTATAAGGGTCATTTTGAACAGATTTGTTTGTCAGTTATGACGTTTCGTGATTGGTAATTTTAGCCGGTATTGAGTCACTGGCTCGATATGACTAGACGTGTGAGTTCTTGACCTCTCGTATCGTTCGTGGTTTCGCTTACAACTCGCCAACCAGCTGTAATTAGTCCCGCGGTTTGTAGTTGTGTACAATTTGCTTTTTTTATTTATTTACTGATGATATATTATACAGCATTTACTATTAAAAATGTAGTATCTACTGTGGACTAGTTAATAACACATAGCAATGCGTTTAATGGACTGAGAACATGATACAGTTTTAAACTTATTTTAGTTGCGTTGAAATTACTGACGGCTTTACTAATTATGCAATTGCAGAAATCAAACCTGCTTGGGAAGTTTTCTTTTAACATGAAGAACTTTACGAGATGAGGTATCTTAAAGGGATTTAAAGCGAATAATTCTTTTAGAGATAACATAAAAAATAAATGTAAAGTATCAACTTGTAAGACCCTACTGCAAGACAAAGACCTCTCTCTACAGTAAGGTGTGTGTGATGTATAAGCGTAATTATCACGCATGCCCAATACGTGCTGGTTATCTCAAAGACTTAGATAGGAAAATAGTAAACAAACACGCATGCTTGTCGCAAGCACATGCCAGACGTTAAGAAACAAATGAATCCCATATATTCCCGACACCAAATTAAAAAGAGACCTGACATATCTCTCATTTCAAACGTATTTGATGGGTTTCTTCAAACCGACCCACACCGGATGGAAACGATCATTGTTTCACGGAACTTCTTCAATAGAACATGCCGTTTAGAAACTACACTTTATTACACAATAAAAGAAAAAGAAACCATTTCTATATTAAATTAACACGGTTCGATGCTTTAGGAACGTAGCAGACGTTTATTTTCTAAACGTAATTAGATAGATAAAAAATTGGTCGAAAATTTGCTTTTAAAATCTCCATCACAGTTTTAGCCGCATCTAATGATGCTATCACGTTATGATTTAGATAGTTTTGTATGAGATATTTATTGTTACTGTGCCTTGTGGCACACCCGGGGTGAAGGACTGATGGACTATCAAATGCAAAATCATTTTTCCAAAACGACCTATAAGACTCCATCCTCCACAGTTAGGAAGAATAGGCGTAGTCAGTTGTATTGGTAATTTCAAACATGAACCAACCAGAAAAACCAATAGCAATGGCAATGGTGGAGTTCAAGAATATAATCAAGAAGTAGAGAGGTTCTCTATTCGACATGTATGTTTTTTTCTTTTTTTTCTACATACAAATACTTATTAAACCTCGAGGCGCTATTGGCATGACATGTGGATCAAATCTAACCACCTTAGCCAACGTACATTTAACCAAAAAGCAGTCAAAACCAAAACACAAGCCACAGGCAGGTGATATTATTAATACCACCTGTCGAGAAGACTACAATTGTACAAACAGGTGCTATCAATGAACGACACAGTTTTAATTCGTATTACATAACCTCGTGGGTGGAAACGAGAACTACAGATACTATTGTGGCACAAAACAATACATTTGTCACATTTGTTACGGTACACTAACTGCGGAAAACTAGTTAGTTTGTTTTAATTAGGTTTAACAATGATAAATAAACTATAGATGCGTTGCTTTGCAGAAATGGCAAATCAAAAATGAAGTTTTTGCCGACTTAAAAGAAATCTAAATTACATTGAGAACTTAGCGTAAACGACGTAGAAAATGACTGGAAAAGTTTCGAGCTAGAAAGAGACTGCCAGATTCTTGCTCATAATCAGAATAGCGGCTTTTTTGAGTCAATCAAATTATATTAATAAATCCAAACGATGACACTAAGTGAAATTACAAATTACACACGCCGGCAAAATTAGAGGAACGTTACTTAATTTGCGAAAAAAAAATGTTTTATTTTTATGATTAAATAATATAAATTATATTAATATAATATTTTAGGTAAGCGGGAAACAATAAAATAAAATTAAAGAGTTATGAATGATTTTTTTCATAATGTTATAAATAGTACATTTTCAAAATGAGGAAGGAAAAGTACCTAAATTACGTCATCAAAAGTCCCGTAATTAGCATGATGCATCAATTAAGGCATAACGTTTAATTGCTTAATAGCACACTTTAAAAAGTCACTGAGGTCAAACAGGGGGAATCAGATTTTGAATTAACTATAGTTCATTCATTTAGCCGTGAGACAAAATGTAAACAAAGAAATACTGGTTGTCAAACTTTTAGCTCTTTTAGGCGAAAAAAATATTGCTTTTTTAGAGTTATAAATATGAAAGTAAAATAAGACTAAGTAGGCATCTTTGATAAGTCGTCTATAAGTAATTTAGTTTAGTGTAAAAATCAATAAAAAGGTAATAAACAGGATGAGTTGAGTACAAGTAAAAACAATTCATGTAAGCACTTGAATTGTTTTACTACAAAATAAATAAACAACTATTTATTGGTGATCCTCAGAAGAAGAAGAGCTCCAACATGGATTTTCCTTTTTTTCTTTTACAAATCGGTAAACGGAGGCTCGTGAAGTCGTTATACACAATATAATTTTTGTAGGGATACGAATCGTCAGTCTCCGTCAGTCTCCTTATCCGTAGAACGTCTTGGTGTATGTTTGGATCTTCGGCGAAGTAAAAGTGCAAGCGCTGTTTGAACCAGGTTCACTTATTTTCATCAAAATCAACGTTCAGATAACAGAAATTTAACGATAACTGAATATAAAACATAATACAATAATTACTTTAAACAAAGAATTATCAAAAATTTACGTATAGTAAACTTTACTATATAATCGGGAAGAAAACACTCACGTCAACAAGTTCTAAAAAAAGAGTAAAAATGACGGGTACAATCCGGCTAAATACGAAAACTATTAATTTTACTTTCATTACTTAAAATGACTGTTCACCTTCATTTAGTAGTATTAAAATGTATCCATAGTTTGAGATTCACAGCATTTTTAGGTTTTAGTAATGTCAATTATCATCGTCATTACTATTACTACCTTAGATAAAGAATTGGTTTCGCTGTGTTCGGTAGGTATCGCCGACGTGGTCAAATGCGGCAACAAATACTACACGTACATACATACCCGGCGTATCCAAGCCAGTCATACTGCAAGCTGCCTGTGAGGCGTATGTTCCTAATGTTTTATTAAATTTTGAACATAATACGTAGTAAAATGTCAGTTTGCGTGGTGAAACTGTGTAAAAATAATACTTCAAGAACCAAATTTCGTGTAATCATCAAAAACAGTATACAACAAAGTCGCTTTCTATGTATGCTTAGATCTTTATAACTACGCAACGGATTTTGATGCGGTTTATTTTAATAGATAGAGTGATTCAGTGGGAAGGTCTTTAGCATATTTTATCCCCATATTCTTACGGGAACGAGAACTACGCGGGTGAAACCGCAGGGCGCCGCTAGTCTATATATATAAAAATGAAACCCGTTTCCCGTTATCACGTCGTAACTTGAGAACGGCTAGACCGATTTGGCTTTTTCTTTTGTAGTTTTCTCAGACTCTGTAGAATGTTCTTACGCAAAAAAATTAAGAAAATATCTCAGTTAGATTATAAAAAAATACATTTAATTTTGCATATTTTAAAAAACGCGCGTAACGTATGTCAACGTCATTCACAGCCATAGACCACCAAGCAGACGTACAAAATTAGGCCGCAGAACTCGAAATACTGCATTTTGACAAAATAAAGTAGTGCATCAAAGCTACGCTAAGGCGGTTCGCCGGGTCAGCTAGTATTGAAATAAAAAAAACGTAAAGTAACCTGAACCCTAAACACCATTTCCGCATAGCATCGTTGCAATTTGTTTTACACACACTATAGGTTATGAGCATGTCGACCTGTTTAGTGATTGTCGAAAAATTATCGTGAGTATCGTGACCACAGACAGACACATATATTAATATATTTACTCAAAAAATGCATTGTAGTACGACAGCTATCCGTTGGATTAGGCGTTTGTCTAATCATTTGATTCGGGCTGTTGTATATGCTTTGACAAAAAATCTCCGAGACGCATTACCGGTATTATTTTATGGCCAAAGTGTCTTATTCCCTACCAATTGCTCAAAGGTCGTGATTTCGAGTTTCCAATAACATAACATAACATAATCATTCACTACATCATCTCATTATAGTAACTGACCCCTAACTAAGTTCGAAACTTGTATCTAGGGTATCAGAAACTACGCACACACTCATTCACACACACACCCAGACCGAGACAAACATTTGTGGTTCACACAAATATTCACCCCGCACGGGAATTGAACCCGTACCGCATGGTGACCACTCTGCCATCGAGGTCGCCAATATTTCGACGCTGTTGCAAGCGCCATGATCACGGATGAACTGAACTGTTCATCCGTGATCATAATAGTTACTCGCTGGCAGTGTGAACATGCGAGTAACTATTAATAATATATGCATCTCATCAGGTATCGCGGTATCTAACCAATCTTTCATCTATGGTTGGTATGGTACTAAATAGTACTTATAAAACAAAGTTGCTGTCGCTGTCTGTCCGTCCCTATGTATGCTTTAATCTTTAAAACTACGCAACGGATTTTGAAGCGGTTTTTTTAATAGAGTGATACCAGAGGAAAGTTTATATGTATAATACATGCATGATATTGTAGAGAAACACTGATAAATCTAGGGGTTTCTAATGTGAAGTCGTAAAAAACTCATTTTTGCGCTTATATTGCAAAAGTATTTAATCTAAAAGAAATTTGCCTTTTACATGATTTGATTTCAATAAGTATTTTAGAAGATATCTTAGTTTTAAAATAACATTACAGCAAAATTATGATCAAGGCCACAGATTACTAAATAGTTACTACGACAAGGCGACCCGGCTAGTGCACGGTGGCACAGAATAACTGTTTTTTCACCGTCTACGTAAATGAAGTCGCGTGTCAAAATAATTATTACACGCGAACGAAGTTGAAGGCTAAAGCTAGTATGTTATATATTCTATATTTCAAAGATTAATTAAATATCAAGTAGTCAGTAGGGAGTAGTCTATGTATTATTGATAAAACATGACATACAAAATAACCTTTTTCATGGTTTGTTTACATTTTGTCTCACCGCCAAATGAATAGATTATAGGAAGATCCTTTTACATTAATTGGATTAAAATTGTTTTTAGTTCCAAATATGAATTTTAAACCGATTTAAATCACTATCACTACATAGTATAAAACAAAGTCGCTTTCTCTATAAGATTACTCATTAAATATGATAAGGTAATAAGGGTAATATATAAGGATAAGGTAAGGCTATACGAGTATACAATGCTAAATTTATTACACTCAAAGCACAAATATAAAATATATTTGATACACAATCCTATACGTTATAAAGCGTATTTTTAACTTAAAACTCCTATATTAATCACATTGGTTCGTGGCGGGGTTTGAACCAGGCACCTTCCGATTGGAAGTCAAACCCTTACGCCATCGACGCTCTGACAAAGCTAGTACTTACATGTATTTAAATCTGTAAATAATCCCACTTTCCACGGCATTACCATTTTAAGAGAATAATTTTCGAAACACCATCTCGATTTGGTTACTTTATACTGCTACACGATTCATATCTCATACATTCATATTCAATATAATGAATGGTTCTCGAAAACAAATGTCTTAAGTTTTAACGAGAATCTGAGTGTATATGTTGTACTATGTACGACTGTATTATGTACATAATATATGGACGATTTATGAAGCTGAAGTTTTGTTTGAACGCGTTAATCTCTAGAACTGTTACTTCGAATGTGAAAAAGTATATTTTGGTTTGGATATCTAATTTATAAGTCGGCTAGACTACATAACATCAAGCTACTAACCAAGAGCCAAGAACGACAATCCTACTAATATTATAAAGCCGAATGTTTGCGAGTGTGGATGTATGGATGTTTGTTCCTCTTTCACGCAAAAACTACTGAATGGATTTTTATGAAATTTGATATAGATGTTCCTCATACCTAGGAATAACACATAGGACTTTTTATCTCAAAATTCCCATGGGATAAGGTTTCACGCGGGTAAAACCGCGGGGCACAGCTAGTACCACATAATTCTACGACAAATCTATGCAGTAACTGACAAGACAAATCACAAACCAGTTTTGGAGTTTACATTTCAAGTAGCCACTGATTAGTGAAGGTAAGTATTCGCCAAGTATACGGGATCCAGGATACATTGACCGGCCAACAACTATTATTGCATTGTGGTAAATTGGAACTTCCTTTGGTCCAGACTGTAGGGAAATAGGACTAGACGAAGGTCTGAGTAGGTTTGGCAATAAAAGTGAAATTGCTTTTTAAGTACACATCTTCTGATGTTTGTTCAAAGATATTATATTTATTGGAATGAAATTGGTTAATTTGTTTGACCATCTCTGAAATGGCTGGACCGACTTTGACTAGACTTTTATCTAGCTGATGTAATAAGGAGTAACATAGGATACTTTTTATCCCAAAATTCCCACGGGATAAGGTTCCGTGCGGGTAAAACTGCGGGTCACAGCTAAGTAGTTTTAAATAAAAAATACCATTAATTGAGTCATTTTGTAAGTAAACTCATTGCATAAGACCTCAACAATCAACTAGTTGACTGACTGATAAAAGGTCCCTGAGTATAAGTAACCAATCCCAGTAATGTAGGCCACTGGGCCTACATTACTGGGATTGGTTGTAAATGGTACATTTTATTGTCATTTTCAATTAATGTTCTATTGGATCTGCGGTACAAGTTTGCTATTAAGGTGAGTCTAGCTAGACTCTAGACTATGTAATAAGCCTTTTATATTATGTATAAAAGTTGGCATTGTACATAAAACGAATATTTCTTAATTTTTTTTAAAGAATTCTTACGGAAACCAAACAGGTAATATGTTTTATGACCGGGACTGTACTTTAGAAGTACGAAATACTTATTAAATTATGACTGGGTGCCGAAAAAGGAACTGATCGCACTTTTTCCATTTTGACATCTTCCCAAGGGTGACGAAATGGGAATAAACCATATATAAAAGTAAAACATTTTTATTTGTTAAGTCACTCGTCTGTTCGTTTCGACTTATGTTTCAAACTGTTAGACCTATTTCAATGGGTCTTTAACAAGCAAATAGTTGTATATGAACAGCCTAGATTTCATCTCGAAATTCCCGAAGACTTAGCAGTAATTAAGACGGGTAGAAAAGTAAACTCTGAGACTAAACGCAAAGAGAACAATATGCTAATATTGACACCAACGAAATGAGATCACTCCTATTTGTAATGATTTGAAAGACACTGAAATGTAGGACGAGATAAAAGGAATTACATCTGTATCTTTATCAGACAGACTGATGACGTATAAAATACTAACCGTGCTTGCGTTTTTGGTATACCATCATATTTTACTACATCCTACTAATATTATACATGCGTTTGTATGTTTGTGAGTTTGTTAGTCTTTCACGCAGAAACTACTATATCGATTTAGATTACATTTGGTAGAGACGCGCCTTATAATTATGAATAACACATTGGATACTTTTTATCCCAAAATTCCCATGGGATTGAGATTCACGCGGGTAAAACCGATAGTTCAATTATTAAATTGGGCGATACACGTTTGCTCTTTTCTAAACATAGCTAGAGATTGAGATCACCAACACGTATTGAGCAAGCGTGGCGACTAAGTTTTTGACATAATTAACGCTTTTAACTGTAGTTTAAATTAAAAAATCTCCAGGAAATCAATGTAACCCAAACCGCGAAGTTCTCAAAGCGTACCGTGAAATCAATTTAGCGATATAACCGTTCCCATTTCGATGGTGCAATTTGAAGCGTTGCATCTGTTGCTTTTACCATAACAAACTTTTTATCTTAAACATCTTTAATGCATTGTAATATGGGTCATATTGGCGGAGCAATGTTCTTGTCTGTCCTAAAATTTGAGACGTTGACTTTAGACTTTGTTTTTGTGTATATCTGTGGCTGTTTGCTTATACGCAGTCTGCTGACGTTTTCACACCTTTAACTTGATGTGTTAATTATTGATAGGTATTTTGACTGTACTGTTTATGATTGGAATAATATTTTGTGATGTATTAAATGAAAACAATCTTGTATTGTGTAGGCAAGGTTGCTCAATGCGTGTTAGTGATCTCAAACTTCAGCCATGTTTGGAAACTAATCAAGTAATTAATCACAATTTTGGTGGGTAGGTGGATATTTCAAAAAACCGCCGAGGCGCTATATATCGCTTTTTAGCTTGCTTTTGAAAAGGCATATTATTATTTTAAGCTTAATTAAGTTACTTTCAAGGAATATAAGAAATATAAGATCATCATCATCAACTTAAGAGCTGTTGCTCTTGTCGGTGTAACAGGTGCCACTCCCTCCAGCTGCCCCTATCCAATGCAGTTCCTTCAAATAAATCCTACTAATATTATAAAGGCGAAAGTTTGTATGTATGGATGTTTGTTACTCTTTCACGCAAAAACTACTGAATGGATTTTAATGAAACTTTACAATAATCTTGCTTATACATCAGAATAACACATAGGATACTTTTTATCCCAAAATTCCCACGGGAACGGGAACTACGCGGGTGAAGCCGCGGGGCGCTGCTAGTATAAGATATTTATTTATATTTTCATACAATTAATATTTGTATAACGAGCTGATTGTTGTACTTATTATAAAATATAGCCCAGTAAATCATATTACGCATTCCACTGCAACCAGGAAGTTTACGCCGTAAGTTAAATCTTTGTAAACAAACGCCCATCTCGGGCTATTTCCGTCAATTAATGAGAAATCTGCATAATTTTATTACGACTTAATATGGAATTTAACCGATTCATTTTTATTTATATGTATATAATAACATACATAATAAAATCAACTAAGTTTATTATTTTCTGGGTTTTAAAAACTACGCACACACTTTTGTGAATCACACCAAATATTAATTTACCTCGCACGGGAATCGAACCAGCAACCTTTTGCTTGGCATTCTTCCACTTGGATCGTCAAGTCATATATCTCTATATTATTACTAGTTGTGCCCCTTGGTTTCACTAGTGTTAAACCCTCTCTGATGTTTTATTTAGCCTATAGCCTTCCTCGATAAATGAGCTATCCAACAATTATGTCTTTCAACAATTCGGACCAGTACTTTACTTTATAAGATTTGCGAGTTCAATGAAACAAAATCTTCAGCTTAATATTATTAGTATTTCAAAAACATTTCAAATACATCTGCTACAATTAATGCCAGGTGTATTATTATATCAACCAAATGCGCATCCCTAAAGTTTTTATTTAATTTTTTGCAGTTGGCAACACACCGCACCGGTGCAAGCGCATGGCAGTTTTAAATTTAGAAATCATTCTGATACGTTGACTGGCTTTTAAATTTAGAATATCTATTGTATTCGAACTCCTCAGGACCTGTTTCTTAGTTGCCAGTATTGAGACAAAAAAGTCAAAGAGTTTTAATACGATATGGAATTGCCATATGGTAAAACTTGAGTTTAATTTAATTTATTGCCATACTGTAGACATTGACAACACATTTAGCGGGTGTGCCATACATCCACTTGTAAATTGATATCCTATTTACCATACATATAGGCAAGGCCACAGATAAACATCTAACTATACCAACTACGTTCACTAGCATTGAACGTACAGGATTTTGAACAGATATAAAAAAGATAGGCATCATGATTTTGTATGAGCAATGGAATTCAATCTACATTTACGTAAGTAGTTCATTAAAATAAATAAAACCTGCAGTAGAATAGAAAGTAATAAATAAATTAGTTTAAGTACTAAATGTATTGTAGTAAGTACTACTTATTGAGTGAGAATCTTTTCTGTGCCGACCAAAATTGGAAGCTACTATTGTCATTTAGACTCTAATGTAATTTGGATACATTTTCAATAAACTGACAACCAAAAGATGCGATTACAGCGACGCTGTCACCGGAACAGAAAAGATTGTGGCTCAATAGTTATTTTTTCAGTACGTAAATAAATAATACAACTTGGTATCAAAATAACAACTTACGAAGGATATAAGAAACATTTTTCCAAACCGTTCACTCAATATTCATCAGATATTTTGGGGTTTGACCTCCGTAAAGGATATGAATGAAGACACCCTTCAAAACTGCGATAAGAAACCCCCTAATACACACATCAAAAGTGTCTAGGGATCAAGCATTTTTATGCGGATTTCTTGAGATTGAGATGTGGCTTTGTAATAAATTTATGATTTTATAAATTTATATGGATCCTTTTTGGTGCATTTCATAATTTGAATCAGGAACTGTGAATCAAATTCGAGTAAAAGATGAAAATCAGCTGTCAATATTTTCCCTATAAAAACATACAACGCATTGAAGACATTATTAGTGCTACTGTTTCCCTACTACTGATTAAAACCAACGTTATTATGGAGCGGCGACGTCATTTAAGCAGGGAAGAAATGCTCAGAGCCGTGGGAATGATAGAAGCTGGTTCCCGGCAACGTACTGTGGCTTTAGCTCTGAATACAAGTCAGAGTGTTATCAGTCGACTTTGGACACGTTACCGAAGCACTGGTACCGTGGCTGAGCGCCATGGAGGACGGTATCGCTGCACCACACGGAGACAAGACCGATACATTCAAATCTTAACTCGAAGAGCTCCAACAATAACCGCCATGATGTTAGCCGTGCGGCTTCATCACTCTTCAGGGAACTTAATTAGCGACCAAACAGTCAGAAACCGCTTGCATGAAGTGAACCTTCATTCCCGAAGACCGCTACGGGTACCACCTATAGCAATGCACAATCGTAGGATTCGATATCAATGGGCTCTTGAACACAGAAATTGGGCAGAAGAACAATGGCGTTTCGTGTGCTTTTCTGATGAGTCTCGTTTTGGTATGAGACCGGATACAAGACGTATACGACACTGGAGAACCCCTGGACGCCAACAGCGATTAAAATCCTGCCAGGAAGTCCATCCTTATAGTGGTGGAACCATCATGGTATGGGCGGGTATTTGGATCGGCGGAAGAACTGAGTTGATTTGGATCAGAGGCAACCTCAACGCTCAAATTTATGCTGAGACGATTGTATCAGACGTCATCGTTCCTCTACAAGTGCAAATCGGTCCCTTATTTCAGTTAATGCATGATAATGCACGACCGCACACCGCAAGAGTTGTAAGACAGACTCTCGCCGCAGCTAACATCAATGTCCTGCCCTGGCCTGCTCAGTCGCCAGACTTGAACCCGATTGAGCATGCATGGGATATGCTACAGAGAAGAGCTCTGCCGAATATGGAGGGTATCCAGTCGCAAGAAGACCTTTTTTTGTTGTTGCAACGAACATGGGCGGCCATTCCACAGCGTGATTTGGATGAACTCATTTTGAGTATGCCAAACCGATGTTCTTGTGTTGTTAGTGTTCGCGGTAGAAACACGGATTATTAATTGTTTAAGTTACCCAATAAAATTTTAAAGAAAACTGTTATTTCAGTCTTTTTTTCGAACTTTAATGTTAGTGGTTCAAATGTCAAAAATCCCTTTATTAGGAAAATGGCAAATTTCTTTATTAATGCAAAGGTGACTTGGTTTATCGTTACTGTGACAAACGAAAACACTTTATTTGATGAATCCTTAAAGAAAATTTTAATTAATATCAATCAGGAGAAAAGTTATTGCAAAAATATATGTTGATCCCTAGACACTTTTGATGTGTGTATTACGGGAGAATTCAGTGAAAAGGTTCCTTCAGCATTGAATCCTGATTCAAATATGGGTTTTGCTGATATTGCGTACGCTAAAGTAGGCAGAATTTTACAGATTACAAAACATTGTCATGGCTAGGTTGGAAACTCAATTGGCTTGATAGAAAATATCTGTTAGGCATGAAGAAACATTGATTTATTTGACCTCAACAACGCGGACAATTAATAAATTGGAACGTGCTGTTTACTGTTTTAGTTATGCTACGCCTTAGTAATATTATAAATGCGAAAATTTATGAGAAAGGAATAGATGTTTGCTGCTTTCACGTAAATACTACAGAATCGGTTTAGATGTCATTTGTTACAGATGTTCTTTACAACGAGGAATAATACAAAGAATACTGTTTATCCCGAAATATCCCATGAGATTGCGGTATCTTCGGTAAAATGCAAAGCACAGTTGGTACTTAAATCTATTCTAATATTATAGAGAGAAAAAAAATGTTTGTTTGTAACGAATAGGCACCGAAAATACGAAACCGATTTCAAAAATTCTTTTACCATGCTACATTGACTCTGAGGCTATATTTTATCCCTGTATTCCCTCGGGAATGGGAACAACGCGAGTGAAATCATGGGCGCTGCCAAATTATAAAAATAAAATGCTTGTGCAGTCACGTTGTTTATATTAGAATGGAGTCCTTCAAAACAAATATCATTATATCTTTTCCTTGAGACCTAAAAGAGCAATAATGGAAGAATTTCTAAAAGAATGTTTAATTTCTAAATGCCACAAGCAGGAAAATATTAAAGCCATCATCATAAAAGTAAATGGGGACTACGGAAAGTGCGACGCAGAAACTGCGGTTGGGAACAATTGCGGTAATTCTGTGAAATCTTTTAGAAAATGTATTTATAATTTAAGTATAATTAAATAACTGTTGCGCTCATAGTTTTCCTCGGGGACTTGCGACAAAACTTCTTCCATAAGTTTAATGCAGCATTGTGGTTTGATTATGGATTTTCTAGTTCAAAATTAAAGGATTAATTTCAATCTTTTACAAGTAGTTCTTGAGATAAGCAAACAAACTATTCAGCTTTATATTATTAGTTTTAATTAATTATATCTAAAATGTGACGAAACAAAAAAAATAATTGTCATATTTTCTCTACACGAATACTTACATGTAAAAACATCTCGACACGCAACTAACGTTCGATTTATTTTTCAATCTTTTTTTTTTGAACAAAAAATTGGAACACCGTTGAATATAAGTAACTTACTTTTAATATCTATGTAACTATGTACTTACAATCTCATAAAAAACGAGATCACCTTGAGTATATTATGCAAAATCACCGACCTAGCTATCAGACGTAATTTCGCGTAACAGTAATTACACACTAATGTGTTTCACCTTTGCGTATGTTTATTTACAACTACCATATATGAAGTCGGCACACACATCACTATCACTACATACATCTATAATATAAAAATGAATCGCAAAATGTGTTGGTAAGCGCATAACTCAACAACGCCTGGATCAATTTGGCCAATTCTTTTTTTGTTGTGTTTGTTATTGTCAGGAGAAGGTTCTTATGTAAAAAAAATCTGGAAAATCAACGGGAAAATTGGACCCGTGCGAAGCCGGGGCGGACCGCTAGTATAGTATAAAACAAAGTCACTTTCTCTGTCCCTATGTCCCTTTGTATGCTCAGATCTTTAAATACGCAACGGTTTTAGATGCGGTTTGTTTTAAAAGATAGAGTAATTCAGTGGGAAGGTTTTTAGCATATTTTTATCCCCATATTCCTACGGAGGAAACTACGCGGGTGAAACCGCCGGGCGCCGCTTGTATCATTATAATCACATATCATATAACCGTGTCTGTAATTTCAATGAATTAACTTCAACTAAACATTCTTTTGCTACACCTTTATCCTATTTCTAATTGAATTTTATGACTTATAGCGGCGTCTCGCGGTTTCACCCGCGTGGTTCCCGTTAAAGAATTTTGAAATTGGTTCAGTAGTTTTGGAGTCTTTTCGTTACAAACATACAAACAAATCTTTCCTCTTTATAATATTAGTGTAGATTAATGCAATATCCTATAGAAGATTCGTTTCTTCAAAAACCAATAAGAATTTATATTTAGGTACATAATCACACACGTAGCGTGTGAAAAATCAATTTCATTGTATTGAATCACGAAACATAGTATATTAGTCTATGGTAAGTACAAAAACAACCAGAGATATGTATCAAAGTTAGGAACTCAATCAGGAACTATCATTTTCCTAGGTATAATAAATTTTGTAGTGTCGTAACAAACCAGCTGCAATTCATAAGATTAGATAGGTACAGTCAGGATCAAAAATGATTAACACATTTAAATGTTCAAACTTATTTTGCACGTTCCAAAAAAAACCGTTTTAAAAATAAGCTTTTTTTAGCTTTTATTGCATTGTCATGGGACTTACATAAGTATGCCAAATTTCAGCTCAATCCGATTGACCAACTAGAAGTGGTCGAAAAATGGCTTGCAAGATTTTATTACAGAAACGGGACAGGTGAAACTAAATAAAAGCTTGTAAAATACATTTCAATTATTACGAAAAATGATCGAAAACTAAAACCTGACTGAAAAAACTTAAGTTGTAAGAAACAATAAAATGTTCATTGTAAAGTTCAGGGATTCTGACGACCTGGTAAAGGTTGCCGGAAACCGTTGGTTGCAGGCCGCAATAAGGCCGCAATAAACCGTCCCCGCTGGAAACACTTAGGAGAGGCCTATGTTTAGCAACCAACAACCATAGGCTGATAATGATGATGTATTTGATGTAATGAAAGTTATTACACCACTAGCAGCGCCCCGCGGTTTCACCCGCGTAGTTCCCGTTCCCGTGGGAATTTCGGGATAAAAAGTATCCTATGTTCTTTCCCGGACCATAAGCTACACCTGTACCAAATTTCAAGTCAATCGGTTCAGTAGTATAGCCGTGAAAAGGTAACAGACAGACAGACAGAGTTACTTTCGCATTTGTAATATTAGTTAGGATTAGGATTTAATGCAGATGGCAAAGTGGTGATTGTGCCGGACTGACATCCGTAAGGTAGCGGGTTCGATTCCCGTGCGGGATGAATATTTGTGTGAACTACAAATGTTTGTCACGGTCTGGGTGTATGTATTAATGAGTGTGTGCGTTGTTTCTGATGCCCTACATACAAGTTTCGAACTTAGGGGTCAGTTATTATAATGAGATGATGTAGTGAATGATTATGTTATTTTATGTTCATCTCAAAAATTCCGATTAACTTGTCAATATGATTAATTAAATTATTCAGCTTGACCATCGTACAAATAAAAATAATAAACTTCAAAAGGAAGCTGAAAGTTGCCATTAAAACCGGTTAGTTTCTTGTTACCATAATTAATTGTCGGGTATGGCAATACTTAACGCCGATCTGATATAACAATTACGGCCGGTTATAAGATTTTGAGTTTTGAAATACCTAGATGTGGTTTTAAAAATATATGTGTCTTAAATCTTCTTCTTCTATCGTGTCAATGGCCACAAAATTTATATTTAAGTAAAGAAAAAAAAAATATAAATAGTAAATAATACTAAATTTTCCCGGACCAAAACTCAACTACTTCCACACCAGCGCCATTTACCTTCATCAGGTTTTTTCGTGTGCAGGTGGAAGGGCACAACGGGCATATACTTAACAGTTGCATTCTCCTTTTAACGAATCGTGAAAACACTTTATAATTGCGATCACAAAAACCATTTCACCAATTTTGCAAACACAATTATTAAACATAGTAAATAATAGTCCACATAATCAGAGATCAATGTACTGTGATTATTTAAGAACAACATTACACATCACTTTGGTTGGGAGATAGGGAATCATTCTGGCAAAACGCCAATTTTGTACTGCACAATTAGCGGCGAAACTTAGCTTGGTGCAGTTCAGTTTCTACTTGCATGTTATTCATAACTTGTGTGGTGTACTGTACTTTCTATAGTATTTTTTAGGTCATGGTTGTCACTTGTCACCCGTTAGTTTTACTCTATCCTTTTATAAGTGAACCAAGACTAAAATATGACTAAGGGCTATTTTTTCCATCGCCTGATAACTTTTATTCGAGGAATAAAATTGACGTTTGACAGATTTTATATGAAATAACTGTCAAAATTTCGAAAGTATTCTTCGAATAAAGTTATCTGGCGATGGAAAAATCAGCAATAAATAACATTTTATTTTAGAAATATTAATAGCCATGTCATGTGGTCTACACATCAAACCATAACATACACAAATTAAGTAAATGTGTGTTTTAAACTTTAAACAAAAACCAAAACCCATCCCTCTCGAAAATCAAAGACTGCTCATATAAAATCAGTAAATATGGATTACTTATACCATAAATATATTGTTCTATGACAAAACACCGTACAATAACCATAAATAACACTTCAAAGTAACGTGGATCGCGTGCTGAGTGTCTACTTGGTCTGAATTATAGCCAACCTGCGTGGAACAGGCCATTTCTAATACATTATTTAGTGACCCGAGCCCCGCCTAGTGTATGGCGAAAAATATACTACTTATAGACAACAATCAATTAGCATTCATCACCTTAATTAAGGTCTTTATGGCTAATATTCATTGTTTTAAAAGGTCGGACTTAATATTAAGACTAAGCGAAGTAGCAAGTTGGATATCTCTTCAATTTCTTTACAATATTATAATTTAGCATTATGACATTTACAGCGGTTTCTGGGAGACTAAAGAACATCCAGAAAATAAGTAAAAAGTCTGTAAACCTTTGCCTAGCAGTGAGATAAAACTATCTATCTATACTTCTTTAGTAATATTATAAAGAAGGAAAGATTTTTGTTTGTAACGAATAGGCTCCGAAACTACAGAACTGATTTCAAAAATTCTTTCACTAATTTTAAGCTAATTTATCAGCGCCTATTTTATAACTTTTATTAGTCTATGTCACTAGGCTATATTTTATCCCCATATTCCGACGGGAACGGGAACTACGCGGGTGAAACCGCGGGGCGCTGCTAGTATTGTATAACTTTACCAAGCGCATTCTTAAAACTTAATCCAGACATATGTAGTTGTTCTTTATCAAATACTACTTACTAACTCAATGCAAACAAATCTTAATTAATACCAAGGTGAATCATTTGACCTCTAAGAGGTAAATATACTCGACTAACGTCTTCTTCATATCCGTTTCAAATACATAATTTAGGTAATCTACAGGTAAATGTAATGGAATGTAAGCAATGAACTCCATATTTCATAAGTGTCAACTGTGTTTTCGATCTCAATTTTGTTTCCTTCTGACCCCTAACTAAGCTCGAAACTTGTATTTAGGGTATCAGAAACTACGCACACACTCATTCACACACACACCCAGACCGAGATAAACATTATAATATTACATAAATTACAATCTATACTAGACTGATATAAAGAACTGAAAAGTTTGAACCCGCTAATCTTAGGAACTACTGCGTCTACGGCACGAAACTCATTCATCAAGAAAGGCTACAAGAACGTATAACATTAACGCTACGATAGAAGCGGAGCAGTAAAAACATTAAATTATAAATTTAAAAAATCCCCAACACAATTACTTTCAAACCCCCATTACTTTTAAACGGGTCAATTGATTTTCATCAAACATGTCTAAGAACACTCGCACGTAAGTCCCCTTTAATACAAAAAATCTCAATTAAAATCGGTTCATCCGTTCGGGAGCTATAATGCCACAAACAGACAGATACACACATACAGACACGTCAAACTTATAACACCCCTCTTTTTGCATCGGGGGTTAATAATTAACGTAACTAAAACCAAGGGGCACAGCCAGTAATACAAAAAAATAAACGTTATCTATGGATCTAACAGCTAACTGAACACAATACCAGATATTTACCAGAAATCAATAAAACTGGCTTTACGGGTCACAGTAACGGTAACTAACAATTAAATTAACTAAGTATAAACCTTTGTTATGAGACTTATGAGTTAACGAGAGCAACTGAGTCACTTCAACAGTAAAATCATCATTCATGCATTTACCGGTAAACGTTGCAACTTTCCATTGTTCGAAAATTATTGAGCAATCGAAGAACAAAATGCACGTGCAATACACAAATGGTCTCTCACTCTTACTGCCAAGTATAATTATATGCATTTCTGTATAATAATAGGCAATCTATTGCTTAAAATTTTAAACAATTTCAAAAAGAGTTTCGCGTAACTAAAATAATTAGAGCAACATATCATTAGTTGACTTTCCGCTACTTTCCAAAAACTCATTAGCTAAATATCCCACTTATGAGTAACTAGCTGTGCCTCGCTATATGCTGTGTTTTACAAACGCGGAAGCTTATCCCATGAGAATTTCGGGATAAAACATAGCCTATGTCCTCCCCGGACTATAAGCTACCCCTGTACCAAATTTCAAGTCAAATGGTTCAGCAGTTTAGCCGTGAAAAGGTAACAGACAGACAGAGTTTTTTAACTACTAACTACAGCTACAAAACAAACCTCTCTCCTCTCAAGGTATTCCGGATCAATAAAATGATTTAATAATACTTACCTTTATGCAAAACCTGTAGTACACTTTAAAATGCATAACTCTAAAAGCAATAAGTTGTCACTAAAACACAAGGCTAAAAAAGAATGATATTTTGATATTGCGTTGAAACAAACAAACTTAGCTTAATAATACTTATCACTACATACATAGTATAAAACAAAGTCGCTTTCTCTGTCCCTATGTATGCTTAGATCTTTTGATGCGGTTTGTTTTAATAGATAGAGTGATTCAGTGGGAAGGTTTTTAGCATAATTTTATACCCATATTCCTGCGGGAACGGGGACTACGCGGGTGAAACCGCGGGGCCCCGCTAGTAGGTAATAATACACTTACGAAAACTTCTAAGGTTGTGTGTGAAGTCGACTAACCCGCACTTGGCCAGCGTGGTCTCTAATTAATAGTAAGCTCGAGCCCCTCGGTGGGAACATATCATATATGAGCCGATCATTATAATACATTAAGGAATAAGTATAGATTTAACCTACTGTTAAAATCAAATCAGATAAAACAACGGCACGCAACTAGTGCATAGTTCAAGTGATTGTTAAAACAAAATACAAATACATTTGATTAGTCATACATGCAACTCGTGGCACAGTAATAATTGCAAATAAATACATAGTCATATTGCAGAATAAATACAAGTTGTAAATGTAATTTATTGACAAGCGAATCAACAATAATATCGTTTGTATCCTTTACACAAGATTAAATATGTCAAAGGGCTTCCGTATGGCTTTGGCCCCATACTAGCCTTCCAAAAGACCGGGACTCCTTAATAGTCCCGTGAATGAAAAGACGTTTGTATTAAAAGTACACTACACACAGAGGAGTGTGTATGAAGTCGACCAACCCACACTTGGCCAGCGTGGTCGGCTAAGGTCTAAACACCCTAATTCAGGGTAGGCTCGAGCCCCTCGGTGGGGACATATATGAGCTGATGATAACGATGATGATACATACGACACATATTTCATAAAACCAGGACCACATACGATCCCTCAATTCCCACAGAATAAATAGGGTTTTGCGAGTGGAAAACTGCGGGACGTTCTTAGTTAAAGATAAACATAGAATTGCGATGTTCAATGTGCTGATTTCTTTCCACAAACCGACTAGATAAGCAGGTTGGGTTAGTTTAAATGCGGACCATGCGATTATCGGAGTCCAACGGCTAAGGATTTCAAATTAGTCACCTACCTGTGACGGTTTACTTTTGAATTGACAAACAAACTTGTTTAGTGTAATATTAAGACTTCAACGGATTTAAAAATGGAAATGGATCGAAATGAATGGAACATTTATTGTTCACTGATTTCATTTTTGCGTTTATTCTTCAATATACTTAGGCGTACTTGAAGCGATTTCCGTTTAAGCACTATAAAACGTTATATTTTCCTATTAATAGGAAAATATTTTTTACAACCCAAACAGCCCTAACATTCTATGGGAAGTTGAGAAAAAATATCATCACCTCACTCTGAGTTTGGGACGTACCCTAAAAGTGTTTTAACTTAGTCGGCGTGTTTTATTATTATAGATATCCAAGCAGAATATCAGCTTTCTGGTATTAAAAGTCTCTACGCTAATCCGTTGTCTGGCCAACGAGCGGAAACTACTTTTTAAGATCCCTTCTTTGTTAGAACTACGGAACTCTAAAAACCGAGTGTTAGACTCGAAACAATAGCCTTGTGCATAAATTAATTTAAACCATAGAGTAGGACGTGCAAAAAAACGATACAATAACAAATGTCATAGCCATATGGCATGTCTGGTGACGTATTTAATAGGGCAATGTCAGCGGTACGTGAGAATGGGGTGTTTATTGTACTTCCCTCAATATAACGTGTACCGGTACGGGTATTCTACAAATTAAATAAAAATCTATATCTATATCTTCTAATATATAAAATTCTCGTGTCAAAGTTTTCGTTGCCATACTCCTCCGAAACGGCTTGACCGATTCTCATGAAATTTTGTGACCATATTCAGTAGGTCTGAGAATCGGCCAACATCTATTTTTCATCCCGAAATTCCCACGGGAACGGGAACGAGAACTACGCGTGTGAAACCGCGGGGCACAGCTAGTCTATCTATATATATAGAAATCAATTGCTGTTCGCTAAAACTCGAAAACGGCTAAACGGACTTATATTATCTTGGTCTTGAAATGTTCGTGGAGGTCTAGGGAAGGTTTAAAATGTGAGAAAAAAATCGAATAATTGCCGGAAACACGGGAACGGATACTACCGCGGGGCACAGCTAGTAATGTATAAAACATTGTAGTTTTTATAGTTATCATGGTTATTAGCACTCAAATTTAAATGATTAACGGGATATTTACCATGTATATTATTTATTTCGAGTTTCCGATATTTCGACGCTGTTGCAAGCGCCATGAGTCAGTTCATCCGTGATCATGGCGCTTGCAACTGCATCGAAATAGAAGTAGTATAAAACATTGTCTAAGAAGGCATATTTGTATAGTTTGAATTTTTGTTAGTTTGTATGAATAGGCTCTGAGACTACTGCATCTGCAGCCGAGTTCTAACCACTAAATATCTATGATTTTTTTCTACGAAATTGGATCACTTCTTGAGACTACAGCTCAACACTTTGACAATACTGGTAGTGAACAGTGGTAGTGTCATGGGCAATGAATACATAAATTACTACTAACCAGTTATAAAACAACATCCTCATCATCATCAGCTCATATAATGTCTCCACCGAAGGGGTTCGAGCCTACCCTGAATTAGGGTGATTGGGCCTTAGTCAACCACGCTGGCCAAGTGCGGGTTGTTCGACTTCATACACAAAAAAACGACATGATTTATCAAAAAAAAGGGTTTGCGATTTACGAGTATAACCACGGGACACCTAGTTTTATGAAACGAGACATAAATTTTGGAACAGAGGTTGGAAAACCAATTTCCTATTGTAGAAAGAATGAACAGTTAAGTTCAGGAGGTCGAAGTGTTGTGTGAACGACCCTTGGTTTTAACGATATTGTTTTAGCGTAAGACAGTGGTTTCACCGCGGGCGAGTGAGCGATGAACTATCGGCGAGTTTCTCGCCCAAGAAAAGGACAGTGAACGTACATTCCGCGTAAACGACCACTACCTAAATATTGAGGTCAACTCTGATGGCGAACAACAGAAGTTAATATTCGCATTGTTAGCTCGTCAACCAATTAATCATACGGGACAAATTATTTTCATAAATTGTTTTTAACCAGCAACGTTTTTATTGTTAAATATTTGTCTGTTGTTTGCCTTTGAGTTAAGTTATGAAGTACATATTAAAAAAATGATATCTTTGTCCGAAAAATCCCAGGGGATTGGGATTAAAGCGGGTATAAGCGCAATGCTAGTTCTTAATATAGGTACCATAAGTTAAGATATTAAGCATACGGAATACGTATTTAATAACATCAATGGCAAGACGAGAACGCTTGGTTTAACTTTAATTAATTATTAAATATAGTTGGGAACTTATTTTTTTCTATCCCTACGGATGTGACGTCACCGAGCCAAGGAAACGCGTTTTGTCCCTGCATGGAAGTCACCATTCCCATATCGTCTCCAAAGCAGTTACATCCAGAAATAACGTTATAACCATTATAAGTTGGTCTGGAGCTTCGGCCAAAATGTTGCAAACGTTTTAGAAAAGGTACAGAGGACACAGTTCAATATAAAATTGTCAATTCTATAAACAGCTGTTGACGAAGTGAGTGCGTTGCCTTCCAAATGGCGTTTTTTATATTTTTTTGCTGGCAATGGTAATGTTTGTTGTCAGTTATATTAAACAGATTACAGATGTATGGCGATGGAGGATAGGTAATTGGAATCACTTGATTTCCTTTGGAATTTGATGAGAAGTGACTTTAATTTCGTTGTCTGATAAGTCAATAATATTGAGTCATAATCTTTTCTGTGCCGGCGGCCAAAATTGTAAGCTCCTATTGTCATTTCGACTCTCATATCATTTGGATACATTTTCAATAAACTGACAACCAAAAGATGCGATCACAGCGACGCTGTCACCGGCACAGAAACGATTGTGACTCAATAACTATCCGAACATAATAAATCGTACACCGTCGTCTAATCAGAAAGATAAGAAAAGCTTTTACTATGGATATTAGATAACATATTATCATCCTTTATGTGAATAGCTACATAACAACACATCAAGACAAACAGGCACACTATTTTTTGTCTTAAGGAATCGAATCTGAACCAATGGCATAGTATGAAGGCTCACTATAACTACATACTCGGTCGTCAATAATTGCATATCCTGTGATAAATAATAATTACACTTAGATACTAACTAGAATATCTAGATGATTTCTAAAAACCTAAGAACTCGTTAAGTACTCACGTTTAGAACTAGCTGAGTAATATTAACAGAGACCCGCGGTTTCACCCGCGTAAAATACCAATCCCGTGGGAATATATGTACCACATACTAAACGTATAAACCTTACTCTTGAACCACTCTATCTTATTCTGAAAACAGCATTAAAATCCGTTGAGAAGTTTAAAAGATCTAAGCGAACAGACAGCGGTAGCGACTTCATTTTATCTATATTATATTATAAAGAGAACAAAAATTGTTTGTTTGTTTGTAACGAATGGGCTCCGAAACTACTGACCCGATTTCAAAATTTTTTTAATGGAAAGCTAATTTATCAGTAAAAAATAGTCATCTGTATTTGATCCCCGTATTCCCACGGGAACGGGAACTACGCGGGTTAAACCGCGGGGCGTTGCTAGCATAGTACTAATACTATGTAAAGAAGATAAGTTGATTTCTTGGCAACATTATATGCACCGGTTTAAAATAGTGCGTCAGTCAGTCACTCACCGTACTACGCCCATAAAATCTTTAGTCGAGTAATAACTATAAAAATATAACTCGAAAAATAAACAAGAACGCATCAACTCGTATTACAAAATACTCGGCGCATATGGTGTGAATCGTATGCAGTAGGAGCTAGTTAGGTATATAATAAAAATAATAATAAATATAAAAAACATACCTCAGCTGAGATTTGAATCTACTACCTTTCTTCCTAAGGTAGTCCCACCGCGCCCCGCGGGCGAGTGAGCGATGACCTATCAGCGAGTTATTCAGTTTTAAGCTATTGCATAGCATCTATCGAGGGTCTTGAGCGCGGGGACCGAATCCAGAAATTCCGTACCGAAAAAAAACCTCACGTTTTTATTATTTCTTTATCGAAAACGTTTTTTTGTAAATTTTCCAAAAAGTTTTTATAGTAATGTAGACAAAGTTTTTATTGTATGAAGTCCCAAGTACGACATCAAAATTTGTATATTGCAATACAAAAAAACAATTACTTAGTTGATAAAATTGCTATGCAATAGCTTTACCGCGGCAGTCCCCGAGTGCCACACGTTTTTTTTTCATTACTTAGGTATTTCATTGAGTTTGGGGTGACACCAATACAAAATCCGCCCCAGGTGCCACCATGCTAGCTACGCCACTTGGCCGACCCCTAATTCTAATAAGGGCCCTAATTATCATAAACCTACGTACTGTAATCGCTGTTTAAATTGTGAAAAAGAAAAGAAACTTGAAACTATCTTAAAGTTCCATCAAATATTTTGCGAGATCCACCACCAGAATTACAATTAACAAGCAATGAATCATGGCGCCTCGAAGACCGACCATTGTGAATCACTAGGAAATGAGAATGAATTAAAAACACATTCAGAAGTGTTATAGCATACGTTGTGAATACTATCAGCAAACACTGATCAACATCTTGAAATATACGAACATTTATGTAATTTTAACTTAGGGGATCCTATAATGAGATGATGTAATTATGTATGTTTTATTCCAAAATCTAAACATACCTATATAACTCAAAGGTGACTGACTGACTGACTGACATAGTGATCTATCAACGCACAGCCCAAACCACTGGACGTTTCGGACTGAAATTTGGCATGCAGGTAGATGTTATGACGTAGGCATTCGCTAGGAAAGGATTTTGATAAATTCTACCCCCAAGGGGATGAAAGTTTGTATGATGGAAGTCATTATTCCACGCGGACGAAGTCGCGGGCAAAAGCTAGTCACAATATATTTTCGATTTAAATTAAACTGAAAATGGACTATTTTGAACCATTTTCAGATTATAAGACTATTATATTATGTTCTATACTATTTATAATATTAGCTGGGGTAAGTCATTCATTAAAACATGAATATCATCCGTTAAGGATAACGGATGTCAGGAGTACGACGTTTCCGACAGGCTATTTCTTATTCAATATGAATATAGGATCTTATATTGTCAACCATTTGATTGGCAAGGAATTGCCTTCCCATAAAAATATGTTAAGTATCTAAAATATATAAAATTATACCAAAACCATTCTATACATTTGTGAAAACATGAAAATCAGTGCAGACAGACAGACGCGGCGGAAGCCTTTTTATTATATACCTATAGAAATATACCGTGTAATCCTTCTACTTATTGGGTCAAAGTGTCATAGATTAACTATTCATTATGTTATTACAGCTGTTAGTTTTCCATATCTATACTAATACATATAAAGCTGAAGAGTTTGTTTGTTTGGTTGAACGCGCTAATTTCAGGAATTACTTCTTTCGGTGTTAGATAGCCCATTTATCGAGGTTATTTTATCCTAAAATCCATAAATTCGGGTAAAACCGCGGGGCACAGCTGGTACTAAATAAATAAATAGTGATGATTGTTAATGAGTTCAGTGGGTTTGCATTTACCGGAAACGCCGGCGGACATCCTGTGATATTGGCGCTTTTACTCACATAATGGAATACGCGCGTTTTTTCGCGTAAATAACTAAAAAAAATGTTCCATCTCGGGTACCTACGTATCTTTGGGTACACAACCCTTTTTTTTATCGCTGTGAAAATGCATCGAGTTGCATACCACCGTAAGCCGATAACGGGAAGACTCTCGGTGGTTATGTGGGGCTCTCCCAGCCAGAAGGGCTGGGCCTACCCACTAAAAACACAGCGACTTCCGTCCGCGTTATATTGGGGTACCGTAGGATCCCGAGGGGGATTACTACCCCCCTCCCTGAAAGGACGTCTCCGGAAGTGAAGACGTCTTGGGTACACAACCCTAAAACAGATTCCAATAAATTAAGAACCACCTCTTTTTAAGTCTCTTAAAACAATTATAATAGGTACTATAATTTTAGAGGTCTAATAAAAAAATCGCTTTAAAATCTGTTATGTAGGTACTTAGTTTTAAAAACATAGGGACGGACAGACAGTGACAGCGACTTTGTTTCCTATGTAGTGATAATACATAATGTTTTAAAAGCCTATGTAATACACATAATAGAATATTTAAGTTCATTCACAGTTTAGTTTTTATAGTTATCATGGTTATCAGCACTTGAAATATCAGAAACTTGAAATAAGTAATATACATGGTAAACATCCCGCTAATCATAATAATTTTAATCATTCATAGATTTCGTTTACTTAATTAAAATAATTAAACATTTAGCTCCAAGCTTAGTTAGGGGTCAGTTACTATAATGAGATGATGTAGTGAATGATTATGTTATGTTTATGTTATGTTATGTTATTTTTGTACAGAAATATTGGATATATTGGCAAATAAAAAAATGGGAAAGTATAAAAAAAATCTATCTATACCTATATCCTACTAATATTATAAAGGCGAAAGTTTGTATGTATGGATGTTTGTTACTCTTTCACGCAAAAACTACTGAATGGATTTTAATGAAACTTTACAATAATCTTGCTTATACATCAGAATAACACATAGGATACTTTTTATCCCAAAATTCCCACGGGAACGGGAACTACGCGGGTGAAGCCGCGGGGCGCTACTAGTCATATATAAATATATCCTACTAATCCTAACTAATAGTATAAATGCGAAAGTAACTATGTATGTCTGTTAACTTTTCACGGCTAAACTACTGAACCGATTGACTTGAAATTTGGTACAGGGGTAGCTTATGGTTCGGGAAAGAACACTTTTTATCCCAACATTCCCACGGGAACGGGAACTACGCGGGTGAAGCCGCGGGGCGCTGCTAGTAAATAATAAATAAAAAAAATTATCAACAAAATCTAAATATAACGTAACATAATCTCAGTCTGGGTGTGTGTGAATGAGTGTGTGCGTAGTTTCTGATACCCTGGTTTCGAACTTAGTTAGGGGTCAGTTACTATAATTAGATGATGGAGTGAATGATTATGTTATGTATGTTGTCAAGTATTTAGACTATTAGTTTTGCTTAGTTACAGTCTAGAATAGTTTCAGATTAGAAAAATTATATTTTTTTTACATATCTAACTATCATATCAAATTACGATTTATAAAATTATATTAAAGTAGGTGACTTGTTAGATGGAAAACTTTGATATTGTTTTGGATTTCATCTGCTAGCCACATAACAACCATATAAATAGAACAAGACTGCAAACTCATTAGAATGCAGAGTTAAGTACTTTTTTACATAAAAATGCAAATACCCATAAATGTTCAAGTAGGAATACTACTTCTTAAAATAAACAATCAAAAATAGTTAAAATACTCACTAAGTTCTCGAGTTCCAACGCTATCCTTTGTCAGTGCGAGTAAAATGAACAAAATATAGACCAGTCGAACACAAACACCACACATCGTTCCGTTATTAAAGACTCTTGTCATTATTTCACTTATTTCCTTACATTTCACGACATAAACAAATTGGAAATTAAATAATTAGCACGGCACTCTATCATGAATTAAAAAATAAATATAAAACTGCACACTTTTCAAACGAAATCAAATAAACATAACAATGAAAGTACGAACATCAGCCATCCATCCATTCAAAGAGTCGTAAACAGACTGACTGACTGAGTGAGTAACTAATTGCTTGCTTGCTTGCTTGATTGCCTTGTCTAGCCCCTGATGAGCCGCTGTCACCCTGACGCCTGCCCTGCCTGCCATTGTGAATGAATGAATGACATTGACAGCACAAAAAATCAATTTGACGTGACAGATGATTATGACAAACAGGCATTTGCAGACATTAAAAAAGTTTATGTGTAGGCGCCATCAGATGGCGCTGACGCATACAACACAAAACTCAAATTCAAATACACACATCAAAAGTGTCTAGGGATCAAGCATTTTTATGCGGATTTCTTGAGATTGAGATGTGGCTTTGTAATAAATTTATGATTTTATAAATTTATATGGATCCTTTTTGGTGCATTTCATAATTTGAATCAGGAACTGTGAATCAAATTCGAGTAAAAGATGAAAATCAGCTGTCAATATTTTCCCTATAAAAACATACAACGCATTGAAGACATTATTAGTGCTACTGTTTCCCTACTACTGATTAAAACCAACGTTATTATGGAGCGGCGACGTCATTTAAGCAGGGAAGAAATGCTCAGAGCCGTGGGAATGATAGAAGCTGGTTCCCGGCAACGTACTGTGGCTTTAGCTCTGAATACAAGTCAGAGTGTTATCAGTCGACTTTGGACACGTTACCGAAGCACTGGTACCGTGGCTGAGCGCCATGGAGGACGGTATCGCTGCACCACACGGAGACAAGACCGATACATAGAAAAGTTATTGCAAAAATATATGTTGATCCCTAGATACTTGATGTGTGTATTTACTAATAATGTTGACACAATAATAACAAGAACATAATTAATGTTTGATAATTTAAAATGAGATCAAATAATTTTTGATATAAGAGTATTTTTAAAGTGGAAGAAGTATGTAGAAATTATAACATGTCTTTGAAAACAATTTATGCCTAGGCTACTGCAGTTGTTACGTTTTTACGTACACGGCGCCGTCTGGTGGCAGAAAAAGTATAGAAAGCCCTCAATTAATCGCCGAGATAAAAAAATATTTTGGTCTATTAGAGTAGTTACATAGTGAACATTTTAAAGAATGTATTAATTAAAAACCTTATAGAGTTATGACCCTGATGCTAATGTGGCGCCACCCTGATTTAGTGCATTTCAACGGACACTTTTTCATGTATACAGGTGATTTTCTTTACCTTCGACTTGTATAACCTTGAAAATGCATCAAGACGAAAGACGAGATGCGGCCAGATGCGGCATGCGGCATGCTCCATAATAATTACAAGTAGATACTTACATAGAATAACAGAGACCAGAGAGAATCTTGGTTCTCTCTAGTACCGACCAAGATTCTCTCTATAATATCAATACACTTCTGCCAATGTTTGATTTTTGGTGGCACTAGGTACTTTATATTAAGATAATTACTTTTCATTAAGTAAACAAAAATAACCAAAAAATGCAGTGGTCTCGGACCTACCGATTATTCAGTATTTCTGTCGATATAGGGCTTGTTCTACCGAAACTACAAAATAATGAATAGTACTAGCTGAAACACAGAAACATAACGATGTTTTTTACGATTTCAGAGTAAACATGGGTACATGGAAATTCTCCCAATTTTCTACAAAAGTTTACATTTTTATGTTGGCAGCCCTTTAATAACCGGGAATCCCTCACAAGTAAAGTATGAACCTTTATTGCAGAATATTTTATACATATTATATTTTCGGGAATACCCTTAATTGCGTCCTACAACTTGGGAATTTACCTATCTTGTCTATGTATACAGAAATTTGGCTTTATTTTTTTCATCAGGGTTTTTCATTTTAACTTTGAAGAGAGACCTATTACCTATCCTAAAGAGTACTTAAGTAGCTAGAAATTAGCCTGTTATGTTCTTTCTCCAATGATCAAAAGAATTTGAAAATAAAAAAAGAGATTGTAACTATCAGATCTGTGGAAAATACCGATTTTGGGTACAAATTTATATAACTGCAACTTTATATAGACAGCGATCGGATAAGCATAGAATAAAGATCACGACCAGGATTCTCTCTGGTCTCTGCATTTATATTTGGAAAAATTTAAATCGTCTTAGATGGAACTTCATGAAAATATGCTAGATTTTTAGATAAATGACCTATGAACATAAAGATCTTATGATAGTTTGGACTAATTAGAAAGACACAGAATGTTTATCTAAACGTGGTGTAAAGGATATCCTATTCCTGCCGCCTACGCCTGAAACTAGGGCTATCTACTTATGCCAATAGCATTATTACTCCTATCTACGTTTTATTATGTAAGTACAAAAAATATACTTATTTATAAAATAAACTTCATTTTATATTATTAATTTATAACCACATAGACCGCATAGACTCCAGATCTCTGTCATTTAAGCTTGACGGCTTAGATAATCTATGTATGGATAGAATCTGCGCTATCAACCGCGTGTCCATTTTATGTAAAGTGTCAGTGTCTACCACTGCTACTAGGGAAGTGCTTAGTAGTATAGAGCATATCGATAAAAACTTGCTCATAACTATATAAATGAGAACTTTTTAATAATAAAAAATAATTTATGATTAAATTATATGCTTTATTGAAGATGGACATAAGTATATAATATTTTTAATGAAGTATATTAATGATCTTTCGAAAATAAAAAAAAAATAATCAAAACAACAGTGAAAATAAATCCAACGAACATATTAATACAACATAATATAAAACAATAACAAAATGGCTCGAAAAACTTGGAAATTAATAAAATCAAAACAAAAATGCAATTCTAATCTTACAAAATATTGACTTAGGGCCTATTTCACGATCTTCAAGTAAACCAAGTAAAGTCAATCTTGTCTCTTTCTTACTTTATACAGGGTTACTGGTTAAGTCGACCTATTCCCGTCAATGGCGTGTAGTGTACATCGTTTCTGACTGATTTCCTCATGAAACACCCTACACTAAACCTTACCGTTTTCGAGATATTTCAATTTATTTGTTTTTATAAAAATCACCGGATCTTCGGCTATAAGCTTAGATATTTTCAAATGCGTATGTCTTATTATTACTATTACTTGATTTTAACGTTTAAAATAAGGTGCTTTGTGACCCCAATAACAAATATTGTACCTAAAATGAATAAATAAGTAGTTGTAGACGATTAAAACTTATAAAAAATAATACAAATCAGAAAGTTTATTTCTCGTTCAAGGATATCTAGAAAAAAAAATATGGCACCTGTTTGGCAGATATACCTAAAAATATCTACGTTTCATCAGCTATCCATCGAGGTATAACAATCTAGGGTTTTCAATCAATCAACAATCGAAATTTTGTACAAAACATGTAGTTTTATAGGCTACTGGGGAGGATAAATAAAACAATAGGTCAGCATACAGAACAAGATACTAAAATTATTAAACTTTTAAGTACTACACACACCATTTTTGAGTGTAAATTTCGTGTTCGACATGTCCGCCCCTGCGTTGCACACATCTTTGCATTATTTTGCGAAGACCAGTTTTCACTACTCCAGTAGTTAATTTTGTTCTTATTTCATTGGCCGCACTAATGATTCTGTCTATCAGTACTTCAATCGATGAAATTGGGGTAGGTATACTTCAAGTAGGTATTCGAAGTGTGGACTCCATTTTCACCTTAAACATCATGGATTTGACGACATAATCTGTGATCTATGGCAATATTTGTCAAAATTGCTTGATTTTTCACGTATTTCCATTGGATTTTATTTTTGTCGTAATTAATTAATAATGCATTTCTTTACACTAAAACAGTTTATATGGGTTATAATGAGCTCCTAAAACACCCCTAAATAAACAGCATCATTAAATTCAGGTACCGGAGATCTATAGTCTTACCATGTTCAAAGTATCGACCATATTTATCGACACATTTGTTGTACATCACTAACTGCTTGGTATAAAACAATACATTAAATATAACTAAATTAAACCTTTGAAATCACAACTATGTACCACCGGTTGAAAGTGATATGATGAAAAGTGTTTATTCTACAAGAGAAATGGATATTTTGCTTTAAAATGAGTTATTTCAGATAAAAAATGCCAACAAAGACTAACATGTGAAAAGATAATTCTGGATTCTTTACTCCTCCTATAGTTGTTCTGGATTTGCAAAACACAGCACAACACGACATAGTTTTAGTATCTCACAAGATTTTAAGGCTTTACGATGATATTTTATAACAATATTATTTTCAAGAATTATACGTCGCAATGTTGTGGCCGGCTAACATGTGAAAATTGGTGTTGACGCAGCGTTGACAAGCTTACATTAGCCTTCTCGTTTGCTCTATATGACGATCCGTGTAATAGAAAGAGAAGCTCGATAATGTTGACAGATGAACGTCAGCTCTAAGGCGGCTTCTTCAGAGACCAGAGAGAATCTTGGTCGTGATCCTTATTCTATGCTTGACGGCGATAATTTATTTATTTATTTGTCATAGACAAAACTATGTTCCATGAACTTTTCTTCTTTCATCTATGAACTTTTTTAATTCTCTATGACCGGTTTTGTACAGCGTTTCGTTTGGAAATTGAAAAGATAAACGGAGCATAGACTAGTTAACTTTGAACTTGCAATTGTTTATATGAGGGAATGTCCCTTTTCAATTATTATATAAGTAAAAACTGATTTGAGATTCCCTTGCAATGCATTGTTACTTGCAGTGCAGTTGAGTCAGTGAATCGGATACGAATAGTCGACCATCGAAGTATATTGTTATTGGAAGTAGGCAGGCAGATAAAGTGTAAAATATTTTCGAATTTCAAAAGAGTTCAGGGACGTACCAGTGAGTAAAATACTGTTTTCTTGATTACTTATTTGATTACATATTTTTACATATCTTCTCGGTATTATAATATCAAAATGCATATAGATTTATAGGTACAGTACCTACCTATACTGTTTACCTATGTGTTACAATAATCTATATCTTCTATATCATTATATAAAAGGCTTTGTCCTGAATGACTGATGGATCAACGCACAGCCTAAACCGCTGATCGTAGAGATCTGAAACTTGGAGGGTGTGTTATTTGTATTACGTAGGCGTCCGATAAGAAGGGATTTTTGAAAATTCCTTCTCTAAAGGGGTGAAAAGGGGTTGCAAAGTTTGTATGGGACAACGTGATTCCTGGGTCTGATTAAGTTTAAACTTGGCATAAATGTTCTTCAAAAAGATTAATTAAATATGTGATACTCATTTTTCTTAAAATCGTCACCTAACATGATTAAAAAGGGGTAAAAAGTTATTTTGGGGTTGATTTGCGTCGAAATTGATATCAATACTCCTTTGACATGTGTTTCAATTTGTAATTTGACAGCTGAATGTCAAAATGGCCGACTAAAATAAATTGACGGAAAATGAGGCAGCGTATCAAAACTATAAGTAAATAAAAAAAATGCTGTATTTTTACTTATTAATAGATATTTATCAATATTCTTCACCCCACATTATAAATCTAGACATTAATTTAAATAACTATTTCAAATATCAAATCTGTAGGTGAAGTAGTTTTTTCATAAAATGTACCACCAAATTGTTGCGTTACAAGGGCTTCGCTTTGCTGGCCCTAATTAGATATTTTACTCATAATTTGATTTCTGCTTATCATATCTTCAGACATTTTCGATCTAAAATATAACTATACGAAAATTATTATTCATGTGCGATGTATCGATTTTAGCTTTATGATATGAAATTAGTTAAGTCGAGCAGGGTTTTCTTATAACTAAATCACCCACTTATTATAGATACATAGATTCGCTTAATAACAATCCAAAATCTTTCCAGAATTTTCGCAGAATTTAAAACACTTTCTAATATAGTAGAATGCCGATTAACCGAATCGCCAATTATCCGAATCGGTCCTTAGTTACTATGTAATGTACCTCTATTAATTGTTGTGATTTATTATATTTTGTACTAGCTGTGCCCCGCGGTTTAACCCGCGTAGTTCCCGATCCCGCGGGAATTTTGGGATAAACGTAGCCTATGTTCTTTCCCGGACCATAATCTACCCCTGTACCAAATTTCAAGTCAATTATTTCAGTAGTTTAGCCTTGAAAAGGTAACAGACAGACAAAAAGACAGAGTTACTTTCGCATTTATTATATTAGTAGGAATTTTCGTTAAGGCCCGCTGGGATTGCAACTTAAATATAAATAAATAACTTACTCTGGATCGAGATGTTTAAGTGAGCTATAGATATTGTAGGACTGTGTTTGTTAAACTTATTATAGTTTATTCTACATGTGACATCGTTTTTAGAGTTCCGTTCCCAAAGGGTAAAAACGGAACCATATTACTGAGACTTCGTTGTCCGACCGTCCATCTGTCACCAGACTATCTCAAAAACCATGGACATTTGAAGAATGATATGAGAGAATGATGCATATTCAAGGCCAAGAACGGTGATAGCTAAAGCTACACTTGAAATGTTCACAGATGATGTATTTCTATTCTATTGCCGCTATAGGAAAAAATACATAAAATAAAATAAATATTTAAGCGGGGCTTCTCAATACAACAAACGTGTTTTTTGGTAAGGAACCCTTCGTGCGCGAGTCCAGCTAACAACGACCCCGGTACCAATTAATTCAGATAATCGGCGTTCTACTGAATATGTATTGTGTAATGAAACGCCGACTCTTCCGAAGAAAAGATGAAAAAATGGGATGGAAGTGGTACTTAGTGGGGTAGAAGGGGTAGTGGCGTGGAAGTGGAGTGGAGTGGTGTGTATGCGGGATAGGCGTTGAAGTGGTGGAGATGTGGAAATGGGATTAGTGTGGATGTAGGACGGTGTGATGTAGAGCGTCGGTGGCGTAGGGGTTTAAGGCATTTGACTTTCGATCGGAAGGTGCCTGGTTGGAACTCCATCACGTACCAATGTGTTTTAAATCATCATTACCAGTTTATTGATCTCCCTACCGAGGGTACAAGACCAGAAATAAGTAATGATGAGTGATGTGGAAGTGGGAGCGGTGATCTTGAACACCGCTCCCCGCTATTAGTGTGGAAGGGGAGTGGGGTGGAAGAGGTAGTGGCGTGGAAGTGATATTAGGGGGTCAGCATCAGCAACCTAAGGAGGGGCTAGGGCCTGTCCTGAATCATATCTAATAGGGGTATTTTAATTATGTAGTGCACATAAAATATGAAAGTTTACCTAATTTATATGTCACTAGCGGCGCCTCGCGGTTTCACCCGCGTAGTTCCCGTTCCCATAGGAATATGGGGATAAAATTATGCTAGCTAAAAACCTTCCTACTGAATCACTCTATCTAGAAACCGCATCAAAATCCGTTGCGTAGATTTAAAGATCTAAGCATACATAGGGACAGAGAAAGCGACTTTGTTTTATACTACATATGAAGTGATAACGAATAATATAGGCGTGTGTATTGTTTAATTTTAATCTCGACTGCCAGACCCACATACTGATTAAAGTTATTTTATTACATCGATATTTAGCGTTAGCCCAAAATAACTATTCTTCGCGTACGAAGTCGCGGGGCAGAAGCTAGTCATGTAATAAATTAGGTACTTAAGTAATGTCGTATTTGAAATTAATAAATATTACTTAGTAAAATTAAAACACAGTCACAGTTGAAGAGCGAGGGCTTGCGACGTCACACGTACTTATCGTCTTATCCATCATATAGGTATAATACCTAATACAGAGGTGATTTAAAAACTTTAATTAAATAGGAATTAGGCGAGTTAAACCGTGGAGCACAGTTGGTCAAGTATTAAATGTATAGAGCTTTAAAGTATATTTTCAATGTTTTATTCTAGTTCATTGTTCATTTATGGTAAGCACAGATTACGAAGTAAGTATTATTATAGGTTGACGGCGACAATATAAGTAGGTATACTTGACATGATAGAAATTCCATGGGATCCCGCTGCTCCCCCACGTCACGGACGGTAAGGTTTTTTTAGTGGCTAAGCCTCGATCTCCTGGGATCCTCGCTTCAGGAGGTTTGCGATTCTATGCATTTTCTAAAAACACATGTGGTATAGGTACTATATGATTACGAGTATTACCAGTGCTATTACGTACCTATAAGTATACGTAGTCAACTTATAAGAAAATTGCCTACGCTAAGCAATCGCAGGCGAATAAATATAATTATTTAATTTTGTTCACAGTTTGAAAATGAATTCCAAATTCAGAAAGTCTTGCATCTTCATCGGGCAAGTGGGCGCATACTGCGTCGCGTGTGAGCGCGAACTGGCTTCCCCCGCGGAGGTGGAGGCCCACGAGGCGCTCGCGACGCACGCCGACTGCCTGCGACACCACCCGCACTTGGACAAGTATGGTGACGACAACATCAGGAAGGTACAGTATACCACCGGAGTTTGCACTAGCACACATTATAATAAAAATATTGAGTACGTAGAGGCATTAGGTTAATACTTTCTACATTTTCGCGGCCTAAGGTTTACCACGGACATCAAAATCTAGATTTGTTACAGATTAAACTGGGTTATTTCTGTGACTATTGCGGCATGTTGCTGCCGACGGCCGTTAAAGTAAACATGCACGTGGCGAGCGAGGGCCATCGCAGCAGTAAGGCGTGTGGGGTGTTGAGGGCGGTGAGCGTGGGCGGCGCACGCGCGGTGGTCGCGTTCGAGGCGGTGCTCGTGGGCGCGGACGCGTGGCACGCGATCGACGAGCGCGCGTGCGCCGTGTGCGACCGCGAGCTCCTCGACCGGGAGCAACACACGCGCGAGCCCGCTCACCTGGTGAAACTGCTGCACGCCAAAGTACAGCTCCGCCCGGGGAAACAACTCTACCGCATGGTAACACACATTTTGAAACTATAGTACCTAGCTAGGATTTTTCGTCTGGATTAAAAAAAATATTCTTGTTGTTTCAGATCGATGAAAGTTTATTTCAATGTATGACTTGCAATCAAGTACACGCTCTCGACAAAATGGACGACCACTTCAACAGCGACGGCCATAACAAACAATATTCTAAACTCGAACAGGAATTCGAAAAGCTCAATATAAAGTGCTCCACAACAAATGAAAATGTGGATAATGGACTCGGCACACGTGACGTAGTAAGTGGAGAACCTCTTCCCGGCGAAGGGAAAGATGATGAAGATGACGAGAATTCAAAATGCACCGCTGAAACAAATGGTCCCGAAGGTGAGACGCACCTAGACGATGACAGAGCGAGAACGTTTGCTAAGGAGAACAATTTGTCGTACAATGTGAGCGGTGCGGGCGGCCAGAGTGAGTGTAAACTGTGCGACAAGACATTCCCTTCCACGCTGAAGGGCATGAAGGAACATGTATCTGGGAAATATCATGTGAAAAAAATTAATAATGTGGAGAAACTGAGAAAAGAAAAATCAGATCAAGGAATTATTAAAGTACCAACTGGACAATTTATTGAGAATTTTATCAAAATAAAGCATGATATGTTCGGAAATATGGTCGTTCTTAATGACAATATTTGCATTGAATACCTTAGTTTTGTATTATTCACACTGAATGATGATGCGATAAGATGTCAAGTTTGCGAAGTAAATATTCGTTGCAACGCATCTGATATCAATTCTCATTTGGACTTACCGAGGCATGAGAAAGCTGTGAAGCAGGCACCGGTCATAACGTCATTGGAGAATGAATTTGTTAGAGAGGTAAGAAAAACAAGTTGGATTGCTGTTATAGGTACCTGCTTTAGCCGCGTTCCTATTTGCCGTAGCCTGATGGCTACAATCTTCTTTATAAATAAACTATATTATATCTAATACTGGAATAATATAAATGTTCGAATTCAAACCATTACTTAGTTCCTGAGATTAGCGCGTTCAACCAAACAAACGAACTCTCCATACCATCTTTACATTATTAGAACTTATACAATATTTGATATTTGAATTGACTATTGTTTCAGATTCGCCCGTGTGTGTACCACTGCGGTTACTGTAACCTGGTGATCCCTTGCTGGGCTGACGTGGACGCCCATCTCAAGAGTTCAGAACACGTCCACTTAAAGGGATTCTCTCAATGGGTTCATAGCATCTTAAAGCCAGGTATACATGAACACAGGATGCGTGAACGTTTTAATGAGCACCTTATGTTATCCACTTTTCAACGACTGTTTAATTAGAGCTTAAAAGCAAGCTATTAGTGGCCTGAAGTTCATTCCAATTTGTCCACTGAATCTTTTTTGATAATTACGATTATGACTATAATATTCGAAACGTTTTGATTTTTAATCTTTTTATCATAGTATATCATTATATTATAGGATTTATTGGGGGCCATTTTGTAAATTACGTCACACGATAAGGAACAGAGTGAGTCACGGGATTGTGTGACGTCATACCCACCAACACCACCCTAAGGTAGTGGTCCCACCGACCGACGGGCGAGAAGCGAGTACTCGCTTTAAAAACTCACTCATCATCATCATCATCAACAGCCTGTATTAGTCCACTGTTGGACAAAGGCCTCTACCAATTCGCGCCAATGTGCCCTGTCGGCGGCACGTCGCATCCGCTCTCTCCCGGCTACCCTGCGCAGGTCATCACGTCGGGGTCACCAACTCACTGAGCGTGGAAAAATAAACTCGCTGTACATACATTCGCTGTCCCTCTGTTGGGCGAGAAACTCGCCGATAGTTCATAGCTCACTCGCCCGTGGTGGGACCACTGCATAAGGGAGCATTTTCCACCAGGGCTATGATATACTACGTTGTAATAGATGCCATGCGAATTCAAAACGAATCGACCAGTTCATTCAAGTTCAAGTTCGGTGAATGGATGTGACTGGTGGATATCGAACGCATTCATAGCAACGTAGCATAGCATAGCTCTGGTGGAAAGGCACCCTTACACTCTTGGTGAGGATGGGACGAGAGAAGTCATGGTACAATATTATAGTCGTGTGACGTACGTTGCACATTTGATTTCATTTATTCATTAGATTATTAAACGAGTAATTGTTTTAATTTTTATAATTGTCTTAAGTTAATTTTAACTTTTTATATTCCAAATACTTATGTATTAAAAGTAATTCTACATGTTAAATGTTCTCTAGTACTAAGTTAGTCTTATATAATTATGTTTACTCTATAATTTTCAATAAATGATTATTTTTCTTATTAATTGGTGTTTTAATTTCAAACTAGCTGTGCCTCGCGGCTCAGACTCTAAAGTACTTTGCGCACGTCCGACTTTTGTTGGAGACAATAGAACGTACGGATAGCAATAACTTTATAGTGTTCGATTGTCGGTGACCGACTTCTTGGACCGATACTCGGGCCGACTTATTTATATTGATTTTATAACCGATTTTTTGTAGTAATTGCTGCACTATTGTTGCTTGCTTTCAGTTCTATTTTGCTCCTACAAAAAGTAGGAAAAAATTTTGAGGTGGGCGAGCAGCCTATACTCCATTCATTTGGCCGTGAGACAAAAAGTAAACAAAGAAATACTGGTTGTCAAACTTTTAGCTCCTTTAGGCGAAAAATATATTGTTTTTTAGAGTTATACATAAATATGAAAGTAAAATAAGACTAAGTAGGCATCTTTGATAAGTCGTCTAGTAAGTAATTTAGTTTAGTGTAAAAATCAATAAAAAGGTAATAAACAGGATGAGTTGAGTTCAAGTAAAAACAATTCATGCAATCACCTGAATTGTTTTACTACAAAATAAATAAACAACTATTTATTGGTGATCCTCAGAAGAAGAAGAGCTCCAACATGGATTTTCCTTTTTTTCTTTTACAAATCGGTAAACGGAGGCTCGTGAAGTCGTTATATACAATATAGTTTTTGTAGGGATACGAATCTTTGGCAAAGTCTCTTCTACGTATTTAAATATATTAATAACACCTTGGTGTATGTTTGGATCTTCGGCGAAGTAAAAGTGCAAGCGCTGTTTGAACCAGGTTCACTTATTTTCATCAAAATCAACGTTCAGATAACAGAAATTTAACGATAACTGAATATAAAACATAATACAATAATTACTTTAAATAAAGAATATGTAATCGAAAATTTACTATATAATCGGGAAGAAAACACTCACGTCAACAATCTGTTTCATAGCAAATTACGTTCCGATGTATGAATTGAGGAGCCATACTAACAGTATTATAGTTCCTAAAGTTTTAATGGTATTGGATCCAGATTTTTTATAGGCACCATACATAATTACTACTAAATGGTATTAAAATTTCAAACACCTACTTTTGTTACTTTGCGAGATACGAATGGCTCCTCAGTTCAGATGTTTGGATTGAGGAGCCACTTTTACACCGATGTAACTTTTTTACCTATTCTGCTACAAAATCCAGCGTTTGTCCTACAAAATCAGTTATTTTACTACTAAATAAGGGTATGATTTTAATTTAAAACCATGACTTGGCTCCTCAATCCTTACGCACATATTTATTCAGCTCCATTCAGCGTTTATCCATACATAACAACGATTTTGTACGGAGACGCGTACGCATCCATTCAGCAGAATCGTCTCGACAAACGCTGAATGGAGCTGAATAAATATGTCTAGTCCCTAATGCGGTGGTCCCACCGCGGGCGAGTGAGCGATGAAATATCAGCGAGTTTCTCGCCCAAGAAAAGGACAGTGAACATACACTCCGTGTAAACAAAAGAGATGCACATAGTATAAATAGTTACTCGCCTGTTCACACGAATAACTACCCCATTGAAAAGGGAGAATCCTCGCACCAGACGGGTGTTATGTCTGGTGGGCAGCTGCCCGACGGTTGTAGTCGGGCTCTCGCAAACATAGTCAATTGCGCCGTAAATTTCGCTTGCGCGATTCAGGACTCATCAGTTATTTCCCACAGTTGCGGATAGATGTCGCTGTTAGTACTTAGTTCCTATGTGGCGTGCAGATGTCGCCACAACTATAAGGCTAGGCGTATGCTATGTGCATCTGAAATCGTAGGAAAATCGTTGATATTAAGTTTTGTCAACTATAATGTATATCCGCCTGTATGTACGTATTATATAGCACTAATGTACTGTAAAAATGGTTTGCCCAGAGAGAATCGCGTGTCGTGATCCTTATTCTATGGGTTTGCCTGTCATAGACAATATTTTTTTCCAATTAACAATTTTATGAGGTTTGTTCCGATAAACACTGCAAGCATTGTTGAGCTCCCACTGGTGATATGATAAAGTGGTTATGATTTAAATGGTAACATTTATTAGCATTTCTGCAGCTGAATCATCCAATGATTTTAGCAGAATTGTAGCAACAATACTTTGTATTACAAAGGTGACATTTAAGATGTGCTTTCAAAACAGTGACAAATTCTACAGTAAACTGATAAATTATACGACGTGAGTAATTAAGAAATGATAAGTACTCTTTGATTTTCTTATTAAAAAAGCCACATTTACGATTTAATAAAATATCTAATACTAGCAGCGCCCCGCGGTTTTACACGCGTAGTACCCGAGTGAATTTCCCGGCGCCTAAATTTGCGTGGCAACTATGAAATCGGTACTAAAAAATATAGTTATAATGTTTAAAACTTTTTTTTTTGGTTAGATGAAATAGTCACCTATGTGAGGCACTAAATATTTTATTACTGGGATTAATAGGTACTCCAGAAAAAAATGTTAAACCTCGAAATCTTTCATCGCCGTGTCTGTCCACAACTCACCTTGATGTGTATTATACCTCCTTGATGAAAACCTATTGGTTGAATACATTGAAACCTAGTTTTATATGATACTAGGATAGTAAAGGTATTGTTACGGAATACACTTAATCAAATATTTAAACAATACAACGAATGGTTACTAGAAAAACATTTGTCCCAGAACTTCCTTTCATCGCCATGTCAAAAACATTTTTAAACATATTGTTCCACCTAAAGACTTGCGTCAGCGTCTCCTTCTCTGTGTGCTAAACGTTGCCCAATAGTACCGCCTCAGTGCTCGACGTGGAAGGACGTGTACACGTGCCTGCGTTTTCAAGCTATAAATGTAAGTGTATCCCATTTTTGTTACTGGACATTTTTTCTTTCATCGCCGTGTATAGGTATAACTTCTATTTGAACAAGTTTATACTCTTGACTGAGCATTCGATAGAATGCATACTCTTCTGTTTATTTGTGAATTGTTTAGTTCTTAGGATACCTAAAAGATTTTATGTAATTTTAAATTTTCGACTCGTTTCTCATCGCCATGCTTTCATTTCCGTGGTTTCCATAGCAAATATTTGCTATGGCAATGAAAAAAAAGACACGGCGATGAAAAAAATTTCATTGCCGTGTCTTTTAAAACAAATTACTTTCATCGCCGTGGTCAGGTCTTTCATTTCCGTGACTTATATTTTCATCGCCATGGTATGATTAGGCAAGGGAAACATATTAACCTGTGATACAGTGTACCGAATATTGACAGTACAGTACTCGTCAAGTAATATCTCTGCAATACGACAAAAGACTTAAGTATAGACTTATAAGTACAGTAAATAACTGTATTTACTGTACTCCTTCTAGCACGTTTTCTTGATTCCTCAAGATCGTGTCCGTTCTGATGCACTGTAATGGAGTCGTGTACCAGCCGTTCCACTACGCTCTGTCTTCGGCTCTTCTCAGAGCTGGTAATTGAGAGCCCTGTTATTGCCTTGATAAGGTTTGACCAACGGGTAGGTCGGGTAGGTCTACCTTTCCCGCCACAACCAGCTTGTCCAGGCTGTATGACCGTTGTAGCTCCAAATGTGACCAAAGTAGCTCAGGACTCGTAGGTAACATATCGTAGACAGTCTTGTTTTTACGTCAAGTAGTTCTAGAAAAGACTTATTCGTACGTCTCGCTGTTAACGGTATGTGTGGCATCCTTCTCCAGCACCACATCTCGAAAGCCTTAATCTTTTTTCGATCTACAGCGCGTGGATAGACCAGGACTCACAGCCGTATAGAAATATCGAGAATACCTGAGATCTAATTAGTCTCATTTTTGTTACGTTTGGAGATGGTTTGGACATTCCAGATTATCAACATTTTGCTTATTGCTTGCCCATCTCCACACAAATTCGAATCTCTTTCTCGCAGCCTAACTGATTACTGATCGTCCAGCCTAGGTATACAGACTTGCTCATGAATTCCAGGTCTGTCAATTCTCCTGTGCGTGTGATCTGTTCAGCTCGGTCAGTGACCATAACCTTTGTCTTCGACTTGTTGACCCAAAGTTCTACTGTCTCGGTTTGGCGTTCTACTCTGCTGAACATTTCAGCAAGTTCGTGCTCAGAGGATGCGGCCAAAGTAGTGTCATCTGCATATCGAAGGTTGCTGATCTTGTTCCTGCCAACAGTAATGACTCCCTCCCACCCTTTTTAGGCTCTCCTACTTATATAGTTTCTATAGTTATCATGGTTATTAGCACTCAAATTATTATGATTATACAGCGTTGAAATATTTCGAGTTTCCGATATTTCAACGCTGTTGCAAGCGCCATGATCACGGATGAACTCTCCTACTTATATTTCGTATATCCTATAGTATTCGCCGTAGATGTTAAATAGAAAAAGGAACTCTTTTTCAGCCTGCTCATCCGGGATGATATGCAACATAATCTTGGCATGGGATATAAGTGCCACAGTCCGGTAGGGTGCACATTTTTTTTTACCCAGTATAGGCTTGCACTTGACTGTAACTAACCTGATGGAAAGCGATGATACAGCCTAAGATGGAACGTGCTCACCTAGAAGGTACCTATTGACTCGCGACTTAAAAAGACCCAGATTGTATGTTTAATTTGTATGTTCCAGTTTCAGAACAGAGAAGCTGTGTAGGGTGTTCCACACTCTCGCTATTCGCATTATAAAGGTGGACGCGAAACGCTTCGTGCGAGCTTATGGAACATCTACCATGTATGGGTGACGTTTATCGGTTTCCCTGCTCAATCGGTGGCAGAACGGAGATGGGGGAATTAAGCGGTGTAGTTCCAATGCGCACTCTCCAAAATGTATCCGATAAAAAACCTATAGGCTAGCAACTTTTTGCCGGTGCTCAAAACTCTGGAGTCTCGAGTCAACAAGGGACTGAACGAAATGAGCCTCTTGGTACGCTTCTCTAGGGACTCCAACCCCTCAGTACTCCATGCACGACCGAACTTGTGCTTAATAGAGTTGGAGCAGCTGTTCTGGCGTGAAGTACCGTCGCACCCTTGAAAGGACGCCTAGCTTTTTTGCCAGTTGTGCCAGTTGTGCCTTTGATTCAATGTATGAACCAAAATTGAGGGTTGAGGTCAGCGTTATTCCAAGAAGGTCAGGGTGGACCACTATAGGTAAGAATACACTCCGGAAAATAGGAGCCAGTTTGAACAGCGTCTTCCTTGCGGAGAAAAGACACGCCTGGGTCTTCAAGGCATTGAACTTGATCAGATTGGCATCGCTCGTGTGATCGACCTAGCCTCTCTTAAATACTTTGTCTCGGCCGCACTAGCACGCGGGATAGATATGTAATTCTCTACAACTGTGCAATCATTTGCATACTCATAGGTTCTGGGCTTTGGCAGATCATTGATATGCAACAGGAAAAGTGTTACAATGAGTACTAACCCTTGGGGAACACCGGCATTAATCGCCATTTGATCAAGAACGACCCGTATCTATCGATCCTGCAAGAAGTCCGATATAAACCCACACAAACTAACAGGCAGACCGTATAATGAAAGCATGCTTATAAGGCACGTAATTTTGTGGACCCCTTCTTGAGCAGAGGGATCAAAAGCGATTCTTTCCAAACTTTAGCCATATATCATAGGGGTTTTATGTTAATCTTATAAAGAAATTCGATCAATTATTATCATTCGATGTGGCGTAGATAACCCGTCTGTAATACTCATGTCAGTATATAAAAAAATTGTTTTATGTATGGATTTTCATTTCCGTGGTGATTCTTTCATTGCCGTGGACGCTTGTTTCATTGCCGTGCACGCATGTTTCATCGCCGTGGCATGAAATTTTTAAACTTGTGTTATTCGTTAGTTTTTTAAGTAATCAGCTTGATAATAAGCAAGAATACATGCATTATCAAGAAGTATAATAAACGCTAATTATTTTTGAAAAAAACTTAGAGCAAAAACAAAAAAATCCACGGAAATGAAGATTTTTGGGGACTTGTTGAAATTCACTCACCCGCACTCGTGCGCATGCGTAGCTCGTAGTATCATACAATCTCGGCACAGTTCACCATCGTGTGTTTAAAAATTAAGTAACAGCGCCATCTATTGTTACGATTTGCGACTACAAAAAGTTACAATAAAACATACGATTACTTATACGCAATCCCATGGGAATTTCGGGATAAAAAGTATCCTATGCGTTATTTCTAGTTGTAAGGAACATCTGTATCAATTTTAATCAAAATCGATACAGCTGTTTTTGCGTGAAAGTGGAACAAACATCCAAACATACAAACTTTCGCATTTATAATATTAGTAGGATGTTAATGTATGTTATTTCCTGATGTAACCTTTTTAGCCCCGCAGATAAGTTTGTGGCGCCGTAAACTAAATAGATATCACTTTAAAGAAGTCATAGTGTGAATCGGAACATACCTGTAATTAAATTGAAGCAGGGCCGAGCCGCCCATATGTGCGATGTGTGCGGCGCACACAGGCGCCAAGACAATAGGGGCGCCGCGGCCGCCATCCAAATTATTTTTGTTACACCACAACAACATATCCATAGGTGGGGGGATGAAAATATCGTAATATGGGAGACCATATTACCATATTTTCATCCCCCCACCTCGTATTTTTGAATTTTCGATATCTGGGGCCGTTTTTAATCTAAAGAGCGCAAAAAAGAAAGAGGCGCTTCATAGGTTTTGCACACACAGTGAAATAGAGGCGCTTCATAGGTTTCGCACACAGGCGCTGTTGGAGGTCGGCTCGGCCCTGAATTGAAGGGATTTTCTGACCATAGACTAAGCAACTTGTTCTATCATCATAGAACTTTAATTAGTTTTTGGGAATGTCCCTTTTAAATGACACTATAAATAGCGCTAGTTCTGTTGTAATACTTGCATTTGTAGTTAGTCTAGTGAGCGACAAGCCAGCCTCGCCATTTGCAGTGCCTAGTGCGCACTGAGCACTAAGCTAGCCGTCATTGGAACAATAGTTGGAGACAATTGAGTGATAAGTGACTTGTTTAGATCGAACGAGTAAGTACAATACTGTTTTCTTGATTATTTGATTTATTTATTTACCTATATTAGCTGTGCCCCGCGTTAATACCGATCCCTTGGGCTATTTCGGGATAAAAAGAAACTAACTCCCTATAACGTTAGTTATCTGCTGTGTGTGCCTGTCAAATCAGTTCAGCCGTTTCAGAGATTGGCCAGAACAATGACACAGACAGACAAAATTGTAAAAAATGTTATAATGATAGGTACTTACATCTTAAACCATTAAATAAATAGTACAAACATTACGGACACTCCAATTTTATTTATCTGTACTAGCTGTGCCCTGCGGTATCACTCGCGTTAATCCCGATCCCGTGGGAATTTCTCAATTCGATTAAAGTACTCTTTATAATATAGGTAGCACGTGAAAGTCTCGTCAAAATCGGCCGAGCCGTTTCAGAGATTGCCGGAATGAACAAATACGAGATTAGCCGGAATAATAAGTTTCATTCTACTTATACCTAAGTATTATAAATGCGGAAGTTTGTATGTTTGTGAGTTTGGATGTTTGTTACCTACTCTTTCACGCAAAATCTACTGTATCGATTTAGATTAACTTTGGTACAGATGTTCCTTATAACTAGGAATAACACATATGATACTTTTTATCCCGAAATTCCCATGGGATTGAGATTCACGCGGATTAAACCGCGGGGCGCTGTAAACAGTTGGCGAATGATGCATTTAATTAAGTAGGTGTATGCACAAGTCAGGGTCGGATCTAGGGGAGGGCAACCGGGGCCTCCACAAGAGAGGTGCCCCACAACCCACAGCCCCCACAACTTTCAATTTCCAACTAAACTAGAAGTAAACAAGTTCATTAGAATTATCAAATAGAACGGTCAGTGGGCGGAAGTCTGGAGCCATAAGAGATACAGATATAGCCATAAGATTTTAGTAAGACGTGAAAAACAATGCAATTTATTGATTTTAGATATCATGTTTCTTAGTAACATTTACTGTTTTACACTCACTATTGATTTCTAGTTAGAAATAATGAACATTACATATTTCAAAACTTCCGGGTTCGATTCCGTGAGTGAGTAATAGATTTTTGCTAAATCTATGAATGCGGTTTTTATTTTTACTGAAATTGATGGCATGGTTCCTAAGAACAAATCATTGTATCTTTTATAGTTTTATACATCCCCTCACTGACCGTTCTATTTGGGTAGCACGATGAACGCGTCGACGTTATAGGGAGGTAGTTACCAGGGTTACTATTCTGACAGTTATTTGACGTTAACATTAGCAGTAGATCACCAGCGAAAATCGGGCGGTCAATCCTGTGAACGTTAAATGATGACGTCATTTTAACTATTGTTAAATGGTGCATCTCAATTTAACGAAAATCGTTGCGTTGATTTGACGAACAATTTGACGTTAACGTTGGATGGTGCCACTCATACCTATAAAGTTGTTGTCTTCCACGGACGGACGACCGACCGAACTATATTCTCTCAATTGTTATCGTTAATATCGTTATACATTAATTATATGACATTAGTTCATTACTGAATCATCATCATTGAATTGGACTGTGTATTATTTGCTCTTGATTGAAGTAGGTACTTAAGTAATTATTTTACATACCAAACAGAGGTAGCACAAAACAAAGCAACTTAAAATAAATCTTCAACTCACTAGTGAAAAAAACTTGTTATTATTCAACTGTTTTTGCACAAATAAGAGCCCCTTTATGAGCAAGTGTGTTGAAAAAAACTATTAGGTATAGTCCGTCTAAAAAGAGTAGACAAAAAATAAAGGCGCCAGCGTTACTGTCGTTTAACTGGTATCCCCCATACTATTTAATATAGGTAACTGGTTTTGATACTTGATAATTATTTATTGAATTATTGGCAGTAATATTTTGTGATGATTCTAAGCTAACTTAGTACTTCACATACTTTACCACTTTATAATAATGATTACATCACAACTTGTGGTAAAATCCTATTAATAAATTTGATTATAGGTAAATGCGGAAGATTGTGAGGATGGATGCAATATTCATATTTAAGGCTAGCTAGGTTGCCTTTAATAGCTAATAGTAAAAAAATACGAATGAAACTAATCTTCAATCTTAATTGAATAGATTGAATTGAATATCAATATTGGCCGTCAACAAATGTACTTTCATAAATAATATTAATTTTGTTCACAGTTTGAAAATGAATTCCAAATTCAGAAAGTCTTGCATCTTCATCGGGCAAGTGGGCGCATACTGCGTCGCGTGTGAGCGCGAACTGGCTTCCCCCGCGGAGGTGGAGGCCCACGAGGCGCTCGCGACGCACGCCGACTGCCTGCGACACCACCCGCACTTGGACAAGTATGGCGACGACAACATCAGGAAGGTACAGTATACCACCGGAGCTTGCACTAGCACACGTTATAATAAAAATATTGAGTACGTAGAGGCATTAGGTTAATACTTTCTACATTTTCGCGGCCTAAGGTTTACCACGGACATCAAAATCTAGATTTGTTACAGATTAAACTGGGTTATTTCTGTGACTACTGCGGCATGTTGCTGCCGACGGCCGTTAAAGTAAACATGCACGTGGCGAGCGAGGGCCACCGCAGCAGTAAGGCGTGTGGGGTGTTGAGGGCGGTGAGCGTGGGCGGCGCACGCGCGGTGGTCGCGTTCGAGGCGGTGCTCGTGGGCGCGGACGCGTGGCACGCGATCGCCGAGCGCGCGTGCGCCTTGTGCGACCGCGAGCTCCTCGACCGGGAGCAACACACGCGCGAGCCCGCTCACCTGGTGAAACTGCTGCACGCCAAAGTACAGCTCGGCCCGGGGAAACAACTCTACCGCATGGTAACACACATTTTGAAACTATAGTACCTAGCTAGGATTTTTAGTCTGGATTAAAAAAAAATATTCTTGTTGTTTCAGATCGATGAAAGTTTATTTCAATGTATGACTTGCAATCAAGTACACGCTCTCGACAAGATGGACGACCACTTCGACAGCGACGGCCATAACAAACAATATTCTAAACTCGAACAGGAATTCGAAAAGCTCAATATAAAGTGCTCCACAGCAGTTGTCAATGAAAATGTGGATAATGGACTCGGCACACGTGACGTAGTAAGTGGAGAACCTCTTCCCGGCGAAGGGAAAGATGATGAAGATAACGAGAATTCAAAATGCACCGCTGAAACAAATGGTCCCGAAGGTGAGACGCACCTAAACGATGACAGAGCGAGAACGTTTGCTAAGGAGAACAATTTGTCGTACAATGTGAGCGGCGCGGGCGGCCAGAGTGAGTGTAAACTGTGCGACAAGACATTCCCTTCCACGCTGAAGGGCATGAAGGAACATGTATTTGGGAAATATCATGTGAAAAAAATGAATAATGTGGAGAAACTGAGAAAAGAAAAATCAGATCAAGGAATTATTAAAGTACCAACTGGACAATTTATTGAGAATTTTATCAAAATAAAGCACGAAATGTTCGGAAATATGGTCGTTCTTAATGACAATATTTGCATTAAAGACTTTAGTTTTGTATTATTCACACTGAATGATGATGCGATAAGATGTCAAGTTTGCGAAGTAAATATTCGTCGCAACGCATCTGATATCAATTCTCATTTGGACTCACGAAGACATAGAAAGGCTGTGAAGCAGACACCGGTCATAACGTCATTGGAGAATGAATTTGTTAGAGAGGTAAGAAAAACAAGGTGGATTGCTGTTATAGGTACCTGCTTTAGCCGCGTTCCTATTGGCCGTAGCCTGATGCCTACAATCTTCTTTATAACAATTAAATTAAACATTTAAAAAACCCCCAACACAAATAATTTTTAACCCCCATCATAACTTTTAAACGGGTCAACCGATTTTCATCAAACATGTCTAAAAAAACTCGCACGTAACTTACGTGCGAGTCCTTTAATACAAAAAAATTAAATTGAAATTGTTCGGGAGCTATGATGCCACAAACAGACAGATACACACACACAAACAGACACGTCAAACTTATAACACCCCTCTTTTTCCGTCGGGGGTTAATAAATAGGCTATATTATACTTATCTAATACTGGAATAATATAAATTATCGAATTCAAACCATTACTTAGTTCCTGAGATTAGCGCGTTCCACCAAACAAACGAACTCTCCATACCAGCTTTACATTATTAGAACTTATACAATATTGAATTGACTATTGTTTCAGATTCGCCCGTGTGTGTACCACTGCGGTTACTGTAACCTGGTGATCCCTTGCTGGGCTGACGTGGACGCCCATCTCAAGAGTTCAGAACACGTCCACTTAAAGGGATTCTCTCAATGGGTTCATAGCATCTTAAAGCCAGGTATACATGAACACAGGATGCGTGAACGTTTTAATGAGCACCTTATGTTATCCACTTTTCAACGACTGTTTAATTAGAGCTTAAAAGCAAGCTATTAGTGGCCTGAAGTTCATTCCAATTTGTCCACTGAATCTTTTTTGATAATTACGATTATGACTATAATATTCGAAACGTTTTGATTTTTAATCTTTTTATCATAGTATATCATTATATTATAGGATTTATTGGGGGCCATTTTGTAAATTACGTCACACGATAAGGAACAGAGTGAGTCACGGGATTGTGTGACGTCATACCCACCAACACCACCCTAAGGTAGTGGTCCCACCGACCGACGGGCGAGAAGCGAGTACTCGCTTTAAAAACTCACTCATCATCATCATCATCAACAGCCTGTATTAGTCCACTGTTGGACAAAGGCCTCTACCAATTCGCGCCAATGTGCCCTGTCGGCGGCACGTCGCATCCGCTCTCTCCCGGCTACCCTGCGCAGGTCATCACGTCGGGGTCACCAACTCACTGAGCGTGGAAAAATAAACTCGCTGTACATACATTCGCTGTCCCTCTGTTGGGCGAGAAACTCGCCGATAGTTCATAGCTCACTCGCCCGTGGTGGGACCACTGCATAAGGGAGCATTTTCCACCAGGGCTATGATATACTACGTTGTAATAGATGCCATGCGAATTCAAAACGAATCGACCAGTTCATTCAAGTTCAAGTTCGGTGAATGGATGTGACTGGTGGATATCGAACGCATTCATAGCAACGTAGCATAGCATAGCTCTGGTGGAAAGGCACCCTTACACTCTTGGTGAGGATGGGACGAGAGAAGTCATGGTACAATATTATAGTCGTGTGACGTACATTGCACATTTGATTTCATTTATTCATTAGATTATTAAACGAGTAATTGTTTTAATTTTTATAATTGTCTTAAGTTAATTTTAACTTTTTATATTCCAAATACTTATGTATTAAAAGTAATTCTACATGTTAAATGTTCTCTAGTACTAAGTTAGTCTTATATAATTATGTTTACTCTATAATTTTCAATAAATGATTATTTTTCTTATTAATTGGTGTTTTAATTTCAAACTAGCTGTGCCTCGCGGCTCAGACTCTAAAGTACTTTGCGCACGTCCGACTTTTGTTGGAGACAATAGAACGTACGGATAGCAATAACTTTATAGTGTTCGATTGTCGGTGACCGACTTCTTGGACCGATACTCGGGCCGACTTATTTATATTGATTTTATAACCGATTTTTTGTAGTAATTGCTGCACTATTGTTGCTTGCTTTCAGTTCTATTTTGCTCCTACAAAAAGTAGGAAAAAATTTTGAGGTGGGCGAGCAGCCTATACTCCATTCATTTGGCCGTGAGACAAAAAGTAAACAAAGAAATACTGGTTGTCAAACTTTTAGCTCCTTTAGGCGAAAAATATATTGTTTTTTAGAGTTATACATAAATATGAAAGTAAAATAAGACTAAGTAGGCATCTTTGATAAGTCGTCTAGTAAGTAATTTAGTTTAGTGTAAAAATCAATAAAAAGGTAATAAACAGGATGAGTTGAGTTCAAGTAAAAACAATTCATGCAATCACCTGAATTGTTTTACTACAAAATAAATAAACAACTATTTATTGGTGATCCTCAGAAGAAGAAGAGCTCCAACATGGATTTTCCTTTTTTTCTTTTACAAATCGGTAAACGGAGGCTCGTGAAGTCGTTATATACAATATAGTTTTTGTAGGGATACGAATCTTTGGCAAAGTCTCTTCTACGTATTTAAATATATTAATAACACCTTGGTGTATGTTTGGATCTTCGGCGAAGTAAAAGTGCAAGCGCTGTTTGAACCAGGTTCACTTATTTTCATCAAAATCAACGTTCAGATAACAGAAATTTAACGATAACTGAATATAAAACATAATACAATAATTACTTTAAATAAAGAATAATCGAAAATTTACTATATAATCGGGAAGAAAACACTCACGTCAACAATCTGTTTCATAGCAAATTACGTTCCGATGTATGAATTGAGGAGCCATACTAACAGTATTATAGTTCCTAAAGTTTTAATGGTATTGGATCCAGATTTTTTATAGGCACCATACATAATTACTACTAAATGGTATTAAAATTTCAAACACCTACTTTTGTTACTTTGCGAGATACGAATGGCTCCTCAGTTCAGATGTTTGGATTGAGGAGCCACTTTTACACCGATGTAACTTTTTTACCTATTCTGCTACAAAATCCAGCGTTTGTCCTACAAAATCAGTTATTTTACTACTAAATAAGGGTATGATTTTAATTTAAAACCATGACTTGGCTCCTCAATCCTTACGCACATATTTATTCAGCTCCATTCAGCGTTTATCCATACATAACAACGATTTTGTACGGAGACGCGTACGCATCCATTCAGCAGAATCGTCTCGACAAACGCTGAATGGAGCTGAATAAATATGTCTAGTCCCTAATGCGGTGGTCCCACCGCGGGCGAGTGAGCGATGAAATATCAGCGAGTTTCTCGCCCAAGAAAAGGACAGTGAACATACACTCCGTGTAAACAAAAGAGATGCACATAGTATAAATAGTTACTCGCCTGTTCACACGAATAACTACCCCATTGAAAAGGGAGAATCCTCGCACCAGACGGGTGTTATGTCTGGTGGGCAGCTGCCCGACGGTTGTAGTCGGGCTCTCGCAAACATAGTCAATTGCGCCGTAAATTTCGCTTGCGCGATTCAGGACTCATCAGTTATTTCCCACAGTTGCGGATAGATGTCGCTGTTAGTACTTAGTTCCTATGTGGCGTGCAGATGTCGCCACAACTATAAGGCTAGGCGTATGCTATGTGCATCTGAAATCGTAGGAAAATCGTTGATATTAAGTTTTGTCAACTATAATGTATATCCGCCTGTATGTACGTATTATATAGCACTAATGTACTGTAAAAATGGTTTGCCCAGAGAGAATCGCGTGTCGTGATCCTTATTCTATGGGTTTGCCTGTCATAGACAATATTTTTTTCCAATTAACAATTTTATGAGGTTTGTTCCGATAAACACTGCAAGCATTGTTGAGCTCCCACTGGTGATATGATAAAGTGGTTATGATTTAAATGGTAACATTTATTAGCATTTCTGCAGCTGAATCATCCAATGATTTTAGCAGAATTGTAGCAACAATACTTTGTATTACAAAGGTGACATTTAAGATGTGCTTTCAAAACAGTGACAAATTCTACAGTAAACTGATAAATTATACGACGTGAGTAATTAAGAAATGATAAGTACTCTTTGATTTTCTTATTAAAAAAGCCACATTTACGATTTAATAAAATATCTAATACTAGCAGCGCCCCGCGGTTTTACACGCGTAGTACCCGAGTGAATTTCCCGGCGCCTAAATTTGCGTGGCAACTATGAAATCGGTACTAAAAAATATAGTTATAATGTTTAAAACTTTTTTTTTTGGTTAGATGAAATAGTCACCTATGTGAGGCACTAAATATTTTATTACTGGGATTAATAGGTACTCCAGAAAAAAATGTTAAACCTCGAAATCTTTCATCGCCGTGTCTGTCCACAACTCACCTTGATGTGTATTATACCTCCTTGATGAAAACCTATTGGTTGAATACATTGAAACCTAGTTTTATATGATACTAGGATAGTAAAGGTATTGTTACGGAATACACTTAATCAAATATTTAAACAATACAACGAATGGTTACTAGAAAAACATTTGTCCCAGAACTTCCTTTCATCGCCATGTCAAAAACATTTTTAAACATATTGTTCCACCTAAAGACTTGCGTCAGCGTCTCCTTCTCTGTGTGCTAAACGTTGCCCAATAGTACCGCCTCAGTGCTCGACGTGGAAGGACGTGTACACGTGCCTGCGTTTTCAAGCTATAAATGTAAGTGTATCCCATTTTTGTTACTGGACATTTTTTCTTTCATCGCCGTGTATAGGTATAACTTCTATTTGAACAAGTTTATACTCTTGACTGAGCATTCGATAGAATGCATACTCTTCTGTTTATTTGTGAATTGTTTAGTTCTTAGGATACCTAAAAGATTTTATGTAATTTTAAATTTTCGACTCGTTTCTCATCGCCATGCTTTCATTTCCGTGGTTTCCATAGCAAATATTTGCTATGGCAATGAAAAAAAAGACACGGCGATGAAAAAAATTTCATTGCCGTGTCTTTTAAAACAAATTACTTTCATCGCCGTGGCCAGGTCTTTCATTTCCGTGACTTATATTTTCATCGCCATGGTATGATTAGGCAAGGGAAACATATTAACCTGTGATACAGTGTACCGAATATTGACAGTACAGTACTCGTCAAGTAATATCTCTGCAATACGACAAAAGACTTAAGTATAGACTTATAAGTACAGTAAATAACTGTATTTACTGTACTCCTTCTAGCACGTTTTCTTGATTCCTCAAGATCGTGTCCGTTCTGATGCACTGTAATGGAGTCGTGTACCAGCCGTTCCACTACGCTCTGTCTTCGGCTCTTCTCAGAGCTGGTAATTGAGAGCCCTGTTATTGCCTTGATAAGGTTTGACCAACGGGTAGGTCGGGTAGGTCTACCTTTCCCGCCACAACCAGCTTGTCCAGGCTGTATGACCGTTGTAGCTCCAAATGTGACCAAAGTAGCTCAGGACTCGTAGGTAACATATCGTAGACAGTCTTGTTTTTACGTCAAGTAGTTCTAGAAAAGACTTATTCGTACGTCTCGCTGTTAACGGTATGTGTGGCATCCTTCTCCAGCACCACATCTCGAAAGCCTTAATCTTTTTTCGATCTACAGCGCGTGGATAGACCAGGACTCACAGCCGTATAGAAATATCGAGAATACCTGAGATCTAATTAGTCTCATTTTTGTTACGTTTGGAGATGGTTTGGACATTCCAGATTATCAACATTTTGCTTATTGCTTGCCCATCTCCACACAAATTCGAATCTCTTTCTCGCAGCCTAACTGATTACTGATCGTCCAGCCTAGGTATACAGACTTGCTCATGAATTCCAGGTCTGTCAATTCTCCTGTGCGTGTGATCTGTTCAGCTCGGTCAGTGACCATAACCTTTGTCTTCGACTTGTTGACCCAAAGTTCTACTGTCTCGGTTTGGCGTTCTACTCTGCTGAACATTTCAGCAAGTTCGTGCTCAGAGGATGCGGCCAAAGTAGTGTCATCTGCATATCGAAGGTTGCTGATCTTGTTCCTGCCAACAGTAATGACTCCCTCCCACCCTTTTTAGGCTCTCCTACTTATATAGTTTCTATAGTTATCATGGTTATTAGCACTCAAATTATTATGATTATACAGCGTTGAAATATTTCGAGTTTCCGATATTTCAACGCTGTTGCAAGCGCCATGATCACGGATGAACTCTCCTACTTATATTTCGTATATCCTATAGTATTCGCCGTAGATGTTAAATAGAAAAAGGAACTCTTTTTCAGCCTGCTCATCCGGGATGATATGCAACATAATCTTGGCATGGGATATAAGTGCCACAGTCCGGTAGGGTGCACATTTTTTTTTACCCAGTATAGGCTTGCACTTGACTGTAACTAACCTGATGGAAAGCGATGATACAGCCTAAGATGGAACGTGCTCACCTAGAAGGTACCTATTGACTCGCGACTTAAAAAGACCCAGATTGTATGTTTAATTTGTATGTTCCAGTTTCAGAACAGAGAAGCTGTGTAGGGTGTTCCACACTCTCGCTATTCGCATTATAAAGGTGGACGCGAAACGCTTCGTGCGAGCTTATGGAACATCTACCATGTATGGGTGACGTTTATCGGTTTCCCTGCTCAATCGGTGGCAGAACGGAGATGGGGGAATTAAGCGGTGTAGTTCCAATGCGCACTCTCCAAAATGTATCCGATAAAAAACCTATAGGCTAGCAACTTTTTGCCGGTGCTCAAAACTCTGGAGTCTCGAGTCAACAAGGGACTGAACGAAATGAGCCTCTTGGTACGCTTCTCTAGGGACTCCAACCCCTCAGTACTCCATGCACGACCGAACTTGTGCTTAATAGAGTTGGAGCAGCTGTTCTGGCGTGAAGTACCGTCGCACCCTTGAAAGGACGCCTAGCTTTTTTGCCAGTTGTGCCAGTTGTGCCTTTGATTCAATGTATGAACCAAAATTGAGGGTTGAGGTCAGCGTTATTCCAAGAAGGTCAGGGTGGACCACTATAGGTAAGAATACACTCCGGAAAATAGGAGCCAGTTTGAACAGCGTCTTCCTTGCGGAGAAAAGACACGCCTGGGTCTTCAAGGCATTGAACTTGATCAGATTGGCATCGCTCGTGTGATCGACCTAGCCTCTCTTAAATACTTTGTCTCGGCCGCACTAGCACGCGGGATAGATATGTAATTCTCTACAACTGTGCAATCATTTGCATACTCATAGGTTCTGGGCTTTGGCAGATCATTGATATGCAACAGGAAAAGTGTTACAATGAGTACTAACCCTTGGGGAACACCGGCATTAATCGCCATTTGATCAAGAACGACCCGTATCTATCGATCCTGCAAGAAGTCCGATATAAACCCACACAAACTAACAGGCAGACCGTATAATGAAAGCATGCTTATAAGGCACGTAATTTTGTGGACCCCTTCTTGAGCAGAGGGATCAAAAGCGATTCTTTCCAAACTTTAGCCATATATCATAGGGGTTTTATGTTAATCTTATAAAGAAATTCGATCAATTATTATCATTCGATGTGGCGTAGATAACCCGTCTGTAATACTCATGTCAGTATATAAAAAAATTGTTTTATGTATGGATTTTCATTTCCGTGGTGATTCTTTCATTGCCGTGGACGCTTGTTTCATTGCCGTGCACGCATGTTTCATCGCCGTGGCATGAAATTTTTAAACTTGTGTTATTCGTTAGTTTTTTAAGTAATCAGCTTGATAATAAGCAAGAATACATGCATTATCAAGAAGTATAATAAACGCTAATTATTTTTGAAAAAAACTTAGAGCAAAAACAAAAAAATCCACGGAAATGAAGATTTTTGGGGACTTGTTGAAATTCACTCACCCGCACTCGTGCGCATGCGTAGCTCGTAGTATCATACAATCTCGGCACAGTTCACCATCGTGTGTTTAAAAATTAAGTAACAGCGCCATCTATTGTTACGATTTGCGACTACAAAAAGTTACAATAAAACATACGATTACTTATACGCAATCCCATGGGAATTTCGGGATAAAAAGTATCCTATGCGTTATTTCTAGTTGTAAGGAACATCTGTATCAATTTTAATCAAAATCGATACAGCTGTTTTTGCGTGAAAGTGGAACAAACATCCAAACATACAAACTTTCGCATTTATAATATTAGTAGGATGTTAATGTATGTTATTTCCTGATGTAACCTTTTTAGCCCCGCAGATAAGTTTGTGGCGCCGTAAACTAAATAGATATCACTTTAAAGAAGTCATAGTGTGAATCGGAACATACCTGTAATTAAATTGAAGCAGGGCCGAGCCGCCCATATGTGCGATGTGTGCGGCGCACACAGGCGCCAAGACAATAGGGGCGCCGCGGCCGCCATCCAAATTATTTTTGTTACACCACAACAACATATCCATAGGTGGGGGGATGAAAATATCGTAATATGGGAGACCATATTACCATATTTTCATCCCCCCACCTCGTATTTTTGAATTTTCGATATCTGGGGCCGTTTTTAATCTAAAGAGCGCAAAAAAGAAAGAGGCGCTTCATAGGTTTTGCACACACAGTGAAATAGAGGCGCTTCATAGGTTTCGCACACAGGCGCTGTTGGAGGTCGGCTCGGCCCTGAATTGAAGGGATTTTCTGACCATAGACTAAGCAACTTGTTCTATCATCATAGAACTTTAATTAGTTTTTGGGAATGTCCCTTTTAAATGACACTATAAATAGCGCTAGTTCTGTTGTAATACTTGCATTTGTAGTTAGTCTAGTGAGCGACAAGCCAGCCTCGCCATTTGCAGTGCCTAGTGCGCACTGAGCACTAAGCTAGCCGTCATTGGAACAATAGTTGGAGACAATTGAGTGATAAGTGACTTGTTTAGATCGAACGAGTAAGTACAATACTGTTTTCTTGATTATTTGATTTATTTATTTACCTATATTAGCTGTGCCCCGCGTTAATACCGATCCCTTGGGCTATTTCGGGATAAAAAGAAACTAACTCCCTATAACGTTAGTTATCTGCTGTGTGTGCCTGTCAAATCAGTTCAGCCGTTTCAGAGATTGGCCAGAACAATGACACAGACAGACAAAATTGTAAAAAATGTTATAATGATAGGTACTTACATCTTAAACCATTAAATAAATAGTACAAACATTACGGACACTCCAATTTTATTTATCTGTACTAGCTGTGCCCTGCGGTATCACTCGCGTTAATCCCGATCCCGTGGGAATTTCTCAATTCGATTAAAGTACTCTTTATAATATAGGTAGCACGTGAAAGTCTCGTCAAAATCGGCCGAGCCGTTTCAGAGATTGCCGGAATGAACAAATACGAGATTAGCCGGAATAATAAGTTTCATTCTACTTATACCTAAGTATTATAAATGCGGAAGTTTGTATGTTTGTGAGTTTGGATGTTTGTTACCTACTCTTTCACGCAAAATCTACTGTATCGATTTAGATTACCTTTGGTACAGATGTTCCTTATAACTAGGAATAACACATATGATACTTTTTATCCCGAAATTCCCATGGGATTGAGATTCACGCGGATTAAACCGCGGGGCGCTGTAAACAGTTGGCGAATGATGCATTTAATTAAGTAGGTGTATGCACAAGTCAGGGTCGGATCTAGGGGAGGGCAACCGGGGCCTCCACAAGAGAGGTGCCCCACAACCCACAGCCCCCACAACTTTCAATTTCCAACTAAACTAGAAGTAAACAAGTTCATTAGAATTATCAAATAGAACGGTCAGTGGGCGGAAGTCTGGAGCCATAAGAGATACAGATATAGCCATAAGATTTTAGTAAGACGTGAAAAACAATGCAATTTATTGATTTTAGATATCATGTTTCTTAGTAACATTTACTGTTTTACACTCACTATTGATTTCTAGTTAGAAATAATGAACATTACATATTTCAAAACTTCCGGGTTCGATTCCGTGAGTGAGTAATAGATTTTTGCTAAATCTATGAATGCGGTTTTTATTTTTACTGAAATTGATGGCATGGTTCCTAAGAACAAATCATTGTATCTTTTATAGTTTTATACATCCCCTCACTGACCGTTCTATTTGGGTAGCAGTTACTATTCTGACAGTTATTTGACGTTAACATTAGCAGTAGATCACCAGCGAAAATCGGGCGGTCAATCCTGTGAACGTTAAATGATGACGTCATTTTAACTATTGTTAAATGGTGCATCTCAATTTAACGAAAATCGTTGCGTTGATTTGACGAACAATTTGACGTTAACGTTGGATGGTGCCACTCATACCTATAAAGTTGTTGTCTTCCACGGACGGACGACCGACCGAACTATATTCTCTCAATTGTTATCGTTAATATCGTAAAAGGTCAGATAAATAAAACTAGGCTACTGCCAAACACTTCCTTTTATTACAATCAATGACAATTACGTAATACAGTAATTCCACACAGCCGTATTTACTGAGCACGTCTTTCCTCGACTAATGCCTCAGAAGAAGTGTCCGTTACTTTTCAATATCCGCAAGATGGCCGACGTTCTGGTTACCTTTTTCGCCATCGACGACACTAGCGCCAACTAGTGTCGTGTTCGAACGACGTTAATCATTTGACCGTTTAATAAATTCGAATCTAGTCAAAAACAAACTTAATTGATTAAAATCTTCCAATACAAATAAAACTAACGTTGTAGTAATCAAATTAATAATTGTAACCTTACAGTTCGGCCATCCTACTTACAGCGCGTCCTCGTGCTTGTATGACTAAATACAAAAAAATTACAAAAAAAAAAAAAAAATAAGCAATACTTAAAAATGTAAAAAAAAATTATCTCATTATAATAGATCAAATTAAATAAAATTAAAATCCATTACTTACATAATCACTACCTACAATTATATAAATGTGTATATATTTTCTTAAAACATAATATTCTTTTAATTTTAATGTATTACCAATAATGATATTAAAATCACGATTAAAATTGTATATGACAAACAAAACTTACAATACATAATAATGTAAAAATAACTCATACTAATAAAATAAATCAATTACACAATCACAACTTAATTCTTAAAATTATATAAATGTATTGTACGTATAGTCACTTAAAAACATATATTCTCTTAATTTTAATGCAATACAGACAGAGTACAATTAGAATAAATATTCAACAAATTACAATTAATTTAGGTATCGTTTTCCTCGCTAGATAAAGTTTCAGGAATATCTGAATCAAAATCTCTAGCAAAATTTAACCAGGGTTGTATTTTGTCTATAGCGACCACTGCTTCGTATCGCCTATTATTTTTACGAGTGAGTTCAGTGTTCTCTATTACAAACCTATCATTAGGAAGCACTTTTATTATGCGATATGGACCTTGATATTTACTTACTAATTTCTGAGATTTACCATCGTGAGGTACTTGCCTCTCTACACGCACTAAATCACCTTCCCTATAAACCTTTGCAGGTTTTCTATGTTTATTAAAGTTTTCCGCATCCTTTATCTGTTGTTTTTCGATCCTTTTACTAGCTTCATCTCTTAACTCGCTTAGCCTATCTGAAGGAGTACTATCCAAAGTGTCACGGATGACGTCACTAAGTATACCCTCTGTCCTACCTATAATATTGAACCCAAATAAGAGTTCCGATGGACTTTTGTGTGTAGTTTTATGTTGCGTAGTGTTTATGCCTATTTGTATATCAGTGATGTGGTCATCCCAACATTTTTCGTCACCCCCATGAGCTGCAGTTGACAAAGCGTTTAAAATAGTACGGTTGAATCTTTCTACTTGCCCATTAGCTCTGGGTGTTGCGACAGCGTTGGTTATATGTTTTATACCAAAAGAATTTACAAAATCCCGAAAGGTTTTACTTGTAAAACTTGTCCCTTTGTCGGATATAACTCTAGATGGGACTCCAAAGTAGCTTATGTGGTCTTTCATTACGCGAACTGTTGTGATTGATTTCGTGTTCTTAACGGGCGTTATGTTGACAAATTTAGTGAAGGCATCGACTAAAACTAATAAATAGTAGTTACCCCGTTTGCTCTTTACAAATGGTCCCAAATGGTCCACATGCAAGGTGTGAAATGGCGTACTTACTTTTTCAATTGGGTGTAATTCACCTTCACGTTTTCCTCCCGGAACTTTATGGTGTGCACACTCTAAGCAAGAGGCCACATATTTTTTTACAAACCTACGCATTTTAGCAAACCAATAGTGTTCTTGAATACGCTTAAGTGTTTTTTCGTAGCCACAATGCCCAATATCGTCGTGATTCTTTTTTAATATTTGCCAACGCACACCTTTTGGCACTAACCATTTCATTTGATCACCTACGACACGGTAGACCCTGTCATTTTTAAGTTTGTAGTTATTTAAAATTTCTACAGCCTCAGCGGATCGCGGCTCAGTTAATATCTCTTTGATTCTCCTAACATCGTCATCCGCATTTTGAACCGTAGAGATCCAGTTTTGATCAGTTTGTTCCATTAATAGTACGTCTAACACATGTGACTCATCGACTGCATTATCCACGGGATTCCGATTAAGCGCATCGGCATGTGTCATTTTTGTACCAGGACGATATTCTATTGTACAGTCATACTCTTGAAACTGTACCCACCAACGCGCAATACGGGAAATTAGATCCTTTTTAGTAAAAGTTGATCTTAACGCATGACAGTCTGTGAATATTTTAAATGGAATGCCTAACAAATATATTCTAAAACGACTTAAAGATGCCACCACCGCAAGAGTCTCAAGTTCATAAGCATGCATTTTACGCTCGTCAATACTGGTTTTCCTACTGAAGTAAGTTACTGGCTGCAATATACCCTGACAATTCCGTTGCAATAATATTCCGGCTAAACCTTCCTTGCACGCATCCGTGTGTAATTCAGTTTCGGCGTTAGGATTGTAGAGAGCTAAAAGTGGACGGCTTACCAACAGTTGTTTAACATTTTGGAATGCCTCTTCCTGACTAGTACCCCAATTCCAACCCACATCCTTCCGAAGAAGGTCAGTTAAGGGCGCTGTTACTGTGGCATATCCTTTTATAAACCGTCTAAAGAAACCTGAGAGTCCTAAAAACTGACGTAATTCATGCTGATTACTTGGCGTTGCGAACTTGGAGACCGCTTCAGTTTTTCTAGATCCAGGTCGGATTCCCTTACCGCTAACTTCGAAACCCAAAAAGTCTATGGTATCAAAGAAGAAATTGCATTTACTTAATTTTAACGTGAGACCTCCCTTTTTCAACACTTTTAAAACTTCTTCTAATCGACAAATGCCCTCATTAAAGTCTACAGATGGAATTAAAATGTCATCCATGTACACTAAAGCGTATTTGACTTTTGCTTCGTTTAGTATTTTATTAACTGCTCGTTGAAATACCGATGGGGCATTCACTAAACCAAACGGCATGCGATTGTATTCATAAAGTCCGTCGGGGGTAATAAAAGCGGTTTTGTCACGGGATGAACTAAGACATAATTTTCCACGACGTATAAATCAATGATATCCACAATACCCTGTACTTCCACACTGACAGTGCATACACCCATTGGACGCACTAAGCTACCTCCTATACCCCTTAGCATGGGCAAATCATCTTGGGAGCGGATTTCAAGACCTAACAATTTTGCATCACTAACTTTTATTAAAGAACATTGACTACCCAGGTCATTTGCATTGCGATCAGCAATTACTGCCGATACTTGTTTTTCATTTGTATCTTTATTTTGGGGTAAGTTATTTGTTTGTCCGTTCATTGTTTTGCTCCTGAAACAATTAGTGGCCTGATGACCTATTTTATCGCAAATAGAACATTTAATGAGAGGTTTGTCACACCTAAAGCTCGGGTGTCCTATTTCATTGCAGTTATAACATTTTATAGTATTGTTGGTATTCCCCGATTTTGACGTACCGGGTTGATTTACACTTGTCATGAAAGGCTTACGCCCAAACGGTTTCTTAGAAGCATCATTAGGTTCCCTTAAGTGTCCTACTTTCACGGTCCTAAAGTATTTGAGAACTTGCTCGGGTTCATGGAATTGAGCAGCTTGAGCACCTACTTTAACAGCACGGTCCTCTACACCATATAGTAAACAGTCTACTGCTTGTCTGCCATAGATCCTACATCGATTCAAGAGATTTATTTTCGCATAATAATAGTGTTCCAATGATTCCCCGTACTTAACCCGTTTAGCTAACATCTCGGTTAAAAGCTCGGCATAATCTTCGCGACAAGGAAACGAGTCTATTAATTTCTTTTTCCATTCCGACCAAGAGTACAATAGAGTGGGCAATCCCTGATACCAGGTTCGGGCTACGCCGGTTAACTTTGGCAAAGAATAATGAATGGTTTCCTTTTCATCCCAGCCATAGATTTCGGCACACTCTTCTACCTTGGTTATCCACGTCAAAACTGTTTGTTCTTTAGATAAAGGATCGAAATCAGGTATACAATTAGTGTTAAAAGTTAATTTTGGTTTGTCAGAGCTTTTAACCTGATTAAGGATAGATTTCAATTTCAATTTCAATTTCAATTTATTTAATAAACATTTTGTTACAATACAAATACATTTACCTTACCTCCCATACTAGTTTAAAACTGTATCATGGTAAGGTAATGCCTCTCAAATTACGCGCACATATAAAATATCATAACAAAATAAATAAATACACATACATAATATTTTACATAAATACCTTACCGACTAACATAGATACAAATTATAAAACTTAAAACTAATGTGTTCACGTTGTAACGGCGACGTGAGGCGCAGGTCTGGCGTGGCCCGGAGGTCGTCGACGTCCCCGGTACTTCCGGAACAGAACTCCCTTCGGCCACAGCTCCTCCCTCAGGAAGGTCGATAACAGCTCGGTCGGCACGCGCACAACAAAGGAATTGAAGTTCACACTGTTGCGCGACTCCAATTGCTCGACCGTCAGACGGTACTTCGTCTTGGCCACCAGGTACTCCACGATGTCAGCGGCCTTCGTGGTGTAGTGGAGGCGGGACACGTACACGTACGTCATCGGGATGGCGGGACGCAGGAGGTGGTTGTGTCCAGTCGGTGCGGTGCCACATAGGTTGCGACAAAGAGGCTTTTTCTTCTTCCGCTCTACTTTGATGAAGCCGTCTTTGTCGGGTAAGCTCTTCTTAGAGCTCAGTGACTCCACACGTCGAGAGGGTTCAGCGCGAGACTTCCCGTTACCTCTCTCCTTGTTGTTGTTTGTCCGCGCGGCGGGAAGCTGGCGGGCTGCAGCGGTGGCGTAATCACGGCGAGGTGTCGACGTGATGACGCGGTGCGGGGCCTCCGCGGGGGGAGGCGCTGAGCAGGCGGCGCGCGGGGCGCCGCTATCACGTGCGGGGACGGCACACGGCGACGAGTCCAGTTTCGCTGACTCGAAACTCGCTGTCGAAGCATTGCATGCCCCGCGACGAGTGTTGATGTTGTCGACCTCAGGTGACCTACATACCGACGTGTTGTTACGTAGACTTGCAACTTCAGCACGTAGCTCACTGATGACATTATGTGAGGTTTCCAGCTTCAATACCATCTCCGCCAGGGTTGACTTCAGGGTTGTGACATCCATCATCAACCTGGTGACGTCGACGCGGTCAAACGCGACCGGCGGCAGCTTGTGCACGTTCTTAGTCACGAACGTCGGCACGTCGTCAGGGTCGGTCTCCTTTAAAAAGGAAATAATATCCTGGAGACTTCGCTCTCCCTTTTCATCCCTCCTGCGGGACGGCATCTGGTCGATCTTGCCGACCGACCGAAATAGGAGGATTTTTGCAGAGCTAATATCCTCGGGCTTGTAGAAGGACTTGCCGATCTGTGTTATATCGAACTCGTCCAACGTGTTAATTACGTGCTGTACGAACGCCAACACTTCGTTGGCTATAAGTTGGGAACTCATAGCCATTGTAGCGGGCGGCGGCTGACGCCGCAAAATCGCGAATATTCAAATTCGTGTGTGCAGCGGACGCGTCCGTCACTGACCGCGTTGCGCACTGCACTGATAAAAACTTATCAAGCATAATATTAGTATCGTTTGCCTTACTCCTTACATTAGACCTTCTTTTACTTGTACAGTCCTCCTGTGATGTAGAAGAGCACCTCCTCTTCCTTCGTTCCCTCCGCGAAGTTTTCCTTCTTCTTCTCCAGCGATAACCTTCGCCACCATCATCCGATTCACTCGACACTGACCGGTGCCGATTCCTTTGGTACGCCAACGGTACATTTGACCTTCTAAGACCCTGATCCTCTACCCTGGATACACCTGGGTCATCTGTGTGTGTCGGCCCTTCCCCTCGACCGATCACACTGGTTACATCATTATAGTCACTCAACCCTTTACCTCGGGTTATCCTGTGACTCCCATCATTATAGTCACTCAACCCTTTACCTCGGGTTATCCTGTGACTCCCATCATTATAGTCACTCAACCCTTTACCTCGGGTTATCCTGTGACTCCCATCATTATTGTCACTCAACCCTTTACCTCGGGTTATCCTGTGACTCCCATCGTTATTGTCACTCAACCCTTCACCTAGGGTTATCCTGTGACTCCCGTTACCTCGGGTTGACATATTGTCCTCATCCATTTCCGTATCTGAAACTTACAGAACAAGCTTAGAATCCGTAGTAGTTAAACACAGTAAAATGTTGTATTGCAACCATAGTAAAACAGTAACACTAGTAAGTATTACATGTATAATCATAATAGCATAGAATTATATTTATTTATTTAGTTCATTTATGTGTTAGTAGTATAAAGTACGTAGATAGAGACTAACTGCACTGTTATATTGTTACCCTTTGTTAGCATTAGCTGTATATAATTATGTTTTTGTAATTTAAAAATAGTGGTGTATATAGGTGTATTTGGCAATAAAATCCATTATAAGTATGCATAATATAGATTGATAAATGTAATATAATTTGACTTCCAATGTTATTTGTTAGTAGAAGTAATAATAAATATCCAGCCACATATCACACATCACCGTGTACACGAGTGAGTAGTAATGTAACGCTGAATAGATAAAAGATTTAACCTTTTGTTCGTAACGAACAAACGAAGATAAAAAAAACTACTGGACCGATTCTCAGAACTGATTCACTATTTAATTGGAAATCTACATTGTCATTACTGTGTTTTGAATCCAGATAATATCGCGACACACGGCTAGTGTTTAATAGTTCTTTAAATGAGGGTAACATGAAAAAAAAAATGGAAAGAAAAATATAGCACTGTTGGCGAAATATAGCTCATGAAAATAAATTTCATCGAAGTAATGAGTGTGCATATAAAATAAATAGTTAAATTAACAGTAATAATTTGTAATACTTACGTGAATCGAGAGCGGCGGACGTAGATGGATACAAGGTATATGTATCACTGTGATCCCACTTCTGACCTAAAAGGTCAGATAAATAAAACTAGGCTACTGCCAAACACTTCCTTTTATTACAATCAATGACAATTACGTAATACAGTAATTCCACACAGCCGTATTTACTGAGCACGTCTTTCCTCGACTAATGCCTCAGAAGAAGTGTCCGTTACTTTTCAATATCCGCAAGATGGCCGACGTTCTGGTTACCTTTTTCGCCATCGACGACACTAGCGCCAACTAGTGTCGTGTTCGAACGACGTTAATCATTTGACCGTTTAATAAATTCGAATCTAGTCAAAAACAAACTTAATTGATTAAAATCTTCCAATACAAATAAAACTAACGTTGTAGTAATCAAATTAATAATTGTAACCTTACAATCGTTATACATTAATTATATGACATTAGTTCATTACTGAATCATCATCATTGAATTCGACTGTGTATTATTTGCTCTTGATTGAAGTAGGTACTTAAGTAATTATTTTACATACCAAACAGAGGTAGCACAAAACAAAGCAACTTAAAATAAATCTTTAACTCACTAGTGAAAAAAGTTTGTTATTATTCAACTGTTTTTGCACAAATAAGAGCCCCTTTATGAGCAAGTGTGTTGAAAAAACTATTAGGTATAGTCCGTCTAAAAAGAGTAGACAAAAAATAAAGGCGCCAGCGTTACTGTCGTTTAACTGGTATCCCCCATACTATTTAATATAGGTAACTGGTTTTGATACTTGATAATTATTTATTGAATTATTGGCAGTAATATTTTGTGATGATTCTAAGCTAACTTAGTACTTCACATACTTTACCACTTTATAATAATGATTACATCACAACTTGTGGTAAAATCCTATTAATAAATTTGATTATAGGTAAATGCGGAAGATTGTGAGGATGGATGCAATATTCATATTTAAGGCTAGCTAGGTTGCCTTTAATAGCTAATAGTAAAAAAATACGAATGAAACTAATCTTCAATCTTAATTGAATAGATTGAATTGAATATCAATATTGGCCGTCAACAAATGTACTTTCATAAATAATATTAATTTTGTTCACAGTTTGAAAATGAATTCCAAATTCAGAAAGTCTTGCATCTTCATCGGGCAAGTGGGCGCATACTGCGTCGCGTGTGAGCGCGAACTGGCTTCCCCCGCGGAGGTGGAGGCCCACGAGGCGCTCGCGACGCACGCCGACTGCCTGCGACACCACCCGCACTTGGACAAGTATGGCGACGACAACATCAGGAAGGTACAGTATACCACCGGAGCTTGCACTAGCACACGTTATAATAAAAATATTGAGTACGTAGAGGCATTAGGTTAATACTTACTACATTTTCGCGGCCTAAGGTTTACCACGGACATCAAAATCTAGATTTGTTACAGATTAAACTGGGTTATTTCTGTGACTACTGCGGCATGTTGCTGCCGACGGCCGTTAAAGTAAACATGCACGTGGCGAGCGAGGGCCACCGCAGCAGTAAGGCGTGTGGGGTGTTGAGGGCGGTGAGCGTGGGCGGCGCACGCGCGGTGGTCGCGTTCGAGGCGGTGCTCGTGGGCGCGGACGCGTGGCACGCGATCGCCGAGCGCGCGTGCGCCTTGTGCGACCGCGAGCTCCTCGACCGGGAGCAACACACGCGCGAGCCCGCTCACCTGGTGAAACTGCTGCACGCCAAAGTACAGCTCCGCCCGGGGAAACAACTCTACCGCATGGTAACACACATTTTGAAACTATAGTACCTAGCTAGGATTTTTCGTCTGGATTAAAAAAAAATATTCTTGTTGTTTCAGATCGATGAAAGTTTATTTCAATGTATGACTTGCAATCAAGTACACGCTCTCGACAAGATGGACGACCACTTCGACAGCGACGGCCATAACAAACAATATTCTAAACTCGAACAGGAATTCGAAAAGCTCAATATAAAGTGCTCCACAGCAGTTGTCAATGAAAATGTGGATAATGGACTCGGCACACGTGACGTAGTAAGTGGAGAACCTCTTCCCGGCGAAGGGAAAGATGATGAAGATAGCGAGAATTCAAAATGCACCGCTGAAACAAATGGTCCCGAAGGTGAGACGCACCTAAACGATGACAGAGCGAGAACGTTTGCTAAGGAGAACAATTTGTCGTACAATGTGAGCGGCGCGGGCGGCCAGAGTGAGTGTAAACTGTGCGACAAGACATTCCCTTCCACGCTGAAGGGCATGAAGGAACATGTATTTGGGAAATATCATGTGAAAAAAATGAATAATGTGGAGAAACTGAGAAAAGAAAAATCAGATCAAGGAATTATTAAAGTACCAACTGGACAATTTATTGAGAATTTTATCAAAATAAAGCACGAAATGTTCGGAAATATGGTCGTTCTTAATGACAATATTTGCATTAAAGACTTTAGTTTTGTATTATTCACACTGAATGATGATGCGATAAGATGTCAAGTTTGCGAAGTAAATATTCGTCGCAACGCATCTGATATCAATTCTCATTTGGACTCACGAAGACATAGAAAGGCTGTGAAGCAGACACCGGTCATAACGTCATTGGAGAATGAATTTGTTAGAGAGGTAAGAAAAACAAGGTGGATTGCTGTTATAGGTACCTGCTTTAGCCGCGTTCCTATTGGCCGTAGCCTGATGCCTACAATCTTCTTTATAACAATTAAATTAAAAATTTAAAAAACCCCCAACACAAATAATTTTTAACCCCCATCATAACTTTTAAACGGGTCAACCGATTTTCATCAAACATGTCTAAAAAAACTCGCACGTAAGTTTCCTTTAATACAAAAAAAATAAATTGAAATTGTTCGGGAGCTATGATGCCACAAACAGACAGATACACACACACAAACAGACACGTCAAACTTATAACACCCCTCTTTTTCCGTCGGGGGTTAATAAATAGGCTATATTATACTTATCTAATACTGGAATAATATAAATTATCGAATTCAAACCATTACTTAGTTCCTGAGATTAGCGCGTTCAACCAAACAAACGAACTCTCCATACCAGCTTTACATTATTAGAACTTATACAATATTGAATTGACTATTGTTTCAGATTCGCCCGTGTGTGTACCACTGCGGTTACTGTAACCTGGTGATCCCTTGCTGGGCTGACGTGGACGCCCATCTCAAGAGTTCAGAACACGTCCACTTAAAGGGATTCTCTCAATGGGCTCATAGCATCTTAAAGCCAGGTATACATGAACACAGGATGCGTGAACGTTTTAATGAGCACCTTATGTTATTACCTCTTTTACAACGACTGTTTAATTAGAGCTTAAAAGCAAGCTAATAGTGGCCTGAAGTTCATTACAATTTGTCCACTGAATCTTTTTTGATAATTACGATTACGACTTTAATATTCGAAACGTTTTGATTTTCAATCTTGTTATCATAGTATACCATTATATTATAGGATTTATTGGGGGCCATTTTGTAAATTACGTCACACGATAAGGAACAGAGTGAGTCACGGGATTGTGTGACGTCATACCCACCAACACCACCCTAAGGTAGTGGTCCCACCGACCGACGGGCGAGAAGCGAGTACTCGCTTTAAAAACCCACTCATCATCATCATCATCAACAGCCTGTATTAGTCCACTGTTGGACATAGGCCTCTCCCAGTTCGCGCCAATGTGCCCTGTCGGCGGCACGTCGCATCCGCTCTCTGCCGGCTACCCTGCGCAGATCATCACGTCGGGGTCACCAACTCACTGAGCGTCGAAAAATAAACTCGCTGTACATACATTCGCTGTCCCTCTGTTGGGCGAGAAACTCGCCGATAGTTCATAGCTCACTCGCCCGTGGTGGGACCACTGCATAAGGGAGCATTTCCACCAGGGCTATGATATACTACGTTGTTATAGATGCCATGCGAATTCAAAACGAATCAACCAGTTCATTCAAGTTCAAGTTCGGTGAATGGATGTGACTGGTGGATATCGAACGCATTCATAGCAACGTAGCATAGCATAGCTCTGGTGGAAAGGCACCCTTACATTCTTGGTGAGGATGGGACGAGAGAAGTCATGGTACAATATTATAGTCGTGTGACGTACGTTGCACATTTGATTTCATTTATTCATTAGATTATTAAACGAGTAATTGTTTTAATTTTTATAATTGTCTTAAGTTAATTTTAACTTTTTGTATTCCAAATACTTATATATTAAAAGTAATTCTACATGTTAAATGTTCTTTAGTACTAAGTTAGTCTTATATAATTATGTTTACTCTATAATTTTCAATAAATGATTATATTTCTTATTAATTGATGTTTTAATTTCAAACTAGCTGTGCCTCGCGGCTCCGATTCCAAAGTACTTTGCTACTGGCGCACGTCCGACTTTTGTTGGAGACAAATAGAACGTACGGATAGCAATAACTTTATAGTGTTTGATTGTCGGTGACCGACTTCTTGGACCGATACTCGGGCCGACTTATTTATATTGATTTTATAACCGATTTTTTGTAGTAATTGCTGCACTATTGTTGCTTGCTTTCAGTTCTATTTTGCTCCTACAAAAAGTAGGAAAAAAATTTGAGGTGGGCGAGCAGCCTATACTCCATTCATTTGGCCGTGAGACAAAAAGTAAACAAAGAAATACTGGTTGTCAAACTTTTAGCTCCTTTAGGCGAAAAATATATTGTTTTTTAGAGTTATACATAAATATGAAAGTAAAATAAGACTAAGTAGGCATCTTTGATAAGTCGTCAATAAGTAAGTAATTTAGTTTAGTGTAAAAATCAATAAAAAGGTAATAAACAGGATGAGTTGAGTTCAAGTAAAAACAATTCATGTAATCACCTGAATTGTTTTACTACAAAATAAATAAACAACTATTTATTGGTGATCCTCAGAAGAAGAAGAGCTCCAACATGGATTTTCCTTTTTTTCTTTTACAAATCGGTAAACGGAGGCTCGTGAAGTCGTTATATACAATATAGTTTTTGTAGGGATACGAATCTTTGGCAAAGTCTCTTCTACGTATTTAAATATATTAATAACACCTTGGTGTATGTTTGGATCTTCGGCGAAGTAAAAGTGCAAGCGCTGTTTGAACCAGGTTCACTTATTTTCATCAAAATCAACGTTCAGATAACAGAAATTTAACGATAACTGAATATAAAACATAATACAATAATTACTTTAAATAAAGAATAATCGAAAATTTACTATATAATCGGGAAGAAAACACTCACGTCAACAATCTGTTTCATAGCAAATTACGTTCCGATATATGAATTGAGGAGCCATACTAACAGTATTATAGTTCCTAAAATTTTAATGGTATTGGATCCAGATTTTTTATAGGCACCATACATAATTACTACTAAATGGTATTAAAATTTCAAACACCTACTTTTGTTACTTTGCGAGATACGAATGGCTCCTCAGTTCAGATGTTTGGATTGAGGAGCCACTTTTACACCGATGTAACTTTTTTACCTATTCTGCTACAAAATCCAGCGTTTGTCCTACAAAATCAGTTATTTTACTACTAAATAAGGGTATGATTTTAATTTAAAACCATGACTTGGCTCCTCAATCCTTACGCACATATTTATTCAGCTCCATTCAGCGTTTGTCCATACATAACAACGATTTTGTACGGAGACGCGTACGCATCCATTCAGCAGAATCGTCTCGACAAACGCTGAATGGAGCTGAATAAATATGTCTAGTCCCTAATGCGGTGGTCCCACCGCGGGCGAGTGAGCGATGAAATATCAGCGAGTTTCTCGCCCAAGAAAAGGACAGTGAACATACACTCCGTGTAAACAAAAGAGATGCACATAGTATAAATAGTTACTCGCCTGTTCACACCGCCAGCGAATAACTACCCCATTGAAAAGGGAGGATCCTCGCACCAGACGGGTGTTATGTCTGGTGGGCAGCTGCCCGACGGTTGTAGTCGGGCTCTCGCAAACATAGTCAATTGCGCCGTAAATTTCGCTTGCGCGATTCAGGACTCATCAGTTATTACCCACAGTTGCGGATAGATGTCGCTGTTAGTACTTAGTTCCTATGTGGCGTGCAGATGTCGCCACAACTATAAGGCTAGGCGTATGCTATGTGCATCTGAAATCGTAGGAAAATCGTTGATATTAAGTTTTGTCAACTATAATGTATATCCGCCTGTATGTACGTATTATATAGCACTAATGTACTGTTAAAATGGTTTGCCCAGAGAGAATCGCGTGTCGTGATCCTTATTCTATGGGTTTGCCTGTCATAGACAATATTTTTTTCCAATTAACAATTTTATGAGGTTTGTTCCGATAAACACTGCAAGCATTGTTGAGCTCCCACTGGTGATATGATAAAGTGGTTATGATTTAAATGGTAACATTTAGCATTTCTGCAGCTGAATCATCCAATGATTTTAGCAGAATTGTAGCAACAATACTTTGTATTACAAAGGTGACATTTAAGATGTGCTTTCAAAACAGTGACAAATTCTACAGTAAACTGATAAATTATACGACGTGAGTAATTAAGAAATGATAAGTACTCTTTGATTTTCTTATTAAAAAAGCCACATTTACGATTTAATAAAATATCTAATACTAGCAGCGCCCCGCGGTTTTACACGCGTAGTACCCGAGTGAATTTCCCGGAGCCTAAATTTGCGTGGCAACTATGAAATCGGTACTAAAAAATGTAGTTATAATGTTTAAAACTTTTTTTTTTGGTTAGATGAAATAGTCACCTATGTGAGGCACTAAATATTTTATTACTGGGATTAATAGGTACTCCAGAAAAAAATGTTAAACTTCGAAATTTTTCATCGCCGTGTCTGTCCACAACTCACCTTGATGTGTATTATACCTCCTTGATGAAAACCTATTGGTTGAATACATTGAAACCTAGTTTTATATGATACTAGGATAGTAAAGGTATTGTTACGGAATACACTTAATCAAATATTTAAACAATACAACGAATGGTTACTAGAAAAACATTTGTCCCAGAACTTCCTTTCATCGCCATGTCAAAAACATTTTTAAACATATTGTTCCACCTAAAGACTTGCGTCTCCTTCTCTGTGTGCTAAACGTTGCCCAATAGTACCGCCTCAGTGCTCGACGTGGAAGGACGTGTACACGTGCCTGCGTTTTCAAGCTATAAATGTAAGTGTATCCCATTTTTGTTACTGGACATTTTTTCTTTCATCGCCGTGCATAGGTATAACTTCTATTTGAACAAGTTTATACTCTTGACTGAGCATTCGATAGAATGCATACTCTTCTGTTTATTTGTGAATTGTTTAGTTCTTAGGATACCTAAAAGATTTTATGTAATTTTAAATTTTCGACTCGTTTCTCATCGCCATGCTTTCATTTCCGTGGTTTCCATAGCAAATACACACATCAAAAGTGTCTAGGGATCAAGCATTTTTATGCGGATTTCTTGAGATTGAGATGTGGCTTTGTAATAAATTTATGATTTTATAAATTTATATGGATCCTTTTTGGTGCATTTCATAATTTGAATCAGGAACTGTGAATCAAATTCGAGTAAAAGATGAAAATCAGCTGTCAATATTTTCCCTATAAAAACATACAACGCATTGAAGACATTATTAGTGCTACTGTTTCCCTACTACTGATTAAAACCAACGTTATTATGGAGCGGCGACGTCATTTAAGCAGGGAAGAAATGCTCAGAGCCGTGGGAATGATAGAAGCTGGTTCCCGGCAACGTACTGTGGCTTTAGCTCTGAATACAAGTCAGAGTGTTATCAGTCGACTTTGGACACGTTACCGAAGCACTGGTACCCTGGCTGAGCGCCATGGAGGACGGTATCGCTGCACCACACGGAGACAAGACCGATACATTCAAATCTTAACTCGAAGAGCTCCAACAATAACCGCCATGATGTTAGCCGTGCGGCTTCATCACTCTTCAGGGAACTTAATTAGCGACCAAACAGTCAGAAACCGCTTGCATGAAGTGAACCTTCATTCCCGAAGACCGCTACGGGTACCACCTATAGCAATGCACAATCGTAGGATTCGATATCAATGGGCTCTTGAACACAGAAATTGGGCAGAAGAACAATGGCGTTTCGTGTGCTTTTCTGATGAGTCTCGTTTTGGTATGAGACCGGATACAAGACGTATACGACACTGGAGAACCCCTGGACGCCAACAGCGATTAAAATCCTGCCAGGAAGTCCATCCTTATAGTGGTGGAACCATCATGGTATGGGCGGGTATTTGGATCGGCGGAAGAACTGAGTTGATTTGGATCAGAGGCAACCTCAACGCTCAAATTTATGCTGAGACGATTGTATCAGACGTCATCGTTCCTCTACAAGTGCAAATCGGTCCCTTATTTCAGTTAATGCATGATAATGCACGACCGCACACCGCAAGAGTTGTAAGACAGACTCTCGCCGCAGCTAACATCAATGTCCTGCCCTGGCCTGCTCAGTCGCCAGACTTGAACCCGATTGAGCATGCATGGGATATGCTACAGAGAAGAGCTCTGCCGAATATGGAGGGTATCCAGTCGCAAGAAGACCTTTTTTTGTTGTTGCAACGAACATGGGCGGCCATTCCACAGCGTGATTTGGATGAACTCATTTTGAGTATGCCAAACCGATGTTCTTGTGTTGTTAGTGTTCGCGGTAGAAACACGGATTATTAATTGTTTAAGTTACCCAATAAAATTTTAAAGAAAACTGTTATTTCAGTCTTTTTTTCGAACTTTAATGTTAGTGGTTCAAATGTCAAAAATCCCTTTATTAGGAAAATGGCAAATTTCTTTATTAATGCAAAGGTGACTTGGTTTATCGTTACTGTGACAAACGAAAACACTTTATTTGATGAATCCTTAAAGAAAATTTTAATTAATATCAATCAGGAGAAAAGTTATTGCAAAAATATATGTTGATCCCTAGACACTTTTGATGTGTGTATTTGCTATGGCAATGAAAAAAAAAAACACGGCGATGAAAAAAATTTCATTGCCGTGTCTTTTAAAACAAATTACTTTCATCGCCGTGGCCAGGTCTTTCATTTCCGTGACTTATATTTTCATCGCCATGGTATGATTAGGCAAGGAAAACATATTTACCTGTGATACAGTGTACCGAATACTGACAGTACAGTACTCGTCAAGTAATATCTCTGCAATACGACAAAAGACTTAAGTAAAGACTTATAAGTACAGTAAATAACTCATTTGTATTTACTGTACTCCTTCTAGCTCGTTTTCTTGATTCCTTAAGATCGTGTCCGTTCTGATGCACTGTAATGGAGTCCAGCCGTTCCACTCCGCTCTGTCTTCGGCTCTTCTCAGAGCTGGTAATTGAGAGCCCTGTTATTGCCTTGATCAGGTTTGACCAATGGGTAGGTCGGGTAGGTCTACCTTTCCCTCCACAACCAGCTTGTCCAGGCTGTATGACCGTTGTAGCTCCAAATCTGACCAAAGTAGGTCAGGACTCGTAGGTAACATATCGTAGACAGTCTTGTGTTTACGTCAAGTTGTTCTAGAATAGACTTATTCGTACGTCTCGATGTTAACGGTATGTGTGGCATCCTTCTCCAGCACCACATCTCGAAAGCCTTAATCTTTTTTCGATCTACAGCGCGTGGATAGACCAGGACTCACAGCCGTATAGAAATATCGAGAATACCTGAGATCTAATTAGTCTCATTTTTGTTACGTTTGGAGATGGTTTGGACATTCCAGATTATCAACATTTTGCTTATTGCTTGCCCATCTCCACACAAATTCGAATCTCTTTCTCGCAGCCTAACTGATTACTGATCGTCCAGCCTAGGTATACAGACTTGCTCATGAATTCCAGGTCTGTCAATTCTCCTGTGCGTGTGATCTGTTCAGCTGCTCAGTGACCATAACCTTTGTCTTCGACTTGTTGACCCAAAGTTCTACTGTCTCGGTTTGGCGTTCTACTCTGCTGAACATTTCAGCAAGTTCGTGCTCAGAGGATGCGGCCAAAGTAGTGTCATCTGCATATCGAAGGTTGCTGATCTTGTTCCTGCCAACAGTAATGACTCCCTCCCACCCTTTTCAGGCTCTCCTACTTATATAGTTTCTATAGTTATCATGGTTATTAGCACTCAAATTATTTTGATTATACAGCGTTGAAATATTTCGAGTTTCCGATATTTCAACGCTGTTGCAAGCGCCATGATCACGGATGAACTCTCCTACTTATATTTCGTATATCCTATAGTATTCGCCGTAGATGTTAAATAGAAAAGGAACTCTTTTTCAGCCTGCTCATCCGGGATGATATGCAACATAATCTTGGCATGGGATATAAGTGCCACAGTCCGGTAGGGTGCACATTTTTTTTTACCCAGTATAGGCTTGCACTTGACTGTAACTAACCTGATGGAAAGCGATGATACAGCCTAAGATGGAACGTGCTCACCTAGAAGGTACCTATTGACTCGCGACTTAAAAAGACCCAGATTGTATGTTTAATTTGTATGTTCCAGTTTCAGAACAGAGAAGCTGTGTAGGGTGTTCCACACTCTCGCTATTCGCATTATAAAGGTGGACGCGAAACGCTTCGTGCGAGCTTATGGAACATCTACCATGTATGGGTGACGTTTATCGGTTTCCCTGCTCAATCGGTGGCAGAACGGAGATGGGGGAATTAAGCGGTGTAGTTCCAATGCGCACTCTCCAAAATGTATCCGATAAAAAACCTATAGGCTAGCAACTTTTTGCCGGTGCTCAAAACTCTGGAGTCTCGAGTCAACAAGGGACTGAACGAAATGAGCCTCTTGGTACGCTTCTCTAGGGACTCCAACCCCTCAGTACTCCATGCACGACCGAACTTGTGCTTAATAGAGTTGGAGCAGCTGTTCTGGCGTGAAGTACCGTCGCACCCTTGAAAGGACGCCTAGCTTTTTTGCCAGTTGTGCCAGTTGTGCCTTTGATTCAATGTATGAACCAAAATTGAGGGTTGAGGTCAGCGTTATTCCAAGAAGGTCAGGGTGGACCACTATAGGTAAGAATACACTCCGGAAAATAGGAGCCAGTTCGAACAGCGTCTTCCTTGCGGAGAAAAGACACGCCTGGGTCTTCAAGGCATTGAACTTGATCAGATTGGCATCGCTCGTGTGATCGACCTAGCCTCTCTTAAATACTTTGTCTCGGCCGCACTAGCACGCGGGATGGATATGTAATTCTCTACAACTGTGCAATCATTTGCATACTCATAGGTTCTGGGCTTTGGCAGATCATTGATATGCAACAGGAAAAGTGTTACAATGAGTACTAACCCTTGGGGAACACCGGCATTAATCGCCATTTGATCGGACGAGCATCCATCAAGAACGACCCGTATCTATCGATCCTGCAAGAAGTCCGATATAAACCCACACAAACTAACAGGCAGACCGTATGATGAAAGCATGTTTATAAGGCACGTAATTTTGTGGACCCCTTCTTGAGCAGAGGGATCAAAAGCGATTCTTTCCAAACTTTAGGCCATATATCATAGGGGTTTTATGTTAATCTTATAAAGAAATTCGATCAATTATTATCATTCGATGTGGCGTAGATAACCCGTCTGGGGGAGTATGCCTCTCCTTCTCGGAGACAGGCGTGTATATATTGTATGTTAGAATAATATAATACTCATGTCAGTATATAAAAAAATTGTTTTATGTATGGATTTTCATTTCCGTGGTGATTCTTTCATTACCGTGGGACAGTTCTTTCATTGCCGTGGAGGCTTGTTTCATTGCCGTGCACGCATGTTTCATCGCCGTGGCATGAAATTTTTAAACTTGTGTTATTCGTTAGTTTTTTAAGTAATCAGCTTGATAATAAGCAAGAATACATGCATTATCAAGAAGTATAATAAACGCTAATTATTTTTGAAAAAAACTTAGAGCAAAAACAAAAAAATCCACGGAAATGAAGATTTTTGGGGACTTGTTGAAATTCACTCACCCGCACTCGTGCGCATGCGTAGCTCGTAGTATCATACAATCTCGGCACAGTTCACCATCGTGTGTTTAAAAATTAAGTAACAGCGCCATCTATTGTTACGATTTGCGACTACAAAAAGTTACAATAAAACATACGATTACTTATACGCAATCCCATGGGAATTTCGGGATAAAAAGTATCCTATGCGTTATTTCTAGTTGTAAGGAACATCTGTATCAATTTTAATCAAAATCGATACAGCTGTTTTTGCGTGAAAGTGGAACAAACATCCAAACATACAAACTTTCGCATTTATAATATTAGTAGGATGTTAATGTATGTTATTTCCTGATGTAACCTTTTTAGCCCCGCAGATAAGTTTGTGGCGCCGTAAACTAAATAGATATCACTTTAAAGAAGTCATAGTGTGAATCGGAACATACCTGTAATTAAATTGAAGCAGGGCCGAGCCGCCCATATGTGCGATGTGTGCGGCGCACACAGGCGCCAAGACAATAGGGGCGCCGCGGCCGCCATCCATATTATTTTTGTTAAACCACAACAACATATCCATAGGTGGGGGGATGAAAATATCGTAATATGGGAGACCATATTACCATATTTTCATCCCCCCACCTCGTATTTTTGAATTTTCGATATCTGGGGCCGTTTTTAATCTAAAGAGCGCAAAAAAGAAAGAGGCGCTTCATAGGTTTTGCAGACACAGTGAAATAGAGGCGCTTCATAGGTTTCGCACACAGGCGCTGTTGGAGGTCGGCTCGGCCCTGAATTGAAGGGATTTTCTGACCATAGACTAAGCAACTTGTTCTATCATCATAGAACTTTAATTAGTTTTTGGGAATGTCCCTTTTAAATGACACTATAAATAGCGCTAGTTCTGTTGTAATACTTGCATTTGTAGTTAGTCTAGTGAGCGACAAGCCAGCCTCGCCATTTGCAGTGCCTAGTGCGCACTGAGCACTAAGCTAGCCGTCATTGGAACAATAGTTGGAGACAATTGAGTGATAAGTGACTTGTTTAGATCGAACGAGTAAGTACAATACTGTTTTCTTGATTATTTGATTTATTTATTTACCTATATTAGCTGTGCCCCGCGTTAATACCGATCCCTTGGGCTATTTCGGGATAAAAAGAAACTAACTCCCTATAACGTTAGTTATCTGCTGTGTGTGCCTGTCAAATCAGTTCAGCCGTTTCAGAGATTGGCCAGAACAATGACACAGACAGACAAAATTGTAAAAAATGTTATAATGATAGGTACTTACATCTTAAACCATTAAATAAATAGTACAAACATTACGGACACTCCAATTTTATTTATCTGTACTAGCTGTGCCCTGCGGTATCACTCGCGTTAATCCCGGTCCCGTGGGAATTTCTCAATTCGATTAAAGTACTCTTTATAATATAGGTAGCACGTGAAAGTCTCGTCAAAATCGGCCGAGCCGTTTCAGAGATTGCCGGAATGAACAAATACGAGATTAGCCGGAATAATAAGTTTCATTCTACTTATACCTAAGTATTATAAATGCGGAAGTTTGTATGTTTGTGAGTTTGGATGTTTGTTACCTACTCTTTCACGCAAAATCTACTGTATCGATTTAGATTAACTTTGGTACAGATGTTCCTTATAACTAGGAATAACACATATGATACTTTTTATCCCGAAATTCCCATGGGATTGAGATTCACGCGGATTAAACCGCGGGGCGCTGTAAACAGTTGGCGAATGATGCATTTAATTAAGTAGGTGTATGCACAAGTCAGGGTCGGATCTAGGGGAGGGCAACCGGGGCCTCCACAAGAGAGGTGCCCCACAACCCACAGCCCCCACAACTTTCAATTTCCAACTAAACTAGAAGTAAACAAGTTCATTAGAATTATCAAATAGAACGGTCAGTGGGCGGAAGTCTGGAGCCATAAGAGATACAGATATAGCCATAAGATTTTAGTAAGACGTGAAAAACAATGCAATTTATTGATTTTAGATATCATGTTTCTTAGTAACATTTACTGTTTTACACTCACTATTGATTTCTAGTTAGAAATAATGAACATTACATATTTCAAAACTTCCGGGTTCGATTCCGTGAGTGAGTAATAGATTTTTGCTAAATCTATGAATGCGGTTTTTATTTTTACTGAAATTGATGGCATGGTTCCTAAGAACAAATCATTGTATCTTTTATAGTTTTATACATCCCCTCACTGACCGTTCTATTTGGGTAGCACGATGAACGCGTCGACGTTATAGGGAGGTAGTTACCAGGGTTACTATTCTGACAGTTATTTGACGTTAACATTAGCAGTAGGTCACCAGCGAAAATCGGGCGGTCAATCCTGTGAACGTTAAATGATGACGTCATTTTAACTATTGTTAAATGGTGCATCTCAATTTAATGAAAATCGTTGCGTTGATTTGACGAACAATTTGACGTTAACGTTGGATGGTGCCACTCATACCTATAATGCGGGGGCCTCACATGGGCTATGTTGGCTCCAAGTTATACTGTTGGATCCAACACACCAATGTGAGGATCGATCTTGGAACGTTATTGGATAAAAACAGAACATTGCGTCCAACAGCCAATGTCAACCCGACTTGTGTCGGTTTTTTGTACAAGTTCAAAGGCGAGGGGAGTGAAGTGTGTAGGCGGGGGGGCAACTTGGGTCCAACGTCGCTTCTCGATCCACACATTGGTTGCATCAGTACGCGCTCTGCCGATGTGAGTGTTGGACGTGCTGCGAAATGTTTTCTCCGAACGCCGAGTGGACGAATGAACAAGTATTGGAGTTCATTGAATTATATCGAGCAGAAGAAGCGCTGTGGAATCCAGCTAATAAATACCACAAAAATAAAAATGTACTAGCAGATTCGTGGGAAAGGATTCTAAAAAAGATGTGCGTGGAAGATATGACTGTTGCCGATTTAAAAAAGAAAAAAGAATCTTTGATGACAACTTTTAGATATCATCTCAAAAAATGGAAAAATTCTTTAAAGTCAGGCGCTGGTGCAGATGAAATATACCAAACCAATTGGTTTGCTTACCAAAGTTTGAATTCCTTTTTGGGGCAGAATTACGATTGCAAACGAACAATAGAAACGGAGGTAAGTTTAATAATACACGCATTTTAATTTCACAATATTTTTATTACAATTAACTTCGTTAAGTAGGTATTAACATATTTTATAGGTAATAGGGGGAGGTGGGGTACATTGATATAATTTCACAATATTTTTATTATAATGTAACTTCGTTAGGTATTAATATTAACATATTTTATAGGTAATAGGGGGGGATGAGGTACATTGATAGCTAATAAGGGGTGGTGGTGTACATTGATAAAAGGGGCACATTAATACGCTAGCCTTATTTAATAGTTGAGTGTACAATGTAGTAACTCTGGTATTTGTTATTGTTGGTAGAAAAAATCAGCAAATTCGTTTCTAACATTTATAGCCGCTTGCGGTGGTCTAACAGGAACTCTCGAAATTGGGCTGAATGCATTAGCTTGTTGTTCTTGTTGTATCAAAGTATCCTGACGCAAGTCACTGTGTTCTACATCTGGAGAATACATAGAACTAGAAGTTTTACTCCTTAATAAAAAGTTGTGTAAATAGATACAAGTCAAAGTGACTACTGATGCTTGTTCTGGCTGTAAGAGCATTGGGACTCGAAAAACTCTGAAAACTGATGACATAATGCCAAAGGCATTTTCAACTACAACTCGGCTACCTGATAATTTCTTATTAAATACACTGGTTTTGCTACCATTCGGCGGATTACCAGGAAATGGTTTCATTATCCTATTACTTAGAGAAAATGCGTTATCAGCGAGAAATACAAAAGGGCACATAGTCGTACGACCAGGCAAACATCTGTCGCTAGGGAAATTTTCACCTGCGTGTATTTTTTCCTTTAATGTGCTGTTATTGAAGACCCCTCCATCACTAATTCTTCCTTGGCACCCCACATCAGCAAACATAAACGAGTAATCACTGTCTACAACTGCTAGCAAAACAATGCTAAAATAGTGTTTGTAATTGTAGTATTCAGATCCACTATGAATAGGAGACTGTAAACGAACGTGTTTTCCATCTATGGCTCCTAGACAATGTGGGAAATGCCCACGTTCTTGAAACTTGGATGCTTTCTGAAGCCACTCTTCTGTTGTAGAAGGCCACTGAAAAAAAAATTACAATATTAATTAATACTATTATTATACACTTTTCAGAACAGACAGGAGTCAAATGAGACCTCAACTAATGTACCCACTGAATCAGAACCACAACAACCTCAGCCAAAACAACAACGACAAGAAACAACTGGGCAGCAAGAACAACAAACACGACGAAAGATTCATAGCAAAAACTTTGCTGTACCGAATCTTGAACTTCAACAAATTAAAAAACGCATGGATAATGCTTACGAAGTAATGACAGTGGCCGCAAAACGCCAAGAATTTGATGAAACCGATTATTTCTGTCATATGTTAGCAAAGAAATTGAAAAAAATGAACGAGAACGACCGAGACAAACTAATGTATGATATTCATGCTCTGACATACCAGACTACCTATTCGTCTCGACCTTCGACTGCACTTAGTAGCACCAGTTCTAATACTACATACAATGATCAAGTTCAAACGCCTTCGCCTTATCATCAAATTGATACAAATGACTATCTTGAACCATCCCTCAACCAATGTGTAGAGGTATATGATTATGGAGCTTTTACATCCACCTCCCAGACTTCTATGTCCCCGCTTAACAATCAGTCTAGCATTCGTCCTAAGAATAAGCACATCACACTACTGTCGCAAGATATTATACAACAAGCATATGAATCAGCAGAAACTACACCCACCCAGGACAGGACCCAGGACATTCTTGAACAAAAAGAAAATTAAAATAAACCGGCCATCTTAATTTATGACTCTTTTATCAATGATCCGAACAAGGTAGATTGAATTTGCGCAATTTTGGTAAATAAATGAATAATAATTAAATTGTTTTTATATTTGTAGACTAGCAGCCCGTACCGGCTTCGCACGGTTTATTTAATAGGGCTGCGTTTAATCTAATCTAATCTAATCTAATCGAATCGAATCGAATCGAATCTAATCTAATCTCTAAACTAATCTAATCTCTAATATCTAATCTAATCTCTAATCTAATCTCTAATCTAATCTCTTAATCTAATCTCGAAGTTATCTCAAGTCCCAAGAAGTTCCAAGATGTCCCTTAAAGTCTCAAAAAGTCCGATGAAGTCCCAAAAGTCCCATGAAGTCCCGTGAATTCCCAAGAAGTCCTTAAAGTCCCATGAAGTCCCAAAAAGTCTCAAAAGTCCCATAAAGTCCCCAAAAGTCCCATGAAGTTCTTAAAGTCCCATGAAGTCCCAAAAAGTCCCATGTGGTCTCATGAAGTCCCATAAAGTTCCATGAAGTCCCATGAGGTCTCATGAAGTCCCATGAAGTCCCAAAAGTCCCGTAAAGTCCCAAAAGTCCCATGAAGTCCCGTAAAGTCCCAAGAAGTCCTTGAAGTCCCGTAAAGTCCAATGAAGTCCCATGAAGTCCCAAAAGTTCCCTGAAGTTCCAAGAAGTCACATAAAGTCCCATGAAGCCCCATGAAGTCCTATGAAGTCCCATAAAGTCCCAAAAGTCTCATGAGGTCCCAAGAAGTCCCAAGGCCAAAATCCCAAATCTCAAATCTCTATTTTCCGCAGTACATGCGAAAATGAAAGCCACTTTATGGCTAATTTGGTACACCTTGAGTTGGGTTTTTAGGGATTTCTAGGGATCTCTAATATTTTCGACTTAAAAATATAGCCTATGTTACACGGGGATAATGTAGCTATCCAACGGCAAAAGAATTTTCGAAATCGGTCCAGTAGTTTTTACGGTTATCCCCTACAAACAAAAATACAAAAATACAAAAATCCAAAAATACAAATCTTTCCTCTTTATTATATTAGTATAGATTAGTATAGATATAGATAATAAAATCTCACCTTCACTTCGTTGTGGAGAGCATTGATAATCGCATTGCAAACTTCGGGTATAATTTTTGATATTATTTGGCTCGATATTCTAAATAGAAAATGAAGAGATCTATATGTATCGCCAGTGGCCAGAAACCTTAACGTTACTGCCAAGCGAACTTTAATTGGAAGAGCCTTTCTCCAACGTGTATCTTTCTTTGCTATTACTGGACCAACTTTTCTAAGTAGATATTCAAAATCACTCGACGACATCCGACAAAAATTCTCAAACTGTCCTGAAGGTTCATGTTTCAAGTCTGCTAGTAAATTATTTCCTTCGTCGTTTCTGAAATCAACAAAGTACAAAATTAATTTGCTCGCTGTGTTTCAAGGCAACGTATTTAACAAGCTGAGGATACACATGCCCGTAGCTTGCACACTAGCATACCAGCTTCTAGCACGTGCTGTCATGTGTTATTGTGTATGCGCTAACTGTCGTATAGCTAGCACTACATTTGATTTTTTTGCGGTATTACCCGGCGAGCACCATTACCCCTGCTTCCCCTAGCTGATTCTTAAAATATTCATAAATATAACAAATAAAATATAGGTATTTATAAAAATAAAGATAATTTATTTGCATAAGAAATGATTGTGTACAATGAGGATGATATATAAACAAAGGTAGTGTGACACGACATATCTTAAAAATCAATATAGGATCAAACTTACTTTATTCGATTAGCGTGCATTTTTATCATCCAGAATCGCCGTTTCCTTGGCTTCTTTTTCCTTTGACTAACTAAATAATAATAATATGTGCTCAATGCGTGGGCGTAAGTAGCCAGAGCGAAAAGTGTCCCGTCCGACATGACTTGCTAGCAATAAATTTGATGAATAAAATGATATCTGCTCGAACGTCCAGCCTTCCAATGCTCTTGGCATGAGTGTTTGCCCAATTATATTGGAGCCCATATGAGGCCGCAACCTTGGTTGCAATTATTGGCCATTCTATTCGTAGCCAACGTTGGAACCAAGTCATAAGCCCATGTGGGGCGCCGGCATTAAGTTGTTGTCTTCCACGGACGGACGACCGACCGAACTATATTCTCTCAATTGTTATCGTTAATATCGTTATACATTAATTATATGACATTAGTTCATTACTGAATCATCATCATTGAATTGGACTGTGTATTATTTGCTCTTGATTGAAGTAGGTACTTAAGTAATTATTTTACATACCAAACAGAGGTAGCACAAAACAAAGCAACTTAAAATAAATCTTCAACTCACTAGTGAAAAAAACTTGTTATTATTCAACTGTTTTTGCACAAATAAGAGCCCCTTTATGAGCAAGTGTGTTGAAAAAAACTATTAGGTATAGTCCGTCTAAAAAGAGTAGACAAAAAATAAAGGCGCCAGCGTTACTGTCGTTTAACTGGTATCCCCCATACTATTTAATATAGGTAACTGGTTTTGATACTTGATAATTATTTATTGAATTATTGGCAGTAATATTTTGTGATGATTCTAAGCTAACTTAGTACTTCACATACTTTACCACTTTATAATAATGATTACATCACAACTTGTAGTAAAATCCTATTAATAAATTTGATTATAGGTAAATGCGGAAGATTGTGAGGATGGATGCAATATTCATATTTAAGGCTAGCTAGGTTGCCTTTAATAGCTAATAGTAAAAAAATACGAATGAAACTAATCTTCAATCTTAATTGAATAGATTGAATTGAATATCAATATTGGCCGTCAACAAATGTACTTTCATAAATAATATTAATTTTGTTCACAGTTTGAAAATGAATTCCAAATTCAGAAAGTCTTGCATCTTCATCGGGCAAGTGGGCGCATACTGCGTCGCGTGTGAGCGCGAACTGGCTTCCCCCGCGGAGGTGGAGGCCCACGAGGCGCTCGCGACGCACGCCGACTGCCTGCGACACCACCCGCACTTGGACAAGTATGGCGACGACAACATCAGGAAGGTACAGTATACCACCGGAGCTTGCACTAGCACACGTTATAATAAAAATATTGAGTACGTAGAGGCATTAGGTTAATACTTTCTACATTTTCGCGGCCTAAGGTTTACCACGGACATCAAAATCTAGATTTGTTACAGATTAAACTGGGTTATTTCTGTGACTACTGCGGCATGTTGCTGCCGACGGCCGTTAAAGTAAACATGCACGTGGCGAGCGAGGGCCACCGCAGCAGTAAGGCGTGTGGGGTGTTGAGGGCGGTGAGCGTGGGCGGCGCACGCGCGGTGGTCGCGTTCGAGGCGGTGCTCGTGGGCGCGGACGCGTGGCACGCGATCGCCGAGCGCGCGTGCGCCTTGTGCGACCGCGAGCTCCTCGACCGGGAGCAACACACGCGCGAGCCCGCTCACCTGGTGAAACTGCTGCACGCCAAAGTACAGCTCCGCCCGGGGAAACAACTCTACCGCATGGTAACACACATTTTGAAACTATAGTACCTAGCTAGGATTTTTCGTCTGGATTAAAAAAAAATATTCTTGTTGTTTCAGATCGATGAAAGTTTATTTCAATGTATGACTTGCAATCAAGTACACGCTCTCGACAAGATGGACGACCACTTCGACAGCGACGGCCATAACAAACAATATTCTAAACTCGAACAGGAATTCGAAAAGCTCAATATAAAGTGCTCCACAGCAGTTGTCAATGAAAATGTGGATAATGGACTCGGCACACGTGACGTAGTAAGTGGAGAACCTCTTCCCGGCGAAGGGAAAGATGATGAAGATAGCGAGAATTCAAAATGCACCGCTGAAACAAATGGTCCCGAAGGTGAGACGCACCTAAACGATGACAGAGCGAGAACGTTTGCTAAGGAGAACAATTTGTCGTACAATGTGAGCGGCGCGGGCGGCCAGAGTGAGTGTAAACTGTGCGACAAGACATTCCCTTCCACGCTGAAGGGCATGAAGGAACATGTATTTGGGAAATATCATGTGAAAAAAATGAATAATGTGGAGAAACTGAGAAAAGAAAAATCAGATCAAGGAATTATTAAAGTACCAACTGGACAATTTATTGAGAATTTTATCAAAATAAAGCACGAAATGTTCGGAAATATGGTCGTTCTTAATGACAATATTTGCATTAAAGACTTTAGTTTTGTATTATTCACACTGAATGATGGTGCGATAAGATGTCAAGTTTGCGAAGTAAATATTCGTCGCAACGCATCTGATATCAATTCTCATTTGGACTCACGAAGACATAGAAAGGCTGTGAAGCAGACACCGGTCATAACGTCATTGGAGAATGAATTTGTTAGAGAGGTAAGAAAAACAAATTGGATTGCTGTTATAGGTACCTGCTTTAGCCGCGTTCCTATTGGCCGTAGCCTGATGCCTACAATCTTCTTTATAACAATTAAATTAAAAATTTAAAAATCCCCCAACACAAATAATTTTTAACCCCCATCATAACTTTTAAACGGGTCAACCGATTTTCATCAAACATGTCTAAAAAAACTCGCACGTAACTTACGTGCGAGTCCTTTAATACAAAAAAATTAAATTGAAATTGTTCGGGAGCTATGATGCCACAAACAGACAGATACACACACACTAACAGACACGTCAAACCCTCTTTTTCCGTCGGGGGTTAATAAATAGGCTATATTATACTTATCTAATACTGGAATAATATAAATGTTCGAATTCAAACCATTACTTAGTTCCTGAGATTAGCGCGTTCAACCAAACAAACGAACTCTCCATACCAGCTTTACATTATTAGAACTTATACAATATTGAAATGAAATGAAATGAAATGAAAAAAGTTTATTGTGACACACAGTATTATCTTATAAACTAAGTAATATTAATAACAATTGTCACAAAGGGTTCCAGCTCAGCATGTTGCCAGCTGAAACAACTGACGCTGGTCTTCCGTTGGAACCCATTGGTGAATTCACGGATGACCTCAGAAAAATATTAATATAAAAAAACAGAGCGAATTACAATACATAATAAAAATATACAAACATAGAAAGAAAGTTACAAACCATATAACAATAAGGTTAAACATCGGTTAAACATCGAACTAAATTAAATTAAATTGAATTGACTATTGTTTCAGATTCGCCCGTGTGTGTACCACTGCGGTTACTGTAACCTGGTGATCCCTTGCTGGGCTGACGTGGACGCCCATCTCAAGAGTTCAGAACACGTCCACTTAAAGGGATTCTCTCAATGGGTTCATGACATAATAAAGCCAGGTATACATGAACACAGGATGCGTGAACGTTTTAATGAGCACCTTATGTTATCCACTTTTCAACGACTGTTTAATTAGAGCTTCAAAGCAAGCTATTAGTGGCCTGAAGTTCATTCCAATTTGTCCACTGAATCTTTTTTGATAATTACGATTACGACTTTAATATTCGAAACGTTTTGATTTTCAATCTTTTTATCATAGTATTATAGGATTTATTGGGGGCCATTTTGTAAATTACGTCACACGATAAGGAACAGAGTGAGTCACGGGATTGTGTGACGTCATACCCACCAACACCACCCTAAGGTAGTGGTCCCACCGACCGACGGGCGAGAAGCGAGTACTCGCTTTAAAAACCCACTCATCATCATCATCATCAACAGCCTGTATTAGTCCACTGTTGGACATAGGCCTCTCCCAATTCGCGCCAATGTGCCCTGTCGGCGGCACGTCGCATCCGCTCTCTGCCGGCTACCCTGCGCAGATCATCACGTCGGGGTCACCAACTCACTGAGCGTCGAAAAATAAACTCGCTGTACATACATTCGCTGTCCCTCTGTTGGGCGAGAAACTCGCCGATAGTTCATAGCTCACTCGCCCGTGGTGGGACCACTGCATAAGGGAGCATTTCCACCAGGGCTATGATATACTACGTTGTTATAGATGCCATGCGAATTCAAAACGAATCAACCAGTTCATTCAAGTTCAAGTTCGGTGAATGGATGTGACTGGTGGATATCGAACGCATTCATAGCAACGTAGCATAGCATAGCTCTGGTGGAAAGGCACCCTTACATTCTTGGTGAGGATGGGACGAGAGAAGTCATGGTACAATATTATAGTCGTGTGACGTACATTGCACATTTGATTTCATTTATTCATTAGATTATTAAACGAGTAATTGTTTTAATTTTTATAATTGTCTTAAGTTAATTTTAACTTTTTATATTCCAAATACTGATGTATTAAAAGTAATTCTATATGTTAAATGTTCTTTAGTACTAAGTTAGTCTTATATAATTATGTTTACTCTATAATTTTCAATAAATGATTATTTTTCTTATTAATTGATGTTTTAATTTTAAACTAGCTGTGCCTCGCGGCTCCGATTCCAAAGTACTTTGCTACTGGCGCCCGTCAGACTTTTGTTGGAGACAAATAGAACATACTGATAGTGTCCGATAGTCAGTGACCGACTTCTTGGACCGATACTCGGGCCGACTTTTTATATTGATTTTATAACCGATTTTTTGTAGCAATTGCTGCACTATTGTTGCTTGCTATCAGTAAGTAAAGTTCTATTTTTCTCCTACGAAAAGTGGGATAAAAAATTTGGACATGGACGAACTCGCCCATGTCCAAAGATGTTGATAGAAAAGTATTGTCGCTTGCAGTTTGCGGTCTGCGGCCCGTCTTCGAATTGTACCTTTAAGGAGGATATTTTTTCAAAATGGCCGCCTACAGTTCTGTTAAATCAATCTATTGTATAAATATTATTACATAAGTACTTGAATTCAACCACAAATAAATAAAACTGAATCGAACGCAAAGCATTTTCATTTTATTTTCCTCTACGAATGAGTAAACACATGAGTGTCTATTTAATTAAATTAGTTTAAAATGTGGAATAATAATAAATATTCCATCTTACACTTCATGTTAATTTCGTTTATGTTTCTTGTTGATGCAGTGGGTGAGTATAAACTTATTGTTTAATAGCTTTGTCTCGCGGTTTTCCTCGCACAGTTCCCGATCCCGTGGGAATTTTGGAATAAAACATAGCCTTATGCAACCCCTGTACCAAACTTTAAGTTAATCTGTTCAGTGGTTTAGCCGTGAAAAGGTTTCAGGCAGAAAGAGTAACTTTCGCATTTAAGTATCCTTACTAATATTATAAATGCGAAACTAACTCTGTCTGTCTGTCTGTTACCTTTTCACGGCTAAACTACTGAACCGATTGACTTGAAATTTGGTACAGGGGTAGCTTATGGGCCGGGAAAGAACATAGAATACATTTTATCCCGAAATTCCCACGGGAAGCAGCGCCCCGCGGTTTCACCCGCGTAGTTCCCGAACTACGTATAAGTGACATATAAGTAAGGATTAAATTAGTACTCTAATGAAACTACTAATTAAATCAACAACCATAATTACATTGCTTTATTTATAGTGCGTCGTTAATTTAAAAAACAAGTTTGATAGTTGTTTGCTAGCAAACAACTATAATAACTAACAAAAATGTATACTTACTTATCTCTAGAGATAAGTAAGTATACATTTTTAGTCCCGTTTTCTCTCAAACCACCTTGTGTTGTTCTAAATGATTCATACGAAAAAACTTAAAAAATGACCTATTTTAAGACATAAATTGATCGATAGAGAAGGTGGGTTGAGAGTCAGTTCACCTAGTTTGGGGATCAATTAACATTTAATTCCTTGTATTTGTTTTGTTCAAAGAAACGTTATTAATATTATTATCTACTAGCTGTGCCCCGCGGTTTCACCCGCGTAGTTCCCGATCCCTTGGGAATTTCGGAATAAAACGTAGCTTATGTTCTTCCCCGGATCTTAAGCTACCCATGTACCAAATTTCAAGTCAATCGGTTCAGTAGTTTAGCCGTTAAAGGTAACAGACAGACAGACAGAGTTACTTTCGCATTTATAATATTAAATAATAAGTTACAGCCTTACTAATAAAAAATACCCACTGTGTATATTCTTGATATAACGAATTATTAATATGCTTCACACTCGTTATATCAAGAATATACACAGTGGGTATTTTTTATTAGTATGGCTGTAAGGATTTAGGCTGCCCACGTCCGGTAATCTGTGACCGACATTTTGTAAGAGGAAAATAGAACGTACTGATATCAATAGTGCAATGCACACGTCCTACAAAAAATCGGTTATAAAATTAGTACAAAAAGGCAGCCTAACTAACGGTATAAAAAGTCGGTGCAAGGTTATATTATAGTACAAACATGCACCGACTTTTTATCTTAACCGACTTTTTAGCTTCTAACTTAACCTCCATGATATTCAATAATCCGTCATGTCGTCTAAAGTGCCATCATATTTCGTCTATAGCTAAATGATTAAGAGCCGTGATCTACCGCGCGACAACTCAAATTTCACTCACACAGACGCGCACGCGTGTCCGCATGCACACTGTCAATGTGGTGACGGCGCGCTCGCTCTGAATACTCCGGCCGAACGGTTTTGATCCATTGGAAATTATAAATTGTGTTAAAGTTATTGACAAAAGTATAAATACGAGTATATTTTTTTTTACGATTCGTAGAAGGTAGTATATGATTAGATATAATTTACGTAATACCTTTCGATTCGATATTCCATTATTCACAACAAGGAATAATGAATAAAACAAATACTTAGTTTTTTGTTTTTAAAATAAGACATGTTTTTTTTTTGGTAAGTAACGAAACTTTTTAAAAACAAAGCAACATACGAGTAAAAAAAAATCTATAACTTACTTGTGAATAATATATTTTTTGCCATAATGGGGTATTGATTTTTCATATACTAATTGCAGTTTTAGTTTTTATTAAAATCGCTAGCAATTTTCGATATTCCTTTCCTTATAGTTTTGAATATCGTCATCCACGCCTACTTGAAAAATGCCTCGTCTGTATATGTACAACATATATTATCGGGACAACCTTTTAGCGCTAAAAGCAGGACTTTCTAAATTATTTCGTTTCCTTTTTTGTTAAAAAAAACCGACTTCAAAAACTAAAAAGTATAAAATAACAAATATGTAACGTAATACCTCTTATGCGATGTAGCACATAAATAAAATAAAAATGCGACCAATCCAAGCGGGCAAACGTTCGTTAACGGTCATCTCGAATTATAATTTTGTAGTTTATTTTTCTAATAGTTTTATTTCTTTGAGGCTTGGCACCGACTTCACACTTATCAATAGGTAACATACACACAAAAGTATAAATTAGCATCGCATAAAAGGTGTATTAAATTAAATATTTGTTATTTTATACTTTTCAGCTTTTAAAGTCTTTTTTTTTATTACTTTTGAGTGTCACAACCTATCTGGTTGTAAAGGTCTCATCGATACAAATTAATCAAGCCCAAACACGAGGTAACTGCTGTTAGTCGTTGAAGAGTTCCCTCGACTATCTTCCAGGTCGTTATAGTGCTTTAAGATAATTAACGAAAAACTTAACAAATGCACTAATCACCCTACGATTTTCTAAAGTTCCTCTCAATTTCTCTAGAATGCCATCATTAGATCCTGGTTTCCTTGACATGGGACCAAACGGCAAGTCCATTCTTTTGAATAAAAAAAGAATTTTAGTTATCGGTACAGAATTGACGGAGATATCGTTGAACATATTCATAAAAAAAAACATACCGGCCGAATTGAGAACCTCCTCCTTTTTGGAAGTCGGTTTAAAATAATGTTGTTTTATTGCTCATTATTTCTAAAACATTATTTGTTATCATAAATGTTAATATTTTTTTTTAATAAATAATTCAAATTATAAAACAAAAATTATTATCGAGTATCAAAACATGTTGATGAGTTATCGCATAAAATTCGTACGCGCCGCAAAGGTCAAACGCTCGGTAGGAGCGATACGTCCTCTCTCTAAAAAGCCTCGCGGCAGACTGATTTGAATTGTTTCGTGCGTCCGATTTTATAGTAGTTTTATGATGATTTTAAAATATTTGTAGAAAAAAAGACAATTTGTTTTAGAGATTTTTTTTTAGTATAATTGTTGTAGAAAATATTCTTTTATTATTTGAGGTAATTTTAATAACGTTTTGAGCATCATTTATCAACGTAAATTACGATTTTCTTGAGTGTGATTTTTACAAATTCTAACTTTATTTTTTTTTCGATTTCAATAATAATTATAATAACAATTAAATTTTCCTATGAGTATTTCCTTAATAAGGATCTGGACTTTAAGTTTGTTTAATTTTTAGTGCTAAATTGGTCGAATTACTAGAATCCGAAGGCATGGAAGTTAATGCTAAAAGTGAAATTCAGAAAACATATGTTCAGTTTTCTTGATATATTTTATAAGTTTTCTGTATAATATTTTTTTTCTCAGAGTATTTTTTAGATGACAATATTTCCTTTAATTATTACCTAAAAGCATGTTTATAAAATACGCTTTTCATATAATATGACTAGATCAAAAAGTACAAAAACCGTCAATTATCGAGTTTCGGGTCTTAATTTCAGTTCGTTGTGAGACACTGTAACAACAACACGTACGCTCGCTTTTTTACATTTTCATTCATCGTCAACATTTGGTTCATAAGGTATTGAAATGAAGTGTTTTAGCTGTGGTACTTCCTTCAATGATGGTGTGCAATGTGCATCGTGTAAAAAACAATTCGATTTCGGATGTGCACATATAAGCGAAGCAGGATGGAGAAAACTTGGCAGTGAGAGAAGGTCAACCTGGAAATGTGCTACCTGCAAGTACCCGTCTTCTCCAACAACTGGGGAGCCCGCTTCGCTGGATATCGTCTTGAAGGAGTTAAGAGATTTAAAATCCCAACTGGGAGGCCTACCGTCACTTATAGAAGACGTTAAAGCAATAAAAGTTGAACTTAAAGATATAACATCAAGTTGTGATTATATGGGCAGCCGATTGGATGATTTTGCCACCAAAATATCGACTATTGAGGCCAGGGTCGCTAGTGTTGAAAAAGCTAAAGAGTCTTTAACATTAATGGAAAAGGAGGTCGGTACCATTAAATCTCAGATTAATTCGTACGAGCAAAGATCACGCTTAAATAATGTGGAGATTAAAGGCATTCCTGTGAAGCACGGTGAAAATTTGTTTAATATAGTAGACTCAATCGGAAAAGCGATTAACTACTCGGTCCCAAGGTCGCAAATAAACTACTTGCACAGAATTCCACTGTACGGGTCAAAAGAAAAAGCTATAGTTGTAAGTTTTATTAACCGCTACGTTAAGGAAGAGTTTGTTGCTTCAGCGCGTTCCTGCAAATCATTGGCGGCTGCGGACATTGGATTCACCGGTACAACGCATCGCGTTTTTGTGAACGACCACCTAAATGCTGACTCTAAAGCCCTATTGACGAAAACCAAATCCAGGGCTAAAGACAAAAACTACAATTATGTCTGGGTGAAATTCGGCAAAATACACATACGAAAAAACGACACTTCCCCAGTCTTCATAGTGCAGAAGGAGAGTGATTTAAACAAAATAGACTAATGTGTTTCTATCTTTTAATTATTTTTTATCAATTACCATGTTTAATCAACATCTTTTTTCAACTAACTAAAAAAATGTTCACAATCTCTGCTTTGCCTGCCGTCCGCTCGGTCGCCTATTGTTCGCGTCAGATAAACAAACTGCAGTCTGGTTTGTTACAAGGCGTGTCGATACTCACACTAAGTATCACTTTCGCACCATTATTTCTGCATGTTGCTTGCTGCAACTACTATTGTTTTTACGTTCGCGCTTATAGTGTTTGTACTTATGTCATTAGCGTAGCTTACTGGAATATTTTGCAACGCATTTTTTATTCTCGGACATGTTTTTTACGTTTATATACTCAGTTAACTATTATTTTTACAAAATTTTGTCATTATGTTGCTTGTTTTATCGCAGTCAAATCATACGAGAGCTTTTATGAATTATTGAATACTTTTGTTTTCATTAAATGGTTAAAATTAAACAATAAAAATAAGTATGTGTACCTATGCGGCCCTCGTTCAATAATAATTGATGTTTTTAAAAGAAATATTCGTAATAATTCTTATGATCTAATTAGATTATATCGTTATGAGTTCTTATTTATATTATATCGCTATTTACACGTTTCTATATTTTTTACGTTTTATCTACTTATTATTATATCGTCATACTGTTATTCTACTGTGTATATTATTTTTTACAAACTTTACTGGTACTATAGGCCTCGTATGAATGGAATTTTTAACTTAAATGTTTTTAATAATTCTTATGACGTCATCTTGGTAATAGTAACCTGGTTTTCGGTTACTGTTAACTCTGAACTATTCGGTGACAGCTTTATTGTGTGGTGCCGCGATCGTGGCTACTTTGTGGTTATATTTTTTGTTAAAAATGATTAAATTAGTAAACAACCTAAATATTTATTACCAGAACGTCAGGGGTCTTCGAACAAAATGTATTGATTTTTATCGTAATTTGTGTCTTAGTAGTTTTGACATAATACTACTAACGGAGACATGGTTGGTGGACTCCATTGATAGTTCTGAATTATTTGACGGGCGATATGTCGTGTGGCGTCGCGATCGTGACTATAATTTGACGGGACAGTCTTTGGGAGGGGGAGTTTTAATTGCTGTACGTAAAGATATCCCAGCCATCCATCAATCTTGTCTTCACTCATCAGCTGAGGATATATGGATTACAATTTCCGCAAAAAATAAAAATAATAAATTAATCAAACTACATATTTGCTGTGTTTATATGATTAAACAAGAACAAGGTTATACGTTCACGGATCAACTAAACAACTATTTGTTAAAACTTAATGAAACTATGTTTAATAATCCTCTTGATAATTTTCTTATCATAGGTGATTTTAACTTGCCCCGAATAAACTGGTTACCAGGTGCAACCCCATATTTATCTCCCAGTGGTTTTATTAGTAGCGATGAATGCCTCCTCATTGACGAAATGAATACACATGGTCTTAAACAATATAATGGAATTGTAAACTCAAATAATAGATTGTTGGATCTTGTGTTATCTAACGATGACGTCATTGTTGAGCTTTGCACTGACCCTTTAGTACCGATTGATTCCCACCATATGCCACTGGTTGTAGTAATAAACTTTTTGGATATAGCCATATTAGAACCTCAAAAATATTTACGATACTTATTCAATAAAGGAAACTATGATGCAATAAACTCTCAATTGTCTGAAGTTGATTGGGCTGGCGAGATATCTAGTAGGTCATTGGAGGACGCCGTTACCTTTTTCTATAGTATTATAAATGAACTGAAAAAGAAATATATACCTAACAAATATGTATGTGATAATTTGTACCCTAAATGGTACTCTCCTTCGTTAAAGAAAGTACTAAAAGAAAAATACAAATATCTTTCGAAGTTTAACAATTACGGCAATCGATCAGATCTGAATACATTTAAGTTACTGCGCAATAGGTCTAAGCATCTTGAATCACAATGCTACTTATCGTACATGACATCGCTTGAAGACAATATAGAGAAGGACCCCAAGCATTTCTGGTCATACCTGAAGTCCCGTAAAAAGTCTAACGGTATACCTAATTCCGTTAAGTATGAGGACAAGCTTTTCACCACAGGTGATTCTATTTGTAATGCCTTCTCAAAATATTTCTATTCCACCTTCTTAACCTCCACCATTACTAATTTACCAAGTTCTTTGTCGGATTGCAGTGTATCCCAATTATCAGATATCAATTCCATTACTATTGACCACATCGAAGTTTATAACCTACTTACTAAGGTGGACCCATCGAAGTCAGCTGGACCTGACGACTTGAGCCCGATCTTTCTAATAAATAGTGCTAAAACTATTGCTTTACCAATAGCCTTGTTGTTTGAGAAATCTATCATTACTTCTGTTTTCCCCCACATTTGGAAATCTTCATACATTACTCCCGTTCATAAAAAAGGTCCCAAAAATGACATAAGTAATTATAGACCTATTTCTAAATTGTGCGTAATCGCTAAATTATTTGAAAAAGTGGTTTATAACCAAGTGTATGCATCCATAATAGGTTCTATGTCACCATCGCAACATGGCTTTCTTAAAAAACGGTCTACTGTTTCAAATTTGGTTATCTTTAATAATGTTATTACCAAACATATGGATGAGGGTAGTCAAGTGGATGTCATCTACACAGATTACAGTAAAGCGTTCGATAGAATAGATCATAATATACTTTTTTCTAAACTACAACTCATAGGTATAAGAGGGGATCTACTCAGGTGGTTTGGGTCATACATAGATAACAGAACGCAAGCAGTTGTGGTCAGTAATTATATTTCTAGTTGGGTCCCAATCCCTAGCGGTATTCCGCAGGGATCCTTACTTGGACCCCTAATTTTTTTGATCTTTATCAACGATATAACTGACTGTTTTTTACATAGTCAACTACTGTGCTTCGCAGATGATATGAAGATATTTAGCGCCATTAATAATGATACTGATGTACTCAACTTGCAATCCGACCTCCAACGTCTGGATGCTTATTGTCTTCAAAATAAGCTCGATCTCAACCCAACTAAATGTTCGGTTGTTTCATTTACTCGGAAAAGGTCAATCATATCATCAACGTATAAGTTAAAGAATCAACCCTTGCTGAGGGTAAGCTCTGTAAGGGATCTGGGTATAATCCATGACTCTCAATTGTTGTTTGATGGGCATATAGAAAATATCGTAAACAGAGCTACTAAAGCCCTAGGTTTTATAATGAGGAGTTCTGCCCACTTTAAACGTGCCAAAACTTTTAAAATTTTATACTGTAGCTACGTACGTAGTATTTTAGAATATGGATGTCAAATATGGAACCCGCAATATGACATTTATATCTCACGCATTGAGAGGATTCAAGCAAAATTTTTAAAGTATCTCTGTTTTCGTTTAAGAGTTCCCTACTATTCTTATAATTATACTGATCTGTGTAAGAAATTCCATTTCCTTCCCTTATATACTAGAAGAAACATTTGTGACTTAATTTTCTTATTGAAAATCACCTCCAACGCAATTGACTGCCCCCAACTTCTTGAAGAAATAAAACTTAAGGTTCCCAATAGATCAAGGCGGTTTAACCCCCCCCTATTCACACCTGTTGTAAGCACTAATTATAGGAAGAATTCATACCTGTTGCGCGCTTGCGTTAACTTTAATGAGGTATGCAAAGATGTTGACATAGATTTATTTTGTACTTCTGTTGTATCGGCGAGGCGGCGGCTGGCAAATAACTTTTTTCAATTTTGACTTTTAATATTCTGAGCTGATTATGTAATTTATGAAAACAATGTTGTGACTTTTTCCCTTTATCTTAATTTCTTTGTGATTCACTTTTTGGTTTATGTAGTAAGCATAGCGAGTAGTTAAGTTGTTTTGTGTTTGTTAGTTCTCACCTTATTTTATATAATTTGTCGCTATCCGTGAGAACTTTTAATTGGCTATCTGTTTTATATTATTATTTTTTATATTTGTTAAGTAACGCTGTTAGTTCTCCAATAAATAAATAAATAAATAAATAAATAAATAAGTACCTAACAATTAACAATAAGCCGTATTAAAACTATTAAATGAAAACAGGCTAAAAAGCAGATTCCAAGTTCGCAACTTTCCTGTTGATTCTTCTCAATTGATGTAATATCCGAATCGGTATAATGTTAACGGGAAGAAGACTGTTATTTCCTTATTATTTTATGTTTATTCAATATTAATTTGTACTTACCTAAACAGTTATTTGTTTTGTTTATATTCCCAATATTCCTAAGGGAACGGAATTTATGCGGCTTAAATGTGAGTCGCCTTCCGCATGTACCTATACTCCGCTTTTTTTATGAAAGTCGTGCACGTGCTTTATTTGATAAAATATGGAATAATAATTGAATTATAATATGTTTTTTCTACAGAAAAGCCTGCAGTGAAAGGACACAAAATATTTCAACCAATTTTATTAAATGGAATAACTCAATACGAAGAAATAAGTTCTACAAGAAATTATGTAATACTAATTTTTCAATCATCATTTTTAAAAGCTTAATTTGAACTAGTCAATTGTTTTACTAAGGCATCTGCAGTGCGTTTTAGGATTATTTTCACCATCGAGAACCTTTACGAGTAGTTACAGCTCCCAAAATTCATCAAAATTTATATGCGTACCAAAATATCGCATCGCGATCTGGGTTTTAGAATGGTTGTTTACATAAAATACTGACATGACCTTGACATGACATTCTGGTCGAATTCGCCTTTAGCTGATCTAAAAACAAAGTTATTATTGTAGATCTTCTATTAAATCTTAATTATTTCCTCAGAATGGGAAACATCTCCCAAAGGTGGCAATAAATATAAATACGAATAAAGGAGATCATATCCTCGACCTGCATCTGAATGAAGGTTTGGTCACTGAAGATCATGCGCTTCGGTACCAGGACAACGGGAACACAGTCGTACATAAACCTAAGAAAGAGGTATGCAATTCATTCGTAGTCCCAAAAGAGTATGAGGAAACGAGTAGATAGCCAATGTCTTCATTTCAGGAGCTAGACTTGTGCCACTACTCAGGTCACGTGAGAGGGAAGCCAGAGTCGTGGGTCGCCGTGTCCACCTGTGACGGACTCAAGGGAGTCATTTACGACGGCGTCAAGATGATGCACATCGAGCCAGCTGAAGGTAATACACATTTATTAGTTAGTCCTTTACAGATAGTGTGACTGTATGTAGTTATATAGAATGTCTCTTCCCGTACAGATAATGGGATGCAATCGAGTCATTATTTATACGACCACAAGGACCTGAATAAGGAGTTCAAGTGCGGGTACGAAGGCGGCGTCACCAACAACACGCGCTACGACCCCGAGCTGCTGAGCAGACACCGCGCGCACCGGGACATCCAGCGGAGCAGGATCACTAGAGTGAGTGGTAGTGACGCGAGCCAGGCGCGTGTACAGTCACAGGAGTGTGTGAGGTGACAAGCGGTGTGGCGATGGTTGCAGCACAAGCGCAGCGGAGAGGAGACGCAGGTCCGCGGGCCGTTCAACGCCAACGCGCGCTCGCGCTACGTCGAGCTGGTGCTCGTCGCCGACAACCGCGAGTTCCACGCGAACGAGGACAGCGTGCGCACCGTGCACGCGCAGATGATACAAGTCGCCAACATCATCAACTCGGTGAGAAGAACTGAGGAGCACTCACATGGTGCCCGCTATTCTACAGGCTGGACTCACTCAAGCACACGTATCCCCTTTATTAATGTTGATAACTTATTTTAGGTGTATGCTCCATTGAACATTTTCATAGCTCTAGTTGGTGTCGTGGTATGGAACGAACGAGATGAAATAACTTTAAACGAGAACGGAGACACTACACTGACAAACTTTTTGAAATACAGGAAAAAAATGAATGTGGATATACCGAATGATAATGCACAGTTAATCACGTAAGTTTAAAAATATTAAGACACACTAAGGCAAGTCGACTTGTGGGCATCTTTTTCTTTCTTCCAATGTAAATCTAGATGTACCTACCTACTTATTACTCATTAACTTTGACCCACAGCTTCACCCAGGACAGTCGATCCCGTTACGTTGATCTTGAAGGAATTTCGAGATAAAAAGAACTCTATGCGCTATTCCTGTTTTCAGGAACATTTGAATCAAACACCCATGCTCCACTCGTCCTTAAAGTATGAATGGTTTAAGTAACACAATATTTTTTTCTTTACAGCGGACAAGTCTTCATGGATGGGGTTTTTGGAAAAGCTTTGAAAGGTCCAATATGCACCCACGAATTTTCAGGAGGAGTTACCACGAATCACTCCCATATCATAGGGGAAGTCGCGACCACCATCGCTCACATGATTGGTCATAATCTGGGCATGGAACACGATACAGTGGAGGATTGTGAATGTCCCGACGAGAAGTGCATCATGAGCCCCTCCAGTACATCAGTAGTGCCAGTTCATTGGTCTTCGTGCAGCCTCAATTCTTTGGCGCTATCATTTGAAAGGGGTATGGACTATTGCTTAAGGTCGGTAGATTTTGATAGTTTCTTTCCCAGGCTTTATGTTCTTGAACTGGGTTGCCAGTTAATGAGGTATATTCGTGCGTTTAGGAACAAGCCGAAGCGCCTGGTGGACTCGCCGACGTGCGGCAACGGGTTCGTGGAGGCGGGCGAGCAGTGCGACTGCGGCGCGGGCGCGGCGGGCGCGTGCGGCGCGTGCTGCGAGCCCGGCACGTGCATGCTGCGCCGCAACGCCACCTGCTCGGCCGGCATGTGCTGCGACGTGTCGGTGAGTGCGCGCCTCGCTCTCGCTCTCTCGGGTGAGTGGGCGTGTGTGTGACTGTATGTCCGCGTGTGCAGACGTGCCGGCCCAGGGCCGCCGGGTGGGAGTGCCGCGCGGCGGGCGGCGAGTGCGACCTGCCCGAGTACTGCACGGGCCACTCCGAGTTCTGTCCCGAGGACGTGCACAAGATGGACTCGACGGCGTGCGGCGGCCCCTCCTCGCGGGTGAGTGAGTGCGTGCGTGCGTGCCGCGGGACTGTGGCCCGTGTGCCGTGCTGACAGAGGCGACATTGGCTCACAGGCGTACTGCGCGCGCGGCTCGTGCCGCTCGCACTCGGACCAGTGCCGCGTGCTGTGGGGCCCCACGGGCGAGTCCTCGCCGCCGCGCTGCTACTCGCTCAACGTGAGGGGCAACAAGAACGGGAACTGCGGCTACGACCCAAGAACTGAGACGTACAAGTCGTGTCAGGCTACTGACGTCGCCTGTGGTATGCTGCAGTGCAGGCATCTTAACGAACGGCTCGAATTTGGGATGGAATCGGTGTCGGTACTGAGCGCCACATTTATTAGTAACAATGGTACGTAATCGAAATTAATTCTTTTTGCTCTTTTTACTTCAAACGAAAAAATCTCTCGGCAAAAAAAATAAACACGTTACACGTGTGCCAAATTGCGTCAGGATCGGGGCTGCTCGCCCACGTCCGATAAATCGGTGACCGACCTTTTGTCGACCGATAGTCGGGCTGCCTTTTTTGATTTTATATAGAGATTTTTGGCTGATTTTATAACCGATTTACTGTAGGAAGTGTGCGTTGCACTAATGCAGTGCGTTCTATTTTTTTCTCATACAAAAAGTCGCTACGAATAAGTAGGACGTGGGCGAGCAGCCTAAACCTAAGAAATCTACCCCGAACTAACATAAAAATTGTCGCAGTTTTTAAGTACAATACGAAAACATACAAAAATCCAAATCTTTCCCCTTTATAATACTTATTTGTAATAATTGTATAACGTACGAATATAATTAAGGTCTATGAGTACGTAGTTAGCATTCCATATTGACATGCTCTTATCTTGAGGAAGGAAGGACAATGTATTATTGTGTTACTGATTTATGTAACTCGATTTATGAACCACTAAGTAAGTATTTAGAAACAGTTAGTATTAAATATTGTTTACTTACTTAACACTAAATAAACTTCCGCGAATTCATAGTTTATAAAACGCAGGTCTTGTACTTGTACTTATACTTAATACGCAAGCACATTTTTAAAATGTTTATCTCGAAGTTTCTCGGTAAGTACTCTCGTAACGACGACAAAGTAACTTGATCAAATCGTTCAATCAAGAACTTATTAAGCGTTTCATTTTAAATGTTTTTGTAATTATACTTACCTACCTGGCTGGTCCTATTTTGACGGGACTCATTCGCATCCCGGAATTCCCACGGAAGCGGGATTAACGCAGGTGAAACCGCGCACACAATAAGTAATATTACTTACAGTGTATTATTACTTACAGTAAGGGCCTTTTCCACGATCTTCAAGTAAAATTCTGAGTAAATACTACTCACATGTTTTGTCTTTGTCACTTAGGGCCTATTTTACTATCTTCAAGTAAAGTTCCGAGTCGCTACTCACATGTTCTGTCTATGTCACTTGGTATAAAGTAAGAAAGAGACAAAATTCACTTTACTTGTTGAGTAACTGTACTTGAAAATCGTGAAATAAGCCCTAAGTAGTACATGTAGTGTTAAAATAGGACCAGCCAGGCACGTTATTTGTTTTTTGTTAACAGGTTCAATAATTCCATGTCGCACAGCGATCATTGATTTGGGAATTAATGACGTTGATCCGGGTTTGGTGCCGGACGGCGCTGAATGCGGCCACGAAATGGTCGGTTCTTTATAACTATATAACATAACATAATCATTCACTACATCATCTCATTATACTCGTAGTAACTCTTCTTCTTTTAACAATTAAGTAACTCCTAAGTTCGTAACTTGTATCTATGCAAGCCATGGTATCAGAAACTACGCCCACACATATTCACACACACCCATAAAAAAATAAAATTATACAATCCGAGAGGTGGTTAGTGACGCTAACCACTAACAGCCTTACCAATTAAAAACAAGAATATACACAGTGGGTATTTTTTATTAGTAAGGCTGTTAGACTGAAAGAGTTAAATATGTAGGTATATTCTCTCTTTATCTTTGACGTTTATGGACTTTAGATATTAATATATTAATTCTATAAATACTTTAATCAACAGATGTGTTTGAAACAAAAATGCGTCCCGATAGCCGAAATTAGAGATCCAATAAAACTATTGAAGAATTCAGTATGTCCCTCGGATTGCTCGGGGCACGGCGTTTGTAACTCTTTAGGTAAGTTCTTACTTATTTATGTGTAAGTACATTATCTGACTGCAAACTACAGTTACACTCTCGTAAATTCCATTCCCGTGGGACTTTTGGGATAAAAAGTATCCTAAGTATGTTTATTTATCCCTGGTTATAATTGTACACTTTGTATTTACTATATATCTACCTATTTATAATTGTAGACATTGTACAGTCTCGGAATGAAAAGGTTCGTCAATTTTCAAATTGATTCGTATAATGTGTCGCGAAAACATAGATAACATAAATATTAAAAAAAGGATAGATAAATCAAGCAAAACCTTATTCGATAGAAAACGTCATTCTATTTAATTAAATGTTAGCATCACTGTTTCTTACACTTGTATGTTGGCATAATTGTTTCTTGCAGTACTAGTGCAAGTGAAAACCGACTCTGAGGTGACGAACCTTTTCATTCCGAGACTGTACAATGGTTTGACGTCATAAACTAATTAATAGTAAGTGTAGCAATGTGGGTACTTTATAGCAACTATATAGAGCTTATATGAGTACTCGTATATATTGCAATGTTATGAATTTAGCCAGGTGCATTAGGACACTATAGTCACTATACGATAATTAGAGCACTACAAATTGGAGTCTGTCGGGCTAGCATGACTTCGAAAACGCGATATGATATACCTATTTATCAAAATATAATAAATATAGCCGCCATATTTAATTTTATCATATCGTACCACGCCATAATTCATTTAGTCATGCTCGCGAAATTGATATTATATCGTGGTGTCGATATATTTTATCACGCACAGTCATGCTAGGCAGGGCATTTTGTGTAATCACTGTTTTACAAGTTATTTTGAATGTTTCTATAGGTCACTGTCACTGCGATGCTGGCTTCGCGCCGCCTCTCTGCACAACTGTCTTTCCGGGAGGTTCCATCGATTCGGGACCACCCCCCATTTTGGATCAAGACGAATTAAACAACAAAACAGGTAACGTAGACTCATAAATACTGTAGGCAGTATGATAAAAGTTATGCGCGTTTTCGGTAGTCACAATACAATTATTTTTAACGTAGAGAAAATTCAATCATGGAAAAATATTTTATAATTAATTTCAATCAATTTAGCGTGATTAGATGATTTAGATGAAAATGTCAGTGAAGTCATTCTAAATGCAATATGGCGGATTCGCAAAAATGGCCGACTAAATTTTTTTATGCACTTAAAAGACACGAGTATCAATGGATGGGTTTGTTAATAGGTATAAAAAGCTTGTTTTAAACAGGCTGAATATTTAATTATTTTATTTATTTTGCAGACGAGCAGTCAAGATCTTCTTGGAAATCAATTATTGGGTTTTTCAATAACATTGGAAAATAAAAATAAAGTATCTCAATTCTCAACTTAGCAGAAAAGTCTCTGAGTATTGACTCTAAATTGTAGTTTTAGGGCCTATTTTACCATCTTCAAGTAACGAGTAGCTACTCACAAGTTTTGTCTTTGTCACTTGATATAAAGTAAGAAAGAGACAAAACATACTGTACTTGGTGAGTAACTTTACTTGAAGGTCATGAAATAGATCCTTAGGCTTATAACTAACCAATATATGATAATAAATAAAAGAAATTAATTATAATGATCGTTTTATTCAATCTTCTACATCCACTCCCGCGTATAAAGGAGTAATTATCATAACTTACAATTAAACTTCTTATATAATCTACTTTATATATAGAAAATTAAATCTAAATAAACGTAATGGCCAGCCATACAAACAAATGCTATTGGGCGTGTTTAATAACTATTCCAGTTGACAATTTCGGATCCAGGATTGGAGACAAAACATCATTATATTGTCCTGGCCTAGGGGCTCGAGCCTACCCTAAATTAGGGTGATTAGGCCTTAGTCAACCACAGGCCGAGTGTGGGTTGGTCATGGAGCACACAACCGTATAATTTCTTCAAGTGTGTGAGGTTTCTGAACGATATTTTCCTTATGAATTTAAAACTGGTAAATCTGTGTATAGTCACCAAGTTTTCTGTGCCGGCGGCCAAAATTGGAAGCTACTATTGTCATCTTGATTCTAATGTCATTAGGATACATTTCCAATAAACTGACAACCAAAAGATGCGATTACAGCGACGCTGTCACCGCCACAGAAAACTTGGTGACTCTATATTTTGTTAACTTCCTGGATCCGTTTGTCTGTTGATAGGCGGTCTATCAACTCATAGTTCCTAAACAATTGCAATCATGAGATCACACATAAATTGAGCATATCATACATAAACTTACTTTAGATTTATTTAATTTTTTAATTATTTTAAACTGATCAATAAGCACGTTGATTTTCATCGAATATTTTTTTTTTCAATATTATATAAAAACATGTAAATATGTAGTGCCTAGTTATTTGACTAAGGGCCTATTTCACGACCTTCAAGTAACGTTAATCACCAAGTAAAGTTAGTTTTGTCTCTTTCTTACTTTATGTCAAGTGACAAAGACAAAACATGCGAGTACTCGGAACGTTACTTGAAGATGGTGAAATAGGCCCTTAAGGTAACAAGTTCGACGAAATTCGATCACTCCACAAAACCAGTTTAAAATAATTAAAACATTTAAATTAAATCAAATTTCCGAACAGTATTTTGGTCAGCCTTAGACAATAACATATTTTTTATATAAATATATATTATTTACACTATTCACGTGATTTTTAAACCTAACCTGTTTTAATCACAGATCGATAGTATATGTTAATTAAATACTATTTATCTTTATTTTTATGTAACTAAATACATAAATTATGTTTTCAGCTGTTTTTTATGCGTTTTTAATGTTTTTATTAATAACCTTGCGGGATTTTTTAAATTCTACACTCAGTAATAACATTTCAATTTTTTATTATATCTTGGTCCTTGAACATTTATTAATAGAACATGATGGCGCATATTAGGTAGAAATATAAAAACCCGCTTTATTCATTATCTCCTACAAAAACCAAATATATAATTTGGTCCATACAAAATTATAGTTTTTTAATTTGTATTACTTGTCAAAAAGTCGGCGTTAACTGGAAAATATTTTTATGACAATTTCGACCAAATTCGGACTTTATAAAAAATAATAATAAAATAATTTGCATTTTATAGTGTTATACAGGGATAATCGCCGGTTTATGCATCCTTTACAAAAAATAAATGTCAAAGGGCTTCCGTGTGTTGGCTTTGGCCCCATACTAGCCTTCCAAAAGACCGGGACTCTTTAATAGTCCCGTGAGTCAGAAAAGACATGACAAATAATATAATTAGGGCATTCATACGTTTAATTTATAACCACAGCCACTAACTAAACATATTATTAATTAACTATATCCGCAATTTATATAATTTCTATATTTTCAATTCGAAATTTTGTTTGAGTATGTTATGTGACATAAATTGACAGTCGACTTGTCACTGTCACCGTGACATGACAATTGACATTGACATATGTCAAAACAGGCATGTACTTTAATAAAAAATTGAATTAAACATAAGATGCATTGTACACTATAATATTAAAAAAACAACTTGCAAGTAAAATTCAAAGCCCATACAAATAGCTGTAATAACTAAATATACTCCTATTTTGGTAAAATGCAAGTATGTATTACTATTTATTTATATCAGTTTACATTATTATTAAATAATTACATTTAAAAATCAATCAACAAACTAGCCATTAGGTTAACACTTTTAAATTAACTATTTTTATTACAAAATGTTATTATTCCCTAGTCGGATATTCTATATGTCTCGGTGTGTGTGAATGTGTGTGCGTAGTCTCTGATACCCTAGATACAGGTAATAACTCTAGTTAGGGGACAGTTGCTATGATAACACTGTAAGATTTATTAATTATTGTTAATGTTGAGACGAATACATTATCTACCAGAATCTGTGAGCTGCAAAATGCCACAAAATATTTTAAGCAACAATTATTGTCCCCATACATTTAGCTATATAATATGGTACGCACACACAAGACTTGTCTTCATATAACATAACATAATCATTCACTACATCATCTCATTATAGTTACTGACCCCTAACTAAGTTCGTAACTTGTATCTAGGGTATCAGAAACTACGCACACACTCATTCACACACACACATTTCACATAATAAGCTCTTAATTATAACTAACAATATCGGACAGGGATCTAATAACACTTTGTATGTCTTGTCCTCCGTTACGTTATTATACCATATTTTTTGGTAATAATGCTTCATCAACATTAGATTCTGTCACAAATAATTTAAATTTGTTTTTGAACCATTTCAGTATTATCACTAGGTCATAATTGTTATTAAAACAAAAAAATAACACTTTTGGGTCGCACTGTTTAAAAGGATTTTGACAGCTGTCAAAAACTAGTTGAATTTGACAGCTGTCAAAATGCCTAAGACAAAATTTTACAACTGTAAAAAGCTAGTCAAATTCGACAGCCGTCAAAACTGAGTCAAAATTCGTCAACTGCGTAAAACAAAAGAAGAAGATTAACAGCTGTCAACGAGAATTAAGAGTTTAGTCAAATTGTAACCAGCCAAGTAATTCTATCATTTCAAACCTCACTCTTATATGTCAACGTCGCGTCGTTTCCACAATACATCTAGTCTAGTGAGTACAACTTACATAATTATTGTACTGTTATAACCATTACACAGACCCGATCTAGTCTTGTCATTTAACAACCGAAATTACACCGAAACATACTATTAGTGTATCAAAAAAGTCGTTCAACGCCACCTTTTAACACTGCAAGTATCAAAAATACGTTCAAAATACACTGAAAGTATCAAAACAAGTCGAGAAACTTACACTTAAGTAGTCCATTACACTATACACACTGTGTCACTTAGTTCACTGCAGTAGAGGCGTGTCCATGTTGAACTTATACACGTTATTACACACAGACTGCAAGCTCTCCTCGTTGTCATATGGGGGTAGCACACGAATTCTCCTCTCTTTGTTTTCTGTGTACATTTCAATGACGCCCCATTGTCGCAGTAAGCGGAGACAATTGCGTATCGCGTCCGTTGAAACCGCTTCACCTGTGAATTGATTAGTGAGGTGTAAGACTCAATATTAAATTGTGTTTTATGTAAAATTATGCGATTTGAAATGACGTTGATATTGATTGGGAAAAATATCTTAGTATCTATGTTAGATGGGTTAGGTTGTCGCTATTTTTACTTCTGACGCATTAACACGTACTGTCATTTCTGACACATAATAAGGTTTGACAGAAATAGACGGGTCCCGGCCGAAATTGACTGAGCTCCGAGTACGGGGATAAAATATAGCCTATGTCACTCGCATCAGCGAGTTAACGTCTCTAAATTAACCTTCCATTAGTGCAAGAATTTTTGTAAACGGTTCAGTAGTTTTGGAGCTTATCCGTTACAACCAAACAAACCGCGAACCCACCGCGACGCACGCAACGCCCGCGGTCCACGCCCACGCAGCTATTGAGCTATAGCCGAGTCAGCCACGAATGTATCAATGACGTCATTATCGTGCGTAGCGTGTGCGTGCACTTCAGTGGGTTTTACCTCATACATTTTCATAGAAAGCGAAGCTGAGTACACGTGCGTAGCGTGTGCGTGTACTTCGGTGGGTTTGAGCCTTTACTGTTTATAATATTGGTATAGTTATAGAAGTATATATTTACCATAAGGCATCCTGTTCTGCGTGAAGTCCTCGGTGAGTTTGTCGAGGGTGTGTTTGACGAGCTGTTTCTGCGAGCCCGTGGCGACACACTGGCACGTCGCCGCGTACGACTCGATCAGGGGGCGGAGGGTCAGCACGAGCCGGCGCCTGGGGGACACGAGATATTCATTTATTTATTTAGGACCAGAGGTTTTTTATCCCTAGGAAAATTTGAGATAAAATATAACCTTGTCCAAGCATTAGTTTATAGCTGTAACAAATTTCAACAAAATCAGTTCAGTTGTTCTGAGTATTAGTAGGAATGGTAGAATGGTTTATAATGTTATGGTGTTTATTTTCTTTAATTGATAGAACACATCATTATGGATGTATGGACAATAATAATTTACGTAGAAATAACTTAGTAAAGACGCTTCGTTACAGCCAAGAATCCTACTAATATTATAAAGCCGAATGGTAAATGAAGCCGAATGAAAATGAATTTGTGAGTGCGTATGTGTGATGTATGGATGTTTCCTCTTTCACGCAAAAACTACCTAATGGGTTTTAATGAAATGTGGTACAGATGTTCCTCATACCTAGGAATAGAGTTAAAAAATAATAAAACCGCGGGGCCCAGCTAGTATAATATAAGATCGTAAAGAAACACAATCTCGTCGGAACTTTTGTATATTTTTCAATCCCAAAATGAGTATGTGGTATCCTACAAAATGTTATTTGTAAATTGTTGTTTTAGTATTTTTGTCTCTACTGTCTATATTTTTCTTGTGTTGTTAATTGTGTTTTTAACCCCCTACGCAAAAAGAGGGGTGTGGGTGTTATAAGTTTGACGTGTCTGTGTGTCTGTCTGTGTGTGTGTGTGTGTGTGTGTGTGTGTATGTGTGTGTGTATGTGTGGGTGTGTGTATGTGTGGGTGTGTGTGTGTGTGTGTGTACGTGTGGGTGTGTGTGTGTGTATGTGTGGGTGTGTGTGTATGTGTGGGTGTGTGTGTGTATGTGTGGGTGTGTGTGTATGTGTGGGTGTGGGTGTGTATGTGTGGGTGTGTGTGTGTGTGTGTATGTGTGGGTGTGGGTGTGTGTATGTGTGGGTGTGTGTGTGTATGTGTATGTGTGGGTGTGTGTGTATGTGTGGGTGCGGGTGTGGGTGTGTGTGTATGTGTGGGTGTGGGTGTGGGTGTGTGTGTATGTGTGGGTGTGGGTGTGTGTGTATGTGTAGGTGTGTGTGTATGTGTGGGTGTGGGTGTGTGTGTGTGTATCTGTCTGTCTGGCATCATACATAGCTCCCGAACGGATGAACTGATTTCAATTTAGTTTTTTTTTGTATTAAAGGGGACTTACGTGCGAGTGTTCTTAGACATGTTTGATGAAAATCGGTTAACCCGTTGAAAAGTTATGGGGTTTGAAAATAATTGTGTTGGGGGTATTTTAAATTTTTAATTGTATAGCTACTCTATCGCATTAGGTTATTAACCTGTAATGGTAGATGTAAGTGAATGAAAAAAAGAAAAATATTTGATGATATTGTTACCTTTCACTAAGAGCGTGTTCCGTGTCGAGTACCGTGTATTTGATGTTGTCTACTGGGTGTGGCCTTTCAAAGTCCTCGTCCTCCTCCTCCAGGTGTCTGGCGAACCGGCGCGACCACCGCTCCTCTTCGATGCCCGGTTTAGGCTAAACAGACAACATTATGTAACTTTAAATGACTTTATTTAATGACATGGTCATGATTAGGCATCTTGTATATTGTATGTATGTAAGTCACAGATGTAAGTATTTGGCTGAAACTAGTCGAGGGATTCGACTTAAATCGGTACGTATACAAAATTACATCCTATGTTTCATTGAATAAAGAATATAGATCGGATTTGCGGGCTAACTCAAAATACCCTGCAATACACTTAGGGATCAGTTTAATATGAAGGCGAGAAATTAATTAAGCGATGTACTTATAGCCGTTCCCAATATCTGATCTATCTATCATCTTGATTGTCACCGAATACAAAACTTTGCCACTGTCATAAATATGTATAGAGTCACCAAGTTGTCTGTGCCGGTGACAGCGTCGCTGTAATCGCATCTTTTGGTTGTCAGTTTATTGAAAATGTATCCAAATGACATTAGAACCAAAATTACAATAGTAGCTTCCACTTTTGGCCGCCGGCACAGAAAACTTGGTGCCAGATCATCCACAGATTTCTATCCGTCGACAAGCAAGATCATAGATCAAATATTGGGATCGACCGTTAGTCCCAGGTACCCTTACCTCTTGTGCAGCAATAACATCGTCCCTCCTCAAACAATCAATAGCTTGTAACAGTTGTTCCTCAATGCGCGTGCAGGGCGCACACAGTATGAACTCCGAGCTCAGCACCTCGCTCAATTGCAGCGCGGCGCGGATCACGGCGCTGTGCGACACCACGCCCGCCCGCCCGGACTGGCCTTCTTCGTGGAGGAGGCTCTCGATCGCTGTGGCTGTGGGATTCACAAGTTTTGGATGAGATTGACAAGTTTATTATAGTGTGTGAATTCGTAAATAAGAGATACGCCCCGCAGTTTCACTCGCTTTAAATTAGATATAGACCCCTATTTTGAATTCGAGATACTTAATCATACAGCTAACGTAAACGACGGGTGAAAATATAATAGTGAAGTTAGTTTTTTCTTTTGCTTTTATTTAAAAAGTTAATCGACTATCATTTTTGATATTTTTATTGGATATATGGATTCAGTTACTGCTACAGATATTCTGATTTTAATAAGTCCCATCATTTCAAAATAGGGCTGTATAAACTCCTTATCATTGAATTAAAACCCCTTGCTTAGTTTGCTTGCGGAGCACTTGACCAGACCCTGTCCCATGTGGTAAACGAATGCCCGCTTTTTGCCTGTTTCCCCGGCGGAATATAGGAGGTCCATAGGATCACACCAGCCGCTATAAGCTGGCTAAATAACCTGAACATAGAAATCTGATCCTCGCAGAATGCCATACGCAATGATGATGAGTTTAAAACATCTTAGCGTACAAATAACAGTAGCCATTTTTAACCCCCGACGCAAAAAGAGGGGTGTTATAAGTTTGACGTGTCTGTGTGTGTGTGTATATGTGTGTGTGTATCTGTCTGTCTGTGGCATCATAGCTCCCGAACGGATGAACCGATTTCAATTTAGTTTTTTTTGCATTAAAGGATACTTACGTGCGAGTGTTCTTAGACATGTTTGATGAAAATCGGTTGACCCGTTTAAAAGTTATGGGGGTTTGAAAGTAATTGTGTTGGGGTTTTTTAAAATTTTTAATTTAATGTTTTTATTTTGTACATATAAAAGGTATCTTGGTTGGTATACCAAAGTGAGCATTAGCAAGGGGGGGGAGGTTACCTTTTGTTTGACGCTGACTGTACTATCTAAGAAGATGTAGGCGTAAGCTGATTAAGGAGAGTTGAAAATGTTTAAGAGAGACTTTTCCCCAGCAGAGAGGTGATGATTAAAATGATAATTATGAGAATCAGATGGAGATAAATGATGAGATGAATTAAAAATAGTAGATATATTTACCTATAATAGCCTGTGGCGCATAATGCGTGACCACTGCGTTAGCGTAGTATGAGAGCTCTAGAGAGGCAGCAATGCTCGACTGTGGACGGATAATTTGCTTTTCTCCAGAACCTTCGCGACGTACCAGGCCACGACCGAGCATTTCCAACTGTAAACATATAATAGTTCTATCATCTTTGTATAGTGACTGATAGTAATTAGGACAGCATGTGTAATGTACTGTGTAACATGCCGATGCATACCAGATTAGACAGAAAGGAACAGATGGAAAGCTTCCTAGGACCGTGCAAAATTGTCACGATTTTTTTCGTAGGGTGGTCAAATAATAAAAGTACTCTATGACAATCAATCAAACCAATATGACAATGTCTATGACAACCAACCCTAGGATATAAAAACGTAAAATTAATGAGTAAATCTTGAAAAAAAAAAACAAATTATGTACCTTACTAGAAAAACTATGTCCCCTTTTAGATGCTACGTAAAATATTCTTAAATGATAATAAAAAGGGAGGAAAATATAAAGAAAAACGTTCGTCGGAATGAGCTCGGCTCCGCGTGTATGTAATAGTGCAGTCTTTTTTTTACTTTGAATAGGCTTGCACTTGACTGTAACTCGCCCGATGGAAAACGATGATACAGCCTAAGACGGAGCGTGCTCGCCTAGAAGGTACCTATTCACTCGCGACTTATAGTCTCCAGTCGATTAACGGCTAAGTAGGAAGCTGTTTCTCTGATCCTAGTTATCTATTTTGTGTGTGTGTATTATGTAACATCTGCACATGTACTGTATAACATGTAGACTGACCGCGTGTCTGAGCGCCGCCGGCCCGCCGGCGCCGTACCCCAGGTCCCGCGTGTCCCGCCGGAGGTGTTCCTCCCGCGCGTGCAGCGCCGCCACCAACTCGCGCGCGGAGGCCCCGCGCCGCCGCTCGCACGCCAACACATATGATACCACGTTCGTGCACATCAGCGCTGTGGCACACGACGCCTCTGTGGGGAGAGGGGGGTTAGTACAGATGGTGTTAGAGAAGAGGTACCACACTTTTGATTCTTTTGACACAAATTGTAAAAAAACCACGACTGTATTTTTGTGGGTGAGAACGATGTTTCAGATAACTTTTAAACTTAAGCCACTTAGTAAATACATATGCCCCTGTAGCGGCGCCCGGTGATTCAATCAATCTTTTTTAGCGAAATGACATAATATCCTCGATAAATGGGCTATCTACACTTAACAATAATTAAAAAAATCGGACCTATAGTTCGTTTCTGAGTTTAGCGCGTTCGAACAAGTTCGAACCTTCAGTTTTTTTATATTATATACTAGCAGCGCCCCGCGGTTTTACCCGCGTAGTACCCGCTCCCGTGATAATGCGTAGCTCGTAGTATCATACAATCTCGACACAATTCACCATCGTGTGGTAAAAAATTAAGTGACAGCGCCGTCTATTGGTAGGATTTATGACTACAAAAAGTTACAATAAAACATACGATTACTTATACACAATCCCATGGGAATGTCGTGATAAAAAGTATCCTATGTGTTATTCCTAGTTATAAGGAACATCTTTACCAAATTTAATTAAAATCGATACAGTAGTTTTTGCGTGAAAGTGGAACAAACATCCAAACTCACAAACATACAAACTTTCGCATTTATAATATTAGTATGATCTAGATATCTTCCAAAATACATACCATAAACCAAATGCCGACCAATCGCTTCGACCATCATCTTGTAGTCGGAGCTGACCTCGGCGCCGTACAGGCTCGAGTGACTGTGGTTGTACAATATCTGCTTGTCCAGATTGACGGCGAGGTTGTTGTTGGGCGGCGACAGTGGCGACTCCAACGGGGCTTTGAAGTGTTGGTACTTTTGGAATGAAGTTACTAGTTCCTGTTAAGAGAGAACTTATATTAATGTAATGATAATTTTGAGGGTATTTTTCGTTATTTAATGTGACCATTGTAAGGTATAACGTCATTCCAGTATATTTATTCTTAACCGACTTCAAAATAGAAGGAGCTTCTTCTCGGCTGTATGTACTTTTTTATGTATGTTCATCAATATCTCAATAAATTATAAAGCAATAAAAAAAAATCATCAATTACTTTTGGAAAATACTCTGATTTTTATCATGTATTAAAGTAGTTTTATTTACGCAAGAAATCTGTTTTTAAACATAGTTTTTTTTTCAAGATTATTCGTTTTATAATATTTAATATCTTACCTTCAAAGACATAGGTTGATTGAAATCCACTCTAATAGACCCGTGATTCGTGTTCACCGTCCTCCAAATCCCGGTCAAAGCTGACCAGAACGTCTCCATCTGTTTGGGCATGCCCAGTTGTTCTCTCACGAAGTTCCCGTCGACCAACCGATCGTAGTTCAACGTAACCGGTACTAGTAATGCGTCATCTATTGTACCGTCAAGATACGCATCCATGATCACTGATAGGATACCCGCTGTGAAAGATAAAATCGAATTATAATTATAAGTGAGCCGTGCCCCGCAGTTTTACCCGCATTGTTCTCGATCCCGTGGGAATTTCGGGATAAAACAGCCTATGTCCGTTCCCAAACCATAAAGCTACCCCTGTACCAAATTTCAAGTCAATCGTTTAAGTTTAGCCGTGAAAAGGTAACAGATGTACAGAGTTATTTTCGCATTTATAATATTGATAATGTTTGTTCGAAGTTTAAGGGATTGTATACATGGGTGGGCCCAATTTGTTGCAAATGCCCAGTACAGGTGATAGTGTGGGTCACAAATACGAAATTATAAAGAACACGGAAATAGGCTCAAAGTACGTATGAAAACTAAACCTACATCGTCACAAGGCGCTCTTGTACCATACCAACCCAATAGTCGTGGTCAAGTGTGTTTAACAAAATGTTGTGGATTATACAGGGTGTCCGGGCATCGATGTCGGATACTTTAAGGGGGTAAAATATGGTATTTTTTATCGACAAATCACGATTCCAATTTTCTCTAGCTACCTCCATTACAAAATGGCAGCCATTTTGTTTTTTTCAACTCGACGCGCGGGTGCTTTTACTGATTTAGTCATTGCTATCGATGTAAACGTCCTAGGAAGATGAAAGATGTCTCATTTGAAAGTAAATAATGTAGAGTATTATTGAATGTAAGATTTTATTCCATATCTTAATTACAAAATAGCAAAAAAACATTACAAAAATAAAAATCAATATTTTTTTTCAGATTTTTTCTGCATTTTTTTATTTTTTGTTAAAATTTGACCTATTAACCTATGTTTTTCATCCTGTTTTTTGATAGTCCAGAATATTTACTTTAAAAAACCATACATCTTATAGCCTTATGTATGATAGTTCTAAAGTTACGATGGTTTGAATATGATCCTTAGCCATGAAAATCGTCTCGTATTGCGAGGAGTGCTCAACGTGCTCGTCCATGGGACTGCGTTGTTGGGATTATCTGACTTGGACTATTATTTAGTCCATCTAAATGAAGGTAATTGTTAAAAATATGCTACATTTTATTACATATCTTTATCATAAAATAACAAAAGAGGATGATAAAAACAAAAACCATTATGTGTTTTCGTATATTTTTTAGATTATTTGTCTTTTTCTTAAAAGCTGACCGATTAGGCTACATTTTTTTTGTTGTTTATTAGTAGCACAGGATATTTAATCAAAAATAAGTCATGCATTTTATAGCCCTATGTATGATAGTTCAAAAGTTACGGAGGTTTGAGTATGACCCTTAACCGTGAAAATCGCCTCGCATTCTCAGGATTACTCGTCCGTGGGACTGTATGGCTAAAGGTCTAAAAACAAAAAAAAAAAGGGCTAAAACTTCATAGATACCTTAAATAAATATGCTGTACTATCAAAAATAAAGAAAAATCTAGCCTAATCGGTCAGTTTTTAAGAAAAAGACAAATAATCTAAAAAATATACGAAAACACATAATGGTTTTTTGTTTTTATCATCCTCTTTTGTTATTTTATGATAAAGATATGTAATAAAATGTAGCATTTTTTGAACAATTACCTTCACTTAGACGGACTAAATAATAGTCCAAGTCAGATAATCCCAACAACGCAGTCCCATGGGCGAGCACGTCGAGCACTCCTCGCAATACGAAACGATTTTCTTGGCTAAGGATCATATTCAAACCATCGTAACTTTAGAACTATCATACATAAGGCTATAAGATGTATGATTCTTTTTTAAGTAAATATTCTGTACTATCAAAAAACAAGATGAAAAACGTAAGTTAATGGGTCAAATTTTAACAAAAATTAAAAAAATGCAGAAAAAATCTGTAAAAAAATATTGATTTTTATTTTTGTAATGATTTTTTGTTATTTTATAATTAAGATATGGAATAAAATCTTACATTCAATTATACCCTACATTATTTACTTTCAAATGAGACATCTTTCATCTTCCTAAGACGTTTACATGGATAGCAATGATTAAATCAGTACAAGCACCCGCGCGTCGAGTTGAAAAAAACAAAATGGCTGCCATTTTGTAATGGAGGTAGCTAGAGAATATTGGAATCGTGATTTGTCGATAAAAAATACCATATTTTACCCCCTTAAAGTATCCGACATCGATGCCCGGACACCCTGTATACAGGCATGCCCAGTTCAATGAGTCAAATGCACCTGCCGTGCCTAGACTACATCATCTATATGTTTACCCAAAAAAGCTTGAGACATTATATACAAATATACAAGTGTATCTAGCAACATATAGTGGATTGCATACAGGTTGCCCAATAGGCTGGCAAATACCCGTATGCCCAGATTACATTTTGGACTATCGTGTATATATTTATACCCAGAAAAGCTAGATAAAGTGTGCCCAGTAAGCTTGAGATATGTACACGCGTGCCCAGTTTAACTAAATTGTACGAAAGTTAGCTCTTAGTCATTTATTTTTGTAATAGGGTAGTTGCCTGGGTAAATAAAATGAAATTCTAATTAGTCCGTCAGATAGATTTGAAAAAAATATTAGACACGTATTTTTTTGTTTCGTCAAATTAATAAAAATGACTTAGTTATGACGTATTAGTGTTTAGGAGTGGGGGCTTGTGACGTCAACTGTTGGTAAAAAGTGTACCAGATTATGACGTAACACGTATGTATCGTCTTAATTATTTGTTTACATGGAAAATAAAAAAATACGTGTTCAATATTTTTTTGTAAATCTGTCTGACGGACTAATACATTTTTTTTTAGACAACCCTATCGTACAAGTAGTCATTACGAAGGTAAATCAATACAAATTACTGTCTAGCTACATGTGTATGGGATATCTAATCAACAAAATGTCAAACACAGTGCTTAACGTACCCTCTGTGTAATATCCACGGATTGCATGATATAACAGTTTGTAATTATTATTATAGCTTAGAGAAATTATAAGGAAAAGATATAGAAACTTTTTTTACTTAACAGAAGTATTATAGCAAACAATTGAAACTCCAGTTATAGAGCCACAATCTTTTCTGTGCCGGTGACAGCGTGGCTGTAATAGCATTTTTTTGTTGTCAGTTTATTGAAAATGTATCCAAATGACATTACAATCAAAATGACAATAATAGCCGCCGGCACAGAAAAGAATGTGACTCAATAAAGTGGTTTTAAACTTATTTATCAAAGTATAGTGCCACAAACTCATCTGATACGGTGGCAATAATTGGAACTAATACTGTCATTTTGACTATAATGTCATTCGTATACATTTTCAATAAACTGACAATCATCTGACAACAATCCGCTGTCACCGGCACAAATATGTTTGTGGCACTATAAACGGAGAAATAAAACTATAGACTACTCTAAAACGAATTTTTTAGTCACACTCTTTGTTATTTTAAAAATACATTCAAAATTTTCTCTCAGCTAGTACGGTCAGCGAAAAGGTACCCCCCTTGGTAATCCAGGGGGGGGGGTACCTTTTATCTTACTTGAAGATTGCTTTCAATTGAACATCGGTAGCTCAGTTGGTTAGAGCAGTGTTACGGTTCTCGGTTTTTTTTACATTGATTAGGCTTGACTGTAACTCGCCCGATGGAACGCGATGATACAGCCTAAGGGGGAGTGTGCTCGCCTAGAAGGTACCCATTCACTCGTGACTTTCAAGTTGTAGCTAACCCCCCGCGGGACCTCCGGCACCCATTGTACCGCGGATGGAAGTCGCTGTGTTTGAGTGGATACTGGGTAGGCCCCGCCCGAGCCCCACATAACCACCGGGACTCCTCCCACTCTCGGCTCACGGTGGTATGTACTTCTATTCATTTTTATGACGTTGAAAAAAGGTTCAAGATCTAGCTGAGGGACAATTTTGAATGTATAATCTAGTTGTCAATAGTACCTTTGGGTGGCTGCGGCTTGCCGGTTCTCGTGCGACCTCCTTCGATAAAGAATTCCAAATTGTTGTTCTCAGCTAAACTGTTCAATATGTACGATCTGTTGACAATTATTAGAGGCAATATTAGTATCTGTACTATTATTATAAAGCTTAGGAACTGGCTCAAATTAAAAAAAGAACATTTAGTGTTGGAAAGCTTATTTGTCGACAAAGGCTTGTCTTTGTTGAGTGTCTCCATTAAAGTTTGCAAGCAATCGCACGAGCACAGTAATATAATTGTCGAAACCAATAACTGAGCTAGTACATATTATTTTTAAGTACCTGAGCTATAATGTATTCATTTGGCCGTGAGACAAAATGTAAACAAACCATGAAAAAGGTTATTTTGTATGTCATGTTTTATCAATAATACATAGACTACTCCCTACTGACTACTTGATATTTAATTAATCTTTGAAATATAGAATATATAACATACTAGCTTTAGCCCTCAACTTCGTTCGCGTGAAATAATTATTTTAACACGCGACTTCATTTATGTAGAAGGTGAAAAAATAGTTATTCTGTGCCGCCGCGCACTAGCCGGGTCGCTTTGTCGTAGTAACTATTTAGTAATATGTGGCCTTAATCATAATTTTGCTGTAATGTTATTTTAAAACTAAGATATCTTCTAAGATACTTATTGAAATCAAATCATGTAAAAGGCAAATGTCTTTTAGATTAAATACTTTTGCAATGTAAGCGCAAAAAATGTGTTTTTTACGACATCACATTAGAAATCCCTAGATTTATCGGTGTTTCTCTACAATATCATGCATGTATTATACATATAAACTTTCCTCTGGTATCACTCTATTAAAAAAACCGCTTCAAAATCCGTTGCGTAGTTTTAAAGATTTAAGCATACATAGGGACGGACAGACAGCGACAGCGACTTTGTTTTATAAGTACTATTTAGTAACCATAGATGAAAGATTAGTTAGATACCGCGATACCTGATGAGATACATATATTATTAATAGTTACTCGCATGTTCACACTGCCAGCGAGTAACTATTATAATCACGGATGAACAGTTCAGTTCATCCGTGATCATGGCGCTTGCAACAGCGTAGCAATATTGGAAACTCGAAATCACTACCTTTAAGCAATTGGTAGGGAATAAGACACTTTGGCCATAAAATACCTGGAAATTTAATGAAATACCGATAATGCGTCTCGGAGATTTTTTGTCGAAGCATATACAACAGCCCGAATCAAATGATTGACATACGTTACGCGCGTTTTTTAAAATATGCAGAATTAAATGTATTTTTTTATAATCTAACTGAGATATTTTCTTAATTTTTTTGCGTAAGAACATTCTACAGAGTCTTAGAAAACTACAAAAGAAAAAGCCAAATCGGTCTAGCCGTTCGCAAGTTATGACGTGATAACGGCAAACGGGTTTCATTTTTATATAATATAGACTAGTGGTGCCCTGCGGTTTCACCCGCGTAGTTCTCGTTCCCGTAAGAATATGGGGATAAAATATGCTAAAGACCTTCCCACTGAATCACTCTATCTATTAAAATAAACCGCATCAAAATCCGTTGCGTAGTTATAAAGATCTAAGCATACATAGGGACATCAGGACATAGGGACATAGAAAGCTACTTTTTTGTATATTGTTTTTGATGATTACACGAAATTTGTTTCTTGAAGTATTATTTTTACACAGTTTCACCACGCAAACTGACATTTTACTACGTATTATGTTTAAATTTTAATAAAACATTTGGAACATACGCCTCACAGACAGCTTGCAGTGTGACTGGCTTGGATACGCCGAGTGTAGTATTTGTTGCCGCATTTGACTACGTCAGCGATACCTACCAAACACAGCGAAACCAATTCTTCAAGGTAGTAATAGTAATGACGATGATAATTGACATTACTAAAACCTAAAAATGCTGTGAATCTCAAACTATGGATACATTTTAATACTACTAAATGAAGGTGAACAGTCATTTTAAGTAATGAAAGTAAAATTAATAGTTTTCGTATTTAGCCGGATTGTACCCGTCATTTTTACTCTTGATCAACTTGTTGACGTGAGTGTTTTCTTCCCGATTATATAGTAAAGTATATTGTAAATTTTTGATAATTCTTTGTTTAAAGTAATTATTGTATTATGTTTTATATTCAGTTATCGTTAAATTTCTGTTATCTGAACGTTGATTTTGATGAAAATAAGTGAACCTGGTTCAAACAGCGCTTGCACTTTTACTTCGCCGGAGATCCAAACATACACCAAGGTGTTATTAATATATTTAAATACGTAGAAGAGACTTGGCCAAAGATTCGTATCCCTACAAAAATTATATTGTATATAACGACTTCACGAGCCTCCGTTTACCGATTTGTAAAAGAAAAAAAGGAAAATCCATGTTGGAGCTCTTCTTCTTCTGAGGATCACCAATAAATAGTTGTTTATTTATTTTGTAGTAAAACAATTCAGGTAAGTACTTACATGAATTGTTTTTACTTGTACTCAACTCATCCTGTTTATTACCTTTTTATTGATTTTTACACTAAACTAAATTACTTATAGACGACTTATCAAAGATGCCTACTTAGTCTTATTTTACTTTCATATTTATAACTCTAAAAAAACAATATATTTTTCGCCTAAAAGAGCTAAAAGTTTGACAACCAGTATTTCTTTGTTTACATTTTGTCTCACGGCCAAATGAATGGACTATAGTATTATTTCTAGGCATCTCCATTTCTTAGAACAGTAATTTTGGTATAACATTATATCTGAATTATAAACTGTTTATTTTATCCCAATTTTCCCACAAGACAACTACCACCAAACATGAACTATTTACCTGAGCGCCGTCTTGTACACAGAATCGCTGTGATTGTCCGAGCCCTCGGTCCTCCTCTTGATGTAAAACGCGCCGCAACCGCGCAGTATCCAACTGTAACACGAATATACATGTTTTGTTTTAGTTATAAATTATAAATCTTTACAAACATTATAAACTAACTTAGCCCCTAAGGGCTCTCTATCATTTTTGATATTTTTATTGGATATATGGATTCAGTTACTGCTACAGAAATTCTGATTTTAATAAGTCCCGTAACTTCAAAATAGGGGTGTATAAACTAGCTCAAACTAACTGATATCCTTATCCCGTGGGAATTTTGAGATCATAGGGAACATCTGTACCTAATTTCATCTAAATCGGTTCAATAGTTTTTGCGTGAAAGAGTAACAAACATACACTCATACTTTCGCCATTATAATATTAGTGTGATGGGAAAGTAACTCTGTCTGTCGCAATTTCACACAAAAAAACTGAGCCGATTTAAATGTGGTACCACGATAAACTAGAGCTTGGGTAAGAAAAGAAAGAAAGTAAGGAAAAGTAATTATTTTAAAGGTAAACATAGTCTCATTTTATCCCAAACTTTTCGATTAAAATTCGTAGTATTATTTATCATCAACCTTTTAATTATCAAAACATAGTGACCTATATAAAAATGAATGGCTTTTAAATCAAATTAATTAATATTGTTTGAGGTAAAATATAATAAATGTATCAATCAATTAACATGTGGGTAGCCTCGTTAATGTTGATATGATTTTAATGTGTACCTTAAAAAACTATTATTGTAATGCGACTCAATAGGGAAAATTATTATATCTTTTTATGCTACTAGCTGCGCCCTGCGGTTTCACCCACGTAGTTACCAATCCCGTGGTAATTTCGGGATAAAACATAGCCTACGTCCGTTCCCGAACCATAAGCTACCCCTGTACCAAATTTCAAGTCAATCAGTGCAGTAGTTTAGCCGTGAAAAGGTAACAGACAGACAGACAAAGTTACTTTCGCATTATATATTAGGTATAAGGAAAAAAAATAGTGTAAATAATAATTAAACATACCCAAAGAAAGGTATCCTCATATTATCGCCCGCAGCTACTAAGGGTGGTCTTACACCAGTCAAATAAAGTGCAAAAGTCACTAGTATGTAATCGAAGTGCGAGCGATGTAGGGGCACGAATACTAGTGGTAGGCCCGCGGCGTTGGCGCGGCGGAGTCTCTCAACGCTAGCGGAGCATGTACCGCAACCTCCTATGGCGATACGACGGATGGCTTTGTGGCAACACCAGGCTACGAATCTGAAAGAAGAATATGGTATTGATTTCTCTGACTACACTACACATTAAAATATAACTACTTTAGCAGATTTTTGAACACTACACATTGAAATATAACTAGTACTTGAGCGGATTTTTGAAATTATAACCAAGACCAAAATCCGTGGAAGTGGTATTATTTCAAATAATATGGTCTAAATATTGGTTAAAATTGAATCAAAGTAAAGCATAATATTATCATCATCATATCATATAAAAAAATACATTTATTACAGATTCAACATCCATATTCCATTAGTAACACAGGATATGGGTATAGATATAGGATATAGGTACCTGAGGCTCTCCCATCCCCTAAATGAAAGCAATCAGGTTTTAGTCAACCACAGGCCGAGTGCGGTTCACGGAACACACAACCTAAGAATTTCTTCGCAAGGTTTCTGAACGATATTTTCCTTCACCGAAATTATTGTTCATTCAAAAATAGAAAACACATTGGTACATTGCATTGCAGGAATCGAACCACCCACCAAGGCACCGACATCTATAGACGTTCTGACCGTACGACAAAGTCCAATTTATGAATTCAGTTTATTATGATTAAACTTACTGCAGCACATTATTAGACATGGCCGAGCTGATATCCCGGAGAACTTTCTTGGCCCGCGCCTGCACCTTCTGTCTGATGGACTCTGAGGACACTCCATCTTTGGCCTTCGTCAGTTCCACCTCAACAGACTCCTCGATAGCCCTGATGAAGCTCTCGTCTTGTTCTACCTGGAATTATAGATTTAGAAATTAGACACAAATGAAAATACAATACTAATAAATATTAAAGAGGAAAGATTTTATTATTCGTTTGTTACGATTTACGACGAACCTATTTCCAAAATTCATTCACTAATGGAAAGCTACAAAGCTTAGTTACAACATTTAACGAGAACTACTGGACCGATTTAAGCGAAATGTTCCTAATAAACAATTTCAATTTATTTAATAAACATTTTGTTACAATAAAAATAAATAGGATATGAAATATGATTGATCCTGAAATTATACACAATACACAACCAATATTAATTGACATCTCATTCATAGGGGTTCAAGAATGGTCATGGCCCTTCCTCAAGAATCAAACTCAAGACCATATTGCAACCGTTTTCTTTAGAACAAACATTAAATAACTCTATTAATAGAAGAATCCACAAACCTTAGGCACAACATCCTTATAATCGTATCTGGTGAGGTTAAGACATCCGACCAAGTCGCACAGATATCGCGACACGACTCCTCCGTTCGCGTACTTCTGACGACCAATATCGAGGATGTTGATCACCGAGCTCGTGTTGGCTGACTTTGGGTCTTGCCATGATTCCTGCAAAGATAGAAATAAATAATTAGATTTATTTATACTTTAATATCATCAATATTGTAAAGAGGAAAGATTTGATTGTTTGTAACGAATAGGCTCCGAAACTACAGAACCGATATCAAAATATTCTTTCACCATTAGAAAGCTACATTCATCCTGAGTAACACAGGCTACATTCATTTTATCCCTGTATTCCCACGGGAATGGGAACTACGCAGGGATAAACGCGGGGCGCTGCCAATTGATTTATATAAAATCAGTATATAATAGTGAGCTTACAGTGTTACGCTAACGATTGTTCAACACAAAACTGTATAATCTATAATTTTACATATATTTATGACAGCAGAGTTTTGTATCCGTCGACAAGCAAGATCAAAGACTGATCGAATATTGGGAAACGCCATAAAATGCTATCTACCTTAGACATATCATACATCTAAGTTAGTTAGCGTTATGTATGATCCAATATGGAGTGAAACAAGACATCAACATATTAATTACTTTAAAAATTGAGTGGCCTTATCACTAAAAGCGATTTCTTCCTACCAACCATATTTTAATACCTATGGAAAAACAATATTTGTTCTCAATAATATCGTATGATTTTCGATGGAAAATCCCCGTTTCTCAAAAGACAGTGACGAAAATAGTACTATCTATAAAGTTTTCTTTTAAACAGGCTAGCTGACGTGTTGTTTACTCAAATTATAATCATTTCACGTAATATACTTAGAGGCGTGAAGGAAAAGTGAAGTTTAATTTCGATTAAATTGTTTTATTTAACTTTGATTTGAACATAAGTTTACTTCATATTAAATAATAAATATAAATAAATAAAATATTTTATTTATTTTAATTTCACTGGGATTTTATTAAACACCATATAATATTCATTATAAATATTAATTAAACAATTAAAATACATATTAATGCAAAATAAAACATAAACTGAGGAATAGCGTTAATAATAATAACTTAATAAGGTTGCAGAATTTGTTAACCTCAAGAAAGTCATTGACAAGGTTCTCTATAGGTTGCGCAAGAGTTTAAAGAGGCGAACTCTGTGACGTAATAGGCGCGAGAAATACGGTTAGTAAAATAGAAATGAATGTATTTATAGAACACGTCGGAGACGGTAGACTAACGTATATCAATTTCAGGTAAAAAATATAAACAAACGTCTGTGTATGAGTTGAGTATAGTAGGAACATGCATCTACATACATAATATTATAAAGAGCAAAGATTTGTTTATTTGTTTGTGTTTGATAAATATGTTTGACGGTTAGTATCACTATCACTACATAGTATAAAACAAAGTCACTTTCTCTGTCCCTATGTCCCCATGTTAGATCTTTAAAACTACGCAACGGATTTTGATGCGGTTTGTTTTAATAGATAGAGTGATTCAGTGGGAAGGTTTTAGTAATTTTATCCCCATATTCCTACGGGAACGGGAACTACGCGGGTGAAACCGCAGCGCCGCTAGTACTTAATAAAGAGTACTACTTATTTATATAGAGTGGCTTTTTATAAGCGTTTCGTATTGTATTTCGGAGGGTTCTAACATTATGGGCTAGAGCCTAAAAGTCTCACGAAAAATATCACAAGGTTCTTTAAAGGCCGGATAAATCAAAAAAGATATGAAATAAAATAGAACTCGGTTAACCCAGTGCCTAGAATTATACGTAGTTTCTGATACCCTAGATACAAGTTCCGAACTAAGTTAGGGGTCAGTTACTATAATGAGATGATGTAGTGAATGATTATATTATGTTATGTTATACTAGAACTACAAGCAAGACAAGCATATTTAACAGACAAACGTGTTTAAACAAATCAGTCATATGTTTAAAATATACATATTTAGATGTTGTTAGACAGGTTTAATGGGTAAAAAAGGTTTTTGCACATTTAAGAGCAATACAAACGATCAGAGATTGTGGTTTTGTGACTAAACTTTGTGACTAGGTATTCATTCGAACTGTTTATTGTCTATGTAACATCTACAGGTTGTTAATTACTGGAAAATTCGGCTGTGGTTGACTCTACCGTATGTCTTTTTTTAGATAGATAGATAGATTTTTATAATAATCATAAATTCTCTTCAAACACATAAGTATCTTTCAAGGAACAGCACAATATACTAAAAGAATTTAAGCACATCATAATTGACGTAGAGTAGAGAGAGAAGGGTAGACGGCCAATTTTGAATTTACAGAGATATTACAGTGAAAATATAATAAATATACAGACATTTTCATATTACTCGTATATTTCTTTGCATACAGGAATTCCTACATTCCTAACCAGGCTCAACAGCCTTGACATTAGGATCAAATAAGATAATCCGACCATAATTAACGTCACATGAGTAATAATACAATGTATGTATTATAGTATAAAAAACAATGCACAAAATTGTTGATAAGATGCGATAAGCCGATGGGGTGATTATAAAGAATTATTGTATTGCGATAACTATACAAAAAGATCGTCTGTTTATAGTTTAGTCTTGTTGACCATTGAGACGGAACGGAGTTACAGGTTGTAGATATTCACGCATCGCAGGACGCGGTTGTTGGCTTTTGGTATTCTAAATGTTTAGTAAGTGATAGTGTAACGTAATGATTACTTTACTTTATTAACTACTAGTTCCCGTTCCCGTAGGAATATGGGGATAAAATTATGCTAAAAACCTTCCCACTGAATCACTATCTATTAAAACAAACCGGATCAAAATCCGTTGCGTAGTTTTAAAGATCTAAGCATACATAGGGACAGAGAAAGCGACTTGTTTTAAACTATGTAGTGATAAAGGACTAGCATCCCGTGGTTACACCAGCATACCGGGATAAAATATAGCCTACTAGCAGCGCCTCGCAGTTTCACCCGCGTAGTTCTCACTCCCGTGAAAATTGGGGATAAATTCCTCTTAAATCACTCTATCTATTAAAAAAAACGATATTTCAGTGATCCCCATATATTAAATTATACAATATCATATAACAGTTTATCCTTGTGAACAATCACCTCAAAGAAATATAAAACGTTTTTATACACTACACAAATGTAATTTAAGATAAGAAAAATAATATTTACGGGGTCAAATAATATTTACGGTTGAAAAAGTGGACTAATATCTTATTATTACGTAGTTTATTTACCTAGTCGCAGTAGTAAATATCGGCCTATACCTATGATTTGTCAGTAGGGCAAAGAAAACACTTTTTTCTTCTAATTAAATTAGTATACTGAGATGACAACGCTAACGTGAAGTTAATTTCATTCAATCTTGAAAAGAGGAAACACAAACTGTACTCGACCTAAGAATCAAACCAGGGATCTCCGGTTTAGCAGGCAGGTGCTCTATGCCACTAGAATATAAGGTCCATAGCCTTTCTTTCTATAAATATTGGCTGAAAAAATTGTATCTTTCATAAAATATATCAATACAGAAATATTTTTGTTTTTGTACGATAAATAAGTTTGTTTTGGTCAGTTCCATTGACATAACAGACGGACGGCAACGTATTTACTATTTATAATTAGAGAAAAATAAATTCTCTAAATACCTAAATAAAATACAGGAAAGACATCGCAACAAGGGTATATTATACAGGGTGGCCCAAATAGATCGGTCAGTGGGGGGGAAGTCTAAAACTAGGAACCATGTCATCGATTTTAGTAAAAACATTAAATTAAAAATTTAAAAAACCCCCATTACAATTACTTTCAAACCCCATAACTTTTAAACGGGTCAACCGATTTTCATCAACCATATCTAAGAACACGCGCACGTAAGTCCCCTTTAATACAAAAAAAAAACTAAATTGAAATCGGTTCATCCGTTTGGGAGCTATGATGCCACAGACAGACAGATACACACACACACAGACACGTCAAACTCATAACACCCCTCTTTTTGCGTCGGGGGTTAAAAACAGAAAATTTGACGCTCATTATTGCGATCTAAAAGTTGATTGTGGATGTCTTATGCAGTAAATGTTACTATGAAACATGATCTATTTGGGCCACCTAGTAGGTATATCATAATAATGAGATTCTTTGCAGTGAATGATTATGTTATTTTATATTATGTCAATGTAACACACAGAGATAGATAATCAAGAAAGGGACATTCATAAGGCTGCTAACTTGAAATAGGTATCACTCTTAGGAAAAACCTTAAAAAATATTTCATATAGGTAAAACTAGCTTTTGCCCGCGACTTCTAGGCGAATAATGACTTCCGGCAAAATTTGGGTTTTCCCCTTTTCTCCCCCAGGGGGGAATTTCCAAAAATCCTCTCTTAGTGGTAGCCTACTCCCCCCAACAAACACGTGCCAATTTCAGCTCTCTACGACCAGTAGTTTCGGCTGTGCGTTGTCTACCACTCAGTACGTCACTCAGTAACGGAAGAGTTTTATATAAAACCTTAAAAACTATGTCGTATAAAATAAACACTAATATATCCAAGTGTATAATACGTTGATAGTGGATAGCCAACTTGAATGGGAGGGTCGAGGTCGTCGCACTATTGGCCCGGCGCGGCTGTCGGTTGGTCGGCCGCATCACGCCACCGCGCGTCCGCGTCGCATTGTGTTTAAATTTGGAATATAACACCTATACTAGGTATAACTAAGATCACAAACAGTGGAACATAACATCTATACTAATAGTAGGTATACAGAGGAAAGATTTGATTGTTTATTTGTTACGTTTTAACTAGACTACTAAACCTATATCCAAAATTCTTTACCTTATGGAAAGCTATATTATAGTAGCATCACGGGAATGGGAATTATGCGGGTGGAACCGCAGGGCGCTACTAGTACCTAATAAGTATATTATAAAGCTGAATAGGTAGTTTGTTTTGACTGCGCTAATCTAAAAATGTGTTCTACCTATAGCCCACTTATCTTGTAAGGTTTTAGTCTATAGAGAACTGTAGTCAGTTTGTTTTAAACACGCTAATCGCAGAAACTACTGTCCCAATTTCAAAAATATCTTCCAGTGTTACATATCCCATTTATCGCAGAAGGTTATAGGCTATAGAACATACAACCAATAAGAGAGGAGCTAATGCGTGTTACCGCGGCGCTAGTTGAGACTACAATGCCGATTCGCAACGATCAAAATAGCAACATATCAACGATCAATGAAAGCGACCGACAATGCACTCGTGCATGCGTTTGCGCATCGACACGATTCTTTTTATAAATGTTAGCTCGTTTGAGTAATGTCGCTTTAGCTGTTGGACTGGTGTTATAATATGGGTGTTATATTTTGTAAAATTGTAGAGAAAATCTATCTATTAGTATTAGATGGTTAGCTGAATGAAATACTACGTAATCTCAATAAAAAACTACCAAATCGCAAAATTATTTCATTCATTTCAAGCTCTATTATCACTGAGTGATATTTTATGAGCAAAATCGCCGCAAACAGCTAGTTGTAAATAAATAATGATGAAGCCAATTATTTTTAAAGATTTTGAACGTAAATTAATCATAGCGGATATATCTAAAACTTACGAATAACCTTGTGTATAATCATTTAGGTAATCGTAGTTTCAAAATAAAAATATAATAGTCAATTTAATTAATGTGTTTAGTATATTTTCTGCGTATAATTTTGGACCAAAATACCGATTTGCTTTAATAATATTAACTAGCTATACCCCGCGGTATCACTCGCGTTCAAAAACAGCCTAGTCATCCTCAACAAAAGAGCTATCTATAGTAAAATATTTTATTAGTTTTAAGCGTTAATCCAAATGAAATAACAACACACAAGATTCAAAACTAGGATCAGTGGTTTGGCAGGCAGATGCACATACCACTAACTAAGGCGACTAAAATTGTCAAAACTCCAAAAACTGTCGACAAAAATTGTATGTAATTGGTAACAGGAATATTTGATATAGGTACATAAAAGCAATCCTTGACCTTATTAACGAAATAAGATTTATAACAAGTATTAAGGAAAACGGACATAAGTATCACATACGTCCGTCTTACCCTTGGAGAGAATACTCGTCTGAATACTGAATTATTGAGCGAATTGACCTCCCCTCGTAAAATGATGTCAATATGTGAGTGAGTAAGAGAAACTTGAATTATTTAGCTTTACAAAATGTTGGTTTAGTACGCGTAACTAAATGTTTACATCCTGTGTGTATCAATCAAATATCGAAACTTTTAAACACATCGCGTATAAAACATTTAGAATGATGTAGAGGTTTCGATCAAACTATACTGCCCGTGGTTCCCCGATAACCAATATACATCTTTAAAGACATTCGGAATTTTCATTTTGGGTGGGATTTGACCTCAGGGCTGTACCGAACCATAGCACTGCTCTATATACGTGACGGCCCTATCGGCCAAAAGTTGTTGGTCTATAGACCACCCCTGTCAACCAGTAGTCATAACAGTCCCGGATTAACCCTTAATCAAATTAAGCAATTGCCTAAGGCACCACGTCTGGGGGGGGCACCAGAACACATAATGATAGAGGGCCACCAGGGCCATAGCTATGCTTGAAATGACAAATGCCTCACCTTGTTGAACATAGCCAGGAACACATAGAAGAACATAGACTTTTCGTCGTCAAATTCTACTCTAGCTACAGCCATGGGGGCCCGAAGGCTTGGATTGCTTTAGGCATCATGAAGTCTTAATCCGTCACTGCATAAAAAAGACTATATACACAGTATAATAATGAGTACTAGCGTACTATAGACCAACTCTATCAACTACAATTCACATAAAAAGACCACAAGTCGCCATTAAAGTAAACAAGTAAATAAAATATAACAATACACAGCGGATCACAATAAGCATTGCATTGCACACAGATTACATGATACAGGAAGATGTGCAGAATGCAGATTGCAATCCGTTGCGTATTACCGTCAATATGAGTTTTTGTGTCGTGAAGGAGTTTGGGAAAGTCGCATGTGGCAATAGTGATTGGCCAACTGTTTAATTGTAACGTAAATTGGAAGTGAATATCATTCTTTTATTTTCATTCAAATATTTATTTTATTTAAAAAAAAAATACCATCCTGAGTTTCTTGCCGATTCTTCCGATGTAATTCCGAATCGGTGGTAGATTAATTGACTTTCATAAGAGCCTCATTGAGGCCATAATTAAATAAATGATTTTTGAATTCTAATATCAAATAATTATTTTAGTTGGAGAAGATGTGCGGACTCGTATACGTCAATATATTTTTTTTTAATTTGAAATAGGCATGCACTTGACTTTACTGGGCTGATGGAAAGTCGAAGATACCGATTCACTTGTGACTTCGAGACCAGATTGTATGTTTCAGGGAACAGAGAAGCTGGCAGGGAGTTCCACACTCGCGCTGTTCGCATAATGAAGGTGGACTCGAAACGCTTCGTGCGACCTCGTGGAACATCAACCACTATCATAATCTGCGATTTAGTTGGCCAACTTGTAATTGTATGTGTGCGGTGGCTCTAAAGTCTCATGTGGCAATAGCGTGAATTACAGACATTTTAATTAGCAACGACAATGACGATAATAATCTTTAAACGTAGACTATTTGGGTTAACGTGGATTGTCTGGAATTTGACTTTGGTGGAGAGTGAAAAAAATAACCTTTGAATTATGAAAAACTAGTAACGTGTCGTGCGGCTTTACCTGGCATTTATGTAGGTTTATCATATGCAATGGTAATATAGCATGCTTTTAAAGTAAAGGAAAAGTTAAATTATCATACATATCTATCAATAAAGATCGAATTACCTCATGCGTTAAAGTAATTAAAATTCACATAACGAAAAATATAAAAACAAGATCTATTTTGACCTGGTATGTTATGTTATGTATGATGTTTTGTTGTTTCTTAATATGTTATTAAACTCTGTCAAAATCAAACTATAAGGATACTTACTTAGTTATTATATTTTCCTCTCTTTATATTTTGCTATTTATAATAGTAATATTATTAATGATTTCAAAATGGATTATTGCGCGTCAATCTATTCTTGACTATAGATAGACAGAAACACTATTTTTGGGAGAGGCCTACTGTCCCACAGTGAACTAATACAGCCTGTTGTTGACTAGTGTATTTATTTATAAAAATGTATATCTAATGGTGCCTGAGTAAAAGTACACACATCAAAAGTGTCTAGGGATCAAGCATTTTTATGCGGATTTCTTGAGATTGAGATGTGGCTTTGTAATAAATTTATGATTTTATAAATTTATATGGATCCTTTTTGGTGCATTTCATAATTTGAATCAGGAACTGTGAATCAAATTCGAGTAAAAGATGAAAATCAGCTGTCAATATTTTCCCTATAAAAACATACAACGCATTGAAGACATTATTAGTGCTACTGTTTCCCTACTACTGATTAAAACCAACGTTATTATGGAGCGGCGACGTCATTTAAGCAGGGAAGAAATGCTCAGAGCCGTGGGAATGATAGAAGCTGGTTCCCGGCAACGTACTGTGGCTTTAGCTCTGAATACAAGTCAGAGTGTTATCAGTCGACTTTGGACACGTTACCGAAGCACTGGTACCGTGGCTGAGCGCCATGGAGGACGGTATCGCTGCACCACACGGAGACAAGACCGATACATTCAAATCTTAACTCGAAGAGCTCCAACAATAACCGCCATGATGTTAGCCGTGCGGCTTCATCACTCTTCAGGGAACTTAATTAGCGACCAAACAGTCAGAAACCGCTTGCATGAAGTGAACCTTCATTCCCGAAGACCGCTACGGGTACCACCTATAGCAATGCACAATCGTAGGATTCGATATCAATGGGCTCTTGAACACAGAAATTGGGCAGAAGAACAATGGCGTTTCGTGTGCTTTTCTGATGAGTCTCGTTTTGGTATGAGACCGGATACAAGACGTATACGACACTGGAGAACCCCTGGACGCCAACAGCGATTAAAATCCTGCCAGGAAGTCCATCCTTATAGTGGTGGAACCATCATGGTATGGGCGGGTATTTGGATCGGCGGAAGAACTGAGTTGATTTGGATCAGAGGCAACCTCAACGCTCAAATTTATGCTGAGACGATTGTATCAGACGTCATCGTTCCTCTACAAGTGCAAATCGGTCCCTTATTTCAGTTAATGCATGATAATGCACGACCGCACACCGCAAGAGTTGTAAGACAGACTCTCGCCGCAGCTAACATCAATGTCCTGCCCTGGCCTGCTCAGTCGCCAGACTTGAACCCGATTGAGCATGCATGGGATATGCTACAGAGAAGAGCTCTGCCGAATATGGAGGGTATCCAGTCGCAAGAAGACCTTTTTTTGTTGTTGCAACGAACATGGGCGGCCATTCCACAGCGTGATTTGGATGAACTCATTTTGAGTATGCCAAACCGATGTTCTTGTGTTGTTAGTGTTCGCGGTAGAAACACGGATTATTAATTGTTTAAGTTACCCAATAAAATTTTAAAGAAAACTGTTATTTCAGTCTTTTTTTCGAACTTTAATGTTAGTGGTTCAAATGTCAAAAATCCCTTTATTAGGAAAATGGCAAATTTCTTTATTAATGCAAAGGTGACTTGGTTTATCGTTACTGTGACAAACGAAAACACTTTATTTGATGAATCCTTAAAGAAAATTTTAATTAATATCAATCAGGAGAAAAGTTATTGCAAAAATATATGTTGATCCCTAGACACTTTTGATGTGTGTAGTTAATGGACTTGTAATATTTTAAGACTAACCTAACCGAATAAGACCTCGCCCTCTTATCTCCAAGATGGATTTTAACGTCTTGGTGATTTCAAATCCGAGATATGTTCCGAAACTAGCAACACTAACAAACCAACAAGCATCGCTTGGCCAGGGAATCGATGCAGGAACCTCAAGCAGGAAAATGCAATGAGATCATCGGTAAGACATTAAAATAAGGGAGTGTAATATCATCATCATTGTCAGTCTGTCAAAGGAGGCCATTGACGAGTCAGTTGAACCAGTCATAAAACTGTGGCGTAACACCAAAAGTTTTATGCCAACTAGATTTCCTCACAGGAATCTGGAATCGCTCTGGAATTGTCGACCATTTTTGGACGGACGTTCAACTGATCAGTTAAACTGACTCGTCAATAGCCACTTTAAGCCTTTCCCATGTCGCGCCACCATACTCGGTCTTATTAACTGCAATATACCTACAGTTAGTAAATTTATTGACCAGCATAACCAAATTAGTATAAGGTACTGAACTCCAAATGCACTGCGGATGACTCAAATCAACCTACAGCCGCACATTTTTAGCAAATCCATTCACTTCTCGAAGCCATGTCACTTGCCTTGCGTCTTAATATGTACAACGTGCCAAATACTTGTTAGAAACGAAAAAATAACTGTATCTGAGAAATGAGTTAAATATTAGTTTGTAGGAGTTTATGTTTTACGAATTTATGTAGTTTTTAGACCGCAAATGTTAGTAAAAAAATAATAAAACGTTGTTTTATGAGCCATTATCTAAAACTTAGAAGCTTAACATTTGGTACAAATTTTTGATACTTATACCAGAAAAAATTTATTTGTTTTAAAATGTCGCTGGAATTTAATGTTATCTATATCTACTAAGTAATGGTTGTCGTAAAAGTCATTCTATCATATTATAAGATTTTAACAGATGGGATTTACTTAGACCTAGAAAACCTAGAATTATATTATTTAGTACCAGCGGCATCCCGCGGTTTCACCCGCGTAGTTCTCGTTCCCGTAGGAATATGGGGATAAAGTTATGCTAAAAACCTTCCCACTGAATCACTCTATCTATTAAAACAAACCGCAACAAAATCCGTTGCGTAGTTTTAAAGATCTCAGCATACATAGGGACAGAGAAAGCTACTTTCTTTGTTTTATACTATGTAGCGATATTATATTATGTCACACCGACCTCATCACCATGTCAAGGAGATATTCCAGGTTCAAGACAGAGCGAAGAGAAAAACATAATATGAGTTTTTATGTACTTCATTAAACCTTGTATTGATAGGTTTAATTTAAAGTCGTATTGTCATCTTAACTCGAACGCAATAAGGATGAAATTAAAGGAAAAAGAAGATACAATTCAGGGTCAGGTGATACACAAAGATAATACACAATTTAGGACGTCAGCACACACATCTTCTTTACGAAGTTAGGATAAGAATTTTCAAAGAAAAGTAGTTTTTGTGGCAAAAATGATTTATTATTATTATAATGTATGTACTTCAATTTTACTAGGCTTCACCATACATAAAATACCAGTTCACAGTATGTAAACAATAGTTTGAGATTAATTTATTATAACTTAGGTTCTTGCTTATAAAATATCATTTAAATATAAAATTTATTATTAATTAACTTGTCTCTCCACTGATCTCAGTAGATCATAAGCTACCTATTGTTATTATTGATACTTACATATAAGTTTTACTATAAGTAGTCTGTTGTGAAGAGTAAATAAATGATTTATTATCACTATTAAAAGCGATATTGAGCTGAATAACTCTAATTAGCTGCGAAGGATGGGGAGAGTTGGAAATGTTTGGAGGAGATTTTTGCCCAGAAGTGGGACGATGTGTGTTGATAAAAAAATGTAACTAATCTCTAAACTAGATAAACGAATCTGATCCACACATGATTAAACAAAACCATTCACAATAATGACGATCACAAACTAAATCGCTACAAACGCGCAAAAAACGCGCGTTTTTCGTCCAATTGCGATGCTAAAAGTAGCATAACTTATTGCGACCTTAAATCCCTTATCACCTACATACAGATACTTCATACCTATAAATAAACTTACGGAAGAACCCCAAGGTCCGAACATTAAAATATTGTCCAATTCAATTAATGTATGTAAAACTTATTTACTTGTTTGTTTATATTGTTATGTTTTTGTTTGTCTCATTAAAACATCCGCTAATATATTCATCGGCGAGTTCCTTCATGATGAGTAACTGTTTAATATTTTAAGTTAGCCGTATTTTAAGAGTTCTTCATTCGTACGCTTTCACAGCCAAAGCATTTGTTTAAATATGCAATACTAGCGGCGCCCGCAGTTTCACCCGCGTAGTTCCCGTTCCCGTAGGAATATGGGGATAAAATTATGCTAAAAATCCTTCCCACTGAAACACTCTATGTATTAAAACAAACCGCATCAAAACCCGTTGCGTAGTTTTAAAATCTATGCATACATAGGGACAGAGAAAGCGACATTGTTTTATACTATGTAGTGCATAGCATCAATTTTATCCCCATATTCCTACGGGAACGGGCACTACACCGGAGAAACCGCGGGGCACTACTAGTTTAAATTATAAACAACGAAAGAACACAATGTTTACCTTGACTCTGATTTTTCTAGAATTCACCATATCAATGTCATAATACATATTAATAAATAACATCATATAACATTTTAATGTCAATGTAACGGATACACACCTATAATAACTTTATATAGTATATAACTAGCAGCGCCCCGCGGTTTTACCCGCTTATTTCCCGCTCCCATGGGAATGCGGGTATAAAATTATGTTAAAAAGCTTTCTCTTGAATCACTCTATCTATTAAAAAAAACACTTCAAAATCCGTTGCGTAGTAAGATTTAAGCATATATAGGGACAGACAGACAGCGACAGAAACTTTGTTTTATACTATGTAGTGATATAATATAGGTATATATTTTGTTGTGTGTAATAAAAATACATAATAATTATTGACAATAACACTTCCTGTGTACAAAAACAACATGATGTCAATTATTTATGGCGTTAAAATTCAAGGAGACTTTGTAATAAAGGTGTTGTAATTTGTTAATGTTATGTTAACATACAATAAACTAGCTGTGCCATGCTGTTTTACCTGCGACCGCATAAGTACTATCAGAAACTACGGGCACACTCATTCACACACACACCCAGACCGAGACAAGCATTTGTGGTTCGCACAAATGTTCTACGAACTCGCAACCTTACGAATGGCAGTTCGGCATCGTGACCACTCTGCCATCGAGGTTGTCAATGTTGAAATGTATTTTTTTTTTCTTTCTTTCTATAAGATCCTGCATTATTTTAATATCAATAATAATGTTAGATCAAGTCTAATCACGTAAGGCAATGGTTACCGTTATCGCGACACGCCCGCGAGCTGCCTCGCGAACGATTTCGTACGTCGACCTCGAGATGACGGTGTGTCATTAAAGTCGTCACCATAATGAATCAAATTGAAGTTTGGGAATTTGTGCGTAGTTTCTTAGATATTGGTAAAGGGACAGGGGATATAAGAAGGTAATAGAATTAGTAAGTTATAGTTAGGTATTGATAGGTACAACTTTATAAATAAATAAAATAAATAAAATAAATAATTAAAAATAAATGTTCTAAAATCAGAAGTTTTAAACAGAATATAGAGCCGCTTGTTATTAGTCGATAATTCATGAGTAACGAAATAGCGATGGTAATTGTCATTCATAATTAAAGGAAGTCGATCGGAAAAGTATTGAATTTAAATTAATGCAAATTTTGTAAAAAAAGAAACGTTCGATTTATTTTCACTCCTGAATCAGGTATTTTAATGAACCAATAACTAACATATTTTTTTTGTTTAAACACTGTTCAACTAAATACCGATCCCAGTTATGCAAGAGACAAGTGTTCTGAAGAAGATAAAGCGCGATATACTGAATCCGAAGTCGGAAAATCAGTGGACTGACTGCTCGTATTTGAATGAATGTAGTCTGGTAAAATGGATGAAAGAAAACCGATTGATCTATCAACACACACTTGAACGGACTCCGTTGAAAGAAACACAGATGGTTATGCAAATTCGTGTATGCATTCGGTAGAAAATAAAAAAGAAAATAACTCGGCTAAATCTGCGGGACACACCCACAATAAATAGTATCTATCTACTCTACAGTAGTAAATTACACCAATTGTCTCACCCCAATCCCTCAATAGGAACAAACAATCACTAATCTTGTCATAACGTGTCCACAAAAACGCAGTTCATTTCAAACAAAATATAGCCGTGAAATCGAACACATTGTATTTATTATTTACTTTAGTATTTACATAACAAACAACACATTTCCTTTGTATATAAATATGCTTTAAACATCTTTTATTTTTCCATTGTTCGAGTGGACAAAGTTATTAACTGTGTATGTATTCAATATGTTGTGGTTTATGAAAAGACTTTATTTCATCTTTACGTTAAACAAAGACGCTTCCCTTTGTCTGTTTCTCTGTAAGTACACTTAGATCTTTTAATACGCAACGGATTTTAATGCGGTTTTTATCAATACATAGAGCTGTTCAAGAGTTTTTATTGAAATGTCAAATAGTCAAGAGGAATATTATGTGTATGATAAAATTTAGCACAGATGAAACTGTGGCACAGATATTTACATAAGCAAGGAAGAATTTTACAACTATGTATATGTTACAAGTAAGAAAAAATCTTACAAGACTATAAACTTTACATGTAATATTTTACGGTTCTTGCATTCCGAAATGCTGCGCTCCAATTCTGTCTGTACCTTCTTTTACCATTATGATCTGACCATATTTCTACATACATTTAATTGACTAATTAATCTTAAAGTGCGTGACCAGACTCTTTCTAAATTCGTCAGTGTTATAAGTTATAATGTGGTTTGAAACACTGACCGCTATCATTAATAGTTGTATCATAATGACAGCAGCGTCAGAACGTCAACTCATATATTTTACATTTTGCTAGTCTGTATCTTTGAGCCTATAGATCTGTCTGATAAATAAAGGTAGTAAATATTATGCATCATATATTTACTTTCATAGATGGAAAGAATCGGAAGACAGCGAGAAGCGAATTTGTTAATTTTCCAACGCTAAGATAGAATAAATATAATTTACAAACAAATATGCATTACATAACCATATTTCTTGGTTTAATCAAACATTTAATGACACTGAAGGCAAAGAACTTAAAATTGATGATGATGATGATGTATTATTTAAAATAATTCAATCAGCGAATCGTAGATTTATGCACCATCCGATGCCGAAGTTCAATGAAACCAATTAAAGAACATAAAGACCTCTTAATATGCAAAACAGAAAACGTTCGTCCCAGTAACCGCTTCTAGGTCAAAATGTCGTATAGTAGCCTCGAATTAGAAATAGATACAACATTGAATGCTTCCGTCAAATTAATTTTCCTTCATTAATTGCCAAATACTTGCCGCTACTAAACTTTAACAAACCATTTACTTCTATGAAAACCATCATGGACGTTTGTTTCTAAGTACTCTGTTTACATTTGAACAATAGATACAATATTAGTGAGGTAATATTGACGTAAATAATAATATTAAACTTGTTCAAATATACAATCGTGTTAGAATAATTCCAATAACTAAGCAAGTTGTATAGACTTATCAAGACAAACATAATAAGAACAGAAATAAATAACGCATGAATAGGAAAAACGTAAAGTGCGAACGAATTTAATTAAATGATTATGGCAAATTACGATTAATTTTTATAACACTGATAACAATAATGCGCATATTTTAGCAAGAACATAACGTCATGGACAAGAATCATGTCACTGTCCTACTTTCCAAATAATATAGGTTTGTTTTGGTGATAACATTTTTTATCTTTATTAAGCGTTGAGAATAACAAAGTCAATATAGTTTTATAAACTGTAAATTATTAATTACGATATAGTTTTTATTACGACGTATAATATAACACCGGAAGAAATGTGTATTGACCGATAACAGAGGCCGATTTATTGTTTTGCCAATACAACTGTTTGATATAGATTTATCATTCATTATCGTAAGTGTGAAAAAACATTTAATCCTTTGTGTTATTTTTAACTTCACGTACAATGAAAATATACATTCAATATACACATATAACAAGGTCACAAAAGATAAAGGCGATTCATTGCTTCTTTGTTCAAAGTACATTGACGATACAACAAACACATTTATGTTAGGGTTAAAGGCTACATAAACAAAGTCCAGAATTAAACTAAAACAGGCCAACGCGCAGCAACTAAAGGAGAACAATGCAAAATTATACATTTCCTGTCATAGGACACAAGATACAATAATTAATGATGTTGGTAAAAGGAATCGAACATGCGATGCAGTAGTTTACACACAACGGTTTCGTGATACACCCGAGGTATGCTATCACGTTATTAATGGAGTTACTTTCAATGAGTAAACAATCGTTAAATGCATTGTTGTATTGGTTGGTACACAATTAGTTAGGTATTGCACCTTTTAATTTTCACACATCAACTAACTCGAATAATAAAATAACTTTGTGCTAAGTTACTGTACCGGTGCTTATTGTAAGTAAGTAGACAAAAATATGCGGCATTTTATTAGGAAGATTTATGTTTAAATGATGGTCAATCAACCTTGCAGATATGCACTAAAGTAACCTTCAAACGTTATATGAATAATAAATACATAATGCGTACATAAACCAAGTATTGGTTACTTAAATATACACATGTAAATTAATTCAGGTAGGTAGAGTTTTATAAGTATCAAATTATTGCGCGATTTAACAAAAGCTTTTGACAAGGTTCAAGGTAAAGTCATTAAACAATTATACTCATGTATGGTTGGTAAATAAATTTTGGGAAGATATTTATCATTATTTTCATCATTTATCAAATTATAAATAATAAGCTAATTTTGAAACCACTTTTGGTCTAGTAAATTTCTTTTCCTTTAAAGAGTTCCCCAAGGCATCATTGTAGGTCCCATATGTTTCTTAGCACTATTAAATGATACTTACCCTGGAGATTGGGGCACATCTTGCACACGCTAGGCCTACAGTAGGCCTGACTTCGGGCTGAGGAGCAGGCACTACAGGACCTTCCTTCACTCGGTATAGAGAGGCCGTACGTGTCTAAACAAAAAAAATACCAATTAGTAGATATAATAAAAAAATGCTAAGTAAGATATATTCGAACGATAAACTTTGAACTTGAAGCAACATAGTCACTACTACAATAGGTGATATTGCATCATCGTATTTCTTGTCATATGTTTTAAGTATTTCCGCTTGTTCTTTAAGTTTTGTTGCATTTCACACAAAAAATAAAAAAATATATACGTATTTAGTATATCCTAAAAAACAATTAAACGACGCTTAAAAATGAAAATATTATTACAAATAACATCATGTTACACTTCAATTAATCAAATTAATTAAAAAATTGTTTACTTATTAAAGCAATGACGAACATAGTAACAATGAAAAACAGAAGCCGGTTTATCAGCGTGATACATAAACAAACATACATGTATGTATATATTTAATAACTAGCAGCGCCCCGCGGTATCACCGAGCGTAGTTCCCGCTCCAGTGAGAATGCGGGGATAAAATCCATTGTGTAGTTTTAAAGATCTAAGCATACATAGGGACAGACAGCGGGAAGCGACGTTGTTTTATACTATGTAGTGATAATATTACTCAGCACATCTTTAAAAAAATTCTTAGGCATCGGTCAATCTAGGGACCACGATTTTGCGAAAATTGCGACGCTAATGCGAGTGCATCTCACTCCTCCTGATGAAGGCCGCTATATGTGAAACTATTCGAGAAATTCGACTGAAATCCGTACATCATTCAAACGCAAGGCAAGGTCTTAGATAATATTAAATGATATGGCCTGACCACGACTTTTCTGCCATTTATTCTCGATTATTTCCCAAGCCGAAAAGATCGAGAATTCGCGTGTAATCCTAGCGTTTATAATTTGCGTTGCTACAGTGGTAATGAGCGGTTAATGTAACCGATATACGAGTACGCTCAATGACAGCGTAGACCAACCGGGTCAAACTATGTGGTTATGTAATGTTTGCATTGCACCACTGCGAATCCTCTTTCGTTCTTTTATTTGAAATGTGTCACGCGGGTTTTTTTAACTTGTTTCTTAAACTGGTTTAACTTTTGTTTCGTGTGTATCTGTGTGTCGGTTTGTAATTTTGTATTGTTGTTGTAGATGTGTTTTGTATACTAGCCGGCATTACGATTTTAAATTCTCGTTTTTTTATGGATTCTGTGGAAATTTCGATATTAAAAGTACATATTATTCGGATTATAAGGGATATCTGTATCAGATGTCGTTTTCAACAAATCTGTATCTACAGCGTTTAATTTTAGCCTTAACATAGCATTTTTTTTTATTTGAATAATTGTAATTCTAGAAAATACATACTAAAACACACAACATTAAAATTGACGGAAGTTAACATAACAGTTGCAATTACACACGCGAAAAAAATAAACAATCTTGTAAAACGTTGACGTCATTGAAAATTAAAAAGTGTAACAAAAAATTAGAATAAAATTAAATGAGACCAAAAGGTATAAAAACCGCGGTTTTTATGTCATAATTATAACATGTGACTTTAAGTAGTTTAAAGTAGTAATATAGAGAACTTTAAGTACGTCAAAGAATGATGAGGATAATGCTTATAACATTTTATGTAACAATCAATTAGTCAACTTACAGACCAGTAGTAGTTAGTAGAAGTAGTAACCAAGAGTTTTACAAGGATTTATAACATCTGTAAATAGAGGCTCTAGTAATGGCGACTCTACATCGTAATGAACCTCACGAAAACCACTCAAATTCTCGCCTGTTTGCAGAACTTCAAGGTTCTAATGTCGAGTCACCATACAGGATCACACAATGTGTCTTTTCCACTACAATAAATAATTGGGGAGATAATAGAGGTCTCGAGTAGGACTTGGTAGAACAGAGGAGGTGGCTTCTAATTGGAAAGAAAGGAAAAGGGGAAAACCTTCTGGCACTGATGTGCTCATAAACTATTTGGGATCCCACCATTTATTTAACCTTAGATAAATATAAATCGAAAGCCACAACTATACTAACCGATATATCATGATCCAGTTTAGTGTACATGTCGGCGTGGTGGTGACGCCTGCGCGAGCGCACCGCTTGTCGCAGCGACGCGCTCGAGTCGCGCCCGCACCATCCCCCGACACGCTCGCCCACTACTTCTAGCATATCGGCGACGCGACTGTAACAAAATAAAACATTGTTAATGGACAAGTACGAGCTGATGATGACATGATCATTACAAGGGGTCTTGCCTGTGGACAGTAAACCTTGCGTATAGTAATGGATGCCAAACAACAATTTTAAGTTTTTCTTCATTATTCCCATTCCATTATTCTCGGTGTCGTGTCCCTGATCACCGGGGACAACGAGAAGAAACGTCCCTTTTTTCCCAATTAGTAAACTAATAAAATCTGGGACCACTTCCAATCGCTCGTAACTCGTAATAAGTAATAACTGACCGAGAAAGGGCTAGAACTCTACAACCAAGCTGTTAAAAACCTCAAATGTTCATTGAAGTAGATTATCTTCATCAGTAGTGGTTAGTAGATACAAATTTTCAGACACCTCATGTGTATTGGACACTAAAGAAATTATAGTCTAAAAATAACCAAGTATACAGAATTTAAATAATTTACATAACATTAACCTTTGACTTTAAATAAATAAATTAAAAATATACATACTCATATATTATAGGATCCATCAACATTTTCACAATACAATATAAAATTAACCAATAAAAATGTACAAACTCAAGTATTTCAGTATACGTAACACACTTCACGAATACTAAATGAAGACTGTTCATTAAAGCAATTATTTTCCTGAAATCAAGTAACCCAGTGACGTTTGTCTTTGGTTCAATAGTTTAAAGTTACAGGAAACGTGTTGAATTGAGTATTCATTAATTGTTACTAATTATACAGGTGGTTCACTGTAGCTTGATCGGCCTAATTCAAGATAAGATCGAGTTTTTCGGTAGCATTAGCTCATATACTACCACATTATTAGATGATGACGATGAAAAAGGATTTTTTATGGCTATGGCAATATGACAATAAATGAAATTGCTGGCACTGTTAAGTAATTCAAAGGAGTTTTTCGGAAGGAAAAACATACGAGTATACAATGAATATAATTTAAAGAATTCCTATGAACTAGAAGTTTTAGGTAGGATTTCATATTTCATAAATTGTATTCAGTGCATATTCATGACACCATAAAAGTATGTACTCTTATTTACTAGAACTGCCAGAGATTTTATTTAATAGTCACCACCCTGTATATTTTCCAGAAAATATTAATAATGGCGAAACAAAAACATTTTCTGCAACACGTAACATCTTTAAAGGATAAATTATTTTCCTGTATTTACTAGTGGTTTTGTTTATTTGTACGAGAATTTACTTTTATAGGGCACGGGATTCAAAACGTAATAAATATAGTTCAATTAAATATTTGAAACCTAAACTGCCATACTAGTTTGCCCAGGTATAAAATTACAATATCAATTATAGAGGTCGATAAGGTTAATAATATAAAATAACTAAACTTCTATGCATTAATCTCTCTGCAAGTTCGAAGTAAAGTCATCTCTCTTACTGATGATCTTAGTATAGTAAGGAGGAGTAGGTCACCACGCTTACTCGATGCGTGTCGGTGATCTCAAACTAGAGCCGTGATCGGAAAATAACAAACATGCATCGCTCAACCTTTTATAGAAAATTATAGTATAGTGGGTATTGTATTATTTTACGGTTCTAGATACATTTGTCACATGTGTTTTGATTCATCCTATTACGACAAAGCGAAGAAAAGTGATGAATGATATCTCGAGAAACTTACGATTGGCTACGCTTACATTTGTTATTTTATATAATAAATAATAAAAAAATAATAATCTTTCGCTGATCTCCAAAATTCGGGGTAGGCTCGAGCCCCTCGGTGGGGACGTATGAGCTGATTGATGATGACTAATCTTAATTTTACTAAAAGATACATAATATACATAAACGCGGATTGCGTACGCACATAGCAAGTTTTTCAGAATTTAAAAACCTAAGGTCATATACCTCTAAATAACAAGTTTAGGTAATTCATCAATTTGTTTATTTTTTGTCCAATTTTTTTATTTTAGTAACCTACCCAATTATATTTACCATTCTCTTATGTTAAATAAAATTAATTATTTTCATATACATTATGTATAATACGGTTCAATCGTTTTACCGACATTGACTTCCCTACAGATTTAGTCTAGTTAGGGAATCAGACTTCAATAAGTTTTTGCAATTTTAAACTGAAATAAATGTTTTGTTATTATTATTATTGATAGAGGAGGCGTAATCAAACATGCATCACGCTTTCCCAATGCGTGTTGGAGATGCGTTTTTTTTTTTTTATTAACCTATAGTGTCCCACTGCTGGGCAAAGGTCTCCCCCAAACATCTCCAACCATCCCTATCCTTCGCAGTCTCCCACCAACTGCTGTCGAAGGTAGTAAGATCGTCTTGCCAACGCTTAATATTACTTAATTTTTTTTTATTACAAGAACATATATTTTCGAATTCATACTTTAATAAAAAATAAGATATAATATGAAAAACAGTTTAAAAAAATTGTTCATAAAAAAAATACAATGTACTTATATGTATTTCAATGTCAGAGAGAAAGATTAATTACAAATATTCGTATATTTTTGTTTAAATTACAGAAAAAAACCTTTAGTAGGTAGGTTAGTATGTATAATAAATTAATAATACAAATGACATAACAATAATTAATTAGTTTCTCAAAGTTGTTAAGAATATAATTAATTTCAGTTTTTTCAAACGCAAAGTAATAAAATAAAGTATTAAAATTAATATTAATTACATTAAAAAGAAACTCAATAACCAACTTAATTTCCTTCTTTTAAACTATCGCTCTATGTGTTTTCAATTTTTTTATACCATCTCCCATATTATGAAAAAAAAACTAAAAAATTGACAAATTAGTTTTGTGAGTTATAATATTTTTTAAGTATTTTTATACCATGCTTTTGGTTTGTAGAAACCACCCCTGAATATTCATATTTCGGGATGCACCAAATAAGCCATCACTTTTCCTTATATTTAACAACTATGATAAAATTTATTCTATTATTTTGACATTAGTTCTATATTTTTTGTGTATTTTCTGTGTTTTATATGAATTTATTTTATTGACATTTTTAAAATTAAAACAAAATAGCGATTCTTCTATTTAAAAATGTCTTTTTTGCGAGCTTTACAATAAAAAAATAACACTTTTTATGGACAGTAGTAATAGTAACACTAAATTTAAAAAAAGAACAATACCTTGAGGTGAAGAACCAATACAAGATGGCGGTGAAGATGGCCAGCTCGGCGGCGCCGCTGGCTACCCTCACATTCTCCACCACAGTCCAAATGCTGACTATAGTATCCATTCTCGTGCAGTTATCACCAACAGTCACCACGTCTACATCACCGACTGTACAGTTCAACTGTTCAACACTCCTTAAATTAATAATTTTGACCGCACTTATAAAAACATTGAAAGAAGAAGTAAATTCGAATATTTTATCAACTATCACAGTCTCTGTAAAATAGATTGGTATGAAAGAAATCGATTTCAAAAACTGCGCTTTCCTAGACGTCCGTACGTTGATGAGGTCGGAAATGTAATGAGCAATATTCGCAAAGTGTGTGCCGATGATACAATCGGATCGCATGACCCGACATGCCAACATCCAAGTGTGGTGGAAGCGAATGCGTGATAGATAACGTCGAGATATCGATGTGAAAACAATAATTAATAACGACCTAATTGGTGCTTGATAAACCAGTAGCCCTAACCGAACAAAGTCCAAAACTAAAGATTATTAATTGAAGTGGAAAAGTACTATTTATTTCAACAAAGGCTAACAAACTTTATATAAGGACAGGTATTAAAATAGACAACTCTATAACAATAGAATTAAGGCCTAAATTAGATAAACACAGGTTATGATGAATGCCGTACCGCTTTGGGTTGTGAAGGTCTGACTGATGGCAGTCGCTCCACGTAAAATACTGACATTCCGCCAAATCTGGTTTAATTGAAAACCGACCCAAATCAGAGGGATAAAGGTTCAGAAGAAGAAGAAGACAGATTACGATTTAAAGACTAAATAATAAAGACAATTTATGCGATAACACTTTATAAATAACGTAATAAGACTGAAAAATGTTTGAAGGTGTGTCCTTATTGAATGTCAAAGATGCAAGAAAACAACACAATGTATCAAAAACATGAATCTATCGTGTTCATAACAATTAACAATGTCAAAAGTTCACAAGATCGTATTATTTAACTTGTAATTGTGGATCAGGCGTGATGACAAAGTGAACAAAGTTTGTTGAAGCGTGATATCAACCATAACATTGAACGTTTACATTAATAGCCAGATAAAAACAGGTAGTATAAAAATACAAATACAAAAATAATTCATTACGAAACCAAAGAAAAACATTCGAGATAAAGAAAGTGAAATTGAATTATTATCGTTTTTTTTCTGTTTAATGACGCATTTCCAAGCATTGTACGTACTCATAATATTTTGGAAAATGTATTTTTTCTAACTATACTAACTAGCAGTAACTTTTTTGATACTATTGTACTACTAAAGGGCTTAGTGACGTATTTAGGGAAAGGTCACATAGACCAGTGGAGGATTGAGGTAGGCTGATGAATGATCACGACTGAGCAAAAAAGAAAGAAAATCAAATAAAACTCAGATTAAAATACCTAGAAAAGTATCGCCTGCAACAAAGGCTTCTCTTCAGTCAAATTAAAAACACGTTTCTTTTTTAAGAGTTAAAACAAAATATCTATTAATAACTGTCTGACAGTGTTAATTGCCTAACAACTCATTCAATTCGCAAATTAACAATGGATTTTATATACATTTAGTTATAAATCAAATAATAAATTACCAAAGCAAAAATCTTTTGATTTATGTAAATACTGAATAGATTAAAGAATTCTAGAACTTTCTGAAACAAGGGCGAGATCGATTGAAGAAAGTTCTAAGTAATCTAAATTTGATGGGCTATGAGTTTCTGAAATAAGTTGTCACCATTTTACCTTATAGTGTATTGTGACACAATCTTTTCTGTTCCGGTGTCAGCGTCGCTGTAATCACATCTTTTGGTTGTCAGCTAATTGAAAATGTATCCAAATGACATTGGAATCAAAATGACAATAGCAGCTTCCAATTTTGGCCGCCGGCACAGAAAAGATTGTGACTTTATATCTGTAAATTCTGACACAAATAAAAAGTTATGACAGCAAAATTGTTTAAAAAAGACAATAAACATGTTTTTTTTTAATTTACCGGCCAAAACAGACACCACTCAGAAAATCAAATCACTACATAGTATAAGTAAAACAAAGTCGCTTTCTCTGTCCCTATGTCCTTATGTCCCTACCCTATGTATGCTTAGATCTTTAAAACTACGCAACGGATTTTGATGCGGTTTGTTTTAATAGATAGAGTGATTCAGTGGGAAAGTTTTTAGCATAATTTTATCCCCATATTCCTACGGGAACGGGAACTACGCGGGTGAAACCGTGGGGCGACGCTAGTAAACAATAAAATATCTTAGAGTAGCAATCCAAAATATGGTATCAAAAGGTAGACATAGTCTCCAGGCAGAAAAAGACAGAGCTCGGACGGAGACCATCTAACTAAGATTACTTAGGAATTTCTTCGGTCGAATACATACACCCAATATCAAATGGTTTAATTACATCGTATAAAGGAAACCTTTTTTGATTAGCAATCGCGTCGTATGATTCACTGGCAATATTGGTATTGTAAGCAAATGAAATGTTTTCATAATGTTTAGTAATACTGTACTCAATTAAATGGCATCGTTTGTTTCAATAATATGAATATGTATAAATATATGTGAGTTTAAACATTTGAAATGTCTATCAGTTTGGGACTAGATTCTTTCTAACCTTTGATCTGTATAGGTAAGTTTCTTTATTGTAACCTTTATTTTAAAACATTACTAAGGGCATATTTCACGACCTTCAAGTAAAGTTAGTTTTGTCTCTTTCTTACTTTATATCAAGTGACAAAGACAAAACATGTGAGTAGTGACTTTTTTTAAATAGGTTTGCACTTGACTGCAACTCGCCTCATGGAAAGCGATGATACTTAGGCTATCAGAATCTATGAAAATATATTTCTAGATTCTTCGCTTTAGAACTTAAAGGACTTCGTAGTAGTCTGTTAACTAACGTAAGAGATTTCAATTAGGAATTAGCATTTACAGTAGATACTTAATACGCAAAATTGAACCTAATACTTAATTATTGTTTTGATTAAATTATCATATCCAACTGCTAGGCAATAACATTTTAATTCAACTAATAAAAAAATACAAAGTCCGTGGGATAATTCAACAAAAATTCAAATTGACAAATACCTCCTATTTAAACATTGAAATTGTAGCTTAAATTTTAAAATATACAGACTAGTATCTTTATTTTTATATGTTTTAAAATTAAATTTTAAGTACCTTCCCAAAAATCATATAAAATTTAAACTTAATGAATATATATATTTATCCAAAGGTTATTTAAAGAACGTACCTATACGAGTAACAAAAGTTACCACTAAAATTAATAGAAAATAAGTATAACATAACAAGGAGGTTAAAATTAAATATTATAATCAAAATGTATCAATAATTTATAAAAAAAAATATTTAACATTTAAGAAAATTACGACCTCCAAACAATATTCACACCTACTGACTATAAAATTAAACGACATTGAAAATTATTTATGAGAATAACATAACATAATCAATCACCCAATCAACTTATAAATTAGCTGCGCGCCCGCGGTTTCACCCGCATAGTTCCCGCTCCCGTAAGAATTTGAGGATAAAATTATACTAAAAATCTATCTATTAAAGAAAACTTCATCAAAATCTGTTGCATAGTTTTAAAGATCTAAGCATACATAGGGGCAGACAGCGGGGACCTACTTTGTTTTATACTATATAGTAATTACTAATAAATCTAATGATTGTAAAAGATTTGACACTTGGTTAGGAAATGCTATATTGTCACTGAATAACACGGCTACTAACCCTAATTCATCTACTGAGTTAGACACGGGTAATTTGTGTCACTTGAATTATGGTAAAAACGAGATCAGAACTCTTGAAGAATTTGAAGAAGTTCCCTATAGATTTCGAAAATAAAAAAGTGAAGGAAACTTTTTCAGAGTTTTGCTAAGACCAGTATAAATAAGGCTAGATAGAATATGATATTCGTAAATTATTATTAACATACTTGAGTCAAAACTTTTCAACAGACTATAATAATTAAAAAAGTTTAACCCAAAAAAACATTTTGACAGCTAAATGGAAGTGGGCGTTTTGCCAAATGCATTCCCAAAATTGGGCAAGAGTAAACTCAAAATAACGGGCAATGTGGAACGGAAAAATACTAACTCAAAATGAGAACAGGACCATAACAAAGTATAAGACTACATTTTTGATCCTATTATTTAAAAAAATATATTCACACACGTAATTTAATAACAATCTTAGTCAAACTGAAGAGCCACATTAATTTAAAACAAAAAATAACAATACATACTTTAATCTTGAGAATATTTTTTTGATTCTTGATAGTATTATTTAACGCACAAGTATACCTACAAATATTTGAAAAATGTAACTCATGTGTCTGACACTTTGTTATTTTTGCACGGCTGGACAGATTTTTTATCAAACTTGGGAAATAAAGATAGCTCGAAATGAAAAAATACATTAAGGGGGTCCCTAATGTATTTTTTCATTTTGATACCAAGGCTTAAAAAGAAGAGGAGAATGCAAGGTGAAGAGACAAGATTTTAGATTATTGGCAACATTTTTTGAAAATTCTAACGGGAATTACATTATTGACATTAGAAGTCATCGTCCTTAGAATAAAATTTAAATAATTCGCCTAAATCAACAGTTATCAAGAACACGCGGTTACATATTCTCAATATTAGTCATATAAATCAAATAAAACTAGAAAGCATTGATGATTTACTTTCCAAGGCCAAGTTCGTAAAATAGCCAAAAACTCTCTCTCTCAACAAAGAAAGACCAATTACCGCTTACGTGCTATAACGGAGATTATTTGCAATTGCCTCGATGAGCAATGTTTGGTAATTATTTACACAGGTCGATGTTAGTAGCAGTTAATTATATTAGTTATTCTATTCAATGTTCCGGTTATAGAAAAACAACAATGTCTAAGAATGAAAAGCTGTGAACAAGCTCATAGAGACCAGACTTACGACAGCCATAAAAATATCAAAGCTAATACAGATTATATTAGAAAACAGTATACTTTAATAGAATAATATACGTCAGCTGTAACAGTTTCACCGGCACACAAAACCATTGCACGTTGGACCGTACATACATACACACAAGACAGCGCAGAAAGTGAAATCGATATAACAAAAATGTAATATCTTTTTGCAATTGTAATTGATACAACACGACCTCCCCTAGCAGGTGTAACACATGTATTCTTACCAAAAACAACTAGACTTTAGAAAAAAAAACGTTGACACAGGAATGTTTTAAAATAATAAAGAGTACGGTAAATACAACAACGCGATAATTAATACTGAAAAAATGTATTGGAATGCGATAATTTATATAACACAAATCGATGTGTGTGGAAACGGACGCGACGCGAAACGTGTGCTCGTGCGCACTGGCGGAGTGGAACTGAACGCAATGCCATCACGTCACAACGTGCCTAGAGACTTACTACGTATCAATTCGGCTAGTTCAATCAATAATCATCTTTAATGCTTACGACAATAGAGATAGAACTGTACAAATGTTGGTGCCAACTGTTCCAATACAGTTCTTTGACGGCATATCCTATGTTGCGGTGGCATTTTCGGAAATAAACTCATTCAAAAGGTGACTGCGATCGTCATTATCAACTCATTGTGCAGGTTTTGGTCCGATTTGACAACCAAGTAGTGTAGTTGGTAGTGACCCTGCCTGATATGCATACCAATGGTTACGGATTCAATTTCCGCTCAAGACAAATATTTTATACATGAACATTTGTTTGTCTTAGTCTGGGTGTTTTCTATATACTCTGAAGTATTTTAAAAAATGTATATGTTTATCCGTTGTCTAGTACTTATCCATATCCATAGTACAAGATTTACTTAATTTGGAACACAAAACAGAGAAACGGGAGTCCTAAGGTGACTCCCTGTGAGATCTGTGATTTGGAAGGTGGCGATATTATATGATATGTGTCAGGAAATATATGTGCTTATGCTTATTAATTTCTTGCAAATATTGCCAAAATAATTGGTAATTCACTTGTCGTTATAACTGTAATGTCTCAACGCCTTGTTTTTAGAGAAAGGTGCAAGAATTTGTGATAGTAGAGAAATGTTCGTCTAATGCTTACAGTAGCAAAATTTACCTTCGAAATGTAGCACAACTGTTGTTATTTGTTTTAATTGTTTGGTATTTTAAAAATCTGTTTTAAAATAACAATATAAACTGAAGATTTTGTTTGCTACTATTATAAATTCAAGTTTGCGTTCGACTGCATATCGCCTGAAAGCTATGGAGAATGCTTGCCTGGAAGATACAGAATCAATAGAGACCCTAATAATTGTTTTAATTGGACAGACTTCATCGGAATACAAAGAGATCGGCAGTGAGTGAGATGAGATCTCAATTACGATCCCTTAATTGGCTTAAGCAAATATGCAGAGACAAATTGTACTTGAATTTTGGATGTTTGTGACGTGCGTTTGACCAAGAAGTATAGTTTGGTGAATCTGCTATGCCAAAGATGCCGCCAAATTCGATACCCGTTTCTTTTTTGTTTTGGAGGGTCCTAAAACTTGGTTAGTTTGTTTACAATATCAATTATAATTCGATTCCCACTCCCGAATTTTTGGGTGTATGTATCTTAAAATAGAAATCATCATTAGGCATACATTCAGGGAGAGAAAGGACAAGATGCAACTATAATACTAAAGAACATAAAGATATTTTGATGATAATAAAAATAATCTTCTTTACTATGTTACTGAATATTTAAATAGTGATAAAACTGAAATTCATGTTACGTAATGAACACGTAATAGTTTATGTAAATGTGGTTTCATTACTTGTGGTCATAAATTGTGACGTTAAGACAGGAAGGAAGAATAATATAGAGTTACCTATAACGTCATTAGGGGAAGTCATTTGGGCATCTTAGAAAATCAATACGTAATTATAATACCCATTACAATAAACAGCGTATTTTACAAGGGGGCGTGGTCGCAAATCTGAAACTATTAGGGATAGTAATCATTTTTGAAAGGAGTCTCGAAGCCGATTCTGAATTTAACTAAAACAGTTTCATTGGATTTTTGAAAAATTAATACTTCTAGCCAGGAAACGAAACATTTAATTTCGAAATTTAGAAAAAAAATCTAGTAAGTAGAGTGGCTGATATTATGTGAACAGTTTTCCGCATGTAAAATCTCAAGTGTGCATTCTGATTTTAGCAGCCTTAGAACGTTCTTAGAATATAATTTGATAATTTGCGAACGGAGTTCGCTCTTGAAACCATAATTTGATGCCAATTAAAAACTTCCAGACTTCAAGTAGCGTTTCCGCCAGTTCTTAAACTCTACAAATATATCTCCACGAAACATTGCGTGCAACATCCAAGTCCAGGATACAAAAGGTGGTTTCAAACGGATGACAATGAGCTCGTACAGCCGGACAATTGGCTTACTGTGTTGTAATTGATACATCTCGAACATTCGACGTTATGGAGCGATGATCGTATCCTACCGCTGAATTGAGTTTGTCAATCGTTTTATCTTCGTTGCTTGCTAATCTGGAGGCCCTTGGTTCGATTTTAAGGTGGCGATTGGCGAGTTAGTTTAACTGACATCCGTCCAAATATGGAATACTATACGCAGGAGCGATTCCAGCCTAAAACTTGAAGTTACACCACAATTTTATGTCTGGACTGATCAGTTCAACTGACTCGGCAATGGCTACCTTTAAGGAGCATGTTATTTACTTTCCTAGCTTGAGGACTTTTGAGATCACCAACACGCGTCAGACAAGCGTGATGATTGCGATTATCCTTCTCAATATGATCAGTTAGGGAGTGGCTAGAAAAACGCAGTGGGATATTTCAAACTGAACTGAACTATAAATTGTTAAAGCTTAGTATCTTTACCATTGGATATAAGAGTTGGCCTCTTATATCCATTAGCTGTTTTCTCAGAATTCCAAAGTACATTATTATAATCAGTCTAAAACTATGAGAGACAAAATCTTAAATGATTCTAGAAAAATCCATAATTTTCTTCGAGATATCTAGTACTTAACATCTCCCACAAACAAGGCAAATTAATCGCACGACAATACACAGCGGAAATCGTTGCTATTTTGTTGTCTTTTAGGCACTCAACAATTGTAGACATAATTTGACATGGCATGTTTATCAAAACGTTTAAGTAAATTGTAATTGTTGTTTTTAAAGTAAACATTCATAGTGTTAGTGTTCCTAAGTAAATAAACAAGCTACTTCAGTTAAGTTACCATAAGTAACATTTTTTTTAAAGCAGTGACTTCCGTATTTCATTCCTGGACCGAATGATACATAGGTATTTCCTATTATCCCAATATTAGCTACAATATTCAATACGTATGAGGGGTTGTCTATTTGTCCAATGCGCATGAAGGCACTAATATCTTCTGGTTCAAATAAAAAATATTTTAGTGTTAGACGATTTATCGAGGAAGCCTATATGTAGGTGGCCATTAACGAGTCAGTTTAACTGATCAGTTGAACTGTCGTCTATCCAAAAATGGTGATCAATCTTCCGAGCGATTTCAGATTCCAGTGGGGAAACCTAGTTGGCCTAACACTTTTGAAGTGACGCATTTTAATGTATGGACTGATCAGTTCAACTGACTCGTCAATTGCCACCTTAACATCACGCTACGATCGATAGGAACGGGGCAATAGCAAACGCTAAAACCGCGGAGCGTAGTCCTGTTTAACACACTCACCACATAAAAAACTATGTAACCATTCGAGTTCATAATTTGCGTGCGTGGCAACTTGACTCTATACTTTTGCATAAGCATGTAATTACTTGATGTCAGACAGCGTACAATAATGACTTCAAATTACCATCCGGATGTTTTGGTGGATATTGCAAGACAAGTTCCATCAACCACTCATGGTAAACGTTTTTAATATTAACTATTATAGTCTGGAGAAGGTTTTATATCAAACTAATTGAACCACGCGAAATTAAGAATAGTTTTTGAAATTGGCTTTACAGATTTTTATTTTTAGCTTTACATATTCAGTAATAGCGTTTGATACAGGGATGGCGCTAGTTAATTTCGAAATCGGAATTTGCCTTTCAAGATTTTGAAAGAAAGTCTGCTTTGATCAAGACGATATTTTGATTAGATATTGTCATCTAGTGAGAGAGAATAATACGGTGTTTGTTCTGTATGAAATCATGAGGAAAATCTCGAAAACACTCTTGAAATGAAAAGTGGCTTCGGTAACAGCCACCACGTTTAAAGTACAACAAAACATACATCCATGGTGAACAGCCAAGCGCATCAGTAGCCTGTACATTTATAACAATCAAGCCACCATGATCACCTACATTAGGGTCGATTTCAGGTTTTTATACCACTTCAAGTTTACTTACAGCTATTTATAGAGAACACTACATTATAATTGATATGAGCAACTGGAACTCAACTGGTTTAAGTATACAAATAATTCTTGACCCTAGTTATTGTACATTATCTTGAAATATTGCAAGATAATCCTACTAATATTATAAAGCCGAATGTTTGTGAGTGTGTATGTATGGATGCTCGTTCCTCTTCCGCAAAAACTACTGAATGGATATTAATGAAACTTTACAATAATTTAGCTTATACATCAGAATAACACATAGGATACTTTTTATCCCGAAATTCCCAAGGGATCGGACACTATGCGGGTAAAATAACTAGTAGCACAACTACTGTAAGTATATTAAAAACAAAAAGATAATAAAATACATAATAATAAACTTGTACGAATATTACGCGGCGACATGTTATTGCAATTTTCGTAAAATAAAATTGTCTTCATAACATTTTACGGCTTGATTGTCATAAAAATTTAATTCACACGGGATTGCTTTTCCTCAAAATATGTATGTTGAAATCCAGAAATGTTTATCTTGATCTGGGTATGTTTAAGAATGTGTTCGTAATTTCTGATAGCCTAAAATATAGGTAATAAACCTAGTTAGGGGTCAATTGCTGAGTAAGTATATAAAGATGATCGAAAGATTTATTAGAAAGAACTCTAATTAAAAAGATTGCTATTAGTTTTAATCGGTCTAGATCGAAAAATACGCAAGGCGGTTTAGTTCTGCGCAGCTAGACGAATAAGAAAAAATAATATAAAAGAAAGAGTATCTAGAATGTTATATCTATACTTTTTATTACTTAATCATAAAACAAAATCAATTTGTCCTTCAACAATTACTGCATTTGTTATTTAATCAATAATTACGTATATACATTAAATTCTTAACGATAATACAAGAGATTAACAAAAAAAGAAAAATATTACGAAAGCACGTGTAATCTATGTACAATGATAATTTCGATAAATATATCAAAGTCCACATCAATAAAAGTGTCTGTCTGTAATGTTTTGTCATCTGTCCCATTTATTATGAGGACCGGGATAGTTAGCTAAGCCAATAGCATATCTGTCTAACGGCCTTTCACGACCTTCAAGTAAAGTTACTCACCAAGTAAAGTTAGTTTTGTCTCTTTCTTACTTTATATCAAGTGACAAAGACAAAACATGTGAGTAACTACTAGGAATGTTACTTGAAGATGGAAATGAAATGAAATAGGCCCTAAGACTTTTTTTAATTAAGGGATAAAGAATAATAAAAAAGTATAAAATAGATATAAGTAGTTAAGCTATTTCGTTTGACTTTTTTTCTAGTTCATCATTGAGTCCCACATAACCTCCTGGAAAGTTCTCTTCAGTCACAAAAGTTACCCAATTCTACGCATTTTCCCAAGAAAAAACGTAAAAGACAAAAACAAATTCTTTCGCGTCCTTTTTTCCGTAGAGAAAATGACCGTAGTTCCATAGGGATGAACGTTTCTTTTAATCTACTATATAAAAATAAGTTTTCCTTCCTGACGCTATAACTCCAGAACGCACGAACCGATTTCCACGGTTTTGCATTCGCTGGAAAGGTCTCGGGCTCCGTGAGGTTTATTGCAAAGAAAATTCACGAAAAATTACAACAGAAAAGCGGGAAAATCTTTTTTCACATACAACGAAGCCATCTGGTGACGAAACGGAGTTCGCCGGGTTTGCTAGATATATTATAGCTATTACGTATTAAACAAATTTTAGAGGTAAATAAATGTTTAATTCACTTTAAGTACAGAGTAAAATAGTTATAAAAATGAGTTTCTTTTAAATAACGCAAGTAGATCCACGTGGTGAAGCTAATAAACCAAAAATACCGATTATCACTGATTTCTTTAATGACGTTAATCGTTGGTACGAGCCGGATATAGTGAAAGATAATGAAAAGTATAATCTTCAGATATCCTTAACGCCCCATGGTCAATGCCCTAATTGTGAAATGGACAAAGTCTTAGATAAATAATCATCTAATTGTGTAACAAGAAAATACTAGAATAAGTTACTTATATAATATTTTAAATATCTAATATTTGGTTTCAAACAAAATTTGTATTGCCCTCTGTGTTATGGAGGTCTCTGATGGCAGTCGCTGCGTAAAATACTGGCCAAATCTGGCTAAACTGAAATCTACCTTAAAAATATATATACAACTCAAAGGTCTGACTGACTAACTGACTGACTGAGATAGTAATCTATCAACACACAGCCCAAACCACTAGACGGATCGGGCTGAAATTTGGCATGCGGGTAGATGTTATGACGTAGGCATCCGCTAAGAAAGGATTATTATTTATTTTTTGTCGACACGCTGAGAAGAAGAAGAAGAAAGGATTCCCACGGGATTGTGATATACGCGGATGAAACCGCGGGGCACAGTTAGTTAGATATATGTACACAGGTTTAGATGAAGACATTACATAAATATCGGATCGACTAGACATAGTATCAGAGATTAAATAATAGTAATAAGTAGTATTCAAGACTATAAATGTCAAATTTGGGGGAAATGTTAAATGTTCAGTAAGTACGTGATACGTCGTTTTTTGGTTACACCACTGCTAACTACTTTTTCTTCTTCTTTCAGTGCCTTTCCAACTAGTGGAAGTTGGCAGTCAGCTCCGCATATTACTCGCGATCTCTGCCCAGACTGAATAGGTATGCGGCACTCCGTATTCCTGTCCATTCCCGGATATTACGTAGCCAAGACAAGAGGTAGAAGGCACTGGTAACAATACCTTCTGTATTAGAGGATTCTTTCTCTCTCTAGCTCTATTCGTAACATATGTCTCATTGTCCTAGCATAATTACAAAAAAAAGTACAGATCATGAAATTAAAAGCCACTTCGGTATTTACGTAATTAATTAAAAACATCTCGATACAATCAAAAACTTTCGCCTTTATAAAAAGATAATTTTCAAAATAACAATCAATCAGTATCTATAATTCCGATATCTTCACACCTACCTAATTCCAAACGCGCTAAATTAGCGAACGTTATCAATCTAGCAACAAAACATTTGCGATAAACATTATTATCGACGTCATAAGTGGTAAGTAATGTAATTACATTAATGTAAAGTGCTTATGAACTGGGAATGTAATTGATTTAAGCAAATAAAGGATTATCAGATGATTACTACCCCCCCATTGGATAATTAGCAGCTGTAAGGCCGTGTTCAGACCAAACTAGCTGTCAGCCGCCGAAAGTGAGCGAGCGAGCAGAGCGACCTACCTAAGGACATACGTTATGTTTTGTCCCGAAATTTCCACGGGATTGGGAACTATGCTGGTAAAACCGCGGGGATCTCAATAATTTATTGCATTTTATAAATTAAATTTCCACGGGATTGGGAACTATGCTGGTAAAACCGCGGGGAAAAATTATTAAATAAAATATAAATAATTAAATTATAATTTATAAATTTTATAATAAATTATAATTTATAAAATGCAATAAATTATTGAGATCCCCGCGGTTTTACCAGCATAGTTCCCAATCCCGTGGAAATTTCGGGACAAAACATAACGTATGTCCTTCCCCGGACCATAAGCTACCCCTGTACCAAATGTCAAGTCAATCGGGTCAGTAGTTTAGCCATGAAAAGGTAACAGATAGACCGACAGACAGAGTTACTTTCGCATTTATAACATTAGTAAGATTCAGGACATTAAGATTACATAAATGGGTTCTGAGGTAAATTATATGCGGTTTAATATTATATTGTATTCCTCTAGCTTGTGACTAGTGGTATTCAACACTAACATATTTTTTCAAATTCAAACCAGTAATACCTGAGATTAGGTTCAACCATTAAAACAAACTAATTTTGGTACAGATTTCCCGTATAATCTAGGTACTTACATATATGTTTTTACTTAAAATATTCGTTTATTAACGTTACTAAAGCTAATTAGAGCATCTGGAATTCTGGAGTAAAACGCGCATACAATTTTCAATTTAAACAAAATCATAAAACATGTATGTTTGTATGTTCTATTTAATTTTAACAGAACACCAATTACGACCGGAATAGAAAGTTTATTCGTATATTTTGTATAGGTAGTTTATTTTATAGTCATTTTGAAGATACTGCTTAAACAATACTGGACAAGTAGAGTTTTGTTTTGACAGACAAAGAGATGGACGGGCGAATGACAAACATATTAATCCTTTAAGGGTTCGTTTTTTTACCTATTTGAGGTAAGTACCTACAAATGTCTATGGGAACCACTTCGCGGGTACACCTAAACTAAAAATAAGTTACCCACATAAAATTTTGAGCTAATTATTTTACCAAGTATATTAGTTGTTCTTAATCAGCAAACCTAACCTTATTTAATTATTCCACTATCACAATATTTTGAACATGCGACCATCGCTATTGGCACCGCTATGGAATTTCGGCACAGTTATAAATTGACTGGTCACGTGTAAAACACACACAATAACACGTAACTATATTAACAAACGTTTTGTTTACAATCGGTGCTAATGTACTAAGTCCTGCGCTTACGCAGCTGTGCTGTCTTACGTACAAACTACAATGTAACTACTAGTTGCATTCACTAATTGGATGCACGTTTAATGGTCATGTACCATTTTAACTGATATGTGTTTAACTGGACTAGCATCTGGATTTGGTTGCATAGAATCGCTAGATTAAGAAATTGTACCCTCAGGCTTGAGAGGCAGGTGCACTGCACAATGCACGTGACACTTGACTACCGACATAACTACCGATAAAAAATAAACCTTATTAACCTAAGATAAGGGCTTTATCTATTTTTCGTGGATTATACACAAATTATCCAAGTAATACGCAACATAAACATTTATATTTGCACAAATGTTTATCCAATTAGCAATTGAACACAAGACTTTTGCACCTGAGATGACATGGTTACCGCTTGGCAACGAAATGCGTCTATGTCTTAAAATAACCAGAAACATATCTGACTATTAGCTTTCTGTTCGCGACTGTACTTGTGTGAGATTTGCCGGTTGTCGTAAGAACATTATCGATAGTCGTTACGTGTAGAGCCCTCTAAAATCTAATATTTAGTTTAACTATAAAATGTCGCACTCTGGGAGAACTGATGGCAATGCTTCACATAAAATATTGTCATTTCGCCAAATCTGGTTAAACTAGAAAGCAAGACATGACACAAAGGTTTTGAATGACAGTTCCATCAAAGATCGGTTTAACTGTAAGGCCTACTCTACATGGTATGTGATAAACAGACCAGTCCCGGATCAGTGTTTCAGTGAGCCTACCCGAGTCACTTATTGTACGAAGACATGCATTACCCTTAATCAAATTAAGCAATTGCCTAGGGCACCACGTCTTGGGGTACCAGAAAAACACCAAAAGGGGCACCAGAAAACTTCTTAGTTGACATAAGGATAGGGGGTCCCCAGGGCCGTAGCTTGAACATGCGGTCAGTGCTGACCTTTTTTTTTCGTCCTCATCTTCCAGCCCTGGGGGCCGAAAGGCTTCAATTGCTTAGGGCATCATGTAGTCTTTATCCGTTACTGAAACAGACTGACTTCTTTTGTCTATCATGGACTCTAGGATCTAAGATTCGTTTGAGTTCCTAGCGTAGACAATAAGTGCGATCTTTTGAACTACGAAACGAGTGATTCAAGAGGAAAGTCTCTATGTAGAGTAAGGTACATCCATGCGGGTGAAACTACGATATATGCTGGTTTACAATATCAATTACTATGGACATAATACTTATTTTCCCTTGGCGCCGTCCGCATCGCAACAAAACCCCAGACATACAGCCTAAATAATATCGTATCGCAATTCAAACCGCATTTGTATTGTAATAAGTTTCGAAACTACGTACCTACTACGGGTACGTTCGCGTTACGCGGTTTCGTTGGTTCCAATGTTGTGAAAGTACACGTGGTGTCAAGTCGTGTGTAATAATAAGTACTAATAATATTTATATTAACTAAATGAATCACATGTTGGCAGGTGGTAATGGGATGCCAACTAAGGAGTACATACGTTGTTACGTATGTACGTTAAAACGTATGAGTTTGATTGGATAAGTAGAATGCGCTATGCAGTGTGTGAAATTTTGTTCAGAACTAGCGACCCGCGAGGTATAGCACAGATACAATTTTCGTTGATGTTCCAATATGTTCTTTAGATCAAAAACAATTAATTATTATACTCAATGTGTAATTCCTGGTTGATTATTAAATCGTTAAAGTATTTTGATTTAAAATGTAGTATAAAATGTAATTAAGAAAACAAAATTGATAAAAAATATCAGAAAAGTAGGTGTGTTATGATTACGTGATTAATAACTTCTAATTACCAGATTATTGTAGATTATAATTATAATTAGAAACAGGATCTCAGAAAAATAATAACATAATTATTGATAACTTATTGAATTCTTTCATTTCTAATTTATTTTAATGGTGATCAGATCAACAACCTCCCTAAATATCTCTTTGAGGAATATCATTTGTTTTTTTAACATGCTATGTAATCTGAAGAAACACTAAATCAATTGGAAAAAATCTTATAGCTTAGGGAGTCCATTATTGGTATCTCGGAAACACATTTAAAGATTTTAATCAAATTAGGGTATAGGTAAATCTTTGCATAGTAAATATTAAAACAGACAGACGGAAGGACGGACAGCAAAGTCTCATTAATAGAGTTCTGTCTTCACCATTTGGGTACGGAACCCTAAAAATAGAAAAGACAAACCTACAAACATTCTTACATTAATATACATAATATTATCAAAGTTCACATCAAGACCTAATAATTTCCTTAATAATTAATAGCTTATCAAACATGTTGAAGTCACGTTTTCATCACATTATTGAGGTACTGCATGTCAGTGTGTTTGCGTCAATCTAGATACTAAATGATTAATTGGTAATAAATATTATTAATAACATATGTTTTGTTTATAATGTGTTTATCTTTAGTTACTGTGTTGTAAAATAGGTTTTAGCTACTGTTAGGTAGTTGATAATGACTTCTATTCCGAGGTGAAAAAAGCTTAATTTTGAAATTGAAGTTTTTTAATTTCTCTATGTACCTATTTTATACATATTTTATTTTGACTTTGTTTATAACAGGTAGCTACTAGTCAGTGACTACCAAAATAGTATTTTAATTGATATGATAATACTTCCATTTACCAATATTCTACTTTGAAATTAGACAAAGATTTTAAGCAACAATATACTTGATATAAAAGTTTTCAATGAGACTAAATGTTATGTTGGAGAGAAACTGAAAGAAGAATGTGACGAAAATGTATCTTATTGGAATAATACAAAAGTACTCAAATAAGTTTTGAGTTAGAGATAAAGTTAAATTAAATATTTGGACACAACCTATGAGTCTATTACAAAATTTGGATTTGGAAATGATAAATAATTTATTCAATAGACATGAATAGGGTCTTTGGCCTCTGCATTACACATCAACTTTTTGAGATAATAACTTATCCGTTTTTTGTATGAGAGTTATAAATATCTATATTTTTTTTGTATTATTTGTTAAAGCGGTAATGAAATACATTGTTTGTAGAAATTTCAACTGTCTAGCCATCATGGTTCTTGAGATACAGCCTGGTGATGGACAGACGGACGGATGGACAGTGAAGTTTTAGTAATATGGTCCCGTTTTTATCATTTGGGTATGGAACCCTAAAAACTGACATGAGACATGAGACAAAAGATTGCATGAAGATTAATGTCTTCTAACCAAACAACAACAAACATTTTTATTCTTAACTCCTTAAATTATTGTAACTTTACACAATGGTAAGTACCTCGTTCATGTGTTAGCAACATAACAATAAAGGTCATAACCTCAGTTAGCAACATTTACGATCAAAGAAAACCTGTCCATTGTAACATAAGATTAAATAAACATTCTAATATTTTGTCATATGCCCCCGCTCCAGTTACAAACGGCAAGATTAAAGATATTTTTAATTATAGAACAGTAACGTCTAATAAAAGAACTAACAGTATCAAAACCGGCATGTAAAATGCACAATGACGACTAAATAAATTAAACATATCTTACCTTAATGCAGTACTTCAAACAATGAATTGATCAATATGAACAATTTTCACTTATTCTAATAAACCTTATTTATTAATAACATCACCATTTTTAACAATAAAAAAATTAAAACAAATTTGAATTTCGCGAACAACAAACGCAAATCGGAATTTCTTGACGTTTCTATTTTGGGGATGCTATTATCTGGAATTTAATGCAACTTGCATACCATTAAAAATAAAATCCTTTCCTTTTTAAATTGATAAAAATTAAATGTTATTTATCAAAAGTAAATAAAAATGCCGGTTTGCTTTGCACATTACATATTTATATAATCTTAAAACAAGTTAATTAGTAGTTTTATGTAATAAAAGACGTGGCAACAAATACAAGTTGTTGTCAATCTGATAATGATTTTTCCTTCAGGGAAAACCATTCCAATTTCGATTAATCAATTCGATTCGCGAAAAATGTATAATTCCCTTAAACATTCAATATTATATAAAATATCATATTTTCAACATTTTAAATTAATGAATTATTCAAAATTATGTAATTATCAATTGTAGTCGTTAAATAACCATTAAATAACACAATAAAACTAGTTGAAATATCCAGAATAACATTATCACGTTCCTTTTAAAGCAGAAAAGAAATAAGAACAGAAAGTATGACATCATCCAATTGTCAAAGTCACATCAAATAGAAAATCTGAGGAGTCTGGAGTTCAAAACAAACCTTTGGATTTTTATGAAAATTACTTTATTTTCTGATAAACCAGAAAAATGGGTCTCTTTGGTAAATCTCCCGAAAGGAATCCTAAAGAAATGGTAATTTGTTTAAATCATTCACTTAAACATTCATCCCAATTGGAGTCTAAATTCGTTATTAACAAATTACTTCGTGTTTTTGATCAATTGACTCATGTTTTTAGGTAAACGAGTGGTCTCACAAACTACGTAAAGAAGGATATAACTTGGACAGACAAATTAGAAGTAAGTTGCATATTTATTAATAACATAACATAATCATTCACTACCTCATCTCATTAAAGTAACTGACCCTTAGCTAAGTTCTAATCTTGTATCTAGGGTATCAGAAACTACGCACGCACTTATTACAGAACATATTGTTCAAAACTCCATTGATAACACCTTTTTTGGCCATACTAATTACCTAAATAAACAATATAATTACTGAGTTCCGCAAGGAAAATTCAAATGTACTAAGTTTTAGATAAGTATTTTTTTATAAATGACTTTGAAACTCAAATAATTATTATTCATAACATTCAGTACCATATTTATCGAGAATGTGGCCAAGGCTGCCAATCCCTCATAGACATCTGTAGTAATGAACAAAAATATTCAATTTGTTAATTAATGTCTATATTAACTAACAGACTGCAAACTGGAAACTACAGCGGCAATTTTCTTTATTTTTTTAGCATAAGCATTTACTACATCATCTTATTATAGTAACTGACCCCTAAGTTCCAAACTAATTTCATGTTCTCATAACTTATATCTGTCTAATGATTTATTCATTTGATTATTTAAAGGGGAAATTTATTTACCACCTTATTCATAAACATTTCATAAACCTATTTTAGTTAAAAAGTGTGTTGCACCTGTCACAACATGTATCATTTGTTAAAGTGACAAAACATATTTTAACTAAAATAGATTTATTATATTTTTATGAATAGGGGGCTTATACTTTGAAATAAATAATATATAAATATAAATATCCCCTTAATTACTTATTCTTATTCAATAACACTGTAACCAAGAAAAATAGACTTGATAAAGAATTTTCAATAATTTTTCAGGTATTCAGAGAGAAGAGGAAAAAATAAAAAGATCTCTTAAAGAAGCGGCCTCTAAAAATGACAAACAAGTGTGTACAATATTAGCCAAAGAGATCATCAGGTCACGGAAGGCGATCAGTAAAATATACACAAGCAAAGCACATTTGAACTCGGTACAGATGCAGATGAAGAATCAACTTGGTAATGTATTTAATACTAGGTTTAAATTCATATAATTAATTACATTAATATCAGTAGTATAAATGCAATTCAGGCTATATTTTATCCCCATATTCTCCAATCGATTCTACATAATTTTATTCATCATGGGTAGAAATTTTTCAATAATGAATGAATGAATTGGTATTCATTATTTTGTTATTTTTCAGCTACTTTAAGAGTTGCGGGTTCATTACAAAAATCGACAGAGGTAAGTGTATCAGAAATATAAAAGAATAATATGTACTTTTTATCCGAAATTATTATGAGATTAGTTGAAGACCATAGGAAACATCTAGTATTAATTAAAATCAATTTCAAAGCAATTTAACTTTCATCATCATCATCAGCTCATGTACTCCAGCCTACCCTGTTAAACATAATGAAACTATAATTCTAGGTAATGCAAGCAATGCAGACCCTAGTCCGTCTCCCCGAGGTAGCGCAGACGATGCAGGAGATGAGCAAAGAGATGATGCGAGCCGGCATCATCGAGGAGATGTTGGACGAGACTATGTCCAGCGTGGAGGACGAGGAGGAAATGGAGGAGGCGGCGCAGAGCGAGGTCGACAAGGTACGCACATAGAATATAGACCATAACGGGTGGGGATAAGGTTTAAATTGGTGGTCGTACTAACATCATCGACAGGCTTTTTGGGTAGGCTTTAGTAACAAATCTCAAAAGTCTAACAAATCTAGTATCTAGTAACAAATCTCTAACATTTCATTATAACTAAAAATGTCCTATCTATAAAAATGACGACCTCTGAGTTCTAGAGGTCTGATGGCAATCATATCGCATTTGCCTAATCTGGTTAAACTAAAAATTTACTCCAATCAGACATTGAATAGGAGGAGTAGAGAGGTTCGGAATAAGAAGGTACCAAACCCTTGATAATTATTAGACTGTCACTTTATGCAGATGCAGAAAGGCAATGGTATTGGACAAACCTTTATATTTTATTTTGTAATGTAAGAAAATAACCCATTATCCCCCAGGTACTATGGGAGCTAACGCAAGGCAAGCTGGGCGAGGCGCCGGCGCCGCCGACGAGCGTAGGTGCTCCGTCCACGAGCCGCCAGGCGGAGCCCGAGGCGGAACCCGACGAGACGGAACTCGATGAGATGCAGACACGACTGCAGGCGTTGAGGTCTTGAATGTGGGTATATATACTATATGTATGTGACTGTACAACACCTTCATTGACAACTTAGATAAATCATCCTTAAACTGACCTTAATTACCTAGTTATTTCAATAAGGGCTGATTTTTCCATCGCCAGATTACTTTATTCGATGAATAATTTTGAAATTTTGACAGTTGCTTCATACAAAAACTGTCAAACGTCAATTTTATTCGTCGAATGAAAGTTATCTGGCGATGGAAAAATCGGCCCTTAGTGAAAAAAAATCCTTATAGCAATTTGTTTAATAAAATGCGTATTACTTTCGTGTGCGAGTCACATCCAATAAGAAATACCAATACATGCATTAGTCCCAAAGTTCTATATCGAAATGGAAATTTGTTTTAGTATTGAATAGCCCATTTATTGAGAAAGGCTAAACGCTAAAACTTCACGCTACGACCTACAGGAGCGGTTCTAACTCGGGTAAAACCGCTGGACACAAAATACAATATATCATATTTTCTATTCAAATTAACGTATTTATAAGTAACTATATTTTCTTCTGTTACAGGCAATCACAATAAGTACCATACTGTACCTGGCATTAACAATATTGTCTTACAAATATATTGTAAATAATAAAATTTAATATTACATTATATACTTACTTAAATATAATTTATGTACAATTAAGTTTGATGTTATTGTGTGTTTGTTAACTTATAATAAGGGCTGAATCACACTGCATCGTGGTTGTTATGAAATAACTTAATTTTATAATATTACTTATTATACTAATGATAAACTGTTCATCCGTGGTCGGCGCTAGCAACTACACTAAAATATCTAAAACTCGAAATACATATATGGAAAATATCTCGTAAACTTTGATGATTTGAGTATTAATGATTCAAATTAAAATTATTATGGTATAATAACTATATTATGCCTTTTCTAACATGTATACCTTCACTTTTTTTTACATACCTATTTGGGTAAAGCTATCTCTAAACAATACTTTGAAAATGTATTTTTGAAAGAGTCGATGAACCAGCTTATTTAGAAGAAGAAAATTTCTCAAATATTGTTTTATGCAAAGAAACCTAGGGTCATACAAGTTTATGAAGTTTACCTATAAAAACTTGAGTTTTATACTACTTAACATGATATTAGTTTTAATAAAGTATTATTTAAATATAAAATGCTTAAAATATACTTAATATAAATTTAAATTGTCTATATTACATATACCCATAATTAAACTTTAATAAGCGTGAAAGTTTAAGCGATCAAAGTTGTTGACAACAACTAGTTTGTTGATAAGTGTTCATGCAAGTACATGCTAATTGTGAAAGATCTGTCTATTTGTGTCTCTTTCAATGTCTATAAGTTAGAAAGAGAGATAAGATTCTTTCTTTCTTTTAGACAATGAGAGAGATACAAATAATTTAATATTTCTGTATAATCCTCTTTTTATATTATGGCAATAAATATTCTTTTATTTATTTATTTATAGTAGGTACTTATCTACTAGAATATATTATACACCCCTATTTTGAAATTGCGGGACTTATTAAAATCAGAATATCTGTAGCAGTAACTGAATCCATATATCCAATAAAAATATCAAAAATGATAGTCCATTACTTATCTTAAAAAAATACTAAATAAATGCCGTATTACCAGACGGCATACTAGCTATCAAGTATTCTGTGACGGCTCGGGTCGATGACCGCGCTCAGCTGTGTATCGCAGCGTTCGCTTGTTGTTCGGTGTAGAATAACAATAAAATTCGGCGGGATTTTGAAAAACTTTGACTTATCATAACTTTTTAAATAAAAGCAAAAGATAAAAACTAACTTCACTATTACATTGTCAGCCGTCGTTTGCATTAGCTGTGTGATTAAGTATCTCAAATTCAAAATAGGGGTGTATATAAACCTACTATTATATTAGTTAGTATTAATATATACTTTTTATTTAAGATGTAATCTCAATACCTACTGGATCGATTTTGATCATTCTTTTACAAAAAGAAGTTAAGTATTTTTCACACAATACTACAGATTTATTTGTTGAATTATCACTTACTCAATCAAATTTATTTACAAAATATGCATTTTACTTACATAGCTCTTTTTGAATACTGTTTATAAAACATGCTAATTTATATAACAGTAAGATGGTTTACAAGGATAATGTTTTTACCTAACATCAATAGTTCGACGTATAATGTTTTTTTTCTCTTTCATCATAGTTCGGTTAAATATGTATAATATTATAAACAATTATTAAGAAACACGCCACTGTAAGTTGAGAAATTATTTGCAAAGAAGCGCAATTTATTAATATTAATTGACTTTTATAATTTAACTTCTTTATAGAGATTTCAAAAAGGTGTCTAAAATTTAACTAATATAATTCCTTGTAAGTGTATCTAGTTTTGAGCTTAATTCCTAACATGACTCTGGTTTGAGGTCACCAACATCTTTTACACAAGCGTGGTGATTCCTCAGTTTACTAATATCATTAATGAGAAAGTACAAAAGGAATAATATTGGTTAGATGTGGTTTGACCTTTATCGATAATACTTATGTCGCTTGCTGTTTTAATGTATGAATGCGAATGTTTTTTTTAATATAAATTATGTACTGTTTATTTCGTTTTTATTTAAATTATTACCACTAGGTTGTTTCAACTAAAAAAATAGGAAGACTAAATCCCGAATACTGATAAAAGACGGCCTCTAAAACGTATAAAACAAGACTCATATGATATGATAACTTTGGTTGTATCGTCAGACACCCACATCCCACATACGCTATAATAATATCCAGCCTGCCTAGCATGACTGTGCGTGATAAATTATATAGACACCACGAAATAATATCGATTTCGCGAGCATGACCAAATGAATATGGCGTAGTACGATTTGATAAAATTAAATATGGCGGCTATATTTATTATATTTTGACAGTTTATATCCAAGGATCTTGAGAATCCTGGTCGTGATCCTTATTCTATGGTTATATCGATTTCGCGAGCATGACCAAATGTCATAAAATTAAATATGGCGGGCATTTTTATCAAATTTTGACAGTTGCCAGCCTAGCTGGAAAGGCATAAATAATCTAAAAATGTGAAAGTTAGACACGTTCGGTCTTACCACAAAACGAAGTCTAAATTTAAAACACATTTTAAAACGATTTTTACAAAAAATTGTACCATAAATCGATGTCTACCTCTAAAATTGGTTTAGGCAGTGTTTGAAATGACAGTCTACCTAAAAACTCTGATGCCCTTGTTTAAAGCTATTTCTAAAATGGCCGCCTGAATTTGTATCAGCTGATTTGAAACGTCAACGTGATTTTATATCGATTATGATATTATGACCTCTTTAGTTTGATATTCAACCTCTTTGCTATATTGTTACTACAAGGTGGCGCTTGATGGCGCTAGTACACAAACTCCAAAACGGCGAGAATATGAAAAGATGTAAAAAAACTATTCGAAACGTATTAATGTAATTATATTCTAATGAAAGAACTGCATTGTGTCATTGAATTCAATTTATTTATTTAGACAATAAGTACATTATATTCTAAGAGAGACCCCTCTCGAGACCCTACCTCCCGTGCTAGTTACAAACTGTGTTACGGTAAGGTAAGGCCTCTCAAACCACGCGCACATATAAAATCATTCAAATATATGAGGAACATGTCCGTGTACTTCGTAGGTACTTGAAGTAAACGATACGGTGCAGGTAGGCTCCACAACACGTAAGGTGACCTCTGTTGCTGTAGCAGGGGCGATACCACGTCGGTTACGGGACGGATACGGTCGACGTTTCCTCTCCACCAGGGTGAAGCCATCCACGTCGCCTTTCTCTGCTGCACTGACTGCTGTTCGCTGTTTCTTCGGTGCAGCTACGCTCTTAACCTCAATAGTACGCACCAGATGAGGCTTGTTGGGTAGCTCACGTTACTCGCCTTTGTTGATAGTAGTGACAAAATGATTATTCTGCCGAACATTGAGGCAGTTGTTGCGGCACGACACGACTGCTCATGTTTTCGGTACAAACACAACGCAACGGTACAAATCCATTAATTGCTACTCTGCAAGTTTTAACTATTTAAAATTGTACAAAAATATAAAATTAAACACAACGTCGATTGAATAGTCACACATGACATAAGTCAGTGAGACAACGTCGATCAACAGTCAATTCAAAAAACGTTCCTTTACGGATTAAACGATCTTTGAGAATGAAAATATCAAGTAATTAGTTCACTGTTTCTTCAATCAACAATTATATTTATAGACAATAATACTTTTAAAAATAAATTATATCAATTAATAACTTAATTCAATAATTATTATCAACTTTTGAGATACATTTGTTTATGTTGTACTCAACTTGTCCTGCATATAACGTAACGCGTTTATGTATTGCCATACGTATTTTATTAAAACCAGAGAGAAACAGTATCGTGATCCTTATTCTATGAGTAAAACCATTTTTCTCAAGACAAGATCAAAACAACGATTTGTGGTAAGAAAAATTCAAACACGGTCTTAAATGCCAAAATCGTGTTTGACTGAAGAGTGGTCTAAAGAGTGTTTAAACATCGATTTATGGTAAGACGGGTTATTTTTGTCATATTTTCACGCAAAAATTACTGGACAAATTTATACGAAAATCGTTGCAATGTTCTTTAAAACCAGAAACACATTTATTACAAGCTTTCATTTAGTTTCACCTGTCCCGTTGTCTGTAATCAAATCTTGCTATTTTTTCAACCACTTCTGGTTATCCGATTGAGCTGAAATTTGGCATACTTATGTAAGTCCCATGACAATGCAATAAAAGCTAAAAAAAAAGTTTTTATAAAGTCTCTTTTTTAATTTATTTTTGCTATAGATAAAACTACAGTTGGATGTATATTGTCATTATTAATTGTACTTCAAGGAGGATAAATAAAACAACCAAAATTAATAATAATATGAATGATTTACTATAAATATAATTCGAATAATACTTGATCATGGCTATAAACGTATGTAATATCACAGTTGGTTACATCATCTTAGTGGACAAGTCTAGTTCGAGCGGCAAGTCCTGGATAGACTCCTTCATGATCAACGGCTTCCTGTCCACTTCCTTTGTCTTTTTCTGATTCTTTTTGTTCTTTATTAACCTGCAAAACAATGTTACATTTAAGTCTTTATTCTATATCTATCTATCTATCTTCTTCTTCTATACTAATATGTATTATAAAGAAGTAAAGTTTGTGTGTTTGTTAAATTGTAAGGGGTAATCACGGGATCCACTGAACCGATTTTAAATTTTTTTTCACTCATGGAAAGCTAATTAATTTATCAGCGCCAAATGTATGAGGTGATGATCGTAACAAATGTATGAGGTGATGATCGTAACAAATGTATGAGGCGATGATCGTAACAAATGTATGAGGTGATGATCGTAACAAATGTATGAGGTGATGATCGTAACAAATGTATGAGGTGATGATCGTAACAAATGTATGAGGTGATGATCGTAACAAATGTATGAGGTGATGATCGTAACAAATGTATGAGGTGATGATCGTAACAAATGTATGAGGTGATGATCATACCTGTTGACGACCCCGTCGGGATGGTCCATCATGCGGATGATGTCGGCCTGGTCGGAGGAGTCGAGCGGCGCCACCGAGATGTCGCGCACCGCGCGGAACTTGCCGCAGTTGTTTAAATGCTCGTTCTCAAGGCGGAAGAAGTTCCAGATGAAACGTCTGTAATATAAGATAATATTAGTTAGGGCACACACATCATAGTAACTAAATGCCTATTCAAACTTGAGCGGTAATAGTTTTCTTTTTTGTAATTTATTATTTAAACAAAAATATACAAATATAAATAATAGCATGCCAAAAATCACTGAGATTTGTCTGTTGTTTTGAGAGTTGCCGCTGTGGGTTGAAGTGCACACCGCACATTCTACCCAAAAGGATAGCGAAATCCGCTTTAGTGTGAACAGTTCAGGTTCGAAAAGGCCTTAACTAATGTTATAGACGCGTAAAAGCTTTATACATGTCATCGTCATGGCAATAAGGTAGAAATTCGATCGAAGCGGTATTTTTGTTACTACGATCGTATATCATGGAAATATCTACTTTATTGCCATGACGTTAATGTATAAAGCTTTTTAACATCTAAAATCTTTATCCGTGCCTATGCCGATAATGGGCACCAGGCCTTATTGAGTATGTTGCTAACCTCAATTTGACAAATATTAACTTTGCATATTAAATTTTCTAACCTTACAGTGAAGGAAAACATCGTTCAGAAACCTGCGTGTGCAGGTTTTTGAACTGAATATGTGTATGTACTTGCAAAGAAATTGAAATTCTAAGGTTGTGTGCTCCGTGCCCCGCATACGGCCTATAAGGAATTGAGGGAGGACTGAACACCCTCGACCAGAGTTAGCTCGAGCCTCTCGGTGGGTATATATATTATATGAGCTGATGATGATTACCTAATAACTTCCAATGGCGCGTGACCATGGGGAGATAGAGACCATGGGGTCTATGACCAACCCACACTCGGCCTGTGGGTGACTAAGGACTGAACACCCTCTATCAGGGTTAGCTAGAGCCTCTTAGTATGGACATATATGAGCTGATGATTACCTGATAACTTCTAGCGGTGCGAGTATAGAGACCATAGTCTCGGGGCTGACGAGGTTGTTCTCAGTGAGCAGGAACGACCCAATCCATATGAACCGCAGCACAAAGTCTTCTATTATCGCGAAGTAGTAGAACTGAAATGGGAACAGGAACTTTTTATAAACAACAAATATGAGAGAAATAATAATGTATTACGTGGTTTACCCGCGCAGTAACTAGAGATAATACGCTGATTTCTAAAGGCAGGCCTTGGCGCGATATTCCGAAGACACAAAATGTTGTTACTATGTTTTTTTAATATTTAGAGGAGCCAGATATGGGTGACAGAAAAAAGTCAGCAGAGGCGGCAATAATTGAAGTGCCTACTTGCGCCAACATTTGTGAATCCGCTTCTATATATAGGTAGTGGTCCCACCGCGGGCAAGTGAGCGAAGAACTATCGGCGAGTTCACCCAAAAAAGGACAGTGAACGAACGAATTAAACAAAAAGGATGCATACATTAATATAGTAACTACGCGTACTACCGGGTTGTCGTACGACGATATCTTATATTATATGTATTGTACTGACCCCAACACTATAGACGATCTCCTCCCTGAGGAACTTGTTCTCGGCGCTGGGCCCGCAGCTGAACAGCCCCCAGTCCATGGTGACGTCCCACGTGTACGTGTACACGCTGGACGCCAGCTGGCACGCGAACCACAGGTACACTACCGGGTTGTCGTACGAGGATGCGTACTCGCCTGGTGGGAAATACAAGGTTTTAAATATAGTGCCACAAACATATCTGTTCCGGTGACAGCGTCGCTGTGCCGTATCTTTTGGTCAGATGATTGTCAGTTTATGGAAATGGGCGTGGCGGGATGGGACTATTACACAACGCCAAGGAGTTACTGAACACGCCACAAAGCCCCGTGTCACACGGTGCGACAACAACCGCCAAAGACAGCCAGCGTCGCGTCGCGTCGTCTCGTCTCGCCACGCCCCAACGGCTGTCTGAATAGACCTTAATAAGTTTAGAGGGCATTGCATGACAAGCTAAGTGACGTCATACGCAATCCAATATGGCTGGCTTCCAAAAATGGCGGACTAGTTATTTTATGTACACAAGTAAACACTAAAACTAGACAATAATTATGAAAATATGATAAGGTATCAAATTATAAATTAATCTCTGAAGTCAAAAATTTAACGTGGTTCTAATTTATTTATTTATCATCATTGTTAATACCAACAATGTGAGAAAAAACAATCCTTTCACCTAGCTCAGGGCAAGACGATGATGTTGAATTTTCATTATTTCTTGCTTAACATAACATACTAACCCTTATTCATAGTCCGTATAGTAGCAAAGAGAACCACGAAGAAGGTGGTGGAGTACTTCCCGGCGTTGACGAGATGCGGGAAGGCCTCGCGGCTGTCGCGGTACCGGCGCAGGCACTGCCAGAACCGCGTCCATGCCGGGACCACGTTCACCAGCGCACGGGATATTATGTACCACTTGGACGATTCGAATGAATCTGGGGCAATACAAAATAGTTATTTGTTATACAAGAGTGCAAAGTTGCTTTTTAACCGGGGCTCCAGTTGAGGACCGAGCCAGCGAAGGATTCTAAAATTGAATCACGAGCGCAGCGAGGGATTCAAAATAAGAATCCTGAGCGTTAGCGAGGGACTCAAAGGAGCACAAGGTTAAAAATTGTTTGCACTCGAGTGCAACACATTATTTTTCATCCCCCCTCAGCGAGGAAATTACTAAATGAAAACATAAAACAATCACAATATTAAGTGAAAAGCAAAAATATCACGCGCACAGCAAATAAAAAAATAAGTAAGTACACCAAGGAGGTTCCGAGTTTGAATTTGAAATAAAAAAAAGTTGTATGACAGTTTGTGAATCCAAAACATCATCACACTTAGTGCACACGATGTTCTAAATTCAAATTTACTTTAACCTCTAGAGCGCAAAAACGACTTTTACTCCCAGTTATCGAAAATGCCTTGGGTCCTGCACGGCCTGTCACAGCGCCCCCTCCCTTTACCCCCAGATATTGGGGATTAAAAACATACTTTCCGAGCTAGTGGGATGAAAAATATATTATAACATAACATAATTCACTACATCATCTCATTATAGTAACTGACCCCTAACTAAGTTCGAAACTTGTATCTAGGGTATCAGAAACTATGCGCACACACCCAGACCATATTTGTGGTTCACACAAATATTCACCCCGCACGGGAACCGAACCCAACGCCGAATTTTAACAGTTGATTACTCAGTCTTGATTTAATGTAGTTAAATTTTAAATTTCTGTATGTTGTGGCACCTGATCAAAGAATATTTAGGTACTTAATAATGACTTTAGTTTAGTTAGACACTTAAGTACTCATTAGATTCGGGCATAAAATGTATCTCATGTGTTAATTCAAGTAGCGACTTGGAATTAATTGAATTTAGTACATAATAGGGTCCGGTTTTTACCCAAAATAAAAATACTCACCATTAACATTGAACCAGTCGCCCCCGGAGACGTAGAAGGCCACTAGGTAATGGAAGTCGAGGAAGGCGGTCACGAACGAGTTCCACTGGTCCGCGAGCCAGAAGTCCGCGAACAGTACTGGGACGAACGGCGCTGCTAGTATACGACCCTACAAAGAAAGAAAATGAGTTATTTAAATATTTTCTTTCTTTCCACACGAAAATAAAAACTTTATTGAGACCAAATAACATAACATAAGCATTCACTACATCATTTCATTATAAAATGAATAAAAATATTCAGTTTATTTTGTTTCTTAGAAATTAGTAATTTGAGGTGCTCATCACATTTTAATAGGGAAGTAAAAACTTGCAAATTGCTCGCATGAGAATCGAACCCGCAGCGTAACACAGCAATGAACATGGTGACTGATAATTAAAAAAATATCAAAACAAACTTCAGTATTCAATTCAATGTACAGTCTCGGAATGAAAAGGTTCGTCACCTTAGAGTCGGTTTTCACTTACACTAGTACTGCAAGAAACAATTATGCCAACATACAAGTGTAAGAAACAGTGATGCTAACATTTAAATAAATACAATGACTTTTGCCATCGAATAAGGTTTTGCTTGATTTTTCTATCCTTTTTTTAAACACTGCCTTGTGCGCGCGGCATATGAAAACCTCTTTGATATTTTGCAATGATGACATTGACCGATTGACAATAGTTTTAACAGAAATAATAATGGCAGGTTGAACCAACAAGAAGGTTTTAGTTTATCAAAAATCTTGTTGACAAGATATTTATCCTGTCAAACAACACTGATCTGAATAATTTTGAACTTTATTATCGAGCAGTAGAACATTATTTTCCCTAACCCGAGTCTATTCTTAACCATAGTTTCAAAAGGTAATATGTGTTCACGACACATTAAACGAATCAATTTGAAAATTGACGAACCTTATCATTACAAGACTGTACTTGCCAATATAATTAAAAAAAAATCACAAATAAATACTCACACTGATCCTCAAAAACCAGAACCTTGCTTCGTGTCGAAATACTTTGAACGGATTCATCAGAAACACCAGCATTATCACAACTAAAGCCAGCGGATTCACAAACGGCGGTATACTTAGACTGGCACTGTATATAAAACTTAATATACTCAGTGCCCAAACAACACCGAATATGGCAGCTAACTCCATCAAATCTTGCTCAGATAGGTGGTTCCTTGGATCCAGCTCGAATATGAGAACATGGTTGACTCCTGAAGATCGCCAGCCATAAACATTGATGCCGATAAGAAATATGAATTCGACTAATAAGAATGGGCCTCTGTACAGCCGGAATGCTGTCTTGAAGTTGTCAGTAGCTCCTTCGTGGAATAGGGCTGGAAAGAAGAAATTTGATGTTTATTTGCTACAGTTAATAATCTATATTAGTATAGAAAATATTTCAATAGGAATGTCGACAAAAAATCTTATTAGTCTTGATATCTTTGATTTACACGAACACTACACATTGAAATAAAACACTTAAACGGAACGGTAGATTTGTCAGTCTTCTGTGATCACGGGTTCTGTAAAGAATCCGAAACGTCAAAAAATGTAAAACAAAATACAACCACGACAAAAATCCGTTTAAGTGTTTTATTTCAATGTCTAACTAATTAGTCTGTCAGATAGATTTCGCAAAAATATTGATGGACTCTGTAGATATATAAAAATCCGTTTTTGGTATATCAATCGTGGGACGTAGAATATATAACGACATTTTTATTATCCAAACGAATTAGCTAATCCTTGTTAAGGAACTAATCAGACATTGATTGGTGTTTAGTCTTAAGATTACATAAATAGGACATCTAAAAAAACCCTAAGAAATTGCAACACATAAAAAAACTACGACGACAACCTAGATGGCAGAGTGGTCACCATGCTGGACTGCCATCCGTAAGGTTGCGGGTTCTATTCCCGTGCGGGGTAAATATTTGTGAGGACAAATGTTTGTCTCGGTCTGGGTGTGTGTGTGTGTGTGAATGAGTGTGTGCGTAGTTTCTGATACCCTAGCTAGATACAAGTTTCGAACTTAGGGGTCAGTTACTATAATGATGTAGTGAATGATTATAAAAAAACTCCAAATAAGAGGCGTCTAAAAACTAAAAAAACGGAAACTGTCTACATACATACACACAGAAAGTTAACATTGAAATACGTAATAATATAAACCATAAACAAACAATTAAGAGGTTACATAAACCAAATTGCCAGCAATAAAAAATAATCCTCAAATTTATATAGCAACATTTAAATTAAGTAAATTTACAAAATGATAATTTAAAAATACAAACAGTAGTTCTATTTACGACGTTATTATGTACTTTGGATTAGCTATTGTAAATTAAAATTTAAGGTCAAGCTTAACTGTGTGTTTAGTAATCTTGACTTTACGATAATCTTATTTATAGGGTTATATTTAATTCAAAGATATCTTATGTACTTTTCCCTCTTATAAGAGTTTTAAGGCGTAGTATAAGGCATATGTAATTATTAAAAAGTATATATCTCTCTACAAAAACATTTCTCTATATCACATACTAGCAGCGCACCGCGGTTTCACTCGCGTAGTTCCCATTCCCGTGAGCATACCGGGATAAAATACAGCTTATATTTTATATCGCAATAAAAAAAAACATCATCAGCCTATGTAATGTCCCCACAGATGGGCTCGAGCCTACCCTGAATTAGGGCGATTAGGCCTTAATTCAATAAGAAAGCAAGAAAAGTATTATTTTCTTAATTAATATTTATTTGATTATTGGGATTTGGGAGAGATCTTTGCCCAGCAGTGGGACAATACAGGTTGATCAACAAAATATTTATTTATTTATTAGACTATTATCTATTTTTAAATTACTTAATTGACTTTGACGACCTCGATGGCAGAGTGGTCACCATGCATGAGTGGTGACTGCCATCCGTAAGGTTGCGGGTTGGATTCCCGTGCGGGGTGAATATTTGTGGGAACTACAAACGTTTGTCTCGGTCTGGGTGTGTGTGAATGAGTGCGTGCGTAGTTTCTGATACCCTAGATACAAGCTCAAAGCTTAGTTAGGGGTCAGTTACTATAATGAGATGATGATGTAGTGAATGCTTATCTATACTAATATTATAAAGAGGAAAGATTTGTTTGTTTGTTTGTAATGAATAGGCTCCGAAACTACTGGACCGATTTCAAAAATTCTTTCACTAATGGAAAGCTAATTTATCAGTGCGTGACATAGGCTATATTTTATCCCCGTAATCCCACGGGAACGGGAACTACGCGGGTGAAACCGCGGGGAGCTACTAGTTAATAAATAAACTCACCAGACAAAACAACAGTGATTAATAGCACTATGAAAGATCCTGAAAACAGTCCCACTTTGAAGGTAGTCCACGGACTCTGCTGCTCGCCCAGCGGTGGGACTCTCAGCTTCTTCATAGCTTTCTGTCTATCCCCACCTTCGAGGTCGTTGGTCACTGTGGCCTCGGTGTCGCTAATCAATCTATCTATGTCTTTATTTGTATAGAAATGTGAAGATTCAACGTGTTCTGCCCGCCATTGCGCGCCATTGCTTAAGTTTAATAACTGAAAAAAAACTTTTTTTACAAATCTATGCTAAAATTATAAAGCTGAAGAGTTTGTTTGAACGCGCTAATCTCATGAACTACTGGTCCAATTTGAAAAATTATTTCCGTGCTAAATCCTAACTAATATTATAAATGCGAAAGTAACTCTTGTCTGTCTGTTACCTTTTCCCGGCTAAACCACTGAATCGATTGACTTGAAATTTGGTACAGGGGTAGCTTATGGTCCGGGAAACAACATAGGATACTTTTTATCCCGAAATTCCCGCGGGAACGGGAACTACGCGGGTGAAACCGCGGGACACAGCTAGTAACCCATATATTGAGGAAGGCTATTATAACATCACGCTACGACCAATAAAATAGGGGCTAATGCGGGTTAAACACAAATGAAAGGAAATATTATATTTTTAAATTTACTGAAAGAAAATAATAATAAAACAAAAAGAAGTGACTCAACTTGCTGCTGAATTCTTGACTGTATGTTCAGTCAGCGCTACTGTTTTACAGTCACTCCTGTACCCCAAATTTATTGAGTGCTTTACTTTTTATCCCGAAATTTCCATGGTATGGGGATTAACGCGAATTAAACTGCGGGGCACAACTGATATCTATATAAAATGAAACGAAAATTTGTTTTCTACTGTCCGTTAAAGACATTGCTGCGAAGACAATTTCACTTAGAGTCTTAGACCATTATAACAATGTGTTATGTTAAGATATTTATGATGTATCATACTCATAAACATAACACATACTATTACTAAATATACAGGTCAAAAAATATTTGTGTGCCGATCGCCGAAGTCTGGTTCCACTCGGCCATAAAGGTCATCAACTTTATAAGGAAAAATGTACAACAGTCTAATAAAATATATTCCTGGAAATTAGTTTGTATCACCTTTATCGATACCTACGATACCTCTACGATCTATAAATACAGTTTCTTTTTTATTTTTGTGTTTCACACACAGGTTTATTTCGGCTAATCCTTGAAACGACTGGACCGATTTTGACGGGACTTTCACTAGCAGATAGGATAGCTAATATAGTAAGGAGTAATTAATTTTTTCACGGAAACCGTGCGGCACAGCTAGTTATCTACTATATAAAAATAAGTCGGGTTTTCCTCCCTGACGCTAGGTATAACTTGAGTACGGCTAGACCGATTTGGCAAACTTTTTCTTTTGTAGTTTTCTAATACTCTGTAGAAGGTTCTTATGTAAAAAAAAACACGGAAAATCAACAGGAAAATTGGACCCGTGCGACGCCGGGGCGGGCCGCTAGTACTTTATATGATTTGAGAGGACCGTTAAGAATACCTGTTTTGGACACATCATAAATTATTACCTTTCATATATTTTAACGTTAAAGATTATAGACATACATAAATAATTATTATGAACGTTATTTACTAATAGCTGCGCCCCGCGGTTTTACCCACGTGAATCCCAATCCCATGGGAATTTCGGGATAAAAAGTGTCCTATATGTTATTCCTAGTTATAAGGAACATCTGTACCTTTAATCTAAATCGATACTGTAGTTTTTGCGTGAAAGAGTAACATAAAAATTTTCGCATTTATAATATTAGTAGGATTTCACGCAAAAACTACTAGACTAATTGAGATGTAATTTCGGATTTATGTTCTTTATAAGCAGATGTATCAAATGGGATATTTTTTATCCCGCAATTCCCACGGGATAGCGGAACATTTACCTTGTATATTATTATTAACTGGCTGCAATTTCTACTAATGTTCCGCTCTTATAGGGCGAGATGATATGTATAGGTTTTTCGATAAAATGATATTTAATAGTAAAATATATTTTTTTAATTTGAACCAGCAAAATAATAAATATCTTAATTAGCAAGTAAACATTATTCTAATTACTCGTAACGAACGATTACGATAGTATGATCAGCGTCAGAGAACACACCCATTGTATATCACTACATAGTATAAAACAAAGTCGCTTTCTCTGTCCCTATGTATGCTTAGATCTTTAAAACAACGCAACGGATTTTGATGCGTTTGTTTTAATCGATAGAGTGATTCAGTGGGAAGGTTTTTACTATATTTTTATCCCCATATTCCTACGGGAACGGGAACTACGCGGATGAAACCACGGGGCGCCGCTAGTCCATTAATAGAAGTAAGTTAATAATAGTAAGAACTAATAATTAAGTATTTTAGTATAGATAACTTGAATGAACCTACCTTATCGTGTTTCTTCAATATTTTCCTAAACCCCGTATAGTTTAAATTCTGATAATTCTGTAGAAGTATTAAACTCAAATAGAATTCACTGAAAGCCAGTTTCAGTTCTTGTACTTTTCGTCGGGGTATAGCTTTTTTATTGTCACCCCCACTTTTGGGCTTGATTGTGTCGAAATGAGTTTTCAACTCACTTTGCAATGTCGCATATTTACGGGTCGCTTCGGCTAGTTTTTCTGAAATATAATGGATATAATGAGAGGATAGTAATAAACATATCATGACATAATCATAATCATTCTTTACATCATCTCATTGTAATTTTATTTGTATCTCGGGGATTAGAAACTATGCACACACTTCATTCACACACACACCCAGACCGAGACAAACATTTGTGGTTCACACAAATATTCGCACGGGAATCGAACCTGCAACAATGGCAATAACGAAAATAAGACATATTTTTTCAGAAGGAAGTCGTAAACTTGGACATGGACATAATCTTCACATTTGTTTCATGGATGTCGGTGATCTAGAATCTCATTCACATCACAACTATCTACCAGAACCAAAATAAAAAAGACTTGAAGTGGTACATACACACTACCCGTTCATAATCTATACTAATATATAAAGCTGAAGTTTGATTGTTTGGTTGAACATGCTAATCTCAGGAACTACTAGTCCGATTTGAAAAATTCTCTCAATGTTGGATAGCCCATTTATCGAGCTAGGCTATATATTATATTTTATCCCCATATTCCCACGGGATCGGGAACTACGGGGGTAAAACCGCGGGGCGATGCTATTAATATAAAAATGTGTACATTGTACATTTCGTTAAATAATAATCAAAAGGTTACCAGAATAAAATGTGTTAATTTTCTTCAACTCCTGATCACAATAATGGAAGAATGTTTCATCGAAGTTGGCGAAGTGCCGTGAGAGGACCTCTGGTTCTACGTTCTCGGCTGATGGTGCTTCTTCAACGGCTGTATACAGCATCGCTTTCATCTCCTATTGGTCACACAATAATATTAGGAAAAAACAAATGTAAATCAAAATCAAAATTAAAACTAATTTAAAATTCATTAATACTTATTAAAATTCAGTTCAGCTCAGTCTTATTAAGTTTGTTTGTTTGGTTGATAGCGCTAATCTCAGGAACCACTAGTTTTATTAGAAAACTTCTTACAGTGTTGGACAGATATATGAAGGGTATAGATAGGCTATATGTTATCTCCATATTCTTACGGGAACGGGAACTAGGGGGGTATAATTGCAAGGCGCTGCTAATTAACCAATAAACTTATTTATTTAATTTTCCAAATCACTTTTAACACTCCTTAATCTATACAATAACCGATCCACGAAAACCTCGTAGGGTTTATCTGGGTATCGGCGAGTCGCACATATTATAGTGTTGTATCAGCTAAAGTTTCAAACTGTAGCGCAGTGAGAGCATAATCTCCATAAAAGTGAAACAAGGTGTCTGCTTGCGCAGATTATCTATTGTGCCGAGTCTACTTCCACATATAAGAGACACCAAGGCACATGCATACTGACAACCCTACCTTGGAGCTCCTGTAAAGAATGCAGGCATAACCGAGGGACATGATAAGTGCAAATTCCATTTGTGTGATTATGAAATAAATATATAAGTAATAAATAAATATATAAGAATAGTAAATAATATATATAAGTCCCAAAATAATTCTATCAGAGTTGCATCTTGAAGACAAATCAAAGTATACCTAAATTGCAACATTTTAATTAAATCAAAGAAATCAATTATGTAAACTTATATTATTTTATCCTAATTACTTTAAAATCTCCAATTAAATTAGCCAATTAAGATAAAGTTATGGATATTAGTTTAAATTTATCCTTCCTTATTTTCATTTTTTATCTGTGATTTTGATAATTCGATGGTTTGTAAACAAATTGAGATTCCCAGAATTTAAATAAGGAAAACACAAAGCAAGTTCTGGCTGAAAGAACTAACTTTAAAAAAAATGTAGATCTATGATAACAGGTGATTAAAAACATAATACAAATACAAACATTATAATTTAATAAGAAGTTCAACTTACTTCATAATTTATATATTGTTTTCGCCATTCAGGCGTTATGTGTGCACTTAAATGTTCCGCGAATTTCATTTTGTAGGATCTCCGCACACGTCCTTACGTAGAGAAATAAGTCTACCACTGTTTCAGAACAAGGCAAAAGGATTACTAAGATCAACTTCTAAGTTTGCTTAATGATAACCGGTCAAAAATGACCTCATTATATAAAGAAAACATTTACGAATAAACACTGGAATGGATAAAATACTACTATCTAAATCTATATAACAGTTTCTTAACAATATAATTATTAAAATAAATCACTCGTTTCATGAAATTAAAAACGTACAAAATTGAAAAAAAGATCGTATTTGTTCAGTTTCTTGACTTTTGTTTGACAGACAGTTTGACAGATATCACATGATATTCAATTGGTGTGTTCACGTCACGTTCATGCGGATGGGAGTCTGGTGTGTCTTAAATCGTTGTTTCATTATTGTCTCATTATTTGTAGTCCTTTAAATATGTAGTTTCAGACTTGCCCCTACCGACTGATCTATTTGGGCCACCCTGTATATGCCCGCACCGCACGTCTCTCACCTTAGAGAATGAACTATCTCTCACTCACTTCTCTGCTCGTCTGGTAACAAGGAATATACCTTTTTTTTAGCGCTGTAAAAATGCTTGTAACTGAGATCGGGAGGGCTTGGTTATGTGGGGCTCTACCAGCCAGATGGGCTGGGCCTACCCACTCTCTCTACAACCCTACAATCCGTTTTGTGTAAAGGCCAGGCCTAACGCTAAAACACGGGCGGGTGCCCGACGCGTGCGCGGTGCGCCTGCCGCGGGCCACGAACCGTGAGGGGGCACTCGTCGCGTGCGCCCGTCTCATTTAGCGCTGCTATACACCCTTATTTTGAAATTGCGATACCTTATCTCACAGCTAATGTAAACGACAGGTGACAATATAATAGTGAAGTTAGTTTTTTTCTTTTGCTTTTATTTAAAAAGTTATGATAAGTCAAAGATTTTCAAAATCCCGCCGAATTTTATAGTTATTCTACACCGAACGCTGCGATACACAGCTGAGCGCGGTCATCGACCCGAGCCGTCACAGAATACTTGATAGCTAGTGTGCCGTCTGGTAATACGACATTTATTTGGTATTTTTTAAAGATAAGTAATCGACTATCATTTTTGATATTTTTATTGGATATAGCAGTGCCCCGCGGTTTCACCCGCGTGGTTCTCGTTCCCGTGGTAATACGGGGATAAAATATAGCCTATGTTATTCAGGTTGAATGTAGCTTTCTAATGGTGAAAGAATTATTGAAATCGGTTCAGTAGTTTCGGAGCCTATTCGTTACATACAAACAAACAAACAAACAAACAAATCTTTCCTCTTTATAATATTAGTATAGATATGGATTCAGTTACTGCTACAGATATTCTGATTTTAATAAGTCCCATATTTTCAAAATAGGGGTGTATAAGTGCTATTACAATTTTCATCTCGAGCGTGTACAGTCGTTTCAAGTAGATTATTTACTAATTTATTATTTGGCAAAAAAAGTCTCAACTGAAACAACGTCTACTGTCTGAAAACCCCGTTTGCGTGTACCCGTTCGCATGCGCCCACGCCGTCTGACCCCCGCCCACCAATTCGTTGTCCGCGCCCGCGCGAGTTTTAGCGTTAGCCTGACTAAATTAATAGCTTTCTAATTAGGAAGTTGGTCAATGACAAACCGCACTTCTTCCGATTTAAAATTAATACTAATTAGGATCCTTACTTCTTAAGCTATTATTTCACCTTTCTGAATTTAGGTTAATGATTTAGATGATGATTATTTTATAGTTTTTTTTTAATATGTAATACCTAATTTGGGACAACCGTAGGAACTATGTAGAAACAAAATATAAACAAATTATAAATGTAATATTTTAATTTAATCGTTACAATTTTCATCTTTTATTTCCATGTCATTATCCTTATCCAATACCATGGTTTTAGTTAACAATGTTTTTGACAAAATGTTCTCCGGTATAACTCTGGCTACTTTTCTTGGTTCTTTGACTAACGTTTTGGGGCATTGCATTTCTGACCAGCTTATTGGCACCATGCTGACTCCTTGAGGGGAACCTTCAGCGGTTGCAATTACTACTCCTAGTTCATTCTCTGCTGTAGATAAATGGTACCAATGGATTTCTGTTATAGGTAACTGTAATAAGTTGAGGAAAATATTATATATTAGTAATTATACATATGTATGTAGTTTTGTTAAATGACGATAAACATTGTATGTTTCAGTTGACTTAACAAAATAATTGAAAATGTTAGTCTATTTATTTACTAAATTTCTCACAAAATATTTAATTACAGACTGTAAGTTTTTATGATCTTACTTAAGGTTAAAATTCTCTCTCTCTCTCTGAACTCTGAAAGAGTTCGCCACCCCATATCAACTCAAACCATTCAGTATATCGGAGAATATCGGAGGTCCATGGGATCACACCAGCCACTATAAGCTGGCTAAATAACCTGGACATAGAAATCTGATCCTCGCAGAATGCCATACGCAATGATGTGTAGTCTTTGTATGAAAGTCCAATATTGCAACACATGCAATCAGTGACAGACGGTAGTTTTTAGAGAAATTATGATACACATACTTTTTCATTTCAAGAAAAAATTAGATTTTGAAAAAAATAATTTGTAGTTAAAGTATTGTACTTGTAAGTAGGAAGTTTTACACAATTAGAACTCCCTAATTTGAGTCCATTATGTGCGCTTATATAAAAGGATACAACTCTAGCAAGAATAATATCGCCAGGCCTATAACATTTGTATGGATCAACTCTATCTTTGTCCGTGGCTCTTATTTCTTCTTTCTTCAGTATTCCTCTGTAAGGACGAGCTAGGACTGATGGCCCTACACATAAAATAACACATTGTACTACTCTTGGGTTAACTACGTTGACCTTAGCTGTAACTATATCTCCAGTTTTAGGCAATATACTTGGTGTTCTGAGACTCTCCACACTTACTTGAGTCACCTGAAACAAAGTTTGTTTTAAGTACTTATAACATGGTTTATAGACACATTCGAGATGGAGCATGTTTGACAACAATATTTAACTAAAATCAGATCACAAAAATGGTAGGTAATATTAACATAACATAATGATTCACTACATCATCTCATTATAGTAACTGACCCTAAGTTCGAAACTTATATCTAAGGGTATCAAAAACTATGCACAAACACAACCAGACCAAGATAAAAATTTGTGGCTCACACAAATATTCACCATGCACGGGAATCGAACCAGCAACTTTACGGATGGCAGTCCGGCATGGTGACCACTTTGCTATCATAACTTACCTGTGTTTTTTCATCTTTTTCCATTTTTAAAACACCAGCCAATGTAGCATATATGTATCCCCGTATCTCATATGTACCAGGTCCCGCAGTAAATTCTTTATTGGATACGCTTAAACGCATCCCGGGAATACACATCCTTCCAATTTCTTTTATTATATCAGAATTCATATTTTAAGTTTTAGGTTATATTTTTATACTTTTTTATCAGCGTTAACTAGCGGTCATAATCTAAGGGGGGCTGTGCGTGTGCCTGGACCCAAATATTACTGCTAGCACACTATCAAAAACTGAGACTAGAAAACTTAAATAATTTGTTAAAGTTTGTTTTAACTTTTACTGTACGTGCGATGTTTTCGTTTTTCGTTCTACAGAAAAAGTACTTGTTGATGTTGAAGTTTGCTGTTTGATTTGGTTGTTGGATTGATTTGACATGACTGACAGTGACAAAGACAAATGCCACAAAGGTGACAGATAGCAGTACAGTACTGTCAATTTTGGTTTTAACCGCGTAAATACAAATCCTGTGGGTATTTCGGGATAAAAAGTATTCTATGTGTTATTCCTAGTTATAAGGAACATCTGTACCGAATTTCATCTAAATCAGTTCAGCAGTTTTTGCGTGAAAGAGTAACAAACATCCAAACTCACAAACATATAATAATATCCTATTTATAATAATTTAATAGGACTTTGCATTTAGCCAATGACACATTAATTTTTTCTCTAATTAATTCATTATTATGAGTTACAATACAATTGTAACCCTAATTATTAGGCATGAATGGCATGATCTGAGAACGATTAATCGAAGAATTGATTTTAAGGTTTCAAAGATCGAATTTTTAAATCGTTATGCAGTACTGACTTCATCCAATGATAGATGTTTCACGCTTGAAAATTGACGTTCGATTTTTTTTTTGTAAAGTCCACCAAAACTATTTATTTATCTGTAAGATAAAGGTGTTGCCAAATAAAGGGTTAGTTACTCAAAAACTCGCGAGATGGATTCATAGTTTTCATCGCTTCCATTAAAAAAAGCGAGTTACTTATTGCTGTGTATTTTGATTTGTTTATAGCGCTCATGGCCCAGTGCTGCCCGCGGATCACAAGTGATCCGTACGGTTAAGCAACGTCTGGCACCGTCATGACTGTGATGGGTCATTACTAAAAATGACTTTTAATTTCATGAGCGTTTCCGTGCTTCGGAGGGCACGTAAAGCCGTCGGTCCCGGTTGCCGTACTAACATCATCGACAGTCGTTACGGGTAGTTAGAGCCCTCAAAAGTCTAACATTCAGTTTAACCAAGAATGTCGTATAGCCCTCTGGGTTGTGAAGGTCTGATGGCAGTCGCTTTACGTAAAATACTGACATTCCGCCAAATCTGGTTAAAACTGAAAACCGACCCCAAATAGACATGGGATAAAGGTTCGGAAAAGAAATTTTGATTTGTTTATAGGGTGTGTTCTAAGTTCTAACAGAAATTAATATATATCCTAACTTAAGTTTTTTTCTATTATAGTATGGAGTGTAGAATCAGGAGGACCATCTTGAATGGGGAATTAGTTGAAATAGCGTCAACTTGTTAAAAGCAAATTTAGAGCTAGTGTAGCAAGTGGAATGAATGATTATAATCTATTATTAGTTAGGCGTGTCTCGACTGCCTCGGCAGAAACTGATTTTACTGATAATAAGAGATCATTTTAATATGTATCTTGTTTATATTACATATTTACATCGTAGAAAAAAATTTAAGAAAACGATCGAAAAGTCAATTTTTTGTTAATCGATCGAGTCTCGAGTTTATTGTGAATCGATATTTCAGTTTTCTAAAATCGATCTTTTTTGGAAAGAATCGATAATACAATAATCGCCATCCCTACTACAATACGTACGTACGTGTCACGTCAGCCGGCTAGCTGTCAATTACTAGATTAACACAATAATTGTTTTCAGTGTTTTTTGATATTTTAACGCATTATTGAGGTGAAATGCTAACAAAATTTGAAACGAAATCGGCACGGGTGAAAGGCATATCCTTTCATGCCAAAAGACCATGGGTGTTAGCGAGTTTACACAATGGTGTGATACAACTGTGGGACTATCGTATGTGTACATTATTGGAGAAATTTGATGAGCACGACGGTCCTGTTCGTGGTATCTGCTTTCATTTACAACAACCTCTATTCGTGTCCGGTGGTGATGACTACAAAATCAAGGTATCTTGGTAATCAAGGTGTTATTATAATCGCATTGTTACTCGTATGTATCGAGTACATGTCATCCTTTGACACGTACTATCTTTCCGCTCCCCTTGTAAAAGTTAATAATGTTATGTCGCCGGTTTCTCTCTATTTTGTGGTGAACGAATTACTTAGTTTAAATTCCAAATTTAAATCTGTAGTTACATACATGTTTCATCATCAATTTAAGAGCTGTTGCTATTGTCGGTGTAACAGGTGCAACTCCCTCTATCGGCCCCTATCTAAGGCGGCCTCCTTCACCTCCTTATACAACACGACAACGACCCTATCCTCCCCCTTCCTCTTCTTCCTTCTACTTTTCCTTCCAAGATGTTCAATATGAATCTGTCATATTGTTTAAGGTGACCTATCATATAAAGTAAGTTCCTTTTAATCATTGATCAAGACTGAATCATTACAACAGTAAAGGTCCGGCTTAAAGAATTTTATTCTAAAAAAGACACAATAGTCAGACATGAGAACACAATTAAATTTATAATAATTTCTAAATAAATTTATTTTTCATTAAAGGCAAAGAAACAGGTTACAAAGACTTAGATGTTTTTTGAAAATATTACATTTTGTAGGTAGAATATATTTAAACACTAAAGCTATTTAGAGTCTAATTATATCCTACACTAGCACTATCACAAGTTATTTACTTAAGCCTTCACAAACGTTAGAGAATAAAAAAGCATTGTTTATTCTTAATTACATAAATTACTTACATTTCAATTACAAATGATCCTATCCTTTGTAATATTTTATAACATTAAATTAAAAATTAAAAAAACCCCCTACACAATTACTTTCATACCTTTCAAACATGTCTAAGAACACTTGCATGTAAGTCCCCTTTAATACAAAAGAAACTAAATTAAAATCAGTTCATCCATTCGGGAGCTATGATGCCACAGACAGACAGATACACACACACACAGACACGTCAAACTTATAACACCCCTCTTTTTGCGTCGGGGGTTAAAAACGAAATCTAAGTCAACTATTTAAAAACATGGAGATGGGTTTGTAACGAATGTTACAAGTTGTCCCCCAATGTTTGTTTGTAACGAATATGCTCCGAAACTACAGAACCGATTTCAAAAATACTTTCACCATTAGAAAGCTATATTCACCCTGAGTAACATAGGCTATATTTTATCCCTGAAACCACGGGGCGCTGATGCTTAAATTATTATTACTTATACACCCCTATTTTGAAATTATAGGACTTATTAAAATCAGAATATCTGTAGCAGTAACTGAATCCATATATCCAATAAAAATATCAAAAATGATAGTCGATTACTTATCTTTAAAAAATACAAAATAGGTAAATGTCATATTACCAGACGGCATACTCGTACTAGCTATCAAGTATTCTGTGACGTTTCGGGTCGATGACCGCGCTCAGCTGTGTATCGCAGCGTTCGCCTGTTGTTCAGTGTAGAATAAGAATAAAATTCGGCGGGATTTTGAAAAACTTTGACTTATCATAACTTTTTAAATAAAAGCAAAAGAAAATAACTAACTTCACTATTATATTGTCACTCGTCGTTTACATTAGCTGTGTGATTAAGTATTATGTCCAGTAAAACACGAATAAACTTTAAGACTATTTATTGAGCTAAGTAGCAACCATCTTGGTACAAATTAACAATGTGAGTGAGGGAATACAGAAGTACCCTACGTTGGCTAACAATCTTATGTTATAATAAGGTTGGCAAGTACAGGTACCCTCATAATATTAATAAGTACCCTCAATACACAAAACATATAAATTCGTATACACTACATACCTTTCCCCCAAGTATGAACACACAATACAAACATAAATATATAATCAACTTAAAGTAATTTCTGTTTAACTGACATTTATAAACTTAGATTAAAATTTAAATTTAATTAAATCTGTTATTGACAATATTCAATTCATATACATAATTATATTCACCATCAGGTCTACTGTAAGGTGTCTTATTATGGCAACTATTCATTTTATGTTTTAATTTGCCACCAGAGTATCCAGGTTCTGGGTCGGTTGGTATACCTAACATTTCTGCCCATTTGTCCTGACTCGGTATCTCTATAATATCCTGACTCCCTGGACCTTCTTCCCCCTCATCTAATTCCTCATCCCTATAACCATTGTCTCTCTCCCCAGTCTCTGTATGTTCGTCTCCTACCAGTTCCTGTTCCTTTTCTATGCTAGTCATTTTGTTTTTAATCAATTGATCAATATGTCTATTAACAATGACTCCATCTGTAGTTTGTACCCTGAAACTAGTGGGACCGTCCTTATTCACAACTGTCCCTGGTAACCAACGAGGTCCTGAACCGTAATTCCTATACATGACCTTCTGTCCTATGTTCGTCTGTCTGTGCTTTTGCTGTCCGTTTTTTATTATTTGATCCTCCCTTTTACGACATTGTTGATTGTCAGGATGAATAGTATCCAATATTGTACGAAGACGCCTGTTCATTAGCAACTCTGCTGGACTTTTGTTAGTTGCAGTACATGGTGTCGTCCGAAGGCCTAATAACATATTTGGGATTTTTAAATCCCAAGCCACATCGTCCATCTTCCGTAGTTTGTCTTTAACAGTCTGCACCATTCTCTCAGCTAGACCATTCGTCGCGGGATGATATGGTGCTGTTGTAATATGACGAATTTTGTTAGCTTCCAAAAACTGTTTCATTTCTGTAGACACAAATGAAGTTCCGTTGTCAGACACCAATGACTCACATAATCCATGAGTGGCAAAGATCATTCTTAGATGACGTATGACTGTTCCTGAATTCATGTTATTGACGATAAACACCTCAGGCCATCTGGAATACGCGTCAACGAAAATCAAAAATACTTTATTCTGGAATGGTCCTGCAAAGTCAACGTTAACACGAGACCATGGTTTGATGGGAGCGATCCATTCAAAATTAGTTTTAGGTGGCATATGTCTATTTTCTAAACATTTATTACAACTTGCCACTAGTTTCTCAATATCTTCATTTAATTTTGGCCACCACACGTAACTCCTGGCTAATGCTTTTGTTTGTACTATACCACTATGTGTTTTATGTAAAGCCTGTAAAACTATGTTACGCAATGGTGGTGGGACTACCACACGACTACCTAGTAAAATGCAATCATCTTGCAAAGAAAGTTCTAACCGATGTAACCAGTACACGTGCAATTGACTATCCGATACTTTAGCTGGCCAACCACATAGCACATAATGCTTGACCATTCCTAGAACTTTGTCATTTTTAGTAGCTATAGAAATTTGTTTAGAATCAATAGGAAAATCATTAGGTGTTTCGGCCATAAGTAAAATATCACAAAGTTGTGTCTCTGGTTGTTCCGGTAAAGGCTGTGGCCAACGACTTAAACCGTCAGCGTGACCTATTTGTTGTCCTGCTTTATATACTATGTTATAGTTGTGAGAAGTAAGTACTAGAGCAATTCTTGTCAGACGAGGTGACAACACATTAGGTATTGGACGTTTTGGATCAAATATACCAAGTAGTGGCTTATGGTCCGTGATAATTGTAAACGATCGACCCATCAAATAATTATGAAATTTACTAACACCGAACATAATGGCCGTCGCCTCCTTATCTAGTTGCGAGTAACGTCGTTCGTGCGAGTGCAGTGTCCGCGACCCCATAGCCACTGGGCGTTCCTGGCCGTCCTCCATGAGATGTGCTAAAACAGCGCCAACGCCAAATTCTGAACTATCACATGTCAATACCAAGGGTTTGTGCAAATCATAATGTACTAATGTTAAGTCAGATGATAATAACATTTTAGCCGAATCAAAACTATATTGTTCTCTGTCTGTCCACTGCCATGGTTGTGATTTGTCCAGTAACCTATGCAGAGGTTCAAGTACCGTTGCCTTATGAGGTATGAATCTCTCGTAAAAATTATACAAACCTAGAAAAGCCTGCAATTGTCGAATGTCTTTCGGTTCCGGTGTGTTAACAATAGATTCTACTTTACTTGGTGCTGGGTGGATGCCATCTGCGTCTATTATGAAACCTAAAAACTCTACTTTCTCTTTAGCAAACTCACACTTGTCCCCATTGAGACGCAAACCTGCCTTCTCAATTCGTTCTAATACGTCATCTAAACGTCGAGTCATCTCTTTTAACGTCCTACCACTAATAATGACATCATCGATCAATACGGCTACCCCTGAAACTCCTGCAAGTAATGCTGTCATTAAACGTTGAAAAATTCCGGGACTAGCCTTAACGCCGAATGCTAATCTATGAACAGTAAACAGTCCTTTACATGTATTAAGTGTTAAGAGCCGTGCTGTAGTTTCTGTAACAACCACCTGTGTGTACGCGCGATCCAAATCTAATTTTGTAAAAAATCTACCCCCAGCAATTGTAGCGAAGACTTCACTGGCTGTAGGCATCGGATATGTATCCGATTCTGTAGCCTGATTAACGGTGCTCCTATAGTCTCCGCACAACCTAATGTCACCATTCTTTTTTACAATTGGAACTACCGGTGTCGCCCACTCTGAATACGATACTGAACGAAGTACACCTTCACTTACCAAACGATCGATTTCCTTCTCCACCCGGTCCTTGATTGCAAACGGTACCGGTCGAGCTTTTAAATACTTTGGCACCGCATCGGGTTTGAGTTGGATAGTGACTGGGTCCCCTCGGTAGGTACCAAGGCCAGACCTGAATACTTCTTTGTGCTTGTCTATAATATTATTAGTACTAGTCATGTCAATATCAGATATAGAATTAATATTTACACATATATTCAAAGCTTCAAACCAATTCCGACCAACAAGATTTGGTCCTAACCCTTTAGCTACAACTAATATTAATTTACACTTAATGTCCTTATATTGTACACACACGGTAGCTTGTCCAATCACCGATACAGGTGAGTTGTTCCATGTCCGCAGTCGGTTTGTCAACGGACGTAGCGATGGCCGGTTGCGCAGTCGCGTCCACGTGTGCTGATTAACTAAAGAAAAGGCGGCTCCAGAATCCACTTCCATCGTGACGAGTGTATCTTGTAGTAAGATTTGCACTTTGTACGCCGGCACACGAATATGTTCTCCATCCATTGAATAAATGCCATTAAGATGCTCTTCAGGTCTCTCGTCATCTGTATAATTTACCTTAGATCCTGTACTTCTTTTTTTTGCAGTACAAATCTTCTCAATATGACCCTTCTTTTTGCAAAAGTGACATATAGCATTGACAAAACGACACTCGCCTCCGTGTCGATCACCACATCTATAGCATAGTCTGAAATTAGCTTTTACTTTAAATGCGTTTATTTCCATAGGCTCGTGTGTCGACGATGACGTCACTGGGGTAAGCGCGTACTGGGCTCCGGTTGAGTTGGCTTGCATCATGAGCGCGTCCCGCCCGGCGCTCTCCGCGGACAACATCGCGTCCACCACATCTTCGTACCTTAAATTGTCCCTTTTCAGTAGTTCATATTGTAACCTGTTGTCTCTCATCCCGCACACCAGTCTGTCTCGCAACATCCGTTCCAAATTTGAGAAATTGCACGCTGAACTTATTTTTCGTAACTGTGCAATATATTCTGACGCTGATTCGCTTTGAGTTTGATCACGTTTATAAAATTTGTATGACGCAGATATTTCGTTTGGTTTCGGACTAAAATGTCTAGTAAGAATATTTTCTATTTCACAAAATGTCACATCACCCGATTTTCTCGGTGTAATTAACGCGAGCAAAGTTTCAAATACATGAGCACCACACACTGTATAAAAATTAGCCCTTTTGATGGCATCTTCGTAGATACCGTTCGCCTCAAAACAATATTTTAATCTGTCGATGTAATTGTCCCAATTATCCGTTTGTATATTAAATTCGTAAAACTTCACTGATTTATTACGTTCCATTGTTCACTTTTAGCCTGCGTCGCCACTATTATGTCCAGTAAAACACGAATAAACTTTAAGACTATTTATTGAGCTAAGTAGCAACCATCTTGGTACAAATTAACAATGTGAGTGAGGGAATACAGAAGTACCCTACGTTGGCTAACAATCTTATGTTATAATAAGGTTGGCAAGTACAGGTACCCTCATAATATTAATAAGTACCCTCAATACACAAAACATATAAATTCGTATACACTACATTAAGTATCTCGAATTCAAAATAGGGGTGTATAGTCTGAATATTTGAGGCAAATATATCATATTAAATTAATAATTTATAATAAAATTCAATTGTATTACAGGTATGGAATTACAAGTTGAGAAGATGTTTGTTCACACTACTCGGACACTTGGATTACATCAGAACCACATTCTTCCACCATGAGTATCCGTGGATATTGAGCGCTTCCGATGACCAGGTGAGACCATCATTCTCATCTAAATATGTATAACTCAAAGGTTACTGACTGACTGACATAGTGATCTATCAACTCACAGCCCAAACCACCGACGGATCGGGTGGTTAAGTAGAACAACAGCTACAAAGGAGTCGGCAGATGTAGTTTATCTTTATTAATTTGAGACGTCGGAACCCGACTTACGCGAATTTGACTTACGCGGCTCTCTTCGTACCTCCTATCGCGTAAGTCCGGGGTATTACTGTAGTATAATTTTGTGTACATAACTAAAGTTTTCCGTGATCACAGATTCTTTATAGAATCCGAAACGTCAGAAAATGACAAATATCTATCTAAATATAATCCAATATAACCACGACAAAAACCCGTTATAGTTTTATTTAAATTGTGTCTTGATGATGAATGAATGCCTTTGTTGAACAGACAATAAGAATATGGAACTGGCAATCTCGACAATGCATCAGCGTGCTCACCGGGCACAATCACTACGTGATGTGCGCACAGTTCCACCCAAGTGAAGATCTGTTGGTATCCGCCTCTTTGGACCAGTCAGTCAGGGTTTGGGACTTCTCGGGGCTGCGCAAGAAGAGCGTGGCTCCTGGACCCTCTGGGTTGGCCGAACATCTGAGGAATCCACAGGCTACTGACTTGTTTGGACAGGTTGGTTTACTCAAATTTATTGATCTATATTTTAATATTATATATTGCCCATGATGTGTCCGTCAATGGCGAAAAACTTGGTTTAATTAATTTTGGTGATGTATTCCGAATTTTGTTTTAAACATCCTGACCAACAGTATTTTAGGTGTAAGTTTCGGACGGGACATTTTCACTTCACTTCATCACTACATAGTATAAAATAAAGTCGCTTTCTCTGTCACTATGTATGCTTAGATATTTTAAACTACTCAACGGATTTTGATGTGGTTTGTTTAAATAGATAGAGTGGTTCAAGAGGAAGGTATTTACCAGAATTTTATGCCCGCATTCTTACGGGAGTGGGAACTACGCGGGGCGCTGCTAGTATGTATTATTAAACTGACCAGTTTTGTTTAAAGAGTATCTAGAGTCTTATAGTTTCAGACTTCCCCTCACTTAGACACATTGAAACTACATATTAGGGGAAACCTTTACCCCTAGATTAAAGTTTATTATATAAAATTCTTCTTCTTTTCGTGTCAGTGGTTTTGTTCGGCCAATTATCTAAACGTTGTCTGCACAGCGGTTTGTTAGTATTATATACTAAGTTTCCTGTGACATAATAGAACAAGCAATTCCCTTTGCAGGCGGATGCCGTGGTCAAACATGTTCTGGAAGGCCACGACCGCGGCGTCAACTGGGCTTCGTTCCACCCGACACTGCCTCTCATCGTGTCAGCGGCTGATGACAGGCAGGTCAAACTGTGGAGGATGAACGATGCTAAAGTAAGTTTGACGACCTAGATAACAGTGGTCACCATGCCGGGCTATAAGGTTGCGGGTTCGATTCCTGTGCGGGTTGAATATTTATGGGGACAAATATTTATCTCGGTCTGGGTGTGTGTGTGTATGTGAATGAGTGTGTGCGTAGTTTCTGATACCCTAGTTATGAGTTTCGAACTTAGGGGTCGGTTTCTATAATGAGATGTAGTGAATGATTATGTTATAGAGTCACAATATTTTCTGTGCCGGTGACAGCGTCGCTGTAATCGCATCTTTTGGTTGTCAGTGTATTGAAAATGTATCCAAGTCTAAATGACAATAGTAGCTTGATAGCTTCCAATTTTGGCCGCCGGCACAGAAAAGATTGTAACTCAATAATATATAGATTGTGTCTCAATATGTATGTTTGACTGTCCAGGCATGGGAAGTGGACACATGTCGCGGGCACTACAACAACGTGTCGTGCGTTCAATTCCACGCGCGTCACGAGCTGATACTGTCCAACAGTGAAGACAAATCTATACGAGTATGGGACATGACCAAACGCACCTGTTTACATACGTTCCGGAGAGAACATGAAAGGTAATAATTATTCAATATTATACTCTAACGGCCGTTCCCAATATCCGATCTATCTAAGATCTTGTTAGTCAACGGATACAAAACTCTGTGTATCCCTACTAATATTATAAATGCGAAAGTAACTCTGTCTGTCGGTCTGTCTGTTACCTTTTCACGGCTAAACTACTGAACCGATTGACTTGAAATTTTGTACAGGGGTAGCTTATAATTCAGACATGTGTATGATTCTTTACACAGATGACTAAGAAAGTATAATTTCGATGCCTTGATTGAATTGTACTTAGTGTATGTGAGTCCAATGATAACATGAGTAGTACTGAGTCGCATCCGAGAGATGCCAGGGGTTGGCTGAAAATGAGCGTTGAATACAGCTTCAACACATGCTGAGCCAATACCTTATCGACACAAAACAAAAACAAAAATTAAGTGTATTATTTATTTATTTATTTCCTGCTTATACATGTTGTTATACAAGTAGGTGACTTAATGTATATAATACAGAGGTTAGTATCAACATGCACCCTGTAAGGGCACAGCTTAAGAATTATTTATACAATTATAATAATAATGTTTACAAATTATTTTTAGTTATCAAAATTTAATTGTGTATTGTTTTGTGTTTGTGTCGAATAAACGATTTTTCTTTCTTTCTTACTTTATAGATACTGGGTGTTGGCATCCCACCCAACACTAAACCTGTTTGCCGCCGGCCACGACGCCGGCATGATACTATTCAAACTGCAAAGAGAACGACCTGCGATGGCCATACACAACAATATACTCTTCTATATCAAAGATCGGTAAGATATCTATACATTTTTTTTTAATGATGATGTAATTTCCGAATCGGTGGTAGAATCAATTTTGACGTTCATAAGTGCCTCATTGAGGCCTTAACTGAATAAAGGATTTTTGACTTTGACTTTAAATTTATTAGAGTAAACAAACAGTATTAAATATTGATATCTTTGATTTAGACGAACACTACACATTGAAATAAAACACTTAAACGGATTTTTGTCGTGTTTGTATTTTGGTTAACAGTTTTTCAGTATTAAAGTGTAGATAAACATAAAATTAAGTAAGTAGTAAAGGTATTAACTATAATACCAAGTACGTTTACCACAGATTACAAATACTTATATATCCTTACTAATATTATAAATGCGAATGGAACTCTGTTTGTCTTACATTTAATGTTGTATGAAATAAATGTGTGTCGAAATAAAACAGTTAAACAGATTTTTGTCGTGGTTGTATTTTGATTTACATATTCACAACCACGTCAAAAATCCGTTTAAGTGTTTTATTTCAATGTGTAGTGTTCGTGTAAATCAAAGATATCAATAAATGTGTGTCTTTAATTGTATAGCTACTCTATCGCATTAGGTCTTTAACCTGTAATAATAGATGTAAGTGGATGAAAATCTTATATATAAAATTCTCGTATCACAGTTTTCGTTGCCATACTCCTCCGAAACGGCTTGACCGATTCTCATGAAATTTTGTGAGCATATTCAGGAGGTCTGAGAATCGGCCAACATCTATTTTTCATCCCGAAATTCCTACAGGAACGGGAACTACGCGTGTGAAATCGCGGGGCGCAGCTAGTAAATATGTATATAAAATTGTCTTGAGAAATAATGTCAAAAACAAAGCATTTTATTTATTTTAGATATCATGTTTTTAGTAACATTAACTGCTTAAGACATACACAATCGGTTTCTAGATAGAAATTATGAACATTATTTTTTCAAAACTTCCGGGTTCGATTCCCGTAGTGAGTAATAGCTTTTTTCTAAATCTATGAATGCAGTATCTATTTTAAAAAAAAATCGATGACGTGGTTTCCAAGTACATATCTTTGCATCTCCTATAGTTTTAGATTTCCCCCCACTGACCATTCTATTTGGGCCACCCTGTATATGTTTGATCCATATTATAATTTGTTTGCAGTCAACTCCGTAAATTGGACATGCAGACGAATCGCGACTCGCCAGTGATGCAAATCAAAGGGGGAGGACGTCATCAGCCTCACAGGTGAGTCACATGTTTAAAATAAATAAATCGTTATTCCTGAGTGTTCGTGAGATGATGTAGTAATAGTTATTTATGGTACAAGCGAGGTAATCATCAATACGCGCGTGTACCATACAACGTTTTTCAACACACTTGCGAAGAAATTAATAATAAAATATCATTTTTCGCTAATAAATAAACTGTTTTTCTATTCGCGCGCATCCAACACAACAATGGTGATCGGCCATAGATTAAAAGACTATACTTATTAAAAAAAAACGAATGAATGAATGAATGAAATCGACCATAGACCTACCAAAAGTAAGGCAACATAGTTGAAGTTTGTTTTTAAAATGTATGGACAAGACTTTCTTTGGTATCGAAACTTTTTTAAAAATAAAGTAATTAAAAAAAAATCTATAACTCACTTGTGAATAAAACGGGTCATTATTCAACTGATTTTGCACAAATAAGAGCCCCTTTATGAGCAAGTCTGTTAAAATAGTTATTTTCATCCCACTAGCTCGGAAAGTATGTTTTTAATCTCCGATATCTGGGGGTAAAAGTCGATTTTAATCTCAAGAGTGGAAAGTATCGGGGTCGCTGTGACAGGCCATGCAGGACCCAAGGCATTTTCGATAACTGGGAGTAAAAGTCGTTTTTGCGCTCTAGAGGTTAAAGTAAAATTGAATTTAGAACATCGTGGGCACTAAGTGTGATGATGTTTTGGATTCATAAACTGTCATACAATTTTTTTTTATTTCAAATTCAAATTCGGAACCTTATTGGTGTACAAGACTTACTTTTTTTTTAAATTACGTTGCCCGTGATATTTTCTTTTCATTTAATATTGTGATTTTATGTTTCCATTTAGTAATTTCCTCGCTTAGGGGGGATGAAAAATAATGTGTTGCACTCGAGTGCAAACAATTTTTAACCTTGTGCTCCTTTGAGTCCTTCGCTGACGCTCAGGATTCTTATTTTGAATCCCTCGCTGCGCTCGTGATTCAATTTTAGAAAACTGCACTCTTGTATAACAAATAACTATTGTTATACAAGAGTGCAAAGTTGCTTTTTAACCGGGGCTCCAGTTGAGGACCGAGCCAGCGAAGGACTCAAAGGAGCACAAGGTTAAAAATTGTTCACATTATTTTTCATCCCCCCTAAGCGAGGAAATTACTAAATGGAAACATAAAACAATCACAATATTAAATGAAAAGAAAATATCACGCGCAAAGCAATTTAAAAAATAAGTAAGTCTTGTACACCAAGAAGGTTCCGAGTTTGAATTTTAAATAAAAAAAAGTTGTATGATAGTTTGTGAATTCAAAACATCATCACATTAGTGCACACGATGTTCTAAATTTAAATTTACTTTAACCTCGATAGAGAGTAAAAACGACTTTTATTCTTATTACTTTTACTCCCAGTTATCGAAAATGCCATGGGTCCCGCACGGCCTGTCATAGCGACCCCGATACTTTCCACTCTTGAGATTAAAATCGACTTTTACCCCCAGGGAGAGGATTAAAAACATACTTTCCGATCTAGTGGGATGAAAATAACTATTGTTTACCAGCGCGGCGTCTCCGTGTGTAGCGTGTGCTAGACGTGTTGTAGCCGCGCGCGATCGGAGCGCGGTGGATCGTCCGGTGTGGGCCCAGCTATAGAGATTGAACGTTGAAGTGTTCTGCACTATATACATTGTCTAACCTTGGTATTTGTCCGTGCTGTTGTAGCATGTCGCTGAACCACGCGGAGTGGTGCGTGCTGGTGAACTGGCGCGTGAACGAGACGAGCTCGTACGAGCTGTACGGCGTGCCGCGCGAGGCGGGCGAGGCGGCGCCCGACCCGCAGCGCGGACTGGCGCATTCGGCTGTGTGGGTCGCGCGCAACCGCTTCGCCGCGCTCGACACCGCCTCGCAGGTACACACACTACCGCCACATCGACACACGACCACATACAATACCGCAACAGTCAACCACATACACTGTACCCCTAAGGCCCTTCGTCGCTGCGTTAAGCGTACGCACGGCGCGGATGCCCGACGCGGGTGTCGCGTGTTCCGTCGGCCGTTCGCACGCAGCGCTGCTCCTACATATCTTTCGAAACATACACCCGCGGGCGTCTACGCCGTGCGCCCGCTTCACGCAGCGAAGGCCCATAAATGTGTCGGACGTGACGGACTGACAGTTACACCGTAATTACCAACTATAGTGCCACAAACATATTAGGGGTTCCATTCCGTTAACTATAATGCTGTGATAATGCTACTCAAATGTATTTTAGTATCAACATTATGGCCGGTTTTTTGACATTTGTTGTCATTAAATGACATCAAAGACCACTGAGACACCATAGCCACATTAATAGATTTTAGTAGAATACCAAATTTCTGAAACTTATGGTGTCTCAATATCAACACAATGTCTGATTAAATAATATCAAATAGTGGACTCGACCCCTTGTTCCGGTGGACAAAATTGAAATCTAATACCGTCATTTTTACTATAATGTCATTTTTATGCCTTTTCGTTACATTGATAAAACCATCACAACTAAAATGCGATTACAGCGACAGAAATGTATGTGGCACTGTACACACGCATATCTATACTAATATTATAAAGAGGAAAGATTTGTTTGTTTGTTTGTTTGTTTGTTTGTTTGTAATGAATAGGCTCCGAAACTACTGGACCGATTTCAAAAAATCTTTCACTAATGGAAAGCTAATTTATCAGTGCGTGACATAGGCTATATTTTATCCCCGTAATCCCACGGGAACGGGAACTACGCGGGCGAAACCGCGGGGAGCTACTAGTTACTTATAACTTCACAAAAATATTACTTTACAGCAACTAGTAATAAAGAACTTGAAGAATGAGGTATCAAAGAAGATTTCGACGCCGAACTGTGACGAGATCATGTACGCCGGTACCGGTATGTTGCTGCTTCGAGAGCCGGAGTGTGTGCAACTGCTTGATGTGCAACAGAAGAGGACTATTGCTTCGGTGAGGGCACATACATATTATACAAAAATTTCACAGATAGCTAATGTTATATTCTGACTGTACATCTCAAAGAACAAGTTACTCTTTCAAGCTACCTTCAACTAACTAACTACTTCACCACCAAGAAGAAGGTGTATTTTTTTGAGGTGTAGCGTCAGAGAAAAGGTTTCCCCGCTTGGTAATGCTCACTTTAGTATGTCAAACAAGGGACCTTTTATCTGTCAATCAAGGTACACTGACTGTACACTTGCGAAGAAATTCTAAATTAGTGTGTGAAGTCGGCCAACCACACTTGGCCTGTGGTTTTCCAAGAACTGATGGCATAAGTCAGATGTAGATAAACCTTCTGTTTGAATATATCTAGTTATTGATGAAAACAGCAATTACATACAGTTCAAATCACGTTCAGAAGTATCATTAATATTTAAGAAAAATATTTAACGGCAAATTTCGTATAAAGAGTTACGTAGATTTTTGTATCGAGCCCGTTTTGATTTTTCATGGTACCACTTAACCCCTTCACCTTAACATATTAAACGCGATAGTAACTTCTATAATAACCCTTATCCCTTTCGCAATACAGGTGAAAGTCCAAAAATGTCGTTACGCTATCTGGAATAGCGACATGTCCCTAGTAGCTCTACTTGCCAAGCACACAGTGACACTATGCACTAAGAAGTTGGAACAGCTGTGCACGGTGACTGAGGGAGCGCGAGTGAAGTCGGGGGCGTTCGACGATGCGGCCGCACAACCGGTCTTCATTTATACCACCACTAATCATATCAAGTACTGTTGTAAAGATGGGTAAGTTAAGTCTTAATACATTTTACCCGTGTAGTTCTCTTTCCCGTGGGATACCGGAATAAAATATGATCATCGAACCGAGCCGCCATAGTAATTGCCACAGAATACTTGATAGTTAAGAGTGTCGTCTGGTGGTTACAAAATATTTATTTAGTATTTTTAAAAATCGACAATATTTTTTGATACTTTTATTGAATACATGGGTTCAGTTACGGCTGCAGATGTTTTAATTTGACCTGTAATTTCAAAATAGTGGCGTATAAGTATATCTCGCAAGACATTAGATTGTTAGTTTTGACTACTAATCACCAGTAACCCTGTATATTGTTTTGATACCTTAGATGCAAGTTACGAACTTAGTTATAATTTATTTAATGTTATGATTGTTTGTGGTTAGCGAGTACGGCATAATCCGCACGCTGGACGTGCCGGTGTACGCGGTGCGCGTGGTGGCGAGCGAGGCGGGCGCGCGCGTCGTGTGCCTCGACCGCGACTGCCGGCCCAAGGTGCTCAACATCGACCCCACCGAGTACAGGTCAATATACAAACACAAACACGAACCACACTAACCATACCAACCACACTGACCACACGAACCCCACGAGCTACACTAACCACCCTGACCACAATGACCATAGTGACCACAATGACCATAGTGACCACAATGACCATAGTGACCACAATGACCATAGTGACCACAATGACCATAGTGACCACAATGACCATAGTGACCATAGTGACCACAATGAGCACATGAACAACACTGACCACACTGACCACACTGACCACACGAACCACACTGACCACACGAACCACACTGACCACACGAACAACACTGACCACAATGACCACACGAAACACCAAAACAAACACTGTAGGCGTCTTTAGTGTTAAAATATTTGTTGAAAACAGATTCAAACTGGCGCTGGTGACCCGACAGTACGACCAAGTGTTGCACATGGTGCGCACCGCTAAACTGGTCGGCCAGAGCATCATATCGTACTTGCAGGAGAAGGGTGAGTTCAATATATTCATTTTAATTGCAAAACCCATCACAATTAGAAATACGATAAAGGTTCGGAAGAAAAAAAAATGCACTGCACAAGTTTTAAGTCGTTTGACTTTCATACGTACTCATATGAGGCATGCGTAACTAGATAAACTGATGTATCTGTACGGTCGAGGAAAACATTGTGAGGAAATCTGCACACACCTGTGAAGAAATTCTTAGGTTGTATGCTCCGTGACCCGCACTCGATCAGTTTTGACTAAGGCTTAGGTCTGATCGACCTAAGAGTCTTCCCACATTTATCGACGCGGGATCGGCTTAAGCCTCTCAAAAAAGCCTTTATGTCATCGAAATAAGTGTTACTAATACTGTTCGCTCGACTCGGCTCGGACGACGCGATGCGACGCCGGCCGACGACGAACATCCTTATTTCGTTGACATTAACTGCCTTATTTGCGTTGCTTAGTCTGGTTTAACAAAACTTAAACATTTGACACCTTGTCAGTCAAATCTGTCACTTTGACAGTATTCAAACTTGATTGTAAAACCTGGTTTAGTGCTAAACCAGACTAAAGATATGGAAGTAAGGCTTTTTTGACCGGCCTAAGCCGATTCGGCGTCGATAAATGTGGGGAGACCCTAACTCAGGGGAGCCAGAGGTGGGAACATGTATGAGCTGATGATGATGTCGATGTGCGGGTGTCAGGATACCCGGAGGTGGCGCTGCACTTCGTGAAGGACGGGCGCACGCGGCTGGCGCTGGCGCTGCAGTGCGGCAACATCGAGGTGGCGCTCGACGCCGCCAAGAGCCTGGACGAGCCCGCCGCCTGGGACCAGCTCGCCGCCGCCGCGCTCGCCGCCGGCAACCACCAGGTCGGGGACAACATTCACTACATCCAGGGCCGGATTTAAACTCAATGCCGCTCCTGGGCACCAGAAAAAAGTCCGCCCTATTACTAGAATTTTACTTTTCACTTTCAAAATTTTTCCGCCCTAAAACATTTGCCGCCCTGGGCACTTGCCCCGACTGCCCCTAGTGTAAATCCACCGCTGACTACATCATCTCGTTACACTAACTGACCCCTAAGTTCGAAACTTTTATCTAGGGTATCAGAAACTTCCAGTGACGGATTAAGACTACATGATGCCCTATGCAATCCAAGCCTTTGGGCCCCCAGGGCTGTAGTTAGAGACGAAAAAAAAAACCTAAGTACTACTTAGTGCATTTGTCATTTCAAGCATAGCTACGACGACCCTAGGGCCCCTATCCTTATATCAACTAAGAGTTTTTGGTGCCCCTTCTAGTGTTTTCTGGTGCCAACAGACGTGATGCCCATAATTTGATTAAGGGTTAATCCGAGACTGGACACTACACACACACTCATTCAGACACACACCTAAATATGTAAGTACATAAATAATTTTATTTCAGATCGTAGAAATGTGCTACCAACGTACAAAGAACTTCGACAAGTTATCGTTCCTGTACCTCATAACCGGTAACCTGGACAAGTTGAAGAAGATGACCAAGATAGCGGAGATCAGAAAGGATGTGTCGGCTCAGTTCCAGGGAGCCTTGTTACTGGGGGATGTACAGGAGAGGATAAAACTGCTGAAGAACGCTGGACAGGTTAGATTTTGATGTTTTTGCACAAGCACTCACAGAAATGCAACAATCTTAGTGTTCTGGCTCATGCAAGTGCTAAGTATCTAAATCTATTAGTCTGACTTTCAGAGTTACGTTGAAGGCATTTTACCTCAGGGTTTTTGACAGATAAAAAACAGTTTATGACAGGAAATATCAAACCACGTGTACTGGCTGAAACTGACTGAAAAGTTAGGCCATCTAATTTAGATTCCATCGGCCGTTTTCTTTAGATTTAGATTTCGTTGTTAAAATTTTAATTTGCTTAGCTTATAAACTATGCAAACACTAAAATATAATTTAATTAGTATGAGTAATACAACGTTATATTTCCCCAGTTGTCTCTGGCGTACTTGACGGCGATAAACCACAAACAAGAAGAGGAGGCTGCCGAGCTGCGCGCGGCGCTGGAAGCCAACAACTTGCCCATCCCGGAACCGAACCCCGACGCGGTGTTCCTGCGGCCGCCGCTGCCTGTGCTGCGTGCGCAGGGCAACTGGCCGCTACTCGCTGTTTCCAAGTCAGTATTGTTCTGAGGGCTGATTTTTCCATCGCCAGATAACTTTATTCGAGGAATCATTTTCAAATATTGACAATTATTGAAATAAAAAATTAAATAAAAAAAATAAATAACCCCCAACATAATTACTTTCAAACCCCCATAACTTTTAAACGGGTCAACCGATTTTCATCAAACATGTCTAAGAACACACGCACGTAAATCCCATTTAATAAAAAAAAAACTAAATTTAAATCGGTTTATCCGTTCGGGAGCTATGATGCCACAGACAGAGATACACACACACACACATACGCACACAGATACGTCAAACTTATAACACCTCTCTTTTTGCGTCGGGGGTTAAAACTGTCAAACATAAATTTTATTACTCGAATAAAAGTTATCTGACGATGGAAAAATCAGCCATATTTTATTTATATCCATAGCATAACATGGCTGTGGTGGAAAGGCATCCGAATGCTAGTCTCAAACGAGACATACTGTGCCTTATTTTAGTTCTAACTACTATGGCATCGCGGTTTGATTAGCATAAATACGAATCCTCCCATCCTCCATCCCCTAATACACCACCAATGTATGTCGAATTAATCAATTAGCCACGCTGAATTTAACATAATATATTTAGACCGAGAAGTGATGTAGTGTAATACAATCGGTATGTTTTCTATTGTGTAGGAGTTTCTTCGAGGTGTCTGGCGCAGCGGGCGCGGGCGACGCGGGCGGCGCGCTGGCCGACGAGCCGCTCGAGGCCGCCGGCGCCTGGGGCGACGACGACGATATACTGCTGGAGAACAAGGTACAGTTTATTAGCATAAAAGGAGGTTAAAAGTATTATAATAGTAAAGACATCATTAGCTCACTCCAATCCACACTGCCAGTAGTAAAAACGCAAGTGTTACCCCGTAAAATCTTTATTAATATTATCTTCTATATCCTGTAGGAGGAAGTCGGCGGCGGCGAGGAAGCTAACGAAGACGCGTGCGACGACGGCGGGTGGGACGTCGGGGATGAGGACCTGGAACTGCCCGAGGAACTCATACCTGTGTCCGGTAATATAACTACCAATATAGTTCAACTTATGAGTTTTAATTATTTTATACGGGTTATGAAAACTATCAAAACTAGCAATCATACATTTCCGCTACAGTGTAGTCAGTACGCAATCTTCGCTCAACGATCTTATAGTTCTCATTCAGTAGACTCAAACTCCCTTAGTGGGGTCACATATAAGCTGATGTTACCTGACTTACTGACCTATCGTGTTATATGTCCAGCGGTCAGACATAACACCCGTCTGGTGGGCAGCTGCTCGACGGTTGTAGTCGGGCTCTCGTATACATAGTCAATTGCACTGTAAATTTCGCTTGCGCGATTCAGGACTCTTTAGTTTATTTCCCTCAGTTGCGGATAGATGTCACCACAAGAGTAAGCTCCCCATCAATGGTTTCACATATAAGCTAATGATACCTGACTAACTAATGTTGTTGTATGTCCAGTGGCCATTGAGAACTGACTGACTGACCTATCATATACTTCCAGCGGATATTGACGGCGGCGCGGAGGCGTCCTCGTTCTTCGTGGCGCCGACCCGCGGGCCGCCCGCCGCGCTCCAACACAAGCTCAAGTCTGCGCACGATCACGTCACCTTAGGACAATTTGAGGTCGCTTGCAGGTGGGTGCATACATAAATATACACACACACCTTCACACACAATTTACAGTCTTCGTATAGTCACCAAGTTTTCTATACCGGTGACAGCGTCGCTGTAATAGAATCTTTTGGTTGTCAGATGATTGTCAGTGTAATCGAAATGTATCCAATAGTCAACATGACCATAGGAGCTTCCAATTTTGACCGCCGGCATAAAAAACTTGGTGATTTTGTAACGCTGACAGCGTTTACATGCGTCTCGTGTCATTTTCCATTTACTGCATAGTTTCATCATTACTTACATACTTATGGTGCATAAATCAGTTTTCATTGGCCGGGTAGCCCCCGCCCCCCGCGGGCCCCGCGCCCCGTGTGAGTTCCCAGTGGAGTCGGCCGGGGCCACCCGGCTAGTAAGCATTCGATACAGCCAGTTTCGACCTAATTATCGCCCAGTTCCCTGACCTGTACGACTAAGGGCCTATTACACGACCTTCAAGTAACGTTACTCACCAAGTAAAGTTAGTTTTGTCTCTTTCTAATTTTATGTCAAATGACAAAGACAAAACATGTCTGTAAGATTAGTACTCGGAACGTTACTTGAAGGTGGTGAAATAGGCCTTAAATGTAGGGATGATAGAGGAAGGGATATTTTATCGGTATCTTGTCTCTGCAGACTGCTAAACGAGCAAGTAGGCGTAGTTAACTTCTCCCCTTACTGCGCCCTGTTCGTCCGTATGTGGGGCGGCGGGCGCGTGTGGTTCTCGGCACTCGGCGCTCTGCCCGCGCTGCCCGCCGCGCTGCACCGCAACTGGAGCGAGGCCAGCGGCCGCGACCTGCTGCCTGTACTCAGTATGTATACATAACCTAATCATATACATCATATCATTGTAGGAACTGACCCCTAACTAAGTTCGTCACTTGTGTCTAGGGTTACAGAAACTACGCACACACTCATTCACACACACACAAACCGACACAAACATTTATAGTTCACACAAATATTCACCCCGCACCGGAATCGAACCCGCAACCTTACGGATAGCAGTCTGGCATGGTGACCACTTTCCCATCGAGGTCGTCAAAAACAGACCCCTAATCTAGTTCCAAACGTGTATCTAAAAAACTACTGTATCGATTTAGATTAAATTTTGTACAAATGTTCTTAATGACTATGAATAACAAATAAGATACTTTTTATCCTGAAATTCCCATAGGATTGGGATACACGTGGATAAAACCGCGGGGCGCTGCTAGTCTGTCATAAATCTATGTAAAATGACGGACTATTCAAAGTTTTTACGGGTTTATATCCATAGAATAGCTAGATTAATAAAACGTCAGTTTATTTGAACGCAATGACAAGACTAATTTGTTTTTCTTAAGATGACATTACATAATTATACTTAACTGCAATATTTTATGATAGATGGCGCTTGTAGGTTTATTTTATGTTAATACCTATAGAATTTTAACAAAGATCATAGACAGATCGAATATTAAGAACAGCTATAAGTTTACACCTGTATCTAAACCTATTTACTTCTCTTACAGCGTTAAAACTTAACGACCTAGTAACACAGCTACAGCAATGTTACCAGTTGACTACGGCCGGTAAATTCACAGAGGCAGTAGAGAAATTACAAAGTATCGTACAATGCGTCCCGTTGTTACATGTCGATACCAAACCCGAGTTGTCTGAGGCACAACAACTGTTGAGTATATGTAAGGAATACCTGCTTGGACTGCAAATGGAAACTGCTAGGAAAGGTTTGTGTATATATATATTATTTGTCATGTATTTTCCAACTCACGGGACTATATAAGAAGTCCCGGTCTTTTGAAAGGCTAGTATGGGGCCACTCAACACACGGAAGCCCTTTGACATTATTCTGGGAATATCGGGCTATAAGATAGTCTTTAGATAGGAAATTATTCTGGGAATATCGGGCTATAAGATAGTCTTTAGATAGGGAATTATTCTGGGAATATCGGGCTATAAGATAGTCTTTAGATAAGGATTTTGACTGGGTAAGAAGATAGTCTTCTGTTACCTAGGTAAAAAAAACATTTTGACAAATATTAGACTCTTATTTTTTATCTAACTAACAAAAACTACATTCATATCAGATGTAGTACTTCTCTTTCAATTTTGTCTTTATTTTAATTGTTAACATACCCAATAAACAACATTAAAAATTACAAAAAAACATTACAACTTCCAGGTATGCCAAAAAACACACTAGACGAACAGAAACGTACGTGCGAAATGGCTGCTTACTTCACCCACTGCAAGCTACAGCCCGTCCACCAGATCCTCACCCTCCGCACCGCACTCAACATGTTCTTTAAGCTAAAGAACTTCAGAACGGCAGCTTCATTCGCCCGGAGATTGTTAGAACTTGGCCCGAGACCAGAGGTAGCGCAGCAAGCGAGGAAGATCCTCCAAGCATGCGAAAAGACACCCACTGATGAACACCAAATACTCTACGATGAACACAATCCTTTCAACATCTGTGGTATAAGTTATAAGCCTATATACAGAGGGAAACCCGAAGAGAAATGCTCCCTATGTGCCGCTAGCTTCATGCCCGAACACAAAGGCAAGTTATGTCCAGTCTGCGGTGTAGCTGAAATAGGTAAAGATGTACTAGGACTTAGAATCTGTCCGCTACAGTTCCAGAGATAAAATATTATGTATTTTATGTATGTATTTGTATGTAATGAAAGATTTATGTTTGTTTGATGTAATTTTGATAATAATTATAGTATTATGTATGATACAGTATGGAGATAACTGTATTTCATTTGGGATATGAAACTGATTATACGTCATATAAATGTATTGTGAATAATTATATACTTTCATTTATCATCTCATTATAGTAACTGACCCCTAACCAAGTTCGAAACTTGTATCTAGGGTATTAGAAACTACGCACACACTCATTCACACACACCCAGACCGAGATAAACGAATACGAATTTAGACTACCTAGCTGAACTAACTTGTTTACTTTTCAATTTCGGTCAATTTATTTATTATTAGTATATAATCAACTAATTGTGTGTGATGTTTTAATCCCTGCTTTTTTAGTTCTACATAACATAATCATTCACTCCATCATCTCATTACTGTAACTGACCCCTAACTAAGTTCGAAACTTGTGTCTAGGGTAGACGTATAATAAGTTTCTATACCATCATTTCCATTTAAATTCCTAAGTACTTATTACGTTCTATATCGAAATATGGTGCTGCGAAGTGTAAAAACAATAAAATAAATATATCGCAGTTTTCGATATAATTTATTTACAATAAGTTTACATTGTATTTCATTGACATAAATATAAAAAATGTTACGCGTCGCCTCGTTTCGTTTCATTTTTCCTGTAATGTAAAAATATTATGTATTAGTTTTAATTTTGTAATTATCTATAAAAATAAATGTGATTATTCAAAATCTTAAATTTACAGTGATTGGTTTGATATTTTAAGCCATATTCAGTTAAAATTGTTTTTTAATTAACTAGTAAAGTGTCCGAATGTATGTCCTTTTGTATGAACGATTTGGGTAACCTAGTTTCAAAGATAGAACGCGATTATGGATAAGATAGAACAGCTCATTATACCACGCGACTTTATCGCGAGTGAAACTGCGAGGCACATCTAGTATTTAATTACTTTAATTAGATTTTTAAACACTAATATTCCTCCTAAGTAAATATTATACAATCAAAATGACACACTAAACTTCGCCTTAAATTTACTAAAAACGCGTCATGAAACCCACCTGTTATTATTATTAAGCATATCCTGTATTTCGTCGAATGTTTTCCCCTTGGTCTCGGGTAACAATGTAGCCGAGAATATGAAGCCGATGCCGCAGCACACAGCTAGTATCCAGAACGCCGTGTAAATACCGTATGACGCTGCTACGTCGCGGAAGAATCTAGAAAGAGTAGATGTGGACTTTAATATAAGGAACGTAAGGTTCAAATTAGTTTGTAGATTTTGTATGTGTTTTAGACTAAATTCGACTAATTTGATCGAGTCTTGAGATTATTTGAAAGTTGTGTTGTAGTTTTACCAATTGTGATAATTTTAGTAATATCGTTAGACAAAATTGGACCAATTTCGAAGAATTTTACATATCTCTACAAAGTTTAATCACACACACGGATCGTGGAAAATTACTACCAAAAAACAAAAAATAAAAAATAAGAACTTTTGTAGTAATTTTGATGTGTAAAACAATATTTTCCATCCCTTTTATGATTCCAGAGATATTGCGTTTGAACGCATGTTCGTAGCGATAAATAGGGTTATCTGTGGCTATGTATACATCTTATATATAAAATTCTCGTGTCACAGTTTTCGTTGCCATACTCCTCCGAAACGGCTTGACCGATTTTGATGAAATTTTGTGAGCATATTCGGTAGGTCTGAGAATCGGCCAACATCTATTTTTCATCCCGGAATTCCCACGGGAACGGGAACTACGCGTGTGAATCCGCGGGGCGCAGCTAGTATACATATATATCTTTAAATCTATACACCCTTATTTTGAAATTGCGATACCTTATCTCACAGCTAATGTAAATTAGGGTTAACAATATAATAGTGAAGTTAGTTTTTTTCTTTTGCTTTTATTTAAAAAGTTATGATAAGTCAAAGTTTTTCAAAATCCCGCCGAATTTTATTGTTATTCTACACCGAACAACAGGCGAACGCTGCGATACACGGCTGAGCGCGGTCATCGACCCGAGCCGTCACAGAATACTTGATAGTTAGTGTGCCGTCTGGTAATACGGCATTTATTTAGTATTTTTTAAAGATAAGTAATTGAATATCATTTTTGATATTTTTTTTTGTATACAGGGTGTCCCGTAAGTAGTGGACCAACGGGATGTGGGGGATAGGGGAGACCGTTACCTACCGGAATCACCAAAATTTATTGTCCTAGGCCTCATAGTTTTGAAGTTATAACGTTTTTTAGTAAGTAGGTGAAATTATCGTACTATGTGCACATTTTTCTTAATTCTACAAAATCTATTACTTATTTTGATGTTATTTTTATTCAAGGGCGTTAAGAATACATAGGTTTTTGTAATTTAAATCATTTTTTAGTGTAGTTATCATTAACATTAAAATTAATCAACAAAACAAGTGCAATTGTTAAATTTCAAAATATTCTAAGTGGTATTTGAGCTGAGCTGGTGTAAAAAAAATGTATGCCTTGTGGCACTTTATTTTAAAAACATCTACATATCACAAGGATTACAAAAACGTATAACACTGTGGTTTCAAATGAGTAGTTTTTTTATTTTAACTAATATCAACGTAAAAGGGAACTTTTGAGAGAAAACAAAAATTCATTGCTAATTATGGAAATTCGTTTATTACTCAATTTATTTTTACATTAATGGTTCAAAATGCTTTTCTTTAGCTCTTGTGCATTAAAACATTTTCGTATAAAGTCTTTTTGTAAACTTTTTTGGGCTCTTTGATGTTTTTTTATCAATTCAGCAACATGATTGAAATTTTGTGATAACTCTCTTTTTATCAGAAATATTTGTCTCATAAACTGCTTCTTTGAGGAAACCCCATAGAAAATAATCCAAAGGATTCAAGTCGGGAGATCGTGGCCTATTTCATGGCCGATCACTGGCCATGAAATAGTACCTTCCCGTCCAAACCATCAATTTGGGAACGTCTCATTCAAAAATTCAGTCACTTACCGTGAATAGTGGGCAGGTTCACCTTCGTACTGCAACATTCGTACGTGCTTCTTAACTTAACGAAGATGTTGGTTATGCACAAGGCCTGAAACTGCGCGGAACCACATACTCTCGCGTACTTCTTAACTTTATTCGAAGATGTTGGTTATGCATAAGGCCTGAAACTGCGCGGGAGAGAATGTGGTTGCAGTACGAAGGTGAACCTGCCTACTATTCACAGTAAGTGACTGAATTTTTGAATGAGACGTTCCCAAATCGATGGTTTGGACGCGAAGGTACTATTTCATTGCCAGTGATCGGCCATGAAATAGGCCACGATCTCCCGACTTGAATCCTTTGGATTATTTTCTATGGGGTTTCCTCAAAGAAGCAGTTTAAGAGACAAATATTTCTGATAAAAAGAGAGTTATCACAAAATATCAATCATGTTGCTGAATTGATAAAAAAACATCAAAGAGCCCAAAAAAGTTTACAAAAAGACTTTATACGAAAATTTTTTAATGCACAAGAGCTAAAGAAAAGCATTTTGAACCATTAATGTAAAAATAAATTGAGTAATAAACGAATTTCCATAATTAGCAATGAATTTTTGTTTTCTCTCAAAAGTTCCCTTTTACGTTGATATTAGTTAAAATAAAAAAACTACTCATTTGAAACCACAGTGTTATACGTTTTTGTAATCCTTGTGATATGTAGATGTTTTTAAAATAAAGTGCCACAAGGCTACAATACATTTTTTTTACACCAGCTCAGCTCAAATACCACTTAGAATATTTTGAAATTTAACAATTGCACTTGTTTTGTTGATTAAATTTAATGTTAATGATAACTACACTAAAAAATGATTTAAATTACAAAAACCTATGTATTCTTAACGCCCTTGAATAAAAATAACATCAAAATAAGTAATAGATTTTGTAGAATTAAGAAAAATGTGCACATAGTACGATAATTTCACCTACTTACTAAAAAACGTTATAACTTCAAAACTATGAGGCCTAGGACAATAAATTTTGGTGATTCTGGTAGGTAACGGTCTCCCCTATCCCCCACATCCCGTTGGTCCACTACTAACGGGACACCCTGTATATTGGATTCAGTTACTGCTACAGATATTCTGATTTTAATAAGTCCCATCATTTCAAAATAAGGGTGTATAACAGAGACTCGCATTCATTTTGAAACAAGACCTCAAAGAACGTTGTACATCCATATTTTCAATACTTACCTAGTCCATATAAACCCGGCGAGCCAGCACATGAAGGAGCATATCCCGCTGGCGAGACACTTGGTCTTCACGGGGAACATCTCCGCGACCAGGATCCATGGGACTGGGCCCACACCTTCATACAAATAGTTAAACTAAGTATAAAATATAGCATATTTACATTAAATATAAGTATGGCTAAAACCCCTTAATAAAAGGTAAACACTTTTATTAGTAACTAGCTGTGCCCCCACGGTTTTGCCCGCATAGTTCCCGATCCCGTGAGAATGCAAGGATAAAACATAGTATACATAACAAATAAATTGAAAAACGCAGAAAGAATTTTTCAAATCGGAGTATCAGTTATGTTTATAAAAATGGTTCGCCATCTTTGTAAGTCCACCATATTGTGCCTGATATGTACTTACCCAAAGTAAACAATATCATGTAAACAATGAGGCAGAGGAGAGGCAGGAACGTGACAGATGTGACGTCGATCTTGTAGTATGAGTCGAGAAGTGCGTACACGCCGATTAGAGTCTGAAATAGAACAAAAAAAAAAAAATCATTTTTTAGGATTAAATTATGGTATTTTATACAGTCAGGTAGTCTGAAAATGTAAGTAAGTATAGGGAGGTTAAAAATTAATGTATTTTCTCAATCTTCTTCCAAATATTTGTCCCATGTTTAGACATTTAGAGTCGGTTTTTAGTTTACATTTGAAAAATCAGTATTACGTGCAGTGTTCACCATCAGACCTTCACCACGCAGGTGATTTTCAATTTGAACTTGAAATCGGTTATAGTCTTATTGGTGAGTGTCCGCAATGCGGAAAAAAATGGCGTATAAAGCTATAATGCGGACTCCGCATTATAGCTTTATACGCCATTTTTTTCTCAAAAAGTAAGTAAAGCACGGAGATGCCATTAAATTCGCATAAAATCTTAACAAACCCAATTTTCCTTATATATACTGTATCTTACCAAGAATATAGTGAGTCCCAATGAGGTGGTCCACATGAGCAGCTTCCTGCCGAGTCGGTCGACCACCATCGGGGTGATACAGCTTGTTACCACCTGGGGTTACATGGGGTAATGTTAGTGATGTGCTTATTTTAACAAATACTCAAAGAACAATCAAAGAAGTACTTATGACATCAAAGCGCTTACAAAATAAGACATTTCAAAGATTAATAAATAAATAACTTTAAATAATGATCTACTACTTACACTACATAATAATTATATAGAAAGGACAAACTACAGCAGAGATGTGCCTTCTTTCCGTAAAGACTGTATCTACCAATATTCGGATACTGCTTACATTATTGTACTCGTACTACCTATCTAAGTATTCTATCAACATGTTCTTCATGGAAAAAAGAACTAGGCATCTCTTTCTTATTTCAAATTCGTGTTCTATACAGTTTATTCATACTTTAGATAGGTATTTTCGGATGAAAGGTTGCAAGCAAGGCAAATATTACTTAAACTAATTTTAATCACTTTAAAATTAGTAACCATTCATGATAGCTATAAAATAAAATACAAGTCTCACCTGCACAACTCCCATAATGATAGTTCCATCGGAAGGCGATATCGTAGTACCGACTTTAACCAACAACTCTTCCATGTAGAACAACAACACGTCAATACCGGACAACTGGAGCAACATCGCCAGGAACACGCAGATACCTGACAACATAGGGTATGATATTGTACTTTCAGCGCCCTGCAGCTTGTTAGTTCTGATACTACAACCATGGTTATAGCGTGATATACAATGGCGGATTTACCATAGGCTGGGGCATACAGCGGAAACTTTTAAAGGGGCGGCAGATTTGCCTAGGGGCTAGGATAGCGGTGCCGTCAGATAGCAGCTGTAACACAGCAGTGAATGATCGCAGAACGTTTTACATAGACGACGTTTTAGTGTTGTCATCCACCGTTGTATTACGGTCGCTATATGACGGAACCACTATTCTAAGAAATCTGTGATTTAAAGTGATCTAAGATAAATATTCCAGAAAGGTTCCAGAAACTGACTGCTGACCTTCAGTAATGGAGAGGCACTACAAGAAGAAGGAGATAAATATTTGTAAATAAGTAGGTACCTACTAAAATAAATAAATACTTACAATGTAAAATGTAATATCAGTAAAATAATAATATAAACATAATGTCCTTACCCAAAGCCTTAACATTCCCCCTCGTGGCCCACAGGTCCTGTATCCTCGGCTCCACCTTGAACTCCCGCGCCACCACCGCCTGTAATCCTTCCAGCTCCGCTTGAACACCTTCTTTGGTGGACCCGCGGAGACTTTGGAGAACCTTTGAGGCTTCTTCGTGACGACCTTAGGGGGAATTGTGAAGGTTTTATTTTAGAAGGGATATATTGCTATAGTTTTGGGATTACTGATGTTCTTGTTACAGATAAAAAACGATTATTTTCTCTTAATTGGTTCAGCATCTTATGCCATGTGAGGAGGACCTCAATGTATTATTATCAGTTAGAGAGAGGCAATGGGATCTTACACATCTTAGCCAAAACACTAAACATACATTTGATCTAGGTATACTGAAATTCGTGTAAGTAGAGCTTGTGGATATTTTTGTTAATAGTTATTTGTTATACAAGAGTGCAAAGTTGCTTTTTAACCGGGGCTCCAGTTGAGGACCGAGCCAGCGAAGGATTCTAAAATTGAATCACGAGCGCAGCGAGGGATTCAAAATAAGAATCCTGAGCGTTAGCGAGGGACTCAAAGGAGCACAAGGTTAAAAATTGTTTGCACTCGAGTGCAACACATTATTTTTCATCCCCCCTCAGCGAGGAAATTACTAAATAAAAACATAAAACAATCACAATATTAAGTGAAAAGCAAAAATATCACGCGCAAAGCAAATAAAAAAATAAGTAAGTACACCAAGGAGGTTCCGAGTTTGAATTTGAAATAAAAAAAAAGTTGTATGACAGTTTGTGAATCCAAAACATCAGCACACGATGTTCTAAATTCAAATTTACTTTAACCTCTAGAGCGCAAAAACGACTTTTACTCCCAGTTATCGAAAATGCCTTGGGTCCTGCACGGCCTGTCACAGCGACCCCGATACTTTCCACTCTTGAGATTAAAATCGACTTTTACCCCCAGATATCGGGGATTAAAAACATACTTTCCGAGCTAGTGGGATGAAAAACATACTTTCCGAGCTAGTGGGATGAAAAGGTATTTTTGAGGCTATCCCACCCTAATCTATTAAACAGATTAAGTTTTTCAATTGGAAAAGTAGTTTCAGAGAATACCACGTCCAACCACATAGCACAAACTCCTCATCATCTTAATACCACCACTATAGTTACCTTTATAAACCAAATAGAAGGGTGTTTCCGGGAGGCACCAGGCGAATGGCACGTAGAACAGAGACAGGACCCCGCCCGTGGCAGTCAGGCCCCAGTACGAGGAGAACGGACCGATGGCGTACGCGAGCAGGAATCCCACGTTGATGAACAATAGGAAGAACGCGCTAAGGGCGCCGCGGATTTTGTCCTAGAGGAAGTTAGAAAATTAGTCTAAGTATAAAAGTTTTAAAGTTAAGTCTATATCGGAAACCTCAGAGTACCTATTAATATTTGCAAATAACTGGTGAGACTTAATGCTAGGTAGCAATTTTTACCAGTCCCTCAGAAATGTGAAGTAATGGGTGGTTTGTATTGTGCGTCAATGTAGTTGGGAACTTGATTCGCGTTCGATCCGTCAACACGAGCAGTCGTGTCGCAACGGCGGCTTCGATGTATTGACCGAATCATCGTTTTTGCACTTCTATTAAAATGGCGAGTGCAAAGCGATTCGAAACTCTTTCCTCCGAGGACCAGGGTGGATTTGACCCCAAGACCTTACTGCAAGACTTCTCGCTGCTGAAGGCTGAAGTTACCGCCTTGAAAACTAAGCTGGAGGTATCAGAGCGCGTGGTTGCCGAACTGAAGACCGAGCTCGCGGCATTGTGCAACAAGCCAGTGACGTCGATTTCACCGCGGTCAGCGCATAACGTGTGTGTGCGGCGCGGTGCAAGGAATACGAATACTTCGCCAGTCAGCATTTTAACGAATGCATGCGCGACTGACAACAGCGTTGCACAGGTTAATGAACGCCCGGCCCCGATGACCTCGATCGCCGCGGCGTGTGCACCGACACCCGTGCCAGCTGCGTCCTCTTCTGCAACACGTGTCCCAAAGCAGAAGAGCTACGCGCAAGTGTCTCGCCCGCCACCCGAGATTAAGTGCGTGGCGGCTGCAACGAAACCGGTCAACAAAGCGAGGAAAGTCGACGTGGATGGCTTCACCCTGGTGGAGAAAAAACGTCGACCGAAGCCGTCTCGTAACCGACGTGGTACCGCCGACGCCACAGCCACAGAGAGTACCCTCCGTGTTGTGGAGCCCACCGTATCGTTGTACATATCGCGGTTAGACCCCAACACCACTGGTGAAGAGGTCCTGCGGTATGTAAAACAGAGAATATGTTTTTGGACGAAGGACTCTATACGACTCAATCTGAGGCGCCTCGAGTCGACGAGGGACACGTCCTTTAAATCGTATGTACTTCAAGTACCTGCGAAGTATAGGGACATGTTCCTCAATGCCGACTTTTGGCCTACAGGAGTCGTATACCGACGCTATTGGGAAGCGTTCATGAAGAAATTACCCTAAACTGTAGTTTTAGTTTATATAAATTATATGTATGTTAGTTTTTAAGGTATTTGTGTTAATTATTATATATATGTATTTACGTATTTGTTATGATATTTTATATGTGCGGTAATTTGAGAGGCCTTACCTTGCCGTAACACAGTTTCTAACTAGCACGGGAGGTAATGTCTCGATAATTGCTCAAATGTACTTATTGTAACAAAAACTTCATAAATAAATTGATTTGATTTGATTTTGAACTAAATTCAGATCTCCTTATCAACAGAATAACTTTGGTGTTCCGCAGGGAAGTATTCTTTGGCCACTCTTATTTATATTGTATATTAATGACCTAGTAAGTTTCGACAGGTTAACATATCGATGACGGTGCTTGTTCCATCGGCTTTTGGTAAGTACTTACCTAAGTATATTATTTAGTACAATATTCCTGAAACCTTACCTCAGCAATTTCCCCAATATAAATAGGCACAGTCGCAAACTGCATGGCCGTGGCGCATCCCCACATGAATCTAGCCGCGTATAAAGTGGGTAGGTTTGTGGCTATTCCGGCTAACAACCACCCTAGGAGCAGGGGGATGTTGGAGCCGAGGATTATCCAGCGACGGCCGACGTGTTTTGAGAGCGGGACCGTTATGAATGGACCTGTTTGTGGGAAAAAAATAGATTAAGTAATTGAAGGTGAAGGAAAACATCGTGTGGAAACTTGCATACACTTCTAAGAAATTTTAAAATTCGACCAATCTGTACTTGGCTTGTGGTTGATTATGGCCTGATCACCCTAATTCGGGATAGGCTCGAGCCCCGCGATAGGGACGTCCCTATATGAGCTGATGATGATGATGTAAGTATTTACTAATCGGATGATTTCATTGAAAAGTAACTTGATTGGTGCCTGTATATTTTCGGACTTAGGGCATATTTCACCATCTTCAAATAAAGTTCTGAGTACTTCTCACATGTTTTGTCTTTGTCACTTGACATAAAGTAAGAAAGAGACAAAACTAACTTTACTTGGTGAGTAACTTTACTTGAAGGTCTTGAAATAGGCCCTTAGTCTATCGTACCCACTAGAAAATTTTTGGTTGTTAATTCTTGTCATAAAATTCCGAAGGGCTATGTGGCAATAAAATTTAAATAAAATATTGATTCTAAGTTAATCGATACAGTTCAACAATTGTTACATCATCCAAGAATCTTAATAAGATATGCTCAGCAATAAGTCATAGATCTAAGGTAAACTGGTAGGTAATAAGTTCCTGTATCTATAAATTACTTAGTTATAATAATTAAATACATATATTAACTTAGTTAAGCTACGAATATTTAAAGGGTTTGTGGCGATTCTTAGGGTTTTAATAGTGGTTATTTTAAATTTACGAATTGCTTAATTATTATTTATGTATGTTTAAAGAATGCATAAATGGTGAAAAGTTGCTCATTAACGAATTTTTAAAGCCTAACTGGGTAAACGTAAGTACTTATTTACTTAAGTACATGGTACAGCGTAAAAAAAATCTTGGAATTAGATAAGTACTTAGTACCATTTTCAAACTCAAGTGAACAGAGTTTTCATGTTATAAATTAATCGCTGTAATAGATCCACCAGTATCATAGTTTTATTAAACCCAAGATTAACTATAAATAGACAATGGAGATAATCACAAAAAATCAGATAAGGAAAATATTTTTTTCTCGCAGTATTATCTAATTTAGTGAAACAATCATTTTATAATTGTGTCAAGAAAAGGTATTGAATTGTAAGGTTAAGATCACTTGCGATGAAGGTCATCAAAGTAAGTAACTACTTACTAACTTAGAATAAAGTTAATTTATGAGTAGGTTTTTGTTATTATCTAAGTTAATGAATCTAATCATGACTGTTACATTTTTAAATAAGTCTTGTTCAAATACTTTGATTGCTTTTTGTTTATTTTTATACCTACTTAGTAATGCGATCTTGTTAAGATCTATTATTGCAAAAGTTTGTATGGTTGAATGTTTGTTACTCTTTCACGCAAAAACTACTGAATCGCCTTAGATGATATTTTTTACAGATGTACTAGGACTAACACATTGGACATAGGACTAACACATAGGGAAGGTTCATATCTGACGGAACATGCGTCGCGTATTATCGGTCGCGTAACGCCAGAACAGACAAATATATAGAAAAACACTTGACCGTAATACGCGACGCATGTTCCGTCAGATATGAACCTTCCCTTAGTAACACTTTTTGCCCTAAAATTACCATGGAATTGGAATTTACGAGGGCAAAACCGCGGGGCACAGCTAGTAAAAAGATATAGTTACTTCATTTTTGGAACCTAAGTATGCTGTGAAGAAATAAAACAAATATCTACTGATAGGTACCTTAAGTATATTAAAAGGAAGAGATCATTTCATTTGAGCAGGAATCTATTTCTAAGGTCGCTATCAATTATACCATTTATTCACCAATTAAATTATCATAATGATCTGCATTATTTATCATAACTTCGTAATCAATGACTTTCATCTTTCAATAGCAACTGATCTCTAAATAGATTTATTACCTGTAGTTAGAGTGTCAGAAACTAAGGACAGTTATTTAACTTATGAAGATGAACATTTTAGCACAGCAGCACATAGAGATATTTTACTATGATCATCATCGGTATATAAGTTTCATTCACGGTAGGCTCGAGCCCCATGGCCCCTTGGTTCCTTGATCCCCATCAAGGGGATCGAGCCTACCTTGAATGAGGGCATAATGAGAGCAATCAGGCCTTATTAAACCACAGGGCGAGTTTGGATCACGGAACACACAACCTTAGAATTTCTTCGCAGATTTCATCATGATGTTCCCTTCACATGTTTTAAAATTATGCTATGATTATATTAACTCAGGGTAGGCTCGAGCCCCTCAGTCAGGAGTTATATGAGCTGAAGATGAGGATGATCAAAGCAAAATTTTAAAAAGATTAAATATATAATTAAGCTTAGTTACAAAAATATGGTTTTTAAATTATACTCCGGTTTACTTACCAATAAGTCCTCCCAAAACGAGTAGAGATCCGATCCATGATTCTTCTTGTAATGTTGGTACTACTGACAGAGGGGAGTTAGGTCCGCGCAGCTGGGGCAAGACGGGGGATGTCCACCCCATGGACATACCGGTACACAGGCTGCCATAACTTGCTGTTAAATATATCAATCTTTATTCTTAAAATAACATTTTATACAGTTCTCTTAAATGAGAAGTAACGTGAAACATTTGTAAAGTAAACAATTAAAAATAGTACTTATGTAATAGTTATTTGTTATACAAGAGTGCAAAGTTGCTTTTTAACCGGGGCTCCAGTTGAGGACCGAGCCAGCGAAGGATTCTAAAATTGAATCACGAGCGCAGCGAGGGATTCAAAATAAGAATCCTGAGCGTTAGCGAAGGACTCAAAGGAGCACAAGGTTAAAAATTGTTTGCACTCGAGTGCAACACATTATTTTTCATCCCCCCTCAGCGAGGAAATTACTAAAATGGAAACATAAAACAATCACAATATTAAATGAAAAGAAAATAACATGCGCAAAGCAAATTAAAAAATAAGTAAGTACACCAAGGAGGTTCCGAGTTTGAATTTGAAATAAAAAAAAAAGTTTTATGACAGTTTGTGAATCCAAAACATCATCACACTTAGTGCACACGATGTTCTAAATTCAAATTTACTTTAACCTCTAGAGCGCAAAAACGACTTTTACTCCCAGTTATCGAAAATGCCTTGGGTCCTGCACGGCCTGTCACAGCGACCCCGATACTTTCCACTCTTGAGATTAAAATCGACTTTTACCCCCAGATATCAAGGATTAAAAACATACTTTCCGAGCTAGTGGGATGAAAATGTAATTGTTATTTTAAAATAGATAATATTTAGGGCGCCTCTACATTAGTGCTATGAATTCGCGCCGTGTACACGCTGGCGACTATTTACATGAATTCCGTGGAAATAATGTACTTAGGTAGTGTCACCATTAAAATAATAATATAAGTAATTAAAGTAATAGCGTGATCTATTTTTGAAAAAAAAAAAACATTCATCGCTCAATCTTACCCGTGAAATCAAATCCGGGACCTTAGGTTTGACAGGCAGATGAACATAGACTGCCGATACGTTAAATAATAATAAAATAGAAAATCATACGCTTATTCTTCGATACAATACTAGGTGGATAAACTGGATCTAAATTGATCTTTAAATACCAGACTCGTAAGTTCTTATTATTGAATAAATTACTAAAAAGTAAAATTCCACTGCAGCAGAGCAAAAAACTCTCTCACCGATGATAATATTTGTATTTACATGAATATGTAACTATTTCGACGACCTCGATGGCAGTGGTCACCATGCCTGTCATCCCTATGGTTGCGGGTTCGATTCCCGTGCGGGGCGAATATTTGTGTGAACCACAAATGTTTGACTCAGTGTGTGTGAATGAGTGTGTGCGTAGTTTCTGATAACCTAGATACATCCTAGATACAAGTTTCGAACTTAGTGAATGATTATGTTATGTTATTTACAAATCTTAGGATAGAAAACACACCCCAGACAGATACGTTATCCACAAAAGACTTTGTCTTGGGTAGGAATCGAACCTGTTACGTTTGGCAAAGCCCATCAACGATCATTGTTGTCACGTATAAGTCGATATGGCCGATACTTTATTTAAATAGAGTTATTAAATAATTTATTTAGTGACGTTAATTAAAGTAATCGGGCCGAGAATTTTATATAATAAAAATTCTCTATTTTAATTATTTTTCTCAATTTTAAGGAGCTTTTATCTTACCTAAGTAGAAGGACATGACTGTATGTCCAGCTTTAATGCTAAGTACGTAACTATGATAGCTTATAGCGGAAAAAAGAAAAAAAAGCTGAATTAAAAAAACTTACCAAGAGATGCCGCCAAATATTGCCGCCATTGACTTTGAAAAGGCTTGAAAAATCTGCCGATTTCAGTAAACATAACTAGTAAATTATTTTTTTATTTTATATATTAATACTTCAATTCAATAGATATTAATATTTCAAAACGTTTTAATTTATTTGTTTAACAAAACTACGTATTTTTTTTCACGATTTTTTAAAGAAAATTTTATTTTTCTTAATATAACTTTTCAATTTTATTGCGAGGCATCCGCGCCACTGGCCATTCAGCCAGCGAATAATAAATTCTTTGCATTGTCCTGCCATGACATTGCCCTTCACATTTTTTCTCAGTTTAACAAACAATATTTAATTGAAGAACTTAGATTAGCAAAAAACAATGCGATTAATTCGTAATTATTGACTCTTGAATAATTGGAGATAGTATCATTGAGTGATTGAATGAAATTAAATGTATTTATAAGTTGAAGGTTGTAAGTTGAAGGCTGGCAATTAAATATTTAATTTAGATGAATTTATTTTAACGAATTTAAAGAACTTTTTTTATGGATTCTTTCTACGCATTAGTTAAAATAAATTTGCAGTTATCATAAATAAATAGGAGAAGATGATTAAAGAGTACGATTTATTCAAAATTGATCGCGTATGAAACTGCGGAGCCAGCCTAGCCTAGCAACTTATAATACTAGTTACCAAGCAGTATTTAACATTACTACAGTAATAATTCTATACCTTTGTCTTGCATCCAAACGACCTTCAGCCAACAGCGGTACCTGTACAGGAATAACAATATCGGTTTATTTTATTTTACAATCACTAGTCAACAAAAGCTCCGTAAACTGGTATCACTGGACAGAACTAAATATTGAATATGTATCAGTGTGTACCTTTAAGAATTTAACTAAGTACTTAGTGTACCGTTACATTCCTATTCCTGGCATGATTGTTATTTTCCAAACATGGATCGGATTTGAAATCACTGACATGCAATTGGCAAGTGGAGATTACGACTATTCTTCTACTGAAGCTTTTGCTATTTTACCACTTAAATTGATGAAACTTCGCACACACTTTATTATCTGGATTAACACATAAGATACTTTTCAACACACTTGCTCATAAAGGGGCTCTTATTTGTGCAAAAACAGTTGAATAATGACACGTATTATTCACTAGTGAGTTATAGATTGTTTTTTTAAATTGCTTTCATTTTTAAAAGTTTCGATACCAAAAAAATTATTTGGTATCGAAACTTTTTTAAAATGAGAGCAATTTAAAAAAACAATCTATAACTCACTAGTGAATAAAACGTGTCATTATTCAAATGTTTTTGCACAAATAAGAGCCCCTTTATGAGCAAGTGTGTTGAAAAAAATATTATTTAAGAAAAAAAAAAATCGTTCCTATTTTAAAATAAAAGAAACACTAACCATTGGTTGTAAAAACAACGTTGCCATTCTAAGTTTCAATTTAAAGGCCCGCGTTCTTTTTAAATTTTATTCCACTTTTTTAAGCACATTTAAATTTTAACAACACTGTACATGATAACAATGATTGTTAATTGAAGCATGACTGTTATATATAACTTTGTATCCCACCTTTTGATTATAATAAATAAATAGCTCGAGTTAATAAACTGATTTCAATAAATGAATGGCAAACTGGTTTAAGTTTATAAGTCCTTACTGAAAGGGACAATCCGGATATATCTTAAGACAAGTCATTAAGGGTGATTATTGCTTGTTTTGTATGTAAGTATATTGAATGGCATGCCTCGTATTGCTATAAGTATATTCATAAAAATATAGATATATAGGTACCAAAAGCTAAGCTAGCTAAGGCTCGCAAGCTTTTTAAACACAGCTTTTTGGCTGCGGCATATAAATTATAAAAAAATACTTATATAAGTAGTTATATTTAAATTACCAAATAATATTTTACGATTTTCTGCACATGTAGACATGAATTGCAATAACTGTGTTAAATATCAAATCTGTAGGTGTTGTAGTTTTTCCGTAACATGTACCACAAAACTGTAAAAAATGTTGTGTTATGAGAGCTTTGTTCCGCTCGCCCTAATAATTGCTACAATACATACACTGCCGGACTAACAAACTGCGTTGTTCATGTTCAAACATGCAAAGTTCAAAATAACGTTCAAATTGATTTTTTTTTATTATTATGCAACCATTTTAGATTAAACTAAATGAAAATTTCGAGGCTATTTATAAGCCTTATTAGGCTTAGGTGGCTACTCAGCCACTAAAAACTCACCCACTGGGTGAGTAGCCACCTTGTGATTTTCTTAGTGGTCATCTCAGCCAGTACTTTAACCGATTGTGGGTGAGCAAACCACTCCAATTTTTGGACGTCGTCCTCTCACCCACTTTATAAAACTTAACCTGGGAGACCGGGCTTAGGTGGCTACTCAGCCACTAAAAACTCACCTATTGGTGAGTAGCCACCTTGTGATTTTCTTAGTGGTCATCTCAGCCAGTACTTTAGCCGATTGTGGGTGAGCCAACCACTCCAATTTTTGGACGTCGTCCTCTCACCTACTTTATAAAACTTAACCTAAGAGACCGTACTAAGACTGTCAAATGTTACATTGTTTAGATATATCGCGCGATTTTGGGACAAAAGTACCAGGCAAACATGGGTTATTAGGAGTTTTATATACAATTTTGTTCAAGTACGTAAAATTAAATTTGAAGTACTGATGGTTCCCTAGGGGGTAAACCAAATTGATGATTTTGTATTAGGTATTTTAAAGATAAAATAAGTATTTGCTTATATAATCTTTTTATTAAAAAAATTGTTATCTTTGTAAACTACCAGGCCCGCAGAAATGTAAAGAGGTCTTAATAATAACTTGGAGTATATATTTTTTTAAATCAAAATAATTTAATACTCCTAAGATTAAATAAAAATATCGATAATATAAAATGTAATTATATGCAAAGAGGAAAAAAAAACTGGTGTACATCTGCTGATTTACGAATCTAGCATTCAGCGAATAGTCCGAAAATTTTATTATGTCGCTTTATTGAATGTTGATGTACAACTAAAAACAAAAAAAAAAAAAACACAGGCATTGCAAACTGACAAGATACGATTTTGTAAAATGAAGGATGTGGTAATACCGGCTCAATTCCAAAATTTTCTCTTTGCTGATTACTGTGAATCTCATCAAGGACTGTAATTACTATTTTACATTTTTGGAAAAAAATAAATATATTACAAAACGGACAAACAATCGAGAACGGAATTCGAGAGTTGGTAAATCACGATATCTCTATTGGTCATTGTATTGAAAAATTAAAATAGTGAAGAATTATTAGTAATTAACTAATTCATTTTTTTAATAAATAGAGAAATTGAAGTCCAAATTAATAGTTATTTGTTATACAAGAGTGCAAAGTTGCTTTTTAACCGGGTCTCCAGTTGAGGACCGAGCCAGCGAAGGATTCTAAAATTGAATCACGAGCGCAAGAGAAGAGAAGAGAAGATAAGAGAAGCATCTGTGCTTCCATTCCGACGTCAAACCTTACACTAAAGCTCTTGGCCTACATGCTTGGCTTCAACTGCGTAAAGTCAGATCCGACTGCAGACAACTATATGCAGTACTGCATGCAGTTAAATATATCGACCGCGCGCAGTCACTGCGATGCAGTCCGTCTGATGTGAGGTCAGCCTATATGTTTTGTTGTATTGATTTTTGTAGCTCTTATTAAAAATTACATTTCTTTTAGTTTGACTTTCACATTAATTAAGTAAGTATTTTGATTTTAAAAAATATATACTCCAAGTTATTAATAAGACCTCTTTACATTTCTGCAGGCCTGGTAGTTTACAAAGATAACAATTTTTTTAATAAAAAGATTATATTAGCAAATACTTATTTTATCTTTAAAATAATACAAAATCATCAATTTGGTTTACCCCCTAGGGAACCATCAGTACTTCAAATTTAATTTTACGTACTTGAACAAAATTGTATGTAAAACTCCTAATAACCCATGTTTGCCTGGTACTTTTGTCCCAAAATCGCGCGATATACCATCTAAACAATGTAACATTTGACAGTCTTAGTACGGTCTCCCAGGTTAAGTTTTATAAAGTGGGTGAGAGGACGACGTCCAAAAATTGGAGTGGTTTGCTCACCCACAATCGGCTAAAGTACTGGCTGAGATGACCACTAAGAAAATCACAAGGTGGCTACTCACCCAGTGGGTGAGTTTTTAGTGGCTGAGTAGCCACCTAAGCCATTTATTATTCATTGAAAAAACACAAAATTAAAAAATAACTGCATTTAAAGATAACATTATGGTCTGGAATAGAAAATTTATGCATAGTCTCAAAGTGTGTTATAGTCAAGTTTGAAAATTGTTTTTTTTTTTACGATAGAAAATAATGCTTTTACGACACAAGTTTTTTGGTAAAACAGGACAGGAGTGAGAAGGTACTAACAAGGATAGGATATTCGGAAATCAAATCCAGTAGCGTGTCTCTTGAATATAAAGTTTTGAAAAGTCATTGAAAAGTCTGTCAAGAAAAAAAGATCTAAAAATAGATATATACTATGATCATGCGAAAATGGCATGATATTGCCATGGCACGCTTAAAAAAAAAAACTTCTCTATTTTTTCTGCTCATTTTTCCTCATTTTCTATAAGTTGGCTAAGTGGGGGTGGTTTTTTATTGTCGTGCGATGTTGGTTTCCCGCGTTTATTTGTAACGGGAATCCAATTAGTGTTCACCAACGCGTCCTTTGGCGGGGAAAATATAATAATGGCGGACGAAAGTTTTCCCGCCAACGCAAAGGTTTGACGTGACATGTTGCTACATTTTTTTTCGTTCAAAACTTTATCGTTTTTATATGTTAGGGGGAAAATTATGTGCTAAAAATATCGCAGAATTTATAACAGATTCAAATTAGTGATTTCTAATAGCGAATAATGGTTCATTTACGAGTAAGTACATACCATAAAAAGCTAAAATAAGGTACTTAATTTATACACAGCTACATCAAATTTTACAAAAGATCTTTTTCCTCACAGATTTTACTACATTTCTTAGTTTAGTAATCAGTTAAAAACTATCGCGGCATCTATGAAAACAGAATAACAATACTTAGCAATCAGACATGAACAAGCAATATAAAATGTACCGAGACAACTTTACGTGAAAACACCAACAGATGGCGTTAGTAGTTTTCAATGCTCTACATACTTCTTTTTTATATCATTTTTCAGTTATTTTCTGTGAATTTACTTATAATAGTTTTCCGATTGATTGAGGTCCATGTCCTTGTATTTCGAATGTAAAATAGAAGTGACGTGTCTCCTCGTCAACACGAAAAGTTTTAAATTATAGCCATCTCCATATACCTAGGTACAAAACCTACCTAAGTAATAAAACAAATAATTATCCCTGACTGTGCGTGCAGGTCTGAATTTTCTAAGGTGCGGGTAATAAAATAAACAGCGTTAAATTAGTACAAATAGTTAAATTATAGATTGTATAGTACATACTTCTAAGGTAAAGTTAAATACCTACAACAAACATAAATTCTAACAAATCGAAATAAAGACAAGATCAAATAAAAACGAGTCCACCTATCTAATATCTCTTTTTCAATCAAATCAAACAAACGGTAGCAATCAAAACGATGTAACGATTTCCGGACGAAATTTATTTTTTCTTTTTTTCAACACCTCCAAGCCGATCTCGGTTCTTTTTCTTTTTTGTTGTCTATCTGTTTCAAAGCCGTATGTTTTTTCGAAAAAAGAACGCGATGTTGTGAGAGCATTCACTAATTGATGGTTCGGCATCCGAATTCGTTGCGGTGCGCTCGTGTACTAGTATCGATTAAAAAACTCGATGTATCGAATCGATTGGCGCGGTTGTCGACAATCGAGCGATCTCGCTTGTTCACAGATGGCACTGCTTGAGAACATGAATCGATCATTTGACGTATTTTAATTAGTTCCTAGTGATGTTTGAACATGTGTTCGGAATTGGTCCGCGCGCCTCCATTTAGCTCCTTTGTTGGTCTTTAATTAGATTTGATTACTAAATAAATACGATGACTATCTAATACGGTTTATTGGAATGTTTATTGTATTATTATTTAAAAATATTTTTGCAACAGTGTACGAATATAAGTACATGAATCCTAATTACTTCGAATTCAAACGATGAAGGTTTCATCGTCATATTTATGTATAATATTAAGTAGGTACTTAATTATATTCCAATTTTAAAATCTAAGTAAGTACATAACTACTTAGGATTAGGTTATAGGACACTTATTATCTTGGAATTCCGACGGGATCGATGAAACGGGAAATACACCTTCGGGGCACAGCTGGTGATAAAAATCAAATTAAGTATCATTTTAGGCACACACAAATGAAAAGAGCTTCAAAAATGTTTTTATTAAAAAGAGAGCAGAATATAAACCAATTTTAGAATTGATAGGTTTCTTTATAGTTTTTAATACCGTCGCTTTTGGTGTGTTCATTAAAAATAAATGTCTTTTAAAGTCATCTTTGTTTAATAGATAGCTTTTTGATGTCCGGAAAACGAATCTGTCCGCACGTCACTAAACGTATTTTTCTATGTCTTTATTTGAAATGAGAACAAATCACAAGTTAGAAATCAGTTAAGCATGACACCTAATTTGTGTTCAATTTAAAAACTTAATAAGCCGTCAAAGCGATCCTGAAATAGTTGACTAACTAATTACGTTCCGTAGGGAGGCGGGCGACAATTGACAAATGTGTTTTGTGCCCACTGTGATACATACAATTAACTGAGGAATTTCCGAACGATACCGATTGCGTTGACAGCGCGGCAAACGTCAAAAAATATGGCGGGAAAGTAAACTTTTCGCTTCAAATAATAGAGGTTATATTCGTAACGATGAAAATGGTCTGTTTGCTTTACGAGGGGGCTTATTTGGTGGTGTCTTTGTCTGCGTGAAGAGTGATAAATCATTGGAACTGTCGAGAGTCTGGTTGGGAGCGCGTGACAAATTACCTGTGTTCCACCTAGCCACGCCGATGTGAAACTATTTTGGGGTGTAATTGGACGTAATTAGGTTTAATGACATTTTTATTCCATTTTTTATAGAATAATTTATCAGTTGAGCGATAAATTAAGTCTCTATTGATATTTTTTCCAAGATTTATTTTCTGGGATTTCGCCAGGTGTTTTTCGCTGACATATTCATTGTGTTGCTCAAATACTCTTGAGTGATATTTCTAACTTTTATTAGTATAAATAAATACAATTGTTAATGGTCCGTGTTTGATTTATAAGCTATAAAAAAGTGGGTGTTTTCTTCAAATAAATTGCCAAGTTTTAATAGTTATCCCATTTACTGGTAAACTTATACGATTGGTTAATTAGAAGGAGTGATGGGACTCACTCATATCAAAGAGTCGTATAATACAGCAATAACTACACAATCTGTTTCTGAAGGCTCGTATTAATTCTGATTTATCTTCGGGACATTCAATTAGGCGGGAAGACATCTTAAATTTTGGTTAGTGAGGGGACATTTTCTTGTAACAACGGCATCTTATGTTTAAAAATACTTATGTAAATATTTACTGATATTTTAGAATATGATGTGTGTTTGTAGTTAAATACCTAACTTTCTAAGTCAGATTTTTATATTATAGAGCAGTTTAGGTTTAAGAAACCATTGGCTACGTTAGGTAACCAATCAGTTTTCCCCATAGCTTTTTAGACGTTTTCCTGTTCATAAAGCAAAGCTGTGATTATCTTAGTTCGAACATAGTTTATTTCGACCGGGAAAGACAACCTCACTGAATATCACCGTCAAGTAGTAGTGAGAGCTACCGAGTTTCGCAGTATCAAAGTTGTGATGGAGATGGAGAGTTATAAGCCCATAAAAATAATAGAAGTAGAAGACGTAGAAGTAAGCTACTATGTCGATACAATGAGTTCTGAAACAAAAACTATGTAATAGAGTAGTTTCCTGGGTAAGCAAAATTAAATTCTAATTAATCCGTCAGATAGATTTCGAAAAAATATGAGACACGTATTTTTTTGTTTCATCAAATTAATAAAACTGACTAGGACTTTAGGAGTGGGGGCTTGTGACGTCAATTGTTGCTTAAAATTGCAGCCTGTGACGTTTCACGAGTTTTCGATGCACTGTATCGTCTTAATTATTTGTTTACATCGGAAATAAAAAAATACGTGTCCAATATTTTTTAGAAATCTATAAGAGGGACTATTATTATTTTTTATTTGAATAGTTAAGAAGAGCAACATAACAATAAAGTGTCCCAACACTATTTTTCAGAAAAACAAGTTGTCCTCGAGACAGATTTGTTAAATACAAATTGATTATTAACATTCTTGGCTCCCGACGTATGTACAGACTCGATGTATCGTCTTTTATGTGATTTTTACTATTTCAGTAACTTAATAAACTGGAAATATGGTTATTGTGAGAATAAAAACGTGGTTATTTTTGTATTAAGACCAATTAAAGATGCTGAAAGATTTTATGAATGTTTTTTGGGATGTTGTTGGCTGGAAATATAGGCTTAATTAATATTTTCAAGTGGGTGTGGTGGAGGAAATCAGAAATAAGGCGGAAAATGCTGTAAAGGAGTTTTGATAACAATTTCGATGTAAAATAAGTAGTAAGTTGATGGATTTCGTCCTGGTCAAGAATCAAATAAGAAAGCAATACTTAACCCTTTATTAATGCAATATCCACGAGAGTTTTTTTTTCTTTCTTGTCAATATCTAGATAATAGTTTCGATAATAAGGATCAAATTCTAATTACCCTCATATAACTACTTAGTTCCTGAGATTAGCGCATTCAATTCAACCAAACAAACAATCAATTTCTTCTGCTTTATAATACTTAGGGTCTATTTTACCAAGTAAAGTTAGTTTTGTCTCTTTCTAACTTTATATCAAGTGACAAAGACAAAACATGTGAGTAACTACTCGGAACGTTACTTGAAAATGGTGAAATAGGCCCTTATTATAATACATGAAACTTAATAACAAAATACAAATTAATAAACATCAAGTTGTTACAAAATCCGTAACGAACATTTAAATACAAAATGGCGTAATGAATCTGGATAGAATTTTAATTGGACCGGGGAAGGAAAGGTTCCAGTTTTTTGTTTAAAAAACTTCGTAATTAATGCCCCAACAGGAGGAAAGTTGTTTGGACATTAATGACACAGATTTTTCATTGTTTATTAACGATCTTATTTATATACTTTGTTTGTTAAGGAAACATTTTAAATTTTATAAAAATATTCCCGATTGAAGTAAACTTTAGCTTTAGTGTAGTTTCCAAAATATTTTAAAAAAAATAATTAGTTTGAGAATAAGTTAATAGTCAGCTTCTGATTATGTTACCAACTTGTTACCAATCAACATTTAGCAGTAAAATAACAAACACCAAACTCCATAGTTGAAATACTTTTTGGTAACTTTTTTCTTTTAATTTGTGAGTGACAGTGACAGCCCAGCGTGGTTCGATTGACGTCTAATAGCGGGGCCGGTTGCACAATACAGTCCCGTCGCGACTCTAATCATCCGCTTATAAACGGACTACGTACAGGAATTTAACGCTTTTTGTTAAAATTTAAACTAGGTGATACGGGGTGTTCTGTTTTTTAAATGTTTATTGAAACTTGGATTACCTTAAACGCATAAAACATTTAAGAGTAATCAAGGTTTAGATGTTTTAATAAAGCATGAATTCATAATTAAGTATAAATTAATTTATAATTATTATTTATTCATAATTTAAATTATGATTCTTTTAAAAAAAATTGTTACCTAGTAATTACCTTTTGAGTAAAATGACGTTATGAAAAATCATCATTTTCTATATAATCATCATTATCTATATATTTAGTAATATGTATACAAAATAGCCTTCAGCGTTTGTGGCTGCTACTCTTTATATTCTATGCTTTTACTAAATTCCTTACTTTTTGCCTGCTCCTAAGGGAACAACGGGTAAACCCGGTGCGTATAGTTATGTTACTTATCAATTGTTAGACTTCATGAAAGCTTCAACTAACTAACCATAATGATAATTATATTGTATCGCATTGAACACCCTGTACAGCCTGTATCGACAGTCAATGAAGCGTGGTTAAAAAGCACCAATCGTGCATGTCATTGGTGCGCCGCAAACTGTTTAGTCAGATTAGTCGTGTTAGTACAACATAAACTAATTGCGCAAGAGTTTGACGGGTTGATAATGTAGGTAAACTGAGATTAAAAGATTGGACTTTTTAAATAAGTACTTATTTTCGTTTTTATTATGTACCTAGTAGTAACATTGTTTATAGATTTTCCTAATTTTTCTTTCACAACAACCTTGCTCTGACTATAAAATCAATAAAAATGGTTATTCAATTTATTTATTTGATATTTATTGAACAATCCTAACTTAGCTATTTGTAAGAAATTAACAGTTGCTAGTTGGCAGCTATCCTGCAGTACATTTATCGGTTATAATATAAAATCACTATTTAGCGACTCTTTCATTTTCATATAGCAATGCGCTCTAACTAGATTTATTACCTGTATCTAGGGCATTAGAAACTACGCACATACTCATTCATACACATACTCAGACCGGTACCTCTAAATATTTATAGATGACTAATATTTACCGTACCCCGTACGGATATCGAATCCGTAGCATTTCACTTAACCGCAGCATGTAATTGGAATGGAGTAGGAATCTTTATCATGATTAGTAAAAAAAAATGAACAGTCTGTTGTAATTTGTTTAGTTTTATTTCTTTGAAATAAAAATAATAACTTAACATTAAATTGGAATTAACAAATCATGATTATTTTCATGAAATAAATTAATAACTTACAATGCTTAAATAAAATTAAATAGGTCCTATACAATTTTATGCTCTATTCATATAAAAATCTCTATTTCTGTCGTTGTTTGTCAATGTCCAACCTTTAGATACGTTACAATTCCTATTTTCCTGTACCAAAACTACTGTTCGTATTAACGTCTCCCACTTTACTAAAACTACTTTATTTTGAGTAAAACAAAGAGAGTGAGTGGAGTATTAGTTATCAGGTAGCGTTCCGTGGAGCGGTTGAGGAGCGGGCGCGCGCAACACAAACACCGCTAATGGCGTAAATCGCCGGCGGCCACACACCGAAACCCATTAACTTCAAAACTCAATAAACATCATTGTTCCGTCGCTTAACTAGGAAAATAACAGTGCGGGGCCGCCCGGGGCCGCTTTGGCCGATCTTACACTCGCCGCGACCTCTAATATTCATAAGTCAATTTCCTGGGCCATTAATACGTAACGAAGTAGCGCAAATGGCCTTATCGCTTGTGCGCGATTACTTGCTCGCCGCTCTCTTACATAATTCAACGTATTAAACGAAATTGTTTAAACCTTATTGCTCGATTACGTCTCTCCACCCCGGGCACGCCTCGTTTCCCGCCGCCAATCCCGGCCCGACTTGAGTTTTCCCCACTTCGGTCGCGTCCCCTCCCTCGGCGTCCCCGCCCGTTTGCGCTTTCCCGTTTTTAGTTTACATCCAGTTGTGGTTATCGGATGTCGTCTCGGGCCGCCTCTCCGCACCTCGGTGGATGTCCCGTCGCGGATTACAGTGCGAACTTTGACTGAGTGGTGGGTGGTGTGAGCAGTGTGTGACCCATGTACGTACGAGTACCGATCTGACATTGAGACGTTGATATGACGATGCTTGCGATGGCGCGAGGGTCGGAGGAGCGCCGGGAGCCGGAGGAGGGCGAGGCGGAGGCGGAGGCCGAGGCGAGCGGCGAGGTGGACGTGGTGGGCGTCGAGGAGGTGGCCCCGGTGGACCTCACGCGCCGGCTCGGCCTCACGCGGCCTCCCGAGCGACCCTCCATCGCCTTCTCCGTCGAGAACATCCTCGACCCCAACAAGTTCACCGGCAGGACCGACTCGTTGAGATACGACGACCAGTACTGGAGGCCGCATTATGACCGGGATGACAGTGATTCCGGTTAGTATATAGACTTTTGTACAGTATCTAATTTTTAGGCACTTAAAAACCTTTTAGTATACCCAGGGAAAATATTTTTAGTCACAAATAAAGTTTTCAATCCATTTATTTATCTGAGTACTTGTTAGATTACGAAGAAAGGGTTAATGAAATAAAGCTTAGGTAATTATTCGTAGCGGCCTACGACGTAGGTACCTTTATTAGACATAAACGCGAGCCGACAAGGTACAAAAATAAATATTATAATATTTAAAATTTACCGTTAAGTTAATCCAAATAAATAGATAATTCAAACATAAAATATTATTAACTACCGTCGATTAAAATAGTAGCCTAATATTTAATCAATTGTTATGTGACTGAACAATCATTACCAAAAAAATTTGAAAGGTAATTAATTGAATGATTAACGATTTAATTGTGTAGCACAAAAAATATATTTCTGTCACGAAATTCGTACTTGTAAATTAGAAAATAATTTTATAATAAAACAAATTTTAGAAGGGTAGTAAAGGTCATCATAATCTTTCATTTTTCACTGTCGTGATAATTAAGTATTTATATTTGGTATTGAATTTGAGTTAAAATAATCTTTGAAAAATAATAACATTTTTATTAGGTAACAATAAAATTATGTTGCTTAGGTAATTAATCTACCTAGGACAAACAAACTTTTGGCTGCGAATTTAGCGTTGCAAATTATTATTATAAAAATGGAACAAATACTAACCTACCGTACTAACCTAGTAGCTTTAAAGCTTTTTACATAGGCATTACACATCTGCCTTTTGTGACCCGAAACGTCAAAAATGTTTAAAAAAAATTATAACTATTTAAAACCGTGAATAGTAGTTTTATTTCAATGTGACTGAGTGTTCGTGTAAATCAAAGAAAGTATTAAAACATTTTATTAGTCACTGATTTTTCATAATCGGTTCAGATATTAAACTAAGTAACAGTTCAGTAGTTACGGTTAAATAAACATTTTAATTAATATGTTACTATCTATCTACTGGAATATTAAATTTGTGCGAAGCCGAAACGTGTCGCTAGTTTTGAAAAACTTATTACAGTATTTTATTTAAATTATTTACCCTTTGTAGGGACACAAATAGTTTACAAACAATTTATAAAAAGGAAAGTAATAGGTACATAACGATAGCGGTTACGGAAGTGGCTTTTAATTTCGTGAGCTTTTTCGTACTTCAGAGGGCACGTTAAGCCGTTCGGTCCCGATTACCGCACTAACATTATCGTAACTCGTTAGAGCGGGTAGTTAGAGTGCTCAAGTCTAACCAAAAAAAAATATCAGAGTAAGCTTATACGGCCCTAATTAAAACCACTGTGAAAGTAATATAATGGATAATTACATAAATCTACCTATAGTTAACAGGCATAATTTAAGAAGCCATTGTTAAATTAAATTTTATTAAAAAGAAAACAGATGATTCGGTAAATTAAACTAGCATAACCACAACATTATTTAACTCTCTATAATTTTAATTAAACGTAAATTACGAAAAACTAATTATAGCAAAAAGAACTTTACCACTCCGTATTAAAGACCAGTTTCAAACAATAAATAAACTAACTTTGATTTTACATAACATAATTTGTTCTAAATGCTATATTGATAGATAAAAAAGCAAAAATAAACATGAAAAACGGTTTCACCCATCGCAGACTGTATCGAATCGCCATTCATCATCCGAGTAAGTAATTTGTTGGCGAAATACCGTAAAATTAACAAGACTTTTATATTTTTTGTCATTTTAAACTTATAAACGGTTTTTAAACGTGACTCTGAAAGTTGTTTTGTCAATCTCTGAAGAATATTAACTTTTAAAGAACCAATTTAACGTTTACCTATAACGTTATTATAACTCCACTAGCTGCGTCCCGCGGTTTTACTGCGAATCCAATCCGATGGGAATTTCGGGATAAAAAGTATCCTATGTGTTATTCCTAGTTATAAGGAACATCTGTACCACATTTAATCTAAATAGATTCAGTAGTTTTTGCGTGAAAGAGTAACAAACATCCAAACTCACAAACATACAAACTTTCGTATTTATAATATTAGTATTGTGTCATTTTTCACAAAGTTTCTTATTGCACGGTATGGACATAGCGGATTAGGGCTAGGTAAAAAAGTGTTCTTATTTAACCTTTTCTGTAACAAAAAAGTGATTTATTTTTTTCAACACTCATGCTCATAATGGGGCTCTTATTTGTGCAAAAACAGTTGAATAATGACACGTTTTATTCACTAGTGAGTTATAGATTGTTTTTTTAAATTGCTTTGTTTGTAAAAAAGTTTCGATACCAAATAAAATGGGTCCATACATTTTAAAAACAAACTTCAACTATGTTGCCTTACTTTTGGTAGGTCTATGGTCAATTCCATTCATTCATTCATTCGATTTTTTTTAATAAGTATATTCTTTAGTCTTTGGCTGATCACCATTGCCGTGTTGGATGCGCGCGATTAGAAAAACTGTTTATTTATTAGCAAAAATGATATTTTTTCAAATCGGTTCAGAAGTTCCTGAAATTTGCGCGTTCAAACAAACAAACTCTGCAGTTTTGTAAATAGGTAGGTATGAGTATTAGTATAGATTTAAGAAGACATTCACAATGAAGTTAGGATCGAAATAAGTAATTCAGGACGATATTTCGGTGCTCAGAATGCTTAATCTTTCTTTTATTCAATGCTAATAAATATTCTACTGATATTATAAATATAAAAGTTTGTATGGAGGATATTTATCTGTTTGTTACTCTTTTACATAAAAAACTAATGTGTACTAATTATAAAAATAGGTTTATTCAGATGTAATTTGGTACAGATTCCTCATAACCAGGAATAACACTTAAGATATTTCTATTCCCAAATTCCGACGGGGTCCGACGGGGTTACACTGCCAAAACTATAGGGCTCAGCCAGTTTAACAGTAAGGTCGTAAATCTGTACATATCACAGTTGTACAAACTATATATCACGGAATGACGTGTTGACAAGATTACTGTTTCCTGGACGGCCGCTGTGACCGCTCTCAATTTATTGCCTGCACGCGACTCCCCTCGCATTTGACAATTTAACTATACTTAACTAAGTATAGTTATTGATTTACTTAGTTATTGTTTGTATTTTTTCGACGACCTCGATGGCAGAGTCACCATGCCGGATTGCCATTCGTAAGGTTGCGGGTTCGATTCCCGTGCGGGGTGAATATTTGTGTGAACCACAAATGTTTGTCTCGGTCTGGGTGTGTGTGAATGAGTGTGTGCGTAGTTTCTGATACCCTAGATACAAACTTCGAGCTTAGTTAGGGGTCAGTTACTATAATAAGATGATGTAGTGAATGATTATGTTATGTAATGTTATGTATTAGAAACGTATTTTGGGTTGTTTTGTAAGGTGAATTAATTTGAGAAATTGAAAACACTTGATTGTTTTTTGTGATTGAATTGAAAGGCTAGGAATGTAAAAACAAAACTGCTTTAAATAAAAAGTGATTAAAAAAGTAACTGACAAATTGAGGACCAAGACCTTTTTTGATGTCGGTTAAAGATACATAATACTTTTATATTAATTAGTAGTACTAAGAATGATATATAGACTTTTAACTTTTACTTAAAATACTTTTAACAGCAGTGCACCGTAGTATCACCCGCGTAAAATTACAAAAAAATAAAATGAAAAATAAATAAAGTCTGATGAGAAGATGAGAAGTCAAAAAAAAAGAAAAAAGTCTGATGAGAACTTCTGAGTCTGAGAAGCCTTCCTTTTAAATCATGCTATCTGTTGCTCAAAACAACATGAAATCCGTTGCGTACTTTAAAAGATCTAAAGGTATAAATAGCGGGGGTGACTTTGTATTATACTATGCTAAGATAGTATGAAAAAGTTCTGACGTAGTTTGTGCTTCCTGATATTCCAGAAATATTCCGAGCAGCGCTAATTTTCAATCGCCTTCCGTAATCTGTCAGCTTATACGGGATCACTGTTCAGTTATGATGTCTTAAAATTGTCTTAAAATAGAATAAAAAGCTTCTTTTTGGTTACACATTTTAGGGAAATAAGTACCCGTAACGACTGTCGATGATGTTAGCACGGCAACCAGTACCGAGACGGCTTAATTTCACTCTGAAGCACGAAAAAATAACGAAATTAAAAGCCAGTTCAGTAAGTTTTAATAAGAAATAAATATTTTTGAAGAGTTTCACACATTTTATTAGAATTTTCTTTTTATTAGGAGCTCAATTGGACAGAGCAGTTTAGTATAGAGAGAATATATATAAAATAGAGAATGGTTCCGGGTAAAAGTCCTGGCCGAGGCGAAAATTTTCAATGCATTTTTCAAAAAGTTATAATCATAGGTATTTTATTAACTTGTCTAACAACCAGTAATCGATCAGAGTGACTTTTATTGACCATTATCTTCAGTTGAAGTTAGGATTTAACTTTAACCTTGCTCTTTTAGCTTTAATTCTTTGTTATACGAGTTAGGTCTTGCAAACTATGTACTGTTTTTGACATGAATAATAAAATTATTATTTACTTATACATTTAATAAATACTATTCGTTGTTTTACCCGCGTAGTTCCCGTTCCCGCGAGAATGCGGGGATAAAATTATACTAAAATAAAAACCTTCTCCTAGAATCACTCTATCTATTAAATAAAACCGCATCAAAATCCGTTGCGTAGTTTTAAAGATCTAAGCATACATAGGGACGGAGAGACGCGGAAGCGACTTTGTTTTATACTATGTAGTCATAGAACAAAACATAACAAACAAAAAAAAGAAGGATTAGTTGTCGAAAATATTGTTATTTATTTTCTAAAATAATTTAAGTATTTGGTAATAATTTAAACGCAAATAAGGCAGTTCATGTTTATCTATAAGTACTAATATTATAAAACTGAAGAGTTTGTTTATATAAACGCGCTAATCTCAGTCAATAGGCTACTAGGTATACAGATAAAAACACGTTAGGGCCTAATTTAATGCAAGTGAAACCGCAGGTCTCACTTATTAATATTTTAAATATTTTTATTGATATTTTAAAATGATATACTCGTAGTAGGTAATTTTACGCCTATCATGATTTAATTAAATGTTCGTACATTAATAATAGACATAATTGCAAACAACTACTTACCTATTTGAAATCAATGCTTGAGCTAAGTATGTCATTGTTAATTGTGTGTAAGTTTAATGTAGCTGTTCATATAATGGACTTTAATTAAGTTGTAACCGAATAAAAGTCACGTATTTATAGAACATTTAATAAAGTAGTTAGGTATGTACTAGGTATATACCTAAGTGGTTCCGGCGCGTGACAATTTTTTATTGGAAGTTGGTCTATTGATTTTTAAGTTGAAGGTTCCGATTGCCTTGCCGCATGCCAACAACGCCTCATAAGTCGTACTCACGAGTAAAGTTGAGTCCTCAAAACAATAACAGTTATTATACCAAAAAATAATTGACATTCGACTACTTACTACTAATGCATAAACTTAATAATATTAACACTATAAGAACATAAACATAATCATTCACTACAGTATAAGTTGAGAAGATGGAAAGTTACTGAGTAAATCTAGCGAAGCATTATCCCTGTTATTATTTCCATCCATAATATGTATTTAGATCCTATTTAGATAACGATTCCTTTATTGATATTTACAGTGAGCGAGTTTACGCGTGACGCGGAGGATTTACTTAATGGCCGTTATATTCTCTTTTATAGAGTTTTATAAGCGTTTAGTATAACATAAATAGTACCTACTTCTTAGCGGACTATTAAAAGAAATAAGAACAATACATTAGTACACCTATTTGTGGAACAAGACATTTATAAGCAATCTAAAAACACTACTTATTACCGTGCTTTCGTTTCGCAAAATCTTGAAAATGACTTGATTAATTTTGGTATTTTTTTAAATGTCTTTTTATGTGAGGTATACCTATAAGTTGGTTGGATTCATTAAATAGACGTAGCTCGTAGCCCTATCCACCTAGCTTAGCGCTACGATCGAATGCGTATTCCATGAAAATATCAAAATAAGTATTTGTCTAGTGTCTTAATACTTACTTATATATTTTTTCTGACAACATGTTGGTTGTACATAATATTATTTGATGATCAGTTGTGTAGGTAGATTGTTCCCTCTGGGTTGTGAAGGTCTGATGGCAGTCGCTTCACGTAAAATACTGACATTCCGCCAAATCTGGTTAAACTGAAAACTGACCCCAAATAGACATGGGATAAAGGTTCGGAAAAGAAAAAAGTTGTGTAGGTAGATTAGAAATTTACTTTACAAGTAAGTATAATATTTTTAGTTGTGATTTATAAATATGCTTTACGTTGAATATATGTATCTACTTCAAAATGCTACTGTTATTACACTTATACAGTCTAGTTACAGTTTAGTTTAGTAAGTTACTAAAAAACTCCACCATTGACATGTAAAGTATTGATCATGTACCACAACACGCGTCCCTAAAAAAAACTTCTTTACAAAACCCGCAAACACGGAAAATAAGAACGGGAACTCTGCAATTCCTGCAATTCACCACCACCGATTGGCCAGCGGGGGAACGAGACAGAGATATTAGGAAGCTGACGTGTTAAAAAGAGATGGAAGCTCTGTCTCCCTGCGTCCCTTTGGGCACCAATCCGTGAAATTAGACTCGTCTAAACGTATCTAACGATTATTTTATTATCCCTTTTACGCTAAGATTTGTTCCTTGCTCACTCAAATAAAAATAAAAGGTGAATAAGGCGTTGCAAGGGTCAAGAGGAGAACATAAATTTGTGTGGCGTTTAGGGACGAGATGGGATTATTTTTCGGATCTTTAGGTAGGTACGGTCCGGCGCCGCTGGACGCGCGAGCCGACGCGATCGAACCGCTCACCCGGTATAACTTAGTTTTTATGTCTTTGAATTTGGCTGAGTTATTGTATTTATAATGACTATGATATAAACACTTTATTATAGTGACCTTGAATATTTTCATCTGTCTCTTGGGAAATGGAGTAAGTATAGATGGAATGACACTTTTGTTCAAATATAAGCACGAGATTAACTTTCTATCAATGGTTCAATGAGTTCATAGTTTGCAAAGGTATCGTTATAGGCAGTTGATTAAACATAAATATGACGGGTTTTTATAGAAAGTAATTTACTCATCAACACAACCAAACTAATATTTTTTTTTTACATAAAAAGAAAATAATATAAGTTCTTACAATTTGTTTCAAACCACAAAAACGAGCCAAGACTTGAAAATTATAATTTTAAGTTTTCAGTCAAGTTAAAAGTACAAAATTTGACTTCCGTTTCCAGCGGAAGCGACGTGATAACGAGGGGCTTAATGTTGCCGGCACTGGTTCCGCTGACTTTTTAATTACAAACCGGAAATTACGTGAAAACACCCTTTAACTTTTACGTTCTGAATATAAATTGGATGAAAAGGTTACATTTGTTTTAAACTTTACTACCAGTACTTAACAAGTTGATTTTAAAACGGTTAATTATTCATTTTAATTATTGATTTTGTCATACGTCCCGTGCCTTCTTCTGTATTGAATTTTTTAAAGTATTTTACTAACTTTCGCGACCTGAATACGTATTTAAATAAAACACAGGACTCAATGGCGTATAAAATTATAGTCTACTAGCTGCACCCCGCGGTTTCACACGCGTAGTTCCCATTCCCCTTCCCGTAGGAATTTCGGGATGAAAAATAGATGTTGGCCGATTCTCAGACCTACTGAATATGCTCACAAAATTTCATGAGAATCGGTCAAGCCGTTTCGGAGGAGTACGGCAACGAAAACTGTGACACGAGAATTTTATTTTTATATATTAGATTAAAACACGGGTCATACATTGGTATTTTAATGTCAAAAGCTAAGCCTTATTAGCTCAGTCAGACAGAGCACCGATACGGGATGGAGAGTTTCTTAATATCTATTTCCAAATGAGTTTTAAACTTACTGATATGTTTTCAAAATTGTATTGTTGATAGAAACATTCCATTGTTCCTAAAATACCTACTACTTACGTGTAGCTATCTAACAAATAGCGATAATTCAAGTGAATTAAGAGGAATGAAGCCGAAATCGTTTTAAGTTTCCGACATAGCTGCGAACAAGGTCTACATCAGGAAAATCACCGAACCAAGAATCCTTCCAAATTACACATCTCCATTTTCTTCATTTAACAAATTGATGGGCCCTGTTTGCCTACCCGCACCGCACTACAAATACCGACCTTAAAACTAACACAGTTAAGTCGAAAATCCTTTGTACATTCACCTTAAAAGCCACCTTACGCTTCCGCCCAAAAGATAAGGTTGAATTTGGGTTAATGGAAACTCTATCTGGGATTTTTAACCTTAGTAAACAGAGATTAGAGTCGGTAATTGCTTGATTATGGATCGGGGGTGGGGGTATGGTGGTTTTAGGGGGTTTTGCGGTCCAAGTTTGTAATTAATAAAGCCCTCTCGATTACAAGTGCCTTTCCGCGCTGGGATTTCGGGGGGCGGTTTATATGTACTTACAATTTAGTTATAAGTAGAGAAACACTGAGACTAATCGTTGAGAATATGCATATTGCTTCCCCAAGAATCACATTTGGTGAATTCATACGTCTCTGTAAGTAATCGATACTCGAATAGGTCCTTGAAGTTGAGGATGTATTCGCGAGAAAACTTTTTCGATAATATTAATAGTGTTTGCAGTTCGAACGTGCATTAATTTGAAAGATGTTGGCAAAGTTAAAGAAAGTTGTTTGAATGTAAGGTTTTTATTTTAATAAGTACTAAATGTGTTTGCTAGTGTATTATTTGTAATTTAACTAAATAACTACGTTAAAATCTTTTATATAAAGACCAATGATTATGTATATTAACTGTATCTGTATTATACTCGCTATCATCGGTGTAAGAAAGGCCGGCAGTCGTATCTTATAAGCTTTTATAAAATACTAGTAGCTCCCCGCGGTTTCACCCGCGTAGTTCCCGTTCCCATGGGATTACAGGGATAAAATATAGCCTATGTCACGCACTGATAAATAAGCTTTCCATTAGTGAAAGAATTTTTGAAATCGGTCCAGTAGTTTCGGAGCCTATTCCTTACAAACAAACAAACAAATCTTTTCTCTATATAATATTAGTATAGAAAAGCTTATAAGATACGCCACGCTACATTGTCAATTTTGATTGTATTTTATTTCAAAAACGCAAATCACAATATGAACTAAAGTATCAAGAATTTGCATCTAGAAGGCATATACGGTCGTAAGACCGCACTTTTCCGCAATAAGGTCTCTCTAACTAATCCTTTGTGAGTGATGCGTCTTTGTTGGTAAGACGTCAAACTTTGAAGGCTCAGTGTATAAAAATATAAGTATATCTACACACAATAACAACTAAATACATGGTATTACCAGTAGGATATCAACATATTTTTAAATACTTATATCTTTCTTTAGTCTAATACCAAATGCGTTAAGTTATTACAAGTAAGTAGTATACATACATAAACGTATTTTTTGTCTAATCTAAACTATATACGATATCTTTACAAGTGCCTAAGAATGTAAAGAAAAATGTCAAAGAACATCAACATAATCATTGATCTAAAATCTTTGTTGGGTTTATTCTTTAAGTTCAAAATACATACATTATACCCCTCAAATATATCGTATGATACCATTACAACTACCTAGAATATCGTTCTATTTTTCGTCTAAAAACATATATTATACACCTACCATTCTCGTCTCAAATATATCGTACAATACCTGTACAAATACCTAGAATATCGTTCTATTTTTCGTCTAAAATACCCCCAAAATACCCACCTTAAAGTCGCGAGGTGTAAACACGAGGTAACATGGTTGTTGGATTGTCGCCATGTCGCCGTGCTTACCATGGATTTGGGAGTTTGTATCGGTTTCCGGACTCCCCCTACATTACAAATATCCTGTGTTGTTGAGGGGGTAGATATATGTAGTTATTTATTTATAGGTATGTATTTGGAAGGATATTGTTTTACTAATATACGCTACAAACATCCTGTGTTGTTGAAGGCACGTGTGTACTTATTTATATATTTATTTATATGGATACTAGCTGTGCCCCGCGGTTTCACACGCGTAGTTCCTGTTCCCGTTCCCGTGGGAATTTCGGGATGAAAAATAGATGTTGGCCGATTCTCAGACCTACTGAATATGCTCACAAAATTTCATGAGAATCGGTCGAGCCGTTTCGGAGGAGTATGGCAACGAAAACTGTGACACGAGAATTTTATGACACGAGAAATGTTGAACTTGAAGCGTTTGGTTGAAGCGCGTTAATTCAAATCAAATCATTTATTATCAAAATCTAATTTTTGTTTACTTAATACTTTTTGAATCATTGTGAAAAATCATTTTAATAGAGTAGGATGGTGCATTAATCGAGGAAATTGTTTGCATCACTCTACGACCAATAGATAACGGTACGGTATGGATGCTCTTTCACGAAAAAACTACTAAATCGATTTTGATGAAATTCGTACAGACGTTTTTTAAAACCAAGAATAGTACATATGATACTTTTTATCCTAAAACACTTACGGGATTGCGATAAACGCAGGTAAAACGTGGGGCACAGCTAGTTGTCTAAAAATAGAATTCTATTCTTATTGTACCTATGTTCGTAAATTACAGATTTAGCCGCCGGTATCCAATGAATTAAAACAAGAATTATATGTCTAATTAAATGTATCGACTAAAAGCAATTGAACAGAAGAATGTTTTGTCTTAATTGCTCAGATAAACGGCAACCATTATTGTAAAGTAAATGAGGATTGTAATTACAAGATAAATAGAGACATTATTGCAAAACATTCGACTTACAAAAAAACATTTGTTCGTTAAAAAAATTAAATAAAAATTAGAATGTATGCAGTTTCAAAAGACATTTTGGTAAAACATTTTTACCCTTTTCAGCGTCCCGCGGTTTAACCCCCGTAGTTCTCGTTTCCGTAGGGATACAGGGATATAATATAGCCTAAAGTCTTCCTCAATAAATGGCCTATCTAACACCGAAAGATTTTTTCAAATCGGACCAGTAGTTCCTGAGATTAGCGCGTTCAACCAAGCAAACTCTTCAGCTTTATATATTTATTTATAACAGTATACACCAACGACACAATCACAATAATAATATCAGTAATATGGTTCTAAATCTAATCATATAATAGCTAAATCTATAATATAATATAATAGCTAGCTTTATAATATTAGTATAGATTTTACATTATTTTTTACCACTTTTTTACCATCTTTAAAGTCTATGTTGCTTTTTGTTTTTTGGAGGTGTGTTGAAAGTCGTAAAATACTAAAACCTCGTAAAATACTTCACGTAAAATACCGTAATTCCGCCAAATCAACTAGGCTAGCATGACTTCGAAAACGCGAATTTATCCCAAATTCAGCCCTAAATCTATCAACGCAACTATTCCACGTCTATAGCGATAGATTCTAATAGATTGTTGAGCTTTGAGGACAGCCATCTTTATAATTAGGATAATATTAATAGGTAAGAATTGTTGGAGTTAATTTGATTAAAGCTGCGCCTGATTGAGTTTTCCACTAGTAATATTTAGATGCAATAGGTTTATTTAATTTGCGTACCTGTAGAAAATATTTTCTGTAGCTTATGGTATGAATGTTATGATACTCAGTTATAATGTAGCTTACCATTAGTGAAAAATTTTTGGAGTTTTTAATTACAAACAGAAGTAGAATTATTTTGTCTTTATACTTTACTAGCTGTGCCCCGCGGTTTTACCCGCGTAGTACCCGATCCCGTGGGAATGTGGGGATAAAATTACTCTATCTATTACTGAAAACCGCATCAAAATCCGTTGCGTAGTTTTAAAGATTTAAGCATACATAAGGGACAGAGAAAGCGACTTTGTTTTATACTATGTAGTGATGATACCTACATTACCTATAGATTAATTTTACTTTGTTTTTAGTAAACACACAATTTGAAGCTAAATTGTGACTTCCGCCTTGCAGGGTAATAGTGAGATTGATACGATGAGAAGCCACTACCATTCAATACGTGTTGGTGATCTTAAACCCTAGCCATGTTTGTCTATAGCAAACAAACATAGTCTTAAATTTCATTAATTACTTATTTACACAACATAAAATAAAAATTAATACTTTAATATTTTAAGAAAGTATTTTTCGTTTTTATACTGGCTACAATTCTTCGAATAAAACTCAAAATTATATTAATCAGACATTTCACGAAAAACAAAAATAATTTATGAAAAACCAACATTTCTAAGTATTAATAATAAAAACTTTAAATAATTTAACGGCTTATAAAATATTTAGAAAAACCTCGTTCTTTTAAATACAGTTTATACATCGCTGCGTTATTAAGAGAAAACCTTAGAACTTTCATACACAGTGTTCAATGTATACGTTCGATAAAATAAGTCAATCCAAACATTATTTATACATCCTCTCGGCTATTATAATTCGCATTTTACCAATTTTCTTAAACTCCAAAATGTCCACTAAATTATAATTTAATATTTCCGGCCGATGACAATTTGTTAACGATGTTACCACATTAAAAATTAATAGTGGTTTTAAAACTATTTCGCATGGCAGCACTCGTGTCGAATGAAAAGGAACGGGAAATGTCCATTAGATCATTTGAAAAACATGAAAATATTATGAAAATACCGTTTTATGAGGAAACTATAAAACATTTTGATTTACACAGCTTGTGTTTAACTATCAACAATAAATTAATTTCATATGATTTTTTTGTACATTTTATTAATATGTTAAAGAAAATTGTTCTGGAAATTGGTTTTTACTAGCTGTGTTCTATGGTTTTGTTTCTCCTAATCCTATAAGAACTTTGATATCTTTCCTCTTTATAATAAACATAGCAGTAAAGAAAACTCTATATTTATCTTGTTACAGTCAAAGACCACCTCCAGCACTCCGACCTTGAGACGGATGAAGTGGAAACCGACGACCAGACATCGAACATGGACGATGACATCCTCACACAGTCAGACCTGGACGAGAACGGGGATCCAAAGAGCCCCCATAGCTCCAGTTCCAAGAAAGGCAAAAGTTCCTCCAGCAGAGACTCCAAGGGTGGCACGAAGCCCCGACGAGCGAGAACAGCATTCACTTACGAACAGCTGGTGTCTTTGGAGAATAAGTTTAAGACTACTAGATATTTGTCGGTGTGTGAACGGCTGAATTTGGCGCTGAGTTTGAGCTTGACTGAAACGCAGGTTAGTTAATTTAAGTATACTTGCATGTTAAAAATTCACTCACGACATGGTAAAAACCTATTTTTAGACATAATTAATGGTATTGCAAGGTTATAGAGCTACATTTTTAGTCTAAATGTATAAATTAAAAAATCACATGCCCTTACACATAACTAACAATTCAATTTCTGTTTAGGTAAAAATCTGGTTCCAAAATCGCCGAACGAAATGGAAAAAGCAGAATCCAGGGATGGACGTGAACAGTCCTACCGTCCCTCCACCTCCAGCCGGCGGATTTCCGTCGGGGCCCTACCCTGGGGGCCTGCTCTACTCCCACGGGGTCCCATACCCCTTCTCAGGCCCGGGGCCCTACGCTCCGTACTTCCATCACCTAGCGGCGAACCATCACCATACGCATGGAAGTCTAGGACATTCTCATACGTGATTATGGCAGCGCCCAGGGTCTCAGGACTCTAGGGTAGACAAAGATGACACAGGACTCTCCAACTAGTGCAATCGTGGTTATCAATTGTGATATACGTATTATATAAGTTTTCTTTTGTAATTTTCAAGCTTTGTAACTAGGGCTGAACCATACTGAGTCGAAAGCGTGTGTTACGTTAAAACAACTGCTCACTCAAGGAAGTTAGATGTAATTTTGAACGAATTAAGCGCTTAAATAATTATTTTCAGAAATAAACCTAGTAAACATTTTGTAGAAAACATACGCGACTCATATAAACGATTATAATTTGATAATACTCACTCCAAAATGGCTAGCGAACAATCGAAACCTCTAAACTCAATATAACCAGTGTTTTTTTTTAATATTCTAATATTTAGGGGCTTTTGTAAAATCTCGGCCCGCCCAAAAAACGTCGCTACAAGTAACATAATAATGCTCACTATGGTTATGGCCTAAATTATTCATTTGTTCAAAAGCTTCGAGGCTAATACTTAAAATACTAATTGTATAGATTCAATTAATGTAAAAATTAGCAATTTTTAACTAAAAATAAGTAAATAGATAAGCATTATATAATATTATTTAGTTAATGTGTATGTAATAAATCTTTATAGCACATATGGTTGTAAATTTTAGAATTTAAGACATGAATTATTATATAAAATCAATGTTTAATGCAATATTAAAAAATCATCAATAAAATTATTAGCATAAAACAATTCTTTGCTTTTTGTTTTTTTATTATATTTTAGAAGCTTTTTTTCTTTTAAGCTGCATTTGTTTTCCATAGACATTTTTTTTTATTTAGAAAACACCAAAGATATTTAAATGTTTGACACGAAAAAAGTATTGGTTTAACTATAAATAAATGGTTTTACTTAGAAAATGTGTAAATAAAGATAAATTGGGCATTCTTATATTTTTTTCCTGCGACTCTATTGAATCTGTTAGTGTTTTTAATACATGTCTACAAAAATGTATAATCTTAATCAAATTCACGTTAAAATGATAACTGTAACTATCTAATATAAGTAAGTAAAACTGTGCTGATAGAAAGAGGTTTTATAATTTCAACACCTTTTTTAGAAGTTGTTTCGAAATCTATTATTTTCGAGAAATTCATTCATATTTCTGTAATTTTCACGATAATACTATCTAATATTCTAAATTTTTGTTAAATCTGCATTCAAAATTAAACTTTGTAAAAATATTTTGATGAGTTTGTGCAGTTCAGAGAAAGATTGTAATTTTAAAGTTGCAGATTCGATTTCTACTCATGGTAATTATGTTTTTCTTGTTTAGTATTTTTGCCTACCAGCTATTCCAATATTTTATTTCACGAAAACACTATTCGCAAATAAAAAATAAAACCCTATATAAATCTATCAGCACTATAATGTATTAAAGTATGTGATGCTCAATGCTGTAAATACGTCATTTTAATTATAATATAATTCGATCGTAACTTGATGTTAATATACAAATAGTTTCAAGTTATCAAATCAGAGTTTTATTTTACTTCAATCCCCTTTTCTATATCTATACTTTTACAAATTATAAAGAGGAAAGATTTGATTGTTTATGTGTAACGAATAGGCTACGAAACTACTGAACCGTTTTTAAAATTCATATATAGTTATTCATACATAGTTTCACAAATGGGAAGATACATTACCTACATATTAGCGAGTGACATATGCTACATTTTATCCCTGTATCTCCACGAGAATGGGAACTACGCGAGTGAAATCACAGGGTTCTGCTAGTGTAAACATAAAATGGAATAACGTTAGTATGTCATCTAATAGGCACTAATAGATGTAAAGTTTCTGAGGTTGTAGGGGTAGTCTCTGAACCTACTGAACCGATTTTAACAATAATTTAGAAATCCACATTTTGTGAGTCTCAGTGATTGTGATTTCGGGCCAAACCGGGCGGCACTGCTAGTAATATAAAATAGGAAAGATGAGATTTTTACACTCCGAAACTACTAAGCCATTTAAGATGAAATTACGAACAAAAGTTCCGAATTTTCGATGGCATTTAGTTTGCGATGGCGTTATTTGTTTAGCAAGTTTTATAATTAATATTGAAATATTGAATCTCAGTCAGTCAGGAAAAGGGAGTTAGTATTCTATATTGCTTTAATAATTTGAAAGTAATAAGTAATGATTAAGTTGTCTTAAGTTATAAATATCCTAACTAATAAGTATTATAAACGCGAAAGTAGGTAACTCGAATCTGTCTGTCTGCCTGATACCTTATCACGGCTAAACTACTGAACCGATTGACTTGAAATTTGGTATACAGGGGTAGCCTATTGTCTGGGGAAGGACATAGGCTATGTCTTATCCGGAAATTCCCACGAGTTCGGGAACTATGCAAGCAATACCACGGGATGGAGCTAGTCTATAAGTCTAAGTATGTCTAACTACCCACACGTACTGTGTTAATCATAAATTATTTTACCACACACATTGAAAGCTAACACGTCTAAATTAGCCAGGTAACAAAAAGCACCGCAAAAAGAATTTTCGTCACTTTCATAAAAAATAACTGAAAAACACGAACTTTGTCGCGGCGCGCGCTTTGAACACTTCCAAGATGGCGGCCGCAGTCATCTGTCATTTTTAATTGTATGTCAAACGGTGAAGCGGCGCGCTCACGACAATTTATATTTAGTTTATGGATGTATAAACGAAGCTATTAATAGTCGGATACGATCTCATTAGATTCACATTTGAGTTCTTTGCAAAATAATATGAAAATAAATAAACTGGAACGTTGAGAAACAGCTGATGGAGAGTTATAATGTTTTGTTTAGTAGTGATTGATATATTTAGGTAAGTACTTCATCACCTAAGTTATTTATGGTGATTACGCCTTTTACTTTACAAAGTTTATGCCTAATCAACTTTACCAAGTTTATACCATGAAAAGAAGGCATTTACCCTGCTTTGGGATGTTACAGACCGATACTTTACTTTGTACTTATTAAAATAAATAATAACAAATCCTAACTAATATTATAAATGCGAAAGTAACTCTGTCTGTCTGTCTGTTACCTTTTCACGGCTAAACTACTGAACCGATTGACTTGAAATTTGGTACAGGGGTAGCTTATGGTCCAGGAAAGAACATAGGATACTTTTTATCCCGAAATTCCCACGGGAACGGGAACTACGCGGGTGAAACCGCGGGGCGCTGCTAGTATGTAACCTATAAGGTACATTTGTTTCTAACAAACACACCTAAAATAGTAGCCTATAGTCTTGGATCCTATTCATTACAAACTAAAAATCAAATCATTCCTCTCTACACTATTAGTAAGATCATAAGGCTAGATAACACCATTAAACAAATCTCCTTCACTACATAGTATAAAACAAAGTCGCTTTCTCTGTCCCTATATCCCTATGTATGCTTAGATCTTTAAAACTACGCAACGGATTTTGATGCGGTTAATTTTAATAGATAGAGTGATTCAGTGGGAAGGTTTTTAGCATAATTTTATCCCCATATTCCTACGGGAATGGGAACTACGCGGGTGAAACCGCGGGGCGCCACTAGTCCCTACTAATATTATAAATGCGAAAGTAACTCTGTCCGTCTGTCTGTATGTTACCTTTTCACGGCTAAACTACTGAACCGATTGACTTGTTTGTACAGGGGTAGCTTATGATCCGGGAAAGAACAGAGGCTATGTTTTATACCGAATCTTATCCCCATATTCCTACGGAAACGGGAACTACGCGGGTGAAACCGCGGAACGCCTCTAGTAAACTATAAAACAACTAAAATTTTATATCGATTAATTTACAGCCGGATAGGATGTCATTAGTTATCATACTGTAGTTCCAACTTCAGTTCAGATCAAAGAAATATATCGACGTACTAATGAACGCTTTGAGCTTATAGAGAGAGTGTTATGACTTAATTTGTGAGTTCAGTTTATTGGTTTCTCTGTCCAATAATAAGTTTAACACGTTAACTAAGTAGCTATTTTGAAACAGCGTTAGAGAACTAATAGAGTCGTAGCTGATCAGTCGATGTCTGTATGATGTGACTTAAAGAACCGCTTATAACTTTCTTATTATATCATTTAACATTCATTCACTACATCATCTCATTACAGTAACTGACCTCTAAGTTCGTAACTTGTATCTAGGGTATCAGAAACTACGCACACACTCATTCACACACACACATACACCCCAGACTGAGACAAAAATTAGTGACTGACACAAATATTCACTACGCACGGGAACCGAACTCGCAACCTTACGGATGGCAATCCGGCATGGTGACGACTCTGCAATCGACGTCGTCGAGTCATTGAGTCTTCCTTTAGAGGATGTGACTTTTGATATTTTACTTAAATTACACTTAAAGATGGCTTGACTTGCTCTCCGAAGCACGGAAACGCACGTGAAATTAAAAGTAGACACGGATTTTAATCTCTATAATTATCTTAATAAAGGAAGGTTATAATATAGAGACTTGTTTTTGTGTGTATGATAAGTATAACGGTTATGATGAAACTAGAATACATATATACTTAGGTACTTTTGTAAATTATCTTATCTACTTTTTAGAAAAACTAAACCATCATCATATTTTCGTTAATGAAATCTATTTCCACAGCAAAGCAGTCTAATTTTCTTTGACATTTCAATGCCTGGAAAAAACTTTAAGCTTATTTCTCAATATACTAAAATGATTCAGTTTCCGCGGTCATTTTCACACAACAACGTGCAATTAAAAGTGACAGACGATATGAGTTATGGCGGGGTTTCGTCCGTCAAAAAGGTAAATAAAAAAGAAAAATATCTCTGGTTGTCACGGCATGTCTGCTCTGACGACTGTTCCTATGATCTTTATATCTCTCAGTTCTTACGTGATGACAGCCGACAATTCTATATTACAACTAATATTCGTAATAATATTTTATGTGCGAATGTTTTTGTTAGTTCTTCTTTCGTATGCTTGGTAGTTAAGTCCGGCACGGTCGTTTTAAACTTCAGTTATGGTGAAAATTCTGACTACTCAAGCCCAGGGCTTAAGGAAACTACGACTAAGTACTTACTTACTTCAACTGTTTTGAGAAAACTCGTAAAAAATACTGACCACTTTATAAATTAATAAAAATATGGGGTTCGAAGAAGAATTTTGTTCGAAATACAAAATGCTTATCATCCATTATGGAATCTGTCACAACTGAACAAAAGAAGTTGAATTTATCTATGGTACATCTTTGGTTGAATTAAAAATATCCTAACTAATATTATAAATGCGAAAGTAACTCTGTCTGTCTGTCTGTCTGTTACCTTTTCACGGCTTAACTACTGAATCTTATGGTCTTATGGTCCGGAAAAGGACATAGGCTATGTTTTATCCCGAAATTCCCACGGGATCGGGAACTACGCGGGTGAAACCGCAGGGCACAGCTAGTTCTTAATAATGTACTCTTGGGATCAACTTCAATAGTTTATATTTTGCGTGTCATGTCGTAATAATAAAATATTTGCAGACTCTCCTATCTACCACAACCACTTAACGCTAAAAGCTTTATTTTAATGTTAATTATGATTCTTTTAACTGGCAATAATATTGTGTTATATTCTTTTGTTATTCAACTAAAAACACGATAATTTCATTGTATTTTGACAAGTTTGGAGCAGATGTTAATAAAGTATGTTATTAATGCGCGAATGCGTGCGCTATGTTTATTGTAAAAGCTTATTGTTGTGTTTCAGTGTTGCCAAATATTAGACCACTAATTGATTCGTAATGTTTTCGTAAACTCTTTTGAAGTAGAAAAGATCTATCGTATGTGCTATTGACCTAATGTCTGACTATAGACGAGAAGAAATGATGACTGAACTAAAGACTGAACGGACTACAGAAAATAATTAAATCGATTATAATAGAATTAGGAATGAGATAAACTAGAACTAAAGAAAGGACTTTTTCCAACTCTCATTGACGCACACACACAGACCGAAATAAAGATTTGTGGTTTACACTAATATTCACCCCGCACGGGAATCGAACCCGCAACCTTACGGTTGGCAGTCCGGCATGATAACCACCCATTGCCCATTTTTATCAATTTAAAAACAATTCTAAAATTAAACAATATCTACAATAAACCCTTAACAGCTGTGTTCGAATTTCAAACTGTAACATAATTAAAAGATGGCCGTGACGCGATCAAAGCTCGCGTCTACCGTAGGTAAGCGTCTCGTAATGGAGGACGAATTTACATCTAATTAAACATAACGTTAGTTTAGAGCACCATTTTGTACGGTTATCTTAATTAAGATGCTGTTTCATTGATGCGATTTGTAAAACTTAAGTAAATATTGGTCTATGGTTATACTTTATTTGTTGTTGGTTCGCATTAAACTAAACTAGAGAGTTATTTTCTAACACTTATAACTAGCCGCTGCAGCTTTAACACAGATTATGGTCTCAACAATAATGAACACAAGAAAATACTTGTCCAATTTGATTCAGTCATCAAGTTATGGCGTGAACAATAGAATAGGATCCGATAGACCGATTTAGGTGACATTTCATTACAAATATTCCTATCAAGTGTATATTTTTATCCTAAAATTACGACAAAATTGCGATTTATACAGATAAAACCGCGAGTCTACTACTATTCATATAACTTTCTGAACTAATCTGATACGAAAGCTCATTAAACAATTCGTTATGTATTAATTTGTTTGTAGTTATTTTAGTTTAATTAATGGCGTGTATCAGAATTGATACTCGGCTACAGGTGGACGGTGAATTATAGTCCCGTTGAAAATCATCTGGCAACTTACCTGGATAAATAATTGGTGTACTAAATACTGCTGAATGCAATCGCAAGTCTGGAATGTATATTATGTACAGTCTCGGAATGAAAAGGTTCGTCAATTTTCAAATTGATTCGTATAATGTGTCGCGAAAACATATTATCTTTTGATACTATGGTAAAGAATAGACTCGGGTTAGGGAAAATAATGTTCTACTGCTCGATAATAAAGTTCAAAATTATTCAGATCAGTATTGTTTGACAGGATAAATATCTTGTCAACAAGATTTTTGATTAACTAAAACCTTCTTGTTGGATCAAACTGCCATTTTTATTTCTGTTAAAACTATTGTCAATTAGTCAATGTCATCATTGCAAAATATCAAAGAGCTTTTTATATGCCGCGCACACAAGGCAGTGTTTAAAAAAAGTATAGGAAATCAAGCAAAACCTTATTCGATAGCAAACTTCATTCTATGTATTTAAATGTTAGCATCACTGTTTCTTACACTGGTATGTTGGTATAATTGTTTCTTGCAATACTAGTGCAAGTGAAAACCGACTCTAAGGTGACAAACCTTTTCATTCCGTGACTATACTTGTAGGTGAGGGTTCTAACTTCTCGTAATTATTGTTAATATTGTTAATCCTAATCCTAACTAATATTATAAATGCGAAAGTAACTCTGTCTGTCTGTCTGTTACCTTTTCACGGCTGAACTACTGAACCGATTGACTTGAAATTTGGTACAGGGGTAGCTTATGGTCCGGGAAAGAACATAGGCTACGTTTTATCCCGAAATTCCCACGGGATCGGGAACTACGCGGGTGAAATCTCGGGGCACTAGTATACTATAACTAGGACCGACGGCTTTCGAGGAAACGTTATACTACGACAAACGAAAAGTCTCAAGAAATTTAAAGCCCAATTAATAAACACTAGGTATAAGTAAACCGTTTGAAGCCAATGCGAAGAGGTAGTTAAATATATTGAATAGTAAATGTTACAATGAGAAATACACTATTAAATATCCTGAAACGATACCAGATGCAGATCTTTATTGCATTTCAGCGCAGCGCTTTCTACAATCTTCAGATAAACTAAAGCTATAAAACATCGCTTTATTTACAGCGCTATCTTGCTGGAAAATGACTCTTTCAATACATATAAATAAGCTGAAATAGACTTTATTGCACGAGCGAGAAAGTTGTTTTTGTAAAATGTATAGCGAAAGTGTAGGAAATTTATGGCAAACAGAAAATGTTGTGTTGATTTTAATGTGTTTTGGATTGCGAAAAAAATATGCTTGTTCTTTTTAAACAATTTATTTGAGTGATCTTCGAATATATGGTGATAGAAACATCAAGCGGAGTGCGATTATCACGTGTTTAGAGACGATTTGGAAACAAATATCAAAGGAAAATATAAATGGAACGTTAATTTGTATGTAATAGTGTTGATATATTCATGTTTTCAATCTTTTGATAAACTTGTATGTATGATCTTGTAAATGGACAGTTTTCTGCGGCAGATCTCTTTAACTTGAGCCCTTTATGCGTATATTATGATATGTAAGTTTACTTATATTTTATTTGAACTACTTATACTCTACTCAGTTGTGTAACTGCGACTAATGTTTCTTAGTTAATATGGATGAAAGTGCTTCCGGAAAAACGTAAGCACATAACTAAAAAAAATGAATTTTAATGCATTCATACTACTGTTAATTACAGTATGTACTGCTTGCTTAGATACTTAATACATCAGCCTATTTTCCTATCTCCTCAAAACTGTAGAGCCTTAGTAATGTATGCCATAACAATCTTCTTAAAGAAATTAATATAAAACTTATCCGTGGCCATAGATCCGGGTACCTAAGTAAAGTATCCGGTTTATCCGTGATCCGGGCTGAATTTATCGGCACCGGATCGGCACTAAACGTCACGAATCGCCAGTAATTGAGTATTCAGTTCTTTAATAAATTGCCGCGGAGAGAGGCTCTTTGCTTGATCTCTGGGGCTGTTTCCATTGTTGAGTGAATTTCCCGGCCCCTAAATTTGCGTGGCAACTATGAAATCGGTACTAAAAAATATAGTTATAATGTTTAAAACTTTTTTTTTGGTTAGATGAAATAGTCACCTATGTGAGGCACTAAATATTTCATTACTGGGATTAATAGGTACTCCAGAAAAAAATGTTAAACCTCGAAATCTTTCATCGCCGTGTCTGTCCACAACTCACCTTGATGTGTATTATACCTCCTTGATGAAAACCTATTGGCTGAATACATTGAAACCTAGTTTTATATGATACTTGGATAGTTAAGGTATTGTTACGGAATACACTTAATCAAATATTTAAACAATACAACGAATGGTTACTAGAAAAACATTTGTCCCAGAACTTCCTTTCATCGCCATGTCAAAAACATTTTTAAACATATTGTTCCACCTAAAGACTTGCGTCTCCTTCTCTGTGTGCTAAACGTTGCCCAATAGTACCGCCTCAGTGCTCGACGTGGAAGGACGTGTCCACGTGCCTACGTTTTCAAGCTATAAATGTAAGTGTATCCCATTTTTGTTACTGGACAGTTTTTCTTTCATCGCCGTGTATAGGTATAACTTCTATTTGAACAAGTTTATACTCTTGATTGAGCATTCGATAGAATGCCCATACTCTTCTGTTTATTTGTGAATTGTTTAGTTCTTAGGATACCTAATAGATTTTATGTAATTTTTAATTTTCGACTCGTTTCTCATCGCCATGCTTTCATTTCCGTGGTTTCCATAGCAAATATTTGCTATGGCAATGAAAAAAAAGACATGGCAATGAAAAAAACTTCATTGCCGTGTCTTTTAAAACAAATTACTTTCATCGCCGTGGCCAGGTCTTTCATTTCCGTGACTTATATTTTCATCGCCATGGTATGATTAGGCAAGGAAAACATATTTACCTGTGATACAGTGTACCGAATACTGACAGTACAGTACTCGTCAAGTAATATCTCTGCAATACGACAAAAGACTTAAGTAAAGACTTATAAGTACAGTAAATAACTCATTTGTATTTACTGTACTCCTTCTAGCTCGTTTTCTTGATTCCTTAAGATCGTGTCCGTTCTGATGCACTGTAATGGAGTCGTGTACCAGCCGTTCCACTCCGCTCTGTCTTCGGCTGTTCTCAGAGCTGGTAATTGAGAGCCCTGTTATTGCCTTGATCAGGTTTGACCAACGGGTAGGTCGGATAGGTCTACCTTTCCCGCCACAACCAGCTTGTCCAGGCTGTATGACCGTTGTAGCTCCAAATCTGACCAAAGTAGGTCAGGACTCGTAGGTAACATATCGTAGACAGTCTTGTTTTTACGTCAAGTTGTTCTAGAATAGACTCACAGCCGTATAGCAATATCGAGAATACCTGAGATCTAATTAGTCTCATCGTTGTTACGTTTGGAGATGGTTTGGACATTCCAGATTATCAACATTTTGCTTATTGCTTGCCCATCTCCACAGAAATTCGAATCTCTTTCTCGCAGCCTCTCTGATTACTGATCGTCCAGCCTAGGTATACAAACTTGCTCATAAATTCCAGGTCTGACAATTCTCCTGTGCGTGTGATCTGTTCAGCTCGGTCAGTGACCATAACCTTTGTCTTCGACTTGTTGACCTAAAGTCCTACTGTCTCGGTTTTGCGTTCTACTCTGCTGAACATTTCAGCAAGTTCGTGCTCAGAGGATGCCAAAGTAGTGTCATCTGCATATCGAAGGTTGCTGATCTTGTTCCTGCCAACAGTAATGACTCCCTCCTTTTAAGGCTCTCCTACTTATATAGTTTCTATAGTTATCATGGTTATTAGCACTCAAATTATTATGATTATACAGCGTTGAAATATTTCGAGTTTCCGATATTTCAACGCTGTTGCAAGCGCCATGATCACGGATGAACTCTCCTACTTATATTTCGTATATCCTATAGTATTCGCCATAGATGTTAAATAGAAAAAGGAACTCTTTTTCAGCCTGCTCATCCGGGATGATATGCAACATAATCTTACTGCCATGGGATATAAATGCCACAGTCCGGTAGGGTGCACATTTTTTTTTACCCAGACTAGGCTAGCACTTGACTGTAACTCACCTGATGGAAAGCGATGGTACAGCCTAAGAGGGAACGTGCTCACCTAGAAGGTACCTATTGACTCGCGACTTAAAAAGACCCAGATTGTATGTTTAATTTGTATGTTCCAGTTTCAGAACAGAGAAGCTGTACAGGGAGTTCCACACTCTCGCTATTCGCATTATAAAGGTGGACGCGAAACGCTTTGTGCGAACTTATGGAACATCTACCATGTATGGGTGACGTTTATCGGTTTCCCTGCTCATTCGGTGGCAGAACGGAGATGGGGGAATTAAGCGGTGTAGTTCCGATGCGCACTCTCCAAAATGTATCCGATAAAAAACCCATAGGCTAGCAACTTTTTGCCGGTGCTCAAAACTCTGGAGTCTCTTGGTACGCTTCTCTAGGGACTCCAACCCCTCAAGTTGATATTTAGCTGATCCATCCTAAGGGTGCGAACAGTACTCCATGCACGACCGAACTTGTGCTTAATAGAGTTGGAGCAGCTGTTCTGGCGTGAAGTACCGTCGCACCCTTGAGAGGACGCCTAGTTTTTTTGCAGCCAGTTGAGCCTTCTAGGCCAGCTAGGTTCTGGGCTTAGGCAGATCATTGATATGCAACAGGAAAAGTGTTGCAATGAGTACTAACCCTTGGGGAACACCGGCATTAATCGCCATTTGATTGGACGAGCATCCATCAAGAACGACCCGTATCGATCGATCCCGCAAGAAGTCCGATATCCAACCACACAAACTAACAGGCAGACCGTATGATGAAAGCATGCTTATAAGGCACGTAATTTTGTGGACCCCTTCTTGAGCAGGGGGATCAAAAGCGATTCTTTCCAATCTTTAGGCCATATATCATAGGGGTTTTATGTTAATCTTATAAAGAAATTCGATCAATTATTATCATTCGATGTGGCGTAGATAACCCGTCTGGGGGAGTATGCCTGTCCTTCTCGGAGATAGGCGTGTATATATTGTATGTTAGGATAATATAATACTCATGTCAGTATATAAAAAAAATTGTTTTATGTATGGATTTTCATTTCCGTGGTGATTCTTTCATTACCGTGGGACAGTTCTTTCATTGCCGTGGACGCTTGTTTCATTGCCGTGCACGCATGTTTCATCGCCGTGGCATGAAATTTTTAAACTTGTGTTATTCGTTAGTTTTTTAAGTAATCAGCTTGATAATAAGCAAGAATACATACATTATCAAGAAGTATAATAAACGCTAATTATTTTTGAAAAAAACTTAAAAACAAAAAAATCCACGGAAATGAAGATTTTTGGGCACTTGTTGAAATTCACTCTGTTATAAGATACGGGAATATTAAAATTAAATGAGGCGTGTAGTTTTTTTCAGGTTCTGTGGGAATCATTTCAAGTTCTTAAAATTTAAAGTGCCATAGGTAATACCTATGTTATTAGATAAATGATAGTTTATTTATTAAATAAGACTGCTATAAGACCAGTAGCAGAAGCTTTCGTCCCGAAATTCCTACTGGATTAGGATATTACATATCTACTAAAATAAAACTTTCGTGGCATTGAATTCTATCAAATTTTTGAAAGTTACCTTTTTATTTAAAATAATTTTGCGTGTTTAACCAATATTAAAATAAAATTAAGTAGTTATTATGGAATAATTACGAAATCAATTCAAACTCAAATAAGTATATTTAATGTTAAAAAGTGTAATGGAGACGCACTCTGTCTAAGACTTCATTTAAAAGCTGCATATTTAGGCGGAGTCAGAGCGAGCTTTAAGCTTTTAAAAAGAATCGCAGTAACGTTATTGTGTGGGCGCTGGCGATACTGGATGGTGATTGTCACAATGAAGACAACACAACTTTGTAGCATTACATAATCTTATTTTGTTTGACAGAGTGAACAGTGAAAAAAAGGAGGGAGTTTTCAATTGGTTGTATTTGTTTTTGATTTGTTACGCATACTCCAGTAATATATGAACCTACCTAGGTATATAAACATTTTTGTAAACATAATATTTGTAAATTTGTACATTGAAATAGTATAAGTACTTTGAATGTGTATTAACTATTAAACATTCAAGATAAACTGGAATGGATCTATGTTGCTCAAAACAAGACCAAAAATCACTAAGATTGGTCACATTCTTGGGTTCAAATCACAACCAATATTTTGTACTTACTTCCGTAGTATTTTAGTGTACGCTAGTTATTATAAAAAGGAAGTAATCTAGTAACAAACACACCGTGTGCCTGTACACTCCGTAGCGCAATAAAAGCTTGTATTAAGCTCCGTATGAGAAAATTGCTTTCACCGATTTGTTTAGAGACCCACCCACACTGAACGCAGGCGCGTATTTTAAATATCACCAACAATTTCCTGTATCACCATCTACTGTATATTATTAGTACTATTATTTCTGTAATTTTCAATCAGCAAGGCAACATACTGACTGACTGATTTATCAACACCATATCAAACCACGGATTGCGCTGTTGGCGCATAGATAGTTATTATGACCTCTTTGAAAGAAAAAGCGGGAAATGTTGCAAAATACAACTAGTTTTGAATAAAATACTATTGATGTATTCATTAATATAGATACATGCTACATTAATCTATCACCTGCGGGGATCGAACCAATCACCTTCCGAATGGAGTCAAAGATCTTAACCACTACGACATCAGCGCTCACGTCGACATTATTTTTAATAAAAGTTACTACATACTACACTTCCAACGCAATACAAATCAAATTAATTCATGTAAAATCGCATAGCATCACAAAATTCAATTAATACAAAGTCCTCGTGTGTCCCCTAAACAATTTTAGCCCTTATTAAATACTCGTTGAGGCGTGTAATTAAAAAAACAGATCACCAAAGAGGTTTTTACCATGACAATGCGAGGATTAATAGTACGATGTGCAGATATACTTGTTAGTTTTGACAAGTTTATGTTTATGTTCAGATAGTTTGTTATTTTAATTCGATTAAAAAAGAATCTTGGTCACAAAATTAAAATTTAAAAACCCCCAACACAATTACTTTCAAACCCCCATAACTTTTAAACGGGTCAACCGATTTTCATCAAACATGTCTAAGAACACTCGCACGTAAGTTCCCTTTAATAAAAAAAAACTAAATTGAAATCGGTTCATCCGTTCGGGAGCTATGATGCCACAGACAGACAGATACACAGACACACACACACTTATAACATACGTCGGGGGTTAAAAAGAAACGCTATAAGTAGATATTAGAACAGTGAGGGCCTATTTCACGACCTTTAAGTACAGTTACTCACCAAGTAAAGTTAGTTTTGTCTCTTTCTTACTTTATATAAAGTGACAAAGACAAAACATGTGAGTTTACTCGGTAAGTTACTTGAAGATGGTGAAATAGGCCCTGAGTTAGTTATTACTACGTTTAGTAATAAAACGTGCACATAAAACTTGTATTTTTCAACCCAGGACTTGATCCAGGATCTGGAGGATTGTTATAAAGTTTTTTTTATATTAAAGTGACAGTATTATTAAAAGAACAATACAACACTACATAATAGATACCAATTGTTAACAGGTGGCCCTCGGATGCAATAAATGTAGGTACAAGTACATAGATACAATGCGCTGATACCGATACACTCACGGTAATGTCAAGAGGTTTGGTATTGAATACGAAAATGATGATGAAGATAGATAGATGATAGAAAGTACTTGATGTGTTAGGGGTTATAACTGCATTGACATATTTTGCCTCGATACACGGGTTAACAAATGATAAGTAAAGCTTTAAAGTTATTTTTCATAAAGATTGACATAAGTAAGTAGTTTCATAGATTATTATTGTATCTTTCAAGCGTGGTAGTATCAATTACATACATCCAATTGAAATTATTAAAATTTTAATTCACTTATTATCTCATATAAACTGCCGTACATACGCACATTTAGGGCTACTTTTTAAAAGACTAGATAAAAAAATAAAAAGTAAGTAAGTATATTTATTGCCAAATGCAACATTTTTATAAGACACATGTATCGTGGGTATCTATTAAAAAAATCATATAAGTACATACTTACATTGAATGTAAAACCTCGTGTTCGCAAACTACACTTGAGAGCAAAGAAATCGCACACCTGCTCAATTTTCGTTACAAGGTTGTTTTTTTTAAACATGCTTATATTTTTATTCCCGTTTATATACTAAATTGAAGTACACATTGTCACCTTTCAGATAACACCTTAAGCTAATCCATAACCCTTAAATTAATTACAGTAAAGCCAAAAGAACAATTGCATCGGAAATCACTCGTTTCAGGTAGTGCTAATTGAGCGACTAAGAGCGGGTATAAAAGGTGTAATCCTTCACCTTCACCGACAAGCACGACTACAGTTTGCTCGAGAACATTGATTTGAGCTAGGCGCCGTACGAGACGCGTTCTGAGAAGCAACACGTGGCGAATCGCTCATTTGGTCTTTGGTAGCCTCCTTCACGTCCGTCGTTGCCATGGAGACATCCTGCACTCGTCAGAGAACAGTACCGCTGTCCATTGGTCCATCGTCCAATCCAAATGTTCTCGAGCAAACTGTAGTCGTACTTGTCGGTGACCTGTGGTCAATTCTGAAGTGATAGCTGATCTGTGCGCTATCATACCTCCTTCGGCTAGTCTTCTTCTAACTGTCTACTGGATAATTTTAACTTCTCTCACTTCCTGGACTTGCTGACAGAGCTTAACAGCATTCAACTGGCGATTTCTTAATGATGAGGTCACAAAAAAATGGTCATCACGCTCCAATGCTGTGCTTTTATGGCCAGAACCTCATCGGTGACTAAAGCTACGACTCTCTTTATAACGCTGATATACTCGCCGAACAGCGTTTTGGCATAAATTCAACTGTCTGGCTATTTGAATCTGGTTGTGGCCAGGTTCAATTAGTGCAACCACTTGACCTGATATTTCTGGTGGGGTATCCATTTTCTTGTTTCTATTGTGCACGTGTTCTATAGCTGACTTTTCAAGCTACGATTTGATATGCAGATGATGCAGTTTCACCTAACCCTCCACCTTTTATACCCGCTCTTAGTCGCTCAATTAGCACTACCTGAAACGAGTGATTTCCGATGCAATTGTTCTTTTGGCTTTACTGTAATTAATTTAAGGGTTATGGATTAGCTTAAGGTGTTATCTGAAAGCTGACAGTGTGTACTTCAATTCAGTATATAAACAGGAATAAAAATATAAGCATGTTTTAAAAAAAACAACCATGAAACGAAAATTGAGCAGGTGTGCGATTTCTTTGCTCTCAAGTGTAGTTTCGAACTTAGTATCAAATACACCATACTAACAACGAATACCCCACTATAATCACGGGAGCGACAACCGCTGGTCCCGACTCAGCACCTCATTGATTCCGATAATCCTGTGGGAATCTTAATGGGGATGCTCAGCGCCGGGAAAATTAGACACGTGCAGTGCGCCCTAGTGGGGAACGATGACCAATTGTTGTTTTAATTATCATTTTGAGGAGTTTGAAAGTTCTTAGGTAGTGATTTGATAATCGATAAGTGGATGAAATAGGTTGGGACTGATAGTGATGGTGATTGAGTAAAGAAAACTAAATTGGAATTAGTTCGTCAGGCAGTAAAGTGTTAGTCTGTTCACTTGGCAGTTACAGATGATATTAGTAAAATGTAATGGAGAGGAATGAGTACGTACGTATGTGTAGTGTTCGTGTAAATCAAAGACATCAATAAGTACGTACGTAATTATGATTAGCTTTTGAGTAAGACGTGTTGATCTCAAATGTGACCCGCGGTTAAATAATCATGTAGTATAATAATGTATTGCAAATCATTTAAAAAATCTAAATCGATTAAAAAAAGTAATTCTAAATCTATCGATTACATCCTCATCGAACCACCCCTCACTGGCAGCTATTAAAAAAAAACAACACAAAATGTTGCCATTTCTGTTCAATTATACATTACTAGCAGCGCCCCGCGGCTTCACCCGCGTAGTTCCCGTTCCCGTGGGAATTTTGGGATAAAAAGTATCCTATGTGTTATTCTGATGTATAAGCAAGATTATTGTAAAGTTTCATTAAAATCCATTCAGTAGTTTTTGCGTGAAAGAGTAACAAACATCCATACATACAAACTTTCGCCTTTATAATATTAGTAGGATGGCAATAGCAGAAACTATCGCGGTGTTGCTCGTTATCGAGTCCGCTATAAAGGACCCTATTATGTCAAGTGACAGTTGCTAGAGGTCCCTCAGGAGCGGTATTTCACTTTAGTTGATTTACAACTAGTTTGGGAATTGGTTGTTGTTTTCGTTGTGTAATGGCGGATCATTAGATGAATTATAAAAAGAAATACTACCTTTAGTTTTTTACATAAGTAAGTGCAAATAACTGAAAAGAATATAATTAGAAACCTAAATAAAAGAGTATTGTTGTATATTAAAATTATGCTAAAAACCTTCCCACTGAATCACTCTATCTATTAAAATAAACCGTATCAAAATCCGTTGCGTAGTTTTTAAGATCTAAGCATACACAGGGACGTAATAATGACATAGGGACAGAGAAAGCGACTTTGTTTTATACTATGTAGTGATTTTTGGATTGAAACATTAGTTTAGTTACTTAATTTACCGTATACATTTTAAAATAACATCAATTTATACAAATTAATAAATCACTACTAATTGTCGACAAAATTATAATATGAATACAATCACCGATGCGTGTCCGATGGTTCATTATTCAAAATTTGAATAAAGACGTCAAAACCGCGACGTCAGCTTCCAAATTCAAATTCGGAATTGACATTAGGGATATATCGTTTAATTTAATTTGACACGCTGTTGATTCTGAATGGCCAGTATGTTACATCGATATAAAATTATAAAATTAACGTTTGTTTAGTAGCTTACACAAAAGAGCAACGACAAATTATTTACATGCAATTTAACAAGTAATTTGTACGTTGATTTGTATACGGACACGTGAAATGTGCCGAGTTTATTTGCATAATCGCTTTCATTCGATGTAAATTATTCGTTATTGCATAGAAATCCGATTAGTTATATTGTTTGAGAGAAAGATTTATAGTTATTCACTTGATTCGATTTAAGTTTCTGAATTTATTTGTTGAAAACTTACACTATTAACCATTATTAGATTTTAGGTGACTGCAGCAATAAATATAGCATCAATTTAATCTAAAAAAAGATCCCTCATTGTCTAAGATCCTACGTGATTGTTGCGGTAACATTTATTTAACGATAGTAACATTAATACCCGGCGCGTTCAGCCACGATAATCTACAATTAATTGCCCGATCAATCATAAAGTGATCGCATCCGATCGAATTCGCGCCAAAACAACCTGCTGTCAAACATTTTTTAATTCCACTTTAATGCCAGAGATATTGTTTTCTTTTTTATACCAAACCTAAATAAAATGTCTTTGTTTATTTGAAACATAATAGATACTTATTAAAATACCAGAATTATATGTATGTATTAGTAGCGAAATACTCCACATTTGGCCAAGTTGTAGCTTGATCGGCATCAAGCCACAACTTTGCCAATGAAAAAAATCTAACAAGAATTAATCAAAGACAATTTATCTTTTCATTAGAATTATTAGTAGTTAAAATGTCAATTTGACAGATATCCCGCCAAAAGTTATCATTTGCAACATGGCGTCTCCGGGGGCTTTATTAGCGTCGGCGTTCCACCCATTATACATTTTTAAACCGTATCCATATAAATTAATGCGAATATCACCCCAGCGTAATATCAATCTTCTGCGTTAGTTGTTCGCGGATTACGTTACAAATAATATCATTTTGTACGGTGATTCGTTCTGAATGGTGTCTACCTTATTTTTGGGGTGGCGTTGCTGGAGTTTTACTCGGTAATATTTTGTTTTTATTTTTTCTTTATTGTTTTTCTTTTTTGTTTCTTAATTAATGTTAGAGTTTGATTGCATTGGTATTTGATCAAAATAAAGTACCTACGTGATCATTGAATTATGTATGATTTAAAATTTTAATAAAGCAAAAGGCTTAAAACAATTAAAAAATATCTTTTACAAAAAAAAAACATTAATAATAACAAAAAATAAATGATGATGATAGCTTTTCATTTCTGTAGGTCGTGTAGGTTAAACGAAATAAGAATTGCTCATCAAACATATTAGATTAACTTACTCATAAATAATATCTACCAATCTAATTAAAAACCACAACACAACCATCTTTACAAACAAATGTCAAACAATCACCCTGAATGACAACAAAACAATTGTCTATTCCCCTAATCCAGGGGTGGTTATCTCGCAGATCTGTTGACGCAATCTCCAACTCAAATGGCCATTTGATACCCCACATCATCATATTATATCATATCATATCACCATCATCGCATTCTGCTCTCTCTATAATGTTCGCATCGCCGCAGGGTAAGGTAGAAATGATATCGTGTTATTGATATTTGATGGTAAAGTTTAGGTATATTTTTATATACTTATACCTAAACGTACATAATACTAGGGCTGGTTTTTGGGATGAAGGTATTATTACTGGTTATAAAATATGTAAACAGTCTAGATTTAAGTGACCTTCAAAATAATTAATAATTCATAAATATTCATACCTACATTTGTATAGTAAAATAAAACAACTAAAGTAACTTAAGCTTAAACTTAGAACTAAAAGAAATACAAACAAATATATAATAATAATTTTACAAAAATTTATTAAACTATCATTTCCCATGTCATTATTTGCCATATTATCATTTCCCAACTCATCATTTGCCAAATTATCACGGTATATGCGTACATACATACTTAATACTTATAATAATTAATATTTCGATTACAATCTCACAACAATATTTACTTTAAAAATACCACGAAGCTTTCAAAAAGCGCCCACCAAACTCATATCGTGAGAACGCAAAAATTGATTAGCCAAACCGAAATTTAATAAAGATAAATCGAAACAATCAGTGCAAAAACTACATTTTATCGCTATTGGCATTATACCGTGTAATCATTGGCCTATTAGATTATAACTGTAGTCTATGGCGGCACGTGTCAAGCGCGCTCCCGCCAAAAAGAGTATGACAGCTAAACAAACATGGCTGCCGATAGAGAAATCAAATCTTTATTAGTACAATATCAGCAAACTCATTGTGCAAATATAATTTTTGTAATTGCTCTGGTTTTTCTCCCCCAATATTATGTTTAGATTTTAAGTTAATCACGAATTGATTTAATTTTGGGGCCGTTTTCTTGTTCAAACAATGTTGAGTGGTTTGTGAACGGATAAGTAATTAAATCAATTTCCTTTACTTGTTTACTTTTTTCTTGGAACAATACTTACTTAGTTGTTTATGGTAAAATGAACTTTTTATTAATAAAATTTTACTTTTTTGCACTCTAATCACAAGTTCATAACACAATAGTGATTAGAGAGAAACCGTTGAATATAATGATATTTAATAAATACGAAAAAACAAAGGGAAGAAATTATTTTTATAGATTTACTATTTTAAGAGCCTATTTCACGATCTTCAAGTAAAATTCCGAGTAGCTACTCACAAGTTTTGTCCTTGTCACTCGATATAAAGTAAGAAAGAGACAAAACTAATTTTACTTGTGGACCGTGACGTGATATAGGTAGTATAGTATAGCCCTAGTATTTAAAAACTCTCACAAATATGTATCAAAAATCTTTTCTAAAAATCATTAAAATTCACACAATTTACAAAATAAGTACATACTTAGGTACTTGCACTATTATTTATTGACAGAAAAAAATTAAACATATATAAGTAATAATTAGGTAATATTATAAAGACACCGAAGTTATATTTGTTAACATGTTGTTGAGTCACAGCTATTAATTTACATACTAATTCATCTTGTAATTAAGTACGCCGCAAATTGCTATCTAAGCCCTTGATAATCCTTTCGCGCTTTTACTCGAAACGGGAACGGATTAACGTTGATATTCCAGTTTTATTATTAGATTTAAAAACAATTTATGATTTCAAACATTGAAAATGACATCGATTGCGTCTAGTACGAGTTAAAAGTAAAGTAAAAACAAATAGGCAGTGGTCCGAGTGATTTTTACTCGCTCAGCGAGACAGCGAGTCAGCGATACTCGCTCAGCTAGTTAATTTTTACTCGCTCAGTAACTTTATCACCATATTCCTACGGGAACGGGAACTACGCGGGTGAAACCGCGGGGCGCCGTTCGCTAGTTAGTTTATAAACCTCACCGAAGTGAGGCATTTCAAAAATGCTCAAGACTCATTTGAGTGTTCCCCTCCACGGAAATCTTTAGTAAAAGGCGAAAGATTTGTACGTTTTGAAGGGAAACCAGAGTGTGAAGCTACTGGGCGCGCGCGGCGACTGTATCGCCGGCCGGCATAAAACGTAAGCGCGATTCAGAAAAGTGGTTTCGTGACGGTGGCGCCATCTATTGAGAGAATATAAGACTTGCTTTTTATATTGGTAAACTTTTTTTTCAACACACTTGCTCATAAAGCGGCTCTTATTTGTGCAAAAACAGTTGAATAATGACACGTTTTATTCACTTGTGAGTTATAGATTGTTTTTTTAAATTGCTTTGTTTTTAAAAAAGTTTCGATACCAAAAAAATTGTGTCCGTACATTTGAAAAACAAACTTCAACTATGTTGCCTTACTTTTGGTAGGTTACTATGGTCGATTCATTCATTCACTCGATTTTTTTTAATAAGTTTATTCCTTTAGTCTTTGGCCGATCACCATTGCTGTGTTGGATGCGCGCGAATAGAAAATCTGTGTATTTATTAGCGAAAAATGATATTTTATTATGAATTTCTTCGCAAGTGTGTTGAAAAACGTTGTATGGTACGCGGGTGTATTGATGATTACTATCCTCAGCTATCTTCAGACCCTCGCCTGACGGCTCGGGCCTCAATAGCGCCTCGGAAGTATTCATCAACTTTACCCGCTTGTACCATCAATAACTATTATTTAATTTGTGTGTTTTCAATGTTTGTAACTTGTAGCTAAGATAATAAACTATATAATTAACAAATATTAACCTAATTTAAAGTCAATAATCACATAAAAAAACACGTCAACTCCCACCAACATTCTCAAACTAACCATACGCGCGTGTTACAAGACAAGTTTACGCTAAAATTCTTCCGGGAATATCCTCCTGTTTCCCACAATCCCGTGGCTGTTGTTGACACGTCCCGACAGACAGGATTAAGGTGATCTGCATGACAAAGCCTGGTTCACTAGGAGCTGGGACACTGGCCTCTCCACAGCTCGATAGCTAACCTCACAAACAAAATACAGATAGCCTCTATTGATTTGTTACTATTGAAATATGGTCTACGAATTTACGTGGATAGAGGTTAAGGGTGTATACTTGTAGTGTAAAGAAATTGTGGGTTTAAATGTAAAGGAATACTTATTAAAGAGTTTTAGAAATGTCTCTGAGTTTATCTAGATACTACTTACCTACTTATAAATTTTTATAGGTCTGTGTTAAGGGCCTGTTTCACGACTTTCAAGTAAAGTTACTTTTGTCTCTTTCTTACTTTATATCAAGTGACAAAGACAAAACATGTGAGTAGCTACTCGGAACGTTACTTGAAGATGGTGAAATAGGCCCTAAGTACATAATATAGTAATCTGTATAAAATCTAATGCGATTTAGTATATAGGTAAGTTTACAAGACGTAAACTAGGTAGCGTATTTTAATAAACTAAATTGAAATCATCTATAGGTAGAATTATTCACGAGGAAGGTTATATCTATAGGGTGGAACCGCAAGGCACACACAGCTATAAATCTATACTAATATATAAAGCTGAAGTTTGTATGAACGCGCTAATCTCAGGAACTACTGGTCCGATTTGAAAAATTCTTTCGGTGCTAGATAGTCAATTTATTGAGGAAGGCATAGGCTATATATTATCCCCGTATTCCCACGGGAACGGGAACTACGGGGTTAATACCGCGGGGCGCTGCTACCGTACAATTAGTTCACGAAAAAGACATGTAAAATATTTATAGGAGAGACCGTAGGACAGTTATGAAAATAAATTAAGTAAGTACTTATATCAGTTTAAATGCTGATTACAATTTATTTATTTATTTATATTACACCAACAGCGTTTACACAAAACTATCTTAAAAATATAAAATAACAAATCAGGTCTTGTACGGTGTGCAACACCTTTACAGGCGCAATCAACATTGAATATTAAAACTTACAGCTAATTATAAGTGAGATATCTAAGTGAACACTTAGGTACATTTAAAAAAAAACAATTAAAAAACTAGAGAAACTAAAAAAATTATGCAAAAAATTGACTATCTAATTACACACAAAGCTAAACAGATAATAACATAACAATCAAACTCAATCAACATCCTTTCTTCCACCTCCCACTACTAAATCTCCAACAAAAACGTTCATTGTAAGCAGACAACCTCTTCAGTATAGAGGGAGTGTATTAATTCACGTTGGTGTACGTTCAAATCGATATAACGCTAAGAGGGTCCCATTTCACGGTTAACGCGTCGCAAACTCCGATATCTATACTGAAAACGTACAAGGAATGTTAATAACATGTGAAGAAAGTATTTTTGTTGAAAATCTAGAAGTTTTTTGGCGAAGAAAGTGAGTTATAAAGTTGGTACAATGTTGTTTTGTAATTGTTGTGGGCGTGTGGTTGTTATTATGGTAATTGATTAGGTGTATTGAGGTTTTTAACAAGAAGTATAAAACCTGGTAAAATCGCCCTTACACGTTATTATTAAAGTAATTGACGCTCTCGATGGCAGAGTGGTCACCATGCCGGACTGCCATCCGTAAGGTTGCGGGTTGAATTCCCGCGCGGGGTGAATATTTGTGTGAACCACAAATGTTTGTCTCGGTCTGGGTGTGTGTGTGAATGAGTGTGTGCGTAGTTTCTGATACCCTAGATACAAGTTTCGAACTTAGGGGTCAGCTACTATAATGAGATGATGTAGTGAATGATTATGTTATGTTAATTTGAAAGAAAGAAAACGCATTTATTTCGTCTTAAATTTTTACTAAAATCCAATATACATTTGTATACAACATATTGATTGCTGTTTCAGACGTTTCTTACTTTCTTATAAGAAGTCAGTCAAACTAAGTATTTGTCGATATATCGACAAATACTTAGACTGTCAAATGTTTCAAAGGTTGCACTAAATTTATAAATAATCCTTGTGTGTCCTTCCATTATCGTCATCATAACAGCAAACTATTTCAATGCATACTAAGTTACAATATAACATTCAAAGGCAAAAAATCCCTGACTTCGCTCCCTTGATCCATTATTATATAATTTAAAAGCCTTTAATCGAACAATAGCTTGGCACGCGACCGATCGCCGCGACGGTCGAACCGCGACTGACTGCATAATTTTTAATCATACGACCGAGTAAGCAGCTAATACACTAGAACGCGAGATATTGAGGGTAGTTATAGCTTAAATGGCGGGAACCGAGATAGCTTTGAACGCTCTATTTTACCGGAACGAATACTCTTTATTTTTTGATTACATTGTAACTTTTAGGACATGGTTGGATAGTGTGATGTGTGCGTAATAGTGCTGCAAACTTATGTGACCCGGCGGAAAAATGTTTAAAAAGTAATTTGTGCACATCCTTACTAATATTATAAGTACGAGTAATTGCTAAAATATCTCTGTTATATATTTCACGTCAAAAACACTGATTTTGATGAAGTTTGGTGCAGAGATAAGCTAAATAAATAAATAAATAAAGCTTAGGAAAGGACATGGGCTATATTTTATGTCAAATTTTCCACGCTGCTAGAAGCACGGGGCATTCTAATAAACTGACAACTAAAAATGCGATTACAGCAACTCTGGTCAGATATGTTTGTGGTGTAATATGCGTTATTTACGCGATACGATATTTATTCTGTAACCTATTTATCCTATCACAACATTTGCCAACGTTTCCACGTAAGTTCCAGTAGTCCCTCGGCTAGTTTGTCGATAAATAGAATCACATTATGCGGCTCGCTCCCTGCGGGGTGCACTCCTATCGCATTCGAATTATCGCAGGGCTTCTCAAACTTATTTTGTACTAGCAGTACCTCGCGGTTTTATCTATGTAGTTTTCGCTCCCGTAGGAATATTTTGATAAAATATAGCCTATGTCACTGACAGATAATAGAGCTTTCCATTAGTGAGAGAATTTTTGAAATCGGTTCAGTAGTTTTTGAGTTAACTCGGTACAAAAAACAATCAAATCCTTTCTCTTTAAAATTATCGACACGAAGAACCCCGCAAAATAATTGCCCTATATTTCTTTAGTACTTACTAAGTACAACTAGAGAAAAACGTTTGGTAAGAAAACCATTTAACGCTACATTGGCACGATATCAGATCTTTAAACTAAACACTTAACATTTTTAATCTTCCTTAGTTTTGTCACATCAACTCATGGCGCCTTTGCGTTTTGGGCCAAACGCTCTGCTCCGTCCTTGGGCGTCGCAAAACACAGTTTGGGAACCCCTGAACTATCGAGTTATCGAGACCACAAACGTATCGGATCCGATCATTTCGAGTATTTGACCGCCACCAAAAAGAGTGTAATCGAAGATGTATTTATTTGACTCGGAGCCGATGTTGGTATAGGAAAATTGGTTTTTAAAGAACGATTTGATTTGCAAATTTAGTTTCTGGGTGAAGATAGTTTGAGGTTTTGCTATATTTTGAAGTAAAAGTGATTGAAATTAAAGTTCCACGTTTTTATTTTTATGTTGATTTATGCAGTTTTTCGCAGGGAAGAAAGAACTATGTTTCTCTTGACATTTTTTGATCTTGTTTTTCATTTAAAACCTTTAAATGATTAGTCAATTAGTTAAGAAACGAACTAGATAGAACTACTCTAAGCGTAGGCTGAAATTAGGCACGCAGTTATTATCACGCAGGCATCCTATAAGAAAAAGAAACGCATGTAAAACCACGGGACACATCTAAACTTAGATATTTACTAGCAGCGCCCCGCGGTTTCACCCGCGTAGTTTTCAATTTACCCCCATTTGTGTAGTAGTATTTGTGGTAGCCTACGCCCCCCCCCCCCCCCCCCCCAACAAACACACGTGCCAAATTTCAGCTGTCTACCTGTGCGTTGTCTGTCAGTCAGCCAGTACATCACTCAGTAACGGAAGAGTTTTATAAACATAGATAGATAGATATACTTAGATAGACCTCGAACTAATAACTACAAATCCTAGACTACTTAGTCGTAACTAATAACATAAGCAATTCAAAATCTCGATACACACTCAGACAGTCCGAGCCATTGAAAGGGTCTCTCTCTCAAAAGATGCAAGGGGTTCCCGGGGGTCGGGTCCCTTTAAATCGTTAATCGAATACCGACCTAATGGGATTTCTTTCTTGGGGCGCGCAGCTAAAGGATTAATTTATATCAATTCGCAGAACGAAACACTCAGGCTGATTCCATTGTTAATTGTACAAGTATTATGTGTATTGTGTGTGTGTGATGATATAAATGGTGTTTTAATTGAGATTTCAGTTTTGATTTTATTGTTCTTGTTTATCATTGGAGATTTTTTGAAATTTATTGATATCTTTGATTTACATGAACACTACACATTGAAATAAAACACTTAAACGGATTTTTGTCGTGTCGATTTGTCTTCTGTGATCACGGGTTCTGTAAAGAATCCGAAACGTCAGAAAATGTAAAACAAAATACAACCACGACAAAAATCCGTTTAAGTGTTTTTTTTTTAATTTGTTTTTGGATATGATTTTTTGCTCTACAAAATTGTAATATTTGTATTGAGAAATAAATAACAATGAAATTTACTTACTATCTTTTATTAAATATGCTTCTCGAGATACTTAAATTATCACTAAGACGAAAGCCTTCTAACTCGGATGTTACATATCAAGAATTTGCAATATTATCACTACATAGTATAAAATAAAGTCGCTTTCTCTGTCCATATGTAGGGACATAGGGACAGAGAAAGGAAAGGATCTAAGCATACATAGGGATGTATGCTTAGATCTTTAAAACTACGCAACAGATTTAGATGCGGTTTGTTTTAATAGAAAGAGTGATTCAGAGGGAAGGTTTTTGCATAATTTTATCTCCATATTCCTATAGGAACGGGAACTACGCGGGTGAAACCGCAGGGCGCTGTTAGTTATGAATATAGTTCTTTAAATAAATCCCAGACACCATTGTAGTGTATAAGAGCTATTCCTCTGTTTATACGGTTAGTTTTTTCAGAGATTTCGTTTCCACACTATTTTATTCGTTATCGCATCACCCCGTACTGCGATGAACTAGTCTAATCCCCTGAGTTTGTTTGTGTCACTGCTGTACTGTAATGTATGTGAGAATGCAGGCGGCAAATTAAAAACCTGAGACTCTAAGAACTTTATATATCCTAATATGAGTTATTTTGTGAATACTCGTTAAAAGTTCTTCAATCAATATTTAGATAAGCTTATTTATTCGTAGTATCGAGCTATTATTAGGGTAACGGGTCGCCATTGCATTGGTAAAAACATTTGCCTGAAAAAAAAATACGGGCCACTTACATTTAATTTAAATGTAAGCAGGAAAAAGATTAGGTAACTAATTAGTTCGAAATTCAATAATAATTACCAAACAAAAAATAAATCTGTACAATTAGGGCCTATTTCACGAAGATGGTGAAATAGGCCCTTAAACAATTTAATTCAGAGAATGACCAAAGAAAAGAAGCCTTATATTTTTAAATTATAAATCGCCAACAATCTGTATTTCAAACATTTTATCTCCGTACCTACATCTTCGTAATCACATCGTCCGTCCATACACTCCCAGACATGTGTAATCTGGTACTTTTTTCGTTTTCCCCACTTACAAAAGATTCAATCCAGGCTTAGATTCTGTGTACCTAGGTCGAAAGGAACCGTATGAAACGGCGATAGATTGAATTTAATGAAAACGTTCGTATAGGTGGATAAATTGATATTTTTATACGTTTTTTCTTGAAATATCGTGTAGAATGTAGATATTTTATACTTACGTTTTTTCTTAATGAAACTCTGAATGAAGCTGATGGTGTAAAAGAATTTGATGGTATAAATATAAGGATTTCAGTTTTTTACGTTGATGAAAGTTGTATTTGAATGAGACAACGGATAACAATAACGTTGGATAATCGCGGCCTAAAGTTGGAAATAAATCGCTCAGGTTTGGTAATAATAACTTTTGAAAAGCGTGAGTGAAGCTGCTATTATGCTGTAACCGTTTTGGGGCGTGCGTAAATTACTGCTAAGGTTTCTTATGATGTGGACAAAGAGCGTATTATGAAATAGCCATTTAAACTACGAGTACTTATACCCGACTGCGCTAGTTTTGATGATTGTTTATAACTATAAGTAGTTACATACAATTGCTAAGTATTAAAGATATTGGGCATGTAGCAATTATACGCATATTCCTTGTAGTAATATCATCAGTGAGAAAGAGGCTTCTTTCCCACAACTTAATCATTTATACTTTACTTTTCATACTTATGAGTACTTAGAAAAAAACTAAAAAATAACTGTACAAAAAGTTTCAATATGAGTAGCAGTGCGGTGTACTCAATTACAGCCAGTGCGGTGCTACTAAAATATTCAGAGCCAGTTATTCCGGTCGGACTCCACTGGATCACGGAATCAGATTACGCTATTAACAAAAATGGTTGCGGACTACGGAATTGACGAGCAAATATTGACTAATTATTGTGTGTTTGTGGTGTTTCAATGTATAGAGTCATCAAGTTTTCTGTGGCGGTGACAGCGTCGCTGAAATCGCATCTTTTGGTTGTCAGTTTATTGAAAATGTATCCAAATGACATTAGAATTAAGATGACAATAGTAGCTTCCACTTTTGGCCGTCGGCATAGAAAACTTGGTGACTCTGTACCTATTACACCTCTATCTCAAGGCCTCAACTATGTAATGTCAATCAATTAATCGCTCTATCTTAGAGTAACTGACTCCTATCCAAGTTATTACTCTTTCACATAAAAATTACTGCACCAGTTAAGTAGAATTTATGTACCGACGTCTTTATAAAAGGAAACATGGTTTTTCTAAAATTCCCACGGAATTGGGGCTTTGCGCCGTTGGAAAATCATACATAACGGAAATAAAAAGAACAACATTCATTCAAAAAGCGTATATTCCTAACATAAATATTAATACGCAAATACATGTAGTAGCAAAAGACTCATATTTCTAAACTCAAAAACTAATTGAAATCAACACAAAAACACGTGTCTAATCCAAATTAGGCACGTGTCTTCAAAATGGCCAATTGATACCCAGACAGGTGTATCAACTTCTGAGGGGTGAATACCAATATTAAAAAGGTAAATAAAATCTCTATGGTGACATATCTGTCACCCTGGAGGTAGGAAACTATTGTAACCTTTTTAACGCCAAACTCATTGCACCTGCAACTTTAAAAATAGAATAGTGGAATAATTTAATGATGGATTTCAAAATTGCTCATTTTATAATCTATTTTTTATGTTCCCTTGATAAAGAAGTGTACCAACTGGCAATAAGCCCATTATTGCTCTTTTTGGTAGCACTTTGCTATTTTTTTTATTTGTTTAAGGTATAATTAGAGTTTGTCATTGCAAGAACAAATTAAGTAAGTATAGAAATTTAATTACGGATAACTGCCGACTTATGAGTACACACTCAGCTAGAGTCATGCCTTTTCAAACTTTAATATATTAATTATTATGAGTATCTTTTAACCTAAAGCCTAACCTAAGTATTCATTATTTGTCAATAATTTAAATTAAAACCCAGTATTGAGATTTAACTTACATTAAATTTCGAACGGATACCGACCGTTATAGTAGCTGACCGTTATGATTCTCATTAGATTTTATTAAAATTTCTGTCACAATAGGGTAGTTGACTAAAAAAAATTATTTGTCCGTCTTATAGATTTCCAAAAAATATTGGACTTGTATGTTTTTATTTTCCATCTAAACAAATAATTAAGACGATACAGTGCATCGCAAACTCGTGAAACGTCACAGATTGCTGCAAATTTAAGCAACAGTTGACTCCTAAACTTTAATGCGTTATAACTAAGTCAGTCTTATTAATTTGATGAAACAAAAAATACGTGTCTAATATTTTTCCAAATCTGATCTGATCTGACGGACTAATTTGAATTTTATTTTACTTACCTAGGAAACTACCCTATTGGATAAAAAGATATATACATAAATAAATAGCTAAACATACTTACCTCAGTTATATAACATACCTACCTCAGTTATATAACACGTGGGTAGTCAATTCGAGGAGGTGGCCGTAGCGCGCGTTATCGGACCAATTATAATTCACCGCGCAAATGACACCGTCATTACCGGTCGTTCATAACCGGCTTAACTGTGTATCCGGATCCGACAACCGGGTACCGTCAGCAACCGGTTATGTACTGGGTATTTGTTAAAATGTCATACTTAAATTAGTGTTGAATAACCCATTTACAAGGGGTTTCACATGCTCGAACTGTGGTCGAGTTTGTCCCGCATTGGACTAACCAGTCACTTCCATAGGTGCGTTTCAAACCCTACAACTCCAACGGACGCTACGTCATCATCATCATCGTCATCATCTCACGTTATTGGCCCATGATGAACCCATTTATCAAGGAAGGTTATATGTATTATAGTTACATGCAAGACCAAAAGGAGCCAACTTTGGGCACAGCAAGTTATGATAGTTACCAAATAATGGTCAATTTTTTCGGCCTGCTCTGTAATGATCTCATCAATGAGAAAAAGACCTGTTCTCGACATCTTACAGGACAATTTTTATGAAAGTTTTGAAAAATACTTTGATCATGGCTTCTCTTTAGACTCTGGCTGCCTTATTTGCGTTGCATTTTTGGTCTGGTTTAGCACTAAACCAGGTTTTACAATCAATTTTGAATACTGTCAAAGTGACAGATTTGACTGACAAGCTGTCAAATGCTTACCAGGTTTTGTTAAACCAGACTAAAAATGCATCGCAAATAAGGCAGTTAGTGACAACACCATTATAACCAAAGCATACAGCAGAAAACTACTTGATAATAAACCTGTTTAGTCTGCAATCGGTACAGGGAGGGGGTAGGTGGTGGTAAAACGAGGCGTATCCCACCCCACCCTGTTAAACAAAGCCAAGCCAATTATTATTAAATATTCGCAGGGCAATTTATGTCAGTTCCCCGCGTAATTGTCCAACATCACAATGAAGCTTCATAATCGACGCCTAGTTTAATTAGCGTGCTTAATTACTACGTTAAATGTTACGTTTTAAGTGTAACGACATTTTAGTAATATAATCATGTTGTTCAAGTATTTAATTATGATAAAAATAATGCTTCTGTAGCTAATGTTCAGGATTGATTATGGCAACTGACCCCAACTAGTTTTATTTAATACTAGCAGCGCCCCGCGGTTTTACCCGCGTAGTTCCCGTTCCCGTAGGAATATGGGGATAAAATTATGCTAAAAACCTTCCCACTGAATCACTCTATCTATTAAAACAAACCGCAACAAAATCCGTTGCGTAGTTTTAAAAATCTAAGCATATATAGGGATATAGGGACATAGTTTCAGAGAAAGCGACTTTGTTTTATACTACGTAGTGATCTGTGTCTAGGGCTGGATATATCATACACATGTTTATTTTCAAATTGAAAAAGATCAGAGTAATTTTATAAGATAGCTTTTTATAAATAAATACATAAGATAAAATGATTGCCATTCAAATCTCGTTTAAAACTAGCGACTGTATTACATGCAGATTTGGTTAAGGTTTGGTAAATACAATATTTAGACAAATATCTGGTAAAAATTTGCCAAATATCTCCGAGTTACACGAAAATTGTGATTTGTGACACCCAATATAACAACGCAATGACAAAATAAAAACTTAAGTAACAAATCCCATTTCATACACAAAACGCGCCATATGCGTATGTTGTAAACGCCTGTCATTAAGAATAACTAGCGAGGGTTCGATTCCCGGTTCGCACCACGTCTCTAAGGACGGGGTGTTGTTTTTATGGGTTGTCGTTTATTTTAAATGCCACTAAATAATAACAAACAATGGATGTATATTTGATTCGATCAGTATCAGAATTGTGGTGGAAACATTTGTTGTAATGGCAACATTGTTAGAACATTATGGTGTTGTTATAACAAAGAGAAAGTAGTATTTGAATATGGCAATTAACGGATTAACACTGTCATTATATTCTTGTTTAATATTGGTAATGCTTTTCATTATGACTTGATTATAAGATAGCACTTATTTTTTGTATCACAAAAACAGCAGTATTGAGTCACAGTCTTTTCTGTGCCGGTGACAGCGTCGCTGTAATCGCATCTTTTGGTTGTCAGTTTATTGAAAAGTTTATCCAAATGACATTAGCGTCAAACGGACAATAGGAGCTTCCAATTTTAGCCACCGGCACAGAAAAGATTGTGACTCAATAATGATATTGATCTAATTTTGAAATAGAATATAAAACATGACAAAACTAAGCGACTTATGTCATTTGATTTGCAAAAAAAAACAAAATCATTTCAGTTATTAACTTTTAAGCTATGCTATTTAAAGCCGAATAAAATAAGATTAATGAAAATCAAAACGTTACCCTCATTTTGTTACGCCGTAGTCAGGTGTTAAGTAATATTCAATTTATCTTTATAAATGATTGTAGATCAAATAGGAACTAATAATAATCTTTATTAATTGTTGTACGATTCATTTTTACAGTTTATATTATGTTCGTTTTTGCCACAAGCTTTTGCTGTTTTGTTTATTTTAGTAAAAAATAATCTGTTTTACAAAGTCAGAATACCTATGTTCGTAAAAAGTTCAAAATTGGTACACAACAAATACAAAATTATTTCATTCAAGGCAGACAGTATCATATAGGAACCGAATATTCACTCTATCATTCTTTTACACAAACTGAACCACAACTAGATTTTCTAGAATATCAGCTAACATAATTTTATGTACTTATAGTATCAGAGCACAACATAAAAAAGACTAATTAATTATACTTATAAATACAGGAACAGATGGAATATATTTTATTTTTGGCAGACCTTTTAATTTACTTGTAAATCGTGATTAATCAAAACAAATGAGTGTTGCCCTGTTACAGATAACAGCCCCGACACTATTCGGCACCCAAATTAACAAACAAACAACAATTAAGTGGGCAATATTCAACAGAGATTACCTCACAAATCAAACCCTCCGTTCTTATCTACCTGAGTACACCTACAAGGGCGACAATGCTTTTAAACACCTACATTTTAACACAAACTTACACAAAAACCATCCTCCGACACTTATAGCTTAGAAAATAAGGTTTAAAATGGTATGTTTAGTTTAAAAACGTAAAGTTGCCAAGGCTTTCCCGGCACTTCATTTGGGAAATGCTTGCAACCCTGGCTTAAGTGTTGCACGCTGTTAAATTAATGAGCCAATCTCGGGAGGTTGGGTGTCTTCTATAATTTACAATGTGGTAATGTGAGGAATTATGTTATTCTTTTGTTTTTGTATAGTAATAGAAGAATTTTAAATAATTAGATCATTTTATTGGAGTGTCTTCCTTTGCAAAAGAACCCTTTGAAAAACATAAGCCTTTTTATGACTTCTTTCATTTGGTTATTTGTAATAGTAAGTATTCGAAATGCTTATAAAAATTTAGTAAAATAATTGTATCGAAGTTATTTCAAAGATCTCCAAAGCTCTGAAAAAAAAACATTTGTTCTCCAAATTTATCTAAAATCCCTACAGATTTTCGTCTCTACCGATTCCTAATCAGTTAAAATCAAACATATCATTATTCAAAATTCGTCATCAAACATCATCCTATACAACCTCCACACCTATAAACTAACCACAGATCCTATTTTAACAGTCCAAACTAAAAGTGTTGCCAGTTCACCATCTCGAGACAATGACTATAACTCAAGGAAGTACCCAAGTTATTCACAGCTCCCAGCTTCATTACCCGGGGCTGTATCCATTGAACTTTACAAATAGTCCTATTTGTGAGAAGGGGATAGTTTGCGACCTACAAATGTGTAATTAGCCGGTACACGTTAAAGTAATGACTTGTACCGCCGTTATTAAGGCGATAAGATAACGAATGTAACTTTGTTACGTGTTGGGATGGGAATTTTGTCTTCTATCAACATTTATCTAACTGACCGACATAGTGATCTATCAACGCACAGCCCAAACCACTGGACGGATCGGGCTGAAATTTGGCATGCAGGTAGGTGTTATGACGTAGGCATCCGCTAAGAGGGATTTTGATTAATTATACCCTCAAGGGAATAAAATAGGGGATAAAATGTATGAAGGAAGTCATTATTCCACGCGGACGAAGACGCGGGCAAAATCTAGTTTAGTAATAAACATATATTTTCACTAATATCTATTTGGTTATAATGTGTTATATACTTCATTTTTGTAATTCGATTGTTTTGGCTCGTCGTAATTTTTTATCAAAAGAAAAAAGACGCTCCCCTGCCCTCTTTCTCCCTATATTGACTTGGCGCATTGGATTTTTTATAAGTACTTCGTAACGGATTTTATTGTGATTTTCATCAATAGAAGGTTATCTAATCAAAGGGAAGTTGATAAAACTAATTTTTATTTCTGTACCCACCACCTGTTTTGGATCTTTTATCCTCTGAGTATCCTGACGACATTATATAAAATTCCTTTCAATAGAAATCAGCACAGTCCCCAACCAACACGGAATTAGGCAACCCGACGGAATGAGAGGGGCGCAGACTACGGACCATGTTGATAAGTAGCCGGGTACAATCTTATTTGTTCGGTTTATACCACAGTTTGTTTGTGGACGGCTCCTATTAATAACCACTTTAGACCTTTTGTTTTACCTACAAATGGTTTACTTTTTGGCTGTTTCAATGGGAAACTAAGATATTGGATTTTTGATTGAATAAGAGATCTTAATTCTTTAGGACAGGGAGAGATTAAGAGTCAGCCCAGACACGGCGGAATCCGCGCGGATTGACCGCGCGGGGCCTTATATTATGGCATCGTACTAGAATGTTCATACGACACCGCGCGGATCACGCATTCAAACTTGGAACCGCGCGGTTTGCGTCCGCACGGATTCCGCCGTGTCTGAGCTGGCTTTTAGGGGATGTTTTTGCCCAAAAGCGAGACGATACAGGAAAATTTTATAGGTTAGCCAGAGACCTTCTTATTACTAGGCAAAACTAAAATAAAACTAACACCCTCAAAACACAGTATAATAAAAAGTACCTAGCGTACTCAAAGCGAAAATATAAGTGTTATAATTTGAGTCTGACGACTAAGCATGTCTTGTATAAATATGTCGAGCAGTTTCCCCCATGTAACATTTTATTTAACACCAGCTGTTCTTATGGCCGACTTTTGTACATGTCTTCTTACATCGTACGTTAATTCTCGATATTCTAATTCTAGTGACGATTCAAACAAGTATTTTGGAGTCTAAACTAAGCCCCTTATCATTCCAGACAGATACTTGTCCACCAATAATTGTTGGACACTCCTTCATTGATTGAAGTCGGTGTCTATAACCAAGGGGCCTATGCCAACGTAGTGACTACTTAGTAATCTGTGCCTATGCTAACAATGATTGTGAATTGAGGGTGATAGCAATTGTTGGTATATAATAAACCTTGTTGGTATAGGAATAGGGTGTATTGTTGTGAATGGATATTGAGATTTGTAGTTAAGATGAAGCTGAAGATATCGAAGTAAAATTGAAGGAAAGGGTGCTTAAATGGAAACTAACTACCATTGTGGAAGGTATAGTGACTGTTATACCTATAAATAAAAAAATAAAATGTGCGATTTCGCGGTTTTATTCGGCGGTTTTTACCCGCATAAGTCCCATCAGAATTTCAGGGCAAAAAATATTTATTTATTTATTAGGGGTATCAACAGCTTGGTAAAACTAAGAAATTAGAAACATTATAAGGCTAACAAAAGCCAATAACAGATACCCGCGCTAAATAAATTATATTACGTCTTATACCACGTTATAAAGAATTAAGGAACATCAGTACCAATTTCATTAAATTCCGTTTTGGTATGAAAGAGTTACCAACACACAGATACATACCTCCGCTTTTATTATAATACTAGCTGTGCCCCGCGGTTTCACACGCGTAGTTCCCGTTCCCGTTCCCGAGGGAATTTCGGGATAAAAAGTATCCTATGTCCTTTTCCTGGTTCTTATCTACCTCCCCACCAATTTTCAGCCAAATCGGTCCAGCCGTTCTTGAGTTATAAGTGGCGTAACTAACACGACTTTCTTTTATATATATAGATTAAGTGTGATTACAAACAAATAACGTACAAGGAATCCTGTGGTTGAATCCATCTGTTATCAAAGCTGGTGCTGTAATAATTGATGAGTGCATTAGAGACACACGGCGGCCATCTTTTATTCAAACGTTTCGCGCCATCTCAAGGAAATGGCGGCGCGTAATCTACATGTGATTTGAACACGTTTCTTATTATTTTGGGGTCTGTTATTTTGTTTCTTGGTTTGTTTATTTAATTTGATTAATTTTATATAAGTATTTATAATTTAATTTCGTAACTCCGAGATGGATAACTCTATAACTATGTTCCAACTAATATTTGTCCAAAAATTAAAATGGCGATTAATGGCAGTTTTCCATAAAACTTTCTCTGCTAAGTAATTAAAAATTAGTCATGTTAGGTAAACTCAAATTAATTGTACAAGAGACCGAGAAATAACTAAGTATACCATACAAAATTAAGATATTTTATAAATAACCTCATTTTAACCAAATGTAGTTTTTGCTCTATACCACATAGACATACACCTCTCATTTCAAACGTTTTATATGAAAATAGTGTGTGTAACAATAAAAACGTTAGTAAGTTTTAAATCAAAGAGGCATCCGTTATTCATTCGGGTCGGCACTTAGTTATTTAGTATAATCCGGTGTACTTAACAAGTTTTAATACCCGGCCCCACTCGCCCCGTGGCTATGAAAAAAGGGACCCATGTTAAGTCTCAAAAAAGTCGCCAAGTAAACACTAAATTTTTGGCGGTGTTCCGTAGGTTTATTTTTATTTTATTTCACAATATTTATTATACTTAAGTAATATTGTTTTATTACAAAACACATTTTTTTTCACATTTTTTATTACAGATATTCTTAATATAAACATTAATAATATTAAATTAAAATTACTCTATTAGCCAAAAAGCAATGAAAAAAGTTTCGTAAAAAAAAAAACTTCATTATTTAAATGTGATTTAAAAAAGTCTTCTGTTTTCGAAAAAATATTTTTCATCTCTTTTCTTCAAGTTAAATGAAGAAAAAAGAAGAAATCATTTTTTTCCGACATTAATAATAAGCTAAATCGTTATTTTCACACTTGTAAGTAAATCCCTGCTTATAATATACAAATATTGCTCATAAAATAAAAAAGCAGAAAGAATATAAAAAAATGAATGTTTCACAAAGTCTCTCAATAGATGGCGCCACCGTCACGAAACCACTTTTCTGAATCGCGCTTACGTTTTATGCCGGCCGGCGATACAGTCGCCGCGCGCGCCCAGTAGCTTCACTCTGGTTTCCCTTCAAAACGTACAAATCTTTCGCCTTTTACTAAAGATTTCCGTGGAGGGGAACACTCAAATGAGTCTTGAGCATTTTTGAAATGCCTCACTTCGGTGAGGTTTATTAACTTGTAATATCATGATGAGCGTGGTTGACTGAAAGTAGCATTTCAATCAATAAAATTATTATAACATAAACATACCACGGTCACGAAAATACTCAATTACAGTCTGCCACTCTTTCATTCTATGTAGAATCAAGAGATTATTGGGAATAAAAAAACTATTCTAATTTACTATTTATTTGAAATTGCTAAAAAAAAATATAGCAATTATTATTACTTACATAAAATTTATTAAAATACTAAATTCAAAAAAAAAGTTTTCCCCACATCCGAATTTTTATTTACCTATCTTTTATTAAAAAAAAGCGTACCGAACTCTAAAAACTGTACATTTTCACACGCTCTCTCTACTGAATTACGAATGAAAATTCCTATCCTTCACGTGCAATCTATCTCATTCTTATTCAAGCCGTTAGAAAGAGAAAAACAATATCGTATAATTGAAATGATTTCCTAGAGACCCAACCGTGTTTGGGATACGCTTTTAAAGGATTTTAAGACCTTTTTCATGCCTTCCTAATGGACTCTCAAATCTGGGACCCAAATTAATTTGCGTCACATTTCAATTAATTGGTGATTAATTAATGTTTTTGTTAACGATTTACGTTAATTAACGCACAATTAATAAATAAAAAAATTATAATTTTGAATTTACTATAAAGTTATGTTGTGACAATAATACTTCTAATTCAACAATCTATAGGTTTTGTGCTTTATTTTACGGAAAAACTACAACATCTTAGATTTTTAAAATACTAAAATTCCCTACCCCAAAAACTCCAAAGTAAAAGCCATCAATTTATTAACTGTTTTAACAACACAATCAAATACCACATTAATATTAACATACCAAACTTTATTAAATAGCAACACCAAGTTCCGCCGCCATGACATCGCGCGACTCAATTAAAACATCGCTCGTAAACTCGAGCACAGTTCCGAAGTATAACAATGTATATTTTTCGATTCGTTCTAGAAAAAGAAACAAGTACAAACTTGGTTGGTTTCAATACAAAGAGGGGAACCGCACCTCGTTACCATTCATAATTCAGTGGGAAAACTCCTCGTACGTTTTCCCATTAGGAATTTTATAAGGTTTTTATTGCGCACTCCCGCCAAAAGTTAGAGTTTGACAGAGCGTGCGCCGCCAACGACACCGCTGAGCTTTGACGTTTTATTATCGAAGTTCAAACATGATGATTTTTATTTTTTAGTGTTTGGTGTTTTGGTCGTTTAACTAAAGTTATGCTTTTAAAGTTACGGGTAGTTAGTGCCCAGGAAAGTCTAACATTTGTTTGGTTAAGATAAGAGTTAAGAAGACGATACTAAATACATGATTTAGTATTATTATAGAGTAAGTACGTAATTTGCTTAATCTTAGGTCTCTTAGCTCATATGAAGAGTGTATGCAGTGCAGTGCAGTCTGCAGAAATGTCTAAGCCTTGGTACCGTGACTCCCTGCTTCATTTTAGGTCAAAGTAGCGAGATAGCTTTCATCTCAGATGCTACTGAGATACTATACTAAGTATACGTATAAGATTGCGTATGGAGTTGATTCTAGGGCTTGCCTAATGCCGCGATATTATCAGAAAGAAAATATTAAACCAATCCCGGTTTGATATTTTCTCAAGCCAACTAACTCAAAGAATCTATTGGAAACCGATTGGAGAAACTTTAATTAATTTCTGAAATTAATCTTTGACAGAACATAGTCGGTGGGGTACGCTATTTCTGAATACCTAGTACCTGAGACCAGAGAGAATTTTCGTCGTGATCCTTATTCTATATAACAATAAACAACAACAACAACAACATAGTACCTATTAGTTGGAATTTTAATAATCTGGTAGAAAACTTTCTTAATTGTCAGCAAAATTAAACCAAACCAAATCAAAAATCGAACGTTCCAATCAACGAAATCAATAATCAAATTCTAATTAACCTATTACATAGACCCGTGAAACCATAATGCCACATTTTTTTCGTTGTCAATCTTCGGCAGTACTGGCTGAAAACTTTTTCCAATTACCGCAGGTGTCAACCGTGGCGGTTCGCTTGACGACCTCTATTAATTAAAGCCCTGTGTAAACCGAGCTTTATCGGGCGGCGGCCGCGGCACCCAATTAGAGAGACCCAACATTTCGCACCAAAAATTATGCGGCTTATCGGCTCCCGCGTAATAAACACTAGGGATGGGGTACAAATAATACAAAAATAATCTAGAACTACATTTTCTTTATTAAGTATAGGGTGCAAAAAGTGAACAAAAAGTGAAAAATGGTAGTAAAGCAGCTTTTTAAAGGCAGCTTCTGATATCGACTAATTTTATTTTTACTACTTTTCATAAACTTTCCGAAACCTTTCAATAACTAAGAATAAATTGAACATTATACAAATACATATTCGCTTTCCCACGTACTTTAATCGTAAATATAAATACAAATCCTAATACGTCAACCATCTCCGACAAACCTGGTCCTATATTGAAACCACGAATATTTTTGTAAAATATTTTTCTTCAAATATAATGTTTGAAACATTGATCGATATTTTCCTCGTGAATCCCATCCCTAGTTTTGACAAACGACCGTTCGGAGAGCACGCTCCGCTAGATTGTGATCGATTACTCCATTACAGGAATATTTTGGCGCGTTTTTGTTCAGTTATTTTAACGTTTAAATCGCTTCTCTGCACGGATGAATGGTATTCCGCGTTATTGTTCATGATTTACGTATTATTATGAAAATGTTATATTTTACTGAACGTATTGTTATATAGACTTCATATTATTTGTTTACTTGGTAGAGCTTAAAAATGTACACATTTCCATTATGTTATGTCGATTAGAAATATCAGACTACTATTTTATATTACCTTTCAAAATAGTGTTTGTAATTCATCTTAGAAATTCTACGATCATATATCACTGCGATTAGTAGCTCTAGCTGCTCTACTTTGTGTACTTAGAACAACTACTTTAAAAGAAAATGTCAAGGAAATCCAATGTTGCACATTATAATCCGCTATCCAGTTACATCTATCCACCCAAAATACAACCTGATACTCTGAAAATTGTCTGAGGAGAGTAATCTGATATTCATTCCAATTATGAAATCTTTGGGGTGGCAGAACAGGGCGTCGTGCCAATATGGCATTCATCAGAGGAGCCGTCGCTAAACACGGACCGGGCGCTAGATAACCGCGCAGTAAACCGACAACAATGCACGCTCGCACTCAATAAAAGATGATAACGCCATGAAATATGAACTGACGACACCCCTCTACCGCGTCCCACCCGCAACCCAATACCACCCTTATACCAACAACGATACGAAGCAACTTCCCCTACACACTCCTACAACTAAAGACGTTCTATCCCGAAACCGATCCGTAAGCATAATAAACGCGCACCAACGAAAACAAACCGCACCCGGTTCACGAATACAGCCAAATTTCCCAAAGAAAACAGACCAAGTTACAACGTTTCGGAACGAAGCGGCGACGGCGCGAAACAAAAGCGCGGGAACCTCCGCTATTGGTGGAGGAGGTGGGCGGACTCCCGGATAATATGGCGGAAATATTACCGAGGAGATATTGAAGGTGCACCGGAGGACGGGGCCCCCGGGGCCCTCCCGGAGAGGTTAATTACCCGCCGGCCGATAAGGCAGCGGCTCGCTAATTACGTACTTATGGCGGACTGAAATTAGTTATCGTTGGCGGGAAAACGACGTTCACTTTGTTTGCGTTCCGTTTTACGGATAATATGTATTCTGGGGCGCCCGAGAGTAATGGAACAAAATTGGCGTCCATTCAGTTTTATCTTTTATGTTAAAATGTAGGAAGCTACGTCGGTAGATAATGGAATCATTGTTCAAGCAGAGCGCTCCCAGAGCTCTTCTTTAATCGTTTAGCTTAATTTTTGCTTTGTTTTATATTCAAACAGTCTTGCTTGCTGAAGGATCTTTTGTTAATGCGATAAAGCTGTACATTACTTTATTCGGGGAAATCTTTGAAAGCTTATATTTCAAATGTATATTTGTTCGAGTAACTTATGCGTAAGTATCTAGATATTAGTCTGAAATGTATTCAAAAGCCGCAAACAACGAGACTGGCAGCTGAGCTCTCAAATAAAAAGCGATAAAATAAAAAGATGTCGCCGACAAAACGTAGATACTTATACACCTCCAACGTTACCTTTTCTCCGCTGTTGTTTTTATTAACTTCCACTCGTCCTTGGAATAAGGTCTACTTTACCGTGTATCGAACAGTTGATTGGCGCAAAAGTATGTTGGTAAGTTTATACATATTTACCACAAAAGCGGCTCAGAGTGAGATCACGGGATCCGTTCGCCGGTTTTATTTTTCCAAGCTCTAAATGGAGTCGGTGGAGCATTTAAATAAGCTTCGCCGCCTGAAGTATGGTAATGTTAGAATACGCGGAAAGAAACCGCGCCTGTTTTCGACGGCAGCCATTTTGAATTTTTGTATTCGAACCTTCTTGCCAGATTCTTAAATATTACATGATATCTATGGAAATACGGAATGACTTGTTTATTGGGGTTAACAAATGGATCCTTTGAATTCAAGAGTAGTTTTGATAACAAATTGTGGAGTATAAATTTTTTATAACGCGACGAAAAAAAGTTATAAAAGTCAGCAGTTACATTGAAGGACTTAATTAATAAAATGTGTAAAGTGTGTCGTAAAAACATGGCACGGTAGCGACGGTTTGTCAGATAAAAGGGACCGACCGTTTGTTGCCTCATAATTAGTTACAAATTATGTCACAAAAACTGAAAGAAGTTTCTGATAGATTTGAGTTGAGAGTGGCGTGAAGGCACTCCGTAATCATCTCCCATAACGATACCAGAATGTGCAATGAATTTAACTAATGAGACTATGAGAGAGCACCCTAATTATGTGACGTTTTCATTGAACGAATGATAAATTTTGGTTTCATTCAACTGTAGCGATTACAAGAACGGTAATTAAAAGTGTAATAATTTATACTTAGATTTAAGTTGCTCTTAGATTTTAGAGAAATTACAACTCCTTTTCTCTCTCTCTATTAAGCTTTATAAGTAAGTATTTAATTTGTTCTCAATTAAAATCGAAGCAGTTAAAATCGGAATTAAACTTTTGAAGGTAATATACTTAAGTCAAATTCAATATCAAAACATCTAACTTTTCAACTGCCATCAACATAAATAAAGTAAGCCAACGAAAATTATCATAAAGGTATCATTCGCTTTTAATAGTTAGCATAAGTTATTTTAATAACTGATGTTGGTTGCAGTTACGTTCGGATGCACGCGCGGCGCGCGCTGTTAGTGGTCCGTGGTAGAACCGATCCCTCCCACTCAACTAATTAGCTTCCGTAAGCTGTAAATCTAACTTATATTGAGCCGACGTCAACGCTACCGCTTTGATCACGTGTCAAGTGAAACGGAACGCAACGCGACCGAATGAGTGAACGGTTTTTGAACGGGGCGTTTAATGTCAAATGTGGCGGGAATTCCTTTGCATACTCTTTGGCGCGTTTATGTTCTTTGTTTGTTTTTTTGGTGATATTAAAAAGCACTAAACAATTTAATAATATAAAGATTTTTTCATATTTTATTTACAGACGTTTCCGTCCCTAAAAAATCATTTTCATCTTGCGATATGCGATCTCAAATGGAGGTATAACGTAATTTTATTGAACCATAAATAAATTCTGCTACACATTAAACAGTTGATGATGATAACGTTACCAGTAAGGGTGACAAATCTACATCGAGCTGTGCTGCGCTGGGTCGAGCTTGTGCTATGTTTGGTTAACTCGCTCGCCATATATTTGAATGAGGATACAATCAAAGCATGCTGTGCTGCGCTGGGTGAAGCTGCGCTCTGTCTGGAGTAAAAATTAACCAAAACCCAGTACAGCGCAGCACAGCTCGATGTAGATTTGTCACCCTAAGACGCGCTCATTAAATACTAGCATAATACATAATAGTTACTTCAGTAACGGCCAACCAGTCGGCCACCCATCACAGTCATAGCAACCGTGACTAGCGTGAACTCGTACTGCTAGAAAGTCTCAGTACTTATACAACAAACATCTAATTATCCTCACGCAGTTATAATTGCGTACCATATTTGCAGAATCAGTAGGATACCTGAGTAATAATCGACCGACGTATGCTCTAATAAATCAGGGTTGAATGCGCAATGATCATTATAAATTAGTACGTCTACCCTCAATCGGAGCTGGCTAATAACTAACGTGCCTCGGATCAGGCGGGCGTCAGTAATCGGTCTATCATATCAGTCGTTCGGCCAGAAACAATCAATTAGAAAGCGATCCCCTTTCAATTATACATCGCATCGGTACGTAATTGCCTTGCCGGCTCCACCCTGAGGTTCGAGGGGCTGTACGGTTGTCTGTACTGGATTTTGATTACGTGTCGGGGAGGGATTTTGAATTTTGATGGAGATTTTTTAGGTCTGAAATTGTAAGTATTATTTTGTTACGTATATGTCATCAATCAGCAAAAAACCTTTTAATGAATTAAGGCGGTTTTTACCTCGGTTAGAACAGGATACTTTAATAATTTTGGGACAAAATTCCCACGGAACTAATATGGGTAAATATATGGGGCACAACGTGTTTTACATAACATATTAATAATTAGGTAGTTCGATATATGCAGGTTAACTAAGTGACATTATGTTAAATCTAATATGGCGGTCTCTTAAAGATGGCGGACTAGGATTTGCACAGGTTATAGCTTGTTTCAAAAAAGAGTTTCAATGAATCTATACTTCTATTCTAATATTATAAAGAAGTAAAGTTTGTGTGTTTGTATATTTGTTAAATTGTAAGGGATAATCTCGGGATCTACTGAACCGATTTCAAAAATTCTTTCACTCATGGAAAGCTAATTTATCAGTGCGTGACATATGCTATATTTTATCCCTGTATTCACACTGGAATGGGAACTGCACGGGTGTAACCGCGGGGTGCTGCTAGTTTTGTATAATAAACTATTGTGTAATAAACTAAATAAACCCCCTTTCATTTCCCTAACAATCTCCATTGTCACACGTAATAGTATCCATCACCGGGCACCTGAGCCGACCCGGTGACAGCAATGATGGATGCTGCGTTCAACGGACAACACGCCCAGATACACAATACAACAATATACTTATACATATATAGGGTACATATTCATATTTTTGGAATTATTTGTAAACTGCTGACATTTTGATAAAACTGGTTAAACTAAAAACCGACCCCAATTGGATGGATAGAGGTTCGGAACTTCGGAAAAGAAAATTTTAAGTTCTAATTTTTGCCATTGGCAAACTTAATTAGCAGAGTCAGAGGACACCTTGCCATGTGATGTAAATCTTTTATAACTGCGATCCACGTTTATCCTATTTCTTTCCATACATACTCAAGTATGTAAACCAGTGTGCTTTGTTTCTGCTAAATTTGCTACAGGTTTATTAAATAAGGACACGGAACACTTAATAATTCTACTACATAAAACCTATTTACACAACTGTGACAATCTTTTTAATTAACAATTCCAAATACAAACTTGACACTTCTCTGACAGGGCAGCCTGTCAAACACCAAATCATCCGAAAGATAATGTTTTTTTAGGTAAAATGCGCGTATTTATGTAATAATTTCTTTGTTAAATAATGGTAAAGTCAACAGACCGGTATAATGAACACCGCGATCGCCGCCGGAGTTGGTGTGCTCTTTATCATTCTTATGCTACTACTGAGATGGAAATGGAAGTCTATTAAGGCTAAATCTGTGAGTAAAAACAACGATTATATAACACCTACTACGCACTGGATATCACGATTTGAATTTTCAGAACATTCTGATCTACTGAACTGTATTACTTAACCCACGACATTCAAAAACTTAACATACTTAATCAATCAATTACTATCATCCTGTGGCAACATTGGTAGCTGAAACTTTACACAGTTCATTACCTGCATCCAAGGTATCGGGAACTACCCATACACCTTCACACTCATACCCAAACCGATTACAGTATTTCGAAACATTTCATAGTGCTACACCATTATACTTCTTGATTTCATCATTTATTTACAAGACCACTACAAATTGAAATAAAACTACATTACTCTTAATAAAACTGCACTACGTCTTACACCACAGTCTTCAATAAGTAGAGAATGAATTCGTCAGAAACATGAAACAAAACTTCAAAACACCACAAAAATTTAAAGTAGGTAAGTACTTTAAGTTTAAAGTATATTCCGACATTATCCTTCTATGTACCCAGTCGCAAGTGGACCTCCCTCCGTGCCAGTCGGTGCAGCTGGTCCACCGGCTGTGTCCCCACAACAAGGTGATCCAGGGCATCGAGGTGGAACAGAAGGACAGTTTCGACGAACACCTCGACGTCCTCACCAGGAAACTCGCTGAAAAGGTCTTGACTCATGTCTTTGTTAAGTCTGTGCATTTTAGATCATTATCATCACCACATGTCACTACCGAGAGACTTGATCCTACCCATTAGCTCCATATATGTATGTATGTATGTCCCCACTGAGGGGCTCGAGCCTGCCTTGAATTAGGGCGATCAGGCCTTAGTCAACTAACTGTAACATTGTCTAATTACAAATAAACGCTCTTTCTTTCTTTCTTTCTACGCTGCCCGAGTCTGAGTTGTAAGACTTCACACACCACCTTTGAATTTCTGCGTAGATGTGTGCAGGTTTCCTCACAAAGTTTTCCTTCGTCGAATTCGAAATTCGAAAACACATTAGTACGTGGCGGAGATCGATCGATTTAAACAGTAGAAGAGTGTGTTTGTTTGCACATACCTGCATCATGTAAAAACTACTAGACCGGTTTAGACGAAATTGGTGCTTCTAATAACCAATGAAAGACAGAAGTTAATATGAAGCGACTACCATCAGACACTCATACCAGACATTTCAGTTAAACCAACACTACAATCATGAACTAATCATACGAAATTAAAACTTATTAATAAAAAATAGACCATCACACAGGAGGGTAGACTCAGTCTATCGAAATTGAAGATTCGGGAGACACAAAATGAGATTGACAACCTTCACGCCATAGACCAAGATGTAAGAATGCAATACCGGGATATAATGGACTCTCTGAAGAGTGATCTCATGTCTAACGAGAAAGAATGTAAGAAACTTCAGGAGCAGATCGAATGGGTCTCGAAGAGGCGCGCTGAGTTGAAGGAAGAGGTAAGGATTGATAGTATTCTTATTAGATTAATACATTCTTAACGTAACATCTCGGTAAACTTTTACACGGTATATTATAAGTAACTTAAACGTATTTAAGTAAACGATCTAGGTTTTTACTCTTTCTTACACGTGACATAGTTATTATACGTGAATACAAAATATACAAATTATAGAACTTTTAATTTTTGTTGACGTTATTGAAAAAAACAAATGTCTTTCGGGGCTTATAGTAATCACGTCTTAGAACCAAGTTTCAAACAAATATAGCGATCCAAATAGCAGATTTGTCACCATGCCTGACCTGACTGCCAACTAAACCATTGCGAATACGATTGCTGTGATACATTTATGTTTATCTCAGTCTAGCCAGTGGCGGATTTACCGGGAAGCAAAGGAAGCAATTGCTTGGGGCCCCGCTTGGACAGGGGCCCCAAAATTTGCAAAATTTTAAAAATATATTCGCAAATTTAAAAACAATGAAAACATGCAAAATAAAACAATTTAATCTATCGATATAGTGAAGAATATCGATTTTTCATTGTCCCCAAATGATTTTAAATTCCTAGTTCAAAACTGTAGACATGCGCAAAACAGTGCATCATGAAGTAATGTTTATTAATTTATAATATTGGGGGGGGGGGGGGGGGGGGTTAATATCAGAATGGAGGGCCCCGAAAACCTGAGGTTGCTTGGGGCCCCGTCATAGGTAAATCCGGCACTGAGTCTAGCTAGGTGTAAGCTATGTTTCTAATGCCCTAAATAGTGGTAGAAAAATTGGTTGAGTCTGAGTCACATAGACTCTAAGTAATTATGCATGTAGGTAGAGACAATGTTATATTACATGAAGAAATTAGTGTTAGTGAACACATATCTCACATTTGGGAATCTGCTGCTAATCTGGGTGCGTTTATAAATGTGTTTCTAGTTTGTGATACCCTAGATAAGTACAGAATTTGTACTTAAAAGTCAGATGGTGTCATGAGATGATAAAGGGATCGATTTTTGCACACATAGAGTATTCATATTTTAATACCTAACAATTAATCTTTGGCAGGTGTGGACTTGTAGACAAGGTTGTACTAAAATAGAGAATGTCAAAAATGTAATAAAGAATGAAAATGACCGTAGTCCAAATGATCGAAATGAATCTACGACTGACTATATGCATGAGCACATGCACTCGTACTTCAATTAGCAAGATAAAGTAATTAAATTAACTTATTAACTTTAATAATATTTTGAAATTTAATTTGCACTACTTCTAAATCATCAGTGAGAGCCATTCGCTATTTGCCATGGTATATACTTACTTATATAAATATACTTATGTAACGTACTTATGTAACCCTGTTTCTCCACACATTTTCTAAACCTGGGTTTTTCCGATACTACTTTCTGCACATTTAACAGGATTTAACACCCAATTTTTAGTAAAGTAATTAAAATCTAATATAATATAATAATTATGACTAGCAGTCCAGCCTAGCCATCGTATTTTAGTAATTATAATTAATATATGATACCTCACTCATATAATAAATGTATCTGTGTAGATAAGACCCCGAGAGTTAGAAACCTACCAGAGAAGAAAAATATTGGAAAACCAACTTCTCGAACAATTGAATTTACTCACAAATAGAACAGTTAATTTATAAAATAAAATAATTACTTATTATTCAATGAAATTATTACATAAATAAAGTGTTACTATCAATGTTTAGATTTTTTATTTAAACAGCAATCGATATTGTAAATAGGCACCTCACCTACTAAATATTTCATTTAAGTAGGTAAACATATTTGAAATGTTAATATTTCAAATATTGATAGAGATCCCGATAACTAAATAAGATCTATAGGAACACACTTATAGCCATTTATTATCGGGCAGGACAGAGGCTTCTCTCTCACTGATGATAATATTACTTAGTACAATGAGAATATGTATTTATCATAGGCGTAATCTTGTTAAATGCGTGTTGGTGATCTAAAACTTGAGACATCTCTAGAAAATAACCATGTAGAAATACATCTCCATTCAATAGCCACCCGAAAACTCTAAATTTATTGATAAATGGACATATGAAAGTTTTGAAACTATACGTTTGTTACATTAGCGCGTTCAACCAATCAAACCAAAGTCTTCAGCCTTATAATATCTACTAGTACAATATATATTTATCAGAAAATACACACACACTTAATTTACACACCTAGACAGAGATACTAAGCATTTGCGGATCACACAAATAATTACTCTCGAATCGAACCCTTCAGAACTGCGGCATGGTGACTCTGCTATTTGGATCGTCAAGAACATAGAGCTTACAGAATAGCTTATGTAGCTCTATGTAAGTTTTATAGTCTAGAACTACAAATTCAAATTCAAATTCAAAAATTCTTTATTCAATTGAGGCCTCAATGAGGCACTTATGAACGTCACTGAATCTACCACCGATTCGGAATTACATCAGCCGAGAAGAATCGGCAAGAAACTCGGGCTGGTATTTTTTTTAAAATAAAATGAAATACAAATGTCGCTTATAACTAATGTCAACAATAAAAAACATGTCAAAAAGTATATAAAAAAAAATCTATAAATATAGAAGTAAAATAATTACATAGGTCAAAAACTATAAATAGCATACTGAGGTTGCGTGTGCAGAAATTTAATGCAATATCCATCATCATCAGCTCATATATTATATCCCCACCGAGGGACTCGAGCCTGCTGCATGAAGGCGATACTGCAATACCCATAACATCACAATACTTGTACACTATCTAAGTAGTCCCAGTATCTGTCCAAGGTACGCCATGGCCAGAAATGGTACGGGGAAGCTGCCGCTGAGCTGGCTAGCAACCTGGCAGAGCTGCAGAGAGGAAGAACTGATCAAAGGGTCACTGCCAAGCCTTATGAGTCCTCCTCTACCATGCTGAGGCATCGGAAGGTGTGTATTTCTTTATTAAAAACTTCATTTAAGTAGATATAGCTGTAAAGAAGCAGCTGGTAAATTCGAAGAGCTTACAAAAGACCTACTACAAATTGCGAGTCAGGGAATTCTGTTTACACTATCTGTACGATTTCGTACATTATTAATATAAATAAAACATTTACTTAATAACTGCGTGTATCGATGGTATTCGCGGTTTAGCTGATTTGACGAATAATATACGTGAATGAATTGTTGTGCAATATCTAACGCCATTCAAACCACACGTACAGTAGAATAAAATATCATATTATTTGTAAAAAAATCTTAATAAATAACTGAATAAATTACTTCGGACTTCTTCCATTGCACCAACCAACTACACTCAACTACAGAACAGCATCCACTGCTACTAACTGAACTAATGTCACTGTACACTACCCAAATTAGGCTGTCAATTTCATAAATGTAGGGCAGTCGAGATCCGTCGATCTCCGATAAGTAGGGCACTAACTGGAACTGCGATTACTTACCTTTAATTAAGGGCATAACTGAGTTAAGGCCCTAATAATTATCGTTTAGTATAGTGAATACCTGTTTTAGGAAACTGATTTTCTTCTATTTATTGTCGTCAGGAGCCGCTGCTACCCCGCGCGTCCCCCGCCGGCTCCCTGCTCATCAAGTCGTCACCCCCCTCCCCCCCTATGGTGCCCAGCTATCGCATCGACAGCAAAACTAGGGATTGATTTGTGACACTATTTGTCTATTTTTATATTTGAAGATTTAGATTTTACTTTTTGGTTTTGTATTTTGAAGTGTTAATTTGTAATAAATATTTATTGCACAAATTGTTTTTTATTTATTAGCTGTGTCCCGCGGTTTAGTCCATCCATTGTAAACCTTTTTCGGTTAAACCTACGGGAAAATCTGGAAATAATCCTTTGACATGATTGACCAACGGAAATAAACGTATTAAGGACCGTAATATTTATTTTTGTTACCGACTTACTTACACCTATAAAAACTCACTTTATGCCGCGGTTTAACCCATGTTCCCATAGAACAGTTAAAATAAGATAAAGATAATGTTTAAATTACTCAAAAAGTTTTATTTTTCGGTTTTCCGGTTTTCCACAAGTCAATCTAACTAATAATATAAGTATAAATCAAAAACATATTCTTATAAAATTAAACTTCATCATAACATCAAGTAGATCAATTAATTATTCAACAAGTTAACACAAATAAATCGAATCGACCCTAACATCGGCAAAGCATCAAAACAAAAGCCGCGCGTCCGAAGTAACGACCGAGTCGACACGCGTCCAAAATAGACAAACTACGGCCGACCCTTTCGTTTTATACCTCTCGTTAATTCCGAGGGTTAAAATCCCCGAAAAAGTGAGCACTTGCCTTGTTTACAAGGTTTTAGATTTTAATTTAGATTGGGGTCGGTACCCACGCGCGCGAAATGACGTAAGCGACACACGTTTAGCGGGAAAATTGGGTTCTTTAACATACGCAGTAAGGCGATGGGTTCTTTAAGAGGGGAGATTTCGTATCCATTAAAATCGCATTCGTATGTGATCACCTAATACAATATCATCAAGTCCTGCCCGAGGGGGCTTTGTGAATAATTTCTCGGCAATCTGCTCGCATTTGTGTCGGATTTGTATAATTTCTTATAATTTTATAATTGACGGTTTTGATTTTAGTTACTTTTTTGAAGCTGCTGTTTAATTTTCAATTGTATGTATCTATGTTTTAACGTTGATTGCTCGGGTGGAACCTTGCAACTAAATTTTGAAGCAGACATTTTCTTCCAATCATTTCAATCGAGCTGAAATTTTGTATACTTACACGTTAAGTATGATGATGCGTAGTTTGCTGTGTAATGTCAATCTATCATAGTGGAAAAAGAACCAAGAACAAGTAGAATCAGTCTCGGGACTCGTAGCATTAGCCACCTAATTTGAATATCAATTGCTTTATTCGTAGTATCATTGATTGATTGGTAGAGCATCAGTGATTGATTCATATCATTGGTAATTTATTTTATTGTTTGCTACACATAGCGGATTCTGATACGAATAGCGGAAGTTGCTACGAATAGCAAAAATACTACGAATATCAGTTTATGCTACGTTGCTTCGAATAGTGGAAGTTGCTACGAATAGCAAAGTTGCTACGAATAGTGAATTATGATTCTATGAATCAAACTTAACCATGAGTTCATAGTAAAAGTTTTAAAGGTAATGTTAATTTTATTCTATACAGATAGCGTATTTTTATGGGAAAGTTTATAAAACTATACTTAAACGTTTTTTTTAATACAAACATGCTTAACTTGGTTCAAATAAAAATACCGTTAATATCCCATTAATTAAGCCCAACATGGTTCCCATCTGGCGAGTCGCGAGTCTGCATCACATTTGTTCGAAACCAAAGTGTTTGCTCTCAAACAAAGTGAGTGTCAATCAATGGCGTGCTCCGGGGTTATTTAATTTGTGGACAAAATAGCAAATAGAGGCAGCGGTACACTTTTTATTTATAGTTGGATAACTTTTTTTAGTATCTATTGGTTGGACTATGATAATTATTTTGTAGGAAAGGTGTGACTAAATGCATCTTTGAATACCTATAAAGAAAGTCAGGTACTTAAACTATACGAGTACACATTTAAAAGAATACAAAGAATACTGAATGAACAAAGTGTTTTAATTCATAATTTCATACAGTTTGAACCTGAAAAAAGCTTTTATGAATGTCAGAGAGAGCTTGATTAATGGGCTTATTCCAATCTGTCCGACAAGTAGTTCGATCATCTAACTACTTGGACAAAAATATTCCAAATAGTCCGACAGCAGTGAAGTACAGTCAAATATAAAGAAATAACGAAATTGCTCTGTTCAAAATATATTATGTAGGTCATTAGTATTTTTGGGTAGGTTGTCAATGGTATTTTATGATTCCTGTTTAGCTTAAAAATAATAATATTTTACTAAGAGACATGAACAAAACCGCGGGCAAAGCAGTAAGTTTCATTAGTTCGTAATATTGCAGTAGTGTAATATATTGAGTGTGCCAAAGTTCCAGTTATCGGACCGATAAATGAGGCCCTGCCTACAAAGGGATCCCGATTGATTGCTTGGGCCCATTACAATAAGTAGTGGTGGACATTTAGATAGTGGTATGTTAACATTATAGGAGCTCTAGTTTCGGTCGTATCGGAAGCAGAAATAGATGAAAGAAATACGTTTTAAACCTAGTAGGATAAGTAAGCGTGTGTTTCAATAAACTTATGTTAGTGGCTTTGAGTTAGTGGCTACTAATCTATCACGTATACTTACTTATTTAACGAGACCTTTCGGACTGAGATGAGCGCGTTCAGACATACAAATTCTGGCACTTTTTATCCTTACTTACTTATTTTGAAATCACTTATCACATTCTCAAAAAAGGGTTGCACCAATTTCGATGAAAGTTGTAATATAGGCAACATGATTTCTAGGAAAGTTAGTACCTAGTACATAAATAGTTCCGTATTTACCATTTGGTTCAAAAATTACCATATTTGCAACAAAATGATTACGTATAAAGTAAAACACACCGCCGGGAAATGTCCCCAGTTTTTAAATTCGCTAAGCACTCGCATATACGTAAACGTGTTTATAAAAACACCCAATTTTGTTTTGCTCTTATCTGTTTAAAATCTACACATTTTGAACCTTATGCAGAGGTAATAGAGTGGTACAATGTTGGTAGTTTAACTTCAACTAAAGTATATTAAAAAGTAGCACCACCCTTCTAAGTAGGCGTTTTTTTTCTTTGTCCTTAATGTAAAAAGAAAACGCGCAAAGTTTCGGGACGCGTCGAGTTTAAATTTTTCCTCCTTTAATGCGATTATTACGAGGGGAAAAAATTGGGTGTATCTCAAACTTTGTAAATAAGTTTTATTTTGTTACGAGTTTTTATGCCGATTCGTTTTTTTCCGAATGTAAAAAATGGAAATGTTTGTGGTATTTACTCGGTCTAGTAACGAATTGGTGAAACGAAATGCTTTAACTTAAATTGAAACCTGTGTTTATTTTTTGTTGTTCTCTTTTTCTATTTTTAGTGATGATTTTTGAGATTTGAATGCCAAGTGGCGTAATTGGTAGATCTTTCTGCTGTGCCTATAGTTAGGGGTTTGATTCCCACTCAAGACTCAAACACGGGATGAAAACGTCTGTTAGTCGTGACCTGGGTGTTTTCTATGCGAGTAGGGTACTCGCGAAAAAAGCGTGTTGGTGTTCTCAAACCAGAGCCATATTAAGTAAACATCAACGCGCTTCTCTAAACCCAGGAATATTAGCCTATAGTTTTTTATTAATAACTTGTACTTATATTTATCCGTTAGCACCGAGTCATAAGAAATATGACTGTTTACCCATTAAAAGTTTGAGAATCGTTGCGTTTAAAAGAAAGCAATTCTCCATGTAAGTACGATCACAAGGATTGTCATTTACATTTTTATTTTATTTACAACTTTAAGGTTTTATGATAATTTGTTTCGAATTGAAGATGGCGAACTCCCGAGTGCGTGAGAGCAGAAAACGGTTTACAAAATTATATGGGAAACATTGTTTTAATAAAAAATAACGACGTCTTTGATACTGATTAGTACTAAACCATACATACACAGGTCTACTAAAATTGAAAAATGAGGCATAACTTCCCATATTTGTCAGAAAGGATCGATATTAAATATAATCATAATTATGTAGCAAATATAAGCAATTATGTGTGGCAATTTTTGAATCAACTCTCATAGATCAAAGCCACAGGCAACCAGCCATTCTCACGCACACCGATTTACTCTTTCTACTAGGTCAAAAATATGTGTCTATTACGTGTCATTTCATACCTTAAGAGAAAGCATATCATAAGAATTACATTTTGATCTAGATTTTAGGTTATAAGAACTTAAATACCAAAGATGCAAATAATCTTAACATTTGAAGTGGAAGTCCATTTTCTGGACTAAATAATAATTATTACGAATTAAACAAGTTATCAATTTACATAATGATCTTTATTAATAACAATTACTACGAGTACAATATTCTATATTAAATAATTAATAACACAAGCGTCTTAAAATAATTTAAGCTAATATTTTATTGCGAAAATATTTGTTTATTTGTACATAATTATAATAAATTTAATAACTACTGAAATAGTTTTGATATTTTTTCAATACTAAAATGCGGTTTTCGTACTAACATCATTGACAGTCGTTATGGAGGGTCACCAAGTTGTCTGTGCCGGTGACAGCGTCGCTGTAATCGCATCTTTTGGTTGTCAGTTTAATGAAAATGTATCCAATTGACATTAGAAGATGACAATAGTAGCTTTCAATTTGGCCGCCGGCACAGAAAACTTTGTGACTCTATAAGAGCCATAGTTTCAACTAAAAATATCGCATAGACTCAATATGAGAAGTCTGGAATACTTACAAATATGTACAATACAATATCAGAAAATGATATTATTATTATAATAATTAGTTATAATATAACTAAGAACTTAAGCTAAGTATTGCCATGATATCTACAAAGGCAGATTGGTAAAACCGCGGTACGTAACTTGTTATTCACAATTAATAGTTTATTTTGAATTTTATTACAAGTGTGTATGTGTATTAGTTGTTAAATATAGTTAGAGCCGTCAAAGTCTAACTAAAAATATATTAAATTCGGAATCGAAATACGTGGATATACGACGATACATAAGTATGAGTTGATTTATGTAATCATTTCATAATTTAGTTACTATTCATTTATTATATTATTTTGTTACTTAAATTACTTATAAATAACATAGAAAGAAAGTTCAGTTCATAATATTTTCTAATTACACATTTTAAAGAATAATTTTATTACATTCAATCGGCCTTTAAAATCCCACAGCAGAGCAAAGGCCTGTCTCCCACATATCTCATACGCTGTACGCTGACCATACTTGCCGAAATAGCTTACAGATTGTCTATGTGAAATTAACACTTCTTAAAAAGATGGGACAGAAAAAGCTCTATATAAATAATGTTCGGATAATGGGTGGATAAATAAGCAACATTTTTCCCATCGAAAAACCATATTGTAAATCAATGAACATTCCTTCACAAGCCTTCTAGCCCGGAACTGACATCTGAGATCCTTACTAATATTATAAATGCGAAAGTAACTCTGTGTGTCTGTTCCCTTTTCACGGCTAAACTACTGAACTGATTGACTTGAAATTTGGTAAAGGGGTAGCTTATAGTCCGGGGAAGAAGGTAAGCTGGAAATTCCTACAGACGCGGGAACTAAGCGGGTAAAACTGCTGGGCTGAGCTAGTAGTCCAAAATCAGCCTTGTTATTTTCGAAATTGTTATCCGCATAATTACAATATTGGCCAAAATATGTATTGTCTAACCTTTGCTTAACACTCCAAAATAATATCCAATTCTTAATGTAAATATTCTTTTTTATTATCTCATTTTTTAGGGCTGAATTCAGGCCCTGATTTTAAAAATTCCATGATAAGCCTGGTAACGCTTTACCTACAGCTAATTACAAACGTATATGATATGACACTAATATAGTTCATAAATTCGAAGTACTATTTACATTAATTCATTGAGGTCTGCGATTTGTCGTCGTCTTCCAGAAATTCAGCGTCTAAAACGACCTGTGGACAATTAAATTACATATTAATAAATAAAATAGGTACATGCATCGGTGCATCACGCATACACACATACACACACACACACACACACACGGTCATACACATCCGCAATTACGACACACAAACACTTTAGCACGTACTGACCTACACTCGCGTGCACACGCCTACGCACACACACGCACGTACACACATGTGCGCAAACGTACATGTTTCAAGTATTTTTGCTTGTTTAGGGAAACTAAACTTATTAAATATTTTGAACAACCTAAGAATGCTTTTTTATTATTAAACGAAACGTACGATGTAGTTATATTTAAATATTTTGAACAGGTAAGGGACTAGACACATTTATTCAGCTCCATTCAGCGTTTGTCCATACAAAACAAAGATTTTGTATGGAGACCATTCAGCTGAATGGATGCGTACGCGTCTCCATACAAAATCTTATCGGTACGGCACGCATTACCCGTACAAAATATTTAATCTAAGAATGCCTTACGAAACTGTTGAATTAAAAAAATATTCTATTCTAGTCTAGTGTATGTATTACCGCTTGCATCCCGGCGACGGCCCGATCAGTCTCCTTCTCTGAATCTTCCTCCTCGTTCTCCTGTTCCTCATCAACCAATTGCATCTGCGTCTCCTGTTGTTCACCGTCTGTACATACATGATAATTATTTAGATTTTCAAACCACATTAGTTTTTGTCCGATTGTTCCATAGATAATTATCACTAATCACTTCAATCTTAGGTAGACAAGATTGGTTAGAGCACTAGCTACAAAAATTTTTATTCCGAATTTCCCGCATAAATAGTTTATCTAGGAATGACAAAGTCAAAACGTTGAAAAATCATATCGTCGAAAAGTCAAAACGTCGAAAAGTCAAAATATCGAAAAGTCAAAACGTCGAAAAGTCAAAACGTCGAAATATCAAAACATCGAAAAATCAACACGTCGAAAAATCATATCGTCGAAAAATCTAAATGTCGAAAAATCAAAACGTCGAAAATCAAAACATCGAAAAGTCAAAACGTCGAAAAATCATATCGTCGAATAATCAAAACATCAAAAAATCAAAACATCGAAATATCAAAATGTCGAAACATCAAGACATCGAAAATTCATTTCGTCGAAAAATCAAAACGTCGAAAAATCAAAACATCGAAAAATCAAATCGTCGAAAAATCATAACGTCGAAAAGTCAAAACGTCAAAAAATCAAAATGTCGAAAAAACAAAACGTCGAAAAATCAAAACATCAAAATGTCGTTTTCGACGTCAAAACGTCGAAAAATCATATCGTCTATCTCTAGGAATGACGTGTAACGTGTAGTACATACGAGAGAAGACGTACGTACACGTACCATAGGACAAAAATGATTATATTTTTCAACACACATGCTCATAAAGGGGCTCTTATTTGTGCAAAAACAGTTGAATAATGACACGTTTTATTCACAAGTGAGTTATAGATTTTTTTTTAAGTTGCTTTGTTTTTTAAAGTTTCGATACCAAATAAAATCATTTCCATACATTTTAAAAACAAACTTCAACTATGTTGCCTTACTTTTGGTAGGCCTATGGTCGATTCATTCGATTTTTTTCAATAAGTATATTCTTTTGGTCTACGGCCGATCATCATTGTTGTGTTGGATGCGCGCGAGTAGAAAAACTGTTTATTTATTATCGAAAAATTATATTTAATTATTATTTTCTTCGCAAGTGTATTGAAAAACGTTGTATGGTATACGCGTGTATTGATGATTACTATCCTCGGCTATCTTCAGACCCTCGCCTGACGCCTCGGAAGTATTACCAACTTTACTCGCTTGTACCATAAATAACTATTACCTTCATTAGTATGTATAAGCTGTAGCTGTCCATCGACAATCTGGCCTGATATCACTCCAGAGAGGCCTGTCACGTTGATCTGCTGTCGGACCTTCTTGGCTTCTAGCTCCATCTGCTGTTGTATGTACAACTCCTTGTGATGCACTTTGTTGTGATACTTCAGGTGGTGTGCTTTGGTGAACTTCTTGTTGCAGGGGCCGCATCTGGTGTGGGAATTGGAAATTGGTTACAAAAATAAAATAAAAATACTCACTTGAATAAACTGCTTTTAGTTTTTAACTGGTTACACTTGCTAAATCAGGCCAACTAGCTTTATTTTATTGACTAATCTATATCGTTTATGTTGTCTTATATATACTTGATATTGGCAGAATTGCATAAATGTGACAGAAATAGCGAAAAATTACAGAATTACTTCAAAATATTTACCTCATCTGGGTTTGATTGAATCCAGGACAATATGGAATAATGGCAGTGCTCTAAAGTCTAACTAAACTGAGCTACCTGGACATAGCTGTCTCATCTAGGTTTCAGGACCATGTCGAATAAAGGAAACATTCTAAACAAACTGAGCTATCCGGATATTTCTTTGCTGTTGTAAAGATTACTTACGCATATTTCTTCTCTCCGGTGTGCGTCAACATATGATTGGCGAGCACGTACGAATATGTGAACGCCTTTCCACACAACGAGCACTGGTATGGACGGACGCCCATGTGTAACCTGTTGAATAGGGGGTAATTTGCTTTAATATGCTGTTGTAAATATAACATAATCAATGACTGTATCACCTTCAGGTAGTTCGATCTCTAACTAGGTATACATGTATCTAGGGTATCAGAAACTATGCACACATCATACGGACATACACCGGACAAACACTTATGAATCACACCATTATTTTACAACATACCTATTTTCGTCGTAAGCCTCGAATATACATATATATATTTTTTTATGTTACAACGGGAAGCAAAGTAGACTGGTCTAATGTTAAGTGACAACCGTTAATATTCCACTCACAAGGAAATTGAACCTACTGAACGCCATCATTCTTAAATTATTTCTCTCACATGGGAGTCAAACCTTCATTCATACCGTATTTCTTTCTCATTGTAGTCGAACCTTCGTCTTTCCAAATGCAGTATATTCCTCTCACCTCTCATGTTTCTGTCGACTGCCAAAGTCCCCGAAGCGGCGATCACAGATGCGACACTTGTAGGGCCGCACGCCGGTGTGACGCAGCATGTGACGGCGCAACTCCATGTTTAGTACACACGCGTACCCGCATAAACTGAAAACAAACAAAAGTATGTGAGGAAAGCACAAATTGGATTTGTATGCAATTTTTAATGTTTTAGGAGATCAATCACGAGTTAGTAGTACCTAATCGGATTTGTACGCGATTTATAAATGTTTATAGGCTCTTTCAGTGTGCGAACGGTCGCTGTCGAAGTCGACAGAATGGGGCCTTGTTCAGTAGCGACGGCAAATTTACAAAACATTGAAGATTTTTAATTGTTTTTAGTGACACTCAGCCCCTCGAAGATTGTTTCGCTAAATTTTGTAAAATTCATTTATTGTAAAAAGTGTTTAATGACGTCGTGGTGTAACACACCTGCATACAAAAGGCTTGATACCCAAATGCCGCCGAATGTGTGCTTGTAACGACGCGTTGGATGTAAATGATGCTCCACAAGTTTCGCAAGTGTGTCTGTAATAGAAAAAATATTGTGTAAGACCACATCTCTTATAGATTAAATTCTCTCATGGATTAAATATGTTCAGTGAGGAGGAATAGATATGATTACCATGCTTGCATGATATAAAAAACCAATCTTTCATAACCTTGATCCTTAACTATACATGGTGAATTTTTCAAGTGGGTGGTAAATTAAATCTAAAACTAAAAGGAATGCCGAAAAATTATGTAACGTCACAGAGGCCGATTTTGATAAAACTGAACCACATTATAAGGTTTTCCTGACTAGGAATCAAACCAGTTGATTTTGAAAAAATACTCACGTCTTCTCATAAACATATTTCTTCTTATGTGAATACTTCTTCCTTGGTTTAGGGTTCAGTATGTGGTCCGGTATGGGTTCAGAGAATGCCATTATGGTCTCCTTGAGCAGCATATCTTCAGATTCCTCGTCTTTGCTCTCCGATACCTCTGGTTTGGGATGCTTGCGAGGTCTGCCGCGCTTACGGGGGGACTGTTGGACCTGTGATAAAAAATATGGTTATAATATTACTACAAGTTAAAATTAGAAAGATATTTGCAAATAAAAATAAACACCCATATTTTAGTAATTGCAAACTGAAATGCATAGCACAATATATAAATATTATGTAGGTAAATATCAGTCTGTTAGATCCTATTGCCAAGCCAAGGCCTCACTCACTGAGAATATTAGTTAGTACAGTGAAGAGTGCTATCAATATTGTCTGCGTGTTGGTCTTCAAACCAAGCCATGTTTGGAAAATAGCAACACATTTGCTAAGCATTACTTTTAATTTTTTAGTTCTTTGTGACCTGGTGCTTGTAAATATGTATGTAGTTATAATAAATGAATATATATTTTACTTGGTAATCGAATAAAAAAAGTATAAAATAAATAAAATTAAAGAAAAAAGCGTACATCAGAATCTTGTTGGCTGCTTACTTTTCTTACCACTTTTTCCTTTTCCTCTTCCTCCTCCTCTGCCGGGTCAAAGTCGGGGTCATTGTCATCGGCGGTTCCAAAATCTACAACATAATTATTGTTATCATAACAACATTATTCATAACTAACTTATTTTATAATTAAATACTACTTGCAAAAAATGAAGGTATTAAAATAACTATAGGACATACTTTCATTTAAAAGTATTTCAAGCACAGATGACGATCCTGATGATCTTTAATTCCCTTTAGATTAATTTAGGGACATGATTGAATTGATTGATTGGATGATACAAAAAATCCCATTTGGGGTCAGACTCAAAGATAGATGGGAATAAAAATATAAGAATAATTTTGAATAATCTTCCATTTTAAGCAAACAATTATTTTATATTTAAAGTGTTTCACTTCAGTGTTTTGCAAATCACTAATGTAGTATGCAACTATGTTCAAGTAACTGCCAACTTACAATTACGAACATACCTTCAAAATCATCCTCATTGGGTTCCTCTTTAATGTTCAGATTGTCACTGGCCAGTAAGGTAGTCAGTGCTACTTGTTCAGTTGCCTTCTGTTTGCCCTTCTTACGCTGGTACGGAGACACATCTTTAATAGAATATATAAAAATTAAACCCGTTTTCTTTGGTCACGGCATCACGCGTGAATGGCTGGACCGATTTCACTAATTCTTTTTTTGTTGTATTTGTTATTATTAGGCGAAGGTTCTTATGTAAAAAAAAACACGGAAAATCAACAGGAAAATTGGACCCGTGCGAAGCCGAGGCGGGCCGCTATCTTTAATAGAATAGGTGCGATTATTAAATAAAACACATTAGAAAGAGATAAATTGATGTTGTCTCAGTTACAGAGGCTTAATGCATAGAATTCACTTGCTGTCTCAGTTACAGCACCAATCTTTTTTGTGCCGATGACAGTGTCACTGTAATCACATCTTTTGGTTGTCAGTGTAATGAAAATGTAGAGGAATGACATTATAGTCAATAGCTTCCAATTATAACAGCCGGCTCAGAAAAGATTGTGGCACAATATAAAGGTGTATAAAGGTAAATGACTATAAAATCCCAGTTATCGAGGTTCACTTCATCCCAGTCAACAGTCTATTATGATACAAGTTTAATGATATTTGTTTGGTAGTGGGTTCCACAAAGTTAGTGCAGTAGTATACTGGTGTTTCATGGCTTTTAGATAAGCCTCAAACAAATATGGTTTTCTCATACAGATAAAAATACACAGGAAGAAGAATATGTACTTTGACAGATACTAATATAAAGTAATCATTTATAAATATTTATGAATTATGAACTTATTAAAACACTATATTATAATTTAATATTAATATAAAAATAATGAATTACTGAGTAAAAAGAAAAATCAATAGTAATTAATTACTTACCTATTTGTCCCTGATCATTAGGATACTTCCGAGGCCTTCCTCGTTTCCTGGGGCCCGGTGCTTTAGTCACCACCGCTGTACTTGGAGTTTTGACAAGAGTTCTAGTCCATAGACCATCTATATCATGTTCTACTGGCAGCTCATACTGTAGGAACATTCCATTCTCCTGTTTTATTGTAATTGTTTCCGTGTCTCCTATAGAAATAAACATATGAAAAGTCAATTTATTTAAATTTTATGTGTGAGGTGAGATATATGTATGTTATAGTAAGAACTAATGATGATAAGGTCAATTTATTTAAATATTATGCTTGAGGTGAGGGAGATGTTTACATAATAGCTTGGTTATAAACAAACCATCTGAAGTACTTGCAGCAGCACCTATGACCGCCGCAGCTGAAGTCTTCTTGAATTCCTCGAGACATTCTTTCAGAGTATCGTTCGAAGAAATGCATTGTTGTTTGAATTGATACGCTAGCGTCAATTTATCCACGCAATTCAGACAAATAAGAGTCGGTAGTGAATCATTTTTAGTCACCTACAATAATTAAACAGGTATATTTTCATGATAAAACATTTCAAAATTAGCGAGAAGCAAATAAAACGCAGGGATGTCAGTAAAAAATCTTAATAATATTTACAAATAAACCAATATAGCAACATTATTAGTTGTAAAATTGGGGTGGCCATCGTCAACCATTTTGGTGTGGTAATTTTTTCATACCTCAATTCCGCAGCTGTACGTGTACTTGTCGCAGAGTTGTTCATTATTTTCGTCCCAATCAAATAAAGAAACCATATCCCCGCTTTCCAGGCATACTCGACATGTTAATTGCCAATCCATTTTTAAGATAAATCAATGAAATAGCGCAAAGATTCATGAAAATTTTACAAATTGCATCTTTTTCACAGGAAGTTATAATCTCAGTACTGCCAACATGACATTACACGACAACACGACCAACATAACAAATCAATAAAATGAAAACGCGGCAAACTCTTCGAGCCAATCAGCGATCAGCAAAGCAAAACGCCAGTCACAGACATAGCTAAGCTTCATTCTATCTCGGTGATTACCGATTATTTCTAAAAAAATGTGAAACCAAGAAACATTATAATAAATGACTCTTATGAACAATGCGCAATATCATTGAAGTTGCATCAATAACTATAACTTTTTATTTAAACATACATTTTTCGGGGAAATATGACAACTCAACATGACTCAACATGAATATGACTCACTCAACATGAATGAACTAAAATTATGAATGAAAGAAATGTCAAATCAAATGAAATGAAATTGAAAATCCGTCAAATTGCTCACAAATTTTAACAACAAATATACACTTTACACGATGAAATTAAAATAAAACTTTGTGAAAGTCAAGGTAATTTCATCAACATGGAATTGTTTAGATCGGAGTCTCACTACATATTCGTCAGAAATGAATCAAGTCTTTGGTGGAATCGTTTAACTGGGGCTTTTTCAGTGCGTTCGGGTATGTATTTAATTTTTCTAACAATAATATTTAAAAAAAAACTATATGACCTACTTTTTATGGATTAATTGCAATAAATACATAAAATTTTAATTGAAATTCTGTATAAAATTAATATAAATAACGCACAATGTATGCACATACATTATTTTAATAAGCCAATTTATTTCTTTGTTTTAGCTTGGGATCTTTCGGATATTGAGGATATAGAATGTTTAGGTATAACAGAAGGGTTACTAGGTAAAGTGGAGCATTCAAATATATATGAACCTCGTTTAATGATAATTAAAGAGAGTGTTCCAGTTGGTAATATATATTTTCATCACACAATATATAAAATCAAGTCGGTATGCTTCCTAAACATGGGGGCAGCGAATCAGGACTTAGAACTGACTCCGTGCACAAAACACGGTTCAAGCAATGCAGAATTGAACTCAAATAAATCACTGAATAAAAAGATGGGAGCCCGTCTGTTTGAAAATTCACTGTTCCTGAACAAAACCGTTGGAGCTGTTAAAACCGTTAGTAACACTATAAAGACAACTACTCAACAAGCTGCTACTCAGGTAAAATAAGTAGGAAAATATGTTGAATATTAGTAACAATATGTGCATGGTTTATATATATTTTTTAATAACTATGTACTTGATATTCTTTCTGTTTGTTAAATAAAGACGAGTACTTATGTCTTTTTTTATAACATAATTATTAATATTAATCTTGCAAGATAATTTTGATGTCACCTTAAGATGATAGAATTACACATTGTTTTATTATTTTGGGTGTAATAAACAATCAAAGAATTATTTATTTACAATACTATTTCTAACAGGTAAAACAAACAGTAAAAAAACACAGAGACCCAAAAATGGCAGAGAAATTCGAGAAGCGACTAACAGATGAATTGTATAAAATATTTGACGACTCCCAAAGTTTCTACTACTCCCGAACTCTGGACTTAACCAACAGTCTTCAGCGGCAGTACGCGGTCGAGAAGGTTCTGGAAACTGAGAAGGATACAGGGAAAGCTGTCACTGATCTTACAAGATGGTGGAAACATGTAGACGATAGATTCTTCTGGAATAAACACATGATGAAGGATGTTATTGCTCTTGGGGTGAGTGGGAAATTATTAATTATTCAATTAAATTATTTATTTTCTTTTAGTAAAATTTTGAGTAACAAAAAATTTGTATTTGCAATTAGAACTTAACAACTAGAGTGCCACCTTATTAATAATAATTTTTAACAGCATATTATGCTGGGCAAAGCCTTCTCTTCCTTCCTTCCAGCATGACATATTAAAATTAACAAATAAATCTTTAAATGAATGGAACATAAAAGACCAAGGATAACATTTCAGCTGATGCATATTAAGTTATCTGAAGTTACTCTTTTATAAGTATAAAGTAAACAAGTACCTTGCAGGATTACTAACGAATTTCCTGATTCTGTATAATCATAGATAAATTTCGACTGTTTCGGGATAAAAATACCTATTATTTTTGTATCTCTGTTTATCCAAAATTTCGTAATGATCAGATGAGCAGTTAAGATGTGAAAGCGTAACCAACAAACTCACTTTCACATTATTCACATTAAACCATAGTTATGTTTGAATTACGTAGTTAATAATTATTAATAATATACCTACTTGGTAATGTAATGTAGGTATATTATTAATTAACTGTGACCTCCAAATAAGTCTGTGATTATATCATCTGTGAAATATATTAATTAATTCTTGTAATATTAATAATTAATTGTATTGAATTATATAAATCCTCTTTCCTGTTTATTAATAGTTAATAATAAATTATTTACAATTAACTGTTTATTAATAAATATGTAAAATTAATATTGGGTTACGTACATAAATTATTATAACTTTAATACATATATTTAAATTTGTACTAATTCAAAGTACAATATGTACTCGTACATGCATACAAAGATAAATAAATTAGTCACAAAAATACAAGTATGGTGATGATGAATCATATATTATCTATTAGTATGTGTTTAATGTTATCTATTCTGTATAAAACTACATCCCATGGTTTTCCCTTATATATACCAATTCATTTAATTTCTCAAAAACAATATTGACACGAAGAACTTGATACTACTAAGCTACTTACTTGTTGACTTGTTGACAGGCTCTTCTCCGCAATTAGACGGCTCAGTTGCGTCCATTTTGCGTGAGGTGGGCGTCTAGTACCAGTTCAATTCTTCCAGGAAGCTGATCAGTCCCCTCAGGTTTCTGGTGACTTCCTGGATTGTGCTGGGCGACCCGAGGTGCAGCCGTCTGTATGTTGCTAGCTGCTCACACTCAAGTAGCATGTGCCTAGCTGTTTCATCCACTTCGAGGCAGGCTCTGCACAGTGGACTATCTGTAATACCTAGGGTATACAGATGTTTATTAAAATGACCATGACCCGTGATTGCCGCCGTTAGCGTACGCAACGTGGGTCTGGACAGTTTTAGTACTTTCCTAGTTAGTTTTGGATTTAGAGTGGGTAATGCTAACTTACTCTGTTTGCAGTCTGGGTTGACATACCACTCTTGTTCATGCATGTCCCGGGTGCGTTTACGCAGCAGGGTTTTGCCGTAGTCCCCAGGGAGAGGAAGTATGGGTTCAGGTCCAAAGACACACATTCCCGATCCCTCCCTGGCCAGCTGGTCCGCTGCGTCGTTGCCCCGTGAGTTGCTGTGACCCTTTATCCACTGTAGGGTGACTGAATTTTTTACACTTACCGAATTTAGTCGTGTATGGCATTCCAGGATCAGTCCCGATCCATAGGTGGTGCTGTTCAGGGCTTGTAAGACAGACATACTGTCTGTGTATATACGTATACCTGTGTTTGTGATCTGCCTGGCAGAAATGGCCAGCGATGCTAGGATGATGCCGACACATTCCGCCTGGAAGATAGTGCTGAGTTTGCCAAGGGGGGCAGAGATATGTATGTTGAGATCCTCGGAGAAAACACCCGCTCCTGACCCTTGGTTTGTTTTGGAACCGTCCGTGTAAATGCTCAGTTCTTTGTGTATTGTTTTCAGGGTAACGTATTCGTCGAGAGCTATCCTGTATTTCTTATCAAAGATGTATTGTTTGGGGATAGTGTCACTCGGCGCCACTGTCAGTGGATAAACCTCAATTGTCTCGCTGAGTATCGTCGTGTGTATCCCCCTGGTGCTGGTCCTACTAAGCTACTAATGAGTGTGTGCGTAGTTTCTGATACAAGTTTCGAACTTAGTTAGGGGTCAGTTACTATAATGAGATGATGTAGTGAATGATGTTATGTTATAAGCATTATCTACTAGTCTACCTATAAAGATTACGCGTTAATTATCTACTAATGCTCAACTTCTATTGATCGTAATCGTTATGCTATTATAACGCCCTCGATAAAAGTGCTAAATACCATGTAGAATTTTTCAATTTGAAGAACTATTTTTCGCTAAGCAATCAAACTAACTCTTCAGTTTCATAATAGGTATCAGTATTAATAGATGCTAAAAGGATTCCGACTGCGCACTTTGCAAATAAACTTACTCTGTTCTGTATGTACTACATTGTACGTACTTTCTTACCTGTGCTCAATATTAATGTTTAGCGTTTGGCTATTACTAGTGGTGCCCCGCGGTTTCACCCGCGTAGTTCTCGGTCCCGTAGGAATATGGGGATAAAATTGCTAAAAACCTTCCCACTGAATCACTATCTATTAAAACAAACCGCATCAAAATCCGTTGCGTAGTTTTAAAGATCTAAGCATACATAGGGACATAAGGACAGAGAAAGCTACTTTGTTTTATACTATGTAGTGATTGGCAATCTAAACTAAATATAACGTAAAAAAGTTTGAAAGAAATCATATGGGTTAGGATTGAATAATATTGGTCGTAAATTGGTTGTTGAACCAAACTAAAACAAAAAGTTTTTGCGTGAAAGAGTAACAACCATCCATCCGTCTCAACTTTCGATTTTTAACCCCCGACGCAAAAAGAGGGGTGTTATAAGTTTGACGTGTCTGTGTGTGTGTGTGTATCTGTCTTGTCTGTGGCATCATAGCTCCCGAACGGATAAACAGATTTCAGTTTAGTTTTTTTTGTATTAAAGGGGACTTACGTGCGAGTGTTCTTAGACATGTTTGATGAAAATCGGTTAACCCGTTTAAAAGTTATGGGGGTTTGAAAGTAATTGTGTTGGGGGTTTTTTTTAATTTTTAATTTAATGTTTCTTGATGTTTTTAATCCTCCAGAGCCCTGACTGCGACCAATGGATCCTCCCAATAATCCAGGGCTACGTGCAGCTGTCCCAGATCCCGGTCGAGCAGACGGAGAACCCACTGAATACCGAGTCGCTGAGCAACTCGGCCAATGTGGACGAGAACTTCACGCTTGGGATTATATCGAGACGGTCTAGGTACCAGGCTGGGACTAGGTAAGTTATTAATTTATTATTTAACTAATATCGTCTTTTAATTCTATCCGTGTCAAGTGCAATGCTGTGAAAGTAATCTCTACTTCCTAATCCTAATCCTAACTAATATTATAAATGCGAAAGTAACTCTGTCTGTCTGTTACCTTTTCACGGCTAAACTACTGAACCGATTGACTCGAAATTTTGTACAGGAGTAGCTTATGATCCGGGAAAGAACATAGGCTATGTTTTATCTCGAAATTCCCACGGGATCGGACCGCGGGGCACAGCTAGTAAATAATAAAAAAGGCTTCATTATAAAAATAAAAAACTGTAAAAAAAACTAGCTACTATGGCTTAAAATCTATTGAAAATCTTAATCTACTGGTTCGATGCCTGGCTAGGAGTATTCATGTTCAAAAAGCGAATGATGCAATTTTAGTTTTTATTAAAATCGGCCTCGAGACTTATTTTAGCATTTTTCGCTATTCCTAATATGTATGTCATTCGTTTACTACGCCCACTTGGAAAACCTACACAGTATTTTAAAGTTTATCACGTTATAATAAGACTCAAATTCGCAGGTACAACCGTCGAGGTATAGAACCGGGAGGAAAAGTGGCCAACTATGTGGAAACTGAACAAATCGTCTCGATTATATGTTCGGATAGCATTCATAGAGCTTCCTTTGTACAGGTTTGTATCACATATACACCCCTATTTTGAAATTACGGGACTTATTAAAATCAGAATATCTGTAGCAGTAACTAAATCCATATATCCAATAAACATATCAAAAATGATAGTCGATTACTTATCTTTAAAAAATACTAAATAAATGCCGTATTACCAGACGGCACACTAGCTATCAAGTATTCTGTGACGGCTCGGGTCGATGACCGCGCTCAGCTGTGTATCGCAGCGTTCGCCTGTTGTTCGGTGTAGAATAACAATAAAATTCTGCGGGATTTGATAAATTTTGACGTATCATAACTTTTTAAATAAAAGCAAAAGATAAAAACTAACTTCACTGTTATATTGTCACCCGTCGTTTACATTAGCTGTGCGATTAAGGGGTGTATATATCACTAGATGTACCCCGCAGTTTTAACCGCGCGGAAACTTATCCACTAGGAATTTTGGAGCAAAATGTAGCTTTCCTTTTCCAAGCTCTAGTTTATCTCGATACCAAATTACATTTAAATCGTTTCTGTTGTTTTGGCTATCGTTTACACGGCTCATTGTTATGTTAAGTTTATTAATGTATGGCTTATTTATTCACAGGTTCGCGGTTCAGTGCCTATATTTTGGAGTCAACCAGATTATAAGTTCAGACCACCACCACGACTTGATAGGGGTAAGTTGATTTTACATTCTTGTTAGTGACAATTCCGCCAGATTTGATCCATACCTGATATGAAAAACGATAGAGCATTTTTAAGTGATTAATCAATATTATTTGAAAAAGCCTTCTTGCCTATGGCTTTTTTTCAATAGCATGTTTTTTCGAAAAAGTTTAAAAGACAGACTAGCCTCCAGACGATATTTTTTAACATCCGTCACGTTCAACTATATTTTCAGTAATAAAATTTTTATTTTCTACTTTTTAGTCTGTAATATTTTCTTTTAATTAATTTCTTGTACCATTCCTTCAACTACTCTAATTTACAGACGAAGATACAACCCACGAAGCGTTCAAGCTACATTTCGCTGAAGAGTTAGGCATATACAAACAGATATGTATAGTGAATCTGGTCGAACAGCAGGGAAGAGAGAGGATCATATACGAGGCGTACAGCAACCATATACTGAGATATAATAGCCCCGATATTATATATGCTACGTTCGATTTCCATGAGTATTGGTGAGTTTTAGTTTTATTTATTGGCTCAGTCTACACTAATCACTACACAGTATAAAACAAAGCCGCTTTTTCTGTCCCTATGTACATATGCTTAGATCTTTAAAACTACGCAACGGATTTTGATGCGGTTTATTTCAATAGACAGAGTGATTCAGTGGGAAGGTTTTTAGCATAATTTTACTCTCATATACCTACGGAAACGGGAACTACGCGGGTGAAACCGGAGGGCGCCGCTAGTAATATTATAAAGAGGAAAGATTTGTTTGTTTGTAACAAATAGGCTCCAAACCTACTGAACCGATTTCAAAAATTCTTTCATCATTAGACAGCTACATTCACCCTGAGTCACATATTTTATCCCTGTATTCCCATGGGAATGGGAACTACGCGGGTGAAACCGCGGAGCGCTGCTAGTGTAATTTAAAGATCCAAATGGTAATGTTCACCCCTAAGTATCAATATGCCGTTCTACGAAACTGAGGATTGAGGGACTTGCGGGTTTGATTCTCGTGCGAGGTCAATATTTATATCATCCATAGATATTTGTCTTCTGTGTGTGAATGAATGAGTTTTTCTGATAGATAGAGGCCAATTATTAATATAATAGAATCATACATTCTAATTACAACCATTCTATTCAATTCTCCTTCTCCCCAGCCGCGGAATGCACTACGAGAACGTCAGTATCTTGGTCAACGCGATAGCTGACGTCATAGCGGACATGAGGTTCTGCTGGCGCGACGACCGAGGGCTCATTTGTTCGCAGAACGGCGTGTTCAGGGTCAACTGCATAGACTGTCTGGACAGGACTAATGTGGTGCAGGTGAGTTTGATTTCGGACTTTATTTATATGTGATATAGAGTTCAATTTGTTAGTCTTTTTTCTAATAGTTTTGAGTATTATTAAATTTTTCGGCATTGATGTGCAAACGCACTATAGTTTATTTATTATTTCCTAAAAATCCGTATAACTTATGTTATAGATCAGTCTCTTAAATGTGGGTTAGATTTAAGCAAAAAATATTGTATTCATAAATATATTTATTAAATCTACTATTATATTTTGTCGCTAAAAATGACACTCGACCACCGCAGCGGCAGCGGTGCGTTTGTCGTACTGCGAACGTACGTTCGTTTGTTTTCATACGAAGCGCGCGGTGCTGCGGCCGTACGGTGTATACACAATGTACGTACATATAAGTAGCGGCACGAAACTCTAGCGCTGACCGTTATTGCGCAGAAGTCAAAAATAAGGTATCACAGGGGGGCTAGAGGGACGAGGGGAGTGTGTGCGTAGCGCCGGTTGGCTAGTCTGCCGTACTCCGTCCCCCGCCACGATAGCACACTCCGCAGACATCTGAATGAACAGTCGCGTTCTAAAGTATATTATTATAAGCCGTTCATGGATAGTTTTTTTTAAGTTTAAGTAAGTTTGATATTTTTGGTTTTTTATTAGTGTATTTTTAGTAGATGGCCAAAACTACAACTTAATGTTAAAGTTTAAGTTAACTTTAATATTAAGTACTTAATTATTAATGTTAGCGCGCGCAACAGTACCTAATATCATCCACATTTCGTGCATGATAGACTTACTATTTATTTAAATAAAATATGTTGTTAAAAAAATGTTTAAATAGTTATAGTAATTGTAATTGAATTATACATAATTGTATTTTTTAACACACTTGCTCATAAAGGGGCTCTTATTTTTGCAAAAACAGTTGAATAATGACACGCTTGATTCACTAGTGAGTTATAGTTTTTTTTTTAAATTGTTTAGTTTTAAAAAGTTTCGATACCAAAAAAAATCGTGTCCATACATTTTAAAAACAAACTTCAAGTATGTTGCCTTACTTTCGGTAGGTCTATGGTCGATTTCATTCATTCGATTTTTTTTAATAAGTATATTGTTTTAATCTATGGCCGATCACTATTGTTGTGTTGGATGCGCGCGAATAGAAAAACTGTTTATTTATTAGCGAAAAATGATAATTTCTTCGCAAATGTGTTGAAAAACGTTGTATGGTACACGCGTGTATTGATGATTACTATCCTCGGCTATCTTCAGACCCTCGCCTGACGGCTCGGGCCTCAATAGCGCCTCGGAAGTAATCACCAACTTACCTCGCTTGTACCATAAATAACTATTGTTCGCTACTGTACACATGCGCAGCTATCCCCTCTACATTTCGCTCAGCGCTAAACTTACGTGCCGCTACCTATACGCACAACGATGCTGCGGCTGCGTCACCGCAGCTGGCACTTACCGCATAAATTGTAAGAGCCCTGAGAACCCTTCTCCAAAATTCCGGTTTGGTCTTTACTATGTCTCAATCTTTTAACTATCTGTTTGTACAGACAGCCATAGCCAAGTACGTGCTGGAGCTCCAGCTGTGCCGGCTGGGGCTGGCGACGCCGGGCGGCGCGCTGCCGGCCGCGCTGCGACACGCCTTCCTCGCCATGTGGGCGGATAATGGGGACGTGCTGTCCCGCCAGTACGCCGGGACTAAGGCTTTGAAGGTGGGTATTACATCTATATATAAAAAAAGAATTTCAATTTCCCTTATTTAAGAAGGTATCAAAAAAGAAAGCAAGATTGAGAATATTTAAAAAAACTTAACCACTCTTGCAATATATGACATAAGTGACAAATGTCAGTCGGGTCAGCTAATCTGATCTATACCAATATACTACTGAACCGATTTCAACAATTCTTTCACTACTGGATAGTTATGTTATCAGCGGGTTATACCTATATGCTATATTATGACCCCCGTGTTACCACGGGAACGGGAACTACGCGTGAAACCGCGGGGCGCTACTAGTATCTAATAATATTATAAATTCTAATATTTTTGAGGTTGGATGGGTGTTGTTACTCTTTCATGAAAAATACTGAAAATATTTAGAAGAAAGGTGGTAAAGATTTTCATTATAACCAGGAGCTATTCCTCGTTACTAGGTACATCTGTATCTGTATATGTTTTTATCCTAAAATTCCCACTGGATTGTGATTTATGCGAAGCGCAGAGCAAATCTTTTAATTTTCAATGTTTTACAAAATTTATTGTATTTTAATTACTTTTAGGGCGACTACACACGTACAGGCGAAAGGAAGTTCACTGGCATGATGAAAGATGGTGTCGCTTCTGCTAACAGGTAACAATATAAAATCAACCATATTACTATAAATATAAGATTAAAAATCCCTCAAAATAAGCGATTTTCGACTTAAATCTCTCAATTAGAGTTAGGATCATAATTTATATGGAATTTAAGTAAAAAAATGTTATTTAAAATCAACGTTATCACTATAGGAATAAGATTAAGATTCCCTTAAATGTAGGTTTCAAAAGCTATTATTATAATGCAAACAAAACTCGCCTTTATATGTCAAACAATAGAGTATATTTCTCTCCGTAGATTCCTCATATGTCATTTCAAAGATGCGATCACTCAGTACGCTATAGACGTGGCCCTTGGTCACACGCCGAACGAGGCAACGTTACACGAATATGAGTCTTATTGGCACGACATAAGGACTGCCGCTCTGATGGTGGTAGAGAACTCGCAGACAATCTATAAAATCGACTTTATTACTATAGAAATAAGATTCATATTCCCAAAATGTGTTTCTATATTTCTATAAATTTTTAGTATCATAGTGCGAAAATATTTCGACCTTACACTCCAAACAATAGAGTATTTTTCTCTCCGTAGATTCCTCATATGTCATTTCAAAGACGCGATCACTCAGTACGCTATAGATATGGCTCTCGGGCAGACGCCCAACGAGGCGACGTTACACGAATATGAGTCTTATTGGCACGACATAAGGACTGCCGCTATGATGGTGGTAGAGAACTCGCAGACAATATATAAAATCAACTTTATTGCCATTGATATAAGATTCAAATTCCTAAACTGTAAGATTTATGTCTAAGTTTATTATAGTGCAAACAAATTTCGACCTTACACTCCAAACAATAGAGTATATTTCTCTCCGTAGATTCCTCATATGTCATTTCAAAGACGCGATCACTCAGTACGCTATAGATATGGCTCTCGGGCAGACGCCCAACGAGGCGACGTTACACGAATATGAGTCTTATTGGCACGACATAAGGACGGCCGCTATGATGGTGGTAGAGAACTCGCAGACAAACACACATTTAGACTTGATGCCGTGTTACTTTGGACAGAATTTGAGTAGGGAATACGCTCTGGCGGAGATTTCTTACGGGATGGGGAGGTCAGTGGTCTTCAATTGGGCACTTTGATTGGCTTTGTAATTGTAATGCCTCGTATTGGTTTGTGTTTTCTTTGTATTGAGTATGGATTGTGGCTCATTTGTTTGGGTATTATGTGATTTTTTTATGAAGGTTTGGATCTAAAAATGAATTGGCATTAAAATTAAAAATCACGTGATTTTCTCAAGTGGGTGTGGTCTACCGTTAATTCACTACTTTCTCTTAGTTTATTTGAATCCCAATCATTGGACTTTCCCATCAGATATTACCCTATCCAATATATCTGGAATATCGGATAATATATCCTTTGAAACATCCATTGAAAAATTTTCTATATTCCATTTTCTATATCCATAATGATTATTTTAATATTACAAGAAATTTACTCGTGTACTGGTTCCATTTGAGGGCTTGGAAAACGTGATCCATACAAAAATGAGTCAGGATTCATATTTTAACCAAGCATAACAAACAATACCTCTACCGGCTTACTAAAGTAAAATTGCAATAACTCTACGCATTGTTTGACCTCCTCTCCATCCGCTTTGTAGCATTAGATAGCTGTACACAAAATTAGACTTAAAACTCTGACTATAAAGTCTGATTTGACAAAGCATTTTTGACGTACTTTTTGGAAGCTTTTTGCAATGACTATCGCAGGTCTCTTTCTAACTCTTTAAATAATCTGTCTCTTTCTTTTTTATCCATGTATCACGAGCATCTACTGCTGAATATATTAAACGATTTTTGAGTGATAGAACCTTCTAGAACCCATCAAGCATAGCACCATATATTTTTAGGTCACATTAGTATAACTGCTTGTGAAATTTTAATCGAACTTTACTAGTAGTTTTGTTATCCCATCCAGCTAAGTTAAGTCTGATAGTTAAAGAGCAATAGGTAGGAAACCTCTCGATCACCAGGCTGTCACTTTAGCCATTGGACGATTGCCGCTATGACTTTCAAATTTTATCTACTGTCTAGTCACGTCTACGCGCTCTGCATTCAACGAACTTATTAAAGAAAATGAGGTTCGTTATTAAGTTTGCCATCTAGAGTTAGCAGCATTATAACTAAAGCGTCCTGAACTGCGACAATAAGACGTTAAAAATCTACTCTTTTCGAAAATTGCTAATGCTCTTATCAATGGAATAAAGTAAAGTAAAGTAAAGTAAAAAATAATTTAATGTTACATAAAAAAACAACTTAAAATCTAAACAAATGTAGCAAAAGGAGGCATCTCAGCTGTTGCTGTACTGAAGGTTCAGTACAGCGCTGGTTTCAGAAAATCAGCCAACTAGCATTGTACTATAAATGCTAGTCACTAATAACACCTTCCAGAAAATAACCCTAGATTAAAAAATGTTGTTCAATCTCCTACCAATAAATTCTAATGCACCTAACTAAAATTTAAGCCTACAGCCACCAATATCTAACGTACATTTTCAGGTACTACCTATCCACATTCAAAGACGCCCTTCGGCAAGTGGCCATAGACGTGATGAGCGGCGAGTCCCGCAGTATCCCGGAGCAGCTCATAGTCCCGGACGCGGATTGCAAGTGCACGTCGGTCAAGGTTCTCATGTTTAATGTGCGTGCATGGAACTTGCTTTTATTACCCCTTATCTAGCTGCATCTATACTTTGATTCTGATTTCTAGGTGTTTCGATTGTTCTTTTAGCAGCATCGGTGCTATATAATGGAAGTCAAAAGTGATATCATTAACTATTTTTTTTTTTGCTTGGCATGGACCTGGCTTTATTTCTTCTAAAATATCTTGCTTGTGTATGTCCTTTTGCTAAGCCTTATCCCGAGAACTAATGTGTGCAGTAGAAGAAAGTGCATATGAAATAACCTAAAATTAAATGCTCTCTTTTTAAAATGTCAGATATTTAGTTACTAAAATCTGAGCTTCTAGCGGTAAAACCTGATCTTTTAGTAGGAAGAACTGCTGTCACAAGTTTGTAACGACTCTTTTCAAAGACTTTCTTTACAATTAGTATTTATTTTATAGGACAACAGCGTACCGGACACAGCGTCGATGGCGCAACACGTGAAGTCCCTCATAGACGACTGTAAGAAACTCCTCGTCGATACGGAGCCAGTGCTGGGATCGTGGGGGCTAATAGATGCTGATCCACAGTAAGTATATTTATCGTCATCACCATATTTCTGTCCTTATCCTACTACATGGGGATGGAAAAATAAGGTTTTCTCTTCCATTCCGGTATATTGACTTGCTGGTCTTCTTTGGCTTTTAGAATTAGATGTCCTTCCCTAGCATCAGTTCAGAGTGACTCTTCAGGGTTTTTCAGGGGCATCAAGATGCATAGTCACCTTCTGATTGTCCTCTAGATACCTGTCTCTAGGTTCATCATCAGCTTATACTCTCGAGCCTACCCTGAGAGCGATTAGACACGCTGGCCATGTGCGTCTTAGTCAAGCACTCTGACTAACTGCGGGTTGGTCAAGCACGCTTGCCAAGTGCGGTTTGGACGAGCATGGTGTCCAAGTCTCTATAGTCTTTAGTTTACTAAACGCCTACATCGAGAGATTTGTCTGTCCAGTACGGGCGACCCTGCCGAGACGGAGATGGACAGCATCCTGCTGCTGACGCGCTCCGCGTACTACGTGGCGGACTACGACGAGACGTCGGACCGCGTGCTGGCCGTGCAGCGCGTGCCGCTCGACCACCTCACGCTGCTCGAGCTGGGGCCCGCCGACCAGGGGGGATCGGTACCCAGATATACATTATATATACTCACATACATCTCCAACACACATACACATCCGTATCCCCCCGCACGCACCGACAGATCCTCACGTACCGATCATTCTCCCCCACACACAGGCACACGCACATTACGCATACACACCCCCAACCCCTCCACATACACATATAAACCCCACGCAACCCCCTTACAAACACAAATACGCTCTCAAACCTCACCCCCCCCCCCCTCCATTCACATACACATCCCCCACATATGCACACCCCTCGCACACACACACACATCTCCTCACACACCTTCTGTAATACACATGCACCCCTACACACGCACAGATTCCCACGCTACACACTTCCAACACACATCCGCTACACGAAAATACTCATACACTACACACACGCCATAGTTTTGAAATTAGTCTACCACGCCCACTTGAATACTTCACCCTTTACCTATATCTTTTTTCCACTTAAAAACCTCACCTATATATTTTTTGTATATAGATATTCGGTGTAAGCCGTAAAAGCACAGTGGACCCAATATACTGCATCCGGATACATTACATGCACAACGGCGAGGCGGGGTACTTCCACATGTTCCGGTCGACTACCCTCCGGTTCTTCAACAATATGGCCGTCGTCATCACTACTAAGGATGAGATGATTGGTGAGTTCAAAAAAATCCTTTTATTGATTAAGGCCTGTTTTTTCATCGCCAGATAACTTGTATTCGACGAAAAAAATTTGACGATGGACAGATTTTGTATGAAATAACTGTCAACATTTCAAAATAATTCCTTGAATAAAGTTATCTGGTGATGGAAAAATCAGCCCTTAATATAAATTTATTCCATGCTTTTTTCAGGAACTCTTTTCCGAAGGCGAAAAAGTCGTTTTTACCCTCAATTTAAGCCGATTATTCGGAAATTACCGATTGAAAAATATACCCTAAGTTTCTTTACGATCCCGCTATAGCGCAAATGCAGCTCTCTCGACTATATTTTAACTCTATTCTTTATTATACTCTTTATTTTTTGATATTTTAACTTGCCTATATCAAACAAATATCTTTTTTGTGACAGAATCTCTCCATGCAATATGTGAATCCATAATGGTTGCGCGGGACGTGGCCAAACTACCTCCAATACCGTTCCATGATGGCGTCAAACTAGACAGGAAGAAATCTAAGGTAATGTGGAATTTATTTATTTTTAAATTAGAAAGAGGCGAAGAAGGAATAGAAAACTACGTTTACGGTTTCACCAGCGTGATTCCGGATTCCGGATGTTACCGTTTTTAAATTATAAATGGTATTAATAACTGACTTTGTGGTATAGTGCCACAAACAATACTAATCCGGTGTAACGTCGGTGTAATCGCATTTTTACACGATTTTTTTAAATTTTTTAAACGAAATGACAGGATTAGTTCCAATTATTTTCGCCAGGTCTGACAAGTTTGTGGCACTACGTGTTTAGATGACAGCACTAAACCTTTTGACATTGACAGGTGGTGGGCAGTTCGGGCACCCGCGTGTCGCTGTACGCCGGCCTGTCGCGGCTGCCCGTCACCGTCGACACGCAACTGGTGGCCGACCTCCGGAGTGTCGGTAAGTTTTAGTTTAACTAGAATATTAATCTTGTATCACAAACTGTAAAAAAATAATTGCATGCTCTTTAAAAATCTCAGAAAAATACTTGTCATTCTAATTACGAATCAATGTTTAAAGGCAACCGTTATCTATAACTTAGTTACAACTTACTACACCATCTCATTATAGTAACTGCCCCAGTTACTATAATGAGATGGTGTAGTGAATGATTATGTTATGTTATAAACATACATCTCGAACCACTGAACGGATTGCGCTATTTGACACGCAAGTGCATAGTTCTATTAGGTAGGCATAAGCTGAGAAAGAAGAAAAAACGCAGATACTTGGCTGGATCCGCTAAGAAAGAAGAAAAAACACACAGCTATTACAAACAGTATAGTGAACCACAAGATTACACTTATAATAAACTAGCAGCGCCCCGCGGTTTCACCCGCGTAGTTCTCTTTCCCGTGGGCATACCGGGATAAAATATGGCCAACTTACTGCGCCCGCCCGTGAATCCATAGCTCGTAGTATCATACAATCTCGGCACAAATCATCATCGTGTGTTAAAATATTAAGTAAGCCATCTATTGGTACCATTTGCGACTACAAAAAGTTAGCAATAAAACATACGATAATTTATACACAAACCCATGGGAATTTCAGGATAAAAAGTATCCTATGTGTTATTCCTAGTTATAAGGAACATCTGTACCAAATTTAATCTAAATCGATACAGTAGTTTTTGCGTGAAAGTGGAACTAACATCCAAACTCACAAACATCCAAACATACAAACTTTCGCATTTATAATATTAGTAGGAAATACATACCAAGTCTTACCTACAATCCCAATTCCTAACCTCCTTTCCATCCTATAGGCCAAATAGCAGAAACCCGTCGGGACTCCACAGAAGTACTAGAACAAATAGTAAGATTATCACAACTACGGTGTCGTAATATCACCGCCACTTACCTCAAGATACATTCCTCATCGCAGACTGTTAGTAGTAAAGTTACGTATTGGAATTTGTATCTTATAGCTATTTGATAAGGCTTAAAATGTATATATGATAGTTACTAGGCGTTCACTTCGTTAGCTCTTTTCCTATTGGTCATAGCGTGATGTTTTATAACAAGTCTTTCTCGTTATATAGGCTATCCAACACCGAAATTATTTTTCAGGTCATTGGTAGCAGAGTATGCCATGATCATTTATTACCAACTACTCTACTCTACTCCTAAACTCCTTAATTACCGCTACAAATCGGGAATCCCCTTCCACAGCATGCCAATCGTTTTAAATACATCAAAATTTATATGTAACCCCTAAAATTTCAGGGTCAAAAGCACTCACAAACATGACTGAACAGTTTAGTAAGTTGAATAAGCTAAGCGCCCGCGCCCGCCCCACATTGCAACTCAAGTTCGACCAAGGAGCGTCTCGAACTAAGAAGATATTCACAATCGGCACCAACAGGAACGAAAAGAAGAAGGGCAGTCTCTCTGATGGAATGAGTTCCGACTACTCTTCAGATGATGACAATAGAACGAACATATTCGAACCAACTTTAGACAACTTCGAAATGACGCAACACTACATAGGCAAAGGCCAAAACAAACCAGACGACAACGATTGTGAACTAATAGAAAATCCTCTCTACTCTTCCAAAATTGAACCGCACGAGAACCAGGAACTTTTCGCCCCAACATCGACAACGTCCACAGCGCCTACCAACTTGAAAACTCCTAGCAATATGAACAAGATCAATCCGTTCAACGACGATTCTAGAACGCCACAGATACAAGTTGACAGTGACAATTCCAAACCGATGCCGCCTAGTTCTTTGACGCTGTCACAGAAATGTCATAGTTCAAATGACGTCAATTTGGGTGAAGGATCGAATGAGAGTGTGAATTATCATATGCGTTCGAGTTCTCAACACGAGATTACGCTGAATATAGCGCAGTCGCACAGCGAGTCAGCGCTTAAGCAGCTGAAGAATATCGCAAGTCCCGTGTCAAGTGCAACTAAAGATATGGTGTTGTCGCCGCTTACGAAGCTGGCGAAAGGGGTGCAGAATCTTGGCGCTAATTTAGACCCTAGGAAGATGAAGGTATGGTTCAATTTGTAATGCCATTTTTTATACTTAGCAGTGTATATGTACTTATGTACTTGATTGTTCTATATATTTATTGATGTGACTTATCTTAAAATATTTGAGTGCTTTTGATCCAACTAAAAATTGAGGATTTTCTGAGTATATTTTTTATTATTCTGCGCTTAATTTCCACGCCAAAAAATCGGTATCAACAATCTCGGTGTATTTTAGAAGAAAATAAAACCCCTACTGCCTTATTTGCGTTGCATTTTTGTCTGGTTCAACAAAACCTGGTAACCGTTTGACACCTCGTCAGTCAAATCTGTCACTTTGACAGTATTCAAAGACTATTGTAATACCTGGTTTAGTGCTAAACCAGACTAAAAATGCAACGCAAATAAGGCAGCTAAAGTAAAAAAATATAGATGAAGGTTCTTATTCAAAATATGAAGTCGGTTTTTCTGAAAATTGTCTTATAAAAATATACAATACTTTTAGGGTTCAGCAGCAGTGAAACAAATAACCGAACAGCAATATGAAGAACACAGGAAGTTACAAGAGAAGTGGCTGGGTTGCAACACTCGACTCGTCGCGTTGTAAGTGTTGCCTGTATCAAAAAATAAATACAAAGAGATTTTTTTCTTATTCTTAATGAAAGAGATTTGTCCACACTTAAATACTCAGTTTCTCAAAAGAGTTGCCATTGTAAAGCATTTCTTTTTTATTATTTAAATGCTGCTGGCAGCACTGCTTAATATTGCCAGGTCAAAAACTCCCATTGCTAATGAGGTCTATTTTTTTTTAAGTGTGATGAGGATCTTAAAATCATTTTGTAATTTTGTTAAATAATTTTATTTCTCAAAGTAATTTTGTTTTTAGCACAATTATGTTTATTAATAGTATGAATTATTATATATCCTGGATATACCTATTTAAATATCATTTATTTTAAATAGATTTTGTAATATATTAGTTATTATTACAAAACTAGCTTTTCGCCTGCGGTTTTCATTACCTATAATTTCGGAATTAAATCTTTTCATCTCTATAACCTATAATATCCACATATCATATCATATATTCCTACCCTAGGATACAAAATATCTTTTCAGATAAGGGTAGGTGTAGAAAACCGCATATGAAAAGCTCAGTATATTATTTATTTTTATTTAGCTTTAAAATTGTATTAATACCCAATACAATATTTATACATACATTTAGTAGTTGTTGTCCGCGTATTCGCTCAGTTTTTTTATATTATTTGTATTTATTTAGTAATGAAATTCTTGATTTCCTTGAGTACCTGACATACCCTGAAAGGGAAATTTAGGAATTGATTTTAATTTTTATGTTTTGACTTGTATGGTTAGCAACGAAAGTCGATTGGAAAATTCAAATATTATAATTGGTTGATGGTATTTTCATTACTGACATTTAGGGTGAGGCCAAACGAGCGTAATTTTGTGAGTTGTGAGTCGCGTAAAATGAGTCGCGAAATTTACGTTCAACTGAAATTCGGTTAGACAGCCACATGGACGGATGTATTTTCAGTTGTAATCCGAAACATTTGCACGGATACTTGTATCGTGCAAGCTCCCAACCTCACCCCGGCCGAAATTCAGTTGATATTATGCATGTGAGTCGGCAGACAACTCATTTTACATCGCCGTGTGAATCAAATAGGACTTTTCTATGAAACTGAATGCAGCAGAATTTCTGCGAACGAAATTCTGCGACTCACGACTCACAAAATTACGCTCGTTTGGCCTCACCCTTACGGTTAAAGAGAGAGCGAATATTTTTTCTAGAATATTCTAGAAGTGAAATATATTCAGTACTAGAAGTGTACTGCGATTTTACCCGTATTTCGGTATAATAATGATATCCTACGTTACTCGGTAATCGACTTTCAGTCATAAATATTTGAATACTAGCGGCGCCCCGCGGTTTCACCCGCGTAGTTCCCGTAGGAATATGGGGATAAAATTATGCTAAAAACCTTCCCACTGAATCACTCTATCTATTAAAACAAACCGCATCAAAATCCGTTGCGTAGTTTTAAAGTTCTAAGCATACATAGGGACATAGTGAGCGACATTGTTTTATACTATGTAGTGATTTTGTCAGTCGACTCTCTTTGCTGACTGTACATTGATATTGTATAAAATTATATTTATCATATCATTGATAAAATTATATTTAACTTATCTACTCGCCCCCAGACTCGTTTACATACAATTTTATTTTATCGCGCTCTTTATGATATCTTTGAAAATTCCGTGTGTAAATCACGCTGTTTTAAAAATTCAAACGCGTTCCATTAATTTAGACATAAAGCATAAAGTAAAAGTTACTTTCTCATGTTTAAAAATTAGCTTAGATTTTTTTATTATACATTCCTAATATTGGCAAAGAATAATCTTATTCCTATATATTTATCTAAATGATTATTCAATTTATTTTAAATAAATAAAAAGAATTCCAATTAAAATCCTGATATGTTCAATAAAAAACATCGCTTAGTTTTAAAAATTCCCGCGTAAAATAATTGGTATAAAATAGTTCCTAAGTGGCTAATAGATGGCGCTTTCGAATATAACTATTGCCAGTAAACAAAATGTTTTTAGAAGACGTACAAATTTAATTAAGGTTTTCTTATCTCAATTATAACAGTATTAGTTATTTCTTATTATAATAGCGAATTGCGTTAGACGTGATTTAATTAAAAAAGTAAAATAAATATTGCGGTGGTCCCACCGCGGGCGAGTGAGCGATGAACTATCAGCGAGTTTCTCGCCCAAGAAAAGGACAGTGAACATACATTCCGTGTAAACGAAAGAGATGCAGATATTATATACACCCCTTTTTTGAATTCGAGATACTTAATCACACAGCTAATGTAAACGACGGGTGACAATATAACAGTGAAGTTAGTTTTTTTCTTTTACTTTTATTTAAAAAGTTATGATAAGTGAAAGTTTTTCAAATTCCCGCCGAATTTTATTGTTATTCTACACCGACTCTATTTACTCGCCTGTTCACACCGCCAGCGAGTAACTATTAATATATCCATCTCTTTCGTTTACGCGGGATGTACATTCGCTGTCCTTTTCTTGGGCGAGAAACTCGCTGATAGTTCATCGCTCACTCGCCCGCGGTGAGACTACTGTCTAAACATGCGCTGAATATGTATAGGAATTTAGCGTAACTTGTGAATGACTTAGGTACAGGGTTGCCAAATCGAAGAATGATTTAGTTTAGTATGTAGATAATATACACTTTTGCATACATTTTTATAATCCATTTGTCCCTATTTCCTGTTTCTGCTCCTTAAAACCCTTCTAATATGTCGGGATAAAATATATCCTTTTCTATATCCTATATCCTTGGTGTGTTTGTAACGTGAAAACGTTATAAACAAACTCTTCTCACATTCGTAATATTAATTAAAGTTAGGGTACAAACAATTCCTAAGTATGCTCAAGTTTTGTAAGCTTCGATATGGCAACACTTTGTTGATTTAAATGTAATTGAATTGAGACTAGTGTAGTATTTTTAATTATTTTATGGATTATGCGTATTTGCCGATTTTAGTCGAATCTCTCGACTAGTTTCAGTAACATACCAAATAAAACCAATATAGTAAGTTTCACATACCTTTTCATGAAGTGCTGAATTCGCTCTGTACAATGAAGAGTAGAAGCTATTACAAGTGCAACTAATTCATCTTGTTAAAGGCCACGACGTATATGGCTGAAACTAGTCGAACAAATATGTATAATAATACGACTAAAATTTGTACTTATTTACGCAAATCTAAAATAATTAAAATATCTACATCCTCGTAAGAATCGTTTAATAATAGAATAGTGTAGATGTGTTTTGGCAACACATGTTACGTCATAGATTTCCAATGATGTCTCAAAATTTAGTGAATTATAATCGGCTTTTGAGATGTAAAATTGTAGTTTTAATAAATAATTATGTATTATCGAAATATGTCAATTCGAATATAACCTGTATAGAAATATATCCATAAGGCCGTGGCTTAGAACATAAATAAAAAAAAAACTAATACTTCCTCCGCGACTTCTGTTAACCAGATTTAAATATAATAGAAATGTTTTTTGTGCTTACACATTTTTTTCAAAATGGCTGATATTCTATTGTCTACTTACCCTCAATTTGTATAATAACTTAGTACAAGCTACCTAATAACTTAGTAAAATCTATGGTTTATAGTTTTTCCAAAAATATTTGTTTGTAATAAGTTTCACAGATTGCAAAAATGTTCAATTTTGACTTCATCTGGAGTTTAAACCCACTGCTACCTCGAATGTATAATGTATATTTTCAGAATTTGCTATATAACTTCATACACATCCAAATCAAGATATTTCTGAAACCTATACAATATATCGATTTACTCATATGTATTCTATTAAATAAACATAATAAAATAAAAAGTTGGACCGTTTTATAGTAAAAAAACCAAAGAAATTCATCAAAATATTTTTTCTTGTAATCAAATTTATAATATCATATTAATTACATTAAATAAATTCACAAATATCATGACATGACACAATGAGAATTATAGTATTTTAGCTTAAATATATTTTAGACTCTATTTAATAAATAATAAAGTTCAATATACGTATTCAGATGTTAAATAATAGAATAATAGCTTAATTAGTTGACATATACATTAATGAATTAGGTAATAGTTAGCAGTTTTTAACGCAGTTACTTACAAAATAATAAGAAAATTGTAACAAAAATATTGTTTCTCTCTTTCGTTTGTATAGAAAAGTAAGAGCGAGCGAAAGAGATAGAACGTTATAATTAGTGAAATGTTGTTACTTTTTATACTTTGGACGTCCGAACTAAGATTTTATGATGGTTATAATTATCTAAACTTTCTGAAGCCGTCGGTTTCGGCCTGAACACTTACTGCCTTATTTGCGTTGCATTTTTAGTCTGGTTTAACAAAACCTGGTTTAAGCTTTATGAAGATTTGACACCTTGTCAGTCAAATCTGTCACTTTGACAGTATTCAAAATTTATTGTAAAACCTGGTTTAGTGCTAAACCGGACTAAAAATGCAACGCAAATAAGGCAGACTAACTTTTACTGTCAATTATAAGAGAATTGACAAAACATAAATTAAAATTGTGACAACTTAGCATAAAATCATAACAAAACAAAATCTCAGTAACATCTTAGTTCTGACAAACACGGTCAATGATTTATTCCTTACCAAGTTTTCAATAAAAATGTATAAGCAATATAAATGTTTCAATAGTAACGTGTTTAATTTAGCATCAATAGTCATGGCAAGCCAGTGTAATCGAAATAAAAAAAAATGTAATCAATTATGCTCCAATATTATGAAATGTGTAACCTATTCAATATTAGTTAAGGTTTTGTCTAATTTGTCCTCAATTTTGTTTAAATACTTGTGTGTATCAAATGTAAGGGATAATGGGCGCTAAGGGCGTATAAAACGGCTTGGATAATGATGAAGTTTGTATACCATGTTCAGTGAAATTAATTTATTATTAGTATGAATTTTTAACATAAATAGTTCAAAATACATGTACCTATATACTTTTTTGAATGTATTTATGTAAATTTAGATTAATTATTTAGATTTTATTTACATATCGTTTGTAATTTTAATCCAAGACACTTATTTGTAATATTCAATAGTGACATTTTGTTCGACTGTGATTTTATGTACAGTATTTATTTATTTATGTCTTCTAAAGAATAAACTAAAAGCTTGCTGTAAAACTTGTTTTATTTGTTTAGTTTTATGATATTTTTAAACTAATTAATCTACGAAAAGTCTGAAGCTCCTCGCCAATTGCTACTTTTAGTAGCGATGCAGTCAACACAGCTGGCGACTGCAGAGCGACTGTATCGATCGATGCAAATACGTGACTGCATCATCGCTACTAAAAGTCGCAGTGGGCGAGGTTTCTAAGAAAGACTTCAAAACAGATACGGATTTCCCTGCAGTGCTAATGCAGTAGTCCTACCGCGGGCGAGTGAGCGATGAAATATCGGCGATTTTCTCGCCCAAGAAAAGGACAGTGAATATATCGGCGCGCTGAAACTTGTACCTATAAACTATTTTTTATAGCCTATAAAACAAGTCTGTAATCCTACCTTCATGGGACAACAATTAAATACTACATACCATTTTTTGTCTGTTATTGTCAAGTGTCACATTTTGATTTTGACATTCCATTCCAAATGATTTGTCTAGTTTGTTTTGATTTGCTTCAAAAAATATTGATTTGAGCCAATTAACATCGAAAAATGTTGGCATTATTTTATCAAATGAAAGTAAATAAACATAAAAACAAATCGGAAAAAGATCAGATAGAAGAATATTACAAAGAACTCGATAAAAGTACAAACTGTGTTATCAAAACCGATTTATTTTCTCAATGTCGAGTATGTTTACAAAATGGTACCAATATTGTTTATCAACAAGCAAACGCCGAAGAATTATTAGAAACATTACAATTATTCAATATAAGTTTAAATGAGGACGATGAATATCCTAAGAGCCTGTGTAATATATGTTTTAAGTTCATTAAAAGTGTAATATCATTCAGAAAGATAGTTCTAAAGACAGAAAAAATACTAAAACAACCTTTGAAAGAAGAACATAATAATTACTTAGAATCTGATAACCATTACAGTGACGAAAGCAACTTCGATACCAAAGAGGAAGAAAAATGGAATGAGGTTCAAAATGTAGAACACAAGATAGAAAAAAAAGAAAAAGTTAAATACAATTCCAAAGTAACATGCCATATTTGTAATAAAGTTATAAACAGGTCTTATTACAAAGAACATATAACTATGCACGATCCTGATCACAAGAAATATGTTTGTGATGTGTGCGGAAAGTCCTTTAGACTAAGATGTGCGTACCACAATCATAGTTTGAGGCATAGGACCGACTTTCCTTATAAATGCCAGTTCTGTCCATATAAAGGAAGGTATGCGGAGTTACTTAAAACTCATATGAAAACTCACACTGGTGATTACAGGTATAGACCTCCAGATTGATTTTGATGAGGGCAACCTCTATAACTACATTTTATAATTATTACTAGCTGTGCCCCGCGGTTTCACCCGCGTAGTTCCCGATCATGTAGGAATTTCCGGATAAAACATAGCCTATGTTCTTCCCCGGAACATAAGCTATCCCTGTTCCAAATTTCAAGTTAATCGGTTCAGTAGTTTAGCTGTGAAAAGGTAACAGACAGACAGACAGAGTTACTTTCGCATTTATAATATTAGTAGGGATACTAGCTGTGCCCCATGTGTATCTCAATCCTGTGGGAATTTCAGAATAAAGTGTCCTATGTTTTATTCATAGTTAATAAGAAATATGTACCAAATTGCATCAAAATCAGTTCAGTAGTTTTGTGTGTTAGAGACACTAGACTAACATTCTTTCATTCTTTTAGATACTTTTGTGTTTATGTAGTATTATAATTATTTAATTAACTACAGGTACATGTGCACAGAATGTCCAGCAAGATTTTTATTCAAAAGCAATCTGAACAGTCACATGTTAAAACACAAGGAACCACAATACAAATGTGACGCTTGCAAGCGAGCATTTCATACAAAGTTAATGTTACAAAGACATTTTGAAGCTGATCACTTGGGCATCAAGAATCATGTCTGCAATATGTGCGGGAAAGCGTTTGGGTACAGAAATGCAATGATGAAACATCAGAGACATGTACATAAAAGAGAAAAGTTCTTGTTCGGCAGAATGCCATCGTATTTGCAGGCTGAAGGTGTTAAACATAATATCTAATTAGTCATTTGAAGTAATTTATGAACTACACTCCTACACTCGGAGTCACTAAAATCACCTTGATAGCTTCTAGGATCTGGCACAAAAATACTAAGTGCGAAAAAAATATATCATTGTAAAGTGCACAACAATATCAAGTCAAGAGGCACGTACGAGCAGGAGATCCAGGATGCCGTGACGAGAGTGGTGACCCTCGAGACCTCCATGAAGGATCCAATGGAAGCTGTCATCAAAGCAAGGGGAGGGAACAGTAGATTTTAAGGACTTATTTAATCTTTTTTTGTTTTTAATTTTATTTTTTGTACCTTGTCTTCTTTTAAGTTTTTTTTTATTAAAAGATTTAAAAACATACACAGGTTTGTAATTTCTACTAGGTAATTAAATTACCATTCCAATGATGTCATACCCTTGACTAAGTTTGAGTAAAAATATTTTAAAGTTGCTTTTTTATAAGGTGCTTTTTTTTGACGCCGAGTGTAAACTTTAAAACGAATTTTTTGTTTAAAGTTTTTTTTTCTCCCTTCTCTAAAACAATTATGTATTTGAAGATTGTGAGCATTAGTTTAGGGATTTCAAGTTGTGATGAGGACACTCACTCCATATAAAATAAGTCAGTAATACCAGATGTTGAAATTCTGCTACCTAAAAAATATCCAAGATTCTCTATCTTCCTTACTCCGTGAGCGTGACCATAACGTCAGTAGAGGTTTATTATCTGTGGTCAAGGTCTGTAATTGTCACTTGGAAACGTCATAGGCTTATCACAAATGTAAACAAAAGATCAGTGATTGTGGGTGGATCCTGCACCTGCAGCTGGTTTTATTTGTAAAACGAAGCCTTTTTCTAAGTATTTTTATAGTATTGGCATAAAACTAAAGTTTATCAATAAGACTCCTATTATAATACAATGTCGGCTTCATATTTCATGTTAAAAATGCTGAAAAAGAAACGAAGAAAATTGGAATCGCAGATTAAAACTGAAAATGGCACACCATCTACTTTACATCAATGTAGAATTTGTTTGAAAGACGGATTCATTCCCATTTACGATGATCAATCATCTACTGATTTTTCTGAGGCGATACAAACCTTTGGCGAAGTTGAAATCGATGTGAATGATGAATACCCAAAATATATGTGTGAACAATGTCAATCGCTTCTCAATGCAGCTATCCTGTTCAGGAAATCGGCCAAAGAATCCGATAAAATACTTCGTTCCGTATCAATCACTTACAACAGCAACGAAAACTCATACTCGAATCAAGACGAAACAAGCAACCATTCTTTTGACGATAAAAATGAGAATCAACACAATTTATACAATTGCAAAGCTTGTAGCTTACAATTTGGGAGTGTACAAGAGCTCAACACTCATAAATCAGCTGAACATCATCGAAATATTCGTGTACAATGCCATGTTTGTCAAAGGCTAGTCACTCCACAGCTTTACAAGAGGCATTTAGTAAGACATCAGGCTTCACATCTAATATGCGAAGTTTGTGGCAAATTATATCGCAAAGATAATTTAATAAGACACTTGCAGTTACACAACTACGAGTTGCCGTTTCAGTGCCAAGAATGTCCCTATAGAGGAAGGTTTTTGGAGTCCCTTAAGATTCACATGAGAACACATTCAGGAGACAAGCCATTTTCATGTGATAAGTGCGAACTAAGATTTATTACTAGAAGCAATTTAAACAGACATTTACTAACTCACAAAAAAGATAAACCACACAAATGTGTTGAATGCGGAAGAGGTTTTTATACAAAAAGAGATATGGAAGTACATCTTAAGGCTGATCACGCTGGCATTAAAGATTTCAGTTGCCGAATATGTGGTAATAAGTATGGTACAAAAAAGGCAATAATGAGGCATGAATTGAGAGTTCATAAAAGAGATAAAATGGCAAAAGGTAGAATGCCTTTGTATTTGCAAGAAGAATATAAAAAATGTGACTAAATATTTAATTAACCTAAGTTTATATCCCACACACATACTGGGTATGAAAATAAATAGACCGGGTACTAGAACAGAGTATAAAAGTTAATATAATGAAATGGCCAGTAAGATCAAAGGGCTAAGGTCTGTCTCACTTAATAAATTCATATAAGTACAATAAAGGAATATGCAAAATCATCCTTACTAATATTACAAATGCGAAAGTAACTCTGTCTGTTACCTTTTCATGGCTAAACTACTCAATCAATTGACTTGAAATTTGGTACACAGGTAGCTTATGGTCCGGAAAAGAACATAAGGCTACATTTTATCCCGAAATTTCCACGGGTTCGGGAACTACGCAGGTGAAACCGCGGGGCACAGCCAGTAATGTATAAAATAAAAAGAAAATATCAAATAGCGAAAAGAATATATTTCCACTTACATTTCAGTACACAAATCAGTATTACATTAATAAGTATACATAAACATTTACTTAAATAAATTATGCGAAGTATACAAGTTGTTTTTTATTGTTTCTACATACACATAAACAATAGAAGGTTGTAGAGATTGGGGGTTTATGAAACTTGTAAAAGTATAATCAAAATGACTAGATTTTGTTCAGATCTATAATCAACAGTACATTAAGGTTTAAAAACCTTAGTTTAGAATATTCTATTATTGAGTTTCTTAAGTATATTTTAAAAAACTAGGGAACAATGGAAGATAGAGTATAATAATATTTTAGGTATACATATAATCTAGGTAAAGGCCACATTTTGTATCACTTTTTTACAATGGTATGGTTTTCCAAAATACTTAATTTATAACATGGGATGGGGTAATGTTTGGAAGAATTAAAAAAGAATATTCAGAGTAATAAGGATATGATATGAAGAGTTATGATTCTATTTAGTAATTATCATTTATTAGTTTAACGAGTTATGCATACAAGACCGTAAAGTAATTGAGTTAATACATATTCATACTTCATCAATATACTTTTTGTAGGTATTAGATGAAATTCATATTGGACAAAATCCATATTTGTCAAATTCATATTGTTCAAAAGTAATATTTGACAGAACTTGTGTTGGACAAAATTGGTATTGTAGCTAGTAATACTAGTTTCAGCCCTATTAAATATAGTGTTTTTTAGTCTTCACAAACATAAGTAATAAAATATGAGTTTGCAAATACTCTTCCTGTACACATAACTGGTTTACAGCAATTAAAATATCTACAACACACATCAAACTTTAGTACTTACTGTATTAAAAATCTACTTTTATGTTATTGCACTCATTAGACACATACTTATTAGACTAGTAATGTTTTATTGTATTGAAATACCTCTCAATATTCTTAATTATATTCTTAAGTCTATAAAACCTTGATTATCATTTATTATTAATATATTTATTGTTCCGAGATTAAAATTAATACTATTACACCTAGGTGTTATTAATATTAATATACATTAAAATCTTGGCCTTGTAAAATAGCAATTTACACAATCATTATTGATGGTGTAACAGTAGCATGAGACGGTTTATTAATTTAATTATTATCATTATGAATTTGTTAGTGCATATGCCATGATATTTATATTGTAAGCAGATAAATATTTTACTATAATTGTATGATTGAATATTACTTCAAATTTGTGCTTTATAATAATTTTATTACAGTTTATTTTGCAGTGAATAAATATAACAGAAAATGCTACTATGAGTATATTTGGTGTATAAAACAAACTCGGTGTATACATAAAATTACATACATAAGCAGCTATAGATGACTCACATTAATACAAATATTTGAACACCCCTTATCAAGCTAAATACTTTTTAAAATAAAACCCGGTTGTAATTCACTGAGAACATCGTACGTTGACCTGTAGCTATCTATCTCTGTCGCACCTGCGTAAATTATAATGCGTCCCGCTCCCCATTGCATCCGTGCGAGCGGAACGCATTATAATTTACGCAGGTGCGACAGAGATAGATAGCTACAGGTCAACGTACAATATTCTCTGTGAATTACGACTGTGCTTATCGAAATATAAATCTTACTTTCCAAATCTTTGGTAAGTATACTTACTTGTTCCAATTTAAGTACATTTTTGTGCCCTTTTAATTATTATGAAAATGACTAGGAATTATAACAATAATATAATAAATATTGTTTAAATATAAAAAGGCCACAATTTAAATATTTCACTTAATATTAAATTGTATAAAATTTTGCCGTTAACTTATTTAATCATAATTTTGTATATTGGTCATTTTTGGACTTTTTTTGTATAATTTAAATAAATAACTAATAATCCGAACTAGTCTATAGTTCGGATTAGCAAAACACTACATTGTGTATATACCTATTCTTTGGTTTACTTATATGAGAAATTAAGTATGGTCAGAAAAAGAAATATTAAAATATTTAAACTATGATAAGCAAAACATTTTTTTCAAATATTGGTTAATTATATAGGTTGTTTCTTTTCCAAATCCTTTTACATTAAGCTCGCTTTTGTACATGCCATTTCTTTTAAATGTAAGTACTCACTTATGTTTTATTTAAAAAATATAATATATGTTGATCAATAATGATTGAGGTATGATGAGAGATGTTAAGTGGCTTTCTTAAATATATTTAATTTTGATCTGTTTTCTTTTGTTGCCTGCCACACATATTTTACTATGCACTATTTTTGAATCATTATAGTTACAAAGATGTTTGTTTTTTTTATTTGGTCCATAATATCAGAAATTTTGTGTGTATATTTGAATGGAATTTCTGGATGGTTTGAAAACAGATATGAAACCGTTAGTTGTCATTGCTTTTCCCAATAGATCAATGACTGCTGGGTTTCATTAATTATAAATTGGAATTAGTCAGTGAAATTGCTTTTGAAGACAGATTGAAGGTTTCCGGGGCCGATAGTATAATTTTTGTATACAAGCTTCATATTAATCATATGTAGGATCCTGACACATGGTCACAATGAACATTGATGCGAATATGAACTCTATAACTTGCAGCATAAGCATCAAAGTGCACCAAATGTACTCTATACGGAGTACAACCACTTGCCAAATCAGAAGATAGAGGACTCCCATTATTGACGGCACCGTCAGCAACACGGAGAACATTACTGGTACATCTGAAATTGGAAAAAGTTCATAAATTCATACCACACACTTCAGGGAACAGGGGTGGCTGAAAATCAGCGCTGCCCAGGGTGTCTCGCCCTGGGCAGCAGGATCTGAGCCACCACATTTGCTTTAATTATTATTACTGTATGTTTAATTTTCTTTTTTTTTGTATAAGTAAGCAAAAAATGACTTTTTATTTTATTTTTATTTATTTATTTAAACTGTACTTATATTAAATTGTAATCTTTTTGTAGAAAAACCTATATAAACCTGTACCAATAGAAGGTCTTCTGTTAATAGGTAAAATAATAGGTTCAACAATGTTTTAGGTATATTTTTTAATAGATTAATTGTTGCACAAGGTATTGGTCTGTAATATCCCACAGTGGGAGAAAAGTAGAGGCCTTCTCTATAGAATAGTATAGTACTTCACTATAGAAAGGGAGAATATAGGGTGTGGTTAATATAAGGTGGATATTGAAATTAATTTCAGATTATTGATAGACTTACCTTTCTCACTAAGACTGCCTTTCCTTCCCAATATAAGTCTGATAGCTTCAACAACGAACAGTCCCAATAAAACACCATAATCTTGTCCCAATTTCGTAGGATCTCTTTCCACTTCATATTTTTCTATGATCAATACCGATTTTAAGATGAGAGTGCCCAGTTCACATGTTGCAAATAGACCAAAATAAAAAGAATTTATGTAAAGCAATATTTCGTATGCTAAACTTGAATTAACCATACTGATTTATTTATATTTAGCCTAATTAATGTTTTAAGTAAACAGTGCTTAATTTATAATAGAAACAAAAGAAATATTTTAATTTTACAGAAAAATTAAATTGGGTCTCATTTCGAGCACTTTTAAAAATAGAACAAAAAAATAATAAAAAGAACGAACTATAAAATGACAGATGAATGAACGAGAACGACCTCCGATGAAACATCGATGAATTAAAATAAAATTGTATGCATGAAATGTAGGAATTTACTATGGTCTAAATACGCATAATAATAACTCATTAAAACTTAACTCAATACCTAAAGTAGTACTCATTGTTACTGACTTGATTAGTGATTACATAAAACAAGTAAAATTAGCAAGGAAAAGCGTCGTAAATTCGAAGAAAAAATATCAAAATAATTCGACAACATGCTACATGTGTGTGGACTGTGGTGTACTGTACGTAATTCATATTATGCATTGATTGACATTACAATATCATATGTAAATAGAAAAATAATGTTTTCCCAGGCTATAATTATAGTGTATACTTGCGTTTAATAATATATAAACTTAGTATAAATTATTAATATCTATAATTTTCATTCAAAGGGATTAATTTTCTAGGCAGAATGAATGAATGAAGTCTGAGAGAAGGAGAAGAGGATAGTCTCTATCTAATCTAATTTAGTCTATGGCTAGCAGAATGAATGGACCGTGAGTAGGAGTGGACGTGTTGCACGTGTTTTTTTAATTTTCCAAACAAATTATGAATTAAAAATTAAAATTTTCAAATAAGAATTTTATTTAAACATTGGTTTAAGAAATTAAGTGATTTTCGAAGCCGATGCTTTGGTAAGTGACGTGTGAATCTTCTTTATTTAGCATTGCAGTTTATTTGGGCGACCACGCGCATCAAGCACGTTGGTTGAACGGTTTTTTTTATTTTATTCTATTACAAGTTATATTAATCCCACCAAAAACATTCTGTAAAAAACTAGCCAAGTCTCGATGGAGCTGCTTGTTTATCTCTAAAAAGTAATGAAATCTAGACAAACTCGTGCCAAGTTTAAGGTTCCTTACCGCGATTTCTTTCTTATTATAGTTAATGTTGTGTGACTTGGCCGTTGAAGGGTACACATGTACTCAAGAGTACAAAACTAGGTGCTCCATGACACTATTGCACCAATCTGTCGCCAGAACCACTACCCATTGACGATAGAAAATTGACACTTGAAAAACGTTGATTCAATATCCAGTCAATTGTAGGCTCGATAAAGCTGCGTATTTTAATAATGTTGTAACATTACGTGTAAACTAAATTGACTTGTACCCACTACTAACGTTATAAACAATGTTCAACGGCCAAGTCACACAACATTAACTATAATAAGAAAGAAATCGCGGTAAGGAACCTTAAACTTGGCACGAGTTTGTCTAGATTTCATTACTTTTTAGAGATAAACAAGCAGCTCCATCGAGACTTGGCTAGTTTTTTACAGAATGTTTTTGGTGGGATTTCATTTATTTTTGTTGAAACGTGTTTATATTGATTTATTTTATTAGATTTTCTTATTTGACACATTTTTTTCTTTTTAGGAGTAGTATTTTATTATTAAGCGCCCCGCGGTTTCACCCGCGTAGTTCCCGTTCGCGTTTCTGTGGGAATTTCGGGATAAAAAGTATCCTATGTGCTTTTCCTGGTTCTAAGCTACCTCCCCACCGATTTTCAGCCAAATCAATTCAGCCGTTCTTGAGTTATAAATTCCTGTTCCCAATCCCGTGGGAATTTCGGAATTAAAAGTATTCTATTTTCTTCTCCTGGTTTTAAGCTACCTCCCCACCAATTTTCAGCTAAATCAATTCAGCCATTCTTGAGTTATAAATTCCCGTTCCCATTCCCTTGGGAATTTCGGGATCAAAAGTATTCTATGTTCTTCTCCTGGTTTTAAGCTACCTTCCCACCAATTTTAAGCCAAATCACTTCAGCCATTCTTGAGTTATAAATTCCCGTTCCCATTCCCTTGGGAATTTCGGGATCAAAAGTATTCTATGTTCTTCTCCTGGTTTTAAGCTACCTCCCCACCAATTTTCAGCCAAATCACTTCAGCCATTCTTGAGTTATAAATTCCCGTTCCCATTCCCGTGGGAATTTCGGGATCAAAAGTATTCTATATTCTTCTCCTGGTTCTAACCTACCTCCCCACGAATTTTCAGCCAAATCATTTCAGCCATTCTTGAGTTATAAATTCCCGTTCCCATTCCCGTGGGAATTTCGGGATCAAAAGTATTCTATATTCTTCTCCTGGTTCTAAGCTACCTTCCTGCCAATTTTCAGCCAAATCAATTTAGCCGTTCTTGATTTTTAAATTCCCGTTCCCAATCCCGTGGGAATATCGGGATTAAAGGTATCCTATGTCCGTTTCCTGGTTCTAAGCTACCTCACCACCAATTTTCAGCCAAATCAGTTCAGCCGTTCTTGAGTTACAATTCCCGTTCCCGTTCCCTTATAATTCCCGTTCCCGTTCGATTATCCTAGTTTTTATAGTTTTCCCTTTATGTGGCCATTAAACCCTAACTCTGTACCAAATTTCAGCTCTCTAGGTTTATGGGAAGTACTAGTTCTATTTTGATGATCATGAGTGAGTGAGTGAGTGAGTGAGTGAGTGAGTGAGTGTCTGTCATAAATACGAAACTTTGCATTCGCTTAACTTCGGAACTAAATGACCTACAGACTTGAAATTTTATTTTAAGTATGTGATTGTATAGCTTACTGGATGACGAAAATTTCAGCTTTCTGGGCTTATCCAGAAGTTCTCAAATAGGGGCCTGAAAATGCGGCGAAAGGGTTCCTGTAAAGGATGGTACGGCAGTGTTTGCTTCGCGCTCGACTTGGCGGGGGGCACTGCCGTGCCCCCAGATATTTCAGCTATCTTGTGGCTATAGAATAGTCCATAAAACACTTTGTTTTTACACTATACTTATTTATAAATTCTATCATCAGTCAATTTTGTATAAACTCAATGATTACAATGAGTATTTTAGTTGGGATTTTAATAATCAAAACGTATTGAAATCCTAAACTTGCTTACCTGTTATTCTTGTTAGAATGACTTAATAATGCGATCATATTTAAAATTTGATTTAACTGGACTTTTATTATCTCAGATACTGCATTTTTATTATTCTTAGATCTTGCAATAGATAAAAATGTTTGACCTATTAAAATAATAACCAGCCATTGTTTATAAAAAACTTCTGTATTGGGTACAAACTTTTGAATTTAGAACATTAAGTTTGAAGCAAATTAAATAAAAAAAAAATAGGCCCATAGGTCAAACTTAACTTTTTAATTTTATATCTTTTTATTTTGGTGTAACTGTACTGTACGGGTTACAGTTTAGTTACAGCATTTGTTATTTTTTTTTATTGCACATTTAATTCATAGAACTTTTTAAATTAGTTTTTTTGCAATAAAATTAACAATGAGTTATATTATTAATCAATGAAATAAAATGCCCAGTAATCAAAATGCAAGCTAATAATTTAACAATACTTTAAATTCGTTCTTTCTTTCATTAACATCCTGCCTTTTGTGAATAGCTTCCAGTCAGAGAGCAATGACTCAGGTCATTTTAATAATCTTTCTTTGTAATGCCACAATCATTATAAGCGTTTTAATGTATGTAGGTATGTTCATTGTTTTGTTTGGCAGTTAATTTAATACTTTTACGTATTGTCTACTTCGTTATTTTTTGATTAGAGTGATTAGTAAAGGATATTTTTATTTCATAATTATATTAATAATAACAAGTATAATTTTGTAAATGGAATGTTGACTGATGATCGGTATTTTTAGATATTTTTGACCTAATAAAATTTTAAAAATATTTATCTATGGTTCCAAAAAAGTTGTATAGGTCCAAAAATAATATACCTATAACATATTCTAAAAATAATATATTATAACAGTAATAATAAAACCACAAAAACCTAAATGATATGTTTTTTTTTCATAACAAGTCACTACATAGTATACAACAAAGTCGCTTTCTCTGTCCCTATGTATGCTTAGATCTTTAAAACTACGCAACGGATTTTGATGCGGTTTGTTTTTATAGATAGAGTGATTCAGTGGGAAGGTTTTAAGTATAATTTTATCCCAATATTCCTACGGGAACGGGAACTACGCGAGTGAAACAGCGAGGCGCCGCTAGTATAATAATATCATAAAAAATAACAAGTATTTGAGCCTATAAAATTCTACTGTCGGACGTCAGTTACTAACAAACTTCTGACGAAATAAATAAGTAGGTACCTTTATCTACAAGAATTGTTTGCAAGTTTATTAGATTAGATAAATATTTCTACTAAACAATTATGAATTTAAAAGAATATCGTTCAAAACTCAATTATCATTAACAAAGCTATCTTTATTATAAGTTATCTTAGAGTTTGACCCAATATAAACGAAGAATATTATCTAGTTACCAAGCATTTGTATGCTTATCAAAAATAAATTGAATTCAAGTGGATAGTAGCATTAGTATCATTGAATTTGTGACACTTAGTGGTTGTATAATTATTTTGTAATCAGGTGAAGTTATTAACACTTTAAGTGATTGTAGTATAGGTAGTTATGTAGGTAGTTCATACTAACAATAATTTAAGTACTTAAAATTTTACTAGTGTCACAGTTTTATCTGCGTTTCTGTTTTTTATATCCTTATATTTCATAACCTTCCTCGATAAATGGGCTAAACAACATTAAAAGATTTTTTCTAACCTCTAAAATAAACGCGTTCATCCAAACAAACTCTTCACCTATCCTTACTAATATTATAAATGCGAAAGTAACTCGTGTCTGTCTGTTACCTTATCACGGCTAAACTACTGAACCGATTGACTTGAAATGTTGTACAGGGGTAGCTTATGGTCCGGGAAAGAACATAGGATACTTTTATCCCGAAATTCCCACGGGAACGGGAACTACGCGGGTGAAACCGCGGGGCCCTGCTAGTTTACTATAATCTACATAATACGTGTGTTTACACCCGTATTATAATCATGTTAAAATATAGTAGGTGAAGGTCAATAAAATTAAAATAATAACAACAAATGTTAACAATAAATTACAATTACAGCAACATTCTTAAGCTATTTTATTAGAAACATTTTTTTACTTATAAAATCGCTTAAGAAATTCTAAAATGTATTTTCGTCGCCCGTGACCGAAATCCATTATTCGCTCCATTTATTTTCGAACACTTTCTATCGACCAATGATTGGTACGACGATTAAGTATATAAGATTTTTTTTCTTTTAAATTGCGTTCTTATTGAAACCTTAAACATGTTTACGTAGAGTCGAAATACAGCTTTTCTTAGTAGAATGTGTGTTTTGAATCGAAAGTTAAGGCTAGCTTTAAAAATTGTAATATTTATAAAACTACTAGCTGTGCCTTAATTTCGGGATAAAACATAGCCTATATTCTTTCCCGGACCCTAAGCTACCCCTGTACAAAATTTCAAGTCAATCGGTTCAGTAGTTTAGCCGTGAAAAGGTAACAGACAGACAGAGTTACTTTCGCATACAAGGATTTAAGTATATAACTGGTCTCTCATTTTGGGGAAAAATAGTCTCTATTTTAACATAGACAGAGTTCACTCGCCCAGATATTTTTGACTAAGGATCTAAATTAAAATTGGTGCCCTTGATGTGTCTTCACTTACATGTCATTAACATTTGTAAATGGTTGTTAACAATATGATATATTGTCGCATCCCATAGCTCAATGGACGGAAGGGTGTCGTTAGATATAAACTAAGGTCATGATAGTTATAGATTGTTAGAGACAATTGTGTTTGTTACACAAGAATCTTTTAAAATTAATTTATTGTCGGCTTATTGGACGAAATTCGATCGTAATTCAATCAAGTTTGAGTACAACAATATTAATTAAAAATGTATAAGAATAATATTGTTTTTAATTGATAACGTTAAATTAAAACTCGTCAAAAGTTACAAAATAAAAAACAAAAGTGGTATGCAGACAGATAAGAAATGTTGTTTAAAAATTTAAAGAATTAGGTACACCTTAGTAGTCGTAATTCGTCCGGAAACTAGTAATAGTTTATTTTTATTTAATGAATACACTAAAACTTATTCCTATCTTATGTCATAGCTACAAAAAAAGAAAAAATAGGTTGAAAAAATGAGTAAAAAAAAGAAACTAGGTACCTATGTCGCCATTACGTCTTAAAAAAATCCAAACATTAATTTTTTATTTTATTTGGAAGACAAGCATTTAAACAATAAGACCAAATACATTTGTACATTATAATTCAAGGTTAAGCTTACGTATGCATAGATAGATCACGGAATCGCCTGCGGTTGCTATGCGGGAGGGATTCGACGCATACCAAACCAATATGAATGAATTTGAAATGAATACAATCGTTTATTATTGTACGAGTATGTATCTTGGTTTGGGTGTTTCCTATCTTACTTATCGTGTCTATATAGATAGGATAATCTTAGTATAACTAATAGGTATTATAGTATAGATAGACTAAGATTAAGAGAAGAAAGCTGAAGAGCTTGTTTGCTTGACCTCGCTACTGGTCCGATATGAAAAATGATTTCATAGTTCGATAGCCCATTTATCGAGGTAGGATAATATAACGAGAACTAATACGCTAGTGAAAGTAAATACCTAGGTAATTCTTCAACCTAAATTCACTCTCCCAATTCTAAAGACTAATTTTAACTATTTAAAAGTAGAGAACCTAACTTTAAACCTGTAGACGTTATTATAGTATTTTCGCGTTTTTGACGTGCTCCTGGAAACTAGTGATTTTGTAGATTCTTTACTGAAGTCGAATATAGCCAACTTTGCTAGTTTGTGACTACACTGCGATATATATTTATTTTATTTATAAAGTTTAGTCATTTGTTTACTTAACTTATACCATAAAAATAAAGTTTTACTGTGCGTGTTATCAATCATAGATAGTTGATTGATACGACTCTAGCATAGAAAAAACAAGTAAATAACTAATTAGTAGGTATAATATCAATAGTGAAAACAAACAATAAATAAAATAATAATTGTGTACTACAATTTTATTATTAATTGGTATCCGATTAGTACTATAACATCGTGTCCACACCCACAGCAACTAAAGATATTACCTATTGAGTGGTTTTGAGTATGATTTCCTCATACCTTCATACATAAAAACTTTCGCGTATTTAATACTAGCAGCGCCCCGCGAATTCACCCGCGTAGTTCCCGTTCCCGTGGGAATGTTGGGATAAAAAGTGTTCTTTCCCGAACCATAAGCTACCCCTGTACCAAATTTCAAGTCAATCGGTTCAGTAGTTTAGCCGTGAAAAGTTAACAGACATACATAGTTACTTTCGCATTTATACTATTAGTTAGGATTAGTAGGATATATTTATATATGATATATTTCATTTCGGCGTATTCCGCGTTCGTAACTCTATTTTATTCTTTATAATCAAATCTTAATCAAATGTTATTTAATAGCGGGTTTTTATAATTTTATAAACTTTATTTTCCATTGTCCACAGACACCGCCACAACACAAGTGACAACAGACCACAGATGTATAATCCTAGTTTATGATACAAGTGTAACTACCGACGGCCATGGAGATGACGCATCAAGGAGGTGCAGAGGCCGAAAGCCTCCTGCGACCAGACCAGCGGAATGCGGTCGTTATGCAGAAAACTGGACGTAAGTTTGTTTGTTTATTTTAGGATAGTTGTTGTAAATGAAGTATTTTATAGGGATAAATTATTAGTTTATTTTATTTCAACAATATTGTTGCAAATAAAATACATTGTAGAATCTATTGCGGGCTATATTTGTATTTTGTTCTTACACTAGTTTTTTTCCCGCGGATCTGTGTAGTCGTGAGTGTAGGGTACCAAAAGGTTTTTATATCGTTTTATGCACATAATTATGGATAACAGACATATTTTGTTTCGTATAAGTATATAATTTAATGTAGTTTCTCATTAATAATATCCCCAGAATGTACGAAATTCAGGTAATTTAATTAGTTACGCTGTTATTTATGTAAGAGTTACAGACCGTTGGCATTTCCAATTATCACAGCTCATAAATGTCCCCACCGAGGGACTCGAGAGTACCCTGAATTAGGGCGATCAGATTAGTATGGATTTCAAAATTAAATCTATATCTATACTAATATATAAAGTAGCTGACGAGTTTGTTTGTTTGTTTGAACGCGCTATTCTCAGGAACTACTGGTCCGATCCGATTAGAAAAAAAATCTTTCGCTATTAGATAGCTCATTTATATATGAGGCTATATTTTATCCCCGTATTTATCCCACGGGAACGGGAACTACGGGGGCAAAAGCGCGGTCAATTTATACAATTTCAAAAACCTACACAGAATTCAGCTACGTTGCACAAACTGTTCCGTATTCCTAGATTAAGATAAACATGCAATTTTCGTTTCAAAATGAGTACCGAATCCTGGCACAATATAGGCATAACATTCCCTCTATATGTTCCTCTTATCGTAATGTTTCCTTAATAGAATCCACTTTTGCAAATGGCCTTTTTCGATACACCCTCTTAGTTATACTTACCTTGTATACATGCCACCTAATTTACTTTGTATTGAGAATCAATATAGGTATTGTACATATAAATTCGATAGTTTCTTAGTCTAGTGAGATACATTGTAATAAAAAAGGTGTGTTTCGTTTTTACCTGTTTTGCCTCTGATATATATCAGGGTGAACCATAGCCTTTGTCACTACTACTTTGATAATGCAGCTTTTAGTCAAACAATTTTGTGAAAGGGTCCAGTAGTTTTTTCTACTTTAAAAAACTGTGTTTCGTTGAAAAGGCATTCTTTTCTTTTTTGATTTATCAATGCTACCAGAACCACTCCCAATTAATTAAACATGAGTGTCATGTTTGCAATATACGTGTTTATTTAATACATAATCAAGTTATTGTTTGTAATACGTGTTTTTTTAATAATCAAGTTACAAACACCATAAACAATGTTCAATATTAGAAATAAGAACATAACTTCAGAAATTCAAAATATTTTATTCATTTTCGGCCTCAAAGGAAACTTTACTCCAAAGAGCTTACAAAAGAAGATTTAAAACAAACTGGTTGGGATACTTTGCTTTTGAAATAGTTTATTCAATGCATGGTTTTGTAATACTGCGTAGGTTGATCATTCACCGTTTCCGTTGCATTTTAAGACTGTATTATATTAGTAAGTTTTATACTCTAAGACTAGTTAGAATGTCGATTTCTTGATGTAAGCAGAAACACCAAAAATATGTGTCTCTGGGTGTGTGTGTGAATGAGTGTGTGCGTAGTTTCTGATACCCTAGATACAAGTTTCGAACTTAGGGGTCAGTTACTGTAATGAGATGATGTAGTGAATGATTATTATATGTTATGTAAAGTTGTAAACTTAATAACATACAACATAACTTAATGTAACATACTGACTGATATTTCGCCAAAATCTGATTAAACTACAACCGTTAACTAGAATCAATAGGAACGGACCACTAACTTGATTTATTTCTCAGAAATTAACTGAGGTAGGTAAACGTTTGTGGGTCACACAAATATTTATCCCGGTCCCTATATCAGAAAGTAGACGGGTATAGTAAGTCCTGCCGAAATGTTGGGTGGTTCCACTATTTTCCAGGAATTTTCAATATTTAAAATCTATTATTTATTTTGCCCCGATAAAACTAAAGTTTATAAAACGTTAGCAAACAGAGTTATAACCATAGAAGAAGGATCACAACCAAGATTCTCTCTGGGTTATAATGCTAGTTGCTATGCTAAAATTCGCTAATCGCAGAGCCTAAGCGAGATATTAGAATAAAAAATAAATAATTATCTTCGGTTTTCAAAACCATATTTATTGCATTGATTGACCGTGTGTATCTCACAGATTTTTACATAAAAATCAATTTACTAAAACGATTCATGTGACTTACAAACAATAACCATTTTAAAGTAAATTAGAATATGTGCATATCTTCTAAGTTCCGTCACTCACGCTTATGTAATACATACAATAGTGCGACTACATAAAATATTCACAGCACTAAAACATAATGTAGTAACACGTACTAGAGTCTCACACCGCAAGCTCGACTATGTTAAACATGTGAACGTAATTACATTATCATAGGAGAGGCTAAAGTCAATATTTGATGCAGTGGCATTACACCTACACCGATACGGAAACACCAGCATATTGCGACACTAAATAAGCCTTTTGTCTCCCATGTTCCATTTATTAAAGGTAGATTGGTTGTAGGCGGAGAGAAAATGAGTTTTCATTGAAAATTAATCGCTTTATTCTTGTCCAGTTGGCTCTGAATAAACTGCTTTTATGTGCAAAAATTGTTCGTTAAGTTCATGTTTTCCCGGTAGAATATAATACTCGCCAATGGTGGTTGTTCTGGTTAATTAGTTTGTATGTCTGATAGGGTTTTTTTATGTTAAAATTTAAGTCTTGGCAAATAGAAAATGGTTCAGATCCCATAAAAATAGTATTTTTTTAAAGTAATCTTCGTGTATATTATATATAGGATTCCGACCGTTTTCGGTCACGGCGACTACTTCACCTCCGGCTACGACTGTCGTTCGTGTGTATTGCATATTTTGAACACAAACCAACATCTTTCCTTTATTTTTTCAAATTCGGTAAAAATATTTAGGTATAGAGTCGCCAAGTTTTCTGTGGCGGTGACAGCGTCGCTGTAATCACATGTATCCAAATGACATTAGACTCAAGATGACAATTGTAGCTTCCACTTTTGGCCGCCGGCACAGAAACCTTGGTGTCTCTGTATAGCTCGGTAGAGAACCCTTTTTGAAGGATACCTTATTTTTTGTCACAAAAGAATATAATTGACATTGGCGGAAGTGTGTCCTGGTTGGAAGATGTCATTTCGTATATTGAACTGTCATAAGAACCTTCATGATAATGTCAAAATAAATAGGACGGTCTATAGTTGTGTTCCTTGAAAAATATCGAGAAAATAAATATAGCTGTACATCTAAATTGGATATTTTACGACACGTTACGTTTAAATGTTAAGACATAAAACATAATTTTATTTTACAATCTATTGTGCGACGAGTTATGAAAGTTAGTAAAAATATATCTTTATTGTAACTATATTTCAATCAACATATTCATAAATCGGTAGTATTAGTAGCATAAATTGTGTAACATTATTTGAAAGAAGGTTAGTTTTTGTAGCTTTTTATCCTTAGAACTCTGCCTACCTTAGGATCTTTACGATTAAAGTTTTAGTTTGATAATCTAGTTGGCTATATCAGTGTGTGCGTGTCATTGGATACCATTGCTCGATAAAAACCTAATAAGGGATCAGTTGCCATATGAAAATGGTACTGTTATGATGTGATTATGAGTAAAACCACAGATCAGGGAGTCCTTAGGACTTCCGTCCTGTAAAACCGAATTGAAAGTCAACCCATCCAAGTTTGTGAACATTACAAGAAATCTATGTTTAAAAATATAAAAACTCATATTTTAATCAATTATACTCGTAGACATATTTCTCAATATTTTATACACTAAAAATCGTACGAGACCCTTACGAAGTTGTGCTGTAACAGGAGGGGTCTAATTACGGAAAACTGTCCACTTAAAAGTACACACATCAAAAGTGTCTAGGGATCAAGCATTTTTATGCGGATTTCTTGAGATTGAGATGTGGCTTTGTAATAAATTTATGATTTTATAAATTTATATGGATCCTTTTTGGTGCATTTCATAATTTGAATCAGGAACTGTGAATCAAATTCGAGTAAAAGATGAAAATCAGCTGTCAATATTTTCCCTATAAAAACATACAACGCATTGAAGACATTATTAGTGCTACTGTTTCCCTACTACTGATTAAAACCAACGTTATTATGGAGCGGCGACGTCATTTAAGCAGGGAAGAAATGCTCAGAGCCGTGGGAATGATAGAAGCTGGTTCCCGGCAACGTACTGTGGCTTTAGCTCTGAATACAAGTCAGAGTGTTATCAGTCGACTTTGGACACGTTACCGAAGCACTGGTACCGTGGCTGAGCGCCATGGAGGACGGTATCGCTGCACCACACGGAGACAAGACCGATACATTCAAATCTTAACTCGAAGAGCTCCAACAATAACCGCCATGATGTTAGCCGTGCGGCTTCATCACTCTTCAGGGAACTTAATTAGCGACCAAACAGTCAGAAACCGCTTGCATGAAGTGAACCTTCATTCCCGAAGACCGCTACGGGTACCACCTATAGCAATGCACAATCGTAGGATTCGATATCAATGGGCTCTTGAACACAGAAATTGGGCAGAAGAACAATGGCGTTTCGTGTGCTTTTCTGATGAGTCTCGTTTTGGTATGAGACCGGATACAAGACGTATACGACACTGGAGAACCCCTGGACGCCAACAGCGATTAAAATCCTGCCAGGAAGTCCATCCTTATAGTGGTGGAACCATCATGGTATGGGCGGGTATTTGGATCGGCGGAAGAACTGAGTTGATTTGGATCAGAGGCAACCTCAACGCTCAAATTTATGCTGAGACGATTGTATCAGACGTCATCGTTCCTCTACAAGTGCAAATCGGTCCCTTATTTCAGTTAATGCATGATAATGCACGACCGCACACCGCAAGAGTTGTAAGACAGACTCTCGCCGCAGCTAACATCAATGTCCTGCCCTGGCCTGCTCAGTCGCCAGACTTGAACCCGATTGAGCATGCATGGGATATGCTACAGAGAAGAGCTCTGCCGAATATGGAGGGTATCCAGTCGCAAGAAGACCTTTTTTTGTTGTTGCAACGAACATGGGCGGCCATTCCACAGCGTGATTTGGATGAACTCATTTTGAGTATGCCAAACCGATGTTCTTGTGTTGTTAGTGTTCGCGGTAGAAACACGGATTATTAATTGTTTAAGTTACCCAATAAAATTTTAAAGAAAACTGTTATTTCAGTCTTTTTTTCGAACTTTAATGTTAGTGGTTCAAATGTCAAAAATCCCTTTATTAGGAAAATGGCAAATTTCTTTATTAATGCAAAGGTGACTTGGTTTATCGTTACTGTGACAAACGAAAACACTTTATTTGATGAATCCTTAAAGAAAATTTTAATTAATATCAATCAGGAGAAAAGTTATTGCAAAAATATATGTTGATCCCTAGACACTTTTGATGTGTGTACTTCCTTCCTTGTCTTTAGACACAAGAATAAAAACTTTATTAAAAACAAGTTTTTTAGCTTGTAGTGTATTGTCATGGGACTTGCATAAGTATGCCTTTCAGCTCAATCTGATAACCAGAAGTGGTCGAAAAATGGCTTGCAAGCCATTTGATTACAGACAACGGGACAGGTGAAACTAAATAAAGGTATATAAAACATAAGTATATAAAATTCCGGCAATATCGTAGTATTTATCATCGTAAATGTGAAATGCAAAGTATTTTTAACCGACTTCCAAAAAAACAGGAGGAGGTTCTCTATTCGACGCGTATATATTTTTTTTTTTTTGTGTGTTTGTTCCGCGATTTCTTTGTAATCATGAATGGAGCATTTTAAAATTCTTGTTTCATTAGAAAGCGGATATTCGCGAAGTGGTCCCATGTCGAGGAAATCAGGATCTGATGATGGGATCCAGGATAAATCGAGGAAAAACCCGCAACAATGTAGGCTGGGGTGTCGATTGACATTATTAAAAGTAAAACTACCTGTGACCCGTGGTTTTGCTCGCGATATTATTGATACCAAAAGAATTTCTGGATGAAAATTTTTTGGCTGTATTCTTTCGTATTTAAATCAAATGCTGTTCACAATTCATGGGTTTTAGATATAAAAATGTCCTGTTTTTTAATTCGTTAACACACACTGAAATAAACCCAAACCTACAACATTTTTTAAAAATGTTTTTTTATACTATTATAGGTACCTATTACACATATATATTCAGTGCATTATCATAAAACTTTAGTAAAAAAAATATTATTTAGATATTACAAACAAACACTGCACCAGATTAGATTGTATATATTATTTTAATTAATAAATAGACAGTATAAACGTCATCCTCTATTTTCGTTTTTATTTTGACTTTGGTTAATTTTCTAAAAAGTTCTTATACCTTTGCGGTTATAAAGAAGTTTTGTAATAAAATTATGGTTTAATTGGGACATATTGGGACGATGAAGTTAAAAAGAAGTAGGTAATAAAATGCAGGGTTGTGTTAGATTATAATGAATCATGTGTAACATCAGCTCATGGGACAGGATTCAAGCGGTACCCGTTGAGGTTGAACTGCTCGACACTTATAGAGCAGCGAAGAAATACCTGCAAGAAGCTATAGCCCTCGCAACTCTCGCGGCAATCGTGGGAAACGACCTCTCCTTGCCAAATGTAGTCTCTGCTATGGTGAGCGAGGAGAGGTCTTGGATTGGAGTGTCCACCTTTTGTGAGGTCGTACTCTCGCAAAAAGAAGCTGCGGAGAGAGAGCGCGAAGCCCTCTCCACTAACACTATCCGCAGCAGAAGGTTGGGCAGACGGAGACGGGACTACCACTATGCAACCACCATACGCCCGAACTGCGGCAGTGATCCCCGGGGGGAGATCCACTGCCGCCATATAGGCGCGCGGTACTTTTCGGAGGGGGTGACTCAACATCTGTCGCCTAGAACTACATTCTAGCTCAGAAGAGAAACCCTTAACAGGGTAGAGGCGCTGTCCGGGATCGTAGTAGCGTACAGCTGCGTTTCTTCCGGTTTCGGCCATAAGCGCAGAGGTGGCACACCAAGGGGTTTTAGTCGGTAAGCGCGTCGCCGCTCTATCTTTGCGGCGCGGAGTCCGACATACCCTGTCGTTCCCCTGGACAAAAGCCCCTGGAAAGACAAGTCTTCCTCCCACAAAAAAAGGATTCAAGTGATCCACGAGTCAAAAGCTCTTCTGGAGGAAAATTTAAACTAAAAAGTTTAAAATAAAGTTAATTTAAAAAAATAAAAAACCGACTTCAGCACTAAAAAGTAAGAAAATAATTTAAAATAAACGATATTATTAATACATATTTTCAATTTATAATTAGTTACTTTTGAAGTCGGTGACAGCCAAAGCCTTCATTAATATTATAGGCGCGTCTCATGCATAAGGAAAAATCTTATAAGTCTAAGGAAAAATCTTATATCTCATCTTATAAGGAAAAAAAAACTATCCTGGGCTGGCACTGACTCCAAAAGTTACTAATTATAAATTGAAAATATGTATTAATAATATCGTTTATTTTAAATTATTTTCTTACTTTTTAGTGCTGAAGTCGGTTTTTTATTTTTTTAAATTAACTTTATTGCACATAATATCGGGCAGTGGGTTAAAATAGTATTGTAAGATTTCTCATCAAATAGAGAGCTGTAGTTCTTGGTAGTGTTTCTAGGTAAACTTGGTATCTATACTGTTTATTACTAGACTTACCTACAACGGGATTTTAACAATCTAAAGAACAAAAAAAATAAACGGAAGATAACTTAGCTATGTTGATTAGAAACAGTGTTTTTTTTTTGTTAATAGCCTTCCACAAAAACGGGTTTTCTGATCCAGAAATATTTTACGAAACGGAATGGAAATTTTGGCGTAATACTGTAAGCATTTTTAAAACACATGTGAAAAATGTTATCCCAATTGGTCTAATAGTTTTGGAATTAAATAACAAACAGCCAGACCTTATTAGTAGATTATACAATACTCATTATACCAAACTAACTTGGCCGCGTACTATACCTGAAAATGGGCTAGTCCAAAACTCATTCAAATTGTTCATTATAATTAGTGCCGAAAACGCGACTATATGAAGTAATTTCTTTAAAAGATTTATAGTTTTACCATTTGTGTAATATTTGCACGCAATCTTTTAGTTTTGTTTTTGATTTATAAAGTTTTTTAAGACTATATTAGTGTGGCATGAAATTCTACAACGTGCAAAGTTTGGCTTTCGACCTTTATTCATTCTAGCTCATTATTGGGTTATTCTTATGGAAAAACAAAGTGGACGACCTCGATGGCAGAGTGGTCACCATGACGGACTGCCATCCGTAAGGTTGTGGGTTCGATTCCCGTGCGGGGTGAATATTTGTGTGAACCACAAATGTTTGTCTCGGTCTGGGTGTGTGTGTGTGAATGAGTGTGTGCGTAGTTTGATACCCTAGATACAAGTTTCGAACTAAGTTAGGGGTCTGTTACTGATGATGATGTAGTGAATGAAAAAAAAAAGTCACCAGTTAGTCCCATTATGCAAACTTTTCATCTAAAAGTTGTCGGGGTTTTAATCACAGCAATTATTTTGTACAAATTATGCGTGAGACAAGTGAGGTGATGCTGTTTGTAACTCCTCGTTGAACTAATATTAATGCCATGATTGAAAGAGAGGCCATTGAGTGAGATCTTATCGATTCTTTACTTTTTTATTTACTGTAAAATAAATTATATCGCATTTTCTTTAGTTACCTTGACTGATAAACGAGATACGATCTTATCAGTTATATAAAAGTATTTAGAAGCTTATTTGATATGCTACTGTTACTGATTATGATTATATTTGTTAATTGTGTCGACTATTTACCTACATTTATTTAAAACCTACTTCCAAAATGTATGTTCCGTATTTATTGGCGATTTTCTCAAGCTATTGATCCGATTTGTGGTTTTACCAAACGGACAAGCGTCCTCAATTAGGCTAGCTAATGCAAAGAGGTTTTTTCAGATCAATTAAGTTAGTAGTTCTTGGGATTAGCACGTTTAAACAAACCGCCTGTTGAAAAGTTTGTTTGTTTGAAGGCGCTAATCTCAGAAACTACTAGTTCGTATTAACTATTTAGTGTTCGAAAGCCCATTTATCGAGGAAGGATTTTAGTCACTTACATTTTGACTAAAAGCAGCGAAGCACTTATCATAAACACATGTGAAACCACGAAGCACATCTAGTCAGCTTAGTAATTTAAATACTTTTATAACTAGCGGCGCCTCGCTTTTTCACCCGCGTAGTTCCCGTTCCCGTGATAATACGGGAAAAAATATTGGCCTATGTTACTAAGGGTGAATAACGCTTCCTAATGGTGAAAGGATTTTTGATATCGTTACAGTAGTTTTTGAGGCATTACAAACATACTCATACGCAGAAATATACAAATTTTTCCTCTTTATAATATTAGTGTAGGTAGATAATTCAACAATACATCATACCTATTATTAACAGTACATAATTAAGTAAAAACCGTCACCTACTTTCCCTAATCAGTTATGTATATGACATGCCGATAAAGTTAAATGGAGCGCATATGAGCTAATTCTGTATAGGTTTGTAAGCCACATAAATAGGTCGCGTGCAAAATGTAATTGGGTGTCATTATTTTAAATAAACCTATTATGTATTTTACCGTCTTATGCACTTGTTAATACAACTACATTTAGACTTTTAGCTGAAGTACTTAAAGAATTTAACCAATATACATACAGGTGGCCATTGACGAGTCAGTTGAACTGATAAGTCCAGACATAAAACTGACACTACAAAAGTTTTAGGCCAACTAGATTTCCTCACTTGCATTTGGAATCGCTCCGGTGATTGACGACCATTTTTGGATTGACGCCAGCTGAACTGATCAGTTAAACTGACTAGTCAATGGCTACCTTAAGACGCTTATCGCTTATGTTTCTGACGGGATTATGTTAGATTGAGAACTGTGAAGACCCTAGTGAACTAAAATCTAAGATTGAAATGCTATTTTCTACTGTCCTGCAGTTTAAACTGTTTAAGACCTGGTCTTGTGGGTCGTATCGTGATATTTTATAAATTGGCGATGTTAATTCTATCTAGATACAAATGACAAAAATAGGCTATCCAAAACTAAAAGTTTTTTTCAATTAGGACCAGTAGTCCCTGACATAAGCGCGTTCAACCAACCAAATAAATTCTAATAGAAATACAACCGTAATAGAAATAGCATAGATAGATTCTGTAGTTCATCTCATCACTTCTAAAACCGACAACCAAAACATTTCTGATTCAATTATACCATTTTAAAAGCGTTTTACAATTGGATGATTGGAACGTGTTTGTGACTACACTGATGTATGTATGTTCATATGTTGATATGTTCGGGTCGGTTATAGTATAGTCACAGTAGGAAAACCTTTCAGTATTGAAAATTTCTTTGTATATCGTAATCTTTTAGTACCTTTTGAAAAATACTAATCAGACAACTGCGTATAAAATTATTTTTATCATAGTATCATAACTAGGTTCAAAATAGTATAATTGCTTTAATATGATACCTTTGAACTACGTCTAGCTCAATAAGTCATACTCAATCGGTAAAACAGATTATAGCTCATACTGAACAAACGAAAATAACCCTTAAAGTAACGAACCTTTGCTAACCATGACTGTACATTTCTCGCTCCGAGGTCACAGTTACAGAGTAACCGGTGGTTTATGGTCATTGCCATCGCGTACAGGCATTACTCATACATTATCTTCTTTATCCATGTCTGTTTTGGCTGTTTAACGATTATATGGTAATTTACAAAACTGTATTATGTACTACTTATAGTTGAAATTGTGGGTGTTTTAAGTTAGGGATATCATTACAATAGCAAAGAGTTGTAGTTGTATTTTTACCAAAAAACACAACATTTAAATATTATTGACTTTATGTGAACAAAGTTTATTTGCCTTTTATAATTATGTCATTATAGTCTGGACAAAGCTGTCTAAACTTTTTATATTTTTTTCTTGCTGCTAAAAAAATATTTTAAACCTATTTACAAATAGAATTCAATATTAATGCATTTCGAAACAAAAGCAGGCAAAAATAAATAATTCAAGTTCAAAGAACTTCGAACCAAGTGCTGTATTAGTCATTACACAAATGTAATTTATCACAATTAGCTATAATAAAATTAACATAATAACTTTGTTTGCAATATTAAACAGATACATTTGTGACTCAGACAAAGTCTGCTATCACTTTTAACAAAGTACAAATATTTTACATAAATATAGCATTTTTAACCCTTTTCGCGAAGATATAAATAAACACGACTTTAGTGGTTTAAAATGGAAAACTCGCTAAAAGAATATATTTCTGAATTTAGGGATAACAAAGTATCATACGTACTTTCGACGTTAAACAAGCTATCTCTCTGTTTGCTTAATTTCATTCAAATCAGTTCATACGATTGACCGTAATCAGAAAACAAGACATACATAATAATTATCTTTGTATAAGTAAAGCCATTAAAATCTCAGTTAATGTATGTAAAATAAAAATAACATCGTTATCTTTATTAGTTTGTTATTAACTTAATAATGTTTAAACTTTGCATAAACATTAATTTAATAATTAGTTCCACTTAATATGAGTATTAAGAACCAATTAAAAACCAGTTTAAATTACGATTATCAATTTTAAGTACGTGATAAGCGTAGTCCCTTTAGTCAAGGGTTTTTATACTTTTTATCTTAGACTAGCTGTGTCTCCAGCTGGGGTAGCATGACTTCGATAACGCGATATGATATAGCGATTTATCGACATCCAACTATCAAAATACGATAAAAATAGTCGCCATATTTAATTTTACCATATCGTAGCACGCGATAATACATTTGGTCATGCTCGCGAAATCGATATTATGTCGTGGTGTATTTTATCACGCAAAGTCATGTTGTAGAAAATATACCTTATGATCCATTACATTTGGGGTCACAAAAGTGGACAACACAAAAGAGAGGACTCCATTTTATTTTTGGATGTCAGTGAAAATTATTTACACGTATCTGAATTTCGCACTCTTAGTCTAAAAAAATATGTACAAAATCTATAGATTTTAATATGGTGTTACACTTCAAATATCATAATAGATATGGTCGTAATCGTATAAAAGAAATTATTACAAGCTTTCTTTAAAAAATCTCCCAAGTTAAACATGAATGAGACCGTATTAAAGTCAACATTCCATCAAAATTCCGTTAACAAGCATGTTCATCGAATGATGAGGCATTAACAATATAATACGCGTATCCTATCTATACAATGGGTATCAAATATCAAGCACACGAGTTGGAATGTCGTCTGGATACCTCCCATAACTCATTTTAATACAACCGCTTTGTATCCATTGTTTTACTAAACGGATATTAATGGTAATATGTTCTTAGTTATTTTGTAGGTGGGTATGTATGTGTATGTAACTTAGGTTATGTCGTATGTCGTACGTACTCGTATCAACCCACGTTTATGTAAAAGTTAGTATCAAAGTCAAGGCTCTCTTTCATTAATGATATTAGAATAGTAAGGAGGTTTTGCTATTTTCTCTACTTTCAAATCTTTACGATTTAAAATGTTAGTGTAGTTTATAAAGGTTAAGTTTGTGTGTTGGTCAGTTTAATCGTTCAAAATGTTCCAGCTAGGTTAGCATGACTTCGAAAACGTGATAGATATAGCAATTTATCTACATCTAACTGTCAAAATATGATGAAAATATCCGCCATATTTAATTTTACCACGTAATAAATTTTATGACATTTGGTCATGCTCGCGAAATCGATATAGCTATTTATCGACATCCAAGTGTCAAAATATAATAAATATAGCCGCCATATTTAATTTTATCAAATCATACCACGCCATATTCATTTGGTCATGCTCGCGAAATCGATATTATTTCGTGGTGTCTATATATTTTATCACGCACAGTCATGCTAGGCAAGCAGGGATTTTCCTACAGTTTTTTACTAAAAGAGAGCGCAATTAGCTAAATGGTTTTGTGCCAAACCACAGGGGATTGTTAGTTTAGAAAAAGTAGAGTATATAACAATCGATTCAACTTATCTTTTGAAGTATAAATAAATTCTAAATACATTTTTGTATCACAATCCATTCGTACGGTAATTACTAATTACAATAGGCTATTACAAAAATATTATGAACTAAGCAGAAAATTATTCTAACATTACTACGACAATTTACAAACGGATTAACTTTTTTGAGTTTATGTTTTGCGTGATGTGACGTCGTTATTTTGGGTCGTGGGGCTTTTGGGACCGGGACCGCGGTCCAAACTTACACCTTTTAATTTTATATTATTTTTGAGTAGTATTTCGGGACCACAAGAAAAATGAGTTTAAAGTACAGTTAACAAAAAAAAACGAAATTGCTGTGTTCAAAATAAACATTATCTATAAGAAATTTTACAATAATTTATTTCAATTACCAGGAGAACAGAAATGTAGAAGAGGTCTAAAACTTTGTTAAATTGATTCGCAATATTAAATAAAGTAATTGGTCTTGGATAATTTATTATTAGAAGTACCAGAACAGCATAACCTTAAAGCGTTATTTTTTAAATAAAAATTCTTATACTCTTTGTAAGTATATTTAAATACATATATTAAGTCTTTACAACAATAATATATGTTTGAAACTAAATTAAGATAATATTTAGTTTCATTGGAATACTTCAATAATTTCAAGTATCTGTAACTTGCGAGGTAAGAACTCTCGAGACCTGTTTTGATAAAAACAAAAACTACATCATTATATTTTTGAAAAATCTATATTCTTTGCCAGGAATGAAACCAGTTGAGTATGCCACAAAAATGTACACACCCTGTATTATCGTGTCATCTGAAAGTGTTGCTATTAAAGAAACTACTCTTTTCAGCATTTATTGAGATTCCTTATAAGTAGTTTCGGATATCGTCTACCAAACCTACTTGAAAAATTCATCCTGTATAGTTATAATATAGTTTTCAACACAATTGCTCATAAAGTGGCTCTTATTTTTCCGCATTTAGGCACATAATGACACCTATTATTCACAAGTGAGTTATAGATTTTTTAAGGTGCTTTGTTTTTAAAAATGTTTCGGTACAAAAAAGATCGTGTCCATAGATTTTAAAAAGAAATTCACACCATTATGCCTTACTTTTGGTACGTCCATGGTTGAATTCTGTGTGTGAGGCAGTATCTTGACAGTATGTACTTTATGTGGACTTCAATCAATTTTTTTTATAAGTACTTATAATATTCTTATAATCTATGCCCATTATAATTTCCATTGTTGTGTTGGATGCGCGCGAATAGGAAAACTGTTTGTTTATTAGCGACAACATAGCCGAGGATAGTAATCATCAATATACACGAGTATCATACAATGTTTTTCGACACACATGCGGAAAAAATATTAAGAAAATAACATTTTTCATTAATAAAGGAACAGTTTTCATATTCGAGCGCATCCAACACAACAATGGCGATCGGTCTAACATATACTTATAAAAAAATGGACGAATGAATGAATGAATGGAATCGACCATAGACGTACCAAAAGTAAGACAACATAGTTGAATTTGTTTTTAAAATGTATGGACACGATTTTTGTGATTTCGAAACTTTTTTAAAAACAATGCAACTTAAAAAAAACCTTTAACTCACTTGTGAATAATAGGTGTCATTATGTGCCTGATTGCAGAGAAATAAGAGAATAGGTCGCGGTTCGTGCGTCGTCGAATTTATGTAAACATGTAAGTTGGTCGCGGTTCGAGCGTTTTGTAAAATATAATAAAAAAAGGCTTTATTGAACAGTCGCGTTTCGTGCGCCCAATCATTTTGGTTTACTATGATTCGTTCGTCATTGGTAATTTACATCAAACTCACAGATTTACTAACCGAATAGACATGGCAAAGGGCTTACCTCGCAAGTTACAGATACTTGAAATTATTGAAGTATTCCAATGAAACTAAATATTATCTTAATTTAGTTTCAAACATATATTATTGTTGTAAAGACTTAATATATGTATTTAAATATACTTACTAAGAGTATAAGAATTTTTATTTAAAAAATAACGCTTTAAGGTTATGCTGTCCTGGTACTTCTAATAATAAATTATCCAAGACCAATTACTTTATTTAATATTGCGAATCAATTTAACAAAGTTTTAGACCTCTTCTACATTTCTGTTCTCCTGGTAATTGAAATAATTTTTTGTAAAATTTCTTATAGATAATGTTTATTTTGAACGGAGCAATTTCGTTTCTTTTTTGTTAACTGTACTTTAAACTCATTTTTCTTGTGGTCCCGAAATACTACTCAAAAATAATATAAAATTAAAAGGTGTAAGTTTGGACCGCGGTCCCGGTCCCAAATGCCCCACGACCCGTTATTTTGAACTTGGACGTAATAGGCAGAATTAAACAGTTAAATTAGTTAGGGTGTTTTCGATTTATTATAAAATTTAACTAAGAGTTAAAAAGTACTTTTACTCAGGGAAAAACTAAATACCTTATGTGGACTGTACAGTGAGCAAAATATTGCTGGTGTTTTTTTAGTTAAAAATAGCTTTAGTTGCAGTTGAACTTCAAAACTATTTTTAACTAAAGCCACAGATGGAACTTCGTAGACTCGTAATAAACAATTTGTAAAACATTATGTATAATATTTACTTCTTATACATACTATCAAAATTGTAACAGGCCGAAGACATGACAGAAATTGAAGAAACACGAATATTGGGGAGGAGGGGGGGGGGGGGTTCGTTTCTTATAAAGGCAACAAAGTCAAAACAATCGTTTTAGATATTTTGTCTGTCTGTGAACTTTTAGTTTATGCACGCATCACGCGAAAACAAAATTAGGTAAAGTTCTATGTGACTAGGAATAGGAATATTACCGCGTACAAACAAGCAAATAAACTATCTCTTTATACTATTATTATTGACTAGCAGCGCCCCGCGGTTTCACCCGCGTAGTTTCCGTTCCCGTGTGAATACAGGGATAAGATAAAATAAAGTGAAAGAATTTTTGAAATCGGTTCAGTAGATCCCGAGATTACCCCTTACAATTTAACAAATATACAATCACACAAACTTTACTTCTTTATAATATTAGTAAAGATATAGATTAGATACTTCTCGATATTTTTGTTTACCAATACATAATAATACACACATCAAAAGTGTCTAGGGATCAAGCATTTTTATGCGGATTTCTTGAGATTGAGATGTGGCTTTGTAATAAATTTATGATTTTATAAATTTATATGGATCCTTTTTGGTGCATTTCATAATTTGAATCAGGAACTGTGAATCAAATTCGAGTAAAAGATGAAAATCAGCTGTCAATATTTTCCCTATAAAAACATACAACGCATTGAAGACATTATTAGTGCTACTGTTTCCCTACTACTGATTAAAACCAACGTTATTATGGAGCGGCGACGTCATTTAAGCAGGGAAGAAATGCTCAGAGCCGTGGGAATGATAGAAGCTGGTTCCCGGCAACGTACTGTGGCTTTAGCTCTGAATACAAGTCAGAGTGTTATCAGTCGACTTTGGACACGTTACCGAAGCACTGGTACCGTGGCTGAGCGCCATGGAGGACGGTATCGCTGCACCACACGGAGACAAGACCGATACATTCAAATCTTAACTCGAAGAGCTCCAACAATAACCGCCATGATGTTAGCCGTGCGGCTTCATCACTCTTCAGGGAACTTAATTAGCGACCAAACAGTCAGAAACCGCTTGCATGAAGTGAACCTTCATTCCCGAAGACCGCTACGGGTACCACCTATAGCAATGCACAATCGTAGGATTCGATATCAATGGGCTCTTGAACACAGAAATTGGGCAGAAGAACAATGGCGTTTCGTGTGCTTTTCTGATGAGTCTCGTTTTGGTATGAGACCGGATACAAGACGTATACGACACTGGAGAACCCCTGGACGCCAACAGCGATTAAAATCCTGCCAGGAAGTCCATCCTTATAGTGGTGGAACCATCATGGTATGGGCGGGTATTTGGATCGGCGGAAGAACTGAGTTGATTTGGATCAGAGGCAACCTCAACGCTCAAATTTATGCTGAGACGATTGTATCAGACGTCATCGTTCCTCTACAAGTGCAAATCGGTCCCTTATTTCAGTTAATGCATGATAATGCACGACCGCACACCGCAAGAGTTGTAAGACAGACTCTCGCCGCAGCTAACATCAATGTCCTGCCCTGGCCTGCTCAGTCGCCAGACTTGAACCCGATTGAGCATGCATGGGATATGCTACAGAGAAGAGCTCTGCCGAATATGGAGGGTATCCAGTCGCAAGAAGACCTTTTTTTGTTGTTGCAACGAACATGGGCGGCCATTCCACAGCGTGATTTGGATGAACTCATTTTGAGTATGCCAAACCGATGTTCTTGTGTTGTTAGTGTTCGCGGTAGAAACACGGATTATTAATTGTTTAAGTTACCCAATAAAATTTTAAAGAAAACTGTTATTTCAGTCTTTTTTTCGAACTTTAATGTTAGTGGTTCAAATGTCAAAAATCCCTTTATTAGGAAAATGGCAAATTTCTTTATTAATGCAAAGGTGACTTGGTTTATCGTTACTGTGACAAACGAAAACACTTTATTTGATGAATCCTTAAAGAAAATTTTAATTAATATCAATCAGGAGAAAAGTTATTGCAAAAATATATGTTGATCCCTAGACACTTTTGATGTGTGTATATATGAAAAGAACAATACCAGCGTTAGCTAAATTATGTCATTTCGAAATACATTAGTGAGATTTCTTGGAAGAGCAAATGAGGTTATCACGAAATGTCAGGGGCTTCGGTCAATCAAGAATACTCGGCGTTTTATCTCCATTGTTGGTCCATTGTAATGATATTATTGTTGCTCTATTAAATTACAACTCACAGAGTATTTTCTACCGATTTGAAAGAAGGAAGTTCGCAGAATTTGGACAGTAAATTTAGTATATTATTTATATGACAGTTTGTTGATTCCGATTATTGAAACAGACATCTTAATTAGGCTGAGTGATTTCAGCTTGGCTTCTGTTCAATGCTCGATGATGATCAAATACTTATAATTGAAATATTAATGTTTTTATTAGAATTTTAAGAGAGAGCTAATTCTTTCTTCCTGAGAATTTTAATGACCATAACTTTAAGCACCCACATCACATCATACCATCCATCCACACATATTATAACATAACCATCAACGTAATTATAGTCCAAGCACCCCATAATTCTACACGCCTAAACAGATAAAAATAAGTCAAGGACACAAACCGGTTACTTCACTACCAGACCATGATTTGTGTATTAAAGGTACTGTTTACGATAGATCAAATACGTGTTTGCATTCATCATGTGAACACATGTGTGTAAAACGTTATTTTATCATCTAGAAGATAATTTCAGTATAAAATGGTGTTGTTTATAAACTGGATAGTGATGTGATGGTGGAAAATAGTGAAATGATAGTGCAAAAGACTTTATAGTGATAGTGTTTGAATAATTGAATTCTTTTTGATAATGCGCATCATGTTTGTTAAATTGTGCTATACCTATGTATTTGTTATTCTCTATTTAGTTATTCGCGTCTACGACTAATAAATTAAAAGTTTATTCGAAACATGGTTCTGGTTTGAGATCACCAACACGTAGAAGGAATCGTGGTTAACGCCTGTTATTCGTAGGGCGTGATATCCTGTGCAAATTGATTCGGCCAAGAGTCGAACCTAAAATTTCTTGGTATCCGAAACTAGAGCTGGACAACTTTTCATACGCATTTCGGAAAATCAATATCATCTAATATTTAAAAAAAATATCTCCTATCCCTTCAATCCCCAGATTAATTAAGGCCAGAGTCGAACCAGAAATTCTTATAACCGAAGTCCAAAGCTAGAGAGCTGCATATTACTTGACTGACAACTAAGGTCGTTCACTCACACTCCATAATCGATCATATTTATTTTTACCTTCGTATTCTCGTTCTTAGTAGTTAATGAACTTTTTAGTTCGTTATGTTTAGAATAAACATACTAATTTGGTGAAATGATGTTATGTTCTTAGTATGAGAGTATAAGATGCCGAATCTTAGCACATTTCCGAATTGGTTGTTTACAAAAAGACCGGTATAAATACATTAACATTTACTTCTGACAGGAATCGAATCCACTACCATTCATTTTACAGTCAAGCATACAGACCACTCCTATATCGTCACTTTTTTACTGTTTCAATAGATTAGTATTTTTTTGAAGCCAAAATTTAATAGATAATTTCGCAATCTTATGCAAGTATAATTGAAATTATTTTAAAATTAATGTTTACCACTGCCTCTAACCAGTTACCTTTGCAACATGATGTCAACCAACTTATGACCTTATGTAATTCTCAATCTGATCTTATCTAATGCTAATTCTATAAAAATAGACGCTTATCTTAGAATAAGAATGTTTCATTAATAAATTATGAGATACTTTCGGTTGCATTGCAAGTGTATGTTGTAATTGTTTATCTACTAGCTGCGCCACGCGGTTTTATTTGTTATCTGGGGGCACGGCAGTGCCCCCCGCCAAGTCGAGCGCGAAGCAAACACTGCCGTACCATCCTTTACAGGAACCCTTTCGCCGCATTTTCAGGCCCCTATTTGACAACCTCTGGATAAGCCCAGAACGCTGAAATTTTCGTCATCCAGTAAGCTATACAATCACATACTTAAAATAAAATTTCAAGTCTGTAGGTCATTTAGTTCCGAAGTTAAGCGAAAGCAAAGTTTCGCATTTTAGACAGACACTCACTCACTCACTCACTCACTCACTCATGATCATCAAAATAGAACTAGTACTTCCCATAAACCTAGGGAGCTGAAATTTGGTACAGAGTTAGGGTTTAATGGCCACATAAAGGGAAAACTATAAAAACTAGGATAATCGAACGGGAACGGGAATTATACGGGAACGGGAGTGGGAATTGTAACTCAAGAACGGCTGAACTGATTTGGCTGAAAATTGGTGAGGACGTAGTTTAGAACCAGGAAAAGGACATAGGATACCTGTGATCCCGAAATTCCCACGGGATTGGGATCGGGAATTTTAAAATCAAGAACGGCTGAATTGATTTGGCTGAAAATTGGTGGGGAGGTAGCTTAAAACTATTAGAAGAACATAGAATACTTTTAATCCCGAAATTCCCACGGGAATGGGAACGGGAATTTATAACTCAAGAACGACTGAACTGATTTGGCTGAAAATTGGTGAAGAGGTAGCTTAAAACCAGGAAAAGAACATAGAATACTTTTAATCCCGAAATTCCCACGGGATTGGGAACGGGAATTTATAACTCAAGAACGGCTGAATTGATTTGGCTGAAAATTGGTGGAGAGGTAGCTTAGAACCAGGAGAAGCACATAGAATACTTTTCATCCCGAAATTCCCACGGAAACGCGAACGGGAACTACGCGGTTGAAACCGCGGGGCGTTTAATAATAAAATACTACTCCTAAAAAGAAAAAAAATGTGTCAAATAAGAGAATCTAATAAAATAAATCAATATAAACACGTTTCAACAAAAATAAATGAAATCCCACCAAAAACATTCTGTAAAAAACTAGCCAAGTCTCGATGGAGCTGCTTGTTTATCTCTAAAAAGTAATGCAATCTAGACAAACTCGTGCCAAGTCTAAGGTTCCTTACTGCGATTTCTTTATTATTATAGTTAATGTTGTGTGACTTGGCCGTTGAACATTGTTTAAAACGTTAGTAGTGGGTACAAGTCAATTTTGTTTACACGTAATGTTATTACATTATTAAAATACGCAGCTTCATCAAGCCTACAATTGACTGGATATTGAATCAACGTTTTTCAAGTGGTAATTTTCTATCGTCAATGGGTAGCGGTTCTGGCGACAGATTGGTGCAATGGTGTCATGGAGCACCTAGTTTTGTACCTTTGTATACATGTGTACCCTTCAACGGCCAGGTCACACAACATTAACTATAATAATAAAGAAATCGCAGTAAGGAACCTTAGACTTGGCACGAGTTTGTCTAGATTGCATTACTTTTTAGAGATAAACAAGCAGCTCCATCGAGACTTGGCTAGTTTTTTACAGAATGTTTTTGGTGGGATTCCCATTTAATCGAACAAGTAGGATAAAAAATGGTGTAAAACTTGTAAAAGAATACCTTGGTGTTTGTTTTATCTGCGCCATTTTCGTTTTTTTCTTCTGGGCATTTTGGGATAAAAATACTCATATGTGCTATCTTGAATAGAATATAATCATTTTTTATTATCTTTCATTAATGGCTTCTATCCACAACTCTAGTTTCCACCAAATAAAAACTGTATTACATAAGTTAATCACCACTGTTTCAATTTGTGCAAATAGTAAAAAAGTGTTGATTGTTTTTTTAATGTACACCACCGATAATACACCATTGTTAGCGATACGATATTGGAGTGCAGTGTTGTTAGCACACGATAATTGGAGAAATTGATTGACCGAGATTTTTGTAACGTTTGGAAATTGTAGAAAAAGTATTGGTTTAAAGATTTTACTATACAGCAAAGGCTATATTTGTAAGTAATTGCTTGTTTTTTAGCTGATAACGTAAGGTTTTTTCTCTATGTTAAGGTTTTTTGAAGTAAAAAATCTTTCCATTCATTTCTTGGCACTATATTTTATTTAGAAACTAGCGGCGCCTCGCGGTTTTACCCGCGTAGTTCCCGTTCCCTTAAGAATATGGGGATAAAATTATGCTAAAAACCTTCCCACTGAATCACTCTATCTATTAAAACAAACCGCATCAAAATCCGTTGCATAGTTTTAAAGATCTCAGCATACAAAAGGACATAGGAACAGAGAAAGCGACTTTGTTTTATACTATGTAGTGATTACATGAAGTTGATAAATATTTTTAACCAAAAACATCTTCAAAATCACGTATTCCGTTTAGCGCTAAAGAAGCATTTACACCCAAAACAATCTCTTTAACTTTTAAATATTTAAAACATATTTTAAACCAAGATGTTACAAGCAATTCAATTTTCTTTGATACGTCAACTCGGTCAAGTGTTTGTTAAAGTTGTCGAAGGTTTGCGGTCAAAGCTCTTCTCGGCCGAGCTTCGGGCCTTGAGCTTTTACCATCACGCTCACTTTACTGTACAGTACTTTGGAAATGTTGAGCAATGTCTTTTTAAACGTTTTATCTTCAAAATGATGCGATAATTGGTAGGTTAGGTAGAAAAAGGCTAACGTTTTGTTAAACTAAGGGCTGATTTTTCCATCGCCAGATAACTTTATTCGACGAATAACTTTGAAATTTTGACAGTTATTCCATACAAAATCTGTCAAACGTCAATTTTATTCGTCGAATAACAGTTATCTAGCGATGGAAAAATCGGCCCTAATAATGTTGGATATTCCTCTGGAAAGGAAGGAAAAATAAATAAACTGTACTGTAGTGTACTTTTTCACTTTTGATATTAGTACAGTTGGCGTAATCAATGCAATTGGGGATCACAAACCCGAACCATATTAAAAAATCTGGCAAAAGTACAAACATCGCTCGACTAGAATTTAATTTTAAGATCCAAAGCAAGATTACCTAAATAAAAACAAAAAAATCTTGTCCAAGAAATCGAAAAAACATAGCCAGGAAAATACAGACGTGTTGATAACTTCCTCCTTTTATAAAGTCAGCTAAAAACAACAAAGAGAAACAACAACAAACTACTTAATAAAATGACTCATTGTTTACTATAACCATTAGTGATTGACAAACTGTGAATGGCAATTGATAAACATCCTACTAATATACAAAAGAATATACAGTTCAAATCATTCATCAGTTTAAAAAAATCAGTAATACACTAACGTTACAATGAAGTCGACTAACTCTACGATGGCCAACTATAATACTTTTACTGGTATGTGTTATTTTATTTACTTTCTTATTATGGTGTAAGTTTATTTAGTACTAGTGGCCCGCCCCGGCTTCGCACATAAGCCCTCATAAAAATATAATTATTTTTAAGAAACAAGAGATAACGTAGTTAACTTATGTTATTATTCTTCATTACAAAATCAAATGACAAAAAAATACTTAACATTAATCAAAAGTTCGATTGACCTATTATTACAAGTAGAAAATATAAAGTGTGTTAGTGATAGGTCAAAGTATGTAATTTGTCCGGCTAAATATTTATAGGTATGTCGAGATCGATACGTCTGTCTAATTAATTTTGCCAGTTAGCAACCTTTGTAAAATAAAAATACAACTGTTGACGAATGGTCCATAGAAAAGCAATCTAGAATTGGTACCTTAGGAATCGTTGATAACTTTAATACATAATCTGAACATTGTTGCAATAAATTCAACTTGAAACTAATATCTAATATTTTTAATAGTGGAAACTTCACTGGTTTATGTGTAATATTTGTACTTAATTATTAAGATCTAGTAATAACTGTTTGTTTCCCAAATAAATAAAAATAAAAAATAAAATGAAATGAAATCTCTATCCGAAACTAGTTTTTCGCTCAAAGCTTCGCGTGATATTAGATTATATCGCGCATCGGAATGAAACTTTTTGAATTTTTTACCATAATGAATGTGAAAAATTATGGCTTTTAATACAAACTTTTATAGGTTCTTCACTACGAGTTTAATTCAAAAAACCTTTTTAAGAAAACGCATGCAATTTTTTGTTAGTAGCCAAGTAGTTTGGACAATGAGCAATGTCTCAGTCGTTCAGTCACTTAAGAAAGTAATTACATATGTAGATAAGCAAATATCAATATCTGTCTTTTACCAATTAAGATAAAATATTATCCGAAAACAAACTTTTAAATAACAGTAAGGACCCTAACAAAATGGTAACTAAAACAGACAGGAAACCATAGTTACCGAAGTCATCAACCCACTTGTTATTACATAAGTTGTGTATCGTGGTTATTATTCTCAGCAATATTTATCCCGTAAGGAAATTTAGTATTAACAATAGGCTACATTTTATAATTTGTATTACTATAATTTATCCCTTTATGTATCACTTCTAACTTTGTATTTGACAACGAATTTTCAATGTAAACCAATCAATAGTGATTATCTCGTTCAAAGTTAAGCTTAAAAATGTTACATTAGTTCGTGTATTGTGTCGTGTGTCTTCATAATTCCAGCCTTGTAACACGAACCAACGTATAGTTCGTGTATCTAGGTGTAAAACTACAAAGTAACTCGGTTTCTCTGACACTTATTACAATATCTGTAAACTGGTTGTTCCAGGGTGGGAGGGCGAGGGAGAGAAAGCGCCCTTCCTACGCAACGAGCCGGTGAAGCTCACGCCTGCGTGGGAAGGCACAAATCTACCCAATGACACGCTCAATTTGAAAGGTAAATAACTTTAACGGCTTGTATTTCTCATAGTTTTAAATAAATATCAGAAATATACATCGCCAAAGCTTGTACTATGGACAAGAGAACGGATAAACAATTTCTGAGTTTGAGGAGGGAACCTCGCACCTGCAGAACCAATTTAAAATAATCTTTTACCATATAGAGTTCCAGATTATTTATAAGTGTCATTGGCTATCGTATAACGGGAACGGGAACTACGCGGGTCAAACCGCGGGGCACTACTAGTTGAGAATAATTTAATTTCAACTAGCATTGCACATGCATAAATTTAATTTAAATATTAATAAATAATTACAATATAAATACATAATAATTAAAAACCATATATTTTTTAATGGTAAAAACACTGGTCTGAACAAACCATACCATTAATTCGACATATCACTTAGCTATACATTGGCTCAATGGTTTTAATACCGGCTCGCGAAGTCCGAGGCACCGAGTTCAAACCTCGGCGGGTGAAATTTATTTCCCACTACAACGCTTGTGATTTTAGCTTCTTTAGCTTTGGTCACTAATAGGTGGGTATATTGAAATGCAATCCTAAAACACATGCAGGTTTATTCAATAAATTTGTGTGCACCTGAGTTAGCAACATACTTTTTTTTATATAGAAATAGTTTTTTTATGTATATTTTTCAAAGTCAAAGTCAAAAATCATAGTTTTAGGTGCTTGTTATTTTAGTTATAACAATAATTTCTTATGTAATTTATTTATTTTTGTTTACATTATTTAATACTTATTTAAAATAATAATTTGAAATACTAACATCCATTCCCAAATTCCAGGTATTGCAATGGACCTGGTCCCTCCAAAAGACAAATACAACATTATATACCTCACTCTGATGCTGCACGGCCTCGGCACCCTCACAGCGTGGAACATGTTCATCACCGCTCAGGATTATTTCGAGAAATACAAGCTGGCTGACGCACCGCAGTACGCCGACCATTACATGACTTACGTGGGCTGGGCCAGTCAGATACCCAACTTGCTGTTCAGCTGGTTCAATATATTTGTTAAGATCGGGTGAGTTTGGTTGTTTGTTATGGTCTATGGATATTTTGTTGGAAAGTTTGGGATAAAATATAGGCATTCTAGACTGGTCGAATCCCTCGACTTAAATAAGTATGTACGAACATCCCGTTATTTTCATTTAATTAAACATAATGTACGACATTATGTTGTTTCGTTTCATAATAAAATTGCCTTATTTGCGTTGCATTTTGAACCTAGTATAACAAAACCTGGTAAGCATTTGACACCTTGTCAGTCAAATCTGTCACTTTGACAGTATTCAAAATTGATTGTAAAACCTGGTTTAGTGCTAAACCAGACTAAAAATGCAACGCAAATAAGGCAGTTGAGGGATATAATTTGTATTAAGGCGACGAGCTTCCACAACTTTAGGTATTTTAAGCTACCTCAGCCCCCGCGATAGCTGCGTGTAGCGTATTCATTTACGACACAGATAGCGCGCGCAAATACGTAACTCGCGCGGTCCGGCCGACGACCTCGCGACTTAGTAAAGCCACAGTAGAGGCGATCACGCAGTAGGACTACTAATATTGAAAGATATCAATATGTATTAGAATCGACATTTTCGTGACCTAAATAAAAAAACACTACTACCTTATTAAAACCTTTCGTGCACATTAGTATCTACCTACTTATATAGTAAAAACATAAAATATGTACAAATATATTATCTACCTATATTATTAGTAGATACTATATTTTATTTATTTATTTAATTTATTTTTTGCTACTTCTATTGACGACCTCGATGGCAGAGTGGTCACCATGCCGGGCTGCCATCCGTAAAGTTGCGGGTTCGATTCCTGCGCGGGGTGAATATTTGTGTGAACCACAAATATTTGTCTCGGTCTGGGTGTGAGTGTGAATGAGTGTATGGGTAGTTTCTGATACCCTAGATACAAGTCGCGAACTTAGGGGTCAGTTACTGTAATGAGATGATGTAGTGAATAATAATGTTATCTTATTACTCTGTTTATGTTCTATGGTGAAACTCCTACCTACTTTAGTTACAGCTAAGGCTGGGCCCATTCAGTCAGAAATTCAATATTCTAAAATCTTATTCTTATAAGTAAATCTTTACATCTAAATAATACATATTATTACCTGCGCCTCACTCGCGTAGTTCCCATTCCCATGGGAATACAGGGATAAAATAAAGTCTATGTCACTCGCTGATACGTGGTATCTTTCCAATAGTGAAAGAATTATTGAAATCAACTAAAAACTAGTATTGACAAAAACATTCTGAAAATATTTAATAAAGGGATAAAATAAAACCAATAATGCCAATTACTTATTTATTTATTTATTTTGCGATAATGTAATGTCCATTAGAGGCATACCACGAATTTGTCTTGAATCCACAATTTCAGGTAAAATGTGGTTCAAATAAAAGTCAACAATTTTGTTTTCCATTTTGGTTTTCCAAACAATGTCGCCTTTATATACAGGGTGTCCCGTAAGTAGTGGACCAACGGGATGTGGGGGATAGGAGAGACCGTTACCTACCAGAATCACCAAAATTTATTGTCCTAGGCCTCATAGTTTTGAAGTTATAACGTTTTTTAGTAAGTAGGTGAAATTATCGTACTATGTGCACATTTTTCTTAATTCTACAAATTCTATTACTTATTTTGATGTTATTTTTATTCAAGGGCGTTAAGAATACATAGGTTTTTCTAATTTAAATCATTTTTTAGTGTAGTTATCATTAACATTAAAATTAATCAACAAAACAAGTGCAATTGTTAAATTTCAAAATACTCTAAGTGGTATTTGAGCTGTGCTGGTGTAAAAAAAATGTATTGTAGCCTTGTGGCACTTTATTTTAAAAACATCTACATATCATAAGGATTACAAAAACGTATAACACTGTGGTTTCAAATGAGTAGTTTTTTATTTTAACTAATATCAACGTAAAAGGGAACTTTTGAGAGAAAAAAAAATCATTGCTAATTATGGAAATTCGTTTATTACTCAATTTATTTTTACATTAAGGGTTCAAAATGCTTTTCTTTAGCTCTTGTGTATTAAAACATCTTCGTATAAAGTCTTTTTGTAAACTTTTTTGGGCTCTTTGATGTTTTTTTATGAATTCAGCAACATGATTGAAATTTTGTGATAACTCTCTTTTTATCAGAAATATTTGTCTCATAAACTGCTTCTTTGAGGAAACCCCATAGAAAATAATCCAAAGGATTCAAGTCGGGAGATCGTGGCCTATTTCATGGCCGATCACTGGCCATGAAATAGTACCTTCGCGTCCAAACCATCGATTTGGGAACGTCTCATTCAAAAATTCAGTCACTTACTGTGAATAGTGGGCAGGTTCACCTTCGTACTGCTACCACATTCTCTCCCGCGCAGTTTCAGGCCTTATGCATAACCAACATCTTCGAATAAAGTTAAGAAGTACGCGAGAGTATGTGGTTCCGCGCAGTTTCAGGCCTTGTGCATAACCAACATCTTCGTTAAGTTAAGAAGCACGTACGAATGTTGCAGTACGAAGGTGAACCTGCCCACTATTCACGGTAAGTGACTGAATTTTTGAATGAGACGTTCCCAAATCGATGGTTTGGACGCGAAGGTACTATTTCATGGCCAGTGATCGGCCATGAAATAGGCCACGATCTCCCGACTTGAATCCTTTGGATTATTTTCTATGCGGTTTCCTCAAAGAAGCAGTTTATGAGACAAATATTTCTGATAAAAAGAGAGGTATCTCAAAATTTCAATCATGTTGCTGAATTGATAAAAAAACATCAAAGAGCCCAAAAAAGTTTACAAAAAGACTTTATTCGAAGATGTTTTAATACACAAGAGCTAAAGAAACGCATTTTGAACCCTTAATGTAAAAATAAATTGAGTAATAAACGAATTTCCATAATTAGCAATGATTTTTTGTTTTCTCTCAAAAGTTCCCTTTTACGTTGATATTAGTTAAAATAAAAAACTACTCATTTGAAACCACAGTGTTATACGTTTTTGTAATCCTTATGATATGTAGATGTTTTTAAAATAAAGTGCCACAAGGCTACAATACATTTTTTTTACACCAGCTCAGCTCAAATACCACTTAGAGTATTTTGAAATTTAACAATTGCACTTGTTTTGTTGATTAATTTTAATGTTAATGATAACTACACTAAAAAATGATTTAAATTAGAAAAACCTATGTATTCTTAACGCTCTTGAATAAAAATAACATCAAAATAAGTAATAGAATTTGTAGAATTAAGAAAAATGTGCACATAGTACGATAATTTCACCTACTTACTAAAAACCGTTATAACTTCAAAACTATGAGGCCTAGGACAATAAATTTTGGTGATTCTGGTAGGTAACGGTCTCCCCTATCCCCCACATCCCGTTGGTCCACTACTAACGGGACACCCTGTATATAGTCTTAAGGATCAGAAGTGTAGGTGGATTTTTAAATAGAAACTAGTCTTGACACAAACTAACACACATTTATTACATAACAAGATGAATTAACGAAACCAAAGAGTTTAGTACTTATGAACAACATGTCCCATACTACGACTCATCAGAGGTCGACCCTCGGCATAACTCTGCGTATATCACAGCTTCAGGACCACAAGTCTGAGCTTCTCTAAAGTAATGTCGAACCACCCAGGGTATGTTCCATATACTATAATCGCATATCTGAGCTCGCAGGGAGTCACAGGCTACTTTATTACACGCGCTCGGCCACTCCTGCCATAATTGAACACACAACTATTGAAATTCGATTAAAATGCAAAATAAGTCAAACTGAACAATAAATTTCGCGTTTTAACTCTAATTTTGTGGGTATCTTGTAAAAATAAGGTCTATAAGTTGAACGTTACTCAGAACAAAATAGGTTCGGTAATGGTGCTGGTGTTTGATTGTTCACGTTTGTTGTTACAACCATTCAACAATAGTTTCTTGAAACTCGAGTAATGATCATTTAGTGCCAGAACAGTAATAGAAACGATACAGCTCACCATTTCACATAAAACCCGTTGTTTCTTTGTTTGTACCGCGCTCACGCAGCACGTTACGCAGCCGAACCATTGTGCGAGTTACATTACGGTCGTCACTTGTGTTCATTTTAGCCTGTGGTTCCTCGACAGTCTGGCTGTAACAAGAGGTAGTTTTTAAGTGATTGTCAATTTAATTAATTTTGTGTTTATTTGTACAAACTTTCGTTCGTATTTCTACATTCGTTATGGCTTCCAGGTAGGTCCATTAATCTACAATATACAACTGCTATAAGCATATATATAATATCAGTCAACCAATATGCTCATCTCACAAATGTTGACCGTACCGAGAATTGAACCCGGGACCCTCTCATCGGCAGTCCGGCATAGCGACCTTTACGCTACTGGATGATATTAGGTCATTTTTTACCTACTACACTCATACCACGCACACGTTATACTGTGGCTCTTTGTCAGTTGTCATCTCGACTCAGTCCATTATCTATATATATAAATAAAATTGGAGTGTCTGTTTGTAATATTGAAATAACCACTGTTTACTACATGCTTAGGAATATAGTATATACGGTACACACAGCAATTTTTTTTTTTTAATTTTTGTCTGTCTGTTTATTTGTTTCGTCTAATCTGTGAATTTATTGATGTAATAAGGAGTAACATACAATACTTTTTATTCTACGGGATAAGGTTCCACGCGGGTAAAACCGCGAGGCACAGCTAGTAATAACATAAAAACTAAATTATAATATCACTGGCTGTTATTTGATTGAAGGTTACACAGTCTATATTTATATTCCTTAGACTGTGGTATGATGATTTGACTATCAGGATAAGTACTTATTTATAGAAATAAATAAACTTACCTTATTCTTTTTGAGTTACGTCGAATTTTTAATTTTGATTTATTTTTCACTCTATTTGTTTTATTTGCCATGTCCAATAATTATTATACAACACAATCCACTAATTGCGCCCCTTTATGAGCAAGTGTGTTGAAAAAATATTTACACTGAAAGTACAAACCTAACTATTATTATATCTAAACACGAAACACGCGTATTTTTACGCAGTGAGCCGGCAAAAAGCACACAGGTCCTACCTTCTTGACGCCAAACCGCGGAATGCGGAGGAACTCACTCGCCGCGTGGTTATATAAATTGAAATATTGTGTTATTGTTAGATTATATTATTAATTTTAGATATTTTTTCGGTAATTTTGTATTCTAAATGTCATTGTCTATAATTTGACTCAATTTTTACGAATATAAGTTTAATATTATCCAGATGAAATGGAAATTACGATCGAAAAATTTGAAAAATTTGACTTTTTCAAAATATTTTATGATCGAGCGAAGTTGTTTAATTCGTGTTTCCAACCGTATTTTCCAAAAGCTTGATTATTAAACTATAACATACATTTTTATTTATACAAAATTAATAATATTTGATTATTTACTATTGAATCTAAGCGAGGTCGATTTTGAACTTTGCGGAATTTCCTGGGCTTAAGAGAATGTTTTGCTTTGTATTTTATTAATATTACAATAAAATACAGCCTTTTTTACCCGCAGAAGGATCGTTATGTTTTTGTTCAAAAATAATAAAAAATAATTTTCTCTTTCCAGTGGCAACCTAACAACCCGTATAGTATGGTCTCTCTCGGCGGAGGTGGCGATATTCGTGGTGACCATCATTCTGGCGATGACCAACACCTCGGAGTACCCGGAGGTGTTCTTCTGGTTGACCATGATATCTGTGTTCTTTTTGAACGGTAAGAATCTAAATATATATAACTCAAAGGTTACTGACTGACTGACATATCTATCAACGCACAGCCCAAACCACTGACAAACAGGTAGATGTTATGACGTAGGCATCCGCTAAGAAAGGATTTTGATTAATTCTACTCCCAAGGCAATAAAATTATGAAAGTTTGTATGACAGAAGTCATTATTCCACGCGTACGAAGTCGCGGACAAAAGCTAGTTATGTACTAATAGTTTAGTGAGTTTGGGTGGGATTTTGTTCGTGTTAAAGTCATGAGATTTTTTTTGTTAGAGAAATAGTTTTTTATGGCTAAAAATATTGTGCCACATTCAAAATTGGAATAATATAAATGTTGCATAGTATTTTGAGTTTTGTGTAAATAAAATAAGGTTAATGTTTAATTACCATTTTTAATGGTTGAGGATTTTTCTCCTTGATATAAATATGAAAGTAATAAATAGGTTGCTGAAGACCAATTAATAGTTTTCACTTAGAATTTCGTATTTTTTTAAGTATACTCTTTGGTGTTTTCCAGGCTTAAACGCGATATTCCAGAACTCAGTATTTGGGGTAGCAGCGAGACTGCCTCCCAAATACACCGGTGCTGTGATACTAGGGTCTAACATCTGTGGTACATTGGTCGTGTTTCTCAGCTGGACTTCTAGATTCTTCGAGAATATTCGAACATCAGCTATTTACTACTTCATTGGAGGAATGTTTGTTTTACTGATATGTTTTGATACGTACTTTGCGTTGCCTTTGAATGTGAGTATAGATTTTATACTAGAATAATGTTTTTTTTAAGTATGTACAGTCAGTGTCAGATAAATGATACCTCCTTTGGTTGACAATACCAAAGTGAGCTTTTCTTGTTAACCTTTTATCTAATGCTGAATGTACGTAATTTTTTTTTCCCTCTGTATGAAGATGATAATATCATATTATATTGAAGTTTAATGGGTTCGATTCCCGATGTTAAAATGATACGAAACTAAATTTGGATATTATAATATTAGTTAGATTGGATGCTTATCCACCTCAACTATTTATTATGATACTGAGTATGTCAGTTTTTGTTGATTATAGTTTTTCATTGTTTCTTGCCGATTCTTCTCGGCTGTAATTTCCGAATCGGTGGTAGATTCACTTTTGACCTTCATAAGTATATATATTATGACGTCCTCGATGGCAGAGCGGTCACCATGCCGGACTGCCATCCGTAAAGTTGCGGGTTCGATTCCCGTGCGGGGTGAGTGTTTGTGTGAACCACAAATGTTTGTGTGAACCACAAATGTTTGTGTCGGTCTGGGTGTGTGTGTGTGAATGAGTGTGTGCGTAGTTTCTGATACCCTAGATACAAGCTTCGAGCTTAGTTAGGGGTCAGTTACTATAATGAGATGATGTAGGGAATGATTATGTTATAAGTAATTCTCTTATGAACGTATTTTGAATATAATTATGTTCAGTACTCAAAACAATATTTTATTTCAGAGATTCTACCGCTACCACGACACCCTACAACAGCGTACACTACGCAACAACCCGGCTTTGGCCGCCACCAACCAAAACTTTGCGATCAACGCCAAAGTACCATATGGTACTATAATAAAACAATCAGCCGTACAGTTGTACAATATATTCATTATATTCTTTGTCACATTGGCCGTGTTTCCTGCTGTACAGTCAAGTAAGTTAGTTTTTAAGTTTTAATAGTAAATCAACAAATACTCCCATTATTTCCGTTATCTTTTTATGAAACACAGCTGCAAAAAAAAAACATCTAATCGGTCGAACCCTTTTCAAATTTTAGATTTAAACTTATATCAAAGCGGCTAAAACACAATTTTCGATTACCAACAGCATAACATTTAAAAATATGCACAACTAGCTGTGCCCCGCGGTTTCAACCGCGTAGTTCCCGATCCCGTGAGAAATTCGGGATAAAACATAGCCTATGTCCCCGGACCATAAGCTTCCCCTGTACCAAATTTAAAGTCAATGGGTTCAGTAGTTTAGCCGTGAAAAGGTAACAGACAGACAGAGTTACTTTCGCATTTATAATATTAATAAGGATAAGGATTAGTTATGTAATATATTTTAGTAACAAATTCAAATGTTTATAATTTGAAGGAATAGTAACTTGATCCTACCAAAAAGGACATACTAAGCTAGAAAACATGCTAACTAAGAAAGACTGCTTTTTCCTCAGAAAGATTCTACATAATCTAATTTGTATTATTTCAGAAATCTCACCCGTTAAAGATGGGTTTTTAGGCGAAAACTTCGTGTTATTAACGTGTTTCTTCACGTTTAACTTTTCTGCGATGATCGGAAACATTACAGCTAGTTTGTGGCAATTTGTAAGTATAATTATATTACACAGCGTGAACATTACACAAGAACAAATACTTTCTACTAAATTGTTTAAATATACATATGAGTATACAACATAATAAGTTCTAAATGCCCATAAATGGCTAGACCTGAATAAATATAATAATTTAGTAATGCAAATAAGGACATTATTATTAATTCGCATATTTTGACGAATAATGATACGACCTTTAATCAGAATGGATGTAGGGCTTGGTTTCACAATCCATTTAGTTTATTAGATTTTTCCATAGCCAGATAATTTTATTCGAGGAACAATTTTGAAATTTTTACAGTTATTTCATACAAAATCTGTCAAACATAAATTTTATTCCTCGAATAAAAGTTATCTGGAGATGGAAAATCAGCCCTTAGTAATATATATTTATTTTCTCATTATTTCCAGCCAAGCCGCCGTTGGCTAGTAGTACTAACAACAGTCCGTATCCTGTTCATCCCGTTCTTCCTGCTGTGCAACTATCAGATACCAGGCCGCACACTACCTGTGTTGATTAACAGCGATATCGCGTACTGGGTCGGAGCAGCGCTGCTGGGCTGGAGCTCGGGCCATGCTAGTTCGTTGGGCATGATGTATGTTAGTGGGTATGTATCTATCAATTTATCAGTATCACTACATAGTATAAAATAATTTTGCTCACGAGTGCGGGAACTATGCGGGTGAAACCATGGGGCGCTGATAGTTTTTTGCAAAAAAAAAACCTATTTGAGTATGATTTTCTATTGTTTCCAAAGATACTGTGACTGGATCTAGATAGCGATGTGTACTATGTGTCCCGATATTCATTATTATAATGTATTGCAGCACGGTAGCCCCCGAGCACGCGTCCACCGCGGGTATGATCGGCGGCGCCACCCTCATCACGGGGCTGGTGACGGGCATCACGTTCACGCGGCTGTGCCCCACGCTCGTCTCGCTCGACTTCTGGAACACCATGTAGCGCTCGCTTACGTACGCCCACACCTTCTGGGCGTTCATTACTAAGACCGGCACATAGTGTGTGTTATACTCTGTGCGTCTAGTGTCAGTGAAATGAACGGAACGAAGTGTAGTGTTAGTAATCTGGTACCAACCCATAGTGTGCATCTGTCAGTGAATTGATCGGTGAATGAGGTGTTAATATTAACTGTGGTACTGGTCCGTAGTGCCACTCTGCTATGACACCTGTCAATGCATTGATCAGTGAACGAAGTGTTGTGTTAATATAATCTGTTGTGAATGAATGGATTCAAGTGTTGTGTCTGCGGTCTATGGATAGAACATTAGTGAGAATGTTATCCGTAGATTTTTATATAGATAGATATTGTATAACACTAGATACAATATAGTTATGAAATGTACATATTATTCATAAAGTTGTACAATGGGCTGCCTTATAAACAGACATTTTTGCCAACAATTATTATTTGATTCACAATCATTCAATTGTTACTAAGAATAACAGATTATTTTCAACATTCAAACTGCTTATTATCCATTTTATATATGCAATTCATAGAGTATAAAGAGAACATGATGTGTTTATGGTTAGAATCAGTATCACCTTGTCTTTGGATTGTGGAAAATAAACATATTATTGATATTCAGAAAATACCATTATACCACAAAATAAGTATGATATGAAGATGCCTTGTTATTTTAATATGTTTGACTTTGACTATTGAGTAAAATAAATGATATTATTGTTATAAATAGTTATGGGTTATATGACTAATGTTATATATTATTTATGTAATTTAACTTAAGGTATTGTTTACAATTTATATTGTATTTAAAAACGATTATTTGTTTTTTTAACTGATACGTGATTTCATTCGCTTGGTTATAGTATCGTATTTTGAATTAGGAACTATGAAACGCATTAACTATTTTTTAATTTCTAATTCAGATAGTATATAACAAGAGTACATAAAGTTATATATAAGTTGAAATAACGAAAAATATATGTTTTTAAATGTAATTATCAACTATATCCATTAATATATTATGTATATTGACATTTAATCATGTATTTACATATGTATTACATGTACAATATAATTAAGTTATGATTTCTTCTTGTTTTCTTTTCTTTCATTATCTATATTAATTTGCTATTCTTTTCTATATCTATGTTATAAGATTTTCGATCAATTGCCAGTCATATTATATTATTAAGTAAATATTACGTTGGTGCTTATAACATTACGTGTGTAGGCTCAGAAAATAATAACTTGGTCAGGATCGAACTCAGGTCCCTAAGGTATGGGGGCTATCAGAAATAATATATTAAAAATTATTGAGATGTATCAAAAATAGATACTGTTAAAATTACAAAGCGTATGCGTCATATTTTAAATTATTAGTTAGTACAAATTTGTTATGTAGCTAATACATTATTATTATTTTAGTTGGGTCTAAGCTCATATTATATGCATTGAAAATTACAATGATTGACGATTGTTGCATTAATTAACTGCCGAAAGTCATAGCTTTGATATTACCTCAAGTTCGGCACTCATATAGGTATATATTATTAGGGAAATGACTATTAAAAATATTATATAAGGCTCTGGTGGTAACATAAAATAAACGTGCTAAATAATATTAGTAACAATTTCGTTTAACTCATACTCCAGTCAAAAATTTAGCTAAAAAAATAGCCTTTAATTCAATGGAATAGGGTTCACAATGTTTATATTTTCGACTGGAGTTTGTAAACACAGAAATATAAAGAATACTTTGTTTAAACAAGGAAACCCGTGTTAATGACACTGTCCATACTAACTGCCATTATAATTAAAATAAAAACTATTAATTATGAAATAAATGTGTCATTAATATTCAACTAACCAACTATTTAATGCGTTTGATAGACTGAAAGAACTAACACGATAAGGTGCTCCCTCACCGGGAGCATTCGCGTGAAATGTAACGTTACAGATTCGAGCATTACATCGGTGAAGGAGAACCGAGCATTACAATGCGCACCTTGTAATTTGTAATTATTACACGCGAATGCTCGTTAGTCAGGAAGGTATTATTGTAATGTAATGCTCAAAGACGAATCTGTAACGTTACATTACACGCGAATGCTCCCGGTGAAGGAGCACCTTTATAATTATAATTATTATTTTAAGCTTAATGTTATAGTTTGAGATTAGATCAAATGTTTGTTTGTTCATTGTATCATTAAATTATGTCATGTGTTTACATAAATACACTGTTACATACTTCATTAAGAATAAGTAGAATTTTGTATAGACCTTTTACTTTTGGTCTTTGAACTAAGGTATATGCGACAGATCATTCTAGACCTCTTTAATTTCACGTTCCTATTATCCTTTAAGAATTCTGGGATAAAACGTATCCCTTACTATGCCATATTAAGTCATAAAATTTGTGTTGTTATAACCACAGACCACTTAAGAGATACTAACGTGGTCATAATCAACTCTTTTTTGCATTTTTAATATTTATTAAAAATAGACTTATTAAATTTCTGTCGCATTCAAACTATACAAAATTCTACTTATTTCGCGATAAACTATGTTACGTTATATATTTTCCCATTAATGTTACATAATTATGATTGTGAAGTCGTTAACAATAATTTTTTTAACTAATATTGTATATTAAATGTATGTATGTCGTTATATATGTATGTACAGGGGTGTTATCCCAAAATATAGTGCTACCAACATTTCTATTATGGTGGCCAAAATTGGAACTAGTACTGTTAATTTTACTGTAATGTCCTTGTTTGACAATAAACTGACAACCAAAAGATGCGATTACAGCGACGCTGTCACCGGAACAGATGTTTGGGCAGTATACAGTGTCGCAATATTTTCTGTTCCGGTGACAGCGTCGCTGTAATCGCATGTTTTGGTTGTCAGTTTATTGAAAATGTATCCAAATGACATTATAGTCAAAATGACAATAGGAGTTCCAATTTTGGCCGCCGGCACAGAAAGATTGTGGCTCTATACTTGTGTTCATAACCAAAACCAAATATCATTGACATTAGCAGAACAACGTGAATTATGTCCATCCAGTACCGTATTTGTTAATTGCTATTTATTAAGTAAAGATTTTTTCTTTTTATTTGCTTTTTTATTTATTTACTACGCCTTGACTTGATTGATGGTTGAATGCGTATAACAGCTTTAATTAGTAGTATGTAGTTTTATGTTGTAATCTATGGAGTGAAGAAGGAAGGAGCATATCTTTGTGTACACAAAATATCGAATATCATTAAAATGTAGTATTTATGAGGTCTAATTAAAATCGCCGTTAAAACATCAAATAATTTATATGTAATTCTGTCCCCAGTACATTTCATTTCAGTATACTTACTAATGCCATTGGCAACATAACTTTATTATGATGGTTGTAAATCATTAAAGTGGCTCTACATTAGTACCGTGAAGCTTCGTGATCGTAAACATTCGTGTGAAGATTGTTAACGTATGAAGACTTACCCTCACAACGCGAATTTACGGCGCGAATTCACTGCACTAATGTAGAGTAGAACCGCCCATAAGATGGTTTAATCCCAACCGCCGTAACCTGAAACTTCTTCAAACGCAAGTTCGGTTTTAGGATGGCGGTTAGGAATAAATCTGAACTATTTTTTATGCCCAACTGTCCACCGAGGGGGCGGTTGGGCCTAGAATTTTTTTGGAGTTGCAACCGCCACACTGAGGGGGCGGTTGGGAATAAACCCATAAGATTATACTCCTCCTTTCTCTCCATGATTATTAGATAAATAGTACTTATAGTAATATAACGATGCGCGCGTTAGTGCTTCAGATGATACCCTGGTGCCTTACCCATCTTCCATTGGTTTTCATTAGTTCTAAGTAATGCAGTTTTATTTGCATGTGATTTTGTGCGCTGTGTCGTTATATATAAGGTCGATAATCGTATGAACTAGCGTAGGTAGCGGTTAAGATATTAGGATACGTAAATTGACTAAATTAGAGACAAAAAGTAACTATTATAGGTAAGATACGATGCAATAAAGTTTATATATATGCATTAATATAATATATTACATAGAGGCGAACCGCCCTTTTCTCTCTTAATACATTTAAAAAAGGAATTGTTTAGCAAAGAAAAAATATATGCCCAAAATAAAAATATACTTAACATTATTTATCAATCAGTACTGAAATGAAATATATGTATAGTAAATACACGACAATAACAATGCCATATTGAATTTATATAACAGGATACATATAATAGATTTTTATCTCGCTATAAATGGCATACATTTAATTCATCGCCATTTTAGAAGAATATTTTCTACTATATTTTGGTGATACCATTTTTTTAATATGCAGTATAGTAATGACTATAATTTGAATCATAATCAAATCAAAATTATTTTATATACTTAGATTGCTATTACTTAATATAAAGAAGAGATTATTTGTTGCTATAGAAAAATGGCGATGAATCAAATGAATAAGCTATATTTTTTCTAATCACTTCCAAACTTTTATGCAATATTAGTGGATCATATTCAAATATGCAATCAAATATAATAAAATATTCCTTCAATATGCTAAGAATCTAGAAGAAAACTTACTTCTCAGGCTCTAGACAGACGGACTGCAATTCAACTGCAAATTGCAGTTCAGGTGCAGTTTGAATGCAGTTGACAGTATATTGAGTCGTGTCAACTGCATTGAAACAGCACCTGAAATGCAATTTGCGGTTGATTTGCAGTTCGTCTGTCTAGCTACAGCCTTAACCGTTGTGTTAAAGCGATTTTACCACCTGCTAAGTTCAAACGGAATTTTCGAATTTTAACTAAACTGAGGGTATTTATATTAGTTAGAAACTTTATTCAGCACTATTTCCTTCTAATCTGTAGTATATATTACCTATTTATAACCTTTATACTGATTATGTTATACGGGTTATACGAACGTACCGAATTTGGTCGAATCCGTCGACTAGTTTCAGCCACATACGGTGGCCTTCATCAGGAGGATGACTGAGATGCGAGAGCGACAGTGTCTTATCCCGCACTAAACTGAATTGGTACGTACAAATAACCTGTATAAAATAATTAAAATATTTCTTACCTAAATCTACTTTTAAACTATTTGCTAATTCACAAACGTACCTTAAAGCACTCCTCTTTAGTCGAAGGCTGTGAGATAAAGCTTTAACCTTCCCATTGTAGATATCATAATGGACACCTTTTAGTTTTTAATCACATATAAAATTAAGTTTATGTTAATTTAAATATATGTATTAAGGTGCGTCTATACATGAAATATAATATAGTTCTTTAACATGTTTTATAAGGTTCTACCTACACAGACGGACACTATTTCAACTGCAATCCAACCGCAAATTGCAGTTCAGGTGCAGTTGACAGTGCAGTACGTCTGTCTAGAGCCTTATGTAGAAGTGTTATATAACATAAGTTTTATAATATGTTACATAATATAGACGAACTTTGAGAATTTTTATCTTGAATATAAGGCTGGTTTTATTGAGTTTGGTTTTAATAGAAGTTATCCATATCAGTTGATCGATTATTAGAACCTTCTTTAGTTTAATAAAAAAGTAAAAAAACATGGCCACGAAATATTTCATTAATTATTATAACTACGATAAAGTCATTAGATATTATTAAGTACAAAGCAAATAAAAAATACCTTACATTTTATATATAAACCTAGATTTTTAACTTACATAAATATAATATAAAAATAGTGTTCATAAATATCCTTGTATATAATGCGTTTATACAGTATTTGTATTATAAATATACATAATATGAAAAAACCTTAATATTAGTAATATATGAACGTTGCACGTTTTTCATACTTTACGCGTTACATAAATACTTATGAAAATATTACTTGCTTAGACAATGTTAAACTTACGTAAATTCAATTATTAATTCAACTTATTAAATTCACAGTAAAAGTAACTTTGATTTAAAACGTTATAGATAACACTTGATTTTCAATAGTACTCCATATTATATTTTTAGGTTTCCCATACAAAACAGCGAATTCACATCGCATCGCAAATATTTGCGAATTTGCACTTAGAACCTTTTATGCGATTCTGCATCGTATCACATCGCATCGTGGTTTCGTGTGGGATGGTAGCCTTTTTTTAATATTTTGTAGTAGTGTTACCGCTAAAGGAAAAAACTACTAAATTAAAAGTAAATAAAAAAGTCCTGAGATTTGCTGTGAAGTTACCTAACACCTTACATAATGTCTTATTTTCTTGATCTAAAATAGAATACCAAGTTTGTCTTATCTTTCAAATATTTCATAAAAAATAATTGGTATAAGTGCCTACTCCATTCATAACATAACCATCACAAATGTCTAACGCTTTCACAAAATATAGAAGAATAATATCTAGCCGACAACGTAAACTTGTTTTGAGTAATAGTTATTTATGGTACAAGCGAGGTAAGTGGTGATTACTTCCGAGGCGCTATTGAGGCCCGAGCCGTCGGGCGAGGGTCTGAAGGTAGCCGAGGATAGTAATCATCAATACTCGCGTGTACCATACAACGTTTTTCAACACATTTGCGAAGAAATTATCATTTTTCGCTAATAAATAAACAGTTTTTCTATTCGCGCGCATCCAACACAATAATGGTGATCGGCCATAGATTAAAAGAATATACTTATTAAATAAAAATCGAATGAATTAATGAATGGAATCGACCATAGACCTACCAAAAGTAAGGCAACATAGTTGAAGTTTGTTTTTAAAATGTATGGACACGATTTTTTTTGGTATCGAAACTTTTTTAAAACTAAACAATTTAAAAAAAAAACTATGACTCACTAGTGAATCAAGCGTGTCATTATTCAACTGTTTTTGCACAAATAAGAGCCCCTTTATGAGCAAGTGTGTTGAAATAGTTATTTATGGTACAAGCGAGGTAAGTTGGTGATTACTTCCGAGGCGCTATTGAGGCCCGAGCCGTCAGGCGAGGGTCTGAAGATAGCCGAGGATAGTAATCATCAATACACGCGTGTACCATACAACGTTTTTCAACACATTTGCGAAGAAATTATCATTTTTCGCTAATAAATAAACAGTTTTTCTATTCGCGCGCATCCAACACAACAATGGTGATCGGCCAAAGATTAAAAGAATATACTTATTAAAAAAAATCGAATGAATGAATGAATGGAATCGACCATAGACCTACCAAAAGTAAGGCAACATTAGTTGAAGTTTGTTTTTAAAATGTATGGACACTATTTTTTTTGGTATCGAAACTTTTTTTAAACTAAACAATTTAAAAAAAAATCTTTAACTCACTAGTGAATCAAGCGTGTCATTATACAACTGTTTTTGCACAAATAAGAGCCCTTTTATGAGCAAGTGTGTTGAAATAGTTATTTATGGTACAAGCGAGGTAAGTTGGTGATTACTTCCGAGGCGCTATTGAGGCCCGAGCCGTCAGGCGAGGGTCTGAAGTTAGCCGAGGATAGTAATCATCAATACTCGCGTGTACCATACAACGTTTTTCAACACATTTGCGAAGAAATTATCATTTTTCGCTAATAAATAAACAGTTTTTCTATTCGCGCGCATTCAACACAACAATGATGATCGGCCAAAGACTAAAAGAATATACTTATTAAAAAAAAAAACGAATGAATGAATGAATGGAATCGACCATAGACCTACCAAAAGTAAGGAAACATAGTTGAAGTTTGTTTTTAAAATGTATGGACACAATTTTTTTGGTATCGAAACTTTTTTAAAATGAAAGCAATTTAAAAAAACAATCTATGACTCACTTGTGAATCAAGCGTGTCATTATTCAACTGTTTTTGCACAAATAAGAGGCCCTTTATGAGCAAGTGTGTTGAAAAAATATTTATTTATATTATGAGGGGTGTCGGGCTGGACCTTTCCATACAAACGTATCCGTGTTTCCTCTCTGGATGCATCTAGAGCAAATTTTCTTTTTTCATAAAGTGTGGACCTGCCATTGGTCATATAAAGGGGCTCTTATTTGTGCAAAAACAGTTGAATAATGACACGTTTTATTCACTAGTGAGTTATAGTTTTTTTAAATTGCTTTGTTATAAAAAGGTTTCGATACCAAAAAAAATTGACTCCATACATTTTGAAAACAAACTTCAACTATATTGCCTTACTTTTGGTAGGTCTATGATCGATTCCATTCATTCATTCATTCGATTTTTTTAATAAGTATTTTCTTTTAGTCTTTGGCCGATCACCATTGTTGTGTTGGATGCGCGCGAATAGAATAACTGTTTATTTATTAGCGAAAAATGATATTTTATTATTAATTTCTTCGCAAGTGTGTGAAAAAACGTTGTATGGTACACGCGTGTATTGAAAACCACTATCCTCGGCTATCTTCAGACCCTCGCCTCACGGCTCGGGCCTCAATAGCGCCTCGGAAGTATTCATCAACTTTACTCGCTTGTACCATAAATAACTATTCTATATCTTTTGCTCTAGATGCATTATCCAGAGAGGAAACACGGGATGACGTTTGTATGAATAGTTCCAGCTCGACTATCTTCTAAAAAATATGTACTTATTTGTATGTATGTACCTGCAAGTATAGTTGTATATACAAATATATGAATTATTTAATATTTATATCTACCTCTTACTTATATAACTTTGTCTGTACTTAGATACCTTATTAGAATTATATTTATGTACACACTTTCACAAACCATATTTGTCTTCTTGTATTAAAATTAGGAGCTAGACAATAATTTTGTTGAACAATTGTCTTCAAATTAATTCTGGAGTTAATTTTCATTTGATCGATTATTAAGTTTATTCTTTTTAATTCTATCTTATTCGGTAGGTACCTTTTTTGCTTAGATAATCTATCCAGAGAGAATCCTGGTCGTGATCCTTATTCTATGCTTTTTTGTTTACCGTTTTTTGTTTTTTATGCAGTAATTTTTTTAACTGTCATGGTTTTACTCGTAATAACACAATTTTGTCTATAAGTATATTCTAATTTTAAATTGAGGACATGGAGTATAGAATTTTAGTTTAATGTTAAGAAAATGTGTTCAAAAATAGAATAGGGTGTTAGATAGTTTTTTTTTAATTTTTAATCGTAAGTATACCATAGCATGAATGTTACAGAATATTTTTAAGTTTTTTAAATCATTTATTGTTGCCATTTAAACAATTGTTGGACAAAATTGAGGTCATTAATATGAATAATAAACACGTGTGACAATAATAGAACCTTATGAACGTTTATAACAGTATTTTTCCATTTTTCCACAATTAATATTGTAACAAACACTTTCACTAATCACATGAATGTATCCAAGTTAATAAATGACATGAAAATTATGATATTGGTTGTTTAACAATTTAATTAGTACCTACTTACTTAATATACAGTTTCATATCTCCTATAATCCTAGATCCTACGGACGTAAAGTAAATTAGTAAGCACGTAATATAAAATACAGTTTCATAATCTATATCTATACTTAAAGCTGAAGAGTTTGTTTGGTTGAACGCGCTAATCTCAATAACTATAGTCCGATTTGAAAAAATATTTCGGTGTTAGATAGCCCATTTATCGAGGACGGCTATAGGCTATATTTTATTCCCGTATTCCCACAGGAACGGGAACTGCGCCAGTAAAACCGCGGGTCGCTGCTAGCTAGTTCATTATAAACGTGAACCACACAATCTGTCTAAAATGTCAGTAGTCAGCAGCAGCGAGTACATTTTAGGCTTAAAAGATTTCCCATAGAGCGCGTGATTAAGGGCCTATTTCACGATCTTCAAGTAAACGTACTCACCAAGTAATGTTTGTTTTGTCTCTTTCTTACTTTATATCAAGTGACAAAGACTAAACATGTGAGTAGCTACTCGGAACGCTACTTGAAGATGGTGAAATAGGCCCAAAGGATGATGTTCTAGATGTAAGTAAGTACTTAATAAGTACTTACATCTAGAATCTTACTTATCTAGTAAATTCGTCTTGCAGGTAAGGGTCTTTTGAACCGATTGACATTTTAAAAAACCATTTAAAACCATTTTTTTTATGATTCATCCATCAACTATTTATTTGAGTGTAACCGTTATATTATAGCTATTGAATTGTCTGCGCATCTTCACGTGTGTGCTATATTATGCCAGTGAAAGCCACTACCTAGCACCAGCTAATCCTTAAGAGAAATGTGTCGAAAGTGTAAGGGATTTTGTAGCTTACATTAGCTCATGTGATGCATATTAATGATGTTTATAGTTAACGCTATTGTTTTGTGTGTACAGGTGCTTAATTAGGGTATGTAATTATATTATGATGTGGGGATTAAGTTTGAGTGTCTGTGTTGAGCGCTTTTCTTTTGTTAAAAGAAAGTTTGTATACATTTTCTAGAGCAATAGAAATAGTTGCGTAACATTTTGGGCACGTACATATATGTACTCTACTTATTAAATTGTTTTGTTAATTAATTCGGAATTTGAGCAATGTTTTCTAATTTCCAATTGGTATATGGGTTTTTCTGAAGATCAGGTAGCATTAGTATATTGGTAACTATTTAAAAATCTCATCAAGTCCATATTTTAAAGTTACTCTTACAGGAAATAATACTTTAAAATAAGTTTTTTTTTTATTATTATTAAAAGGAAAACAAAACATCAACAACTAAAAACAACATTCTTTATTCGTGTTCAATAAATAAAAATAAATAAGTCGTCTAAATAACTAGCTTAGGCACTAGCCGTTCGTTTGTGCTATGTACAAGTTATCATAATGAGGTAAGTTATTGTGAGGTGGACGATGAGGGAGAAATTGAGGCTACGCTGGAGTAAGAAGGAGATTGGTCTGAAGCAGCGGACGAAGATCCTTCGCTTGGATAATACGCGCTATAAGCCAACTGTGATGGGTCCCATACCCTAGCATAAGGACCAGAGCTTGAGGGCTCCCATTGTGGGGCGTATGAGTCTTGAGGCGCTGCGGGCGTGGATGGAGGACCGTACTGGTTGGCTGGTGGGCCGTATTGAGGAGCAGGAGACGCGTCTGGCATCATCATTGGCATCGCTGGAATAGAAGATATTGGAATCGATATAGATATTTTTTTATTTGATTATTTTGAATTGTGTAGAGTTGGCAGTGACACTGCCTGGTGTGCAAAGGTAACGGGTTCCATTCACGCTCACGATAAATATTTGTGTGCGTATGCCTGTTTTTATAGTTATGTTTCCTGGTGTTTCCTCTTTATTGTTTGTCTAAAAATAGAAGTTAATTATTTGTATATAGAAAGTTTACTAACCTGATTTCTTCATCAAAAGATTGTAAATAAGGAATCCAAGTACGAGGGTGATGGCCAGTTTGCTGAGGATCAGAGCCTTGATGGCCTTGATACCGATGATGGAGACCAGGATGGGCATCAACGCCTTCATCTTGAGCTTCAGGAGTAACAGCACTGGGAGGAGCAGCTTCTTCTTCAAGATGCCACGAGCTGAAATATTAATTAAGGTTATTTCTCTGATTTTTACTTTAATATTCTTTATATTTGCAATCTTACCTTCACCATTTTCGCTTTCATTTTCCGGAAAATCTACATCTAATCCTCTATCAGCTCTGTAAGATACTTCAGCTCCTTGAAACATGAATTCAGGAAGCTGGATTCTGAAGCCTTCTGTGTTGATTACTCTTCCAACACGTTCGAAGATAACTTTATCAATGTTTTTCTCGTCAAGAGCCCTTGCGGATTCGGATGTGACTCCCAGCTTCGTATCCAAGAATGAGAGAACTTTCACTTTGAGGCATGATGTGGGCGAAGCAGCCTCGAAACAGTCACTAACAACACTATCCAGCAAATCATCACTTGTCCTTAGTCTGGCAGTTTCAATTTCATTGTCCTTTATAGCGTAACCGCGCACTAGGGCTACCGAAGCCAGGAGGAGGCACAAACACTTCATTTTCATTAAATCACTGTGTCATTAGATTTGATTAATTAAACGTACGAAGCGGTCGGTTAATGGAGCAACAATGATTTAATTTTTCAATGGGCTTGGTATTTATACGTGATCCTTTGGGCGGCAAGGCACGCGGCGCATGCGCGTGCGTCGCATCCGAATAGCTTTCATACTTGGCAAACTATTTTCATTTGAAAGTCCTGTTGTGAGAGTCAGTATATTTCGGGACTAAAATATTGTTATTCATATTTTTTATGATCGGATTTTATATTATTAAAACAGGCTGAAAAACTAAGTACCAATTTTAAAGAAGCCTTTTAAATTTAACGATTAAATAATTAATAAAATGTCTTAATACACTTACAAGATTATTACCGTTGTTTTTTGAATAAAAAATTGCTTTGAGAGAAATTGATTAAAATAATGTGAAATTAAAAAATAAATTGACGGTCCCAAGGGAAGAGTGATCATGATCTTGATCCCGGAATGCCTGTTAGAAAGTTGTGGGTTACATTCCGAGAAGAATAAGAGTGTTACCATAAAATAGGTATAACATAATTAAACATAAGTAAAAATAATATTATACTTGAAGCTGTAGAGTTTGATTAATTGGTTGATCGCTACAAAAACATCACGATACCTATAGGTAATTAGTTGTAATTAACGTGAGTAACACCGCAGGGTACAGTTAGCTTACAATAAAGTCTAAACACTAAAATCTTTATAACATAACATAACATAACATATAATAATCATTCACTACATCATCTCATTATAATAACTGACCTCTAACTAAGTTCGAAACTTGTATCTAGGGTATCAGACTCTACGCAAACACTCATTCACACACACACCCAGACCGAGACAAACATTGGTGGTTCACACAAATATTCACCCCGCACGGGAATGGAACCCGCAACCTTACGGATGGCAGTCCGGCATGGTGACTACACTGCCATTGTGGTCGTCTTTATAGTCATATTAGGAACTAGACACATTTATTCAGCTCCATTCAGCGTTTGTCCATACAAAACAACGATTTTGTATGGAACCGCGTACGCACGTATACGCATCCATACAGCTGAATCGTCTCCATACAAAATCTTTGTTGGACAAACGCTGAATGGATCTGAATAAATGCGTCTAGTCCCTTAATTTTAAAAAAATCCACCGCCTATTTCCTCCACGGAATACTGCTTTTATCTCTATCCTACTGATAGATGTTCAAACGATAATGTTTGTATGGATGTGTGTCATTAATTTTGATGTTTGGTACAGATAGATAGACCATAAGAAACTTTTTATCTCTTTTCTACGAGATTTGCATAAAAGTAGGAGTAGGTAGGTAACGATAAAACTAAATAGAAAACTTAGCTATTTAATATCTCTCTGCTTGTGTATTATTAGGATATTTTCTTTATCATATCCTTTATGGTTAGGGTGTGTGGTAGTCCGTAGGTACTTATTAAATGTTTTTCTATTCTATTCTATTCATTATGTTACTTGTGTGTAATAATAGATTCAAAGCCTAGCCATATTTGCCAAAAATGTTACAAAAACTTTACAATGATTACGTAAATTCGTCTAGAAAGTGAGACATGGCATGTTTTAGCAAGTTTGCGAGTTCCATTGTATCTACATTATGCAATAAGGGTTGTTTGAATTATGAATGCGGCGCGCGCGCAGTTTTGCATGCGCTTGCGATGGTAAGGCTATGTCCGGATTGTGAAATGCTATTTCACTTCCGTTGCTATTAGTTAAGATTGATATGGGGTAGTTAATGTGTGTAATTAGTTGTGAATTATGACTCTTATTTTTGAATAATTAAATAAAAATTGACTATGAATAATACATACTGAATATATGTATATGGATCAAATAACCTCATCAAAATTGGTGTAACCCATTCGTTGACTAAAGTAACTTGCACGTAGTCAACGACAAATTTTTAGTAATTTAAAATTAATGCTTAACTTTTCACCGAGATATTTTTAATTTTAGTGATTTAACAATAAAAATATAATAATTTGTTAAGTAAGTACTTATATAAAACAAAGTCAATAAACAAGTCATCCTAAATTATTCAAAAAGCTCATTATAATACAATAAAGTAAAAAAACAATCGTGACTGAACTACATTACTTACACACTTTACAAATTCGAGTAAAAATGTGTCCACTATATTAGGTAACACATACCACATAACAAAGTGCTTGCACTATCTCATTCGTGATATAAATACTAACAATCCACCCAAAATACTGTCCAAACCTCTTCTTTAATACAAATCGACAAATTAACCTTTGCGCATGCTTAAACAGACAAAGATAGAATATAAACCTTAGATCTTTGTAATACGGTTCATGAAATTGTTGTTTAGTATGATTTGTCTAATGCGTTTGAGTCGGTAGCACAGATTACTAAATAGTTACTACGTCGGTAGTTCATATTATGAGCCTTAAAATCAATAGTTATGGTTATGAATCGGTGCTAATGTAGTTCTTGTAGGTTAGGAGGGTAGGAATAGTGTGCCAAGTGCCCGTAAGCCGTATCCTGAGAGCTGTATTGAATGTCAATGAGGAGTACCTCAGGGAACGATTTTGGGCCCTTTAAGTTATTTGCGGAATTTGTACTCACATTTCCAGCAAGCACATTTTAGTTTTAACTAACCTATTTTATACAAATACAACTTTTTTGTTATTGTTTTTACTGCTATTGAATGATATACGCGATAAGAAGAGATTTTGAGAAAAATATAGATACTTACTTACTTTTTAAGCATCTAAAGTAGTTTATAGTAGTAGGGGTCGGTATACTAAACCGACCCCAATTAAACATGGAATAATGATTGAAAGAAGTATTTTCGGTTTTGTGAATAATCGTAACCGACCCCAATTAAACATGGAATAATGATTGGAAGAAGTATTTTCGGTTTTGTGAAAAGCACATGCACCAATGTACAGTAAATAATTAATATAGCGTATTTTTTCAGTTAATCAGTTTATTACTTGATTTATGATATGGTATAATTCTTTTGGTTTAGTTATGTTTAGACATTTTTGCTTTACCTTTAATGCACATACCTTACATCTAAAAACACCAAGTAAGGGGGTTAGATGAAAATTTTATTCACCAAGTGTTTGTGTATGTAACGCCAAATACTTTTTCTCAGATTTGAAGTAATATGTATAGTAATTAAAATTTTTATATCCGCCTTCTCACCCACGACATCTCAAAAGCATGAATTAATAATAATAATAAATTAATATAAAATGCCTTCATCAAAAATATCCTTCTGAAAGCTGTAAAACTGTATGACTGCACTTATCTCCTTAGAAGGCCTGTAATATTTTCTATGCAACCTTTATAATATCCATTTTCCATGTCTTCAGAAACATTTTCCCTAACAAACACCATTCTGCCAAGCAAAGCCGTGCCACTCTCACAGCTTACTATTCAATCAATAAATCATTGATTTACTATCTACATTAAATGTTAATGCGTCTTCAATACAAACAACCTACATTACATTTATCCGTTCAACATTTATAACATTGTTGTGTACTTAACATTCTCAGTTCGTCCGCATAGAAAGCGCCTCGCTACTTGATCGGAATTACATTATTAACACCTTCGTTAGATATAAAATTTTCACTTCCCTTCTTATTAGAAAGTGGTGTTAGTCCTGTACCTAATCTATTTACCTAAATATTTATTGTAATTGATTTGTCATTGCTTAAATATTTGGTTGTGACACTTTCAGTTTTTATTTTAGGAAAATCTGTTGCATTGTTTTTGTTTGTAGTATTTGTAATATGATATGTAGGTACTTGGTTGATAACATTTTTATTATCAATGGTTAAAATAATAGTTTTTGTTTTATTTTCTTCATTAATATAATTGATATTAAAAAGTGTGTGAATACTGTTTCTTTATTTGGATTGGATTGTACTTTATTACTATCTGTATATCAGTAATATAATCTTGAGTAAAATAGTTGAGGAATATCAGAATCTTGTTTCAATTAGCAATAAAAATAATAAACACATATTTTTATCATTGATTTATTATTAAATAAAAAATAAATAACATCAGTCACACATCACAATCACACGATCTCTCGAGCTTACTTTATTTTAATAAATAAGTTGTATTATATTATAGGTATTTACACGTTAGCAGATTCTGTGTGAATCTGTTTTTTTGGTCTGTTCATTATCGTCTGTTAGACAGGACATTCGTTTAGTGTTGTTTCGTTGGGAACTTTTATGAGTATGGTTTAGTGGTAAGCGTTGTAGGCGAGTTCTTGGGCCAGCTCTTGGGGTTCAGCGTCTCGTCGGCGGCGGGTGGCGGCATAGGCAGCGTCCCAGGGGCCGTGAGCGGAGATCTGGGGGTGCGAGTTGTCCGCCGCGATCTGGGTAAACTACAACGTTACACACATCGACAATAAAACAACAATGTTAGTCCACAAACGAAACATAATGTTATGTGCTTTCTCCAATGTGCTAAAGATTGTGCGAGACTTTAGTTCAGTGCAGGAAGTAACATAAATAGGTTAAATTAAAGATAGCTCACCTTTTTGCAAAGTTGGAAGATGGCCAAGGCCACGGAGACCACGAAGGAGAAGAAAGACAGCTGCAGAGCGTTCCAGGCCTTCAGACCGAGGACTCCGATAGCGAGAGGAATGAGGGTCATGGCCTTGAGGAGCACGAAGACCAGGATGGGGACGATTATCTTCTTGAGCTTGGCTTTGCGGGCCTCACCGACGGAGCGAGCGCCTTCCTTGTTGAACTTGATGTTTAGGGACAGCTCGTCATTGTCAAGGTTTCTAGGGCTGACTGTGACCTTGGTGTCGGCAATCGGGAGCTGGAAGGTCACGTCGTGGGATTGGATGTAGTTCTCGATGCTGTCGAAGAAGTCACCACTGGAGCGGCCACTGACTTCGTTACCGGCACCGTTCTTGGTCACTTCCACAGCTTCGGAGATCTGAATAATAAAGTAAACAAATTAAATGCAAATCGATCAACAATAATTGTTATGTTTAATTAAAGTTGATTTGTATTTTTACCTGGAATGTGTCCTTTTTGAAAATGGTGTCCAACAAAGACATGACCTTGTACTTGATGCACGCGGCAGGGTCAGAGCCTTCCACGCAGCCGGACCTCATCTCCTCGACCATGCCGTCCATGGGGGTGCCCTTCCAGAATGCCGCCTTAGCGGGCTGGGCCACTGCGCTCCCAAACAGGGCGAGGGCGAACAAACAAACCACTTTACTGGACACCATTTTGTTTGTGTGTTGACCGAATGATGGCTGAATGAATTGTGATAGTTCAGAGAAGGACTCCGGCGTTTTTATACAGCTATTTCAAATTCAGCACGTGGACTACGGTTCCGGTACGCATTGTCTTTCATCGTACGAGACAGCTGTTGTACATACGACTTTCTGCCATTAAACAGGCTCGCATGTAAGGGAAAGCTATTTGATACGAATCCTTCTCAACGCTCCGGATTAAAGAAAGGCTTAAGTCCAAACGACGTGTTCTTCACTTAAACCGTTTTAGATTCTAGTTTAAGATGAGCATTTTCTGTTGTTTGTGACACCGTTCCCTGATTCAGAGAGCCGTGATCCAGTTTTTGTTCTTTTCTAGCGTATGGAGATGTGGGTTGGTGTGACAGAGAGGTAGTATAGTGTGAAAGATCAGGGTGCTTCGTATGGGTATCAGACGCCGGGCAGGTGACGTTTAGCATACCTAATCGCATCTAAGTTGATATCATTGAACTTGTCATTCAGGAGATAATCGTTTACAATTTCTAAGGTCAAGATACAATCGTTTTCGTTTCACCCTGCTAGGTATTCCAAAGGTTACGAATTCGATTCCCGCTTAAGACAAACATTTGTGTATGATATGTAGATTTTTCTAGGTTTACGCCTGGGTATATCTATCTATTCTACAATGGAAATAGGGCATAAGCTTGGTGATGTGAAATTAATATGTGTCGGGTATTTTTTTATAGAAGTATTTTACAATATTTCATGACATGCATTGTTTGACGTTCTAATTAAGTTCCATCATCAGGCGAGACGTGAGAGAGACGGTGGTCACTATGTATTTTCCCCATTGGGAAGTCAGTATATAAAATGCATTTTTATTGATTTGAATTTATGCTAAGTTCCATGATTATGGTTAGCAATAACGTTGATACGTGTAAGCGAACGAGATACCCCGCCGTTTGGGTGAGATTCTTCTGCTCTGTGAATTTAAAACCCGAACCGATTAAATTGTCCCTAATATGAGGCCATCCAAAAACCCCAAGTAGCACAAATTCCTTATAATCTAACGGGCGATATCCTATTATTATTGATCCGGCACCCGCCATACTTACCGAATACTAATAAGATGACCATTTTGGTGAGCCCACATAGTTCCGCCATGGGTGAAAGTGATTACAATTGACTTCAATTATTATAATAATGAGGTTTGAATATTAAATGTTACCCTACGTTTGATGCAGAGTTTCTTATTGCAAAGTCCTGGTTAGTCTGAACGTAAGTACCTAGTTAGTTAACATATAATCATAATCATTCACTACATCATCTCATTATAGTAACTGACCGCTAACGAAACTTGTATCTAGGGTATCAGAAACTACGCACACACTCATTCACACACACATCCAGACCGAGACAAACATTTGTGGTTCACACAAATATTCACCCCGCACGGGAATCGAACCCGCAACCTTACGGATGGTAGTCCGGCATGGTGACCACTCTGCCATCGAGGTCGTCAAAAGTTAGGCAAGTTAAGCGAATAAGGTGATAAATCAATTTCGATATAATTAGGTACCTAACACATAAGAGAATAAAAAAAAGTAATTTCATACACTTATGTACTATGATAATACTTCTATATTTATTTATTTATTTAGTTAGACACTTCAACAATATCTTCACTTATAAAACTAATAATAAAACTTATTCTATGTAACATTCCCAGGTGAGATATCTTTACAGAAGTGTACATTCTTCTCTTCAAAAAAAAAAAATATTCTCAAATATTCAAATTCTTTAAAGCTGTTGAAAATTTGAAATTGATACTCATATATTGCAATACATAGTTTTAAAATGTGTGTCTTAAAGACATTCTGTCGACATGTTTCTTATCAAATACCTAAGTAAATTTAAATTTTAAATGCCGATTAAAATTTTTATTTGGCTATCTTTGCCGTTTAGGTAAAAACATGTTGCATATGTTTAGTCAGTTAACAATAAAACTGAATTTAAACCGGTTGGCAAACTAATAGAATTAAAATTGTTTAGCTCTTGTCTTTAAAGCATTGGAACTTCTGTTAAAATTACGTACTTGTAACTTTGTATATTAGCTTAGTGTGTGAAATTAAGGGCCTATTTCGCCAACTTCAAGTAACGTTCCGAGTAGTTACTCACATGTTTTGTCTTTGTCACTTGATATAAAGTAAGAAAGAGACAAAACTAACTTTACTTGAAGATCGTGAAATAGGCCCTAAGTGTACAAATTTGTATTATAATTTAATATTATTTCGAAACTATACTTATTTGTAAAAATTGTGAGTTAAAAAACTATAAATTCAGTTCACGAACGTTTAAAAAGTGTTAATACAATTAAAATTCTCTACAAAGTAGCAGTAACTGCAAAGTTTCTAATTTCACACATTCCCGTTACAATTAAATCATTAGATTATTTAACTTTACTGTCACAATTCACTCATAAAAATTAACATATTGATTACAATGCAAACTGCAATCGAGCCCACGCTTCAACTAATAAGAATTCATAAGCACGCCTAGGAAGCGCTATCGGACCAAAAGTAAGGTGCGAAGCCCACACTTGGCAAACAGAGGCCACCCGTACAATATATTATAACACAAAACTTAGTTCTATAACCGACGCCTCACAGTGCACATCTAACGAGAAAATATTTAGTTCAGTGACCCAAAAATTAATGTAAACGAAACTGACCTTAATAATGTCTAAATTAAGTGTTACAAACTTCACAAAACGCACCGGCAGTCCGTTCCAAAGTAAACAGGAAGAAATTAAAATAGTACACGAAGAAGTGCTACAGAAATCTCCATTTGAAAAGCAGAAAGAAAAGCAGTATGAACTACAACAGAAAGTGAATAAGAAAACAGCTGAATATCAATCGAATAAACCAAGCTCTGGAGTTTTCACTGAAGTAGTCACACACGGTGCGTTTACATCCAAAAATGCGCCTAAAGATAAGCCAGCTAAAGTTGAAAGTTCTCCAGCAAAGTCTAACGGTTCAAACGGAGTGAAGTCTTTGATGGGGTTTCCATCATCAGCTAACGATTTAGCGCTTGACGCTAAAACTGACCTTGAATCAGACCCAAACATATCTGCAGAAGTTAAAGAAAAGGTAATTCAAAAGCTTTTCGGTTTAGTATCAATGGTCCAACATGTCTACGAATCTAAAGTGAGAATAATGACAGACTACGAAAAGTTTAAAGACACACACATGAAGAATGAAATAAGAAGAGAGAAAGAACATTCGGAGCAGCTTTATAAATTAAACATGAATTTCCAGAACGAAGTTGTTCAAGCTATTCAGCGGCTGAAAAGTGAGCTAGATATTTCTAGAAATGTTTCTGAGAATGTTCAAGAATGTGATGATAAAGAGGATTCGGTTGATTTTAATACAAATGACGCACAAGAATTGAAATCCGGTGAGACTAGTGCAAAGAATGACGTAATATTGGAAACAGAGGCTACGGAACCAGATGCCGCCGAATGTAAACATGAATGAGTTAACTTAGATGATTAAGATTAAATAAATATGATATAAGTATGTTTTTGACCAGTTTTTTATTTTGTAGTCTTAGGTAATCCTATAAAATAAAATCAATTAGGGCAAAGATTTGGAAGAATAAGAATCATAGATAATAGACAGGTAGTAAGGGTTGCGGGTTCGATTTCCAAACATATCCCATAAATATTTGTGTTATATACTCGTAGTTATGTGTATGAATGAGTGTGTGAAGTTTTTGATACACTAGATTAGATATGGAGCGAATAGCAGTAGCAATAAATAACCGAATGTTTGGGTGTGTGTATGAATGAGTGTGCGTAGTTTCTGATACCCTAGATACAAGTTTCGAACTTAGTTAGGGGTCAGTTACTATAATGAGATGACGTAGTGAATGATTATGTTATGTTTGTAAGGATGGAAGGATGTTTGTTACATTTTCATGAAAAAACTACTAAGCTGATTCAGATGAAAATTAGTGCAGATATACCTTGATAACAGACACAAGAACTTTTTATCCCGAAATTACCACGGTATAAGAATTTACGCGTGTAAAACCACGAGGAACAGCTAGTAAGAATAATAGATACTTATCACAAATCGAAGCTATTAGGTATTTGTCGGTCAAGGTTATCCGGCAACAAGTGTAGTTCGTAGGAGTAGTGTGGGCTGTTAGGAATTTGGTCTAGGTGACGATATGTCAATAATGTATTTAAGTAGTTACTTAATTATATTTGTGCTAAATAACGGATGGCGGGTTCGATTCCCGTGTGAGGTCGATAATGGATGATCCCGAATGTTTATCTTGATTTCGGTGTGTGTATGAATGTGTGAGAAGTTTCTGATATCCTAGACACGGGTAATAAACTTAGGAGTCAGTAGCAGTAATAGTGATTGATATTTTATACTACTCCCATTTTTCCATATTGTTCATCCACAAAAATATTTGTGTAAGCCAGGCATCGAACCGTTTAACGTTTGACATAACAGAGGGTCACTCACTACTAACTATACCATCAATTCCGCAAATGCATGTATAAAAGTTCTCAACTTTATATTGACGTAATAATTTTGGAAGAAACAATCAGCAATAGTCGACCATAGTTCAATGAGATAAAGATGGTGCATCTTCATGACGTTTCAACCTCTGATTGGTCCACTGAACGGGGAAAACCAGTTACAAATCTACTACAAGTTTATTTATAAACATTTTGTTACATTCAATAGTATACATCTCATTTATACTGTGGTACTTGGTTGAGATAAGTTCAATAACTTGAGTGTAAATTGTTTGTTAGTAAATACAAAATCAAAGAAGTTTGGGTCCCAAAGGAGTGCCTTGTGAATGTCGAAAAGTTTATAAAAGAAGTGTTAAAATGACTCATTAAACAAGTGAATAACTAAATATATGAATTGTTAAACTAATAAATATAATAAAATAAGAAAAGAACAAGCTTCATAGTAAGAATGTTCCGTATTTCTATAAATTCTTCGTGAATCTAACACCAATTCGATCGAAATTACATTATCAGAGGAATCAGCAAGAATCTATTTGAATTCAATTCGGGTAAGTACAGAATTTGATCGTTTTATTTACTTAAGCAGTTGATCCGTGATCACTGCCGGTATTATCTTGTATGATAAATACCAGTTCCTGTCATTTTTATCTGTTAAGTGGAATAATAGCATTGTTTATAATATGTGAACTTGTATAGAGTTTAATGACACGAATCTTCCTGAGTTAATGATCAAAGTTTATTTATTTAATACTTAATGTACAATAGCGTGTACAAAGGCGGACTTAATGTCTGATGGCATTTTCTGCCAGTCGACCTTAGGGTGATGCAGAGATAAAATGTGGTAAAGTTAACAGGAAAGTAGATTTGAAAATAGATAGAAATTAAATACCCACACATACAAATGTTTGTCTTGAGCTGCGATCGAATCCGAAACCTTTGGCATAGCAGGCAGGGGCACTACTTAATATGTACACCACTTTGATATATTAGTATATTTGGGAGTTTCGATGTTTTTACGCAAAAACTACTGAACCGATTTAGATGATGAAGAAAATTTGGTACAGAATGTTCCTTATAACAAGGAATAACACATAGGATACTGTTTACCCTGAAATTCCCACGGGATTGGGATTAACGAGGATAAAACGGCGGGGCGCAGTAAGTTATTTTATACGGGTAATTTTTACTTAGATTTTACCTTCAACTAGTTTTTGCCACATACGGTGGTCTTTATCAGAAGTCGCTGGCACTACACACGGTCTTTAAAAAAAATAACCTATTAAAATAAAAGTATTTTTGTAAACTAATCAGGTCTTATTTTAATTCCAGCATGGAGTCCAAATTGTTTACTTCCCTTTTCGGAATTTGGTTTCTAATAACATCAATTAATGGTGAACCTAATTGTACCACATATGGAGGGAAAGATATCATCTGTACGGCTAGTGACACCGAATATATACTAGCAAAAGGACTGGTATCAGGTAACAATGAAGTCACAGGAATAACTCTAAGAGATTGTCGTATTATAGACGTTGATTATGAAGCATTCGAAGGAGACAATAACCTAAAATACATTGATCTATCTAAAAATCAAATAAAGAATCTAAAACTAGGCGTTTTAGACGAAAATCTGGATGTAACATTTTTGAATTTATCTCATAATTTAATAAGAAGCTTTCCTTTAGGATTGTTTGATCAAAAACCTAATTTAGAAGTGCTGGATTTGAAAGGGAATAAGCTGAGGAATTTTGAACTTGGAGTCTTTGATCCTTTAACCAATTTGATCCACTTGGACTTGTCTAGTAATTCTATAGTTGGAGCTGATCTAACTCCTTACCTATTCGACAAAAGTCAGAAGATAAGATTCATAGATTTTTCTAGAAACAACATGGCTGGTGCTAACGAGAATTTGTTAAATAGTCTCACAGAGCTAGATTTTATAAACCTAGACAGATGCTCTCTAAAAGAAGTGCCAAATTTTGCTACAAAAAGTAATTTAAACACAATGAAACATCTCATGTTATCAACTAATAGAATAACGAAACTAACAGGTTCGAATCTCTTTTCAAGCTTAGACAATTTGGAAATACTGAACCTTGCTCATAATATGATTGAAAATATAGACGAAGAAGTATTTTATCCTTTGAAGAAGTTAAAAATGATTGTTTTAAGGAATAACAGATTGAAAGCGTTACCAGATAAGTTATTTTTAAGTTTACGAGCGTTAGGAAACATAGATTTAGCTAATAATGTCATAGAATATGTACCACTTAATACTTTCAGACAAACACCAGCTTTGAAGAATTTAAATTTAGCAAATAATAAGTTCACTTATTTAGAAGCTAACTTCTGTTTAGAACTAAGAAACGCTGGAGTAAAATTGAACAAATTCTATTTCAATGATAATCCCTGGCAATGTGCTTGTCTCAGAGAAGTTTTGGGTGAAACTTTAAATTATGATATTACTTACAATTTTTCTAAGTATAACGGTAAACGTCCTGTATGTGTAATAGGTACAGATTTTCATTGCAGAAGACAACCGTATGATAATGAATATTTTGTTGAATTGTATGACAAAGAAATATTAATGAAAATTTAGCGAAAAATAAATAGATATTAACGATTGTTTTAAACGCCATCTAGCGGTAACGTCATGAACTAAATGGTCCGTAGTATGGTATAACATTGTTTGATAGCATTGAAATTATTTAGTACATGACATTACCGGTAGATGTCACTAGGTAGTTGATCTATAGATCTCTTATTTTTATACTTGGAGACTTATTGGTGATAAAATAAATATTCAATGATATTATTTAACGTACAATGCTTAATAATGTTATATGTTGGTTTTTCTAGTAATTAATATTACTTTATAAAATGCAATTCTTATAATAAGTTTTCATATGATGCATTTTAATTACTTAATAGTATTACATATAAGTTTTTCCAGTAATCTACTTTTAAGGTTAGCAAACCAAACAAAATTGCCTACTAATTATTTGCGAAAATGTGTGATATATGTGGGAATTCAAAGAGCTTAGGTATATGTATGGTATATGAATGTATGTATTATCTTAGGAAGACATTGTGAGGAAACCTGCACACACCTGTGAAGAGAGTCTAAGGTGTGTGTGAAATCGACCAATCTGCACTTGGCCAGGGTGGTTGGCTAAGGACTGATCATCCTAATTTAGGGTAGGCTTGAACCCCTCGGTGGGGCCACGTATGAGCTGATGATGATGTTTATGTACCTCTCTTTGGCACTTTGACACTCTTTGGCTATTACATAACATGAATAAAAGAAAGAACGGCGCGGTGCCAGGAAAAAAAAAGAAAGAACTAACGGACATAGAGAATTAAGACCAGAGACCAGAAAGAATCCTGGTCGTGATCCTTATTCTATGATTAAGACCTTCTAGAATTGAAAATGACATTTAAAAAAAAGCACCTCTTAATTAAAACTAAAGTTCCTAAACGATTTCTAACCAAATCGGACCGCACAAGATGCAAAAACCATCGACAACACGTGCACTTTATAAAAATCAACATCTGCAATAGGTATAGGTAGTTTTTATGTGAAATTTCTTTGGATGCGTTTTGTAAAAAACGTCGAGTTTTTTTGTGATCTGGGTATCAAATGGATTCGTATTATGTAACTTAGATTATGTGGAGTGTTTTGTTTATGTTTTGATAAAATAAATAATACTTTTCGTTTTTATTTCGTGGAAGAAGTATCTGATACAAGTGAGAACACGGATTGCAGATGAACATAGATAAAGTGAGAGAAAAATTAAAGCATTTTGCGATGTGATTGCGTAAGAAAATCGAGATTAAATGTAGTCTTTATTATTCTTTAGCCGTAATGTCATCTTTATAGGTAAGAACTTATTAAACATATAAAATAGTAATTATGTAACTTATGTTATAAGTAATATTATTTTGTAAGATTGTAATTTTTACAGACTTAAAGAGATTATAAGGAAATAATTTACTTACAATTCAAGTGATAAATCGTGAGAATGCCTACTTAAAAGTGAGAATTTAAAATCAAATGAATTTTCAAAAGTTGTTTTATTTGATTAAATCCGAAAAAAAAAAAACAATACAAATATCATCTACGATAAGATACAAACTTATTGTTATTTTAAAAACATGCCGTATGTTTAGAATTTTGTTATTCCAGGTAGGGCGAAATGTTTTTTTTTCTAAATAAAATGATTCTTCAAACCCTTAATTATCAGGGCACGAGATCGTTTTGTTTTTTAAGTTTTTTTTATCATCAAATTCGGTTCAATTTTTCCACAACATTTGGCGCGAAACGTGTATCAAATAATGGCAGATAAAAAAAGATGGTGTCCGTAAATCATTTCTTGGTCAATTCTTTATAACAATAAAGGTTAAGAGTGTTATGTCATAATCTACATTCGACACTAATATAATAAAGACGAACGATTTGATTTTTGGTTGTTTGTACTTATAAATATACTATAGATATATTATTAAGTGTTTTTGTTAAGATCTCTCTCATATAATTAGTAATAAAACAGAATATTTTATCTTGAAATTCACCTAAATCCAATTTTAAGTAAACGCACGGACTTAGCACAGAAAACTTGAAGAGCTGAAGACAGGACGCGTTTATTCCAGGAACAAAGTATATTTATGTAGGTTTATTTAATCCTACCTTATTTGCGTTGCATTTTAAGTCTGGTTTAACACTAAACCAGGTTTTACATTAAATTTTGAATACTGTCAAAGTGACAGATTTGACTGACAAGGTGTCAAATGCTTACCAGGTTTTGTTAAACCGGACTAAAAATGCAACGCAAATAAGGCAGCATGCGAATACTTAATGTGAATGAAACGGCAGGACACAGCTATAAGAATTCAATATTGTAATAAATTAAGCATTAAATGAAGGTAAAAGCAAAAGTTTACAAGATAACATCTGTCATAGCACGAGCCATACGCACCGGCCCTAATTGTACATCTTAAAAAAGTTTAAAAAATACATTTAGAAATCCACAATTTGGCAAGAAGTGAAGAGGAAGTGGCACCATATTGCGGGCACTTCCGCGGTTTGCGAATAGACGAGTCTAGTTTAATGTGGATATGACAATACAGAGGAAATAGTATTTTTAGTTTATTAAAACAGAAGGCTACTCTTTCTTGCTGCATTCTTTTTTGCAAGATCCCAGCAGGCTTCTTTCTATCTCTCTTACTGATGAACCTAGGTTTATTATCTGCCTCTTGAGTATCTAAAACAACGCATACGTTGATTCATCATTCATACATACATACATACATACATACATACTACATTCAGACCGAAATAAACAACGATTCCATAACCTTCTGTTTGACAATATAGCCTAATGAATTTTTGGAATATTAATTTAAATGTATATTGCAAAAATAAATCAACCCATTAAAACGCAAGGCCTTGTCTATGCTATACCATCGCAGATTTTTTTCTCGAAATCGCTTAACAATAGTCCTATCATAATAGGAGTCTTTTCATAGAGAAAAGTAATAAAAAATCTCGTGTTGTTGGCTCGTGCCTTTCGTTTTTTAAGGAAACGCCTGATGTTATTACTTTTTTAAGGTTTTCTGTTTTGGTGAAATGATGTGAATTAATGTGTAGGTACGCGGCATGTGGCGGTGATGAATATGCCAGCAGATGGAGGCTGCAGGTTTTTGAATTCACGATTGAAATTGAAAGTTTTTATTAAACTTTTTTAGTAGAATATTGGTTTATTAGGGAGTGCTGTTTTTGTTTTTGCTTACGCGTATGTGCAATTGTAAAGTTTTGTGTATTATTTGTAGAATTATTCCATTATTCCCCACCAAGGCGCCCTACTGGTAGGGCAAAATGGAAATTATAGGTCTTGGAGAACTAAGTTTGTCATAACATTTGTTTGTCTAATGTTTATCATAAATATAAATGGATAGATTTATTATTCTGATGATCTAACTAAAGTGATGATTGTTTGTCAATTTGAATGTGAAGTTTGAAAGGGGTTGGACCGATTTAAATAATATTTTCTGCTTGAAAACTGGTATGTGGTTAGCATTATAGAAAATCAGAAAAAGAAAATGATAATTCACAGAAAAAGCGAGTTTTTTTAACTACTTCAAGCTATGCTTAATCAGCTTTTCGTACAAGAACACTAACACATTTTTAACCTTGGTTGTCGTCCTAACATCGTCAACAAATAGTTATTTATGGAATCTCAGAAGTTAGCTTAACAAACAATTTAGCAGAGCGCGCGAAGGGCACATAGCATTTTATATTAAGAAAACTACCTACTTAATAAAGACAACATAATAATGTAGAAAGATTTTGTTTCATATTGTAATCACAAATTGTAATTCTAATCCTAACTAATATTATAAATGCGAAAGTAACCCTGTCTGTCTGTCTGTCTGTTACCTTTTCACGGCTAAACTACCGAACCGATTGACTTGAAATTTGGTACAGGGGTAGCTTATGGTCCGGGAAAGAACATAGTTTTATCCCGAAATTCCCACGGGAACGGGAACTACGCGGGTGAAACCCCGGGGCGCTGCTAGTCACAAATAAATACTTATTATAGCTTTTTTCGTTCACCGCACGCTTTTTAGCAACTACGCTTTTTGCGTAATTTTTTATATTGTCCAGATGTCATATGCAGATGACATTTTTTTGTTTAGTTCGTGCGATTTTTAGTTGTTTGTCGACATATATACGTTTTTTGAGGGCAGATGGTTTGCATATATTGTTTTTTTGTTAATAGCTGATCGGATAAAAAACTATGCGAGCACATTATCAGCTGTTGTACGTGGGTAATGCATACATTTAGATAAGTATTGCTGTCGTATTATAAACATGTCTACTTTATTTTACTTGGGTGTTTTGATACAGTTTAATTCTTTAATCTATTCTCAGATTAACAGACCAAACTGTGAATCCATCTAAGTTATTATCCAAAACTAGTAGCGCTCCGCGGTTTCACCCGCGTAGTTCCCGTTCCCGTGGAAATATGGGGATAAAATATAGCCTATGGCACGCACTGATAAATTAGCTTTCCATTAGTGAAAGATTTTTTTTAATCGGACCATTACTTAGTTTCGGTGCCTATTCGTTACAAACAAACATACAAACAAACAATGAAATCTTTCCTCTTTATAATATTAGTTTAGACATAGCATAGTTTTGAGATTTAAAACACGCATTAGACAAGTAAATCCGTAATTGGGTATAACGTTTATTTATCCACACATCGCGCATTTGGTGCTACAATGTCATAATTACATATTTTTTTACATACACGTCATTTTATTTATGCCTATAATTTAGGTTATTTATAATATATCGAAACGACTGGGACTCTAATAGAAAGAATACAAATGAAAGCTACTTTTAAAATGACTCGGATTATTATAAGTCTCCCCAAAATGTCATACATTGAAATCATATCTTTGATTGAATCTCGTCTAAAAATTGTAATTACGTAAATACGACATTGTAGCACCAAATGAGCGACATCACTTACCAACACCATTGGACGAGATATTTAAATTTTAGCTGCCTTATTTGCGTTGCATTTTTAGTCTGGTTTAACAAAACCTGGTAAGCATTTGACATCTTGTCAGTCAAATCTATCACTTTGACAGTATTCAATATTGATTGTTAAACCTGGTTTAGTGCTAAACCAGACTAAACATGCAACGCAAATAAGGCAGAAGTTGACCACAATGAAACAAAATATGGGCTAACTCATATAATTGGAGAGTTGAGTTCGTGTAATAATAATATTTTTATACGAGAGAAAGAGAGAGATAAATAAAAATCTAAACCCTACCTAAATCTAAAACCTATATCAAACAAATAAATACTTCAATAAATTCATAACTTTATAATTTCCCTCAAATACCTGAATAGTTAATGTATAGTTTACCCGCAAGATGTCAGGACAAGGTGAATTTTGAATTGAATCGATTAAATTGTATCATAATGACGTAATTAGCATATATAAACGTTGGAATCAGTTAATATGTAACATAAAAAGAACCTATTAGTAAGGGTTTCAGTATTTAGCCAGCAAACGCAGACATGATTCGCAGAAACATTAGATATTTGGGTTGTATCATGCGAGGAGCGATGCTTTCCGATCAAAATAAAATATAATTGCCATTCAAAAACAAATAATTCATGGGTCCGCCGAGGGCACAATCTGATGATTTTTGATTTGAATAAATCAATCCTTTATATAAAATGCATTCGTATACAGCTTGTGAATTATTTGCAGTGGTAGTTTTTAAAAGATTTTTACTTTAAAAATAAAATATTTTCATAGATTAATAGGAAAATAATAAAGGATATGGAAAAACTTAAGTAGTTTATTTTGTTATAATTGTAACATTGTGAATTTTTTTTTTATTTAAGTAGATATAGAGATTGTTTGAGCTCTGTAAATAGTCATATGATAACTTTTAATGTTTTGATTCGTTATTTTAAGGGATTCACTTAGTTTAATTAAGACTGACTAAAAAATACTAAGGGCCTATTTCACCATCTTCAAGTAACGTTCCGAGTACTTACTCACATGTTTTGTCTTTGTCACTTGATATAAAGTAAGAAAGAGACAAAACTAACTTTACTTAGTGAGTACTTTTACTTGAATGTCGTGAAATAGGCCCAAAGTATCCAATGTATTTGATAAACAGAATTTTTAGTTTCGTTGTACTAAATCCAGAGTTACAAGAACAAACAAACTTTACTTCTTTATAATATTATACTTGTATATACTTATTACTTTTCCACAGCACAGGAAGTGCTATGTTAATGATATAATTGTCAATTTAAATGTGTACCAGTTGAATTGTAGCAATTCCTATGCGTTACATTGCATACGAGTGCATAGCTAAACTCGTTACCGTGACTCGGTACTATTTCAAATTAATAATGTATTAAAGGGATCATTTACAAGTCTATTAGAAATATATTGTGATATTTGTTTTAGGTTTTTATTTAGTTTAAACATGATTTTATGTTTGTTGTGTATTTAGTAGCAGTTTTTATAGTAGGTATATATAAAGTCTAACATTTGATTTAACCAAAAAATGTCGTATAGCCCTCTGGGTTGTGAAGGTCTGATGGCAGTCGCTTCACGTAAAATACTGACATTCCGCCAAATCTGGTTAAACTAAAAACCGACCCCTAATAGACATGGGATAAAAGATTCGGCAGAAAAAGGTGGCAGTTTTTATAGTACTTAAGTATCTTTTTTTTGACTTCTATGTGCGTGTGATATATTTTGGGTTTGAATATAGGTACATAGGTAGTTATGAAAAACTGTTATAATCATTTCGGCGACCTTGTGACGTTTACATGTAAGATTACAGCAGGACAAAGATCCTCCTTGACCTTGACCTGACGTATAAAAGTGAATATGAATCTTGTAGTCTTGTAGTAATGGAGGCCGTTTCGCCACACCCTGTACCATGCACTTTTTCCAAACATTTAGTGATCGTTTTTCGAGCGTTTTTTCTTCGGCCCCGAAACCCAATTATGCACATTTTTGCCGACGCGGCGCGTTTGACAACCGATCGAGACTCTCCCCGACCTATAGAAGGATTCCATCAAATAAAAATCAGGCAATGGACTGTTTTTGTTCCAGTTTTTTCGGGATATTGATGAAGGAGCCACGATTTGATGGAATTTCACTTATTTGATCCGGCGCGGAGATCGCCATTGTCTCAGTGATGCGATCCATGTAACATATCTACTTAACATTAGGTATTTCGTGCGACAAAAACGTTGTTGCATACATTCCTTTATCGACTTAAGGATTCTTGCAACTTAAAAAGTAATAACCAACATCACTTTAAATCTAATTCTATAAAAGGCAACCGTTACTCACTAATTGATCTATAAACTAAGGAAAATATTTCGAGGTAAGCATATACTTAGTTATATAACGCAGGCATCCGCTGGGAAAGAAATGCGGTTGCAACTGCGGGCCACATCTAGGTTTCAATTAAATTAAAAGAAATAAAAACACTTCATTTCGATCTTAAACTACCAACGCTATTTTCCTTAATCTACGTTAATTCGAGAGAAAAATAAACCTTAAAAACATAATTTAATCGTATTTTAATACGACAAAAACCATCTGCCTCACATTATTGCTTTATCTTGAACTAAATGGACGAAATAATCTTTAAATTATATTCAAAATAGCTTATATAAAGACATTAATACCGGCTAATCTGCATCGAAGTATTTTTCCTTTTCGCGAACAAAGAATAAAATAAACTAGGTGTAGGGTTAATAAGGGTTGTGTTGTGTGACAATAGTTAGGGCACCTGTCAAAACATGAGTTGGCTACTTGACAGCGTTACAGGTGCTTACACCACCTGACTTATAGGCAGATGGGTGGTATACCTATTAAAATGGCCTGTGGAATATGTACTTACATATTTCGTGTTGTACTGGACACATCCGATATGCTTTGTTTAACCGATTCGAATTAAAACTAATTCGGATTAAATTCAAACCACAAATGAGTTTGTTATGACAGTTTAAAAATAGAATGGAATTTGTATTTGAACCACGTTTGAACTTTGATTTTCAAATGTTTTGATTCTATTAATTAAATGATTCATTTTTAAATTTGGATTTGGAATTAGAATGAAAACGTCAAACTGCTTTATAAATCCTTCAAAGCTCTTCTGTATGGATTCTATCATTCATAATAATTTTAAGATGTGATTCTACTACCTGGTTAATAAAATTAATGGTAATAAAGATCTTCTTGTCACCAAAAATTCTAATTTTAAATTCTGATGAATAAAATCTATGTTTAGAATGTAACTGTATATTTTTAATCTGTAGTTGTATAGTTTGTTTCTGCTATAAATTTTCCGATGACATTCGAGCCTATGTTTAAAGTGTATAAATATTTGTGATGCGTTCCGTTGAAGCCATAATCCTTTAATGTTTGTTGTCAATTGTACTTTATATTTTATACTATTGGACTGTTTATTTAGGATGTTATTGTGTTTAAGTTTATATATCGATTTATATCTATACTTATATTACTATGTACTTACAACAAAGTCACTTTTAGTGTTCTTTCCCAAATAATGCAATTTTCAGCATTAAATAAAGTGATTCAAGAGAAAGGTTTTAAATTCATCGCGATTGAAACCGCAGGCAGAGCTTACTATATACAAATCTATGTACTTACTTAAAGTAAAGTAAATACTCATGGTCTTCAAACGACTGTCGTGATTTTGATTATATTCATAAAAGAATTCATATACTTTTTACAGTGTTTTCCAACAGGGAAACTCCGTAAATTTCATCTAAGTATTTTGAAAACTTTCACCTAGGCTTTGAACCCTAAAAGTTATTAAATAATGAAAACGAAAGGTGTTAAAAGGAGAGTGAGATACATTACATAATATTACTTCCATTTCTATAATATCTTACAATTATCCACCCTTCTATTTAAGAACATGTGTATTATCCGCGCACACGCTCTGTCTACAATACGATTCAATAAAACGTCTCGTGCCATTTTTTTTTAATGCGGAAGACTGCAAACAGCCACAAAGGAACGGCACACTCCACTCAAGAACTATCAAGTTTCTTAAAAAAAAACATTAGAAAAAATGATAGCACATGTCGAAATCTGATTACTCTTGATTCAAAGGGTTGCCTTCACCAAATATTGCATTTCGCAGCAAAAACTATCGAAGCTTTTTGCACCCGCATTTTTTCGCTTAAAAAAATGCAAAATCGATTTTCGGCAGATGTCCACAAATAGAAAGGGTTTGATGCAATGTTCTTTTTTTAAATAAAAAATAGCGAACGCATCTGTAAACAATGGCTGGTTACCGTTATGGATTGACTGTCAAAATGTTTCATTATTCGCTAAAGAGCTCGTTAATCGATTCTTTAGTTAATCGAAACATTAGTTTTAATAGATTTTCTTCTTTTTTGTGGAATGTTTTTGAAATTCAAACTTCGAATCATCCGCATTGAACGTCTAGTAAAGTCACGGTAACATTTTAATATTAATAGATTTTCTTTTTTTTCTGGAATACTTTTGAAATTTAAACTTTGAAGACATGTGGTATCCGCAGTGAGCGTTTAATCACATCATATAAGATCATTGTGGAGAATTATCGCTATAGCCTTATTGTCTGAACGTTTAAATTGATAAAGTTTGTTCAAATTTTGATTGCCAGTGTTCTTGGAATCTTTGAAATCAAGCCCGACTGACCCAGGAATTACAAAAATAGAATTAGTTAGGGGTCAGTTGCTCTAAATAGGATGACAGAGTGATTGATAAGTCATTTGTTATGTTGGTATTGCACATTCCACGTTCAAAAAGCAATTTTAATTTTATTAATTTGATCTGATGGAATGTTGTTTTTGTTCAAGGTTTTATATAATTTTGCGTGAAACCGGTATATCTACAATTTATGTGATAAGGTTTACGTTACGATATTAATTTATACATTATATAGTTATTTTACATATTATGTTCTGTAATAAATGGGTTTATTGGTGTTTCTAATGCATTTGTGTTGCCAAATTTTTAGATTTGGTATCATTCATAAAAATCTTGATAATTTCAAGTTTATTAGAGGATAACTTTTATAAAAATGTTATCGTATTTAATTATATAGAAAAATTTGAATATAAAAATTGTCTGTATTCTATGCTATAACTTTTAACGACGAGTTTTTGAACTATTCTAAGGAAACTTTATGAAATCTATTCTCAGAATTTATTCCGATACATACGAACCCTTCAGTTTATTGTTATCAAGAGGACAAGTTTTTTTTTCATTTTAATTAAATTGTCTATAGTTACTTATTTTCAAACGTTTACGTATGTAAGTACCTAGGTATATTTTTACTGCTTTTAAAAAAGAGATTTTTAATCAAACTGTCGCTAGCGCCTTACTCCACTTTCATATCACTTTGCTGTTATTTGCTTTTCATAAAGTTATTTCTAACAAGAAATAAGGGAATTCCTTTGTCGAAATTACTTTCGAAAACTTTCAAAAAAATAGGAGGTTCTTAATTTAGTTCTTTTTTTTACTGCAGCGGAGCAAAGAGTAGGGTTATGGTTTTGACCTCAAAGTATTTTAAGGATCAAAACTTCGGGCACAGGTACCTAACCTATACTATTTTATTTGACTGCTATTCATAATAACTTTACTTTTCATTATTTACTATATAAAATATAAAGAGTAAATACATTATATAAGTATAGGAGTATTTATGTCTTAAAATAAGTATATGTATGTACTAAGTAAGTTCCCAATAAAAAGTATTCAATTGTCACATGTTGTCAAAATGTAAAGATTTCGTTGTTTTATTATTATTTTATTGATATACAAAGTTTCAAAGCTTAACATTGAGTAGTCCGCTGAAGTTTCCTAGTACAGTCACATACAAAAGTCTCACACATTAAATATTCAATATGAAAAAATTCGCAAAAATCATGGTTTACGGCCTTTAGAATTCCTTTTCAAGCTAAATGTTCTTTTTCAATGACGTAATCACATAAATGTTGTCTGAAACGGGAATAAAACCTGTAACTTTTGGTACTCATAGCAGGCAGGGTGTCTACCAACTGCACGATTTGGTCTTCACTTATATGTTAGTACATACATAACATAGGTAATTGCTTTTTTTTTACAAAAAATATGATGAATTCTCATCTTATATATAAAATTCTCGTGTCACAGTTTTCGTTGCCATACTCCTCCGAAACGGCTTGACCGATTCTCATGAAATTTTGTGAGCATATTCAGTAGGTCTGAGAATCGGCCAACATCTATTTTTCATCCCGAAATTCCTACGGGAACGGGAACGCTGTGAAACCGCGGGGCGCAGCTAGTAATTATATAAATGTATCTACTCATAATTTTGATATTTAAATTCGTAAACATTTCGTGCACAAGTGTACTAAGGTTACGCGCGCGCCTACAATCGCACCAAATGTCACGGGCGTCGGTTATCGGTGCATTACCAACATTACAGCGTCGATTACAACTAGTTTATGTGCGGCACCGACCGATACTTTCACGGACGAGGTTGGTATTACTGGAAGTAGCACCTCTATGGTTATGTGTATTCTGTGGTGGGCTTAGGAATTGTAAGGCTAGAGATCGTCTTTGGTAGTCTTCAAAATTGTGAGTTGGTTTCCAAAAGGATCGCGACACGAGATTCTCTCTACGTGGTTTTCAATTATGATCTTTGACATGGAGTGAAAATTTATTTTTTTCTTCAACTTTGTAGAAAACTTATAAGCTTTCCTCTTAATTTCCATATATGTTTATAATACTTTTAATATAAGTAAGTAATCTTTTTATTACCCTGAACAAGTGATTAGAATTATTGCGAAAAAACCGCGGCACAGCTTGTTACACATAGATTTTTTCTATTGTCTAAAAAACTAAAATTCACAGGAAATAGTATGCTAATTATAAATGGACGATTATGTTTGTAGTAGCCACAATTATAGGGACAATTAAAACACATGTCTAATATATGAACGCGTGCGCCGAATGACATGAAACTAGGAATACATGGAGAGTCCGTAGTTTTTATTATTTTTCTAACAATTGGGATTAATTCTCATTTTCCCGTAGACTTCTTAGGGCTCTATTTACCTCATATAAATTAGGTAGTCAGAGCCCTTAAAAGTCTATTCAAAAGATACCGCAACACTAAAAAAGGACCCAAATTGCGCCTTATTGCGGAAAACAGCCTACTAAGGGTGAGGCCAAACGAGCGTAATTTTGTGAGTCGTGAGTCGCAGAATTTCACACACATAATATAAACTGAATTTCGGTCGGGGTGAGGTGGGGAGCTTGCACGATACAAGGATCCGTACAAATGTTTCGGATTACAACTGAAAATACGTCCGTCCGTAAGGCAGTCTAACCGAATTTCAGTTGAACGTAAATTTCGCGACTCATTTTACGCGACTCACAACTCACAAAATTACGCTCGTTTGGCCTCACCCTTACAAGCACATACTCGTATTTAGCTAGGTTTTGAATATGTGTGCCAATCACTACATAGTATAAAACAAAGTCGCTTTCTCTGTCCCTATGTATGTTTGCTTAGATCTTTAAAACTATGCAACGGATTTTGATGCGGTTTGTTTTAATAGATAGAGTGATTCAGTGGGAAGGTTTTTAGCATAATTTTATCCCCATATTCCGGGTACTACGCGCGTGAAACCGCGGGGCGCCGCTAGTTTAACATAAAAGAAGATATATTTTTGCAATAAATGTCTACTCCAGTGTATCCTGTGTTGTTGTTTTATCGAAATCAGTCAAGTGCACCTGTTTGACGCGAGTATCACCTGTGAGTACGTACCTGTTACACCGACAATTATTAAACAACTATTTATATACCTATTTGCAGGTTTCATATTAAATATTATGGTTATGAGTAGTAAGTAATATCATATTTTTATTGGAAAGATTATTTTTTAAATATATCTAGACTAGCAGCGCTACGCGGTTTTACCCCCGTAGTTCCCGTTCCCGTGGGACTACGAGGATAAAATATAGCCTATAGCCTTCCTCGATAAATGGACTAAACAACACTGAAATATTTTTTCTAATCAGACCAGAAGGTCCTGAGATTAGCGCGTTGAAACAAACGAACTCTTCAGCTTTAAGTATAAGTATAGATAATTGTTTATTTGGTTGTATTGTCAGATTGTCACACATATAACACAAATACCACAGTACAAAGTTACTCAATTACTACTTTTTTATACTGCGCTATTAGCTCTGTTACTCGTAAAGACGGGAATGAAAAGAAACATAACCAGGAAAAGAGTTATAATAGTACTGTTTATTACCGATATTATTTACGGGGAGATAAACCGGGAAAGATGGTGAGTGAATGGAAAGACGCGGCAATCAAATTACCAAATCACTTGGTCCGTTAATGGTTAGTGTGACAGTTTTTGGAAAATCCAAGTGGAAATTTCATACATGCAAAGCCGGGGTTATAGCTATACTAAGTGCCTACATTATCAAAAATAAACATTGTTATATTTCCAACGTTTCCACTAATAAATAATGCATAAAAAGAAACATCACAATTCCGTCGAAACAAATTGCATCACAAAACAGTTTTAACATACAAGGAAAACATACAGCGACAGAAGTAGTAAACGTAGAAACGCTGGCTTTTTGAAAATCGCACCTAAATCCATACCAATAGAACTTAAATAATCTTGGCAACTCTACTAATCTCAGCTCGTAGTACCAGGACAACATAATCAGTGTGGATAAATTTAGTTCAACAAAACTTCAGATTTACACACAAATTTAATCTCTAGGTTAAGGTAGTTAAATGTCAATATAGCGTGACTAATCCGGTTAGTCATAGTCTGCCACTTGAGTGTGGATTTGAGCGACTTAACTTGAATCGTAAGTACCAGGCGAACATAAAATCGTAGGAGTTTTGTATGTCAACCGCTAGACGGCACGTAATGACGTAGTAATTAACTAATAGTACAATTAATATTGTTATTTATTTAATGTTATTGATCGTTTATTATCATGTATAACTTTTGTTATAAAGTATGAATAATGTCATTTAAGTGTTAATTTATTTTACATTATTTATGCTTATTTATTTAACGCTATTAACACCAAATTTATATTTCTTTATCAAAAAACTCAACTATTTATCTAGAGGTCCCAGATTCGATTCCAGCGATACACCATGTGGATATATTATTGTGATTGCGCCTATTTCTCGTTATTGTACTAATATCATCAGTGAAAGAAAATAAACCTTTGGTCTGTAGTGAGATTTTTACAGGCTGACAATTTAAGCTAAGTTTTCCAGTTGGCCTTGGTTTAGTTTCTGTTTAGTTCATCCACTGCCCGCCAGAGGCGCCACCATAGCGTTGTTATCTAAAACATTTGATTGCTCTTTTCAAAAGTGATTGAATATTATTTTATAATCAATATTAGCATCACGTAATCACGTAAACATTAAAAACTTACGAAAGCCATCTGTTTGTGAACCATTAATCATCATTTTTATAAACCTAACACTGAGATAAACATCAACTTTGATAGTTAACGCGAAAATTAACAAAAAGTTAAGAACGACCGTTAACAATGATTTATAGTTTGATTTTTTATTGTGTTTGTTGATTTTTTAAATAGATTACGTTTTGTTGTGTGTTTTGGTTCTTTTTGTGACTAGTGACATGATCTGACTTTAGCTGCTTTTTTATCCGTATATTATATATCGAGTAAACTAATTTTCATAATCAAACTCAAGACTCTTTTCAATATTCTTTCGTAGTTCTTCCAATATCACGCCTATTAGGGAAAATCACATAAAGTTTTCATAGATAAATCTTTCTTTCCATCGTTAAAAAGCGAAGGAAAATCTCTGTTTAGAATTCCTTCAGATAAGCTAAAAAAATACTAAAATCCTGACCAAAATGGGTATACAAAGGTTCATTTTAAAACAATATTTATGAAATAGGTAGGTATGTAGACTAGCTGCGCCCCGCGTTATCACCGCTCCTTTCAAACAAACATACACATTCTTAAATTTCATACTCTTCATATTAGTTTGCTCCTATATTTACTTATCAATACGGATATACAAACTTTTTAGATTGTAACAATCGCAAATGAGATTTAATTATACAAAGTAACTGATTAGTATTCTGTGTTATAGAAATCGAATACATAGTAATTAGCACTCGTTTAAAAAGCAAAGAGAGCGTTAAAAACAAATGAATATTAGTTAAACAAATGAACCAGCTGTATAAAAACCTTATTGGAACGCAAGATATATTTCCCACAAATAATTTATACACGTGAATAGCAAAAACTGTACCGCTATTCAGATCACGGAAACATGTTACGAAACATTATTTTTTTTAGAACCAAATGTGTTCAAACCAAATAGGCCGAACACATTTCACACCCGGAAATGCGTCTAAACTTTTTTGCGGTTAACCTCTACGGAGTTCATTCTATTTTTAAAAAGTCTTTATTGTCAGTGTGCTAGGGCGGAATGTCAAAGTGACATAACAGTAAGATGCAAGTTTTTTTCTGTAAAAACCGCGAAGTTTATTGGATAATTAAAAAAATATATGACAGTTGAAGTATGTACTTCGAATTTATTATTGGCTTTAACAGATTTTTATTTAACTCTTGTTTTGACTTTTGAAATGTTTTATACCAATATCGGCGCGTTATAAAACATTTTATCAAGTAGCATTTTCACTACTGCATTGAGGTTCCGACTTTGATTTCTGAGTGGAGTAAGATTTGATGTTTCCTTAAAACTTAGAGTTTGAAATCACAATATGAATTAGGCAAACGTTATGATTACGGCTATTCCTTCTAAATATCTTCATTGAAAGAATATTCTGCTCTACATTAAGATCTAGAGATCATTAGAGATGAGTACTATAAGTCATTTTTGTTACTACTATAAGTACTACTACTACTATAAGTCATTTTTGGTATCGTATAAACATCCTTGACAGTCGTTGCAGCTTCAAACGGCATAGGACAATAGACAACAATAGACAACGGCATAGGACAACATTTACATTAAATCTTCTTCTTCCAAACCTTTATCCTAAGGTTTGGAAGAAGAAGATTTAATGTAAAAATATCCCTGTATCATAATCACTAGGTAATTAATGATTTATACAAAAATACAGAAATTAAGTATACTTACTTATACCAAAATGTCAGGAAGTCTAATAACACAATATGTTTGAAGCAAGGAATCGTTGTTTGTCCATGGTATCATGGTGCGCTAGCGACGCGGGATGGTCAATGGTCATTCGTCTCCGAGTTCACCCGATGATTCCCGAAGTAGGTAATGTCCGACCCGATATCCTGTACAGAGAGTACATACAACTTGGGCAATTTAAATATGGAAGTACTTATAAACTGCCCCGACTAGTCCACAAGTTTAGGGGAGCATTGACCTATATCCTAGCCCGACTACGCACTACCAACAACGCTGCAACTACACTAGTACTACTTAACAATAATAAACTTTATTTTTTGTGTATTAGAATTCAATTCTTATCACTGATTTCAGTTTTAGTGTCCAAACTAAAACGTTTTACGTCAATTTCGACAGCTATTCCAATTTGATTCTTATTAGAAAGTGATTAGACTTAAAGTTGAGTTATTTGGGTGTTCATTAAAGGCGTTTAAATGTTAGATTTTGTGATGAAGTTTATGTTTTTTAAGAATTTATACCCGTTGGTACAGACGCTTGGTTATTTTTAACCAATCCAAAAGTTTATTACATGAGCTTATGCAATTAATAGGAGTTTTTATTAGACCGGTAAAGGACTAAAGCGGGCGAGCGATGCGCGTGCGTTTGTTGTTATTATCTATGGAAGGAAGGGAATGAACGTCGAAATAACATGTAACAAGAATGTACATTAATTATTTGTTTATTATATCTGAGATATTAGATGGAAATGTCTTTAAAATCAATTGGAATACGCATATTTCGAACTATAGAGTTCTGGCTATAGCTTTAGTTTGATAGAATAGAAGAACGCTGTTTGTTTGAAACTGGGAAAATATGAACATTTATAACTTCAGAGTTTCAGCCTAGATATAATTCCAGTTTAGGCTGTTCAGGCAGGGTCTGTCTCTCACTGATCAATCAATCACTGATAATACATATTAATACACGAAGGAGGAATTAGTATCATCATCACGCTGGCCAAATATGTCTCAAACTCGAGCAATATTTACAAAACAAATATATACTTCACTTGATAATGCGAAGACAATAAATAAAATGATACTTAGGTTCATCCTCCATAGCAGGCAAGATTTCGTGATACAGAAATAGGAGAAATCAACAAAGTTTAGAAAAATTAAATGTCCACAATTACTTGTAGAGTGTAAGCACGCCGTAAGTTCAAATTCCAATCCAACACAATTACATATATCCTGATACGTTTTAGAAGTCGTAAAAATGAACTCTCTTCCTGGTATACAAATACATTCTTGGCGGTATACTTTAAAGTCTTTAAACTTAACAAAATATACTAGACCAGCTGTGCCCCGCGGTTTTACCCGCGTAGTTTCCAATCCCTTGGGAATATGGGGATAACATTATGCTAAAAACCTTCCTCTTGAATTACTCTATCAATTAAAACAAACCGCATCAAAATCCGTTGCGTAGTTTTAAAGATCTAAGCATACATAGGGACAGAGAAAGCGACTTTGTTTTATACTCGTACTATGTAGTGATGATACTCTACAATTCATGTACCCAATGATTATGAACTGAGAATTTTCTCGCGTAACTTAATCTCGTCCTTGAAGGAATAATGAGATAAAAAGTGTGATGAAAATGTGATGTGAATTGCATTAACAATCTATATAAGTATATAAAACTCTTCCGTTACTGAGTGATGTACTGACTGACAGACAACGCACAACCGAAACTAATGGTCGTAGAGAGCTGAACGGCACGTGTGTTTGTTGGGTAGAGTAGGCTACCACTAAGAGAGGATTTTTGGAAATTTCCCCCCTAGGGGAAGAAAAGGGGGTAAATTGAAAACTACGCGAGTGAAACCGCGGGGTGCTACTAATATATATGTGTATCTATAGAGTGGCGACGAAAATTTAACAATAAATAAATCTTGTAGTGCTTTCATTCTTAAATGAAGGACTTTATAGAACAAATGGAACAACATTATTTGGAAACTTGGAATGTTAACGCTATAGGGTATAAGTTTTTTTTTAAAAGGTATATTTATAACATATTACAACAAGATGTTTGTCTAAAACTGGACAGTAGATTAATGTCGTTTACATCTATAGATCTATAATTTTTTCAAGTTTTTAGTTCATCAGTCTGTCTTTCATATACTAATAACCAGCATTGAGAGAATTAAAAACATGACAATACATAATCATTCACTACATCATCTTACTATTATAGTAACTGACCCCTAACTAAGCTCAAAGTTTGTAAAAAGTTTATAGAGCTGCATTGTTTATAAATAGTATCTCTTTTTGTTTATGAAAAAACGCTTAGAAAAACTAAAACCCTGCCCAGCCATAGGAAACTAAAACCCTGCCCAGCCATAGGAAATATACACTATTTAAAAAATAAACAAACACACAACTAAACAAACTAATCTAGCCTAATCAAAATTCCCGTGCGTCATTACAACAAAAATTCTAATCAATCTTCGCTTTTTGAAGGTACTTTAAAAAAAAGGCTATTATGGCGTCGTATAATGACCTCATTCAAGAAATAGGTCATTTCACCCCGTAGAGAGGTCAGTAGCCCCTAAATAACAGGACTCTTTGGTTTTTTTAAGATTGTCTATGAGAAACTACATTTTTTTTCATCGGGGTCCTAGCACCCGATTTTAAGTTATATGGGTACCGTTAAATCCGACCCACATGAGGTCGTGTCGATGGGATATGTTTGAAGATATTTTGTTCATTAGTTTACTTAGGTGGTTTACGTTTTTTATGTGTGTACTTATAAGTATATTTTTGTAAGTGTGTTTAGTATTCTTGTGGATTATTTTAAGTAAAGTGGACTTTGGTATTTTTTTAGCATAATTTGTAAAATTCCTATTGCTATTTAAATTTATAATAAAAAATAAATCAAGTATATAGTCACCAGGAAATAATGTCTTTGTTACGTTTTTATAATGGAATTGAAAATAATGTTCTTAATTATTTACATAATTAAAAATGGCAAAATATTTAAATCCAGAATTGTATTTCCCAATACTATTTTGTTTTTTTAAAAGTCTATAAAACTTTAAAATGAAGTATAAAGGTTAATTTGGTCACTGCGTACAACAATTTATACATATTGACAAGGCGAGTAATTACATTCTGATATGTATGATATGTACAGACAGAATGATATTGACAAGCAATAAACGATTTCTTTTTTTTGGCATTTTTTAAAACTATACTTACTTAACTTTCTGTATTTGTGTTTAAATATCTATTCATGATTTATGTGTGATAATGGTACTTGAACATTACAAAAGTACACATTCTAGAACAACTATAAAATAAAAACAATTGATAAATCAAACCAAATAAATTCCAGAACCCAAAACATCCCATCGACCATATCGTAAACTCCAGACCATTCCCGTCGACATATCCCAGGATGAATCTCTCGTTCCCGAGTGGCGTGTGCACCGTTAGACGCGAGCCCTTCCGCATTCCCAGCGGCCGGCGACCTACTGCGCTAGTGCCCGCCTATCCCTGATCCTTTGTAGGGATTGAACTAGCTAGTTATCGATATCGATAAAGATTTGTCGAGGTTGAGGATTGTATGAATAATGTATTGAATAAATTTTTTTAGTATAAATATTTATTTTTTTATTAAATATTTATTCACCTATTTAACCTCTATTTTATGAGAGGAATGTTTATGTCGATAAGTTTTCTTTTGTGTATTTTAGTTTTGTATATAGGTTTACACCGTATTTTATTTGAGGCTGTTTTTACTATGAGATTTTTTAAATAAAACTTGTAATATAAGTTTCAGTAATATAATTTACTAGCTGCGCCCGCGGTTTCACACGCGTAGTTCCCGTTCCCGTGGGAATTTCGGGATGAAAAATAGATGTTGGCCGATTCTCAGACCTACTGAATATGCTCACAAAATTTCATGAGAATCGGTCAAGCCCATTCGGAGGAGTATGGCAACGAAAACTGTGACACGAGAATTTTATATATTAGATTTAGTATATATTGCTCAAACTAAAATAGTGCTTACTATTTCTTATACAATACGGCAAAAGGATTTCTCTATAGATATAGTGATATTTTATTTTGAAATGAAAATGACTTACTGACACAAATACTAACATTTAAAGAAAAAATCGAGGAAGCATTTAAAAAAAAATAGGTATACATAGGAATAAATACATATAAACTACAAACAGTTTAACCAAAATTCATAATGAGTTTAAAACCCCATTATATGCAATTTAACGCGAATTGGTATTTCATTATTTTATTGCGATTTAAAAAAATCAGGAAGTATTTAATTCTAATTCTTTATTTAAAAGGAAGAATACATTTAAATGTAGTTGTTTGGAAATATACAAAGTAAAATAAAGAATAAAAAAAACTTGCATTGTCATTGGTTTGACTCAGAAATCTTTACATAATATAAAAGTATATTATGACAAACAAGTTAAGTGAGGACTTTTGAAAATTGAATCCACAACCCAATTTGATAGCTTAGAAACAAAATACAAATGTACATATTTCAAGTCATTCCATACAAACTTACATCACAAAATACATTCAAAACATCGATAAAAATAGTTCTATTCTATTACCAATTCCCATCACTATCACAGTAACGGGTCCCAGCCCTACATAGGCAGGTTACATGGGTACCGCTAAACGATACATCAAAGATTAGTGCCTAACTAACTTATATTTATACTGTGGCACGTAATAGCATACCCAGAGTACCAAGTCGCGATTACAAGAGGAATTTAGAACTAATGGCGCGGCGTTTATCTAACCTCTTGTGGTTTCATGTTTGCCTGGTACTTTGTTATATTGTTTATATATATTTTATATAATATTTATGTTTAAATTATTGTTTTTTATAAATAATAATTGTGTATATTTAATGTAAATGTAATATTAAAAGTTGAAATGTCATAATTTCATGACATGATAATTACGACCGAGACATATTCGTAACAGTCATACTCTGCTGTAATTTTCATTTCAACTTGTTTTTCTTATTATAACGTTCAACATTAATTTTTAAATTAAATTACTAAGGGAAGGATTATGTTTATTTTAAAATGTTTTTAATATCAATAAATAAATTCTTTGGTATTTTTGTAAAATTCAGTTTTTCTTTTATCATCACCATCTTTGAGGCATCACCATCGTTGAGGCTAAAAATAGTAAATATAAGACCACAATAAAGAGTGTTTAAAATGACGACCACCCTTACTTAAAACTATAAAAAAATATATATTAAATAACATTGCACAAGACCTTTTATGCTTTTTATGGATTTTTAAAATGCGAATTGGTACCTGTTAAGCTATTATGCAAAATAGTGCAATTTTTACGACCACCATAGCGCAAAATGTAACAATGTGTCCATAATATTTTTGGTATTGTTTGAAAACAATACTATCTTGGGTATATTCTAAATATTGAAAAGGATGATTGTTTATTCTTTCACGCAAAAACTATTTGATCAATTGAGATAACATTTACTGCCTTATTTGCGTTGCATTTTTGGTCTGGTTTAGCACTAAACCAGGTTTTACAATCAATTTTGAATACTGTCAAAGTGACAGATTTTACTGACAAGGTGTGAAATGCTTACCAGGTTTTGTTAAACCAGACTAAAAATGCAACGCTCCACAAACTTTAAACTATACTTTATTTCGTAACTAGCAGCACCCCGCGATTTTACCCGCGTGAATCCCAATCCCATGGGAATTTTGAGATAAAAAGTATCCTATGTATTATTCCTAGTTGCAAGGAACATCTGTACCAAATTTAATCTAAATCGATACAGTTAAAAACTATAAGGAGGTTTAATGTAGGATAAGTCTTTTGATTCCTCCAAATCTTTATCTCATTTCTGATTGGACTCGGTTTTCAGTTTCATCAGAAGTGGCGAAATTTTACGTGGAGCGACTGCCATCAGACCTTCACAGCTAGACAGCTAGGGTTATACGTTTTTTTCTTAATTACTATTTTTGATATAAATGAAAAACAAATAAATTAATGCAATATAAACATCTTTATTAACCTAACGATATATGTTATAATAATTGCTTAAATAATAACCATAATTTCTATGGTGGGATTCATGTTTTCGGTCTTTCCAAATACAAAATTTAGTCCAATAAGTGGCAATACAAAATAATTATTAAAAAAAAAGACTTCACCTATCCCAAGTTACAAGTTTAAATATAGAAATTATGATAATATACATTCCAAATTTAAATATACGAAGCTCCTATTTATAACGCAGTCTTATCTACATAAATAAAAATACAATATAAATTGAACTATAACTATAATGAAATAGAGATGAAAATAAAACTAAAATATAAAAAGAAGCACAGGAAAAGCGTTGCAACTTTTATTTACAATTTCAAAAGCGGAAGTTCGTATGGTAACTCGAATTTTAAATGTGGAAGTTACGTATAAAGAGCCGGAATAAAAAAACTTAGAAACTATTTTTTTCGGTTTATTTCTGAAGGTTTCTCAATAAAATGTACAGTCGAAATGAAGAAAACCATTCAAAAACCCTTTGCCTCGTTTTGCTTGTCATTTTACTTAAATTTAACATTACAATAAACTCTTATCATAAATATTACACTGTCAGTAAGTACCAACATAATAAAATAAAACTTAAATTAAAAAAAATACAAATGCATTCATAGATATGTGCTTATAAAGATATCAAGAAAAATCAGTCATATTTGAGCTTATATTAATGAGTATTTAACTTTAAATAATATAATTTTTGAAGGAGATTTTAAACTGTACGGTTAATGGCGAAATGTGTGTTGGAAGCCGAAGATTCCTGGTTCCTGCATGGTTGATCTGGAAATAAAGAAAAAATACATTAGTCTTTGGTTAAAAATAACAATGTTCTTATTTTAAAATCTCCGAACGTTGCCGAACGATTGGTAAATGTTTGTAAATTTTAAATTTGGAATATTTCTTGGGATTAGAAAAATCAGGATTACTTATATCATTATATGAACTTTAACACAATCTATAAAACCTTCAAATAGTTTAAAGTATGAGGAAAAGAAATAGTTTATATACCTATATTGAAAGATATTTTTAAAATTAGCACATTATGAATTAATTACATACATTTAAATGCAAATAATGTGCGTGCAAAATTACAATTGATTAGAAAGTCAGGAAATGAGTAGATGTTAATTAAATTCATAGTTTTTACTGCAATGTTGCATACATAAAGGTCAAAAGTGTCTTTATATACTTGGATTTTAAATCTATACCTTAGATAAGAGACTATAGCTATACATATACAAAAGAACTACGTAGGGGGATTTGAAGATTCCCGTAGAAAAAAAAAGATAAAGCATAGACTAAATAACTCAATGATAATGTAGTTTTTTATTAGTCAAAGAATTTTGTGAATTATTTCAGTAGTTCCAGTTTATTAATTAAAATCAGTCATATTTTTTCTTTCTAGGATATAAGTATATTTGTTTGAAATTGTAAGTGTACAAATATATGGACGACCTCGATGGCAGAGTGGTCACCATGCCGGACTGCCATCCGTAAGGTTGCGGGTTCGATTCCCGTGCGGGGTGAATATTTGTGTGAACCACAAATGTTTGTCTCGGTCTGGGTGTGTGTGTGAATGAGTGTGTGCGTAGTTTCTGATACCCTAGATACAAGCTCCATGCTTAGTTAGGGGTCAGTTACTATAATGAGATGATGTAGTGAATGATTATGTTATTTTATGTTATTATATTAGAATGTCAGGAAGCCATTAAGAAAAGAAATGTTAACTACTATATTACATGCGTACATAATGCACAAATACATAAAGTTTGTTAATGTTAATTAAACTATATAATCGTTACATAAACTATATAAACTATTGTCAACATAACTGGTCAAACTACATGAACATATTCACCTGTTTGAACATTTTATTATTTTTATTCTCAATTCATTAACGAAACAACCATCTTTAATATTTTTTATTGCTGTCTCATTGGACTAATAATGAATAGTATTTCATTTTTATTAATTGGGTTTGTTAGGTATTTATTAGTGTATTCATATATTAATTAGCTATCATTACTAGGAGATCTTTGTTACTATCTCTAGGGTTGGGTCTACATAGTATAAAATCAAGTCGCTTTCTTTGTCCCTATGTCCCTAAGTATGCTTAGATCTTTAAAACTACGCAACTGATTTTAAAGCAGTTTTTTTAAATAGATCGAGTGATTAAAGAGGAAGATTTTTGGCATAATTTTACCCCCTATTTCAGGGGAGCCGGAGCTACGCGAGTGAACCGCGAAAAAAAACTATGATGAAAACCTAAGAAACGTTTAAATTAAAATATCCTTGTTTGTTTTTTCGCCGAGAGGTACCTAGGTTGGGGGTTTAAATTATCTATAAAATTGAAATAGTAGAGTCCGCCATTTTGCCCAAATATCGCTTTATTGTTGGCGGCATTCTTTGATCAACATAGACAATACTAATGTCGGACAATGCAGTGTTCTTCGCAAAAAACATTTAAACAATTCAAAAACAACAAATAGATTCGTTGCATATTTTTATTACTAGGTCATTGAAAATATTTACTTTTTTTGCACAAACGCAATAAAGAATTGTGTTTTTTTGCAAAAAAATGTTAGTGGCTTTTTGACTTTGTCTATGGCTTTTTTCGGCTTTTGTTTTCTTTGTAAAAAATAACACTTTGCATAAGTCAAACAGATACAAAAAAACTATTAGAATTGAGGTACTTATAGACAAATATGGTTTTACATTGTAATAAGCCAATACCTAAGTAACATATGCTCCCAATACAATTAAAACATATTGTCTACGACATGTTGTTTTAACGCCGGACATCCAATTATAATATTCTGATAAAGACACTAATTATAATAGAAGTACAACCGTATGTCTCGGGGCAAAAAACCGGCCAATATTCCCCGCCAGTTGGTCGAATGCACCCGCCTCAGTGGTCATCCTTGGCGGAGGCTGACCACACACCTGCCAGCGTTTCAATTAAACCTGGCGACACTCGACACATTGCCTTAAATAATTCCTCAAATTGAACAAGCCTCTAGCCGTTTAATACCACTCCGATCTTGATAACTTCGCCAGTCGATAATAGATGGCGCTACGCAACACCTTGCTATTTTACAAAATGGACTACCAATTTATATTATAAACGCATTCGCGCGTATCTTGTTATTTTATCTGTCTCATCAATAAATTAGATTTCGATTATTCTGTTCTTTAATTTTCATCTCGAACAGTTCAGATCGTCAACTAGAACACCGAGTACTAGGCGAACATAAACATCGAAGAGGTAGTAAATTACACGATATTACAACGTTAACCTTCTGCGCGGTTCTGAAGACCTTGTGCCGGTGTAAGACTTATAAAAGGACTTAAACTGTGACTAAGTCAGGATTAGTCAGATTAGCATGAATAAAATATGAACCCTAATTAATTATTGATTTTATGGTGCGAGTTGATAATAAAACTGAAGTTACTTTTGCTACTTGTTCGTATATTTTACAGTCACTTAGGACTCCATTAGCATATAATTTACAATGTGATTTTCAAAGTGTATGTAAAAAAACTTTCATAAAATAATGCGGAAGTTGCAGGAATATAGATTTGTCCAAAGAAAAGCGAGTTAGTTAGTTATCGTCAGCTTATTATGTGGAGTCAAAGTACCAGGCTAGCAGAGATTATGAGAAGGCGTGTTGTGACGTCACAGCTATCAATGTTGTAGATACACACAATATACACTACACAGAGCAGAGGGCAATAATAATTCGTGAACAGCACACGTGGGCACGTTTGACCGTGTGCGTGGAGCGTGTAGGAAGGCGTGTTCAAACATTGTTTAAACAAAAATCTATTTAATTTTCGTTTAACTCCATATCTATAGGAGTGTTATTGAGATATCATCACGTGTTTTTAATAAAAAAAATGTTAAAATTCTATTTTTGTCGTTAATTTGGGCGCGAATCTAATGTAAAACAACATTTTTTTATAAATTGGTAAGGTTGTCGCTCCCTGGTGCGGGGAAGCGAGCCTCACCTCACACGCTCATGTTCGTTGCCTCAGAACTGCCTATGCGGAAACACAAGTTCGCTATTAACACACGTTCCTACTATGAGATACTGCCACTTATGCACGTATACATGTCTCATGTATAACGTGTACGTGAAAAGAGTTTTCACTGCACACATCTATACCACACTCGTCCAAACACAAAGTTTACTAGAGTGCGCTATATTATTATGATATAGACTACGCTGTATCTCTGTGTTCGAGTCGGTGTAACCATTTTCCACATGTGAAAGTTGCGCAGTGTGATGTTTAAGATTCATTCGTGAGCCGTATCTGTGTTTTGGGTACCAGGAGTTCAGAATTATCGTAGAGGTTTCGCGCACTCGAACACGTGCTTATCAACCGGCCGTTTTCGTAGTGTGCGTTATCTAAGGAACCTTGTTATCTATTTGTATGTGTGCGTGTTCAGTATGATACGATAAATGTTTGTTTAAATTGAATTAGCGTTCTTTTAATGTTAAATTGTTTACGTAAGATTGCGTGTCGGTTGGCAAATAATATGATGTGATAAGGTGGATGCACCGCGCGAGTTGATTGAACGCTCGCGATCTCATCTTCTCCTAGTATATCGGTGTTGATGCAGTAGTGTCAATGACATGACTGATGACGAATCGCGGACAGATTAAAAAAAAAGAGGAAACTTATTACTGTATTAAAACTAAAGATGGACGTTTATTTTAGATTTTTGGCTGTGACTTGATGTTAAAAGATATTTAGTCTAATTTAAATGACTATTTTTTTGTGAATGTGAAGTGATTGTCACTTGGTGACTAAAAATTTAGTCTAGATAGGTAAAACAATCATTTTGAGCATATTTTATACACTTAAATTTTATTCTTGTTGATTTCCATAGCAAATTAAGTCATATTTCCCGCCATTTCATACCATAACCAATTTTCCTTTTTGTTCTATTTTCAAATTCCATTTTCGTTCACAAACGTCTAATTTCAAAGAGTACCAAACAATACGCCCGCCATATTTGTATAATGTAATTGAATGAATAGTTACGATGAGTTAATTATTGCAATTGGTTGTCAAATTGGTACAATTAATGTACACATATGGGGTTATAATTAATAAATTCTTGTATAATTCGTTAACTAGCAACCTGTAGTGTTGTAAAGTAGTTGTGTAATGTAGTTTATGCAACAGTTATTGTATTCATGAATAAATATTTAATTTTCCACTCCGATATTCGACCTACTGACTTACTTGACTTTGACTTACAAGTGACATTTCAGATTTGACCAGTTTTTGATTATTAATGAAATGTCAAACGTAATTTTAAGTTCAGATTTTGAAATCGGTAATTAAGTTAAACCTCCTTTTTAAGATTTTAATTGAATAGGGTCACTATTTTAATTTTGAGTGTATTTTTATGTTACACTTTATTTTGATTTTGTAAGAACTATAAAAATAAATTGATTACCTCAAGTCTGGGATTCACCTGATTTTAATTCTACCAATTTTGGTATGTTCACGTGTTTGTAAGATTTGTGTAAAAGAAAATCGTGAAAAAATACAGGAAAATTTAAAATCGCGTGAAACTGAAGCGAGTCGCTAATTGTTTAAATATACAACAGTCTGTAGTTTGAATATTTATTTAGGTACTATGTTTATAAAATTAATAAAATATGTAAAACTACCATATTGAACCATTTTACCTACGTATTTTTTAACGTTAATTTCAGGATAAAATCTATCTCCTTCCTATATTTGTATAAATCTCTAATACATCAGTTTCGTAGTGAAAACTTGAAAACGTAACAAAATCACATTTGCATTAAAATTATTAGTTGATTTGTAAGTCGTAGTAAACGATAAATTTTATTCCTTTTTCAACTAGTTTATGTGTCTTGCTGTCTCTATAATGTTTAATCTTACAAAATATTTGTGTTCAAACATAATAAAAACCTGTTCCTTAAAGGTTTATTGACTCCTTAAAAATATTTCCAAACATTCTATAAGTAATATGTTTTAATTCGATAGAAAATTAAAACAGAAGAATAACCTTTTTTGTTAACAACCTCTGTGGTTGGATAAAAAATGTGTCTGTTTTTCTAGAAAAAAAAAACTACATATGTGGACTTTGACAAAAAAGGTTGGTATCGAAGGATTAGAGTCATAGGAGTTTGTTGATTCTTAATGATGTACCTACCTAGTCTTCTTGTTAAAATATTAATTGGCAGTAGCTTATTTATATAATAAGTCATATATTTATTTATAGTTCTGATTTGATGGTTTTTTTGTAATCATAAAAACATCATTTTCTTATAGTATGAATGTAGAGTTAACATTCTATTAAATTCAAAAAGAGAACATCTTGCACAATATTTGTCGAGTAAAAAACAAATTTCATTCCATTTTTAAATTAAACAGTTGATAGATTACCGGAGTTTTTAAAAGTATAAAGATAATTTTATAAATATTCAAAAAGAGAACACCATTCAAAAATAGTGTAAAAAAACAAATTTCCATATTGTAAATTAACAATGCAAAACTTATATATCATTTGCGAGCGTGCAATAACATTTTGCAATGTCGAGAGCAAATTTATTAATGTTTGTAATTTGGCATGAGGCTTTAAATAATGATTTTTATTCAGGAATAAATAATAGAGCACCTGCCTTGACTAGCTCAGCACTATGCCACGTTAGCCACTTAATTATTTAAGCATAAAACATTTAATTAGATCTTTCAGCTGTCTTGTGACCTTGTATTGCACCTTTGTGCAGACATGCAGTATTTTGTAACGTAAAAAATTCGCATTTTAAAATTCGAGTTGCTATTTCAAAAAAAGAACAGTATTGCCATCGTATCATTGTTGACATTTTATATGTGTAACTTATTATTAGATTATTTTGCATAATATTATTGGTTTGTAAGTTTTGCATGTTCGATAATGTTCGAATTGTGCAGCTGTTGCGTTTATAGAGTTGCCAGTATTGTGAAAAAACTTTTTATTAATGATACCATACTTAATTTTGTTGTCAATTTTTGTAACTGGTTCTTAAGGTTTCTTGTTTTATGGTTAAGATTAAAATAGTTTTAATAACTTTTTGTTTATATTAATTGTTATTTTTATAATATCGTAATAATATATAGGACTTAACTAAAGATCATAAGCTGCAAATGTCATTTTGTTAATTATACTTAAAAATTTGGAATAATCCAAAGAGAAGAATGGAAACAATAAAAACTTATAATCATCTTTATACATCAAGAAAAGGTAAGATTTTCAGGACCATATTATTTTAAATGAGGTCATAGTGAACCAAAATGAAGGAAATGCAGTTTTTATAATAATAAACAACCTAAAATAACCTTATACAGATTTTTTTTTACCAATCTACTTGGATGTATATGATATTATGATCAACTGATATGTTTGGAACTGCATAATTCTGTTCTGATTGGACTAAGATTTAAACCTTGACTCTATAGTAACTTTTGTTCTGCTTTTTGGAGGGGGTACAAAAATTAGCATCATCCTTTGGTTTAATACCTGTATCTATGGTATCTAAAATTACTTAGTCAATAATACTCTGTGTTAGAGTTTCAAAAGTTAATGCGTTCAAAAGAAACTGACCTGTCTTAATATTGAAATGAATAGTCTAGCTGTTCTTTGTTTGAAACCATGAGACTATCATTACTTAGTAGTAATGCCGTGGTTTCAAATTTCGAACAAGTTAATGTGAAAGGTCAAAAATGTATTCATATTATAGATAGATACCTCTTTCGTTATGCTGGAAGAACTTTTAAAAATAGAATTTCTTAGTGTCTATATCACACTTTCAACCCAGATCTAACCCCCTCTCTTTCGGCTTAGGCATTTAGGCATGTTTACCATTCATTTCTTTCTATTTACTATCAATAAATGTTGTTGTGTAAAGTAGAATAGTTTTGAAACATATTTTACTCAATAAAATTATGTCTTGTCTAAATAAACATCAATTGTTATGTAGTTTTTATGTAACAACGAACCTTTTTAGGCGCCATTTTAACATACAAAAAGCAACGCGTATATCTTACTACAAAGCGCTATCATTCAAATTAATGCTATTATAGTTTTTACATTTAAACCGTGTTCCAACAAGCGAACATAAATACAAACTTGACATTGAGTCATTGTCTCCAAACAAGACATATTTAATGACCAAACAAACTAGAAAAGGTAATTTTATAATATATTTCGAGACAGAGTTTATCACAATCAAATTACACCGCATTAAGTTAGAACACGACCCGTCTTGGCCATATTGAGGCACCGAAATAGCTGGTATGAGTTTAAATGGACTTACAAAGGAAGAACCCAACGTGCTAAGCATAAGTTTATGAGCAAAAAATATGGCGGGCTAGGAAGGTAGTGCTAGTGACCTATGATGACGCAATGCCAAAAACAGGCCACGCTGCACTCGGCAAACCTCATCGGCGAGGCGAGAGGTCAAGGAGGTTCATCGCAAAATATATTTCCAAATCTCGACGAGCACGCGAGGACATGTGGCCAAATAACCACGCTCGCTCCACCTCCGATCGATCTCGATAACACTGGCCGTAAACAGAACAACTCGCCGATTCCGTGTTCGTTTCAAAATTTTATGCAATTCCATTTAGCGTTCCAATTTTGAATTTATTGACAGTTTGGTGTTACTTGATTATTTAAAAGGTAAATAAAATTCATTGGTCGTTATTTTTCTTAAAGTTTAAACGTCAGTTGTCATTAGGTATTATTGTCTGTTATAATTAAGTTTATTACTGTGTGATATGTAAATGAGTTGCAATGTGGGATATCGTGTCTGCATCTATTCGGCGATCGGCCGTTTCTCCGGTTATTGAACTGGAATAATTCGGCAAAGGCACATTGCGCGCTTGTTAATCTCACGATAATACCGCAAACGACCACCAATAAAGTATTGGAACCATCTCAATAAATACTGATTTATTTAATGACAAGGAAGTCACATAAACAATGGTAATTATACAGATTGGTATCGTTTAATTGAACGATCAACTGAAAATATCGATTTATTTTATTGTGTTGTTTTTGTATCGAGTGATTGTAATGACACAATAATGATAATTAATTGTAGCGAAGCGAATGATTACATTGGCGGTTGTGGGGAGGGCGTGTGTTTACATGAGAAACGAGACGCAAACACGAGGAGATGTGGTGAATAGTGGTGTGGTGTGAGCGAGTGAGTGTGTGTGAGTGTGTGTCTGTGTGTGCGTGCGGTGTCTCTGTGTGAGAACGTGGAAGCGCGCGATGAAATAAAATATGTCCGGTCAACGAACCCGCGATCGGTGCCATAAAAATTGCGATACTCGCCGAAATTTGGACACGAGAACGATGTCTTATCCTATCTTATATAATTAAAATTAAAACTATTTTAATAAATATAATTAGTTTGGTAAGTTATCTTACAATAGATTAGCTGAAAATAAGTGTGGTTAATTAAGAAAAATCTTGTAACTAATTGTTAAAAGGATAAAAGATTTTTGTTAGTACGTAACTTAATTATAAGAAATAAAAAAATATTAAAAAGACGAAGAAAAGTAGGAAGTAGTACATTACCTGCAGTAGAAAACTCTTACAAAATAAAATCCTAAAAGAAAGCATGAAAACGGCCAAGAAAAAAACCAACGAAAAAAAATTCAAATTCCGAAACCCATTTGACAGTTTAATGACACGTGTCATTCAACTCGACCATTTTCATATTTGGAAAGAGAAGGCGGAAGTCAATAAAAATACTTACAATAAATCGATCCGTTTCGGAACTGCAACTGAGTTTTTCTTATACATTTCCGAGTCAGCTGTTGTATGACCTTGGGGGCACTCTCCTTAGACTATTTACAGGGTCGCCTTATACCACTAAACCCTCCTTTTCCTACACGATGAAGTTTCTTCCGGACAAGTGCCCGTCGAAATTCTTCGTCTTCCACAACACATTTTCATTTAGTAAATCTCTGTTGGATCCAATCCGATCATTTTCGCTTCTAATATTGTCCGGTTGGGTCGAGTACTGTGTCCATTTTTTTAGTACTGACCGGTGGGATCGAGAGTGAACTCCATGTTTAGTATAGTCCTGTGGGGTCAAGGGTGAGTATATCCATGGTATCACACACGATTCGTAAGCACTGTGGCGTGGCGCGAACGTGCGTTCTCACTGGTGCCTACTCGGGCAATGAGAACCCTGATCACAGTTTCTGTTTATATATGAAATGTGCATTTGTATCGCCGTCTGGTGGCGAGTAGATGTAACTGCGTCTTTGATGATAATGAGGAAATGTGTCTTTTGTTCTGATATAATCTTACGAATATTACGAACGCGAAGGTTTGAATGGATGGATGGAGGGATGTTTGTTAGTCTTTCACGCCAAAACTACAAAACCGATTGAGTTGAAACTTGGTACAGATGTTTCTTATAACTAAGAATAACACTTTTAATACTTTTTATTCCAAAATTCCCACGGGAATGGGATTTAAGTGGGAAAAACTGCGGGGTATGGCTAGTTTCTCATAAAGTGTTATAGGTACTTATATTTAATGTCTTTTACGGGACATTTACACGTACCTATGTCGAAACCCTCGAAATAAAATAAATATAAACAATGACGTACGTTTCGTTTAATAATAAAAAAGTCTTATACTGTTAATAAATTAAGTTTAAGTTATAATCGTTCAAATATTAGTTATTTCATTTAACTATATAATCACTTTTAAACATAAACCTCTCTCATTGCTCTCTATAAGCACCGATCGCACGTATTTACCATGTACTTGTAACTTTTCCAAGATTTTCTTGCTCTTACTGTTAATTCTTAGTTTCAAGTTTTTATTCAAAAACCTTTCTGCTTCCACGACCGTCAATTCCTTGTGTTATGTAGTCCGACCTTTATATGTACGACCTTTATAGTGATATTACTACTTCTAAATAATAAAGTGATATTATTCCACAATAAGTAGATATGATTTTATCCATTGGAAAATTACTGAATAGATGGCTGATTTACTATCTCATACAAGATCAAGTTTTGTATGCTAAAAGAGATAGCAAAAAACAAAACATTGATATTTTTCAGCCCGCTCCAAAGATTTGTAAATTTTCTTTAACGTTCTTCACTTGTAGAGTATTTAATACATAATTACAATTAATAATATAGATATTAAATAATTAGAATCACATTCAAATGTATGAGATACAATAAACAAACACGAGAACAAACTTGTCTTCAACTAAAAAACGGTGTTTTATACAAAAAGGTATTCTGAAAATTATTGAAACATTTAACAGTTTTCACCATAACTTGGATTTGAACCCAGGACCAAGCTGAACCGTAACACTGTTCTTAACCACTGAATTATTAAGGTCATCATATCTTAGTTGCTATAAAAATCTTGAAACAAAATGTTGACTGATATTCGTATGTCAAGTCATCTAAGTCTTACTATTCCGTACATAGAATTAAGGAAAAATATGTTCTAAATTAAAATACGTTGCACATATTTATTTTTGATGGGAAATCCAATGATATAACAGATCTAATGGTGTATAAGATAAACATATAAATGATTCATATGGGAACGTTTTCCTTACTATTTAAACGTTAAGATTTTACTAGTTCTACATAAGTATATTTGATTTAAATACAAAAAACTTATTTTACTTATATCTAGGTAGAAATCTGTTCTAAAATAACTAAGAAAATTAATAAGTTTGTGTGTTTATGTCAAAAAATAAATACTCTATCCAAGTTTTATACAAAAGACATCAACGCGCTCGATATTGTAACTTTGTTGAAGTACTGTTTTATTGTGGAAAACTTGCATTTAAGTATTTATACATAGTTTTGGTGCTAAACCCTACTCACAGCCCCCCTCCCCCCTCTTTATATATTAATAAATCTTTTACCATTATTAAATGGATTCAACTACAATCTCTATATATAAAAATGAATCCCTATTTCCCTTGGTTACGGCATCACGCGTGTACTACTGAATAGCTTATGGTCCGGGGAAGGACATAAGCTAGGTTTTATCCCGAAATTACCACGGGATCGGGAACTATGCGGGTAAAACCGTTGAGCACAGCTAGTTAAAATATAAAATGAATTACCTATCAGTTTAATTACTTTGAGCTAAAGTCAAAGAACGTACAAGAGAAGACTAAAAAGTCTTCGCGCAAACATTGTAAATGTATCACCAAATAAGGTACCAAAATCTCTTACACGAGATTGAGATTTATACTAGTAAATTTGTAAGGCATATCTATTTATTTGTTTTGTATATAAACTACTAGCTTTTGCCCGCGACTTCGTTCGCGTGAAATAATAACTTAACATAATAACATAACATAACATAATCATTCACTACATCATCTCATTATAGTAACTGACCCCTAACTAAGCTCGAAGCTTGTATCTAGGGTATCAGAAACTACGCACACACTCATTTACACACACACCCAGACCGAGATAAACATTTGTGGTTCACACAAATATTCGCCCCGCACGGGAATCGAACCCGCAACCTTATGGATGGCAGTCCGGCATGGTGACCACTCTGCCATCGAGGTCGTCAGAATTGAGGAAGAATTTGAGTTTATCCCTCTTTTCTCCCCATAGGGGTGGGGGAATTTCCAAAAATCCTCTCTTAGTGGTAGCCTACTCCCCCCAACAAACACACGTGCCAAATTTTAGCTCTCTACGACCAGTAGTTTCAGCTGTACGTTGTCTGTAAGACAGTCAGTCAGTCAGTACATCACTCAGTAACGGAAAAGTTTTATGTATATAATAATAATAGAAGATTGTGTAAAATTGGGAAGTGTAACTATAACTAGTGTCTAGTGTATACACTATCTAGTCGCCAGTCGAGATGCCGTCGGTCAGAATGGCACTTCCTTCCCGATCCGACTAGAAACCACTTTCTTATCTACCCAGTGGACAGTAGACACCCAGTACATGTAGATATGTACTAGGTGTGGAATGGTGAACGTAAGTGTTTTGGTTTTAATTTAATCTAATATATAAAATTCTCGTGTCACAGTTTTCGTTGCCATACTCCTCCGAAACGGCTCCGAAATTTTGTGAGCATATTCAGTAGGTCTGAGAATCGGCCAACATCTATTTTTCATCCCGAAATTCCTACGGGAACGGGAACTACGCGTGTGAAACCGTGGGGCGCAGCTAGTAATTTATAATAATAATTTCGAAGAATTTTGTTTGATGTGATCTTGCCCGCTATAGCAAAAGTGACACAGCTTCGATTCCCGCAAGACAAACGCTAAGAACACATTTTTATAAAAAAAAAATTGACGTATTCAATATGATAGCCAAGTAGTGTGCTTGGCAGTGAAATTACCTAAATACTCGTAGTAAGAAGGGAAAATTAACTTCATAGTAGTCAATTCGAAAAAATGATCGACGGATGAAGATGTCATTATAGAAAATCTGTTTCATCAATTTATAAATACAAAACTCTATATTCAATATAAGAATAAAAAATACTAAAATAACGAAGTTTACAAACTAGAACAAATATATTCAACAATATTGGCAGAATAATGTATAAATGAAACCAAATCGCGTAGTTAGTGTCGATTCTCGCTCAAGGTTAACATTTTGTTTACTGAAACTCATATCTACATATATAAAAATTGATTGACGCGTATGACTCTTGTAAAACGTGAAAAACAAACTGCACCTAGTTTTACATTGTTTTTGTTTTGGTATAAATATATATTTTTGCGACAATTTTTACGCAACCTTAATACTATTTTTTTTCTGGAATCGACACTATTTTATCATGAAATATTAGCAGAGCAGGCTTATATGTATTTACGTGGTCCATAGTTTTTGTCTTTTGTTCAAATATGTGGTAAATAGTTTTTCTGTTTCCTTTTTTAAAAGCAACGTGTTTTATGTCTTATGAGCGTCTATGGCGTAGGTAGTGGCTAAGGTTTTTGACTTTAATTCGGAAGGTGCCTAGTTCGGAACTCGATACGCACCAAAGTGTTATCGCTTTTCAAATTCATATATATACTTTTGTTCGACGTTATTACGGAAACGTGAAGGAGAACTGCGAAGAAATTTTTAGCTAGTGTGTGAAGTAGACTAACCTGCGCTCGACCTGTGGTTGACTAAAATAGCCTGATCTTTTTAATTTAGGGTAGGCTAGAGACCCTCCGGCGCAGGGGGGACATATTTGAGCATTATAATGCACATCGCCCCATAGATGAATACAGTATATGCCGTAAGAATACAGACATAACGTGGCTTCCTATTGATGACCTCGATGACAGAGTGGTCACCATTTCGGACTGCCATCCGTAAGGTTGCGGGGTTGACTCCCGTGCGGGGTGAATATTTGTGGGAGCCACAAATGTTTGTCTTGGTCTGGGTGTGTGTGTGAATGAGTGTGTGCGTAGTATCTGATACCTAAATAAATACATGTTTCGAACTTAGTTAGGGGTCAGTTACTATAATGAGACTGATGATGGAGTGAATGATTATGTCATGTTATGATACTGGTAAAAGAATCGGTCCAGTAGACCCTGAGATAACTTATAAACTCTTATTTATGTGAATGTTAAGTTCAGTATTTGAATTATAATTGTCTTAAATGTTAACGATCTGATTCTAGAGTACTAGGAATTAATAAATTGTAAGCGATACCTCTTCATAATATTTTACCCGCGTGAATCTCAATCCCATGGGAATTTCGGGATTAAAAGTATCATATGTGTTATTCCTAGTTATGAGGAACATCTGTACCAAATTTAATCTAAATCAATACAGTAGTTTTTGTGTGAAAGAGTAACAAACATCCAAACTCACAAACATACAAACTTTCGCATTTATAATATTAGTATAGATGAAGTTATAGATAACATAATCAGGCGCATCGAGAAGCGGAATTTGTCATTCACATCGCGTACTGTTGCGCAATATTGTTATACTCCTCGTGTGTGGGGTAATAATATGGGGTTATGGTGTAGTGGTGGAGGGACGGATGCAGGTTGGATGGTTTGGGTTCAAATGTTTAAAAATAATAGTCGCGATGATTTTGATATACCAACTGACTGGTGTACCATAGTGATATAAGTACGGCTTCTGGTACAATGTTTAATTTTTTTTAAAACATTTTATAAATTACTAGCTGCGCCCCGCGGTTTCACACGCGTAGTTCCCGTTCCCGTAGGAATTTCGGGATGAAAACTAGATGTTGGCCGATTCTCAGACCTACTGAATATGCTCACAAAATTTCATGAGAATCGGTCAAGCCGTTTCGGAGGAGTATGGCAACGAAAACTGTGACACGAGAATTTTATATATTAGATATTCTTTATAAATTATTAGAAAAATCCAGATCGAGATAAAAGTTCTGTGGATCACAGTATTTTTTCTTTATGGGATTTAAACCCACTGAACAATGTGAATCGATGAAGTCAGAGTAGATAAAGTCGGAGAGAAGTAAATAATTAAATGAGAAAGCAAAATAAAACTGCTAACTTATTAAACAATCATTATATCAATAATAATTTATAAACTCTCTCTCAGTACTTACGTTCTTAGAAGACATGTCCTAAGTATAAACAGAAGCAAACTAACTTTTCAACTACTTTACTTCACTTAAAAATAAACCTAGAGTTACTAGAAATAAAGTCTATAATACTACGTTTTAAATGTCTTTATTGATGACTCGAATGTCAGTTAAGTAAGTGCATAATGAAAATAATATTGTCCTAAATGTAGGTGATCTGTTTCTAGAGTACTAGGAAATCATAAATTGTAAGCGATACCTCTTGTTGGTAGGTCTTCATTTGTAACTAAGTAAGTAAGTAATCATTCACTACATCATCTTATTATAGTAACTGACCCTAACTAAGTTCGAAACTTGTATCTAGGGTATCAGAAACTACGCACACTTTCATTCACACACACACCTAGACCGAGACAAACATTTGTGGTTCACAACTAAGCTTATTATGTCATTGGTATGGCTAAGCTTATGCTAGTACTAATGGTGAATTACTTGCAATTTGTTTATTTAAACTCATATTATGCAATACAATTAACGCCCAAATTGGCTTTTATTTTCATATTTGTTTTCCGTGTTTTGGCCCCCCACGATAAGCTAATAGTTTCCTTAGAAATGTAACAGTTGTCTAACCAAAATCAATCAAGACAAGGTAGAAATCCCCCTCGGGATCCTACGGTACCCCAATGTAACGCGGACGGAAGTCGCTGTGTTTTTAGTGGGTAGGCCCAGCCCTTCTGGCTGGGAGAGCCCTACATGCCCCGTGGGTCCTCCCAATATCGGCTCACGGTGGTATGCAGTTCTATGCATTTTCACTGCGTTAAAAAAAAGGACTCAAATTGCGGTAAAAGTAGTAAAGAACGAATATCAATATAATAAAGAGTAAAGTTTTGTTTCAATCTCAGGACTCACTGGTTCGATTTGAAATTGTTTGAGTATTGGATAGTCTTTATCGAGGAAGGTAATTTTTTAAAATCTACGAATAACAGAACCGGGATTAATATGTTCTAAAACTGTAGGGCTCAGTAAAAAAACATATTTTATGAAGTTCTAGAAAATACGCTTAAAATATTTTAAATTAACTTTAGCAAAGCCCGCTTAAAAGTTTAAATAAAAAATTACAATTATCCATATTATTTAATCTTAATGTCACATACCTCTTAATATAAAACTTTAAGCGAAGTAAGAATGTACGAGTATCATTGACTTTGTTTGTGACTTGTAAAGATGTATGCAAGTTTATGTCGGGGCGCAGGTGCGCAAGCGCGGACCGACGCGCCGCTTTCTTGAGCTAACCCACTTTGCGAACAGTTTGTTGTGGAGACGTTTTTATTGAGTTTTTTTTTGCCTTTTTTATGGAAATAGGATCAACATGCGTGGTTATGTGATGTTTATTGGATATTACTCTAAGTACCAAAGTTATATCTCCATTATCTAATCGATTCTTAAGATTATAAAGAGTTTGTTTGGATGAACGCGTTAATTTTAGGAGTTAGAGTTCGAATTGAAACAATATTTTGGTGTTTGATAGCTCATTTATCGAGGAAGGCTAAGTTACGGAACTTAATTTTAGTACTTAGAGTAATTATATGAAATTGGAGTAAAGATAAGGCTAGTTAAACCGTAAAAAATAGCCTATAGCCTTCATCAATAAAAGGGATATCCAAAAACTAGAGATTTTTTCAATACAACCCAACAACAAGCTTATTACTACAGATTATGAAGACCTTGCTGAGAAAGTAATAAATAAATGAACATTCTAGGACCTCGGTGGCAGAGTGGTCACCATGCCGGACTGCCGTCCGTAAGATTGCGGGTTCGATTCCCGTGCGGGGTGAATATTTGTGTGATCCACAAATGTTTATCTCAGTCTGGGTGTGTGAGTGAATGACTGTGTGCGTAGTTTCTGATACCCGCTTCGAGCTTAGTTAGGGGTCAGTTACTATAATGAGATGATGTAGTGAATGATTAACAGCCGCACTCAGAGCCGTTTAACGAAAACTTAAACTAATGTGCCACAACATTTCTGTGCCGGCGGCCAAAATTGGAAGCTAATATTGTCATTTAGACTTTAATGTCATTTGGATACATTTTCAATACACTGACAACCAAAAGATGCGATTACAGCGACGCTGTCACCGTCACAGAAATATTTTGGCACATTAGTTTAAGTATTCGTTAAACGTCTCTGAGTACGGCTGTATGTTAAGTAAAAGATAAATATTATAAACTCGACTCCACATCCTTCCCTGTTCAAAAATGCATCTAAACAAAGCTAGGTGTCAGTCGCATAGCAAGCTTACTTACTCTCTCCTGGTTATAAATACGTATTGCTATGCTCACTTAGTGCTAAACTACTAGACTGACATCATCCAGACGGTTCTAGGAAATCGGTTATATTGTAGACTTTGCAATTGTTGTATCTGTAGTTTGGATGTGTTTTTGTAGTTTTAATGTGTGTGATGATTGGGAATTTTGGGGTCGATATGTTTTGTGTATTAAGCTAGGTATCTTTGGATGTAAAAACTAGGTAATAAGTTATATTCTATTACGAATTTTATCTGAATTTAAAACATTCTGGGCCGATTTTTCCATCGTCAGATAACTATCATCATCGATAAATTATCATCCAGACGGTTCTAGGATATCGGTTATATTGTAGACTTTACAATTGTTGTATCAGTAGTTTGGACGTGTTTTTGTAGTTTTAATTGTGTGTGATGATTGGGAATTTTGGGGTCGAATGTTTTGTGTGTTAAGCTAGGTATGTTTGGATGTGAAAACTAGGTAATAAGTTATATTCTGTTACGAATTTTATCTGAATTTAAAACATTAAGGGCCGATTTTTGCAGCGCCAGATAACTCTATTCGAGGAATAATTTTGAAATGTTACAAAAACTGTCAAACGTCAATTTTATTCCTCTAATAAAAGTTATCTGGAGATGGAAAAAATCGGCCTTAAAAATATTTTTGCTTTGCTCTAACGATTTCATTCACAAGTATACGAGAGGGTGAAAACATAAAGTATAATGCGTTTATTCTAAGTTTATGAATAAGTTATTACTATTCACAATATAGAGGCCTAATGATTAGATCATCCAAACCCTAAAAATGATCACGAAGCCTTAAGTAATTAATTATTTATTTATTACTCGTATCAATAGGAAAACCATGTTCTTTTTTTAAAATTTTGACATTTATATAGTTGTTAGACCACTATATCAATGAATTCTTTGACAAAATATAAAGATGACTCAGATAAATTAACATAAGATGTTGAACTTTCTTTTCTAATACAACTTGGTAGACATTAAAATGAATCTAGGTTTAGAAATTTTGGAAAGGTATTGTTTTTAAAAAAAGACGGTAAAACACAAATTTAATAGTCTATATATTGTGATTTTATAAACGCGAAAGTCTCCGTCTGCCTTTCACAATATACTTGTACTAATTTTGATGATTTTTTTTTGTTTAGATAAAATCAAATTCAAAAACTATTTATTTTTTTGTTATTTATTTGTTGTTTTACTGTCGTAATTACCTTGTATATATGTAAGTAAGTTAGTTAAAAAGTTATCCTTTTAAATATTTTTATACACTTCCTAATCTACATAACAATTTACTGCATAACATAGGTAAGTACTAATATTATAAACGCAATAGTTTGTGTCAATGTTTGTTACTCTTTCACATAAAAACTACAGGATCGATTTAAATGAAATTTGATACAAACGTAGCAATTAACTACTAATCACTACATAGTATAAAACAAAGTCGCTTTCTCTGTCCCTATGTATGCTTAGATCTTTAAAACAACAAAACGGATTTTGATGCGGTTTGTTTTAATAGATAGAGTGATTCAGTGGGAAGATTTTTAGCATAATTTTATTCCCATATTCCTACGAGAACGGAACTACGTGGGTGAAACCGTGGGGCGTTGCTGGTAACAAATAAAATACTTTTTTTGAAAATAACATATACGATACTTTTTAAACCCCCGACGCAAAAAGAGGGGTGTTATAAGTTTGACGTGTCTGTGTTTGTGTGTATATGTGTGTGTGTGTGTATCTGTCTGTCTGTGGCATCATAGCTCCCGAACGGATGAAGCGATTTCTATTTAGTTTTTTTTGTATTAATTGTAACTTATAAGCATTAGTAACGCCACGGGTAAAACTACATAGTACAGTTAGTAACATAATAATTATCATTCGACAATTACTTTATATACCTCCAGTTTAATGTCAACAATTTATTATTTTAATCTGTGGTCGCAATTAAATCAAATTTATTATATAAGACGGATCCTTATTTGAAGGGCCTGCGGTTGCGCCTTTGAATAAGATCCGTGTACAAACAACCTTAAACTGCTGAGATTCCTAGAATTATGTGCATTTTATTACAATCTGTAACTATTTCTACTATATTAGGTAGGTAGAGCAATATGTTTGTCCGAGTTACCAATATTATATGGGATGTGTAATATCAGGAACTGCTAAATTGATATGTGTTGGACAGTCAGTTTATTCAGGAACGCTATCTTACTAAAAGTAATAAATTGCTTAGAGGGGCAGCAGAATATTTCAATCAAATATTTTTTTCTTATTTTATAAAGACCACTTTCCCAGTGATTTCAGAGTAATTCCAACAATACCAACAGAACTTTTCTCCAACATTTAATTAAAAAGAAAATACTATAATTATTTTTTAGTACATTTAATTTGATTGCAAATCTTTCTCTTGGATCACTCATCATTACGTAGTAAAAAGGTCTTAAGCCTACAAATATGAAATAATACATTTGTACATAGCGGGGAGCTGTACTTTTTTTGGATAAACCGCCATTTATTTAGACTAAGAATGTTGTTTACATCGTACTCCAATGCCGTTAGTGGGGGTATGGCGTGGCGGTGACGTGTGATCGAGGCCTTCCTATGCAACAGGCTGATGCAATATACAACCGAATTGTATACACGGTGTAGTAGGGATTATGCAATTTGTTTTGGTTTTCCTTGTACGTTTTAGTGTTATCCTAATTTTGTATTTAGAGTATTCTGAAGGGGGTTATTAGTGCCTGATTATTTGGGCTTATTAGAATTAGAAGGTTGTAGGTTTGATTACCTTGCTAGGTAGTATTTGTTTATGTGGGTGTATGTTTTTGTTGTGTAGTTTTTGAGAACTATAAAACAATCTTGAGTTTCCAAAGATACGGGATTTACGCGATAAAACCACACATGATATAATAGTAAAATTCTAAAACATAAAGTGGACTTTCCTTTTAAATGTAAGAACCTAGTAAAATGTCAACGTATATGAAAAACCACGAAGCAAAGTTATGCTCCGTGGTTTTTCATATATTGAGCTTAGTTGAGCTCAATATTTTCAATTAGTATATTTCATACAATTCTATTTTGAATCCGATAAGAATAACTCCTAAATAATTTTTCTCAGTTCTTATAAAAGTGAAACCTATATCTCTCTATATCTATCGAAATAAATATATGTACATTATTACGGTGATCTGAAATTTGAGTTTTATTTGGAAAATACCGACATGCATTAAACAATTTAAAAATAGAATATAAAAATAAATGGATTTCAAAATAAACAAAATAGAACATTGAATTTCATTGTAATGTTTTAGAAATGTTACTTGTTTTCGCACATTCTAGTAATTTCTAGAGACTACTAGTATTTTCTATGATTACTCTGTTACATACTCGTATAATTTCTGCTCGTGATTCTGTGACGTCATAATTTATTAGCGATTCCAGAATTTAAACATGAGTACATTATATTTAGTTTAAGAGAAAAGGTTTTATGTTTATCTGTAGATATTTTCTTTTTGTGTTTTCTTAAAAAATACTAATTTGTATTTGATGGCGTTTTCTATATTCAAATGTACTTTTTAAAAGCGATGTATTTTTCTGGAATATTTGTATTTTATATGCGATTCCAAAATAAAAATTTATTTTAGAAAATACAAAAAAAATACCAACAGATTGAACAGAGTTCAAGTTGAAAGTTTCAGATTGAACTCTGTTCAATCTGTTGGTATTTTTTTTATATTTTTGCCGATGGTCATTCGAACAAATACTTTTTTAAGAGAGATGTGTATTTTTCTGCCATATTATTTAAATAAGTATAGAATATTGTCCCTGACAAAAGAAGTTCATTATTATATATAAAAGACTCATTTTATAAACTATGTTTTTTACTTAACTTTTTTATTATTGAATTTACTACCTAAATCCATATCTATGCGCTAACCACGTCATCTAGAGATAAGTAAATATGTTTGTTCTGGGTTTTCATGAATGTAATCCGTGTCTAAAATGTACTTATTATGTACTATTACTTACATAGGATTATATATATTTTGTGTGTTGTATATATGTAATAAAATGTATTTCGTACTTACTTTCCTTTGCTGTTTTTCTTAGAAATTAATGAAATTGGTAGAGCTAAAAGTAGTTGAGTGAGTGATATTTAGTATTTGTGTAAGTAAAATGTATTTATTTCTTATTTCCTTGTCTCGTTTATTGTATTAATCGATGGTAGAGTTAGATGTGGATGATTTATTAATAGTCTGTGTTTGTGTGAGTTGAAATGTATTTTTTACTTACCCTCTGTGTTTTATTCCATAATCAGTTGTAGAGCCATAAGTAGAGTCGCAGTCGATTGGTAGAGTTCATCCTATACTGTTTAGTTATTCTATTTGTAGAGTATTTTTATTTATGTTATGTATTTTTAAAAATCTTTAAGTTTTTAAAAATCAATCTAGAATATAATTATTTTGATTGTAGCTATGATTATTATCTTATGTATTCCTGTAAATTTTGATGTATTTTTAAATATTAATGTGTGTTTTAGATTTTAATATAAAATATTTAATGAATTTTAAAACTGATTTATGTCTTAATATCTTTTAGAAATAATATGTTTAACCAATTAATGTAACTCTACTTAAAAAAATAAAATATCAATACTAAGAACATTTAATAATTGTATAAGTACTTCTTTTAAGTTTAACAGAATTCGTAGAGCTATAAATATAGAAACACACACCTGCTTATAGAGATACTGCTTATAAAGTGATATAGCTAAGATATTTAAGATAAAAGGATGAAGGGACAAGGAGTATTTAAATAAAAATTATGTAAAAATATATGTTTTATAAAGTTTTTTATTAAATGAAACCTATACCGCAACAAACTAGAGTATTCAACTAACAGTCTTCATTTTATAAGATAAGTAATAACAAAATTCATAAGAAATGCAATAGGGAAATGCGAACTAAATACAAAGTAACGGTGAAAATAATACATAATTAATACAAATAAAATAACTATTATTTTAGTTATTTTAAATACATTTTCTTCGTCACTTAATAAACATCGTACACGCGCGTCCTTTGAACAACTTATTTAAATGAAAAATAATTGATGAAAAACGCGCGCGAACAAAACTTACAAATTATTAGTCAAATAAATAATAACTTAAATCTAAGGTAACTTTTATAAATTAAATTGAACATAGTCTTTAATGCAGACTTTAAAACAGATTTGTCTGAATCAACAGGCATACAGTCTTTGGTCCCCTACTTTACTTGAATTACAATTCATTTTGTGTCTAAAAAAATTGATGAAGTTTCCTTTTTTTTCTGTTTGACGAAACTTCTCTACTTAAATGAATTAGTTTGTGACGGGTAGATGGACAGCAGAACATTTTTTATAATTAAATAGCCTAAGTGAACTTATAAGCTAATATACTTCCGTAGGATCGAGCCCGAAAGCCATTTTGGTGGTGTATCGCGGCAGGCTCCTAGTACACGTTAGTGGGGTCAAGGATACACATCTTGATGATAAACTGGGCACTAACACTTGAAATAGTCTCTCAGTACACTCCGGTGGGGTCTAAACTGAACATTTTGAAGCACTTCTTGATTGATCAGTACACACCGGTGGGGTCAAGCACGAACATTTTGGCAGATTTCTTCAAAAATTTGCAGGAAGAAGATTTTTCTCAAAAATCTGAATTTTTCCAAAATCAGTAGACTCCAGTCGGGTCCAGCACGAACATTTTGATGCGCAGAAAAACTTTTTCGGTCAAAATTTCCAAAATTAATTTGGATAACAGCAGCGGCGATGCAGGTCGAATATTTTCGATGATTTAATAAATCTCTTCAGAAATAGATTCGAAATGATTCCTCGAATCTGTTTTCTAGTAAACGCCGGTGGGGTCCAAAACCTTGACGTCCATTGTGATAGAATTTGTAACTTGAACTTGAAAATATAGCGTTGTTATTTACGAGAGCGCGCGGGCGGTGCTCAGAGCGACGTGCGTTCGCTTTGATGCTTGTCTTACGACTGACGATCGGGACCACGTGCACCTCTTTATATAAGCAGCTCTCGCGGTCGCTCGTGAATTTTTTTGCGATTTGAATTTGGAAGCTTTCAGCGCACCCGGCGCGCATGCGCCCCCGCCCTTACGATTTTTTGCAATAAAAAAATTAAAAAAATGCCACGCTGTGCCAGTTGGCACATGTTGATAAAATCAAATTAGCATTTTTTTGTTATTTACGCGTACATTTTGTAAGATGGTTAACATTTGGTATACTTATTTTAGATATTGATTACAAATTTAGATACAACAGGATATTTTTAAGTAATTAATATTCTTTATTAATTGGTGTAATATCCAGCCTTACTAGTTTATTTTATTAATGGTTTTGTTAATAAAAAAAGGTAGTGTTTATAAAAACTATTTTCACTTACATTTTTAAATTTTCGGTTTGACATCGTTTATTGACATATTTAAATAAAGTTTATTTAATTTATTACATTTTTATTTTAATATTTTTTTTATTTGTGTTTTTTTTATTATTTTATTCAACATTTTAGATACGTTATTTTTTCTATGGAAATTATTATAATTGTAATAAAAAAAAAATGAAAAAAAAGTTAATAAATAAGGAAAAAACATTTTTTCCTTTTTTTTTCATTAATTACATGTTTTTTTTAAATGTTGATAACAATGAAAGTCAGATGAAGGATCATTTCGTAGTACGTGCGTGTATTTCTAATAAAATAGTTGACACACTACAAATTGTCACGTTCATATAAAAACTGTAATAACTTGCATAATTTAATAATGTAATAGTAATTATTATAAAAAAATATTGTTGCTTAATTATATTGTAACAATTATTATTTGTAATGAATTTATGGCTTAAATAATGTAAAAACAAATATCCTTAATAAAAAAATATATAATAAAAAAAATAAAATGACTCTATAGAGTCATAATTAATTTCTACAATAACATTATAATGTTACGTAGAAATTTATATTATTTAAGCTTAAATCGAAGCAATCATTAATTTTTCCTACACCGAAACTAAAACTCGTCAAAAAATACATCACTTGGGAATCGAACCCGCAACCTTTATTTTCATATATTCCACAAAAAATATTTATATATTAAGATACATATAACTATTTACTTGTCATACTAAGAGAGGTGTAAGTTTCTAATACCCTAGATACAGGTAATAAACCTAGTTAGGGGTCAGTTACTCAAATTGAAAATGATTGATGATCTCACCAAAGATACTTAGAAATTGTTTTAGTTAACAAGATTATTTGAATTAAAGGCTTAAAGAAAGGTTTGAGGCTTAAGTTAAACGAAGATTATTTTTAGTTTTTATCCCGATAGCTACTGGTAACTACTTAATCCGTTAAGTTTTAATCCTCTTTTAGTTAAAGAAACCGCGAACGCTTTTTGAGTCTTAGTAAGAATTAAAGTAAGATTAAAAATTCATACTCTCTACTTGTTAATAAATCAAAATTTTATTATTTACGACTATTTCTAGAATTTAATGTTTAGTCTATCGATGTTTTGCGTGTAAAATGTAAAAATGTGGTATTTAAAATGTAAAAAAATCGGATGAATGACTTGCATTTTTTTTGTTTCGTTTTATGTACTTAAATTAATTTTGTTGTCAAATTATTAACTTGATATTAATCAAAAAATATTTATATTTTACTTATTCTATGTTTTTTTTTAATTTCTTAGTTTTAAAACATTACTTTGGTTACAAAGAAAATATAATACGAAAAGCTTGGACAAATAATGATAAAATTCGTAATAATTTAAATAAATAAAATCAAATATTATTAGTAAATCAGTAGATAAATATTTTAAATTTTTTCTTAACTTTATGTTATGAAATATTTTATTCATAAATATAAACAGGATATTTTCGTTAATTATTTTATATGAATATTCGGGAAAAGTGTAAAGGAAAGATATTAATTTCGGGAGAGTATAATTTTTTCCTCATAAATGTAGAAATGTAATTTCCGATTTAACATATTTTTTAAATATAGCTTCGATTATATTAAAAATAGATTTTGATATTTTTAAATATAACTTCAATATTAATTGAATTTATATAAAATAGGTAGGATAATTAATAAAATAGGTCAATTGAAACAACAAGGTAAAAATAAAATAATGTACTACTATGTAATGTAATGAATTTTTTGGAGTAAGTAAATTCCGTTTTAGGTTAAAAATTTGGCAATTTTGTAAATAAAAGTATTCCTTTTACTGGAATTCTTAGTATTCTGGGGCCGACAGGTTAGGTCTAATTTCTTATTCCTTTGTTATCCCATGATTGACTTTGGTCGGGTTTCAGTAACCAGATTTGTCGGAATGTCAGTATTTTACGTAAAGCGTTCATTATAGTCACAATATTTTCTGTGATGCCGGCGGCAAAAATTGGAAGCTACTATTGTCATTTTAATTCTAATGTCATTTGGACATTTTCACTAAACTGACAACCAAAAGATGCGATTACAGCGAACGCTGTCACCGGCACAGAAAAGATTGTGACTCTATAAACTTACCTTCTTTTTAACTACCTATAAAAAAAATACTCGACATATTTAACTTAAACCATCTGTTTTCAAATCCCGAAAAGCGACCGAGTTCCAATAAAAAATAAGAACTTCAATCTTTATCGGATTAAAACATAACAATACTTTGGATTAATTTTAATCCAATAATAGCGCGTCGCTTTGTTTTTACGTATTCTTTAAATAATCTAAGAAACTTCTGAAATAATCGGAGATTTAGATAATTTCCGTAAAGGATTATAATTGTAATAATAGTGTCGATGTTCTATGGAAATATTTATGTTTTGTAACTTTCTGGGATTTATCTTTTAATTATGCGGGTTTCGGGTGTCAGACAATTAGCTGCGGTAGTTGATCAATATGATTACTGACACTTTGAGAGTTAAAAGCAAAGCTTCTGTTGTGAATTCTTGTGTGAACATGTTTTAAGTTTAAACTAGAAACATACCCCGAATTTGCACGGGTTTTGGGTAAAAAAAAATCAAGGGAATGAACCAATATTTTCTTTAACAGAAACCTTGTTATGATTTTGTTTTATAAGTAACTCATATTTTTGAAGTGAAAACTTCTTTAGCGGCGCTGAGCACTTTTTTTGTATGGGTAAAAACTTTCAAACTCGCGTCAGGGTCACGTGATGCTGATCGAAAAAGCGTAAGATCGTAAACAACCTCTTTGCTTTGTATCTATTTAGTAATTTCATTCATACACCAGTCAGTTTGACAATCAGCGATTGTAATCCGTTGTATTACTGGAATACGAAACTTCCAATCTAAATAACGATATAATATTATAAATAACAACATATAAATTGTCATATTTGTGTACGATAGCGCAATAAATAAACATTGTATTCTACCTCATAAATGATAGTACTTTTATACTTATAATTAAACACAACGTTAATATTGAAGTTTTCACTTCTGCCGGCACTCCCGGAGTGCTACGTTTTTTTTTTACAATGTAGAGATGAACAACCGAAATATATTGTGAAAAAATGAGCTCCACGGAGTCCACGGAGTAGTAAGACTGTAGTTTATTTAAACTTTTTTATCTTTGATAAAATATTTAATGTAATTAAATTATTCCGGTGCGGGGTGAATATTTGTGTGAACCACAAATGTTTATCTCAGTCTGGGTGTGTGTGTGAATGAGTGTGTGCGTAGTTTCTGATACCCTAGATACAAGTCTCGAACTTAGGGGTCAGTTACTGTAATGAGATGATGTAGTGAATGATTATGTTATGTTATGTTGTAAGCTAAGTACTTGTTGAATCTTTCACACCGACAAAACGTATGTAAAACCCATAATAATGTCATAAAAATATGAAGTAATATGTATCATTGTGTACGTTAAATGTTTCCGTTGCAATTTCCTTTCCTCAAAGTGAAAACTAAAACTGTTTATAAACAGCCAATATCGCCAACATTGTTGTTAATAACAACTTAGTAACGAGTATTGAACGTGTTACTAAATCGGTAACAGTCACATAATTCTTATTATCTTTGATATTAATTTTACTAAACTATACATAAAATCTTATCTCGAATTTGAACATGGTTCAGATAAAATTTTAAAAGTAATTTCAACTTTTTATAGATATTCTTAGATAATTTTATTCCTAAATTCTATTTAGTAAAACACTAATTTCAACTTTGTTTAGATTTGCTCTTTACATAAAATTTAAAATGGCTTTCTGAGTGTACGTTAAGATGTTCTAAACTATACACCCCTATTTTGAAATGATGGGACTTATTAAAATCAGAATATCTGTAGCAGTAACTGAATCCATATATCCAATAAAAATATCAAAAATGATAGTCGATTATTTATCTTTAAAAAATACCAAATAAATGCCGTATTACCAGACGGCACACTAGCTATCAAGTATTCTGTGACGGCTCGGGTCGATGACCGCGCTCAGCTGTGTATCGCAGCGTTCGGTGTAGAATAACAATAAAATTCGGCGGGATTTTGAAAATCTTTGACTTATCATAACTTTTTAAATAAAAGCAAAAGAAAAAAACTAACTTCACTATTATATTGTCACCCGTCGTTTACATTAGCTGTGAGATAAGGTATCGTAATTTCAAAATAAGGGTGTATACTTAAAGGATTTTAATGCGGTTTTTAGCAATAGATAAGTAGAGTATTGACGAGAAAGGTAATATCAGTTCATCTGTGATCATGGCGCTTGCAATAGCGTCGAAATATTGGTATCTGGAAGTAACTCTGTCTGTCTGTTACCTTTTCACGGCTAAACTACTGAACCGATTGACTTGAAATTTGGTACAGGGGTAGCTTAGGGTCCGGGAAAGGACATAGGACTTTTTATCCCGAAATTCAAAAGGGAACGGGAACTACGCGGGTGAAACCGCGAGGCACAGCTAGTACTTAATATGTGTGATAAATATCTATGTGAATTACTCGTATATAGTAGTATCATATATTGATAGTAGTATCCCTATCACTACATAATGTAAAACAAAGTCGCTTCCCGCAGTCTGTCCCTGTGTATGCTTACATCTTAAAAACTACACAACTGATTTTAATGCCTTTTTTTAATAGATAAAGTGATTCAAGAAGGTTTTTAGTATAATTTTATTGCTATATTCCCACGGGAGCGGGAACTACGCGAGTAAAACCGCGGTGCGTTGCTAGTTAAAACTAAAATATTTCTTTTGTATGTTTAAATTAACGCGTTTGAAACAGCGTCACACTGCTAGCTATATTAAATTCTAAGAAAAATTGAAATAACAATATTAATTTTAAAAATACTTCAATCAATTAACCATTTGAGGTATAAAACAATCAAATACCAATCTTTGATAACATACTCCTTTAATGATCGCGCATGCGTAATGACATTATTAATTATATTGCATTTAAATACAGTTTTGCGGTATATTTTATATATTTTTATATGTATAAGTAATTTGAATATAATAATTATTGCGAATGGAACATTTTTGGTGATTTTTTGATATAGTTATGCTATAGTTATGCAAGATGAGTGCAATATTAAGTTTTTGAGTTACTCCATCATCTAATATTTATCATCATCATCAGCTCATATTATGTCCCCACTGAGGGACTCAAGCTTACCCTGAATTAGGGTGATCAGGCCTGTCAACCACGCTAATGCGGCTCAACACTAGTGCCGTGAATTCGCGTGAACGCGCTGTAAAGGTGACTCTACATGTGATGATATAAACGTTATAGACTTTATTGATACGCGACTTTAAACCGCGGGAAACAAAGCAGTTTTTGACATTGGTGCAATTCAACAGAAACGTACAAAGAAACTCTGTTTAATTATGATATTATTTATATTTATTATTTTTTATTTGTAACAGGAATATTATTTGACGCAATACTTATTTTTGGCCAATTTAAGTAGGTACTAGGTAAGGTATAGTTAATACCTGCAAGGCTAGCATGACTTCGAAAACGCGATAGATACAGCGATTTATTGACATCCAAAGTTAAAGTCAACGTCAAAAATCCTTTATTCAGTTAAGGCCTCAATGAGGCACTTATGAAAGTCAAAATTGATTCTACCACCGATTCGGAAATTACATCAGCCGAGAAGAATCGGCAAGAAACTCGGGACCCAACTGTCAACATTAAAAAAAAATGCCCGCCATATTTTATTTTACCACATGATTAATTTTATGACTTTTGGTCATGCTCGCGAAATCGATATAGCTATTTATTGACATCCAACTGTCAAAATATAATAAATATAGCCGCCATATTTAATTTTATCAAATCGTACTACGCCATATACATTTGGTCATGCTCGCGAAATCGATATTATTTCCTGGTGTCTATATCATTTATCAGGCACAGTCATGTTAGGCAGGCTGAAATAAATAAAACATTAAAGTATTTTTGTATGTCCTTTATGTTCGTTGCAAGGGTTGCAATAACCTTCAAAAACGTGCAAAAAGTTCCAAACGCGTATACCTAACCAACCTCTTTTGTCTATACCTTTTTACGTCATTGTCTTTAACTTTTTAAATTGTTTATTTCTAATAACCGTATTGTGCAAAATACATTAAAAAAACGAACGTTTTAAACATCTTAATGTGTTTATTGCATTTTGCTATTTTTAATGGAGACGTTGAACAATTTGTTTTATATTTTACAATTGTGCAAAATGCAGTTTTTAAGGTTTTTATGACTAGAAAGCTTTGGGACTTTCTCGGTAATTTTTAAGTATTTGTTTTTTAATGGAACTTAATTTTTCGCTTGTCTAATAAAATTTTATGTTTTTGGACAAAATGTTAATGTAACGGAAATTGTTGTGTTGAGAAGGAAATAATAAATATTTTCGAAAAAATCTAATGTCTCAACCGAGAGACAAATATGCTGCGAATTGATAAACCTAGACTACTATTTTGCTTCCCATATGACGTGAATATGTGTGAATTGTGTGATCTATAGGCAAATAAAACTATAAATAAACTAGCTGCGCCCCGCGGTTTTACCCACGTGAATCCCAATCCCATGGGATTTTCGAGATAAAAAGTATCCTATGTGTTATGTGTTGTCCTAGTTATAAGGAACATCTGTACCAAATTTAATCTAAATCCATACAGTAGTTTTTTCGTGAAAGAGTTAAAAAACAAACTCACAAACATACAAACTTTCGCATTTATAATATTACTTGGATGTCTGCACATGAGTACCTTTTTTTTTAACGCAGTGAAAATGCATAGAACTGCATACCACCGTGAGCCGATATTGGGAGGACCCACGGGGCTTGTAGGGCTCTCCCAGCCAGAAAGGCTGGGCCTACCCACTAAAAACAAAGCGACTTCCGTCCGGAAATTGGGGTACCGTAGGATCCCGAGGGGGATTTCTACTACGGCACTGCACACGAGTACCTACCTAATTTAAAGTAGAGTCAGTATTTTAAACACTACTCACTTACAAATATAACGTAGTATAGTAAATAAATAGTATAAACTATTTGAACTACAATAAATCAATGCACCTATTCTCACCTATCACTTCACATACACGTGTTAAATTAAAAAGTTTAATTTATTTGTCTAGTCTCTGTTAATGTAAAAATTATTGTTTTCACTATCAGCCATTTGAATAATAGAAATCGTTGCCAGTTTTAGACACACTTGCCGAATTAAAAGTGCATTTCACTGTATGCGGAATTGTCTAGGTTGGTTGCGTTTTAAATTGCCGGGTTATAGGCCCAAAGTTATGTCAAAGTCATTGACCTGTCACACCTTTGAACTAGTGTCAAATATTTATGGTAATATAGCTGTGTCCCGCGATTTTGCTCTCATATATATTTATAATAGGCAACCGTTACGGACTATCTATCAACACACAGCTCATACTACTGAAAGATTTGCCTGCCTATTAACACAGGTGACGTCAAAAAATCAAGTAAAAACAAATTATAAATCATATTTTACCAATTTCCACCACCACTATTTATTATTAGTTTTATTACCAGTGAAAGCGTGCAGTGATTTCAATAAAAAAAAATACTTTTGTATAGTACTAGCGCCGCGCCGCGGTTTTACCCGCATAGTTCCCCTAGGAATTTAGGGATACAAATATGCTAAAAACCTTCCCACTGAATCACTTTATCTATTAAAACAAACCGCGTCAAAATCCGTTGCGTAGTTTTAAAGATCTAAGCATACATATGGACATAGGGACAGAGAACTTTGTTTAATACTATGTAGTGTAGTGACAATCAGCATCAGATAAAAGATACCCCCCCCCCCCTTAGTAATGCTCACTTTGGTATTGCCCACCAAGGGTATCTCGGCAGTTTTCCGCTCTCTTTAATTTGGAACTTCTGAGCGTGCAGCGATAACTTTTAATGACATTGATTATTTCATTGGTGACACAAATCACGTGTAAAACCAACGAAACCCGCTGGAAAACCCTAGTTTGTTACTAACGTCACATTAATGAAAATTTAGTAAATTTTCCGTAATATAATTATAAATGAATAGATTATATTATCAGTTAAATATTATAATATATTTTATAATTTTAATTAATTTTCGGAAATACCAATTTTGCTATCTCTATCCTAATTGTGGTTAAATATAATTGTTTAATTTATCCCTAATATTATCTTTAAAGTTGAAATTATTAATTGTAATAAATGAGAATATCTTTATCCCTCTTAAAATTCAGGGAAATCCCAATTATATTACTTCATTTTAATTTAATTTATAATTTATTTTAATTTATAGTTGACTAGCGCAGTGCCGTTGTTTTACACGTGGTTATTTATTATTTTTAGGTAAATATTGTTAATTAAATATTAGCGAAGAATTTGAAAATACAAAACAAGAATAAGACCATCTATAAGTATTTAGAAAAACATCATGAAGAAACCTGCGAATAAATTCTAAGGTTGTGAGTGTGTCCAACACGCATCGGCTCTTGGCCAGCGTGGTTGACTAAGGCCTAATCGCCCTAATTCAGGGAAGACTTGAGCCCCTCGATCGTTAGGAGATTTATAAACTAATAATTATAATATTTTGAAATGTCTTTCATTAAAATATGGCGGGATGAATATTTGTACACACCACAAATTTATTATATCTCAGTCTGGATGTTTGTTTGAATGAGTGTGTGCTTAGTTTCTGATACCCTATAGATACAAGTTTCGAACTAAGTAAGTCAGTTACTATAATGAGAACATGAATTAAAAAAACAAGAGGTAGTTTTTTCTTCCGTGAATGAGATGATGCAGTGAATGAGTTGAATGGAATTTCTTTATCTAAAACAATTTGACGTAAATTTGAACCAAATAACGTCAATTATTATCTCTTTAATTATTATTACCATTGTCGCAAACCACATCGTTTGTGTGTGAGTAAAATACTAAGTTTTAATAATTTCTAAGTAAATATAATAAATATATGTTTAAATAATAATTTTATTACTAAAATACGTTATCTGTGTCATACCTATATGACGGAATACAAAATTAATTGATTGATTTCTTGCTTAATTTAATATATTAATTAACCAGTTGTGTTCAGTGACTTTACTCGCGTTTATTACGACTCATATAAAGCCTGTGATAGCCTTCGTCGATAAATGAACTATTCAATACTTTTTTAAATCAGCCAGTAGGTCTCAAAATTATTAAAATATAATAATATTTTTATAGAGAAAAAAAAATCGTTCCATTTTCAAAATCCTTCAAACAAATTTCAACATTATCCTTTAAAATTAAAGAGAAATAAAAGAAACACGTGACCGCATTATCCTTATGTAATAAAGAGGAAATTATTAATAAAATGATTTTTTACGCTTTAAAATACGGATTCCCCTATCCTATTTCTCGTTAATTGGAACTTATTAATTAGTGCTAAATATAATTACTGCTGTTACTAAGTTGTTTTATTTATATGTGGTTTTAGTCTAATTTTATACACATAAAGTTGAATTTATATTTAAACTTGTACAAAGGTTAATTTTCATTTAAGTTCATTACTCAAATGAAACCGACATAAGAACTATAATATTTCATAGGCGTGTTACATGGTTCTGGCCTAGTTTGAGGTTATATGTATTAGGTATGTGATAGCTAGTCTCAGAGAAATTAAACAGAACTTTATGGTTAAATATTCATTTAAAATACTCCCATGAATTAGCACTTCCTTAGTTTCATTTATTGTTGTTGCCACCCTGTATATTATTAAGATTGAGTTTGAATATTTTTTTTAGGACAGGAAGCGGAAAATTAAAAAAAAAAAAATTTTTTTTAAATATTTTTTTAACTTACTTTTTTTTTAATTGCATCGCTCTTTTTGGTCCCCAAATTTATTTATTTATTTTAGGAACAGCAACAACATGTATATTGAGCATTGATAGGTTACAGAGGATATAGGAGAGAAAGTTCTGATACACAGGTAGATTATAGATGTCCACAACATTTGTTTTATCAAAAAACTTATTTATTTAATGGAAAATGCAAAAGTTACTTAAATGTTAAAATTCAAAAAACATTCACAGAACCGCAACAAAAATCAAAGACAAACAGCTAATCTCTTTACTTTTAAACTTAACTTTATCTTTAACCAAATCCCATAAATATTGTGACACGAAATCCTAATTCCAAAACAATTTGAAAACAGAAGCTCGAAAAAAAAATTCTAGAAAATTCTCCGTCGGTTTTATTACTCTGTGGTAAGACGGTTTGAAAAAAGAAGGTTTGACGTGATTAGCAAATATTTAAAAGATTATTTTAATATTCTTTTAAATATTTTCGGCTGGGCACTAAGTTGATGCGGGCTTATTTGGGAGGGATTTCTGAAAGTATATTTCTTATGTAACAGCTACCTGTGTTTATTGTTTTGGTGAAGCCAATTGTTACAACCCTTTTATTGTTTTTGTTCTTAAAGGATTTAAATCTGTCATTGAGGACACATTTGTATGAAAATTCTGATAGATTCTGTAACGTTTGCAATGGTAGGGACTTTCTAAATAACTTACTTTTATTCTAAGGACACTTAGATATATTATTTTTCTATTTTATTTTCAACTAGCTGTGCCCCTCGGTTTTACGTGGAACCTTATCCAGTAGGAATTTTGGGATACAAATCTTGTATCCTATGAGCTAGGAATAGCTCATAGGTATGAGGAACATCTGTACCAAATTTCATTAAAATCCATTCAGTAGTTTTTGCGTGAAAGAGGAACAAACATCCATACATCTAAACATCCATACTCACAAACATTCGGCTTTATAATATAGGATAGTAGGATTAAAACATAATACATATCGTTACGAATTTCGCTACCATTTTGACATACTTACATAATATTTTCTGAGATTCTGCAAAATTAGGTCGAATTTAATGAAAATCCATTCACATAAGGTGCATTCTAATGTTTTATTTTGTATTTACAAAATATGTTAATCCGCTGTCTAGTATCCATCAAGCTTTGCTTAGGTAGCCTCGTCAGTTATGTGTCGGCATGTTTATTTATTTAAACCCAAAAGACATGAAAAACTTATAGATTTTACTCAAAATAACGGTGATAATTGTAATAAACTTCAAAAAGAAGTTAAAAAGTGTAATAACACTTTAAAACAATGGTAACTTGTGCAAATCTGTTAACAAGTTAACAGCTTGTTTACAATATGCAGTTATTTTAACTTTTTGTACAAATATGTAAGTACCTACGAGTATTATTGGGCTAAAATTGCAATATTGTTTTATGATTAGAAAGTTTTTAAGGTACTTTTCGACAGTTAAGAATTTAATAAATTATTCTTCTTTATTTTATTTATTTTTTGCGTAAGTTTTAGTGCTAAATATGTACCGTTAACTCGCACTTTTTAAGGGAAATTGTTTTATTTTGGCCAAGAAATATACTTACTTAGTTAACATTTAAGTGTAGCGTACTTATTTTCAAAAGTTAATTTTTGAATTCAGTAGGTTATACACTTTTAAATCTCAAATAAAGCGGACATTTTAAATATAAGTAACATTATATTATCAAAATTGCCTGTTTATTGAAAAAAAGTACTTAAACGAATTTCGTGTTGTTCTAAATTACTCAATAACTTTGCTACGTATTAAATTTATTTAAACTTTACACACTCTTCAGGAGGAATCAAAAAAGCGTTTTCCGGTAACACAGCATAATAACTTTATACCTCTTTTGTTCATCTAAGCTAAAAAAAAGCGTTTGTCGTACTCCAATAATTGGAGTAACTTTAAATAAAAACTCTTTTGTAATAATAAATAAAAAAGTCACTTTGTACCAAATAGGTATATTTCGACAAAAGGACATTTCAAAGACACATTTTTAAAGTGTTTACATAATTTTAATGTTATGCAAACATTATAATAACTTAAAAATGGAATAACAAAAATTTTGGTAACAGTTTTTGCGTTTTTTCTTTTAAAAAATGCTCCCGCGCCGGCGTGTTTGAACCTATTTTTATTGCGGTTATGAAGGTAACCATTTAAGTTAACTTTTTTACGTCAACTTAAATTTTTATTTAGCTTATGCATAGTTTTTTAAAACAAAATGCTGCCTCCATTTTTGTACACAGAATTACAAAAAGTTTCGTATCGATCGCGTTATCAGATGAAAAATTCGTAATAAGTTTTTCTTGGATATGCAAATTTTACCAAATTATTAAAACTTTAACAAATTAACGTAAAAAAGTTATCAAAAATAACTTAGTTATCACGACTCATAATTACTTTATGCGATATGTTGCGTTCAAACGCTGAAAGTTTTCACTACGGACGTATCGCTCTGTACGAATTTTCAAAAGATCGAGGTTCTATCAAAGGTAAACTATGTTAATAGTTAATTACATTAAGATGATAGAGAGATTGATGATGTCCTTATAAATAAAAATTAAGATGTTTTATTACAATAATTTAAAGGAGAAATAGCCTAAAGGCACTCCTTCACCGGGAGCATTCGCGTGTAATGTAACGTTACAGATTTGAGCATTACATCAGTGAAGGAGAACCGAGCATTACAATGCGCACCTTGTAATTTATTAATTGTAATTTGTAATTATTACACGCGAATGCTCTTTAGTCAGGGAGGTATTATTGTAATGTAATGCTCAAAGACGAATCTGTAACGTTACATTACACGCGAATGCTCGCGGTGAAGGAGCACCTTAAAATATAACCAATCGCTCAAAACTATATAAATCTAACAGTACATTTGGTACGTGCTCAAAAACAACACTCCGAACATAAAGTTTGGCCACTGTACCGTTGCAACCCTTTCTATGATATACAGCCCTTTACTGCCTACCCCGTTACCTCCCGTTACTTAAAGCCCAATTACAATATTCATGATTCAATAGAAAGCTACTGTTGTTCTATATTGTGAAAAGTATTCGGTGTTACTATTGTTTCTTTATAATACTTGTGTTTTAAATAATACTCTAATTGTTTCCGTTTGGCTACTACTGTTGTAATGAAGTGACAAGTTTAAATTCAATTGTTTTATTTCAAAGTTTCTTTGCTTGTAATAATAGTAGCTCATAATAGTTCACTTTAACTATTATTTTTATCTCGAGTTGAGATTGTATCTGTTTACAATAAAACAAGCTGTGCCCCGCGGTTTTGCTCGCGTAGTTCCCATTCCCGTGGGAATTTCAGGATAAAAAGTATCCTATGTCCTTCTCCTGGTTCTTAGCTACCTCTCCACAAATTTTCAGCCAAATCAATTCAGCCGTTCTTGTTCGTTCTCGTTCTTGTTCGAGTTATAAATAGTGTAACTAACACGACTTTCTTTTATACATATATATATATAGATTGAAATGTCTGTCGTCTTCTAATCGTCCAGCAGTGGAATCTTACAGGCCAAAGGCCACTAGTTTTACCTACTTTTTGATGACCGTCTGTTTTTTCACCTCAATCCAGTAAATGAACCTATCAACCAAACCTAAGTAAATCCTGGGTTCGGTTCGTAGTCTCTCCAAAATGACTTAGGACTTTCTTTTGCTGTTATTGATGGTAACTTAGCTTTAACTTTTTGACGACCTCGATAGCAGAGTGGTCACTATGCCGGATTGCCATCTGTAAGGTTGCGGGTTTCATTCCTGTGCGGGGTAAATATTTGTGTGAGCCACAAATGTTTATCTCGGTCTGGGTGTGTGTGTAGTTTCTGATACCCTAGATACAAGTTCCGAACTTAGTTAGGGGTCAGTTACTATAATGAGATGATGTAGTGAATGATTATGTTATATGTTGTGTTAGACTACTTGCCTCCTAAAATTTCCATAAGTAAGAAGCAATGTGAGTAAAATAACGAGTCATGCTGCTTCTACCATATTTTTTTACGACTTGTCATATTATGTCCACTGTGTACTTGTTAGATGTCAGTTGGATCTAAATTGATAGTGAGTTGAGTCAGTTGAACTTTGACTATCACAGTGGTTTAATCGGGACATTTAATCAAGCCGTCTGCGCTGTATTTAGATAGTCCGAGTTTGAATGTGTCATAGTGTACATACTAGACAATCCATATATTTGGTGTCACAAAGTCTCTTCGCAAAGAAGGATCCACTAAATTGATCACTACAATGTATTTGTAGGGAACGGCTAGTAAAATAAAAAGTAATTTAAGTTTAGAAAAATATGGGAAAATCAGATATTAAAAGTATGAGGTAGACATGTATAAAAGAACAAAAAACAACCACCAATAATCGGAACCGCGTTAAAATAACAAAAATATTGTCAAACAATAAACAATACGGACCATCTAACGGAATGCCCGTCGAGATGACGAAATGACAAATGTCAAAAATTACATTTTGAAAAATGACCGCAGCACTACGTCATCAGTCAGAGCTGTCTTAAAAACGGTGAATACAGTTTTACAAACGATACCGTTTTGTTATTTTATGTCTAATTTACGGCACTGTGGGACCACTGTGCAGTACGCCCTCAAATAAACCTCGCCGCACACTGGTCTCGCCACAGGACAAAATCTTTTGACATATTTTTTCTACAACAACAAACACACTGGCCGTTTTTATTGCGTGAAATCTGACAGTGGCCATTCCTTGAAACTCTTTTAATATTTTTGAATATCATTATCCTTTAAAACTTTTAAATGGCTACTTTAGTTTCTATGTTCTTTATTTTAATATTTCTTATGGATGATATTTCAATACGATGCAAGAAAGGGTTGCAAGATCGGTTTTTAGTATGTCGAAAACCTAATATAAGTTAGATACTCCTAACAATTAAAAAAAAATATTTTTTGTGATAATTTAAATGCAATATCTGATCCATCTATTTATATATACAATAGATAGTTATCTATCCCTAGGGCTAAGATGAAAATTCCTACTCACTGTACATACTTATAACAAGTGAGATAGATAAAACTTTGTTCAGCAGAAGAATCTTACAGGCCAATAGTAAAGTTATTTATATAATGTCTACACATAATACAGTTTATTTAAACAATTCCTTTGGGAAAAAGGTGAAAAAACTGTATAGTGATTATGCATTTTCAGAATAACTAAATGTTATACAATTGTATCATGCATGAATGTAAAATAAAGAGCAATGAATAACAACAGGGTTCAAGGAACGGTCACAAGAGTTTAATCAAAGGAAAAACAAGCGTTCAGTGACTTAGAAATGTCCTGAATTAATACGTTTTAATGAACATTGATTTGCATTAAATATAAAAACGGTAAAGTATTCTCATACGCAGATGACACCGCATTGCTTTTTCATGGTAGCTCTTGGGCTGAAACTTACCAGTTAGCAGAGACTGGACTTCGAAAGGTGATCAAATGGCTAAACACGAATCTGCTCACACTAAATACCCATAAAACAAACTACGTTGCCTTTTCTATAAGAAATTCACAACAGCCAGATCCTAGCCTAACTCTAACGGCTCATAATTGCAATGCCCAAATCCCCTGTAACTGTGAAGTATTAACTAAAGTAAATTCAACAAAATATCTTGGTGTCATGCTGGACCAGAACCTCTCTTGGCTCCCACAACTTGAACTACTTACAAATAGATGCCGAAAATTAATCTGGGTCTTTAAAAAACTTCGTGATATTGCCGATAAAGATCTTTTACTATATGTTTACACATCGTTAGTCCAATCCGTTATCCAATATTGTCTACCCATTTGGGGTGGCACACATAAGTCAAAATTTATTAAAATTGAACGAACACAAAGACTAATTCTTAAGGTGATGTTGCGCAAAAACAAGACCTTTAGTACAGAACAACTTTACAGGGAATCAAATGTATTAACAGTTCGAAAATTATATATACTACACTGTATACTTAGAACCCACACAAGTACAACTATTGATCCCACTCTCTTAACGAAACGAAGAAATTATTCTGTTATACCAGTTATTTCTACCAGAACTGCATTTGCCTCGATTCAATTCACTTCACAGTCTATCTTGTTATATAACCGCTTAAATCGTATCTTGAATATCTATCCTCTAACCCTATTTGAAGTTAAAAAAAAGATTACTTCCTACCTTCAAAGTCTTACCTACGATGAAACAGAAAATCTGCTAATCTCCGTCTCGTAATTATTCACGTCCCAGTTTACACATTCACTACACATTCACAAATCCTTACACACATTCTTATATCTTATACTCTTATTCTCGTAGCATGCATAGGACATACACATTTCTTAAACTACCCTAACCTTATATTCATTTACTTATTATATTTGCTAATATTAATGCCTATATCATTCACTGAAAACAATTACTATTTATAAACTTATAATATTTTAAACATGACAATTAACACATTTTAAATTAATTTCATTATGTAAGTAATTTGCCAGAAAATGTGGGTATCTTACACGTTTTACGATTTAGCTTGCATTCCGCACTGACGTAGTTGACACAATGTTTACATTACTTACTTTACTTAGTCCGAGAGACAACTGTTGTAATTGATGATAATGTAAATTTATATCATAATTATTTGTAAATTAACTTATATTGAATATAAGTTTATATATATATATTTTTAATTAGTTGTTTTATATACATTTCGATATATGATTTATTTATTTTTTTTACTTCTTTTTTATATGTGTTCAGGTTCGTTATGGTTTTTAATTCATTTGGTCGTTTGTTATATAAGTTTACTCCTTCAAATATTTTAGTTTTGTCAACAAGGTTTTCATTAATGTTCGTCTTGACAAATGCTTCTAAAATGTTATAGTCGTTGCTTCTATTTAAATAACGTGCTTGAGATATTGTTTTCTTCAAGTTGGTGTAGTCGATAGCGAAATATAAATATTATAATATATAGTTCACCAGTAAACAAACATTGTAAACTTAATTAGGTACTTCTGTAAGAAACATTGTAGACAACGATCCACAGATGAGAGGGGACTCTCCTAACACAAGTAAATAATACTTAAAAGAAGAGTTCCCACACAACTTTGTATATTTTTATGTGTGTTTTTTACAATAAATATTTTTGATTTTTTTTTTTTTTTTTTTTTTAAAGAATTTTCGAGAAAAAAGTTTTAATCACTACTTTTTTGATGAATATCTAAAGTAATAATTCGGGTTAGGTTAGGTTACGTTTTTTACTGGTAGAGTAAGAGGGTTATTAAAGACATACATTTTGGATATTGGAATAAACAGTAGTCTAAATTACATATCATGATATTGTTTGGTTTGCTGTTACGAAACAAATTATGAAATATCGATATTTGTCTTCATGCAGTTATCCCCTACAGTCTGGTGTAGTAATTTTTTTTAAAACGACGTAAACTTTTGAGAACTTTGACTACCCATGAGGACTGTCGAGTGTCGATGATAGCTATGTTAAAGGCTATGGCTATGATTATGCTATCAAAGCATTTCGGTATACAGTACATGTATATAAGTTTTCTTTCGAAAAACCTCCTAAGTTGTATAAAATCGCAGTATACCTTACTATAATATCAATTTTAACTTTCAAAGTCTATAAAAAGTAAACACATAAATTAATAACTAAACCTTACGTAACTAAACGAGTTTTAAAACATAAATCTCTTAGTTATAGAATAAACTAATTAACATAAACGATTATTAAAATATTGACACTTCATTATTTTGGTACATTTTTTACAAGTTATAATTTCGATTCGTAATTTATTTAATTTAAATCTGTATTGATTTATGTTTTGGTTACTGTTGAATGTGTTTCAATACTTATATTAATAAGGAATGACTAATTAATTTAATAGTTATAAGAATGATTTAAAAGCTGTATGTTTTCCGACGGCTTTCCGTGCAATGTTCTTCTTCGTTCTTATTTTTCTTATCCTGAGAGATTTTTATAATGTTTTGTATCTACGACTTCTAATATTTATAATTTTCATTCCTGAGAGAATTTTAGAATGTATCTTTTATTTACGACTTTGTCATTCATTTCGTAAAATCCATATTACTTATAGTAATATAAAATTTCGATTCATAAACGCACAGTAACTCTGTATGTTTGTTATCACGACTAAACCGTTGAACTGTCCATATTTAAATTCGGAATGGAGATAGATTAAATCCGGGAAAAAATCTCTTTCTCTGGGATGCTTCGGTATGGAGATAGATTACAACCCGGGGAAAAATCTATGATGCTTTGCTTTTTTGATCCCAAAATAGAAAATTATCCTAGGCTTCGCGATATAACTGACCCCAGCGTAAACCTAGCAACAAGTAGTCCCGTAGTTGCAATTACAGTATCTAAGCTTTGATGGATTGTGAAAAATTGATTTCTTATCACACATATCGTACTACAACCTCTCTCTTTCACTCCTACGCGTAAAACAGTGAGTAAGAATGAGAGGCAATTAAAAAATTCCGACACGTAATGTACGAGAGCTAGCCAAAAGTGTGGATAGTATTCGGGGGTCGACGAACTTTACTGCAAGTATTTTGAACTTGAGTTTATTATAAGATTACGGTAGGTTCAAAATTTTGTATCAAATCTTAAGGTTGATGCGAAAGTGAGTTTGTATGTGGTAGGTTTAATTTCGCGTTACTAGGCTGAAGAGTATGAAATAAATTATGCTTTAAATCAGGGATATGAACAACGAGTACCATATTCGATACTTAGTGTCCCAGAAATGCATAGAAATCGCGTAGAACAAGAATCAAACTTTTTCTAGACTAGCAGCGCCCCGCGGTTTCACCCACGTAGTTCCCGTTCCTGTAGGAATTTTGGGATAAAACATAAACAGCAAACAGCCTATGTTCTTCCCCGAAACATAAGCTACCCCTGTACCAAATTTCAAGTCAATCGGTTCAGTAGTTTAGCCGTGAAAAGGTAACAGACAGACAGAGTTACTTTCGCATTTATAATATTACTAGCAGCGCCCCGCGGTTTCACCCGCGTAGTACCCGTTCCCGTGGGAATTTCGGGATAAAAAGTATCCTATGTTCTTTCCCGGACCATAAGCTACCCCTGTACCAAATTTCAAGTCAATCGGTCCAGTAGTTTAGCCGTGAAAAGGTAACAGACAGACAGACAGACAGACAGACAGAGTTACTTTCGCATTTATAATATTAGTTAGGATAGTAGGGATAGGTACATTTTTATAAGAATTACTAGCTGTGCCCCGCAGTTTCACACGCGTAGTTCCCGTTCCCGTGAGAATTTCGGGATGAAAAATGGATGTTGGCCGATTCTCAGACCTACTGAATATGCTCACAAAATTTCATGAGAATTGGTCAAGCCGTTTCGGAGGAGTATGGCAACGAACATTGTGACACGAGAATTTTATATATTAGATTAAATAAGAAGCTGAAAGTTAGTTTTATGGGGAAGATTACAATTGTATTTTGTATTCAAAAATATTGTTTTCTCCAATAACTTTAAAGAAAACATAAAAGTATTCATACTTACATATCTTATAGTAAAAACTAAACAGAATAAATTCTAACCAGAAAATATCTCTTATAAGCTTTAATCATTAACATAAAAGACTTTTAACTAACTATAAATTAAAAATCCGGTTTCTTGAAAAATGTATGCGCATGAATAAATAGCTGAAATTCATTTCAAATTAAAAACGGTCCAGCTTACTGAAATTACCATATTCAAAAATTGAAAATTTAGATGTGACTTACAAATCTTTGAAAATATTAATCACAAGATACATACATAAATAGTACATATAAAAAGTTATGTAGAATCGTTGTAAATCTTTATACAAATAACCAATACATACAAAGTGCCTAAAATATAGCAATAAATGAGATGAGACCTATAGCAGTGTTAACACAGATCAGGGAGTCAGCGGTAATGTGGGCACTTTGTGAGGCTGTCTCGTATCATTAACGAGTTGTAAATAGTTCGAGAGGCGATCTCTTTTCCGTATTGTTCAAAACAACAGAACAAGCACTATCATCAATATTAATTTAGTTAATAAGTTCTATTGAATTAGGTAAAATAATAATAAAAAAATAATAATACGTGTAATAATTGAATTTATGTGTTTAAATAAATAAATCATTATTTCCTTTATTTTGTATCTGTTTGGAGTCGACACGCTAAGAAGAAGGGAGTCAGCTTAGAGAGAGATAGTTCTGTCGTCCGTGAGTGTTACTTCATATTAGCGATTTAAACAATCGCGTTAAAACTTATAAAATAAAATTGAAGCAACTTATATCAATGAAAAATTAAAATATTGAAACAACTTGTTTGTGAAAGATTAAAGAATTCTTATGAACTAGCACTTCCCGCGGTTTCGTTTAGTGCTATATTATCGTCACTTCCCTTGTATTTAATACAAATATATAATAATTTATTATAGTAATAGAAAAAATGTTACAATTAAATTTTATGTATTTTTATATCATACAAGGTAATAAAATCTCGTAGCGCTTTCATGTAGCGCAATGCTACGAAACTTTGTAGCAATAACTTTAATGTCATGTAAACGAACTTAAAAATAATAATTTATTGAAGTTTTGTATTTTTTCCTTGATCTTATATTAAATGTATTAGATAATAATGAAAACGTAGTAGCTATATTATATTATAGATAAGCAACAACAATATAACATTAAATGAAAATTGGAAGAATTATTTCATAGGAGTACTTAATACTATCACCAGAAGCGTCCCGCGGTTTCACCCGCGTAGTTCCCATTCCCGTGGGAATACAAGAATAAAATATAGCCTATGTCACTCGCTGACAATAAAGCTTTCCATTAGTGAAAGAATTTTTGAAATCGGTTCAGTTTCGGAGCCTATTCGTTACAAACAAACAAAGAAATAAATATTTCGTCTTAATAATATATACTGTTGATAAATCAAATTAAATTAACACAGTCACAATTAATCTTGTGTTTTCATCTTTCATTATTAGAAATATTCCCATATTCGACAAAAAACCTAACAGACACCAAAAATAAAAACAATTTTACAACATCGATATTTTATTATTAGTCAAAATAATTATTTTAATTTCGGCTTTAAAAATGTTTTATAATCTAATTGGTCCAAGTTCCTGCTAAGGATGTGAAGCTCATTTAATTAATTGTACCGAACTCGTTCTAGCTATAAAACGTTTGTTAGAACTATAAATGGCTAGTTTTAAATATATCAAACGAATCTGAATAAAAATGGGTGATACGTTGACCCCGAGCGTGCAAACTTATGCCGTAATATAGACTTTTGAAACTACTAGCAACGTTTAGTGGCTTTCTTTGAATCGGCGTGTTTTTTATAGAAAAAGGTCAGAATGCGGAAAACTACTTACAAATAATCACGGCAAAAAAAATTGAAACATAATCAGGTTTGCAGTTTACATGAAGACCAAAATGTCAGGAAAGTCTGTTGCCCGACTTATTTTTGGGATAAATATTATTTGATAAGATATTCCTGGCTATAAGGAACATCTGTACTAAATTTCAATTAAATCGATCCACTGTTTTTGAGCGGTGTAAATAAACCAGTAATTTTCCGAGATTTTTTTCCTGAAATTTCAAACAATACTGACTCATATAAATTACAAAATTATACAATCTACATATTAATGTAGTTAGGTATATATCTGATTACAAATTGCATCACATAAACCGACCATATTTTATCAATCACATGAGTGTATTTCCGATCAATTCACACGTCAAAAGGTCGTTGGCACGGCTAGAGTTCACTTTCCGCTAATCTACCGAAAAGTCAGCGCACTTTGATCGATTTTGATGAAAAAATACTGTAAACGTAATATTGCAACATGTTTTTGGGAATTTTGGAGAAATTTATGAACGTAAAGCATACATTTTGTGGGTGATTTTTCAGGAAAAATAAAAAACTTTTATGATAATTATACAGTAACAGTAATGCAGGAAAAATTACAGGGTAAGAGACAGTAAGTATATATTATTATGGAACCATAAACACATATTAAAATAAATAATAATAGACAAAAAAGAAAAAACATGAAAAATAATACAGGTTTTTTATGAAAACCTATCTCAGACAGCTCGCACAAACTGAGGTTTTTTATAGCATTTTGTATTAAAAAGACCAATCTAACTAAAATGTGAGAAAAACGAACATATTTTTGATATGATTTAAATTACTGAAAAGAAATAATCATCCGCAGAGAAAATTTCTTTCTATAATTAACCATCTTCTAAAACGAAAAGATGTATGAAAGTTAAATAAAAGACCTCTACTGGCAGACATTTAAATTTTCGTAATTAAAGTGTGCATTTGCATTTTCCCACGATAGTTTCACGATAGGGAAAGTGAGGATTATAATTATACTTTTTATTTTCTTTGACGACCAAGTTGTGTTGGCAGAGTGCTTGCTTCGCTTAAGATTTTGAGTTCGATTACCGGTCAAGACAAAAAAAAAATACCGAAAATAATTGTGTTGATTTTGGAGAAGACATTAGTTACATTTGTATTAAGTATTCGAATTACTTATCTTATTTATATTATATATTTTAAAATTTATTATATTAAATAGCAAAAAGACATATTTGCGAAAGAAGAAGAAACATAGAAGAAACATATGTATTCTTGAGCGGGAATCGAATTCGTTACTATTGGCGTGCAGGAACATGCCTGTTAGTATAGATATTTTCTGTCTATTCTATGCAAAGTACGTTTTTACCAATATCCAACTTGCCAAATGTCTTAAAACCCAATGCAAAATACAAATGCATCGTTCACAAATGTTTCTAACATCCGCAATCAATCAATAACATGACTAATACTTCCTTAAAGGTACAAAAACTGTATTCGAACTTATGAAACCCGAAATGACAAGTATAGAGGTATCATAATGAACGAAATAGAGTGCTAAATACAGATTTGATTATAATCACTCAGTGTATTGAGTGAACGTACGTATGGTCTCAGCAAAAAAGTAAAAAATAAATTCGAATTAAAAGTGAATGATTATGTTTATGTTTAATGACGACCTCGATGGCAGAGTGGTCACCATGCCGGACTGCCATAAGGTAGCGGGTTCGATTCCCGTGCGGGGTGAACATTTGTGTGAACCACAAATGTTTGTCTCTTGTCTGGGTGTGTGTGTGTGTGAATGAGTGTGTGCGTTAGTATCTGATAGTTTCGAACTAAGTTAGGGGTTAGTTACTATAATGAGATGATGTAGTGAATGGCTATGTTATGTAAAAAAAAAATGTTTATTCCTTCTTCTTCACTATACGAATTTCACCAATATGAAGGTTGTCCTACTAACTTTATACTTACTTCCTTTCGAATGGAGATTAATGTGTACTGCGATAAAACCCACCCTGGATAGCTGTTGAATTGTCAGGCGTGGTGATTACGCCTGTAAATAAATAATAAAAAACGTGTGGCACTCGGGGACTGCCGCGGTAAAGCTATTGCATAGCAATTTTATCAACTAATTGCTTTTTTTTATTTTTAAATTTGCAATCTTAACCTTAGACATTTTGATGTCGTACTTGGGACTTCATACAATAAAAACTTTGTCTACATTACTGTAAAACTTTTTGCAAATTTTACAAAAATAAGTTTTCGGTAAAAAAATAATAAAATCGGGGTTTTTTTTTCGTTACGGAATTTCTGGATTCGGTCCCCGCGCTCAAGGCCCTCGATAGAAGCTATGCAATAGCTTAATAATAAAAACCCCGAGCACAGCAGGTTTATCGTATATTTATTGTTTATGTGGTGCATTTATGTCCTTATATTATTTTACACATACATACTATAGTTCTGCATTTGTGCCCTCATAATCTTTTATATGCGCTACAGTTCACCTCTCAAACTTTTACTCTAAACATTTAACTACCATACCTCAATCTCTAACTGACAGAATCGTGACATCCCTGAACCAATTGTCAAACTATTCAAACACTAAGGTTTCCCCCGACTGTGCGTCACTCAACAAGTCCGGTTAGTTTCACCATCACATACCTAAGAGTTCAAGGAAACGAGATGAAATGAATCATCGGTGTTGTAATTTTATAAAATTTCATAACTTGCATTTATGGTGATTTGGGTATGAGTAAAAGTTAACTTTGAGTAAACAAATGGTTGCAGAATTTGTTTATGATATGATCTTGGTGTTTCAAGCGCAATGACTAAGACATCGCCGTAGCCACATTGAGAGTTCGATCCTCACCTATTACACGACTGACTTAAGCCACTCCAGACAGACGCATAGTTAGTAGAAGGGGTTTACAAGATTACTAGTAATGTGTCACCCAAAAAACTAATCAACCTTTTTTATAAAAACATCAAATAAATGTTAGAAAGAAAAACGTATTAACGACTTAAAAAAATTGTACATATACCTATCATTTATAACATAAATTAACACACAGGATACTTTTTATACCGAAATTCTTAGCAATTGTAAATATACCCAAAAACAAAGCATTTAATTAAAAAACAGCATACAATACCTTTTAAATTCTGCCATCTAATATTAAACATGCGTCTGCGACCGTGTTCTGAGTTCCCATAGCAGTACACAGACGTTCACCGCTTTCGCTATTTCACAGATTATTTTCCCACTTTCTATTAGTTTTGCGGTTATCTCGAAAGTCTCTCCACCAAATTTAATATTATCGGTCATTGGCGACTTCAAATACACTTAAATACTTATACTATTTGTTAAGTTAAGTTATTTAAAGTGTAAAGTTATCTATGTATGTATTAGGTTTTAAATATGCGAAAGGTTCTTCTATCACGCAGCAGACACGTGATTGTTTTAGATAGTTTCATTTTGACTAAAAAAGGTGGCTGAGGATCTTATAAAATTATAAAATCCAGTGATTTTTATACGCTGGATTTTTTGTTTCTTACATCAGTGACGAGAATTACCTCCAAAAACACCTTCTATTTTTAAATTTAAAAAAAAATCATTTTTTACAACAAAAAATTACTTGTAAACGAGAAAAAAATACAGCTATTTAAAAAAACATTTTTTAATCAGTTTAATAAACCCATTAAATATTTAAACTAGGTGAGAAAGCACTAAACATTATACACCAAGGAGTATTATTACGATAATATCTCTTAGCTTTAAATCGAAATTTCACTACTTCCTAAATTAATCATTGCTTACCATAATTCAGCTCTAGCCCAAACCGCTGTTTAAAACCAAAAACCTATTAATACTTTCATCTTAAAACTATAAATTAATTGACGCCGTCCAAAGTACGACGCGAATCCATCATCTTGAACTATTATTATCCATTCCATTAAAACCAATTGAATTCGAAATTCAAATATAAGAACACGTTATAAAAAATCGAGGGCATTCGAATATTGAATATAGGTGTAATTTCGTTCAATGAGTGGTGTATAAAAATGATAGCAGTTAATATGGCCAGCGAGTCAATGTCCGGCGAAATGTTTCGGGGTCCGTTCACCTTTCACCCAGTTTGCTATATGCAATGTTTACTCGGCCATGACAAAATGACGATACGATGTGACCGTCTTCAATCGATACCGGGTGCCTCGCGATTTGACAGGGTTACAACGAGGGCGTTATTCGGTCAACTGAAATTTAAACTTTTCTGTTTGCCGATATTTTCTCTTTGGGAATTTTCACGTTTTTTTTAGTCTGGTGTTGTTTTTATGTCTATTTTTCTTGTTTAAGAATGAAAATAGAAAGAACACATAAGTATTTATTTTGACGCAGACAAACATTCAAGTAACTACAAAGATATTAAAAAATAGTAATTTGTAAAAATGTGACTTAGAAAATTCTCTTTTAGATTCCTTACCTACCGAAAATAGAAATGTTCATGGAACCTGGCTTTGTTTGCTTATAAATATAAGCTTTCTAAATAATCTTTCTGTAAATTAGTGAAACATATTTTATTGAAAATATTTTTGTTATAAAAGCGTATAGTGAAACACTTTCCTTAGTCACTTCACTAGATGTGTCATAACTTTATTAGCTAACTTTCAAATAAATAACAAATTAATACATAGTTAAATAATAAATTAATATAATAATTAAACATTACTTAATTAATTCTAGGAAATAAACAGTCACAAAATTAAATTCATGATTATTTAAAGAACTAATGAATGTATCAAAATCCTAATGAATCAAGGGGGAAACACGTTGTTGTTTAGAGGGTATTTATCTGTATCTTATGTATATTTTCCTCCTGTTCCTGAATATTTTTACTTTTTTGATTAACCTATATGTGCTCCGCGGTTGTGCCCGCGTTACATTAATTTAATTTTAAAAGATATAAGCGTACAGACAACGTTTTATACAATTCGTTTGAGCCACCTACTGTATATGGTTGAAGTCAGTACCATGCATCTCTAAATCTAATATATAAAATTCTCGTGTCACAGTTTTCATTGCCATACTCCTCCGAAACGGCTTGACCGATTCCCATGAAATTTTGTGAGCATATTCAGTAGGTCTGAGAATCGGCCAACATCTATTTTTCATCCCGAAATTCCTACGGGAACGGGAACTACGCGTGTGAAATACGCGTGTAAGCAGTATATAAAACTTCCGTTACTGAGTGATGTACTGACTGACAGACAACGCCGAAACTACTGGTCATAGAGAGCTGAAATTTGGCACGTGTGTTTGTTGTTCATTGTGTGTTTGTTTGGAGAGAGGATTTCTGGAAATTCCCCCCCTAGGAGGAGAAAAGGGGGAAGAACTTAAATTCTGCCGAAAGTCAATATTCTACGCGGACGAAGTCGCGGGCAAAATATTGTTTAAAATAGATTCTATTTTTGAATCGGTAAAAATGTAATGAAACTACAATATTATTCCATACGTACAGTGACATAGAACCATATTTATTGGAGTTATTTAAAATGTAATGAAAGTACTTATTACATTATTCATTGGAAGTTCCATCCAGTGTTTGTTCCAAGAGAAATGACAAAATATTACAAATAATATTACACATTTGCCTTCTGTTTACGTAATTATTAATTAATTATTTTATTAATATTATTACGTCACCTAAATATTGATAAACTTAGTTAAAACACACCCTTTAATTTAGCAATATGGGAAACCCAAATTGACTAATATGGACTAATATTACATGACTATACCTAATGATTATTTCATCGCTAATTAATTGGAAATAGTGAGTTCTCTTTACCAAACTACCATTTTTCTGTAGTCCTTGGTTGAAATTTTGGTTCACTCAGCCCGCTGATTTACAGTCCGCGGTCTTGGCTGGTAGAGTATGCTTTGTTGACATTGAATATTGAGTCCTACATCTCCATCTATACTTTACTAATATACTAATAATATGCCGAAGTATGTTTGTAACGAAGAAGAAGAGCAACAAGACTGTATAGCTCAATGCATCCATCGTTTATCTCCAGTAGAATTCACTGGTATATGAACCGATTCACACTAGCAAATAGAGAATGTATCGTTCTTTCTTTTAAAAAACCGAGGCATTAGTTTTCACTTTAGTTCTTGTTATTTTTTTTTTCGTTCTCTTTGAAAATATACTTACTAATAAGATGCTTTTTCCAAAGGTTTTAAATAAAATTGAGTACTGCGAATTATATAATTCCAAGGACCGTAAATGGTACCGGTATATTTCTGCGTGTATTAGGTCAGGATCATGAATGAATGTCCAAACAATAGCCAATGCGAGGTCCCCACACGTGAAATGACGAGTTGATCGACGTCAATAAAAGTCCTTATCGCGAGCCCATCTTATCTCGTCCAGCATTTTAATGCCGCATTAAAACTAACTGTCTTTCCAAAATAAATAGCAGCGAATTGTGAAGGTAGGTCGCCGTACGGTATCGGCAATGAACTCGCCGCGGTAACTGGCACAACGACCTCTCGATATTGCCATTTACTCGTGGTAAAAAAAATACATAACCGTCACAAGTACCAGGAGAAAATGAACTAGAGAAAGGTTGATTTTCGGCAGTTGTTAATGTGTGCGTCGACTCGCAGAAGTGAGAGGCGAACGATAGAAAGCTCGGTGAATGTTTGTTTACGTTGAGTGAAACGATTTTATAGAATAACCAAATATTATTTACTATTATTGAAAGTAGGTCAGGCTGTTTCATTCATAGAATGATAAGTAAAGGTGATTCGCAGAAACCTTATTTGTTATTGTATGTTCGTGTACAGGGAAATGTTGATTCGGTTTGGTTATGGCTAGCTAGTGTATGTGTGTGTGTGATGTGTGTGTGAAAGGTTTGCCAGCGAAAGTTACAAAACCACATAGCGATCGATGGTGGTTCGACCGGGAAGTGTGTGTCTGAAAAATTCAGGTTTGATCACTTAAATCGACTTGCTTTAATACCAGATCAAAGTATGTTTTTTTCTTTGTAACATTTGTTTCGATTCATATTTTTAACGTATGCACTTCCTTGTAGTATTACTAATCAAATTATTTTTAATTTGGTATTTATTTCTTTTTGTTCTATGTCATACTATAGGACAAACTTATTCCAATCCATAATATCTAAAACCCAGGTTTAAACCAGAATAAAAACTTTTCTTAAATTCAATTCAATTCTTTATTGCATCCACACACTTAATAAACCATTTATAAATAAACTAGCGGTGCCCCGCGGTTTCACCTGCGTAGTTCCCGTTCCCGTAAGAATATGGGGATAAAATTATGCTAAAAACCTTCCCACTGAATCACTCTATCTATTTAAACAAACCGCATTAAAATCCGTTGCGTAGTTTTAAAGATCTAAGCATACATAGGGACATAGGGGCAGAAAAAGCGACTTGTTTTATACTATGTAGTGAAGAGGCCTTTGCACCGCAATGGGATCTTCCAGACCAATCCCTACTCTGGTCAGTCCAGTATCGGGATGTTTCCTTAGCCCCAAGGCCTACTTAATGCTCCTATAACCACGGAAGCATGTACTGAATGACTAATAGCATCTAATTAAGTTAATGTCTGACTTAAACGGCTGACTTATAAGATCTTAGATAAGAACATAAACGATTGTAAGTGATTTGTGCTATGGAGGAAAGACTTCTGAGTTTGAAAATGAGAGTGTGTATCATTTGAACTTTTCTTAAATCTATATATTAATAAGAAGCTTTTTCTTCTTAACATCGTCAGTTTGGTAGTTAGAACCGCCAAACCATAACTAAAAAGATATTGCAACACGCAAAAAGGGCTCAAATAAGGGCAAAGAAATTCTAATTGAGAAACTTCCCAAAACAGTTATACAAAAAAAGTTTGTACTCTGAAAAAAAACAAAATTTATTGAACTGGTTTGTTACATTATTTAACAGCCCAATTTTTCTACGGAAACGCAGGAAAAGCCATCTCACGCACCTAGTATCAGTATAATGATTACATTTATTGTGCTAAATTAAGTGCTACATACATACGATTATAAACGGAGTTAAAACTTTCTCGTAATCACTGATGCATAGATAAGTCAATTTGTTTGTATGTATGTATGTAGATACGCAATTATTCCGGCACCTTTCATATGGAGATCACTTTTTATAACTACCCACTTATCTATTTACTGGTCATGTTGTTTTTCTCTATTCATTTAAATATAGCTTCTTCACTACATAGTATAAAACAAAGTCGCTTTCTCTGTCCCTATGTCCCCATGTCCCTATGTCTCTATGTATGCTTAGATCTTGAAAACTACGCAACGGATTTTGATGCGGTTTGTTTTAATAGATAGAGTGTTTCGTTGGAAAGGTTTTTAGCATAATTTTATCCCCATATTCGGGAAACGCGGGTGAAACCGCGGGGCAATTCTACTTTTCTATAGAATGATGACACCTTCGAAGAAATTCTGTAGGTTGTGTGTGAAGTCGACCAACCCGCATTTGGCCAGCGCGGTTGACTAAGGCCTAATCACATTCATCCAGGGCAGGCTCGAAACCGGTGGGGACATTTATATGAGCTAATGATGATGATAATTTAAGAAGTTGGCTGGGTTAAAACATTGGTGAAAACATATAGCAACTTGTAGCCTAAATATTTGTAGCATATTTGCTTTAGAACTAGCTAGTTGGAGAAAATTGGGGATGAAATGTAGCCTAATCTATTCCTTATATTATCTGCTATAAGTCAGTGAAAGTCCCGTGAAAATCGGTCCAGTCGACATGCGCGTCGTCGCATTCACAAAAAAAAATACTATTTGGAAATTTTGTATTTATTACAATGAGATAAAACCCAAATTAATTCTTACTTATTCGGGTTTATCTGAAAGAAAATCCAAGGGAAACATGGATCCATCCAAAGTCGGTGTAGGCTGCTAGATTGTAACAACGAATGCTCTCGAAATCTACTATGAAAGAGATATACGCGAACGAAAATTTTACTTAGTTAGATGTAAAATCAGGGAAAATTCGTTTAGTCTATGAAATTACATATCAACAAAGTTAGCTTGAAAACAACTAATTACTTAACTAGACATAATATTACTGATAAAAATCAACAATTATTCAAATCAAGTTTAACAAAACACTGAAATAATTGTTGCTTCATTTACATTGCAAAGAAATCTGCCACAGTTGAGCTACGAGTTACTACGGCGCGTAGCGTCACTGTTGGTGAATGAACACGATAACCTCTTGCGTTGTTATGATAGCCTGGTACTTTACTATGGCGAAGTTAACATTGAAATAAAAAAAAAAACGAGGACGGTTGACTCACAATCTTTTTAGTTTAATTTTCGAAACTTTTGTTTTTGCTAATTAAGCAATCAATTTTTTATTTATTTATTAAACATGAGTACTTTTTATTTATTAATTTGAATTTAATATATTGTTATTTATGTAAATGCAGAGTAAATTATGTTACTTACGTCTAGTCTGAGTCAATTCGTCATACATACGTAAGCACCTATTAACCTTATCGCTATTGAGTAGTAACACTAGTGAGTAACAATATCTCCATACGTTTATGTTTGCCTGGTACATCATATATTTAATATTTCAATTTATTTATGTTTTCAAATATTTTATATATGATTTTTATATAAATATATATTGTTTATTTAATATTATGCTGCAAAATAAAGTTTGCTTCCGAATATACTCTTTTTTTCTGTATATTTACCTAAATATTAAGGTAAATAAATTATTTTTAGGGAATTTGTGTTACTAAGTAGGAATTATAAATGTAGTTTTTATTTCTAGGCTTTAACCAACTTCACAAAAAGGAGAAATTCTCAATTCGTTGAAATCTGTTCATAGGCATTGTATATACAGCGATATTTCTGTAGTTTATGAACCGATTTCAATGATTCTTTTTTTAATGGATAGAGAACAGAAAAATGAAAATGTGTGTAAAAATAGGTCTGTTTTATTGTCATTTTCAATAGAAGAAAACTATAAATATATTCAACATACAAACGACTTTTATTGCAAATAAAACTTTATGAAATGGCAACGCTTTCATATACATATTTATACATTTCCATCGCCTCCTTGTAAATTAATATAAAACATATTTTTTGTCAAATTATTTGGTTAATCTTAAATTATATGACCTGGAAGTATCGACTACAACATTTATAACCACATTTTATAAGGCAAAGTACACAGTATCAATAATAGTACACCCGATCGGTAATTTAATGCACTATAAACGTAACAGAATGTCTCCCACAAGCCACCACATGCCAAACTGTTATATAACCTCGATTCGTTCCTCTCAGACTGCATTTACCAATCAACGTTGACCCGCGGAAAACCTCACAATTGTAATAAAATCGTTAGAAATAAAGGTTGAATAGGTGTCTTAGTATAATGGTGGTGCGCAGATACAAATGTTCTCAGATAGTTAACGGTACACCGATATTAGCGAAGCCTTGTGACCCAGTTTGGTTTACTGTTAACGGGCAACGAACCTGCACCCTAAGAGGTGTGACTATCATGGTGTATTAAATGATTGGATCGGAATAATACAAGTTGCGGAAGGTCAATAGGAGTGGTCGAATAATAATTTTATTTATTGGTGTATTTAAGAAATATATTTTTGTATCTATGTTCGTTTTGTAGGTCAACATTTAAATAAAAATGTTTAGTATTAAGCCTTGGTCTAGGTAGTGGCATGCGGTATGTGAATTCCTAGGTTCGATTTTTGTTACTTTGTAAACATACCTAGCTCGGACGTGAATTAACATTGTCTTACAAAGATTGCGCCTCGCGACTGCACTAGTCGAAACTAACTAAATAAATGAATCAGATTATATACCCATTGTCAAAGGTTGTCTGGAAGAGATCGCTCCTAGCGATAAGGCCGCCTTTGCCCATGTACCGTTTGTTGTTATATTTTCCTATTTTCTGTATCTTTGTGTGTGTATTATGGGCAATAAAGTGTTTTCTATCTATCTATTATATATTATACTACACTAGTGTTAATAAATATATGAACCAGACTTATTTTAAGACTAGCCCCGTGGTTTTTCTTTTATAGCAGATGCCTAAGTCAGAATAACGGATGTACAGCCAGATGAACGGATGGATGGAAAAGCGGATGTTAAGCAATGACTTTTTTACTAATTAAGTTTTTTAATATTAATTATCTAGGTACTTATGTTTTACTTGTTACATTTTTACTGTTTACTTTTATTAATATTTTATTAAGTTAACTGCATACTGCTATTCAATGTCTTATGCGTGGGTGACTGTTATTGGTTTCTGTACTAGTTATTAAGATATTATAAGTTGTTTTGTACCTTACTGTTGCTACCCCAAATAATCAATAAATAAATAACTTTAGACCAAGCGCTTGTTTAATTTCAACGCAACTCAATGAAACCTAAATATATGTACAGCCTTATTTAGATCCTCTTAATTACCAGGAAACGATTAAGCCTTTATAGGTAATATCCCAACAGTATAAAAATCAAAAATGTTAAACCTTATGACACAGGCAGTGATTCGTTAGTACTCGTACTAATGAGTGATACATACACAAGTGAATGTAACATTTCTGACTCACTTACAAAGTAATTCCGTTATAAGACCTACTTATTGAAGCCCAAAATTGTCTTTTATTTCTATAACGGTACTCAAAGAAGGATATAAATGATTGTGCTTTTTTTTCTTAATTTTTTTGGCAGCCATTTTTATAGGTCACGCGAATTTTGTGAACATTTTCCTGAATCGTATTTTATGTACTTTTATAAAGGTAATTAAATTTGTAATTGATTTTATTACTGTTTAAGTAATTTTACTAATATTATTAGGTAATGTGAATTTGTTTGTTTATCTTGCCTTAAAGTCGTAATGGAACGATAAATTGTTATTTTGTTTCAAATCTGAGGGGTTTATCTTTGTAACTACTCTGCCGATTTTGGTAAAATTATTTGGAAAAAACGTGCGGAAGTTATCAAGAATAAGCTCTCTATTTTTAAATATAAATAATATTTATAATGCATTCAACACTACGGCCTTAATTAAAAAAACATAGGTTACTTTCCTCTGTCAGTACTTTTAGATAGTTTGGTCTTGGACTCCCTAGAACACAATTTGACTACATTTGATTTTCGCCTAGAGCCTCAAGTGACTATTACACAATGGGTCGACCACCCAAATCTCTTGAATCTTCTAAGCTACGCAAAGGATTTTAGTGCAGTTCTACGTTACTCCAAAATTTGATTCTTCAAAAACGATCATTTTTCATGCATCATCACTATACTGCGACGCATTGTAACATCAACGTATTGTTACTGCAATGGTACCTTACATTAAATAAAACCTGTCCCATGTGGTAAACGTATGCCCGCTTCGGTGTTTCCCCGGCGGAATATCGGAAGTCCATAGGATCACACCAGCCGTTATAAGCTGGCTAAATAACCTGGACATAGAAATCTGATCCTCGCAGAATGCCATACGCAATGATGATGATTAAAAAAAACCTTTAAAACAGATAAAACATTAACAAAAGTCCCGTAAATAATCGATATTCCGTTTTAGTTTCCGTGATCGATCAAAGCGCCAATCATCATTATTTTCAAGTCTATATAAAGAGATCGCCTTAAGGCCCTTACCAAGTACTTGGTACATCGTAATTAGTTTACAGAAGAAAATATATCTCCAACTTAGTCCGAGATCCGGGACTACTACTAGAAACTTGATAATAAGTTTAGGACCACGTTAGTACTTATGGAAGAGACTTCTATATTGAATTATTTTACGAGTTATACAAGGAGTTAGAAATAGAAATATATCAAGACCTACAATCGCGTTTAGTCCCAAAACAACCCAAGCTTGTACTATGGATACAAGACAACGGATCAACATTATAATATTTTTTTAGGGAACCGATTTGAATGGCAAAAAAAAACCCTTTGTTGCAATTCGACTGACACTTTAATAAACATAAAACATTCTGGTATAGTATACATAAATTATGCTATTCTACCAATACACAATACACATCGACTTGATAACCTTTATTTAAGTCGATTAAAAAGAATAAAACAACATTAAATTCATCATCTTTCAGATCATAGATGCCCAATAAACATGTCGCATCTAGTCACCATAAGCGCATGACACAAGCTATCTCGGCTGTCCGTTATTCCACCAAGTAGATGTTTCCTAGTTGGTATCAATCCGCTACGAGATGTGGGTCAACCGTTACAGATACCTTTATAACGATACCTTATTTATATCTCGACAACGATAATCTACCATTAATGATTAGGGGAGAACATTCTTTGCCACCCAACGTTTTGTAAATTGCATTTCTTGATTTGGTATCGTAATCTTAAACCGTATAGGTATTAACATCGTGATCGACAGTCGTAATGAGTCTTCAAAAGTTTAACAAAAATCGCCAGCACAAACTCAGATTTTAGAGGATTTTTGAAGAAAAAATTGGTACAACAATTTAGATTTTCAGTAGTCTTGCGGAATAAACCACATGAATCGCGATAATAACAGCTGTGTATAGATTGTCATTGGTAACCCATCACTATTACCCACAGGCGAATTACACAGATGCAGTCCTATAAAAACTAATATTATAACGACTTTGTATGGGTGTCTTTGTGCTTTACCGGCTTCTTACATACCTATACTTTTTTTATTCTTATTTACATTAGTAACGGCCACCCATCACCATCACAGCGGCACGAGCCGTAGCTTAACCGCAATCCTATAAAGAGTAATAACAACTTTGTATGGACCCTTTTGCCCCGTAATGATTTCATCAAACTTTACATCACCAACGGTCACCCATCACATTTATGAACGGTGCCCACCGTAGCTTAACCGGACAGTAATATGAACAACATTGTATAGTACCGGTCCGTGATTCCATCTGAGTATCGAAGGAGTCGCCCTAACTGGGACGACCGTTATTGGTTCTAAACTGCCACTTCAGACCTGTGTTAACCTTTGGATACACGTGCTGGCGTTTTGATTATAATTTCTTTATGAATCTTGACTTATTTTTTATAATATTTCTGGGTGATTTAACTTTGTCTAACACATACCATACTTTTTATCAGGAAAATCCAAAAAGAAAACCTGCGTGCCATAGCTTGCATTTTGCAAGATTATTTACTTTATCTATATCTCATATACGAGTACATATAGAAAATACATATAAATTTTTATATTTTTCTTTTTTTTTTTTTTTTTTTTTTTTTTTTTTTTTTTTTTTTTTTTTTTTTTTTTAAATCTACAATCAGCCTTACGGCTTTAATCAGATGTGATGACGTTTGACTGACTTTTCGGGGTGCTACATCCTGTGATGTATCACCTCTTCAATTGTTGCATAATTATGTTTTTAAATTGATGCTAATCGCATTCGTTTTAGCCGGAATAGACTGCTGTTTGAATTGATAAGCTGCATAGCCAGGTGATTGGTGTGTAGCAAGAGTCGTTGTTTGTAGGACTCTGAGGACCTCTCTATTTCCTGCTTGACTGTGGGCATTTCCAGGTACTCATGCACTTCCGTATTCTGCGTGAACCATGGCGCATTGATTATGGTTTTTAGCACTTTGTTCTGGTAGCGCTGGAGGATTTCAATATTAGAGTGGCTCGCTGACCCCCAGAGTTCTATACCATATGTCCAGATTGGTTTCAGGATGCTCTTGTATATAAGGACCTTATTTTCCAAGCTCAGCGTTGACTGCCTGCCTATCAGCCAGTATGTATCTCCAAACTTTTTGTTTGCCTGATCTCTTTTGGCCTTTATATGGGCTCGCCAAGTGAGTCTCCTATCCAGGTACATGCCTAGGTACTTTACAGTTGTGTCTGTTGGCAAGACAGCACCATCTAGTGTCACTGGAGGACAGTCCCCTCTTTTTAGTGCGAATGTTATGTGGACCGATTTTGCTGGACTAGCTCGTATTCTCCACTTTTTCAGCCATAGTCCAATTTCGTCCAGGCATTCTTGCAGTTTTGTGGATGCTGTGTTTCGATCTTTGCTACAGGAGAGGACTGCCGTGTCATCTGCATATGTTGCGGTCACAACCTTATCTGAGGTGGGTAGGTCAGCGGTGTAGATTGTGTAAAGGATTGGACCTAGGACCGAACCTTGGGGCACGCCTGCTTCTATTTGGCAGATTGATGACAGAGCCTCCTCGCATTTGACCTGGAATAACCGTTTATGCAAATAGGACTTTAACAGCATGTACGCAGTATTTGGCAGGTGAAGTTTTAGCTTATGTAGCAGGCCCTTGTGCCACACGCGGTCAAAGGCTTGTTGAATATCGAGAAAGACAGCCGAGCAGTATTCTTTTCTCTCCAGCGCTTGCCGTATCGTGTGAGCTACACGGTGTATTTGTTCTGTCGTCCCATGGTGTGCGCGGAAACCGAATTGGTGGTCTGGTATAACTTTTCGTTGTTGTAGTACTGGAAGAAGGTGTTTCAGGACCAGTTTCTCAAAGACCTTCGACAGCAAGGGAAGAAGACTTATGGGTCTGTATGATGTAACCTCTGTAGGAGGCTTGCCCGGTTTAGCTATCATGTTTATGGTGGATACTTTCCATAACTCTGGGAAATATTGCAATCTCAGTATAGCATTAAAGAGGATTGTCAACAATACGATGCCTTTTTTTGGTAGTTGTTTCAGAACTTCTGCTGTTATGAGGTCAAATCCTGGTGCCTTTTTTGGTTTTAAATGCATGATATTTTTTCTTACTTCTCCCGGTGTAACGAGTCTCAATACCGGAGACATCTGTTGGTCGGTATTCAAGTTATCTTGGATGTCATGCTTAGTATGTGTATCATCAGGTTCATGGGGTTTGAATAGATTTTTAAGGAAATCAGCAAATAACTCCGCTTTAGCTTGGGGCCTTCGTGACCATTGCCCGTTAGCTTGTTTCAGTGGAGGTATGTGTTCTTTTGGTCTTTTCAGTGATTTGGTCATTTTCCAAAGGGTGTAATCTTCTGCTTTATACGGTGATAGCGTCTTAAGTTTATCTTGAAGGGTATTGTTTACATTTTCTCTGAGCATTTCCTTCAGTTCCTTTTGTGTTTTGTTCAGAGCTGTTTTATCTCGACGATTCCTGCTGGTATGCCATTGATGTCGCAGTCTTCTTTTTGCAGCTATCAACTCTCTTATTTCCAGGGTAATGTCATGGTTTGGTGATTTATATGCTATGTATGGAGTTGATAGCCATGCCGCTTTTTGAATTAGGTTAGTGGCATACCAAGTAGCTTCATCTATGTCGTCTACCGTTTTAAGGGGTAAGCGCAGATTAACATTTTCATCTATATAATCTCGAAAGGACTCCCAGTCAGTTTTATAGTTATATAGGGTCTCTCGTGGTTCTTTCCAGATTATAGTAGTACTCAATGTACATATCACGGGTGTATGGTCTGAGGACCCATCTAGACATGATTCCACTTTTGTGTACACTTCGGACATATTTTTAGTGATGAAGAAATCGATGAGGTCCGGAATTTTGTTGGGATCGGATGGCCAGTAGGTTGGTTCACCCGTTGATATTACACTAAGGTTATTGCTATCAATTGACTTCTTAAGTTCTCGACCCTTTGTCGTTGTCAAACGGGAGCCCCAGAACGTATTTTTAGAGTTCCAGTCACCTCCTACAATGTATCTGTCACCAAGTGTGTGGAAGAAGTCGTTGAACATTTGTTCATTAATGCGATGTCGTGGGGGACAGTACACTGCAGCCACATCTAGTGATCCCTGCCAGTCGTCTACAGATATGATTGCAGCCTGTATGTGTGCATGTGTATTATTTGGTATGGCGTGGTGTCTAATATGTTCCCTGATTATCACCGCGGCTCCAGCATGTGATGTGCCATCTGGGTGGTTGGCATAGTATATATTGCATCCTTTGATATTAATAACTTTTTGGTCAGTCATATGTGTTTCAGAGACTAATAGTATATCTATTTTATTATATTTTATAAATAACTCTACTTCTTGCTTATTTGGAGATAAGCCATTTATGTTCCATGCTGCAATGCGAAGGAATTTCATTTTTTCTGCTGAGCTATTAGTGTCGTTAGGAGGCCCATTAAGGTCCCTATTTGTTGTATAAGAATATCTATCTTTTCTGATTGTTTTATTATAATTTGCTCTAGCGAGCTTGTTGACTGAGATTGTACTACATTCTCTGTTTTTCTGTTCCACTGGTCATTATTTGAAGTGTTGTTTTGTGGTCGGTGCGGCTTATTTGTTTCCTTGTTGTTTGTTGACTGTTGTGTAGTGTATCTAGGGAGTTTTAGCGGGGGGAACTCTTCCATCCGGGATGTAAAAGTATTCGTGACTTTTGCCTTGTCCACTGCGACTTTTCTGTTGTTTGTATGAACCATTTTTCTTGAACGAATTTCCTTATACACTTGGCAGCCTTTGTAATTGGCCGGGTGATCACCTTGGCAGAGGGCACAAGTGGCTGGCGAGTTCTTATCCTTTTTTAGACAGTCAGTAGTTTTGTGTCCTTGTGCACATTTGACACACCTGTATGGGCGCATACAGTTGTTTTTGGTGTGCCCATATTGTTGGCACCTGGTACACTGTGGTATTTCAGTGGATTTCCTTGGATCTTCAATATTGACTCTAGTGTGGAATATGGTATTTATACTTTTTATTTCTGGGTTGTTGGGGTTTGGTTCAATATTTACAAAGAACATATTCAAGGGCTTTTTGTTTTTTCTTGATATTGCACAGATGATTTCTCCCCGTACCCTGTTTCCTGTTTTTTCTATAGCTTCTATTATAGCCGATTTAGGAGTAGTATGATGTAAATTTTTAATAACAATTCGGTAAGGTTTATTTTGCTTTTGTGTGAATGTATGACCAATTAGGCCATTATTCCGGATGAGTTCTATTAGGTCCTTATATATTTCAGTTGACTGAGTCATCACTCTTAGCTGATCTCTATTGATGATTTTATATGAGTAGCTATCATTAGGTATAGTCTTATTTAACAGCTCAGTTAATTTTGATAGGTCTTCAATGCCATATAATATGATTGGTGGTGGTTTGCTTATTTTCTTAGTCTGAGTGGAAGCTTTTTCCGTTGTTGTTTCTTCGGTCAGATCTATTGAAAGCCCGCTGTACCTGTTAGAAGTTGTAATTTCTATTTGTGCATTGTTTGGCTTTTCAGTTTGTGGTGGGCTATTAGACACTCTCTTCCTCTTGGGGCAGCGGTCTGTAGGTACTCTTTGCCAGGGGGGCGGGCAAGCTATGTTGGTACCATTGTCGGTGGTATTTGTCACTGAGGACTTAGTAGGCAAGATCACTGAATCAGTTGTTTTATTGTTTCCTAATGAAGACGATCTTGGTCTTGTGATGAATAGGCTTGGGTGGAACGCCTGTTGCGTAAATTTTTTAGTTGTGCTGCCAGAGACATTCACCGTCACGGGAGCCTGGTCGCCCACTCCCGCGCAGTCTTCGGTAACATATTTCACACTCGCTGGCCCGGGTACCAACGAGCGCCGGGGGTTAGCCGGATCGCATGACAAATCAACATTCGTATCGCTCATATTTCCATAGTTAAAAGGTGGGGCATACGCATATCACTTTCCCAGGGTGACATGGCCACGCTTTTAGGAGGTATTTAGTCCTCCTTGGCTTGTGGTACACCAGTTGTCAGGTTAATTAACCGCCGCCTGTTGCTCGGCGTTGTTGCTCATTTAGCACCACCCGGGGAGTACGTGTAGGGTGGGCCTAGGAGAAGGTGGTAAATCCTACGGACGCGAGCAACACTACCCCCCATAAATTTTTATATGTATTTTATATAATTATAGCGAGACCAAGATATATAAGGATACATTTGTATCCTTATTTATCTTGGTCTCGCTATAATTTGAAATTGACTGAAGTAAATTAGTTTTTTTTATTGTGTTCGTTATCAGACTTGTGGGAAAATTCACGGGAAATTTGCACTGAAGCGGATCGCTAAAATAATTCCTAACAATACCATAATAAATAATACGAATGATTATAACAACACTGTCCTTGGATGCATTTTATAGTGTTATACAGGGATAGTCGCCGGATTGTGCATCCTTTACACAAGATTAAATATGTCAAAGGGCTTCCGTGTGTTGGCTTTGGCCCCGTACTAGCCTTCCAAAAGACCAGGATTCTTATATAGTCCCGTGGTTGGAAAAGACTAATGATCACTTGATCGTCACTTACATAATGTTAAATCAAATTCCATTTAACAACCAGGATGTAACAACCATTCTGTCCCATCCCTAACACTTGTAAAACCGAAGTTACATTACATAACTCAATGCGGTTGACTGGATAATATTAGTAATGGTTCATCTTACTTGTTTGATGTATTTTAACTGTTACGCATTAAATACAAAGTTCTAGTACTTACATTTATAACAATTATCGTAATGGCTTCGCAGTATTATGAGTAGTTGGTAGAAAATCTTGATTGTCAATCGTTTAGGTTTGAAATAATCTTTTGAGCTGATATTTTTTGTTAAAATTATGGGTAGTGTTGTCAAATAACAATCTTTACGCAGTACCTCCGCCCAACATCTTAGGGGTACAGGAGTGACTGAAAAACAGCGCTGGCCGAATCGTATGTGGTTCAGTCAGCATCAAGCTGAGTCATTTCCTTTTGTTTTTTTTTATTGATTTTCTCTGTATTTTTTTTCTTGTAGTTTTAAGCGAAAAAAGCAATAAAGATATTATTTTATTTTATTGTTATGTCTTTTCCATTCACGGGACTATTAATGAGTCCCGGTCTTTCGAAAGGCTAGTATGGGGCCAAAGCCAACACACGGAAGCCCTTTGACATATTTAATCTTGTGTAAAGGATGCACAATCCGGCGACTATCCCTGTATAACACTATAAAATGCATCCAAGGATAGTCCCCGGTTCTGCTGGGATTATTGTAAATATATGGAAAACTACGACTGGGCTATGGGAATCGGATGTTCAATGGACTGGATATAGGGGAACTATTGGGACTATGACACCCACCGATACAATGCTATAAACTTTATATTATTTTATTTTATTATTATTATTTATAACAAAAGTTTACCAATGTGCTGGCTACCAGCTGTGCTTCAAACTTCATGCATTTTGTCTTTTTCTTATATACTATATCGTTATATCGGATAGTTACTATATCTGCCTGCAAAATTCCAATGCAAGTTTTAAACGCTTATTGTACTTTTGACACAAGTGGTTCTTAGTATTCTTAACGACAGCCGATGTTATTATTTCGATTACAGGAAACACGGAAACGCTCAGTCACCGTTTGTAGGCAATCCGATTCCGCAATAACACATATTTTTTGGTAAAACTTTTAAGGGCTCAAACTACCCTTGTTAATATAACGTGTCCTTCGAAACACGCTCCAGAAAATTTAATACATTGCTTTTTAACTTACTCTCGTTAAAATTACAAACATGAAAATGATTTAGATTATTGGTACATAAGTTCTTTAAAACCAAGAATAGAATACTTTTAATCCCGAAATTCATAACGAACTGGGATTTATTTTTTTATTTTATTTACTCTAGAATACTAAGAATTTTATTAGGATTTGTGGCATTATGTTGTATCCGTGTATTTAACTGCAGAACCTGGTCTAATATTAGATATTATGTAACTCAGTTCCGGCTCACATCCGCGTTACATTGGTATTTTGATAACGTCATTGATTTTAAATATAAATAATATATATGTAAATGGTAATCCCACCAAAAACATTCTGTAAAAAACTAGCCAAGTCTCGATGGAACTGCTTGTTTATCATTAAAAAGTAATGAAATCTAGACAAAGTGGTGCCAAGTGTAAGGTTCCTTACTGCGATTTCTTTATTATTATAGTTAATGTTGTCGGACTTGGCCGTTGAAGGGTACACATGTACTCAAAAGTACAAAACTAGGTGCTCCATGACACTATTGCACCAATCTGTCGCCAGAACCGCTACCCATTAGCGATAGAAAATTGCCACTTGAAAAACGTTGATTCAATATCCAGTCAATTGTAGGCTTGATAAAGCTGCGTATTTTAATAATGTTGCAACATTACGTGTAAACTAAATTGACTTTTACCCACTACTAACGTTTTAAACAATGTTCAACGGCCAAGTCACACAACATTAACTATAATAATAAAGAAATCGCAGTAAGGAACCTTACACTTGGCACCACTTTGTCTAGATTTCATTACTTTTTAATGATAAACAAGCAGTTCCATCGAGACTTGGCTAGTTTTTTACAGAATGTTTTTGGTGGGATTTCATTTATTTTTGTTGATACGTGTTTATATTGATTTATTTTATTAGATTTTCTGATTTGACACATTTTTTTCTTTTTAGGAGTAGTATTTTATTATTAAGCGCCCTGCAGTTTCACCCGCTTCGCGTTTCCGTGGGGATTTCGGGATAAAAAGTATCCTATGTGCTTCTCCTGGTTCTAAGTTACCTCCCCACAAATTGTCAGCCAAATCAGTTCAGCTGTTCTATAATTATACTTCCCGTTCCCATTCCCGTGGGAATTTCGGGATTAAAAGTATTCTATGTGCTTTTCCTGGTTCTAAGCTACCTCCCCACCAATTTTCAGCCAAATCTATTCAGCCGTTCTTGAGTTATAAATTCCCGTTCCCAATCCCGTGGGAATTTCGGGATTAAAGTGCTCTATGTTCTTTTCCTGGTTTTAAGCTACCTCCCCACCAATTTTCAACCAAATCAGTTCAGCCGTTCTTGAGTTATAAATTCCCGTTCCCATTCCCGTGGGAATTTCGGGATCAAAAGTATTCTATGTTATTTTCCTGGTTCTAATCTACCTCCCCACCAATTTTCAGCCAAATCAATTCAGCCGTTCTTGAGTTATAATTTCCCGTTCCCATTCCCGTGGGAATTTCGGGATTAAAAGTATTCTATGTTCTTTTCCTGGTTCTAATCTACCTCCCCACCAATTTTCAGCCAAATCAATTCAGACGTTCTTGATTTTTAAATTCCCGTTCCCAATCCCGTGGGAATTTCGGGATTAAAAGTATCCTATGTCCTTTTCCTGGTTCTAAGCTACCTGACCACCAATTTTCAGCCAAATCAGTTCAGCCGTTCTTGTGTTACAATTCCCGTTCCCGTTCCCTTATAATTCCTGTTCCCGTTCGATTATCCTAGTTTTTATAGTTTTCCCTTTATGTGGCCATTAAACCCTAACTCTGTACCAAATTTCAGCTCCCTAGGTTTATGGGAAGTACTAGTTCTATTTTGATGATCATGAGTGAGTGAGTGAGTGAGTGAGTGAGTGAGTGAGTGAGTGAGTGAGTGTCTGTCATAAATACGAAACTTTGCTTTCGCTTAACTTCGGAACTAAATGACCTACAGACTTGAAATTTTATTTTAAGTATGTGATAGTATAGCTTACTGGATGACGAAAATTTCAGCGTTCTAGTCTTATCCAGAGGATCTCAAATAGGGGCCTGAAAATGCGGCGAAATGGTTCCTGTAAAGGATGGTACGGCAGTGTTTGCTTCGCGCTCGACTTGGCGGGGGGCACTGCCGTGCCCCCAGATTTTATTGTAGTTATTTAAACATGTGGTTTTATATGTACATATATATAAATTTGACTATCTTTGATTATTTATTTGTAATCAAAGGTGACTATAATAATTGAAAACATCGAATAATTTTGTATAAATCAAAATGTTTTTTTGGTAAACCAATTTTTTTGTAGTTATCATAACTACTGTATTAATTTCGAATTTCAGTTATGGGTGTGATTACGATGTATTTATCTAATAAAACGAATTTAAGGCAAGTATAAAACATAAGAGAAAATATTGTGTAGATGATATTAATTATTTAACTTTTATATAAAATTTTATGAAAAACTATTACTTAGCATACCTAAATACGATATAACCTACATTTACCTAACAATACATAACAAAACAATGAAAAATACAATTAACGTACAAAATAGAAGAAGCATAAAACAAAATATTTAAAATTTCTTATTCACCTGCGCACAATTCTTTCTCTTTAGGTCATCTAACAAAGAATCATTTATTATTTAGACACCGTTTTAGCATGAATAAGTCAAACAATAAAGGCACTATTTGTCAGTCTTTCAAAGAATAACCCAGTTTACATTTGCCAAATTTCATTTCGTCTTTATTTAGTTAGTGTTAAGTGTTAATTTCGCGTGTTATGTGTTGTTGGTATTGGCAATAAACTTGTAGGGGTCATATTCAGTCGACCTGAATGTGGGTCAACCGTTGGTTCGCCTTCGCACTCAACTGATGCAGGGGTATTCTGAGTTAGGTTTCAGAGATATTTTAATATCGACGTTTCCTGGTATCGAGTTGACTTTTACCCGCTTTGACTTAGATGGTAACTTTCCGTATTATCCAGAGAAAATCTGGTTGTAAAATACTTTTTTACAATTTGACGAATGTATCGTTTTTTTTCTTATAAACTTTCTGTAATAGTAAAAATGAAAATAAAAAAAATACTGAGGAAATCGCGATTTAATATCTGTTTTACAATTTGACGAACTTTACAATTTTTTTTTTAATTTCCACAGATTTTTGAATGACTCATACTACGAGTAAATAAGGTTTGTTTTTTGTCTCTATCTTTAGCACTCCTGAACCAATTCTTATAAATCTTTCAGTATATAAAAGCGACATGATCTTCATGATAATCGTCTAAAATCAAGCCATCCTTTTCCCTGGTTTCAATACGCAAATGCAGGAAAAATAACAACAAGTAACAAATAAAAATAACCCAGAATAAGCCTTTGTAACACCTCAATTCATTTACGCATGAGTATACATATATTATGTTTGAATTGTATTTAGAATGGCCATTTTCTATGTATTAGGAGCTAGACAAGAGAGGGAGTGAACTAGGTCACACCGACTTCCTATTTTCATAGGTCTTTGAACCCTGACTCAGGTTCCAAATTGACAATAGCATGGTGAAATTTTTTGTAATCCGAATTGTACTGTAGGAAATGCTTTTTGATATTTTGGAGATAAAATTAGAGATGATACAATAAGGCCTATTTCACCATCTTCAAGTAACGTTCCAAGTAATTTTTCACATGTTTTGTCTTTGTCTCTTAAAGACACAACACTCACTTGGTGAGTAACTTTACTTGATGGTCGTGAAATAGGCCTTAAGAGTTATAGGGATAAAACTACTCTTTATATTGTAAATAATGCAAAAGCGTGGTTCTAATTCTTAAATACAGTCAGTGTCAGATTGATGATTATTTTCGATATCGACGTAATGAGCCATCGCTGTAGGGTTCCTAAAATTAACATTAAATTAAAAATTTAAAAACCCCCAACACAATTACTTTCAAACCCCCATAACTTTTAAACGGGTCAACCGATTTTCATCAAACATCTAAGAACACTCGCACGTAAGTCCCCTTTAATACAAAAAAAAACTAAATTGAAATCGGTTCATCGGTTTGGGAGCTATGATGCCACAGACAGACAGATACACACACACACACACATACACATACACAAACACACACATAGTCACGTCAAACTTATAACACCCCTCTTTTTGCGTCGGGGGTTAAAAACAATATTTTTAATTTTTCGCACCAACGTACAGTTTAATGATGTTGATGTGCTTTCTATAATTGAAACGAGAGTAGATGTTGATATGAATAATTTGTATTGATAAATTGATAAAAGTAATTGATGAATGATATGATATGGGCACGCGGACGCGGTAAGATCCAGGTAAGTCGCGGACGGCAGCTCCGAACTGAGTCGTTTTACAATAAAACTATAAATGCTGACTCAGGAATATACAAACATGTCACAACTGTACAGCACCAGTAGATGACGACCTCGATGGCAGAGTGGTCTCCATGCCGGACTGCCATCCATAAGGTTGCGCGTTCGATTACCGTGCGGAGTGAATATTTGTGTGAACCACAAATGTTTGTCTCGGTCTGGGTGTGTGTGTGAATGAGTGTGTGCGTAGTTTCTGATACCCTAGCCCTAGATACAAGTTTCGAACTTAGTTTGGGGTCAGTTACTATAATGAGATGATGGAGTGAATGATTATGTTATGTTTTAATACATCTCATCAGGTGTTTTAAAACATATCGCACCTCTGGATCACATCGTATTGAACCCGAAAAAGGTACCCCCCTTCCCCCCTGGTATGCTCATTGTGGTATGCTAACCAAGGGAGGAATCTCTTTTATCTATTAACAATACACTAACATACGAGTACATATCGCTTAGGTATGTTTTTATTTCATTAGTAGCCCATGTTAGTATCTTAGCATTTATCTTCAATTTTTATGTTCTAAATAAATAAAAATTTTGTTTTAATTTACACAGAGCTGTTATAGATCTTTTGACCTAGATAGAAATTTTCGATGAAATTGTTCAAATCCTGAAAAAAAACAATGATATTTGAGCGTTAATTTAAGAGGTAAATTAGGATACATACTGAACATATTTTGATGTTTTTTCACTAATAGAACGTTGGGGGAGACCTTTGCCCAACAGAGGGACGTTATGGGTTGATCAAAAACATTGTTATTATCTCATCTCAAACACTAGCTGTCTCGACCGGAGAAGTATCTCATTCTCACAGAATATCGATATATATAATTCTGCGCCCCGCGGTTCCACCCGCGTAGTTCCCGTTCCCGTGGGAATTTGGGGATAAAATATAGCCTATGTTCTTTTCCGGATCATAAGCTACCCCTGTTCCAAATTTCAAGTCAATCGGTTCAGTAGTTTAGCCGTGAAAAGGTAACAGACAGACAGACAGAGTTACTTTCGCATTTATAATATTAGTTAGGATTCTTCTAACTTTAAATACAGTTGCAATGGAACTTGCCTGATGGAAAGCGATGACACAGCCTAAGATGGAGCGTGCTCGCTTAGAAAGTACCTATTCACTCGCGACTTAGAGACCCAGATTGTATGTTTCAGGGAACAGAGAAGTCGGCAGGGAGTTCCTCACTCGTAGTAGCTTTTGCAGCGTTTTGTAGTGAGAGGTCCAGAGCCCAAACCCTCTCTCCTTCTTCTCCCAATAACCTGTTATCTCCTAAAGACTGACAATATACTTGTAACTCTTATTCGATGCCAATGTCCAGGAGAAGATAGCACCAAGGATAGTTGCAGGTTCGATTCCCGTGCGAAGTAAATATTTGTATCTCGGTCTGAGAGCGAATGTAGTTCCTTTGATACAGGTAAGCCTCAACCTAGTTAAGATCAACTTATCCCATTGTATAATAAAATGATAAAGTAACTAATCGGTTAAATAATTTCTTAAGAAAATTTTCTTAAAAATTACATTACGCTTAAAGTAAACTCCAAAGTTAAGTATTAAAATAATACATAATTATCGCGGCGAGTGAACTGAACTGAACCAATATAGCCGCGTTATTATTATACGTAATGTCCGTGCCTCGACAAAAAGGAACCTTGAACATGAATCACGACGCGGTCCGCCGCCAGCGTGCCACTACGCACCCGGTGACGTCACACTCGCTACGTCACGCTACGTCACACCTCCGCGCACGCCCCGGGGTCGACGAACGACCGCCACATTATTTTGGCGCTCATACAACACCGCCATTTTGAATTTCGCCAACGATGGCGGCATTCAAAAGACGATCCGTGATCGATTAACAACCATAAATAATGATGTAATCGAACTCTTCCGATTGGTTTTCGAATTAGAACGTTTATATTCTCTAATTGAATACGAAATGTCATATAAATCATAGATTAGTTTATTTAATTTTAAATCGAAAACTGTCGGTTGGACAACAAGTTCTCGTTAATGCAAGGAAATTAAATTTTTTGATAAAACCTGGTCACGCGAGATATGACATCATAATAGGAGGATTGCAGATTTTTTATAGAGTCAAAAATATTTGACCGGACGTCGAACCCTGGTCGGCGAATCTTTACCCTGACCGGCCCACGGAACAAGCACGTGACGACAACGTGACGAAACGTGACCAATTGTACTATTCGTGAATCCAAATTAATCCTATTTTGAAGGCATGTCTTGTCTATGGCCTGATTTACGACAAAATGTTCTAGGAATTTCGAACACGGTTTTTTTCTTTTACTATTTCAAACATCTCCCAATTCGACATTTAAATCGTAAACAAATCAAAGACAAGATGATTTTTGTATTTAACACTCGTAAATTAAATTACTTTACGACGTAAAGTCGTTGAACTGTTCTAATAAATATTTTTGAATTGCAAAAACGTTGTATTTGTTGATCATTGTGCTTACATAATTAAAATTCCTATCAATGACCCAATACAGTGCAATTAGAAGTTCAACAAACTCTTTATAGAATAATTAACTTGTTTTTTATCGTCACGTATACCCACAAATAGGTGCTAATAGCTAATCAGGTGTTCTTTGGCGCCGAATTTGTGCTATTCCAATAAAAATAAATTCATTGTGGAGTTCATCACACCTTGGTGGGTGTGAATGACCAAGGCATGTCAGAAACGCACGGAAATCTCCCTGAAGGACTGGCCTTCAACTTGTAACGCGTAATACTATTGTTTTGTATCATCTTCATATTAAACATGATTGGATTTTTTATCTGTGGCAATTTTTAGAGGTTCCTACCTCCTTGGAGGCTCGTATGAGGTTCAAGGTCTTATAATGATACCAAAGAGTTTGTGTTATGTGTAAACTATTTTGCTAGTTAATGCATCTCGGTATGATATCTCGGTTCTCGAGCTAGACTGGATAGTTTTGCTAATTAATGTTTATTCTGGGTGTGAGATTTACGTCAATGACATTATAAGCGTGAAAGTATAATAAAAGTAGTGTAGCTTTGTTATAAGCGACGCAGAAACTATTAAATTGCTTTGTTTTGTTAATATTTAATTCCAAGTTCCATAAACTAGAATAACATAGAACATTTTTCACCTCGGGATTTAAAAAAATAGATTAGTATGATTTTTTGACTAACATTAAATTTTAATTATTATTTTGTTTACTAACCATGTTTTCACCTCACTTACCTTAGCTAGTTAAAATTTTGAAATAAAACAGTTTTTATCCTTTTATTTAGTATCAAATTATATAAACTTTAACTAACCCATTTCAGTATTTCACATTACGAATTTATAAAACTCAACATTACTTTTGCAAACAATTTAATTTTTTACGTAATTTTTTTAACTGAAAACATTACCTTATCTTTTTAAGTGATACCAGTTACAAAAACGTGCATAACTTTGGCTTAGCAACAAGAAAAGATGTCTGCAGTGATATGATATGAATCATGATAATCGTATAACTTGTAAAAGAAATTAAAAATCTAAGTTCAAATGTAATTGTTCGCGGACAATCACCGGTCATTGTTTTAGTTCATTGAAATAAAATTAAGTTAATTAAATTAAATGTTTTATTTACTTTCATTAATCATTCTATAATTGGATGGACCCGTTTTTAGATTGTAATTAATTATGTTTTAGTGAAGTGAACTACAATTAAATTTACTTTTTGTTGATAGTTGTAGTTTAGTTTTTGTTTTGCATAGATAATGGTTTTAGGAACTAAGTTTTTACAAGCTTTTATTTAGTTTCACCTGTCCCTTTGTCTGTAATCAAATCTTGCTAGCCATTTTTCGACCTCTTCTGGTTATCCGATTGAGCTGAAATTTGTTTTTAAAAGTTTTTTTTTTTATTTACTCTTGTTTTTCTTTTATGTTGGTCGTTCTACGAATATTTTGACATTCTTCCAAATTTAAATCTAACGGGGTTAAATTATATGTAGGACAAAGGTTCGGAAGACGAATAGTGATTTTAGGACTAAGTAATTGAATAAATCAGTATAGTTTTAAGGGTTTTATACGACACAAAACAAATAAACAATCATCATCATCAGCTCATATAATGTCCCCACCGAGGGGCTCGAGCCTACTCTGAGTTATGGTGATTAGGCCTTAGTCAACCACGCCGGCCAAGTGCGGGTTGGTCGACTTCACACACAACCTTAGAATTTCTTCCCAGGTGTGTGCAGGTTTTCTCACGATGTTTTCCTTCAACGTAAGAACGTCGAAATTAACGTACTTATGAAATTGAAAACACATTGGTACGTGGCTGGACTGGTGGGGTTCGAACCAGGCACCTTCCGATCGAGAGTCAACGGCCTTAACCCCTGCATCACCGACGCTCTTACTCTCTTACTAAAAATTAAAGTCATAAAAGAAAGAATAATTATTTATAACAGAGAAAGAATGTATTGCAATGCTCTTGCCAAATCTTGTAAAATCCTACTAATATTATAAATCCGAAAGTCTGTATGTTTGTGAGTTTGGATGTTTGTTACTCTTTCTCGCAAAATCTACTGTATCGATTTAGATGAAATTTGGTACAGATGTTCCTTATAACTAGCAATAACACATAGGTTACTTTTTATCCCGAAAATCCCATGGGATTGGGATTCACGAGGGTAAAACCATAGAATATAAATCTAACAATTAACAAGATCGGAAACCTTAAGAATACGTTGCCTCTTTCCGTAAACACTCCGAATCTTTATGAGAAGATCTCGCAAACAAAAAGAGAAATATTTTTATTAGTTGTTTATTTGAATAAGCGACTAGTTTGTAAACATAGAAGTGATATTGTTCTAAACTAAATCTAGAGTTCGTTAGCCCGAGGTAACCTCTCCATTTCTATAGCGGTCGTCGTACGATATAACAAGGTCCGATTGCACGTCATCAGTGACGTAGTGAAACTAGTTTGCTAATAATTTTATATAGAGATTTATTTAGAGTAATGTTACCATACAAGAATGATTGAAAAGAATTTCCCATATTTCCGCTGGGAAAATGCATAACACTGCATACCCCAAGATATTGAACAGAAAGATATAATTTCCCTGGAATATGTCCTTTTACAATGGCTATTTGTTCCTTCCCAGTAATTCCAGTTTTTAACGGATCCCGTGCCTAGTTATTCTTCCTATTCCTGAAGAATTGCAGAAAATTTCATCCTAATCGGTACATTCGTTTTTGAGTGTGAAAATAACATACAAACTTTCACGTTGTCTGGAAATAATATTTGTAAGAAATAGAATAAAAAGAGAACTTTCTAGTAGTTCAATGATTTACTATGTTATGTTATGATATTAGTTAGATGTGTGTTTTGTTGACAAACAACTGCTTGATTCATTTTATAACAAAAAAAAACAAAATCTGAAAGAGAATTCTCCGTCTATTTATTGTTTTTTTCCCATTTCATTTCTCTATTATTTTGGCTCTCTATTATTTGGCTTTCTATTTACCTCCACATCTACCTATAAAATAATTCCACTACGAGTAAAACTTATACTTAAACTTAATTTTAATCTATGACAGTAAACTACAGCAAAAGAGAAATATCATCAGACAAATTATTTTTTGAACATATTCTCGTAATACCACGGGATTTTCTTTTCATAACAACGTAATTTGAAAAACCCCTCTCTTCCATAAGATTTTAGGATTTTTAGGGTGTATATACTGTCTGTCAACCCAGTATTAAGTTATTATGTAATTTACAAAACTTTCCAAACTAAAAAACCCTTAATCATGATCCAAAGTCAATTACAATAACCACGTGTTCCTTACAGTCATTGTTATAATTTAAAACATGTCGAAACAAGTTCACCGCAGTTCAAGTAAGGTTCAGCCTTGTAATTTGGCCAGACAGGGTAATGTCTGGCCAACGGCCGGCCTCGCCAGGGTGACTGTGACGTCACAACCATGACAGCGCCGGTTTCAGCTCAATGAACCAAATAAAAAAAAGACTAAATCATTTATTCAGTTATAGCCTCAATGAGGAACTTATGAACGTCGAATGTGAATCTAATCTACTACCGATTCGGAAATTACATCAGCCGAGAAGAATCGGCAAGGAAATTGGGCTAGTATTATAAAATAAAATAAAACCTTAAAACTAATGCCTTAAGTATAAATAATAAAAAATATCTTTAAATATAGAAAAAAAATTGCTGAAATATTCCTCGCCAGGGAACGTGAGTCCTCCCGTTCTCGGCTTTCGGTCGTATGCAGCTCTATGCATTTTCACAGCGAGGAAAAAATGGCGACTGTGACGTCACAGCCATGACAGCGCGGGTTACAGCTCATTGAACCAACTGACTGGTGAACTATTGCCAGGTTCAATAACCACAGATCATTTACCCAGACAATAAGTCGTCAATCATGACCATGACCTTGGTCAGCCGATGTGTATTGTTACAGGATCATATCATTGTGGTTTATGTGTGTTTCACCATCATTTGGACATTTTAATTGGGGCTGACGAAATATGTGAAATTATTATGTACACTCTACTAAATATACTACCATTTCATTTAGGGAGAGAGTTTCCTAATGTTAGGATTTAAATTAACTACTTTAATCATCCTGTAGGCCTACTTAAAAACTGACTTCTTCCTACGCAAGATGTTGAATAAAAAATGGAAACAGAAGAAAAATCTTTCTTCTATTTTTGTTTTTTATGTTAAGTCATAATTCTTCTGTTACTCTTCATATCTTTTAAATGCAGGTAAAGTATTAGAAGATACAGGGGTCTATTAGCGATGCTACAAGGTAACCCATCTGCTGATTTGCCAGGAAAAATCCTGTCTCTTCTATTTTACTTTCTACAGACAATCTCTCTTCCTTCATTAAAATGTTTTGGTGGTATATTTCCAAAAGAAACTATAACATTCATAACTGAGTTGTTTTGTTTACATAATAGTTACATTGAACTTTGAAATCTATTTATAGTTTTGTTATCAAACATCTCGATATCCTTCAAATGTTTTAACGTGCTAAATAAAAAATACAACTTGTTAATAAGTTATGCAAGACTTGTGACAACGTCGCTACGTCATTGATGACGTGGAAAGCTTACTGTTTCGTTTAGATGCTGAATTGTATTGCGTAAATTAGTGTTTTCGAGTTTTTTCTAGAAACATTTTTGTATACCATGTATATGTTTGTAGCCGAGTAAGTGATGGATTTTTTCCTATTGATATCAATCTCAATATAGAAAAATGTCCTTGAATTTGGTACTGGTAATATCATTTGAATCCTGGACATGTTATTGGAGCCTTTTTGGGGATGAATTTTCTAAGATCTTTTCTTATCGAACCATCGACGGTTTAATGACATGTGAACTTGGCTGGCAAGTCGAATATCTCGGGTACAATTCCCGAGATTAGTGACAAATGGTTCCGATAAACTACTGAATAGTTCGGAAATGATTTGCCTCTTTACTTGTATGTTTTTTTGTTGTTTTATTTAAGCGGTACTAAGTATAATATAAGCTATAGAGCAGTGGCGAGGGGTGAAATTTTCCGAAAGGGAAGACGATCCAAAAAAAAACGACGCCTACATAATTTTGGATGAGACTGATGACAAACTTTTTTCCGCGACTTTACTCAAGAAATACGTTTCTTGCTGATCTATGTTAATTTTAACATAAAATTATATTGACTATTTGCTATGTGAAAAGTCCATCATAATCGTTTCAGCTGTATTGTTATTTGTTTGCTTACATAAAGATAAACACACAAATTCTAACGGATTTATATACTTTTGAATCTAAAATAACAAACACAGGAAACAAAACACTTTATGCTATATACCCCGTTATCATTTAAATATAAAAAAGAAATTTAAAAAATTAAACAGGAGACAGATCTCATAAAATTATACAATTAGGTAATTTGTATACTTTCTGAAGTTGCTGCCTCCTTTATATAACAGAACTAACTATTAATAACTAATTTAACTAACTTCTACTTATGGGTGGTATATACTGGAGGTACAAAAAAAATATGTTTCATTTATTAGTTTTAATTCTGCCTCTTTTTTTATTTTATTATTTAAATAAATTATATTTCACTATATTTAATTCATTCATATTTTTATGTGTGTAATAGTTATGATGTAATTTAAATTTAAACTAAAAAATGCAACAAAAAATATGTTGCAATCATCATAATTATGCATGCAATTTGGAATAAAATTTCAGTTGTACAAGTTGAACCTATTTCAATAGACTAACATATTCAATTTTAAAAAACTGTGCAGTTTTAAGAACAATTCGAGTATACTTTCATACAGGTCGTTTGATAACCTTTAGTTGAAATCAATCTAAAAAGATTATATTATTACTTATCAAGAAATTACCCTACTTTCAAGTAGTATTTTAAGTCCAATTTACTAAATAAATTATTCTCACCTACATAGCAGGTTATCCAGTAAGCAACAGTTGCTCAATATGCAATAATCTTTTGTTTTGTTTTATTTTAACTTTCACACTTCACAACACGAAAACCAATAATATCGAATTTAGGTATTTAACTCACTAATTATATCAAATTTACAATTGAGGTATACGTAATAATAACTTTACAAATACTACATAAAACAATAAGTCGCGTAAATAATATTATCATGTAAAATCGTAAAAATCAACAAAACAAAAACAGTTACAACGCGCGAAAACTTAAATGGCATGACACTTGACATACGCGAATACGCTTTGCAAAACGTCAACAGCCGTGTTCTCTTTCTCTCTCTTTCTCTGGTCTGATCCTTGGCTGGCACAGAATAATTAATAGTATCTAGTAGCAAGACGGTGGCCGAGCGTCTTATTTTTGGGCGTGAATTTGTGCGAATATGTTTCAATGTGTGCGTGAATTTTGTATCGGAACGGTTCATTTGTATGTAGTTGTGAATACGCTTTTGTATGGCGCTAGACCTGAAGGGAAAACGTTTTAATTTCAAGCGATTTTGAACCGTAACCTATAGAATTTAATGATTATAATGATTTTGTTTCAGTATGAGGTAGTTAGATCGTTTCTTATACGATGTAGGTGTATTGTAACTTTGTATAGCGCTAGGTGCTTCCAAGCGATTTTGAACCGTAACACATAGCATTTAATGATTATTATGATTTTGTTTCAGTATGAGGTAGTTAGATCGTTTCTTATGCGATGAATATTACGCTATGTATTCTTTGAGTATTATTTTAATTTGATTTATTAAAAACAGATATTTTTTTAATATGTGGTTATAAGTAAGTAGGTGTCGTTAATATATAGTTGAAGTATGAATGTTAGATAATTTAGAGTTTAGTAGTGTAAGTTGGTCTGTTTTCAAAAGGGAAGACGGTAGGAATCGTCTTGTATGGACCCCTCGCCACTGCTATAGAGTTACATTCTTTTCTGTGCCGGCGGCCAAAGTGGAAGCTCCTATTGCCATTTTGACTCCAATGTCATTTGGATACATTTTCAATAAACTGACAACCATAAGATACGATTACAGCGACGCTGTCACCGGCACAGAAAATATTGTGGCTCAATACGCTGGTCACACTGTAACTATATAACGTAGGCACGTTCTTATAGTAAAGAACTAATAAAGAAAGAATATTAGAAATAATAATCCCATTGACAATTCCAACTCTACTTTCAAGTAACTAGTTATGGAACATTTACAGAGAAATACTAGAAAGTGTAATCGAAACGTTATAGTAATATTAAACGGCTTTATCTTTATTAATATCCGCTTAGACTTTCGATGATTTATTTATTTAAACACTAAGTGAACCTCGCAGATTTGCCTGTGTTAATGAGTATTCTATAAGAAGAAGAAGTTCTTTTTCTAGTTAAAATACACAAAAATACCTTCCGTTTTTTTATTTTTAGACAAAAGTTAAAAAATACACTTACGAATATGTAAACATGTAGAGGAATTTATAATGTCCGCATATTTACCTTCAAAACCCACGCATTCCATATGAGAAGAAAGCATTTTTTATTTTGAAATAAAACCTAATATAGGTACATCCATACCAAACGTCATCAAAATTGACCCAGCCGCATTTAGGTTCATAAGAACATAGTAGACAATTTATTACCATAGCGGACAAAGGTCACACCCTTCCCAATTCCCATAAACTTTTAATCTCAATATCGACCACAAATTTTCACTTTTCCGAGTGAAGGAACCCAATCATTTAAATTACTATTATAATGATTATAAGTATAATTTGTGTGGTGTTGCCCGCACGCCCAACTACCCGTGACGATCGGAAGACGGAAGTTAGTGCAGTTTATTACGATATACATACATATGTACTTAATATTAGATGTATAGATAATGGTAAAATGAAGAGATTGTCGTTTATAGATTGTTCTTTTGTAGTATTTTTTTGGGAATTATCTATTTTACTCAATGCTAGAAAATACACTATTAAGCACACAATAGTTACATTATGCTCATTGGGTAAAGTTTTTATTTTAGTAACTTATTCCCGCGAGAGTTTCGAAATTAAAATTCCTAGATTTTCGTTTACCTAGGACGATACCAATTTTCATTAAGATATAAGGAACATTCAATAGTGTTTTATACATTTGCGTTAAATTATTTGTCGATAATTTACCATATAAACAAGAAATAACTCACTCATATTATCAGTACATTACGTAAAAAACTATCGATAGCATATTATCTCATGTACCGACTGTTTATTATAGGTCATTGAACTCGTGTGTGAATTGTATTGTTCTGTACCACGTGGTACGATTAGAGTCAATGACGTTAGGAGCCCTTGAGAGATAAAAAGTGTTTTTATATTGCTAGCTGTGTCCCGCGGTTTTACCCGCATAATTCCCGAACCCGTAGTAATTTCGGGATAAAACATAGCCTATGCCTTTGCCCGGTCCATAGGCTACCTCTGTACCAAATTTCAAGTCAATCGGTTCAGTAGTTTAGCCGTGAAAGGTAACAGACAGACAGACAGAGTTACTTTCGCATTTATAATAGGTATTAAGTAAGTAGAGGTGTAGAGTTCAATCCCCAGTTTGGTCTGGGTTTTGAGTTAAAGATTTTTGTGTTTATTTTTAAGTTGATAATTATCCGCCTTTTTCGAATTTTAACTATCCTGAAAACATTTCAGGTTAAAATGCAAAATCACTTCCTGCAAAACATACGGAAAAACAATACCAAACTCCATCGACACAATTTAAAAATGTTAGTATGACTTTTCATTCAATGCGAAAATCTGGTGGTATTCGATGCGTGTTAGCGTAGGTAGCGCATACAAGATACGTGCGATTTTAGAACTCGCAATCGGCAGTTTTGACAGATGTAGAGTCACAATCTTTTCTGTGCCGGCGGCAAAAAATGGAAGCTACTATTGTCATTTTGACTCTAACGTCATTTGGATACATTTTCAATAAACTGACAACCAAAAGATGCGATTACAGCGACGCTGTCACCGCCACAGAAAACATTGTGGCTCAATAAGAGCTCTATCAAACAGAAGATGTCATACAGATGAAAAGAAACAACCCATACCAACCACCAATCCGAACCAATGAAACCGCGTCAAAAATGCAATAAACACCACTTTATTTACGCAAATTATAAAAAAAAACATATTCTATTACCTAATAAGTAGTCTGAACGACTCTTAATTCGATACAGCCTTACCTGTGTTTGTTGTTTATAAAAAGCGGGTAGTTCCGTGTATAGTATCACAATGTAGTTAACGCATAGTATGCCTTTAGCAGAAGTCGGGCAGGAGCAACGACCGAGCGAGCACGTGGTAGGTGCAACACCCTCTGACTATCGCAAAAACCAGGGAAGCTACACTGAATCACATCCAACGGACTGGCCGGACTGAGGACTGGGGGCTACGGGCGGGATGGCCCTGGTAGTGAAAAGGTTAATTTAATTTAAAGTGTTCCACGACATATTGTTTTTAAATGAAAAGTTTTTTTAATATACATAACTTAAAAAGAGAATGTCACCGGGGCATGGCCCAAATTACCGGCGCAGGCGGATAGGGCTGCAGAGATAGGCACCTCCTAACAATGCGTGCCTTGTCCAATACACCAGTCTTCTACATGTTGTTCCTTACATAAGTTGTATGTAAATTAGATAAATAAAAATTAAAATCTTAAGTTTACAAAAATATGTTATTTATTTAGCTATGTTGTATCTTATGCTACAATAAGTTTTACCTATACCGACTATGTACTTAATATTTTTCATAGTAATAACAATTAAGCGAAATCGTATTTTATTTAAATGAATCATTATAAAACCAAATAACAATCGAACCTACTATTATCTAGAAACCATTAATACATAAAATCAATAATGTAAATTACATTTGTATAATTGATAACAAATTATGATCTGAATTTATTATCATAATTAAAATAAAACACTTAATCAAACACGAAAATAAAACAGTTTGTTCCCACAAGATTAAGTTTCATAAATTACGTTTTAAAATAAAAAACCGCTTATCAAATTTCCCACGCGTTTAGCAGAATTCCAATCAATTAACAAATGACAAAAAGTAATACTTAGGTAATGCATTTTGATTCGATTTAAATCCAATGTCAATATTAATTTATAAATGACTAGCTATGCCCCGCGGTTTTACCCACGTGGAACCTTATCCCGTGGGAATTTTGAGATAAAAAGTATCCTATGTGTTATTCCTAGGTATGAGAAACATCTGTACCAATTTCATAAAAATCCATTCAGTAGTTTTTGCGTGAAAGAGGAACAAACATCCATACATCTAAACATCCACACTCACAAATTTCAAAATTCGGCTATATAATATTAGTAGGATTATCTCAGTCTTTAAGTGTAAATCGTGTTTCTAGATTTGTTTCAAGATTTATTTAATTACCTATCACATTAATTTCAGACACATTAAATCCAAAAAGAAAACATAGATTGATAAAAATCTTCTAGTTCAATTATATATAGTTCAATTTATACTTTCCACACTTATTTTGAAAATATACATCCAAATTATTTACCTTAGCTGGGATTTTTTTATTTTATTACTAGCTGCGCCCCGCGGTTTCACACGCGTAGTTCCCGTTCCCGTTCCCGTAGGAATTTCGGGATGAAAAATAGATGTTGCCCGATTCTCAGACCTACTGAATATGCTAACAAAATTTCATGAGAATCGGTCAAGCCGTTTCGGAGGAGTATGGCAACGAAAACTGTGACACGAGAATTTTATTTATTAGATTTTTATATTTTCTGAACCCACCCTGAGTACATCCCCATTGAACTCACTTGCAACTGACATAGCGTCTGCTAATGAATGCTATTTATGTAACAAGAATAGGAAACTTATTGTCTATGTAATAATGTACGAGGAAACAAAAGAAAATTTCATTAACAAATAACTTTATACGATTTTAATTATGTTTGATGAATATATCTTGAATTTAAAGTACTATACGTATTGGGCAAGCGAGGTGATTACGCTTATTCCTACTCACTGTACTAAAATTATCAGTGTGAAAGATGGCTTTGTCCTAAAGTGGGACCTTACAGCTATATCTAAGTACTACTTGCTAGAAAGAGAAAGTACGTGCATAATTTTTTCGGGGTGATCCACCAAAAAAGCAAGCGCCGGTAGTCCTACTAATATTTTATAAATAATGTTGTGAGTTTGGATGTTTGTTCCTGTTTCACGCAAAAACTACTGAATGGATTTTAATGAAATTTGGTACAGATGTCCCTCATATCTAGGAATAACACATAGAATACTTTTTATCCCAAAATTTCCACGGGATAAGGTGCCACGCGGGTAAAACCGCGGGGCACAGCTAGTCATGTAATAATTTTATTCCATTTCAAATTCATTCAAATGAATTCAGCCATTTGAGAGCAAAAGAGTAACAATCATACCAACTTTTCCATTATACCTAAGTAATATTAGTAAATAATAAAATGAGTTTCCTGAAAATATTTATTACTTAAACAGCTCTTGTACCCAAGATATGATAACTACCTGACCACTCAGATTATTATCATAAAGAGCCAAGCCTTTCGTGTTTAAAATTAATCTAAATCGCAGCTCAGTTACATGATTTTAATGAATCAGTAATTAATTATATAATTAATATTGCAATTGAGTCTGTCATGATTACCACTGATCGTAGAGATAACGTCATTTTAACTACAGGGATATTAAATAACCATTTTACAAGTAATACATATAAATGTATATAAAGTAAGTACTTAGATAAGTAACGCCTAGAAAGTACTAGTAGTATTTGTATCTGATTGCAAAGCCTGAGGTCCCGGGTTCAAGCCCTAGGTCGAGAGAAAGTGGAAAACTGTGAACAAAGACTCATTTTCATAAGTCAAAATTTCTTCAAGAAAAAGTTCATTTTCAAAGTACGTCAGTTGATTTATTGAGCCACAATATTTTTTGTGCCGGTGGCAGCGTTCGCTGTAATCGCATCTTTTGGTTGTCAGTTTATTGACAATATATTCAAATGACATTAGAATCAAAATGACAATAGTAGCTTCCAAATTTGGCCGCCGGCACAGAAAATATTGTGACTCAATATCTCGTCAAAAAACCGCCGATGTTGTTTAATTAATATGAAGTTCTTCTGTCAAAATTCAATTACGTCAGTTGATTTAACCAGAAGAAAAGAAATATTACAGAAAACAGCCTGTTTACAAAGACAAAATATCTTACTACAATAGAACACAACCAAGGAAATATAAATACACGTTAAGTAGGTGTTAGCAATACAATAAATTATGATTAGTCAACACAACGTAGGAAGCCACAAATTAATATTGCGATACAACACAAATGCAAGGAATTTAGCTAAATAAGTAGAAAATTGACGTTTCACAACTGTCACTGTCGAGTTGACGTCAAAATAACTTCATCAGTTTGTGCTAACAAGATATTTAGTTGTTAGACATTTTATTGTGTAGTTATTGAGTCACAATCTTATCGACATTAGTTACTTATAAGTGACATTTGTATTTCATTTTATTTAAAAATACTACCAGCCCGAGTTTCTTGCCGATTCTTCTCGGCTGATGTAATTCCGAATCGGTGGTAGATTCAGTGACGTTCATAAGTGCCTCATTGAGGCCTTAATTGAATAAATAATTTTTGAATTTTGGAAAAATTTAGAATATCTGTGCCGGCGGCTAATATCAGAAGCTACTATTGTCATTTTGATTCAAATGTCTTTGGATACATTTTCAATAAACTGACAACCAAAAGATGCGATTACAGCGACTCTGTCACCGGCACAGAAAATATTGTGGCTCAATAACACGATTGATATTTAGTTGTTAGATATTTTATTGTTATATGGGTTAGAAAGTTTAATATAAGAGTTACGAGGTTATTAATATGATAAATTAATTCTGTATCTAAAACTATAAAGATTATAAAACGACATTTTGATGTTATTTAATTATAAGATTATGAGATCAAAACTAAGGTTCATAGCCACGTGCTAAACGCAGGTTACTTGCGATTTTTTCAGTTAAGCAAACTGTGGAACCGTCGTAATAGAGATGGGTGGTTATGGAAGCTTTTAAGGTCACGAACGAGTCTGTTTCCAAAAGGCACGTTAACTAATATTTTTATATTATTATCGACAATCGTCACAGATAGTAAACCCCTCAACATTTTTGCCAAAAATTATCGCAGTAAGCGACCAAAAAGACCCAAATTAGCGACGTCTAAACTCACGTAGAAATAACTTTAAAACTATCAAGATATAAACTATCTGTGCCCCGCGGTTTTACCCGCGTAGTTCCCTTTCCCGTAGGAATTTCGGGATGAAAAGTATCATATGTTCTTTCTCGGACCATAAGCTACCCCTGTACCAAATTTTAAGTCAATCGATTCAGTAGTTTAGCCGTGAAAAGGTAACAGACAGAAAGACAGAGTTACTTTCGCATTTATAATATTAGTTAGGATTAGGATCCTAGCACATTAATAACACATATCTATTTAGTTAAAACTAAACTTTAATATATATGTAAAGCAGGGATTACAACATACAATTATTATATGCATAATAAGAACAGGTTTAAACTTCCTTTACTCCTCCTATTTCTATATGTACTGTAATTTTCTTTTCGCCGGCTATGTTTGTTATAGTACTTATTATATTAATAAATATTTATCATATATTATATCCCCACCAAGAAGCGATAAGGCTTTAGTCAACCACGCTGGCCAAATGCGGGTTGGTCGACTTCACAGACACCTTACAATTTCTTCCCAAGTGTGTGCAGGTTTCCCCACAATGTTTTCCTTCACCGTAAGAACGCCGAATTAAACGTACAGAATTCAAAAATTGAAAACACATTGGTACGTGGCGGGGATAGAACCAAGCACCTTCAGATCGGTTGCATAACATGTGCTCGACTACCGTTTAGAAGTAAGAGCCATAAAAGAAAAATACAAGCGCTTTTCTTTTGTGAGAAAACGGATTGTAGCTTCATATAATTTATAGCAATCCATGATGGATTATATGATATACTATGTTAAGATTATATGAATTAAGTACATATGAGCGGCAATAGTATATAAATAAGGTCTGGCAAAAATGGTCTGGCGAGCCAGAGGAACTGAATTCGATCCCCATCCATTACACAATTGAATTCAACAGGCTCGAGCATGTTTATACACACATCAAAAGTGTCTAGGGATCAACATATATTTTTGCAATAACTTTTCTCCTGATTGATATTAATTAAAATTTTCTTTAAGGATTCATCAAATAAAGTGTTTTCGTTTGTCACAGTAACGATAAACCAAGTCACCTTTGCATTAATAAAGAAATTTGCCATTTTCCTAATAAAGGGATTTTTGACATTTGAACCACTAACATTAAAGTTCGAAAAAAAGACTGAAATAACAGTTTTCTTTAAAATTTTATTGGGTAACTTAAACAATTAATAATCCGTGTTTCTACCGCGAACACTAACAACACAAGAACATCGGTTTGGCATACTCAAAATGAGTTCATCCAAATCACGCTGTGGAATGGCCGCCCATGTTCGTTGCAACAACAAAAAAAGGTCTTCTTGCGACTGGATACCCTCCATATTCGGCAGAGCTCTTCTCTGTAGCATATCCCATGCATGCTCAATCGGGTTCAAGTCTGGCGACTGAGCAGGCCAGGGCAGGACATTGATGTTAGCTGCGGCGAGAGTCTGTCTTACAACTCTTGCGGTGTGCGGTCGTGCATTATCATGCATTAACTGAAATAAGGGACCGATTTGCACTTGTAGAGGAACGATGACGTCTGATACAATCGTCTCAGCATAAATTTGAGCGTTGAGGTTGCCTCTGATCCAAATCAACTCAGTTCTTCCGCCGATCCAAATACCCGCCCATACCATGATGGTTCCACCACTATAAGGATGGACTTCCTGGCAGGATTTTAATCGCTGTTGGCGTCCAGGGGTTCTCCAGTGTCGTATACGTCTTGTATCCGGTCTCATACCAAAACGAGACTCATCAGAAAAGCACACGAAACGCCATTGTTCTTCTGCCCAATTTCTGTGTTCAAGAGCCCATTGATCGAATCCTACGATTGTGCATTGCTATAGGTGGTACCCGTAGCGGTCTTCGGGAATGAAGGTTCACTTCATGCAAGCGGTTTCTGACTGTTTGGTCGCTAATTAAGTTCCCTGAAGAGTGATGAAGCCGCACGGCTAACATCATGGCGGTTATTGTTGGAGCTCTTCGAGTTAAGATTTGAATGTATCGGTCTTGTCTCCGTGTGGTGCAGCGATACCGTCCTCCATGGCGCTCAGCCACGGTACCAGTGCTTCGGTAACGTGTCCAAAGTCGACTGATAACACTCTGACTTGTATTCAGAGCTAAAGCCACAGTACGTTGCCGGGAACCAGCTTCTATCATTCCCACGGCTCTGAGCATTTCTTCCCTGCTTAAATGACGTCGCCGCTCCATAATAACGTTGGTTTTAATCAGTAGTAGGGAAACAGTAGCACTAATAATGTCTTCAATGCGTTGTATGTTTTTATAGGGAAAATATTGACAGCTGATTTTCATCTTTTACTCGAATTTGATTCACAGTTCCTGATTCAAATTATGAAATGCACCAAAAAGGATCCATATAAATTTATAAAATCATAAATTTATTACAAAGCCACATCTCAATCTCAAGAAATCCGCATAAAAATGCTTGATCCCTAGACACTTTTGATGTGTGTAATTTACCAAAAACATTTATTTCTTTAATTTACACGAACACTACACATTGAAATAAAACTACTTTAACCGATTTTTGACATGGTTTGTAGTGTCTCAGTCTTCTGTGATCACGGATTCTGTAAAGAATCCGTCAGAAAATGTAAAATAAATGTTACCAAAAACAGTTTTCCGATCTCCTATTATTCAATCCCCACTTGAATAAATCCACGTGTAATACATATATTGTGCGGTAAAACGTTTCACAGTTTCATTTAAAACATTTAGAATAAAACATTAATCTATACATTAAAACATCACATTGCGAGAAACAATTTACTATTCAATTGTTTAATATTACATTTATTTTCATATCTAATTTTTTGTTGCGTAACATCCTGAAAGTTTGAACTCCGCGTAAACTATTATGTATTCTACGCGTGTGGTAATTCTTACTTATCATATACTTTTAATTTCAAATTACTTTTTTTAGATAACTTTTTAAAAAACCGGCCAAGTACGAATTGGACTCGCGCACGAAGGGTTCCGTACCAAAAACGACAAAAACACGTTTGTTGTATGTGAGTCCCAATTAAATGTTTATATTACTTTGTTTTTAGTATTTTTTGTTATAGCGGCAATAAAAATACATCATCTGGGAAAATTTCAACTGTCTTGAGATACAGCCTGGTGACAGATGGACAGCGAAGTCTCAGTAATAGGCTCCCGTTTTTACCTTTGGGTACCTAAACACGAATTTCAGTTCTAGAACTTTCAAAATTACGACTGCCCATAGACAAATTTGTCTCATGTATATTCAGAAGGTCATAATCTAACCTTCTTGTTACGAAATATATTTCGTCGCAGACTATAAATGTAAAAACTAATTCAATACGGAATAAATAACCAATTTTTTAGCAAACATTCGAAGGGGAATAATCATTAGTAATCATTATTCACGAGTTTGTAATAGGTCTTTTAAAAATGGCTTATCTTAGCATTGAAGGAAGTGATCTTGGTAACTCATTTTAGTTTGAGCAACGCCATGTTGGTTTCAAATCATAGTTGAGGTACAATTGTTAAATGTATTAACATTTTCCTGTATGAGAAACGCTGAAAGCCAAACTGTATCTCTTAACGAATAATAGTATAGTCATTTAGTATTTTTACCTGGACAGTTTTCCGGGAAATTTTGAAAATTGGTAACTTTATAGATTTTGATATGCTCTTTCCAAATTTCAACTTTGCCGCCTCGTATGTATGCCGCTCACGCCGCCATATTGAAAAAAATGTAGGAAATTTCATCTACTTTTATTTTATGTAGATATGTTTTTCCTGTAAAATGCGTCGGAAAGGAGTTCTTATCAAAAAACTGCTTTTCGGCGCCATTTTTTTAATATGGCGGCGTGAGCGGCAAACATACGAGGTGGCAAAGTTGAAATTTGGAAAGAGCATATCAAAATCTATAAAATTGCCAATTTTCAAAACTCCCGGAAAACTTTCCAGGTAACCTCTATTTTTTCGACCAAATACTGAATAATTGAATCTAAAATATAGTTTCTATGTTTGTCCAAAAATATCAGACTCGTTGCCGTGATATGAATTCTCAACACTTATAAGTTTATAAGGTGGATTAGGACGTCGGTAGCACAGAACATAGCCACGCCATGGGCTCAAATCTCAGCTTAGGTGAACATTTTGTTGAATTATGTACTTATATCTTTTATGTCTCCATCAACAATTCTACTTAAATCATTATGGTTCTTAAAATTTTCACGGCCAGAAACATTTTTTGTATCAAATACTAATTTAGTTTGCAAAACCGACTTCTATATCTCCTCACCTTGGACATCCCCTTTGTAAATCAATTTATTCAACCAACTATGCCAGTCTGCGCTGCAAAATTTTAATTAAAGATTAAAATAAGTATTAAAACGATATTAACATAGTATAATTCACTGATTAGTAACTTAAATAGTAAAGTCGTGGACATTTGAACAATATTTTCTCTTTTATTTGCGTTTATATTGCGTTTCTAGCCGGGTCTGGCTAGTTGGAATCGATAGAACATGAATGACAATGCGACCTCGAACGAAAGTACTTTTACTGTGCACACGCGTGACTAGGATAGGTTATGGTGCATATTACATAGGATATGGGAATAGGGTTAGAAGGAGGCGTGGCTATGATGATTTTGGACTATTTTTGAGATATTTGGCCTATTTTTTTAAATTAATTATTTGAATATATGGTGAACGATAGTTAAAAAAGTCCTGAATGTGCTTCGTGGGTGTATTTTAAACTATCACAATAAGCAAATATGCCAATGCTGCAAATGCTTACTGAAAGAAATACCTAAGGATTAGTATTTTGTGTTTAATTTTTTGTTATTTATCGTTACTACCATTTAAAATTCATGACCTACTTATTAAAATACGTATAAATAAAAATATTAACAACAAAACACTGAGTTCACGCGTAGCTATTCATAACAATATATTATTTACTAATAGATATCGAGCTGAGTATTCACTGACATTGTTTTTATTGAAATACTCATGAATACGTTGTAAATAATACGTAAATATATTATCAACAATATCGTTATTTTTCATGAGAACTGTAAAATCCGTTCTACACTTAAAATATGTATAATTTTCGTTCTGAACATTTTATTTCAAATCCCAGTTGATGTAAAAATTTAGGTCGACTGTCTATTTTCAGAAATATATACTCGTAAATGTATACACTTCAATCCTAATTAATATCGAATAAAACCAACAAACAGTCGCTGAAGCCGAAATCGCTTAAGAAAAGCATTATCATCATCATACACTTCAATCCTGTTGATATTTTTCTATCTATAGACTTTATTTTTTATGATGTTTCACACACTTAGAATTGCGCGAGACCTTTACCTAACAACGGGTCGGGCGCTATTCAGGCCTGAGCCGTCAGGCGAGGGTCTGAAGATAGCCTAGGATAGTAACATAATACAAGATAATCATTCACTACATCATCTAGTGACTGACCCCTAAGTGAGTAACTTGTATTAAGAGTATCAGAAACTAAAAGACACCTATTGTTCTGTCCTTTTCCCATATCCTACAAAGTGGTGCATTAGCAGTTGGCGCGTTGCCTGCGGCGGACACAGCGCCTTAGTCCACTGCACCATTGACCCGCACCTACTAGGGTAACTATGAACACTACCACGGAACGTAACACCATTTAAAAACCTATACAAGGCCTTGGTTTTGATGGCATTTGGCCTTGGACACGACAGCGTTTGAGAGCCTGCCTTTTAATTAGGTTAAGGATGGTTTTTTTAAAGCCGATTTGTGGTGGTTTTGTGGGTACTTGTCTGCAAAATTTCATCTTCTAAGGTCACTGGTTTTGTTGTCAAATCAAAGATTTTATAGAGACCAAGGACGATGAAAGGTATAGTAGGAGGAACGCTTTTCAAATGATGTTGATGCGAAAACTTTTGTTGAACAAATTGCTCTTAATTTTCTGAAATTTAATGAAAATTCATTTTCTAAATATGCCTTATGTTTCTTTAGTAACCTACAACTAAAATATTTGCATCCAAGACCGCTCCAAACCTTGACATCGCCCTAATCAACTGAGCTATGTTTTCGTTTAATTTCCAAAAGTTGGTTGTTCTCTGGGTTGGGATACTTACGGCAACCAATAGAGATGTCTACCGAAACTGCATTCAGTTATGTCCAACCGGCATTACATGAATTCGAGATCTACTTAAACTTGTCATACAATTATAAAACTTTCTTCGTAACAATTCCAAAACGAATCTTCACCTAAAAAATTTCATATTGAACCTAGTTATTCTCTAGGCTAGGCCATGCGATGCGTGCCTAGAGCTAGGAAAGTGCAACGCATAGGGAATGATGTCCATACGTGTGGCGATTGCTAATAATCATTTACAGGGGTTAGTCCCATTTTACTCCACCAAAAAGTCCCAAGCTACTCCAAACAAAAATATTCTTTTTTTAAATTTTCAAAATAAGTTTCATTTTACTCCAAACTGTCAAACACTATTGTTTTTCAACATTTAGAACTGCCATACTTTCAGTTTCACTTTACTCCACGCGTAATGTCACTTATGGATGAGATACAGTTAGACGCAAAAATCAATAAGAAAAATAATACAAAGTTATAGATTTACCATAGGTCGTGTTATTATTAAATGTAAAAACATATTGTCTTACATAGAAATTTTAAATCAGACGATATACTTTGTTCATAAAACAGTACTATGTGGACAAAAGTACCAGGCTAACATGGGTTATTAGGAGTTTTACCTACAAATAGTTCTACTGCTGGTGAGGGTGGTAAGTACAGCCAAACAAAAAAAAACGAAATTGCTCGTTCAAAATAAACATTATGTACTAGAAATTTTATAATAATCAATTTTAATCACCAGGAGAACAGAAATGTAGAAGAGGTCTTTCTTTACATTAAACTTTGTTAAATTGATTCACAATAGTAAATATTGGATAATTTATTATTAGAAGTACCAGGAGAGCATATTCGCGCAAATTCTTTCGAAAACCAAACACTCCAAACAGGTAATAATATTTATGGTCGGGACTGTACTTTAGACAAAATTACGAAATTCTTATTAAATTATATCTGGATGCCGAAATGGGAACTAATCGCACTTAAATTTCCCATTTCGGCATCTTCCTGAAATTGGGAATAAACCGCATAAAATGTTTTGATAACTTTTCTATCCGACTGTACTTCTCTTTTTGGAGTATCTTGGGACATAAAAATAAAAATCAATAAAATTATTCAAGTATCGATTGGAGTAAAGTGGGATATGAAAAATAATATATTATTTTTAAAATTATTCTCTGGAGCAAACTGGGACTGCATGTATGCATTTTTTCATTTTCGATAACAAAGGAATGGAGTAAAATGGGACTAACCCATTTACAGGGAGTGAGACGCATAACAACTGACGGCCTTAAGTGAAATTATATTATATTGTTATTCAAGCTCCAGTAATCCCATGACATAATCTATATATTATATAGCCTGTTTTATTGTATCTGTTTTGTTATTTCATTACAAATAAATTAAGTTTATTAACTTGTGAATAACAAGTGAAATTGTATAATATGTTTATGAAACTAGACTTAGTGTAAAATATTATATGAACAATATGAAAACGAAAAGCGTAGCTCAGGATAGAGGCCTCTCTCACACAGATGATATAAGTATTACAGTGAGTAGGTATAGGTGCTCTTCATACTAATTTAACACAACATATTAACAGCAGATATCTTTTTCCGCTACATGTGCCCCGCAGTTTTATCCGCGTAATTTTAATTTATCTAATTTTAATTATTCAATTTGGTTTAACCAATTTTGAGTTCGTCTCAATACTGAAATGGATAATTTATTTAAACATAGCTGTGCCCCGCGGTTTTACTCGCGTGGAACCTTATTCCGTGGGAATTATGGGATAAAAGGTATCCTATATGTTATTCCTAGGTATGAGGAACATCTGTGCCAAATTTCATTAAAATCCATTCAGTAGTTTTTGCGTGAAAGAGGAACAAACATCCACACTCACAAACATTCGGCTTTATAATATTAGTAGGATGATGGAAAAATGTCTGAGTTATTTTGAAGCTTCGATTGTTGTAAAAGTCTTTTACCCAAGCTTTGTACAAGTCTCAAGCCATACAAACGAGTAAGATTTGAATAAGTAATCTACTTTAATTCTATTACTTACAGATAATGAAGTTACATTTCCCGTATAAATAGATATGACTTGCTAATAGTTATACCTGGACGGATGTAACACGTTGTTTAGACGTGGCTCGCATCGGTGTTGTTCTTCGTGAGAGAGTGGAATTTTAAGAAAAATATATGGGGATTAATGGCTGCTTCAAAAAATCCAATCATTTAGGAATTTTGGGATGTATCCTATACCTACATTACTAACAGCACCAAACAACTCCTATTCCTGTGGAAATTTTGGGGTTTAAATTACTATGTGTTACTACTGGATATAATGTAAGTATATGTATCTGTAACAATTTTTATCTGGCAAAAATATATTATATATATAAAAGAAAGTCGTGTTAGTTACGCCACTTATAACTCAAGAACGGCTGGACCGATTTGGCTGAAAATTGGTGGAGAGGTAGATTAGAACTAGGAGAAGGACATAGGATACTTTTTATCCTGAATTCCCACGGGAACGGGAACTACGCGAGTGAATCCGTGGGGCACAGCTAGTATAGATTAAAAACAAAGTAACAAATGTACATTGCACTTCTGACTCTCGAGTTGTAGATGTCCATAGGCAACAGTATAGTCACTTTACCACCAGGTGACATGTCATCTCGTTTGGTTCCTTTTTTTTGTCAACCCACATCGTCCCACTACTGGGCAAATGTCTCCCCCAAACATCTCCAACTCTCCCTATCCTTCGCAGCCTCCCACCAGCTACTGTTGAAGGCGACAAGATCATCCCGCCAACGCTTTCTCGGCCGATCCCGAGATTTGGCTTACTACTTAAAAAAACATCTTCACAGTCTTGGGTATCTAGGGTCCAAAATAGGTTAAAGACGATTACGACACACAAGAAAAGTTCTAGAGTCAGGACATAAGTGTAGACCTTTTAAAACCTACCCATTAAACAAATAAGGAAATAAGCAACAGGCGGTCAAAGTGGTATAAAATTGTTGATATCCGGGAAACTGTTTTCTTAGCACGGAAGAGAAAGCTGACGAACATACCCGGATCGCTTCCGTAGTCTAGATTACGGCTAATAACTAGATTTGATTTGAAAACATACTTATCAGGTAACACTAGTTCTAAGCTTAATGTCGACTAAGGTGCGATAACACGTCAATTTATTAAAATGTAGGGAGAAACGTAAACAAACTTTAATCACTATATTTTACTAACTAACGACCTACCCAGTGCAATTTTACTTCGAGAAGTTTCCATTAGATAAACGTAAAACTTAATAAAGGCATCAGAATACATTGATACATAGACATTCCGATGAAGCCTCGGTTGTCGTACTAACATCATCGACAGACGTACTAATCTAATTACCGGTAGTCCTAAAAAGTATGTCCAAATAATATCGCAAAAGATCCAAATTACAAATGTTTAAATGCGGAAAACTATTCGCTAAAACATATTGTACATTAGGTATAATGATTTAATCCTACTAATTATAAATGCGAAAGTTTGTATGTTTGTTACTCTTTCACGCAGAAACTACTGTATCGATTTTAGATTGAATTTAGTACAGATATTCCTTATAACTAGGAATAACACATAGGATAATTTTTTATCCCGAAATTTCCATGGAATTGGGACTCATTCTAAAACCGCGGGTAATTATTAAATAATAACAACAACCATCATACATCACCATCACCAACCAAAAATAAACCTCATTTACATACACCAAATTATTACACACTAGTAGCTCCCCGCGGTTTCACCCGCGTAGTTCCCGTTCCCGTGGGATTACGGGGATAAAATATAGACTATGTCACGCACTGATAAATTAGCTTTCCACAAGTGAGAGAATTTTTGAAATCGGTGCTGTAGTTTCGGAGCCTATTCATTACAAACAAACAAACTAACAAATCTTTCCTCTTTATAATATTAGTATAGAAAACCACTCCAACAAACTTTAAATAATAACTATCCAATACACATAGTTCAAGTGGCATCTCAGACCAGGCTGCCGGTAATACCAATCTATTTATAGAATATAGGACAGGATGTGGTGCGTATGACATGTGTTTAGATATTCCGCGCGGACAAGCCTTCGAGTATGTCAGCCCTTGTGTTACAAGGACAATTGTGTTGTGCACCGGTATGTTATCCTATTATCGGGTATTTAGATTAATTATTAGGAATATTTATACGTTTATCACTTATTTAAGTGAATTATTTTATAATCAATAACACTCGCGGATAGTATTGATGTGAATCTATTCAATTCTAAGTGAATTGCAATTTATGTAAAGCCACTTACACTCTAACAGCCTTACCAATAAAAAATACCCACTGTGTATATTCTTGATATAACGAATTATTAATATGCTTCACACTCGTTATATCAAGAATATACACAGTGGGTATTTTTTATTAGTAAGGCTGTTACACTTTTGCACATCATTGTGGTGAATCTACTTGGTATTAGATGATTCGTGATTCCTCTAATCTCCCCTACACTCACATAATTGGGTAATAAACCAAGTTTACAAACCTTAATTAAAATTTCCGTATTTTTTGTCCCTTTGGAGCAATTTTTCATGATAAGAAAATTAATATCAATGATTTTATTAAAATGTTATAACAAATAAATTAAAACAAATACACAGTCTAAACTAAACCGTTATTCATCATAACAATATCTCAGATAGATGTTCAAATCGTAATTAATCCAATGACAGTAGTTGTCATCCAAGTCGGAAGTACCTTTAACGATACACCTCGGTATAAGGAAACTATGAATGAGTGACCTTTGCCCTTTCACTCGTGACACTGGTTTCATTAACTGCTTAAATTAGCCGTATCATAATGTTCATAACTTTGCTAAATGATTTCCGAATCAATGAAAGAGACTTTGAGATGTAATTTAGAGACTTTAAGATCACGAAAATATAATTTTTTTTTTAATTTTTTAAGTCATTTTGAATTTATTTTTTTCGTGTCGATGGACAAAACATAAATTATGAGACTCTAGAGTAATTAGCCACCTCAACGGGCATTGGGCTGGCAGGACACATGGAAATTATAACGTTTATGTGATATTTTTATATTATGTACTTATCTAATTAATGTAATAATTTTATGATCACAAATGTAATTCGAACCCCCAACCCTACGTAATCATAGTTTTTATCATAATTAGAAGTATTAGGTACTTATATCTAGTTTATATTGAGTAAATTAATAAAAAAAAGGTAGCACTCCGGGAGTGCCGGCAGAAGTGAAAACTTCAATATTAACGTTGTGTTTAATTATAAGTATAAAAGTACTATCATTTATGAGGTAGAATACAATGTTTTTTTTATTGCGCTATCGTACACAAATATGACAATAGGACTGACAATCGATCTTACGCTTTTTCGATCAGCATCACGTGACCCTGACGCGAGTTTGAAAGTTTTTACCCATACAAAAAGTGCTCAGCGCCGCTAAAGAAGTTTTCACTTCAAAAAGGGTAAGAAAAACTCAAAGTACATTTTCATGCTTTTCGTTTTCATGACAAAGTTCAATTAAGGCCTTCCAGACTTAAATTGAAAATTGCAAATTAATTTTCATTAGTCTCATACATTTTTATTACAAAGAAAGTGTGTTAATATTTCACAGTTCTCAGCACTTAATTATCAAATAATCAATCACAATTATCTAATCCTATAATCATTACAAATTATCCCAGAATCATTTTAATTGCACATAAATTCCTGGATCTTCATTGTGAAATCAAATGTAATTTATGGCATACTGATCCTGATTGTTCTCAATCACATCGCTTAAAATCATTTCAAGGAAAATACGTTTTTTCCTCACGTTTAGCGTGAGCAATAAAATATCTCAAGAAATCCCACCTTTTAAGGGAAACGTTTCTCATAATTACGGCAATAAATATAAGAAGAACAAAAAAAATGTTCCCATCATCTGAATCCCACTGAAAAATCACGCCATCTGGTAATAATAATGCAACCTACATACATCGATTATAACAAAACATTTTTTTTATTTGACCTAGAATCTACTTCTGACACTTCGCAATTGCCGCGAAGTTACTCTTTTGTTTTACTGACACAGTTTAAAAAAGAAAAATGATATATCGTTAATTTACATCATAAAGCGATACGGATTAGCACTGTTTGTGTGTGTGTTTGTGAGTCACGAGTGGAACCTTTCAAATGTGTGCCGATGACCGGCGAGGTGGATTCGGTTCACAGCACTTTTATGCGAGATAATATATCATTTTCTTTGACTTTTTTTGCTCCTAAATTATTGGTTGGAGGCACAGTTAGACTCGTTTAGAAATTGGGACAGCTAAACAAGTCGTTAGTGCGTTTGTAAGTAAACATTTAATATTTTAGAAGAGCACTTTCAGTGTCGCATTTGATTTTATTATTATAATAGGATCCATTATGAATAGATATTTTAAACAAAGAATAAGTTATAATAATTTTAAAAGCAAAATATGTATCTACATAAAAATTTCATATTACCTACCATGAATCAATATAAAATTTAGATTTAATATTTGAATTTTTTGTACAAAAACCACAACTATTTATCTACAAAATCTTTCATTGACGCATTATTTATATTTATACCCACTTTCTTATGATAACGAACATAGAATGTCCATTCCATTGAAGCGTAGACAATTGTTCTCGATTGCTTCCTGCAAATTACACACACAATGCGTTCCATTCATATACATACTCACGTTAATCTTTACAAAGAAATATTAGCAAAGAGTTGCGAATGGTTGCGACTCCTTAGGGATTATCGTTTCTAGAATTTAGCGCCGAACTTTTTTCATACATCCTTGGTGATTGTTGTATTCAAATTTGACATTTGTGACAGCGACGTTTTAAAATATGATTTAAACAAATGTATTTTTTTTTTAATTTGACTTGCAGTTTATGTTTGTTTAAAATTTAGCAACTTGTAATTGAATTTTAACATGATTTTAACGCACTCATCATCAGCAGATTAACCTAAAATTTTGTTAACACGATTATTTTCATAACAACCCCCCATGTTTAGGTTAGGTTAGATAAGTGACGTCATTCTCAATCCAATATGGTGGATTTCCAAAATTTTAATGATTTCCAATAATAATTTTAATTTTAATAAATTTCACTAAAATAAATCTAAAATCAACAATTGGTTTGTTATTGGGATACCTACGTTAGTTTAATTAGTCTAATTTTGTGTAATATCACACTATAATAATGAGTACTAGCGTAGTAATACTTACCTGTTATATTAAATTAGGTTTAGTTTAAAGTTAAGTAACAAACAATAATTCTAAAATGACGCAAATTGACAAATATTGTTTTCCTTTTGTTTCAAATTTTAAAACCCAACTTTTTCCTTTGACGTCAATGTGCCAAAATAAATATATTTATATATTAATAGTTTACCTAAGTATAATAAAATAACAACAATATAATTTAACCACATGAATGATATATGATTCAACTCATTCAGAAATCAGATCTTATGTTATTCAAAATATTGTTGTTGTGACTGGGAAGCCCCTTAAATATTTGTACTTTACCTTACCATAGTAAATACAGTGTATATTTGTTATTTATACTTATATATTTAGTAAATGTAATGGGTTATTTTCATATTACATCCAATATGACTACATATACCTATTTGTATAACGTTCCGAAAACTTTTGTAACTATTTCGATTAAATGACCAAGTTGAAAAATCGATCTAGCGGTTTAGTTATGTTTTAATAGGTAGGTACAAATTTGGAGTTCAGAGATTAAAATTAGCATTATTTTACGCACACTCAGCACCAAACATAAGTACTTACTTATTTACTTTATATAATAAACAATATATAACTTAGTTATTATAAAAAAACAAAAAATTAACCCACATAAATGTACAATCATCAAAGATTGTGTAAATAATATAAAAGAAGAAGAGAATATTCAACAAAAGACCCTTTAATAGTAGCAAATCTGTGTAATCCTTTAAATAAATACTTGAGATCACTTAGAACCTCATTCTTGTTAATCTTACCACCCAAGTACGTTAATGGCTTCTAAAGAGATCTAATCCCACCCAATTTTGCACCACTTCACATTCATAAATGGATAAAAACACAATTTGCAGAATAATTATAATATTTGGGTGGCATATTATTGACAAATTTTAAAGTTTTTGATCCTTTTGGCGGCATTGAACAAAGTTAATTTGGAGTTATTGAGAATACTGTAGTAAAGGAATGTACAATATAATCCATTACATTTAAGATTTAATAACATAAACTTTTTGAGGAAAGTTACAAAGAAAAATGACATTACAGTCGCCATATTGAATCGCCATTTTAAAAAGTCAGACCATAGACTAAATATACCAGGAAAACTTTTCGCAAATAAAAATTAAACGCACCTCAAATAATTTGAATTTCGAATTGTAATAAATGATGTTCAAATTGCTGTCAGACTTCGATCCAAACAATCAAATCGGAAGGATTACTAATGATTGTGATAATGTTATTGTATATTCAACTTTATGGAAATGTAATAAGATACATAATGCTGAAAATATATAAAAACAGTCATGTGTAATCGTTGTTCGAGCACGCGTGCCGACATTCGGTCAATGTGTTATATATTGTTACTTTTTAAGTATGGAGATGGAATTTTATATTAAATTAATTCTAATTTATTTTCCGTAAAATATGTTTTAATAAATTGAAACTATTACCTAAACGTTAATGTGTTTATCGCGGTCTGAGATAGTATAGTTTCTAATACATAAGATAAAGTTTAAAAGCCTGGTTAGCTTAGTAAAATTTAAATAACACATTCCCGCATTTTTCCCATTCCCGTAGAAGCGAAATAAAAAATAATGTGGTATTCATGTTTAAAGAATATCTGTACCAAATTTCATGAAAATCAGTACAGATTTTACGTGAATGAGCTTTACAAACATCCATTACAAACAACCTTTCACATATATAATATTAGTAGCATAGGTTAGAATACATCAATAGAGTTGATTAAAAAACTAAAATCCGACCCCAATAAGACGTGGAACAAAGGCTCGAAAGAAAGAGAAGAAAAAGAAAATGGATTAATCAAGATTAGTAAGTATATTTAAGTGTACTCCATACTTTCTAACCCCAACCCGGTATTCGTTCGAGCATTCTTCAGACCACATTGCCGATCGATCATCGTATGCAATTGTTGTTCATTTTCGTGTCCGAATATTGGCAGAGATTTTTTTCTTCAAAAACCCGGTGGTCACTCCATACAAGCACCTTGCTTTTGGGATATTTTGCGACATATCCGCATTTTTTGTGTGTTAGTGATGGGAAAAGTCGGTGTTAAGTTACCGAGTGATTTCGTGTTTACAATGATTTGATTAAAGAAGATTATATTTAACATCGTAATTGATTCTTCAACTAACTATAAAAACAACTAATTATAAAAATATATGTTTTTTTTAAATGTTTAGGAGTTAGACTAATTTCATGTTTAGTTGAAATGTATAACTTCGCTAGTTTAGCACGTAATCTTTTTAGTCTTATTTAATTACTTATAAGTTTAAGTAAGTTTCATAACAAATTAAATATAGACCATCCCAGTTGAGAAGAAATTTATTTAATTTATTTTTTTAATACACAGGTACACCTATAAAATCATCGACAAATCACATCACATCACTACAACTTTCATATTCATACAAAGCATTATTCATAACTAATTTTCCGTCAAAAAAACTACAATAATAGTGATGTACATTTACAACTGGTTGAAAGGGCTTAATCCTGTAGACCTCTTGTGGACAATGCGGTTATCACGCTTGACCATACTGCGGACAGGGCTGACGGATGGAACGCCGGGAACGGCACAGGAGGGAGATAGTTACTTACTTTTGGATTATCATACCAATATATTAACCGCAAAAGTTTGTATGGCTGGACGTTTGATTTCTTCACGTAAAAGTTAACTATTTTACATACAAATAATTAACCTTAATTTTGCCTTATGTAATTATAATTGCTTTTCAGATTTAATCCCTAATAGCACTATTTCTTTCTTTCTATTAGACGGTGTGAAAATAGAGTGTTTTGTTTTTTAATCAATTAATTCTTTTCCTGACTAGAAATTGGCGTAGGAGTAATAATTTTTAGATTTTTTACCATTATTAGAAGATCTATTTATTGTACAATTGCTACAAATCCGTTATTGAATAATTAGATGATTTAGCAACAGAAATGCCAAATAATACCTTCTTAGGCCCCCTGCCCTAAACTTTCTTTGTCCCTTTAGTTTAAGTATTTATATTACTAGCTATAACCCACGGTTTAACTCACATTAGTTCTTCTTTTATTGGAAAATATTTAGCATTAAGCTTAAAAGTTCTCTTCAATAAATGTCAGCGTAAGATCCCGATACTTACTCCGTCCCTGAACCGCGCGTATGGTCGCCTCGTGCGGCCGTCGAGTGTGGATTTGCGAATTACAACAATATCTGTGTGCGCATTGTCTTCCGGCAGCTTGGCCCACCTCGAGACGGGCTGGTACAGTGTACACACTTACTGATATACTACAGGGTGGTTATAAATGTTTACTTAAACTAGGAATATTATTTTGAGTAAGTATATTTCAGAGCAAGTTAAAAAAAACATTACTCATTACGTTTTAATAATTATGTCATTCGCGATTTTAACCTGTAAATTATGCAAACAATAATATATTATTTGAAATATTTATACTAAAGTATTAATGCTTTTCACTAGATCTACTTATATGGCGATATAAAATATAACAAAAACTAATAAAAACCTCAACCTTTTAGCGTTTTATTTTTGATTAAACTTTAAAGTAATTAACCGTGACCACTGTCGATGTTGTTAGTACTGGGACCAACTGCTCTATATGGTCTTTAAACCAAGAAAACGCTCATGATATAATAAACGATATTTAATATGTTATAATATACTTATTAAATCAATAAGTACATCAAAACCAGAACACCACGTACACACCCATCGGTCATTCATGTCCATCCACATTTTTTCTTTAACACAATGACAAAACGCAGGCTGCTTCAATACTTGCACTTTATTAAGTCCGTACAAAGGGATTACAACTAACAATGCTACAATGTGTATAACATCGTGTAAGGCCTTTAAAATAACATAAATTACAAACTTAAGTATGTATTTTGACTAAATGAATCGATAATAAATAGTTTTCGGTGAGTTCCGCGTTTTTAATATGGTTTTATTTATATTTTTGTTAAATATTGTTGATATTTATTTTATATTAAGTAACCATAACTATCTGCCTTCGACGTCGCAGTATATAATTGCAGACATTTCCTATTATTTTCTTGTAAAAAAATGTATATTGAAGAACACTTGTACTTCCATGTCATTAGCCCTAGTCTCCCATAAAATATGTATTTCAGCACGCACAAAGTATTCAAATTAGCTTTAATTGCGGAAAACTGCTTACTTACAAGTACATACATAAGTATATTTATGTATTATGTGAATTAAGTTATATAGAAAAACCGAGAACACGCAAAATTAGTCGCAAAACCAAAATTTCGTAAGAAATCGCACGTGCTCTAAAAGCAGATACAAATATATACCCCAAATCTAATTTACAAAATGGATAAAAAAGCCCCTTAATAAAACATTATTTAGATGATATACCGGCGAATGTATTAGGTACACTGTAGAATACATAACTCCTTTTAAAAGTTAAAATTATTGTAACAAATGCGCGTTGAAAATGTTATTTGAGTATTGAACTTGACCGGAGATAATGGCGGTCGAACTATTTGAATTTTTAAAACGGTTCGTTAACATACATGATTTTCATAAACGCTTTTATAATTCAACGTCTCAATGATTTTGTAATTGTAATCCCACCAAAAACATTCTGTAAAAAACTAGCCAAGGCTCGATGGAGCTGCTTGTTTATCTCTAAAAAGTAATGAAATCTAGACAAACTCGTACCAAGTCTAAGGTTCCTTACTGCGATTTCTTTATTATTATAGTTAATGTTGTGTGATTTGGCCGTTGAAGGGTACAGTACAGTACACAAGGGTACAAAACTAGGTGCTCCAAGACACTATTGCACCAATATGTCGCCAGAACCACTACCCATTGACGATAGAAAATTGCCTCTTGAAAAACGTTGATTCAATATCCAGTCAATTGTAGGCTTGATAAAGCTGCGTATTTTAATAATGTTATAACATTACCTGTAAACAAAATTGACTTGTACCCACTACTAACGTTTTAAACAATGATCAACGGCCAAGTCACACAACATTAACTATAATAATAAAGAAATCGCAGTAAGGAACCTTAGACTTGGTACGAGTTTGTCTAGATTTCATTACTTTTTAGAGATAAACAAGCAGCTCCATCGAGACTTGGCTAGTTTTTTACAGAATGTTTTTGGTGGGATTTCATTTATTTTTGTTGAAACGTGTTAATATTTTTTTACATATTTTATTAGATTTTCTGATTTGACACATGTTTTTCTTTTTAGGAGTAGTATTTGATTATTAAGCGCCCTGCGGTTTCACCCGCGTAGTTCCCGTTCGCGTTTCCGTGGGAATTTCGGGATTAAAAGTATTCTATGTTCTTCTCCTGGTTCTAAGCTACCTCTCCACCAATTTTCAGCCAAATCAGTTCAGCCGTTCTTGAGTTATAAATTCCCGTTCCCAATCCCGTGGGAATTACGGGATTAAAGGTATCCTATGCCCTTTTCCTGGTTCTAAGCTACCTTCCCACCAATTTTCAGCCAAATCAGTTCAGCTGTACTTGAGTTACAATTCCCGTTCCCGTATAATTCCCGTTCCCGTTCGATTATCCTAGTTTTTATAGTTTTCCCTTTATGTGGCCATTAAACCCTAATTCTGTACCAAATTTCAGCTCTCTAGGTTTATGGGAAGTACTAGTTCTATTTTGATGATCATGAGTGAGTGAGTGAGTGTCTGTCTAAAATACGAAACTTTGCTTTCGCTTAACTTCGGAACTAAATGACCTACAGACTTGAAATTTTATTTTAAGTATGTGATTGTACACCTTACTGGATGACGAAAATTTCAGTGCTCTGGGTTTATCCAAAGGTTCTCAAATAGGGGCCTGAAAATGCGGCGAAAGGGTTCCTGTAAAGGATGGTACGGCAGTGTTTGCTTCGCGCTCGACTTGGCGGGGGGCACTGCCGTGCCCCCAGATTGTGTAACCAAGACTTATTTCATGGACTTTTTACTTGTTGGAATAGAAGAAAAAGAGGGATATGAAGAAAAAATCAAATGTATTTTTACTAGATTATAAAAGCAAAGTCGCTTTCTCTGTCCCCATGTATGCTTAGATCTTTAAAACTACGCAACGGATTTTGATGCGGTTTGTTTTAATAGATAGAGTGATTCAATGGGAAGGTTTTTAGCATATTTTTATCCCCATATTCCTACGGAAACGGGAACTACGTGGGTGAAACCGCGGAGCCCCGCTAGTACATTCATAAGCTTAAAGCTGTAGATTAAAGTTACTTAAGTTAGTTAATTAAAGATGAAAAAAGAGGTAAGTAGATTAAACATGAGAGAGATTGTTGATGAAATAATATAAATATAAATAATATAAATGATTTGCGTGGCCATTGCTGAAGTGGCTTTTCATTTACGTTTTTCATAAGTGTTTCTGTGCTTTATACTTACTTTGTAAATGAAATATGAAAGTGAGGACAGCTTTTTTCGTTTTAACAGATTTAGTAATAACCCCACTAGTATGGGCTCTGCGTTCATAAAAGTTAGTCAATCAAGCCACAGATCAAGCTAAGCATTAATTATGAAATCTTTTTATGAAATATTGTATTATTTTCTTTGAGCAAAAATTGGAAAACTTACCCCAAAAGTCTGGAAAATTCAAGAACATTTTTTAATTTTATGAACATCTGTCGAATCAGCTATTTATCTTATCTCAATTAATTATCTTATCTCACTAGTAATACAAATGTATGTATGTATAAGACGTTTTAAAAATTTAAATGTCCATTTTGAATATCCGGGATAATTACCATTTCTTATATCCCATGTTTTATTTAGATTCGTTACCAAAGACTGCTTACGTCATGACTGAACCCCACATATAGTTTTACAATTTAAAACTTATTCAAAAAACCATTCGCCATCATTGATTTAATAACTACTTATAATAAAAGTGAAATAGCATTCAAATTCAAAATCAGACTTGAAAATGTATACATTTTCAATGTCTATCTACTTATTTATTAATAGGTTACATTCGTTTTTTTTTATTATTATTATATTAACCTATATTATCCCACTGCTGGGCAAAGGTCTCCCCCATTATTTTCCACTCCTGTCTATCTTCTGCCACCGTAGGCCAATCGCTTCTGTACGCGTCCAACTCGTCTCGCCATCTTTTTTTGGGACGGCCTCGGTACCGGCGTCCGTCTTCTGGAGTCCATTGGGTAGCTAATTTTCATTTCATTTTCACACATTCGTTTTAAGAAGGATAATATTCTGAAATTGAATTTGTAAAAGTGACAGTCTGGCATTGTGATCTAACTCTGCCACTCAGATCCTTAATTTAGTTGAAAGTTTCAAAAGTGAAAAAGAAGAAGAGGTATAGTTTTTATACTTATCATGGTTATTAGCACTCAAATTATTATAATTAACGGGATATTTACCATGTATATTATTTGTTTCGAGTTTCCGATATTTCGACACTTGCTGTGAGTTCATCCGTGATCATGGCGCTTGCAACTTGGTAAATATCCCGTTAATTATAATAATTTGAAGAAGAGGTATGTCTCCAGCAGTGGCCTAAGGAAAGCTGATGATGATGATTCAAAAGTAGACCCCCATAAACACTGGTTTTACCAGCACTAGGAAAGTAGAGTAAGCCTATTAGATGAAGAAGGGGTAACGTCTTTTACCCCTAATGATATAGTATAGTGAGGAGGAAAAGACGAAATTGACTAGTTATAATATAGATAAAGCCATATCGTAAATTTGCCCACTTCATGAAATGGTCGATAATTTCATGAAGTGGTCGCATTTTTATAAAGTGACGACATAGACATAAATAATAACATAACATAACATAATCATTCACTACATTATCTCATTATAGTAACTGACCCCTAACTAAGTTCGAAACTTGTATCTAGGGTACCAGAAACTACGCACACACTCATTCACACACACACCCAGACCGAGATAAACATTTGTGGTTCACACAAATATTCAGCCCGCACGGGAATCGAACCCGCAACCTTAGGGGTGGCAGTTCGGCATGGTGACCACTCTACCATCGAGGTCGTCAAATAATGATAGATATAAAAACTAAACCCTTAATATCTAATAATAAATAAATAAAGTGTTATAGAAACAAACAAACCACTTGAAATCTCATCATAAATACGTAAAGGTTCATTTCGAAACAATCAAAATAGGGATTTATTGATGTATTCAAAATTATTTGTGTTCGCAAACGTACGCCGTACATTATTCTCAGGTGTGTGATAGAAGGTTGAATAAAGAGAGTTACTTACGAAATGCCCTACGCTTTACATAATATTACATAATGTTTTTTAGGAGTAAGGACGTACAAAATGGTGTGAATTATCATCATTCATTAACATCAGTCATATAGGAAAAACATCATGTGGAGTTTGATCACCCAGGTGATTTTAGTCCACAAAAAAGTGGAATCAGGTGATCATAGTATAAACTATATTGCCAGCCTTTGAGGAATCATCATCATTACCATCAGCTCATATATGTCCCCAACGAAGGGCTTGAGCCTACCCTGAATAAGGGCGATTAAGCCTTAGCCACAGGCCAAGTGCGGGTTGCTCACGGAGCACACAACCTTAGAATCGTAACTGTATGCAGGTATCCTCACGATAGAATGAGGAAAATTAGGGTATTATGAAGACATAAAATAAACGTTCTTCTTAAATCACTATCTATTATTGAAAACCGCTTTTAAATCCGTTGTGTAGTTTCAAAATATAGGAATAGAATTTGTTTAGTATAAAACTATGTTACAAAGATTAACGGACTTTATAATGACCAATAAGTAAACATGAATAAAATATACTCTAAATACATCTTATATTTTCAAACAAACACAATTATACTTGCATTACAGTAATATATTTGAAACCGGTGGTAAACAATCTTCTATTTATAGGAACGAATAAAAATCTATTTTTCGCAAAACATCCGGTCAGCTGACATATAAAAACAACTTTAAAATCGAAGAAAAGTGTATTAATAGAATAAAAATCGTACGTACTTGTATATAAATCTTTAGAATACATACTGAAATGTATTCTGGGCAATAACAAGGCATAAATAAAATATAAGGAGTCAACAAACTGCCTGATGTATTCTTGTGCGTCATGGCTATCTGAAAATTGGTTGTATCTTGAAAAACTTCGGTCTGCGATAAGTGATGTAGACGCATGCATAATGACATCAATCAAATTTATATTCAAAATGAATTTAACATTTAAAGAAATTAATTTATTTTACTTACATTTGAAATGATTGGGGTGGTATTTATTAAAGTTTAATCAGTAGTTTGCTACTTTTTAGATATTTTCTTGAGCATTTTCTTGCTTTTGAAAGCTCGCTAAGCTGTGTGGTGGTTGCCGTGTTCATTACTGTAAATATATACATATACTAGCTGCGCCCCGTGGTTTCACACGCGTAGTTCCCGTTCCCGTAGGAATTTCGGGATGAAAAATAGATGTTGGCCGATTCTCAGACCTAGTGAATATGCTCACAAAATTTCATGAGAATCGGTCAAGCCGTTTCGGAGGAGTATGGCAACGAAAACTGTGACACGAGAATTTTATATATTAGATACTTACCCTTGTAACTCTTATTAGGCTAAATATCTTAATAGGATTTATCTTAAATTAAACTATATTATTTTTATTAATCAAGGTATTAGTATTTTTTTATAAACATATAATCTGTAATCTATCCATATTAGTAATATACAGTGGACCCCCGGTAGTCCGACAAACATTTTGCAGGGCAGTGTCGAACTATCGAATTCGTCGGATTATAGAGTACTGCCTAAGACCCCCTATAGTCCGGTTTTTTTTACAAAAGAGTACCTTGTAATCCGACAAATTACAGATCCAATGATAAGATTCTTTATACATACATATTATATGTACATATATGTACTCTGAAATACTAATTATACTTCATTATGTATGTCAAATTTAGTAAATTAAACAACAATAGAGAGCTTACGTTTTATTATAAAATTAACGTCATGAATGCTATAGAACTTACAAAAAATATGTAAAAATATACCTATGCGTCGAGCACAATAGTGATGGTGCGTACAAGTTGTAACTTGTTCAATCATGCTTAGCGAATACGTATTGAATAATAAATAATAGACCATGTCGGATTACAGGGGGCGCCGGATTAAACAGGGGCCGGACTACCGGGGGTCCACTGTATTCAGATATTTCTCAGTGTGTCAGCGGGAGACTTTACTGCATTAGAAGTACACTCAACGACAACGATCTTATAGATTTTCTCATTATTTCTTATTAGATTTTTCTATGACATGTGTCTGATATTAAATGTTATGAAACTAAACTAAACTATTTATTTAATTATCAAAACATATAAACGTGCTATTTTTATTCATAATTTGTTCATTTTAAATTTGTCCATCAAACGCAAAAGTTCGTAATACATATATTAGAAATCAATATGCTCTTTGTAAGGAACATCTCTATTGAATTCAACTAAATGACGTAGTATTTTTGAATGAAGGAGTATCAAACATGCATCCTCACAACCGTTCACATTTTTAATGTTTTAATGTGATAGCATCAAAATCGCTTCAACATGTACCTACGTGGAAGTAATACCTGATACCGAAGATTTTTCCTATTGGTATTAACAGAACCATATTTAGCCTATAGCCTAAAATAGTATGGCTTAGAATATGTGCGTATATTATATTATATACATACATAGTAGAATTATAAAACAATTTTAATTACTATTATTTTATTGAACCTCCTCCTCTGCTGCTGCGCCCTATTCACAGGGTCCATATATGTATTATTGTGAAATATAATATTATGTGGATGCAATAAATTAATAAATTCATTGAAGTGCTCACCAGTACACCTATACAATGGTCTCAGTAATTACGTACAATTATCGCGTTGCTACCACGGAGATATGTCTCCTTACCATAGAGTGAGTGTATCCTCATTATGTTTTTCTACGAATTACTTACGGCATCTCCTAGTCTGTGTATCGTAGACGTGTGTTATTTCTAATACTTGAGGTATAGCTTTGAGGTCTGGATTTATGGCGTTATAAACCGAGAGATGGCTGGTAATTTTAACAATGTGTTTGAGGCAAGCTGAAACTTTGACCCATAACTCTCCTAATAAACCCCAACTCAAAGGTCCATTAGCTGGGTTATGCTGTTGTGTGTGTAATCAATTAATCATCTCAGGATGATTGTGGGAGTTTTAGGATAAAAAGTATCAAAGAAATTTTAACAAAATTTCATCCGAATTATATTTTTTATGTAGGGATGGACCTCAGTTACCTCCTAGGTTTTAAAATGGATGAAAAACGTAGTTCTGCTCGAGTGAAAATGATGAAATAGAAAATGAATCTAGCTAGACAAATTTTTCTCCCTAGTAAATTTCAAAAATCGTTTTGGTCTATTTTCCAGATCATGATTTAAATTACTAATAATGAGCTGGCTCTTTATAAGTAATTTTTTCCAGTAAAAATATTTGTAAATTTTGTTTAATACCCCCTAGTTTTGTTCTTAAACATTTAAAAAAGTTAAAGAGAAAGAACCTCAGCTCGCCAAGACATTACAAGGTTAAAAACACCAATAAAACTAATACCTTTCTGGGATCTAATAGCAAACATCCAATTGGGCAAGTGTTACGAATAATTGAATTGTAAAACAAGACTATTGGTACATTGAAATGCACGCGACGTTATCAGTTGCATTACACGACTTTATCGTGGTTCACAACGTGACAGGTCACCCACCTTTAACTACGACGATCTGTTACTCTACATACATATAATATTATAAAGTGGAAAAGTTTGGGAGTTTGTGACGTTGTATGAGGAAATCTCTGGATCAAATGACATTGTTATTGACATTATTTAACATATTTTATTTCGTCTTATTTGCGTTAAATGTTAAACCTAGTCAACAAAACCCATAGTTAAAGTACACATAGAGCAGGGAGCCAGGTCTCCAGTTGTCCCTCGTTTAGAAAGGGAGAGACGATCACCGCACCCTATCTGTCTCTCTCTACTCACGCGGAAAATCAGCATAGCAGAACGATTCGACGGTTATTTGTTGTGATTGGATGATTGATGCGTCAGTAGAGAGAGACATATAGGGTACGCGATCCTCTCTCTCTTTCTAACCATAGGACGTTTCCACTTACAGGCAGCTGTATACCTTCCCTGCTCTATGTGTACTATCTCTATGACAAAACCTGGTCAGCATTTGACACCTTGTCAATCACATCTGTCACTTTGACAGTATTCAAAATTGTACTTAGATCAGATTAAAAAACCTGGTTTAGTGCTAAACCAGACTAAAATGCAACGCAAATGAGACGGATGGTGTCCAACTGCTGGGCAAATGTAACCCTCAATAGTTTGCATATGTCCGTCTTTGGCCTTATCCCACTTACCATTGGATTGACTTAACCGATTGTGAAAATTTTTTCACTGATAGAAAGCCATATTATTTTTGAGTGTCATAGGCTAATTTATATACCTGTATTCTAGTAGGAACGGGGCTTATTTGAGTAAAGTCGCAGGGCGCTGCTAGTATACATTTTCTTATTAGAAAGTCGTTTTCCGTCGTTACACATAATTAATATCTTTTAAACTCCGAAATGGACAAATTTTAATGTAGTTTTCAGCAATACATAGGTTGATTCAAGAGGAAGGTTTCGCGCTCTGCCTGTGTTTGACTAAGGCCTGATAACCTCAAGGTAAGCTCGATTCCCTCGATGGGGACAATTATTAGCTAATGATGATAATGACCTGAAAAATAGAATCTTTTAAGAAAGAATTATGAAGAGCAAAAGGAACCATTTGAAATCTAACTAGATTGTATTTATCTAGAAAGCAAACTCTACAATTAGTTTGGCTAGCCAGTAAGATTCATGTGCTATGGTTTATATGTATTTGGAATCTTATACATATTATGTAATTTATGTATAAGATTCTGTAAATTAGATATTAATATTAAATCCATCGCGGTTTTGGCGGAAATCTATCATAATTTTTATATTTTCTTACACCTAATCAGTTAAATCATAATAATCAGAATACAGAAAATAATGTGGTTGTAGTTATTTTAAAAGAAGTATACACCGTCAGAACCACTTGCCTGTCTATTCCTCATATCCCTCTGCAGGTTGGTGAGACCAAACCTAAGTCATGTTTGAACAATAACAAACATGAATAGCTTGACCCAGGAATCAACCCGGTACCTCTACCTCGACATCTCCACATGACCGCGGCATAAACCGTTTGTATCTATAAACATTATCGATCGTTATCAGTAAGTTCCTTTTGTTACGAATCACGTTCAGAAACACGTGTTTTTCAAAATAACTGAAAACATTTGTCGTGTTGCGTGATCACACACCGTTAACGTGAATTATTATGGAGTTGGGATTGTTTTTAAATGGAATCTTTTTAGCTTTATATCTTTTATTCATAGCTTTGCTCACTAGGTTAAGTCCTGGTACGGTGGGAATTTTGGGATACAGAATGTTTTCGTTTTGTTAGTGGTGGTTTTAAAGAATATCTTTACCAAATATCAATTAAATCTGTCGTAATATGTAGTTAAATCTGCTGTTATAGATTTTGCGAGTAACAATAATTGTCGAAATATTCATATGTGGTGAAATAACTTTGCTCGTTTAGGTTTTGAAGGTTTACTAACGTTCGCCACGTTCGTAACAGTGCTGGGTTACAAAGATTTTTAACGTGTTTTTATAGAGCAATTCAGACTATGTCCAGGTTATCTTATAACATCATCGACAGTCGTTAATAGAGCCATTAAAAGTATAACCAAAAATGTTTGCAGTACCTACACAGAAAGGACCCAAATAAGTGCGGTAAGTAACTAAGTACATAAACAATACATGCACTATATTATATTATTATACAATATCTGTGGACAAAAGATAAACAAGATTTAGTTTTTATGTCACTGTATTTTTAACTAGTTTCAGCCTGTGTGTTTGCGTTCATGAATATATTGATCATACCGCTACTTTACTTAGTTTCTCGTCTTCAAAACAATGATTGTAAATACGAGTGTTGTACCATATAATTTTAGGAGGTAATTCTTTGTTATTTCTATGGGAAAGTTGGAAACTAATAGGAATATTTTCTTCACAAAATTACAGGAAAGTTCTAGATATCTTGTGATACTAGTTACATGATCTAGCTTCGTTCTAATAGTAACAACGTACTCTAGGCGTGAACAAACTGCCCTGATTTCATAATAAATTATCAAGCCATTTATTTTAATTGATATGATACATTCCAGGAAGCTTCCATAATCGAGTTCACTTTAAATAAAACTGCAATCAAAATTCAACCTTGAACACAAACAATAAGAACGCTTTTCATCGGAAAATTCCTCTTCGACTTATGATATTTGTATTCTGCAAAATGTATTGCTGCGAAGCTCAATGATCCCACTTCCGCATATTTAGCAATAAATTTCTTATATCGTTAGTGATAAGGTCGTATATTATTTGTCAATTATTGTGTGAGATATGTCGTTTTTGTGACGTAGTTGATCTCACGCTTGCGAAGTTCATCGGCCGTCCTAGCCCCCTCTTTCCATCTGAGAGGCACCTGACTACAAGACATTTCTTCTTTTGGTAATTAACAATTTAATATATTGTTTGGTGACATATCTTTGGTAATATTATAAAGCTAAGTGTTTATTTTGTTGGTTGAACCCGCTTATCTTAGGAGATACTGGTTCAAATGGAAAATGTTTTAGCTCTTTTAATCAAGAAGGCGGCAAATGAACCGCGAATTTTACTGGTAAAACTACGCATAGCTAACTAATAATTAGAGGGCTAATAACGTACTACAATATCATTGAATAATTTAAAAGCTTTATTGAAATATATAGTGATTAGTCCATCAGTATTAGATCAATATGTCTCATTGTTTTATTATAAAATTTCGAATCCTGTTAGAAAATAAATTTATTTAAATAATATTTAATCTTATACGGGATCCATGAACTACTTATAAGTCAAAATTTTCTTAAGATATAAATTAAAACTTATTAAAAATATGCCTCATTTTATAATCTTTTAGAAAATAATGTATTTGAAACACATTCCATGTTCAAATGTTTCGATTATCCAAAAAATATTCTTTTGACAGTTTCTACTTTCAAAAATTTGGAAATAAATCCAATAAACCGCCAAAATGGTCCAATGTCATTGAACTACAGAGTGCTTACACATGTGAATATTATAGGATATTCTGGTTTTATTAATGGGACATAAAATTAAGTTATGTTTATTCTATTACATAACTAATGAAATGTTTACTAGAATATTTTGTTTTTTTCTATACAAAATAAAAATATTGATTTAAAGAAATAACATGTAACCATGGAAGTTACTTACAGTAAATCATAACCAAAGACTATAAAAAAAACTAAATATTCAACTCAAGTTCAATTTACAATAGCATTTTGGTTAAACGAATTCAAATATGGAATACAAAAATATGGTTCACAAAAATTATTAATTTAATAATCAAATTAAAAGCGCATCACGTCGTGTACGTAATGCAATTTGCAATAGAAACTTTTTAAATTATTGTACTTAGGTGTCTAGACTCAGGATGAATCTATTAAATATTCTAAAGTCGTAACCCACCGAAATCTAGAGTTCGTTCAACCTACCTCCACGTTAAATCGGTTGACTTCTTAGTATTATAATATTTACACTTTAAATGCTCGAACTCCTTTAACTGATGCGATATGTGACTTTATAAATGTTTATTGATATAAATATTACTTATTTACTTTATTTTTCCGAAAACATGAATTAGATTTTATTAATGACTCCATACCTAGTTCATGGCTAATTTTGAATTAAGAATGTGAATGTATACATTTTTCAATTTGACAGATGATTAATAAAAAACAATGAAGATAATATTTTTTAAATTTTGAATTAAGAATTCGGTGGTTTTCTAAAAAATATTTTAATTCCAAATGTAATTGCTTTGGTAACTACTCATGCATAATTCAAAAAGTTTTTAACCATCCAAAATGTATTACTGAGATCGTTTGCACGATTTCTAACTCGAATTGTCATGTCTTCGTGGAGTTGAGAATAAATAGTGTTTTTATTTTGGAAGTTCATAAAATACAAAGCTTATGGCTGCTTTGGTGTCGGTTTTTAAAGTAAGAAAAGCAAATTTTAATTTTCAATGTTTACAACTACTCAACGCTAGATGGCGCTGTTTGAAAATTTGAGGAAATCGTGTCTAATAAGAATCTACTTCAAAAAGGTGTTAGTTAAATTGGCTAAAATAAAATTGACAATTCGATTCTATCAACTAACGTGATTATTTGCAAATAATACACTTTATTAGTAGTCTAAATATTTATTGATAAGTGACGAAAAACCATCTAAAAATGGCAGAAAAACATTTAATATTCATACATTTAACTTAAAAGCAATTTGAACACAATAAGCACAGATGACACGAACATTTTTGGTATGTCAGAATTTTGAATTGAGAATACGTGACCACAGTCAAATACGCTTCGCGGAATCGCCCACGGAGGCTTTAAATAACGTTATTAGTATCCTGTATTATAATTAGTTAAGGGTCAATTTAACTCATGTTTTATCTGTAGTAAGTATTAATAATATCTTTAGAAGGTGTTTATTTGTTTAAATAAAGAACACTGGTTTGTTATAAAGATGAACCAGGTATGTGGAATTACTGTTCCTATTTCAAAATTTCCACAAATGTAACTTTGAGTGTCTATGGTTATGTTATGTTAAGTTTTGTCATATTTTCCGAGGGAAATTGATAATTGTTTTCATTCTAAACTTTTAAACTAAAAAAAGTTAACCTTAAAATATACTTACTAAAGTTCATTCCCATTATAAATTACCCTATGCATGACCGAACAAGAATAAACACTTTAATATTCACTCAAACGTTTACCATATTCATTAATCCATAACAAAACAGCGATACCTTACAATATGCAAGAAAACTGCCTGTAAACGGCATAGAATTGCAAATAGTGAAGCTCAAGCATTTGAAACAAAAGGAGTAATGTAAACAACAGTAAACGATGTGCCTACCCCATTGTGTATCATAGACACCATGCTACAATATATCTCTAAGTACGAGCATTCTATAGCAAGAGTTTACTGGGCTAAAAGTTGAACGAACCAAGGAATCGCTTCTCTCATACTCTCGGCGCACTCACACACACAAACGCCGAGATAACACACCCACATGCAAACAAACAAAGATGGTATACACACACCGACGGAAAGGAACCGTGAGAAACGTTGATAACTCACTCGACTTACTTCCGACTTCATCTCAAAATCAACACGTTTCCCGAAAACCGACTCTTTGTAATGTGAACGAACCTAGTGCACATGTGTGAGAACATTTTCGGGTCAGAAAGAGACAACACACTCCAATCAGTTGCAATGAATATTCGTAACACGTCCCCCGATGAACGAACTGCAGACAAATTGATGATAAACTTTATAATTTATCATCGTATGGTGGCACCTGCGCGATTACCAACACCTATACGATTTGGTGATAATTAAATTAAAAAGTAACATTAGACGGAGATAGTATCGTAATTAATCGGTCAATGTGTGAGCGCGTAGGCGATGTGTCGAGCTCCTGCTACTTATGTAACCCTGGTACTTCAGATCTCATTTGCACATACATTTTAGTGCGAGTTTTTTTTATTTCAAGTTTAAAATAACCAACCGGCTTGACGAGGCCATTATTTAAGTCTGCATTTCCGCATTAAGAAAAGTAAAAAGGGTCGTTCACGCCTAAATTTCTTTCTTAAGAAATAATATAAATTTGTCCTTGTGTAAATCTTTGAATATATTTACTGCGATTAAGTTGTACGCATTTGTTTGTGAATATGCTTAATTAAGCGGCCGAAAATAACACGTGATATTGGAAAACGGGCTGTTTTTATAAAGGTCATGACTCATCACCGGTTAACCGCTTTTTACTCTGGTTAATGAATATTTATTTACTTTTACGAGTTTATTAATGGGTACGTAAATACCAAACAAAAGTTATGAATGCGCATCAAGATCTTACGATAATAATAACATTCTTGAATTTTATTTAATATTTTGTTAATTTATGTTGTTATTAACATATCTGTAGTCAATTTACATAGCTAACAAATTAATGCGTACAATTCTTCAAACATAAAATTAATATTACATATATATTTGAGAAATAGTTCTAGCGATTTGGATCAAATTTTGTATTAAAACTAGCAATGCTCGCGGTTTAACTCACCTAGTTTCCGTTTCCGTGACAATACGGGGATAAAATATAGCCTATCTATAGCCTTCCTTGAAAGATTTTTCAAATCGGACCAGTTCCTGAGATTAACGAACTCTTCAGCTTTACAATATTAGAACTTACAGATAGATAACAATTAATAACAAAGTTATTTATTTACACACCACAGAGTATACATAAAAACTCTCAATAAATAATTTATTACAAATATCAAAACTAAAAGCAAACATAATTAAAGGCTCTTAGAGGTTGTAGGTTGATATCTACTAAGGAATACTTTTAAGAAAATGTATATGTGTATAACCTAGCCGCGGCTAAGCTAGTTGAACTACATTTAGCAAGTTGCCAATTCGTAGTAGCGCTACGAAATTCGTAGCACCTAAATAGCAATATGGCGTCTTTTGTAAATGTGTGAGTTTAAATTGTTTTTTTATAAGTGTAGATAAGATTTTTTGTAGTTTAAGTATATATTTTCGGAATCTTTATTAGAATAAACGTAAAAATAATATCGGTGTTAAAGTTACTGGACTGTTTTTAATTGTTATTAAAAGAACATATAAAAGACAATTTATTGTATGACTAAGAGAAAATGCGCCATTTTCTTAATTTCTCTTTACTTTGTAGTTTATTACTATTGCTGAGAAACGCGACAGTTCTTGTTTCGCATGTGAAATCGGACATATAACCTTACAATCTTAAGTACTTAGTACAGAAAATCTAATTATTTCTCTTCATTTCCTAACTACTTTATAGTTTTATTTCATAAGTTTAGTTCTGCAGGACGAAAAATTGTTTTATATTAATCTCATATCTCGGGTAATTCGTTTACTTCCATTTTCACCCAAGCAGATATAACAAGGCCCTATTCGCTTCATATTTATTACAAACGAAACGTGGCACTACTGCGATTAGGACAATTCAAACACGGGTTGGATCAACTGAGAGGACTACACTCTGACAGAGTATCAGCGTGAAATCTACTTAGGGCTGATTTTTCCATCGTCAGATAACTTTATTCGACGAATAACTTTGAAATTTTGACAGTTATTTCATACAAAATCTGTCAAACGTCAATTTTATTCATCGAATAAAAGTTATCTGGAGATGGAAAAATAGGCCCTAAGTATATAAAAATAAGTCGGGTTTTTCTGATACCCTAGATACAAGCTTCGAACTTAGTTACGGGTCAGTTACTATAATGAGATGATGTAGTGAATGCTTATGTTTTCCTTCCCGACTCTATAACTTGAGAACGGCTAGACCGATTTGGCAATTTTTTTCTTTTGTAGTTTTCTAATACTCTGTAGAAGGTTCTTATGTAAAAAAATTTAGAAAATCAACGAGAAAATTGTACCCGTGCGAAGTCGGGGCGGGCCGCTAGTACTAAATAAATATAAGTCCGGAGCCCAAACCTCGCCTCTCCTATTCCTTTTGCAATTTATCTCTTCTTCTTCCCCTTTTCCTCTTTTTAACACACACACACTTTTTCTCCTCTGTTATCCCTAAACACTGACAATGCACAAAACACTAGAAAAGAAAAGGCCACAACTATTTAAAATAAAGTTAGTTAAAAGCCTAAAATGAAGTAAAACAGCAACTTTCTAAACATAGCTTTCCACCTATAACTCAGTATACCGACATCCGTATATTGAATAGGTGTTATGCGTTTAGCATCCGGGGTTAACGACTGCGGATGCTAATGTAGGAAACCCGTAGTTGTCAATTAATTCACTCGCGGCAACCGACCGGGAAAACTGTCCCGGGGAAATATACGACAGTAGTGACGGGAAAACTGACGATAACTAGGAAAATAAATTTTCGTGTAATCTATTTAAATAGATACATTAAACAGATGTTACTTGCTTTTTAAATTTTGTTTTATATACCTGACGTTAAAATACAGACTCTGCCTGCCTGGCATGACTGTGCGTGATAAATGATATAGACACCACGAAATAATATCGATTTCGCGAGCATGAACAAATTTCATAAAATTAATCATGTGGTAAAATTAAATATGGCGGGCATTTTTATCAAATATTGACAGTTGGATGTCAATAAATCGCTGTATCTATCGCGTTTTTGAAGTCATGTTAGCCTAGCAGGTGTAAAATACAATATTTGTAATGTTAAAAGTAAATAAGTATACAAAATTCTGATATCTTTAATTTAAAATTTATCTTAATCACACATGACTACTTAGCGCAAACATAAATAAAAAAATTAGTAACCCTAATTCCAAATATCAAAATATTATCGAATTTAAAAGAATTTGGCATACAATGGTAATATAATATGAATGATCAACAAGTTTATGACCACAAAACGAAGGTCGTTCTGTTTTACGAAATTACGAACAGAATTAAATTATAACAACCTTATTTGCGTTGTACTTGTGTCTGGTTTAGCACTAAACCAGGCTTTACAATCAATTTTGAAAGTACTGTCTCACAGTGACTGATTTGACTGACAAGTTGTCAAATGCTTACCAGGTTTTGTTAAACCAGACTAAAAATGCAACGCAAATAAGGCAGTAAAGGTTTAAATAAATAATACTATTGCACCCCAACACTAGTGAAAATAGGAAATTATTATCGACGTTCTCCAACGCTCAAGCTTATTAACTCCCTCTTATGTATTTATTTATGTGTTTTGACAAACACTTAATTTCGTTACTTATGTAAATAGTGATAAGAAGATATGAAAATATGGAAAACTTGATTTTTACTTGTAACTTTTGCGTAAAAGGAACTCGCATACGAATTTTCATCGCCTTAGCCCCAAGAATTTTAGTTTAATTGTAACGAATAGGCTCGGAAACTACTGAACCGATTTCAAAAATTCTTTCACTAATGGGGAGCTAATTTATCAGTGCATGACATAAGCTATAATATATCCGTATTCCCACGGGAACGGGAACTACGCGGATGAAATCGCGGAGTGCTAATAATATTGTATAAAAACAAGAAAAACCGCGCAAAAGAAAAGTCTTTAAACATATCCACATAACTACACACATCAAAAGTGTCTAGGGATCAAGCATTTTTATGCGGATTTCTTGAGATTGAGATGTGGCTTTGTAATAAATTTATGATTTTATAAATTTATATGGATCCTTTTTGGTGCATTTCATAATTTGAATCAGGAACTGTGAATCAAATTCGAGTAAAAGATGAAAATCAGCTGTCAATATTTTCCCTATAAAAACATACAACGCATTGAAGACATTATTAGTGCTACTGTTTCCCTACTACTGATTAAAACCAACGTTATTATGGAGCGGCGACGTCATTTAAGCAGGGAAGAAATGCTCAGAGCCGTGGGAATGATAGAAGCTGGTTCCCGGCAACGTACTGTGGCTTTAGCTCTGAATACAAGTCAGAGTGTTATCAGTCGACTTTGGACACGTTACCGAAGCACTGGTACCGTGGCTGAGCGCCATGGAGGACGGTATCGCTGCACCACACGGAGACAAGACCGATACATTCAAATCTTAACTCGAAGAGCTCCAACAATAACCGCCATGATGTTAGCCGTGCGGCTTCATCACTCTTCAAGGAACTTAATTAGCGACCAAACAGTCAGAAACCGCTTGCATGAAGTGAACCTTCATTCCCGAAGACCGCTACGGGTACCACCTATAGCAATGCACAATCGTAGGATTCGATATCAATGGGCTCTTGAACACAGAAATTGGGCAGAAGAACAATGGCGTTTCGTGTGCTTTTCTGATGAGTCTCGTTTTGGTATGAGACCGGATACAAGACGTATACGACACTGGAGAACCCCTGGACGCCAACAGCGATTAAAATCCTGCCAGGAAGTCCATCCTTATAGTGGTGGAACCATCATGGTATGGGCGGGTATTTGGATCGGCGGAAGAACTGAGTTGATTTGGATCAGAGGCAACCTCAACGCTCAAATTTATGCTGAGACGATTGTATCAGACGTCATCGTTCCTCTACAAGTGCAAATCGGTCCCTTATTTCAGTTAATGCATGATAATGCACGACCGCACACCGCAAGAGTTGTAAGACAGACTCTCGCCGCAGCTAACATCAATGTCCTGCCCTGGCCTGCTCAGTCGCCAGACTTGAACCCGATTGAGCATGCATGGGATATGCTACAGAGAAGAGCTCTGCCGAATATGGAGGGTATCCAGTCGCAAGAAGACCTTTTTTTGTTGTTGCAACGAACATGGGCGGCCATTCCACAGCGTGATTTGGATGAACTCATTTTGAGTATGCCAAACCGATGTTCTTGTGTTGTTAGTGTTCGCGGTAGAAACACGGATTATTAATTGTTTAAGTTACCCAATAAAATTTTAAAGAAAACTGTTATTTCAGTCTTTTTTTCGAACTTTAATGTTAGTGGTTCAAATGTCAAAAATCCCTTTATTAGGAAAATGGCAAATTTCTTTATTAATGCAAAGGTGACTTGGTTTATCGTTACTGTGACAAACGAAAACACTTTATTTGATGAATCCTTAAAGAAAATTTTAATTAATATCAATCAGGAGAAAAGTTATTGCAAAAATATATGTTGATCCCTAGACACTTTTGATGTGTGTATATTACCTAATCTGACATTATAATCAAAGTGTTTAGTTAATCTACGGATAACTCGTTCTAGCTATTCGATTACTATGTATCGATTCAGGTATCGTAATCGAGTCGCAATGACGAGTGGATATCGTCGCAATATCAACCGCTGATGTCTGATACCTCGATACTAGGGATGGCAATCGAGGCGACAACCGATTTATTTACAACAAAAAGCAATTTAAACGATGAATAGCTTGTTTATTATGTTGGTAATACTTTTGATGTGGTTTAGTATTTCTTGTCCGTGGCCTAAACTGTATAAATGATTTTTGAATTTGGAAAAGTTTTTTTATTGTAGTAAATCGTAACGATGAACCGTAGCGATGAAAGCCATTGGTTTTATTTTTATTTTTACTTTTTGGAAAAACATCTAGTGCGTGCTTATACAGTTTTAAGTGCCTTGATCCTAAATCCTTAAGAATTTCAGGGTAAAAATATGAAATGTCATTTTCCGGGACTTAAACTATCCCCATACTGATTTTCAGTAAAATTAGTTTAGCTCAGCGGTTAAAACGTGATAAGGTAATGAATAAACTGAGTTATTCGTTGATCTTTTGAAAGTGACTGTTATTGGAATGCTGATCCAATAAATTAAAAAATCCTAAGCTCCCGCCATCGCCATTGGGATACGTAAAAAAAGATTTTATAAACGGTTTTATAAAATGATTAAATTATTTATTACTTAGAATTTGATACAAGATTTTAAATATTTTAGTAATAGCAAAGCTTTCTCAGATACAATGTAATCTAATTAACATAATTGTTTCCTATAAACGTATTAAATACTTACCATAATCCATATATCTCATAATTTCCATACATTTTATCGATATTACCCCTAGTAAGTACGCGTTAACCCTACTAGGAAAACATCAGTAGAAACAAGTTCCCCTTGACTTCCTACTGCAAGTGCAACACAGGCACTGGGCTAAAAGTTCAGTGACCGCTTATTAATAAATATAACCTCCATGATACTTTATCTAACACTGGCCGGTTGTAACACGTCACATTATACTATTTTGAATATGGAATGCGAAATTAATTTTCAATGCTGGTTTATTTAAACTATTCACATGTTTTCCGTCGCAGTAATTTTCATTTTATTTTTAAACTATTGTCCAAAATATATTATTTATTTTTCTTTTTTAAACAGATATTATTTTGAATATTTTCCCTAATATGTAAGGCTAACTAAACTAATGAAAATGTAAGTAAAGCCTCTTACAAACGTGCCTGTAAAAGCAAATAGAGCAACTTTATTTGCTAACTCGAAGTGTTTGTGTATAGCCTTCTTCAGCATTTAACAACATTTATGAACAACAAAGATGTACGAAATTTATTTGAAATCAAACTTGTTTGTCGATTGAGAAAGAAAAGAAACTAACACTAGGCAGCAAGGTACTAGGAGCGCATAGCAATTGAAGAGATTGTACAACTATTAGTTTTATTCGCGGTGAAAACTTTATCAGTCTCGATCTTTGTTTGAATTTAGAGTTTATTTTGTTTTTTTCATTGCTTTTTGCGCTCTTTTTTTAAATAACAATTTGCTTTTTTTTATGTTATAGTTTTATATTCTAAATTCTCAATTTTGTTTTAGTGATAATTTATCAGTTGATCTCTGTTTAAATTTCTACTTTATTTTGTATATCGTTCGTTGTGATTTTTTCTATTCTTTTTTTGAAACAATTTTTTATTTTTATCTAAATTTGTGTTTTCTGTTTTCGTGTTTTTAATAATTTTGAAATTAGAACATACCTAAAATTAATAATTATGTTTGATGAAAATTAAATCGACATCTTGTAAATAGCGATATCGCAGAATTTTCTCACGTAAGACGGTGTGTCGTTTTAATCTGAGAGAATCTTTTATATTTTATACGTTAGCGCGAAGGAATGTAATGGTAAACGAGTTCTTGAATGGGGAACGCGTACTAGTGGGTGCCTCTTCCCGATGGAGTAATGCAGGAACTATACGGAAAGGGCCATGTCCAAAACGAGTGCTGGCAATAATCATGATTCTTGAGATTATGTCACGCTTAAGACAGCTCTCTAGATTTGTATTCTCAGGAAGCCCGCGATTTATTTGATACGCCATGGTTATTGCTTTAATCGGTTTTTGCAAACGTTATTTTATTAATAACTTAAAGGCTGCTGATTTGTTACGTACTTATTAATGTTGTAAGTTTAAATATTTCTTTGTTATCTCATTTCTTCGACTATTGAATGAACTTAGTTAACCATAATAAAAAACCGGTACACCCACGTTGTAAACATGAGACAATGAAGAATTTACACAACCAATTAAAAGAGAACCGTAGATGAGTTTAAGTTTAAAATTTGATCGCTGGAAATTGTATTAAATATTTATTCGGGGAGGTCTCTTTGTGTTGGTGCTTGTATTATGTGTAGGCGCCATTTCACAATTCGGTATGCCTCGGTACGTGTGAACTTTTTTCTCTAGTTAATATAAAATTCGATGTTCGTGTAGTTCACGTGGTAAGGTTTCGTAATTTTACGTGGGCTCTCGTATCGGACTATCGATAATTTTGTTTTTTTTGTCGATATAATTTGTGCAGTTTATCTATTGATCGTTTTGTTGTGAAACGTCAAAAAGTTCTTAGTTTAAATAATTTCATTTGACACCACATTAATAAATACTACTCGGTTTTCTTGTAATAATTTTCTTTAGCTACTAAAGCAACAGGAATAATCATAAAATTATATAAGTATTCCAAAAATAAGGTGATATTAAAAAGAAAATTATTTGCCCATTCTTTTTTTAAACATTCAAAAATGTATAGGGTAAAGAGAGCGACATTACTATCGATAATCGAGTTGGCCGCGCGACGCACTGTCACGATTCACGGTATCGACATAGACAACGTAAACCGTCAAAACTACCAGGCGCTCATAACAGACACAAAGGTATTATACTATTTCGACAGTCAAACGCTCAATAAAAACTTCTAAACTTGAACATACCGCGGAAGAGGGACGCAGCTATCTGCATCATCCGCCCTCTCCCTCAGTTTACGTCAGTTGACAAGCACTGGGTGAACGAACTCGGAGAGTTTACTGGGCTAAAAGTTGAATGTACCTCCGTTCGCGGACATTACGAACAAGATAGCAACTTTACCATACGTATGAATTTTAAAAATAGCGTAAACACCTTCGCGGATATTAGTAATTTGCATCGCAATGTGTGGGTAATAAAGTTGATATTAGATTAGCAGTTGTTATGAGTGATGTTGTTATGGTATTGTGTTTGTAGTTTCTCACGAGTACTTGTACGTTCGCAGGGCGGTAGTAGGACGCATGTGCGGATGAGCTGTGTGCATGTGTTGGTGTACTCCGCGGCTGGTGTAGTCTTGAAAATAATTTCGCGGTCACAGAGAGTCGGCTCGGGTTCATACAACCTGAACCACCTGTATCTGTTGCACGCCTGGTTATTTATAATCTATTCTCAACCATATGTAGTGTCTAACCAATAAAAAATATAGGAAACACGCGTCAATATAAATTGCTAATAAAACTTTTACGTGGATACTTTTTAAATTACGGAAAATGTTTTATTAATTTAGTTACTATTATTTTTATTCTTTTGTCTTGAAAGAGGAAATATCTAGTTAAATAAGTTTCTGAAAATGTATAACTATGTACTATAAAATGATATTTGATAAGAATAAACATTAAAAAGCATAAGACAACCAAAAGACAAATGAACAAAATAAAATCGAAACTTCAACTAATTTATTACGACGTAACATAAACAAAACATATTAAAACAAAGATGGCAGCGTTTGTAAATAACCAGCTGTCAAAACATTTAACAAAAACTGAATATTTATTGTAATATCGCCAAAACATTGTAACTATGGCCGAGATCGTGATAAATTTAACACTCGTAAATTTTAACGCGTCGCAGAATATGGTAAAAGGTGTAGATAGAATGAAAATTAAAGAAAATATAAGTAGCTAAATATTATTTCTACCGAAAAAATATCAAAAAGGTAATATTTTACTAGCTGTGTGCTATCTTATATGCATTATTGTGTTCCCTATGGAAAATTGGGAAGTAGAAATAGGCGATCAAGAACATAGCTAATACTCGTAGACGTAGACATTTATTCCACTGCTAGACATTAATGTAGATACATAGATGTGAATAAATTATCACTTAGTCATATTTATATGTGTTAATTTTAAATTATTTATTACATATGAGTACATACTATAAACACTTAATATAAAAACATAGTCGTATTAAAGTAGCCAAAAGAAAAAATAATTCGGTTGTATTTTTTTAATAAGAACTTTTCACCTGATAATGTCAAACCCATCTTTTTGACTGAGAAAACATCATGGAAATCATAATTTTGTCTAAAAAATATAGATATACATAATTCAGTTTTAATAATAGACTCAATTAACAATTATTATAATTTAAATTCATATGTAATTTATAGCATATGTACGAGTATGCAAACTCTGTCTATCAATTTCAATAGTTCTACACCCATTGCCGGCTAATTTGTCTCCGGTAAATGATTACAGTATGGAAAAAACGCAATGAAATCGAAAGCTTTTATAGAATGGCCATTGAACACCTGCTGAAACGATTAAAATATGCCACCTGGGGCCCGATCCTACTAAACGTAACGTCATCGTTTCAACTTTGACGTTTATTGTCAATTATGTATTCCACTAATGACAGTTGTGTATTTTCCAGTAATAACAGTGCCCTGTTCATCAAAACTTACAAGCCTTGTATTACAAGCAATTTTCCTGTAAAAAAATTCATTATTACAAATATGTGTTCATCAAAACTTCACGTGTAATTTTCGAGTTACAAGTGTCATTATTTATTTCACAAGTATATTTTCACACTTGTATTCGTGATTTCGTTCATCAAAAAATCCCTTGTAAGTTACAAGTTGTAGAAAATCATGGCAAATCCAGAGAGTGTTCGGAGACTCTCCATTCAGTCTTACAAGTTTACAAGTGTCGTACTTAGTACCGCATTAATAGTTATTTATGGTACAAGCGAGGTAATCATCAATACACGCGTGTACCATACAACGTTTTTCAACATACTTGCGAAGAAATTCATAATAAAATATCATTTTTCGCTAATAAATAAACAGTTTTTCTATTCGCGCGCATCCAACACAACAATGGTGTTTGGCCAAAGACTAAAAGAATATATTTATTAAAAAAAAATCGAATGAATGGAATCGTCCATAGACCTACCAAAAGTAAAGCAACATAGTTGAATTTTGTTTTTAAAATGTATGGACACATTTTTTTTTGTACCAAACCTTTTTTGAAAGCAAAGTAATTAAAAAAAAACAATCTATAACTCACTAGTGAATAAAACGTGTCATTATTCAACTGTTTTTGCACAAATACGAGCCCCGTTATGAGCAAGTGTGTTGAAAAAACATAAAAAATGGCGGGACCATTCCCGCCATTTGCGGCATACATTTTTGATTTTAGAACTTACAAGTATAACCTACAAGTGTTTTATTTTACAAGTCCTGTAGATTTTTTTGATAAACTTAATTTACACGAACGTGTAAAAACTTCTTTGTAAAGTGTAACTTGTGAACGTGTAGACTTGTGAGTTTTGATGAACAGGGCACAGGTCATTTTAGTAAAGACTCTCTCGAAAATGGGCTCTACTTTGCGTTATACTATACTCGTACATGTAATAAATATGTAAGTACGTACAATACCTTATGGATTTCGATCCTTGACATTGCTAAACATACAAAAATATTGAATGCTGCAATCTGCCGGTCAATAAATCTTTTTCGATTAACTTGAAACTAGAAGTTCGTCAATCTCTAGAAGAAAGACACACTGAAGTAACAGCGAGTACTAGTTCTAGTGCAGTCATCGTCGTAGTAATTTGTTACAACGAGTACAGTCATCGTCAGAGTAATATTCAATACGTTAAAATTCAAACGATCCGAAGACGTTACGTTTAGTAGGATCGGGCCCGCTATTGTAATAAAGCCTTTGTTGTACATACAACACTTATTTTATTTCGGAAAATAACGTCAATTTATACTCAATTAAAATAATATTTAATAATAAGTCACTAAGTAATTCTACATACAAAATCATGGTTCCATGTTTACCACAAATTCTTCAAACCAGGCCAATATTGGAAGCATACAATTTTTTTAAAATTGCATTAAAAAAATTAGCCTCAGTCGGGAATTTTACCCGGGACCATCCCGTGCTTCAATTGAGCTACCGAGGCAAAAATGCATTTTCAAAAATACGTTTAAAAAAGATATTCTGCTTTTGAATTATGAATCCATTTTCAAAAATACCCAAATAGCGTGTACTTTGCTCAAAAGTACCTAAAATGTATGTAAAACTCTATAAAAATTAAATTCTACCTACAAATCATATAAAATGATAGGTGAATTTCATGAGAGAGTGCAGTGACCGATGAACGAATCGGTCAATCAAATCATTCAAATCTAATCCGCGTACAATTATCGGCGAAATGTTTATAAAAATCGTTTTGGCATCCGTTAATAAAATAAATACAGATTTACAACATCCTTCAGAGGTTTACACTGTTAAATATTTAATTGGGATTAACTGTTGTTATGTTAAATTGTGGTCTAATACTGTTTTTGGTATCCTGACTAGAAGAGAGCCGGTTCGATTAAATTTCGAGTCTTTCACGAGGAAAATTGGCTTGGCTTGGCAGTGCTACTAAGACGAATTGTTAAATTATAATAAGTTAATCGCAAACAATTTTATCTGTCATTGTCAATTTATTAATACATTTGTCAAATGTCAAACTTAATAACTGTCACTCTATACAATAAATGTCCTTCTCATAGAATAAGGATCACGACCAGGATTCTCTCTGGTCTCTGAATAAGGATCACGACCAGGATTCTCTCTGGTCTCTGAATAAGGATCACGACCAGGATTCTCTCTGGTCTCTGAAGAAGCCGCCTTAGAGCTGACGTTAATCTGTCAACATTATCGAGTTTCTCTTTCTATTACACGGATCGTCATATAGAGCAAACGAGAAGGCTAATGTAAGCTTGTCAACGCTGCGTCAACACCAATTTTCACATGTTAGCCGGCCACAACATTGCGACGTATAATACTTGAAAATAAAATTGTTATAAAATATCATAGTAAAGCCTAATAATCTTGTGAGATACTAAAACTATGTCGTGTTGTGCTGTGTTTTGCAAATCCAGAACAACTATAGGAGGAGTAAAGAATCCAGAATTATCTTTTCACATGTTAGTCTTTGTTGGCATTTTTTATCTGAAATAACTCATTTTAAAGCAAAATATCCATTTCTCTTGTAGAATAAACACTTTTCATCATATCACTTTCAACCGGTGGTACATAGTTGTGATTTCAAAGGTTTAATTTAGTTATATTTAATGTATTGTTTTATACCAAGCAGTTAGTGATGTACAACAAAAATGTGTCGATAAATATGGTCGATACTTTGAACATGGTAAGACTATAGATCTCCGGTACCTGAATTTAATGATGCTGTTTATTTAGGGGTGTTTTAGGAGCTCATTATAACCCATATAAACTGTTTTTAGTGTAAAGAAATGCATTATTAATTAATTACGACAAAAATAAAATCCAATGGAAATACGTGAAAAATCAAGCAATTTTGACAAATATTGCCATAGATCACAGATTATGTCGTCAAATCCATGAAGTTTAAGGTGAAAATGAAGTCCACACTTCGAATACCTACTTGAAGTATACCTACCCCAATTTCATCGATTGAAGTACTGATAGACAGAATCATTAGTGCGGCCAATGAAATAAGAACAAAATTAACTACTGGAGTAGTGAAAACTGGTCTTCGCAAAATAATGCGAAGATGTGTGCAACGCAGGGGCGGACATGTCGAACACGAAATTTAGACTCAAAAATGGTGTGTGTAGTACTTAAAAGTTTAATAAGTTTAGTATCTTGTTCTGTATGCTGACCTATTGTTTTATTTATCCTCCCCAGTAGCCTATAAAACTACATGTTTTGTATAAAATTTCGATAAAACCCTAGATTGTTATACCTCGATGGATAGCTGATGAAACGTAGATATTTTTAGGTATATCTGCCAAACAGGTGCCATATTTTTTTTTCTAGATATCCTTGAACGAGAAATAAACTTTCTGATTTGTATTATTTTTTATAAGTTTTAATCGTCTACAACTACTTATTTATTCATTTTAGGTACAATATTTGTTATTGGGGTCACAAAGCACCTTATTTTAAACGTTAAAATCAAGTAATAGTAATAATAAGACATACGCATTTGAAAATATCTAAGCTTATAGCCGAAGATCCGGTGATTTTTATAAAAACAAATAAATTGAAATATCTCGAAAACGGTAAGGTTTAGTGTAGGTTTCATGGGGAAATCAGTCAGAAACGATGTACACTACACGCCCTTGACGGGAATAGGTCGACTTAACCAGTAACCCTGTATAAAGTAAGAAAGAGACAAGATTGACTTTACTTGGTGAGTAACTTTACTTGAAGATCGTGAAATAGGCCCTAAGTCAATATTTTGTAAGATTAGAATTGCATTTTTGTTTTGATTTTATTAATTTCCAAGTTTTTCGAGCCATTTTGTTATTGTTTTATATTATGTTGTATTAATATGTTCGTTGGATTTATTTTCACTGTTGTTTTGATTATTTTTTTTTATTTTCGAAAGATCATTAATATACTTCATTAAAAATATTATATACTTATGTCCATCTTCAATAAAACATATAATTTAATCATAAATTATTTTTTATTATTAAAAAGTTCTCATTTATATAGTTATGAGCAAGTTTTTATCGATATGCTCTATACTACTAAGCACTTCCCTAGTAGCAGTTGTAGACACTGACACTACATAAAATGGACACGCGGTTGATAGCGCAGATTCTATCCGTACATAGATTATCTAAGGTCCTTCTTGTTCCGCTCGTCATCAAGTCAACAGTGTTTAATTTCTCAAATCCTCAAATATTAATTAATAGATCAGTAAATCATTAAATTTAGGCACAATTCCACACGAATATTTGGAATAAATCTGTGGAGTTCTTAGACAAATAATTAATACTATGAATGAACTTTATCAAAAAAAATTGTCAATTCGTTCGTCCAATAGGTATCTACTCCTTAAGATATTGGAAAACTACTACTTATTGATAAGAGAACATAATTGAAAAATTGATTAAAAATCAAAATAAAACCAATATACTTACTCCTTAGGATATAGGAAAGCTACCTACTTAATATGAAATGTACTTTTAATATGAAAACATGGCTGTTTTTTTATAAAATAATTAAAATAAAATCCAAAAAAACATTTTCAACTAACAAAAAAATACAAAGACATCTTAAAACTTTGTATTACTTATGTGTAATTTGGAATAATTTAACGAAATTATTTTACCGTCTGCTTTCTCGATGGTTTCGAATGTCTGTTTGCGAGAACATGCCATGGTGGGTCGATGACCTTTGAGGAAAAAACTATTTTGTGAAAACATTTTGAATAAAAGAACGGAAGATCCAAGGATGCAGTAGAAATGCAAGTGCGTCTCTCTCACTGATGATATTAGTACAGAAAGGAGGTTTAGGGTTTTTTTGGGTTAAGGGGGCCCGATTCTACTAAACGTAACGTCTTCGGATCGTTTGAACTTTGACGTATTAAATATTACTCTATTCCTAATCCTAATTAGGAATAAATTAAAATAATTTACAAGTGTAAATGTTGTTTATCTGTACTGTTTCCTCATTTATTAATAAGAGAGCTAGTGTCATACATCCTGGTTTAGGTCAAAACTTTTTAAAGTCGGAAATTATTTCTAGAAAGCCGAGAACGGTCATAGTAAAACGCAGCATATCAGTTTAGTTGTTATCCAGATTTGCGCGATGAAACAGTAGAACAGGCATGTCTTCTTTTTATATCATCATCAGCCTACCTCCAGGACCGAGCCGCCCATATGTGCGATGTGTGCGGCGCACACAGGCGCCAAGACAATAGGGGCGCCGCGGCCGCCATCCAAATTATTTTTGTTACACCACAACAACGTATCCATAGAGGAGGCCATATTAGACGAAATAGACATACACGAGGGCTAGCAGCGAATCTCAGTTTCACCCGCGTAGTTCTCTTTCCCGTGGGTATACCGGGATAAAATATAGCCTACACTCAGGCCCCAGTGACGCCCAAGCCAAGAACATCGCATGAGGTGCTGCCTAGCTAGCTCGCTGAGTAGCGTTTGCGGCGTAACCATGTATCACCTCCCCCCCCCCCCCCCGGACCGTGACTGTGAAGATTCGTGAAAAAAAGAGGCGCTTCATAGGTTTTACACACAGGCGCTTCATAGGTTTTGCACACAGGCGCTGTGGGAGGTCGGCTCGGCCCTGCCTACCTCAGTCCACTATTTACCACCACCGAATCCTATCTTTGGCTCTTTGCCAATCATTGCCCACCGGTTTGCGAATGTCGCTCCACCTGGTCACTTGGCATCATACGCTACGTTTTTTGATTTAAGTGCTTTATGTACAATATTGTCTATTAATATTTATTTAACTTGTAACAATGATTAATTCTAAGCACTTATTGTCAGTTGGTTTGTACAATGCTGGTTCTCTCGGTAATAGACATGACGAATTTATTGTAGCCGTTGAAAATTTGTCATTGGATATTCTGGCTATTAATGAAACCTGGCTCAGGCATGGTGAGGAAGGTCGTGCGCCCACGGTACCTGGCTATCGTCTGCGTCACATTCCGCGGCCGACGACAATGAAAGGAGGTCGTGGTGGGGGTGTCGGGTTTTACATTAGAAAAGGTTTTAACATCAGAATGTGTCCACTCCCATCAGACTCTCAAATAGAACAAATGTGGTTCACTACAAAAGTATGCTCATATCGTGTTCTTATTGGAACGGCCTATAGACCTCCATGGATTGATATAAATATTTTTCTAGATAATCTAACAGATTCCATATCATCTTTTAATAATTTTGACAAAATAATCTTGCTTGGTGATTTTAATATAAATATGTTGAACACCAAGGAGTCTAAAACTAAATTGATAAATGATTTTATTAATTATATGAGCTTACAACAATTAATCACTTCCCCAACTCATTTCACCGACCACAGCCAAACTTTGATAGACGTAATCCTCAGTGACATTAATGTTAAAAGTGCAAAAGTCTCATACATACCGGACCTTGGGCATCACGCCATAGTATCAGCAGAGTTTTTAATTAAAAAAGAAAAGCCCAAACCATTTTACTTAACCTATAGACCACTAAAAGATATCTTGCAAGAATATTTTAATAATGATTTAGATTCAATAAATTGGCAAAATATAAAAAACTTTAATACAGTTGATGATAAGGTGGCTGCTTTGAATTCTTACATATTAACACTATATGACATACATGCCCTCTACAAAAAAGTTTTAATTAAAACACGTTCTCTTCCCTGGCACACTGACACAATTAAGGACATGATGAAACTTCGGGATTATTATCATAATAAATTTTTTGCAAATAAATGTGATTCCACTAAAACACTATATAAAAATTTAAAGTCATTAGTAATTGCTGCTATACACCAGGAAAAAAAAGTATTTTTTAATAATAAAATTAACTGCAACCTTCAAAATCCCAAATTATTGTGGAATACGCTTAAAAAGACCATATTGCCAAATAATAAGTATAGTAACGATTTGCCACCATCCTGTGCTAATCCTGATATTTTAAACCTTCATTTTTTGGATGTACCCGGAAATAATTTTGTCAGTATTTCAACACTTTCCTATTTCGAGTATCACAGATTTAAACAAGCTCATTTCAACCTCGAGATGGTCAGTGAAGAAACTGTTTTCAACATTATTAAGTCCCTGAAATCTAATGCCATAGGAATAGACCAAATTAGCTTGGATATGATTTTAGGAACACTACCTCATTCTCTTGCCTCAATTACTGACATAATTAATAAATCTATAGCAACCTCTACTTTTCCTGACCTTTGGAAGGTCTCTCTGATTACACCGCTCCCTAAAAAACCTAATGTCACTGGTGTCAAAGATGTGAGGCCAATAAGCATTTTACCCTGTCTTTCTAAAGTGTTGGAAAAAGTTGTGTACATGCAGACTATTAAGTACCTTGAAACAGAAGGTATTCTACCTATTTATCAGTCTGGCTTCAGGAAAAATAGAGGAACATGTACAGCTTTGTTAGACATAGTAGACAACACTCTCGCAGCTCAGGATGAAGGCAAGGGAACCATTTTAACGTTACTTGATTTTTCACGCGCATTTGACGCAATTAATACGACTCTTCTTCTTTCCAAGCTCTCATATTATGGTTTTAGTTCTGAAACGACTAGGTGGTTCCATAGCTATCTCAATGACAGGACGCAAATAGTGCAAGTTAAGGATGCAAGTGGAAACACACTGGAATCATCTAGATTGTATAATAATCGTGGAGTACCGCAGGGGTCAATTTTGGGTCCCTTACTATTCATCATGTATAGTGCAGACCTCACATCTTGCCTGAAGCACTGCAAATATCATCTTTATGCAGATGATGTTCAGCTTTACATACATTGCACCCCTAGTGAAACTGGTTATGCTGTTACTAAAATGAATAATGACCTAGATGGTGTTGCAAAGTGGTCTAGGAATAATTGTTTAGTGTTAAATTCTGCAAAGTCCAAATATATGGTCTTAGGGTCTAAAAAGCAAATAAAGGCAATTCTAGATAAAAACCCGAAACTCGAAATACAGGGCGAAAGTTTGGAATATGTCACTGAGGCCCGTAATCTGGGTTTGGTTATGGACGGTGCTCTTAGGTTTGAGCAGCATGTATCTGAGGCAGTGAGAAATTGTTTTTATAAACTAAAAATCCTGTACAATATCAAACCCTATCTTTCTCAGGACATTAGAATCCGACTCTGTGAGACACTGATAATGTCCAAATTAAACTACACCGATGTTGTGTATGGTCCCTGTCTGTTGTCCCGCACTGAGCGGTTGATACAACGGGTTCAAAATGCCTGTGCTCGGTTCTGCTTTAGCATACCGTCTCGGGCGCACGTAACACCTTACCTCAATAAATCGAAAATGCTAAAAATGTCCGCACGTAGGCAGGTTCATCTAGCCGGCCTGCTTTTTGGGGTCATTTCATCGCGAAAGCCAGAATATCTTTATGACAAACTCAAGTGGGCAAATGATTGTAATATGTACCGTACGCGAGCGTCTTCATACTTGATCCTTACTCCACAATTTAGGACTGCAGCATTCCGCGGTAGTTTCAGGTATGCCGCCTCCAAGTGCTGGAACAATCTGCCTCCCCCGGTGCGGAATCTAAAAACAGTTAAAAGTGTTTGTAGATTTTTGAAATTGTTTTATATTGAAAAGCAAATAGCATAAATAGTATACAAATATTTAGATAATTACTTAAACTTTTTCAAACTTACCCTACTTTTTGCTTCCAACTAGCATGGGGACGGATTGTATTGTAGCTTACTCACTTGGAGGCGCGTGCAAATTTTTTGTCTTATGCGCTCATTTGCCTGCCGTTTTTTTTAGTCTTAATTTTCATTAAATTGACCTAAATACATTACTTGATAATAATATTGTTAAATCCTCCGAATTTAATATAAATTTTAAATATTTCTTTCTTCCTTTGATGGATGCCGACATTGCCGATCGGCGCGAGCGGCGTCTTTTGATCTGATTGATTCAAGTTTAAATGGAATGTCACACATGATTGCTTGCTTGACGCTTGGCTTGACGCTTGACGGTCGGCTACTACTTAGTACTATAATACTAGTATTATTATTATTTTTTTAGTGATGTTTAGTAGTTTTTAGTTTTTTACGTTTATGTTTATATTACTATTTTATACCTATCTATTTTTATTTTTGTTTCAACACTTATTTTTTGTATTCCGCGACGCCCCCTAGGGCACAACTGAAAATCAGTGCTGTAATCTTGGGCTTGCCCTTGATCACAGTTATTTGCTGAGTTGTGTCCTTTTGGGCATCACACTTTAAAACTTTTTATGAACCTACTGTGTTTTTAAATATTGTTATGTAGTTGTAAGTTTTTGTGTGAAGTCCAAATAAAACATTTTTCTTTCTTTCTTCTTTCTTTCTTTCTACGTTTGCCGGTTCGTGGTCTCCACTGCAGGGTTAACCTGCCCTAGTGTTTGTCTGTCCTGCGGCAAATATGACCACTATGACCAGCCAGTAGCAGTGCCACTTCAGCTTGCAAATCCAATGAGCTATATGGATTACTTTGATTTTCTGGCAAATACTCCTTTTATATACTTAGAAAACGTTCATTAATTAACTCATTTATTTATTTATTTATTTATTTATTTATTTATTCATCGACAGTCGTTACGAATAACTAGAGCCCGCAAAAATGTATCCAAAAAATATCTCAACTCACGTGACGGAGCCTTTGAGAGGTCTAATTGTGGACAACTGACCACTTATGGATATTAGTTAGTAATTAGTTAGGAGTACCTATCTAATATCTAGGTTTTAAAACCATTATTAGGTCATAATTCCAACATTGATACACATATACTCGTAAGAAACCAACGTAAGAACTTGTATCAAAGTCTCCATTCAAACAATTCATGAACTTGTTTACTATAATCGTGTCTGTGACCTATTTCCCCGCATTCCCTTTTACCATCATTGACCTAAAATCCGTCATAACTTTCTACGAAGACGTTTATTAATGAAAGTGAGAAATAAAACTAAAAGTAGTGCTACCCCGAAGGCCAACTACTCGACCTACCACAACACACATTTAGGTCGGAGAAAGCAGTGAAAGTACATATTTGACCGTGATCTACTCCTTACACTCTCCCTAGATATTTTTATTGTGCTCTTGACATTAAACATTCACTTTTAACGCAACAAAAAACCGAAAAATACACTTTAATCCCAAAGAATTTAGTGTCCAAATCGCGTGCTCTAAATCTAGGTCACAAACAATTGTTGTGATTGCATTTTAATGGTAATTTCTTTTTGTTTAAGCGTAATCTGTTTACTATTTCACGGTAAACAAGAGTAAACGGCATTATAATCATGTTTTAATGGCGGTAGCGGACTTCCGTGTTGTGTTATTATTCGATTAAGAAAATCGAAACTGTTTCTAGAAGGTGATGCAGACGTTGGCTTGACAATGGTAAGATGCAATAGACATTGCAAGTAAGCCGCGTCAGCCGGTAAGATCGTGAGTAGGAGAGGTTTTCTCCGCTTTCTATACTATACTTTCACTTCCGAAGCGCGGGCAGACAGACAAAACTACTACGAATATAACACGAACCATTTTATCGGAACTATGACTCATTGTTTACAAACTAATAGTGGTTTTGGAAGGAAAAACGACGATGTCTTAACGCTCTAAGTGGTGAGCCTACGCAAAAACGTGGGCGCCATACCAAAATAAGATATTTGAAGTTTGGAACAGTGATTTCATCGATAGTTTAAGGCCACTTTTCTCTTTGGGTAGTCATGTTGGACTTTGGATTGAAATATTAAAGAAATTAACGGCCTTCAATTTTCAATCTCAAGTAAGGACTGTAAAATCATTGCAACTGCCAATTGAAACTCTTTATAATAGTTTTAATCAATGTGAAATATAAAAAAGAACAAGGAAAAGCTACATTTTTAATTAAGTATTGATCCTTGTTTGATACCCACAGCAAGGTATTTCTAAGTGTGTCTGTCTGTGTCTCATTGTAACACCCAAAACCGATGTTCAGCTTTCCAGCTTCCAACCAGTAGAGTGAGGAGGAATAGGAGTAATCACTACGCTTACTCAATACATGTTGGTGATCTCAAACTCAAGTCAAGTTTAGAAATTAATAGTTACAAAGCATGCATCGCTGGACCCAGTTATTGTATCATTATTAATTTAAGAGCTGTTGCTCTTGTCGTTAACAGGCGCAACTCCCTCCCTCTGCCCCTATCCAATGCAGCCTTCTTCACCTCCTTATACGACACGACACCGACCTTATCCTTAATCTGGCTCACGTAACTTATTGGCCGAGCCCTTCCTATCCCCCCCCCCCCCCCTGCAAACTAGTAACAATGAACAAAGTAAATAAAGAACAATGTAGGTAAGTACTTACTAACTTAATTATACAAAAAGTAGATCTCTATCTAAGTATTTTGATGTCATTTGATCGTTCGCATTTTACGTTATGCCGTAATAGAGATATTATCAATAATAGAACAGCTCATGAACGAGGAATATAAATATCATTAAAGGGCAGTTGTTGTAGTTTATAATTCATTTCATGTTGATTCTTTAATGTAAATGTTTTTAACTATGATCAGTTTATTAGGTACGTAACCAAGTAAATATGCTATAGAAAAGACATCATAGAAATAAGTAATGGCCTATTTAAACGACCTTCAAGTAAAGTTAGTTTTGTCTCTTTCTTACTATATATCAAGTGACAAAGACAAAACATGTGAGTACTTGGAACGTTACTTGAAGGTCGTGAAATAGGCTCTTAGTGTATTTCACGAACGATTTTTCACAGCTGGATAAATAGGTAAGTAAGTTCAAACTTACTTACTTCATCTTGAAAATATCAATAATTTTGCTTGTTTTCTTATGTTTTCATTTGAGGTGACAGAAGGGTGACTGTGATAAATATACCTAACTAGCTGTGCCCCGCGGTTTCACCCGCATAGTTCCCGATCCCGTGGGAATTTCGGGATAAAACCATACGCTACCCCTGTACCAAATTTAAAGTCAATCGGTTCAGTAGTTTAGCCGTGAAAAGGTAACAGACAGACAGACAGAGTTACTTTCGCGTTTATAATAAGTATAGTAAGGATATTGGACAATCACTCAACACTGAATCCTCTAAGACTCAAAACATAGAAATAAAATAGATCAATCATAAATATATCCTTCAAATCGTGACTCTAGCTTTTAGTAAAACTCTCCCTGGGACTAGCATTGTATATATAACCAACCATAGGTACCTACGTGCCTGTAACCACGAAAGCTACTGCCAGCGTTTTCCGAAGCACGGAAGCTCCCTAATGCAGGCCACCCTGCTAGCTAATAACATGTTACATGCACTCATTACCCATGCCATGTCATGTCACACGACGGCTAAGTTCATCACTAATGTTACATGGATTTATGACAAATAACATAATATCATCAATAGATAGAGAGATTCAAGAGGAAAGTTTTAATAAAATACTAGCAGCGCCCCGCGGCTTCACCCGCGTAGTTCCCGTTCCCGTGGGAATTTTGGGATAAAAAGTATCCTATGTGTTATTCTGATGTATAAGCAAGATTATTGTAAAGTTTCATTAAAATCCATTCAGTAGTTTTTGCGTGAAAGAGTAACAAACATCCATACATCCATACTTACAAACTTTCGCCTTTATAATATTAGTAGGATATATTCCTACCTATTGCGAGTAAAACCGTTGGGCACAGCTTGTATATTAATATAGGAAGTTGCACTAAAAAGCGTAATTACTTACTAAAAATCTTAAGCAATTAGCAGTAACATAACTTATAGGGAGACAAAGTTGTCAAAATGTTGTTGACATTAAAATTGTAAAAGTTGACAAGTGTAAAATGTCGTTGACCCGCAAAGTGCGGTGACCTTCCACTGGTTTGTGTAGCAAAATGAGTGAAAGTAGGTGCATCCATCAGTGGGGAAAGCGACCCCACCCTTCGGTTCGGAAGGGCATTGATTGCCGGCAGCTTTGCGCCCGCGCTGCGTGACGTATTTATTGCCAAGTGACGTCACAGTGAATGGTTTTCGTTTCCAAGAAGGTGAAGTTTTCTTTTTCATAAGATTTTATCTTAATGATATTGGGGACCTCCCATTATGTTTTATAATGGAAACAATTTTGTTGTGAAGATTGATCATGTTTATTATTTGAGTGGAAAATTGGATAGACAATAAACATAAACATGAAAAACTAAAAAACGAGCATGGCCCGAATAGATTTTTATGCAGATACTAACTTAATAGTTTACATATTCAAAATAACAGAAACTTATAAAGAAAAGCGAATAAAGTAGAATGACAAAAGAAGTCCTCACATTAGTTCATTATTATGGTAAATAGTAATGGACACCCGAAATTACAATTTCGCGTGATAAAATTATTTTTTTAAATTTAATTTATAATTAATTTAACAGATTTAATTATGTAACTACATAATTATTTTTTATGACCGCACAATCGTACACAATTTAGAAAAGTTTTGATTTAAGCGCCATCTTTTGAATATTGCTTGAACTAACTTATACAATGTTGACAGATGACGCATACCAATGACGTTTACAATAAAGTATTGCCAAAGTAAAATAAAAATACTCAAATTAAGGAAGTTCTTGAATAAAATTTAATATCATGGATGAATGAAATTTAATAAATGACTGTATTCACCATTTTGAATTACTACGACTGATTTAAAGAAAACCCATAACAATAAAATATAGAACAACTTCACTGTTCACAACAACTTCTGTCACACATGAAGCAATAAAGATTTATGATTTATGACTTAAATATTTAGTTTTTTTTAAACACGGTAAAATACACATGCTATATGCATTTGCATTTTTTATTTAATTTTAATTAATAAACAAAATAATTTTTATCGATGTTTTCTGTTCTATCTATAAAATATTTTCCGTAGTTTTCAAAGTTCGTTCTAAATATCTGAAGGAATTTTAGTTTTATGTTACTGGCAATCCTATTAGCGGCTCGCCAACCTGCCATGATTTGGCGTTTGTCCTGTCATTAGGCAAATAATTCTCGAAAATTAAAAAAATGCTGTGTGAAAACTTAAATTGGGCCCAATTTTTATGTATTTCAATATTTATTAGTTGTATATCTGCAGAATGGAATACAAGAGACTACATAAGGAGAGAGCATTCTCTCACAAAACCTTACCAAGGTGAGTGACCTCTTGAACATTTATGATCTTGTAAATCTAGACCTTAATTTTGTCCTGACAATATACTGTATTATTTGATTGCAGGAAGTGGTATGACCGTGCCTTTCTGGGACTTCTTAGGTAGTACTCTACTTACAACGAATTATGTACGATTAACGCCGGATTTGCAGTCTAAATCGGGTGCCTTGTGGAACACTGTGGTTAGTAATCTTTGTTTAAGCTTATTTCAATACAATTTGCCATGGTATCGTTCATATTATCTTCAATTTACATATTGAAATTACCTACATAAGTTGTCATAAAAGTACTCGTTAAATATTTATTTGTTATGGAAAAATCCAGTGCAAAAGTGTTTATGCAAATTCGAATGACGACTTAACTTTATTATTTAATAAACACTACGAAATACCTTATGAGAAAAATAATATTTATAAAATAATAATATTATGATTGTCCGATGCCTTGCTTGGCATGCTTATACTAGGCCGATGAAAATTCTTTATAATCGGACAAAGTTTAGAGTTAGTATTATGCCATTATTCTTGTGAATATTTCACCAATTAGATAATGGCAATATCTTAAAAGAATTTGCAAAAAACTGGCTAATTGTTTGCATCCATTTCCCATTTTTTCGACTCTCCGGGTATTTCAGGATATAAAAGGAACAACTGTGCAATTTCTCTTAAGTTAGTTTGGCCATTCTCAAGTTAAAGTGTTGTAATAAACTTAACTTTGTTTTATGTATAAATGTATATGTAGAAACAATACTTTATGTGCCAAAGCGAACTTGAATATAACAACATTCATAGCTTATTATATCATCTACTAGACCATGAAATAACACACAGCTAACCCATCATGATAACATAAATAACTTTTTGATAAAAAAAAAATATAATACTAGAATTAATCACTACATAGTATAAAACAAAGTCGCTTCCGCTGTCTGTCCCTATTTATTCTTAGATCTTTAAAACTACCCAATTGAATTTGATGTGATTTTCTTTGTGATTCAAGGGGAAGGTTTTTAGTATAATTTCATCTCTGCATTCTTACTAGAGCAAGAACTACGCGGGTGAAACCGCGTGGCGCCGCTAGTGATAACATAACTCTTTGATAAACATTATTTTTAATATGAATACATATTTCCCTTTCCCTTGGTCACGGCATCACGCGTGAACTACTGGACCAATTGACTTGAAATTTTGTACAGGGGTCCAGTTTGGTAATTGGTTATGGTCCGGGGAAGGACACAGGCTAGGTTTCATCCTGAAATTCCAACGGGATCGGGAACTATGCGGGTAAAACCGCGAGGCGCAGCTAGTTATAAAATAAAAATTGATAAATAAAACCTAGTACCAATCATAAACCTGGAGTTAATTAAAAATATCAGTTCTATAAACTTTATGATATGGGTCTGATAAAAAAATAGTTAATACATAAAAGTCAATGCTTATTTACTAGTACTGCATTACATAGAGATAAGGCACATAAGTGGACAAGCAAAACAACTTTTGTTATGTATTATATTTAAATTAAACAAAGAAAATATGTATGTGTATATAAATATCATTATACCACTATCATCTTATTGTTGTTAATAAACAATGGCATTATTTGGTTCATTACCTTTATCTAAAGTATCAGAAACTATGCATGCACCCAGACTGAAATAAACATTGTGATTCACAAAGATTTATATTGCTTGGGAATCAAACCCGAATTCCTTTGTTTGGCAATATGGGGAATATAGTACTATCCTAACTAATATTATAAATGCGAAAGTAACTCTGTCTGTCTGTTAGCTTTTCACGGCTAAACTACTGAACCGATTCACTTAAAATTTGGTATAGGGGTAGCTTATGGTCCGTGAAAGGACATAGGCTACGTTTTATCCCGAAATTGGGGATAAAAATCGGGAACAACGCGGGTGAAACCGCGGGGCACAGCTATTTTTTATAACATAATCATTCACTACATCATCTCATTAGTAACTGACCCCTAACTAAGTTCTAAACTTGTATCTGGGGTATTGTAATCAGACATTGTACTAAGTGACATACATTGTTACATATGCTAATGTTTTATATATCGTGTAAAAAAACCTAGATAAAGTTACATTAGGCTAAAGGTCAATATGTATTGAAAGACATTATTTGTATCTATGAATCACATGTCATATAATCAGATTACTGTTCGGAATTGTGTTAAATTTCATTATGTATTAGTGTATTTTAAGTAGGTATATTATTTTATTTAAAACCTAGCTGTGCCTCGCGGTTTCACCCGCGTAGTACCCGTGTTATTCGATTTCTTCTCACCTTTTAAATCTTCCCTAGACCTTCACGAACATTTCAAGACCAAGATAAGATAAATCCGTTCAGCCTTTCCCGAGTTTTAGCGAGACTAACGAACAGCAATTGATTTTTATATATTGTATAGATGAATCATCCAGAGTTTCTTGCTGATTCTACTAATTATGTTATTTCTGTATCTGTGGTACTTATATACACAAAGTGTTAACAGACAGAAGGTACATTTCTAAAATAAATGCAGTCCTTTTCTATTTCAAATTGCACTATACACCCCTATTTTGAAAATATGGGACTTATTAAAATCAGAATATCTGTAGCAGTAACTGAATCCATATATCCAATAAAAATATCAAAAATGATAGTCGATTACTTATCTTTAAAAAATACCAAATAAATGTCGTATTACCAGACGGCACACTAGCTATCAAGTATTCTGTGACGGCTCGGGTCGATGACCGCGCTCAGCTGTGTATCGCAGCGTTCGGTGTAGAATAACAATAAAATTCGGCGGGATTTTGAAAATCTTTGACTTATCATAACTTTTTAAATAAAAGCAAAAGAAAAAAACTAACTTCACTATTATATTGTCACCCGTCGTTTACATTAGCTGTGAGATAAGGTATCGCAATTTCAAAATAAGGGTGTATTATCTAACTAGCAGCGGCCCACAACATTATAAATGCGAAAGTAACTCTGTCTGTCTGTCTGTTACCTTTTCACGGTTAAAACTGTATGTATTTTACTTATCTATATCTTTTGTATTGTATGTCTATGCAATAAATGGATTTTTATTTATTTATTAAACTACTGAACCGATTGACTTCAAATTTGGTACAGGGGTTGCTTATGGTCTGGGAACGGACAATGGCTATGTTTTATCCCGAAATTCCCACGGGATCTGGAACTACGCGGGTTAAACCGCGGGGCGCTGCTAGTATTATTTATTTACCACATAGCTAAACTACCAACAATAATCCATTTCTTTTTCTCACAGCCATGCACCACCCGCAACTGGGAGCTACAAGTCCAGTTCAAAGTTCACGGCCGCGGTAAGGACCTCTTCGGCGATGGTTTCGCGATCTGGTACGTCCGTGACCGCATGCAGCCCGGGCCAGTGTTCGGCAGCAAGGACTACTTCTCGGGATTGGCTATAATACTGGATACTTACAGTAACCATAATGGTGCTCATAATGTGAGTTTGTTTTATTGCCAAAGTTAATATAAGAAATGAAATTAAAAAGATTAGAAACAAAAATGTAATCATTTGACTTATGCTACGACATCAGTGACTGACGTTATGACTTTAGTGACTGATGCTACGACTTCAGTGACTGATGCTACGATTTCTGTGGCCTATGCTACGATTATAGTGACTGAACCAAATTTTAATGGCTGGTGGCTATCATCTATTTAGTATTAAAGATTTTCAACAACTGAGATATTGCTTCAGTAGCTCAATTAATTCAGATCAGCGTCACGATTCGCCACGGTCTTGGGTTCAAATCCATGTTCAAGCAAAAATATTGAAAGCATTTTTCATTTTTATTCACAGCACCAACACCCGTACATATCAGCGATGATAAACAACGGCACCCTCCATTATGACCACGACCGGGACGGAACCCACACCCAGCTGTCCGGCTGCGAGGCCAAGTTCAGGAACTTCAACCATGACACACACCTCTCTATCGCGTACAAGGATGATACACTTGTTGGTATGTGTAGAAGATACTATACCTTTTGTCTATATCAACGGTCAACAACCTTTGTGACGTGGGAAATTTTAGTCTTATATTTATTTTTCTATATATTATTTGTTAGCCATAGAAAAAGAACCTTTGTCACACTTTTTAATTTTTAACTGAATCCAAATAAGGGTGTTATCAATTTGACGTCACGCCGCATGCGGGAAGACCGCTGATCTATACTAATATTATTTGTTTGATTAAATAAACATGATCGATCGATTCGCATACCAAATGTGCCCACCGGGTACTATTTCAACGCGTTTTTAATTTTTATCCTCAATTCCTCTTGCAAAACATAAAAATATACGCATTTAATAAAATATATATTCTTAATTTTCGCCTCAATCGAGTCTTGAACCTGAGATCATTCTGAACTAGCTTAATTGGTTAGAGCAGTGCTACGGTTCAGCATGGTTCCGGGTTCCAAGTCCCGGCTGATGCGAAAATTTTGAATGCATTTTTCAAAATACCTAAAAAGTATGAAATACTGTATAATTCATTTTTTTTCAACCTATAGTGTCCCACTGCTGGGCAAAGGTCTCCCCCAAACATTTCCAACCATCCCTATCCTTCGCAGTGCCCCACGAGCTACTGTCGAAGGTGGTAAGATCGTCCCGCCAACGCTTTCTCGGCCGACCCCGACGACGACCTCCTTACGCAATAATTCAATTCTCATAAAAATACTTTTTATTCCAGTATCAGTAGACTTAGAAGGTAAGAACGCGTGGACGGAATGCCTCCGCGTACCAAACGTGCTACTGCCAACGGGGTACTACTTCGGCGCGTCGGCGACCACCGGCGACCTGAGCGACAACCACGATATCATCTCTATAAAGATGTACGAGTTTGATTTGTTGGATAATGTGAGTGTTTATTTACTACCTTTATTTATTTGTTAATCACCTATACACTTTAACAACGGTATATAATCTTCTTCTTCTTCTTTGCGTGTTGACTCATATTTTTGAGGACCAGAACTCGGCCACCGATATGGCACTATCAGTGGCCTTGTAAAGGTCCTCGCGCGTGCAGGTGTAGGGACACGCACGGCAAAAAACCGATTCACAATTGATGTTCTTGTATTGGGTATCTTGTTTATTGTAAAAGTTTCTAGGCTATTAATATAAATGCGGGTGAAACCGTTAACCAAATCATAATAAAACTATCTTCAACCAAAAATCTAATTGCTGTAACTCTTATCTCCACAGCAAAACAGAGACGAAGACCGTTCCCAGATAGTGCCCTCAGCGGCGTCCTTCGAAGCGCCGCGAGATCGAATCGAGGACGAAAAACCAGCCATGTCTGGCGTTAAAACTTTCTTATACATGATGTGTGTTGCCATTGTCATCATCATATTAGTCATTCTAGGCATCATGTGGTACCAGAAACGACAAGAACAATCTAGAAAGAGATTGTACTAAATTTTTATTCAAGTTTTGAATTGAGAATCTAAAATATTATGCCACAATCTTTTCTGTGCCGGCGGCCAAAATTGCTACTATTGTCATTTAGACTCTAATGTCATTTGGATACATTTTCTATAAACTGACAACCAAAAGAATTGACCGCAACGGTGTCACCGGCACAGAAAAGATTGTGGCACTATAACTTCCATTTCTGTCAACGCATTTTGATGCTGTCATATAATCAGTTTTGTCTCGTCTAATTGTTTTTTTTTATGTGTAAACAGCTAAATTAACGGGTTTAGCGGATATTAAGTCTCATATTATAATAACATTATAATCTTTACCATGTCTTATTTCTCATTTAATAAGTTCCTAGCTCATTTTCTCTCAATTTATCATTTCAAGGGCACTTTTCGCTGAATTTTACAAAATTATTTGCTGGTTGCAAAATTTTTGGCTATGGTATCACTATATTTGGGAGTAAATAAAAAAAGTAAAATTCTAAATTCAAAGGTGCGCGGGAGTTTTGACATTCCTATCTTTTCTTTTTTTTTACATTGACAAATTCAATATGGCGGCGGGTTGAGTATTATTATATTGTCTATGCATCACATTTATTTATATAATAGGGGATGTCTCTGGTTTCCTACATATTTTATATTTCACTGTTCTGAGCTAATTAAAGTCTGATATATAATTAATAAATAATAAGTCAGCTGTTTAATTAAATATTGTTACCTGTCCGTTGGCGAATGATTTTTATTAATAAATTCGCGTTTTTTCTATTTAGTATTCTACGTTTTATTGTAATATGTTAAATCAATGCATATCTCATAGTAATATATTATTTTTATAGGATATAGTACTATTTACTAATCGAACGATATTACTTAGTATATTTATTAAAATTGTTACGAAAAAATATTAATGAAAGTTTTGATTAAATAAAAAAACGTGTAATAAGCAATAATTAATTAGATTTAAAAATACTTTTTTCATGATTACCTCTTAATTATTTCATTCTAAATTAAATCATTATGCATAGATCTAATGTATCTGGTCATTAAAACAATAATTATATGTTATTTATTTAGTTTATTTAGCTAAGAAACTACGCGGTAAATGCTGTATTTAAAATCCATTCTTATGTAAAAGCAGTAAGATTGAAATTCACATGTATGAAGTTCGAAAGACAATTTTATTTGCATTATCATTGAAATTTGTAACTTATTGCCATCACATAAGTATGAAGTTACTTTGGATAGACTATAATTACATATTTTATGTAAAAATACATCAAATAATTTTTATTTTCGTCCCTTTCACTCTCTATAGATTGTGAAAGAGAAAGATAGATGTTGGCTTATGTAAATGTTCGTTTTGTTTCAAATAATAACACCAATGGAATTTTTGACCTTAGCTATGACCAATAAAAAGTTCTAAAATATACACTTCCTAAAAATATTTAGTTATTTATTACCAAAACTTACTTTTTCTACAAAAAAAATGTTAACAATATTAAATATCCATAAAAATCGAATAAATTTATTTGTTGTGTGTATTTTACTTTATAGATTGCAAATTCTCTTGGTGTGGGTAAAATATGACAACTTTGAGAAGGTATTTTTTTTGTTTATCAGCTTCGGAACCAAGTTTAAAAGGCTTTATTTGCTGTTGTCAAGAGTTGCTGTTGCTGTTATTTAACTAAGTATATTTATATTTCACAACACAAAACATTATTTACTTACACCTAAATGATTTTTAAAACAATTACAAATAAAATTAAAATATTCGCTTTACACAATTTGTACTAAAAATCGTTTAGGTGAACTTTAATTTGTATACCTAATGAGTGCTGTATTGTAGATATGTAATGTGTGTTTTTAATAAAATGAATTTATTAAAATTGTGTTTTATTTATTCTACTAGTCCTCCATCTTGGGTGTTCGGCCATGTTGGAATTAGAACTGGCGTCCGTGACAGTCACAGTTACGCATGCATTGCTATCCGAACTACACGCAAGATTGCAAGTGCAACCGATGAAAACTTGATGAAAAGCTTTTAAAAATCGTCGAATGAACTATCGCAAGAGAAAATTTGAACTTGTCGATACGATGCAATAGCGAGATTTTTGTCCTTAAACTATACTACCGAGGCGAGGCAAGGTGTCGTTTTATTCCTTTGATTATTTAACCAAATTTTATTTTTTGTTTAATTAATTTCCCTGAGCTTTATTCCCAGTCGATAGTATCCAATATTCAATCTGAATATATATTTTTTATATTTACATTGTAGGTATTTTAGTTTGTTTTATCTGTGGTTTGCTTGCACTGCATCTGTGCATCAAGCAAGCTGTCGGTCAATGAAACTGTATGTCAATGTCAAGAGATTGAGGTTTGCTTGCCTTGCTTTTGATTTGCTTTGCTTGTTTGGTCTTCGTCTTCGATCGATCGCCGTTTTGCCGGCCGATCGCTAGACAAAAATAATTATAATAACAATACATATTTTGAAGATTTTATGCTAAAATGGACATAAAATCATTTCTTCATTCTTGGTGTGCGAAGAAGGGCGTGAACCCGCAATTCGATTTGCGTGCTACAGGTTAGTACATGTTTTTATTTCCGATTTCGTGTTGGTATCTATTATATCCCTATTTATTATTAAAAATGAACATAAATAATAGTAAATTTTGACTCTATTTTAACTGTAATTTGTACTCGGAGTTAACCATTACCATTTGTTATGCCTGAAAAGGGCTACTAAGTCCCTGTATAATTATTGTCATAACAACTGAAAGTATAGGTTATACCACTAAATTAATAAACATCTATTGTAGGTCCCAGGCATCGTCAAAGATTTTTGTGCGAGGTTCGTGTCGAGGGCATATCGTATGCCGGAGCGGGGAACTCTACAACGAAAAAGGAAGCCCAATTCAACGCGTCTCGTGACTTTGTTAATTTTCTCGTGAGAAATGGCGATATCAGCAGTTCTGAAGTTCCTGACGACAGTGGTGTTAGATTAAAAGCAGAAGATGAAGCGCCACAGGCGGGAGAAGCACAGAATCATGGAGTTGAAGAACAGAATCAAGGAGGTGGAAACTTCCAGAAACCTGTGTTTCAAGTAAGTTCTTAATAAAATAGATGTCTATATTGGTACTCAGAGTAACAAAGTGTTTTTCTAAAATGGACTCAAACAGAGCTTGGTTTCCAAGTGTTTCATCATCATCAGCTAATATATTATGTTCTCACCAAAGAAGCTCAGAAATAAAATATATTTTCTTTCCCTACACCTTTCCAGAGTGGCATGGCCCCAGATAAAATGGGCCCCGCGTACCAAGCCTACGGCGGTGGCCAAGAGAACTTCACATACATTGACCGCATGCAACAGCAGAAGAATGTGGAAGAAGCAGAAGACCTGGATGTGAACTCCAGTCTGCACGGTAACTGGACAATGGAGAATGCCAAGTCGAAACTACATCAGTTCCTGCAGATTAACAAAATTAATGCGGATTATGTGTATAAGGCTGTTGGGCCGGACCATACTCGGTTTGTATTCATGTTATTTGTATTAGAGGCAATTTTGGTTGTTTTAAATTAGTTACGAGTACTTTGAAAAATATCTTTATTGCTGTTCCTGTATTTATAATAAAGAATTTGTCACCAGAGTATGAAATAAATCACAAAATCTAAATACATATAAGTATTCTATATTTCATGATAATTAATGGAAATACAGTGACAAACATAACTAATTTAAAATAATTGAAATGTTACATAGTGCGTTGGCTTGTATCACATATTTCATTATCACTGGATTTTGCTTGCCAAAACAAATTCTAAAGCAGCTTGTTAACTGAAAGCTAATCTACTAACTACCTAGCAAAAGATATTGCTTCATACTTACTACAAAATATGAATCATTTTTACTGCATATAATTTTAGTAATTTTTCTCATCTATCTATAGATAGTAATTTATTTTTCAACACACTTGCTCATAAAGGGGCTCTTATTTGTGCAAAAACAGTTGAATAAAAACACGTTTTATTCACTAGTGAGTTATAGACTGTTTTTTTTAAATTGCTTTGTTTTAAAAAATGTGTATGTCTATGGTCGATTCCATTCATTCATTCATTCGTTTTTTTTTAATAAAGTATATTCGTTTATTCTATGGCAGATCACCATTGTTGTGTTGGATGCGCGCGAATAGAAAAACTGTTTATTTATGAGCGAAAAATTATATTTTATTATGAATTTCTTCGCAAATGTGTTGAAAAACGTTGTATGGTACACGCGTGTATTGATGATTACTATCCTCGGCTACCTGCAGACCCTCGCCTGACGGCTCGGGCCCTAATAGCACCTCGGAAGTAATCACCAACCTACCTCGCTTGTACCATAAAAAACTATTATTTATTTATTTAATTTTCCAAAACACTCCTTATCACTCCTTAATCCAAACAATAGCCGATCCGCGAAATCCTCATAGGGTTTGCTACTAATAAATAATACTATGCTTTAGTCAGTTTCAATCATCTGGCAGTACTTTGGAAACAATATTAATTATTTAACTAAAAACTGTTAAACTGTTTCTTTTTTCTTTAACTACATATTCCATAACTTTCTTTTGATACTCTGCAAGTCTGCATTGACCATTATTAAAAACTGCTAAATACACTTAATAATAATAATAATAAGCCCGCAGGGCACCTTTGAGGCGGGGTGTCGGGGAGTAGCGACCCCGCGGACCTGACGCGCTCCCGGGGGAGGTCACCATTCCTCACCTCCGCTCGCCTTCACTGGCCGGCGGAGTGAACGCTGACGAGGAACAGGTCCCCCACCTCCGTGCTTGCCTTCATTGGCCGGCCGGAGTGGAGCCCGCGAGAGCACTTTGGTGCTCGGAGAGTGAGGGGCGTTGCGTAAGTGGTGAGTTGGCTTAGCATGAAGCTGGACCCTCGGGCTCAGTGGATCGCGGTTTAAAACCCAGGGCGTCTGCTCCACTCTCAAAGCCGCTCGTTTCATGTTGCCCCCTTGTTGCGATTCGAGCGACTTGTTTGGGGGGCCCAGTTATAGAGCTGGCAAGTCTCCATCCGCCACTTCGTACATGTTTATAGCATTGTATCGGCGGGTGCCATAGTCCCCATAGTTCCCCAATATCCAGTCCATTAAACATCCCATTCCCATAACCCAGTCGTAGTTTTCCATATATTTGCAATAGTCCCAGCAGAACCGGGGACTGTCCTTGGATACATTTTATAGTGTTATACAGGGATAGTCGCCGGATTGTGCATCCTTTACACAAGATTAAATATGTCAAAGGGCTTCCGTGTGTTGGCTTTGGCCCCATACTAGCCTTCCAAAAGACCGGGACTCCTTAATAGTCCCGTGAATGGAAAAGACATGACAATAATAATAATAATAATAATTTATTTTCATAAACAAAGTAAGTACATTACAAAAACTAGTTGCCGAGGACTCCTTTTAAGCTTGAAAAAGCCTGTGCCAGGAGTTCCCGCTCTTCCATAACAATTACGTTTACATAAGTACTTATATCTAATTACATTACATTTTCATTTAATAGGTACATGAAGTTTTTAATTAATAATATATAGGTATTTCAAATAATTAATAAATAAATAATTAATTTACAGACATGTTTGTGTGTGTGTTTGGCTGTATTTGTGTGTGTGTGCGTGCGTGAGAGAGTAGTAAAGATGTTGTTTTATGTTATCGTTATAAATAACCTCTCGGTCTCTTCATAGGTAAGTTTTAATAACCAGTCGATAAGAATGTTTTTGCACTCATATAATTTCCTACTGTATATATTTAGCTTTTTGTTAATAGTGTTGTACAAGCTGGCCGATTGTCTCATATACTGTATCCTAGCAAATTTAGTTTTAGTTTTAATTATTTTTATAACTGGTTTTATTCTTCTAGAGTGTTCTATGTTTTGAATATACGGTAAAGTGCTATGTGTTTTTAGTATACTTTGTAATATATATAATTTCCTAACTGTTAATATGTTACTTTCCTGATAGAGAGCTTCGGTTGAATAATCCCTTTTTTTAAAATACATTACTTTAATTAAAGCACGCTGAGCTCTCTCTACAGTGATGAGTTTAGTTTTACACGTACCTCCCCATACTGGAATACAGTACATTAAGACAGACTGCACCAATGAAACGTAAATATTTTTTAAAAGATCTTTTTGTCGTTTTTCAGTTTTATAGATATCTCTAGGAACAATATGTCTCAATGTACTAAATATACAAATAAGTTTCCTTACGCGGCTAGTTACTTGTTCTAAGTGTGGATACCAAGACAATCTCTCATCAATTATAACTCCTAAATATTTGATTTGTTGTACTTTCTCGATAACAGGACAGTCACAGTTGCTATGATCAGCACAGTTATGTATTTTTATATTAAGGTCTTCCGTTGGTTGTGTCCGGTTACCAATACTGAAACATATATAATTTGTTTTGGAGGTGTTCAATGTAAGCTGATTGTCATTGAGCCACTGCGCTATGCGTGTCATTCCCCTTTCAGCGATCATTTTTACGTCCTTCCAATTGTCTCCATAGAAGACAATGGCAGTATCATCTGCGTATGAAAACATCCGAGCATTTGGTACTTTTATATTGCACAGGTTGTTTATATATATCAGGAATAGGGTGGGTCCCAATACGCTTCCTTGGGGAACGCCGTAGGACACCTCTTCTTCCTGACTTATGCAATTTTCCAGCTTAACTCTTTGCTTCCGGTCACTGAGATAATCTGTGAAGATGTCAAGGGTTGCGCCTCTTATTCCAATGTTCTCCATTTTACGAATCAGGTTAGGGATAGAAACGGTGTCAAAAGCTTTACGAATATCCAGAAAGACTGCCAGGCTTTTTTTGCTTTTATCCAGCTGATCTGTTATTGTAGAGCTGAGCGATATTACTGCATCTTCCGTGGATATTCCCTTTCTAAATCCGTATTGTGTCTGTGATAATATACTGAACTCGTCTAAGTAATTTATAAGTCGTACATTTAACAATTTTTCGATAATTTTAGAGATAGCCGGTAGAACAGAGATTGGCCTGTAATTGTTAACTTCGTTTCTATCCCCTCCCTTGTATACTGGCGTAATTATGGATTGTTTAAGCAAAATTGGGAAAACTCCTTTTTTAAAACATAAATTGGCAAGGTAAGTTAATACCGGAACAATGAAGTGTCTAATGTGTTTTAAAAATTTTGTGGAGATATTATCTATGCCGGGTGCGCTATCTGTTTTCATACTCATTAAGACATTATCAATTTCAACTGCATCTGTATCAAGGAGTACAAAGGAGTTCAGTTGGGTGTTAGGTTGTGAAATGGGTATATTAGTGTTATTATTTGAATGAATTTGTTCAGCGAGCTGTTTACCTATATCAGTGAAGTATTTATTAATGAAATTGGTCGATTCTAAGGGGGTTGATTTTAAGTGCAGTAATTCAGGGTTTGTGGATTTTTGTTTATTAAGGTATGTGATATTTTTTATGTTTTTCCATAATACTTTATTGTTATGAACTGATTTCGAAAGAAGATCTCTTTCATAAGTCCGTTTTAATTTTTTAATCAATTTGTTACAGAAATTTCGGTAACGTGTATATGATATTTTTAGAATTATATTGTAGGGATCAGATTTAAGCTTTCTTTGTAGATGGTTTCTATTTTTGATACATCTCAAGATACCAGGCGTAATCCATGGTTTAATTATTCGTTTGCTTTTTGGTATATTTTTAATAGTAGTGCTAAAATTTAAAGATTCTGAGAGTTTATATATTAATAAGTTAGTTAAGTGGTTAGGGTCATTGCAGAAAAGTAATTGAGGTAAATTTTGTTCTTGTAAAAATGTTAGTGCTTTGTCAAAGTCTATGTATGTTTTAGTTTTATTACTAGTATATTGTTTGTATTTTATTTTAGATAATGATAAGAAAGTAGTATAATGATCTGTGATAGAAGTATGAAGAACTGCAGCTGTAGCTGTAACTCTTTTTTTATTTATTTTAATCATAAAGTGATCTAAACAACTGCTTTCTCTAGTGGGTAGAGTATAGCTAGGAAGTATACTGTACGCGGAAAGCATGTTAAGATAATTGACTCTGTTATTATACTCGTTTGAATTTTCGCGCGCTTTAGGATTAATGTTAATATTGATATCTCCGGATATTATTATACTATTTTGTGAAGTTATCGTATTCAAGTGTAAGTTAAGAGATTCTATAAAACTATCGGCTTTTACATTTGACGGGGATCTGTATATTCCCAAAATCGTATTATTCAGTAATTCAATTTGGAGACAAGACGCATGATTTAATTTTATTTCCTTTACTTTGTGTTTTATTTTACTTTTTACATATACTACCACTCCATCATTCTGATTTAGCTGACGTTTAGTGTAATAGGATGTGTAGTTACATAATTGTGGTATTATTTTTTCTGTTGAAAGTCTACATTCCGTTAATATAATAATATCAGTTTCAACTTTCAAGTTTGGCAAGGTTAAGAGAAAATTATTAAAGTTAGAGTAGATACTTCTTATATTTTGTGAGATGACAGTTAAGTCAGTTCTCCCAATAGTTACGTGTTTGTATAAATCGGATGGATCACATTCAAATGAGCGGGCTGTTTCTATATTATCTATCTCATTCACAGTTTGTAAATTATTATCCATATTTTATTAAATTATAATATTTAGAAGTGTATTTAATTTTTGTGTTATGTGTATGGTTTATTAAGTAGAGTTTGTTACCTAAACTCGTATGTAAAATATAGATATTCATAGAAGTATGTAGGTGCATGTGTATATTGAGACATAAGTATGTATTTTTTAGGTGTAGAGTGTATAATATAGATGATGATAGGTTTGTGTGTTTTTGTGTATATGTATTTATTTTGAAGAAGAAAACTTTAACAACATTTTTAATAAATATTACATAGCAAGTAGAAAAGAAAATACTTTTGTAAATCGGTACTATCGCTATTAATAATACTGTGTACATTTTAATTTTATTATTATTTATTTGAACTTTTTGTGTGTGATTTTGTGTCTGAAAATTGTATGTATAATATGAGTATTCAAGTATGTATTTAAAGGCATGTGTATATTGCCTTCTAAGTGTGTAGTATTTATGTGTTAATTTTATAATATAAATTATGAGCGATATGTCTGTTTTTGTGTAAAAAAGTATTTTTAAGATATTGAGAGATTCAGCATTTTTTTTGTGAAATATAACAATAAAATTTATAAATATCAGATTATTTAAGTATATCATTATCAATAATACAAAACAGGTTTCATACTTTAAAGAAAGAAAAGAGGTGTCGGTTAGTCATTTAGCTTGCAATAATTCTTGTACCTGCTCTTCGGATCTTATTGTGATAATCGGTGAGGTTTCGTCTTTGCGCACATAAATTTTGCCGTACGCTGTCCAGCAGTACTTGTATGATTTTGATTTTGTTAGGTCACGCGCGAGGAAATGAAGACGAGCTCCCTTTGACGTTAGGTGCTCCGACAGATAAATAGGTATGTCCTCTTGCGTTTTAAAGCCTAGGTGTTTACAGCAGAGCTTAGATTTATGTTTGATATTAAATGCCTTACCCCTCTTCAGTATGTCATTCTTGAGGAATGTTGAGCCTGTCTCCACTACAATGGGTGTGTTAGATATGTCTTTGTTTCTTCCACGAACTCTATATATGTCTTTAATGTCTGTTTTGTTTATTTTACAATCTATGTTCTCGGACAAACACAGCACCATCTCTAACAGGTCTTCCTTGGTTTCATTATTCTTTCTTGGAACATTTCTTATTTCAAGGTTGGATTTTCTACTTCCGATTTGTAAGTCCTCTATTTTATTTTCTAAGATAGTTATATATTTCTTATCTTCTCTTTTCTTCTGTTCTAACTGGTCAATCGTCTTCTTTAATTCTTCATTTTGAGCTGCCAGCGCATTTAAAGAACTCTCTATTTGAGTGTTAGAATTCTTTATATCTTTTAAAGCAGCTGTCAGCTGTTGAAGCTCCTTCTCTTGTGAAGTCTGGAATTGTGTGATCATATTCTTTATATCACTTATTCTTTATATTAATCAGAATTGTTTCACCATCATGATTCCTAATTAACATAGTAATAGAAACCATATTTATACATACTCACAAAAATATTCCATATAATAAACAAAATTAATAGAAATTTAGAAATGGTAATCAAATTTTTAAGGAACTAGACACATTTATTCAGCTCCATTCAGCGTTTGTCCATACAAAACAACGATTTCGTATGGAGACGCGTACGCATCCGTTCAGCTGTTTCGTTTCCATACAAAATCGTAGTTTTGTATGGACAAACGCTGAATGGAGCTGAATATATGTGTCTAGTTCCTAAGCCTGCCTTTTAAGCCTTGTATCATTTTTACATTACTATTTAAATTAGTCAAGCCATTGGTTATTCATACAGTTTGAAAAATCATTGGCAACATTAAATAGCTTAAATTAAGGAACAGTGGCCAATTTACAAAAACACAAAAAAATATTATTAAGAGCTATTTCTCACTACCGTAATTTCGTAAGTAGTACAGTCAGTGTCAGATACAAGGTTTGCCAAAGGGAGAGGTACCATTTATGTATGTGACGCTAACTGTACGCAAGTGAGTAATAGCTCAAAAAGGTTAAAACACAATATTTAATGAATTTACTGTAGTAATAAAAAATTGAGTAAAAAGTTTTAAGGGCTGAACCAGACCTGTCAGTGAGAAATGAAATTAAACCATGTCTTTAACCCTTATGAAAAGGGTTTCAAGATTTAAAATTATGTGAAGGCCAATTGACGATAGAAGATTAAGCTCATAGTGAAAAAGGGATGACTAGATAAAAAGTAACAAATATAGTGTTCAAAAGAACCACTGTAATTGTTACTAGCAGCGCCCCGCGGTTTCACCCGCGTAGTTCCCGTTCCCGTGTGAATACATGGATAAAATATATAGCCTATGTCACGCACTGATAAATTAGCTTTCCATGAGTGAAAGAATTTTTGAAATCGGTCCAGTAGATCCCGAGATTACCCCTTACAATTTAACAAATATACAAACTTCACTTTATAATATTAGTGTAGATTATAAAATAATCTGATCAGTTATCTCTGGGGGTGAACAAATCCAGTGAGTTTGTGGAGAGATTTGCTTTACTCTGCTAGGTAAATCCATGTTTACAGAAGATGACAGAGAGGGATTGAGATATGGTCTCTCTATGGTCTAATGCGGTTCTGAAAAGACAGGTCAGGCTCAGCTCTTGATTTTTTGACTGTAGCTATTAATATGTAGTGTAATTTATGGTGCTAATTGTTTAAGAAGTCTTCTAAGTATAAAGTAGAAAATTATAAATAAATGTGTCTAACCATATAGCTACAATAATAAAACAGTATTTTCTTAGAGCCTATTGCTGATCACACAATATGCTTTAAGAAAAAAATCTTTATGTAGGTAACTGTTTACTAAATTAATATTTATAAAAGTCACTTTTGCATTGGTGAGCAAAATTGTCTTTTTAATCTGTTTCTTTGTGGCAGAATAAATCCAAGACAAAAATTTAAAAAAAAAGATCATTGATCACAAAAACAAGTGACTAGTGATCATGGTATATTCAAAATGTATATTCCATGGTGTACTTGGCTATGGCTCTAGACAGACGCACTGCAATCCAACAGCAAATTGCAAATCAGGTGCAGTTTAAATGCAGTTGACACGACTGCAATAGACTGTCAACTGCAAATTGCAAATCAGGTGCAGTTTGAATGCAGTTGACACTACTGCAATAGACTGTCAATTGCATTCCAACTGCAAATTGCAATTCAGGTGCAGTCTAAATGCAATTGACTTGACTGCAATAGACTGTTAACTGCATTCAAACTGCATTTGCGGTTGGATTGCAGTCTGTCTAGCTAGAGCCTATGACAAAGGTTTTACTAATTATTATTTTATTCTATTTCACTCACATGGCATGTTATCAGTTGTCGATGTGCTTATACATAATAAAATAAGATTTTATAAAATATAAAAAAGAGAACTTTTACTTATGTCTTGGATTATTTCTGAACACAGGTGTATGAAACATGTACTTGGCCACTGTTCCGGAATTTACACTTTATCTTCATACATTTATATGGTAAGTATACAATTTTGTTATATTTATTCAATTTCAATGATTCGTATTAAAAATGTAAGGCATATGCCTGTAAGATCTCACAATGTTATAATATAATATGCATGTTGATAAGGGGGCGTCCATTAATTACGTGAGACGTTTTTGACAATTTTTCGGCCCCTTCTCCCCCTTGGTGAGATACCGTAAGATTTTCCTTATTTCCCTTCCCCTCCCCTAATCTCACGCGAGATTCTTGAAAACTTCTATTTGAACAATAAACGTGTTGGATTATTGAGAAAAAAAACTTGTTCTATTAGATACTGTTATTGAAGACTAGCAAAGACAAGAATTTGCGAATACTAACGTAATTTAAAATTACAATCATCATCATCATCAGCTCATTACATTGTCCCAACCGAGGGGCACGAGCCTACCCTGAATTAGGGTGATTAGGCCTTAGTCAACCACGCTGGCCAAGTGCGGGTTGGTCGACTTCACACATAACCTTAGAATTTCTTCCCAGGAATGTGCAGGTTTCCTCACGATGTTTTCCTTCACCGTAAGAGCGTCGAAATTAACGTACTTATGAATTCGTAAATTGAAAACACATTGGTACGTGGCGGGACTGGTGGGGTTCGAACCAGGCACCTTCCGATTGGAAGTCAACAGCCTTAACCCCTGAGCCACCGACGCTCTACAATCAATCAAAATTAAATAATTAATATCAAACAAAAAAAAAAATTATGTTATAAAAAAAAATCTCGTGATATTTGCGAAGAAGAGAACACCTCACGTAATAAATGGACGCCCCCTAACTGGTTATAGACAAGCCATGTTTTGAAAATAGTAAGACATGCATAGCGCACCCTAAGACCCCCGGTATGTATAAAAAAAGAGATATCAAATACTGAACTTATTTTCTATTACATCTTCATTTTGTCTAACCAATTCTGTTCTACCATCTTATTTTTATACATAACATATTTGGCGATAAATATTATAATTAATTGAAAATTTCCAAACCAATGTTTCAAAACGTCCCAATAACATCACAGGAGTTTCTGCTGCGAAATGTCAATATTCGTCCGTCAATTGGGACGCAACGTGACCGGCCGTGAGACCGCATCGAACAAGCAAACGGCGAGCAAATCTTGTGCCTTGTCTTTGGTACGACAGCTGTACCATCTCGGTGTGATTGAGGCCTACAGCGGCACTTTAAAGAAAGATCGGTTAGTATGATAATGTAACATTTTATTAGGTTACGTAAGGGTCTGACTGCACTACGCTGCACTGCACTGCAGCGGAGCGACGCGACACCCAGCGACGAATATTATTTCTAAGAAATTGTATGAGGTATACCGCACTACGGTGCAGCGTAACTGCGCGGCGCTTCTTAGAAAGAATACCTCGCCGCTGCGTGCCGCGTCGCGCCGTTGCAGCAGTGCGGTCAGACCCTAAAAACTAAAAATAAAATGTTATTATCCTAGTTTTACTTGGGTCTGAGTATTTTCCAAAATCTTTAAATTGTAAAAAAATCGCATCTCGCGGTATGTTCGCTTAAATTTTAATGCGGTTTTCATTGAGAGTCATTCAATAGAAAGGTATTCATTACTGGTATACAATTTAACACGGTTGAAACTGCGAGGGACACCTAATTTTATATATCTAATTTCAGATCATCTGAAGGTATAATGAAACCGTACCCAGTTGCAATCAGCCCTGAATTGGAACGCAAGTTAGACGATACATTAGCAGGTAATTTCAATTTGAGTACCTACATTAGATATTGTTTACCACTGTAATTTTATGTTTTTAATACTCAATCTTATCTCAATCAGTTTTTTTGATGACCTCGATGGCAGAGTAGTCACCATGCCGAACTGACATCCGTAAGGTAGCAGGGTTGATTCCCGTGCGGGGTGAATATTTGTGTGAACCACAAATCTTTGTCTCGGACTGGGTGTGTGTGTGGTACCCTTGACTAGATACAAGTTTCGGTAGTGAATGATTATGTTATGTTAATGTTTCTAAAGTGTAAATTTATTTTTTGCGAACCAAAACCCTATGAGACGTATAGAACACGACATTATTTTAAATCCTTCGGACACTTCAAGATGGCGGACCACTTATTTTCTCCCACCAAAATTATCACCATAAAATGTATTGTTTCTTACTTTCCCCGTAGCCCTAAACATTACCCCAGTGGACGTGTCGACGGCGGAGGTGTCGGACGCGGGCGGCGAGTCCCCGTGCGTGACACTGCTGCAGTCGGACCGCAGTAAGGCGATGCGCGAGGCGCGGCCCGTCGCCGCCGGGGTCGTGTCCTGGTCCCCGCCGCAGGCCAACTGGAACGCTTGGACTGCTTGTAATATTGGTAAGTACAACATTAGTATATATATAGTAGCGGCGCCGCGGTTTCACCCGCGTAGTTCCTGTTCCCGTAGGAATATGGGGATAAAATTAAAAACCTTCAATCACTGTATCTATTATTAGTTATCTGTATCTTCAGAATCACTGTATCTATTAAAACAAACCGCATCAAAATCCGTTGCGTAGTTTTAAAAATCTAGCAAGCATTCATAGGGACAGAAAGCGACTTTGTTTTATAGTATGTAATGATTTTTACGAAAGAAAAGACATAGGTCTTCTCGCCATTGAGTAAAACCGACGGGATATATTAGACTCCGCGTCGCCAAAGATAGATAGATATTATTTATTGCTCATACACACACAAGGACATATTACAGGATGATAGAAGTGAGACGATACCGATTATATTCTTTGGCCGGAACCGGATAATTGATATAACCTATTCCTACCGCATTTCCTTTTATGAAATGGACTTTAGAAATGGATTTTAGGATATTTCGATATTCTAGTGCTAAAAAATAAAATACCCATTAACTAACTACTTGCACTTACATACATCACATAAACAAAACCGCAACAACCCGCTTATAAACCCGTTAATATTTAAATATTACGTCACACAGACGAAGGACCGTTAGCGACGACCAGTCTCGAACAGATCAGCGCAGACTTGGAGAGCCATCATAGGGATGTTTGTCAAAATAGTACACTCTATCAGGTTAGTCCACCACACTCTATATTTCTATATGTATAAAACTTATAACTGTGATTGTTTTATATATTGAAGTCGCATTTTTTATCATTGATTTAAGAGTGTGATATTTTCGTCACTATAAAGTCATATTAAACTGAAGTTTATTTTTTGAACGCGCCAAAATCAGGACTGCTATTTCGGCTTTCAAAAATAATTTGGGTTTGTGTAAGTCATTTATCGAGGAGGGTTATAATAAGCTAGATAAAGTTACGCTGCGATCAATAGTACCGTAACCGTAATAATTAACGAGATTAAAATAATGTATCTTTTCAATAACAGGAAAGTCTACGTGAAAGAGAACAATTACCAGTGTACTCTATGAAGTCAGAGATAATGAATGCGATCAACGACAACCCGGTTATTATTATCAGAGGAAACACCGGATGCGGGAAAACTACTCAGGTAATGTATTTTACTTGTAAATGGATTTCTCACAATTATTTCTATCAAATATCAATCACAATTTTTCGTAGTTATACCAATTATTACATTTTTGAAGGTCCTTAACTATGTTTGTCTACCTACCAGTGGCGAGGGGTCCATACAAGACGATTCCTACCGTCTTCCCTTTTGAAAACAGACCAACTTACACTACTAAACTCTAAATTATCTAACACTCATACTTCAACTATATATTAACGACACCTACTTACTTATAAGTCTTATAACCACATATTAAAAAAATATCTGTTTTTAATAAATCAATTTAAAATAATACTCGTAATTCACTAAAAGAATACATAGCGTAATATTCATCGCATAAGAAACGATCTAACTACCTCATACTGAAACAAAATCATAATAATCATTAAATACTATGAGTTACGGTTCAAAATCGCTTGATAATAAAACGTTTTCCCTTGCAGGTCTAGCGCTATACAAAGTTACAATACACCTACATCGTATAAGAAACAATCTAACTACCTCATACTGAAACAAAATCATTATAATCATTAAATTCTATAGGTTACGGTTCAAAATCGCTTGAAAATAAAACGTTTTCCCTTGCAGGTCTAGCGCCATACAAAAGCGTATTCACAACTACATACAATGAACCGTTCCGATACAAAATTCACGCACACATTGAAACATATTCGCACAAATTCACGCCCAAAAATAAGACGCTCGGCCACCGTCTTGCTACTTGATACTATTAATTATTCTGTGACAGCCAAGGATCAGACCAGAGAAAGAGAGAGAAAGAGAACACGGCTGTTGACGTTTTGCAAAGCGTATTCGCGTATGTCAAGTGTCATGCCATTTAAGTTTTCGCGCGTTGTAACAGTTTGTTTGTTTTTGTTTTGTTGATTTTTACGATTTCACATGATAATATTATTTACGCGACTTATTGTTTTATATAGTATTTGGAAAGTTATTATTACGTATACCTCAATTGTAAATTTGATATAATTAGTGAGTTAAATACCTAAATTCGATATTATTGGTTTTCGTGTTGTGAAGTGTGAAAGTTAAAATAAAACAAAACAAAAGTTTATTGCATATTGAGCAACTGTTGCTTACTGGATAACCTGCTAGGTGAGAATAATTTATTTAGTAAATTGGACTTGAAATACTACTTGAAAGTAGGGTGATTTCTTGACAAGTTATAATATAATCTTTTTAGATTGATTTCAACTAAAGGTTATCAAATGACCTGTATGAAAGTATACTCGTATTGTTCTTAAAACTGCACAGTTTTTTAAAATTGAATATGTTAGTCTATTGAAATAGGTCCAACTTGTACAACTGAAATTTTATACCAAATTGCATGCATAATTATGATGATTGCAACATATTTTTTGTTGCATTTTTTAGTTTAAATTTAAATTACATCATAACTATTACACACATAAAAATATGAATGAATTAAATATAGTGAAATATAATTTATTTAAATAATAAAATACATAAAGAGGCAGAATTAAAACTAATAAATGAAACATATTTTTTTTGCACCTCCAGTACCACCCATAAGTAGAAGTTAGTTAAATTAGTTATTAATAGTTAGTTCTGTTATATTAAGGAGGCAGCAACTTCAGAAAGTATACAAATTACCTAATTGTATAATTTTATGAGATCTGTCTCCGGTTTAATTTTTTAAATCTTTTTTTTATATTTAAATGATAACGGGGTATATAGCATAAAGTGTTTTGTTTCCTGTGTTTGTTATTTTAGATTCAAAAGTATATAAATCCGTTAGAATTTGTGTGTTTATCTTTATGTAAGCAAACAAATAACAATACAGCTGAACCGATTTTGATGGGCGTTTCACATAGCAAATAGTCAATATAATTTTATGTTAAAATTAACATAGATCAGCAAGAAACGTATTTCTTGAGTAAAGTCGCGGAAAAAAGTTTGTCATCAGTCTCATCCAAAATTATGTAGGCGTCGTTTTTTTTTTTTGGATCGTCTTCCCTTTCGTAAAATTTCACCCCTCGCCACTGCTACCTACACTATCGGTTTTCGAACTAATATCTAGTTCAACAGCCTGATTTGTTGCTTTACATGTCAAGATTGAATTCCAATAATCACCTGTGTCTTGTAAAATTATAGGATCGAAACAAAATTACGTATTAACTCTTTGTTCGTCGATAAATAAATGCTCTGTGTTTTTAAAGATTTATTGTGGGTATTGTAGTTCTTTTTTTTTCATTTATAACTAAATATTTTGTGTTATAGGTATGTCAGTTCATAGTGGACGACTACATAGCGAGCGGGCAGGGCGCGTGGGCGAACGTGTTCGTGACGCAGCCGCGACGCATCTCCGCCGTCAGCGTCGCCGAGCGGGTGGCCGCCGAGCGCGGCGAGGACCTCGGGAACAGCGTCGGGTGAGATACACAGATACAGACATACATATAGCAGGAAGAGAGAGACAGAGATAAACACGCACATACACACAGACAGAGACACAAATACACACACAGGGATGGGTAATAGTGTCGGGTGAAATACAGATGTGTGTTACTCATAGCAAACAGAGATAATACATTCACATACACAAACAGACACACATATACCATGACCATGACACATACGTACGCACACACATACGCAGCCACCCACATACGCAAACATTCGCAAAAATACATACCCATACGCACACTTTTATTACCATAGAGACGCACAGAAGATACGCAAACGCATTCACGATCGAACGCTTACGTTCAAACACACAATCACATACGCACACACGCATGAACATTTACGCACACATAGGCACACTCACACAGTCACAATACATAGCTATCAACTTACAACACCCCTCTTTACATTCTTTATTTAAAATACCTGTTGTCATCAGTTACTCAGTCCGTTTCGAGTCTGTTCTCCCGCGGCCGTACGGCTCCATTCTGTTCTGCACTGTGGGTGTGCTGCTGAGGAAACTGGAAGGAGGGTTGAGGGGCGTCAGCCACGTGCTAGTTGATGAGGTCAGTATCTATACTAACATTATTATGAAGAGGAAATATTTGGTTATATATTACGGTTTAACTCAAAAACTACTGAACCGATTTGAGAAATACTTTCACTAATGGAAAGCTATATCATCATATTTAGATATTTTATCCCTGTATTCCCACGGGAACGGGAACTACGCAAGTTAAACTGCGGAGTATTATGAAGGAAAACATTGTTCAGTAACCTGCACACAACTGCGAACAAATTATATGGTAGTGTGTGAAGTAGACTAACCCGCACTCTGTCTGTGGTTAACTAAGGCCTGATCGCCCTCATTCAGGGTAGATAGAAGAGAGGCAGTGAATTTGAACTTATTAGTAATACCTAAGTTACTTCAGGATACGATTTTCAAAATCAACTGATTCAATTTCTAGCAAGGAGAATTCATTTTTATGGACTAAAAAAATACAACTTTCTAGAGAATATGCGTCAAGAAAGAAGTGACAAAAAATAGTATTATGTTACTTTATAATATTATATGTTTTCAAACTAGGTCCACGAAAGAGACGCAGACACAGACTTCGCTCTCATCCTGCTCCGCGACATGGCTCACACGTACCCCGACGTCCGCATCATACTCATGTCAGCCACCGTCGACACCACGCTCTTCTCCAAGTACTTCGGAGATTGTCCTGTTATTGAGGTGAGTAGGTTTTGTCGTATTTTAAAGTTGGTTGCAGATTAACAGCCAAGTTCTACCTAGCTGCTGAGGCATATGGCCTATATGCCTCAGCAGCTAGGTAAAACTTGGCTGTTATATTATTTCACCATCTTCAAGTAACGTTCCGAGTAACTACTCACATTTTTTGTCTTTGTCACTTGACATAAAGTAAGAAAGAGACAGAACTAACTTTACTTGGTAAACAACTTTACTTAAAGATATTATATTATACCCTTATTGTATAACCAGGTGCCAGGCAGAACGTACCCAGTGCAACAATACTTCCTGGAGGACGCGATCGAGCTGACCAAGTTCGTGCCGCCGCACGACACCAGGAAACGGAAGTCCAGCGGCAAGAAGGCCAACAGGGACGAAGAGGATGACGACGATGAAGGTATTGTTAGGAAATGATCGGTTGCGTGACAAAATTGTGTGTAGCGCTCTTTTATTATATTAGAACCTACGGCTAAAACCTACCTACAGTTTATATAGATGGATATATAGATGTTTGGTAGTCTTTTATGTAAAAATAGATAGATAGAATTCTTTATTGTACAACATCAAATTACAATATAACATAAACCTTAAATCTAAAACCTACTTATTTAAAAAAAATAGGCACGGATATTCGTTAAAAAATAACATACATTATCTATATGTGTTATTTCTATCCCAAAATTTCCACAGGATTGGTATCCTGTGGAAATTTTGGGATAGAAAAAACAAATTTTGGGATAGGTATTTACGCGGTTAAAACCACGAGGTGTTGTTAGTAATAACAGCTACCTGTTCCATCCATCAGTGTGAGACAGACTTTAAGTCTACCTTAGGATCTTACAAGTTCTACAATATTTTTGATCACTATAATACTTTATTGTAACTTAGGTTTGGGAGCCGACGACCAAGAGGAAGACCTGAACAAGAACATTCAACTGGGACCGAATTATTCTCCTGAAACTGCCAGATCTATGGCGCTGATATCTGAAAAAGATGTGAGTATGAAACGGAAAAATCTTTTAACATAACATACAAAGGTACATATATTTAGTACAAAATATAGATACTTTAGGTTTGGTTCACTGCTTATTGCTTGATACTCATATTGAGTAAATACTTTGTGATATCTCGAGTACGTGCGTGTCTGTGTGCGTGCGTACGTACACGCGCATACAGACAGACATACATTTGCATGTGTGCGTATGTGAGAGAAAGAGACTGCCCTACACTCGGATCTTTTCCCACACATTATTCCTCAAACTTAAACGTTTTACCCACACTTAGGAACTCACATATATTAAAAGACACTCCCCATTCCAGCTAAGCTTCGAGCTAATAGAAGCGATCCTGGTGTACATAACCCAGCTGCCGGGCGACGGCGCCGTGCTGGTGTTCCTGCCGGGCTGGAACCTCATATTCGCGCTCGCCAAGCACCTCACTCAGCACGCCGTGTTCGGGAACCAGGACAAGTTCGTCATACTGCCGCTGCACAGCCAGATACCCAGGGAGGATCAGAAGAAAGTGTTTATTACGCCGCCGCCGGGGTTGACTAAGGTTTAACATAACATAACATAATCATTCACTACATCACCTCATTATAGTAACTGACCCCTAACTAAGTTCGTAACTTGTATCTAGGGTATTATTAATATCTATCTATTTGTTGGTTTATTTGTTACAAGTTGTGCCGTGGTTTCACCCACGTTCATTATTTTCTATCATTAATTGAAGTATGAACTATTAAAATTTCAAATAATTTAAAAGGATTGCATACTATAAACTGAGAAGACTTATGTGGTCTCTCACTATCGGCCTCGTAAGAGAGCTGAGTAGCCTTGTGTGCTATGGAAAAGGGCTATCCTTGGCATTTCCTTGAGTGATCGAATCCACAGTGAGGAAATCTGTTCGAGAACAATCAACCTCCCAAATATCACATCTACCATGTATTTTACAAGTCAATTTATTATTTACTAGCAGCGCCCCGCGGTTTTACCCGCGTAGTACCCGCTCCCATGAGCATACGTAGCTCGTAGTATCATACAATCTCGGCACAATTCACCATCGTGTGGTAAAAAATTAAGTAACAGCCCAATCTATTGGTACGGTTTGCGACTACAAAAAGTTACAATAAAACATACGATTACTTATACACAATCCCATGAGAATTTTGGGATAAAAAGTATCCTATGTGTTAATCCTAGTTGTAAGGAACATCTGTACCAAATTTAATCAAAATCGATACAGTAGTTTTTGCATGAAAGTGGAACAAACATCCAAACTCACAAACATACAAACTTTCGCATTTAAAATATTAGTAGGATTATCAGCCTATTGTGTCCCACTGCTGGGCAAAGGCCTCCCTTCCTTCCTTCCAGACAGTCAGTGACAAGTCATAGAAAAACAAAAAAATCACACATATTAATTACAGGTGATCCTATCAACGAACATAGCGGAAACATCAATCACGATCAACGACGTGGTGTACGTCATAGACTCGTGTAAGGCGAAGATGAAGCTGTTTACGTCACACAACAATATGACGTCATATGCTACCGTTTGGGCTAGCAGGACTAATTTGGAACAGGTAAGGGTTTTTTAATACTTCATCTAAATTCGTATTTTTTATTTTGACTTTATTATCATTTGAAACTTATCTGATAGGAATTTAGGACCATAGTGAGCATCTTCCTTTAATTTTCCATTTATACACTACTAGCAGCGCCCCGCGCTTTCATCTACGTAGTTCCCGCTCCCGCGATAATGCAGGGATAAAATTGTACTAAAAACCGTCCTCTTGAATCACTCTATCTATTAAAAAGAAACCGCATCAAAATCCGTTGAGTAGTTTTAAAGATCTAAGCATACATAGGGACAGACAGCGGCATAATACAGGTTGTGCTATTTTTTGCACTTGTTCGATTCCTAGCTAGACGTAAATATTTATCAAAAATACAATGATACAGTATGTATGTATCTGTTCTAACTTCCCAGCTACTTATCATAATTTGATGAATAGAGTATCTATCAGTAAGCGTACGTCTCTACCGTCCGCTGAATACAGCATCTTCTAGAAGGAATACTTTATTGCATTTTACTACTAACTACATATTTTTTTCTCAATGTACAACCTATGTTTTTCTTTATTTACAACCTTATTTTTTCTCAATATAACAACATAATTTTTTCCTCAATTACTCAGCGTAAAGGTCGCGCGGGTCGGGTGCGCGCGGGCGTATGTTTCACGCTGTGCTCGCGCGCGCGGTTCCAACGGCTGGAAGAACATTTGGCCGCTGAAATGTTCAGGACGCCGCTACATGAGTTGGCTCTCAGGTAATTATGTTTTAAACATAGAAGTGATCACTAATTTACTCTGCATACACCTGCGAAGAAATTTTAAGGTTGTGTGTGAAGTCCATTTCGTACTTCGCAAACCACTCATTCAGGGTATACTTTGCTCGCCTCTCAGGGAGGACATTATATGATGATGATGTGATATATTGAATCAAGAATAGAATAATTACTATGTACATTGTAGGTCCTATAAAAATTGCGTGTACAATAAGTATGTTATTGACGTCAAATCACTTAAACATGTTTTTTATTACTTTACCTACTTTTGTACATGTTATTTTTTATTTATAAAGTAGCTAATTCACATCTCTCTTCCACCCCACAGCATAAAACTCCTCCGTCTAGGCAGTATCGGTCACTTCCTGTCCAAAGCCCCAGAACCCCCTCCACTAGACGCCGTCATCGAAGCAGAAGCTTTATTGAGAGAATTGGGTTGTTTGGATCATAACGACGGGCTGACACCGCTTGGGACTATATTGGCTAAGTTGCCTATAGGTATGGTTAATTTTAATATATTTTTTGCTACAAATAAATTTATAAAAAATAGTAAGAAGCAGAAGTTACAACAATTACTTAACTGTAACTTTCTATAATGTCAAAGAATAATATGTTTTAATATATTTTTTAATTATGCCATTATTGTAAAGATAAAAATTAAATAAATCACAAAAAAACGTTATTTTCTTCCTTTATATATTCGAATTGTAATAAGCTATCAACATGTACAATCTCTAATGGAACCCCGAAACACTGAAACTACTTGCTGTACAAATATTTGATCCGTTATTCACGCTATACGCAAGTACCAAAAAACTGTACTTACTCCGATCTCTCAGCCGAGCGAGCGAAGCGAGCGTATTACGCCAAAGTGTTAAAAAAATAAGCAAATAATAATTAGGGCAGAGATAATGTTGATAAAAAATAGTTCACTTTAACATCTATAAATAAATTCTCTTTCAGAACCGCGCCTCGGCAAGATGATGGTACTGGGCTTCGTGCTCGGAGTGGGTGACGCGTTAACCACAATGGCGGCGAACTCGACGACGTTCCCCGAGATATTCCTGTTGGAGGGCCGCCGGCGGCTGTCCATGCACCAGCGGGCGCTGGCCGGCGACAGGGCCTCCGACCACGTCGCTATGCTTAATGCTTATCAGGTAATCTATACTTCTATACTAATATTATTAACTTAAAGAGTTTGTTTGTTTAATAGTCTAATCTTAGGTTGCGCACGCCGTCCACCCACCACGGATTTGGCGCGTGGCGTGTGCGGATGGACTTTGATTAATGCAATTTGAGATCTATTGATATGATAATAGGGCTTAAATTATATTTAAAAAAAACAAAGCGTGTTAAACGTGGGTGCTGACGAGCGTGACGTGCGCGTGTCGTTTGAACGCAGCCTTAGAAACATTGAAGAAAACATTTTAGTGTTACATAGGGCTATAGAATATCACGCTACAACCAGTAGGAGCGGAGCTAACGTGGGTTAAACCGCGGGGCACAATTGTTAATATATTATGTGTTTGTGTGTACAAATTGATGTTTGATATTCGAGTACGATAGTTCTACATTGGTTTATTGTATCTGGATTTTAAGTAGAAATATTTTATTGTAGTTATGGGAAAGAGAACGCAATAAAGGTGAAGAGGCCGAAACGAGTTGGTGTGAATGGAAAGGTGTTCAACAAACTACACTGCGCATCACATCGGAGGCGAAACATCAACTGATTAGTATGTAACACATTTCCAGTAATATTACGTGTATGATAGTGTAGATCGATGTTTCTCCTTCACGCAAAAATGGTCTGATATTGATGTAATTTGGTTTAAAACAGTCTGAAATATTATAATAGTCTGTTCAACAATTCAATCTATTTTTCACGCAAAAACTATTACATCAATTTGAGTATTTGATACAAATTTCTTGCGTAAATATCTCTCAAAACCCGAATAACACAGAGTATATTTTATCCGGAATCTCCCCACGGCATCGACATTAACACAGATAAAACAGCACATTATATGTAGTTGACATAAAACAAATATTTCCCTATTTTTCCTTTACAGACATCCTAACAACAGCAATAGGTTTCTCCGAAGAGTGTTGTGTGCCCCAGCGGTGGATGCCGACCGGCGCGGACGCCAACCTCGACTTGGTGATAGCACTCATGTGCATGGGGCTGTATCCCAATGTTTGTGTGCATCAAGGGAAGAGGAAGGTATGTGGTGGTATTTGTATTGATTTGATATAGGGTGTGTTTGTGTGTGTTGGCCTGGAAAGATAATATTTAGAGAATCATAATATGATTACTTTTAAAAACATTAAATTAAAAATTTAAAAAACCCCCAACACAATTACTTTCTAACCCCCATAACTTTTAAACGGGTCAACCGATTTTCATAAATCATATTTAAGAACACTCGCACGTAAGTTCCCTTTAATACAAAAAAAAACTAAATTGAAATCGGTTCATCCGTTCGGGAGATACACACACACACACAGACACGTCAAACTTATAACACCCCTCTTTTTGCGTCGGGGGTTAAAAATCGTATGAATTGAAAGTAATTCTCCTTGAAATGTTGCAAAATGAATTGCCACAATTCTGTTATTGAATCATTAAATGATTTCAACAGCAGAAATGTAATGTATTAACCTTTGAGGCCTGATTATCTGCCACACTCAGGTTATTAGTTTATTGAAATCTTGCACTCACTTTTTTGCATTTAATTAACTTATTTTACTTTAGTCTATCGCGCTTGACTTAATCCCAAAATCCCACTTGGACTCCCCTATTAGGTATTTATTACAAAACAGCATTAGTTAGCTGCGGTCCCACGTTCAGGGCCAGACGGGCCAACGGGCCGGGGGACCGCAACTAAACTAATATGTTGCTATAGGTGCTAACAACAGAAGGCAAGCCAGCTCTGATCCACAAGACGTCAGTGAACTGCTCGAACATGGAGCAGCGGTTCCCCTCGCCGCTGTTCGTGTTTGGCGAGAAGGTGCGCACGCGAGCCATCAGCTGCAAGCAGACTACAATGGTCGCGCCGCTACATCTACTGCTGTTTGCTTGTAGGAAGGTTGAGTGGGTACGTATTATTTTAATTATATTTGGGAAACAAACAAACAACATATCCTTACTAATATTGTGAACAAAGAGTGTGCAATAAATAAAACAAAATTAAATTAAAATAATAACAAAAACATTTAAAAATGCGTAAAAAATTTTGGTGGAATTCCTATTTTTCTAGAAATATTTTTCTTGTTATTCCTAAAACCTATCCCTCTTACTCATAAATGAGGAAGCGTCTATACTAATTTAATACAAATTACAGGTAGACAACGTAGTCCGCCTGGACAACTGGCTGAACCTGTTGATGTGTCCGCGCGCGGCGGCGCGGGTGCTGGCGCTGCGCCCCGCCATCGACGCCATCGTGGAGCGCGCGGCCGCGGAGCCCGACGCCGCGCTACACTTCACTGACAACGAGCAGAAGGTAATCTATACTAATATTATAAAGAAGTAAAGTTTGTTTTTGTATATTTGTTAAATTGTAAGGGGTAGTCTCGAGATCTACTGAACCGATTTCAACAATTCTTTCACTCAAGCTAATTTAGGGAACTACGCGAGTGAAACCGCGGGGCGCTGCTAGTGAATATTATACACCCTTATTTTGAAATTGCGATACCTTATCTCACAGCTGATGTAAACGACGGGTGACAATATAATAGTGAAGTTAGTTTTTTTCTTTTGCTTTTATTTAAAAAGTTATGATAAGTCAAAGATTTTCAAAATCCCACCGAATTTTATTGTTATTCTACACCGAACGCTGCGATACACAGCTGAGCGCGGTCATCGACCCGAGCCGTCGCAGAATACTTGATAGCTAGTGTGCCGTCTGGTCATACGACATTTATTTTGTATTTTTTAAAGATAAGTAATCGACTATCATTTTTGATATTTTTATTGGATATATGGATTCAGTTACTGCTACAGATATTCTGATTTTAATAAGTCCCATATTTTCAAAATAGGGGTGTATATAGTGTGATTGCGGAGTAGGAAACTTTGCAGGTTGCACAGGTTGTGCGAACGCGATAGTAATGTAATCACGCAGGAGTGACAGAGATAGGTAGTCGTAGGTCAATGTACAAAATTCTTCCTATTCAGCAATCGGAATTTAGTACCCCTTAGTAACGCTCACTTTGGTATTGCCAACCGAAGGTACCTTTAATCTGATGCTGACCGTATGTTTCATCATAGTGGTAGAGTAAAATTGTGATTGTCACAGTTCAAATATGGGCTGGTTTGACGCGGAATTACTACACCATTATAAAATGACAGCGTGAAATTGTAGTGACTTGCTACGTTCCACATGGTGTTGGGAGCTCTAGAGCCCATACCATATCCCCTCCTCCTGTTATTCAGTTATCCCTCAAAGACCGGCAACGCATTGCTGACTCTTTAGTGGCAGATATCTATGGGCGACAATAGTCACAATCAGGTGCTCACAAGTGCGTGCATAAACCAGCTGCATATCTTCAATTCCAGGTCCTCCAATGTCTCCGACAGCTATGCGTGATGGACGCGGGCGATTACAACATAGAGAGGGAAGTGTCAACGCCCGTGTATAGATCGGACGGGGCCAAGCGCGGTCATACAAGGGGGTGGGGGACTAATGGGCCGCGGGGCGGGTTTGGGGAGAGGGGAGGGTTCGGAGGTGGGAGAGGGTTCGGGGGAGGCCGAGGCGGGTTTGGAGGAGGATTTGGAGGTAGTGGAGGTGGGTTTGGAAGTAGTGGAGGCGGGTTTGGAGGAAATCGAGGTGGATATGGGGGCGGGTTTGGGGGAAGTGGGGGCGGGTTTGGAGGCCGTGGAGGTGGTTTTGGAGGCCGCGGGGGCTTTGGAGGCTATGGAGGCAGTGGCGGCTTCGGGGTAAACAGAGGCGGCGGCGGCGGTTTTAGAGGTGGTTTCAGAGGCCGCGGTGGGGGCTTTGGAAGCCAAGGCAATGGCTACGGCAACAGAGGCGGCGGTGGATGGTCATAACTATTCAATCTTAGAAAAAATCTACTAAATTTTGTTTAAGTATAGTTTAAGTGTGACCATTTTATTTGACAATAAAACCAAAATAAAATAAGCATTGTTTCATTTATTAGCTATATTAAAACTAAACTACAGACAGAACACGCAAAGTAAAACAGGAAATAAATAATAAAATACTGCAACGCAAAAGTGGCCTTCATCATTATAAAAGCCACGAACCTTCGTCAGTCGGCAGGGTTTTGGACTACGACTAAGATGAACTCTTTATCCGGTGCTATCATTACCTCGCTCTTCTTGCTTCTAATTCTAAGGAACAGCAAGTCGTTAGTCGGATCCAAGTCTCTTACGACCGCCTTAGCTTTGTCTATGAGAGCAGACATGAGTCCTGCATACTGCACTGAAACATGGTTATCCAAAGTTGTCTTAATTGGTATTCCTTCACCGTTAACGACTACTACACCAGCTACGCCCTTGTGCAGGGATAGTTTACGAATCGTTTCTTCGGCTTCGTTTGCCATTTTGTTTTAATTTTCTTGCCTCGTGAGAATCTTGAATGTGATGTCTTGAATGTTTTTTTTTTCGTAATTTGACAGTTGACAGCTTCATTTGAAAACATTACTCTATGGAAACTTTAAAATAAGTTTTGTTGGAATTTAAAAATAAAATCCAAACAATTATTCATGAGAGATTCTTGGCCGTGATCTTTATTCTATGCAATTTTTACAACCCATTTTGAATTTCAATTTTACTCATGTTTGCTGCTTTAAAATTCAGTTGCAAGATTTTGCTCCACACATACTAAAAGGACAAGTTAAATAAAAGCTTGGCTCAATAAAATAAACAACTTTATTTACAAAAACTATCAATAACTAATTAATATTTAGCCTCCCAATCAGATAGTTTCTTTACAAACTTAGTACTCGAATAACGGAATAACTTTTTCTTGTCACGAATATCGTATGTTTTACCACATTTTGCCTTTCGACACCTAATCGCTGAAGTTGGAAGTCGACAATTGCACTTTCGGCAAATCTTTTTGTTTATGTAAAATTCGGCTAAACGTCTTATGGGTCCGTATACACATCCTGAAAAGATGAGTGATAAATTTAAACTGGTGCATCCCATGCTTCTCGCAAGAGATAAATCGTGATCTCGGTGTAAGTGTGTAAATAAATATGTGGGTAGTTTTACCTACTAGGGTATCAGGAACATGTCAAGAATTTAATTAATTTTATTTCTTTGCTTCCTTTCTTTGAAAAAATAAACAACGCGAGCGAAATCCGAGGAACGAATGTTTGTGTAGGTATTTATTTTTTTCTTGAACCGATTTTCTTTATAAAAATACGTATAATAACTAATTACTATTTAGCATCCCAATCAGATAATTTCTTTATAACTCTAGTATTACGCCATAACATTTTCTTGTCACGAATATCGTATGTTTTGCCACACTTTGCCTTTCGACACCTAATCGCTGAAGTTGGAAGTCGACAATTGCACTTTCGGCAAATCTTTTTGTTTAAGTGAAATTCGGCTAAACGTCTTAGGGGTCCATATACAAATCCTGAAAAGATGAGTGAAAAATTTAAACTGGTGCATCCCATAGGCCACGTTAACGGGGACGCGGGGCGTTGGGCGACGCGGCCCGCATCAAATTCAAATATATGACATTGTATGAGAGTGTTTATGAAGAAGCTATTTTACACGCGTTTGAGCGTTCACTATGACGGGGTGCGGTAAAAAAAGCCCAAATGGCCGAGTGGTCACTGCCGAACGGCCAAACAGAGAAACTGAAGGTTCGATTCTCGTACGAGATAAAATGGTTATCTCGGTTTAGGTGTGTAAATAAATATGTGGGTAGTTTAGTAAAATAACATTAAGTACCTACTAGGGTATCAACCCTAGTAGGTACTTATATGTTATTTTATTTACTGCACAAAACAAATACAACTCTTAACATCTAGAATAAATTAGAATCAGTTCTTAACCTAAGTTGTATCTCAAAAAGATGTGCATCTGAGTAAACTAATTATTTAAAAGGTTAGCAGTTTTTGGAAAAAAACTTGCTAATATTATTAAACTATCGCTAGTTACTGAAACTAACCTCCAGGCAAATCCATCGTCATATGCACAGTCGACTGATCCTGTACATTATAATACTCCAAACTGCGACTATCTTCCAATTCTCTCCCAGAATATATCAGTCGTTGACTTTCTTGTGGAATCCCTTCTAACTCCTCAATCTTTTCCTTAACTTTAGACACTGTGTTATCAACATCTACGAGCGCTATAGTCTCTCCTGATATGGTTTTAATGAAGATCTGCATGATTTTACACTGAAAATAAGAGGATTGGTAAATAAAAAAGTAATTTTCGACTTCTAATCAACGTGTTTACGAAATTCCTAGCCACAGTGCCACTGGTTTTGACAAAATGTTGTAGTTGTAGATAATACTTGGCTTCTTTGGTGTAGCAAAATGATTTCCATATTTCTAAAGAAAAAATCAAAATTTCGTAACGAGACTGTTTTAGTTGAAGCGAGATAGCATGATGTAAGAGAAAAACGGGGCGTGGCTTGGGGCCAAACGGAAGTTAAGTTTATTTTTCATAAGTTTTGTAATCTCTTCACTTTAATCGCTTGGTTTTGCTGTAAAACATAGGGATAAACAAACACATGTGCCGTTTATGATAACTATGATATTAAAATATGTAAGTACTTACTTAAATAAAAAATATTTTAAACCCTTTTTAAATAAAGTACTTACTTAATACTTTAATAGATTCGATCGTGATTGTACTGCTGCAGTAAGTGCAATAAACTGCAGCAGTTTTCTTATAATTATGTCGCAACTCTAATGAAATTAATTCTAAACTCAAATGTGATGAATGAATAGTAAAAGGTACCTACTTACAGATATTTTCAAATAAATCACTAACCCAAATAAATGAATTGCAATAATTATTATAACTGATTATACAGTACCTACTTATAATCTATCTTATCTAGTGTTATTATTGCGCTAAATGGTGAAATACATAAAACTTGTTATTATAACAATAACTTTATTTGAGTAATGTTTCGATACCTAGATATTATAATTTAATATGATCTTATACCGGCGACTTACCTCAATAAGTAGAAATAAATTCTGCCTAGATTCAAAATAATAAAACTTTGTCCTATTCACTGTTCAGCCAGCCTGACACTGATTTGTTTATGTTCATTTCGTATCGTAACAGATAAAAAAAGAATGAATGACTTGTACATGTTCTCTTTTGTTTTTATCAAAATCAGATGGCGCTGATGTCACCATATCGAGGGTCCAGTGTTAAAACCCAATAAGTGACCAAAAATTCAAAATTGACTTTTTTGGTCCATCTTAATTGATTTTTTACGCTCTTTCTTTTGGTCTTATCCAGTAAGTGAAATTCGCAGTAAAACTCAAGTTACTTGAGGTAGTAACCCAATAAGTGACGGTATTTTTAAAAAAACTGAAAAACTAAAACACCCTAAAGAGATTTATCTGAAGAAATGATATTTTTAGCTCACGCTTAAACCACATAAATTTATTTATTTGTATTTAGTATTGAACAGATCTACCAAAATCACTCCATAGAATTTATGGTAATAACCATAATTTCTATTTAACGGGTTTTAGCTTTACCCACATAATGAGGAATTAAATAAAAACAAAAGGCAAAAACCATTATTTCCGTTTATCGGTGTTTCATTGTTCGATAATTTTTAAAACAAAAACGGATATGTTTAGTTATATGGATTTACTCACTTCGTTAAATATGTTTCTTCTAATATTGTTTGAGGAATAACCCAATAAATCATAAATGACCTACCTACAACTTCACGCGCCATTCACGCGCCATTCATCGTGTCCGGTTCACATCTCCTCATATTTTGTCTCTCCAAAAAGTAGCCACCCCCGCCGCACTACTAGAGGCCTCCATCAATTCCTCCATGGTGCAGGAGGATGGACACGCGGGGCAGGAGAGCAGGTGCGCCATATCTTGTATAGGGGCTCCACACTCGCACTGAACGTTTGAAGGGTCAATGTAGCCCCATTTGGCGCGATTGCTCTTACAGCGACCGACCTGGGTACGGAGTCTGTTGAGACTCTTCCAGGTTGACCACTGCTGCTCCGACCCCGGTGGCAGATGTTCACCCGGGGCCACAAAGTTTGGAGGAGGGGGGTACCTTTCCTTCCACAGCTCATGCTTCGATTTAATCATATTCCTATCTGAGGGTTTGGCGAGTCTCAGGACACTTTTGCGGCTTTTGAGACGAACTGGAGGTAGTTGGTGTTCGAAAAGGGGGTGTCTGCTGTCTGTTTCCTGTTTGTGTTTCTCTTTCCAGCAAGCTATCTTCCGGGGTACTTTTGGTGGTGCTATACCGGCTAATGGGTATAACATTTTCAAGGGAGTTGGTCTGAGGCATCCGGTTGATACGGCAGGTCTCGTTTAGAGCCGCATCTACCTCCTTATTCGCCGACAGAAAAAGACAGTGCCAGGCCAGTCGTGCGCATGACATGGGGTGAGGCTCCCCAGCGCGTGGACGTCAAGCGGTATAGCAAACTATTTCTTGACGACACCTTCATTTTCACTTTTTTACAGTGAGTTCGAAAAGAAAGAGTTCGGTCGAGGGTTATTCCCAGATAGCGTGGGTATGCAGGCAGTGTTCCACGAGGGTGCATGAAAGGAGCCTCCACGAGGCGCACCTCGGTAACAGCTAGGCTCGGTAACGCAGAGTCTAGGCTGGCCAATCCTTTCACCACCATGGTTCACCCAAATCTCTCTCAACCCTCGATAAGATCAGCATTGACCGTTATATCCATTAACATTTTTCGGCTGACAAATCGCAACTGCTCGCAAATATGTGTAGCACCTCCTATTGCGATATTCTTCTTCACGCGCCATTTTGGCAGATTGTGACGAGCGTTGCACCCGCGTACGTACTCCGCGAGTGTTTTTTTAAATTACTGGGTTTAATCTTAGTTTAGTGCTTATAGTTGGTGTTAAATATTACGATGGGTGAACGAAGAAGAAAATTAGTGCAACTAGCTTGCATGAAACCGCTAATATTAGGCAAATCCACACTTTATAACTATTTTTCATAACGTTTTTTAACTAATCCATTTTGATACAATGTTTGAAAAAGGGAAGTAAAATAGGTTTTGCTTTATAGGTAGGTAATAATTGGTGTAATAAAACATACAATACCACTGATTTTTATGTACTTAAATGCATTTACCAAAGTATCTTTCGAAAGTGACGAAGAGTGACTCTAATCTTGTTTTTTAACCGACTTCCAAAAAAACAGGAGGAGGTTCTCTATTCGACGTGTATATTTTTTTTTTTTTTGTGTGTTTGTTACGCGATTTCTTTGTAATCATGAATGGAGCATTTTAAAATTCTTGTTTCATTAGAAAGCGGATATTCGCGAAGTGGTCCCATGTCAAGGAAATCAGGATCTGATGATGGGATCCAGAAAAATCGAGGAAAAACCCGCAACAATGTAGGCTGGGGTGTCGATTGACATTATTAAAAGTAAAACTACCTGTGACCCGTGGTTTTGCTCGCGATATTCTAGATACCATAAGAATTTCTGGATGAAATTTTTTTGCCTGTATTTTTCCGTATTTAAATCAAATGCTGTTCACAATTCATGGGTTTTAGATATAAAAATGTCCTGTTTTTAATTCGTTAACACACACTGAAATAAACCCGAACCTACAACATTTTTTAAAAATGTTTTTTTATACTATTATAGGTACCTATTACACATATATCTTCAGAGCGTTTTCATAAAACTTTAAGTAAAAAAATATATTTAGATATTACAAACAAACACTGCACCAGATTAGATTGTATATATTATTTTAATTAATAAATAGACAGTATAAACGTCATCCTCTATTTTCGTTTTTATTTTGACTTTGGTTAATTTTCTAAAAAGTTCTTATACCTTTGTGGTTATAAAGAAGTTTTGTAATAAAATGATGGTTTAATTGGGATGATGAAGTTAAAAAGAAGTAATAAAATGCAGGGTTGTGAATCATGAATCATGAGTAACATCAGCTCATGGGACAGGATTCAAGCGGTACCCGTTGAGGTTGAACTGCTCGACACTTATAGAGCAGCGAAAAAATCCCTGCAAGAGGCTATTGCCCTCGCAACTCTCGCGGCAATCGTGGGAAACGACCTCTCCTTGCCAAATGTAGTCTCTGCTATGGTGAGCGAGGAGAGGTCTTGGATTGTAGTGTCCACCTTTTGTAAGGTCGTACGAGAGAGCGCGAAGCCCTCTCCACTAACATTATCCGCAGCAGAAGGTTGAGCAGACGGAGGCGGGACTACCACTTTGTCCTGCAACCGCCATACGCCCGACCTGCGGCAGTATTCCCCGGGGGGAGATCCACTGCCGCCATATAGGCCTCGAGGTGGCGCGCGGTACTTTCGGAAGGGGGTAACTCAACATCTGTCGCCTAGAGCTACATTCTAACTCGGAGGAGAAACCCTTAACAGGGTAGAGGCGCTATCCGGGATCGTAGTAGCGTGCAGCCGCGTTTCTTCCGGTTTCGGCCATAAGCGCAGAAGTGGCACACCAAGGGGTTTTAGTCGGTAAGCGCGTCGCCGCTCTATCTTTGCGGCGCGGAGTCCGACATACCCCGTCGTTCCCCTGGACAGAGGAAAGACGTAAAGTCTTCCTCCCACAAAAAAGGGATTCAAGTGATCCACGAGTCAAAAGCTCTTCTGGAGGAAAATTTAAGCGTCTTTTGTAGAAGGAGACTTGCTTCCCACTAAAAAATTTAAAATAAAGTTAATTTAAAAAAATAAAAAACCGACTTCAGCACTAAAAAGTAAGAAAATAATTTAAAATAAACGATATTATTAATACATATTTACAATTTATAATTAGTTACTTTTGAAGTCGGTGACAGCCAAAGCCTTCATTAATATTATAGGCGCGTCTCGTGCTATCTAATAAGGAAAAAAAACTATCCTGGGCTGGCACTGACTCCAAAAGTAACTAATTATAAATTGTAAATATGTATTAATAATATCGTTTATTTTAAATTATTTTCTTACTTTTTAGTGCTGAAGTCGGTTTTTTATTTTTTTAAATTAACTTTATTTCTATACTTTATTGTTAATAAAACGAATTAATAAAATAGAATAAATGTTTAATTTGATCTCTCTCTTGGGGTAAAACCCAATAAGTCATTACCTCACCTGTCTAATTTTCTATTAATGTAAAAATTATGTAAACTGGACACTTTAAAATTGTTTTAGTAATTAGTCTAATATATATTCTTCCACTTCAAATACTTATTGTGACGATATTATATAAATAGCATGGGTATATTTGTCATTAAACCTTAAATGTTGAATAACTCGAAAGTTGAAATTGCACACTTATTGGGTTTGAGCACTATACCCTCGATATAAATAAAGTTAAATTTTTAACTTTATGTAGGCTAGATTCTTTCTTGAATAAATTGTACAATACTGTATGTATATTTTATGTTCTGTAACTTAATAAAATATTGTTATTTTACTTTCAACTTAAAAACTAAGTTTAATTAATACACAAAATTAACTTCATATTATTTTTATTTTAGTAGCTAATAGAGTACCTATTTAAAGTACAAGTACATCATTAGAATCATTCATTTGTAATTTATTCTTCCTCACTTTGGAGAAAGTTTAATGTCAGATAATTTTGTTCCAAAATATCTGACCTAATAACAATTGAAGATGACTATTTAATTCTTTAAGTCACTATTTTATTTGCTACCCCATTCAGTGGTCCTACAGATTGAATTCGGAGATAAGTGGCCACTCTCCCTGGTTTAAACTTTTCCCGTTTATGAAATTTCACTTCATGTATCCTCAGTTCTCTCCTATAAGTATAAGATTTGCCACATAATCGACATTCATGTTCCTTTAAACCGATATGAACACCTTTAATATGTGTGTCTAGTTGCGGTTTTGTGTAGAACGCTTGAGGACAGTGATTGCATTTGTAGTTTCTGACTTGTTTATGTGTAAACATGTGACTATTTAAATTGCTCTTATTGATGAACTTTAACTGGCAAATAGTACATTGGAAAGGTTTTTCTCCAGTGTGGGATCTCATGTGCATTCTAAGCGAATGACTGAACCGTCCCCTGTAAGGGCATTCCGGACATTTGAACGGTAGCTTGTCAAAATGGGTCATTCTATGCATTTTAAATGTCACTTTTGTAGCCAAATTTTTCCCACATATATCACATATGTATTTAACTGCTCTTGTATGAGTTAACATGTGATATTTAAAGTAACATGGAGTATAATATCTTTTGCAAATCTTACACAGTGATCTTCTTTTTTTTATATGTTCGTATGAAAATCTGTGGTCGGTGTACTCTTTTAGTGTGGCGAACTTGATGTTGCATGGCTTGCAGGAGAAGGAAAAATGTTTGAAGAATGGTGTAGTAACTGTTTCTTCTTTATTGCTATTGCCGCTATCCTCACCATGGCCATCGCTCAATAATTCCTCCTCTTGAGGAGACGTATTAAATGCTTTGCTTTTCAAAAGGTTGTCAGAATTTTGTGCAGTTTTTCTAAATAGAATCGCTCCTTGAAGTAAACCATGACATGGTTGGCATAAATACTTGGGGTATGGGTCTTCTGGATGCACTTGTATGGATCCAAATATATTTAGCGGTTCCAACAACTCATTGTTACCTAGAATCGAAATACCTCCGTCTTTAAGACATATTCTACATATTTTATCATTCCTATTTATTTGAGATTCTTTTCCATTTTTCTGTACTGATTCTTCTTTAATATTCCTCTGCGATTTTTGTAATTTAAGTGTTTTATTTCTTTTGAAACGAAGTACTTTTAACAATAACAATGCTGTATCCATTCTGAACTTTTTAGTAAAACTGTGGAGTGATTAAATTATTGTTCCAACCTATGATAATAGCAAAGCAAGAACAAGTCATGAATTTTTTTATTTGCTTTCCTTTGCAAAAACCAAAAATAAACAATGCGAAATCCGACGAACGAACGAATTCATAATTTTTTGAATTCAAATGATGACTGATGTGATGATGGTAATTTTGACTGATAAATGACAGGCTATCTGTGGTCCTTCCTGTGAGTCTAGCTAGACCATGGAATTATTAGGCCTGTAATAACATGGACCATACTTAGGGCCGATTTTTCAATCGTCAGATAAAAGGCCGAATAACTATTCGAGGAATAAAGTTATTAGACTGTTTATCAGAGGAATAATTATTTTGAATTTTTCATTTAAAAATTATCTAGCGAATAGTTATCTATGATTATTTTGTTGCTGACTTCACACTAGCTAGTGCGAGCGAGATACATATATGCAATCTTATGTGCGTTAGACAAAGACAGAATTTAGTTTGATATTTTGACAATCTCAAAACTTTGACTTTGACAATCTCAAAATTCTTTCAATTGATTGAATTGAATTTTTCGTTTATTTGTTTTATTTTATCATTAATCAATGAACGTAAATAATCTACGGTTTCCTTTTTTAATCGAAATCTCCTCCAAAATTCACTTTCATCCCATTTGCTAAAGTGATCGGGCCTCTCTTGTAAAACGCGGGTTTTCCGCTCAAGGTTTAAATAATAAAGAATTTCTCGTTCCTCTTCGATAGCCAAGTCGTCAATGGTTTCAAACACACCATCATGAAAAATCACTACCTAAACTTAAAATAAGTCGTCTTGCGTACGTTTCAGTTCAAAACTAATGAAAACTATGAATGAAAATCCTAGTATTCGTAGTGTTCGCCGTCGATAACTGACAGATAAACCTCTATCTGGCCCACAAAGTAGCAGATAAGTTTATTCCTCAGATAGAGGCTTTATTCGTCAGTTAACTACTATCTGACTATTGAAAAATCAAGAATCCTTTATCCATCGAATAAACGCTATCTGGTTGTTTATCTGACGATTGAAAAACCGGCCCTTAAAGAATGAAAGAAGCTTAAGACCCTTATCTGGCCATAAAATACCTTTAAAAAGTTAAAAATTATTTTTATGAATAAAACAAAATATTTCTTGTATTACGTTGTTTAATTGCAAATATTTATACAATTTGCCTAAAGTAAATTGCTGACAATATCTGGAGTCATTATGATTAGAATTATATTCATTACATGTAGGTACTCTATATTCTATATATTTACAGAGCATATGGCACTCTGGTCTAGTTAAATACATAGACATAGTCTAGGAATAAAACACAAATTACAGTATGTAAAGAATGCACTGGTTAATCCTTTATAGAAAATCTTTTTTTTTTCCAAGTAGTATTTAGCTGGGCACTTATATGAAATAATTATCCATACATTATGTCCTACTTAATGAACACATAAAGATCTACTGCTTCTGTAGTAAGTTAATAGGTATTTTTCTTGATTTTCATAAGCCTTATCAAACCTCTACAGCTCAGAATTCTTTCAAGTTTTTGTATCATTGGCTACATTTTGCTGATCCATAGACTGCAGCTTTAAATAAATAGGCATCCTTCCAGATTTCATCTTTTCCCGTTTATGAACTCTAACTTCATGTTTCATCATTTGTTTCCTGTACCCAAACGCTTTGCCACAGATTCTGCATTTGTGTTCTTTTATACCGTTATGATCTGCTTTTATATGCATTTCTAGGTCTCTCTTTGTGTAAAATCCTCTGGCACAGACCTCACATCTGAAGTCATATCCTTCTTTATGTGTTAGCATGTGTTTGTTTAAGTTACTCTTACTCACAAACCTAGACGGGCAAGCAGTACATTGATAAGGGCGCTCTCCTGTATGAGACCTCATGTGCATTCTAAGAGACTCACTGAACCGACCCTTGTAAGGACATTGAGGGCATTTGTATGGTAGCTCGTTAAAGTGTATCATTCTATGTCTAGAAAACTGTCCTTGCATTGTAAACTTTTTACCGCATATATCGCAAATGAATGATGCTTCGGGTGAATGAGTTAGCAAGTGCTTCTTATAGTATCGTGGAACGTAAGATTTCTTACAAACGTTACAAGTTATTCTTTTATTCTCATGTTCAGACGAGAATCTGTGTTCGGTGTACTCTTTTAAGGTGTCAAATTGTATTTCACATGTTTTGCACGACAATTTTGCAGATTTTGTGATCGTTGGTTCTTCTGTGTGGATGTTATCGCTGTCTTCATTGTAGTGATCGCTCAATGGTCCATCTTCTTGAGGAGAAGTGTAATTGTATTGCAATGTTTCAGTTTTCAAAATATTGTCGGAATGTTGGGCAGTTTTTCGGAATAGGATCGCTCCTTGAAGCAAAGCATGACACGGGCGACATAAGTACTTGGGGTAGGGATCTTCTGGATCCACTTGTATCGATCCAAACATATTTAGAGGCTCCATCAAGTCCACGCTAGCTTCGCTACCCAAAATGGGAATATTTCCTTCTTTCAGACATATTCTACATATTTGGTCGTCTTGCTTTTCGATTTTTACACAAACTTCTTTCGAACTGGATTCAGTTTCATTATTGTGCATTAATTCTTCTTCTTCAATAATTCGTTGTGTTTTTTGTTTACGTTTCTGATTCTTTTTGTGGTTTTTACAATGAAGAATTTTTAACAACAAAAATGCTCCAACCATTTTATGCAATAAAATTATTGATGTACGACGACTGTTTTGATGATATAATTTATACAAATTTTACAATTTGATTGTAGATATCTATTTTTTCTGAGTTAAAATATTTATTTTGTAATTTGTTTTTATTTCAATGATTGATATGATTTGAATAAAAAAAAAAAACAATGAATGAATAAAAAGCAAAACAAGTTTACCAACATTATAAAACCAATGAATGGTTCGTTCTTTGTCAAAATTAGACATTGAAGGCTTGAAGGATTAGACAATGACATTAACAAACAGATATCCATCCATCCATTCTCCAATTTCAATTTTGATTTGCTATTTTGAAGTGAAGAATTGAGTCACAAAAAATAAATAAATTGAAAATGAAATACTAAAACTCGGTTCAATAACAAAGAATAAACGTATATTGTAGCAAATAATTACAACAATGAATACTATTCGGGTATGTTCGCTCTATACACATTTTATTCTGTACCGAGTGAAAATAACCTAAATAAATATTATTTTTTAATATTTTCAGAGTTTATGGCGTACGGGTTCTATGGTTGGTGGAATATTAACACCAAATGGCGCAATTACCTCTACATTTAGACCTCTTACGGCTGCTAGTACTTCAGCAATCACAAAACCTATAGAGAATCCACCATCGCAGGCTGTGGAGCTTGATAAACTATACAAGCGAGTAGAGTTGGAGATGAGAGGTATAGACCCCGCTGTACTGCTCAGTTACTCGTGGTTTTGTGTAGCAGCTGCCTCCCATTTGGGTATCGAAGTTACTAAGAAGTAAGTTTGCTGTTGGGTCTATTTTTAAAGTACCTAATAAAATATTGTGATCAGTTTACAAAATATTACTTTAAATTGAAGTAATTTTTAAATAGTCTATACTTACCCTAAACTTTTTTTTTTATAAATATTATATTGTCATCTATGCAGTATAGATAACAATATAATATTTATTTAGAGTATTACTATAAAAACACCAATAAATTGCAGATTTCCTGTAAAATTTGACAAACTATTCTGTAGTTTTTTCAGTTAGAATTTGAATAATCAACAAGTCTTAATTTTAATAAAAAATTAATTACAGCTGGGCCCTAAGAAAAGCAGAAAAAGAACGGCACACCCTCCTAAGATGTGTTCACATTTACAAAAAACACAAAGTTCAGTATGAGATCCGAACATACTTCAGATTTGTTCACCTTCAGCGGTTGACGGGTTCAACCTGCGACACATACTTGGAGTACATCGAAAGGAACCTTCCAGAAGGTTGTGCTTTGAAAGTAACAAAGGTTGAAGTACAGAAACTACCGGAACACCTCACTCCTCCTAGTTAATAAGTTGTACATATTGTTAGAAATAGTAGTTAAATAAAAAGTGTTGAAATATGTATTTATTTTTTATTTGGCATGGTAATACATTTGTTTTAATCTTTGCTAACAAAGCCTTATGTTCTTAAATCTAAAAGATAAAGTATTGAAAAGTAAATAGAAAATTTCTATTAACAAATATATTTATTTTAATAATACATTTCTTAATTGCTATAGCTTATTATTCCAATTACACTATACATGTGTTTACAAAGAATAATATACTTAAGATCTTTTACTTTTAAATATTTCTGCTAAGCATAATCTCTAATGAGGCAGTCATTAATCTAGCAGGCCATGCCCATTATCTTACAAGTGTCTATGGAAGGAGCTTTGACACAGAATATCATTATTCTTACAAATATATTAATAAAATCTTAATATCTTTAATAATTTGTTACACACTCATAATAATACTGTTAAATATCAATGAAGTATCTAATATTTTTCTTTTTATATCAGTCCTTGTCTTTAGTATCTCTCTCTAAGGGAGGTACCGTGGTACCTATCTTATTCATATTGTTGGTCTTTACAGACGGTAAAAATGAACAGAATAGCGAAACCAAGCTCTAGAGCGTGGAACATGAGCATCACTGCACACCAGATGTATTCCAATCTCAGAATGTATGTTTGGTAGATGAGGAAATAAAATACTCCAATAGCAGACGGTATTGTCAGGATTATGCAGAAGAACACGGGGATTTCTGGAACAAAATGTTATTGTTTGTGTTAATACATACATTATAGGTAGATTATTTAATTAAAATATAATATTTACGATATTTTTATTGTTAGGTACATGCATAAGTAGATAGGTAGGTACTCTAAAAATATACATTCAGGGTTTGAGGCCCGTGAAAAATTTAAAAGTAGTAATATTGTGCACCTGTAATAAATGTAGGTACTACTTAAAACTTTTAAATGAAATAAAGTAATAATGTACTTACTTAATTCAGTTTAAACTTACAAGTAAGTACTTAGGTACTTAACTAGGTATTTATTTAGGGTAAGTGTATGAATGAACTTACTTCTACTAGCAAGATTTCCTCTTCTTCCCAAGAAAATACGAATAACTTCAATCAGACACAGTAGTCCAAAGATTCCTGCTTCAGTTATCAAGGCATTTTCTGGGTAATTTGCGTTACAAGCCTTTAGGATCCCCATAGCAACTTCGCATACAATAAACATGCCCAAATAAAAGGTATTCAAGTATAATAGTATTTCGAAAGCTAAACTCGAATTCACGTTGGACACTTTCGACATTTTTATAGAGTTTTGTAAATTATTAATTGAAAAGAAGTTAGTTTTTTTAGTTTATTATGGAAGTATTTTTTCTTTTTTTCTGTACACTTACTTTATTCACTTCACTGCTTTTGCTTTGGTTTCTGTTACTAAGTTACCGTTTTACATGACTAACCATGACTATTTCATTACAAACAACCCTATATCTATTAAATTTTTGTAGATTTTTATATTTCCGTAGTTGCTAAAAATATAAATGACGTCATAAAAATTCTCGGAAAATGGGAAATACTGAACGGAAGTCAAGTTATCACTTAATATTTTATTGAAACTGGCTGGACACGGAGATGGCGTCATAGATACCAATTGAGCGGTCAATAATACACGAAAATGCGCGCGCAGCGCTTTCCTTTTCCGTATCCGTATGGTTATAAAAGTTAGTCCTTTGACTTCCGAATAATCTTGAGTGAAGATGGAGTAAGGAAAATCCATGGAGTAGATAGACACAATTACTTACTATTATACTTATACTAAAAGTATAAATAATATTCATGTAAATTGAATGAAAATTAAACAAGTTATCACAAGTTAATAAGGAAATTAACCTCAGCTTTAGCTGAGGTTAACTTATTTACATCTGCGGTAATGTGATGAACTTATAATTATACAATCAAGGAGTTTAGAGTAGTCATCACAATATAGGAACCACGAGAAAGTTATTTTATACATAGATACATAGGATATAGAATGTTGTAAGTACATAGGTATTCATTTTGGCTAGGTGGGTAAAGTATAGAACGTCGTTATGTCTTCAATTAAAATGGGTACTTTCTTTCTCATAAAGAATTAGTACTTAACTTAAATGATTTAGGTAGTACTTACTTAAGTGTGTATATGAAATTACACACAAATTAGGTATGAAGCCAGTCTAGGGTACCAAAGTAAGCTATTCCTATCCTACGTATGTAAACAAAGTTGCGCTATGACGTAACTTGATAGAAAAGCTTTCCAACCTACCTACTTAGGTTAAAGGTACTGTGTACAGCGCAGACAGGTTTTAGTTCCTTAGTAGAGTTACCAACTTGTTGAATTTTGTGGGACCCTTTTAGAAAATTATTTTAGTTTTTTTTTAATAACGGCTTGGGCACGTGCCTGGTCTTAGATAGCAGGTTAAATGCCTGGGTTGAATGATAATGATGTTTGTTATTTTCCTTAAGCCTCATATTACCAATTTGTACAAACGTGGTGATTATGCAATATAAGTAAGTACATATGCCACCTCATTATATACTTACTATGATAAGGAGACCTTTGTCCTGATATAGCATCTTACAGTTTAGGACTCTGAAAAGAAAATCTTTACCTACCGGATTTCCAATACCAAATAATACATTATTTTAATACCTATGTGCATAATCAAGAAGATTTAAATGTAACTAACAAGGTATTCAAAGATACTTAAAACTCACACTTCATTAAGCAAAATGTGTTACTGTAACAAAGTTTTTCTAATTTTCCAAGAAAATTACGCATTTACGCAACATTAGAACAGTTAACACGCATGGTTAGCCTATTACTTGTGCAACTAGCGTTAAGTGAGAGTAGGAAAGTGCAAGTGGCTCCTCACGCTAGCAAAACACTTCCTGAGAACGAACCTTACAGACGTGCCACTAGAATAAAAATAAAAAAAGAATTGTCGATAAAAAAATAAAAAAGAATCATAAAAAAACAATTCAAATTTAAAAAAAGAATGAAGTCGAAACCCGAGTTAACGTTTTCGAAACTAGACGAAGAGACGGGAGTATTATTGGATAGAATGTTTGAGAAAAAAGATTGTATGGTCGAGATTAATCCTGGGAGAGTGATTCTGCCGGCAGACTATATGACCATCGGGCAAGATATATTGGATATGGAGATCCGCGATAGTGATGTGTGGATGTGCTCTTATCCTAGAACTGGTAAGAAGTTTTTTGTTATCTGTTTGTATTTGTATTTAGAACAGACTCAACTTCCTTTAAATTTTTAGCAGGCACTTAACACTATTCTAATTTTCAGTTTTCCTATGGTAAAATATTAAATTTATTAATCTTATAAGGTACCTAAGCATTAGTGATTATTTAAACTATGCTATAGTATTGTATAGGTTTTGACGTTCTCTATAGCCTAGCGGTAAATATTACTCTAAGTAAGACCGCAATAACAAGCGTTCAAGATTTTCGACTAGTCCTAGTCGTCTTGAAGACACGGTAGCTCAATTGGAAAGAGCATTGCTACGTTTCAGCATGCAGCAACATTCCGGGTTCAAGTCCTAGTTGTGGCGAAAATTTTGAATGCATTTTTCAAAGTACTATAAGGTCTCAAGTTCGATCAATGTTTGTGTTTATTTCCTGATAATGTTCTTGTCATCCCGCTAATACTTAGGTATTATGCAACTAGCTAGTTTTCCGTAATCAAGACCTATACAGACTTGGTCCTATATCTAAGAGCTATGATATTTTGACCAAACCATATTATTTAATCCTTTATTTCTGTAATCAGGTTCAACATGGGCTCAGGAGATGGTGTGGCTGATTGGACACGATCTAGACTACGAGGGTGCTAAATCTCTTCAGCAGGTAAAATATACTTATTCTGAAATTACTTACCTACTTACTTATTTGAATATTCGAACTTCTATGTTTTTTAATTATCAGTTTTTAATTAATTATAAGCAAAAAACAAATGCTGTTCCCCGAAACAAGTAATTTTATACACTTATTCATTTATCCATTAATGACGATGAAAATTAAATTAAACTATTTTGCGAGTTCCCACAAAGCCAAATTAGAAGTAATTTTAGATCTCTCATTACTTTGTGATATCTTATTTTTCTACGCTATAATTTCCATATATTGCCCTAACCCTACCAAACATTACATAACCATACCTCGATAACCACCTAACACTATACTCGTACATAACTCACGAAACCAGTAACGTTTGCTTCTGTTAAGTTTATAACCAGGAAACTGTTTCCTCATTGTCCGTAAGTTACATGATGCTTTACATCATTCAACAATTTTAATTAATAGTCGATACTAATGAACAGTAGTTTTTTTTTTTCAAATAATTCTTTATCATTGTTTGTTTATACTTAGGTATTAGCTTAACAATATAAGGCTTCTTTCTCTGCAACGACACCAGTTGTATCTAAGTACCTTCTAACAACCCATAAATAAAATCAATCAGTCTTTTCAATCTCGTAGAAATCTCATAATGATTTAAAAATAGCTTAGGTTCAATTTATATTTGTAAATTCATAAACATGCTGCATCCCGCGATTTTGACCGCTCTGAAATTTGCTTCGTAGAATGACATCTAAAACTACCTACTTGTAGATAAGTGACAGTCTAGACAAGAATAATATGTTTTTAGGATGCGATCAAAAATTTCAGAAATTCCTTTGCGATATGTACATTTGGAATATAGGAGTTCACGTAGGTAGCAATTTCTATTAATGGAAATAATCCGTCCTCAGATCCGCTGCCCGCTAGTCGAGTTATCCTGCATCATGGTGGACGGTCACGCTGAATGGCACGACGAGTCCGTGAAGGGTACCTCAGTAGACCTGGTGAAGTACCGCCTGCCGTACCCGCGGTACATCAGGAGCCACCTGCCTTGGGACTTGCTGCCTCTGGATATTACGAACGAGGATGGATCTGCTAAGCCCAAGGTGAGATACTTTGATGTAAGCACCTATGATTAACCAAACTACAATAGTTAATTGTTAAGTCGTTTGGAAACGCTTACTCTTAAACTTTGTATAAGAGGTCATCATCAGCCTTTCAACTTTGCTATAAAGGCGCAAGTTCAGCAGAGGAGTGAGGTAGGCTGATCAGACCTCGAATGCAGGTTGCAAAATCATTAATATTTGTGTGAACCACAAACGTTTATCTCGGTCGTGTGTGTGATTGAGTGTGTGCGTAGTTTCTGATACCCTAGACACAAGTTAAAGATCTTAGTTATGGGTCAGTTACTATAATAAGATGATGTAGTGAATGATTATGTTATGTTATATTAACATACCATACATTATAGGTGATCTACACATCCCGCAACCCTAAGGACATGGTAGTGTCGTACTACCACTACTGTAAGTTGGTGCACGGCCTCAAGGGGACCTTCGAGGAGTTCTGTGACTTGTTCATGAGGGATCGCGCACCCTTCGGACCCGTCTGGAACCATATTCTTGGTAAGTGGGTCTTTAAGCAAGAAATTGTTGGAATCGGAGCAATAGTTTCAGAGATCATCTCATAAAAACCTATTTGGTACTGCCTGTAGTAACTTAAACTAGCTTAGTCCTGCGGTTTCACCCGGGATGATATCAACTTTCTCAAGGAACAGGTTATAACGCACCTTTTCTATAACTGGATTAATAGTTTCTTAAATCGACGTGTTCAAAGAAATAACATAAATTTGCCCCTTTCTATTTTTATAGACAACAAACAGAATAGGTTTATTATGTATTTGTATTGTAACAAAATGTTTATTAAATAAATTGAATTGAATTGAATTATCTTCTATTTCTTCAACACTCATCAATCTATCAATGTTGATTATTTTTTACTGTCACAGGTTTCTGGAACAGACGCCACGACCCGAACCTACTTTTCATCAAGTTTGAAGAAATGAAGCGCGACCTCCCGTCCGTTGTCAGGAGAACAGCTCAATTCCTTAACAAAGAGATGACAGATGAACAAGTCGACAAACTCTGCGATCACCTCTCGTTTTCCAACATGAAAACTAACCGAGCTGTCAATCTCGAAGCTATTCTAGAAAAATCTTTCGGCAAAAGCTATTTAGAAGGCACTGATCTAAGATTTATAAGGAAAGGTGAAATAGGTGATTGGAAGAATTACATGTCTGATGATTTATCTAGAAGGTTCGACGACTGGGCCGAGAAACATCTGAAGGGAACTGAACTTAGCTTCGAATAGTTACCAGGTTAAGGGATTAAAACCAGTATTTTTTCTAATAGTGATTAAGAATTTAATGACTTTAAAGAATTAGCTATGTATTGATATTTTTATACTAAAAAGCATGTAAGTATTTTCATTAACATTACTGCATTTTTATCATGGTTTCCGTTTGTCGACATTAATTCACCATCTTTAATTATTGAAAATAAAATATTTTAAATATTATTATGCATTTGTATTGATATTTAAAACAACAGCAATATATTACAATTTTCAAAGCGACGTTAATAAAATTTAAATAGATACACAACAATATTTAGGTTTATACAATATTTTAGTTCGCAATAACGAACAGTTTAAGTAACTAGAAAAAGTTAATACAACGATTGAATCTCAAAACGACTAGACAAGATATTTTCTTAATTGACTTATTACACTGAAACTACAAAGTGACATTCAAATAGTTATGTAGATAGCTTAATAAATAAGAATGTAAAATTGATTTTAATTTCTCCTACTTACACTAAATTAACTTACTTAATAAAATATAGTGCCTCTGACTTAAATATAATAAAATTAAAAAATCTAAACAATTCATTTTGTGTCTAACACACTAATGGATGCAATACATTTAAAAGAATAACAATAGGTGCTACTAAACTTTTATAGCCGTTATATGGGGCTAAATATAACATATTTGTGTACCAAAATACTATTAATACAATTTCTTCTTTAAGTATTTATTTACTAGGAAACATTTACTGTTTTACAGCATCCAAACATGATATTAAACTTCATGATTTAAATATTTATCTATTGTCATATTGTAAAGCTCGTATAGATTTTATTATAATCTTTGGAATCACTTTTTGGGATGTCATGAATGTCTGAGATCTAATAACAAAAAATACAAACTAAGAAGTAAATATCGATATTAATACTGTATCTATCAAAAATAATTAAGATTCAGACTAGATAGTAGATGTACAATTTGAGTCCAATATTGATATTTTAAATGATATTTTGCTCTTAATAGCTAATTTATATGAGGTGACAGCTGGAGTTGCCAGATTTGTGCCTCACATGTGGATTGCCGAAGGCGCCACAACATTGATGATGGCTGACGTTCTTCGTATGATGATGTGGCTGATTACCAGACTGTGCGCCATGATTTTTTTCGTATACTTTAATCGAATCCTTAGTAACAGGTCTATGCCCCGAACATGATTTGATGGTAAAATGTCCTGGTGCTATACGCGCTTTAAACCTGCTCACTTTTCCAGGCTTCGGAATTACTTCTTCTATGGTTGTTCTGCATATTTCATTTATTTGATTTTCGGCATCTTGGTATTCGGTATCTGTTTCTGGAAAGTAAAATTTGTAAATGTAGCAAATTTTTTACACTCGGAGTCATATAATGGTTTTTATCAAATTCTTATATATACAATTTTAAGTGATATAATTAAGAGTGGTGTTCATGGTTTAAATTTACATAATTTGAATAAATTTTGGTTTGATTCTCATTAATTTCAATACACCATCTTCAAAAATGACATAAAAAATGTCTGCAATCATTTAGACGACTTACTAATGTTTACACAGTTCATGTTTCACCAGAAAGGTGAAAAATCTACTAACAATATTTTCAATATTATTTACCTATTTCGTCAATACCGTTTCTTTTAGAGCCAGTGATAGCCAGAGCTAAAGCAGTTTCATCAGTTCTGAGAGTTGTACATGAGCTTCCAACGGTGGCGGGGGCTGAGTGAGTCGGTGAGTTACGCGGCAGACACTGTACAGAAAGTATTTTAGGGTTTGTTATTACTATTGCCTCCTGTAATTTTATCTAAGTATAGAATTCTATTATAACTGGGAGATTTAGGCTAAAATATTTCTAAAAAGGAGATATGACAGTGATATTTCTGGAATACACAGGATATACACAGGAGCAGGAGGTCAATATACAGGTAGGTATTAGTCTAAGCTTTTATAGAACAGGAGTATAAAATGGAGGTGAATAATATAATGTAGTAGAGACAGTTACAAATTAGTTAATATTTTAATATTAATTAAATCATCGCATGAGGTTTCTTATTGAATAATGTTAATAATATAGTAAATAAAATACTACTTACAGTAATAGCTAATGTCTCCTGTTCGCGTTCTTTGGAAGAGGGAGCAGTGCCGACTCTGCAAGGTGACGTCGAACTGTAACTTGAGATGTTTTGTATCGTCAAAACATACACCGATTACATTTACTATTAAGTTCATTTCTATTGGGATTATTATTTAATTAAGTGTTCCTCCTACTTCAGTGATATTAGCAATATTATTTTATTATAGGTACTATAAGTTTGTTATCTGTTACTTTGAAGTTATGTACTTTAATATGAGACTTATTATTCGCGGTATTTTCAGTATTAGATAAGTTGATATCACTGCATTTCAGGTAACACATTTTTCAGAATAAAATCTCATTTCTAAATTACATTAGTATCTCTCTGATCATTTATGAAAAGATATTAAAGATGATAAAGTATCGATCACTATGGATACTATCACAGATTAGGGAGTCACCTTAGAACTTCCGTCCTGGATAATGATGAAAAATAATTGTAAATTACCAAAGTGATGAGTTGAGACTATCAATGGTCTTCGGTGGACCATTTGATTCAGCGTCAGTCCACACTGCTGTAATGCTTGTGGATTGAGATCGTGATTCTGAAATAAATAACAAGTAGGTACTAAGAGAATTCGGAAAATTATATTGTGGATTTCGCTAAAGCTATTGTAAAAACAGTTACTAAGCAAATCTGCATAGAACAAGTAATTTTGGTCACATAACATGCCAACACTTCTATCAAGCCTTTAATTTTGTTTAAATCAAATGCAACTGACAGAAAACGAATAAATCTATTTCAATCTTATATTAACTTCAAATAAAACTGTACTGGTAGGGCAGAAAATGCTGCTTGTACTATTTTAAACACAAAGCTCATAAAATCAACAGTATTCTCACCTCGCTCCCTCTCAGCTCTGTTAGGCGAATTAGCTATACTCCTCCTGGCTACATCTTGGAAAGTAACAGGGGAATACATGCGCCTCTCTTCCACTGGAGAAGTGACCACTGGTGCTTGACTGATAACCAACGCTTGAGAGATCTTAGCCGATTGCAATCCATTACTAACCAAAGAACATAGAGGAGAACTGAACGAATGAACAAGCAGTTCTTTGTTGTTCAGTTGAGCTGCTGAATGTTCAGCGATGCTGTCTCTGACGTCAGCAGCTCGTTCCCATTCTAATTCTGTTCCTGGTTGGAGTTGTGGGGAAATCACTTTAGTGAGAGATGGTCTTGATTCGCGACCTTCTAGCCAGTAGGTTTTCATTGCTCCTGAAACGATATAAAATATTTTAAGTTTTAGAGACAATAGAGGTACAAGTAAAGTATACAAAGAATCACATGATGGAAACAGAATTAGAGGATTATATATCAGGCATGAAAATTTAAACTAAATTATTTTTTTTAATCCTGGGAAATAACCTTTGGTTTAGCTAGAAATAAGGACATAGTACGTATACGAGTAAGACTCTGTAGAGAAGTATTATAGTTAATTAATATTATTACTACAGTGGACCCCCGGTAGTCCGGCCCCTGTCTAATCCGGCGCCCCCTGTAATCCGACATGGTCTATTATTTATTATTGAATACGTATTTGCTAAGCATGATTGAACAAGTTACAACTTGTACGCACCATCACTATTGTGCTCGACGCATAGGTATATTTTTACATATTTTTTGTAAGTTCTTTAGCATTAATGACGTTAATTTTATAATAAAACGTAAGCTCTCTCTCTATTGTTGTTGATTTTCTAAATTTGACATACATAATGAAGTATAATTAGTATTTCAGAGTACATAGGTATATGTTATTATTATTAATATGTATGTATAAAGAATCTTATCATTGGATCTGTAATTTGTCGGATTACAAGGTACTCTTTTGTAAAAAAAACCGGACTATAGGGGGTCTTAGGCAGTACTCTATAATCCGACGAATTCGATAGTTCGACACTGCCCTGCAAAATGTTTGTCGGACTACCGGGGGTCCACTGTATATGACTTATGGAAGCAACCTCTTATCCCGAAAATCTTATCTAAGGATGAAAGACATGTTAGTAAACATAAAAATACTACACACCTTTCCCTTTAACCTGAATCTCGCCCCTCTCAGTGACCATATAAGAGGGTGACAGCAGCTCCTGAGTAGTCTGCGAGATGTGTATCCTCATGGCTTCCGATGTAGACTCCATGCGAGAGGCTGTGTTGACCGAGTCTCCGAACAAGCAGTACCGAGGCATCTTCAGACCGACTATACCGGCGACTACTGCACCGGAATGTACTCCAACGCGAATTGATAGGTGGGATCCTGGAAAGGGGGATTAAGATTTTCTGTAAAGTTGTGGTATTATGAAACGTTCTAGTATCTAGAAGATGGGGTTTTAATAAAAAATTTGATATTACTGGTATGATGAACAGTTTTTTATTACAAGGAAGAGTTTTTCAATTGCGTTGTACTTTGTTCCCCTGAACTCAAAACTAAGCTACTTATTAACCGTTTTGGATTATGGGAATATTTTTATACCGTTTCATGCACTTTAATCGACTTAGTTAGTTTAGAGTAGCGGGTTGGTAACGGGTTGGTATAGCTATTCGTAAGTCAAATCCCAGCTCAAGTGTCAATTTTGAATTGCTCACATAGCTCTATGACATCTTCATTTATTGACTACATTAAAGCTACTTTAGACTATTTAACAAAATGTTTAAGTAAATAACAAAAAATTTCTACCTGTACTAGGATCTTTGAGGTCTGTGATCGCGTCGACCATATCCAGTGCCATGTCGCACACCTTCTCCGCGTGGTTGTCTTCTTTCTCTGGAGCTCCAGAGACCACCATGTAAGCATCACCTATTGTTTCCACCTGCATTGGATAAGATTTTGGTTAAATAATCATAAGAATTTCATTGGAGCACGAAAGTTTTTTCCATTGCTAAAAGGGTCCTAATTCACTTAGCATTAGGCACTTAAACTATAAGTACTAAAAAGAAAACTCATGGCTTGTTGTAAACACTTGATGTCAGTTATAGCTTGAAATTTTAGCTCTCCTTTTTGCTTTCCGTCATCAATAACAATAAAATTACTTAGCATCTTCACCGGAATTACTTTAATCACAAGAAAATTAGATATTATAGCAGCTGAACCTAGTTACTGGTATCAGAAACTACTCACATTCATATTCACACACATCCAAACCGACCCAACCATTTTTCCTTAACTAAACCAGCCCACCTTATAAACCCTGTTCCGCTCAGTGAGGGTGTCGAAGATGGAGTACATGGCGTTCAGCATGGAGACCACCTCCATGGGCGTGATGCGGGAACAGATCTCGGTGAAGGTTACCACGTCGGAGAACAGGATCGAGACGCTGTCAAACATCTGGGGAAGGAAGTGATGGGTGGAAAGATATAATAAGAATGTAGGTTTGTAGATTAGGTTAGGTAGGATGTAAGTAGGTATGATTGGTATGTAGGTTTGTAAACAAGGATGCGTAAGTAGGTATGAAAAGGGATTCTTGAGAATCTAGACGATAGACTTAACAGTTACAGACAATGAGTGAAGATATAATTTCATACCCAAAAATATTTTTTCCTAACACATTTCTTATCAATTTGGAAAATAGTAACCTAAAGTTTTAATGCTATTTACCAATCTATATTTTAAAAACAGTGAATTAAATTCGTTAAAAATTGTTTTGGATTTAATTCACGATTATAAAGGATTTCTATTTTAAAATTCGTCGGGAAAATATTATCCTTTCCAGTATGTTTTATAGAAATACAGCATTATTGAAAACATAGTTTTTTCAATAGCAAAACAGAATGCAGCACACATTTTACGCAAATCAAAGACAACATCCCTATAATAGTGGATCTTTGCTAATGATCCAATTGTCGTCGCCGCGGACACGATCGGTTGTTTGTAGAGGACCTCCATTATTTCCAACAAAGGATCATCATATTGACAAACTAATAATAGAAAGGGTTCCAATGTTTACTATTGGAAAACTATTTACGTTTAGTTTCAATATTTTGAACAGGCCTTTGATATTGCTAAAATTAGCGATCACTTTTAGATCAGATTAAATTATGTATTGTACGTTTTGCTCGTTCAGTTATTTAATATTTGTACTAAGTAGTAGTCCATAATATAACGTGAAATAAAACCAGTATTTTAAGTAAAATCTCTTTTAGGGTTAAGTTAACCTCTGTGCATGCCTTTTAATCTTTTATTTTTTTAATTATGTTTCTGTGTACAATTATAAATGAAAACAAATAAATAAAATAAAATCTAGATACTTATTATATAGGACAGTTTTTCTTAGTTTTCGCTATTTTATCTTATCTACTACGCCTACTCGAAATGATTTACCAACTGGAAATGTTTCAATCCAACAGAAGTTACGAAGTTATTAATCATAAGTAAACTTGTCTATATTTGTAATTAACAATTACATGGTAATAGATATGGTCAGAATATTTATCCGATATCTTTGGTGAGATACAAAGTAAGTAATATTTATTGGGAAGTTTTATTCAACTTTTTGGAAGTTTAACTAAATAAGATACTTATTTACGAGTATACTAGCTATGCCTGCGTATAAACGGATAAAATATAGCCTGTGTCCTTCTCCGGACCATAAGATACCCCTGTACGAAATTTCAAGTCAATCGATTTAGTAGTTTAGCCTAAGAGGTAACAGACAGACAGAGCTACCTTCGGATTTATAAAATATGGATGAAATATGGAAGTAATACTTACTTCACAAGTATCAATAGGATTCTCCCCATTCCTGAGTCTATCGGCGACCTGTTTCGGTATCATCTGGTACAAGAGCTCGTCAGTTCTCTTCATCTCCTCGTCCAGTTTCCTCATGGATTCCTCCAGCTTCTTACTCTTCTGCTGTTCTTGGTCAAGCGCTAGTTTCAGTTCTACTGATTGTTGGGTTCCCGCTAACATTAAGTCTCTAGGAAGGAAAAAATATAAGATGTTTTATTATAGCAAAGAAAGTTTGAAGACTTTTGGCGTTAGAGCAGGTTCGAGACTTAATGATGAAATCTGTAATGCATTTATTTTATTCGCCGATTTGATTTGATAATTTCAGAACATTTAAACTATGTCTGGTACAGAATTGGAGGCAGGGAGGCTTTGCTCACTGATGAGTTATAAGTGAGAAAGGAATTCGTAATTGTTTTGAAAATGGCAAACACGCAACACTCGACGTACTAATCTTATCCTTCGGCTTGACAGCACTGGTATATGGCAACAGCCGCTTTAACTTAAATTTATTTTCAAAAATTTAAATATGGAACTTGTCATGAAATCAAAAGTTCAGAACGATTCCAAATACGATTTTACAAACTCCCAAAAACATTTGTACTTTACAAAAAACACTAAAAATGATGCTCCATTTAAACAAAAAACAGTTGCCACACTCACCTGCTAAAGTCATGCATGGAAAGATCATTGATGTACAATCCCGTGGAGACCAGTGCTGAGAGGTCGGGCATCACCGGAGTACCCAGGTACATCATCATGCGCCAGTTGTCCATGTAGATCATTTGGCCTGAGCAAATAATGGAACAGATAATGCGAATTAGGGAAAAATTTAAAGGAAAGTACTTAGAACGGATAAATATTTACAATTCAAGTAAGTACCTACGTATATGTAGTTTAATTTTAATATTTGTTTACACAACTCTTTAAATTACAGCTATTAAGGATTATGTACTTATCTAGAATCCTAATTTTACAGGGTAATCGAAATCAAGTCTTAGAAAGAAGTGTGATTCCTAAGTATTTGCGGTAGTGCTTTTGTGGTCGATTTATCGAGAAAACAGCGAATAAATTAAAACCTTAGTTATTACTTAAATTCTGTTTCTTATTTAATTAAGTAAGTAAATCAAGAACGCACTCGTAAGTATTGTGAAGGATATATTCCCAAATAAGAAAACTTTGTACCGAAAGTGCTGTACAAAACAGTGCTACCAATAAAATAAAATCTATATTATTGTGCTAATACGGCTATCATTGCATTTATAAAACAGTGTCTTTTCATCGTGATTCAAACTTTATATCTAGAAAAAAATGTATCAGTTCTAGTGCTGGGCCAAAAAGACTATATTTAGGCCTTGTAGGAACATTATTAGTGGAGTATATTCCGCTAAAACTATCCAAATTCGGTCCCTTTGTGCAAATTTAGACCTTATGCTAATACCTTTAAGATGTAAGTTAATAACGTCAGGTAACGGCCTTCCGTCGTACGCAACACGTTTCTTACGAGGCATGCCTGAAAATAATTATTATAGGTACTTTGTTTCTAGACTTTCTAGATCATTCATAATCATAATCATTCACTACATCATCTCATTACAGTAACTGACCCCTAACTAAGTTCGAAACTTGTATCTAGGGTATCAGAAACTACGCACACACTCATACACACACACACACACACACCCAGCTACGCTAGTACTCATTATTATACTCTGCGCCCAGACCGAGATAAACATTTGTGGTTCACACAAATTTTCACCCCTTAGATTTCCTGAAATCTATTAATTCAAACCTGTTACGTTTTTCCTAAAGCAATGAAAGCGAAAGTTATTGGGATATGGGTTGGTCAATCAGAAAATATATTCAGCTTTTAAAAATCAATAAATATGAACCTCTGAATGAATTAATGAATGAAAATACTATGACAGACTATATCCTTATTTAATTAATGATTATCCATCAAGTTTCCTCCCTCTAATCTAATACATTCAGTATATCTAATAAAGTATGAAACTCTGCTAAATACCAAACATCTTCTAATCAAACACAGAACAGCTCACACCCAACAATTAATTGTATTAAAACTTTGTGATATGGGTTTCTACAGTTTGACAATCTAGGTTGTACGGAGGGAATAGCAATGTCTGAAGTCTAAGTTTAAGATATTGTTAGTGGTTGGGAGTAAATCATTATTGTAGGTAGGTATATAATCACTACATAATAAACAAAGTCGCTTTCTCTGTCCCTATGTCGCTATGCCTCTGTGTATGCTTAGATCTTTAAAACTGCGCAACGGATTTTGATGCGGTTTGTTTTAATAGATAGAGTGATTCAGTGGGAAGGTTTCTAGCATAATTTTATCCCCATATTCCTACGGGAAGGGGAACTAGGCAGGTGAAACCGCGGGGCGCCCCGCTAGTAAGTAAATAAAATATTATCAACATCAATTTATTTTTAAAACATTTTGTTATAATAGTAATACATTTAACGCAATTATCGACCTGCTAGTTAGAAACAGTCTTATGGCAAGTTAAAATGAAGTGACATAGGTATTATGAGATACTCGTAAGTAATCACTAAATACAGTTACTCATGAGCACTTGCAACTCAAAAGAGTTAAAAGTGTGTCGCCTACTTTCCTTTTAGGGATAAGAAGACGTCACAGGAGATTTTCTTTATAAACAGGAATAGCATAAATGATACTTTTATCTCAATACTCCCAAAAAAATCGCTAATAACGCGAGTAAAAGGCGTTTGGTAGTAAACATCTAAAGAAGTACTTAAGTATATAAAAAAATCAAGCACATAACACGATGCCTAAGTCGTAATAAAGAACAATTTAAAGTAGAATATTTTATATTCAATAGAAAATTTATATTTATTGCATTAATCTTTATAGATGTGGCTTTCTTAGCTCTTTGGGACGTGACAGTCATACGTAAGATGTGATGTTTATGTATACGTAAAAGGTTTATATTAAATACTTACTTGTATTATGATTTCGACAAATGTTTTAGAATTAAAAAAAAATACCAACAAGATTGTCAAAATTCTACTACTTAATTATACTTATTGTTCTTTTATATGCAGGTTACTTTTGGTAACATTTTAAAATTTTAACTAAGTAAGATTTTTTTACAAATGAAAGTATTGCGAATAAATTCTAGAAGTACTTCCATACTTACGATTTACCTAATGATGTTACAAAACATATGAGTTCTTTTATTCTAAATTCAAAGGAAGTCTTTTAAACCGTAATTTAACATTAATACAAAATAAGTGTCTATAAAATTAAAAACCTATTTTATAGAAAATATAAAAGTTTAAGTACTTATTGGTATTTTATTTAATACAATATACGTTTTTAGGTCAAACATTTAGAAGCGACATTTAATATGAGAAGAGCTTTTATTGATGAAACTTTTAAGAAGAATTTTACTGGAAAACTTTACGTACTTTTTAAAAGTTTTAAGTGTTTTTACGAAGTTGACAAGTTCATTAAAATTCTTATAATTTATTAAACGTTTTATCAACTCAATATAACGTACTTAAAGTACCTAAAAATATTACATTTCTGATGGTTTGATAGGTAAAATAATAACATAACATAACATAATCATTCACTACATCATCTCATTATAGTAACTGACCCCTAACTAAGCTTGTCATTAATAGGATGTCATTTTCCTAAAACAAGAAGGTCGATCATTGGCTAGTATTAATTAATACCAATTGATTTAAAAAATCTGATTTTGCGTTTAATCTTTTATCAAAAACGGCTATACTTATGTTTTTATTTTCTTTCAGAATGTTTGGATGTTCCATATAGATAGGTAGTTTCAGATTTAAGTTTACCACGCCCACTGGAAATAAAACTAGCATACGAAGGGTTCCATCCCTACCAAAAACGGATACGAAACCCTAAAAAACCAATTCAATTCAATTCAATTTATTATATACTAGTAGCTCCCCGCGGTTTCACCCGCGTAGTTCCCGTTCCCGTGGGATTACGGGGATAAAATAGCCTATGTCACGCACTGATAAATTAGCTTTCCATTAGTGAAAGAATTTTTGAAATCGGTCCAGTAGTTTCGGAGCCTATTCATTACAAACAAACAAACAAATCTTTCCTCTTTATAATATTAGTATAGATAAATTTGACACAATACATTATATTTGGCGCAATTATCGAGACTTTACCTCCCGTATCCCCATAAAAGTACAAAATTACTAAATAATAACAAACAATTCCTACCTTTAAGCCTCAGATTCTTGTCGGTAGTGGTTTCCGTTTCGTCTGACATTCGCAGCAGTTCGTTCCTCTTGTCTGGCGCCTTCTCATGCATCACCGCTTCCACTGTCACCAGCTCGAAGATATTGTTGGTACGGTTTAGGATCTGAAAGGTTATTAATGATTTAATAGTGCAAAGGCTTCGTTTTTCCTCTTGCAATCGTAGTAAGGTATTGATAGTGATGATATTATTGCAATACAACAGTAGGTAAGTGGAAACGTTGGACCTGTTGGAAGTATTAGTCAGTTACTGCAAATTTGTATTTAGTACAGGAAATATTTTTTATATTTTATAGTTATAGATCAAATAAAATACAAGGTATTTCTATGAATTAACAATCCCAGCTATATTGGATCGGACACATTTCAAATGCGCCTGTTTTTTATGTAACAGCAACATTCCTTCCAAAATAATTACAGGCGAAACTATACTACACCATGGTAACAAAATAACTCATTTAAGTAAGAATAAACTTCCTAGGAACTAAACAGAAGTTATAAACTGGATTTATTATCTAGGGATACAATATACCTACATACATAATTACGAAGCCAATATGTTAGAACTTACGGTTTGAAACTTGAATGCGATGAGCGGTCGCACCAGATCGAACCAATTAGTGATCTTCTTGCCGACCAAGTCGGGTAGTATTACCATCAGGGAATTACCGATACTTCGAACTACCATGTCGGAACTGAAACCAGTGGGTTGAGGTTAAAGCCATGTATCCACTAGGGAACATTTTGTCCCACACCACGACGCGCAACACAAAATTTACGTGAGTCTGCAACGTTGCATATTGACCCGCAACATGCTCCGCAACATTGTACGTGACGCGAGTCATGTTGCTTGCTCCCGGCTCGAGAGCGAGCACATGTGTCCCTCGTCAATGTTGCGCCATTTGTCAACAAGTGTAGTCGCGTTTATTATATAATTACTGTATGCAGCACTAATAGCCATAACCTCCTCGGGCGACATTTCTATAAAAAATGACTAGTGTGGCCAACACAGTGTACCCCGACATGTTCGGGGGCATGTTCTACGTAGTTGTTGAGGAACATGTTCCGCAACATGTTGCTCCATTTGTCCCCTAGTGGATACATGGCTTTAAGGTTAAGTATAATCATTTCATTTTTTGTAATGATACGTATACCAATATTGGTGAGACATGCTGTACCACTTATTATTAACACCTTATTATGGTTGACCATGTTTCTGACGAATAAATAATTTCATTTCATGTACTTCATACACTTACCTATAACCTAACCCTAGTTATTAATGTATGTAAATAAATCAAAAGTATAAGATAACATAGGTAGTTCTAGGTAATAACAACTTGTATCTTGGGCTTAGGGTATCTAAACACACACACTTGAGTGAATAATGGACTGCATGAAATTTTCATTTTCATATTTTTTACATCCTATTGAATAGTGGACTGGAAGTTCAGAATTTTCGTTTTCATATTCGTGCCATCTTTCTACACCTAGCGCCACCAAGTGGTGGAATATAGAAACATTGATAGAAATGGTTGAATCTATAATAATAATCTACGGAGTATAGTAGTACTTAATAAAGAGAAAAGATCTTAAAATATAAATCTTACCCAAATACAATACAAAACGGGAATATTTCGAATAACACAGCAGCACTAATGGGCAGATGTTTCTCTTCTCGCGTCATCGCAAGCGACGCTAAAGTAAATGCTCTGTTATCAAATGTCAACTGGAACGTCACGTGGACAGTATCAAATAATAATTCTTCTCGTAATAACTCTATTCTCATCTCTTTGTGGTAGAAATGTCGGGCTACCTAAAAAAATAAGTAATATGTGAATTGTGTTACAGCGCCATCTATTGAGATTTTTGTAAACAATGTTCTTTAGTTGTGCTAGATGGCGCTGTTGGCAATTAAATTAACATAAATTAATTATACATTCTTACTCTGTGATGACTGATGACTACTGATGAGGTGATAATGTACTTAATTTATGTTCAATTAAAACAAGTGACGTGAGGCTTTGATTATTTTGCAAAAATAAAAGAACTATTATATGCACTATTTTGTTATCAATAATTTCGACTCACATATCACAGGGGGCGTAGCTCAGATGGTAGAGCGCTCGCTTAGCATGCGAGAGGTACCGGGATCGATACCCGGCGCCTCCAAGTTTTTGCAATATTTTTTTAAGAATTTATAATTTTTTTGTTTTTAATTTCCTTCATGTTAAGATCCAAGTATTAAAATATTATATAATATAGATTTCTAACATACATTATGTATGTACACGCAGTCCATATTATGTAAGTACTGTTATGTACTTTCGTAGTCATAGTATCACAAAATACCCAATAAATATTAAAAAGACCGAATACACAAGTAACCGACCTCTCGTATTTGTCCCATCGCATAATAAACGAATCCTCGCCTTTTGGATCTATAATGTAGCGTCAGCCCTTGCCGGGTTTCATTTTCGCATATAAAACTGGGTGCCCTCATTCTTGGGTAACTGAATTTCAAATATTCATGTAAATTGTCCAATCCGTTGAGGAAATCCCTCATGTGTCGACCTAATACTGATAGCACGCGGTCATATCCATATTGTGACACGAAACCCACGAAATAAACACCCATTTGATCCATAAATTCACGTTCTGTTATGCCGAGAACCTGCGAACAAAGAAAAAGTATTGAAATAACATAACTTATTTTTTGTATGTTGTTGAGTAATAGAAGCATTGTAACGGTTTTATAATTTCGGCCTCTCATTCATCGGGGATGTAACTCAGTGGTAGAGTGTCTGCTTCGCATGCTGAAAGTCCTGGGTTCAAATCCCAGCATCTCCAAACTATAATTATTTTTTGTTTATATTTTTTACAATAAAATCATTTCTTTACTTTAGACTTCCACACCCAACTTTGTTCGATTGGAAATCACAAATACTTTGCATATAATGAAAAAATTAAATGTTTGTTTACTTCGATCGACGAAAGAAGGATGATACATATTTGAAAAAAAAATGGTGGTAAAGAAAAAATAACCTATTCATCGCAAAAAGAGATGTGGCCCATGAGGGGATCGAACCCGCGACCTTCGCGTTATTAGCACGACGCTCTAACCAACTGAGCTAATGGGCCGATGTTTCAGATGTCGAAAATACAATACTGCCTCTACTTACTTACATACTTTGCTTACGTAATGTTTTTTTATATTACAGCAATTGCTTTGTCTATCTTGGAGGTATTTTCATTAGTTTGGATTATTTTTTATAGATAATGTTTTGAAAATGTTCCTTTAACCAAAAAAATTACTACTTAGAAAATAAGATAAAAGTATCTAGGTATTGCGTTTTCAAAATAAATATTTGCATAGTCTGCATATTGAGGAAGACTACTGGGTATAAGATAAGTAATAGTTATTTGTTATACAAGAGTGCAAAGTTGCTTTTTAACCGGGGCTCCAGTTGAGGACCGAGCCAGCGAAGGATTCTAAAATTGAATCACGAGCGCAGCGAGGGATTCAAAATAAGAATCCTGAGCGTTAGCGAGGGACTCAAAGGAGCACAAGGTTAAAAATTGTTTGCACTCGAGTGCAACACATTATTTTTCATCCCCCCTTAGCGAGGAAATTACTAAATACAAACATAAAACAATCACAATATTAAGTGAAAAGCAAAAATATCACGCGCAAAGCAAATAAAAAAATAGGTAAGTACACCAAGGAGGTTCCGAGTTTGAATTTGAAATAAAAAAAAAGTTGTATGACAGTTTGTGAATCCAAAACATCATCACACTTAGTGCACACGATGTTCTAAATTCAAATTTACTTTAACCTCTAGAGCGCAAAAACGACTTTTACTCCCAGTTATCGAAAATGCCTCGGGTCCTGCACGGCCTGTCACAGCGACCCCGATACTTTCCACTCTTGAGATTAAAATCGACTTTTACCCCCAGATATCGAGGATTAAAAACATACTTTCCGAGCTAGTGGGATGAAAATTATTTTATTAACGCTAGTCACATCTCGATATCTCCAATAAAGTCAGTTTTGAACTCAGTTTTTAGAAAAAAGTCCAAAGCCTCTGCTATATACTTACATACATAAATAGATAATCCCTCAATAAAATACCAAATAATCGTAGGTAGTAAAATTCCCTTTATAAGCAGAAAAGTCCGAATTTATAAATGTCATTGTGAGGTTATCGCAAAGTTTCAGAAACTGCAACGTTGCACGAATTCGGTGAAATACACTGAGCTGAGCTGAATGAGGCTTTAGAGTTCGATGGTTCGAGGTTACACCTTTTGTAGGTATTCTACTGTTCTTTTCCATTTAGTAAAAGAAATAGATCTGATGTTTTGTAACAAAATTACGAGAACACTACGCATTGACTTGCCACATAAAAATCTGATCTATCTACGCGGATTAAAGTTATGTGATTATCATGATGACTAAGTACTTTCGCATTGAAACAATATTTTAAAGTAAGCAGTGCAATTAAAATCTAAAATATACTTACTTACCTACAAAAAATTGTTGTAATAAACAAAATGCACATGTGAATCAACAAAAACCTGTGCTAGCTTTTTAGCCGAGATCACGCTTTGAGTAACGACCTAATAAGACCTAGTATGTAAGTACTACTGTATTGTATCCATAAGTTAAATAGTCACCGTAGAAGGTGTCGCTCAATATCACCACACACTGCTTAAATCATCTGTTACGGATGTAGAGGCCATTGGTGATGATGATAATGATTGTATCCAACACCATTTAATAAATAGGCAACTTACTTTCTTGTTTAGGGAAATTCAAATGCTTCAAGGAAAATCTAATAAATAAAACTAGACAAAGGAAAACAAATATTAATAGGCAATCAAATAGATATAAAAAGATATAATCAATAGGGATAATGTAACTTTTTCCGTAAACATTGCGAATCTATCAGCTCAAAATCTATCGAAATTATTTAACAAAGAAGAGTCTAAAAGAGCTGGCTGGAATATTCAAATTCCTTTTTTAAAAGATAGACGTAAATAAAACATTTCGTGCTTCCCTAACATCATCGACAGACGTTACAGTTTATAGCTCCTAAAAGTCTGAGTTTAAGAAAAAAGTATCGTTTGGGTTGCGGAGGCTTGATGGCTGTTGCTTCACGTTAAATATTGAGGTCCACTCTTCTTCTTTAGAACCTTTATTCCCACGTCTAATTGGGGTCGGTTTTTAGTTTTAAGCGAAGGCAGTATTTTAGTATTAAAAAATTTAGTATTATAAAACGTAACGTACGATTTTTAATTATTTAATTAGTGACCAGTGCAGAGCGAGACGCTGTCACAGGCGCATCTTACTCATCCTCCTGATGAAGGCCACTGTATATGGTTGAAACTAGTCGAGGGTAAGCATAGCCCATATTTTAGTACCTACTTATATTTCGTGGGGCGACTGCTATCAAACCTTCACAACTCACTCAGGCATTTCTTATTAAGACATCTGCGAGCATTTTTGCAATGCTTCACTTAGATCTTTAAAACTACGCAACGGATTTTGATGCGGTTTTTAATGAATAGAGTGTTTCAAGAGGAAGGTTTTTAGCATAATTTTGTCTCTGAATTATCAAGGGAGCGGAAACTACGCGATTGAAACCGCGGGGCACTTCTATTATTACATAAACTAAAAATCAAAATGTTTTATATATTACCTCCTGTGCCTTCTTAGCGAGCCTCGTAATCAAGTTCTCCGGGTAGACCTGGTGCACGGAGAAGGAGGGCTGTTCAACCCCGGCCTGCCGTCTGATGTCCTCCCATCGCTCCTCGCCGTACGTCTGGCGGATGTACTCCGCCATGTTTTCGAGGAGTAGCCCGTACATTTTGGAGGGCTGGTGACAAAAAGAAATTTGAAATACAGAAATTAGACTTAGGGTCTAGACAGACAGACTGCCTGACAGTTGACACGGCTGCAATAGAACTGCATACCAAACGGTCAGTCCGATTGCAGTTCTATTGCAGTGGTGCCGACTGTATCCAAACTGCATCCGTATTGCAATTTGTGCCGGATTGCAGTTGAAATGCAGTCTGTTTGTCTAAACCCCTAGCGTTTGCTTATACTCTCTAAATAAAACATAAGTAAGTAATATTAATCAATCAATTATCTTATTATAGCAACTGATCGGTTAACTAGGATTTACTTATCTGTGTGCATAGTTTCTAACGCACACTCATTCATAGACACACCCAAACAGACAAAAAAAGTTTAAACAACGTAGAGGCTATCTTCATTTGCTGTGGGTACGTTAGTTAGGCAAGGCATCTTGTCTCCAAAGCCACATTTACCATGGAGATTATAAATAAGATTAATTAGGATCAATTATCTAACCTTATAACTATTTATAATAGCTCCCTCAATGTGATACAATGTTCCGCTAGCTCACTTAAGTAACAGCGACAAAACAAACATCCATTAGCAATTGGGGCTTTATCTTAATCCCCGATTAGTTCAAGGCAATATCGAATTAAATTGTTTGAGCAGTTCGTAATAATAATGTTAATTTTGACCAATAGGTCAATTCTAACATATTATCATCGCATATCAACTAACTGGCTATGCATTGAAATAAAACTACTAAGTATAACGGATTTTTGGCGTTGTTTTATTTTATTTTATATTTTCTGACGTTTCAGATTCTTTACAGAATCCGTGATCACAGTAGACTAAGATGACCGACTAAATCCTAACTAGGTGTTTTCTAGGAATCAGAGAGAAGGATCTAGAAATTCTAACCAAAAAAACATCTGTGTTGTGTCATTCGGTAACAACTGGCATAGATAAAGAAGCAAGACAAATACACCAATTATTTTACAATCATTTTGATGCTATCGACACATAAGTACTAACAAAGTTGAATAACACAATTTAGACTAGCGATTTGGACCTGCCCATTAACCCAGAACATTTTCAAAAACAATAGACACCAAATCGCAAAAGCGTTTCAATAACTACCAACCAAACAAATTACAATCAAAATGTATTTGTTAACGATTAAAAAACAAATTATAATTGAGTTTGTGATACATTATCTAGACCGAATTGGGAGCGTTGACGTAAAATCTTATTGAATCAAGCGAATTAACGGTCAGTGGTGTTTGCAATTACGTGTCATCAATCACGTGTGCCCTCGGCCTGTGTCACTTCAATGGTTCCATTGAGTGAACACCAAATATGAGGACTATTTAGTGATAATAATAATTAAGGACTTGGGGATTTTTAACCTATTTTTTGGTCCCTACGTCAAAATTTTGAACAAAAAGCAGACGTGATTGAAAATAGTACAATATTGTTTTGTAATCACGAACTTATGATAATTAAGTAGTTGCCAATTACCGGGGTATCAACCTACTAACCCCCTTCATAAAAATATAATAAACCTATTTTAGTTCAAATATGTTTTGTCACTTTCACACTTTTACAAATGATAGATGGTGCGACAGGCGCAAAACACTTTTTAACTAAAATAGGTTTATGAAATGTTTATGAATAAGACGGTAAGTCTATAATTTGTGAACTAATTCGTTTTCCCTTCTCACCCAAGAAAGCTCGGTAGATTATAGTACTTACTATATTTTATTTTAATAAGGATGTTTCCTTAAGGAGATTAGAAAAATATTTACGCATCTAATAACCCTGTGCGTAACCAACTAGACTAACAAAAGGATCTTCCTTAAGGCCAATGTCACCGCACAACTAACCAGAAAGAAAATTAAGTAATCGAATCATAATGTAACTTAATACGTTCACTTTGGTACGTGTTGGGGGTCGTCTAAATTTAGCCACACAATACTATATTGTGACTATTTGTTAACGTTTTTTCCCGCCATTTAGGGCGCGGTGAACGATTGGATTCCAATATGGCGACCGTAAAAATTTAATTCACTATTGTGGTCGCCTTCCGTATTAGATGATTAGTAAAATTACTTTGAGTAAGTTTGTACGTTATTATTTCTCTTATATTTTACTATAATGTATGTAAATGGCAGCCATTGTGATAAGTTATGAATCTATTAGTGTTTTCTTTTCTTGTTTTTCTCTTCCGTTTATCTACTCTCGAACTTTTTTAGCGGATAGGTTTAAGTTCGGTAAAGAAATAATTTAAGTAGACCTTATTTTGTTCATGTTTATACTTATACAGTATAATTCCTTGTTTTGTTTCTATTTATGTAGTTTTAAAAGATATTTTTTGGTAAAAAGAAACAAACATTCGCATTTATACTCGTAATACTAACTGATAATTTTGACACTAATTTTAATCAGAAGTTTAACTTAACAGCGTTTAGCGCAATCATTAAAGGATTAATTATCAAAATATAGGTATTCTCAGTTATTATAACGGACTGTTTTTGTGCATTAAGTAAATTGGCTGTCACTAAAATTGATAATATGTCGAAGATAATCCAAAGTATATTGAAAGTATAAGACCGAAATTAATTAATTTAAGTTGAATGTTGCTACTTAAAATGTCATTTTTTTTTGTATTAGATTATAGATACGATTAGAATCACATATTATTAGAAAATATGTTTTCTTTTATTTAAATACTTATAAATCAGAAGAAAATGCGATTTTCCAAAAATCAATACCCGTGTGAACCTCCAGCGCGACTCGCACTTGACCGATTTGTGGGTGGCCATTACACAGCCTATTTTAAGGACAGGTTCCGCGATTGAAATTAGTACTTATACTTTTTTATTAAACTTTTTGAGATGTGTTTTGAGCAAACAACTGGTACACAAGTTTAAAAGTGAAGTTTTAAACTTTTTAGCAAACTACTTGTCTGGTACACAATTTTAAAAGCGACATTTTAAATTGGAATATATCTCGCAGACATGCAATATATAAATTTAATTTTGTCAGATATTTGAAGCTAAAACTTTATTGAGTCGTAAAATGTTGTTGAACGAAGTAAAGAATGTTGACGTTACGTTCAAAGTACAGCTTATTTTGTAATATGTTGATCAATTACTTTTCCTTTGGAGATTAAATGAGAAAATATTCTATAAGTATACTGTGTAACTTATTTTTTGTGCTTAGTCTTGTATTGAGTGCTAATTTTTATTGAAATATACTTGACATACATATTGATAAGTAGGTAATAGGTACATACCTACTTAGGTATATTCAAAACATAAAAGTCAATATTCCTATTCAGGAATCAAACTGATTTTGAATAAAAATATGCCTACCTACAATTTTATTATTTCTTACACCGATATAGGGATGTTTGTCGCATGTGTCATCATCATCATCAATTACTAGGCATTTTATCAAATGATGTATGCGTGTGATTTTTTCCTCAAAATTAACAGTTTTATGACATCTTAGGTAATACTCGTAGCTATTTATGTAATGATTACACAATATATTGAGCTGTTATTGTCAGTTATTTGTAATTCCAATCCCAACTTGTATATGCCGGCGTCGTTTCACGCAGACGGTTTAGTATTACTAAGTTTAAATCGCGAAAGGTTAGCCTTGTCAAAACTCCTGTCTAAAATCATAATAGTTATTGCAATACGGTATCCCTGATTTATATTTAGACGACCTCGAATCAATCTGTTTAATATTCCGTGCCACTTTCGCCATTGTCCCAAAAAGGGCACAATACGCGTGATAATTTTGTGAAATAGAAAAAAAAGTTTGGGTTTTTTTTTATTTGTAGTCTGTGGTCGGTGAATCGAGATTGCGCAAGATGGCGGCGTTTTTAATTAAAGTTTGTTGGTTGACCAAAGAGTTCTTAAAGATTAGAAATCTTTGTTACAACAAAGATTTCAAAGAGAGTTATTATTACACAGTTCTAAAACGGATTTACACAATGATGACAATGTGATAATGATTCTTTACAAATACTATGAATCTGTGCTATGAATACGAAAGTTAACTCAGTAGTTTTTAGGAAAGTAACCACAATTATTTTAATGTTTTTTCTTAATTTAAAAAACCGTGTTGTGTATGATCTGGTGGCATGTGCCTACGAAAGCCCTGATCAATTCCAAAGGATGATTATATTTTTCTAACAGCTCAAAAAATCACAAAACACCAAAAATTTAATGTGAAAAATATTCCTAAAGAGTAATTCATCATATCCACTGAATTTAGATAGTGTAAAAAGTGGACAAACCGATAAAATCTGAAAGCACCCGCGTAAATGTTATAAGTAGGACAAATAGTTTACTGTGAAAGTTTAGAGGTACGAAAAGTTTTTCAATAAGCAGTATATTTAACCTTGGTTTCTATATATTTTTCTTAGTTAGACCAATATAAAAGACCAGTATAAAACTGTCATTACATTCAATCTTCACTACATAGTATAAAACAAAGTCGCTTTCTCTGTCCCTATGTCACTCACTATGTATGCTTAGATCTTTAAAATTACGCAACGGATTTTGATACGGTTTGTTTTAATAGATAGAGTGATTCAGTGGGAAGGTTTTTTCTTTTAATCCCCATATTACTACGGGAACGGGAACTACGCGGGTGAAACCGCGGAGCGCCGCTAGTCCTACTAATATTATAAAGGCGAAAGTTTGTATGTATGGATGTTTGTTATTCTTTCACGCAAAAACTACTGAATGGATTTTAATGAAACTTTACAATAATCTTGCTTATACATCAGAATAACACATAGGATACTTTTTATCCCAAAATTCCCACGGGAACGGGAACTACGCGGGTGAAGCCGCGGGGCGCTGCTAGTTTATAATAAAGGGTTTTTGAACGAGGATCATTCTACGGACTTGGTGAATGGAACTAGGCGAATTCGCGGGTTTTAGGCGAAAAAATGCAAAATTTCTCACGAAATGCAGTGGATTTAATTTAAACGAGGTCATTATTGGGCTAGCTTAGTGGATTGTCCCAAAACATTGGCTTCGTGTAAATCCTCACTCTTTACTAATTATAATGCTAAAATAACTCTAACCGTTCTCTCTGGCAACGTTAAGCTATAGCTCAACGTTGCCCCCACTCATTTTCGTGCGTAGCGTGTGCGTATACATTGGTGGGTTTCAGCCTTTACTAATTATAACGCTAAATTAACTGTGGCCAAACTATTGCGCCAAAACTATACAACTGATTTTAATGATATTTGGTACAGAGATAAGCTAGAGCATGAGGAAGGACGTAGGATACATTTTATCCCAAATTTCCCACAGGATACGTTTCTGCGCGGCTCTTGTGGTCTATAAAGATGGAATACGAAGTATTTTTAATGATTTTATATTTCGAAGAAACTAACTTTAAAAACTGTGAAAATATACTTCATAGTGAAGTGAAAACTTTATAAGTACTTATTTCGTTTAACAGTATCAAAGTAAAATAGCAGCACTTACTTTAAAATAACTTTGAAAGAAGTTGAGTTTTCGTATTTTGTATACGGGTAAATAAATCCTTGTTTGTTAAGGTCAAACGTTCGCTGCTAAGTTTTAAAAGAAAGAAGAGGAATGCTTTTTTATTTTTTTTAAAGGATTTATTTAAGTATTGAGCAAGAAAGTCTAAAAGAGAATCTGAGTTTTCCCTCCTAATTTTCTCTGTACATTTTCGGCGCCGCATACTTTCTATGTAGTTCTTAAACATATATTTTAATAACTAAAACTTTATTTATCTAAAGGCTTATTCTTACTTAATAGCAAAAAAACAAATTCTTCAATAAATTTAATAGAACGTTATAATATTTATATAAGTACTCGTACATAGGATGCCGCTATAAGTTGGTTAAATAACCTGGACATTGAAATCTGATCCTCGCAGAATGCCATACGCAATGATGATAGAGCAAAAAGTGATTCCGGTGTCGTACTAACATCATCAACAGTCGTTGCGGGTAGCCGGAGTACCTCAAAAATATAACCAAAAATATCGCGATATTATTATTTCTTACATTACTAAGTTTCTGATACCCTAGATTAGATACAAGTTTCGGACTTAGTTAGGGTCAGTTACTATAATGAGATGATGTAGTGAATGATTATGTTATGTTATTTCACGAAACTTGTAAATAAATATTGTAGCTAATTAATAGAATTGCTATTATGACGCATACCTCATAAGAACGTACACAATATAAATTACACTTATTATTTAAGACAATCTGTGTTTTGCAAAGATTTGTCATTCCTGTTTAAATTACAGATAAAGTCCCTCTCACCTTTATTTATTGCCATAACGTCTCAGATCAGATGGCACAGTTTCAGCTTGTTATATTATATTCTGTTGGTAATTACGTGTAACTACTTGCCTATTTGCTTGGATTAATATTATTTTTTCGAAATCACATTCTAACACTCTTTGGCGGTCAAGTAGGATATCCATGTTTTTGAAAAAACAATTTTTAACAAGGAATCGAATCTGTTGATTTTGGATAAATACACAGACCTGTTCATGCATATAAATGTTTTGCCTTGATCGGGAATCGAACCCGTAGCCTTTGGGATAGGCAGGCACTATATTTTTTTATTAGGTAAGTACCTCTTTCAAATTTGGTATACCTGCATGCATGGTATACCAAATTTGAAAGAGGTACTTTGAAGACTTTATCCAGTACATATTCATAATAATATACCTACTTACTTGTACTATACAAATAATTACATATCCCTAGAAATCATAAAACTCATTAGTGCACGCTGTACTCTTAAAAAGAGATCCAAACTTTTATTTTCGTCTAATATAAAGAATATAGATTTGTAAAACACCAATAACCGTTTCTATACTAAAACTAATGTCATTAATGCGATGCGAAAACAACTCTTTTCCGTTGTTTGTTATGTTAACCTACTGAACCATTTGTGATGTTTGTTAACGTACCTTGAACTATTACTCGTAGTAGCACAGAATTGGGAATATTCTATGGTAAGTAAAGAAGACAGACGCGTGATATTGTCGCCGCAAAGATGTGTCCCATACGACACCATTGCTCGAGGAGCAATAGTTTCAGTCACCAGTATTTTTCAATTTTGTGTATTGATAAAAAGAATCATAGCGTCATTCTTTTACAATTTAATTTTGGTTGCATGATTGCCAAAGACGTTTGTGTGTGTAATTTAATTGTTATAGTATGTCAATGTGTTGGTCACTGTCAACTGGCGACACGCGTTCGGATATAACCAGAGAGTAGACAACAGTTCTATACTTACCATAGAATATTCCGAATTCTGTGATTAATAGGGACAATATTTATAACCGATTTTGAAAAGGATAGAAGATACTTATAATAAGCTTTATTTTTAGATTGTCTAGTGTAGGTGAGCAATTTTTCGCGTCTAATCTCACAAATTTTTCTTCATGAATGATTATGGTTACAATTAAAATGTATATCAAATGTAAAAAATAATGCAAAATTTGAGTTCCAATCCAGTTTTAATCCTTTCCACTTGCTTGTACTTAGCTAAGTTTGATTGTAACCTGTATTGTGTTCAAATCAATAAATATAGGTAAGTACTTTCTTTTGTATTAATTACATACTGTAATAAAATAAAATAAATCGGTTCCTTTTTGTTCGTTCTATGATATTTTTTGATAAGACTTCCTACCTATTCTCTTGCCGACCTAGTACAAAACCTACGTTATGTTTAGCAAATACCTATTAGGTATAATAATCTTAGTTTTATCGCCCATAAAAACATATCAAACCTATTAGCAAATAGCAATAAAGCCTCTTAAACAACCATTAGGACTAGCCTTCTTATATTAAGCTGTTAAACATTTTATTAACTAACAATGTCACAAATAAATTCAATGTCGTTTCTTCCATTAACTAAATCAATAATCGATACTTGAGATTGTCTTTAAGATAACTACAACGCAGGGACGGATTGTTATAAAGGGTATTTGGGCTACAGCACAGGGCTGTATGCTTAACGTGACCATACGTCCCTCTTTGGGCGGGACAGTCCCGCTTTCAGGCAGTCTGTCCCGGTGTCCCCCGCGAGGCTGAAATTGTCCCACTTTTGCAAACACACGAAACAATAATTTAAAATGTATTTTTCTCGCTCGAAATGATATTTTAAAACAAATTTGTTCAGCCGATAAATATAAAAATACAAACTAGAATTCACGTCACTACTTATTTGCTTTGATTATTTTGAGTTATTCTATGTTCTATATTAAAAAAACTTGTACAATACTAATACCTAACTTTTTTTATTACTTAATTCCGCAGATGTCCCGCTCTGACAAAAAAAATAAATGGTTACGTTATGTTTGCTGGGGCACAAAGGTAACAGCTATACAATAGCACAGTATAATAATAAGTACCATACGACGCCATTCCTCCAGCAGTTTTTTCACAAATAAAGGTTGTCTGGTAGAGATTGCTCTCAGCAATAAGACCGCCTTTGCCTATGTACCAAATGTTTTTGTCTAACTGTTTCTGTAATATGTCCTTGTGTGTGTATGTGCAATAAAGAATATCTATCTATCTATCTACCATAGGTCGCCTTTAAATAATTCATTGGATCGGTGGATCCCATCCTAAGTTCTACAAAAGAGGTTCACCATAGAGATTTTGATTGACGGCTGCCCTCATTTTGTGGGGAGCCATATTTGATTCCTACAGCTCTAAAGCTACGTCACTGCACCCATCCCGAAGAAAAATATTGTATAATTAATAATCGAATTCAAACTTAAATATATTTAGTTAAAGCCAAATATTTAATACAATGTATACAGAGTCATTTAGAACATCACTTATTTTTTTTTTATTAAATTGTTAAATAGACGTTTGTGATTAGAATATTACCCCAGAGCCCCACAAACGCAATTCATCCCTGCTAAAAAGTATCTGATGGCAAAAGGAAAAACGGTTTTGATGGGAAAAGCGACCATAAAGATGATAATCTTTAGGTTTATTGTTATTTGAGATAGTTACGTGGACGCAGCTTTTTCTACGTCCAAAAAAAAACTCAGAGTAAAACATAATCTTTATTACTCAATGATAATTATTATATTATAATAAATAGAGTTGCTTAATTGAAATGAAATTATGTAAAATGATAAGAAGAGAAAAAGATGGTTCTCCTGAGGGAATAACGCGATTTTCCGCAGAAATAGGCCTCAAGTAAAGAACCTCAGATTTAACGTTAATACCCAACAAAAATTGCTTGTTTTCGATTCAGCTCAGAAAATACACCTTATATTTAAACAAAGAAACTAAAATTAATACAAAATTAATGACCTACATTGTATCCTACATAAAGAGCTTCATTTCCCGGACCAGGTAGGTGGCCTTTACAAATATCATAAATTTGAGACCATCGGTCCGAACCCCTAATGATAAGTTACGGTTTATAAATAATTTTCTAAATAACTACAATTTAATTTTGATTTATTTGGTTATATGACGTCAAGACTGGATATTCATGTTTATTTGATGTGAAACCTGTGGCAAGTAGACTATTAAAATTAGATATAATGAGATATGAGAAATATGAGTAGCTCTCTATAACTTCCAGGAACCCAGGGACTCAGCATTCCAAAGTCATCATCATCTCACTCAACCTATCACTGTCCACTGCTGCATAGGTAAGCCCCATCGATTCACCTTATTTTGAATCAATCTTTCCTCTTTATAGGATTAGTATAGATAGAGGTATAGATTGGTGCGGTTGTGCCAAGGTAGGGCACACAGACATTCATACAGTAATAACAATTCGATGAAAGTACCTAGTCACATTAACATTTAGCTGTCCTCTGTCCTCATTCAATTCACACTAGAAACCCCAATAATTTTTCACCACAACTTTACAAAAAAGTTATAAAAAACTATGTCGATCCCGTAGACTACAGAGGTCGAATAAAAAAGGTCGTAACTGAAAAAGTATATTATACTTATATTTTACGTCGTAAAGCGCAAACTCGACTCGTTAAGCCACTTGTTAGTGGTCAATAACTCTGACAACAGTTCTATAATACTCTAAATTAGGGCTGGCACGTGGTAGAAATGTAGCTACTGAAATGACATTAAAACTTTAACAATTGACTTATTTAAGAATTGGGTACTTATATGAACTACAGAAATAAATTGTAAAGTTTATCTTTACTAGTAAATTGTATATAATAAGTAAACGATATTTTACTTTAAAGCACTGGCATAATGCTATTCGATGGCAGAGTGGTCACCATACCGGACCGCCATCATCGGTAAGGTTGCGGGTTCGATTCCCGTGCGGGGTGAATATTTGTGTGAACCACAAATGTTTGTCTCGGTCTGGGTGTGTGTGTGTGTGAATGAGTGTGTGCGTAGTTTCTGATACCCTAGATACAAGTTACGAACTTAGGGGTCAGTCACTATAATGAGATAATGTAGTGAATGATTATGTTATGTTATGTTATGTTATTCAAAGAGATAGAGATAGAATAGGAACTTCGTTCTAACATATTGTGCCAAAACACTTAAAATTTTTTTAACCTTATCATTACATCACATACCTACACACATTTATAAAAAAATAAACATCCACAAAAAGCAAACATTTTATCCAACTTGAAAGTAAACGGTCAACAAAATGTGAAATACTATTGTAAACTTGACAACCCTACTCTAAATATTTTCAGTTAAACGACAGCCATTGTTGGTATCGCGAAAAAGATGAGCATCGTAAATATTTCCAATTATTTGTTATATCTTATAACCTTCATAACTTTATCTAGTACCTATATTTTTCTGTGATATATCCTACTAATAAAATAAATATTAGGATGTATCGATAAATGGATATTTATTACTTTTGTTTTTTACATTGATTAGGGTTGCACTTGACTGCCACTCGCCTGATGGAAAGCGATGATATAGTGATAAGATGGAGCGTGCTCACCTAGAAAGTACTTGATCACTCGTGATTACACTACATAGTATAAAACAAAGTCGCGTTCTCTGTCCCTATGTCCTTATGTCCCTATGTATGCTTAAATCTTTAAAACTACGCAACGGATTTTGATGCGGATGTTTTAATAGATAGAGTGAGTCAGTGGGAAGGTTTTTAGCATAATTTTATCCCAATCCTATGGCTATTTCGGGATGAAAAGAATCCCTATTACACCTGGTTATACGAAACATCTGTTCCAAACCGCACCCAAATCTGTCCTGTAGCTTTGAGTGAAAGAGTAGTTATATTATTACTAGCGGCGCCCCGCGGTTTCACCCGCGTATTTCCCGTTCCCGTAGGAATATGGGGATAAAATTATGCTAAAAACCTTCCCACTGACTCACTCTATCTATTAAAACATCCGCATCAAAATCCGTTGCGTAGTTTTAAAGATTTAAGCATACATAGGGACATAAGGACATAGGGACAGAGAACGCGACTTTGTTTTATACTATGTAGTGTAATCACGAGTGATCAAGTACTTTCTAGGTGAGCACGCTCCATCTTATCACTATATCATCGCTTTCCATCAGGCGAGTGGCAGTCAAGTGCAACCCTAATCAATGTAAAAAACAAAAGTAATAAATATCCATTTATCGATACATCCTAATATTTATTTTATTAGTAGGATATATCACAGAAAAATATAGGTACTAGATAAAGTTATGAAGGTTATAAGATATAACAAATAATTGGAAATATTTACGATGCTCATCTTTTTCGCGATACCAACAATGGCTGTCGTTTAACTGAAAATATTTAGAGTAGGGTTGTCAAGTTTACAATAGTATTTCACATTTTGTTGACCGTTTACTTTCAAGTTGGATAAAATGTTTGCTTTTTGTGGATGTTTATTTTTTTATAAATGTGTGTAGGTATGTGATGTAATGATAAGGTTAAAAAATTTGTAAGTGTTTTGGCACAATATGTTAGAACGAAGTTCCTATTCTATCTCTATCTCTTTGAATAACATAACATAACATAACATAATCATTCACTACATTATCTCATTATAGTGACTGACCCCTAAGTTCGTAACTTGTATCTAGGATATCAGAAACTACGCACACACTCATTCACATACACACACACCCAGACCGAGACAAACATTTGTGGTTCACACAAATATTCACCCCGCACGGGAATCGAACCCGCAACCTTACCGATGATGGCGGTCCGGTATGGTGACCACTCTGCCATCGAATAGCATTATGCCAGTGCTTTAAAGTAAAATATCGTTTACTTATTATATACAATTTACTAGTAAAGATAAACTTTACAATTTATTTCTGTAGTTCATATAAGTACCCAATTCTTAAATAAGTCAATTGTTAAAGTTTTAATGTCATTTCAGTAGCTACATTTCTACCACGTGCCAGCCCTAATTTAGAGTATTATAGAACTGTTGTCAGAGTTATTTACCACTAACAAGTGGCTTAACGAGTCGAGTTTGCGCTTTACGACGTAAAATATAAGTATAATATACTTTTTCAGTTACGACCTTTTTTATTCGACCTCTGTAGTCTACGGGATCGACATAGTTTTTTATAACTTTTTTGTAAAGTTGTGGTGAAAAGTTATTAGGGTTTCTAGTGTGAATTGAATGAGGACAGAGGACAGCTAAATGTTAATGTGACTAGGTACTTTCATCGAATTGTTATTACTGTATGAATGTCTGTGTGCCCTACCTTGGCACAACCGCACCAATCTATACCTCTATCTATACTAATCCTATAAAGAGGAAAGATTGATTCAAAATAAGGTGAATCGATGGGGCTTACCTATGCAGCAGTGGACAGTGATAGGTTGAGTGAGATGATGATGACTTTGGAATGCTGAGTCCCTGGGTTCCTGGAAGTTATAGAGAGCTACTCATATTTCTCATATCTCATTATATCTAATTTTAATAGTCTACTTGCCACAGGTTTCACATCAAATAAACATGAATATCCAGTCTTGACGTCATATAACCAAATAAATCAAAATTAAATTGTAGTTATTTAGAAAATTATTTATAAACCGTAACTTATCATTAGGGGTTCGGACCGATGGTCTCAAATTTATGATATTTGTAAAGGCCACCTACCTGGTCCGGGAAATGAAGCTCTTTATGTAGGATACAATGTAGGTCAAAGCTACAGGACAGATTTGGGTGCGGTTTGGAACAGATGTTTCGTATAACCAGGTGTAATAGGGATTCTTTTCATCCCGAAATAGCCATAGGATTGGGATTTAGATGAATAAAATTGCGAAATTATACAATTTAATGATAAGTAATCGTAATATTTGAAACAACCAAAATATTTCATTTCATCCATATCCATTCCTCAGATTCCTAAAACAAGGCTTATAGGCGAGAAATTTAATTTTACCAAATTAGATTCAAACTTTCGAAAACAATTTCCAATCAATTTTCATGCCTATATCCTAAAATAGGTTTATTGAATGCTTAGAATTGTTAAATATACCTAGTTGGAGGGCTATTACACATTTTCGACAGATTATTCCCACTAATGTACTTAACGTACAATTATTTAAAGATGCGTTTATAGCCGCAGTCTGGAATGGCTACATAAAAAGAAATTATAATTCTAATTATATCTAATCTTATGCGCTAAAAGGAAGCGACACGAACGCTACACTACAAAAATATATTAAAAAAAATAACATAGATTAAAACTTTTTACATTACGTTGTATGGACGTTTTACACTTCAGACTTCTGTGATCATAATCACGTAAGAACTAAGAAATGAAAAACAAAATTAAAACCGCAATGAAAATCCGTCGAAGTAAGTATTCTAATTTCAAATGAATTCATAATTCTAATGTTTACATGAAAACTCAAAAGTTTCTTTTTAAAGAATTCTTTTCTGCCAGTAATCAAAAGAAAAGCGATGGATTGTGTTGCGTCAAAAATGTTTATTTTTTATACTGTTTCGTTTTATCCCGTTCAGTAACGGATCGCATTGTCTGTAAGCTATTGAGTACAGATACACACATCAAAAGTGTCTAGGGATCAAGCATTTTTATGCGGATTTCTTGAGATTGAGATGTGGCTTTGTAATAAATTTATGATTTTATAAATTTATATGGATCCTTTTTGGTGCATTTCATAATTTGAATCAGGAACTGTGAATCAAATTCGAGTAAAAGATGAAAATCAGCTGTCAATATTTTCCCTATAAAAACATACAACGCATTGAAGACATTATTAGTGCTACTGTTTCCCTACTACTGATTAAAACCAACGTTATTATGGAGCGGCGACGTCATTTAAGCAGGGAAGAAATGCTCAGAGCCGTGGGAATGATAGAAGCTGGTTCCCGGCAACGTACTGTGGCTTTAGCTCTGAATACAAGTCAGAGTGTTATCAGTCGACTTTGGACACGTTACCGAAGCACTGGTACCGTGGCTGAGCGCCATGGAGGACGGTATCGCTGCACCACACGGAGACAAGACCGATACATTCAAATCTTAACTCGAAGAGCTCCAACAATAACCGCCATGATGTTAGCCGTGCGGCTTCATCACTCTTCAGGGAACTTAATTAGCGACCAAACAGTCAGAAACCGCTTGCATGAAGTGAACCTTCATTCCCGAAGACCGCTACGGGTACCACCTATAGCAATGCACAATCGTAGGATTCGATATCAATGGGCTCTTGAACACAGAAATTGGGCAGAAGAACAATGGCGTTTCGTGTGCTTTTCTGATGAGTCTCGTTTTGGTATGAGACCGGATACAAGACGTATACGACACTGGAGAACCCCTGGACGCCAACAGCGATTAAAATCCTGCCAGGAAGTCCATCCTTATAGTGGTGGAACCATCATGGTATGGGCGGGTATTTGGATCGGCGGAAGAACTGAGTTGATTTGGATCAGAGGCAACCTCAACGCTCAAATTTATGCTGAGACGATTGTATCAGACGTCATCGTTCCTCTACAAGTGCAAATCGGTCCCTTATTTCAGTTAATGCATGATAATGCACGACCGCACACCGCAAGAGTTGTAAGACAGACTCTCGCCGCAGCTAACATCAATGTCCTGCCCTGGCCTGCTCAGTCGCCAGACTTGAACCCGATTGAGCATGCATGGGATATGCTACAGAGAAGAGCTCTGCCGAATATGGAGGGTATCCAGTCGCAAGAAGACCTTTTTTTGTTGTTGCAACGAACATGGGCGGCCATTCCACAGCGTGATTTGGATGAACTCATTTTGAGTATGCCAAACCGATGTTCTTGTGTTGTTAGTGTTCGCGGTAGAAACACGGATTATTAATTGTTTAAGTTACCCAATAAAATTTTAAAGAAAACTGTTATTTCAGTCTTTTTTTCGAACTTTAATGTTAGTGGTTCAAATGTCAAAAATCCCTTTATTAGGAAAATGGCAAATTTCTTTATTAATGCAAAGGTGACTTGGTTTATCGTTACTGTGACAAACGAAAACACTTTATTTGATGAATCCTTAAAGAAAATTTTAATTAATATCAATCAGGAGAAAAGTTATTGCAAAAATATATGTTGATCCCTAGACACTTTTGATGTGTGTACATATAAAATATAGGTATTGAGACGAATACCGACAATATAGGATCTTATGTATGTACTTCTGCGATTTTTGGAACGAAGTTCCCTTTCGCGCGTTGCCAAAGGGAAAAATTAAGACCAAAAGTTGTAACGACATTTACTTAATTCAAATTTCGAACAGCGCGTTTATTTTATATATTTCTTTAATTCAAATTTCGAACGGTGCGTTTATTTTATAATATTAAAAAGGTATGTAACCTATGGCTAACTCTTTATAGTAAAAACTTTTTTTTAAAGGAATTTCTCTTAAGTTTTTTTGTTTGGAATTTTGAGGGCTTTGACTACCCGTACCTAACGACTGATCGATGTTGTTAGTACAACAACCATACTCTAACAAATATTTGTATGTGTTTAGTACTGCTGTATAACTTTGCCATGAACACCTTTTGTTTCTATCCATTGCAAGGTTTTCTGGAAGAAATGCTCGTTCTCAGCAATAAGACCACCTTTTGTATAGTTAATTTGTTTTTTTGTTTGTATTTAATTTTGAAACGTGTGTGTATATGTATACTGTACAAAATCGTATCGTATCAACGTAAGAATATTGATAGGCCACAACTAAGTTAAGGAAAAAGTCAAAGAAAAATCACTTCATTAACATTATAATCTGGTTATAATTTACACTTAAAATGTTTTATGATATAATTTATCATTGGGACAGCTTCACAAAAGTGTGGAAGTGTTTCCTAAAGACCGGGAATACTTAATGGGAATAAAGTTGGTGTAACCAGATGGGACAGAGCACTTAAGTTTGTTGGGAAATATTTTCATTCATCAATTATGTTTTATTAGCTGTGCCCCGCGGTTTCACCAGCGTAGTTCCCGATCCCGTGGGTATTTTGGGATAAAACATAGCCTATGTCCTTTCCCGGACTATAAGCTACCCCTGTACCAAATTTCAAGTCAATCGGTTCAGTAGTTTAGCCGTGAAAAGGTAACAGACAGACAGAGTTACTTTCGCATTTATAATATTAGTTAGGATTAGGAAGTTGGGATTATATTTACATTTTGATTTCGAAAAAATAATAATTGATACCTCTAGGATCTCACAGTTCAAGGTCTCTATCTCACTAACACTTTATAAGAAGGACATTAAAATAAGTGATTGATAGCTATATATGGAGTGGCCATGAATTATTCCGTTCTGTCACCCTGCTATGTCCCCTTGGGGTGACAGAACGGACAAAAAAGTTTGATCTGTCCCCTGACATATCCTAACTAATCCCTAATATTATAAATCTGTTAGTTACCTTTTCACGACTAAACTACTGAACCGATTGACTTGAAATTTGGTACAGGGGTAGCTTATGGTCCGGGATAGAACATAGAATACTTTTTATCCCGAAATTCCCACGGGAACGGGAACTACGTGGGTGAAACCGCGGGGCATAAATGAAAGCGGAAGTGCAAAGTCATAGAAAAACCCGCACTCCTACGAACTAGCACTTCTAACGGTTTCATTAACTTATTGTTGTTAATTATCTTCACCACCTTTTATATAAGTAATTTTTATGTACCATTTAAATACTTAAGTATATGTATATATTTGCATGTAATATCTAATAGTTACGTAGTACTTGAATCGGCAAATCATATCGTAAAAGGTGAGAAATAAAAAAAAAATATTTTTTGTAATTTGATGTTATATTAAGAAAGTTTCCATTATAATTAAGTTATTAACAATTACATCAAATTAATTGCTACAAAATAATTCTTAAATTGTTATGTTCCGTTAAAACGAAACATTTGATTGACATCTTCATTAAACTGAAATAAAACTTAATCAAAGTACTGTACTTTTACTAAAATGTGTTAATTTGCTGTCTTATTCATATCAAACCTTTTAGTTACACTTATGTAAGTAATTAATATGACACTTAATTATTTTTTCTGTTTTTAGGGTTCCGTACCCAAAGGGTAAAAACGGGACCCTATTACTGAGACTTCGCTATCCGTCCGTCCGTCCAACCGCCCTTCCGTCTTAACAAAATAAAATAAATATTTAAGGGGGGTGGGTCCCATACAACAAACACATTTTTTTTGCCGTTTTTTTGTACGGAACCCTTCGTGTGCGAGTCCGACCCGCACTTAGGCGGTTTTTACTACTACTACTACGCTAGTACTCTTTATTATACTATGCTACTACAACTACCGAAGATTTTTTCAAGTTTCGAACTTAGTTAGGGATCAGTTACTATAATGAGATGATGTAGTGAATGATTATGATTATGATTTTTTTCTTTGTCATTGTCAGCACAAGAGTTGTAAGAAAGAAAATTTTGGAAAATCTTTTTGAAAATTGAACTCGTACGATGCTAATAATTAAAATTTTATAGACAGTTTTCAGTAAACCGAATTAAATTGTTGAGCTCTAAAATCTTCGCGTATCAAACTAACTCTACTCAATTTAGTAAACTGAATATTCGACTTTAATCCGATTGCAATAGAGTTATGTTTTAAAGTTTAGAAGAGCCCATCATCTGCGCATCAGACACAACTATATCTATTTGAAAATGAACTTTATCTTACATGTTTAAAGCTGAAATTTCAATGCAGTATTTAGGAGTCTGTACATATACCCTAATTAGTTGGATCTGTCGTCAGTTGGTGGCGTATCAATATTTATATTCGCTTTGAAGTGGCCGGAGACCAACACAAACAAACAGACGGATTTGAGACGTTTTTATAAATCAACAATTATATTTTGTAAATGCCGATGCCCGCTATTAATGATACGAGATTTGTATTCAGAATTCCATTTTTAAAATTACTAGTTTCATTTTTATTTTGAGATCACCAGTACTTATTTAGGTAAGAATGACAGATGGAAGTCGCTGTGTTTTTAGTGGGTAGGCCTAGCCCTTGTGGCTGGGAGAGCCCCACATAACCACCGTGAGTCCTCCCGTTATCGGCTCTCGGTGGTATGCAGCTCTATGCATTTTCACAGCAGAAAAAAAGGTGAGAATGATGATCACGCCTCACTTGCGTTTATAATTTTTCCTCGTTCTAGTAATATTATTAGGGAAAGATTAATAATTTGTCTTGCAAGGTACAGTATTTTATGATCCGTAGTAATATTTACTTAGTAAAATAATACTTTATTGTTAAGTCTTGTGTTAAACAAAGAAAAAAGCAATACTTAATTCAATAAATGTTTTAAAAATAGACAAAAAAGTTACGACAAAATATGTTAATTTTGGCAAATCAAATAGCGTATTTAATGTCAAAATTATTCTTCGAAAAAATGTTGGTTTCTGTATGGAGAAATAATGAAAATCTTTCATAAAATACACTAAGAAGGCATTACAGTGCCTCTAGGGACGTTTTTTATTAAATACTAGGACCTCCCCGCGGTTTCACCCGCGTAGTTCCCGTTCCCGTGGGATTACGGGGATAAAATATAGCCTATGTCACGCACTGATAAATTAGCTTTCCATTAGTGAAAGAATTTTTAAAATCGGTCCAGTAGTTTCGGAGCCTATTCATTACAAACAAACAAACAAACAAATCTTTCCTCTTTATAATATTAGTATAGACTAAGCGGATGCCAATCATATAACTTTTTGTGTAGTTTGTCTGATAAACAAAGCTATTAATCTACTTTGTCTAACTATTTACATTAATAAAACAAAGAAGAAAGATTTATATTTTTTGTTTTGTAATTACTAAACTTAAAACACTAATGGATAATGCCTGTAAAGTTCTTCATTATTAATAAGTAACATAGACCTCGTGTTAGCCTGATTTTTACGTTAAAGAAATGGTATAATATATAGATTAGGGAGATATAGCATTATATTTAGTCTCAAATATTACTCGTAGATTATTCTTACATAAAAAGTTAAAACCGTTTTTCCATTCATTTGAAAAAGTCGTTAATTGAAAAGATTACAAGTCAAACTTTTTCACCTAAATCCTCCTTTTTGTTAAGTTCAAGTTCAATTAAGTTTAATTTGCTAAGTCGAGAAGTTAATTTCCTGCTTCTAAAGTAAATTGATAGGGAATGGTGGAATTGTTATTCCTAAGGATATACCCAAGTATTAATATACAAACTATTTTTACGCACTTTAGAATCGTGAGAAAAGTAAGGGAAACTTAAAAAAAACTGGGAATGTTAGAGTAATATTTCTTAATTAAAAGATGAAATTGTCTATGAATTTAGAGATAACAAAATAATGGATATTGTCTATGAATTTTGAGATTAAAAAAAAACTGAGTTTTGGTTTATTTCTACGAGTAAGATAAAAAAAATGTCTACAATAACCAAAAAACAAGACCCTATTGTGTATAGGTATAATGGATAAAGTTTGAATGAAACTTTTGAATCCTTAACGACTAAATAGCGGAACAGATATAAATGAAAATAAGTTTACATGACATTTTAAATAAGTATGTAGGTACAAGAACTGCCTACTAAGTACTAATCCAACTAATATTTTAAATGCGACATTTTGTATGTTTGTGAGTTTGGATGTTTGTTACTCTTTCATGCCAAAACTACTGTATCGATTTAGATTTTTTGGTACAGAAGTTCCTTTTAACTAGGAATAACACATAGGATACTTTTTATCCCAAAATTCCCATGTGATTGGGATTTATGCGGGTAAAACCGCAGGGCGCCTATTAAGATATAAAACCACAAATATCTAAAACGCAATAACAGTATCCATTAAAGTTTATTTGAAAAGTAAATGTCTCAATATCGTTATTAAGTATCTAAGAATGCAAACGGGAATTCTATAGAAATAACTGAGTTTGCGACGTCCATTACCAACAACTTTTGTTTACCTTATCTTTTAATTAAAGTTTGATGGTACTATCGCGTTTTCAGTAGTTTTGTGTATTTAACTATGACAATGGTTAGTTTTGTTCATACTAATTGATATGTATGTACATACTTATATCAATGAATTCAAGGTGAGAAGGGGAGAATATAACAATGAATGAATTCCTTGTAAGAATGTAAGTATTTGCAGAAATATATAGATGAAATAAATAAACTTTTAAATCATTTGTGCACAAATAGCGATTTAATTTTCTACTCATATTTTAATTAAATAAATCAATTGTATTTTAGTTAATTTAGGATTTAATTAGATCTTAAGCATTTACCTATGAAAAAAAATAGTAGTGTCGATACAAACCTTTGTGGTTTATGGATGCTAAGTAAATATTTTAATGTTTTGTAACATTTTTTATAGATATTAAAAAAAAATTCAGTGCTTACTGTAAAAGAAATACTTACCTAACGAAAAAAATGACCAGAATTTGAAAAACTTCGTTTTTTCATCAATACACAGGCACAATATAGTAAGCGCTAATACTCGTTTATAAAGTTTTATATAATTTTTGGAACCCCTCCCGGGTTACAAAAATTATAAACCTTTCCAGAATTTGCGAGTCCCCTAAAAAGAAGTGAAACAAAAAACCTGCTAAATATCTAGAAATATTGGAATAAATTTTATTATATCCTTCGACATTGTCGATCAAACAGACAAAGCTCTTCTTATGTAGGAAGAAAATCATAGATAATGTTTGAAGGGATCCCATATCTTAAATTGAAGGAACTCAAAGGGATCAATCGGTTGTCCGTCTGTCTGTGAAGGTCAAGGACGTTTTGTTGAGCTCTATGAAGTATCAAATTGAACAGATAACGAATCTCGAACTATTCAGCTTTGTTTCTGTTTGGACATTTGAAATGTTATCCTCGAATTGTTAGAGATTTTGGTTAAAGATTTTGTCAGTTGATTCGTAAAGTTATAATGCGCATTATTAACCTATGATTTCTGATTAAAGAAGTTTACAAAAATACACGTTAGTATTTTAATAAAGGCGCGGTATACGGCGTTTTCATATAGATTAAAACCCATTTTTTAACAAAGGACAATAACCGAAAAATTTGGAAGTTCCAATTAATAGAAATACAAATAGTGGTTAAAGTCATATAGATAGTTATTATGGCACAGATATATAGTAAAAACGCTAGTAAAAACGCGAGTAAAACCATGTGGCACATCTAGTAGATGTACATAACTCAAAATATTTTCGCCTCTCTCTCAATAAAGACATAACTAGATTAATCTCAGAACAATCGGCTTTGCGGATGTGGTTTTCGCGTGAAAGGGCAAAATAAATGTTCACATAACTCATTGTCGCTACTTGATTCAGTACCGAGCCCTTTGGGGCACTTTTTCGCCTTTGTTTGACAGTTTACTTGTGACTTGTGCGGTGACAAATCAGGTGGGATTTCAACAGTATTGTTGTGACGCTCTAATGGAAAATAATTTAATAATGTGACGATTTTTGTGTTTTTTTTTGTTTTGTTCATGTTTTCCTTTGTTTTTATTTGATACTTGTGGCCTTGGCTCTGCAAATGCAGTTTTCTTGGAGGCTTTTTTCTCAGTTTTGGCTAGTAAGTATAAATAGGAACTCAATGAAAAGTAATTTGTCAAATAACTAGATGCAGCCGTTCTGATGTTATACGCCCAACATAAATATGGAAATTGATTTCGACAAGTACTATCTGAGTGATCGAGTGCTTCGGGTGAAATACCTACACATAGAGGCATCGAATTATTGCAGTAATGAAACCCATATAAGTACATACAGATTGATGATTACGAAATCGATGTGAAAATATGATAATTTCAATGTATAACACGGTCCTAAATAAACAAAAATAGTAAGTATTTAGGTAGTTTCAGACTAAACAAAAGGTATCAAAACCTATATCAACATAACCCTAAGCCTAAAAGCAACATACATAAAGTAAAATCCGTAAACAAAACACGAAACTAAGAACCAAAAGCTTGTTAAACTAACGTACCAGAAACAGATCAATTTACATAACTTTTTACTCACACATTCCTTTACAACCCAGGGTCGTAGCTAGAGTACAATTTTAAGCTGGGCAGCATTGGTTACAGGGAGGGCGAAAAAGGTCACACTGACCTCGATGTATATTCAATAATGAAATCCATGAAGAACAAGACGGTTGAACTTCCTCCAGATTTATTTATTTTATTTATTTATTAAGGCATCGCCAACAACACACACAAATAAAAATTACAAAAGTATCACTTATATACTAGTTCTGGTGTGTGTGCAAATTACAGGCATGCACAACACTCATACAAAGAAATAATAATGAGACAGACAACATAAAAAACGAAAACAAAAAAAACATAATTATAAGAAAAAACATAATTAAACATGAACAAAAACACAATAAAACAGCTTAAAATTAATGAAAAAACAAAACAAACTTATATACTACTGATATATTTTACATTTAAATTTACTGAGACTATCGCCAAATATATCGATGTCAGGAATCTTTTTTGATATTGAAGTATAGCTACTGCATATTTAATATTTTGTCCAAATTTAGGTTTGGATGTATTAGAGATCCACGCGTCTGAGTGAGAGTGAGAGAGAGGTAGGACATTCTGATTTCAAGGGCATTGTCCATTTTAAGGTAGGCCCCCCCCCCTGACTACGGCCCTGTTACAACCTAGATCTAAAAGCGCACTTACATTATCGTACGTACTGACTGCTGTTTATTCTGCGTCCACAATACGGGAACACACTCTAACCAGATTAAAAACAGGGCCTTTGTGAATCTGCTAGAAATAAGGAGATTCAGAAACAATTTCCTATATTATCCTTCGTTTAATGCTGGATTAGGAGTGATTATATTTAAATCAAAGCTTTATGTGTATTAATATAGATGTTTATTGAAATATCTATCGATAGAAACTTACCATTTGGAAGGATAACTGGAATTCCTACGAAATCAATAGAAATGAAATTAAGGCAAATCTTTTAGAAACCGCGGTTCAAACGAACTTAACTAATGTCAAAGTTAAAACATATTATTAGATTGTATTTAGAACCTTAAACCAGAATTAGCACTAAAGTAAAAGGAAAAAACACCTATAACGATCGATTGGAACTTTGTACAATCGGAAACAAGATTACCGACTCTAAAGCTACCGGTACAGACAGCATCAAAGTAGATTCAATTAAACAGTATAATATCTTTCGAATAACAGTATTAAGTATCTGTTTCGATTGTATATTTTGAGAAATATACATACATAAAATCTTAAGGTGAGAAACATATAATATTTTAATTTTTATTCAATCTTTTTATTACATAAGTTTATACTTAAGTAATACACTTATGAAATTAATAGTTTCCTTTAGAAATACGAAACAAACGAGTTTTTTTTATTTATAAAGCTAACGTATGCAGTAAATTCAATATAGCATTTGAGATTTTCATAAACAAAGTTTATAGTATAACCAGTTTTGGCGGAATGTCCGTATTTTATGTGAATGACTGCCATCAGAGCTTTGCAACTACGGGGGCGATACAACATATAAACAATTCAGTTTGTTATAATATTTTGTATGTGCTGTAATTTGAGAGGCCTTACCTTGCCGTAACACAGTTTCTAACTAGCACAAGAGGCAATGTCTCGATAATTGCGTCAATGTAATATTATTGTAACAAAAAGTTATATAAATAAATTTGATTTGAAATTTGATTTGACAATCTAAAAATTTTAATGTGTAGCTTTTGCTGCTAACTGTACTACCAGTACAATGACGTCACACCTAATGGCGGGAAACCTATAAGTAATGTAATATAGTGGAGATTTAGTCAAAGTTAGGTAATTATATTTAAAGGATAGAAAGGGATCGGTCATCGACCTTTACCTAACTTGCTAATAAGATAGCTTTGGTAAACACAAGAAGATTTGCTTTACGGCTCTACGGCTTTTATTTTAGCGGCTATAACGTTTTGTTGTACCTTATTACTTTAGGTTTTGTTCTTAGGGTTTGAGTGAAAAGTAGTATCTGTAATATAGTCTAGATTTTATTTATTTCGGTTCGTTTGAATAATGGAATTTATTTGTTTACAATTTAAGTATACCGGGTGTTTGGTAGAGGGTTGACCAAACGGGATAGGCGTGTTCCTGGGCCTATTTGGGAGATACAATTTGGCTAAAAATTTCCTAGTGGTTAAAATAAAAAAAATAAGTATTCTAATCCCTTTAATCGGTGGTCAGAGACGGGAAATCTTGATTTGGAAGCAATATCTTACTGTAATTGAGATAGTCAATTTTACTTGTTTTAAGACTAATTATTTTCTAAGAAATTCACTACAGCATCTCAGTATCTTAAGAAGACCTCAGATAAATCCAAATTTATTCATACTGTGACGTATTTAAGCGAAACTTGGAATTTGTTTTTAAAAATATCTTATTATTTTTTCTTCCATTTCCACTTTGCACCTAAATTTTTATCAAGTTTTTTGGCTTTTGTAAAACTTGTAGTATACCGTTAAAATAAGGGATAAACAGAGAAGTTTTTAAACGAGTTTTAAATTCTCGATTACGATTAGTTTTCTTTAATTTGAGTTGAAAGATCCCCTATAAGATTTCTTTTTTTCATTTTCATAGCGTTAAGTGGTCATAACAAATTATTTAGACCTTTTAGGGGTCTAAAAATGCAGTGAGCAGACCAAGTGATATCCGAGCCCATAATCAATCAAAAAATTTAACTGAAAACCAGCTCAAAAAAAAGTTATAGGGATAAATAGTCGTAATTTCGGAAAAAAATAAAAAAATACAATTTTGTCGTTTTTTTTTTATTTTAACCACTAGGAAATTTTTAGCCAAATTGTATCTCCCAAATAGGCCCAGGAACACGCCCATCACGTTTGGTCAACCCTCTACCAAACACCCGGTATATTTATTGCAACAGTAAGGGCAAACGAGCTTTTCGCGGCAAAAGTATACAACCAATTGACTTAAAATTTAGGTACAGTAGACTCCCGATCAACCGAATCGCCAATTATCCGAATCGGTTCTAAGCGTAATATAAAATTTTAAACCAAGTTTTTTTTGTTGTAACAACTTGTAACGCGCTGGAGTCCAGATATAATTGAACTGTTATGGTTGAAAGCTAGAAGCAAGACACTAAGTAAAATGGTTTGTGTGACGCGGCTTCTGTGAAATAGTTCGTTTTTCTCTATTACCAGTCTATGTCCGATTATCCGAATACTTGATTATCCTAATCGACCCTGGTCCTAATTAATTCGGGTAATTCGGCGTGCTTGAATTGGTACAGGAGCAGCTTATGGTCCGATAAAGGACATAGGCTATATTTTAACCCAAAATTCCCACGGGAACTATGCGGGTAAAACCGCGGGGCACGGCTAGTACCCAATATATCGATGGCTTTCGCACACAAGTAGGTATTATTTACTTCAATCTCATAATCTGAGAATACTTATTATTCGGTATATAAGATAAGTATGTACCGTACCATAAAAACAAATCAATGGAAATCGTTGAAAAGATTGTACCAGGAAGTAAGTACCTGAGAGGCAGGTATTTGTAACTAAATAGGTACTTATACATATGTATTATACCTTTTATGTATCGTTCGACCTTCCATTATATCTTACACCGTTAACAAAGCCCAAAAGCTCTCAAAAGCTTTTATATACAACACACCTTGATTGAAAGGAAACGATCTATTAAATAAATGGATTTTCTATCGCTTTTTAGTTAATAACTTAAGTTAATAAGAGACTGTTTGGTGTTTTTGTTTATTAGGCTGACTGAGGACAACTAAATATATTTTAATTACAGATATTTATTTATTTATACAAATGACACGTCAACAGTATTACATATTACACATTAACAAAAAAATTACAAAATTTGTTCTGATATGCATATCGTATTTATTGAATTATTTTGGTTTTATTTAGATTGACATGTAGTTTTAAAAACATATTAAGTATACCACGTTCATGTTAAACTGCCAAATACTTAGTTGTGGGTTCGATTCCCATGCGAGGTAAATATTTGTGTAATCCACAGATGTTTAACTTAGTTTGAATGTGTGTATGATTGTCTTTAAAGTTTTCGACAGTCTAGAGACGTTACTTTGTGTGTGTTTTTTTAACTCCTTGTAATGGGTCAGTTAAATATGGTAGAACTATTGATCCAACAATAAAATTGCTTTCCCTGGCGTTAAACATAGAACTGTAATTGAAATCCAGCTACGTAATAAACAAATTGTGTACAATACTTCGCCTTATTCGTACAACTGTTGTTCGCGATTAAGTAACAAATATTCACTCACATATTTTTACATAATGGATTTCGGGAATCGAATCCGACACCTATTGGGCCCTATAAATAAGATATAGATCGCGTAGCTACAGAGATCTGCGATATAAGTTTATCGGAGTGAAAAGGTTAAAATTACTTTTTTTTATTCATGTGAATGTTAGGATGTAAATATGTTAGTATGTTCACTGTTTATTTTACTAAAAACCAACAGACTTTTTAACCGACATTAAAAGGGAGAAAGTTCTCAATTTGTTTTTTTAATGTATCTGAGAGGATATACAGGGTGGCGCAATAGAACGTGCATTTTTAAAATAATTATTAAAAAATAAATACAAAAGGTATAGTTAAAATAAAACTAAGCAATTATTAAGTGACTAGCAACGCCCCACGGTTTCACCCGTGTGGTTCCCGTTCCCGTAGGAATACGGGGATAAAATATAGCCTATGTTACTCAGGGTGAATGTAGCTTTCTAATGGTGAAAGAATTTTTGAAATCGGTCCAGTAGTTTTGGAGCCTATTCATTACATACAAACAAACAAACAAACAAACAAATCTTTCCTCTTTATAATATTATATTATTATTATAGTATAGATAACTGAAGTTTATTTTTTAAAAATAACATCATCTAAATGATGACCCTCTCTACGTTGGCACTCCTCTAACCGCAAACGGAAATTACCGAAAACTTTCTTAAGTAGTGCTGGTGTGATTGCTGCCATTTCACCACGAATATTCTCCTTGAGCTGACTGATGTTTCTCGGATTATTGGTGTAAACTTTGTGTTTGAGGTATCCCCACAAAAAAAAGTCAGAAGTCTGGACTGCGCGGAGGCCATGGGATATCACCTCTTTTCGAAATCAGTTTGCCAGGGAACATCTGCTTCACAACCGCCATGGAGTCATTTGATGTGTGACTGGTAGCTCCGTCTTGTTGGAACCAAGTCCTAGAGTTCTTTATTCTTGAATTTTCAAGTTCTGGGGCCAAAAAACCTTCCAACATCGCAACATAGCGTTCGGTATTAACAGTGATGTTTGGCAGATATTGCGGCCCAAACTGTCACTTTAGGGCTATGTAACGGTTTTTGATGTTTGAGTCTGGGATTTTCACTATTCCAATAACGACAATTTTGGCGGTTTACGAACCCATTCATATGAAAATGTGCCTCATCAGAGAAAAGGATGTTTTCAAAATTTGAAAACCGATTGAGCATTTCATTAGCAAATGTGAGCCGTGCTATGAAGTCAGAGTCTTTCAATTCTTGAGTTAATTGCAGCTTGTATGGATGCAATTTAAGATCCAAGTTTAAAATTCGTTGCAAACTTCGTCGCGATATGTTTAGGACAGACGATCTCTTGCGAGTAGACATTTGTGGATCTTCTCGTACCGACTGCTTAACACTCTCAATATTGTCTTCGGTCCTAGATGTGCGTGGACGACCTTTCACGTGTGGTTTAAACGTCGATCCAGTCTCTTCAAAACGCTTTATCCAGATTTTAATTAAATTAGCACTCGGAGCCTCCCTAATTTGCCGTACACCATACTCAGAACAAAATACACACATCAAAAGTGTCTAGGGATCAACATATATTTTTGCAATAACTTTTCTCCTGATTGATATTAATTAAAATTTTCTTTAAGGATTCATCAAATAAAGTGTTTTCGTTTGTCACAGTAACGATAAACCAAGTCACCTTTGCATTAATAAAGAAATTTGCCATTTTCCTAATAAAGGGATTTTTGACATTTGAACCACTAACATTAAAGTTCGAAAAAAAGACTGAAATAACAGTTTTCTTTAAAATTTTATTGGGTAACTTAAACAATTAATAATCCGTGTTTCTACCGCGAACACTAACAACACAAGAACATCGGTTTGGCATACTCAAAATGAGTTCATCCAAATCACGCTGTGGAATGGCCGCCCATGTTCGTTGCAACAACAAAAAAAGGTCTTCTTGCGACTGGATACCCTCCATATTCGGCAGAGCTCTTCTCTGTAGCATATCCCATGCATGCTCAATCGGGTTCAAGTCTGGCGACTGAGCAGGCCAGGGCAGGACATTGATGTTAGCTGCGGCGAGAGTCTGTCTTACAACTCTTGCGGTGTGCGGTCGTGCATTATCATGCATTAACTGAAATAAGGGACCGATTTGCACTTGTAGAGGAACGATGACGTCTGATACAATCGTCTCAGCATAAATTTGAGCGTTGAGGTTGCCTCTGATCCAAATCAACTCAGTTCTTCCGCCGATCCAAATACCCGCCCATACCATGATGGTTCCACCACTATAAGGATGGACTTCCTGGCAGGATTTTAATCGCTGTTGGCGTCCAGGGGTTCTCCAGTGTCGTATACGTCTTGTATCCGGTCTCATACCAAAACGAGACTCATCAGAAAAGCACACGAAACGCCATTGTTCTTCTGCCCAATTTCTGTGTTCAAGAGCCCATTGATATCGAATCCTACGATTGTGCATTGCTATAGGTGGTACCCGTAGCAGTCTTCGGGAATGAAGGTTCACTTCATGCAAGCGGTTTCTGACTGTTTGGTCGCTAATTAAGTTCCCTGAAGAGTGATGAAGCCGCACGGCTAACATCATGGCGGTTATTGTTGGAGCTCTTCGAGTTAAGATTTGAATGTATCGGTCTTGTCTCCGTGTGGTGCAGCGATACCGTCCTCCATGGCGCTCAGCCACGGTACCAGTGCTTCGGTAACGTGTCCAAAGTCGACTGATAACACTCTGACTTGTATTCAGAGCTAAAGCCACAGTACGTTGCCGGGAACCAGCTTCTATCATTCCCACGGCTCTGAGCATTTCTTCCCTGCTTAAATGACGTCGCCGCTCCATAATAACGTTGGTTTTAATCAGTAGTAGGGAAACAGTAGCACTAATAATGTCTTCAATGCGTTGTATGTTTTTATAGGGAAAATATTGACAGCTGATTTTCATCTTTTACTCGAATTTGATTCACAGTTCCTGATTCAAATTATGAAATGCACCAAAAAGGATCCATATAAATTTATAAAATCATAAATTTATTACAAAGCCACATCTCAATCTCAAGAAATCCGCATAAAAATGCTTGATCCCTAGACACTTTTGATGTGTGTAGTCGCCTGACAACTACGTACGAACGAGAGTTTTCGTGAATGAAATGCGCGCACGCAAAATGCGCGACGCTTCCCGTCGAAGTGACTCATAGTGACTAAAACTTTATGAACCGCGCTACCCAACGATATCGGTCTCCCCCCGCCCACGCCTTTCTACCACGCAAAAAAAGATGATGCAATATGCACGTTCTATTGCGCCACCCCATTTCTATGGATCCTATATTAAAAAATAAAAGGTGGTTGGTTGTTTGTTCAATATTATGCCAAAACCTTTCATGCTTGACCTTTGAAAATTGAAAACCGATTTATGTCGAATTGTTTTTTTTAATTACTTATATATAGATAAACGATTTCAATTTAGTTTAAAGAGGACTTACGTGCGAGTGTTCTTATATACGTTTGATGAAAATCGGTTGACCCGTTTAAAAGTTATGGGGGTTTGAAAGTAATTGTGTTGGGGGCTTTTTAAGTTTTTAATTTAATTGTTATTTTTCTTCTTATTTAATTGGGATCAAATTTTAGTTTACCTTTATCAAATTGTCCGTAAGTATTTTGTATCATGCCACCACACCATATCATTTTGTGGTTAACCAACTGTTAAACTTTTGAGGGTTTTAATTAACCGTAACGACTGCAGATGAAGTTATGACAACCGAAACTGACGGCTTTATAAAAGAATATTACGTACGGAGACGGTTATAAAATTAAAAATAACGGGTACCATCAAGACGTTGCTTAACCGTACGGATTGCAATTAATCTGAGAACAACGTCACTCATAATTAGCGTACTTTGTTAAGCACAGGATGTGTATGTTCTTGAGTATGTCTATAGTATATTACAGTAGTGTTTGTTGTTTGGTTGAACGCGTTTTTTTCTCTCTCGGTCTGGGTGTGTGTGTGCGAAGTTTCTGATACCCTAGATACAAGTTACTAACTTAGTGATCAGTTATTATAGTGAGATGATGTAGTGAATGATTATGTTATGTTATTTATATCAGGAATCACTGGTTCCAATATTATCCCACCAATAAAAAAATAGGGCCAATTAAATAAATAAATAAATAGGCCCTTTTTCTTCAGGCGACTTTTTTTTTCGGACAAATTGATGAATAACTCCATCAATGTGTTGGTTCGTGATATCAAATTCACAACGAGAATAACCTTACATTTCAATTTCAATATATTGATAAATTGAATATAAAAACTCTGTCGAATCTCCTGTCTAAGTAACACGCAACTTTCTGTAATCCGATCCTACCACAAATCTACTTACGAAACTTCATTGATACTCGGTCCTGTCTGACGTAAAGGACTAACGGAATGACAGGATCAAAAGACTTATCATTATCACTCACATAATTATAGGGTGTGTTTTTTTCATTACTGATAAATAATGTTTAGGTTTTATGAATAAAATAGTTTCAAGTATAGGTTTGTATGATTCCACTCCAAGTAAAATACTTCTTATTTTGGTACAGCAATTAAATTTATTTCTGGGTTCGATTCCTTGATAGAGCGAAACATATTTGCTATTCAGACATCATTTGCAATCGGTTTTCAACTAGCTTCGGGAATTCAAATATTTCTTATGTAAAACAAAAAAGAACAAAGATCTGTACAGCTAGATCTAACAGCAACTTCATACATCAACTAGAAAAAAGGATATATACGTAGGTACTTAAAAATCGAAGTTCAAACACATACAAGTTTAAAAATCAAGTTACTTTTAAACACCAAATTAAAATCACTCGTTTGGAAAGCTACGTATTCACAGACAGGTTAAACTTACAACAGTTAAACAGTTCACAATCCTTTGTTTGTGATGAGGGTTACAATATATTAACTCACATGAAATGCAATCCCTTTCTTCTTGGAAATCCATTAAATGTTTGGCCCTTTTACCTTAGCTCAAAATTAAATACATTTTACGCACGATATCTTATATCTAATATATAAAATTCTCGTGTCACAATGTTCGTTCCCGTACTCCTCCGAAACGGCTTGACCGATTCTCATGAAATTTTGTGAGGATATTCAGTAGGTCTGAGAATCGGCCAACATTTATTTTTCATCCCGAAATTCCCACGGGAACGGGAACGGGAACTACGCGTGTGAAACCGCGGGGCACAGCTAGTACTATACGTATCCTACTAATATTTAAACGTGAATGTTTGTTGCTCTTTCACGCATCAAAATACTGTATCCATTTAGATGATATTTTGTACAGATGTTCCTTATAACTAAGAATAACACATAGTATACTTTTTATCCCAAAATTCCTACGGGATTGGGATTTACGGGGGTAAAATCACGGGGGATAGTATACTTATAACTATACTACTACAACCGATAAATCTGATTCTAACTTGACTAAAAACCAACACATTTTACTTTCTAAAACAAAAATCTATTTCTATATTTCGAAATTGGTTTTTGAACCACATATCTTTCCGAGCGAATGGACTGGAATGGCCAATAAATTGCAAAAACGTTTCTTGAAACCAATTTATCTGATGTTCTTTCTGTCACGATTAGCGAAAGTAATTTCCTTGGAAAATATAAATACTATTTTATACTTCGATATAAGTATATGAATATAAATTATATTACGGGGTGAATATTTGTGCGAACCACAAATGTTTGTCTCGGTCTGGGTGTGTGTGTGATTGAGTGTGTGCGTAGTTTCTGATGCCCTAGATACAAGTTGCGAACTTAGTTAGGGGTCAGTTACTATAATGAGATGGTGTAGTGAAAGATTATGTTATAGATTTTATTCTACAACATAATATTCGTTGTGGGTCACACAACCACAGCTAACATGAATCCCAATTCCGTTTTATTTTCGGTATAATTAGTCCCAGATTTTACCTCTGATATAATTTGTAGCCTGAGTTAACGTGTAATGTAATATATCAGATGACATGACCTCTCTCTCTCTGATATTAGTACAAAAAGGAGAAATAGACATAGGTACTGTAGCGATATACACCTTCTTGTATCGCTAATGGAACCTTTTTAAGAAGTGAGTTGAATATTTGTTTTTATTATAAAAAGAGATTGTGACAGAATGTTTCGGATGACAATAGAATTAATTTGTGTTTTATAAAGAAAGTGAAATTATTATTTTAAAATATAAATATTTATCATAATTGTTATTATTATTTATTTTAGAGAAAAGCCCCAGAAATCAATCTGATCCCGACATGGTGGAGGCGCCGGGTACGGATATGTACAAAGTAGACAGGCAGGTGAACAACAAAAAGAGAAACTCCAAGCTCAAACACCCAGGAGAGAAAACGCGATTGAAGTTATCGAACAGGAGCAGACTAACCAGCCAGCAACTGAAGACAACAAGTGTGAGTCCGATTATGTAAATTTTTTTGATATTGCTGAAGCGAAAGTCAATGAAAATAATAAGTTTGAGTCTTATGATAAAGTCGTGGAGAATTATGAAGAATTTAGTGATTTAGCAGAAGATGAACGTGTTGAGTCATCTCACACGGATGACAGGACAGTAACAATAGTTAAAAAAAGGAATTCATCGTCAATAGAAAATGTTAGAAGTAATAAAGAGCAAAGTTTAACACATAATATTAATATAGAGAATGATTGGAGAAAGAATCGTTTGTTTGATCGAAATATTGAACTAATGGTTCGATATAATAGAGTAAATAAAGATTTCAATTATATTTCAAGGAATAATAAAGGAACAGAAAGAAATTTTGATAGATTTTATAGAAAACCGTATTATAAATATGTAAGATTAAAATATAAATGATAATTACTACAAATAAGTTAATTTCAAGTTAGATTATATATTATTTATGCCTACTTATGATGTTACTTATTATTGATTAATGAAGATATTATAATTTTGATTTTCCTTAGTTATATTTATTTACTTATGTTTAATTATGATGAAATAATTGTTTTTAAGATATATTGATATTGCTTAATTTGTTTCATGGTTTGAAATTCAATTGAACAATGCTGTGGAGAGATCAAGACCTGATTGGGGCTTCCAAGACATCCAGAGATAAGTGTAGTCAATCGTTGTAGTTTGGTTTCTGTTTAGGTTAGAGGAGTTTGTAGACTAACGGATTAATATGTATGTTAAAATCCAGTAATTTCCCATCAGGAAAATTGGATGTCGGTTTTGTTGGCCGATTTACATACTATATTGATTTTGTTTGACGATTGACTATGTTTAGATATTATTAGAGTCCCATTTTTAAGGTCTATCATCTCTACTGGAGGAGGAAGTGTCACCTGTCAGCCTGTCATTCCCATTTGATATAACAATGAAGGATAAAGACATGGTCATAGATTAAGAATTTGCATAGAGTATGAATTAATTTCAATGGAGTTGAACATGGAGTAAAGAATTAAACATTATTTTGACACTTCCACTCTCCATGAAATGTTTGACTTTACTTTTGGAAGTTAGGAATAGGTAACTTTTTAAAATCTTTACAGGTCGTACTTGTCATTTTTCGGCAGAGTCTGTTGTGGCGTTGACATGCTTTTGCTGAGGTTTTGTATGTCTTCGGCTTCTATTATTGTCGTTCTGAATTTGAAGTAAAATATTAATAATACGACATTTGTAGGAGCCGGCTTATTCTTAAAAGTCGTCACATATTGTTAATGCCTCAGTTAGGCAGGATTTTTGTGGTAGATTGTTTAGGATGAATATTTCTGTCATAGTTTGTTGAAAATTTATTTATTCTTATAAGTCGAATAAATAAATTTTACGGGTACGGGAGGAATGTAGCGATATACACCTTCTTGTATCGCTAATGGAACCTTTTTAAGAAGTGAGTTGAATATTTGTTTTTATTATAAAAAGAGATTGTGACAGAATGTTTCGGATGACAATAGAATTAATTTGTGTTTTATAAAGAAAGTGAAATTATTATTTTAAAATATAAATATTTATCATAATTGTTATTATTATTTATTTTAGAGAAAAGCCCCAGAAATCAATCTGATCCCGACAGTACCTACTCTCAACGTGGCTCGGAACAAACACGTTTACGCCTGAGTAATTATACCACTTCGGCCATTTTCGAAACTAAAGTAAATACTTACTTTTAATAAAAAGTAAGTCCTTTTTATTTCGAAATTCCAACGAGTCGATCAATTTTTAGCGGGTCTAAGAGGGATTGTAAGTTATTTAAGGGCCGATTTTTCCATCGCCAGATAACTTTTATTCAACGAATAAAATTGACGTTTGACAGATTTTGTTTGAATTAACTGTCAAAATTTCAAAGTTATTCGTCGAATAAAGTCAACTGGCGATGGAAAAATCGGCCCTAAGTTTAAGTAAATCAAGAAAAAAACTTCTTCAATACATATCACAAGTATAATTTCTAGGATCATTTGTTTTATGCTAAAGTTTACTACGATTTTTATATCAAAAGAGGTTAATATAAGTTTAACGAGCATTGAAATGTCGTTAAATTTATCTCATTCTTTCTCATCAGGAAGGTTCTCCTGTCTCTAGAGAGGGAATTATGAGGAACGGCATAATGAGCATAGCGGTTACGGTTATGGAGATTGCTGGCAAATTCTTCTTTTATTTTTATTAAGTTTTATGTCGAATAAAATGACTATTATTTGTGTAAAGGGTTCTACGGGAACTGAACGATATAATTTAGATCAGTTATATTTACATAAAGAAAAATAACCTCAACGCATAAATATGAATTTTGTGAAATATTCTCATATAGGTATGCTCTACCTTATACTCTGTTGGCGAATAAAACTTTTTGGGTTTTATATCTCCAATTGATTGAGAATTGGGAAAGAAAAATATATCGGACTCATAAAAATACAGACCAACTAAAACCGAGACCTAGAAACTAGAAAACAATGTTACGTTTTAACTGGATTTTTTATTATAAAACCACGATTTCCGTCGAAAAGTGAGTTACGGGAGTAAAATCTCAGGGAAAAAACTGGTTCAATAATCCAAATCTTGAAAAATCAAGGAGCTGTAAATAAGGAAATCAAGTTACGTCAGCTTGGTCGAATCTACAAAGGATATTGATCGTGCAATTCAATATCTAGAGTTTCAAGATCTTTACTTACATCTTTTTTCGCTTATTAAACTTGCTCGGCAATTCTGAAAAGTTAATCTTTATAGTTTGAAAGCCAACAAGTTAGGATTAAAGAGATTTTTCTAAACAAGTAGGAAAGGAACATTGTTTTCTGACAAAGTTTTTGTTATGGCCGAATCTTTATTTGTTGTATAGAATAGTTGAATGTTTCTTCTTCATTTCGATGGACAAGACTTAAATTATGGGACTTCAGTGAGAGGCAATTTGAATGAATTCTAAATCAAAATCAGAAATCGTTTATTAAGCCCTCAATGAGGCACTTATGAAGGTCATTGAATCTACCACCGATTCGGAATTACATCAGCCGAGAAGAATCCGCAAGAAACTCAGGCTGGTATTTTTTTTTAATTTAATGAATTACAATGTCGCTTATAACTAATGAAAACAAAACCAACTCTATTTATTGTTTTTTTTGTCAACCCACATCGTCCCACTACTGGGCAAAGGTCTCCCCCAAACATCTCCAACTCTCCCGATCCTTCGCAGCCTCCCACCACCTACTGTCGAAGGCGACGAAATCATCGAGATATTGATTTAGGTAATATTCGTCTGTTTAATATAAAAATATCTACACAAGCATTCCTTTTTTAACTCATTTTAAAATTCCTCAAACAAAATGTCAAGTAGGATCAATCTGTCAGTTAGTCTTTTTACGCCGACATCAAAAACAACTTTCCACTTCAACATTTAACCCTTTACACGCGTCACGGCACATAATTGTTTGTGAAATTCACGGTTTACGTTTTGAACAGTACTTAATACAATTGGGTTCACATTACGTTGTATGTAACTAAATAGTTTGGTTTGGAAAAGTTGGCATGCGTAGGAAAACTTCCAAATAAACGTGGTGAGGAAAATATTTTATAATGATGTAGTGAAATATTGTATTACCGATACTTCTGTATAAGATCAATTTTATTATACCCAAATGATTTAGTGGTCCCCATGTAAGACTGCCAAAGTCAAACAAAGTGTATCGGATATGAATCCTTTGCGAGTACAGTCTCGGAATGAAAAGGTTCGTCACCTTAGAGTCAGTTTTCACTTGCACTAGTATTGCAACAAACAAATATACCAACATACAAGTGTAAGAAACAGTGATGCTAACATTTAAATAAATAGAATGACGTTTGCTATCGAATAAGGTTTTGTTTGATTTTCTATCCTTTTTTTAAACACTGCCTTGTGTGCGCGGCATATAAAAACCTCTTTGATATTTTGCAATGATGACATTTACCGATTGACAATAGTTTTAACAGAAATAATAATGGCAGGTTGAACCAACAAGAAGGTTTTAGTTTATCAAAAATCTTGTTGACAAGATATTTATCCTGTCGAACAACACTGATCTGAATAATTTTGAACTTTATTATCGAGCAGTAGAACATTAATTTTCCTAACCCGAGTCTGCTCTGTACCATAGTTTCAAAAGGTCATATGTTTTCGCGACACATTATACGAATCAGTTTGAAAATTGACGAACCATGTTTATCTAAGTCTGGGAGTGTGAAAGAGTATGTACTTAGTTTCTAATATCCTAGATACAGGTAATAAAGCTAGGTAAGTTGCTTTATCAGTATTACACTAGCAGCGCCCCGCGATTTACCCGCGTATTCCTGCTCCCGTGGGAATACTGGGATAAAATTATGCTAAAATTTTCCCCTTGAATCACTCTTTCTATTTAAAAACACATCAAAATCCGTTCCGTAGTTTTGAAGATATAACTAAGCAGACAGACGCGGAAGCGACTTTGCTTTAAACTATGTATGTAATGTAGTGATTATATTCTACTAAAATATAGTCAATTTACATCTTACTACAGAGTAAATATATCTCTCATTGAAGATACTATTACAGATTACAGTATAAAGAAAAAGGCTTCTCCACGCTTACCTATTACTTGATAATCTCAAACACGAGTAAATGTCTGAAATTATTTTTGGAAATTCCTAAGGGAGTGAAACAGGAAATGAAAATTTGATATTTCCGATGGGAAATTCCATCGGGTTCACGACTAGTTTCACATGAAATATGAACTCGGGGACAATCGAAATAATACCATATTAAAGGAACAGTTTTCCAATTCCGGAAAACATGAGGGAAATCCTAAGTAAATACTTGTTACTTATTTGACTTATTAATTGAGAATTGATATTGGAAGAAAGAATTTATTGGCAGAAGTACTTGGGGGTATTTTTACTTTTCTACGTATGAAATACTATGTGTGGGAAGTCGACCAACCCGCACTCGGCCCGTGGTTGACTAAGGCCGGATTGCCCTAATTCAGGGTAGACTCTAGCCCCTCAGTGGAGACAATAAGAGCAGATGATAATATCTAAAGGTACTTTTTACATATTATTTTATCATTTCCTGTTGTTGAAGAGATATGTATATAAGTCTACATATCAATCACTTCTTTGTCATAAATATGACTTTGAAACGGGTTCCCTACTTGAGATCTAAAACCGTTTGCTCTAACATTAAATGCTCGAAAACGTATACTCGACTATTCAGGACACCTATGAATCGTGAGCTTTATAGTTTGCTACCTCGATGCCTCGAAATCCCTAAAACACATGTACTCTAACATAGAAGAAGAATAATTCTATCTCTATGATAGAAGTATTTTCTACTATTTATTCTACTAATATTATAAAGTCAAATGTTTGTGAGTGTAGATGTATGGATGTTTGTTCCTCTTTCACGCAAAAACTACTCAATGGATTTAGTTTAAATTTGGTACAGATGTTCCTTATAACTAGGAATAACACATAGGACTTTTGATCCCGAAATTCCCATGGGATTCACGCGAGAAAAACCACGGGGCGCAGCTAGTACTCTATAAACATACGTATTTACTGGTATTTCTGGTTATATATACATCTTAGATTGTTGACAAAGGTTCAAACTGTCGAACGGCTTTGAGATAAGCCGTAGTGCGTACCAATTCCTCGGGACCAGTGAATCGTGATGCCGATTTGATTAAGCGTTAAGCTTCCTGCATTCTAAGACTGGTAAATGTACCCGGATATAGTATAGACCAAACCAATTTGGTTTGGACATTAATTATGTTGAATTGCGATGTCAGAGGCAGATTGGCAAAGGTATACGGTGTGGAATCTTAATATCCTACTGATATTATTAACGCAGTAATATAAAAAGGTTTGGATGGATGGATATTTGTTACTCTTTCGCGTAAACACTCAGAAGTTTGTTACTAGGAATAAAGCATAGAATATTTCTTATCCCAAAATCCCACGAGATTAGCATTTACGTGTCCCCTAAACTTCTTCCATCAAAGTACTCTGTTCATCTTCCGATTTAAGAATATCCGATTCATCGGATATTGGGTATTGTGTGTGACCAGCGGATCGTAATAATAAAGTATATTTCAAGCAATCAAATTTGAAGGCACCTCTGTAGCAATAAATTCGATGACCTCGTTGTAGAGTGGTCGCCATGCCGGACTGCCATCCGTAAGGTTGCGGGTTAGATTCCCGTGCGGGATGAATATTTGTGTGAACCACAAATGTTTATCTCGGTCTGGGTGTGTGTGTGAATGAGTGTGTGCGTAGTTTCTGATACCCTAGATACAAGATTCGAACTTAGGCTTAGTTAGGGGTCAGTTACTATAATGAGATGATGTAGTGAATGATTATGTTATGTTAATCAATTAAACCGCTAGCATTTTCATCTAGGATTATTTAATGAAAAATCGCAGCCCATGGGTCAGCTCAGAACTAATTAAAACACCTAGGTGATATAACATAACCACGGAACATAACATAATCATTCACTACATCATCTCATAGAACTGACCCCTAACTAAGCTTGGAGCTTGTATCTAGGGTATCAGAAACTACGCAAACACTCATTCACACACACACCCAGACCGAGACAAACATTTGTTGTTCACACAAATATTCACCCCGCACAGGAATTGAACTCGCAACCTTACGGATGGCAGTCCGGCATATATCACAGACTATAACAAAAAGGCTTTGTTGATGGGCGATTAGTCATTAGATAATTTATTTGTTTGTGTATAAGCTTAAAAAGGGACTTGTTTAATTATACGCCGTTCAAGTAAACAAACAACTTTTAGCATTTTTCTTAATAATAGAAAAAATATCGCCCGAACTTATGAAATACAAGCAAACGTAAAGTAAGCGGAATCCTAAACAAATAATTTGTGTTATGTGAGCGGAAAACGGTAAGAATGCTGAATGGGGAAACCAATATGTTTCGGTAAAAATAAACATATTATTATTTGTGTCGAGTAGAGGAAAGGTTTAGTGAAAACTGCAAGGACGATTTCTGAAATGAATAGTGAATAAGTACATTTACGAATAAGATGAAGTGTAACAGTGTTAATGTTAAGTTAGTATATTTTTAGAGCTTTTATATATAGTCATGGGTAACACACTAACACTGAATGAACACTGTACTGATTACTTATAAAAAATAAGTACTTAATGTAATAGGAATAGACAAGTGATCAGGGCCCCGATTCTTTAAACTATTAAGCTGTGATAATGCTACTCAAATGTATTTTAATATCACCATTATGACCGTTTTTTTTGTCATTTGTTGTCATTTTGGTATTCTCTTATTGAAAACTACTCAGCTGACTCAATAGCCCATAAAACTTAGATGGTTGTCATGGAAACAGTATTCTGACGTTTATTTGTCAAAATTTTGATATGCAACAAAGACCACTGAGACAACATAGCCATATGAATAAATTTTAGCAGAATACCAAATTTCTGACACTCTCGTTATGGTGCCTCAATATCAACATATTGTCTGATCAATAATGTCAAATTGCAGACTTAGGCCCCAGTACAATTTAATATTTTCAGCAGGAGAGCAAAGTTATAGACCACTTTATACGATATGATAACTTTTTATCAAAGGAGGAAAAGTAGAATAAGGAAGATGACAAAGGGTTCGGTCAATAATAAGTTACATGAACCAAATAATAGATAAGGTACTTGTCGTGTCGTGTTAGAACATGAAAAAGACTGCTTTGATCAGCTATTACACAAATAAGATAGCTCTTAATGTAAGTACAAATAGAGAGGCAGATTGAAAAATAAAATACCTCCACTTATATGATACATTAAGCCAATTAGCGTAGCAATTAGTTTTAAGTTAAAGCAAATATTGTCGATTCTTTTATATCAAAGTAAAAAAGTCGTTGCCATATTTTTTGCTCGCGTAGCAATATTTCTTTTCGTAGTCAATTAGTCTAATTCCAAATTATTGAGGTAAATGATTTGAAAACATAAATTGACGACGTAGCAAAATTCGTAGTAAACTCGTAGCAACAGAACACTGAGACATCAGAATTTTTGTTACTAACTAAAATCTGGTCTAATTTGTATGAAAATGAGAAGAAATTTTATTGTATTTTAATAAGTACAATGTAATGTTAAGGTAATATATTGTCTTAGACATAACAAAATTAATTCATTGACAAAAACAGTCTGATTGTTATTTCCAAAGTGCGATCATTATTTTATTGGAAGTCTTCTTAAAGAAAACAAATAATAAAAAGATTCCAGCGTGTCACTAAGTATGCCTCGGAGGCGACTAGGAGGGCATTCTATGTAGCCAGTCACAGTTGTAGTACTAACAACATCAACACTCGTTACGGGTAGTTAGAGCTCTCAAAAGTCTAACCAAAGAATATCGCAAAGCGCACATAGGCGCCAAATTAGCGAGGTCAAAATGCGCAATAATTGACTACTTACAAATAAAAAGCAAGTCTAATATAAATACTTATTATATTTTTACAAATTATCATGCACTCCCTTCTCTTTGCCAACCCATCCTGTCATCAATCTTACTCAAATATCTAAAACCTATTTCCTTTTCAAAACTAGTTCTGAAACCAAGTCTGCTCCGATGAAGAATTTTCCAATTTTCTGTAAATCTAATACGTCATCCGTAGTGCGCTGAGAGGCGCCACAAATTCTAAAAACGTCAATATTTCAAAGTTCTTTTCCACTAAATCTTGTATCTGTATTTCAACGAGGACTTTTGCACTGATTGAATTTGTTTTTAAAGAAGGCGAGCAGTGTTCAAATAAACTTAAACATAATCAACATCACATCAAAATAAAATCTAAATCTTTATTATTCAGGATTTATACAATCAGTAATAATCGTCAACACTTAAACTTTAACATCATCTCACAAAATCAACATCTCACTAATACCACATCTAATACACTAAAAATGCTACTTATTTATTCAAAAAGCTCCTTGAAGATAGCGATTTATTTTACTATATTATTATACTAGCAGCGCCCCGCGGTTTCACTCGCTTAGTTCCCGTTCACGTGGAAATTTCGGAATAAAAAGTTAAATATGTTCTTTCCCGGAACATAAGCTTCCCCTGTACCAAATTTCAAGTCAATCGGTTCAGTAGTTTAGCCGTGAATAGGTAACAGACAGACAGACAAATACGGAAGGTAGGAAGTAGGGATTTATTGCCTCACATACAAGTAACTAATAATACGTAAAATACTCAGAAGATCATGAATACAATCTATTAACAGCGGGCACAGTTACTGGAATATAAATTAGTTAAATTACCTTATAGATAATTAAATAACTTTTGATAAATCATTCAATGACTACTGCTAATATCGTTAGCAGATTAATATTTAGGTAGAAGACATAATATCTTTAACTTATCATTAGGTATTCTACAACAAGACGTTTCTAAACGAATAAAACTTCGATTTATCCTTGAAACGAAATTGAATTAGAATTGACTTTCAATAGATTTGGGAGCGTTTGTCAAAGTAATTCCATTTTCCTTAGGCCGAGGTATAATTAAAATAATTTGTGGTCACCTTAGTGAACGAAATTGGACTTAATTTGTTAGCGTTTCGTTGGAGGTAGGGGAGAAAATTGTTTTGATTTTTTGATAAAATGCTTAAATTTTTCAAAAGAAAGAGCTTCTTTTGTTTTAGTAGTATTGTGATAGGTATAATCACAGATCATGGAGTCAGTTACGGACATCCGTCTTATAATTTTATTACATGTGTATCAGGTAAGTATACATACTCATATTACTCATACATATACATACTCGTATATCACCTTATCCTACTAATATTATAAAGGCGAAAGTTTGTATGTATGGATGTTTGTTACTCTTTCACGCAAAAACTATTGAATGGATTTTAATGAAACTTTACAATAATCTTGCTTATACATCAGAATAACACATAGGATACTTTTTATCCCAAAATTCCCACGGGAACGGGAACTACGCGGGTGAAGCCGCGGGGCGCTGCTAGTATAGCATATACAAGAGCCTATGCTATATAAGGCTTAATAAGAATTAAACCTTTGTATAACATAACATAATCATTCACTACATCATCTCATTATAGTAACTGACCCCTAACAAAGCTCGAAGCTTGTATCTAGGGTATCAGAAACTACGCACACACTCATTCACACACACACCCAGACCGAGACAAACATTTGTGGATCACACAAATATTCACCCAATGACCAACTTGTTGAAATTATAAAATAAATAACGCTTAAAATTGACGAAACGGCCTCTAAACTGTAAAGTTATTAAGGAAATCTTGTAACTGAACCTTCAATGAAGCTTTAGTATAATATCTTAAACATTTTGTTTGTTAATCTCGAAACCTATTAAAAGTTTTCCATTTGTTGTAAACTCAAATAATAGTTAAACGTTTTGACTTTGAACGTTTTGTAGGTATTACAATTCAATTATTAGAAGTATTTTATACTAGCTGTGCCCCACGGTTTCACCCGCGTAGTTCCCGATCCTGTGGGAATTTCGGGATAAAAAGTATCCTATGTTCTTTCCCGGATCATAAGCTACCCCTGTACAAAATTTCAAGTTAATCGGTTCAAGAGTTTAACCGTGAAAAGGTAACAGACAGACTGACAGAGTTACCTTCGCATTTATAATATTAGTAGGATAATAAACCAACTTCTTCTTTCGTACTTTTATCCCAAGTCTAATTGGGGTCGATTTTCAGTTTATCCAGACTGGGGGAATGTCTGTATTTTACATGGAGTGACTGATCATGATAATACAGAATTACAGTATGATGCGAATGAAACATAACAATACACAATCAATCACTCTTACATCCTAACTAATATTATAAATGCGAAAGTAACTCTGTCTGTCTGTCTGTTACCTTTTCACGGCTAAACTACTGAACCGATTGACTTGAAATTTGGTACAGGGGTAGCTTATGGTCCGGGAAAGAACATAGGCTACTTTTTATCCCAAATTTCCCAAGGGAATGGGAACTACGCGGGTGAAATCGCGGGGCGCTGCTAGTACTAAATAAAAACTCTATCAATCACTTATGATTTTAGAAACTGACCCCGAAGAGTCTTAGGAGCTTTTTCGCCTTCGGTTATAACCTTTATTAGGGGTGATAGGGGTGACGAAAAAGCTCCTAAGGTTAACGCGTACACCCGGACAGTCAAACTTAACCACTTTATAAATAAAATAAAAAATTATTTATTGCTACATTATAAGAAAACATAAGAAAAAAAAACTTAAAACTAGGTAAAGAAAAACATGTAGCAATGGGAGCCGTCTTCAGCTTTAGCTGTACTGAGACCGAGATTTCAGTACATCGCTAGTTTTCAGACGGCCCCCACTCTCTAAGGTGTTAGGTGAGAGTGATGGCAAGTTGACAAAATATCTACTAAAATTAACAAAAAATTATAAAACTCATATACACATTTATAATATTCATAATTTATACATGCACACTATTACATGAGTTCCTTAAGTTTTTTGACCTTTGTAAGTGTTTTTCACGTATTTTCTCAACGAAAAAATGAAGTCCAACATAATTTTGTAAGACGACGTGTAAATCCACAAAACACGTACACTGAAATACCATAACCACAGCGAAGTGTGTGAACCTTTTTACTCTATTCAACTCGTTGTAAAAACGCCAATTTATCCCATGGTAGAGAATCCATAAACATACCCACTGCGTATGACAAATGGTACCTTTTAAACCACTCTTTTTGTCGAGAATGCTATTTGGCATGAAATTCTCCATTATTCTCTCTGCTTTGTGCAATATGGAGTATGTATGTTGGGATTTTTTGAAAGGATATGTGTTTTATTATGGTGTTTTTACGTGGATTTACCTGGATGTTATATTGAATTCTAATAGAAATAAAACAACATGGAAAATTATGTATTAATGTGCCCAGCGAGTAAAAACTTACCGATTTGATAAAAACTGCAATAAAATACTAACATTAAGTTAACGTAAAAACGTTTACGTTAAAAATCTAAGTGTTTATACAGAGATATAATATAATAATATAACCAAGTTTAAATGTAAGGAAATAAAGAAACAATCACAATGTCACAGAATAAACTGAACGTGAAATCAAAATAACAAATCCATAGAACCACGAAAAGTTACGGTAAAAACATTACCGAAACCAAGTAATTGTTAGTACATTGATAATAAAAGTTTATCTGTTTACCGTCAAAAGTCATCCCCACAAATATCTGGAGAGCAAACGGGACAGAATCTAATTTGCGTCGCTCTGTCGTGATCCAACATGGTGGAACGAGACGTTACGAAAAAACTGGCTAAGTGGGAGTCGGTTAAGTGCATGACGGGTTCCGTACCATTGCTATTATAATAATCAACGACCTTACTGGCAGAGTGGCCATACCAAGCAGTTAAATATAAATATATAATATTAATAAAAAAAACATTTGTAAGATACACCCATGTTTATCTGTTTAATTGTATTTGTAGGTAGTTTCTGATACGCTGGATACAAGATAGAGTTTAGTTGCTATACACCACAATACGAGTTATACAAAACTATTTAAAATGAGGATATGAGAGACTATAGACGAATGAGATATAGGAGGATATAAGGCTAATGAGATATAGCCTGGTGACAGACATACAGATAGACAGACAGCAGAGTTTTAGTAATTGAATCCCGTGTTTACCCCTTGTGTACGGAACCCTAAACATAAAATGGAACTTCTATCATTGTTAATATAATATTTAGGAACCGGATATTTGCCTAACGTTTCCTTTTAAGACTTGCCAATAGAATTTTCTCGACCTTTCAAATTGTTTCTTAAACTTTCAGTACAGTTTTACCTATTGAACTTTTCTCATAATGGGTTTCGTATTCCCAAGCCATATAACATTACTTATTAGACTTACAATAAACCTTTCTTATAGCATAATACTAATTGCACATTACTTGCGATCTTGTCGGTTAAGCAACGTCTGGCACCGCCATAACAGTGATGGGTGACCGTTCCAGTATTGCCTATTAATTTCATGAGCGTTTTAGTACAGTCACCGTCAGATAAAAGATACCGTCCTTTGGCTGGCAATACCAAAGTGAGCATTACCAAGGGTACCTTTTTATGTAACGCTGAGGATCAGAAAAATCAAAATGCCGAAAATCATAATGTCGAAAATCATAATGTCGAAAAGTCAAATTGTCGAAAATAATAATGTCGAAAAGTCAAAACGTCGAAAGACGCTGAAAGCTGTCGATCCCGGTTGTCGTACTAACAACATCGACAGTCGTTACGAGTAGTTAAAGTCTAACCAAAAAATATCGCACTACGCACAAGAGAACCAATTTAGAGCGGTCTAATTGAGGAAACTGCTGACTTATGAGCACTACCAGTAGCCTTATTAAGGCTAGATAGTAATCTATTGAATTAAAGTACGTAAAGTGTATTAAGTAAGTAACTTAAATAAAAATGTTAGACAGTTTATATATGTGAAGTAAATATACTATTTTGCGTATAAATTATTATTGTTTATAATATAAAGCAACATGTAGTAAAATACTTATAATACAACAATATAAATAGTGAAATAAAGATCATTAATTTAGTTGATATAAATCTTATCTTAATTACAAGACTTACAACTAAGAATACGCTACGACATTTCGTAGTATCGCTACGATAACATAGAAATGTAGTACGTTTGTCTACGATGCTACGATATAACACAACAAAATATATTTTTTTATTAAAATTTTAAAAAATTGGGCAATTTTTGTTAGCAGTATCAATTTGTTCTTACAGGGATTCTTGTGGGATCTTTCCCATTGAAAGACAAAATCCTCTCACTGAGTGATATCACTTCATAGACATATGTACATACATAGGTAAGATATGTGTAATTATCAAGTTTGCGTAATGCATGTCCGTGATCTTGAATTCGAGCCATATTTTGAAAATAAAAAAATATGTATTGCTTAACCCAGGAATAGATTTGGGAACCTACAGCATGGAAGGTAGGTGAATACTAGGCTGCAAAGGAGTAAAGAAAAACTAAATAAAAACTATAAGAATAATTAAAAAAAACCATTTTTAAAAACAATTTTTTTTTAGCTTTTATTGCATTGTCATGGAACTTAGTATGCCAAATTACAGCTCAATCGGATAACCAGAAATGGTCGAAAAATGGCTTGCAAGATTTGGTTACAGACAACGGGACAGGTGAAACTAAATAAAAGCTTGTAAAATAGAATAGAAGTTCCTATAAATAAGTGTACATACTTTTTCTTAGCAAAAACATCATTAAGGTGTTTAAGATATCAAAGTTTAATACACTCATATAAAAAGGTCGAACCATTTGACCGCTATCTCCTTAATGGAGATAAGAAAATATTTAGTGTTACGGCGTGTAGTAACTATTGAGTAATCTGTGGTTACGGTTATAGTTTTTTTTACTGTCTTCCTAACTATTAGTCTCTGGATTACCTGTCAATATTGACAGATGTGACAGAGATTTAGGCGGGAAAATGTTTATGGAAGGCACATTTCTAGAAGATTGGACTTTTTTGTGTTTCATTATTTATTTGTCAATCTTTTAAACACCGACGACAAAAAGATGGGTGCTATAAGTTTGACGTATCTAGTCTGTTTGTCTGTCTGTCTATGGCATCATATCTTTGTGTCGGGGCTTTTCTTATTTAATGTTTTTAAAAGCTTTTGTATTTAAGCCTAAAACTGAATATGTTTTTAAATAATTTGGTTCATATCACTTTAGTTTTCCCTGAAGGTGCCTAGCTTATTTTTCTATTAGGTAGATTATTAAAAATATATAACACGTATTTCTTCTTGATTCAAGTAAGTAATCAAAAAAATACAGACAGATATTGAGTTGAAATGTCACAAGACCTCCCGCCGTGCAGTAATAAGAAGGTTGTGACATAGGTACTACCCACTCACTAACTTTATTTGTTCTCTATGTTATTCTTTGTTTATTTGATAAAACAAGAAATATATGTGTCTTATATTTTTTTATTACCTGACTAAGGGATAGTATTTCATTCTCTTTACACCTTTGTAAAGAGAATGAAATACTATCCCTTAGTCAGGTAATAAAAACTATTATACTTATTTTTAACTTAGAATAAAGTAGGCATATTTCCTTAAATATGCCTACTTTATTCTAAGTTACAAATAAGTGTAATACTAATATTATAAACGAAAAAGTTTGGATAGATGGATCTGTTGCTCTTTCACGCAAAAACTACTCAACCGATTTAGATGAAAGGTACAGATGGTCCTTATAACACATAACATACTTTTTACCCGAAATTCCCATGGTATTGGGATTTACGCGGGGAACAGCTAATTCGTTTATTTAAACTGTCACTCACTCTCTGTCTCTAATAAAATAGACAACGCATTTGACGATTATTCTACTCTCCTGTGCTATGAATGTTAAAATGTAAATATCATTCGACGCCTTCTAAGGTTATGTACACAATGTCTTAGTTAAAGCATAAGTTTGTCTCGTCTAATGAATAGTAAGATGCTGACAAAACTTCGCGTGAACATTCCCTCGTGCAAGGTATTTACAAGGATTTAGAGTTAAGATGAGAATGCAGTTTTAAAAAAGCTGCGCTAAAATATTTAAATGGTATTTTACAAATAAAGAAGGTAGGTGGTACGCAGCAAGTAAAAGTAAATTACAATGTGAGATTACAATTTATTACATTTAGTTAAATTATTCGAAATAAAATGTGTGATATGTTATGTGTGATTTCTGGTTAATTTTCTTATGGGCAAACGAGCTGACGCATCTCCTAAGGTTTATCTGAACTTCAAGAGTTGTTCTTAAAGACTATAAGGAAAAACAAACAAAACATTTCAATGAAATAGTTTTTTAAATAAAATAATATCAGTCATTCATACTGGACAACATTTTTGCCGTTATTCATTCAGTAGCATCCAAACAATTGACTTTTGAACACACCATTGAACCTCAATACGCGTGTGTAATAAATAACAGAGAGAAGCGATCACGAATTTAACTACTTTACAACAAAACCCTATTTTCGATGCTCTTAATCAAGATAATCCATAATGTCATTATACACATATTACAATAACCGCTGCAATTACAGCTCTATATCAGAAGTTAAAAAGTAAATGATTAGCTTAGGTTATGATATGAGATATCTTAATATTTTATTCTCTAAGGAAGATATAAAAGGTCCAGCCTGCCTAGCATGAGTGTACGTGATAAGTGATATAGACACCACGAAATAATATCGATTTCGCGAGCATGACCAAATTAATATGGCGTAGTACGATTTGAGAAAATTAAATGGCGGCTATATTTATTATATTTTGACAGTTGGATGTCAATAAATAGATATATCGATTTCGCGAGCATGACCAAATTAATTTAATATGGCGGGTATTTTTATAAAATTTTGACAGTTGAATGTCAATAAATCGCTGTGTCTATCACGTTTTCGAAGTCATGCTAGCCTAGCTGGCGGTGAAATCCAACTGGCAAACTCAACTCGCGTTGAGGTGTTCTTGAAGTCGAACTATGTTTGGAAAATAGCAAACATAGCTTAAAACAGAAATTGAACCAGGGTCCTTAGTATAGGTATAGGCAGGCAGGTGCACAAGCGTTTACTACCAATGTACTATTTCAGAAACGTTTACTACCCCAGTTAAATACAAATAAAACACAACCGTTAGTTTTCAAACCCCTTGCGATTTGTACGAAATAACAACGCTACCCTGAAACTAAATAACTCGTGTTTAATGAGTAAAGTTTGAAGATAAGTAACTATTGTCAGACCGCGTGAATGTATTAATTATTAGCTTAACACAAGATGGCGGTTTGACTTGAATATTATACGGAACTTTTTAAATCATTAGTTTTCTTAACGCAGTTTAAAAAAAATATGATGACGTTTTTCTTTTCCCGCCAGAATACTATAACAGAAACTGTTAGTCGGTAAGTTTTTTTCTTTTTGTATTTCTTTTCCGAACCTTTATCCAATGTCTAATTTTTGGGTTGGTTTTCAGTTTTAACCAGATTTGGCGGAATGTCAGTATTTTACGTGAAGCGACTGCCTTCAGACCTTCACAACCCAGAGGGCTGTACGACATTCTTGGTTAAACTGAATGTTAGACTTTTGAGGGCTCTAACTACCCGTAACGACTGTCGAAGATGTTAGTACGGCAACCGGGACCGACGGCTTTACGTGCCCTCCGAAGCACGGAAACTTTTTATTACCACGAATTTGTATGTAAGTAAGTAATTAAAACTACTCGGATACAATGAGTGGTGCATTATATTTTGACCTGGCTGGGAGCTGAAGCTGGAGCTGGGATTTGAACCCAAGACCACGACACCGCTCTACCTAACGTTTCAGAATATGTAAGTGTGTGAAACACTATAAATATTTAATCTTAATGTAAAATATCAGTTTATACGAGGTAATAAGAAACACTCTAAAGCAGTTTACGACATATATGTACGTGAAGAAAGAACTGTGAATTGTTGTGCTATAAAAATGTGGTTTTAAGTAAATATTTTGTTGTTCCTTTTTTCCACGACCAATGTATACTTAGGGCCTATTTCACGATCTTATATCGATGTATAGAGTACAGTGGGAAGGTTTTTAGCATAATTATATCCCCATACTCTTACGGGAACGGGAACTACGCGGGTGAAACCGCGGGGCGCCGCTAGTTAATCAATATTATTATGATAATGATTTGAAAATAACTTCTAAATATAATTATAAATAAATTTCAAACATTTACCTGTATTTATTTACCTTAACAATTCGGTAAATTTCTATTTTAAGAATCAAAAGATAATTTACGCAATGCCCGATGAAACATTAAACAGGAAATAATATTAAGATAATTTATAATGGCGCCCACGCAAATTTTGTCAGTTATTGATTCATTTCACGGTGATTTTTGGTGTCATGTGATTTGAGAAGTTCATACTTATTTTATTTTTATTTATTTAAACACAAAACAAATTACAATCATTAAAAAGCAATATAAAATAAGTAGTGTTAGTGTCCTAGATTATAATTCAAATATATGTGCTAACATAATGATATAATATTCAGTAGTACTGAGCGTGTAAAATATTCATACTCTTTTTTTCGTAAAATATGAACAAATCTATACGTAAGTACAGAATTATTAATCGTATGTCATATGATTATGGTAACACATGAAGTATAAAATAACTAAGAAACACACTTGTCACCAGCTGACCTTTATTAATTAGATACTAAGGGATTTTCCCGATCGTCTGTAGTCTATTGTTCAATCTCGAATTAATTTCAGTCTTGTTATACTAAATTGAGAAAAAAATAGTTTTAAGGTAATCAACCTTTATTAAAATGGATGATCCTCAACAAAGATTCATTTTAAAATTTTGAAAAGTAAAACCTTATCTGCAATATTTTTCTAAAATACGCACATAAATAAAGATATAAGATTCGAAATTGTAATAGTGTTGTTCGCAAAACAAAGATTCGATGACCTTGACAGTTGACACCTGTCAGCCGGAAATGACGTATGTTGTCCATTTATCGTTTATGGCTGTGACGTAACAACACATACCTTAATGGTCGTGTCAAATGGTTTTGTCTCCATAATGGATAAATCACGATGGATTGAATTGTAATAAAATTGATGAGAAGTGTTTTATTTAAAAATAAATTAAGAATTTTAAAACTTTAAAATGCTTTTTTTATAAACTTGTCTGAGTATAATCATATTTGTACATACTCTTTACAATATTTTTTAAAAACTAAAGCAGATACATAATATTCGTCAACCTAAACATTTCTGCGGTTTTCCTCACGTAGTTCGGATTTTCCAGATTAACAATTGTACGTCAATAAGTATTAAAAAAATACATATAAGACGAAATCTTTTTTTGAGCTTTATAGAAAAGCTAACCTAACCTAACCCAACTTTTTCTTTTTATATACGAACTTAAAATATATTTAAAGAGTACTTACAGTTCAATCTCTCGTGGCCACAAAAAACAATCACCATAAAAATTAATAAACTAAAAAAACACACACGAAAAAGTTCAACACAAAACTTGAGTCAAACAAAAAAGTTCACAACACTATATTCCAAATTTGATTTTCGCGCGTTTGTTTTGCAGTGACGTTTAATAAGGGTGTGTGCAGAGATGCGCACGGTTGTCCGGCTAAGAGCCGACTGCCATTCCGCCTAGATGACATGCGAAGTGGCTTCACTCGCAGGCGCGCAAACAAACCTCCGTGATAAACACTGAATGTGATTTCGGTAGCTGAGACGTGGAATATTGATAACACGTGTATGTAATTCAAACGTCTCTATACTTGATTGATTGAATTTAGATGCATATTTATGAATATCTTAGGCCGGAAGAGGAAAATTTGAAAGGAAATTCGAGATGATTATCTGAAATTGGTTTGTTTTTATGTGGTTTTTATGGCTTATTATTATTTCTTTCTTTAATAACATTATCAGGGAGAGCCTTTTCTTTATATTACGTGAAGGGAGTTCAATAGATACGAGTATAAAGAGTAATAAAGTACAACATATCATGATAATAATAAAATTTAATTGAATCGCTTTATGTTAGATTAGGGCGGCGATACACGACATCGTCTCCCTACAAGGGTGCAATACAATTATTATTGTTCGTCATTTTTGGCGCGAATATTAATTGACAATAGGTAGCGCACGCGATCTTTGATGATATAAGGCTCTGTTCATATTTGTATAAAGAAGATAATTATAAAAATGTATGGGTTAAGATTAAGATAGTAAAAAACAGTTCACAGCTCTATATTTTTCAGATACATTGGTTTCTAAAAAAACCAGACCAAATTACATTAAAAAGTAAAATATAACCAAAAATATCGTGGCTCAGTTATTGTAAAAAGTTATCCCAATAAATATCCCCAAAAACAGGTCAAATACAAAAGAGGATTTAATTGCAACACTTGACCTATTTTTGATATTAGAGTTAATAAAATAGAGCAGTAAATCAGTGTGGATTGTGGGTAGAGTTTGGGACGGTGTTAACGACCACTGGCTTTCGTGTGAGAGTGGACAATGAAAATAAATACTATGGCTTCTATAAACATACCCTTTGACAGGAGTGGGTTTACTTTCAACCGGGGAAACTAACTAGGTATAATAAAATACATATCGTACCTAATATAATTTAGTAGTTACTCTATGATCTTCATATACATCACAACCAACCCTTATTTAGGTTTATTACTTGTATCTGTGGATATGTGCGTAGTTTTTGATACTCTAGAATCAAAAACTACGCACATATCCATTCGTAAACTATACTTAGTATAACATTAACAATTAAAAAATATAAATTTGCCATCAAACTAAGTATAAGTAAAAAGCCACCATAAAAAACGAAAGAAAATTAGAAGGCTAAAGAAAAAATATCTCTAAAACTATATTTTTTTCTGAGAAAACCGCTTTATTCCATTTACTGCTGATTTGTTAGATTCAATTAAGTAACCGACCTATTTGCACTTGGGTGTCTCTTTGCATAAATAGCTTGAAGATTTACTAACATTTTCTAATGAGGTATTCTGGTTTAATTAATGTTTATATCTAATATTGTTTTAAATGATAAATGTTTTGATATAATAAAAACATTTTTTATATGTTTTATTATTTTTGGCAACCAAAATGGCAGTAATCACCTTGCCGAACTGTCGAGCAAAGGATTGTAGGTTTGATTCTCTTGCGATCTGAATATTTGTGTGATATAGCAAGATACGGAATAAACCTATTATTTTCAACACATTTGCTCATAAAGGGGCTCTTATTTGTGCAAAACAGTTGAATAATGACACGTTTTATTCACTAGTGAGTTATAGAGCCTCAATAGCGCCTCGGAAGTAATCACCAACTTACCTCGCTTGTACCATAAATAACTATAGTTAGGGTCATTTGCATGAAGATGATAGAGTGATTATTAATTTATTTATTTATTGTCTTGTTATGTGTTTAACATAGAATATTTTTGGAATACCACGCCTTTTACAACGAACAACCAATAAGTGCACCAACATAAGCATACCTTTATGACTTGTACGTAGCTCCTATGATTAAGGAAGTCGTTACAGAAGTATTTATTGAACTATCTATACAATAGCAAAATTTTTATTCTTCCACTCTAACAATTTGTTAACTCGATTAAAACTTATACGTTTAACAATTCCTCTTTTATGGAGGAAATCTTTATCAAATGAATTGCCCAATGTATGTATTTTAGTCATCACAACTATGTGTGTGTTGCTATTGTATTTGTTTATTACGTCATTTTATGTAGTTCCTTATTTTTTTATTGCATTTTGTCTAAATAACATTAAATTAAAAATTTAAAAAACCCCCAACACAATTAATTTCAAACCCCTATAACTTTTAAACGGATTAACCGATTTTCATCAAACATGTTTAAGAACACTCACACGTAAGTCTCCTTTAATACAAAAAAAAACTAAATTGAAATCGGTTCATCCGTTCGGGAGCTATGATGCCACAGACAGACAGATACACACACACACACACACGCACACACACACGTCAAACTTATAACACCCCTCTTTTTGCGTCGGGGGTTAAATAGTGTGTGAAGAGATGACTGATGGCTGAATAAACTGTTTTTTTCTTTCTTATGTACATAGACCCACAACTTCCGAACGACTGCACCAAATTGAATAAGTAATTCTTTTATTGTTGTAATCGTTACTTGCAGGACAAGGTTTAGAGAAGAAAGAAAATACCATTCTCCTTTTGGAAATTTGCATTGTGCCTGCCTGAAAAAGAAGAAAAAAATAAGTATGTACTTACTTATATCAAACTCTAGTATACGAGTATGTAGGAATAATAATGAATACCTAAATTTGCATTGTGCGATGCCTGAAGAAGAAAAAGATAAGTATGTATATCAAACTCTAGTATGTGTGGGAATAACAATAAATATATTGCTGAAAAGCCTCGACCAACATCTTAAGAGGATTTCGCTCGACGGTTGGATCAAGGGGCAGATACAGAAGGCAGTGATTTTGGACACGGCACGTATCGTGAGGAGGTTCCTGTCTCTGCAGCCCTAACCACCGGTAGTTTGGGCCCTGCCCCGCTACTGGCGGCATTCTATTTTTTAAGTTTTTATTGTATATTTTATTTGTTTTTATTTTTTATGTTGTAAAAACTTAAAAAAAATAAGAAAATGAATGAATATATTGCTGTACCTAGCCAATATAACCAAGTCACACTTTCAATCAAAAGATACTTGTTAAGTTAATCAAAGTACATTCGCGACCTTAATAATTTAAGGTGAATTTATTATCAAATGAAAACTGTATTCGTAAACACACCATGACATTTGAAAATGTAGTCGTAATTGAACGATTTTGCTTTACGAACCGATAAACAATTCCATAATTCAATTATAATTTGTTATTCAAAACACTGAGTTGTTTTCACCGTCAACTGAAATACGAAAACTAGGAAATTGGGAAAAAAATGTACTGGCTTGTAAGATCCTCAATGGTTTTGCCTTGGTTTTTGTTTCATTGATAATATTATTACTTAGATAGATATTTATTTTATATACGTGTTAGCATTACTCTAATAGATATTATATGAATACTAATATCATAGATTTATAAGGTATAGGCGTTACTATTAGTACTATTAGTCGAGTTTTTATAACTTATTCAATCCCACTGTTGGACAAAACTCTCTTCCAATTCTTTCCATCTGTCTTTCTTTTCGGCCATATCCCACACATAATTTTAAGAACTTGTAATGTTTATGAAAATAATACGAGCTTTGTAGCAAAAATGTCGTAAGTTCTTACACATTGTTGTCGATCTAGATGCAAACTCCTGTACAAGAAAAAATAATATCACTTAAGTGGCCTTTGACGTGATTGCCATAACTTAAGAAGTAAAAAATATTGAGACCATGAACATTTTTATACTTACTGCGCTTTTCGATTTTACGAGTATAATAGAATAGCGGCGGCTCGCGGTTTCACCCGCGTAGTTTTCTATGTACCCTCCTTTTTTCCCTCTAGGAGGGAATTTCTAAAAATCCTCCCTTATTGGTCGCCTACTCCCCCCAACAAGCACACGTGCCAAATTTCAGCTCTCTACGACCTGTAGTTTCGGCTGTACGTTGTCTGTCTGTCAGTTAGCAACGGAAGAGTTTTAAATAGTTATATATTATGTTGTTTTAATAAAATCGAAGCTTATTCTTGTATGGTACATTACAAATGTGCCCAATTTCACCTAAATTGGTTCAGTATTTTTATACGAAGTAGTAGAAACAATGTCCATACTACACACATCAAAAGTGTCTAGGGATCAACATATATTTTTGCAATAACTTTTCTCCTGATTGATATTAATTAAAATTTTCTTTAAGGATTCATCAAATAAAGTGTTTTCGTTTGTCACAGTAACGATAAACCAAGTCACCTTTGCATTAATAAAGAAATTTGCCATTTTCCTAATAAAGGGATTTTTGACATTTGAACCACTAACATTAAAGTTCGAAAAAAAGACTGAAATAACAGTTTTCTTTAAAATTTTATTGGGTAACTTAAACAATTAATAATCCGTGTTTCTACCGCGAACACTAACAACACAAGAACATCGGTTTGGCATACTCAAAATGAGTTCATCCAAATCACGCTGTGGAATGGCCGCCCATGTTCGTTGCAACAACAAAAAAAGGTCTTCTTGCGACTGGATACCCTCCATATTCGGCAGAGCTGTTCTCTGTAGCATATCCCATGCATGCTCAATCGGGTTCAAGTCTGGCGACTGAGCAGGCCAGGGCAGGACATTGATGTTAGCTGCGGCGAGAGTCTGTCTTACAACTCTTGCGGTGTGCGGTCGTGCATTATCATGCATTAACTGAAATAAGGGACCGATTTGCACTTGTAGAGGAACGATGACGTCTGATACAATCGTCTCAGCATAAATTTGAGCGTTGAGGTTGCCTCTGATCCAAATCAACTCAGTTCTTCCGCCGATCCAAATACCCGCCCATACCATGATGGTTCCACCACTATAAGGATGGACTTCCTGGCAGGATTTTAATCGCTGTTGGCGTCCAGGGGTTCTCCAGTGTCGTATACGTCTTGTATCCGGTCTCATACCAAAACGAGACTCATCAGAAAAGCACACGAAACGCCATTGTTCTTCTGCCCAATTTCTGTGTTCAAGAGCCCATTGATATCGAATCCTACGATTGTGCATTGCTATAGGTGGTACCCGTAGCGGTCTTCGGGAATGAAGGTTCACTTCATGCAAGCGGTTTCTGACTGTTTGGTCGCTAATTAAGTTCCCTGAAGAGTGATGAAGCCGCACGGCTAACATCATGGCGGTTATTGTTGGAGCTCTTCGAGTTAAGATTTGAATGTATCGGTCTTGTCTCCGTGTGGTGCAGCGATACCGTCCTCCATGGCGCTCAGCCACGGTACCAGTGCTTCGGTAACGTGTCCAAAGTCGACTGATAACACTCTGACTTGTATTCAGAGCTAAAGCCACAGTACGTTGCCGGGAACCAGCTTCTATCATTCCCACGGCTCTGAGCATTTCTTCCCTGCTTAAATGACGTCGCCGCTCCATAATAACGTTGGTTTTAATCAGTAGTAGGGAAACAGTAGCACTAATAATGTCTTCAATGCGTTGTATGTTTTTATAGGGAAAATATTGACAGCTGATTTTCATCTTTTACTCGAATTTGATTCACAGTTCCTGATTCAAATTATGATATGCACCAAAAAGGATCCATATAAATTTATAAAATCATAAATTTATTACAAAGCCACATCTCAATCTCAAGAAATCCGCATAAAAATGCTTGATCCCTAGACACTTTTGATGTGTGTATATCCACATCAATTGTCACATCTATACTATCTATACTAATATTATAAAGAAGTAAAGTTTGTGTGATTGTATATTTGTTAAATTGTAAAGGGTAATCTCGGGATCTACTGAACCGATTTTAAAAATTCTTTCACTCATGGAAAGCTAATTTATCAGTGCGTGACATATGCTACTACTATATTTTACCCCTGTATACACACGGGAACGGGAACTACGCGGGTGAAACCGCGGGGCGCTGCTAGTTATTAATATTACTAGTAATCTCATAAAACGATAATAACTAGGTATTTAACAGTGAATATTTCTAGCAAATTCTTGTTGAAAATTGTGAGAAATTTCCTAGAAAATATTTTGAAGCAAAGATATTTAGGTCGTTAGCTTTTTGTTACTAGGTTTACTAGAAACACTGCTTACGGAAAATTCATTTCTAATTTATCGTCGCTATTGCAAAATATACCTTAATCAGGAGTAAGCTTGGTGTAATTTTCATTGGCAAATACTCCATCATTTCTCTTAGTAAGTTTAAGAGTATTTTCATTAAATCCTGTCTTAGTGCTCAGTCATATTATAACGAAGAATTCCTCTGCATTTCATGTTATAATTTAAGCTGTGCGTTGTTAAATTTATACTTACTTAGACACTAACTACTCTATACTACAATCAAGATTTATAACTTTACTAGCAGCGGTTTCACCCACGTAGTTCCCGTTCCCGTGGGAATTTCGGTATAAAAAGTATCCTATGTTCTTTCCCGGACTATAAGCTACCCCTTTACCAAATTTCAAGTCAGTCGGTTCAGTAGTTTAGCCGTGAAAAGGTAACAGACAGACAGACAGAGTTACTTTCGCATTTATAATATTAGTTAGGATAAATTAGATTAAAGGGGCTTTAATTTTTGTTTAACTATGTCTGAGTTTAATTTATTACTCTGATATATTTACACAACGAACCCTAATAACTTTATTGAATATTCCATTTTCATGTGTATAAACGTACCTAATCAAAATAAAATAAAGTTAGACATTTCAACGAAAACATTTATTGAAAGTTGTTACGTATAAATTCCAAACTTTGCTATCGAGTATTGAAAACTTTCTTTCATGTAATTTCAAATTTACGAACAATGTTAAACATACAAAGTATGTGAAATAATATACCTTGAAGTACAAAAGAAATATAGGTACTTGAGTAAGTACCTTAGTAGGTACATAATGAAAATTATTTTTACATAAGGATATTATACCCTAGTTGTTACCCTTGGTTTCACCAGTATTGATAAAGCAGAGACTTTCTCATTAAAAAAAATAAAAATTAAATAAAATAAAAATATCTTTAAGTATCTTTAAACTGACAAACGCAAAAATATTTTGAAAATCGGATTAGTAGTGCCTGAGATCACCAAGTTTAACCAAAATATTAATAAAAGTATATTGTGGATCACGCTTAGCAGTCTGGTATAGTGTCATCAGTCAAAGTAAAGATAAATATTAAAGCAAAACCGCGGGATAAACATACGTATGACAAATTAATTTTGAAGTAAGTTTTACATTTGCTATCTTTACAAAATCAGGCTAAAGTTTTTGGAAACTTGATACTTACTTTATTTGGAACATAAAACTGGAAGTTTGGTACATTACATGTGATATTTCACACGGAGACTCCATAAAAATGCCGAGAAAATTGTAAATTATTGTCTGTTTAGAAAGAGTTTTAGTGATGGAAACGTTATTGAAGTGTTGTCGTTCAAAAAAGAAGGAAAGAGCAATTGAAAATGTTCCTCATGTAATAATTTTGATGCAATCATTTAATGTGTTAATTTTGTTGATGTTTTTCTTATTTATGCCTCTCTATTTTTAATAGATTTTCTAAAGTATAGTACATACACTATTTGCGATTATTATTTGCTTATTCTTTCCTAACTGTGCCAATATCAGTTACTATAGAAAGGTTTTTTTAGAATAGTAATCAATTTAAAATTGGTGAACCGGCTTTAAAAAATATAATTGTTTCAAAACTATTCAATGTTAGGACTTAGAAAAGAGGCTTAATAGTTATTTATGGTACAAGCAAGGTAAGTTGGTGATTACTTCCGAGGCGCTATTGAGGCCCGAGCCGTCAGGCGAGGGTCTGAAGATAGCCGAGGATAGTAATCATCAATACACCGCGTGTACAATACAACGTTTTTCAACACATTTGCGAAGAAATTATCATTTTTCGCTAATAAATAAACAGTTTTTCTATTCGCGCGCATCCAACACAACAATGGTGATCAGCCAAAGACTAAAAGAATATATTTATTAAAAAAAAATCGAATGAATGAATGAATGAATGGAATCGACCATAGATCTACCAAAAGTAAGGCAACATAGTTGAAGTTTGTTTTTAAAATGTATGGACACGATTTTTTCTGGTATCGAAACTTTTTTAAAACAAACAATTTAAAAAAAAATCTGTGACTCACTAGTGAATTAAGCGTGTCATTATTCAACTGTTTTTGCACAAATAAGAGCCCCTTTATGAGCAAGTGTGTTGAAAAATACTATTATTTACCTACTAAGTTGCTTTCCAGGAGTACAGCATCAGTGATTACGATAACACGTTTGCTATACCAAAAGCTATATTGAAACTAGTTGGACTGAGGGTCACACATGATGACCCTGCTATTATCAGGTAATTTGGATAATATTTATATAAAAACATTTCTCATAATAATTATATCATCGTTGATGAAATCGTGGGAGGTTGCTTTAATTCCAATTTGTAAATCTACATATTGGATGTCGAACGTCTAACGTTCTTTTAAACTTAATTATGAATTAGACTTCTCTTATTAGTGCGAGTTGCAATTTTTTCTTCTTTCAATCTCTTTTTGCATTTTTTTTCTCTCTTAGAATCCTCGAGACTTTAACCATAAGTGACAGTCGATATTTTTTATTGTTTCAGACACCTATGGAACATATTTTACTGGTTCGAGTTCGCTAATCTGTTCATTGTGACATGGTTGGAATTGGCAAACATGGTGCAAACAGCTAAGGGAGGTTCCTTTCAGGATGCCGTCGAAATATTTAGGATGATGCCTTGTGTCGGGTATTTACTATTAGGTAAGATATTTATAGGTATTATTAAAAATATATAGGTACATTAAACTTATTCAAACTTAAAAAGCATGCACATAATAGACACAAACATCATCCACAGTCTTCACTGGTAGTAGGAACCGCCGAAGTCTAACTAAAAAAGCTTTTACTTGATGTAACGTTAGTATTTTAACCGTATTATCGATCCTCGAAAGATAATTCTACTCATTATTTAATCCATTCCTTAAACCATTTCTAAATTTTACATCAACTTTTTTTTCTACTTCTGTAGCAATGGCAAAGTCTTACAAGATCGTATACTACCGTCCCGTTTACGAAAACCTCGTGAATGAACTCCGCGGTATGTGGCCGACGGGACAGGTCACTGATGAGGAGCATCTCATCATCAGCACTGCTTTGAGACAACTTAGTTATGTTGTTCAAGGTAAGTCTGTTAATCATCACCTCATACATTATGTCCGAGCAAAGAGCCTTTCGTGAATTTGGCAAGCAGGCCTTAGTCAACCACGCTGGTCAAGTGCGGGTTGGTGGACTTTAAACACAACCAGAATTTCTTGGCAAGGTGTGAGAATTTACAGCTTTGCTCACGTTACTTTCCTTCGTCGAATAAAAATACATATGAAGACTGAACCGCAGTTGACTATCCAACACTATAATATTTAAGAAATGGAACTATTAGTCTAAAAATGCATATAAATATGAACAACTACTCTGCGTTTTTGTAGACATTATCTCTTGATACAGGGTATTATTGGTGCAACAACGCTCTCCTCGTAATATTCCTATCACCGCCGTTCATCGAGATCTTCAAGCGCGCTGCCGGTGAAGACGTGCCGCTGATCCTGCCGTTCTTCTACTGGTTCCCATTTGATCCCTTCCAGAGGATCTACTACGAGGTTATCTTGGTATTTCAGACTTGGCATGGTAATTAATTTTATTGATATTAGATTGTGGACTTTAAACATCATACAACTTTTAATAACTATAAGTAATAATGAATTAAGCTACTTCAGTGTTTAAAAAGAATATCGTCCCATTATTTGATAAGAATGATTATTGCCAATTACTTTGTGATAATGGGCAGTGATTGGCAAAGAAGAGCCGAAGATGGGACTCAGTGTTGTGTATTGAGAGAGTCCTATATGTATTATGTAAAAAAAATAAAAAAATCTTTATTGCTACTAAAACACATGGATAAAACTTACAAATAGATATAATTAATAATACGAGTATGTAGATAAGTCGTAGCAATAGGGTGACATCTCAGGTGATGCTTATCCGAGACCGGAGTCTCGAAAAGCGCTGATTTTCAGATGCCCCCCTATGTATTGTAGTGGCAAGTACTCTTTATTGTACTATGACATTGGTCTAAGGTACACACCACCCGCCGACCTGCCGCCCTAAGGGGGTTGTGTTCATATCTTTTGTTCATCAATATTATTCAAAAATATTGGACATTTATGTTGTCCTTTTTCACGCGAACAAAAATTTACCGAGTTAAATTGAGTTGAAATGGTGCAAAATGTCACGCCCCGTGGTAAATTTTATAGCAAGGCAGTATTTTGTCGGCGAATTGTTGGTTCACTCGTTGCTAATGCCACATTTAAGACTTCACACACACTTTTAATAAAGTTTTTAAATCTGTTTTATATATCTAGCTAGAGTAAAGCCTCTCGCACATTGCATCCGTGCGAGCGGGACGCATTATAATTTACGCAGGTGCGACAGAGATACATAGCTACAGGTCAACGTACGAACTTTCGTGTGAATTACGACCGGGCTTGATTTAATCTATAGTCTATAGTAGTCCAAGTAATTATATTTCTCGGTAATTATTCCTTGTCATCTCAAACTAATGTAATATTAAGGCGGATTCTGAACTGAACAACTTCCCAGACGATCAACTTGCATATTTATCAATGTCACTATAGGGAGACGTTTACAAAACGTTTCAGTCCAGTTTAAAATTTAACATTAATTTTGTTTTATCCTTTTTATGAAATTATTATTCAATACACAACATTTTTTTGTTCCTTACATAAGAAGGGGGATGTTATAAGAGTAATGTACTTATCTGTAAATAGAATAATAAATAAAGTTAATAAAAGAATGCCACACACTTAATTTTATAAAAAAAAATGTTGACATCCATTTTCCAAATCACAAATTCAAATTTAAAAAAAGAACAACGATACTTCTCTATATCAAACCACAGACGTACTAACAATTGTCACGGAGATTTCAAACTGTAAATATGACTGGCCCTATATAAGGTTTAATACTCTTTTTTATGGAGTTAATAAAAAAATATACGTGACTAATGTTCCGGAATCCCATTCATATACTGACAGGTATACAAGATGAATCATCCTTAAAAAACGATATGAAAAACGTAATACGACATATATCATATCGCAAATTTTATTAAGAAAACAATGTTTGCTTAGATTTCGTTTTTGTTGATTTAAAATGTTATTTATTTTCATTTAATTTTAGAAATGTTTTATATTTCTGGCTGCTATTTTGAGAATTTTCAGATTTAGTTAACTAGTCGTACAATGGGCAAGCTTTAATTTATCCACAAGTTTTCGAAAACGGCTGTAACGTTTTCGATGATACAATTCTTTAAAAAAAATGATTCTCTAAAGAAATCTGTTTCTCTAGCTAGTTGTTTAGTGAGTAAATTGGAAAATCCAATAATATCTTTAATAATTATCAAATTGAGGAAAATTTTGTAGATTTCGAAGCAGAAGGAATCTTGAACTAATGTATTGATTTCGAATTTCATTTCAATATTCGGAAGCTATTTCTGAATGATAAATTGGCATATTTGTCTCAATTTCACCAGAGGAAACATACGCAAATAGGTAATAGCGTAAAATATAAACCAAACATGATAACGATATCGGTAAAGTGACGAGAAATAACATAAGTAACATAATAATCATTCACTACATAAGAACTAAGACGCTTTCTCTTTGCAATTGGTGATCTTGAAGTCGTGTTTAAAAAGTAATGCCTGGTAAATATCAAACATACATCGCTAGATCCAGGAATCGAATCCGGAGCCTCCAGTTAGACAAGCAGGCAATTTTATACAGCCCGAACTGTAGTTCATCTTTGCCAATCACTGCATCAAAATGTCGCTCCAAATCACTGCCCACCATTTAGCGAATTTGGCTCTACATGAGACGCATAACTCGTCTATACTAATATTATAAAAAGGAAAGATTTGTTTGTTTGTATGTTTGTTTGTAACGACGGGGCTCCGAAACTACAGAACCGATTTTAAAAAAAAATCTCCATTACTAGATAGCTACATTTGCCCTGAGTAACATAAGCTAAGGCTATTTTTTATCCCCGTATTCCCACGGGAACGGGAACCTCGGAGCGCTGCTAGTATTTAATAAAATTTTGAACAATCCTACATACATAAAACTTACTACAAATATAATACGAGTATTATTTCCTTTTAAACAGGTCTGATAACAATCTGGTTCATGTTATGCGGAGATCTGCTATTCTGTATCTTCCTAAGTCACATCACGACACAATTCGATCTCCTCTCGCTAAGGATCAAGAGGCTCATTTACGTCCCGGTAGACCAGCAGCTCATTGAGGGGTTTCCTCTTGGTAAGGTATTGTTTTAGTAAGTTAGGTCTTGAATAAATATGGAAAATTATATTGAAGGTGTGTTTCTTTGTCGTTCTTTATCTTTGAATTTGAGTTAGAGCGAACGGATCACCCTAATTCAGGGTAGGCTAGAGCCCCTCGGTGGGGACATATATGAACTGCCAATGATGAACGGAGATTTTTATACGCTTTTTATTAGCTTCACCTGTATGTTTGTATGTTAGTATGTTTGTATGTTTGTATTTTAATTAAGCTGGCTTTAAAAAAACTCAAACAGCGGAAATATATCTCTGAACTCTGATTTGACATAATATACACCTAAAGTATCAGACATTCAGAATATTTTATTTGTATATAATACCATACTTTATGAAACAATAATTAAATGTCTGTTTCTCTCAGAATTTTCAATATGCCGCACTTCTTCCATTTTTATTCACACTCTCACGGGACCTCTATTCCCAAAAATTGTCGCTGCCTCAAACTATAAAACTATGAAAGCGAATTTTCAAACAATAATTCAATTAAAATATTTCAGCGACTTACAGCAAGCAATACTTACAAAAGGAAAAGATAACAAATCAAGTTTATAACGAAGAAGATCTCGATAAACGATATCAGAAGCAACTTTATGATATCATAATGAGGCATCGAGCTCTGATCAGGTACTCTACTAATACGATATGAGATATGGCCCATGAGGGAATCGAACTTGCGACCTTTATTATTATAAATAGGAAAGATGAATGTGTGGATGTTTGTAACTATTTCACGTTAAAACCACAGAACCGATTTAGATGGCATTTGGTATACTTAGATCTTGTTTATAATTAGGAAAAAGACAAACCGCCTTATTCATAAAAATATAATATACTTACCTATTTTAGCTAAAAATATGTTTTGTCACTTTCACACTTTTACAAATAATAGATGGTGTGACAGGCGCAAAACACTTTTTAACTAAAATAGGTTTATGAAATGTTTATGAATAAGGCAATAAGATTTTATCTCATAATACTATTATATTGTTAAACTTCGGTGTCTGTTTATATAAGTGATAGAGCAATTTACATAATCACAGTTGAGATTCAATAATAGTGTACAATAATGACCGGGACGTTTGGCATTAAATTTCTGCACACGCAACCACACTATGCTATGCTGCAATGTTTTGGCTGAAAATTGTTGGGGAGGTAGCTAAGAACCAGGAGAAGGACATAGGACTTTTGATCCCGAAATTCCTACGGGAACAGGAACCACGCGAGAGAAACCGGGGGGCACAGCTAGTATAAAATAAGAAGTATTTTAAACTCCATTGTTCAACAAAATAATAACGGGCGTCGAGTACTTTACAAAACTTTCTTCGAGATTCAAGTAATTTTAATAACCTCTCGGACTGCAGAAAAAGTTTGAAAAAGTTATGATTTTCTTATTAACTTAGGAATTTCTTGGTCCACTTACTAATAAATATTATAAGGGCGAAACTAATTTTTCACGTCTAACTACTCAGCCAGGGGTAAAATTCCATATTACGTTGTCTGGAGTACAAAATAAATAAGTACTAAAAGACGACATTTTACGCGCAAAAATTCCAATTTCGTGATATATGCTACTCCCGGTTTTAAGAAATATCTTTACCGAATTTCATTTAAATCGATTTAGTGGTTTTTGCGTGAAAGAGTGTCAAAATCCCCTATTCTATCCATACAAACTTTCGCGTCCACAATATTGTTAATAAATAGTTGGACTAACAACATTTTTTGGCGAAATTCTTTTACCCTGGAAACAATTTCAATCCAGAGTAAAAGAATTCCTAAAATTGTAATTGTTTCAGATTATCTGAAGACGTCGAAAACATGTTCAGTTTCGCGTTGTTGGTAAACTTTTTCAACAGCTCTATTATTATATGTTTCTGTGGATTCTGCTGTGTGGTAAGCAGAATTTGTTTTTACGTATTTCTATTGACAAAGTTATTTAGATTATAAATACAACAGAGATGATGCCTAGTAAAGAAAATGAAATTCTCTCTTTTGCCCGTCAGTGAGGTGATAATTATTTTTTTCAGATCGTTGAAAAGTGGAATGAAATGGTGTACAAATCATTCCTGACGACTGCTCTGTCACAAACGTGGTTGCTGTGTTGGTACGGACAGAGACTGTTAGAATCAGTAAGTTTGTCGGTGCCATCTTTTCTACTTTTTTTGAGAAAGGAGGACGTTCATGTTCTGCTATATTATGTATACAGGGTGTCCCGTTAGTAGTGGACCAACGGGATGTGGGGGATAGGGGAGACCTTTACCTACCAGAATCACCAAAATGTATTGTCCTAGGCCTCATAGTTTTGAAGTTATAACGTTTTTTAGTAAGTAGGTGAAATTACCGTACTATGTGCACATTTTTCTTAATTCTACAAATTCTATTACTTATTTTGATGTTATTTTTATTCAAGGGCGTTAAGAATACATAGGTTTTTCTAATTTAAATCATTTTTTAGTGTAGTTATCATTAACATTAAAATTAATCAACAAAACAAGTGCAATTGTTAAATTTCAAAATACTCTAAGTGGTATTTGAGCTGAGCTGGTGTAAAAAAAATTAGCCTTGTGGCACTTTATTTTAAAAACATCTACATATCATAAGGATTACAAAAACGTATAACACTGTGGTTTCAAATGAGTAGTTTTTTATTTTAACTAATATCAACGTGAAAGGGAACTTTTGAGAGAAAACAAAAAATCATTGCTAATTATGGAAATTCGTTTATTACTCAATTTATTTTTACATTAAGGGTTCAAAATGCTTTTCTTTAGCTCTTGTGTATTAAAACATCTTCGTATAAAGTCTTTTTGTAAACTTTTTTGGGCTCTTTGATGTTTTTTTATCAATTCAGCAACATGATTGAAATTTTGTGATAACTCTCTTTTTATCAGAAATATTTGTCTCATAAACTGCTTCTTTGAGGAAACCCCATAGAAAATAATCCAAAGGATTCAAGTCGGGAGATCGTGGCCTATTTCATGGCCGATCACTGGCCATGAAATAGTACCTTCGCGTCCAAACCATCGATTTGGGAACGTCTCATTCAAAAATTCAGTCACTTACCGTGGATAGTGGGCAGGTTCACCTTCGTACTGCAACATTCGTACGTGCTTCTTAACTTAACGAAGATGTTGGTTATGCACAAGGCCTGAAACTGCGCGGAACCACATACTCTCGCGTACTTCTTAACTTTATTCGAAGATGTTGGTTATGCATAAGGCCTGAAACTGCGCGGGAGAGAATGTGGTTGCAGTACGAAGGTGAACCTGCCCACTATTCACGGTAACTGACTGAATTTTTGAATGAGACGTTCCCAAATCGATGGTTTGGACGCGAAGGTACTATTTCATGGCCAGTGATCGGCCATGAAATAGGCCACGATCTCCCGACTTGAATCCTTTGGATTATTTTCTATGGGGTTTCCTCAAAGAAGCAGTTTATGAGACAAATATTTCTGATAAAAAGAGAGTTATCACAAAATTTCAATCATGTTGCTGAATTGATAAAAAAACATCAAAGAGCCCAAAAAAGTTTACAAAAAGACTTTATACGAAGATGTTTTAATACACAAGAGCTAAAGAAAAGCATTTTGAACCCTTAATGTAAAAATAAATTGAGTAATAAACGAATTTCCATAATTAGCAATGATTTTTTGTTTTCTCTCAAAAGTTCCCTTTCACGTTGATATTAGTTAAAATAAAAAACTACTCATTTGAAACCACAGTGTTATACGTTTTTGTAATCCTTATGATATGTAGATGTTTTTAAAATAAAGTGCCACAAGGCTAATTTTTTTTACACCAGCTCAGCTCAAATACCACTTAGAGTATTTTGAAATTTAACAATTGCACTTGTTTTGTTGATTAATTTTAATGTTAATGATAACTACACTAAAAAATGATTTAAATTAGAAAAACCTATGTATTCTTAACGCCCTTGAATAAAAATAACATCAAAATAAGTAATAGAATTTGTAGAATTAAGAAAAATGTGCACATAGTACGATAATTTCACCTACTTACTAAAAAACGTTATAACTTCAAAACTATGAGGCCTAGGACAATACATTTTGGTGATTCTGGTAGGTAACGGTCTCCCCTATCCCCCACATCCCGTTGGTCCACTACTTACGGGACACCCTGTATATAAATATATTATATATCAATTTTGGCTTATGTTCTCCGATGTCTTGGTCAATAGCAAAGTGCAGCTCTTCTCTTTTCCGAACCTTTATCCCGTGTCTATTTTGGGGTCGGTTTTCAGTTTAACCAGATTTGGCGGAATGTCAGTGTTTTACGTGAAGCGACTGCCATCAGACCTTCACAACCCAGAGGGCTATACGACATTCTTGGTTAAACTGAATGTTAGACTTTTGAGGGCTCTAACTACCCGTAACGACTGTCGATGATGTTAGTACGACAACCGGGACCGACAGCTTTACGTGCCCTCCGAAGCACGGAAACGCTCATGAAATTAAAAGTCATTTTTAGTAATGTCCCATCACAGTCATGACGGTGCCAGACGTTGCTTAACCGCACGGATCACAAGTGATCCGCGGGTAGCACTGGGCCATGAGCGCTTCAATGGCAAAGTGCAGCGATTTTGGAAATTCTTTTTCTTTTTGAAAGTCTCTCTCCTTCTCTGCAATTGAGGTGATCACATTGTCATAAAAGTCACATTTTTTTTCCTTTTTTATCATAATACTAGCTGTGACCCGCGGTTTCACCCGCGTAGTACCGGTTACCGGCAATTATTCGAATTTTCCTCACCTTTTCAACCTTCCCTAGACTTCCACAAACATTTCAAGACCAAGATAAGATAAATCCGTTCAGCCGTTCTCGAGTTTTGGCGAGACTAACGAACAGCAATTGATTTTTATATATAGATAGATGTGTTTTTGATGTCTGTTTTATAATGTATTTTTTTTTCATTTAAAGAGTGAAGGAGTGTCCGATGCGCTATACAACAGCGGTTGGTACAAATCGTCGCAGAAGATCAAGAGTTCTTTGTTAATCATGTTACATAGGTAAGTGTTAAGTATTTATAAGTACTTTACTTACTATATTTATTAACTTCCCGATTTAAGGACATTGTTTGTGGTTTTGTCAAAAACTATAAAACCCTTTAGGAATTATATTGATCGAAATAAAGTAATTAAAAGATATAAAAAAATATCTGACGAGCAAAGAAAAAAATAGACACATCAAATTCCCTAGTCTAATTGTGGAATACTTAATACCCAGACCTAGTTTCAAAAACTGAATAGGTATTCTGTCTGTTAAAAGGAGAACCGACCACAGGGATTACAGGTCGATACTTTAATAACTAACCTTTTAAGATATTACGAAAAGTTTCTCAATAAATAAATAGTTCAAACATTCTCTGAGAGCAAACTAAAAGGAACTGTCAGGTTCTGTTTGATTTAATGATATTACGGAGACGTGACTCCAGAAATAATACCTTACACCTAAGGAGCAGAAAAGTATTTCTATAAAATATTCTTTGTAAACAAACAATTATAAATGACTTCAATTATATGTCTTGACTACGCCTATTACACGATCTTCAAGTAAGGTTACTCACCAAGTAAACTTAGTTTTAAAGTTTAGTCTCATTCTTACTTTATATCAAGTGACAAAGACAAAACTTGTCAGTATCTACTTGGAACATTACTTGAAGATCGTGAAATAAGCCCTAAGTGGTCTAAATAGTGATATGACCTTGAGGATAGTGACCTTGCCTGCTATGCCAAAGCTTACAGGTTCGATTTCCGCTCAAGGCAAACCAGTGTGTATGAACTTGTTTGTTTGGGTATTATTTAAAAGTTTTTACAAAAAATAAGTATATTTAAATTTGGTTTTCCGCTGTCCTTTATAACATTTGCTAAAATAAAATTTAGATTTCAGAATTTCAGGTTTTCCGCCTGTTTGAGGCTAGCCTGAGGCAATTTTTCGGGATTAAGATCATGAACTTAGATTATAATTTAGAAAAACGTACCTACAGTTTAAGAACCTACAATAAACTTTGAACTTCCTTTTTCAGATCCCAAAAAGAAGTACACGTGACTACATACGGATTTTCTGTTATATCTCTGTCCAGTTACACTACGGTAATTATTATTTGAAGTTATCTCTACTCTACATTTCTACTTCTATCATAACAAGCATCCTAAACTCCCAACTTGAAAACAAATAAGTATTTACTTCCACAAAGAAACGAAGATGATCTTGGGCCACACAGGTCATAAGATACAGAACCTTTCTATTTCAAAATGATTGCCACCTTGTGTTTTTATGAACTACTAGCTGTGCCCCGCGGTTTCACACGCGTAGTTCCCGTTCCCGTGGGAATTTCAGGATGAAAAATAGATGTTGGCCGATTCTCAGACCTACTGAATATGCTTACAAAATTTGATGACAATCAGTCAAGCCGTTTCGGAGGAGTATGGCAACGAAAACTGTGACACGAGAATTTTATATTATAAGATTTAAAATATAAGCGATATATTGAATATATTGATATATTGAAGCGCTCATGGCCCAGTGCTACCCGCGGATCACTTGTGATCCGTGCGGTTAAGCAACGTCTGGCACCGTCATGACTGTGATGGGTCATTACTAAAAATGACTTTTAATTTCATGAGCGTTTCCGTGCTTCGGAGGGCACGTAAAGCCGTCGGTCCCGGTTGTCGTACTAACATCTTCGACAGTCGTTACGGGTAGTTAGAGCCCTCAAAAGTCTAACATTCAGTTTAACCAAGAATGTCGTATAGCCCTCTGGGTTGTGAAGGTCTGATGGCAGTCGCTTCACGTAAAATACTGACATTCCGCCAAATCTGGTTAAACTGAAAACCGACCCCAAATAGACATGGGATAAAGGTTCGGAAAAGAGAAAGATTTAAAATATAACAGACTTTTAATAAGTGTTGACCTTCACTATAATCTTTTAACTTTTTTTTTCAGATTATCAAAACCGCGTGGTCCTACTTCACACTACTACTGAATATTTACAAGCAATAGAATCTTTTTTCTTTATAGTTACATAAGCTTCTAAACGAACACACCCAGTGTATATGTAGGTACATATTATATTAGTGTAGCGACACAAAATATGACACTTCGATTGATATAAAATGTATGATATAAAATAATAACCACCCCTTCTAGGGGCGTATAAAATTATATGTTACCAACTGTCAAACACTAACGTAATAATAAACTGTTACAAATAATAAAGCTGTTTTCAGTTAATTTAATTTCCCTTTGAGAGCTTTTTAATTATGAAAGGACTTTGTGATGTTTAATTTAATTTAGTATATTCAAAACGACGTTGTATTTAGAATTTAGAGTCGCATTATTATTAACGTGCTTCGTGGTAATAGACATCAGATTAGAATAATAATAAATATTTTTTTTAATATTTTTTTTCATTTTGACTTTTAAATAAGTAAAATGTCGGCTTCATGCGATGATGGTATAGAAGACATTTTAAATCGGAAACAGGTATGGTATACAGTTTATCATCGTAAAATTTGTTTGTTATTACCGGGATAAGAAGTTCACCCTATTTTTAGATGTAAGGAACATCTGCCCTCGTAGCATGACTGTGCGTGATAAAAAATAGAGACACCACGAAATAATATCGATTTCGGGAGCATGACCAAAAGTATTATGGCGTCTATGATATAATAAAAATAAATATGGCGGCCATACTTATTATATTTTGACAGTTGGATGTCGATAAATAGCTATATCGATTTCGCGTTTTCGAAGTCATACTAGCCCGGCTGTACCAAATTTCATCTCAATTGATCCAGTAGTTTTTACTTTAAAGAGTAACAAACATCCATCCATTCATCCATCTTCACAAACTTTCGCATTATCATCGCTTTCCATGAAGCGAGAAGTCAAGTGCAAGCCAAGTCAAGTCAAGCAAGCATTGGTTTAAAAAAAAACAAAATGGATTTTTGAAAAAAGTTTGCAACAAAACAGTTTGTTTTATTTAAAACTTAATTGTTTTGAAAAAAGAACAAAACGCTACAATTTCTATGACAATATTTAAGTACTGGCTGTCACAACAGTGTTTAATTACTGCAACCGTTTTTAATATAAAAGCGATATTTTATTACGGATCCCGCCATTTTAGAATATTGTTCATAAAGATTTAAACTGGCTGGTTAATTGTTCCTTAAAAATTTAAATTAAACAGTTGATTTCTATATAAAAATGGCTGATGATAATACAAGCTTGTCATCAGAAAACGAGGTAAGCGATTAGGACAATAAAATACAACCATATATTTGAAATTTCCCTACAAGTACTTAGGTACCTGTATCCAAGTGATAAAAAAATATTGCTAAATTTACCGAGTAAATATGTTTTAGTAGCTAGAATTAACCCTAGTTTACCTGGATTTTTAGTCAGAGTTAAAGATAATCCGATATACTTATTTTCTTATAAGTACATAATACATACAACTGCGTGTAAGTTTCTAGAACTAGGTCAGAATTATAAATTACTTTTGAACCCGCTTCCCATCCCTTGGGATTTTTTGTGAAACTATGGAGAACTATTTAGCTAATGCTTAGCAAATATAAAACATACTTACTATAAAAATTATATAGTTGCATGATTGCCTTCTTAGTTGTAGAGCAAAACTGATTGGGAACACGGGATCGAGTAAGGTTGGATTATACCGCTGAAATTGATCTTTGATAGATAAATAGAATAGTTATTTATGGTACAAGCGAGGTAAGTTGGTGATTACTTCCGAGGCGCTATTGAGGCCCGAGCCGTCAGGCGAGGGTCTGAAGAAAGCCGAGGATAGTAATCATCAATACACGCGTGTACCATACAACGTTTTTCAACACATTTGCGAAGAAATTATCATTTTTCGCTAATAAATAAACAGTTTTTCTATTCGCGCGCATCCAACACAACAATGGTGATAGACCAAAGACTTAAAGAATATACTTATTAAAAAAAAAATCGAATGAATGAATTAATGGAATCGACCATAGACCTACCAAAAGTAAGGCAACATAGTTGAATTTTGTTTTTAAAATGTATGGACACGTTTTCTTTTGGTATCGAAACTTTTTTAAAACTAAAGAAATAAAAAAAAAATCTATAACTCACTAGTGAATCAAGCATGTCATTATTCAACTGTTTTTGCACAAATAAGAGCCCCTTTATGAGCAAGTGTGTTGAAAAATACTTTATTGCTCATAATACACACACAAAGATACAGAAAATAGGAAAATATAACAACAAACGGTACATGGGCAAAGGCGGCCTTATCGCTGATCATTCCTATCTAAACCAGTCTACGTGCTTAAACTGAGTTCAAAGATACCTACCGCGTTTAGCCTTAAACCCGGCTATTGTAATTTTGGTGAAATCTGAACTCAGTAAAAACATGTAAATTGCATAAAAGCAAGTAAACTGCGTTCAATTTCGGCGGTGAAATCGACCCTTATATTAGGCAAGTCCAAACTCTTCTACCTTCTCCTCCTTCTTATATATTGTTCTTGGAAAAACAGGAAAATTAATAGATTACTAAAAAGTTTCTTAAATGAAGTTTCCTGATCCAGGGTTACACAAGGAAGAATTACGACGAGACATACGCAACCGCTGTTAATATTCTAAAGAGAATCTCTGTACAATTGACGCAGAAACTGTCACCGTTTGCAAGGTATATAAGTAATTTAATGTTGTTTATACTTATTTTCAGTTCCCAAATTTAATATTCAGGTACTTATTTAATATTTAAGACTAATATGTAGGAAACATACGAGTATCTGTGTATCTAATAGATAAGTATGTTTATGTACATTCATATTTTTAAGTCTTTGATTGGTTGCACGAATCTCAAGTCTCAAGAACTACTTATTGATCATCATCATCATCAGCTCATATAATGTCCCCACCGAGGGGCACGAGCCTACCCTGAATTAGGGTGATTATTACCTTATTGATCAAATTCGAAAAAACATTTTTACACGCTTTTTATTAGCTTCACCTGTATGTTTGTATGTTTGTTTGTAACCGACTTCTTTGGGCGCTATTTTGACCCACTTTAAACGGCCAGATTTCGTTCAAACTTTGTAGATTTATTGAGGACCGATGACAATACACTAATTTGATAAAATTATTCCATTTATTAGCTTCACCTGTTAATCCAAACTAAAAAGTAGAAAATAAATTATAGTTTAAAAAAACTAAAAAACACGCTTTTTATAGAAAACCGAACTAAAAAATAGAAAATAAATTTTAATGAATTTAAATTAAGAAAATAGTGTTAAAAATTTCAATGAATATAAATTAATAATAGTGTGAATAAAAAAAAATTATTTTATTTAAAAAAAAGCGTGGGGTGCTTTTTAAAATATTATCGAAATGATAATCACTCTACTCATATCTGTCAATAAAATATTTATAACTATTGACACCATGCACCCCACGCTTTTTTTAAAATAAAATATTTTTTTTTTTATTCACACTATTATTAATTTATATTCATTGAAATTTTTAACACTATTTTCTTAATTTAAATTTATTTTCTATTTTTTAGTTCGGTTTTCTATAAAAAGCGTGTTTTTTAGTTTTTTTAAACTATAATTACATTAGATACATATTTGAAACCTTGACACAACGTAAGTATTCGAAATCGCGGATTAAAGTCGCTAACGTGAAAAATCCAAATCTCTAAGCTGGTTCTCGTGCCGCAAAGATTTGTTAAGATTAATTTTTTCTTAGCACGTTCTACGTATTTCGTATTTGAAAGAAAATATCTCATTTTATTCATATTTGAAGGAAAATATAGCTTTATTATTTCATATAATATTTTGCATAGTAAATTAAATAGTCTTAGTTATTAAAAAGTACTTACAATATTCACATGTTTTGATTTTTAACTTTTTTCCCGACTAACTGACTAATTTAAACATCCATAACAGAAATTTAAAACTATATTTTTGAGAGTACTAAACCCGAACAAATCCATCAATTTACTAGTATTATGAATGAGTGTGTGCGTAGTTTCTGATAGTTCCCTAGATACAAGTTTCGAACTTAGTTAGAGGTCTTAGCTATGTTATGTTATTATAAATGTTTGATATCTCGGCAGCAAATTGATTGAACTACCGTCAATCGTTTGACATAAAGGTAATGACATCAAAAAGCCAATATGGCAGACGAGATATATCCGCATTCCATAATATTTTATTTGTAAAAGGCTGGCCTCAAACAGTCAGAACACAGTATAATAAGAGTACTAGGTTGGAATACCGCTCTGAAGTCTGAAATTAAATACACTGTCAATCAGGTTTTGCGACAAGAATTGTTCATTTGTAGGTAAGTTCTTAAGTAATTAATTGTGTAATGTATGAATTAAGAACATGAGAAAAGAATATTAATTAAGATTTTGACTTTAGAGGTTCTTAAAGGGAGCCGTCCCATCAAAAAAGTTTCGCGTCGAAGAGTCGCCGACTGTTCAACAACTTTTTTGATTTTGCTGCTGTCAATGAGCGACGATAATCCCTTACCATAAAGCGGCCTCTGTGTTGTTTGCCGACTACATAAAAAGCTGTTTGAGGCCAGTCTAATTAGTGGTCGTAGCCGAAACCGGCCTGGGAAAATGGTCATTATCATCAACCAGCTGCGCCCCGTGGTTTTACCCGCGTGAATCCCAATCCCATGGGAATTTCGGGATCAAAAGTATCCTATGTGTTATTCCTAGTTATAAGGAACATCTGTACCACATTTAATCTAAATTGATTCGGTAGTTTTTGCGTGAATGAGTAACAAACATCCAAACTTTCGCATATAATATTAGTAGGATAGTACTGTCAGATTATTTAAAATTCGAATATGTGTTTAAACTAGTCGTTGCTGGCTGATGTTCTTCATATTTGAATATGTGAACATATCAGTGGCGTTATGTTTGGAGATCGCTGCCATGATCCTCACTGCCAAACGAGGGTCCACGTTGGAAGATGCTCTCGAAATTGTGAGGATGATGCCGTGTGTTGGATATACTATCTTGGGTTAGTATTAAACTAGTTTATGATAATTGATGTCTTTGATTGACGTGACACGATGTCTTTAGTAAATTCACAATGTATTCAAAATATTGAAGGTAGTAAACTTTTTACATTATACAGACGTCTTCCATCTTAGTCTTCTGTGATCACGGGTTCTGTAAAGAATCCGAAACGTCAGAAAATAAAAAACAAAATACAACCATGACAAAAATCCGTTTAAGTGTTTCATTTCAATAGTTTATTATAAGTTTAACAACTAGGTAAATGGTCTGGTTGGGTGTGTGTGATTCAGCCTCATTAAACTATATAGAAATATTTCTAGCTCTATATTTCAAGCTAGAAGAAGAACTATTAATACTATATGAATAGTTTGCCGACCAAGTCGTGTAGTTAATAGTAATCTTGTCTACCATGCCAAAAGTGACGGATTCGATCCCCGCTCCAGATCTCGAAAAATATTAAAAAAAAACACTTAAACGGATTTTTGTCGTGGTTGTATTTTGTTTTACATTTTCTGACCGTCAGAAAATGTACAACAAAATACTTTTATTTCAATGTGTAGTGTTCGTGTAAATCAAAGATATCAATATGTATCTCGAAAAATAGTTTGTGTATGTGAACATGTCAGTTATCTTCTTAGTCTGGATGTTCTCTATCATCATTCTAAGTACTTATGTATTTACAAATAAATAAATTATTTCTTAGAATTGTCCCAAAGATGACGTGTCAGGTCCTTGGGTTACGTACAGCCTTCATACACACGCACGTGGGTCCATATTGGCTCACCTAAAGTTCTTTACCCGAAAATGTTTTTCCTAACTATTTGTAGTCCGAATGATCATTCTTCCTAAAATTTTTCATCCTAAAGTTTTAATTCATACTATTTGTAGTGCTACCGACGATGCTCATAACACTGATGTGTCCGAATATTTTAATTACTAACATCATTAATGTAAATATATTTAAACTCCTACTGTTTTTTATCATAACGCTTTTATCCCTAAACATACTTACCATAATATTTTCACTCATGCTCAGAAAGAAACATTTACCAAGTGTAATAAAAAATATATGTGGGTAGAAGATGATATTTATAGTTTTAATAATTATTATACGACTCGTTTACGGTTATGCTTATGGCCTGGGAGTTTACCATAACCATAACTAAAGGACCAATTCGGTTCTGGCACAGTTCTAACATAACCTAAACCAATAATTAGGAATAGGACCGATTCGTTACTGGAACTTGACTGAATGATTGGAGCAGGACTCTGGTTTTGCTCGCTCGGCTCGTGCGTTATATGTTATACCTACATGTTATGTAAAAACAAAGTTACGAAAAATTTATGTATATAATATTGATTATAATAAATAAAAATAAATCTAAACAAAAAAGATATGACTTTGAATAATAGTATGAACGATGGTTATGTTGAGAAAATATAGGAAAACAAATGTTTCGGAATTAAAACATTAGTGACAAAGATTTTAGGAGTTGCGATTGTTAGGATAAAAAATGTTAGGAAGAAAATTTTCGGATTTCCAATTATCGGAGTTGAAATTTTAGGTGAACTTTGGCGCACCCCACGCACGTCACTTCCCTGCGTACATTATTACCTGTCTTCCAGGTTTGATGAAGGCTTACAAGATTGTGTATTATCGGAAGTGTTACGTGAACCTCATTGATGAGCTGGGAGACATGTGGCCTACAGGACAGGTCTCGGATGAGCAACATGCACTGCTTGAAAATGGATTGAAGGAAATACATTTTGTTGTTAAAGGTAAATTATCTACTGAGTACATATGTGAGTAATCTACTATATAAAAATAAGTCGGGTTTTCCTTCCTGACGCTATAACTCCAGAACGCAAGAACCGATTTCCACGGTTTTGCATTCGTTGGAAAGGGCTCCGTGAGGTTTATAGCAAAGATCCCGCTTTTCTGTTGAAATTTTCAACAGAAAAGCGGGAAAATCTTTTTTCACATACAACGAAACCATCTGGTGGCGTAACGGAGTTCGCCGGGTTTGTTAGTTATAATTATATGTAAGTACTAGCGGCGTCTCACGGTTTCACTCGCGTGGTTCCCGTGGCGATACGGGGATAAAATATAGCCTACTTATGTTACGCACTGATATCTTTCCATTAGTGAAAGAATTTTCTAAATCGGTTCAGTAGTTTCGGAGAATATTCGTTACAAACAAACAAATATTTCCTCTTTACAATATTAGTGTAAATAAGTCTAAGCAATTTATCTAACTTCAAACACAAGGAGTTGCTTGGTTGAATATCAAGGTTAATTTTATTGTATATCTATTAATGACGTTTAACAACATAATCCGTCTCAAGACCTATCAAAATTACACGTCAATACTAAATTTAAATCCCTATCGAACCCCAAACATTGGTACGAGTACATAAGTACTCATATAACCAGTAACTAGTAACTCATAAATAATGTATTTTATGGTAAATACTCGGGTCTAATAATAGACTACCCGAAGGCGTACGTTAGACCCCGCATTTGTATCTTGTAGGGTAATAAATCAAATATTTTATCCGGAAAATGTATTGGGGTACTTTGTTTCGGAAAAAGGTAGCAATTGAATTAAGTAACCTATGTAAATGTATGTTTCTTTGTAGATAGAGGGATGGGTAGTTTAACGTATGTACACACATCAAAAGTGTCTAGGGATCAAGCATTTTTATGCGGATTTCTTGAGATTGAGATGTGGCTTTGTAATAAATTTATGATTTTATAAATTTATATGGATCCTTTTTGGTGCATTTCATAATTTGAATCAGGAACTGTGAATCAAATTCGAGTAAAAGATGAAAAACAGCTGTCAATATTTTCCCTATAAAAACATACAACGCATTGAAGACATTATTAGTGCTACTGTTTCCCTACTACTGATTAAAACCAACGTTATTATGGAGCGGCGACGTCATTTAAGCAGGGAAGAAATGCTCAGAGCCGTGGGAATGATAGAAGCTGGTTCCCGGCAACGTACTGTGGCTTTAGCTCTGAATACAAGTCAGAGTGTTATCAGTCGACTTTGGACACGTTACCGAAGCACTGGTACCGTGGCTGAGCGCCATGGAGGACGGTTTCGCTGCACCACACGGAGACAAGACCGATACATTCAAATCTTAACTCGAAGAGCTCCAACAATAACCGCCATGATGTTAGCCGTGCGGCTTCATCACTCTTCAGGGAACTTAATTAGCGACCAAACAGTCAGAAACCGCTTGCATGAAGTGAACCTTCATTCCCGAAGACCGCTACGGGTACCACCTATAGCAATGCACAATCGTAGGATTCGATATCAATGGGCTCTTGAACACAGAAATTGGGCAGAAGAACAATGGCGTTTCGTGTGCTTTTCTGATGAGTCTCGTTTTGGTATGAGACCGGATACAAGACGTATACGACACTGGAGAACCCCTGGACGCCAACAGCGATTAAAATCCTGCCAGGAAGTCCATCCTTATAGTGGTGGAACCATCATGGTATGGGCGGGTATTTGGATCGGCGGAAGAACTGAGTTGATTTGGATCAGAGGCAACCTCAACGCTCAAATTTATGCTGAGACGATTGTATCAGACGTCATCGTTCCTCTACAAGTGCAAATCGGTCCCTTATTTCAGTTAATGCATGATAATGCACGACCGCACACCGCAAGAGTTGTAAGACAGACTCTCGCCGCAGCTAACATCAATGTCCTGCCCTGGCCTGCTCAGTCGCCAGACTTGAACCCGATTGAGCATGCATGGGATATGCTACAGAGAAGAGCTCTGCCGAATATGGAGGGTATCCAGTCGCAAGAAGACCTTTTTTTGTTGTTGCAACGAACATGGGCGGCCATTCCACAGCGTGATTTGGATGAACTCATTTTGAGTATGCCAAACCGATGTTCTTGTGTTGTTAGTGTTCGCGGTAGAAACACGGATTATTAATTGTTTAAGTTACCCAATAAAATTTTAAAGAAAACTGTTATTTCAGTCTTTTTTTCGAACTTTAATGTTAGTGGTTCAAATGTCAAAAATCCCTTTATTAGGAAAATGGCAAATTTCTTTATTAATGCAAAGGTGACTTGGTTTATCGTTACTGTGACAAACGAAAACACTTTATTTGATGAATCCTTAAAGAAAATTTTAATTAATATCAATCAGGAGAAAAGTTATTGCAAAAATATATGTTGATCCCTAGACACTTTTGATGTATAGTAGTAGCTTTGTAGGTCTTAAACGATTGAACCTTTCCTTTAGTTTAATAGGGATACGATTAAGTATGACAAAGTTTATTCTTAACAATGTAAGAAAATCGTAATGTCTTTATTAATTTTAGTTATCACTACGATTTGCTGCATAAAAGATTAGCTTAGGATACATTAATCAAGTACCAGTAAAAATTATCCAGGTACCTATATATTTGAAAATACTCTTATTGTGCGTTTATGTAGGTACTATTAAATATCCTATTTTTAGGAATATCAGACTGTAATTGGTATTCGTTTAAAGAGTGGTATCCGTTCGGAATAGAAAATGATAAAGTTTTAATACAAATACCATTGGTATTAGATGTTGGTATTGGATCGGAATAGATCGACTGTAACGGTGAAAAGTTTTATAAAGTTTATTGGTTGATAAATATTGCGGTCTTTGCAATTCCCACACATGCTAAAAGAGAAACTTTGCAAGAAGAATCCTCCCTTCGCGTTTCATAATAATTACATTTTATCTCCTTTCAGGTTGCGACAAATGCAACATATTCTTTATAGTAGGTTTCCTGTGGACTGCTTTCTTCGAATACGGTAAAGCCAGACTCGGATTGGACGGTCAGCTGATGGTGCACTTCATATTCTGGCTACCTTTCGATCCTTTGAAGGATTATATTGTTGAATTCATGTTGCTTTTGCAGACTTGGTATGGTAAGTTATTATTTACTAGATTTTTTTACACGGTTCTATTTTAGATTTTCCTATGGATTTTCTACAATTTTCCTGATGTAAACCCCGTTATGACAACATAAAACAAAAGAAAAAGTAACTGTAGGTTGTAATTATAGTCGTTGTAAGTATCCGCTCGCTCTTTTATCTCATGAGTTCTCTCAAAAGTTTTTGATAGGTTTGTATCAAAGAAAATTTGGGAAAACTTACACCATGTTTTTATAATCAAAGGTACAGACATTCATTGCTTGATAATTATTTAAATGTAGGTATGAAGAAATTGAAATTGGAAAAAAAACCCTTGTGATTCATAACCTATTCTGTATTCCAAATTGTATTCAAATTAAGCTGTTTATAGATACGTGATTGAATTACAAACGATTAAATATCGACATTTTAAATAGCTGAGAAAGTGTTGGCAGGATTAATTTGGATGATTTTGTGACCTTCGATTTGACAGCAGTTACGGAAGATGTTTGGGGACATTTACCCAGCAGTGGAATGAAATAGGTTTTTTAAAAACTGTAATGCAAACTCTTTTTGTTTCAAGAGCATGAGTCTGGATGAGAATAGAATTTTAGCGAAAATAAAGCTTTGTATTTTCTAATATATGAAAGATCAATGATCATCACAACTACTTATTTAACCCACTTAACTTGATCACAAACATTCGCATATTATTATTAGTACTTATGTATTTACCTATAATAACAATCTAAGTATATATTTTACCTATATTAATTGTTAATTTTCTTTCAGCCCTAATAGTTATCTGGGTAAACCTCTGCAAAGACCTCCTGTTTTGTATTTTCATCAGTCACATCACGATACAATTCGACCTGCTCGCTGTAAAGATCAAGAGAGCTCATTATGTGCCGGTTGACAACCAACTTATTGACTCTTATCCTCTCAGTAAGTAAAACTATTTTTAACCGCCGACGCAAAAAGAGAGGTGTTATAAGTTTGACGTGTCTGTGTGTGTGTGTGTATCTGTCTGTCTGTGGCATCATAGCTCCCGAACGGATGAACCGATTTCAATTTAGTCAAATTTAGTTTTTGTATTAAAGGGGACTTACGTGCGTGTGTTCTTAGACATGTTTGATGAAAATCGGTTAACCCGTTTAAAAGTTATGGGGGTTTGAAAGTAAATGTGTTGGGGGTTTTTTTTTAATTTTTAATTTAATGTTTTTATACCTAAGTAATAACAGACCATAAAAAATAGAAGAGAGATTTTTACGTGGGCGTGATAGAATAAATCAGAAACGAAGTATTTATATTACATATTGAATATTTGAGAAGTTAGTATTATCTTATGTCTAGCTAACATGAAAATAAAACCTCTCAATGCTTATACAATAGTAGACATACTTATAAACTAACATGTTTCATTTCTATAAGCAAAAAGTGATAGCTTGTGCAACCCAAAATATGTATGTGTGTATTCTGAGTTGCGCTGATTTTCAGCCACCACTGTAATCCCTTAGCTGTAATGCCGGATGGAGAAATGATCTACTATATTCTTTGTCCGAATATAATAGCTACATGAGTTTGTATGTATGATGAAATTATAGTATTTTAAGTATTTTTAAGGGTCAGATCGCCATAACAAAATAATTGAGTTATTCCTCAGCATCATAACCATATTCACATTTTCCTTCTATCATCCATTCAAGTGCAATCTATGGCTAAGAACGTTTACCCTTACATAATATTGCAAGCAATATGCCGTTACACCGGGTTATACGAACTAAAGAGAATAACCGATAAAAGTTATGACGTTCGTGGCGTTTACACCTTGTCCACATTAAAGATGATAGTTTCACTTATATTTACACGTTATAAAATGTTATGAAATCAATCATACCCTCAAAAGGCAAAGTAAACAATTATTAGATATGGTCTTAATCACCTAAACAAAAATTATACTATAGTTTTAATAATACGTGTACAGACGTAGACTTTAGAAAACATTACGATTTTACAGTAAACATGTTTTCAGTTAAGATTTAGAGATAGTTTTGACGTAAAGCCTTTGGTACGGGCACAGTATAATAAAGAGTAGGTACTAAGTACGGCTGTCAAGTAAATACCAAAACCTTACAACTATGTACTTGTGTACCGTGTAACGAACCTTTTTTATACCGAAGTTTCGAGAAAATCCTATTTTATTTATATAACATGGGTAAGACTTAGTGTTAAATCGGTAAAGATAAGTTTGAGGGAAATAACTCTTACGTAACCGTGAATTGGTTTCAGAGAGCTTTGCAATAAATTTAACTTTAAACTTGGCTATAGACGGTTTGGATTTGTGTTTGTAAACTGAAGAATTGAATTTGTGTAAGTATATTATACTACACTATAGCTTTCTATACTTCCGTCGATTTCGATTTTATTATTAAGTAATAAATAGTCTACAACATTTTCCAACATGTTTCGATTTTCAAAACGCAAACAGGCGTTTATCAAGAATCAAAACTCAGAAATACAAACTTATAGTTCTAAGTAGAAATACTTACCAAATTTTCTCTGCTAAAATGTTCTGTATTTGCTCGTAGCTAACAGACTAATACAGCATTAAGCTTTTACAAATAGGACTCTAGAGAGTGATGTATTAAGTTTATTTATTATATTTTAGACAGTTTAAGTTCATGTATGACCTATTTATGTTTTTAACATAAATTTATTTTCAGTCATAATTATCTTCATTAAATATTTATTCATTTCGTTCAATCAGAATTATTTCAGCCTCTAATTTACCTCGGCTTTTGGTATCATCAAAATCAAGGGGCTCGTAGCATCAGACATGGGACTCGTAGCATCGGAAATGGGATTCTTATCATCAGTTTTGGGACTCGTAGCATCAGTCATGGGACTCGTAGCATCAGACATGGGACTCGTAGCATCAGACATGGAGTTCGTAACATTGGACATGGGATTCGTAGCATCAGTTCTGGGACTCGTAGTATCAGTCATGAGATCCGGAGCATCAGCCGCGAGTCTAATAGCATCAGTCATGAAACCCGTAGCATCAACCACGGGACTTGTAGTAGCATCAGTCATGAGAGTCGAAGCATCCGTTGTAAGCCTCGTAGCACCAGCCACTGAACTGGCTGCATTTAATAAATAAAAGTAAATTAATTGGAAAACTAAACATTTCAGGTGTTTACAGTAAAGAATATGCTACAAATAATGAAAACGTCGAATTAATGAATGGGAGTGAATGGAAACTACAGAATGAGCACCGATTGGTGAACTTATTCAGAGATGTGATCAATAGACATCGTGATTTAATTAGGTATGTGTTTATTAGAGTAGAAGTTTTGTGCTCTGTGATATTTATAGAATAGGTTACTACTACATAACTGTGCTCTGTAATATTACCCACGTAAATCTCAATCCCATGGGGAATTTGGGATTAAAAGTTACCAATGTGTAAGTAAGTATTAAATAATTAATTGCGATAAATTATTACAATAGTATTTTGTTTGCTGGCTTATTTGTAATTTTAATTACAAAGTGTACCCTCATTTCCTGACTATTCCCCACCTTATTACGTATAACTTAAAACTAATCTTACAATTTAACTATCTATTAATGTAATACTACTTACTACTTACCTTTTCTGGGATTACGTCAAGTTGAAAAGCTGAAAGCAGTCTATGGTTTCATGTTAAAGAGGATTTATCACACTCGGGAGTTGGAAATGGATGAACGAATGAACAGATTTATTTATACGAATAAATTAAATTGAAGTGTCTGTCTGTAAATATCGAAATGCTTTTAACACTAAAATATTTTTCACACACAAAATATAAAAACCTCTTCAGCTTTATAATAATAAGATTCCCTATAGATTTCCACAGGATTAGCAAAAACAGAAATTAACTTGGGGAATAGTAAGATTTTGAATATAAGTATACCTACTTATTGATAATTATATTATATTTTAAGCATTTTGAAATCTTTCAGGCTTAGTGCTGAAGTGGAGAAACTATTCAGTTTCATTCTGCTTGTTAATTTCATGAACAGTTCGATACTGATTTGCTTTTGCGGATTCTGTTGCGTCGTAAGTACTTACCTAATTACTTATCTTTTTATTCGCGGTTTCACCTGCGTGGTTCCCATGGGAATACGGGGCTAAATGTAGCCTATGTTACTCAAAGTGAATGTAGCTTTCTAATGGTGAAAGAAATTTTTAAATCGGTTCAGTAGTTTCGGAGCTTGTTCGTTAACAAACAAGCAAATCTTTCCTCCTTATAATATTAGTGTAGATTCGAGCACAAAAATACAGGAAGGACTTAGGTAATACTGAATCATTATCTACTTACCAGTCTCCTTAGTGCGTAAAGAAAGATAAATAGTTGTTTGTCTTTCACAGTTTAATTCAAAGGTTTTATACCGACGACGGTTTATAGTACCTACCTAGTCTAGTCTACGTTAATTTAGTGGAACTTTACGAAGCTTCCAGCTACTACAATGTTAATTTAATGAAAGTTTATAGAGCAGTGGAAATTTCTACGCGGCGCGTTTGATGGTTTTAAAATAAATACCTACCTATGTATGTATTAGTTACTTAGTTGGTTTAACTAAAAAGATTTAAGTCCAATATCTAACATAATAACTCGTAAGTGCAAAAAATTAAGTCCAATTTCTAATTAATATAATGAGTAGAAAAAATTAAGTTGGCTTTGATAATTTGCTAGAAAGTCTCGTTAATCATACCCATCGAAATATGTCCTGATTTAAATTTAAAAATAAGTAAGTATTGAAGTAAGGTACCTATTTGAGATTAACCAAACGAGAAAAATTAAAGTTAAATCAATCATACGAAACGTATTTCGAATGCAACTAAATTGAAGTAGCATAGCAGCTAAGATTCCCAGACGTTCGTATAAGGTCGGTGCTCTTCAAATGAGCTAGATGGATCACAGACACCTAAAGGAGAATATGTTAGACTGGATACAGTGTTACTAGTTTATCGTTTAAAATTTAACTTTGTACGACGTACGGGGTTCTTGTATTGTGCAAACCTTACCCTGACCGAAATCCGGTTGGTAATCATCCATCAGACAACTAATTTTGCTTCATTGCAGTTACCCGACTCACAGCTCAAAAATTACGCTCGTTTCGCCTCGCCATTAGAAAAAGATTTATGTACTTATTTACTCGAAAGTGGCAATTTTCCGCTATAATACCTATATAATTTGGACCCTTTGTGCGGGCTACAATGCAGTAGTTTTTCAGTTTACGTATACAAAACATCAAATGACCCCTTATTTACAGGCTGTAGAAAAATGGAACGAGGTGGGCTATAAAATATTCCTGCTGACAGTACTGTTTCAAACATATTTATTATGTTGGTACGGACAGAAATTAATTGATGCTGTAAGTAAATAGTCGTTAACATGATTAATGTTCTTATTTCAAAAGAGTAGAATTTCTTATCACATTAAAAATATTATAACGACTTTAGGCTAGTTTGGACCAAATAATATAGATGGAAGTGATCCTGGCTGCTCTGCCGATGTTCGATTTCCGCTCAAGACAAACAGTTAACCATCTTTTCAAGGATCATAAAGCATAAAATACTTACTAACGTCTTGACTTACTACTAACTCATTGAACCTTATTTTTATTTATTATATTACTATCATGAGCGCTTATTATGACCTTCCGGGAATAATTTGATATGGTTTCAGAGCAGAGGCGTCGCCGATGCTATTTACAACAGCGGATGGTACATGGCATCAAAAAAACTGCGAGCTCCCATCAAAATAATGCTTATAAGGTAAACTTCTCTAAGTGTTAAATTAGATTTTTATCAGGTACTTTAGTAGTAGGAGTCTTGTACGATTCCATCGGAGGAGTGTGACGCATTGCTAGATATTCCGCGCCAAACAGTAGTACGACAACATTATTGTGATCTAGATAAAATTAAGGATAATGTAGTCAATTATTTGTCACACGAGACTCACCAACTGATGTCTCGGAGTGATGAGCGCAGTACAGTGTAGGCATACTTTCTGTTTCTTTAATCACGAGACCAATTAAAAAACTTCTTTGCTTTTTATCCGCAGATGTCAAAAGAATGTTTTTGTTACGACTTACGGATTCTCTATAATATCATTAAGCAGTTACACACAGGTATAAAATGAATTAAATACTTACTTACTTAAATAAATTATGCTAATATAGTTACCATTTTTTTTTTGTTGACATTTTTATTAATATGAATTAATGTTGTATTTTTTGCAGATAATTAAAACAGCGTGGTCTTATTTTACCTTGCTTTTGAACACGTATAAGTCTTAAAGAGAAGAACACTTATTTAGAAATTAATAAGCCTCTTTATTCATTGTCATTTTGCTCGTAGGTTGCACTGTATGTATCAGCTGATACTGAAAGATATAGAATTAAATTAAATAAAAGAAATTAAATAATTTGAACGAAATCAATTTATGTTATTGCATTTTATTTTATATAATAACAGCACCACTTTACCCGCACAAATCCCAATCCTGTAAGAAATCTGGATTAAGTATAAGTACATTATTATACACATAAACAAAGTACCTGTCTAAAATAGTTTAACTACTATCCATAAGCCGTGTAAGTATCTCAATCTCGGATTACAAATTTTTAAGCATCATCACTAATGAAAATGTAAACGAGGGAATATTAATTAACATAAATTAGCGACTAGTTTGTATTAAACATACTCGAACAGTATAAGTGGACGTGGTAGGCCAGAGCCCAGAGGCTATATTTAGACTTGAGATGATTTTAATTTAAAAATTCCCGCCCAGGATTTAAAAGTTACTCGTTTGACTATTTGTTTTGTTATGTTGGTTACAAATTTGATTATGACAATGACAACTTTAATAAAACAATATTTACTGACATTGACATAACGTAATTTACAAGTTCCTTTTCTCGTCCGTCAACGTCAAATCAATATTTTATTTGTTTGTTTTGCGGTGCGGTGAGCGGCTGCGGTGTGCGTCTTTGTTATTTTCCAAATAAAAATCAATATGTCGAATAAAAAAAACAAGGATCTTCATAACAATGATAGTGAGAGTGATGAGGAACAAGACTCCGGTAGCGAGAGGGATTCAGACTTGGACTCGGAAGGAAATTATGTCGGAAACAAGGTAATATTTGCATGCATGACTATAACCTCAAATCACATGTTTGCTTATTTTGAAAAAAATAACATGATAGAAACATTTTCTATGAATATTTTTAACTCAATAACGTTAGTTAATATTTATACTTTACGAAAATAGAGATTTAAATTGTTCTTGTCGGTATACACGGTGTAGTTTCTGAATAAGGATTTCAAGCTCGCAGTTTTCAGACGCTGTGTGACTAGAAAGCTAAGAGATTACTTTTTACAATATATTTTTTTTTTATCACTGAATGCTAGTTTACTGCTGCAATTCCTCCTAAAATATATTCAAGATAAATAACATCAGGCCTTATCCTTTTAGTCTGATCAAAGAAATAATTTCGTATATGTATATTTGTAGGAATTGCAAGCAGATTTCGAGGGGCGCAACCCTGAAGACTGTGACTTCCACGGCATCAAACAGCTTCTGAGACAACTGTTCCTCAAGTCTGATATTGATTTGGGAGAACTGGCGCAGACTATTATTTGTAAGTAGTTAATTTTACTAGTGGCTCTCAGTGGTTTTGTCCGGTTACTTCCCGTCCTCGTGAGAACACTGGGATAGAAGCTTATAGCTTCCTCATAATATAGCTTTTTGTTAGTTAAATATTTGAAATTGATGAATAAGTATTTGATTGAATTATTATTTTTTAACCTTTTTCTGTCCCACTGCTAGGCAAAGGTCTCCCCCAATAGTTTTCATGTGTCCCTGTCTTCATCAAATCATAATAAACATCAATGAGATATTTTCTCTGTCATGAAACTATTTCAGAACATTTTGTTTTACATAAATAACCAAAAATAATGTTTTTTTCAGCTCAAAACTATGTGGGTAGTGTTGTAAAACAGTGTCTAGATGACGGGATGGAGAATGACGATGATGATGAAGACGACGGCAGCGACGGAGTGTTTGGGATCACAACTGTCATCAATATTACTAAGAGAAAAGTAAGTAATTTGTATTTTAATTTTAGAAAGCGGCATTTGTTAAAACTTCCCTTACAATAAATGTTTTTATAAAGTTCTGGTGCTGTGCTATAAAATCCCAAAATTCCTTAATGTCTTTCGCTTTCGTAACTAGAAAATCAAATCAAAAATTTAAACTTTCGCAATGCATGTAAATAACTGGAGTCTAAACTAGTTATTTTTGAATAAAACCCAAAATAATACTGTGGTGATATTCTTTCAGGAAGAATCATGCATCAAACAGATCAGGACCCTCCTAACTACACTAGCAGATGAAAATGCAGATGACAGAACTAAATCACTCATCAAGAAGATACTGTCTGATGATTCCAAAGATGTCGGTCTTGTTATTAATGAAAGGTAAAAATAATAAATATTTTCAGTGTTTTTTTCTTAACTTAAATTGACATACTTCTGGGCAAAGGTTTGTCCCCAAAGGTTTGGTCCCAAACTACTGTTGAAGGTAGCAATATCAGAAAAATAATTCACTAGCATCTGCTATTCATTGAAACTTGTATCTCACATAATACAGTGCTCTTCATCCCAGAATAATCAACGTAAAATATAGAATTTACAAAAAAATCTGGTTAAACTTAAAAAAATGTTTGTGGAAAGAAAATAAGGCAAAAGTTTGGATAAAAGTAACATTACGCCGTTATTCACTTACAGAAACTTCATAAATAATAATTAAATAAACATTATGCTCTTATTTGTTTCCAGAATACTAAACATTCCCGCTGCAATCAGCGTTCCATTATTTGCGTCACTCCAAACGGAAATTGATAAGGCCGTCAAAAAGAACATGCCATACACATTTCAGTATCTAGTGTGGATATTGAAAACATACAACACGGGCGGTGAGATTGTATTTATAAACATTTACTATATTATTAGTTGATGAATATGATCATGCTTTGCTATGGCTGGGTTGTCTTTTGTTCTCATGGGAAATTACTGTCTGTTTGTGATCTCAACCCCAAACCATGTTTGGAAAATGCATTGCTTGAGCAAGAAAAAATTACCAAGTAGAAATATTCTTAAAAAAATTGTAAAGCAATAATTATTATAATCTGTCGAAATATAGCTGAAGAATGTGTGAACAATCTACTTTCAATGCTGATTACTATAATTCTTTTATAGTATTTTATTACATTAAACATAATACACATTGAATAAGTCAATAAACAATTTGCAGCTATTATAAAACAATCATAACACATTCTTAAATGTCTCACAGATAAAATTCTCTAAATTCCTTATACTACTAGTTCTTTTTTTTATGTTAATCTAATTCTACTACGATTAAGGCGAAAGTTTATAATCATGTTTATAGGACTTTAAAACTCCGATAATTAATTTAAAACTTCTACATCAGCGCGGGTCATACCATACAGCAGGACTCAGCTAGTGTTAACATATTTTGTAACTTAACTATCTTGTTCTACTTGTAAGCGGGCATTTTCTGCACCTAGACCTCTCAAGTTTGGGTCCCTTGTTCGTGCAAAAACTTACCTATTGCACACTAATGTACCCATCCCATACTTCCATTTTATTTGCACCCAGGTGACTCAGATGTGCTATACGCTAACCAAGAAGAGAAGCCGGTAGCAGATCACGCGTTGGCCAGTTTCGAAGTGGACGTCACGGAACAGGCTGATTTATCGCAGTGGGATTACGAAGGAGGCGCTCTCACGCCTTGTAGGAAGGTAATATACATTTTCTTTGAAACACTGTAACTGTATCATCATCATCAGCTCATTACATTGTCCCCACTGAGGGGCACGAGCCTACCCTGAATTAGGGTGATTAGGCCTTAGTCAACCAAGCTGGCCAAGTGCGTGTAACTGTATAATAAACGAAAATTTACATGCTAACTAGTATAAATGCGAATGTAACTCTGTCTGTCAGTACCTATTCACGGCTAAACTACTGAACCAATTAATTCTTAATTAAAAAACATTTTGAAAACGATACAACAGTTTCTTATATTTTATTCTAACCTAACCAACTACTTTCTTATTGTTTCAGATCGTTATACTAGACGGCAATAAATTCAGTACGTTTGTAAGACTCATCAAAGATGAAGTTGAAAGTATGTAACTCCGTATATTCTCTTACGTTAAGCCGTATTTATGCCATACAAAGATGTAATCGTATTTTTATTAAATAAACTTAAGGACTATGTATAATTCTAATATTGTTTTATTTTGAACCCTTTTTTAATATCTTCTACTAGACTTTGCGCTACGAGATCCGTGACTGACGCTACGAGATCCATGACTGACGCTACGGGTCTCGTGACTGATGCTACGAGATCCGTGACTGACGCTACGAGGCTCGTGACTGATGCTACGAGATCTGTGACTGACGCTACGAGATCCGTGACTGACGCTTCGAAATCCGTGACTGACGCTACGAGATCCGTGACTGACGCTACGGGTCCCGTGACTGATGCTACGAGTCCCATGACTGACGCTACGAGTCTCGTGACTGATGCTACGAGATCCGTGACTGACGCTACGAGATCCATGACTGATGCTACGGGTCTCGTGACTGATGCTACGAGATCCGTGACTGACGCTACGAGGCTCGTGACTGATGCTACGAGATCTGTGACTGACGCTACGAGATCCGTGACTGACGCTACGAGATCCGTGACTGAAGCTACGAGATCCATGACTGACGCTACGGGTCTCGTGACTGATGCTACGAGATCCGTGACTGACGCTACGAGATCCGTGACTGAAGCTACGAGGCTCGTGACTGATGCTACGAGATCCGTGACTTATGCTACGGGTCTCGTGACTTATGCTACGGGTCCCGTGACTGATGCTACGAGTCCCATGACTGACGCTACGAGTCTCGTGACTAATGCTACGAGATCCGTGAATGACGCTACGAGATCCGTGACTGACGCTACGAAATACATGACTGACACTACGGGTCTCGTGACTGATGCTACGAGATCCGTGACTGACGCTACGAGATCCGTGACTGACGCTACGGGTCTCGTGACTGATGCTACGGGTCCCGTGACTGATGCTACGAGTCCCATGACTGACGCTACGAGTCTCGTGACTAATGCTACGAGATCCGTGACTGACGCTACGATATCCGTGACTGACGCTACGAGATCCGTGACTGACGCTACGAGATCCGTGAATGACGCTACGAGATCCGTGACTGACGCTACGAGGCTCGTGACTGATGCTACGAGATCTGTGACTGACGCTACAAGATCCGTGACTAACGCTACGGGTCTCGTGACTGATGCTACGGGTCCCGTGACTGACGCTACGAGATCCGTGACTGACGCTACGAGGCTCGTGACTGATGCTACGAGATCTGTGACTGACTATACGAGGCTCGTGACTGATGCTACGAGATCCGTGACTGACGCTACGAGATCCATGACTGACGCTACGGGTCTCGTGACTGATGCTACGAGATCCGTGACTGACGCTACGAGGCTCGTGACTGATGCTACGAGATCTGTGACTGACGCTACAAGATCCGTGACTAACGCTACGGGTCTCGTGACTGATGCTACGAGATCCGTGACTGACGCTACGAGATCCATGACTGATGCTACGGGTCTCGTGACTGATGCTACGAGATCCGTGACTGACGCTACGAGGCTCGTGACTGATGCTACGAGATCTGTGACTGACGCTACGAGATCCATGACTAACGCTACGAGATCCGTGACTGAAGCTACGAGATCCATGACTGACGCTACGGGTCTCGTGACTGATGCTACGAGATCCGTGACTGACGCTACGGGTCTCGTGACTGAAGCTACGGGTCCCGTGACTGATGCTACGAGTCCCATGACTGACGCTACGGGTCTCGTGACTGATGCTACGAGATCCGTGACTGACGCTACGGGTCTCGTGACTGATGCTACGGGTCCCGTGACTGGTGCTACGAGTCCCATGACTGACGCTACAAGTCTCGTGACTAATGCTACGAGATCCGTGACTGACGCTACGATATCCGTGACTAACGCTACGGGTCTCGTGACTGATGCTACGGGTCCCGTGACTGACGCTACGAGATCCATGACTGACGCTTCAGGTCTCGTGACTGACGCTACGAGATCTGTGACTGACGCTACGAGATCCGTGACTGACGCTACGAGATCCATGACTGACGCTTCAGGTCTCGTGACTGACGCTACGAGATCTGTGACTGACGCTACGAGATCCGTGAATGACGCTACGAGGCTCGTGACTGATGCTACGAGATCTGTGACTGACGCTACGAGATCTGTGACTGACGCTACGAGGCTCGTGACTGATGCTACGAGGCTCGTGACTGATGCTACGAGATCCGTGACTGACGCTACGAGATCCATGACTGACGCTACGGGTCTCGTGACTGATACGAGATCCGTGACTGACGCTACGAGATCCGTGACTGACGCTACGGGTCTCGTGACTGATGCTACGGGTCCCATGACTGACGCTACGAGTCTCGTGACTAATGCTACAAGATCCGTGACTGACGCTACGAGATCCGTGACTGACGCTACGAGATCCGTGACTAACGCTACGGGTCTCGTGACTGATGCTACGAGATCCGTGACTGACGCTACGAGATCCATGACTGATGCTACGGGTCTCGTGACTGATGCTACGAGATCCGTGACTGACGCTACGGATCTCGTGACTGAAGCTACGGGTCCCGTGACTGATGCTACGAGTCCCATGACCGACGCTACGGGTCTCGTGACTGATGCTACGAGATCCGTGACTGACGCTACGGGTCTCGTGACTGATGCTACGGGTCCCGTGACTGATGCTACGAGTCCCATGACTAACGCTATAAGTCTCATGACTAATGCTACGAGATCCGTGACTGACGCTACGATATCCGTGACTGACGCTACGAGATCCGTGACTGACGCTACGAGGCTCGTGACTGATGCTACGAGATCTGTGACTGACTATACGAGGCTCGTGACTGATGCTACGAGATCCGTGACTGACGCTACGAGATCCATGACTGACGCTACGGGTCTCGTGACTGATGCTACGAGATCCGTGACTGACGCTACGAGGCTCGTGACTGATGCTACGAGATCCGTGACTGACGCTACGAGATCCATGACTGACGCTACGGGTCTCGTGACTGATGCTACGAGATCCGTGACTGACGCTACGAGGCTCGTGACTGATGCTACGAGATCTGTGACTGACGCTACAAGATCCGTGACTAACGCTACGGGTCTCGTGACTGATGCTACGAGATCCGTGACTGACGCTACGAGATCCATGACTGATGCTACGGGTCTCGTGACTGATGCTACGAGATCCGTGACTGACGCTACGAGGCTCGTGACTGATGCTACGAGATCTGTGACTGACGCTACGAGATCCGTGACTGACGCTACGAGATCCGTGACTGACGCTACGAGATCCGCGACTGACGCTACGAGATCCGTGACAGACGCTACGAGATCCGTGACTGACGCTACGAGATGCGTGACTGACGCTACGAGGCTCGTGACTGACGCTACGGGTCTCGTGACTGATGCTACGAGATCCGTTACTGACGCTACGAGATCCGTGACTGACGCTACGAGGCTCGTGACTGATGCTACGAGATCTGTGACTGACGCTACGAGATCCGTGACTGACGCTACGGGTCTCGTGACTGATGCTACGAGATCTGTGACTGACGCTACAAGATCCGTGACTAACGCTACGGGTCTCGTGACTGATGCTACGAGATCCGTGACTGACGCTACGAGATCCATGACTGATGCTACGGGTCTCGTGACTGATGCTACGAGATCCGTGACTGACGCTACGAGGCTCGTGACTGATGCTACGAGATCTGTGACTGACGCTACGAGATCCGTGACTGACGCTACGAGATCCGTGACTGACGCTACGAGATCCGTGACTGACGCTACGAGATCCGTAACTGACGCTACGAGATCCGTGACTGACGCTACGAGGCTCGTGACTGACGCTACGGGTCTCGTGACTGATTGTACGAGATCCGTGACTGATGCTACGAGATCCGTGACTGACGCTACGAGATCCTTGACTGACGCTACGAGGCTCGTGACTGATGCTACGAGATCCGTGACTGACGCTACGAGGCTCGTGACTGATGCTACGAGATCTGTGACTGACGCTACGAGATCCGTGACTAACGCTACGGGTCTCGTGACTGATGCTACGGGTCCCGTGACTGACGCTACGAGATCCATGACTGACGCTACGGGTCTCGTGACTGATGCTACGAGATCCGTGACTGACGCTACGAGGCTCGTGACTGACGCTACGAGGCTCGTGACTGATGCTACGAGATCTGTGACTGACGCTACGAGATCCGTGATTGACGCTACGAGATCCATGACTGACGGCACGAGATCCGTGACTAACGCTACTGGTCTCGTGACTGATGCTACGGGTCCCGTGACTGACGCTACGGGTCTCGTGACTGATGCTACGAGATCCGTTACTGACGCTACGAGATCCGTGACTGACGCTACGAGATCCATGACTGACGCTACGAGATCCGTGACTGACGCTACGAGGCTTGTGACTGATGCTACGAGATCTGTGACTGACGCTACGAGATCCGTGACTGACGCTACGAGATCCGTGAATGACGCTACGAGATCCGTGACTGACGCTACGAGGCTCGTCACTGATGCTACGAGATCTGTGACTGACGCTACGAGATCCGTGACTAACGCTACGGGTCTCGTGACTGATGCTACGGGTCCCGTGACTGACGCTACGAGATCCATGACTGACGCTACGGGTCTCGTGACTGATGCTACGAGATCCGTGACTGACACTACGAGGCTCGTGACTGACGCTACGAGGCTCGTGACTGATGCTACGAGATCTGTGACTGACGCTACGAGATCCGTGATTGACGCTACGAGATCCATGACTGACGGCACGAGATCCGTGACTAACGCTACGGGTCTCGTGACTGATGCTACGGGTCCCGTGACTGACGCTACGAGATCCGTGACTGACGCTACGAGATCCATGACTGACGCTACGAGATCCGTGACTGACGCTACGAGGCTTGTGACTGATGCTACGAGATCTGTGACTGACGCTACGAGATCCGTGACTGACGCTACGAGATCCGTGAATGACGCTACGAGGCTTGTGACTGATGCTACGAGATCTGTGACTGACGCTACGAGATCCGTGACTGACGCTACGAGATCCGTGACTGACGCTACGAGATCCGTGACTAACGCTACGGGTCTCGTGACTGATGCTACGTAGGTATAGGTATCTACTTTAAAATTAAGTTGGAACTATTCCCCAATATAACACAAATTGCGAAAAGGTTACAAAATAAAACACTGATAACTAATTACGATTATTTAATAAAGTTTTATAATAGTACATGTTTATTCGCTTAACCTAAACTAATCAAACCTCTCAATCAGATCTCATTGCTTTCGACAAACACAGTGCATCTTTCATCATGAAATCTCGCAATGCAAATAACCCTTTAAGTATTTTAGTACTTTGATCCATTTTCTGTATGTCAGTCTCTGAGAGACTTTTGTCCTGTGCTAAGTACCCGTTGATAGCGTCGTCTGTCATCCAGTGAGCGGGGATTTTGTGCATGTTGTATTGGGCTGGGTCCGGGTTGATAGGCATCGGAGTGAGGGATTTCTCCCATGGGGTTATGTATTTTTGTTCCGAGTGTAGGCCTTCGATGTATCTGTGAAATTTTAGTGATATTAGTCAACCAAAATAATTAATGATGCAAGAGTGTAAGTTAGAAACGAAAGTTCCCCTGAAGTTATCCAAAATTCAGAATTCTCTAAACCCAATATTGTGAAGGATCGACAACAAAAGTTTCGATATATTAAGTTCATTTGATGTATTAATGCAAGTAGTAATTTAAAATGAATGTTTTATTGATAAGTGAACTTACTGGTACATAAGGGTCGTATTAAAAATCTCGTATCTAGGTATCATCTATGCCCCTTTAATCATCTTCTTTGAGCATCTACTCAAATTTTTGAGTAATTGAACTCGGCCACCGACCGATATGGCATTATCAGTGGTCTTGTACAGAAGTCCCTTAATGTAAAGTTCTCTGTATCTGTGTGTGTATGTGTGTATATATACCTGATGTACGCCTCGGAGTGCGTGAGTCGCTGCGCGCGCGGCGGCGCGGTGACGAAGAGCGGGTCGAGCGCGGGGCGCGGCGCCGGCGCCGGCGCGGGCAGCTCGCACACCGGCGACGGGCTGTTGCGCGCCAGCGGGGACATCGACACGCCCGCTGCCACACGGAATAGGGAGTCACACACCAACATCACACAAAATGATATCGTCAATAGCCGCTTCCACACCGGACGATCCAACGCGCTCCACGATGTAGCCAGGCGACGTTCCGCGTTGTACGGGCCGCGCTTTCACACCGCGCGCTAACACGGATCACGTTGATGCCGCGGGCGATTGTAGAAAGGTGGATCGTCCGGCGTGGATCCGGCTATCACTCATAACATATTCATATTTCAACAGACCCCTAAGGCTCAAATCACACCGAGATGGCAGTGTCATCTCGGTGTCATTTGAACCAAATTATATTCAATGAATTGATTTATTATTGATGCTCAATTTCTCTTTAAGCATACACATATACCTACATCAATTCACATGTAGTCGTTTAAGAAATACAGAATGTGTAACTTACCTCCAGGGGACATCACTCCACTACGTACGTTGGTCACCTTCGGCTTTTTAGTTGAAGGCACGAAGTTTCTGTAAATTATAAAATAAAATTTTAATGTAGTGAAAACAGAAATCGTAGAACTATAAATGAATGTTTCATGAAGTTTTAAAGTTAATATTAAACGTCACAGTCAAGTTGTATTGCAGCAAACATCGCAGAAGTTATAGCGAAATTCATATAATTCGTAGCAAAAATCACCAAAATTCAACAATGGCGTCGCATAATCTCAATGTCGTAACCAAGTTCATCAAAGTCGTAGCAAATCATTGTCAATGTCGTAGCATAATCCTTAAGATAGTAGCAAAATCGTCAGAGTCGTAGCGTCAACAGCCAAAGTCAGCTACAATCGTCAGTTGTAACATAATCCTCAATTTCGTAGCGTCAACAGTCCAAGTCGTAGCACCAATCCTCAATGTTGTAGCGTCAACAGTCCAAGGCGGTGAATGTCGACTGTCCCTTGTAGTGTATGTACCTGGAGCGCTCGTGCACGGCCATCATGCGTCCGTTGCCCTTGTTGACGTGCAGGTCGCGCACGTGGCGCACGAGGCGCGGCAGGTTGGGGAAGGGCGACTGTCCCTTGCGCACGCGCGCGCAGTTTCGCCACACGCAGCCGTACTCCGCGTGCGCGCCGCGGTAGTGCGTCTGCACGTGACCTGACCCGCTGGAGCCTGCAACACAACGGACACGATCAATACTTCATGAAGTTAGAAGAATAGCCATTTATACGATCACTCGTTCTCAGGAGCGCGCGTTGGGAGTGTCTGCTTTTACACAGTTTTGAACGCGTGATCTTTTCCGTCCTCTTCCACCCTTAAGGCCTTCGGTGCGTTAAGCGTACGCACGCGACGGGTACCCGCCTCGCGAATATGTTTTAAAAGATACGTAGGAGCAGCGCTGCGTGCGAACGGCCGACGGAGCAGGCGGGCGCAGCAAAGAGCCTTAAAGACGCGGATTCTTTAGCACGCGATTGCTGATCTACGCGCAATGATGACTATAAAGTCACTCACAGCCCCCTAATGATTTCTTTTCCTTTAATATTTTTTTTTCCGTAAAACCATTGTTCAAGAATCCGTTTTTAAAAGACAAGACATGCTGTTTATGAACCGAGTTGTGGAACATAATAGACCGACTAACAAAACCCTTATACTTACTGTTCCCTCCATCACCGACGCAATGTTCCAAACAATCCTGAAGGTCTTCGAACTGATAGTCGCAGTTATCCCACGCACATTCGTACGTCATTTCCATTTGTGTCTGTTGGGAAAATTCATGTTTTAATAGAGCATTTTAAGATCTGTTAATGAGTGAAATACATACTCAATAAATAAAGATAATGGGGACAAAACTATTGAATTCTACACGTAAACATGTTTTCTATCTAATATCATAGCAAATCTAATCAAACAAACAACATTTTCTACAACAACTCTTGTAAAAACTGTATGAATAGGCATTTAAACTAGCTTTCTTCAAGTCAGGTATTATGTTGTAGCATTTGGTATATTGTGACGTGATTCATCGTGTGGTAGGGTAAGTTTGTAAGTGTGCATGTATGACGTCGATGAGTCTAGCTCCTCGTTACAGTGAGAGAGATAGAGAGAGAATGAGCGAGAGAGAGGTGTTGTTGGTGTGAGTGTGTGAGAGAGAGAGGGAGTGTTGGGGTGAGTGTGTGTGTGAGAGAGAGGGAGTGTTGGGGTGAGTGTGTGTCTGTGATGAGAGAGAGAGAGTGAGTTAGAGACAGTGAGTGTGTGTGAGAGAGTGAGTTAGAGACAGTGTGTGTGTGTGTGTGTGTGTGTGTGTGTGTGTGTGTGTGTGTGTGTGTGTGACGCACGTGGTGCGCGAGGTCCCGCATCTCGTCGGCGAGGCGCGCGGCCGTCTCCTCGTTGCACCTCGCCGCGCGCTCCTCCCAGGCCTGCTTGGCGGCGGCGGGCAGCGAGCGCCACTCGTTGCCCACGATGCGCGAGACCTCCCCTAGTACCAACACCACTACGCTAACACATCGACACGTACCTTGACGTCTTTGCGCGACATAACCTTTCTCGACGCATCCTTATCTTGTCTCTCTGGTATCCGTACGTCCGTGAGGGAAGCGTTGGAAAGAAAATCGTTTAGAGCGAGAGAAATTATGTCACGGTACTAGATTTGCTACCAATCGAATTGTTAGAAGCGGATTGGCGTTTGTAAAGTAGTGTCTACGATATAGTATGGCCCCGATTCTGATGTTTTCGAATTATTCAATCAAGCATGATTAAGACTTCAGAATCGGTGCCATACATCATAAAAACAATAATAAGTACTAAAAATATAATTTAAACGCATATTTTCGTATTTTTTTAAAGCAATAAGCGCTGCACTCCTATTATAATCGTATAAAACCCACCTAGTTTGGTATTTTTGTCCTTGTTAGCTATAATTATCGATATATTGAAATTATTACTTTATGTTTTGATAAAACATATATGCTACTTGTATAATACCAGTAACGGAATTCGCATATGAGTGACATACTTGTATTTTTAATTAATTATTATCCAGTAGTATTTACATAAAAAGAACATTATTTTTTAAATCTTGTCTTAGAATCAAAATTTTACCTGACTCTTATCTGACTCCTGTCTTATTAAAAAAAATATAATCTCATCATATGTTGACGAAAGATTAGGTTAAGGAATGTTGTAATTAATATTTTGGCCTAATCAACACCCTTAAACAGTTTCGGTATTTTCGGTTTTCGGTATATTTACCATGTATATTATTTAACATAACATAATCATTCACTACATCATCTCATTATAGTAACTGACCCCTAACTATGCTAGAAGCTTGTATCTAGGGTATCAGAAACTACGCACACACTCATTCACACACACACCCAGACCGAGACAAACATTTGTGGTTCACACAAATATTCGCCTCGCGCGGGAATCGAACCCGGAACCTTACGGATGGCAGTCCGGCATGGTGACCACTCTGCCATCGAGGTCGTCTTTAATTCGAGTTTCTGATATTTAACTCGCTGTTGCGAGTTGATCCGCGATCATGGCGCTTGCAACAGCGTCGAAATATCGGAAACTCGAAATAAATACATGGTAAATATCCAGTTTATCATAACAAAGTATATGACACAAATCATCATCCTACCCTCAAAACACTTTCCAAAACTACCCCTATACTTTACCCACTTACCAAACGTAGACTCGGGGTTGTTAGCGATGATAGCCTTGCGTACTTCGCTGGAGTACAGTATGTATCCAGTGACGATCTTCTGCTTGGATTCCTTCTTCTTCTTAGTGGAGGTGGGCGCGGGGGGACGTTCTTGGGTGGTTTGGGACGGCGTGTATGGGTTGCTGTTGCCACCTGTGATGAATTTGATAAGTTTAGTTGTTTTTGTGATCTACATTGTAGTGTTGTAGTATTCAATATGTTTTTATATTTTTTAGGGTGGCTTCGCAACGTTCACATGTCTAGAGCCACTTTTATAGCACAATACGTAGAGTATTGCGCTGTAAATATATACACTAGTTATTGCGCTGTAAAAGTGGCTCTAGACAAAATAATTAAAATCGATTTGCGAAAACACGTTAACATAACTTTAGTCCATATACAGTCTGATGAAATTAGTTGGTACATTAAGATTTTTTTCATTAGCCGGATCCACACCGGGCAACTCACCGCTGGGATCGCTCGCGGTAGCAATGCGATTCATGTTAGCGCGCGTGTGGGGCGTGGGGGGCGTGTGGGCGTGTGGGGCGTGTGGGGAGTGTGGGGCGTGTGGGCGTGTGGGGCGTGTGGGGAGTGTGGGGCGTGTGGGGCGCGGCCCGTACAGTGCCGCGGGTTGCGCTCCGCATGCGCGCAACGTACGCGGTGGATCGCCCGGAGTGCACCCAGCTAATAACATGTTAAAATAGAAACACATACCTATAGAAAGCGGAGTAGCAGGCGATGCTAAAGAGGAGTCATCGAGCGAGTTCTCCAACAGCATCTCCACGTCCTGACTGCCGATCGTCGTGTTGATCAGGTTCGTGAACTGGGGTTTGCAGTCCTGCAATAAATAATTGATTTTTTTTTAAATTGTATTGAATCCTCCATTTAAATATTGCCCAAGTCGAAATTCTTTTCAGATCTTCGAAGACATGCTGAATAGAATTGCTTTGTTTTTGTCATGGATTTGGTCTATTTCTGTACGTATTTTGTGCTCAATGTTGTACAAACTTTGGGTTCCGATTTTTTTACTGTTTATAGGACTTAAAGGGTCTAGTTTTATATTGGTAAATTCTACATGTATATTAATTTAAATATACCAAACAATCATTATCATCTACTTCCAAGACTTTTGTAATTTTGTTTAACATAACAGGGTTTATTGACGAACTTACCATAGAATCCATACTGGCGTTGGAATTGTACTGTTTCTGCGTGAATGCAGTCGTTGATGACGTTTGTACTTCTTGGGTGGTCGCCAGCGCCGGCGGGCCTAGCGGCTTGGGGAAGTAGTATATCTATAAGAGAAAATAACAATATTACGTAAAAAATATTACTGCGAAATGTTTACTTGATTTTCCAGTCGTAGTAAATGTATTATATTTTTAAGTTTTAAATGTAATATTTTTATTTATCTAAAGAGAAACCAGATGGACAGGATTCAGAGATATTTTAAATTTTTATTAGACGGGCTATGTCGTCGTACAAAGATATCACGTCATAGGGCTACAATTTAAGTACCTTCTCCAAATAATTTCAGTTATTTTCAAATTGTCAAACCAATACCAACCAAATGTATCTCGTTTGTTGTTATTGTTGCAGATTATTATGACATATAGATTTTGTGAACAAATAAAGAGATTTTCTAAGCCATACCTCATCAACAGTAACATCCTTGGTGTGTTCGAACTTGCGCAGCCCCGACTTGAGTTTGCGCGCGAGGCGGTTGGACTCGTCGTACACTGACTCGCAGACATACACGTCGTTTTCTGCTATCTCTGTTGGACGACCTGTGAAGTATGTTTTATTGGTTTGAGGTACGGTTTACGCAGTCTGTTTATGGCTTAAATTAAATAGTATCAAGAAAATAAATATATTAGTAAAAAAACTGTGTGCAATTTTCAAATTTAGTATTTTTTGCACGACTTGATATGACACCATCATCATAGGTAAAGAAATATCAAATAATTATTAGCAATGCGTGAACTTGCTTGTTTGTCTTGGTTTTGATGTTTTTCTTTACAAACAAATATAAATAGATATGTTAATCCATTGTCTAGTATCCATATCAAAATTAACTTAGTTTGGGAAACTAGGTGACGATGTGTGTATTTATGTGTAATGGTCTCGTAATTCATAGAATGTCCTATATAAGTAACGATCTACACTTACACTTGAGATAATCATCGTAATCCAACACGGAGCACTTGCCGACGATGCCGACCAGGGGACTCGTGTCGTGGACGGTCGTCAACAACACTTCTTGTTTGAAGAATGGCTGCGAGTATAATAGAAAGTTTAATGAACTTACTTTCTTTATTGTACTAATACTTTTACTGGGAGTGAAATAGGTAGTTGTTTTTGCACTACAGTAGGACTACGGAGAAAACATTGAATTGCAAAAAAATATGAAATAATAGCTCGGCGTTCTTTAAAATACAAATTGAGTACAAAGAATGATTTTAGTTTTTGGTTATACGGTCATTTCTTAGTCGCAAAGTATGATTTAAGTTTCCTGTTTCTTAGTTCTAAAACCGCAAAATTTAAGATTTTAATCATGTCGTAAAATACTCACTTTGTTAATGATGTTGGCAACTTCAGCCGGGAAGATCAGGAACGGCCCGCGGAAATAGCACTTGTTGCTGTAAATACAAACATTTACAATAGACAAAGTTAAATATATATGGTAGATTGAGAGTTAAATAGTGACATTTCCTGTAACTGATCGTTTACACAGATAACCGCCGTTCGCTGAGCGGCCAAAGTCTGTGCCATAAAATCCAACTTTGGGGCTTGCGGCTTTAGGCAGTTGTATGTTAGCTACTGCGGAGTCTACACGGGTGAGTAAGGCCGCGGGCCCGCCCACGCACACTGCACACTCGGCCCGCGGCCACGCGGCGCTGCCACACAGACCGGTCGACTTTCAAGCGCGGCGAAAACCGACAACAGTATCTTAACCCATACAAAATAATCCTCAAAAACGTTTTCAACACACTTGCTCATAAAGGGGCTCTTATTTGTGCAAAAACAGTTGAATAATGACACGCTTGATTCACTAGTGAGTTATAGATTTTTTTTAAATTTTTTAGTTTTAAAAAAGTTTCGGTACCAAAAAAAAATCGTGTCCATACATTTTAAAAACAAACTTCAACTATGTTGCCTTACTTTTGGTAGGTCTATGGTCGATTCCATTCATTCATTCATCCGATTTTTTTTTAATAAGTGTATTCTTTTTATCTATGGCTGATCACCATTGTTGTGTTGGATGCACGCGAATAGAAAAACTGTTTATTTATTAGCGAAAAATGAAAATTTCTTCGCAAATGTGTTGAAAAACGTTGTATGGCACACGCGAGTATTGATGATTACTATCCTCGGCTATCTTCTGACCCTCGCCTGACGGCTCGGGCCTCAATAGCGCCTCGGAAGTAATCACCAACTTACCTCGCTTGTACCATAAATAACTATTATCTAAGTAGTACTCACTCGCCAGTCTCCCATATAGTGTCGACCTGCGCTATGACCTGCTTGCCGCCGTCCGTCACCACGTACACGTAGTCCCCCGTCTTGATCACCCCGGAGCACACGGTGTTGTATTGCTCGTAGTAAGTGTTCTCGTCGTCTGTGCCCAGAGGGTTGTACATCACTACGTCCTGTTGGCGGGAATTGGATTGTTAATGGAAATATGTAAAATGTGCCCCGCGGTTATACCCGCGTAGTTCCCGATCCCGTGGGAATTTTGGCATAAAAAGTATCCTATGTGTTATTCCTAGGTATGAGGAACATCTGTACCAAATTTCATTAAAATCCATTCAGTAGTTTTTACGTGAAAGAGGAACAAACATCCACACATCCACACTCACAAACATTCGGCTTTATAATATTAGTAGGATGTAATATGAGGGATGGTGTTTGGTTTAAACAGGTCAGACATCAGTAATGTTATGTACTGATTGTCTAACGGTACATACGCACTATGCTACAACCGCAAGCGCAGCCAGAACGTGCGGTTGAGAAACAAATTAGCACTCCGCGAAGTGTGTATAGCAACCGTCCGTCGTCGGTTATTGTCGGAGCGGTCGGCTGGTAGCCGCGTAGTGAGCATTTACCCTAACTGGGGTCGGATTTTAGCAATCTAATATACATAATATTACTTTTGTAAACTTAAAAGTTAATGTTGGTATACAATTACTATTTACTTATGTAACTAATTACTAATTGATACTGAAATATATCAAAGAAAGCAAATATAGCAATAACACACACACATACGCATGCACACACAAACACATACACGCACGCACGCACGCAAGCACATGTTATAACGGTCATTTTTTGCGTTGGGCGTTAAAAGCACAATAACACATTGTTAAAAGTTAAAATATAATGTAATTATAGCCTTGTCAATCTACAGAGTTTGTTAGATTCAGGTTTAAAGATTTTATGGAATTTTATATCAATTTTGAACATACAAAACAAGCGGTTGCAATGTCGTTTTTTGGTTTAACCAGATGTGGCGGAGTATCAGATTTAATGCTTTTCAGGGCTGACTTTTCCATCGCCAGAAATCTTAGAAATAATTTTTAAATTTCGACAGTTATTTTATACTAAGACTGTCAAACGTTAATTTTATTCCTCGAATAAAGTTATCTGGCGATGGAAAAATCAGCTCTGTGATTTAACGAGACGACGAAAGCTGTTACATACAATGTTTACGACCAAATTACCCGCACGTATAGCTTGAAACAAAAATGGTAAATAAATCAAAACAACTAATACAGACAGGTCTTTCCTTCTCCTGAACATTCTCCAATACTTCCAGCTCGGCGAGCTCGTCCTTGTGTTTCTCGACGCGTTCGCGGAACACCGACACTGTTCTGTTCGGCTCTAGCGGTACCTGAGGATAAATAAATATTTTACATTAATGAAAACAGGAAATTGAACCTTATGGCATTAAGTTAAGGTCTATTTGGGAACGGTTTTTCTACTCGTTCGCGGAACACGGACACTATTCTGTTCGGTGCTAGCGGTACCTGGGGATAGATGAATATTTGTGGTAAAGAAAATTGAACCTTATGGTATTAAGTTAAGGTGTATTTTGCGAATGTTACCTATTTACCGCAAAATAGTTTACACGCGTTTCTACTGCTTCACTATTATTGGTCGTTGCGTAGTTACTGATCAGCCAACCAAACTATTTAACTCCATCTTAGTGAAAATGGCTTGCAGTCTACAACTAATGGTTTGCGATCTCTAATCAAGCAACATCTACCCGGATTGTTAAATTCGATGTATTTACCTACTTTAAGCTAACCATCCTCTAATTTAAACTTATTTAATAAGCTCACCTCTCTAGGCACCAACGTATCTCTATCGCAGCCTTCCCAAACCTTGATTTTCTTGAACATTCGGTTCTTGCTGTGGTAACGACTCTCGCACACATACACGTCCTTGTCCAGGAAACCTATAAAATATTATAAAAATAAATAATGTACATGAAAAATCGCATGTAATAAGCCGTAACTTCATGTTTGAAGGTTAGGTTATATTTCCCTCCCCTTGGACACACCCTTGCACGCTGTGCCGTGATAGTTTTAACCACATAATTTCTGTTCTTGCTAACCAAATATCACGGCAATTTTTAGAGTATTTTTCCTTGAAGAAGTAAAGGCCTCTAAGACAGTGTTTTTCAATCTTTGTTATTTTGCGACCCCTTTCGTGGTTGAAAAAGTTGAACACTTCGATAGACAAAAATATAATTTAAAAAGCTTTGCAATTTGTTCCATTTTACTCTACATGTTGTAAGAAACATACGAGTTTTGAAAATAATTACTGTAGTTTAGAACCTTGCGTTCTCCTTTCGGCGACGTGAATAAGGGTGACAAATCTCCATCGAGCTGTGCTGCGCTGTACTGGGTTGAGCTGTGCTATGTTTCTGAAGCTAGGTTTTTTTAACAATCAACATCGAGCTATGCTGCGCTGGGCGTGCTGTGCTGTGTTTCTGACGCTACGTGTCTGTATAAACGTCAACCTCTTTTTTCTTTCTTATTTTGACTTTGTTTAATTTCTAAAAAAATCTTATACCTTTGTGGTTGTAAAGAAGTTTTGTAATAAAATGATGGTTTAAATAAAGTTAATTTAATAAAATAAGAAACCGACTTCTGCACTAAAAAGTAAAAAATAATTTATGGGTAGATGTGTGTGTGTGTGTGTGTGTATGTATGTGTACGCACCCTGCGGCTTGTACTTGAAGTACTCCTTGACGTTCATGACGTAGCAGTGCCCGCTGACGTGTTCGAGCGGCGCCGTGCGGTGCAGCTCTGTCTTGAACACCTCCTGCTGCAGGAACTTGCGCGTCCGGATGTGGAACGTCTCCTGCGGCCTGGGAAAAAACGCCAACAGTATTGAAAATTATTAAAAGGTAAAGTCCGGTCATAGTTCACATAAAATATCGTACGTTGACCTGTAGCTATCCATCTCTGTCGCACCTGCGGAAATTATAATGCGTCCCGCTCGCACGGATGCAATGGCGAGCGGGACGCATTATAATTTACGCAGGTGCGACAGAGATATTTAATAGGACAAATGTCTCACGATCCACCAAGTCCAATCCTAACGCGGGATTGCCGCGATCAAATATTTGGACACACCTTAACACTCACTAATATTACTTTATTTGACCTTATTGCATGTATAAATTAATAAATAAAGCCTTCCCATAAAATACATTAGATGATTTGCTTACAAACATTACACACACATAATTTATTTATCACAAGCAATAGTATACTCTAATACCTAACAAATAAAGTCCACAATCGTACCTGAAGTAGACGCTGGCGTATATCATGGGCACGCCCTCGTTGTTGGTCCACACGCGCTCTATCTGCACGATGGCGGGCTCCTTGTGCCCTTTATCGGGCTGTACGTACACGAAGTCTCCTTTAGCGTACTGTGTTTGTTGGACGGGCCCGCCGGCTAGCATGGAGTCGTCTGTACTTGATCTGGGGATTGGGGTTATGTTTTAGTTGTTGTATGTGTGTGTATGACTCGTGTAAGTGTATGAGATACAATGTCTGGTGGGATCCTCCATTTTCAATGGAGATGAGGAACTTTATTTCTTTCTTTTTATTCTGTTCCACACCATCCATTGACTCATGTTAGTGTATGACATGTGTCAGTGTATGACGCGTGTGAGTATTTGACGACGTTTCGGTGTACGTACGACGCATGTAAGTGTGTGAATGACGAGTATGAGAGTATATGCAACGTTTGTGAGTGTATGTATGATGAATGTCAGTGTATACAGTGGTGGTCACATAATTAAGAACGATTTGAAATTCCATATATTTTTTGTCTAAATCATTTCTTGTGTAGTTATTTATTGCTTTTGGCAGTAACTATTTATGTTTTGAGATAGCTACGTGACTGGGGCAAATGGGATTAGGAATAAAGAATTGAAAGGTCAACTATTTTTTTTACAAATTTCATTAGTTCTCTTTTGTAACGAATTTAATGTACCAATGAAGCTGGACAAATAATTAAGAACGATTTATTAAACTGTTCAAAAGTTATTTAATATAAAACTGAGATTCAATAAATGATATTATTGTGAAAGTAAAATATCAATTTATTGTATTTTAACTGAAATTACTAGTTGGCAACATGTTTACGACTTTTAAATTACTGATTTACCTATACCGGGCGGCGACGCATTGACTCAATCAATTTTTGACACTTTGTAAGAGAAACAGAGTTCCATTCTTTGGAGAAAACATCATTACAGCTCTCTTTAAATTGACATATTGTCCATTTAAAACTATTCTCTTGACTTCGAACCAAGAATTCTAGATTGGGTTTAGCTCTAGGCTGTAAGCTGGCCAATTTTAGACAGAAATTAATTGCAATATGAGATATTCTTTAACGGTGCGCGCATTCTGTTTTGGGTCATTGTCGTGCTGGAATGTTCAAATTGACCAAAAACCTACAAAGCTTGAAGGAACATAGCTTTTCCATTAAATTCTTTGTCTTGGAATTGATTCATGTTTTCTTGTGTCAGCTTCACAGCTTCAACGCCGTATTAAAATTAGCATACAAAAATGACATATTTTTCCATCATGTTTTAATGTCACTTTTGTGTATTTATGGTCGAGTGATTTATTCGGAAGATGTTGTTAACGTTGATTTTCACCAGAGAACACCCTAGTTTATATTAGTTTCATCAGAAAAACATCATTTTTCCTCTGTCTTAATATCCAGTTTTCACACCTTCTTGTAAGTGCCAGCCGGTATTGCCTATGGCATCGTTGCATGATGGGTACCTTCGTTTTTATTCTTCCGTGCAGCTTTCCTTTTACAAAATACCTTCGTATAGTACGTGCCGAGATTGTTGGAAGAGTTATTTCTCCCAAAATATTCGTTTCTTAGCACATTAGACCCTTTTAAATTATTTTCTCTTCCAAAACGAATGTTTTCGATCATCTCGACGTGATTACTTTCTAGGTACTCAACAAACACCAACCATTTGAAGTAATTCTGATATGTGGCAAAATGCTTCACGGCGTGAAAAAATAACGTTTTTGAGCATTGTAAAGTGTTAAATATCTTTTTGTTCGACCAAATTCTTCTCAGGAAGTTTTTTATTATCTACCTTGTAGATTTGTCAAAACTTTTATTTTTCTCCATATTAATTCATATGAAACAATTACTTTTAAGACCTTTACAGTACTAAATGGGATCTAAATAATACGAATAGTGACTTACAACCACAAAGCTATGGAGTGTTCTTTATGTAAACTTGAATAAAAAAGTTCACTATTCAGCGTTCTTAATTATATGACCAGCCAGTACGTAGTAATATTAGGTTTAGATCTAATGTATAAAGTTTATCTTTTTATTTATTAACCAATCGTGTGTATCAACTGATGTATCGATACTATGGAAATGTTTGAAGGCATCAAAAGAAATAAAAATAAATACATCCAATTAGTTATTTTGAAAAAATCGTTACGTTAAATAATCGTTCTTAATTATATGACCACCACTGTATGTATCACGTACGAGTGTATATGCGAAGCGTATGAGTTTATGTATAACGCGTGTGAGTATCTGACGACGTGTCGCTGTATGAATGACGCGCATTAGTGTATGTATAAAGTGCATGTGTGTATGTATGACGTGTGTGAGTGTACCTACGACACACATAAGTGTGTGAATGATGCGTCATGTTTTACTGTATATGTACCTAGTTTCATCCTCATCATCGTTCTCCTGCAGCAGCTTGCACTGTTTGACGAGCTCGACGCTGGTAGTGATGGTGTCGCGGGAGAAGGCGAGCGCCGGTGACGTGAGCGTGCCGTCGCACAGCTGGTCGCGTTGCTCCACGAAGTACGACTGCAGTTCCACTGAGTCCTCGAATATTTGACTGTCGGTGCGCGAGAGGCGACGCGCTCTGCAATACAATGAATATGTGAATACTGCTACTAATTGACCCGGCGAACTTCATTGATTGATTTTAAGTTCAGTCCGACGCATTCGGCTAATATGACACACGATAAGAGCCGAAATTACGTGTAAAAACATTGTCGCCGAATTTGCGTGACCGAATTTTCGGTTGTACACTCTAAGGCCAACGCCACACTTGACGGATATTCCGTCGCGGATCTTTCCGGACGGAACGTCAATACATGTCAATATACAGTGGTGGTCATATAATTAAGAACGCTTATTTAACGTAACAATTTTTCAAAATAGCATGTATAATTAACTGCATGTATTTATTTGTATTTCTTTTGATATCTTAAAACATTTCCATAGTATCGATACATCAGTTGATACACACGATTGGCTAATAAATAAAAAGATAAACTTAATACATTAGATCTAAACCTAATATTAATACGAACTGGCTGGTCATATAATTAAGAACGCTTTATGGTTAACTTTTTTATTCAAGTTTACATGAAGAACACTCTATAAGTAGCTTTGTGGTTGTAAGTCACTATTCGTATAATTTCGATCTCATTTAGTACTGTAAAGGTCTTAAAAGTGATTGTTTTATATGAATTCATATGGAGAAAAATAAAAGTTTTGACAAATCTACAAGGTAGATGATAAAAAAACTTCCTGAGAAGAATTTGGTCGAACAAATAGATATCTGATACTTTACAATGCTCAAAAACGATATTTTTCACGCTGTGAAGCATTTTGCCACATATCAGACTTACTTCAAATGGTTGGTGTGTGTTGAGTACCCAGAAAGTCATCACGTCGAGATGATCGAAAACATTCGTTTGGGGAAAGAAAATAATTTAAAGGGTCGAATGTGCTGAGAAACGAATATTTTGGAGAAACAACTCCTCCAACAATCTCGGCACGGACTATACGAAGGTTTTTGGTACAAGGAAAGCTGCACGGAAGAATAACAAGGAAGGAACCCATCATGGAACGATGCCATAGGGAATACCGGCTGGCACTTACAAGAAGGTGTGAAAACTGGATAGTAAGACAGTGGAAAATGATATATTTTCTGACGACACAAATATAAATTAGGGTGTTTTCTGGTGAAAAACATAATTTACGACATCTTCCGAATAAATAATTCGACCTTAAGTACACAAAAGTTACATTAAAGCATGATGAAGAAATATGTCATTTTTGGATGCTTCTTTGAATACGGCGTTGAATATGCGAAACTGACACAAGAAAACATGGATCAATTCCAAGACAAAGAATATAATGGAAAAGCTATGTTCCTTCAAGCTGAAAACGTTCCTTTAGTTTTTTGGTCAATTTGAACTTTCCAGCACGACAATGACCCAAAACATAATGCGCGCACCGTTAAGGAATATCTCATATTGCAATTATTTTCTGTCTAAAATTGGCCAGCTAATAACCTAGAGCTAAACCCAATCGAGCATTCTTGGTGCGAAGTCAAGAGAATAGTTTTAAATGGACAATATGTCAATTTAAAGAGAGCTGTAATGATGTTTTCTCAAAAGAATGGAACTCTGTTTCTATTACAAAATGTCAAAAATTGATTCAGTCAACGCGTCGCCGCCCGGAATAGGTAAATCAGTAATTAAAAGTCGTAAACATATTGCTAACTAAGAATTTCAGTTAAAATACAATAAATTGATATTTTACTTTCACAATAATATCATTTATTGAATCTCAATTTTGATATAAAATAACTTTTGAACAGTTTAATAAATCGTTCTTAATTATTTGTCCAGCTTCATTGATACATTAAATTCGTTACAATAGAGAACTAATGAAATTTGTAAAAAAAAATAGTTGACCTTTCAATTCTATATTCCTAATCCCATTTGCCCCAGTCACGTAGCTATCTCATAACATAAATAGTTACTGCCAAAAGCCATAAATAACTACACAAGAAATGATTTGAACAAAAAATATCTGGAATTTCAAATCGTTCTTAATTATGTGACCACCACTGTATATAAATTACCAATCTTCCGCGTAGTGTGCCCGCTATTTGTAATTTATATGTAATTGACGTTCCGCACATAAATTGTGTAAACCTCCTTTTTTATTTTAATCATACGAAGTAATAAATATTTTAACGATTGTCTGCTCATGAATTGAAATATGTTAAATATCAAATAAAAAAAACAAGTGTTGTAGGTTTTGCGTAAAGTGTACCACGAAACTGTATAAATTATTGAATTAGACAAGCTACGCTCTCCTTAATAAAATAAATATTGTAACAAGTACAAACCTTTCGAATACAGCAAACATGTCTTGTTGGAAGTGGTCGAGCCGTTTGTAAAGTCCCTTGTCGAGTCTCCGTTTGACCAAGTCTAGTGATATCGCGCGGACTTTCTCGCCGTTGGCTGCTTCGTCGTGTTCCGGTAGCTCGGCCATGCTGTCTGAGTAACATCTGAAATAAGAATGATTATAAAATATATACTTATGTATGATCTGATAAAGTTATTTTTCAAGATATGGCTGGTAGAAAATGTAAATAAAATAATATTATGGTCTAATTTTGTATCAATAAGAAAATAATTCATTGTTTGCTCTATTTATTATTCATGGTTCTGTTCTGTACATTAAATTGAAGTACATGGTACATTAAATTGGCTTAATACTGGCACAGTATTAGGCTTCATAGTAGCAACATTTTTAACCGACTTCAAAAAATAATGAAGCCAAATTCAGTCAAACTATTTTCTATGTTACATCATAAATCCGTTATTTATGAACCGCTTTGTATCTTTCATAATCAAGTCAGTTATTTGGTCATAGATTTATTCATATTTTTTTAACTTTGAATAGGCACTTGACTGGAACTCGCCTGATGGAAAGCGATGATACACAGACTAAGATGGAGCGTGCTCGCCTAGAAGATACCGATTGCTCGCGACTTTAAAGTGTTGTTACTCACCTTCCCTCTTCATCCTGGTAATTGTAGACTGTGGTGAACAAATTGAGCAGTAACTCTTGTACCGCCGCCGGCACATCGGGCACTGCGTCATCGTCTTCACGACTGAAAGTCACAAGACATAAATACTAACCATAGACTTATCTCTATGCACCTAGTATCGCAAGTATCCATATTAATACTATAAGGCTGAAGAATTTAATTGTTTGCTTGAACGCGCTGATCTTTATAACATCTGGTCCGATTTGAAAAAACTTGCAGTGTTAGCCCATTTATTGAGAAAGGCTATGGAATATTATCATCACGATAATAAGGCTACATCCATACATCCTCACAAATTTTCGCATTTTTAATATTAATAGGATAAATGAAATATATAAAACTTTGTTCTATACACCCCTATTTTGAATTCGAGATACTTAATCACACAGCTAATGTAAACGACGGGTGACAATATAATAGTGAAGTTAGTTTTTTTCTTTTGCTTTTATTTAAAAAGTTATGATAAGTCAAAGTTTTTCAAAATCCCGCCGAATTTTATTGTTATTCTACACCGAACGCTGCGATACACAGCTGAGCGCGGTCATCGACCCGAGCCGTCACAGAATACTTGATAGCTAGTGTGCCATCTGGTAATACGACATTTATTTTGTATTTTTTAAAGATAAGTAATCGACTATCATTTTTGATATTTTTATTGGATATATGGATTCAGTTACTGCTACAGATATTCTGATTTTAATAAGTCCCGTAATTTCAAAATAGGGGTATATAGTTCAATAAATATACCCACCTCAACATCTGTTTCGTCTGCAAACAAACTCTTTGCAATATCAACGCGTCTTTATATATCTGTGAATCAGGCTCGTTATATTTGCACGCGTTATCAAACATCAATATGAAATCGGAGGCCAACTCATTCACGGAATGGTATCCATTATTTTTGAGTTTCTGTGCAATTTTTTCCATATCTATAGGGTTTTTTATGAGCTCGTAGTAATCTGGGTATTCGGTTTTGCTTGGTAACTTCATGAATATTAGTGCTAGTTGGCGGTTGGCTGAAAGATAAATGTAATTGTTTATTTATATGCAGTTAGCATCAATTTCTTTAAAGGTAAATTGATTGAATATAGTACCTCAATAAAAATGGTAACCTAAAGTCAAAAGCCAGTTAAATATCGTTCGAAAGCTCTTTCCTCTTAATTTGAGGCCTATACAATTTCGTATACATACATATCTCGATTTGGCTAACATAATATGAAATATATTTTTTTTACATTGAATAGGCATGCACTTGACAGTAACTCGCCCGATGGAAAGCGATGATACAGCCTAAGATGGAGCTCACCTAGAAGGTACCTATTCATGTTTGCCAGAGTAAGGTATATAGGTATAATAGAGTAAGGTATATTATATGACCTTAACTTGTCCCGTGATCAATTACATTTGGCGATTAATAACCATATCATAAATTTAACTTAAATACACAAATTAAAACAAACCTTTAGGATCCCGATAATCCCTAATAGCGTCATACAAAGTCCTCAATTTCTGTTCAAAAGGCGACAATTGCCTCGGCTTGTACACTTTCAAGGCTTTCACAGGCGTTTTCTTCTCATGATTGCCGGCGATCACATCTTTTAACTTCTCGTTCATGACTCGTTCTAGAAGATTCGCGTCCTCGTATATCATAGAACCTTCTTCGTTGAACTGGCGGCAGTTTGAGAACATCAGACGGAAGTCGGATACCATCTCGTCTATCATTGAGTAGCGGTCGTTCTGAAATATGAGGTTTAATTAATGAACATATCGATAAATAAATACATCAATTCTTTTTTGAACACAAAATTGATTACTATACTAAATATATGAAATATTAATAACCCCACCGTATACTTTCGAATTCTTAAATTTAACACGGATGTAATCAATCTATATACAGTTTCCTTCCAAAGCCTGCACTTTGGACGACCTAAATGAGACCATGGCACATGGTTAGAGAAGATTTGGCACCAAACGAAACCAATGACAAGAGAAGAAGAACATATTTTATTTTGTTGGCCCATATTGTCTTACTGCTGGGCAAACATCTCCCCCAAACATTTCCAACTCTCCCTATCATTATTATTCAATGTTAAATAAATTTGCTTACCTTAATATTATTCTCAATAGTAATCATATCAATCGGCCGATCAATTACACTGTAGTACTCCGGGTAGAGTTTCTTGCTCGGTTTCTCCATAAACAACAACATTGGTTGTCTGCCGTCGGAGCAGGTGAACTCGACCAGCTGTTTGGATATGTAGTGGAGCTTCTTCTTTAGAGGGAGATTGCAGCGAGGAATGGAGGGAGTGGTGGCCGGGGAAGGGCGCTCAGGGTAGTTGGGTAATGGGTTTATACGGGGACGACCTGGAAATAAGTTAGATGGTGTTAGGAATTTTGAAATTTATTATCTCAATTAAGATTTGAACCCAGGGCTGTACTGAACTGGGAGGTGTCTTTCTGACTGAGCTAAGATTTCCAACAGCTTGAACCAAAGCTGTTAATTGCTCAGTTCAGTATTGTCCTGGATTTAAATCCCGGTTGAGGTAAATTATTTTTATGTAAATCTGTCACCATTAAAATTAAAAATCATTCAAAAGTCATCATCATCACCATCTTAAAATTTTATAACTTGAAAAATCTTACAACAACCGCTGTACTTTAAAACATTGTATTACAATTTCTCATTTTACCAATCTATTTTAATTTGACCTGATTATACCCTATTAAAGCACGTAACTCTCACCTCTCGGTCTAGCAGCCTGCACCTGCGCCTGATTCTTCACAGAGGACAGACTCTCATCGTCACTCGACGACGACTGGACGATATCGAGGAGCTCTTGGACACGCTGTTGCATTAATCTGTGGGAAGATGATGCGTTAAAAAACCGACTACATCGAACTAATACATATATTGATTTTCATGGGATTTCCTAATCAGATCTTGACTTGGTGACAATGGTGTCACCTCAAGAGTATGCACTTAAAAACATAAAAAAGATTTTTCAAAATTGGTTCACAGTTAAAGGAAATATCGGTAAACATACTGCCAAACAGAACCTCTGCCTTTTTTTTAAGTCGGTTAAAACCATATCTGCACACCAGGAAAATATTGACATGAATTAAGCAGACACACTAGAAATATCTAACTGGGTCAATTTCTTTATACAGATTTCGAAAGCACTCAAAATCTTTTGCACACATAATAGCCAATTGATCACCATTTTAACTCACCTCTGCAACTTGACAGCGTTCTTATAAAGTCGTGAAGTAGGCACGTTGTACTGTTTCGCGTTCTCAAACATAATATTCATATCGCCGGCGACTTCTGATAAAGTACCGTAATTTCCACGACGGATTTTGTTCTTGATTTGGTTCAGAGAAACTGGGTTCTTTATTTCTTTGTAGTAGTCTGGGTAGCCGCGGCGTGATGGTAGCTTCCAGAATGGTTCTGCCATTGGATTGCCTGTATAAAAATGTGTTTTGTCAAATCAAATCAAAATTTATTCATTCGGGAACATTCACAGGGAACGTCAATGAAACTATCACTGATTCGGATAATTCATTGACGTTTTTTTTCAAGCCGATTCTTCTCGGCTGATGTAATCATCAGCCGAGAAGAATCGGCTAGAAAATTGGTCACAATTAAAATTAAAACACAATTACACAAATCATTTATACCAATAAAAGGTTTGTGTTTGTGTAATTGTGTTTTAAGTAATTAGATCACTCGTAAAGGCTAGTTTTCGCACTTCACGTTAAGTTGATGCACTTCAGTAAGGCCATTTCATTAAAATACTTAATGAAACTCACCATCAGAGCCCAAGCTGTTTCTAATAGTTTCCAGAAGCTTCCATTGTGGCGAGTCTTCATAATCCACTTTGTCTTCGTCACTGTCACCGCTGTCTTCCGAATGCTGCATTTAAATTGAAAATGAAAATGAAAAATGAAAACGAGTACGGGTCCTGAGGGGGGTACGGGGTCGTCAGGGGGGTATGGGGTCCTGAGGGGGGTACGGGGTCGTCAGGGGGTACGGGGTCGTCAGGGGGGTATGGGGTCCTGAGGGGGGTACGGGGTCGTCAGGGGGGTATGGGGTCCTGAGGGGGGTACGGGGTCGTCAGGGGGGTATGGGGTCCTGAGGGGGGTACGGGGTCGTCAGGGGGGTATGGGGTCCTGAGGGGGGTACGGGGTCGTCAGGGGGGTATGGGGTCCTGAGGGGGGGTACGGGGTCGTCAGGGGGGTATGGGGTCCTGAGGGGGGTACGGGGTCGTCAGGGGGGTATGGGGTCCTGAGGGGGGGTACGGGGTCGTCAGGGGGTATGGGGTCCTGAGGGGGGTACGGGGTCGTCAGGGGGGTATGGGGTCCTGAGGGGGGTACGGGGTCGTCAGGGGGGTATGGGGTCCTGAGGGGGGTACGGGGTCGTCAGGGGGTACGGGGTCGTCAGGGGGGTATGGGGTCCTGAGGGGGGTACGGGGTCGTCAGGGGGGTATGGGGTCCTGAGGGGGGTACGGGGTCGTCAGGGGGGTATGGGGTCCTGAGGGGGGGTACGGGGTCGTCAGGGGGGTATGGGGTCCTGAGGGGGGTACGGGGTCGTCAGGGGGGTATGGGGTCCTGAGGGGGGGTACGGGGTCGTCAGGGGGTATGGGGTCCTGAGGGGGGTACGGGGTCGTCAGGGGGGTATGGGGTCCTGAGGGGGGGTACGGGGTCGTCAGGGGGGTATGGGGTCCTGAGGGGGGGTACGGGGTCGTCAGGGGGGTATGGGGTCCTGAGGGGGGTACGGGGTCGTCAGGGGGTACGGGGTCGTCAGGGGGGTATGGGGTCCTGAGGGGGGTACGGGGTCGTCAGGAGGGTTTGGGGTCCTGAGGGGGGTACGGGGTCGTCAGGGGGTACGGGGTCGTCAGGGGGGTATGGGGTCCTGAGGGGGGGTACGGGGTCGTCAGGGGGGTATGGGGTCCTGAGGGGGGGTACGGGGTCGTCAGGGGGGTATGGGGTCCTGAGGGGGTACGGGGTCGTCAGGGGGGTATGGGGTCCTGAGGGGGTACGGGGTCGTCAGGGGGTACGGGGTCGTCAGGGGGGTATGGGGTCCTGAGGGGGGTACGGGGTCGTCAGGGGGTATGGGGTCCTGAGGGGGGTACGGGGTCGTCAGGGGGTACGGGGTCGTCAGGGGGGTATGGGGTCCTGAGGGGGGTACGGGGTCGTCAGGGGGGTATGGGGTCCAGAGGGGGGTACGGGGTCGTCAGGGGGGTATGGGGTCGTCAGGGGGGTACGGGGTCGTCAGGGGGGTATGGGTCGTCAGGGGGTATGGGGTCGTCAGGGGGGATACGGGGTCATCAGGGGGGTACGGGGTCAGGGGAGATTGTTACCTTAAGATCATCATCATCTCCCGGCGGGTCCATGATGGCGAGTGCGCGGCTGGTGGGCACCGGCCCGACGCGCGAGTTTCTCTTGCTGCGAATGCGTTCCGAAGTTTTGGCTGGTCCGCGACCGTGCTGGTCTAGCTCTTGTTTACGGACTTGGATCACCTGGGAGAATATTAAAGGTAAATGTTTCGTGAAGGTCAGATGTGTAAATGAATGTGGTTTTGAGGCATGGACAAGAGGCAATAACGAACACGGGGTATGCGATTTAGAGGCGTGGAATGAAAAAAAATACCGCTGAATTTTTTTGTTACAACTATTCGTCTTTTCTATAGAAGACTCTGAGGTATACCTCTCATACATAAGCAATTTTTCAGGGATGAAAGGGTTAAAATGTGCAATAGAGTTTGTAAAACCATATATACACAAACCTTTTTCAAAGTCTTGGCATCCTTATAAATCTGACTGCCTGGCTCATTGAAATTGCACGCATTTCTGACCATCAACATCAGATCTTTTTCCAATTCACCTAATGTGGAGTATTCCCCACATTGTATCTTCTGAGCTATCGTCTTTAGGTCTATGGGTGTGTCTATGATTCTGTAGTACTCTGGGTACCGTCGTTTTGAGGGGAGAAACTGGAATGCTGGGTAGAGCGGACGGCCATCTATGTTGGCTACCATTACCTGTATTAATATGAATAAATGAATGATTCCTTAGTTAAATTACCCTATCTTTTCTTGGTACACCTTTTTTTAGGAATGGGGTCCCTCAGAAAATTTAAATATAGACTAACTTACTACAAATATAGTGCCCCAGTTTTATCCACAATGTTGTTTACCCTGCGGAAAAATGAGGCATCGGGCCTCCCATGCCTCATTTTTCCACTGTATTCCTATACAGCACAATTAGTGAATGTACAATTGTTGTACAATTTTGCATATTATGTCCGTGTAGTAAGAGTTTTTAGGATAGTTAAACAAATAATGTATCTTATTTCATGGTAAAAAATTCTTACAGCATTAAAAAGCTCCTCAAACACATTATCCTCTTCATTGTTGGTGGATGTCTCGGACATGTCTTCAGCTACGTCTGAGCGTCTGCTTGATGAACCATTACGGGAGAGTTTAGGTGTTTTGATCTCTTCACCTAGAATAAAAAGAAATTGTTATAATTTATTAAGGATATTTAATATTTCATGAAATAGACAATTATCATCAGCTCCTTCTACAGGATTTAGAATATGCATCACTACAAATTCGCTCCCTGCTGTCTGTTATACTTAGATATTTTCAAACTAATCCACTCACAAATTATGCTTAGATTCAATAGTTTTTTTTAAAGTTAGTGATTGAAGAGAAAGGTTGTTAGTATAATTTTATTTCTCTTTATATTCTCATGGGAGCGGGAACTAGCAGAGCAGGCGCACTGCTAGTAAGCAATAGAATAGAATCGTCTCAAAATTAGAAGACCCATGAACATAATGTAAACAAATAATTACCACTTTCCAAAGACTGTCTAGTCTGAGTATAAAGTCTCCACAGCTCCACTGCATCCTTATATTCAACCGTGTCCGATTTATAAAATGCTTTAGCGTTATTGACCAAGAGTTCAATATCGGCTGACAACTCTTCTATGTCTTCGTAGGTGTCCGTCTTTAGCTTTTGTTGTACCTGTTGGAGTTAATTAATTCATAATCATTGTACTGTAAAAAAAGTTTTATTGTATAACTCAGGTCAGTGTTTGACAATCACTGATTATCTGTTTATGTCGAATTTAAGCTGTGCATAAGCCCTTACTTTTAATGTTAGGCATAGAAAAAATTAACTAAAGAAATGACAATGTAAAATAGATAAAAACACCATTGTTATTCAAAACATTTCAAACTTATGGACCCAAATAATGGAGGTCAATTTAGGATTTTATTCACTTATAGCTGTGCCCTGCGGTTTCACGCGCGTAGTTTCCGATCCCGTGAGAATTTCGGGATAAAACATAGCCTATGTTCTTTCCCGGACCATATGCTACCCCTGTACCAAATTTCAAGTCAATCGGTTCAGTAGTTTGGCCGTGAGAAGGTAACAGACAGACAGACAGAGTTACTTTCGCGTTTATAATATTAATAAGGATAAGGATTTAATAAAATAAAATGTATGATGATTATATGATATTTTAATTACCCTCAACAAATCAATCGGCTGTGACACAACTTCGTAGTACTGGGGTTCTTGTCTCCTCTTCGGAGCTCTGATGAATGAGTCACATAACAGTGTGCCGTCATCCTTCTTGTACGACCTGATTGTGTCATATAGCTGCTGGCATATTTCACTCTGGAATTAAATAAATGTTATAACTGACAGATGTTATCAAATAAATTTGAAGTTGTAAGTTATACTATGTGAATTTGTGTATTGTAGGAATACTTGTGGGTATGCACTACAAGGCAGTGAGTAGAATTATTTTGTGATTTTATTTATTAATTGGTTACTGGCTGAATGTTTATAGAATAACACCATGGATTTTTAATTTTCATAAAATAATAAAAATAAATTAAAAATATGTTTATTATTCTTTTACTAATACCACTGTTAAAATGAATGAGATTCTAAAAACTACGTTCGTAAGTTCGTATTTCAATACAAATAAAGTGTAATCTAACATTTTAGATAGATGATCTATGAAGGCACATCACAGTCCGAAGTTTTTACAATGTATGGTATGGGCCAAATTGCAATCAGACATAAAGAGACTTACAGGATCAAGCTTCTTCTTTTTCCTTGAAGGTGGAGGTCCAGGATTGCTCAGTTCTATCCCATCATCACTATCATCGCCGTCAGCGCCTCGGCTGGCGGCCGAAGACGCACGGCGTCTTTTACTCATCACAACACTCCACAAGAAAGCAGTATTTTATATGTTACTCAACAAATTAAACACAGTTCATGTACTCAATGCATTTGTTACCTCGTCAACCTACCGGTTTTTATCCCAAATGGAATTCTATCTCACAAAATACAACCAAAAAATTAAAAATAATGCAATTTTAACCCAGCATTCCCAGCAAGCAAACAAAATTGATTGAGCCACAGAGTGCTTTTGTGATTGACAAAGTGAACAATAAAATGCTGATGTCCACAGATTACGTAGAAATTTTACTTTACGCTTTCGTTTTGCACACAGTGTCTGTCACTCACGGAATCGATCACGGACGGACATTGGCAAAACAACTTTGCAGAGGCCATAATTTCTATTGAATTCTATCAATTCCAATTTCAAATTGCAACCGGCTCTCACAAATAAACACGTTTTTTTGATGAAAATAAGTATTTTCATTATATTTTGTGATTATTGCACTACAAGAATTAACAAAATAGTGTCCAGTTTATAAGACGCTGCGTTTTGAGATTCCAATAAGGTAAATGAAGTAAATCTAATTAGAACTATTATTTTTCGTTGACGATTTGAGGGTATTTCTGAAATAGTTAATTTTTATTCTTGTTGGATATTTCAGTGCTATAATTTCTTTTAATCATGAATATGAGTAAGTATATGAAAAACTTCATACTTTGCGGTGATGCGGAGTCCCATTGTTTACTCTGTAATGAGACATTCTACAGTGTGGCTGATATTGATAAACATCTTCGGTGGGAGCAGCATAGGAAGACCACAAAGGATCAAACTTACATACATAGATACAAGAAGGATGCTATTTATAAGGTACGTAAATATACATTAGTATCCATTTTGTAACCAATACCCCCAGCAATCCAGGAATACTCTTAAATCCACAAAAGTTGGTGAACTATCTGCTTGAATAAACTTGGATTTCGTTTACTAAAATTTAAAGACTCAAAACAATATGTAGAATCTTGGTTCCAATTCCGGACAACTCTTTATGAGTTTAATTCCTATCCATAAAAGTATCTCAGTCCGGATGGATAGTATGTGTATGGACCTGTAAGTACTTAATTTTAAAGCCTTATAATACATCATCATCAGCTCATATAATGTCCCCACCGAACGGCTCGAGCCTACCCTGAATTAGGGTGATTAGGCCTTAGTCCACCACACTGGCCAAGTGCGGGGTGGTCGACTTCAGACACAACCTTAGAATTTCTTCTTCATAATACATAAACAAATAAATTAATTCCTTGTAATAAGTACTAACAAGTATTATTTTTATTCCAGATATCATCCTACTACTACTGTGAGCATTGCAACATTGTAATGTATAAAATTGACGACATCAAGACACATGTTGAATCTCAAACACATATATCACACAAAACTAATTTACAAAATGTGCCAGAAAGAATTGAAACTAAAAAAGAGGCTGATAATATAATTATTAACAATAAAATCATAAGTAAATGGCAATGGCAGGGTATTATAAATAATATGTGTATATTTTGTGATCTTCCCGTTCAAAATGTTTCAAACCACATAAAGGATCAAGACCATATTATAAGATTGGTACAAAGTGAAGTCAAGTGTACTACTGACAATAATTTGTATAGGAAGGTTGGTATTATTTTTTTAGGCTAGTAACCCTAAAGGAAGAAATATAATATTCATGCAAATAGGTTGTTGTAACAGCTAAATTTATTTCAATTATTTCGGAATATTATCTATAAACTTGTAATATTACAAAACCCCATAAATCTAAAAAATATTGATTTAAATAAGGCTTATCTATTAATTTGAAATATCCAAAATTACCATTATTCAAAAAATGTTTAAGTGTTACCAGTATCACAGATATATTTTTTAATTTTTATTCCAGGTTAGCAAAGAAAACGTCCAATGCTTTACATGCAATAAACTATTTTCTATTTCAACAATTGACAAGCATTGGGAGACCCATAATTCACCCAAAGAAAAAGTTCCTAATGGGAAAAGTAATAGTAGCCCAGAGAAAATAGTTCCTAAAATTCGCGTTCTCATACACGACAAGAATGTTAGCGATGAGATTTACAAAAAAGAGTATAAGTTAGAAGATCTCAATGTAACCGAAGACTTGTATTTCGATATTAATGTTAATAAAAATAAAATTACTTGCAAAAAATGTAAAATACCACTAGTCTGTACTTACAACGCTTTAACCAACCATCTTTTCAGCCATAATAATTATAAGTCCCGTACGTCGAATATATTAAATGCTATACAGCAGGAGATCGAAAAGAAATACGTTTTTATACTTCCTGATCATGGCAAGAATAGATCGGAAGCGGCAACATATGGCAAGCAAAATTACATTAAAATGAATGCTGGCGGCAGCAAAGGATACTGCACTTTATGCGACAAATTTTTGTCTGCAAATATTAACGTCTTTAAATCGCATGTCGAAGGCTGTTTTCATTTAGGACATCTCGAAATAAGAGGGTTAACAAAACCAAGAAAACACGCAAAGAAATCATATAAGAGCGAAGTTCTACTAAGATTTTTGAAAAATATAATGTATTCCACACAAATGGAATGCTTTTGGATTAATATAGAGTTTGTAGCAGAGAAGTTTAACTTTATGATGTTGAAACAGATACACCACGGTCCTCATTATAAGAAAACTAAATGCTTTTGTTGCGATGAAACCTTCTTGTGGGGGCAGGAGAAAGAGCATTGTATGACTAGGAAACATAAGATGAACTTTTTTAATGCCAAAGTGGTTAACATGGATCAAGAGTTGATAAGAGAGGTAATACCTTATTATACCTATCCTTACTAATATTATAATGCGAAAGGAACTTTGTGTCGCCCTTTCACGCCGAAACTAGTAAAACGATTTGAATAAAATATTGTACAGAGATAAACTAGAACTTGAGAAAGGACACATGCTACATTATATCCCAAATTTACAAGTTTGTTTGTGTGTATTTTTGCGTGGTTAGAAACTGTAAACCGCCACTAGTCTTTTCTAACATTAAGCAAATTCAACTCGCGAAAAGTACAAACTCTAATATTTACATAAATAACTCTATTTGATTGTTACTTTGTTATTTCCCGTTTATTAAACTACCCTTATCATCCCTCTAGCCTCTAGTAAGTATAGCAAGGAACGTTAAACCTATGCCCGCATAGTGTGAAATGTAATAGGATTATGATTTGAATTTCGCGCCACTCCACGCAGCAGTTGCTATGAAGTGGCGCGAAATTCAAGCCAGCGCGCCTTATTTGCGCACATTTATTACCCGCCACATTTTACAACCTTGTTCTCTGTAATATTCTTTATTTTTTTATTAATTTCAGACCCAACCAAGATGTTACCACTGTGCATACTGCAATGAAACCTTACCATTCTTCGAGACCCTTGAAAAACACGTAGAAACCCTGAATCACAGGATCCAAAGAGTTGAGAAATCCATAGTCAGGGCTCTTACTGTATTTGTAGATTGTAACGGCTTCAAACCTAACTCGACGGGTATTGTAATAAAAAACGTTGATAATGATACCCTGTACAAACAATTGATAGATGTTATGTTTGAAAAGTAGTTCCTTTTTTTAAGTTTTATGTGACTCCTTTTTTGAATGTTTTTCTTTTGTTACATTTATGTTAATAGAAGTTAAGTTCGAAAAGTAGTTCTTTTTTTGAATTTTTATGTGATTCCTGTTTTGAAGATTTTTGAATTTTTTAATGTTTTCTTTTGCTACTTTTTTAATTTTGATAATTATGTCTATGGGATGATTTATGTTAGGTCGTATCTGAATCCGATTTCATTTTAATTACCTACTCTTTATATTGCCATTTTTGAATGTGAAACATCTGTAGTTTATTATATTTTTCAACACACTTGCTCATAAAAGGGCTCTTATTTGTGCAAAAACAGTTGAATAATGACACGTTTTATTCACTAGTGAGTTATAGATTGTTTTTTTAAATTGCTTTCATTTTAAAAAAGTTTCGATACAAAAAAAATTGTGTCCATACATTTTAAAAACAAACTTCAACTATGTTTCCTTACTTTGGGTGGGTACTATGGTCGATTCCATTGTACCCACCTATTCATTCATTCGATATTTTTTTTAATAAGTATGTTCTTTTAGTCTTTGGCCGATCACCATTGTTGTGTTGGATGCGCGCGAAAAGAATTTTTTTTTATTTATTAGTGAAAAATGATAATTTCTTCGCAAATGTGTTGAAAAACGTTGTATGGTACACGCGTGTATTGATGATTACTATCCTCGGCTATCTTCAGACCCTCGCCTGACTGTAATCACCAACTTACCTCGCTTGTACCATAAATAACTATTATTGGCTTGCATTTGAAACTGTGATCATGAATCATTCCTAAAGTTGTGTTTTAAAAACAAATTACTTAAGCCTTTAATGTTTTAATTTTTTATTGATTTGTTTGATATTCTTTTTCTTTTTTTTACTAGATTTAAGATAAAAGTGATTGTGATTATGTATCAGTATTTTCTTAGTTTTAGTTTTGTTAAAAGTTGTTTGTTTGCTCTAGATTATGTAAAAGTTGATGTTTTTCTTAAATAAAAATATGTTTTTTTTCCATTTCATTTAACTGTTTTATTTATAAATTTCCAGAATTTTTACAACTTGTTGGACTATTTTCATTTCTTCACACAATTATTGCTTATACTTATACTAAGTTAATTTGAGGGCCCTTGACCATGTTGACTATGTCAATATCAACAACATAAGTAAAATTACATACAAGGCACTATACACATATCTAATGAGCTGTACACCAGCCATCATACAAATTTAATCTTTATTAAAATACAAATCAAACCATGTTTGATAGTGAGAAAGTAACATAATGATATCACTTTCCGATTCAACTGATTTTAAGTGTTTACATGTCTCTAAAACATATCTATTCTTATAAACAATTGGAATAATATCTAAGTTTATATCTAGTAACAAAACAACATGCCTTAGATTATTAGGATACAGTATAGATATGGAATTATGGCTTAATCTTTTTACAGTACAAATAAATTCTTCAATCAATTTAAGTAATGATTGATTAAAATCCATTTCAATAAACAAATGATTGAGTATTTGAGTGCATATTTGAAAGCATTCCGGAGTCATGGAACATTTTTTCAACAAATTTTGAATGTGTTTATCATTTGATACAAGTTCAACAATATTTGCTTCTTCCGTTATTATTTTGTTAGCTAAATTTAAAAGAAAGAACTCTATTTCCGATTTCATTTGGATAGAAATATCTTTAAAAATATATCCAGAAGTATCTAAAGATGAATCTTGCCATAATCCTTTGATAATAGTCATGTTTTTGTTTCTGCTTGTGTCCAAGTGTAGAAAATCGTTAGAAAATCTTTCAACAAAGTTTTGATTTAAATTTATTAATGATTGTGTGATTTCTGGATTAAGCACCGACTTTTGTTTAGTACTGACGTTTGATTCTTTCAAGTTTCGAACTAAGAAGTCATCTAAATCGCATTCTATAGCGTTTGTTCGAGTTTTCGTCTCGCTATGCTCAATACCTTTCGAGTATGTTTCAATGAGTATTTCCTTGCCAATATCATCGACTTCCAGATGATTTTCAGGTACTATTTGACACAATTTACGTATATTTGCAAGTACCGAATGTCTCAAGTTATTGTTTATGTTAGAATCTTGCTGAGAAATGCGAAGTATTTTCACAAAACTTCTTGATAAAGCTTTCGCCACTTCTGGATCTAATATTGGATTTTCAAATGAGAATTTAGGACACACATTAGCGTCATTAGATTTAATCACTTTTTCTATTAACTGACTATTCATTTTGGGAAGATTATTTATAAAAACTATTTATCTCAAAAATAACGAATTTATGTAAACAAAACAGAAAAGGAAAAACAACAGCTGACTGAACTGACTTCGAAATTGACAATATAATATTGACGTTGACGTAAATAAACTGTTTCGTAAATCTATCTCTTTTTGGGAATTTTATATAAATGCTATATAAGCTAAATTTTAAGCTGAATTTTATATAAGCTATTTATCAATAATAAAATAATTAATTAATTATTTATTAAATAAATTTTGTTAAAAAAAAAGTGAAGGAAATAAAAGCCAACGGTGCTGGACATCTAGCGACGAGTAGCAAAACTATTTAGTATTTTTTAATGCTACTAGAGGGCATGACAATCATACCTCATTTCGTGACTACGTGCAGCCATCTAGTGTTGAGAAGAGTAACGAATTAATGAAAATAAATTTAACTAGATGACGCTACTTACACTGTTAAAGTTGTGATTATACCGGTGTTGAATGTAGAAATTAAATTCGCAAATTTAATTACTTAAATTTTAAATAAATAAAATATTTATTTTTTATTTTGATGAATTATTATAGTTTTCCCGCTTCGATCAAAAAGTTTTCCCGCATCTAGACCTTTCCAATTTGGGTCCCATATAATAGGTATTTTTTGAGGATTTTAACTAAGTAGGAACCCATAAATCAACCAACCAAGTAGAGTAGACAATGAAACCGATGACGGCCCCCGAACTCATTATTGTACTGTGCCTGAAGCACAGCGGTGCTCCTGAATTATACAACATACCTAAACTTAATTTTATTTGGTATTTTACATTTTTAAATACCTACATTTTTTTTCAAATTACTACTCAACATTTGCAGCACACACAAAAATTGCTCAACCTAAGGGGTCTAGTTTTGGAAAACTACCCTCGTAGGTACCTACATAATAGATTGGTATAAGTACCGACTTACTACTTACACCGGTAAGTAGGAAGTAGGAGATACCTTATACGTGCTTATACCAAGTTGGTACAATATACTTTTCCTTTTCAGCACGAAATATTTAATAAGCATGCCGTACATCACGTATTTCATTTACTTTAAATAAACCGTGAATTTCTAGCCAAATAAACGACGCTTTCACAAAAAAATTCAAAACGATTTATCCTCACGAAAACGCCATAACACATTACTTTAGCGAATCAAAAACAAATTCTGAAAATGTTCTATAATAATACAGTAATGTTATAAATGGGCGAAAGTATAATGTATACAAGTCAAATTATGTTTAATTTAAATAAAAATTAGATTGTTCATCTTATAACTTAATTATCTATTATGGTACATCTTGCTGCACAACACTACTAGGCATACCCACATTACGATACTCAAACATCCCGTTAGATAACTCTTAAAAACGTGTCTCAATAATTCATAGCTTTCCGTACAATTCTGTGTGGGGCCCAGTTAATAAATTATAATAGGGACCTCACAGTGAGGGCCTAAATACGTGGGTTCATCCATACTAAGCTCCGCCTAAAAGAAACAGCAATACTCCCCTCTCTCTCACACAAGCGGAGCCCTTTACAGTAATAATTTTAACAATGTGTTATAATAAAAACTTTTTGTTTGTTCAGTACATCGCATAGTGTTGTTTAATTAAATTTTGTTACAAGTTAGGGTTAGTTATGAGTTTGAGGGTTAACCCGTTAAGGAATTTTTTAACAATTATGATATTATTGAAATGTAACTAAAAATTTCAAAAAGGAATTTTGTGGAAATCGGTTGAACTTTACAAGTAAGCTTTTTGTCATGTTATCTATGGTAGAATAACGTTTCTGGAATGGGCGGTTGTTAAATGCGTGAGTTCCTATTTGCCATTGAGTCTTGGTGCAAGAATCGTTGACCAGGGTGGGCCGGACACAAGCTTATAAGTAATGATGCGCCATTTGGGGAGGCTCTATAAAAATATATGGTAAGATTTCAAAAATAACATTTTATACTTAGCACTGTTAGTTAAATTGTTAGCCAACTTTTACAAATAGATTGAGCTGAACGAAAAACAAAACATTGTAATTTGTACGAGATGATTCAATTCTAAAATTCTATCACGTGTGCACTAGGTACTTACACAACTAGACCTCTCTAATTTGGATCCTTAGCACAAATTGCGGTATTTTAGATTAGACTTCAAAAATTAAAAGAACCAGCAATTCCGGAGATCATCGCATTTAACCAAGCAAACAGCTTTATGAAATTAAAATGCTTACTTAGGTACCTATACCTAGCAGTTCTTGACATTAGCACGTCCAACCAAACAAACTCTTCAACTTCATAATATTAAAATAGACTACTTGAACCTCTTTCCCTACGAAACATTACATAACTACATCATATGATTGATCACTCACAACAATAACTTGCCGAGATGGCCGTGCGAAAGGTTACACTCTTGAGAACTATTATCACACGTGATGATGGATTTATTGCGATAATGATGGCCGACCTCGTTTACTGCTTAGTAAATGTACTGCGACTTTCTATGGCATTTTCTTTATTACTTTTTAGAATGTTTTTACAGAATTCTGAGTATGAGTGAGTGATATTAATAAGTATTTGCGTAAAGCTGGGATACTTTTATGTACTTACTAGCTGTGCCCCGCTGTTTTACCCGCGTGGATCCTTATCCCGTGGGAATTTTGGGATAAAAAGTATCCTATGTGCTATTCCAAGGTATGAGGAACATCTGTACCAAATTTCATTCAAATCCATTCTGTAGTTTTTGCGTGAAAGAGGAACAAACATCCACACTCACAAACTATCACATTTATAATATACATAGCACTATTAATTATTCTGTGATATTAGTAGGATTTGTGTAAGCTTGGATCTTACGGGTTGATATTTTAATTTAATAAAGGTTTCTTTCCTTAGTTACCGATAATATTGGCACAGCGAGGAGGAAGCTCAAAGCGTATTGGTGATCTCAATCCGAGCAATTTTTGTAAATTAGCAAATATCTAAAACGGCGTCCTGCGGTTTCACCCGCGTAGTTCCCGTTCCCGTAAGAATATGGAGATAAAATTTTGCTAAAAACCTTCCCACTGAATCACTCTATCTATTACGAGTAAAACAAACCGCATCAAAATCCGTTGCGTAGTTTTAAAGATCTAAGCAAACATAGGGACAGAGAAAGCGACTTTGTTTTATACTATGTAGTGATATTCAAGTATGGTATGGAACAAGGGACTTTAGGCGTGGCAGGCAGGTGCACATGCCACTAGACTACTAAAGCATTATTAAATTAAGTATATTAAAATTAATTTCCCCTTGTAAAGTTATTATGCCCCTTGCAAGACCATGAAACTACCAAACAAGTGCTGAAAAGAAAAACAAAACTGTTCACACGCAAATCGATTATCGACTTCAAAACTTGATTAATCGCATCGACTCGATTTGAATTAATGCAGTTTTAATTTTGTCCCATCGTTACTTGTAGCGGGAACATCAATTTATTACTGCCTTGTAGGTAATCATGTAAAAAATAATGCTTTCCCTGTTATCTCGTTAAGACCACCCGTGGGAGAGAGAGGGATGGAGAATTATCTCTGGGTGGTCAGACGCTGTACTTGTAGAGTATGTTCCGTTTTACACTGCGAGTACTGGTCAGTGTTCTCACTGGTGGAAAATTCGCTCCGAAATTGCAAGTGCACTACCGTAGTACCTATAGTTGTCAATGTATTAGAAACTAGCAATAGTCCACGGTTTCATCCGCAAAGTTCCCGTTCTCTGGAGAATATGGAGATAAAACATATAGTAAAAATAGATAAGGTTTTAGCGTTCCTTAATAAATGGGTTCTCTAAATACTGAAAATTTTCAAATAAGACCAATTACCTAGTTTTTGACATTAGCACGTTCAACCCAACAAACAAACTCTTCAGCTTTATAATATTACTGGTACTACTATACTTACTTAGATAATGGCTGAATACAAAATTACATTTAAAACACAAAACCAGTATTAGTTCCCTTTTTTTCCACCAGGGCAGGTTAGTTTGTGGCACTATACAGCGCTCGCAGTATAAAACGGAACATACCCGTAATGATGGTCAAACAAAGATATATTATTTCAGTCAAGATTGCTGGATACCAATAAGTACCAACCAATTGCGATGGACCAAGCTATTGTTGTACTACGTGGGTGGAGGTTGTAATAGACATTTTATATTAGGTATACGTTGTTAATTGTTCATAAAAAATGATTTTTTTCATTTTGTTTCTAAGATATTTTTCTTCATTTTGTTAGGTTTAGTACAGATGTAGTTGCAAAATGGTTCAATGGTGGAACCACAGTATAATAATGAGTACTAGGTTGGAACATTAGTTTTTTTATCCAAAAATATTCTTAACAGTATATAAAACTGTATATTTCAGAAACAACAATATTAAGTACAAAATTTATCCTTGGATTTTCCTAAAAAAAGAGACTAGGTACTGTAGGGATCGAGTTCGGTTCAGGGGGTTTCTCTAAAATAATAATAACAATAATTATGAATAATATTTATATTTTTAAATAATAAAATTCACTTTCTTTCTTTTTACAAATTAATTCTTCTGAAATTAGAAACATTCTGTCTTATTACTATACATATTTTAATTACCAAATATTCTACTTACTTCTCAAAAAGTTTTTATTAGCGATACAAGAAGTTGTATATCGCTACAGTACCTATAGGTACATAAAAATGACAAAGGAGGAGACAATGAAGGATTGACAACAGATAACAAAATTATCAAAAATTTATAATTTATTTATTACTCGTAGTATTACAGTAAATTAAAGGCTTATACCTATATACTCTATGTAATTCATAAAAACCTCAATACAAGTAATTTCATTGATCAATACTTAAAAGAATCCTTTACAAATATCGATCACGGGCGCATTTTGGCTAACAAACATTATGTTTTTTAAAAATAGCGCTCCAAAGTGGTCAATTAGAAGGTTCAAATTAAGCCGTTGAGCGTACCACCGTGCATGTTGAACTCGCTGATAATTTCATCTCACAAAATGAATGGTGTTCAGTTAATGGTCATTATGTTTTACTAGCTTTGTACCGCGGTTTTACCTACGTATGTAGATCCGAATCAAGTGGGAATTTCGGCATAAAAAGTAGCTTAAGTTATCTTCGTGTTATCTCTATGCACAGATCAGGGAGTCCCGTTAGGATTTACTTCTCTTTTCTCTATGTCTTTATGTATAAAAATGAATCCCTATTTCCCTTGGTCATGGTATCACGCGTGAACTACTGGGCCGATTGACTTGAAATTTTGTACAGGGGTAGCTTAAGGTCCGGGGAAGGACATATAGGTTTTATCCCGAAATTCCCACGGGATCGGGAACTCCGCGGGTAAAACCGCGGGGCACAACTAGCTCTTTATAATATTAGCTATCTCCCAGTGAAAATCGTGTCAAAATCGGTCTGGAAGTTTCAGCCCAGCCGGAACCGCGGAACAAACATACAGATTGACAGACAAGAATTTTAAAAATTGTTTTTTTTTATGTTTGTACCGTATCTATACCACATCTATTTTTTGCATAAGCATTTAGTAAAAACATTTACATTTGAACATACAAACAGACACTCCAAATTTATTTACTTGTATACATGTACTTACTTCGTGTGAGGCGTAACGATATTTCTTCTACAGAACATGGAACCTTATCGCAGTCAGCGGTTCTTGGCTTCCGTTTTACTGCTGTATTATTACATCTAATGTTTACTGTGGAAAAGGTGTTTGTGTAATTGTGTGTGGGATTACATTCGGTATTTTGAATGTCTTATTGTAATTACTTAATGTTTAAGTTTGCTTTGAATTTTATTGCTTAAAAATATTATCATTATGTGAAAAGTACTAACTACAGTTTGCGAGTATAGATGATTAACATAATAAATATTAAAATACCTTTTTACGATTTTATAGACACAAAATATACTTTTTACGGCTGTCGTACTAACATCATCGTCAATCGTTACGGGTAGTTAGAGCCCTCAAAAGTCTAACATTTGGGTTTAACCAAAAAATTTCGTATATCCGTCTGAGTTGTGAAGGTCTGATGGCAGTCGCTTCACGTAAAATACTGACATTCCGCGAAATCTGGTTCAACTGAAAACCGACCCCAAATAGACATGGGATAAATGTTCGGAAAAGACTTCACACGAGAATAAAACCCGCATACTTTTAAGTTGACTACTCTACCACTTTTACTCTATAACGGTTGATCAAAAAAAATTCAAATGAATATCAATATACTACCTATATAAAAATCAATGCCACTTAATAACTCAACAACGCCTGGACCAATTTGGCCAATTCTTTTATTGTTGTGTTTGTTATTGTCAGGAGAAGGTTCTTATGTAAAAAATACCTGGAAATTCAACGGAAAATTGGACCAGTGCGAAGCCGGGGCGGGCGGCTAGTAAGTTATAAAATACTAGCTGTGCCCGGCGGTTTCACCCGCGTAGTACCCGTTCCCGTGTTCCCGGCAATTATTCGATTTTTTCTCACCATTTAAACCTTCCTCATCTAGACCTCCACGAACATTTCAAGACCAAGATAAGCTAAATCCGTTCAGCCGTTCTCGAGTTTTAGCGAGACTAACGAACAGCAATTGATTTTTATATATATAGATAACGTACGTCAATAGCACATTATAAACAGAATGATCTGTTTAATCAAAGTTTCAGTCAAGATAATTATAACACTTTATGTTTCTCGCTACTTTTACTTATAGCTTTACAACACGCGCTTACAAAAAAAGCTCAAAACTTGTCCCCGCAAAGCTTATTTAGTAGTTTGACAACGTCTCCAATACTTTTACACTTCTTTTACAGATAAAAATTTGATTCAATAGACTTCAAAAGTTGATTCACACATTGAAATATTCAAATCTTTTATAAGACTTTCCTAAAAGCAATACCACTTACCTATACACTCCATTTTATCTCTATCGCTCAATTCAATTCTCATTTCTTTCATCTTTTGTTGAAATCAATCTATGATGTTGAATGAACCTATTGTTTATTTATATTGATGAGTAAAATAAAGAATTTTAATCAATCATTAGTCAAGAGAAAAATGTACTTATTACTTATTTATTTATCGTAGCACCTAGAGATTAAACTTTAAACTCAATTTATATCAAATCTTTGCCTAAAATGTAATATTTAAATCAATTAAAATCCAACCTGGTAATAACGACTTTAAATAAACCCCAGTAAGTACAAATTCCTATGAGTACCATCCCGATACCAGTTAATTACGAAACTATGCATCAAACAAACCACGCGTCGGAATGACCTAATTCAATCGCCTGGTGCGGTCTCGTTTAGGACCCTAATAAACCGACTTTTGACATATCCGTGGCAAAATCCCTAACTGATACCACCTTATACTGCTTTAAGGTGTTAAGAAAAGTTGGATAATACATCCAAAAATGATACTTATCAAGTTAGTAATAAGAACTAGAACGCAAAAGCTCATAAATATCGTTTTTAAAAGTTCAAAAGCGCCGCGCTCTCTGTCGGCCCCTTTGAAGCGGCCGCCTGTAATTATGTAAGAGTTGGATGAAATACATCGTTCGGATATCGCTGTTGTGCGCAGGATTCCTAGGATTAACATTTAAATGTAATGTTGGCAATTGAAAATGAAAATTTTCATTGTGCCGTGCGATGCTACAATTTATGGTTTCGGAGCGGTGTGGTTTGATTGTGTGCTTTAAGTAATGTTTACATTATGTTTTATGTTGTATTTATTGTATTCTGATATTTGGATTTAATTGACGATTTAGTTTCTTTGAGAGATTTGTCGAATGGTGTTTTTATAAGTACCTACTGAAATATAGAAACAAGATAGAAACTTAACACTTTCTCTAGCCTAATGAAAAACCTAACTGTTCGACCAGTAAGATCTTTTATAATGAAAAGGTATCTCACTAACTGACTCTAATAAAGGTAAAACATAAAACAATAAATAATAACAAACAAAATAACCACATTTCCCTGTGTTGATGATCTCAATCCCAAACCATGTTTGGAAAATAAGAAACCTGCATCCCTCGACTCATAAATTGAACCAGAGACCTCAACCTAAGTTTATCAACATATATAAATGACATAAAAATCTCTTCTCTTACGAGTAAAACAACACCATCAAAATTAACTTCGCAAAATACTATTTCAATAAATAAATCCTATAAGAAACCAACTAAAATTCACCCACAAACAGTTAGTTCCCACAAACTTTGACATCCCGTTAAGTATCGATCAGGCTGTAAACATTTCACAACCCTCTTTATAATTAAAACTATTGTCATTGTCATTAACCTGTGACGAATTAACGCGGGGTGAAGGGGGCGGGGCGAAGATGGGCGTGGCTTTAAGACTTCAAACGCACCGCCGAACGCTACACCACAAAGGTGCTTTAACGTGAGACAGAGATGGATACACTAACTTGTATGGCGTAGAAAGAGATGGAAGATAAGGTATTTGTAGTAGTAATCCGAATGAACGATATTAAGAATGGCGGATAGTGATGTTATGTTATCGATATGTAATTAAAAATTTTATCGACACTAAAGTTGCTTCTGTGGGTAAGAATGTATTTTTTATGGCAAACTATTGTTAGTTAAGAAGTTGTTTTCAAATAGTTTTCTTGTAATTTTTATGTTTGGTGCTAAAGATTGAACTTTTGATTTGTTTCAAATCTATTTTAAAGGTATTTTGTATGGAGTATTATATTTTATTATTTCATTTTCGCATCGTAAACATGTTGCTAAATTGAAAGTAAGGTGTTGTGTTTTTGTAAGTATTAGTTAATGGATGTCTACCTATCTAAAATAATTTAGTTTGTATTGCTGTTATTTTATCTTTATTAGGACACAAACAATAAACTAGGTACCTATGACATAAGTAAGTTCGATTCTAGTTCAAGACAAACATTTGTGTGCATGGACACGTGTTTGTCATTGTCTGGGTATTTTCTATGTATTCTAATCTAAGTATATTTAATTTAAAAAAAGGATATAATAAACTAAGTAGATTATTTTAATTATTAACATAAAAAAAACAAAAGACTTATACAATTAAATCGATATCGATAACCAATTACCTGTCCAGCATCCGCGAAGCACATCACTAGTGATAAATCTGAGTCGGTAAAGGAGCTTACGTCACTGAACGTATTGTTTATAAATCAAAGAACTCCACGCGATGGTGCGGGGTGCGCCGGCGCACCTACTGCACGTAATTAGATAATAATGATTAGGTGTCGTTTATTGTAAGCCGTTAGGATATTAGTAGGTATTTTTTAAGAGAGTATGCAAATGTGTGTTTTTTATTTAGCTCGGGTTTGGGATCACTAACGCGCATCAGGCTAGCGTGTTGATTAGTCATATTCCACCGAACTGTGCTAATACTGTCACTGTCAGTGGTAGAGTAGAGAGGTCTATACCCTGCAGTGGGGTTTTACAGACGATACTTTAATTTTAGTTGTTTTTATGTACATATTACCTATATGATCTGGGCTTTTAGTACTGTAACTGAACTGTACTATGAACTAAGAAAAAATACAGCCAATAACAGCAAAGTTTGACTAAGCTGAAGCCGCTCAGAATGTTGTCATCGTAATAAGAACACACCCAATCTTAGTAAAGTAACATAATATCATAATCATTCACTACATCATCTCATTACAGTAACTGACCCCTAACTAAGTTCGAAACGTGTATCTAGGGTATCAGAAACTACGCACACAATCATTCACACACACACCCAGACCGAGACAAACATTTGTGGTTCACACAAATATTCACCGGGAATCTTACCCGCAACCTTACGCATGGCAGTCCGGCATGGTGACCACTCTGCCATCGAGGTCGTCATAGTTAGACCAAGCTGAAATCGTTCATGTTAGAATTTTGACAATCATACCAAGATTACTAAGCTACTAATTCGTTCGAACACCTTGCTATCGCTTAAAATTACTAACAAAAGGCACCTTTTAATAAATTATCTAACATAATCAAACACAACTTACGCCAATTATAAAAAAAGGCGTCCATAACAAAAATCATAAGAGACTTCTCTAATTCGATAATTGAAAGGTTCGTGCCATTAAATCGAATTATCTTGACGCGTTCACTTCACTATAGAAAAGCTAACTACTCATTAGACATTGACCAGTTTACGTAGACCTCTACCAGAAGCTTTGTTTCATACGAAATGTATGGTACGTATTACAGGAGGCAGGTCAGTTGATACTGGACGATGGTTAATAGAAAGAGTGCTGACTCATAGGATACATCTCGATATATTTAAGTGGTAACAGTGTTCCCACGATCGCGAAATCGATAATGTTTTATTTTTTTCATTGAGTATTCTCACGGCGATCTTTTTCTAATGATTTTAGTGAAAATATTTGCTCTTTTTTCGTTGTGTCTTTAAAATATTTGAAAGATATTATTTGACCACCTTTTTTCACTAAAAAAGACACTTCTTTATATTTCTTTCTATTCTACCAATAATTGATACTAGGGTATCGAGAACCGGTATAAATATCAGAACCGGGATTTTCGGTACCAGTACTAATCAGAACCGGGATTTCCCGGGATTTTCGGTACTTTCGGGATTTTTTTCTTCTCTTTAGTTTTGGAGGTAAATATAGTCTAAAAATATTATTTATATTAAATAACACATATTGCGCGTTCTGGCATGACAAGATAAGCATTCATTGCTTTAACGCATTAAAATAGCATCACGACTGAGCCTCTTAAAGCAGGAGGCAGGCCAGTGCTGCGGAAACTGCAAAAGCTGTTTTACGATGTCATCTCTCCGGGAGAACTCCAAAAGCATGGAACAGAAGCGTGATGGTGCTCTACTTCAAAAAAAAAGGGATAAAACCCTGCTGAAGAACTATAGACCCATCTCACTTTTGAGCCATGTTTACAAGCTGTTCTCGAGGGTTGTCTTAATTCGTCTATCAAGAAGACTCGACGAATTTCAGCCCCTCGAACAGGCCGGGTTTCGTATTTGTTTTCTCATCGCATATTTCATAGTGCCTAAAAACAATAGTTTTCAATCAGTGCGTCCTACCAATGACGACCTACGGTGCCGAGACGTGGACACTCACGTGGCTGGATTTAATTCACTCAAAGAGTTCTGAAGAGGGTTATGCTCGGAGTTTCTCTGAAATATCGCATTCGCAATGAAGTGATCAGACAGAGAACTAAAGTCACCGACATAGCTCAAGGAATTAGCTCTCTGAAGTGGCAGTGGGCTGACCACATCTGTAGGAGAACCGATAGTTGTTGGAGCAGAAGAGTTCTCGAGTGGACACCGCGACTCGGCAAAAGTAGTGTTGGACGTCCTGTGGCTAGATGGAGCGATGATCTGCGCAGGGTAGCCGGGAGAGAGTGGATGCGACGTGCCGCCGACAGGGCACATTGACGCAAGTTGGGAGAGGCCTAAGTCCAGTAGTGGACGCAAACAGGCTGGTGATTATTAAAATACAGTTATAAATTCACTTTTGATAAAGTTGTACACATAAGACCTTATAATTAAACTTTCTTGTTCTCTTGGTAATGTGTCTTCAAAAAGATCAATGCATCTATAGTTGCATCACCTAATCGAGATCTAATTCTGTTACAAAAAAGGCCAGCTGAGGAGATTTTTTTTTCTGGCTCTACGCTAGTAGTTGCAGTTGTGATAAGGTGTTCGCAAGCTTTTAAGTACCACATTTTGTCTTATGACGGAATAATGATCTACCACGTACCTACAGATACAACATTTTAATGAGAATATGGTTTTAGCTTGAATATTTTGTATAAAAAGAATAAATGCTGTTAATAGAAGATTAAAATCAAACAAATGATTATATAGTTAACATGATTCGTTATTTCCCGAAAATACCGAAAATCCCGGTTCTTATTCATTGAGAACCGGTTCTTTGACTACTATTAAAGAACCGGGAAATCCCGGGATTTTCGGTTCCGGGATTTCCCGGTTCTGAACCCTAATTGATACCATAAATGTAAAAACTTGAAAAACGACCCGAATGATAAAGAGTTCTCCTGGAACCACCATGCTGGAATGTAGAACTGAGGGTTGTAGATTCGATTCCTATGCGTTATGCTGTACGAATATGATAGAGTGATTGATTTAATGAAGATAAAGTGAAAACTATAATACAACCACACTTTTTTAATCTTTACATAAATTACGTTAAATTGAATTAAATATTCGTAAAGTAAATACTCGCACAACCACTCAAAACGAGCGGTAATTTCCACTCATAAAATCAATTTAATTTTTGTTTATTATTTTAATTTTTCACTAATTAATGAACTGTTTGTTCGCTGCCTGCGGGCGTGCTAAACGTACAACATACTTTAAGGTTAAACCATACTTAGCGTGTCGCGATGTCACGCAAATTTTACCCACACACTGGTTTTATTGCAACATGACCTTTTTGTTCTTAAGGCTTTGAGTTTTGATGTAGAAATGCTAGGAAATTTTAGATTATTTTTGAGGATGTGAGGAAAATTTTGAATATTGATTGCAAAGTTTGAATTGTTATTTTCATCTAAGTAAAGGAATACAAATGCTGCGAATACAATTGGATAGCTGGATGTTTAATACTCATTCACACTGAAAAAACTGAACTAAGTAGGCACTATAAAATTTATACTATTATGTGCTAATTAAGTGTGACATTGTTTTGCGTTACATAATCTAAAACACACTTACGCTCTATGTGCATTGTGTTCTGTACCTAAAATGATTAATTGTTAAAAGCAATTATGTAATTACCCACTTTGCGTTGAAGGCTTGACATTCCAGGCCACACCTGTCTGTCATTTATCAATATTATAATAAAATTAAGTTAATTTTGTTACCAACATCACTTCACACGGTAAAGAGAGGTAATTTAAGCTCCTTTATACTCGTTAAACGTTCAATTGTTTCAACACTGCGACGAAAGAGTAAGTGTGATTTAACCTTGTCATGTCGAATATCTTTTTATGTAAAATGACATGTTGGACAATCGTTTTACGTCAATAATAACAGGCCAATACTTTACTTTTTATTTTACTACGATCGCATTCAATCGAATGTACTAATATTTCATTTATAAGAAACTAGCGGCACCCCGCGGTTTCACCCGCGTAGTTCCCGTTCTCGTGGGAATTTCGGGATAAAAAGTATCCTATGTTCTTTCCCGGACCATAAGCTACCCCTGTACCAAATTTCAAGTCAATCGGTTTAGTAGTTTAGCCGTGAAAAGGTAACAGACAGACGAGTTACTTTCGCATTTATAATATTAGTAGGGACTAGTAGGGATACATTGTTTTGTATTTCTATTATAATACTATAGTTACTATAGTTTTGCACTATAGTTTCAATCAATATTTTTAAAGTTCCGTGACGTAAACTTTTGCAGGTAAAGCCGTCCCATTTGGCACCTACAAGGTCTACAAAACTAAGTTATAAATATCGTCTCGGACCCATTTAACAGACTCATTGCGAATCCTACCACACCTCCTTCGAGTTTCGACCTCCATTCATCAATTCCACACTAACCGCTGTCAAAACTATGTCATTCTCAACAAAAACATAAAAAATACGTTAATTAGAGTCGAGTTGATTAATTTGACGATCAAATGAGCTCTTTGTACCTCAATTTTGGGTTCTTAAGGTGTGAATTAGACGATTTTTCTCGTTGATAAAGGTTGACTGATGGACGGAAAATGTTACTTTTGTGTTTTAATTATTCACGGTGTATGTTCGAATTTATTTAATAATACGGTGCGTCGGTGCGGCCGTCTGTGTGTTCCCTTTGATTGATGAGTTAAGTGTGATTTTTCTTGATTAATTTTGTTTTGTTGGTCTAGCTTTGTTCGCGCAGGTTCGCTTCTAACGAGGTCTCTAATATATCAATATATTGTGTTTCTAAGTACTGTGTAAGATGACAAAATAAGAGATTTATAGATTCGTAATAAAATGCTTTTTATCTATATGTTGAAGTTGAAGATGTTTTGGAATGACTCCTTACTATAAAGAAATATTGGACAACTTAGGTATAAGTATGTATAAAGAAACTTTGCTGTAAGTAAAACATGTCCTTTCTTTATTTTTTAATATGTATAGATTTATAGATAGTTTTAGATTACCCATGAAAGTAAAAGATAAGACATTAACTCCACTATAAACCCAAATCTTCTTTAACTAAGTCTCTTTTGAAAGACTCACTAAATGCTTTACTACATTTTTGAGTCTTTCTAGAAACCAGTTGCTTCTCAATATTATCAGTAGATACTCATCTATACTAATATTATAAAGAGGAAAGATTTGTTTGTTTGTTTGTAATGAATATGCTCCGAAACTACTGCACCGATTTCAAAAATTCTTTCACTAATGGAAAGCTAATTTATCAGTGCGTGACATAGGCTATATTTTATCCCCGTAATCCCACGGGAACGGGAACTACGCGGGTGAAACCGCGGGGAGCTACTATCAAATATAACTAAATACACCTGCAACATTTCACCATAATCCGTCTTATTAAAACTGCAGCAATTAATTCATAACACAAAAATACAGTCATCAGTCGAATAAAGATATCCAAATCGCAAAAGTGAAGTTTAAGATTTATAAAACAAAATGAGAGATTCGTTGCACCCTCCCTCACAGGGCACCAAAAACCAAAGGGTGATTCAAATTATCGTTCACAATGAGCTTTTGTGCTTCAAACCTGTAATTTTGTTTTCGGTTCGTTCACAATTGTCCGGCGATCGCTGGATATTGTTAGTCCTGTTTCTGAAACGTCTTATGCGCTCAGCATTTTCATTCATTGTCTTATGGAGATATGGATTTTTTTCGTTGTAAAAAAATATCTCTAAATTTCTGTAGCTTTTTTCGATTATACTTATGTTAGGAAACATACATAAAGAAAGAATAAACATACTTAGTTACATAGCTCAATCCGAGAGTTGAACTCGGGACCTCTAGCTTGGCAGGCTAATGGCATGATGCCACTAGACTAGACGCTATGGCATTAAGAAGGTACTTAGGTAAAATAATTGAACCATTTTTTTATTTTCAAGTTCAAGGCCTTAGTTAAGTAAGACTGTTAAACAATTTACCCTTCATTGTATTTTCCTACAGTCACAATTATAAATACATTCGGTCACAAATCATTATAATAAACACTCTGTAACTTCAAAAACGCCATCTTTTAAAAGCAATTCATTTAAATATTTATAAATACAACTTATTTATTTCAATGTGACCCGTTATTTATTAGTGTTTAATACCAAAGGTTGGTTCACAAGAAAAATAAATCCCAGACGTTATAAACATATTATAATTTTCCTTATTGCATCCAAATTAATGGTTCATGATCGGAACACTTATTAGCTAACTACATAATAAAGTTATTTAGGTAGAGTACATACAAGTAATTATTTGTGTAGTAAAAAAAATACGCTTTTTATTCTAATAAATAATTTATATATTTATATATTTTTTCTTTACATTTCTACTTAGTATGTAAATAAATAATCTAATGTGTTAATGTAAAACTAGAAGAATGTACACTTCTGTAAAGATATTTCACACGGGAATGTTACATAGAATAAGTTTTATTATTAGTATTATAAGTGAAGATATTGTTGAAGTGTCTAACTAAATAAATAAAACTAACTCTTTATTCTCATTTTCTATACTTTTAAGTACTGTAAAACACGTATTGGATTTTGATACGTACAGATTTTATCAGAAAAATATAAATAAGAGTTATTCAAAAGAAAGGTTTACAAAATGCTTAGGTTGTTGTGTATATAGGAAAATTTATATGTGACGTTCTGTGTTCGATACTTAGTGAAGTTCGAATGGCACAACAGAATTGGAAATGAATGAATTTGACACATAAGACTTTTTATCCCAAATATCACATGATCAAAAAATCAGAAAGTAAATCCGCGTCATGCAGTATTTGGTTCCATTAAATTAATAATTGACATCGATAGCCATTATAATATTGCAATCGTCAAGCGGCTGTCCTCATTAAGTGCTGGCGAATACGAAATGACAATCCCACTCAACTGCTCAAAAGCAAGTAATCGTTATTAAACCGCCTTGTCAATTTATATTGTCTTGTAACTACACATCGACAAATTTATATTTGCGTCCGGCAATAATACAAATCTAAAAAGAATTAAAGTTTTAAAAACTTTGGCTGTGTTTAGACGAAACTGACTTTTAACCGCTGACTATGAGTTGAGTAGGCAGGCTACTACTAGGCTTACTGGAAACTCTAGTGTGAACGTGAAAATCTAGGTATTTTTCATCAACCTTTAGGCATAGTGTAGTACTACTAACGTATGTTATGTCAATTCGGTGTGAACGAAAAAGTGAATAAAGAAAATACAATACTCATATAGAAAATAGATGTGCGTAACGCTCGTTCACTTTCGGCGGCTGACACACTGGTTTGGACACAGCCTTAAATTAGTACGTATAAAAATATGGACCGCAAACGTTAAGTTTGTGAGTGTGTAATTCCACATTCTCAGCTCGATTGTAAGGCGTTATAATGACAGGAGGATGACGTATGGATTTGTCGCTTACGGCGTTTGGAGGCGCGCGCCGCCGGCCACATCAAAGAGGTGGCCTCCTTTGATGTAGCCGCGGTGCCGGCTATAGGGATGGGATGGGATTAACAGATTGAGGTGTTGATAATTTTGATATCGATGAATTAGTGATCATGTTTTTATGTAAATTGTATTATAAGTTATGTTTTGTTCAATTTTGTTATTGTACTGAATTTATTGAGCTTATTTAATTACTGGCATTGATTCGATTCGATAATCGGTAATTATATTGTTATGGTTGAGTACTTATTTAATTTACCAAATATATAAAAACTCATTACATTTTGTAGTACGTAAATAAACTAATAATCGTGTAAAAGACATCGACGCGTTTGATTAAGTAGTTTATTTTATAAGTTTTAGATTTAGTATATTTTTTAAGATATGCAGGTAATTCATTTTTCGGTCACCTACCTACGCAGTAACACAAAACCAAAATCATTCCACTTAAGACGCATTTCCAACGGATAAACCAGTCTAATCCTTAGACCAACATTTTCCATCCAGATTTTCCACTTACAAAAAATCAACCATTCATACAAAGTTAATAAAACTTATTTAGTATCGATATCGATAAAATCCCTTCATCATTCCAACGCCCACACCACAGCAAAGTAATAAAACGAATGGGGCACGTATTTTGACGTGAAGCGGCGCTTCTGGTCTTCCATCTCTTTTACACGTAGCTGTGCATCTCGCTCACTCCACTAAGGTGTTTGAAAGGCTATTATGGTGTTATAGCTCAGTCGAGATTTGCTGTAATAAATTATGGTGCAATAGTACCTACCTATGTTCTTGAGTGAGGAAGTTTAGTCAAATTGTATGACACAGAAACGGCATATCATGTGGATAAGTGGCGATTTTCCCTTGGCTTTTCGTTGTGGAGATATTTTTGTTTTTTAGCAAAGGTTTTCATAGGATTTCCCAGGGATTTTGAATTAAAATTCGGTTATGGATTTGGAAAAATGATTGGGAAATGGGAAGTGCGATGGTAAGAATTCTGGGTGGGAATATTTTTTATCCTTATAGAATATGACGAATAATGTTACTCTTATTTATTTAAAAAAAATATTTTTTTTAGATGATAGTAGCAAAATCGTTAGCCAAACCCTTTTTCGTTTGGAATACTGCAATTTAATCGCGTTGATATTATTCTCTTGGAAAATCCGTTAATACATTTCAATGAAAACGTAATTTGTTTTTATTTAATTTTGTAATTCTAGATGATTCTGTATTGTTGTATGTCTACATTGAAGAATCAAATTAAATAAATGTAAATATCCTTATTCGCTACATCAGTTTAACCAACACAGATTAGTTAGCAAGCAATATTCTATCGCAATATATACTTAGGTACTAGCAATAATAGTAAACCTACATGCCCACCTTCTGGACATTAATCGTTAATGATCTCTCCTTTACTCTTAAAGAACATTAATTAATAGTTATTTATGGTACAAGCGAGGTAAGTTGGTGATTACTTCCGAGGCGCTATTGAGGCCCGAGCCGTCAGGCGAGGGTCTGAAGATAGCCGAGGATAGTAATCATCAATACAACGCGTGTACCATACAACGTTTTTCAACACATTTTCGAAGAAATTATCATTTTTCGCTAATAAATAAACAGTTTTTCTATTCGCGCGCATCCAACACAACAATGGTGATCGGCCATAGACTAAAAGAATATACTTATTAAAAAAAAAACGAATGAATGAATGAATGTAAATCGACCATAGACCTACAAAAAGTAAGGCAACATAGTTGAAGTTTGTTTTTAAAATGTATGGACGTGTTTTTTTTGGTATCGAAACTTTTTTAAAACTAAACAATTAAAAAAAAAAACTATAACTCACTAGTGAATCAAGCGTGTCATTATTCAACTGTTTTTGCACAAATAAGAGCCCATTTATGAGCAAGTGTGTTGAAAACAAACTTACTTTATAGAATCGTAAACATAGATTGACTATTTAATAGAGCAGGCCTTTAAATACGTTGGAGTCCTAAAGAGTTTGTGTGTGACCGAAATTAAATAGAGGTAAAAAAAATGTGAATGATTTTAATATATTGTTTTAGCTCCTAATTACTTATTAATAAGCGAGGCATAAACGATAGAGAAAAAAAATGAGAAAGAGAAACACGAAAATGTCTCTTGCATTGACGTTAGAAATATTTTATGACACCAAATTGACAGTGACATTTATTGTAACTATACTCTATTGATTACATTACAACATAATGAAAACAAATATTGTATCAACCATTTTTGAAACACATCAAACAAAAGTACTATCTGAACAAAGATAGAGTGTCTCTCGTGCCCGCGCCGGATCAATATTACTAAAGTTCAAATTACCGGATAGATCTATCGGCGTGTTTACCCAAAAACTTAGATAGAAAACACAAAAAAGAGGTCAATAAAACAACGGCAGGCTCTTTGGCGGCGCGGGCCCTCATAAAAATGGCCATTAGATGTCCTATTAACGCCTATTCTGACATAATTAGGATCAATTCACTCCAAGAGCAATATAATTGTTTGTGTTTTATAATATTGGTGGAATTTACGAAGTTTCGGAGGCAGATGCGAGGCTATTAATTAATTTTATGTGAATTAAAAATGGGGTTGTTAATTTAATATATTTATCAGGATCGGGAATTATTAACCTGTAATTAAAATGACTTAAAATGTAGGAGTTACGGTTTTAGATGATGGACGTGGGTAATGAAGCGGTTTACATTACTCTACATTTATAACCATAATTATTCTTTGCTGTTCTAATAGAGGTACTGAAAAATGATTGAACCGTTCACTTAGTACTTACTTTATTGGATTTTTAAGTTCAGAATTAAACTAACTTTGATTTTTATTTGTACTGTTTTTCTGATTTATTGACCGTTATGAGATTAGGTCCAACCTAAAAACCAGGTTGGTAGGTCACAGGTAGTCTTACCCTTTTAATAATTACCTTCTGTTTTATCATTTTGGTCTATTTTCGACCTTTAATGTGATTATAAATAGGTTCAGTAGTCATAAAATAATTAGCAAATCAACTGACAAAAAGAACTTAAAAACCCAAATATTTCATGATAATCAAACCGTGAAATATAAAATAAATTAAAATTAAATTTCTAATATTAATTATGTCCGTTACCAGGAGAACATAAATGTAAAGAGTGATTTATATCTTATTTATCGAATCAAAGGCGATGCGGGCGGCGACCGAATCCGCTTCTAAGTAATTAATAACTGAATATCATAATCATAGCTTTACGACTTAACCGACTTTGAAGTGTACCACCATTTTGTAAATACAAATATATAAAGAATACTCCTCATTGCTACTATTCATTAGCCAGTTATATTATTAGCACTAATAGAGGTATAGGTAATTGGGTTTTTTCTGGCTAGCCGTGTCTGAAGTACAAATTAATAGCTCAATGTGAGAGAACTCTAGAAATACTGGCCCGATTTCGGCAATTTTGATCTTAGAATGTTTCTGACAGTTCTAGAGTTTGAAAAAAGGAAAATAGGAACATAAGGACTTTTTACAGAAATATAGGATATTCTGTAATGTCTCTAGTATTAATTTCCCTTCCGCAACATCGAAAAAAAACTCAATTAAAAAAAAACTGTCGTATTAAAACCTCTTTATGCTTTTGAACCAATTGACAAAAAGGCTGTATGCTAGGCAGTACATTATGCGAACAGCGAGAGTGGAACTTCCTGCCTGCTTCTCTGTTCCCTGATACATACAATCTGGGTCTTTTTAAGTCGCGAGTGAATCGGTTACTTATTACTTTTAGATAAGCTCTTCTCGACAACTCAGTTGCGTCCATTTTGCGCGAGGTGGGCGTCTAGTACCAGTTCAATTCTTCCAAGAAGCCGATCAATCCCCTCAGGTTTCTGGTGACTTCCTGGAGTGTGCTTGGCGACCCGAGGTGCAGAGTGAATCGGTTTCTTCTAGGCGAGCACGCTCCATCTTAGGCTGTATTATAGCTTTCCATCAGGCGAGTTACAGTCAAGTACAAACCTATTCTGGGTAAAAAATGAATCAACTGAAATATTCCGTATAAGGCTTATAATTCTAATGAATATTCCACGACCATACGACAATACATAATAATGACGGATTACCGTTACAAGTGACTTTTAACTTTACGAGTTTTGGTGCTCCGAAAAGCATATTCTCGGTTGTCGTGCTAAACTACAGCATCGTTACGGGTATTTAAAGCCTTCAAAATTACCCATATAAATACCTATGTCATTGCGGAAAATTGACAGTTTACAAGTTCAAAACTAGACTAACAATTGATATTTATCATATCAATACATCATCTGTTCCTCAAAGGTTCTTTCCGATTAGCTTTTAGATCGAACTTTTAAAAGAACATCTGTATCAAAATGTCATACCAATCAGTCCAGTACTTTTTGCCTTACAAACAATAAAACATTACACATCACTATCACTACATAGTATAAAACAAAGTCGCTTTCTCTGTCCCTATGTCCCTATGTATGCTTAGATCTTTAAAACTACGCAACGGATTTTGATGCGATTTTGTTTTAATAGATAGAGTGATTCAGTGGGAAGGTTTTTAGCATAATTTTATTCCTACGGGAACGGGAACAACGCGGGTGAAACCGCGGGGCGCCGCTAGTTTACCTATAATATCAGTAAAGATGTGTGCATTCCCTAAGATTTCAACCAAAACTAAAGGTGTGATTACACAGTGCGTTTATGAAACGTAATTTATGATATGAACAGTCGGCTTACATCCTTTGATAATGTGGTGTTATAACAAACATCCTTTCAGTGTTTCAGACGAATACCTTTGATATTTTAGTTTAATTAGGTAACTATTACTGCGGCGAAGTTAAAAGACGATTTATATGGTTTTGAAATATTGTATTTCTGTGACTGCAAAGTTAATGTTATACAAATGCTATGAAGTTTTGTTTAATTTGTAATATTCAAAAGAGTTCTGGTTGTGATTATTTTCTCGTTAAATTTGTCCTAACTAGCCACTTCTTCTTCTTCGGGATAATGGCTATCTTATGCATAAATATTTTACAAATAGAGTTAGAAGTGGGATTTCCGAAATTCATTTACCAAAATACTTTTTATTATACAAGATCCTACTATACCTGGGTATACACATACAAATATCGAAATATAATCACATAATTCTCGTAAAATCACTTGTTACTGTCACTCCGTACTAAGCACACACCTAACAAGCTCAAATCCAATCAAAAGGCACCGCCTGTCATTATGTCAACTCCTTAACGTCAATTGCGTCAACCACAAATGTCAAACTAAATCTTAACACTCGACTAATCACTTGTATGATTGGATTTGTCAAAATTAATAAATTATTACGAGCCTTTTCGATGTCTTATTCAAGTATTTAAATTGAATATTAAAATAAGAGGGTAACTGTAAATTTTACTGCATCTTATGGCATAGCATAACTCGACCCTATGAATAGAAGTTGGAACAGCAATTCTTTCAAAATATGTTTTCCCAAAACTATTATAAAGGGCCGTGTTTGATATAACACAGTATATCTTTACTTACATGATACTAGCGGCGCCCCGCGGTTTCACCCGCGTAGTTCCCGTTCCCGTAGGAATATGGGGATAAAATTATGGTAAAAACCTTCCCACTGAATCACTCTTGTAGTAGTTTTAAAGATCTAAGCATACATAGGGACATAAGGACAGAGAAAACGACTTTGTTTTATACTATGTAGTGATTTCACACAAAATCTACTGATTTCATAAACACAGAAATCGAATCCGCAACCTTCCGATTGACAGTCCAGCTTATTAACCCCATTGTCAGTTAGGTAAGTCAAAAGAAATCGTTCAAAATACAACTTTTCCCAGCCTGGTAAACATCATTCACTGCCATTAACATACCTAACTGGCGTTACCAATACTTTAATATAAATCTGTTGAATTAATACAATAATTTACTTGTCACTCTGCGAACAGGTAAACTGTCAATCTTACGATACAGTTGTACTAAATGTCCGTCTGTCTGTTACTAGTCTGTTATCGAAAGTAATTGATGAGGACACGGAACGTGTTATATTGTAAGTAGGTATAATATTCTGGATTCGCTTGAGGCTCTGATTGCGTAACGAATAATAAGTATTATAAAGGAATTACAGTTAGTTCATGTTGTTTTATGGTACATACTTTTTATTAAGGACTCCTGGGTTGATAGGCAGAATGCTACGTTAGCATTAAAGGCCTTATTCCACCTGACAAAATTGAGACGTTTTAAACCGCTTTCTTATTAGGATATCATAGTGAGACAAAAGTTACACTTCTTCTTATTTAGAATGTTATTTAGGATCCTAACTTTCTAAGTGACATTTCACTTGACTGAATTTAGTTACTGAATGATTTAGAGAACGTCTGAATTTAGTCAGGTGGAATAAGGCCTTAATGCTAATAGAGCATTCTGCCTTCCGTCTTCCCAGAAGACCAGAATAATGTTATTGCTTTATTTATTTATTTAATAGGAGATCCAACAGCTTTTCTTAACAGTATAAGTATTAATTAAGTTTAGTGACAGAGAGCCAATTATAGGATGTCACGTATAAATTTTCTTTGGTCTGGAAAGTAACAAAACAGTCATGTTTGTGGTTTGTCTAAACTTTGATTAACATATTATTAATTTATTTATTGCAATTAAGATTGATTTTACGGTAGGTAGCTGAGTGAGTTTATGACTATTTTATTGATTTTACTAATTTTGTGCCACACCTCAGGGAAAACCATAGACATAAAATTACTTTTATCTTTCTTGTATATTTACTTCTTATCTCGTGTGTGGTCTTCCTATATGACGTTTCTTGTATGAGCTCTATTACACATAGGTTTATTCTATGATTCTCATTTGTTTGTTTTGTATTAACTAAGGTGTTCAGTATTTGAACGCAAGTTGTCATCGGGGATGTAACTCAGTGGTAGAGTGTCTGCTTCGCATGCTGAAAGTCCTGGGTTCAAATCCCAGCATCTCCAAAAGACATTTTTACTATTATATTTTTTATTTTTATATAGTTTAGTTAAAGGTTTTAAATGACTCTTAATTTTTTCGACCGAGGTTTCAAATGAATGATGTCACTAATGGTTTAAATCAAAATCCCTACAAACCTTTTAATAACTCACGAAACTCATGTTACTTTTCACCCATAAAACTATAATATTAAATAACAATTTGGAATAGAAATAATAAATTGGCGATCGCTAATAGACCACAATATGGCGCGAACGTTATTATTTAATAACAGATTGTTGTACAATTAATTTATTGTCTTATTGTTGTGAAAGTGAAAGTTTAATAGGATTTAAACTTAGTAAATGGTGAGTTGGATATTACGTTGCTAATAACGACTAGTGACCCGCCTCGGCTTCTTAGCAGGTAATAGACGAAAGAAAAATATTAGGAAATAATATCACAAAGACTCTACTCGTCCTGAAACTGATGTTACGGCTATCGTGACTGCTGCTACGAGTCCCGTAGCTGGGACTACGAGTCCCGTGACTGACGTGACGAATCCCGTAATTGACGCTACGAGTTTAGTGTCGTGACTGATGCTAGAGTCCCTGCTGCTCCTGTGACTGCTGCTATGTGACCCGTTACTGACGCTACGAGTTCGGTGACTGATGTTACGAGTCTCGTAACTGACGCTACAAATCCCGTGACTGACGCTACGAGTTGCGTGACTGATGCTATGAGTACCATGACTGATGCTACGAGTTCCATGATTGACGCTACGAGTTTCGTAACTGATGCTCCGAGTCCTGTGACTGATAACTCCCTCAGGTCTCGTGACTGATGCTACAGGTTCCGTGACTGATGCTACGAATCCTATGATTAAAACAAAACTTGTGATTGTATTGTAAAATGCTTATTGATATACGACCCAGAAAAAGAAGGTAAGTATCTATAAGGATATACCTTGACCAATCTAAACCATTTATAAACTGTAGGAAAGTTCCCATCTGTTGTAAAATCTGTTAATTCTATTAATTTATAATGTCGGATAACCAACTGTCAAAGCCTGAGGCATTCATATGTCGATCAAATGTTATATGACGTAACGATATTTTAATTATGTTACCATGTAGGTCTAATGGTTGCCATTAAAATTAATTATAATTAAATATAAGTAGTTTATTTGCGCACTTAATTAATAAACTTACTTTTTTATTTAAGAGAAAAAACGTTAGCTTTAATATTTTTATGTATTTACTAATGAGTCAATTTTGTTTTATTTTAATTACTTATATCGATTACTATTTAGTTTTTCTTTGCGAAATAATTAGCACAAGATTGTGATAAGTAACTGCGCAAAAACAGTAGCTGCCTTGAACTTAATTTTTTAATTAATATTTTTATACGCTTTTTACCTTGCACTAATAGCATGAAAGAGACAAATATTTAAACTGAATTGTATTAATGACACTGCATAAGTGACGTCATTTTCTAATATGGCGATCTCCAGAAGATGGTAGACTTGATACGTTATGGGTAACAAATTAAAGGAATGCTTAAATTAATGTAAGAAAATAGTTATTTTCAACACACTTGCTCATAAAGGGGCTCTTATTTGTGCAAAAACAGTTGAATAATGACATGCTTGATTCACTAGTGAGTTATAGATTTTTTTTTTAATTCTTTAGTTTTAAAAAAGTTTCGATACCAAAAAAAAACGTGTCCATACATTTTAAAAACAAAATTCAACTATGTTGCCTTACTTTTGGTAGGTCTATGGTCGATTCCATTAATTCATTCATTCGATTTTTTTTTTATTAAGTATATTCTTTTAGTCTTTGGTCTATCACCATTGTTGTGTTGGATGCGCGCGAATAGAAAAACTGTTTATTTATTAGCGAAAAATGATAATTTCTTCGCAAATGTGTTGAAAAACGTTGTATGGTACACGCGTGTATTGATGATTACTATCCTCGGCTTTCTTCAGACCCTCGCCTGACGGCTCGGGCCTCAATAGCGCCTCGGAAGTAATCACCAACTTACCTCGCTTGTACCATAAATAACTATTATGGTAACGTTTTTCAACACATTTGCGAAGAAATTATCATTTTTCGCTAATAAATAAACAGTTTTTCTATTCGCGCGCATCCAACACAACAATGGTGATCGGCCAAAGACTAAAAGAATATACTTATTAAAAAAAAACGAATGAATGAATGAATGGAATCGACCATAGACCTGCCAAAAGTAAGGAAACATAGTTGAAGTTTGTTTTTAAAATGTATGGACACATTTTTTTTGGTATCGAACCTTTTTTAAAATGAAAGCAATTTAAAAAAACAATCTATAACTCACTTGTGAATAAAACGTGTCATTATTCAACTGTTTTTGCACAAATAAGAGCCCCTTTATGAGCAAGTGTGTTGAAAAAGTTTTATAATGGGGGTTTAATTTAATATTGATTTCTATACTTTACGCCATTTGATTTAATCTTTGTAAGTAGTTAATAAATATAGTCGATATTGAAATCAAACTGAAATAAGTTAGTGAAGGTGTTTATCTAAATTAATTAAAAATACTGTTAAAATAGGTTTTTAATTTTTTATTTGCACACATTAAAATTAATAAAGTAATACAGTGGACCCCCGGTAGTCCGGCCCCTGTTTAATCCGGCGCCCCCTGTAATCCGACATGGTCTATTATTTATTATTCAATACGTATTCGCTAAGCATGATTGAACAAGTTACAACTTGTACGCACCATCACTATTGTGCTCGACGCATAGGTATATTTTTACATATTTTTTGTAAGTTCTATAGCATTCATGACGTTAATTTTATAATAAAACGTAAGCTCTCTATTGTTGTTTAATTTACTAAATTTGACATACATAATGAAGTATAATTAGTATTTCAGAGTACATATATGTACATATAATATGTATGTATAAAGAATCTTATCATTGGATCTGTAATTTGTCGGATTACAAGGTACTCTTTTGTAAAAAAAACCGGACTATAGGGGGTCTTAGGCAGTACTCTATAATCCGACGAATTCGATAGTTCGACACTGCCCTGCAAAATGTTTGTCGGACTACCGGGGGTCCACTGTAATTGAAAAAGTAATATCACAATTTAATGTCAGTTCACACTAAAGCTAACCGCAATAAAAATATTAAAAACAGTTTTAACTTCAAAGATCGTTCGAGAATAGATTGTATTAAAACACTAAACTACTAATTTAAAACGACCGCACAGTCGACTGACGACACAAGGTGGCTTCACAGCCTGCAACACCCCTGAGGTATATTTTAAAATCGGTTGCATTATAATTCAAACCTATCATCAAAATGTAATGCAACCTCAATTCTACAAAGAGGTTTCAACCGTAGAACAAAAGAGGTCGAAACATGTTGAATTTGAATATCGAACTTGGAAGTATTTGTGGCCAGTGCTAATTATAGTGCAGTGCAAATGAGTGTTACCTATGTTATTATTTGTTTTTATTTAAAAAAAGCGTGTTCTGTTAATTTATTTGTAATTTCTTTTTCACCCCACTAAGTATTACTTTAAAAGGGGTCTTTATAAAGTAAAAACCTGTTAATGTTTTTAATTATGTCTTGAATTGCTTTTCAAGTTTTTTTACAAACATTTTTATTAATTAAATAGTACTTATACCATTCTTCCATGGTCGGTTGAAAAGTGGCAAGACTAACTGTATCCGTTTCATACGTACCTGTCTATTTATACACGCAATTATTATTTGTTCACGGTTCATCAGAACTCTTTTATAGAAATAGCGACCATAGTTAACATATTAACAACAGAGTCAATATTGGTTTGACCGAAACATTTGAAAACCAATTTTGATAGAGCTACAAATGGTCGCGAGTGTTTGAAAATGAAAGGTCAATGTTAACTGGTGTATTCTATTGTTCGTTAGATGACTAGTTTTGATAGAGCCGTTATTTGATGGCGTTTTCAAGGAATGGGAGCTCATTTTAAACTGGTAGTTGTTGTTAGTGGGCGACCAATTAACGTTTAACTAACCCCGTGACAAATGCTCGTACAGTTTTAACAATTTGACATAATGTTAGTGTAATTTGACATCGGACTTTGCGACGAGAACACACTGTTGACTTATTGAAAATAATTTAATTAACATTGTTATGACAAGAGATTTTTCTGGCAAATGTCAGAATTTTATGGAATTGTTTTTGTTTTAAGTAACTGGCTGTAGTTATGTAAGTAAATAATATCTTTTGTGAATACTAAAATAGGTAGCTGCTCTATAAAAAAGTTGAAGAAATGTGTAACTCAGTGTCTTGATATTATCTATAAGAACGGTTTAGGACCTAACTATGTACAAGTATCTGCATCAGTTTCTTTTTCGGGATAAAGTAAGTACTTACCATTAAGATTTACATTACAAGTCCTTTAAATTTTAAACCAAAATATTTGTCAACAAAATTTCACGACCTTCAAGTACAGGTACTCTCCAAGTAAACTTTCTTACTTTATGTCAAGTGACAAAGACAAAACTTGTGAGTAACTACTCGGAACTGAAGATGGTAAAATAGGTCCTTATTGTCATTTCTACGCAGCCTGGTTCTACTTAGCAAGGTTCGTACACCAAAAAGCCTATACATTAAAATCAAAACACCGTCTAATTATTAGTCCTACTATTTATTCAATGAAAAAAAGTATTATTTAAATGTAACCACAGACAATGTAAATAAGCCTTATAGTGATTCCTCGCACGCGACGTCATTACCGTAGAATCGTTCGAAATTCAAACGGCTGAATACAAACTACGAGTATCGATATTTATATTGTGTATTCGATGTGAGTCTAATCGATTTTATACAAAACCATGAAACGGCGTGTTTGCATGAAATATTTTTGATTACCGTGTTTCTGTTAGTTTTAGTTTTCTAAAGGTTTAAATAAGGATTAAATTAAACGCGGGGTGAATTTTTGTGAACCACGAATGTTTATCTCGGTCTGGGTGTATGTGTGAAATTGCGAAGTTTCTGATACCCTAGATACAAGTTTCGAACTTAGTTAGGGGTCAGTTACTGTAATGAGATGATATAGTGAATGATTAAACATTTTATGGTGGTTTATACATATTGAAATATCCGTACATATTAAAAACTAGCTGTGCTCCGCAGTTTTACCCGCATAGTTCACGATCCCGTGGAAATTTCGGGATAAAATAACCTATGTCCTTCCCCGGACCATAAGCTACCCCTGTACCAAATTTCAAGTCAATCTGTTCAGTAGTTTAGTCGTGAAAAGGTAACAGACAGACAGAGTTACTTTCGCATTTATAATATTACTAGCGGTCCGCCCCGGCTTCGCACGGGTCCAATTTTCCCGTTGATTTTCCAGATTTTTTTTACATAAGAACCTTCTCCTGACAATAACAAACACAACAAAAAAAGAATTGGCCAAATTGATCCAGGCGTTGTTGAGTTATGCGCTTACCAACACATTTTGCGATTCATTTTTATATTATAGATAGTAAGGATTACAATTAGAGGACCGCTCCTGTGATTCCAGCCATATTAGAAATAATAGGTCTACGGATCCAAACTATAAAAAACTTTATTACAACTAAAATAATATTAGATGAGTTTTTGCTTTATCATTAAGTACCATCACTTTTTATTACTTACCATGAACAGTGCGTTCTCAGGAGGTTTTATGTCATACTCATTCATACTTACCCGAGGGTCTCTATTGGAGATCCATTCTGTCCCAACAATCGTTAGTTCTTCTTTTCATAGCAGGCTATGAGATCAATCTTAGGGTATAAACAGCAATGTTTTCCTAGTACTTAATTGTTATAAATTATGCTACTGTAATCGCGATCACCTGGGAAGAAATCCTAAGGTTATGTGAAGTCGACCAACCCGCACTTGGCCAGCGTGGTTGACCAAGGCCTAATCTAATTCAGGGTAGGCTCGAGCCCCTCGGTGGGAATGTATCCTATTTGGCCCGGTAACTTGGCCCGGTGGGGGACATAATATGAGCTGATTATGATGAATCGAGATCGTAACTATGCTGTGACTAGAATCATGATAATTTACACGATAATTACCCTCTATTTTATTTATTTTGATACGCCAAGTACCATGATCTCTGAACTCTATGACAACAATAAAAACTGTGTAGGGTACACATAGCTGTGACTCTATCACAGATAATTGTCTCTACGAATTACTGAATCTACTTAGAAAGCTTTTTGAACTGCGATGATTTCATGACTCATGCTTTCTGTCAAAAAGGACCTACGTCATAAAATCTAAAACTTTTATGTTTACTTTAGTACAGTACTTAGGTAAGTATACATTTTAAATTGTATATAATTCTAAGGTTTTGCTAATGATTGCCTTGTAAACTTGAGTTAAGTCTTACAAGTTATTGTCTAGTTCTTGATTTTTCCGCTAGAGGCGTTATAAAAAAAATGTAGGTAATACGTAAATCAAAACGAGAAGAAATATGACTAAATAATATCTGTAGAGCTTATTAACTTAATTTTTTTTTGTAACAATATAAGCTTATTTAGGAGTTTTTTTAAGCTTATTTAGGAGCTATATTTAGGAGTTATAATTGATGAGAGATTGTCTTGGTATCCACACTTAGAACAAGTAACTAGCCGCGTAAGGAAACTTATTTGTATATTTAGTACATTGAGACATATTGTTCCTAGAAATATCTATAAAACTGAAAAACGACAAAAAGATCTTTTAAAAAATATTTACGTTTCATTGGTGCAGTCTGTCTTAATGTACTGTATTCCAGTATGGGGAGGTACGTGTAAAACTAAACTCATCACTGTAGAGAGAGCTCAGCGTGCTTTAATTAAAGTAATGTATTTTAAAAAAAGGGATTATTCAACCGAAGCTCTCTATCAGGAAAGTAACATATTAACAGTTAGGAAATTATATATATTACAAAGTATACTAAAAACACATAGCACTTTACCGTATATTCAAAACATAGAACACTCTAGAAGAATAAAACCAGTTATAAAAATAATTAAAACTAAAACTAAATTTGCTAGGATACAGTATATGAGACAATCGGCCAGCTTGTACAACACTATTAACAAAAAGCTAAATATATACAGTAGGAAATTATATGAGTGCAAAAACATTCTTATCGACTGGTTATTAAAACTTACCTATGAAGAGACCGAGAGGTTATTTATAACGATAACATAAAACAACATCTTTACTACTCTCTCACGCACGCACACACACACAAACATGTCTGTAAATTAATTATTTATTTATTAATTATTTGAAATACCTATATATTATTAATTAAAAACTTCATGTACCTATTAAATGAAAATGTAATGTAATTAGATATAAGTACTTATGTAAACGTAATTGTTATGGAAGAGCGGGAACTCCTGGCACAGGCTTTTTCAAGCTTAAAAGGAGTCCTCGGCAACTAGTTTTTGTAATGTACTTACTTTGTTTATGAAAATAAATTATTATTATTATTATATTTATTATTATTTATAAACATTCAAAGATAAAGTAGTTTTCATTAATGTTGACAAGTGATTTTCTTTTGTTAAGTAGCACTTAGGGCTTTTTTAGTGCTTTCAAAGTTGCGGTCTTTGTACGTGCTGCCTTTATTTTTATAAAAGTCCAAATCTCAGCCTTTTGGGTGTGAAGAAGTTAGAAACAAACTTATATACACAGTATATAAACCGGGCTGAACCAAGAGTTTGCTTCTAAGGCAATGTTGATATAATGACTTGGGTATTAGAACTGTTTTGTAACACAATTCTGTGATGGCCTAAGATGCCAGGATATTTCTTCTTAATAATTAAAGGTAAAACAAACAAAAACTAGAACACATAATATTTTATTTACACTAATATTCACATAATATTTTTCTCAAAGCGTTCTACTTCTATAGTACAAAAGTTTTGAAGTACAATTGCAACAGTAATTTTGTTTTTTTAAGTATCTATCTATTTAAAATGCATAACATTAGTCACCAGAACTTTTGGAAGTAATCCTCTTTGGTAAAATCAAGTAAGAAATATTCTAGAAAAGTTAGTTTTTTGTGACTGACAATTTTCAAATTTGGAATAAGTACTTTTTAATATTGTAACATTTTCTTCTCAACGTTTTTTAAATGTAGAATTATTTGACACTGACAATTGCTTGTTATTTTGTTGTCTAAGCTTTTATTTTGTTATTTTTTTAAATGATTATTATTGTTTTGGGATTGAACAAATTTTGAAATTAACAAATATGCAGAATTGTGTCTAAAAATGAGTGATTTTGGGGTATAGACATGGGTTTATGATTGTTTTTCATTTCTAATTACTTACTCAAATTTTACCAAAGATGAGGAGTTTTTTTTAGATTTAAGTCTTCTAGGTATTATGAAAAAGATAATTTATTTAAGTACATTTATTTAATAGGAATTATTCATTAATAATTAACTTCTACATCTAGAAGTTACAATATGTTTTAATTCAATTAAGTTTTTTTTCTAAATATAATAGTTTTGACCAAAAATTTGAATAAAAATGTACTTTTATTCAAGTTTATTTTGCATATTCTGTAGAAACTATAGTTTATATTATTAATTAAATATTAATAATTATTAGGAACAACAAGATTTGACGATTTCAAACTATTAAGAAATAAGTAACAAAAACAATTTACTTTTTAATTTTGATAAAGTAATTAAAATATTTAAGTTGGTTATTCTGATTTCAGGTAGCTTATTTTTTATAAGAGTAACATTTATTACACAGATAATAAAAAAAAAATAGGTAAGACCTTCGTGGTACAATAATAATTACTGGCTGGTAATAACTATAGCCATTCCAACTAATTTGAATTAGTAATTAACACTTACTAATTTGAAATTAGAACAGCTTATAAATAGACGTCTTAATTTACTTAAAATTACATTTCAACTACGATTTAGATTTCATGAATTATTAAAAAACCTTTCTAATACTATATTTATACATTAATATTTACATTATAATTCATTTACTGGGCTCTCCGTATTGATTTTCATATATTTATTGCACACACTTATTATAAACATTTGATGTACTTTTTGTATAAATCGTTTCTCTATATTCCGTGACACCTTTCTTTACAAAACGAAGAAGCCCATCTACAATAAATAATTTAGGAATTTTTATAACATTAAGTACTCGATAACTATCACATTTATTTATAACGAAGCATCTTCATTTGTACAACACTACACTAAGAAGATTTCGATAGATATTTACAAAGAGAAATACTATTAAGTTAAAATAACTTTTTCACTGAAACTGTTCGTTCATTCGAATGTTCTTTCGATTTAAAAATCGAGCACGCGTCGTTCCAGGTTTAAATCTGGAGCGAACGCGCGGGCCTCGTTTCATTTGGACGCATTCACAACAAGATTCGTCGCCGCCTCCTCACTGGCCCCTATGCTCATAGCCTTCTTCTTCAAAATACCGAGATCCGTCACATTTTCAAGAAAACTCTTGTGTGCCGACAACACTTTGGCACTCTCCACATCTTTCTTCAACTCCTCCATGTCCCGTTTCAACTTCGCTCGTCTGTTCTGGAACCACGTGATCACCTGAGCGTTGGACAGGCCTAACGAGCTGGCGATCTCGTCTCTATCGGCCGGCGATAAATACTTTTGGTAAAGAAACCGTTTTTCCAACTCGAATATTTGATGGTTTGTGAACGCCGTTCGGGATTTTCGTTTCTTTTTCGGCTGCGGCCTCGAGTTGAAGAGGTTCAAATGATTCGACTGACCGTCTGGAACAAGCGAAAATTATTCAATTAGCAACGGTTATTACTAAAACTTTGATTGGAACTAAGTGGGTTAATTAACGAGGCATTATCCGTTTAAAAATTCAAAGAAATCTTTGACTAATCGATTCTTATATTCGATAGAAAGGTAATATTCGAATAAAATGTTAATGGTAAAAGTGGTCTTATGGGTGTGTTGTATAGATAAAACCGAAGCGTTTCGTCTCGTTATCACCCAGTAAACCATCATTCGATTCTATGACACTGCAATAAAGCGCCCGCAGCGCTAAAATGTAACTGGTACGTCATAAAATATACAATAAAAACACACCCCGGTATCGTTACATTTTAACGAGCCTACAATCACATACGGGCCTGCACTATAACATATTTTAATGAAGAAAAAGTAATCACCAAGTTCGCGGTTACAGTTTCCTTGGGACGGCTCCTATGATCGGATTACAAGTGTTATAATCTAAAGTTTTCACGTTAATTTAAAAGGCAGTATAAACTCAATTTTCCTTTATGGCTGTGGCAATAAAAGTTAACGGAAATGAAGATAAACAATGGCGCTATCTCTGCATCCGGTCTATTTTGTTATCTGTACAAATACTTATATGGTACGTTTTGAGGTTGCGTTGGTCTTGTAATTAGTTTTTTAAATTGACTTGTTAATTGTCTGTGTTTTTTTACTTTGTGAGTATATTTACTTTGATTTTATGGCTGTAAAGTTGAGTCATACATGGGTTAATTTAACAAAGAAACAGTTTTTTATATATGAAATACTTGTATTGATACTTTACTCAATATGGAACTTTATTGATATTGCATTGTTTGGTTACTTTGGACATAATACTGGTAAATGAAAAAGGTTGAGTTTTCAGGTCAATTTATTAGTAAAATACGCGTTGAATACAGCACCTCTACTTTTTGTTAAAGTTGAAAAATTTTGTCATAATCGAGAATATTTTTTTAACATTATATTTTTTACTTACATTGCTCAAAAAACATTCAATTTAAATAATTTCAATTAGTCTTTTGATATTTTTACTTAATTTTTTATTTAACATTGTAATACACATGTACTTCAATTAGAAAATATTGTTATTTTATGTAAAAAGAGAATACCTTTGGCTGACATCATGGACATTACGTGGTTCACCGCAAAAATTAATATAAAATATTTCATTTTAAGATCCAAGTCGTTATACTGAACAACTACACGTTTTCATATTAATGAGCTGGACATCAACATTGATTGGTTGTTCTTACCAACACTTATTTGGATATAATATTTTCAGTTATCGTAATAAGACTAATGAAGGAGTAAATTCGCGATTCTTGTTTTATAATCGAATCGTCGAAACTTAGAGCCTATTTCACCATCTTCAAGTAACGTTCCGAGTAACTACTCACATGTTTTGCCTTTGTCACTTGATATAAAGTAAGAAAGAGACCATACTACCTTTACTCGGTGAGTATTTTTACTTGAAGATCGTGAAATAGGCCCTTCAGTGTCTTAAAATAAAAGATCAACCTACATCCCACGATGTCATGACTAAACGATTTTGCTAAGTTTTTCATTGATGTAAATCTTAAGTATTTGATGGCGTTTAAAATAATTTTTCTTCCTATATCATAAAATACCAAATGTATGACACATTTTTTTCGTAAAAATATTTTATAATCGTTTAAAAATTGACTCATAGTTTTAAATGTTTTAATTACAAAACAATTTAACATTTTATTTTGTCAAATTACTTTAAATGTTTCCATGAAATTAATTGTCGAGAGCGTAGGAAGATATTTAATTTGTCAATTTTATCTGAAATATGAAAGCTAAGCTTTCGTACAATCAATTAAACATGTTTAGTAAAATATAAATGTCAGAAATTGTTTCCAACATCGATCAGGACATTTCAAAATCTTAATTTATCATTGTTGTAAATCTAATAGCGGGTAATTAACAGGTTTAAATACCAAGCGTCGTTTCATTGTGAGCGTCACGACCTTGCCAACTTGCAAAACATTAAACAACTCTATATTTTTCTTGTCAAAACACAACTTGATTAATTAATTAAGGTATCTTTATATTTATCACACGCCGGATTCCATTTGATATTCGTCACGTCAAATTATTGTACGGATGGAATTAACAAAAGGTTTTTATGTTGCAAAGATTCTGCGAGATTCAAAACGAGAGAATTACCTATTAATCATCGGCTAATCGCATCCTTAGCTAATCGCACCTCAATTACAGTGAATAAAACAGCAAATGTGCTAAAAAAGAGCCAAATTCGAAGACATCGTTAGTCCGGACGCAAAAAAATATGAAGCATAAAAACGGTAACGCGATAAAATTTAAGTTTTGGGACGCGATTGTGCTTCGGAAATAATTTAAGAATTATGAATTGAACCCTGCTTTTAAATGTTTGATGTGCGTGATGAGATGAATCACGGTTTTTATTATTATGAAAACAAAAGATTTTAAAGGAAAGTGAATATGGTTGACTAATACGAGTAAAATACTCGTCCGCGTAATTCCCAGTGTTTCTGATTCTCTAGAAATAATATTCTAAGTACTGCCTGATTTAAATTCAACCATATCGTTCCAGTATTTTTGGAGTGAAACAGTAACAAATATTCTTCCTGTCTTATTAGTGAGATAAGATAGAGTTAGTAGAGTTGAATGTAGAGTTCGATAGAGCAGTTGTGAGTGTTTGGTAGAGCAACTGTGAATGTCTGGTAAATCTTTAAGCTCTACTAAAAATGCAAACAACTCTAGTAATGTGCTGTATTTACATTCATTAACTAAAAATAATAAATACCCAATTTAGTTTCATAAAAAATTCAACCTTAATCACTGGTATTATTGCTCTATTTCGTGTAATTAGGAGGATAAAAATCAAATAACACAAAACTACCAAATCCATTTTCTATAATTGACGAGAGCGAGTGCGATACGATCTTATTGCTACACATAAAATGATAATTACATAATGTATTCATGAATACAAATTATTGGGGTAATGAGAAAATTGTAATTATTGTTAAGTAATGAGTACCTTTACGTGTTTATACATAGAATAAGTTATATTTGTCATACATCTTCGGTCGAGCCAGCTTGTATTGAAACTATGATAATTAAGGCTTAACACAAATATCAAGTAAGTACATTTGAAATTATTCTACAGAAAAAGTGGTGAAACTGTCTCCCTGATACAAAGTAAGCTTGAGCCCTTCGGTGGAGACATAAGTAGATACCATAACATAACGTAATCATTCAGTACATCATCTCATTATAGTAACTGACCCCTAACTAAGTTCGAAGCTTGTATCTAGGGTATCAGAAACTACGCACACAATCATTCACACATACATCCAGACCGAGACAAACATATGTGATATATGATGATACCGTTGTTTTTCCTAATTAGTTAATAAGAGGGTACACTGTATGGAGTATCATACGTAGTAAGTATAGATATCACCACATAAATTATGTCAAACATCACTAACCAAACAACAACTCTTTTAAAAGAATATTTCTTAAAAACAATTAGTTTCATCATGTGTTTTGACACAAAATGATTGCTATATAAACATTTTAGTGTCGTCGGCTGGGTTCGGTACAAAGCGGCCGTTCCATTGAACGGCTCGTTTCAGCGCACGCCCGATTTACAGCGAGAGTGATTCCACAGACAAACACACAGACAGATAATGGCCCGTGACATACGCACTCTTAATTAGGATAAGTATCCGGTTGATACAGTTTTAGGATGGTTTTTAGATCTTGAGCTATCTTTGGTTCTGAGTCACTGATTGCCGATAACGATCAAGTCGTTAAAATGTTGGTTGGTTGAACTTTTTGATAAGAAATGAAGTTATTTTTAACCGACTTCAAAAAAAAAAACAGGAGGAGGTTCTCTATTCGACGTAAGACGACGTATATTTTGAATAAGGGCTGAAGTTATTTTTTGTATTAGGCTCTTATCAAAGCTACAATAAACTGTGATAGTTTTCAGACAACAGTTTGAGATGCTTTGAAGAAGGAAAAGGTATCTAAAAGTTTCTTAGGAAAAGATTGAAGAAAACATCAAAACATCTATTGGTCATGGTGGATATCACGGGCGGCGGTACAGTCAAATGAAAAAGTGCTTAAATAATCCTTTGTTTATTTACCATCAATTTATTAAGTAACGTATTAATTTATTCTGCAGTGAAATATCCACATTTTTTTTATAGAATCTTAAATATTTTATGAAGATAAACCTTTAATATAATCTTCAAAAAAGGTTTGATTAAGTTACTCACTTTGAGTATTCATTTAATAAAATTGGTACTTAGGTAATATGTAGATGGACTTATACTAATAAAATATAAAAAAATATTGATTAGATTTCGTCAACCAACATCCGACTATCCGAAATATTAAATTTAGTAATTCTTCAGATGGATTAGGCACATTTAACGTAAAAGAGTTAAAGTTTTAACGACGTCCGTCCGTGCCATTTTAAAAATCATTTGTAGGTGTTGGATGATGAATTTTGTGGAAATCACTTTTGAAGCAAATATTAAAGTTTTGGGATTTTTATTAGTCACTAACTGTGATCCGCGGATTGCTACGAATTGGTATTTTTTTTTGCTTCTATGCAGAGTTACTACAACTAAGCCACTTACAAGATTCAGTATTTAAGTTACGTTTCTATTTTAAAAAAAGAACATTCAATATATTTTTCTCGTCATAAAGTATGTAAAACACTACAAAGGTTTTATTTCAATGAAATAAAATTAAAACTTCTACCAAAGTTACTTAAAAACATCAATAGATTAGTAATTCAAAGATAACTGGAAACCGGAACCAAGGTTCCCTTAAGTTAAGTAGAGCTCGGTGGAGCTAAAAAATAAAAATAAATCCGCTAATTTGACAAGTGATTGAGCAAGTTGGTACGAAACGAATCACAACATTCGGAATGGCTAACTGGTTCCGAGAATACGAAAAGCATTATTATTGCAATGATTTTTATGAATTGTGATTGCTTTTTTGTAAGAATTGAAAGTTTTACGTGACTGAACCTTTTAAATAGATGTTGATAACTATAACTGTATTGTTTAATTAAGTATTTTTTGTGAAAATATTTTGAAATATTAATCTCATATGTCACGGTTGTCGTAGTGACATCATTGACTGTTATTAATGTTATTATTGATAAAAGATAAACTGATATCCAAAAGATGCGACTATATTGACGCTGTCAACGGCACAGAAAATATTGTAGCTCAATACGAGTATACTTAGTTCGAGTAGAATCTTCAAAAATCTAATACTTTGACATGGGAGCTAGGTTCGAAAGAAGAAGACTTGGTTGAACTGAAAAATATCAAAGTATGGACAGAGTTAAGTTGAGATTATGATGATGATAAGTTTAATAACTAATAGTAGTCAGTATAAGCACTATAAACACAATAACTGCATTAAACACTTTATTACATTGCTGACAACCTCGTACTCGTAGTAAAGTTGATAAAAAAATAATTCGATTAAACTTTATTTCCCGTAGCAAAATACAACATTACTACTTACAGACCACAAATAAAAACTAAACCAATAATCTGATAAATTTGAAAATACTAAAACCGCATTCTCACGGGATAAAAAGTGGATTAATATAAATAAAAAATCAAAACATTTGTTCACACGAAAGTACGTTTGGGTGTAAGTCTAAGCACGTACCTTGGTTTGTCGGCCCGTTGAACATTAAAAAAAGAATAGTTTCGTACTAAAACATTAAGATATTACGACTACTGTATTTTTCTTTTGAGATATCGATAATATCGGTGACTGGTTTCCGATTATGAAATGTTTTATTGGTACTTCAATATTGCAATTCGATTTGTTGCTTAGTTTAATTAACAGAAGTAACTATAGGTTATTGTACAAATGTATGGTTTTGTAATAATCTTGGTTTGAAAACAAAATAAAGCTAAATTATTATGGAGTTGTGACTTTGGAAGACTTAGAAAGAAAATATCTGAACGAAATAGGTACATGCATATTTGATTTTTATTTTAAAGATATAAATTATAACCAGATCTAAATATCTCCACACACTTACCAGGCGACATTACCCGATATTTACCACAGCTAAACATTAGTACTAAAATAGTATAATAAACAATAATTGTTTAATTAATTGAACGTTATTGAGTCTGTATGACAGCGAGCGCTAGATTGAGGTCGTTGGGCCTACGCCAACCACACAATGTCTCATTAGTAACAATTAGTATGGCATAAATTATATCACATTGTCTTCAAACTGAGCTGTAATTGTTCAAACTATGAAATCTCTAATTACAAATCGCTTGACATTTGAGCGTTTAATTGTTTTAGTTTGTTATAATGATTAATTTATTGTACTTCTTTACTATTTGCCTATTAGATATTATGTAGTACGAATTTCAAGACGTATTAAATAAATTGCAGTTGTATTCCACCATCTTTCCTTCTACATAATGTATATGTTCGCTTAGATATTTTGAAGTACGCAACGGTAATACAATTTTCATGAATAGATAGAGTGACTCCAGGGGAAGGTTTAAAGTCATAATAATTACGCAGGTGATAACTGGGAGTAAAAAATAATATTATCATTCACTCTATCATCTCTATATTGCAATTGACCTTTGACTAGGGGTCAGCAATAACTTTTTACTAATCTCTGCATTTGAAAAAATGATGAAAGAACTATATTATAATAACAAAATAAGATACAAGACATTCGGTACCTCATTAGAACCATGACAGGCTCGCTATAACACACGTAAAGCTTACCAAATTGAAAACATAAATGTGTATACCATAATCACAAGCGGCGTCATCAAAGCAGGCGCCAAAATACCGTATACACTTCAAATCAGTAACGGATCCACAAATCAAAGGCGCTTTACTAATAGCCCGTTGCTAGTTCTAAAACAGAGGCCGAACGTAAATTGTTAGGCTGAAAGTTTTTGTCTGTAAAAAAAACTCGAATGCACCATGGTAGTTAGTGCATCGCCCGTGACTCGATGGTTATCGCTTGCAGTGTAGACCTTTGTTGGATGTAAACTGAATATGTTTTACTAGCTGCGCCCCGCGGTTTCACACGCGTAGTTCCCATTCCCGTTCCCGTAGGAATTTCGGGATGAAAAATAGATGTTGGCCGATTCTCAGACCTACTAAATATGCTCACAAAATTTCATGAGAATCGGTCAAGCCGCGGAGGAGTATGGCAACGAAAACTGTGACACGAGAATTTTATATATTAGATGTAAACCTAAATGTATGATTTCTTTGTTAAGTATCTGTTGAGAAAGTCCGTATATTAACTCTAACTTTTAGTTTTGTTGTTCGTAAGTCCCGTATAATTCCGGGTTTATGGCACGAGATCGAAAGCCATTTAAGCGAAAGCCATTTGTTCGACGTCAAATGATCGAAGTGCCATATGAACGAAACGCCATTTAGCCGAAGGGCCATTTGATCGAAAGACCAAATATCCTCGGTTTGTACGAAATTTATAAATTTGTTTACTAGGGAAACTTAATTACTTACTCAAATTATAGAACTACCAGCTGCGCCCCGCGGTTTCACACGCGTAGTTCCCGTTCCCGTAGAAATTTCGGGATGAAAAATAGATGTTGGCCGATTCTCAGACCTACTAAATATGCTCACAAAATTTCATGAGAATCGGTCAAGCCGTTTCGGAGGAGTATGGCAACGAAAACTGTGACACGAGAATTTTATATATTAGATCTACGACATCTAAAAACGTTAAAACAGTCTTTAATTAGAGAACTAGGAAAGTACTTACGAGCAGAATTTTTTATTATTTCTTATATCATTTCTTTTATAAAAAAAAACTAGTATTAGATATTACATTGTCTTATCCTTTGGGCGTAAACCCAGGTACGTAGGCTGGTAGTTAGTACACAATAATTGCCTATGTACTGCACTTAAGATAAATATCTGTAAGTGGAAATTGTAGGTGTAATCGCCCCCTTTGTTTCCAGTATACGCGAGTTAACTCCGATAAATGTAATGTTGTTTTCTAAATGCATCAACACATTGTAATTTACATTCGGTTATAATTTATATTGTCTTGTTCTTGACTCAGTTTGTAGTGCGGTTTTGTTCTTGTATTCATTATTATTTTTGTTATTTTTTTAGGAAAAACGTTTATTTTCAATATCTAAACTCTACATAAGTAGGTATGTATGTATGTAAACAATTTTTAAAATTACCGGCAGCGTCCCGCGGTTTCACCCGCGTAAAATCCCAATCCCGTACACGGTGAAACTTTCTATTTAATCATAGATTGAGCTGTATTTTGCTGAAAACAATATTAAATTGTTGAGAATTTCTAACCTTTCAATATTATAAAATGTAAAGGTCTAATCCAAGTTTCAGTGTTAAAAAAACTACCAATTACTCAAAAAAATCAATTAAAATTCAATGCATGCTCCCTTGTTAAGTGAAGCGGTGCCTTTCATGTTTCAGTCAATGATAACTAACATCTTCAGAGAGGTGTAGTCAAAACAAACCGTTCGTATCCACTTAGGAAACACTCGAGTTTATCACAATATTTTATTTTTATGTTCATATTTACTGCTTTCTTAAGACCAAACTTTTTGTTGTTTGTACCACTGTGTTACCCAATTATTTGTGACTAGAAATGCCCCGCGATTTCACCCCCTTTTCTCCCTAGGGAGGGATTTCCAAAAATCCTCTCTTTGTGGTAGCCTACTCGCCCCAACAAACACGTGCCAAATTTCAGCTCTCTACGACCAGTAGTTTTCGGCTGTGCGTTGTCTGTCAGTCAATACATCACTCAGTAACGGAAGAGTTTTATACATATAGATAGATAGAAAATAGATAGGCAGTTTTATTTGTTTTCCTTACTAATATTTTAAATGCGTCAGTAACTCGATCTGTCTCTTACGTTTTCATGGCTAAACTACTGAACCGATTAACTTTAAATTTGTTACATGGGTTGTTTATGGTCCGGGGAAAGAAATCCTACTAATATTATAAAGCCGAATGTTTGTGAGTGTGGATGTTTAGATGTATGGCTGTTTGTTCCTCTTTCACGCAAAAACTTCTGAATGAATTTTAATGACATTTGGTGCAGATGTTTCTCATACCTAGGAATAACACATAGGATACTTTTTATCCCAAAATTCCCACGGGATAAGGTTCCACGCGGGTAAAACCGCGGGGCACTGCTTGTAAGCTATAATTTGTGGCTAAAACCGCTGCTTGTATTATTTAATCAAAGAACAGTCCAATTTGTGAATTTATAATCGTTTCATTTTAGAACGTTTTTTCTTTTACATTTACCATTTGCGATTTCTTACAAATATATTTTAATTTTAGTACTGATATAAAGTTATTAAGAAAGTTAATTTCTATGTACATTTTCTTTGTTACTAGTATATAATAATAACGATAACAAGACAGTTAATATACAGAAACACAATTAGTTATTGCTGTATTTACGAGTTAGCTATTAACAATGCACGTTTACCATTAATACCGTGTTCGATTCCCATTATAAGTAACAATATAAAATTTCACGATTTGAAAATAATTTTGTTACGAGCAATTCTATTCCTCTTTATTATTTTAACTTCTTTAATTTCTAGAATAGTGAAATAAAACGTAAAATGAAAGTTAACAGTATTTTATACCTATAGTTAGTTATCATTATATTTAATTATTTTAATTAACATTTGCTGTTAGTGGTTTATGATATAAAATATAATATTTTTATGTTTTTCATACAGTTTTCAGATTGGATTCATCATTATATTGGAGTTTTATTAAGGAATTAATGATTTTATTAAGACTTTTCATGTAATTAAGAGATTTATAAAATACTAGCAGCGCCCCGCGGTTTCACCCGCGTAGTTCCCGTTCCCGTAGGAGTATGGGGATAAAATTATGCTAAAAGCCTTCCCACTGAATCACTATATCTATTAAAACAAACCGCATCAAAATCCGTTGCGTAGTTTTAAAGATCTAAGCATACATAGGGACATAGGGAAGGGGCAGAGAAAGCGACTTAGTTTTATACTATGTAGTGATTATCCATCAGAGAGTGGAGGACAGATTTATAATGAAAAAAAAAACAATAGTTTGATTCAATTTGTTTGGTTCAATTTGTTTGGCACCGCTAGTGAATAATAAATTAGTAGAACAAAATCTACATATTTTTACTTCAAAAAACAATTGATATCTAGCTATGAGATTAATACAAAAATCTTATTATTTTTCATTCTAATACAAGGGTTGTTAAAAAGTTATAAAACAAGAATAACGTGACTCGAACCGCGAAGCACATCTATGGTATAGACAGATTATACTTTTTTAGTACTTACAACGTAGTAACGAATAAAACGTTTCGCATCCATTCCAATAGGTACCAAATCAGCAAATCGCCTTCAGCAAAAACGCAATAAATCTACGAAAAGAATCCTAACCAATAAAATTAAAAACCAGTAGCTGGTTTCGATATAAATCACGGGCGGGCAATAATGTGGGCTCGGATAAACCCCCGGGGAGAGATCCCGGCAATGTGTAGACGAAAACACTTCCTCCCGTCACTTCATTACCTAAATTGTTATTAGAGGGAATAAAGACATATTGCCGCAGAGAGGGACGGCGACTTATCGCCCTATTTGTACAGCGACGGGACTGGATGAAAGATTTACTCATTAAATGACAGATGATCTTATAATAGTACGAATTGGAGTTTTGTTTGGTATTTTAATGTTTTTGATCGGGTATTTTAATGACAGTTTTTAAGAAAAAAATAATTTGGTGGTAAAAAAACTTTTTTGAAGAAATCGAATTGCTCCTTTGTATCTACTGTTTTTTTAGAAAGTCTGTGCACGATGAACTTAGGAAAAAATGTTATCTGCAACACTGTCTATTTATAAAGATAATTAGATAAATCACGTTTACGCTAGGTTTGTGTTCCGTCTGAACTAATCTTTTCTATAGAACAAAGATCTATCTCCTGATTAATAATAATAATGTATTCCCAACCGATTCCGGCGATTCCGGTTACGGCGACCACTTCTACTCCGTTAGCGTCGTGCGTGTGCTCTGACATGGCTCACATAGCCGATTTTATTGGTAAAGGTCCGCGTAAAAGATAAAAAGAAAATTAAGAAGAGAAACAAACAAAATAATGAGAAAAAATTCATTGAAATAAAATATCCAAACCAAAATGATTTCCCCAAACTGAAACATCATTAACAGTATATTTCCTAATAGTTTTACGAGGCAGACGCCACATTATAAACTACTACTAACTTTTCGTCGGCCAATAACAATAATAGTTTGTGTGCGGTCCCAACAAATCACATCCACATGTTTGACAAACGTAAAACAAAACACCGCATCGACAGATATATTAAACTCTATTGCATCTTCATAAAAACACACACAATTTAACACATCAAAAACCAAAACACAAGCCAAATTAAATCTTATCGATCAAGCAATAAGAGTGTAGAGCTCTTTTTGTGACAGCAAAATAAATCTATCAATTTTGATGCACCAAAATACTTGAAATTGTTATCTTGACACTGAATTATTAGTTTTTTGAAAGTTTTAATGTGTTGATTGAAGTTTTTAGCTGTTTTGCGGTATTCTGTGTTTTCGCTACATGTGTCTGTTTGTATGTCCGTCTGTCTTGGGTGGCAAACACGTGTGCAGTCTTTTGTTTACAAAAATTGTTGCATAATGTTGTGAAAACAGTTTTTTTGTTTATCTAACTGGAGGTCTTTGGTTGGACCTACCGGAGATAAACCGATAAATCTACGGCTCTATTGTTTTTCAAAGTTCAACTACTTATAGAAACAGTAGTTTTTTAATGCGAACTATTCTGAGAAACAAACGCATATGGTTCAAATTATCATCTCATATATTATGTAAATTATTTTGTCTGAATTTGATGTGAATTTATAGATGTAATTTGTAATCATTAATGTGAAAAGGATGTATTAAGTATAAACAATGTATAAGTAATCCTGAAATTCAGTCATATTATCTATAACTATGACGTAGTTTGCTAACATGCTGTAATGCGGTTTTTCACCGCGTAATACAGCATGTTCGAGCAAACTACGAATAGAAAATAGAGATATAGAAACAGAATTTATGATTGTCAACTTTGATTGATAGAGTCGATAAAAATCAATTTGTAACCTACAAAATCAAGGATTAACTACCAAAATCGATAAATCAAATTAATATATTATTTAAATTAATCATTAATACAAAACTAATAACAACTCATTAGTTTGAATTAAAATAAAATCAATTAGTTAATTTGGTGAACTAATTCCGTACGTAGGCCGCGTATGTGCTACTAATTGAGATGTAGTGGGCTGGCGTCTCGGAACATTACATCTTCAACCGTATGACATCCTGGTACTGATGAAGACAGAATCGTTACGTCAAGTATTCATTATTCATTTACTAGCTGTGTTGGGCGGTTTTAGCCGGTTTTTTGGGGTGAAAAGTGTCTTATCGTTACTAATATTATAAATGCGAAAGTAACTATGTCTGTCTGTTACCTTTTCACGGCTAAACTACTGAACCGATTGACTTGAAATTTGGTACAGGGGTAGCTTATGGTCCGGAGAAGGACATAGGCTATTTTATCCCGAAATTACCACGGGATCGGGAACTATGCGGTGAACCCGCGGGCACAGCTAGTGTAAGTATAAAAGTACGCCTGTCAACATGTGAGTATGCAAAGGTGATAATTGTCTGAGAAGTGTACCCAAATAGGCGTTTTGTAAATGTGTTTTAAACTTGGACAAATGAGGATCTATTCTCACAAACTTTCGCATTCATACTAGGTGCAATTTTATCGATTAGTATTCTTTATTTCTAATTCACATCCAACAAACAAAATCGAGTCGTCCACCCCGAAAAATAGAGCCCAATTTAAAAAGACCAAGACAAAACAAAGTTTTAAATCACAATCACAATTTCACGTGCCCAAAAGGAAAACAAAAACAAATGGTTTAGTATTTGTCAGTCCATTTGTCAAGTCCACAAGTTAAATAGTGAAGGGACATCGTGTTCAATCGATTCGGTGACACACTTGACAAATTGATAATCGATTGTTACTTGGTAACGGGAATCGTTAACTGTTTGAACCCTGTTTTCGACGGCCGGGTGGTGTAGTTGGTAGTGATCCTGCCTGCTATGCTGAAGGTTACTGTTTCAATTCCCGTTTCATACAAACACTTGCATAAATAGGTATGTTTGCACGAAAAATAAGAATGTAAGTATGTTTATCCATTGTCTAGTAGCCATAGTAAAAAGATTTGCTTAGTTTGGGACTAGGTAGGTGGGCAAATAAGATATAAGTATTGAAATAAAATATAAGTATATTGAAATAAAACACTTAAACGGATTTTTGTCGTGGTTGTATTTTGTTTTACATTTTCTGACGTTTCGGATTCTTTACAGAACCCGTGATCACAGAAGACTAAGATGGAAGACGTTAATGGAAAAACTTAAAACGTTTAAGTGTTTTATTTCAATGTGTAGTGTTCGTGTAAATCAAAGATATCAATAAGATATAAGTATTATTATATTATAATACATACCTACCTATTATGTTTTAACGCGAATCATTTCTAAATTATTGTTTACAAAGCTCTTTGACTTCCTCCAACTTGATGAGATTTAACCATTTACTATTTTATGATTTATTTATTAATTTATGAATATTTATACAAATATCGTAAACTTATAGATATCATTAATTTACTAATTTATTAATGTGTGTTTTAATGAAATTTTGTATCCCATATACAATAAGTATAATAAATAATTTGTTAATTTTTATTATCGACATTAAAGTTACAACGGATTACATGATTACCTGGGAATCTCAAATCACAAACTTCGTTCAATTTGGTTTCAATCGATGTAGTAAAATTAAGGATTATTTTAGAAAAAAATCCTAAGCCATCATAGCCGCCAAGATACAACCATGGTAATAAACATGTCAATATAGAATTTTCCAGCAAACATAATAATAATAACCTACCTACACTACCTACATACTCAGTCATAGTCCCATAGTCCCCATAGTTCCCCTATATCCAGTCTTTGAACATCCCATTCCCATAGCCCAGTCGTAGTTTTCCATATATTTGCAATAGTCCCAGCAGAACCGGGGACTGTCTTTGGATGCATTTTATAGTGTTATACAGGGATAGTCGCCGGATTGTGCATCCTTTACACAAGATTAAATATGTCAAAGGGTTTCCGTGTGTTGACTTAGGCCCCATACTAGCCTTCCAAAAGACCGGGACTCCTTAATAGTCCCGTGAATGGAAAAGACCTACCTACAAGCAATCAATTATACAAATGATCCTTATAACCAGGAATAAAGTTTTCGTTTTCTTTTTTTCGTTTTCTTCAAAATTTCCACGAAAATATACTATATTAAACCAGTATCCAGTACAAAACTAAACACATTAGTAAAATCACATTTGTTTTCAATTTAAATTTTCCACAGTTACCCAATTACATGAGAGTCACGTAGTGTTGTCCCCGGGATCCCTTTAGCAAACAAATGATCCCGGATTAGGGTGACAATATAACGGGGACGCGAGACAAACTCGAGCACCGCAATGTTACTTCTATTTGTAACTATTACTTGGTGACTGCTGTAAATACTTTTCGGTTTTAATGTTTGTGAGAGACGAAAATGTTGGCTGACTTTTGTTTTTTATTTAAGTAAGTATCCAGATTTGGTTATTTTAGGGCGACACGTGAAGGTCTAACTAAATTCAACAATTTTTACAGTTTAGTGGTACATTTTACGGAAAAACTAAAACATAATTTTGTGAACAAAACCGTTTAAAAAAGACATTTTTGTTGTGTCGTGGGACAATTAGCACAATTAATTTAAAATAAGTATATTAAACTACGTGTTTATAAAAAAAAATAGAAAAATAATTTAATATTCTTTTTTAAGTCAAAATCCCAAAAAGTCACTAACATCACCAACCCAAAAATTTGATTAAACAAAACCAACAAAAAAAGTTTCGCCTATTTGAGCATATCAAATTCAGACCCACTAAATTAGATTGGACAAAAACGGAACGGAAATTTCGTTAGCGTACAGGGGTGGACTCAGGAGTGGGGTTTGTCGCAGGGCGTTTTCCATTATACGCTTCGCTCGCCAGTAATGACACTGCATTCCGCCGAGCAAATGGTTCGACAAATGAACCGGGGAGGGACACGCCCCGCTACGTCATAACTGTCAGTACTAAAGGGCGAAATCTACCCTGTACTCGAGGAAACGTGGAGCGAGGGGCTCTGACAAATTGTAACGATTTAACAACGGTGTCGCTAAATCGAGTTAGTATTAAGTGTGATTTTTTGGGGTGCGCCAAAGTTCACCTAAAATTTCAACTCCGATAATTGGAAATCCGAAAATTTTCTTCCTAACATTTTTTATCCTAACAATCGCAACTCCTAAAATCTTTGTCACTAATGTTTTAATTCCGAAACATTTGTTTTCCTATATTTTCTCAACATAACCATCGTTCATACTATTATTCAAAGTCATATCTTTTTTGTTTAGATTTATTTTTATTTATTATAATCAATATTATATACATAAATTTTTCGTAACTTTGTTTTTACATAACATGTAGGTATAACATATAACGCACGAGCCGAGCGAGCAAAACCAGAGTCCTGCTCCAATCATTCAGTCAAGTTCCAGTAACGAATCGGTCCTATTCCTAATTATTGGTTTAGGTTATGTTAGAACTGTGACCCCAACTTGAGCCAGAACCGAATTGGTCCTTTAGTTATGGTTATGGTAAACTCCCAGGCCATAAGCATAACCGTAATCGAGTCGTATAATAATCATTAAAACTATAAATATCATCTTCTACCCACATATATTTTTTTATTACACTTGGTAAATGTTTCTTTCTGAGCATGAGTGAAAATATTATGGTAAGTATGTTTAGGGATAAAAGCGTTATGATAAAAAACAGTAGGAGTTTAAATATATTTACATTAAAGATGTTATGAATTAAAATTTTCGGAAAAATGAGTGTTATGAGCATCGTCGGTAGCACTACAAATAGTATGAATTAAAACTTTAGGATGAAAAATTTTAGGAAGAATGATCATTCGGACTACAAATAGTTAGGAAAAACATTTTCGGGTAAAGAACTTTAGGTGAGCCAATATGGACCCGATTTTTTGACATGAAATTGTGTGCTGGTGTAACTGATTTTGGTTGTTTTAGGGTAAGATTTTTTTGTAAAGTGTAAAGATTCAGCATGTTGAGAGCACAGAGGGAAATATTATAGGCACACTTTCCTATTGCGTTTTGGGAAATGTCAAAACAAAGCTATTTTTTGAAATTTTCATTTATTTATTAGACGTTATCCATTGGTGAAAATTGAAAAGTGGATTTTTTTATGAATGGAAGTCACTTAAAATAGTCATATTATTACACCAGCTAATGTTAATAACAAAAACCTAACACAATAAAAAATAATTAAAATTACAAGTTTTTAAACTAAAGTTACATTAAAATTTGTTTACGGCAAATGAACTTTGTTTTCAATAACACTAATCACAATAAATGGTCAACTTTGCCTTTTGAAGTATTGTTAATAAATACTAATTTGTTCAAGAAAACGTTTACAAAAGTTTATTCAACAGGGCTCTTTGTGAGTAGCAACCAAAGACCGAATGGCCGAAGGTAGTAATATGGTTGGCTGGACAATGGCGGCGGGTAGCTCGCGACAACTGCAAGACACCTTGTGACGACAACCGGTTGCGATATAAAACCTTTTTGTCCATTCGCTATTATGACCACTGCGCGTGCGAATGTTTATAAGCATAAATATGGATGTCGATTATTGTAGACAGTTAGCACGTCCAATTTATGACGCTATATGTTTTTGATGAGGCAAGTTTCTAGTGTTCTGCTAATGGCTCCCGTTTAAGAACACATTTATTTAAATACATTTAATTTCACTAAGCTGTTAATGTAATCTCGTTTCAATTAGATTTTTTTTTTAAAAGAGGTTGTGAGAATTAATAATTTTAAATTTAGAAGTCATAACGTGAAAAATAAAAATCAGGATCGATTATAGTCGGATCCCAATGGGGAGTAATCGGTCACACTGAGATACAGGTGCACAACTCTATGACAGTTCGAAAATGGAATGACGATTATCATCTGTCATTTGGTATGATTCGAAACGCTCGATTTTATAGATGGCGGAACGATCGAATTTTGTATCAACTGTGACAACCTGTGGAAAGGAAACATTCCAAGTTTTATGATTGTTTTTTATATAATATTCTACCTGAATCTAGATAAAACAAACCTTGAAATAATAATCAAGAAATATTTATGAAGATAAAAGATTGATAAAAGTGTTTTATTAAGTGCTCAAATTAAACAAAGAGATGTTCCCGTTCATTTATTACAATTATAAAACATTTAACTAAATGTTCAGTAAATCGATATTAAATCGTTATAAATAACATGTCAGCTCCCACTTCAATGTAATTTCGTATGTTTCATGTGTTGAAAAATGGCGCGCGTTGTCACAGGCATCCATTACAGTTGGACCGAGAGATAGCTCGTTAAATGTAGCTCCGGGACTTTTAATTGCATTCTCTTTTCGAAATGTTCGAATTACTTACGCATTATTCACAAAATTACTTCTATTTTCAAACTTTTTTTAAGGTTTATAGGCAGAATGGAAGCTCGACCTTTGCCTCAGTTTTATTATACCAAATAAAAACAATACGTTTCAAATTTTACAATCTCATTAATAACTTTGTTTTCACTTGGTTTCCCTTACATAAAACGCTGATAACATTTATTACGCTCATTACTAAGTCTAATACAATTCAAAGCGTGTAATCATGGAAATGTACATTTTGTAATGAACTCATTACTTACCGCTAAGAATAATCACAGTCTTAAAACTACATTCACTCCCAAAACATGTTATTGCAGCCGTTTCTCTCGTGGGCAACGAGCGTGAACTCAAAGAGTAGATAAATCGCCTCCGTCAGTTGGACCGAATGTAAAAAAGGCCAAAATGACGTTAATTAAACAGCAGAGTTCGGTGCTCTGTGGAAATGTGCCAGAGATCCACAGATTAGGGGCTATATCTGGTAGTTAAGATGAAGAAGATTGGAGATGGTAGATTGTAGTGATGACTTGTACCTTATTTATTTATAAGTGATGGATGCGAACGCCGGCGAATATGTGATAATGTACTATTCTTGTTTTGAATTAAGTAATGAAACTGCTGGCAGTCATTTAAGTATGTTTAGTGAACTCATTGTTTTAGAAAATGTTCTGTTACTTGAGATGTTTAGTACTCTGCCGTACTAAGCATTTTATACCATCAAGTATGTACACTATTCTTTATTACAATGGTGAAGAGGAATACCAAAACGCTTGCACACTTGCTCAAAGCCTGTATTGACAATCCCAAACTCACCATATTTCGAATCGAATCTTCTAGGCATAGAACCTTGAAGAGTTGCACTTGTTTCTACTATATCATTTATATTAAGTTATTGACCAAGAGTAGCATTCCGAGTATTTTCAAGCATTCCTTCTATAACAACAAAATTCATAAACTTTATGAGCGTCAGTTAAAGTTGCGTCACACATGCGCGTTACAAACCCAATAACTCATGATCGAGTGGGCACTGCGAGTGGATCCAACGACAATTGCTAAATGGTCTCGTTAAAGGGACAATGAACACGTGTACACAACCAAATGTGGCGACAACTGACTGTTATTATAATTTGTACTTGTTGGCATGGAGTTTGTAATGAAATGTAACAATTTTGAACATATGATCATAAGTTTTCTCAATACGTTTTCTTATTATAATTATGAACGTGAAAGTTTGTGGATGTGTTGGTATGAGGAATTTTTGACTGATCATTATATGTTTTAACTGCTGGTTACATTTTAGGGTATTCCTTTCATTCTTTTTTTAAGGGATTGGTATCTTATTCATTCCATCTACTTCATTGTCCACTGTGCCCTCACTTGCACATTGGACGACTTAAATGAGGCCAACGATGCTGCAATCGCTGAAGCAAAATACTGGGTAGGGAAAATTTAGATTCATGGCCGAAACCACTGATACGAAAAGAAGAAGAAGAAGGGGTTGGCAAAATCAAGAATGAGTTGGTATTATTCTGTTTAATGACACTGTATAAAATTTTGTTCCTATCTATCAAAATTAACATTTGACTGTACCAATCTCACACTAAAAATACCTCATTACATTCCTCCATCCATTATGATTATTCCAACTACCGAAACACCCTGATACAAGTGAACATGTAAAGGTCAGTTTCCCAATTCGCCGGTAAGATGCCATTAACCCTGCGTAACCCTATTAACGAAACTGGGTCTTCATAATGTGTGGGTCTATTTGATTTGAGTATTAGTTTGGATTCAGTAATGTATCCGGTAGCAAATCTATCTATACTAACGTATTCATTTATTAGTATAGTAAGTATATTTCTTACTATACTTTATAACTAAACCGTCCACAAAAAGACATGAGACAAAGGTTCGGAAAAGAGAGAGAGAGTAAGTATATTTCTTATTTTTAACCCTTCAAAAAAGGGGACTTTAAGTTACAAGTCTATCTTATAGGTGCGTGTGACAAGTTCTAAATTGCTTATTCGATTTTAAACTAAAATTTATGTTTGTTAGGTGTTCTTAACTGATCCACCAAAAAATGTCTAAACATTACCGGCTCTTTTCTGCATATTTTCAGAGTATTTTCATTATAATATTGCAATAATATAGGATATAAAAAAAAAATTGTCGGTGTGTGGCCCATTGTTTTGTTGTACCATCAAATATTGTCCAGATTTTTTGTTACTTGTCTCTATGATCTCCCGGCCTTTTGCGTAACACTTTTTTTAAAGTTTGTTTAGGATACTTTAGTAACAATAAAAATATTTTCGGTTGCTTCTTAAGCATCATCGTAATACAAATATTAAAAGTATTTCACCAAATATTTAAAGTAAGAATAATTGGAATTAAAATAAAAACAGTTTCTAAAACTAATTTGTTTCAAAATCTCTTATCAAAAAGCAGTTTATCTCTCTAACCACTTAAGGTATATTAATAATTGATAATATAAACACTGCCTGCTCAGTGTTGCAACACTTTGCCCGCGCCTGTCAAAATATTTGGCGCCATATCAGCAAAAAACGAAAGAGCCACTTGAAACGAACGTGTCGTATGTTTTTTGCTAAACATTTCAAGTTTTCAAATCTATATTACTTTGAATCTTAGAACCTCTTTAGTTTACGATCTCTTTAAAAAAATATAATTATAATTAAGACCTAATTACCAACTCAGTAATTATAATTACTCATTCTTAAGCCGTGAGATTAGTTTCTCAATTTAATACAAACCGTTATTTTATGAATAGAGCTTATTTGATTTGATTATTTCGTTTTACTAAAACTTATTTAATCCTCCAGTTGATTTCCTCAGATTTATTACGCTATTAATGGATTCGCAGCAAGATAATTTCATTTTAACGGTCTCAATTCGCTAATAACCTGTGCTCATTCATTAGGAGACGGCCTGATTCGGCACTGTCACTCTTGTTTGTTTATTTTATGAGAATCATTGTGATGATTAACGCGGAATATATATTTTTTAATTTACAAAATGTCGATTCACGATGCGACTGTTTTCGATTTAAATTAGTAACGTGTCCGGCGCCTTGTTCTAGCTCGCTCGCTAATGAAGATTTCGTATACAGCCGTCCTTTTTTTGTCAGCCATGTCTGTTTGTTTTGAGTTCACCGTCAATTTATTTTCGAGTTTAAATTAGCCGTGTGGTGGCACCGGGCTGTTGCCGTCTCGCTCCTATCGTACCAGGGAGGTCGCCTCTTCTCTGTCGCACTCAGTTTGCTTAGTGCGTGACGCGCCCCGCCCATGGTTCCGTCGGCACGGGTCTCTTTGACCGGTAGCGGTGCAACTCGTTATCTGTTTTTTCCCGCCGATGTGTGTCCGGCCTAATATTTGTGGAGGTCGTTAAAAAAGTAGTTTTGTTTGCAGTGGGAGGTTCATTTCGATATTTGAGTCAGCCATTATGCCGCGTATTGTTCTTTCTACGAAATTAGCATTAAATGCGAATTGTTGTTTGCGTTTTTCAAAATCCACTTGAAATTCGTTTTAATTACAAAAGACTAATTTAGAAGCAAAATAAAAACGACGTCACCTAATTAACATGAAACATCTGAGCCAGTCATGTTATCCGACAATTACATTTAAAAATATAATAAAAGCTAGGTAAGTATTCCATTAAAACGCACCCTAAAAACGTAACCAATCATAATTAACCTAATTTACCGTCCAATATAATTTGTCGAACAAAACAACGCACGGAAAGCATTCGTCCTTGTTTCAGCTATTTTGTACTGAAATATCGTTGCTAATGAGAACTGGGCAGTAACTCGTAATATTCGTAATGTCAGTGATTTGTCGTGGTGTGTCGTGTCGTGTCGTGTGTAGGTGCGATTTGGTCGCAGCGGCGATGGCGACTGCGATACTCAGCCACACGCGACAAACCGCTCTGTTTCTACAATTCCACAACCAGACTTGTTATTAGCTAGTCAATTATTGCTTTACGATTGTATTTGATTTGAGGATTGTAAATGAAGAAAAGTTTTGTTATATGCCACATGCCTATGGAATATGACACATAATAGGTAAGTATGTGAAATTTTTAGAAAATCCACAGGAAATTGGCTCCTGTGAAGTCGATAGTTTTAATATTGTTTTCCTTTTCTTTATCAAACTATACTATAAACTGATAAATATGACACAAAATCATTTCATTTTTATTGAACCTTTGATCATCTAGCAATGACACATTGACCAATGTAACTACTAAAGATTCAATAAAATCTATGTCTCAACCAAAAATAATGACAGTGTTGTCACACATTGCAGTCACCCAACAATCACCTAATAAAACAAACAAAACACCCAAACAAATTTATGGCGAAAACATAAATACCGTGCAAATTCAATTAACGTTCATCAGATGGTTTTCGTCAATATTTTTATTGAGCAGAATTTAATTTCACGCGTCGCAATCCGCGCACTCACTAATCGCAATCTCGCAATATCATTTAAACTAAAAACCGGCCAAGTTCGAGTCGTGCACGAAGGGTTCCGTACCAAAAACGACAAAAAACACGTTTGTTGTATGGAAGCCCTTTAGTATTTTTAATTTGTCTTTAGTATTTGTTGTTATAGCGACAATAGATGTTTCTATCATCTGTGAAAATTTCAACTGTCTAGCTATAACCGTTCTTGAGATACAGCCTGGTGACAGACGGGCAGATAGCGAAATAGCGAAGTCTTAGTATAGGGTCCCGGTTTTACCCTTTGGGTACGGAACCCTAACAATTCACGACGGTACGTTAACCGTTGCTGGCAATGTTGTTTAACAATTAAATTTTTTTAAGGAAAGGGAGATTTGTGTTCGTTGGCATTGATTTCGTCTAGGGGTTGGGAATGTTGGGATAATCGTGTAATCCCTCTGCGGCGTTTAATGCGAGCTTAAAGAAGGGTGATTTGATACGCGCTAACATTTGAATTGATTGTATTACTGTTATTTCTATATCTGATATACCACTATTTCTATTATTGAGGTACATTGTACTTTAGAAGCATAATCATTCACTACATAATCTCATTAATGTAACTGACCCCTAACTAATTTCGAAACTTGTATCTAGGGTATCAGAAACTACACACACACTCATTCACACACACACACCCAGACCGAGACAAACATTTGTGGTTCACACAAATATTCACCCCGCACGGGAATCGAATCCGCAACCTTACGGATGGCAGTCCAGCATGGTGACCACTCTGCCATCGAGTTCGTCTTTAAAGTCAAATTCTGTATTCATGTTATTTGTTGTTATGTTAGTAGTAATCCATATTTATTCCAGCGTAAAATCCGACGAAAATATTCCAAAATGTATCTCATTGCTCTATCCTATTTTATCATTAGTTAGAGAGCGAGAAGGCGAGAAGTTTTCATGCTACTTTTCTTGCAAGGCGATACTATTACTAGTGCTAACTACTCATTCAAGGAGTGTACCAAAAGTTACTATAATCAGAGTATCATCACATCACACATCCACATGTTTCATATACCCAATATACCTACTTCCGATACAAATAAATATAATAACATAACCTTCAATACGCTATCAGTAATGTAGATCAACGTAATTCGAGTTTGAATGGACACTGATGACTACATCAACATTGTTGCGTTTATAATAACTACATTTTGTTGATTTATCACTGATATACTTGTAAATGTATGATATGTGTCGTTTAATATTGTAGATAGACAATTACGTAATATGTATATACATAAATAAACTTGTATATTTGAAATATTTAGCTATGCCATGAAGTTTAACCCACGTTGGTACAAGTCTCGTCGGTAAATAGAATGTCTAACACTAAAATAATTACTTTTTTGTATCCAAGAATAGCGAGTTCAAACAAATCATCATCATCAGCCTGTGTTTGTGCACTGCTGGACATAGGCCTCTCCCAACTCGCGCCAATGTGCCCTGTCGGCGGCACGTCGCATCCACTCTCTCCCGGCTACCCTGCGCAGATCATCGCTCCACCTAGCCACAGGACGTCCTACACTACGTTTATAAATAAACAATTAAGTTTAATTATTCAAAAATGGAAAGGTTTTTTTATTCAGAAAACGAGTATTTTTAACCAACCCTTTAAATAAATATAACCAACTACTATTTAAAACTCATATTAACACACAACAATCACACTAAAACCACACACACATACTCTATCAAACAAACATCCCTCACCCTTCGACAAAACCAATAAAAATCGCGAAACAAATTAACACATTTAAAGTGACAATAGAAAAGCTCTGAAAGAATATTCGCCTCAATATAGTCGGGTAGTGGTTTGGAAAATGATAAAATAACATCGAGGAACGAACACAAAGGCGTAAGTCGTTCTACCGTGCGGTAACGCACTCACTCATAAAGAAAAAGACGTATGTGGCCGGACCTTTATCACTTTTATTTATTATTTACTCAAAGAAATAATAGTTTGGTGTTCATAAAATGAGTGTTTTGTTAGTTTTATTTGTTTGGATTAGCGACTACTGTTTGTTTATATAAAAAGTATTTGGTACAAGTATTTTAACCTGCACTTGGCCAGCGTGGTTGACTAAGGCCTAATCACCCTAATTCAGGGAACGAGCCTTCCCTGAATTAGGGTCGTGCCCCTCGGTGGGGACATATATGAGCTGATGATTATGATGGCAAGTATTTGGGAACTAAATCAAAGTAATGACTACTTCCTAAAATGTGATTTAATATTTATTATTTTGTAAAACTTCAATACAAAATTCATAGAGATTTACTCTAAGTACCAATCGCACTAAATCCCAAAAGGCTATTACAATTTATTTTACAAAAGATTACATTGTAATGTAAGATAAACAAAATATTAATAATGTAAGTGTATTTTAAATATAATTGTATCAAAATGAAGGCATGTGTGTCTAATGAAGGTTTTCGTAATGAGATGTAACGCAACCCCTACCGTTTCTCAGTTTGGTGCAAATAACAAGCGATGAGCGATATTATTTATGGAATAATGTGATCATTTTGTAATGAAGAGAATTGTATAACAATGTCATACCTATTGCTTTTTATTGTTAAAAATAGAAAATTGTTAAAAAAGAAACCACCTTGATTTCTTTTGAATCCCAAAATAATTTTCAATACTTTTATAATTTAGAGATTTTTATATGGGTTATTTAATTGCCTGCAATAAAGATTGATTTATTTATTTATAATGTTTTAATGTTATTTGTAGTTGTAACTTAAATATTTTATTGAATTATGTCTAACTACTCACAATTGCCTTCCACTAGGTAGTCATAAATAAGCTTAACCTAGCCTTAAAAACTCAGGATCTGCAAATTGAACTGCTTTACGTTAATTTATTACGTTACGTCTGTTTTAATTAACACTTTTTTGAAAAGTGTTAACACGTGGAAAATGAAGAGTATAAAATAAATAATAATTTTTTTTTTACTAGACATAAAGTCAAACCGCTGTCTGCTTACCCTTGGACCAACCAAATCCTACACATTTAAGTAACAAATGTAAGTTTATACTCGTATTAACATGAGCCATTGTTAACCTCTTCGTTATAACAATTGTAGAGTTTCTACAGAAATTATTATTGGTCTTATTAGAGTATCTCCAAGTAAAGAATCGGATTACTCGGGAGATATAATAACGAAAGTATTGTATTATTAAATTAAATATGCGATTTATGATGAAAATATTTGTTTTGTACGCGTATTTATGCATGTTTTAGTCAAATTCTTCGATTAGTCTTGGAATTTTAATCGACGACCGAAGTGAATATTTATAATACGTTGCATTTTTAGTCTGGTTTAGCACTAAACCAGGATTTACAACCTGTCAATCTGAATGATTTGGAACGATAGCACAGATTATATGGTTCATTGAATGAACAAAACCATAGACTAATTTAATTTTTGGATTTCTTGGTCTAACTTTAGTTCTGGAACGCTAATTTCTAAAACCAAATCTAACCTTAAAACCGGTTTTGTTAAACTAGGTTTAAGAGACTAAACGATAATATGACAGCAAATTTCTCGTTCTGGGTGTAGAATAGCACATTTTTAACACTTTTAGTTAAGTGTATGTAAAATGAAATAATTTTATGAAGTCCTTCTGTAAAACACCATAAGTAACTAGGTCAAACCGGTATGTTGCAGTACGTAACCAATAATCGTCCGATATTAATAATGTCCAATCAATTGAGTACAAACGACAACCAAATTACCGATCCTAATTACACGCTAAACGGGCCGTAATTGGATAAACAGCCTACATTTTCTCAATAACATATTATATTGTATTTTAAAGGCAAAGCAATTACCGCCCGTAGACAACAGCTTTTAAAAGCCCATATTTTTATATTTGGGACTAATTTTGTTCGATATTAATATTAATTTAATGCATTATCGTCTGATTAATTAGCTTTTTTAATAGGGCGAGTTATGAGCAAATTCTTTTATAGTTTGCAGTTGTTTTTGTCTTGCTTGGGCCTTGCTAGTTAGTAGCTACTATTAGTGTTTTCATACTTTTTGCTGTAACTTTTCCATTACACATTTTGTTTTTGGAATACCTTACAGAGTGATTCTGTGTGTTGGATTAACGATTTTTATTATTGACTTTAAAAAAAAGAATGAGATATATTCTTTATTTAAAATAGATAACAATCAATAATAGGATAGGGTACCTATAAGCTGTTATGTAAAAGAGGAAGAAGTAGTATTTTGACTGTCGCAAAGGGAGACCTTAGATATCAGCAAACTTGTACCGCTCTAACCCGAAATTGAACCCAAGAACTCATGACAAACAGGTATACATACCAACAGACCGAAGTATCCTACTAGTATTTTAAATGCGAAAGTTTGTATGTTTGTGAGTTTGGATGTTTGTCACGCAAAAACTACTGTATCGATTTAGATTACATTTGGTACAGATGTTCCTTATAACTAGGAATAACACATAGGATACTTATTATCCCGAAATTCCCACGGGATTGGGATTAAAACCGCGGGCCGCAGTAAGGAACGTAAATAAAATAATATATATTCGAGCAACTAAGTAAAGTCCATTAAACAAATTGTATTATGGAAATGTAACTGCGAGTGACTTTTTTAACACTAATTCATTTCAATAGATGTAAAAACGTGTAATTAGTAGTCGTTAAAGTTACGTATGTAATTTGAAAAACCTTGTTGTAATTGACTATATTTATTAGCATTTTACATACAATATTATACTTTAAATGTATTTTTTGTAACATTCCTTTGTATGTTTTGGTATAAGAAAAGGTTTTTTGTCAAAGTCTGATTTGTATCAAAGCATGGCAATACAAAAATTATAATTCATAGAAACAGGATCATCAAAAAATATTTCGTGTAAAATTGGTTTTATGTTACAATCCCACTGATTCAAGAGTTATGGCGTTCCTCTCACTGATATGATAATATTTAATAATATTTCTAGTCTGAAAGTTTACCACAAAAATCATGTCCAATAGCACTTTGAAAAAGCAAAACATTACCAAGAATTTGTTTCCCAGAACTATTCTAATTTCTTTAGAACCTCAACTGAGTAAAAACTGCCATTACTGTCCAGGTTAACTAGCAGGCCAACTTAGTATTTGCTACCGGGTAAACAAAACTAAACCTTGACAAGTTGTAATACGGACGGCGATTGTATTGTCAGTTAACTGTGTTTGATCTATTAGGAGAGCACGGCTTGGCACCCTACGGCTGGCTCATTACTGTGAACTAACGATGTAATTGGCATATACAGTTGTGTAACATGCAATATTGCAAATAAGACGTATTCTAAAATGTCTAGTTTTAAAGCATCAACGGCCTTATACGCGGCGTAGTTGCTTTCTCGCTTTGTGAGGTCCCGTAGGGTACAATTAGTAAAGACTGGTAACCTGATCTGGTTTTGTAATTTTGTATAATTGACTTGTGCTAATAGATATATTAGAGTTTACAGGACGTGGTGTAATTATGATTATGATATTTGTAAGTTAACTTACAACAGTGTAACATAGGTACAGTGGTATAAACTAGTGTCTTATACTCTCTAGAAAATAAATCATAAATACGTAATATTGTTCTGTAAGTACCACTGCAGGGCAAATACTGTATCCTGATGATGTAAGTACAGTCAGGAACACGCATCAGGTTATCACGACGATTGCTTGATGCGTGTTGGCAATCTTAAACCTAAAAATGTTTGAAAATACTTCGCTAAGACCAGGTATAACACTCTGTATCACCAGTATGAGAGTAAGATGCATATGCTACTAGACGCTCATCAAATCGAACCATAAAAAACCTAATTAATATTGTTTGAAAGTACCTTTATACGAGTAATCAAGCCAGACCTCACACACTGTAATATCTAGAATTATATAACAGTAAAGTAACAACATTAATTAAACAAGATATCTTCTCAGAAGCACCAGTACAAGTTATGATACGTCATGGTTACTTACATATAACATTATGATGGCATAAGTATGGTATAGAGTCACCAAGTTTTCTGTGCCGGTGACCGCGTCGCTGTAATCGCATCTTTTGGTTGTCAGTTTATTGAAAATGTATCCAAATGACATTAGAATCAAAATGACAATAGTAGTTTCCACTTTTGGCCGCCGGCGCAGAAAACTTGGTGGCTCTATAGTATAGTATAAGTATAGTAACTGGACGATTCCAGAAATGTCAAAGTTAACAACATATTAGTAGCATTAACAAGAGAATATTATTAAATTGTCTCAAGTGGAACTAAACTAGGTATTGTGAAACGTTTGTTGGCGTAAGAGGTTTATAAAAACATTTTTTTATGTAGTTTTTTCTATGTAATAAAAACGTGTGACGGTACATAAATTTTGAATAGAAATACTCGTAAGTGTATATTATTAGTTAGCGTATAAGAAAATTCACTAAAAAGTAGTTTGTGGTAAAAAGTTTACTTGTTTTTATAAATTTAAAAAAGTTATGCGTGTTTGAATTAGGAATTTTGGAAAATCCGTATTTATAATTTTACGTCGTCTTAGTAAATTAGGAAGGTGTAGGTGGTTTCTGTTTCCTTAGACATAAGATGATATTTACCAAATTTACATTGATGGAAAATAAGCAATAACTACCAACATTTGTTAAAAGATTTAAAACATTTAAATTATCGATAATTCCTTGAAAAATACAATAAAACTATTTACAAGACACACCTAAATATTCGCATTTATTTTTTTAATAACGTTAAAAAATAAACGCGTCGTTTATCAACCAATTATTGTAACTGGATAACAGACTAATAATAACAGTTATTAAGTTAAAATATCGTGAATGGATTCACGCAAATAACTTTCTATACACTTGTTTAGCGTAATAAATGATTTAATTGATATCTTTACGAGTAAAATGATTGATTTTTTAAAAGAATATACATTTCTACATATAATGAAGGTACTTATATTATATGGTTTATTAAGAAGAGAGAAAATGAAACCCCGGATGGTTTCATTTTCTAGATTTCGTGAATCGCCTTAAGAAAAAAATGTCTTGCATTTGTGATTCTATTATATTGCATTTAATAAAGAAATTACGAGTATTACTTCATAAGCCATTTAAAACAATCCTTACCAAGCCATCAATATAAAAACAAAGCTAAAAATAAGTATGTCACATAACAAGGATAAAACATCCTAATATTACACCAACAGACACATTAATCCGTCATCAATCACATAGAATTAATTATAAAAACCAATAAATGTTTACGACATACGTTTATATATATAAAACACGTTATTTATCATCATTACTAATTTGATAGGTATCGTATTATATCATAGAATTTGAAATCAATAACTTCTCGAAGGTTTTTCGAAGTAAATAATAGTAATAGATGATAATTAAATTATTTATGTATCTGTGTACTACTTATAAACTAGCGGCGCCCCGCGGTTTCACCCGCGTAGTTCCCGTTCCCGTAAGAATATGGGGATAAAATTATGCTAAAAACCTTCCCACTGAATCACTCTATTTATTAAAACAAACCGCATCAAAATCCGTTGCGTAGTTTTAAAGATCTAAGCTTACATAGGGACATAAGGACATAGGGACAGAGAAAGCGACTGTACTTGTATTATACTATGTATTGATGAAGACGGATATTGTGTTGAATATTATTACTTACTTATTTATGTGACGAAGTTATGTATTTGGCTTATTGAATAGTAAGTTCTGATGACGCTTCGCTATAAAATGTTGACATTAGATTAATAAGTTACAAAATATGTATAACTAAAAATATCCGCTGTCAAGTCTTTTCATCTAGTCATCTTTTGGGAAAGTTCATTAAAGATAAATGCATTGTCTTCCAAAATGAAACACAACCAAGGTAAAACTCTCACATCATTTCTTGATAAATCACTAGAACAAGGGCATAAAGAACAAAAAAAAAAAGAACGAAATGAAACTCTTTCCTCAAATAATTCAGCCAGTAACACAGTAAAACAAAATTATTGACTATTCAAAAAAGAAACTTAATAAAAATTTAAATTAAAAACACTTATATTTTAACACAAAGAGTCTAGTTTGTGTTGTTTATTAGGTAGCTCGGTGGCTTGCTATAAAAAACTAAGAATTGTGTCATAAATAGTGGTCTTAAAGCATTATTTAATGGGACCGGCGTTCACCTTTGAAAATCAATGCGAAAGCATGTTTTGTGAGTATAATAACTATGCTAATTTTATTAAATTAATGCTTCTTCCGATTTTTGACGCCGGTTGGTACAAGTCCGGTATTAATTTGGTTAAAATTACGAGTGATTGAACTGCTTAAAGCGGACAACGTCGTTAATGAACGGCCGTAATATTATCATCATCACTTGTTTAAAATATGAAGGAAAAATGAATTTAATAAACGTGTTTGTTCATCCAAAGTTAGGTCGATAAAGAAATATTATAAGATATGGCCTTCATTATTAAAAGATCATTAAATTAGGCAGTATTTTGCTATAATTGATGGAAAAGATTTTCAATCAAGTATTCGGTGAATGCTTATAAAAGTGCGTTTGTCCAAATCATTTTAGTTGGATATGGGATAGGCATTGGGCAAGGCATTTATTTAGAGTGAATAAAATAAGGTTGAATGTACCTAATGAAAAGAGTGATGAAACATAACATAACATAATCATTCACTACATCATCTCATTATAGTAACTGACCCCTAACTAAGCTTGGAGCTTGTATCTAGGTACCAGAAACTACGCACGCTCTCATTCACACACACACACACCCAGACCGAGACAAACATTTGTGGTTCACACAAATATTCACCCCGCACGGGAATCGAACCCGCATCCTTACTGATGGCAGTCCGGCATGGTGACCACACTGCCATCGAGGTCGTCAAAAAACGTTCATAAATAGTAAAAAGAAAAGTTTGTAAGATTACACTGCAGCTCAAAGTAAAAAAAAATCTCTTACGTACGATGACATTAGTATATTCTTAAATTAATAAAGACAATAAATATTGACATAAAACTTACTTATGTCTGATGTTTCAAGGTGAAATTCCATTTATTGCAATTTTATTATCTTTTAAAGAAATCTTGTAAATGCTAAAGTTTAGGACAATATAATAATGTATGAGATATGTGACTTTAATTGTATTATGACCGTTTTCAGTGACTCTACATCTTCTTACACTAGTCTTCTTTTAAAGAGGAATATTTGCAATTTTGAAACGAATGTGCTCCGATAAGGACTGATTTGGATGAAACTAATAATAAAGAAATAACATGTACTGTCTTGTATTTTTATAGATCAAATAAACACTTGGTATAGACTTTTCTTATAATCACGAAAAAAACGTAAGCTACTTTTAACTCCAAATTTTGCTTTTCCATTTTCAATATTCCTAGTTAGTTATGTATGTATACCCCGGAATACGTGAAAATCGTAGGAGTTTTGTTAAAAGATCATCAAAAGTTGTCCAGTCAAACAACTTAAGCTACTTTTTAACCCAGTTTTTTTATTTCTATTGCCAATATTCCTAGTTAATTTTAATAAGTAAGTGCCTGGGAAACAGGAAAATGTTATGAGTTTTGTTAAAAGATCATCAAAAGGATTTTTCTTAAAATACTACGGGATTTTGTAATTAATTAATCAGAATTGTGCCTGGAAAATATATTTTTTTCTCAGTGATGTCATTTGTGACATACAAATTTGATAGAGCAAAAAACCGCCTCTATCCCCTTAACCCAAAAACACTATCAAAAGTTGTCCAGTCACATACAATCGATAGTTCTATAAGTCAGTTGTAAAATCGAAAGTGGGAGACTCAGTGTCTGGGGGCGAGCGTCGACTTAATCGGCCTTTAATGGCGTCGGCGAATCACAAAGGGAATGCTCCTACAATATAACTACACGGTTATATTACAAAAAGAACTTGTGAGACTAGGATTCTTTAAAATCAGTTGGAATTCGAATATACTTGTTGGGGGTTTGATTAGGTATTATTTTATGTAATGAAGTTAATGAATCTACTTAATTTTGCAAAGTAATTTATATTATTTTCTTACAATAACTTACTTTACTAGTAACAGTAAGAGCCTATTTTACGATCTTCAAATAAAGTAACTCACCAAGTAAAGTTAGTTTTGTCTCTTTGAATATATACTCGTATATGCAAACCGACATAATTAATTATTTTTCGCGAGCACGTTCTCCGTAAGTCACTCAAATGACACTGACGTAAACAAGAAGCGAGTACCCCAAATATAGTACATTTTATTTGCGGTGTTTTAGTGCGGTTAATGTTGAATCTAGACAAATAGTATATAAATGTTTTGTCACTTTCTTACTTTATGTCAAGTGACGGTACAAAACTTGTGAATAGCTCGGAACTTTACTTGAAGATCGTGAAATAGGCCTTAGGTATAAGAAAAAAGTTAGTATTTGATATACGAATTATTCAATCATTTTATCAACGTGCTGATGAGTGATGACTGATGATGGAAACGCGCTTATTTTAATGTAACTTGATAATGGAAACTCGTTTGTAAATGTAAATGATCTGACATTAGGATGTCCTATATCACTTCCTTCGCTATTTTCCAATTTACTTGGCATATTTGCCATATTTACAGATCACATATTTATATATTACTAGCTGCGCCCCGCGGTTTCACACGCGTAGTTCCCGTAGGAATTTTGGGATGAAAAATAGATGTTGGCCGATTCTCAGACCTACTGAATATGCTCACAAAATTTCATGAGAATCGGTCAAGCCGTTTCGGAGGAGTATGGCAACGAAAACTGTGACACGAGAATTTTATATATTAGATGTATGCCAGATCAGCCTTTCCTTGAGTACCTATGCTTGACAATACGAGTACATTTAGATAAGTACATATATTAAATTCAATACATATCAACAAGCATTTAAAACAATACTAATTCCCATTTAATCCACCACATTGGCACCATACGTAAGTACATCTAAAGATCGTGAATGGCCGGTCACAATGGCATTATGGCGGCTCGAGGCATCGAACACGCGTAGGAATGCGCACATCAATGGACACACAATAACGTTTTAAAAGTTAATTTTCGTATGAGTAAGACATTTTAAATTTTTAAATGGTGTTTTTAGTGTTTTAGACATACTGAAGTGGTTAAGTTTGGTTAATTAAGTAATAAGGAGTGATTTTTGAGAGTTTTTTTGGTATAAGATGTTTTAGTTTTAATAAAGAAATTGAATATGTATAAATCAAAAGAATAATCTATATTTTTTCTGTATTAATTAATCTAAAGTTTTAAGTAACTTAAAATCTTAACTAACTTAAAGTTTTATTATCTCTATATTTTTCCAAATTTTCTTTTACTCATTTATTCTATTCAGGCAAACAAAAATTACTTACATGTCGTTTATTTTCGTTCTCTTGCAATAATTATATTACAATCAATTTTCATATGATTTATTAGTATCTAAAAGTAACAATTATGAAGACATAACAGTTTATCAAATAACTTTCAAATTCAAATATGTTTTAACAATTTGTCTTTTAACCACTTACATATAAAATTGAGAAGAAAGTAAGTGCTGTACAAACATGTTTTAAAGACAAATGAAAGTCATCGAACACGTTTCATACAAACAGATCCAAGGATCGGATTAACAAAACGTAATAAATCAAACTCTATCCGAAAACGCATTAAATCACGATTAGCAAATTAGTTATACTTCCAATCACAACCAAATTGAAATCTCTAATCCATTCCATTTTCAAATTGTTATATTTTTTAATTTCTCCACCGGCTACTCCCGCTGTTCGCGTCATAACCAGCCAGTACGACGTGACTGCGGCATTTCTTTGATATTCATCCTTTTTTTACCATTTACACGTTTTTTCTCATTAATTTATTTTTGTTATTGGTTACAATATTATCTGGCGGCTACCGGGCGCAAAGGGCTGTTATAATTTAGTTTTATTTATGCAAAATAAAAGTGATGCGAGTGTCGTAAAGATTTATTGGATTTGAAGACGCGGGGTGGCCCGTTCGGGAATTGTATTATGAGTCCTCCATTTATAGGATATGCCTCGTGGTTTTACCCGCGTCTATCACAGTCCCGTGGGAATTTCGAAATAAAATGTATTCGTAAGTATAAGATTTTTTTTTACCAAATTTTATCTTAGTATATCGATTAATTTAAACGTCGACCCATCCATATTCACAAACTTTCGCAGGTCAGTAGGGTTTTGGATATAGAACTAAGTATTCATTGTTGTAAATACTTTAATTTGCTTTATAGTGACAACAAAATAAATAACTTCTCTATTAAGAAGAGTATTGAAAGATTGCGTTGAATTCTTTTAAAACCATTAAGATTCTTATTGCAAAGACATCAACGCGCAAAATGTATTATATTATACTAAAGAGCTTTTTATAAGCCAAAGTACCTATACAATATTTTAATTTAGCCTTCGTAAACAAGGATTTCATACGTTTTGTATTTCAATTGGATTCATAATTTCAAAGATACGTATAAATTTTCATCGATTTTCCCAATGAGTTTCTTTAGGGACCGTGTCAGCTACGTTCATCCAAAAGTCCCGGTTACTTTGAGTTTGTCTTCCATCTAACTGGGAGGTCACCTTTTACTGCGCATACTAATCCTTGGGTCCAATTTCAAGAATCTTTCTACACCTTTATACTTTTCTTCACTTGATGTAAAATTGTAATACAGGCGTAGATAATCAGATAATACTTATCCATATCAAAAGTTAAGTCAATCACTTTAAAACAAGATCTAAAAAGCTTTAAAATTGTTAATTACTGTATCTTAAAGTTATTAAAAATGATATTTTGATTGTAACACTTATATCCGATAACACATTAGTGTTGGGCCGAAACTAATTTCTACACGTTTGTAATTCGTTACGGTGGCGAATAAAACAAAAAAGTTTACCTTAGAGGTTATAGCGATGGTTATCAATGGCGTTTTCATTCATAAATGGAGAATATTTCTTTGTTACTTTAATAGTATGAATGTTATTAACTAATTATCTATCGTTAACAAAGAAACTTGTACTTGTATGCGGCCAATTTTCAGTTTTGTTCCTCTGTGCATACTGAATTTGAAACAATTCGAAATGATTCGGTATCTTCTAGGCACGCTCCATCTTAGGCTGTATCATCGCTTTTCATCATGCAAGTTAGTTAAGTGCAAGCTTATTCAATGGAAAAAACTATAATATTAAACTGAATCGATAAACAATTGAAATAAAAACTAAATCGATCTGAAACAGTCGCCCGCGCCCGCGCCCGCGCCCGCGCCCGCGCCCGCGCCCTCTCTCGCAGTGACCTCAACAAAGCCATACTAATTGCTGAGCGCGGATCTCTTGCGGTGAAATTAATCAATCGGTGCCCGCGACTGTACCTGCCTAATATAAACGTTGAGCGTGGTTGTACACTCAGCTCCTTTGATCTCGCCGCTCTTTCCAATTAGCGCTGCGCCGCCGCCTTTGGCATTAGCCGCTTTAAGACCACCGCGCTCTTCCCTCCCACTCTACTATACCCGTCCCGCTCTACAGCCTCCGAAGCCATTGCTCCAAGCCTCGTTTTGTGCAATAGCTCTAATTATTCGGTTGGTAGATTAAACATTTTTGTGTATTGTATTTTGCTACTGTGCGTCTTTGATTGTGTTTTAGATTCGTTTCTAACGTTTCAACTGGAAAATTGGTTTCGAAATTTGAATAAGTATCATCAACGTATCAATATTTTGACTGCAGTTTTGTAACATAATGTTAACATATTGCGTATCCAACTTCGATCACAAAATTTAACTTAGAAACAACGGCAGTTAAAAGTGTAACTTTGTCATGCAGAGTAGTTGAAACTGTCTCTATTTCAGTGAAGTAGAAACCACAAACAAACAAATTCATTAAATGACCGAATAAAAGGTATTCTTTTAACCCAGAAACGCGTGTAACTTTGTTCTAAACAACAAAGGCTCACCCGCCATCGTGTCCCTACACTCATTTAGTAATTTCCTCCGTGAAGTGTTGACACTAAGAACGATTCGATCTGCCTTCTCTCATCTTAATAACCAACACAATTGTACATCCTCTCACTTCCTAATTCCAATATAAATAAAGTTCAATCTCCCTTGATTGTGTTCGGTTGTAAAGTTGTAAATGTTTCCTTTCGGTACTTTTGAGGAACTTTGGTTTGAACGGAATGATTGGATTAAAGTGTCAATTGCATGTAAATCTGATTGAGTGATAGTGAGGCCTCTTGCCGCCGCTCGCTTCTTATAGCTTTTTATGAAAAAAGTGCTTTTGTAAGAATAGTAAGTATACCTATTGTAGGCTCATGTTATACGAGGCATTCTAGAGACTATTGAAAGATAATGATATGAAATAATGTGATTGATTCATTGTTGAGTTCGGCTTCCGTAATTTGTAAAGGCTTGTAACAATATTTTCAAAATTCGTAGATCTTTAGAGATCATTACTCACAAGCATTAAGCAATCAAAATCTGCGCTCTAATATCATTACTCAATCCTAATTATTATTAAATAGAAAACGTAAGTAGATAGATATTGTTCCTAAGATTTTCAGACCACCACAATGGCGGACTAAGGTAGATTTTTAAGGATGCACCACTGTTACCCGCTGTACTAGGGGTTTTAGCCTCATCAAACTTCCTCTTGAATCACGCTATCAATTGATGAAACCGCATTATAATCCGTTACTTAATTTAAAAGATCTAAGCTCCATACATTCAGAGGAACACACGACATTATTTTAACCCAAAAATAAGATAGAAACGAATTCGAATAACAGGGAAGAAGCAACTCTTTTAAGGCTGTTTTTTAAAATTCGAATGTCAGAGAACTGGCCACTTTTTCTAAAAAAAGGAAAAAATATCGTTAACATATTAAAAAGTAACACATCTACGTCATTCTTACGTTCAGTTTATTACGGTCTAACACCCAAAGCGGTTCTAATTCATAATGAGAGGCTGGCCGAACCAAAACACAAGCAATAAGATAAAAACTAAAGATAGTATCGGAGCTCATCAACAGTTGGTACGGGAATGGCTCTATTACTTAACTAACTGCATACTATGTTGTGCCTGCGGGTTGGTTTCGATTTTGAGGGGAATTAATGTGTATTATGAAATAATATGAAGTTCTTAGATCAATCATTTTTGTTCCTCCATTTTTTTATGTTCTTGACGGCCGAACGGTGTAGTTAATAGTAACCGTCCCTGATATGCAGAGGGTTACGAGTTCGATTCCCGCTTATGACAAACAATTGTGTGCAAGACAATAACAATTAAAAATGTGTATTTACAAAAAATATATAGATGACGATGTATATTGTATCCGGAACCGGATATAACTTTTGAATATGGAAGAGAATAAAGTTAAATTGTACCCAGTATTTTGATAATCTGAGCAATTATTTGAAGTTATTAATAAAGACGTTAAAACTCCATCCTCTTTTGAAGTAAAAATACTGATCTGAATTTTGTAAAACTTTGAAGATACAATCTGATGGAATCACCTTAGGCTAGGACCTACAATAACGTCTTAATCATCATCAAATTACCGTAAAATTTGAGCTTAAGAGAATAAGGTATTTTCTTTTAATATTTCCATTAATTTTACTATGTTTTATATTGTTACTTTAAGCAGTAATTTAATTTTTAAAAGATTAAAGAAACGGTTTAATTTTGAAATTTAGAAGCAATTTACTTCTATGATTGAAAATTTAATCCAAATACTAGAATATACTTTTTAATGTGCTTAAAGGTTTTTTTATTATACATCCATATATGTATACATGCTACATTTTATCATAAACCTATCCTCGGTATACCTACCATTGCTGCTTACACCAAAATTCAATAAACTCCGTTTAGCTTCAACCTTACTAAAAGTTCACACAGTCAAACGGGCAGAATTATATCCAAAATAATAACGTAAGTATTCGTAACATTATCATAAAAATTAGATCATTTAAACGTACGCACGTAACAAAATTGATTCATAAATCAATTAATTTCAAAGTATCAAAACCATTTGCGTCAATTAACAACACATTTTGATCCGTTTTAACTGAATGAGCAAACTACGAGCGAATTAGTAAACCGATTTTTTAATCGATCTATCGATTTAGATCAACGCGTGGCGAAATATTAATCGATTATTATATCATACGATTTTTTTCATTCGTTTCTAATTGATAGTTCTATTTTATTTATGCTACTGTTTTAATTTTATGTTGTTTATGGATTCGTAGGTAATTGTTCATGGAAATTTTGTTCTATTAATAGTGGTTAATTGAGATTTTATTGTATTTTAATTAATCTGCTCTTTTTAAATGAATATTGAATATCTACAAGTTCATTTGTAGATTAAAATTTAACAGCCTTTATAATCGTTCAGCCTTCACGATTCCAATGCAGGGAAAAGGCTTTTTTCTCTGAAAATATTATTATAATAACCAGGATCTACTCTGAAAAGACACACATTCTAGCTAATGTGAAAATTATATTTGAACTATTCTGTAATTAATAGTTTCACCTGATCCACTGAACATTTTCTACCTGTTACGAGTACTGAACTATTTTGTAATAGGTATTTTCACCTAATCCACACTATTACATACGTATCATTGGAATAACAGTTTCAAATAGTTACTCCTTTATTTCCTACCTACTTGCACAGTAATACTTCCAATACTCCTTTTTCCAAAATAATCAGCAAACTGGCCGAGTCCAGCCGAGACCGGTTACACCACCAATGGCATATGTTATCCGCCGGTGGTCGACATCGGAACTAATTGTGAACCATTAACCTTATTATTCCACGTCTCACTAACATCTGAACGAAACCTTAATCCTTTACGTTATTTTAGTTTATTTCGACTGGATAGTTGTTATAAATTTAGCTTTTGTTATAGGTAGTAATATAATAGGTAGTAGTAGGTACAAATAATAGTATATTTTGTAAATTATTCTTTTGCTGCTGTTTTTTGTTGTTTGTAGGTAGGTATTAGAAGCTGCGCCCCTACGGGTCATCACATGATCGACGCCATGTTTTGTGATATTGCAATAAATACATCTTGAATCTTGAGAAGAATCTAGTACTTACAAAATATTACTACAATGTCTGCCCTAAGTTATTGCATTGCATGGTCCTAAAAAAATTAAAGTTACAGATCACATGAGGTCACTATTGATACCACATACAACCTGTAACCACATTGGTCCACATGACAATAATATTACACTCATGACAATAATGACTAACTCGTAAAAAAATTGTTTTACTAAATGTGTTTAAAAATAACGATAGTTTTAAACTGTGTGCTTTTTTCAATTAGCAACAACGACACATAATTTTTAAATGACGAATGAACGGATATGAGTGATTGAATGTGATAGTATTTATTTGTGAGTGAACATGAAAAGTGAAATTGAATATTTGATGGATTAACAATGCCTAGTAGATATGATTTACTGCTACGTTGGATGTATTTATTGGTCACTTACATATTTACGTGATAATGGATGAGTAGTAAACTAAAAGTGATATAAGTAAACTTGAAAAATAACTCATCATTTAATCATTTCTGACGTATAAAAACATAAATTAAGCGAAAACAGTAATTTGTTTATGTTCTCCAGAAAATATAAGATGTTTTTTTGAAGTGAAAACTTCTTTAGCGGCGCTGAGCACTTTTTTGTATGGGTAAAAACTTTCAAACTCGCGTCAGGGTCACGTGATGCTGATCGAAAAAGCGTAAGATCGAGGGGAAGGGAGAGGAACTAGTATCTCCCACTCTTTCTACCGTGCCTGAGTGTGCTGCAGCGGTATCCTCGTAACAAATGTCATTGTGACATTGCGTAAAACTAATCGTGACCCGCGGTTTTGCTCGCGATATTCTTGATACCATAAGAATTTCTGGATGAAAATTTTTGGCTGATTATATATACGTTAATATTGAAGTTTTCACTTCTGCCGGCACTCCCGGAGTGCTACCTTTTTTTTATTTGCCGAATGGTTTTGACCAATCATCTCTTCCATACCACACGTATTTGTTTATCTTTATATCAACAATGCTATTAGTAAAAACATACAAAAACACATCAAATTGTTGAAATAAGAAACACACACAACAAACGAACACACGTGATTAATCCAACTATTAATAACTCGTTGTTTGGCGAACGATCGAATAGCAATGTTGATTAACGTCTTTATTACGAGGTTTGTGCGTAGGGATGGCGAATTTATACCAGGAATTAAAAATACTTGGATATTTATTTATTTAGTTAGACACTTCAACAATATCTTCACTTATAATACTAATAATAAAACTTATTCTATGTAACATTCCCGTGTGAGCACCGTGTGTGATTGGAAGCAGGGTGACTTTAACTCCTAAGTCTCCTTCTCCTCTTCCTACTATATGCCTAATGTCCGAAGATCTAAATGTTCGTTAGTTTAGTCTAGACCCTTTCCCCTCCTTCTTTGGGTGTAAACTCAGGTTCTGGCTTAGGTATTATTAGGACAAAACTCTATCAGTAGTCTTGTAAAGACAGGCACAGCGCATGATAAAAGATGTGCCATTGTCTGGGTAAAAATGTCACATAGACAGTTCATTCCGAAGTGTCCCTTCCCTATACCTTACACCAGTAACCATTCGCGTTGAATCAAGCGAGTTAGACACGCATACCGATTAGTTTACAGGATTAGAAACAACAATACACTATTCATAGTTTATACCTTTAAATCAAGCAAATCGACTACTTTATGTGATCTTTATTACACAATAATAAACTTTATCACAAGCAGCCAAGGTTTGTTTTGCAATAAATGTTACAGAATAGATTTGATACAAAAATAACATGAAGATTAATTTATTTATGATCATATTTATTGAGGAAAGCGATCGTGATGCGTTATTGTAATATATTACTATAGTTAATTGAAGTTTTGTTTTACTAGCTCATACATCGCGACTTTGCTTGCACTACAATTACCTAGCTAAAAAACTAGCTATCTAAATATTTACATCGTACTGGAATCGAATCAGTAACCTTTTCATACACTCAAAATACAGACCAAATAAAAAATTGGAAACTCAAATATTTGCAGTATAGGGGAATCGAACCCGCCACTTCAATTTCCCAATCCATCATGATAACTACTCTCTAATTTTTTTCCTCGTATAAATATTTAGGTATTAGCTACAAGTACCCTTGTAAATGGCATCGCGTAATACAAAACGAACGTTACTAAGAACTAAATCAAAGGGCGCGTTCTACGAAATATTGTTAACTTTAATAGGTATTTACTAACTGACTAGACTAACCGTGACTCTAACGAGACTGTTAATTATTTATAGGTTAGTTTGTGGACTGAAGCCGAAATTGTTTTATAGTTTATGTTTTGTTTGTGCTAATGATATTGATAATGTTTATTTGGGACGTTAATATTGTAATTATTTATGAAATGGATAAATACTGTGTCTTTTTAATATGACAAAAACAAAATATTAGATACTATTACGGTAGTTATTCATAAACGATCATATTATCATTGAGAAATTAAGTATTTTTCCAATTGTGAAAACTCTTAGGTATGCTAACGAACGAGCTAGCGTCATGTCATTATAAATCGTTTGAAATACAAATCATAAGTAATAAAAGTCCGTCTCTTGAGGGGTAGAAAATAATTAGGAATCTTATGCTATTAAACCATAAATGAAACCTAAATTATAAATCCTCTTTCATAATTGTCTAACAGTACACAATATTCTAATGAATTCAGCCTACAAAACGGTAGTATTAACTAATTCTAAGTAATAGAGTTTGTCAAATATTTAAATTGAGAGAGCGGCTTCCTAGTCTCTAATTGAATGTGGTTGGCGTTATGAAACAAAACGCAATGGCCCTACACAGCTGCGGTTTTCCAACTAAATCGTTCTCATGACACAGTGTTTCAATTTTCAGGGCATTTCGTTTGTAATAGGAGTCTCTGTGTCGCATTTGAGGTGGGGTAGAGTTTGGAAAGAGGTCTCGCAATTTGTTTAATTATTTCTTAACGTTACTTTGTTTTGTCTTAGTTTGTTTTATGCACGTTCTAACAGGCATCATTTTTAAGTTTAAACTAGCTTTGTTCTGGGGTGTTATTCGCGTAAATAACGTTTTAATGTTATTTTTTATTTCTAATTTCTAGCCCCAAAATGCTTCCCTGTCTGTAGTTCACAGAACTCATGTAGAGCTTCGGACTCTACACGCCCAAATACAACAAAGTCTAACTTTACAAACTCTACATTATTTTTAAATTAAGTACCTATGAGTATTACTAATATTTTTCTTCTATACTGTTTTAAAATTACAATACAAATACCTTCATAATATCTGAGTGAACGGATATTATACTGTTAATTAAAATTGAAGGTCTTATAACACAAAGGATAGGTATAACCATAAGCTTAAGTCAATACAAATTCGTCCGCCATTGCTGTATGCATTTCGAATTGACCAATCAGGAGCGAGTATTCTTATCAGTAACACTTGTCACCCATAGAGAAAATTGTAAACATAATTCAATTAAGTGGCCTACTTTGTTTTGTTAGCTTATCTCAGTTATAGACTGTGAAAAATTACTGCTAATAGATTGCCTTATCAGACATAGGTACGTAGTGCGGGGACATTATCGATTATCGATATTTACATTAGTGTAACGAATTGTAATGTAAACTCGATTAGTTATAGAAATGAATGTGCAAATTAATTTTTGTAATGAAATTGTTTTAGGAATTTTATGTATGAGAATCAATAAATGATTTTCTTTTTAGTAATATTACATAAGTATAATTGTTTAGATAAGATGTTTTTGTGCAAGTTATTTTTTAATTTTAACTTGCACAAAACGATTAATCGTGTAAGAAAAAATGTTTATACAAATCAGATTGAGAGAGCGAGCAGAGTACGAAAAAAGATAAAATCAAAGATTGAAAAGTGAAATAAAAAAGGTTTGAAATAATCTTTTTAATGTTTTGATCAATAGAAGAATGGAAACATAAGTAGGTAATATATTTCCATCAAAAGATGGTGTTTAATTAAACCATCCAAGGATATCAAGTGCAAGAAGTAAATCTTTATTCAACATTCAAGTATCACAATTAAAAAAATCGGGAGTAATAAAATGGTAATAAAAGAAACAATTATTTTATACCCAACTATTAATATCTTTGTATTGTAAATCAATGTTGTATCTGTCTGTATATAAGTCAATATATACTTAATTACTTAATGATTTAATGAACGGATAATTAATATTAATATATGTATGTTTTGTGTTTGTTATGTACCAATACCAATGTTATTTAAGGTGGTATTCAAAAATGAGCAATTTATTGAAATAAAATTAAATTATGATGAAATTTATTTTATTTAAGATACGGTTTATTACCTTTTTTGATCCTTTGTTTTATTACTTATGTATTTTTATACTATTTCTCAGATTTAGGAGATTTGAAAAATGCTTTCAAAATTTTCACCAGGAATTTACCAACAGCCACAAGACCCAGAACTATGCTGAACCATCGTCGTAGCATTATAATTTCCTTTAATCATTATTGTGCAATAATTTCATAAATTATCAACAAAATTAAAAACCAATAATTGCATTAACAATAATAAAATAAATTATTGAAATTCGTGACTTAAAAACATTATTACGTACTTAACAATACGATATTATCGTTAAATATCGAATGATAAATAATTGTACCAATATATCGATATTCATAATTAAAATAATTGTAAAATTTTCATTGTTCGAATTTTAAAAAACGTTTTATATCGACAACAGTCTCGTCTCGTGACTATTAATGAAATGCATAATGTTTTTTTTATTGATGTTACAAGAAAGAGGTTTGCGTGTTCATTAATGACCTAAAGAATCGTGACGATGAAGTAAAGACATAATTTTTGGAAAGTGAGTGAACATTGTTATATTATTTTAATTGACCTCGAGGCTTTACAACAATAATATTCGAAAGTCCTTATTTAAAAATATGATATCGAACCTTTTTGAATATCGTTTTTATTGTGAAATTGTATTGAAAAATAAACTTATTGGATCTCATTTTTGTTGGAATTATTGGTGTTCTTAATTTAAAATGTTATTGTTTTCATTTTATAACTCGTAATATTTTGAAGCTGAAGTGTTTGTTTGGTTGAACGCTTTCGGGAACTCCGATGCGAATTGAAATTGTTAGTGTTGGATAGCCCATTTATCCGGGAAAGGCTTCCCTAGCTAAAAGGCCGAACCTATAAGGTGTATCATACACTTCACGTTGCGATCAATAGGAGTGAATTAATTGCTTGTACCTACCCCTAAACATGAAAAAGCCCTAGTTTTGACCGTGGGTTTTCTTACTGTAAGTACTTGAGGAAAACTACTTAGGCAAAATTACATGTTTGCCTAATGCGTGTCAGTGACTTCAAACACGAGCTATATTTGAAAAACCTTTAGGTAGGTACCTACATAATATAATTAAATAACCTAATCCCTCCTATTTACGAACATAAACCGAAAAAAACACACCTTTTCCATGTTTAGATGCATTCAACCAATTAAAGTGATACACCTGATCGATCTAAAAGGCACTTTGGAACTCACATAATTTATTAAATTACATTAGGTCAAATCGGATAATAGGTAAAAAACCAACGATTGATTTTAGGGCCGGCCTTATCGATATTCATTATCTAACGTTTCTTTACATAGAGAATTGATATAAAACCTTTTTACGTTAGTTACTGTTTTAACTAAAAAGGTTTTATGTAGAAAGGCCTTTTTGTTGACAAAAAATGTTTGTTCGTTTTATGAAAAAATACATGTACCTACATGTTGAGTGGTGACTGCTGGTTGGAAAGAAAATTTATTCTGTTTTTGAATTTTTTCACTTCTTTAATTAGTTTGTCTTATTTCCCCATTACAAAGTTCCGTTCTGTAAGTTTTAAATTACATAAACAGCATTCAACAAAATAATAGATAAGTACTATCCATCGAAAGACCCTTACTTAGAACAGTTCAGAGGCAATAAGAATGTGCAACTAAATTCATAAACTTATAACATTAGCCGTGTGCGAGGCTCGCATCAATTCATACAAATAACAGGCTACAGACAAAAGAAGCGAAGTTTTATTTACAAAAACAGGCACCTATAATTCAGCCGGGGTGTCCAAAATGTAGGGTTATTAAATAATGAACCACTAAAGAATACATATTTGATGACTGCACGTTTTAATAAGGTACATTTTCGTTTAATTTTGTATTTGTAAATTGATGTTTAATAATTACTAAGAAGGTATTAAGCATTCGATTTTTTCTTTGTTTGAATTACGAATTTTATGTGTTCTATATTCAATTACGATCGAAATTAAAAGCTTTTGTTTGCAACCAGCATGCGCAGCTGCGTTGCAATTCTTATTTTTGAATTTCGAAGAAATAGTGTGATTCAAATATACCAATGAGAGGAGGTATAGGACATTTTGTACAGACAATTATTAGCTATTAAATATGCACATTAATTTATCGTTAGAAACAAAATTCACACACACCTGACAGCCTCAGACATTATGAAGATGGGATACTCAGGGACTCAGGGATCCGTATAATTAAATTAATAAAACCATAGGTAACTGTCCCTTTCTAAACTAACAGAAACGATAGAGATAGAGATGTTAATGGAGTTTCTTTGAATTGGGGAATATAAAATTAGTGTTAACGTCTGGTTTGAAGAAGGTTCTTTTTTTCACCAGGTTATCGTTTTGATGAGATCCTCCAGCAAATTATAAGCCTCTGTATAAGTTCTCTTATATTCAAATTTATCATTGGCTAAATGTACAGCGAAGCCAAAAAAAGTCCTCTTATGCTGTCATTGTCACTGTCATAAAAAACCGTGATCCAATAAATATATCCTACCTATATTAATTAATTTAAACGCACAAACACCTCTTAATCGCAAGCAATACAAATTAATCGATATTATACAATACATTCTCGATTTGCATACAACCAGTATCTCATACGTCCTATTCGCATTAATTAACCGTACAGGCAATCAAATCGATTCACCGTTCGAATTAAATCGAATAGATTGCACCCCATCGATTCCCAATTTAATAAAGGTTACCATTCACAATCAATTAGTCAGCGATTTCGCTCAAAAACTCATATTATTCGTGTAAAAGGTGTATGCGGGTTTAATGGAGCCGCTTTTTGCCTTTTTTCATGTTTTTTTTCTTCATAATAGGGGGTAATATAAACGTGTCGAGGCTGACACCTTTGCGGACCCCACAAGCGGCGACCCGATGTAGAAGCAGAATAATTTGTGGGATAATAAAATATAATAATGCCGCTGACGCTCCTTGCTTTGCCGCATTTTGTCCGACTTAATGTAACACTTTTGTTGTGTTAGTTGGTCTTTTTAGTTCATGTGAAGTGGTAAAGAGTATTAGATAATTTGGTTTGTGCTTGTTACTTAGTTGTAATAGCAGCAGCTTGTATTATTCTAAGTACTTTTTACGTGTGTGAGACCTTTGAACTCCATTGATCGGTAAGTAATCAAAATTCACTTTTAAAAAATAGGGCCTATCTATAGTGACGTTCCGAGTATCTTCTCACAAGTTTGGTCTTTGTCACTTGATATAAAGTAAGAAAGAGACACATCTCACTTTACTTGGTGAGTAAATTTACCGTAGGTATTTACTTTTTACGTGTAATCTTTGAGAGACAAAGAGATCTTAGAACCCTATTTTTCCCATTGATCGGTAATCAAAATCCAGTTAATATAAATACAAAAAACAATGTCTGATTTCAATACCTTCCACTGCTTGCTTATAATTCCAAACACATGATAGTTTTGATAAGTATCGACCGTTCGTACGAAATTACTGTATTTCACAATTATCGTGACGATCTCCGTCCTATTAAGTATAAGAATAATGACATGTGGATCCAACAATCGTATCAATATTTCTTCATAAAGTCATGTTTATACTGTTTTAAATACAGTTTGTAATTGTGAGTAATTTTATAGGTTTTTAATATGGGATAAGAAAATTTGCTGTAACTTCACTTACTTACTTAAATAAATTGATATCTAGGTTTTAATATTAAGCTCAGAATGAGAATCAGATACACAGAATTGTATAAGTTTTTCTAACATTAAAAATAATTATCTAGGTAGATTGACTAAGTAGCAAAACTACTTAGGTAAAGTGCTTTTCTTCACTCTAGCCTTTGTCAGTTTAACCAGAATTTGTCCAGCAACTGCCATCAAACCTTCACAGCTCAGAAGATAAAGACTTCTTGATTAAACCAACTGTTAGACTTAGGAATGGCTAATAAACTATTAGACATTTGGGGAGGATAACATATAACATTTTAATTTAAACACACATCACAACCTCGTACAACAATACAACATAATTCCCTACTAATATAGGTAAGTAATCAAAAACATCTAATATCCCGCAGAGCGGCAAAAGGGATGTAAAAAATATTATTTCCGTTCATATAAACAAGAAATGACTTCCTCAATCAACCTCTCTTGTCGCTCCTAGCTTCAAATGACAAATGACCATAGATTTACAAGTTAATCTCGTAACATATGGAGCATACAGAATTCCCGCCTTTCTCTGACACCTATTTAAATTTGGAAAGAATAGTTTTTTTCTGGGATGATGTCTTCTTTTGTGCCAGCAACAATAGCGTTTTTGCAAATAGTTACAGTAAGGTTTTTTGACAAGGGGTCGGTAATGTTGGCAACTTTTGGGGTCTTTAAATGCTCATTGATTGGTTCTGTTACAGTATTAAGTGGTTAATTTGTATCAATAGAGTTCATTAAGTGTGTCCAAATCTGTTAACTTTTGAAACATCATTTCGGTTGTTGTTATTTTGTATCAGAACTGGGCGTTATAACGTTGTAGGTAATATTTTAGAAATGGCAAAAATAAATTTTACTTTATTAGTAAAAGCACTTTTACAAGTAAGTAGTTAGTACTTTTATAATAAATAATTAATATTTAACAACTTTAATTTAAGATATAGGTAAGTACTCAGGTGTTATTGATAACAATAATTATAAATTACATCTAAACAAAATTCAGTTTAAGTACTATAATATCTAAATAAATAACAAAAAAAAAATCGACTATTCCAAGCACCTTAACCATTGACAAAGTCTCTTACATTCTTTTTTTAAATAAGTACAGGCTAATAACAGGCAAAGGCGCCGCGTCTCCGATCTACCATTCAATTATAAAACCGACCTATAATCATAACATAATCGAGTATTCGGCGCAATGTGTACAACGTTTTTGTGTATCGAATTGTCATCGGTAATCGATATAATCGGTTGCATCTTTATCGATTATTAAAAAAAAGAATTGTTCTATTATAATTTGAATCTATAATGATGTAATAGTGACGTTTAACGTCATTCTTTTTACAATTGTATTAGTGAGCCGCGGATTTGCTCACATTTTTCCGATTGCTACCAAGCTTCAAAGGATCGCTTGCCGATTTAGAACGAATAAGTTTAGCTTGAAAATTGTATCAATATTGGTTTAGATGATAGTAGCAAAGCAGATATCAAACATCTCATACTTATTGGCTTTAATGGGCGGGCAAGAGTGGAAAGTCAATATTTGAGTATATGTTTATCTAAAAAAAATTGTGTGACTAAATCTAGGGATTTTGATAAAGTAAGCTTTGTTCAGTTTGAAACTGTGGTGTATACTTGTACTTGGTAACCTTTTTATAATAAGTGCTATATACCTACAATAAGAACACCAGCCCTAATTGACTTGTTCTCACAAACAAATTACTCAACACCATTAAGTACAAAGTATCGTAACCTTTTTCTCCAAAGTCATTGACAAACAGGAAACACATTATCTATTGCCATATAAAACACATAGTTATCTCAAAAATATAGAATTATACAATTAATTTTATACAATCGAAAGCAATCGATCAATTATTCGCAATCGACACAACCAAATATGGCGTCAAATTATTTAAATAAACAATAATTCCGTTTATTTTTAATTATTTAACTGTCTGTTTCGCCATTATACATATTTTTCCGTCTCAATTGACCTGCCATAAAAATGTGACCAGTTATAGTGAGAAATATTTAAAAAAAATTAAATATCATTAAATTGTTATCTGTGGTGAATTAATTTGATGAATGACATTGTGGATGGTGTTGTTTGTATATATATATTTGTTTGTAACATTTTTGTAGCAAACTACTTACTAAGTAAGAGTTTTTCACAATCACATTTATTATTAAATATATTTTGTCATAATCTTTTAACTAGATGAACTTTAAAAAAAGAAAATTATTGAAAACCTGACGAAAAACGGAAATTAGGCGATAGAAACGTCACAGCACAGCTAATATTATTTTACACCCAGGCACAGACGGAATAAAATCCAGGCACGGACTAAGGCTTACTAAGGGGCTAAATATCAATAAAATTTTCAAATAATATAATTAAAGTTATACTCGTATTAGATACCTAACTAAGATTTGATGTTATTGGGAAGGTATAAAATTATAGAAATGTAAGTAATTTAATTATGATTAGAATTTTTTTGTTTAACATCAGATTTATAAAGATAAAGATTTATTGAATGACAATATTTAAGTAAGTATTTTTTCCTGAATTTGTAATGATTACGATGAAAATAAAAAAAAGGTAGCACTCCGGGAGTGCCGGCAGAAGTGAAAACTTCAATATTAACGTTGTGTTTAATTATAAGTATAAAAGTACTATCATTTATGAGGTAGAATACAATGTTTATTTATTGCGCTATCGGTAGAAAGAGTGGGAGATACTAGTTCCTCTCCCTTCCCCTCGATCTTACGCTTTTTCGATCAGCATCACGTGACCCTGACGCGAGTTTGAAAGTTTTTACCCATACAAAAAAAGTGCTCAGCGCCGCTAAAGAAGTTTTCACTTCAAAAATAATTTTAAGACTAGGTTTATGAGAAAAGCGTAAATATATGAGAAAAAATATATGTTTTTTGATATGACCAATAAGCCTTATACCAATAAATGTTTGTGTTTTGACTAAGTATAATATTTTTTAACTGTTAAAAATAAATTAAAAAGTATCCATTATTATACTAGTTAGGCCTTGCTGTTTTACCCTCCTTTACAATAATGCTACTGTGCCTTTTGGGTTTTCTCAATTTTCATTTCAATTACCTCAAAATTTAAAAAGAAAAGCAAACTAAATTCAAATCGATTGTACAGTTTTCAAGTTATTATTAGACTACATAATGTCAATAAAGTTATACCTAATGCATATAAAAATAAATAGATGATATAAACCAGTATAGTCTATAGGTAAGGACTGTGTTTTTTTATCTAATGCTCATTTATAAAATACTGTCGTTCTATTTTAAAGCCACTTAAACAGAATAATTTGACAGTACATTAATATTATTGGCACAGTTAGTAAGTATAATCATTTATCTTATTATTACAGTACAGTGAATAATTTAAATATAACGCAAAACAGATTAACTGAACATCAATTCATTAATCACATTCTGTGATTAATTATAGTTTTATCTCATTTTATTAATTAAAGTTTTATTAACAGATACGTTTTATTGGATACAATAAAATATTTATTGTAAATTCCATTGTTATGTGGGTAAGTCATGTATTATTATATGATTGCCAATTAGTTAGTTGATCGTCATCAAATCAATATACCTAGTTTGTTGAATTTAAATAAGTATAACTAGTAAAGGGGTTTGTTGTGTAGGTTTGAGAAAAGTAAGTAGACTAAAGAATGTTTTTAACCAACTTTGAAATCAGTAATGAAGACTAGAGATTAAAAAATATACTTAGGACTATTTGTTCCAATAAGAAATAACAACCATCAATTACTGGATAAAAATAATTGGATATTTCCAATTTTATACCAGTAAAAATCAGATCCAAATTGATAACATCCCACTCTTTCTCTTCATTAGAATGAGAAATACCAATTCATCCAGTTTATACCTTAGAATTACTTGGAAGTAATGATTAAAAATACTCAACACATAAAAACGGAACTTACCTCCATTGTCAGCACTGTTGGCTTCAAATGTTTTGCTGGTCATGTGGAAGAGTGCATCAAGCGGTGTGTGTGGCGCTGTGGAACCTTGTTGTGGCGCTCGTCTAGGCTCTGAGCAGCAGTCGGAAGCGGATGAGGAGCGCTCGGAGGCAGAATCACAGCACTCCGTTGGCACCAGCTCGCGCGGTCGCAGCAACCCTAGTGCCGCCAACCGCCATCGCTCTCCGTCTAGTAGAGCAGCTCCGGCCAAGCGCTGTAACCGCTGCAACCGCTCGAACCCTGACGCGTCCCATGGCCTCACGATCCGCGGTGGCGTTCGCGGACTATGCGATAAAATGTCCAATATAGAAAAACTCTTCACTCCATCTCCTCGCCTCTCTTCCACTGGCTCGGAAGCCATCTTCAATCTTTTGAGTGGTCTAAAATAGTCTTGCGGCGAAGAAGAGCGCGAAGGCGCTGGCGACGGGCGCCCGACACTGATATCGTCCTCGGAGCAGCTGTGGCCGGACATCGACTCCTCCTCCATAGTTCACAGATCCATCACACAACACAACAGTCACAAATGTTAAACGTTCCGGTTTGTTGTGGGTGCACAGTGTTTAGCTACGCGAGATACGGCTGACGGGTCGGCGCGCCTCGATCAACTGACGTGGCGTGTGACAGCCCTGAGTCGGGCGGTGAGGGTGGGCGTGGCATCGTAAGCTCCGACCAATAAGGTGTAGTCGCTTCGCTGGGAGGGCGCTGCGATTGGCCGGCGCGAGCTCGCAAGGCGCGCCGGATTGTCACACTCCGATCTCCAATAAAACTTTTTAATCCGGCCCTGGATTGGGGGCGAGATTCGTGGTGTGATTAATTTAGCTGGCGGCAGGGGGAACGCGGGCCGGGCGCGGGGGGCGTCGGTTAATTATCGGGATGAAGACGCGAGTCTAACTACTCGCTCCATTATTTAGCGTCGATAAGGCCGACGTTTGTCACTAGAGAAATTGCCACTTTCCTTCATTTATAGTTCATCGGTTAATGGTTTGAAACACGACGCCGATGTCAAAGACGTCTATGGATTGATTGGCGGGAAATAGACAGATGTTTTAGTTAATTGTTGAGTGTTGTTTTACTATATTTGGTTGTTGTACGATTAATTTTCTTGATGAATCGGACGTGGCCTTTTAATTGTTTTATGTTTTGAATTAAATGTTTCAATTGTATTTTGTTTTCGAAAGAGAAAGGATTCCTTTTATTTTTAACGAACAGGTTTTGGTCAAAATGTAAGTACTTACTTAGGTGCTTACTTAGATGACACAAATGAATGTAATTTCAGTGCGAATATACTTAGCTGAGTATAGGTACCTAGGTGATATCTACCTACGATATTTATATTTACTTATTAAGTATCAAAATATAAGAACTCATACAGTATCGAATCGAACTTAATTACTTTAAAAAAAGTTAAAGAAAGTTAAGGGTAGCAAACAACCTAAGTATTTACTTAGGCAAGAAAAAAAGGGTGGTGAAACAAATAAGTCCTACTTACGTAAGTACTTACTTACCATCCTAAAAATCCTTTTGCGTAGCATTTTATTAAAAATCACTTCAAGAGAACAACAAACAATTTCATAATACAAAGAATACACCTACTTAAGAATGAAAACCACACATAAAAGTGATAAAATTCTAAAAATAAACTTTGTGTAACATTATATCAATATTTGTGGTTTAAACTTATATCATTGTTTACTTCAATTCGGATTCCGTTATCCGCCATTTTGTTTCATGTTTGTTTTGTTTACGGCCAGTGACCGCGGTGCCGGCTGGTGTGTAAAAAGTAATCTAATTTGACATTCAATTTTGTTTTTACGAGGGAACTTATTGGTACCTGGCAACACTTAGGGAAGGGCGGGGCGTACAGTATTTAAATTAGGAATCAGTTTAAATATGGAAGGTTGTTTTGAATTGTTTGCCTAGGTTTCCGCTATAAGTAATAAACCTACGGAAAGGAGAGGTTTTGTAGTAATTCTTGTCTTCCAAGTTTTTCTTTTTATATTATTAAGTGACTTCAAAGAATGAGAAGGTAGGTATTTTTCTTTAAAAAAGGTTCTACAAAGCATGTACATACTTAAAACCTCAAACAAATTAAACCGCAAACTTAATCAGTTCACCGAAGCTTTATTTCAATAGTTATAAATAAGTAGGTATTTACTTCTATCTATACTTACTTATTATCTACATATAAAAGAAAATGATGGAAACTGTTATAAAGTCATTGTTCCATGTACCTATTTATTTATTTATTTATTGTATACTTATACCTACCAATACCTAGGATTGGTTACTAAGTACTTATACTTAAGTAAATAATCATTATTTTCTTACACAACTTGCATTTATCTACTACTTATAGCTAGAGAATCATCGTTAAATAAAACTTATTAACTTCAACCACTAAAGATTAAGAAACAACAATTAAATTCAAATACCATTTACAAACTAACATAGGTATTATAAATAATGGAGAAACAAACAACCAAGCAATTTTATTTTATTAATTTCGATACTAGTAACATTTACGGGAATGTTACGAGCGGAACTGAAGCCATATTGTTCGCTTTCCCTCAACGTTATTGGCCAATCATATCGATATCCGGTGCGTTCTATAATTGAAAATTTGAAATGGTTCGGAAAAAATGGAATGTTACCATTTTGATAAAATAAAAATGACAAGGTTAATTATATAGGTAAGTATTATTTGTTTTTTTTTATAGATGCAGATAGATTTTCGGTACGGGTACAGTATTTTTTTTTTGGAAAATGCAGCCCTATCAGTTAGGGTATCGAGAACCGGTATAGATTAAAGAACCGGGATTTTCGGTACCTGTATTAATCGGAACCGGGATTTCCCGGGATTTTCGGTACTTTCGGGATTTTTTTCTTCTTTCTAGTTTTGGAGGTAAATATAGTCTAAAAAATATTATTTATATTAAATACACATACATACACATATTGCGCATTCTGGCATGGCAAGATAAGCATTGATTGCTTCTTTAACACAATAAAATAGCATCACGACTGAGCCTCTTAGCAGTTTTACGATGTCATCCACTCCGGGAGAACTCCAAAAGCAAGGAACAGAAGCGTGATGGTGCTCTACTTCAAAAAAGGGATAAAACCCTGCTGAAGAACTATAGACCCATCTCGCTTTTGAGCCATGTTTACAAGCTGTTCTCGAGGGTTGTCTCAATTCGTCTATCAAGAAGACTCGACGAATTTCAACCCCTCGAACAGGCCGGGTTTCGAAGCGGTTATGGCACCACAGACCACATCCACACATTGAGGTGAATTATACAGATGATCTAAGAGAAGACTATGAGAAGGGTTGGGCTATTCTGGAATCTTTGCAGCGATGCCAGGTCGATACTCGTTATGTAGAGGTGTTGAGATGTCTGTATGATGCCGACCGTTCAAGTTCAGTGCCGACAGTTAAAGTCTATCCAACTGTTCAGAGGTGTAAGACAGGGTGACGTTATATCCCCGAAACTCTTCACCAACGCGCTGGAAGACGTATTTAAGACTTTGCCTTGGGCTGGATGGGGCATAAACCTAAATGGCGAGTACATCTCACACCCCCGGTTTGCAGACGATATCGTACTTATGGTGAAAACGCCGCAAGAGCAACACTGGATGCTGAATGACCTAGCAAATGCCTCTCGTTGGGTAGGCCTCGGCGTGAACTTTGACAAGACCAAGGTCATGGTTAATAATAAATAATAGCCTTGTTATGCTGGAGCCGATCCTAGTACACGGTACCCCTCTCGAGATTATTCAAATATACAACTACCTCGGGTAAATAATGCCATTGGGTAGAAACAATCTGGAGAGTGAGGTTAAGAAGCGAATACAGCTGGGTTGGGCAGCGTTTGGTAAACTTCCACGAGTCTTCTCATCGCAAATTTTACAGTGCCTAAAAACAATAGTTTTCTATCAGTGCGTCCTACCAATGATGACGTTATGCTCGGAGTTTCTCTGAAATATCGCATTCGCAATGAAGTGATCAGACAGAGAACTCAAGTCACCGACATAGCTCAAGGAATTAACTCTCTGAAGTGGCAGTGGGCTGGCCACATCTGTAGGAGAACCGATGGTTGTTGGAGCGGAAGAGTTCTCGAGTGGACACCGCGACTCGGCAAAAGTAGTGTTGGACATCCTGTGGCTAGATGGAGCCATGATCTGCGCAGGGTAGCCGGGAGAGAGTGGATGCGACGTGCCGCCGACAGGGCACATTGGCGCAAGTTGGGAGAGGCCTAAGTCCAGTAGTGGACGTAAACAGGCTGTTGATGATTAAAATAAAGTTATAAATTCACTTTTGATAAAGTTGGACACATAAGACAGCAACGTATATCGTAGACCGATTCTCCTAAATAGTATCTCCATTTTGGTCCTTATAATTAAACTATCTTGTTCTCTTGGTAATGTGTCTTCAAAAAGATCATTGCATCTAATGTTGCATCGAGATCTAATTTTGTTACAAAAAAGGCCAGCTGAGGAGAAAATTCTTTCTGGCTTCACGCTAGTAGTTGGAATTGTGAGAAGGTGTTCGTAAGCTTTTTAAGTACCACATTTTGTCTTATGATGGAATAATGATCTACGACGTACCTACAGATACAACATTTTAATGAGAATATGGTTTTAGCTTGAATATTTTGTATAAAAAGAATAAATGCTGTTAATAGAAGATTAAAATCAAACAAATGATTATACACCCTTATTTTGAATTTGAGATACTTAATCACACAGCTAATGTAAACGACGGGTGACAATATAATAGTGAAGTTAGTTTTTTTCTTTTGCTTTTATTTAAAAAGTTATGATAAGTCAAAGTTTTTCAAAATCCCGCCGAATTTGTTGTTATTCTACACCGAACAACAGGCGAACGCTGCGATACACAGCTGAGCGCGGTCATCGACCCAAGCCGTCACAGAATACTTGATAGCTAGTGAGCCGTCTGGTAATACGGCATTTATTTTGTATTTTTTAAAGATAAGTAATCGACTATCATTTTTGATATTTTTATTGGATATATAGATTCAGTAACTGCTACAGATATTCTGATTTTAATAAGTCCCATCATTTCAAAATAGGGGTGTATAGTTAACATGATTCGTTATTTCCCGAAAATACCGAAAATCCCGGTTCTTATTCATTGAGAACCGGTTCTTTGACTACTATTAAAGAACCGGGAAATCCCGGGATTTTCGGTTCCGGGATTTCCCGGTTCTGAACCCTACTATCAGTAAATAAGTAAGTACCTTTATTTATTATAGTTAAAGACACAATTTAAATAGACTTAAAGTTTATTTTTAAACCTACTTACCTACCTACGTGCATCCTAATTTCTATTTTACAAAATGAACGCAAAAAAAATCTTACTTAACCTATGAATCTGTTCAGTGATTCTTAAGACTATAGCAATCACTGACTTGCTAAAGGAACATAAGTATTTTAATAATTAGTATTTAAGTTAATTATACGCAAAAGAGTTTAATGTTAAAGTGTAGAAATCGCCAAGTCAACACTAATACTCGTAGTAGTCCGGTTAATGAGTCAGGATGTGCCGGACGTAGTTAGATAGGTTCCCACGGGTAAAATATGACTTTACACTCCTTACCTTATTACTAGACTGGCGTATATTACTATACATAGTATACTAGACATAGTATATTATGAAAAGAGAAGCAGTATGGAAACTCAATCACGCATCTACAAAACAGCAGAAGTCATAGTGCTAGACCTTAGTAATTAAGTGCTTGAAAACTTATAATTTTCTATTATTTGAAGACCTTTTTTTGTCTAATTCATAAAATAAATGCAAGGCATTAATAATGCCCACTCAAATGCCCGTTATCCAAAAATGTAAGAACTGTGCTACCTGACCGAAATACAGAACAAACTTTACTAAAACCTTTATCTAAGTATTTTACATTTATAAGTAAATCACGAGAATATAGAGCTGTCTATCACTAATAATAACCTACTCTAGGTTAGGCAATTATTTCAACAGTTAGCTCTAGTTTCCATACTAAGTAAGTACTTCATATTCACTATAATACCACACACTCAGATTACTAAACCAACTTCCTAACACACAAGACATCCGGCTTCCTTTCCATAAACTATATTATTTAACTCAAAACATAGGAAATACTGAGACAAACCTCCCACGTCCTGTATCTGATAATGACTGTACAATACCTGAGATAATTTCTCGAACATTCATACCTTTTCTAAGGGACAATTCTTCATTTCTGACGGACGGTAAGTTTCTTGTAACAATTTAATGACATCCTCTTTTGTAGTTGTAGTTTATAGGTAACTATACTATGTTTATGTAGCACAATGTAGCAACATGGATAGGTTAGTCGGATTTCCTAATACTTAGATTCTAATATACTTACATAGACCGTAATGGTTAACAAATGACTTAGAGAAACTTAACTTTAAAATGTTTTGCGATTGGCAAAACTAAATAGGTTCAAAGTTGACAAAAAGAATCCAGTAGAGTATTACTTACGATGTTTTGTAATTGCCAAAACTTCTTTGTAACATCAAAGTTAATTTAGGTACAGATACACAATATAAATTTCGCTAAAATTGTTACACCTAGTGGGGACTCTGTAGAGTCGTAGATATTTATATATAAATACTTAAACATTAAGTACATCATTTTGTAAGTCCTTTCTTGTATTAAGATTTGTTTCAGTGGTTAGTCATTGTAAGATAACTACAGATAAACTTCTTCTCTACTGTAATCATTTAGGTCTTTTTATTCCATTTATCTTAAATAACGACTGATCAAAATACCAAGTTTCTAGATAGAGGCAACGTCAATATGTGAAATGAATTTTTTTTGAGCTTCAAAACTATTATTTGGTGCTTTATGAAATCAATCCACTAATCAGTAATTGCGATAACATAAATAAAATTTATAAAAGTTCCCAAAATATTATTGCAATTTACAGCTAAAGTTATTAACTTTACGAACATGTGTGAAGATACTTCCGTTGGACAATTAAATTAAAAACTCTCCAGTGCAACCATTTATTTTAATAATTATCATTATGTTTGCCGAATAAATTGCTACCTGAGTTACCATTTCTATAAAAAAACAGCAAATTAATATTAAAAAAAGAATCACACCAATTTTAATGGATGACGTCTCTATCACCAGTCGGTATTCCTTTTTTAAATTACCCCAAACCCGATGGACCGGTGTTACCCTATATTTAAAAGTGACGAAGTTTTCGGTAAAAATTGATAACGGAAATAAACTTATGATGGCATTATGGTGCTGCCAGTGTCATTAAGGATTTCTAGCACCCGTAGACACGATAGGAGTGTGTTTTTGTTACGGTCGGTGAGTTCGACATCATTGGATGGATACAATAGTCAATAATGTAACAGTTAATGAGATTAGGGAGTGAGTATACTCACAAATTACGATAGTGATTGTGTTTTTATATTATTTTATATATGTACTTATTAAGTAATGAAAATTTCTTTTTCTTCTTCAGCCCATCTCAACCGTTTGGAGGCAGACCTCTTTCTGATTTGAAGCAAATTTTTCTGCCCTATTTCTTTGATAGCATCGTGCCAAAGCATTCATGGTCTTCCTGGAAAACTTGAGGGCCTTTTTCTTTGTATAGATTACATAAATTATATCATGTACTTACCTATTCATTGTTTAAAGACACGAGCCCAAAAACTTGTCATAAACGCACAACATTTTCTTTCTTTCTATCAAAGCACAAAACTTTAACTAAACAGTATAGAATACACCGACATCAACGGAAGCATCGTTGGCTTATAGATTGTAATTTGGTAGTTTGGGAGTTACGGGCAAGTCCATTATGACACGTCTCAATTTGGTTCAAAATATAAATTGTAATAACCAGCGCCTATGCGGGTGGGCTGCGGTATGTGCTAGACTCATTAGTTTTATTACTAATATTAATTAATTTTTATATTCATTTTGTAGGTATTATAGAAGTATTAAACACTTAAATACTTATGGAAAGTTTAACGTTCTAAATGGGACAGAGATCTCTATGAAAGAAATCATTATTTGCGTTAATATTTGAAAACCTTTTAAAGTGTAGGTTTAACAAATTTATATTTGGTTTACTTCCTTAAAATAAAAACTTTGCCAGCAATTAAAGAATAAGTCTGCGATGTAAAATCCTACATTATCCAGTACTTAGTGTTAATACCCGCAGTATTGATTTCTACTGGACTTTTTATTTAATTATTTGGTTGACTAAGGCCTAATCTATAATAATTCAGGGTAGGCTCGAACCCCTCGGTGGGGACATATACAGTGGTGGTCATATAATTAAGAACGATTATTTAACGTAACGATTTTTTCAAAATAACTAATTGGATGTATTTATTTTTATTTCTTTTGATGCCTTCAAACATTTCCATAGTATCGATACATCAGTTGATACACACGATTGGCTAATAAATAAAAAGATAAACTTTATACATTAGATCTAAACCTAATATTACTACGTACTGGCTGGTCATATAATTAAGAACGCTGAATAGTGAACTTTTTTATTCAAGTTTACATAAAGAACACTCCATAGCTTTGTGGTTGTAAGTCATTATTCGTATTATTTAGATCCCATTTAGTACTGTAAAGGTCTTAAAAGTAATCGTTTCATATGAATTCATATGGAGAAAAATAAAAGTTTTGACAAATCTACAAGGTAGATAATCAAAAACTTCCTGAGAAGAATTTAGTCGAACAAAAAGATATTTAACACTTTACAATGTTCAAAAACGTTATTTTTTCACGCCGTGAAGCATTTTGCCACATATCAGGATTACTTCAAATGTTTGGTGTTTGTTGAGTACCTAGAAAGTCATCACGTCGAGATGATCGAAAACATTCGTTTTGGAAGAGAAAATAATTTAAAAGGGTCTAATGTGCTAAGAAACGAATATGTTGGGTGAAATAACTCTTCCAACAATCTCGGCACGTACTATACAAAGGTATTTTGTAAAAGGAAAGCTGCACGGAAGAATAAAAACGAAGGTACCCATCATGCAACGATGCCATAGGCAATACCGGCTGGCACTTACAAGAAGGTGTGAAAACTGGATATTAAGACAGAGGAAAAATGATATTTTTCTGATGAAACTAATATAAACTAGGGTGTTCTCTGGTGAAAATCAACGTTAACAACATCTTCCGAATAAATCACTCGACCATAAATACACAAAAGTGACATTAAAACATGATGGAGAAATATGACATTTTTGTATGCTAATTTCAATACGGCGTTGAAGCTGTGAAGCTGACACAAGAAAACATGAATCAATTCCAAGACAAAGAATTTAATGGAAAAGCTATGTTCCTTCAAGCTGAAGACGTTCTTGTAGGTTTTTGGTCAATTTGAACATTCCAGCACGACAATGACCCAAAACATAATGCGCGCACCGTTAAAGAATATCTCATATTGCAATTAATTTCTGTCTAAAATTGGCCAGCTTACAGCCTAGAGCTAAACCCAATCGAGAATTCTTGGTTCGAATTCAAGAGAATAGTTTTAAATGGACAATATGTCAATTTAAAGAGAGCTGTAATGATGTTTTCTCCAAAGAATGGAACTCTGTTTCTCTTACAAAATGTCAAAAATTGATTGAGTCAATGCGTCGCCGCCCGGTATAGGTAAATCAGTAATTTAAAAGTCGTAAACATGTTGCCAACTAGTAATTTCAGTTAAAATACAATAAATTGATATTTTACTTTCACAATAATATCATTTATTGAATCTCAGTTTTATATTAAATAACTTTTGAACAGTTTAATAAATCGTTCTTAATTATTTGTCCAGCTTCATTGGTACATTAAATTCGTTACAAAAGAGAACTAATAAAATTTGTAAAAAAAATAGTTGACCTTTCAATTCTATATTCCTAATCCCATTTGCCCCAGTCACGTAGCTATCTCAAAACATAAATAGTTACTGCCAAAAGCAATAAATAACTACACAAGAAATGATTTAGACAAAAAATATATGGAATTTCAAATCGTTCTTAATTATGTGACCACCACTGTATGAGCTGATGAAGAACTACAATTACTTCCCCGAGACATTCCCTTAAATGCCGACTAATAATTAATTTTAAAGTGACAACACTGTATACACCCTTATTTTGAAATTGCGATACCTTATCTCACAGCTAATGTAAACGACGGGTGACAATATAATAGTGAAGTTAGTTTTTTTCTTTTGCTTTTATTTAAAAAGTTATGATAAGTCAAAGATTTTCAAAATCCCGCCGAATTTTATTGTTATTCTACACTGAACGCTGCGATACACAGCTGAGCGCGGTCATCGACCCGAGCCGTCACAGAATACTTGATAGCTAGTGTGCCGTCTGGTAATACGGCATTTATTTTGTATTTTTTAAAGATAAATCGACTATCATTTTTGATATTTTTATTGGATATATGGATTCAGTTACTGCTACAGATATTCTGATTTTAATAAGTCCCATATTTTCAAAATAGGGGTGTATAATTTCCGGTTCAAGTTTATAGGGACCAACTTTTCAAACTAAACTGCAAATAGATACTAATTAAAAATATCACAAAGCAACTTTAAATTTTTCGACACAAGCCTTTTAAATACTCATAAAACGTAATTACTAATAATAACATAACATAACATAGTCATTCACTACATCATCTCATTATAGTAACTGACCCCTAACTAAGTTCGAAACTTGTATCTAGGGTATCAGAAACTACGCACACACTCATTCACACCCACACCCAGACCGAGACAAACATTTGTGGTTCACACAAATATTCACCCCGCACGGGAATCGAACCCGCAACCTTACGGATGGCAGTCCGGCATGTTGACCACTCTGCCATCGAGGTAACGTATAACGGAATATCGTTGGAATAACAAAGTCCCCGGGCTACCTACACTACATTAGTGGTCCATATTCCCAAACCCCTAATTTCAGAGGTGTTATTATAGCACATTTCTATTTGTATGTTCTATGGCGTAGAATCTACGCAATGTGTGGTCGTAATTGGTTGTCTTGATGTATGTATCAGTATTTATATAATAACTAGCTGCGCCCCACCGTTTCACACGCGTAGTTCCCGTTCCCGTGGGAATTTCGAGATGAAAAATAGATGTTGGCCGATTCTCAGACCTACTGAATATGCTCACAAAATTTCATGAGAATCGGTCAAGCCGTTTCGGAGGAGTATGGCAACGAAAACTGTGACACGAGAATTTTATATATTAGATGTGGTTTGTGAATAGGTTCGAAGTGTGAAATCTAAAAGATTATTGTTCTAGTATATTTAGGTAACACTTAGAAACTTTCGCGAATCGATATTAGGGTTTGAGTCAGAAAGTCTGAATGGAAACGTTCACATCCGGTCGTAAAGATTCTTGGATCTAAATAGTGATCGACATTATTTCTGATAGGAATATTTTATTACTTACTGTTCCAAAATATATAGCTTTTATTAACTAATTACATGTGCCAAAATCATTTTCGAGTGGTCTATATTGAGCAGGTTAAAACCTGTAGTTTGTGGAGTTTCTTTGACAATGACTCAGCTCTGGATATGTAATATACGAGTAATCCTAACTTCCAAACTAATATTATAAATGCGAAAGTAACTCTGTCTGTCTGTTACCTTTTCACGGCTAAACTACTGATCCTATTCACTTGCAATTTAGTACAGGGGTAGCTTATGGTCCGGGAAAGAACATAGGCTATGTTTTATCCCGAAATTCCCACGGAATCGGGAACTACGCCGGTGAAACCGCGGGGAACAGCTAGTTAGGTTATACTTTTAATTTTAACTTCTTGTCTTATCTACAAACTCGGGCTAGATGTGATACAAATTTCCTGGTTAAAATTTTTAGACTTTTGAGGGCTACTCGTAACGATTGTAAAGATGTTAGTACCGCTACCGGGAACGACATAATGTGCCCTACAAAGCATGGAAACGTTGTTCAATGTAATAAATATCATTTTTAACACACTTGCTCATAAAGGGGCTCTTATTTGTGCAAAAACAGTTGAATAAAGACACGTTTTATTCACTAGTGAGTTATAGATTGTTTTTTTAAATTGCTTTCATTTTAAAAAAGTTTCGATACCAAAAAAAATGTGTCCATACATTTTAAAAACAAACTTCAACTATGTTTTCTTACTTTTGGTAGGTCTATGGTCGATTCCATTCATTCATTCATTCGTTTTTTTTTAATAAGTATATTCTTTTAGTCTTTGGCAGATCACCATTGTTGTGTTGGATGCGCGCGAATAGAAAAACTGTTTATTTATTAGCGAAAAATGATAATTTCTTCGCAAATGTGTTGAAAAACGTTGTATGGTACACGCGTGTATTGATGATTACTATCCTCGGCTATCTTCAGACCCTCGCCTGACGGCTCGGGCCTCAATAGCGCTTCGGAAGTAATCACCAACTTACCTCGCTTGTACCATAAATAACTATTAATATCGCCACCCCACTCAAGCCTCCAAACAAATTCACCATTACAAACGCCACTCTATCTATTTCTATAGTTATGATATGAATACGAAGTGTATCGGCACATTATTAGGCACATATTTAAAGGTCCATTAGCCGACATCTGTCCCAAAGTGTCCCGAACACCGTGATGTGATCTATCAAGTATGAATACCACTAAATAATGCCAAGTACATCGGTCATGGGTAATTAAATGTGACTTTGCTGTGTAGTGTAGTGACTCTGTCTGTTTGGGGGTTTGGAGATATTTATAAGGTGTTGTGTGAATTATAAGTAAGTACTTAAAGGTTTGGTGATCGAAAATTCCTTGATAAAAAATTAAATAATCACTCCAAAATAATTAAATAATAAATCTTTTTTTTATGAACACATTGTCTCTTCTTCTTCTTTGCGTATCGACTTAAATTTTTGAGGACCAAAACTCACCTTTGTCTCTATAAAATGATTTATCACAATCAGCTCATATTCTTGTCCCCAACGAGAGGCTTAAATCTACCCTGAGGTAGGGTGATCAACCCTTAGTGTGGTTTGGTAGACTTCACGCACAATCACAGAATTTCTTCGCATTTTCACGTACCTACATACCTACGTAGAATTTCCTCACTCATGCGCGCGTCAATTTAATAAACGTTTGTTCAAACTTAAATAACTCTCTTTCAACAAAAATCCACATCGTAAATTCCTAAATAACCCCCATAATAATACTCTCCCTACACTCCAACATCTGCAGTCAACAATACCAGTGATTAGCCATGTCTGACGAGTATATCTGAACATCGAACATCGCCTGTCAACAGTGACTGTCAGTGTCAACAGTTGACAACCGTGTCGTCGCATCGATACTGTTACCAATACTATTGATTGATACAGTTACCTGTTTTGGTAATCGTATTGATTTTGATGAAGTTGTATCGAATAAATTGTGTGGATTACTTGTTTGATGTAGATATTATGCGCATTTATATAATTTTAAAGTACTTAGTTGTGGCTTATTTACGAGTATCTATCAAGTTTTTGGTATTTATTATTTTCTTTCCATGTAATGTGTTTATTATGCAGTGAAAATGGCACTCAAAGTTCCTTTATTTTTGTCCACCTAAGTATGTTGTTTCAGTGTCGGGCAAAGAAATCTCCAAACATTTCCAACTACCTCTACCCTTCGCATTTTTAAACTACTGTCAAAGATGACGAGATTATTTCGACAACGCTTTAACAAAAGGCATTCGCATGCTCAAATAACCCAAATTAGTTAGGTCTAATTCCTCACTCACGAATATGTTCCTATTCTTACATACAAATCATACACACCCAGTACAAATCACAAAATAGCAGACTTGCATGGGCACTGAACCCGCGATCCTCTTTTAGCAGTAGTACACTCCCAGGGTCATCATTATTATAAATTATTAAGCTACTGCGACGTTCACTCGCCTATGTTCAATGGGCCCAACTTTGCCGGCTACTACACTTAATTTATTACCGACTTTCATTACGAAAGTTAATAAGTTTTTTAAGGACCACCGACTATGAAAGAAAGTTATGATGAATTATGTTTCAATTTATTTCGTTTATTCTTGATTGCTGATTGATGGGAATTAAAGATGTATGACAACGTATTTTTGGGGATTAAGTAATATGAATTAAATTGGTAAGTCAAAATTGTGGGTGTATGACGTATTTTTCACACATTTGGCCTTTCGATCAAATGGCTCTTCGGCCAAATGGCGTTTCGTTCATATGGCACTTCGATCATTTGGCGTCGATCAAATGGCTTTCGATCTCGTGTCATAAACCCATATGTCTTGATGTACCTACCTATACTTAGAGCTATCTAAGTATAGGTAGGTACATCAAGATCTTGTCAGTATCAACTCTCTCCTCTTGTTTCTATCCAATACAAAGCAGCCTTTTTGGCACCATTTCCTTGTCTTCCGAAAAAAATAGATACTTTTCTTCTTCCTTCTACTTTTCCTTCTATGATATTTAATAAAATCTGTCATGTATAATACGACCATTTTCGTCGCCTGTCTTTTTAGTTTTGAAACTTTCAGACTTATTTGAAAAAAAAAAAAAAAAAAATCCACATAAATACCATTTTAGTTCAATATAAAACTTAAACTAACAATGCCGCAGCACAGAAAAAAATCCGCAAAATTTTCACAATAAAAATAAAACAAAACTTAACCGATACTTTTTTACCAAAAACTATTATACTTAGTTACTTTTTTTTACCAAAAATTAATGATTACGTTTAGAAAGGCGCTACTTGTATTAAATCAATAACTTTATTAAAACATTCATTAACTTCGATGTTGTTCAATATTTCAATTAAAATTAATAACGATATTAAATTAATATTTACTTTCTGTAGGAAGTTGTTTAGCTTAATTATTTTGTGTAAAAAATTAAATAGCTACAAAAAACTGCAACATGTTTCAATCAATAACAAATTTATCTAGAGGTTATAAAAATTTAACACGCTGACTGACAGACAACGTCAACCTAAATTTATTCATCGTATATTAAAAACTACTGAACGGATTTCGATGAAATTTGATGGTATACATCAGCAATTCTCAAAGTGTGTTCGGAACCCTAAAGGGATTCTTCCACAAGATTCATGTAAGGGTTCCGCAACCATAGAAAGAAATACAAAACACCTCTCTGGTCGACTGTACCTACTGACAAGACGCGGGTAGCACCGGCTAAGTTTCTAGCGTTGACATTTTATCATTCCGATTATAGCTAACTACCTACTTATTACCCGTAATTTGTAAACAAACACCTAAACTCACAAACATACAAACATTCGCATTAGTAGGATTTATACCCGGTGATAAGTAAGCAAATGATTGATATTTTCGTAACTAAATCAAGTATGCAGTATGAATATGAAAAAACTTAAGTGAGTGAAACTCTATAAAGTACTTAGTCTTCATGAGAGAACTTGTCTTTTAAGAAAGGTTTTCTACGTAACTAATAAAAAGCAAATTTATATAGCTTTTATGTTTCCCTCACACAACGACATTTTTATCTTTCGACTTTCCTTTTCCAGAGAAAACAATAATTATTGAATTTTATTGAAACAGAACTTTAAACGTTGCTACTACACTTTAAAAATTAATTTAATTAACCAATCAATTAACTTCAAAATAAGTGTGTTGTAAACTATAGTTAATTAGAACGACAATACTAATCTTCACTCATTGCTTTGGATGTCGCTTTAATAAATACGACTTTATTTTAGTGCTCGTTAAATTTGGAATTAGAATATCGTAAAAATGGAGACAGATTTCATTTAAATAATTCTAATTTTATTCATTAACTAACGGCGCCCCGCGGTTTCATCCGCGTAGTTCCCGTTCCCGTAAGAATATGGGGATAAAATTATGCTAAAAACCTTTCCACTGAATCACTTTATCTATTAAAATAAACCGCATCAAAATCCGTTGCGTAGTTTTAAAGATCTAAGCATACATAGGGACAGACAGATCTAAGCATACATAGGGACATAAGGACATAGGGACAGAGAAAGCGACTTTGTTTTATACTATGCAGTGATTTCACTAACATTAGTTGGATATTGCACATTGTCTCTCCTTTCTCTAATGACTAGGTGGTTTTGTGGCAGCTCCGGGATTCAATTCCTGGATAAAGCTATGAATTACCAATACGCTTTCTCGCTTTGACCAAGCATTGTCATCAGACCTTTTGTCCCCTAGAAGGATTGTACAGGATACTTAACTTTATGATAAACTTCCAATCGAATTTTGAAACAATTATTTTATTAATATTTGGTTGTCTATCCATTTTCATTCAAAAAATTACACATTAATTAAATAATATCGCATCCGTATCAAAGAAAACCTTTTGATTATTACCAATAAAGTTAAAAACCGACTTTAGCTTATAAAATTAGTACAAATCCAATGTAGCCCAATGATAATCCCCACTTGCTAATAGACAAGCTATTAAAACCACCTTTCTGCCTGCATTCGGAGCAATAAATGAATAAAAACAATTACTGTATCACAAATTTATATTTAACATTTGAAAACATCACCACAAATCCTTTACACCCTTATTCATATACGAATACAGTCTATAATACAACAATATCCAAATGAGATATAATTCTCTATACGCTGGTTATAATTTTGTATAGGGTATAGGGTGTCTTAGATAGAGCGATTTAATTAAAAGCGGAAGCGATTTCGCGTGGTCCATTTAGTTATAATTGTAATGCGTTTTTATTTGAGTGTGTATGTAATTGTATGCATTATTGTTCGAGTTAATGAATTAAGTATGATGTGTATGATACAGGGTAGCAACGACCAATTAATAAAACAAAAATATCAAACGCTGGAATCTTCTAGTTTATAGAACAATTTTATGCCTAACTCATAAAAATCAATGGATAAAACTTAAAGTATCCTGAAAATATTCCTTATGTTTGAAAATATTATACCTCAGCTGGAAATTTGACACAGGAAAAAGACACACTTTGGCGTTATTTTAAACCAACTGACCTGCTGAAGCTATATCTTAGCCATAGAGATATCTTGGATTCCAGATTGGATTTACGACCGAGGCGGATCTATGAAAGCAACATTTCGTTGTTTAGTTTAACCCTTAGACTAGACAGACTAAATAACATTAAATAAGTTCTACTACTCATACATTTTTCCCAATCATAGGAAACTCTATAAAAATATTATTTCAGAAATGTATTGTAAAACAAAAATCAGCTAAAGTAGTTTTATTTCAATTCATACCAAATTAAAACCGCGACAAAATCCGTAGTCTTATTTCAATTTCCAAATTCCCCGCTACCCGCTAGTCCCATCGCTACGCTACCCCACAAAGCGCACACCCTAAGCGGCGAGATGAAAGCGTTCGGCTCTTTTGTGACCCACGCCGGGCGCAATTAGGGCGAGTGTAATGAGAGAAGCGACACAGCCACCGCTAATCGTCCACGAAGGCTCGAGCGACCAACCGCGCGCAGCGGTGTACACTGTAAACTAGCCTTTAGTTGGAATTTGGATGCGTTTAGCTTTGTCGAATTAAATAATTGAATATTATGTATTGATAACACTTTACTGGTCGGTATTTGTTAAATTGAGAGGAGTGTCAAGCTGGAACTTTCCATATAATCGTAGTCCCGTGTTTCCTCCCTGGATAATGCTTCTAGAGCAATATTTTTTCTCCCATAAAATGTTGATATGTAGCCTCTTTTTAATAAATTCAATATCTTAATAATAAAGAAGGTATGTCACATTTTCATTTTGTATGGAGAGGAGAAAATATGTCATATTTTCTTTATTATCACTTTGAAGCCTTAAAATATTGATATTGTCAACTTTGCATAACCTTTATTTCTTTGGCATATTATAATATTTAAACTTCTTTTCTACAATAAGTAAGTATTTAAATTTCATCAATAACTATTTTAAATTCAAAATCTATTATAACAAAATGATCGATCATTCGACATTAAAATCGATTAATCCATCTCGACAATCAATTGTTAGTTCGAAAAGAGACATTAATGTGACAAGCGACGGTGACAGTTTAAAAAAAAATGTCTTTACTCTTTACCCTTTAAGATAACTTTCAATCTAGCTAATATGAACCTTAATCCATTGTAATAAGTTCTATGATTTTTTCAAAGGGTTTAAAAAAGTTATGAAAGGCAACTAACTACAGAGGCGCTAAAAGGTAGTATGTGATTAATATTTGAAATGTTTATTCAAGATAAATATGTTTAAAAACCTTTTTGTAAAGGACCTCTTGTGAAAATTAGCATTAGAACTTTAAAAAGGTACCGGTATGATAAATATTTGTTGAATTTGTTATTTGTATATTACATTCCAGGAAGATATTTTTATTCTATTTGTTTGTGTGGTGTATGCAACTTCACCCTGTATACTTACATCATCATCATCATCAGCTCATTTAATGTCCCCACCGAGTGGCTCGAGCCTACCCTGAACTAGGGTGATTAGGCCTTAGTCAACCACGCTGGCCAAGTGTATACTTACTAGTGATGTAACGGATATTCGCATTCGCATTCGCGAATATCCGCATATTTTTCAATATTCGTATTCGCAAAAATTATAGCGAATATTTAGCGAATGTTTTTAATAATCAAAAAGGAAATTATTATATGCATTCATATGAAATAATAATACAATAGATAACAAATCTAATGTATTAAGTATTTATAACCTTTGGCTTTAAATGTATATTTTTTCACTTTATATATTCCACTTTATATATCTGAGGAATTAAATATATTTATAATGAATGAAATATAAACTTAAAAAACAAAACAATGAATACTTAAGAATAAACTTTCTGTGACTAAATTCATTCAATTAACCAATATCGGCTCGGCTATGTTCAATATAAACATGGCCGACACGAAACGTCAAACCTGTAAAACATTTTACGCGCGCTTTTTTTGAAATTTTAAAATATTCGGATTCGCATTCGCATTCGCGAATGTTGAAGATAAATATTCGCAATCGCATTCGCATTCGCGAATGCGAAAAATCCAACATTCGTTACATCACTAATACTTACATACAAAAGTAAAAATAATTTTCATTTGGCAAATTCTATTATTGTATAAAAATGTCTGGAAAATCCACAGGAAAATGCATCATGCGAAGTCTACGCCATCTAGGGAGCTTTTTTACAAGAATTGGTCACTTTAATTATCGTGGTGAAAATTTGTGTGAACCACAAATGTTTGTCTCGGTCTGGGTGTGTGTGTGAATGAGTGTGTGCGTAGTTTCTGATACCCTAGATACAAGCTTCGAGCTTAGTTAGGGGTCAGTTACTATAATGAGATGATGTAGTGAATGATTATGCTATGTTTTAACATTAAACTATGTATAACTATATATTTTCCCCACATTATTTATTACTAGCTGTGCCCCGCGGTTTCACCCGCGTAGTTCCCGATCCCATGGGAATTTCGGGATAAAACGTAGCCTATGTTCTTTCCCGGACCATAAGCTACCCTTGTACCAAATTTCAAGTCAATCGGTTCATTAGTTTAGCCGTGAAAAGGTAACAGACAGACAGAGTTACTTTCACATTTATAATATTAAGTTAGGATTATTCATACAATTAAATCTTCTTCTTGAATGACACCATCAATTTAAAAACAGCATCAGCTAGGCTAGATCTAAACGTTACATATAATCTATCTAATATATAAAATTCTCGTGTCACAGTTTTCGTTGCCATACTCCTCCGAAACGGCTTGACCGATTCTCATGAAATTTTGTGAGCATATTCAGTAGGTCTGAGAATCGGCCAACATCTATTTTTCATCCCGAAATTCACACGGGAACGGGGACCGGACCGCGTGTGAAACCGCGGGGCACAGCTAGTACTTCTATAATGCTTCTATACTAATACGAGTATTATAAAGAAGTAAAGTTTGTGTGTTTGTTAAATTGTAAGGGGTAATCTAGGGATCTACTGAACCGAGTTCAAAAATTCTTTCACTCATAGAAAGCTAATTTATCAGTGCGTGACATAGGCTTTATTTTATCCCTGTAAGTATTAACACGAGAACGGGAACTACGCGGGCGCTGCTAGTTATGTATACTTACGTAAAGAGGAAAAAAGCAGGTACCAACTTCGTTTCATACTTACTTACTACAGATGTACAACAATGTCTAATAAGATAGGAATTTCATTCAGTCATACGTTTCCCATACCGTCCGCCGCTAATTGTACCGCGGGCCACACACGAGACTCGTGTATTAACACCAACACAATAATACTTTAAGTACCCACCTTCACTTGGATTCATAAAGGATTATGTTGTTAGGGTTCCGTCCCCAAAGGTTATGATAATAATAATAAAAATTAGCCCGCAGGGCACCTTTGAGGCGGGGTGTCGGGGAGTAGCGACCCCGCGGACCTGACGCGCTCCCGGGGGAGGTCACCATTCCTCACCTCCGCTTGCCTTCACTGGCCGGTGGAGTGAGCACTGACGAGGAACAGGTCCCCCACCTCCGTGCTTGCCTTCATTGGCCGGCCGGAGTGGAGCCCGCAAGAGCACTTTGGTGCTCGGAGAGTGAGGGGCGTTGCGTAAGTGGTGAGTGGGCTTAGCATGAAGCTGGACCCTCGGGCTCAGTGGATCGCGGTTTAAAACCCAGGGCGTCTGCTCCACTCTCAAAGCCGCTCGTTTCATGTTGCCCCCATGTTGCGACTCGAGCGACTTGTTTGGGGGGCCCAGTTATAGAGCTGGCAAGTCTCCATCCGCCACTTCGTACATGTTTATAGCATTGTATCGGCGGGTGTCATAGTCCCCATAGTTCCCCAATATCCAGTCCATTAAACATCCCATTCCCATAACCCAGTCGTAGTTTTCCATATATTTGCAATAGTCCCAGCAGAACCGGGGACTGTCCTTGGATGCATTTTATAGTGTTATACAGGGATAGTCGCCGGATTGTGCATCCTTTACACAAGATTAAATATGTCAAAGGGCTTCCGTGTGTTGGCTTTGGCCCCATACTAGCCTTCCAAAAGACCGGGACTTCTTAATAGTCCCGTGAATGGAAAAGACATAACAAATAAAAATTGAACATCCCATTCCCATACCCCAGTCGTAGTTTTCCATATATTTGCAACTAGCAGCGTAGTACGCGCTCTCGTGAGCATGCGTAGCTCGTAGTATCATACAATCTCGGCACAATTCACCATCATGTGTTAAAAAATTAAGTAACAGCGCCATCTATTGGTACGATTTGCGACTACAAAAAGTTACAATAAAACATTTATTTTTCATACACAATCCCATGGGAATTTCGGGATAAAAGGTATCCTATATATTATTCCTAGTTGTAAGGAACATCTGTACCCAATTTAATCAAAATCGATACAGTAGTTTTTGCGTGAAAGTGGAACAAACATCCAAACTCACAAACATACAAACTTTCGCATTTATAATATTAGTAGGATAGTCCCAGCAGAACGGGAGACTGTCCTTGGATGCATTTTATAGTGTTATACAGGGATAGTCGCCGGATTGTGCATCTTTACACAAGATTAAATATGTCAAAGGGCTTCCGTGTGTTGGCTTTGGCCCCATACTAGCCTTCCAAAAGACCGGGACTCCTTAGTCCCGTGAATGGAAAAGACATGACAATAATAAAAATCTTTATTTTTCATAAAAAAACAATGCAACTGAATTTTAGAACATGTTATAAGGTATGAAAAAGGGGGCAGTTTTCAGCAAACGTTACAACCTGCATAGCAGGCCGCAACACTGTTTATTTATTTAGTTATACACTTCAACGATATCTTCACTTATAATACTAATAATAAAACTTATTCTGTTCTTCCACACTGCCCATGGGAGTGGGTAAATACTAAAATACAATAAATATTTAAGAGGGGCTCCCATACAACAAACTTGTTTTTTGTCGTTTTTGGTACAGAACCCTTCGTGTGCGAGTCCGACCCGCACTTGGGCGGTTTTTATATTGTCTTTTATGTTATTAGCTGTTTCATCCGTCTGTATACATATTAGTGGGATTTTTGTAATTTGAGAAAGATCTGAACATAATGATCTGAAATATTAAAAAGTAACGTAATCGGCATTAATTAATAAATGCCGATTACGTTACTTTTTAATTTTGCTCTCGGATAAACTGTCCACAGGTACCTAGATACTTACTACTCACTCTCACTCACAGAGTGACTTATCGAAGCCTAGATATTTACAATGTATCGGAATGACGCAAAGAATCCAAGAAAGAGTGCAGACAATTACTTATGTAATATTTTATAGTTGTGCCCCAGCGTTAATGATTAGCTTTACTAGTCCTTTTATAACCATATCGTTTAATGCCTTAATCGATAAATGGGCTTTCCATCCAACACTACAATAATTGGTGATTTCCACAGATCATGAAGTACCTACTTAAGTTTACGACTTCCCTCTTTTCTCTTTGGTGCATTCGAAGTAGGTAAGTACAACTTACTTTGTTTCTCATATTAACCATTTTAATTAAAGAAAAAATCATCGGTTTTATTCTAACAGCATCTAATTAATCGCTATAAGTAAAGTCAGGCAAGCAAGAGTCCTCGAAAGTGGTTGGTTTTCTTTACCAAAAATATTGCAGCACAAGTGCCCCACACCACAGAATAATTAATAGTACTAGTACCCACACTGAAGAAGTCTGTCTGCGGAAAACTGCCCTTTAGCATAGACAATTAGACTAGAGTCTAGACAATACAAAAAAACTAATAAGTAAATATAGTGTGTGTGAATGAATGTGTGCGTAGTTTCTGATACCCTAGATACAAGCTTCGAGCTTAGTTAGGGGTCAGTTACTATAATGAGATGATGTAGTGAATGATTATTTATGTTATGTTACTAAATTGATATAATAACAAACAACCATTTGATCACAACACAAATATCTATAAAATAAATAACGATAACAAACACATCACAAAACCAAACTACAGAATTGATTTCAAAACGAACTAATAGCGAAATTGCTGGCATATGACTAAATAACTTAATGTTCTGAGTACAACACCATTATTACATGAACTACGCTTATATATTTTAAATTCCCTTCTTTTTACTTAAACCACAATAATTTAGCACACAAAATAAGCGATATTCAACTTTATGTTTATTGAAATAGGGTTGAAACAAACAGCAAAATGTTAAATTAGTAAATGTTCTATGGAAGAGGCATGGGGTATCATTTTATGGTGGTGTGTTATATCAAATCGTACCCATTAATGGTGTCTATTACCGCAATGATATTACGTACAATTTGGTATCATATCAGTAATAATGGATTTATGAGTTGAGCATTATGCGATGAGGAGGGTATGTAGTAAAGTACATAGTTTTATGTACAATGTGTCTATGTTTAATGAAATGCAGGTAATAAATAGGTTTTGTTGTAATAGTACAGTCAGCAGAAGCTAGAATAGTTTTATATAAGCACCTATGTGCTGAATGTTTCCATGTTTTTCTAGAAGAACGCGGGTTTTAATCCCTTACTATTTAGGTTTTCTGCAAGGGTACCTAATATTTTGCGACTTATTTTTTAATTTCAAAGGTTTTTGAAGATTAAGTAGTTATAATTTTATATGCTAAATTCAGTCTGCAATTCTCCTAAATTCAGTTATGACATGGGACTTTTTAATTTTACTTAGATAAGTCTTGTACTTAAATCGATGAGTATTCTCTGTTCATCAGTAAATTGGGCTTTTGGCATTTAAAAAAATAGGTTTAGGAATAGTTTTTTACTTTATGAAAAATATTGAAAACCATCATAAATTACTGATTGTTTTTAATTTTGTAACTTTTTAAATTCTTTTTCAACTTTTAGTTAATATCTTTCTTATTGTTTATCTTTTTATTTCATTTGATAAAACTTTGATTGATTTTAGATTTTATTTTTTTCCCCATCTTCTATTTTTTGTGCATGCTGTAGCATATATCGAAAATGCATTTACTTTTTTAATTTAGATTTAGATATATATGTAATTTTCACTTATGTCCTAAATAAATAAATAAATAAATACTTCAAATCCCAATTAAAATAATAGCTCTTTAAATAAATTAAAAACCTAACAATCCGCTTGAAAAACGAGAGTTTTCAAGCCAATTATTACAATAAATAATAAAAAGTCGATAAGATTAGAAACCGCTGAACAAATAAAGGCTTATCTGCAATTAGGTTTCTAATTAAGACGGTGTTTACAAAATGACGTGTGAATGGAGCATGTTGGTGATCACGCGACGGTAATGGCGGTGTTTGTATCACTTGGTGATCATCGCACTGTGACGGGAGCTAACATTGTTGTTTGGATTAGGGTTGACTTAGATATAAGTCAGAAATAACATACCTAATGAATCACTCTATCATTAATCATCTTCGTATTGCAATTGATCCCTAACTTGATTTAAGTACTTTGACTTCTTAGATTCTCTTTGTCTTTCTTGCTAAATGGAGTCCAGATTTTCAGCTTAGTTTCTCTTAGATTTGACGGCAGGTTAATAGTTTGTATTTTACGTGGACACTGTCATCAGCCCACAAGCAAGATGGCGACATGATATTTTAGACTTATAGGGACTCTACTTACCTATATCCCGTCGATAATTTAATATAAGTAGGTAATACTTTACTTATTTTAGATAATAATTCGTTAACATGTCTAAAGCTACTTGTTGTAAGCGAGCTGTTTTCAATAACTAGCCCTCCCAATTTGGGTCCTTTCTAGGTTAGGTTCTGAATGTCCTGATTGTATAGTTATGATCCATCTTAGTTCCTCCAAGACTTTGGCCTGCTTATGTGATTTCAGGAACATTCCGTAGTACCTACTTACGATTCCTGTGGGTTGAGGAATTATGAATGAATTATGAATGAACATATAAATGTTTCTAATATCTGCCACCGCCTCGCATTTCAGTATAACGTGTGCGGCTTTTTTAATTACTTTTTCAAAACACAATAACATTATACTTAGTTTCATCTTACATCTTATCCCAAAGTCCCATTATCTTAAATGATTGCTATATTTTGCTTTTAAAAATTACCTTGGAAAATCCCGTTTAATAGTAAAACGTACAATAAGTACTTAGTAAAACAAAATGCCAACCCTATGCCGGGGTTATCTCATGATCGCATAAGAGAGACAAATTGATGGGTTGTTTGTACGTCGCTTTATCTGAACAAATATGGTATTCTATACAATATTTTACCTTCCTACCTCTGCAATTAATGATGAAATTGAGATGAGAACACGATTTGTGGCTCATTAAATTACCTAATTGATGAGATGAGCTTTTTAGAAAGCTTTGAGGGAAACCTATCTATCTGTTTTTAATTCTAGGCGAATAAGTAAGTAGGTACTTAGTGAAAGATAATACTTATTCTTAAACTTATGAATTAAATGATTTATTTATAAGTAAGGACCTACTTAGGTAACCTTTATAATTTTACGCAGTAAAATTAAATTGTTTTCCTCAGCAACAAATCTTTCGTTATAAATGTCACAATCGTACTAAGTAATCATTTGCTAAATGTTCAGTTTGAGACGGTAAATATTATGATGGCAAAGATCCAAATACCAATTAATTCCCGATGGCTATTACTTCATTAGCCAGGTATCTCATGCGGGACTAACGACGCATACGCAATCCCGCCAACAAGCCATGTTGTTGGATATTAATCAATCAGCTACGTAATTTTGAACGTATTTATTTATGGGTAATTAAATAGATTAATTTATAAACAGATATACTTATGAGAACAAACAGTAGTTAGCTAATTGAGGACTGAAGCACTGAAATTAACTGTAAGTAATCTCATTTTAAATTAGATCGTTATATTTCATCTCAATAATACTAGTAGCGCCATCTATCAATGAGTAGTCAAAGTACTACAAGTTTATGTCAGAACCATAGGTTCTAATTTTGATATTGGTGGCTTTTGTTATTACTGCCATCTACATTTGAGTAGCAAAACTAACTTGAAAAAATATTTTTGTAAATTCTGTTTGACACATCTGGTAAAATACTGCTATTTACAAAATGTACACATAAATCTTTGATTACTCAGTGCTTCAAGTGTAATGTTATTTCGGTCGTATAGTAATTGAGGCGATCGACTGTCATGCACTGATGCCAGATTGGGGGAATTCCCCCCAAATTTGGGGGTATTTTAAGCCCTTGGGGGCAATTTCGGGGGGACAAATTCTTTGGGGGATTATGCGGGGGGAACTAAAATGGGCTTGGGGGGAATGGGGGCTTTTTTGAAAAACAATGAAATATTATTTTTTATAACTGAATGCGATTTAAAGAATTTATTTTATTACATAATCAGCACATACATACGCACAACGATGTGTTAGTGTGGTTTGAGTACAAACGAACATACGATTTATAAAAAGATAAAAAAAACGGCTATGATGTTGACATTACAATACATTGGAGTAGCATTATCACAGCTTAATAGCTAGAGAAGAGAATAGAGCCCCAAGATTATTTGTACCGCCAACTACTGTGTGTGCGCATAGATGCTGAAGAAATTCATTTTGAAAAAATGTATGGCACCGATGAAGCATGTGGAGATACAGATGCAATAATGAAAGCAATTTCCGAAATAATAGTTATTTATGGTACAAGCGAGGTAAGTTGGTGATTACTTCCGAGGCGCTATTGAGGCCCGAGCCGTCAGGCGAGGGTCTGAAGATAGCCGAGGATAATAATCATCAATACACGCGTGTACCATACAACGTTTTTCAACACATTTGCGAAGAAATTATCATTTTTCGCTAATAAATAAACTGTTTTTCTATTCGCGCGCATCCAACACAACAATGGTGATCGGCCAAAGACTAAAAGAATATACTTATTAAAAAAAATCGAATGAATGAATGAATGGAATCGACCATAGACCTACCAAAAGGAAGGAAACATAGTTGAAGTTTGTTTTTAAAATGTATGGACACAATTTTTTTTTGGTATTGAAACTTTTTTAAAACAAAGCAATTTAAAAAAAAGACAATCTATAACTCACTAGTGAATAAAACGTGCCATTATTCAACTGTTTTTGCGCAAATAAGAGCCCCTTTATGAGCAAGTGTGTTGAAAAAATATTTACTTACGTATTTTTATGTTTTTGTCATAATATTTTTTTTTTTAACATTGGGGGATTTTTCTTAAAATATCCATATTTTGGGGGATTTTGTAAAAGATTTGGAGGGAATTTATAATATTCATCTGGCAACACTGCTGTCATGTACTCATGTCATTTACCAAATGTCAAACAAGTTCATTAAAATTAAACTCGTCTATCACAGCGGGAATGTAGAAAATCTCGATTGTTGATTCCAAGTGATTGTATAGTACCTGAACGATACGACCTTATAAATAAATTTCGCCGAACACAATGCCGCCAAGTAGCTTACGAGTCGTCTACGCGTTCGCCAGAGAAATGCATCCAAAAACTAACGAAGTTTTCATACAGTATGGGACCGCTGGATTTCGAACCAAGTAAGTAAAAACACTTTTTAAACGCTATCTTATTCTTTAAGTAGCTTATTGGGGTCACTATTACAAAACTAACATTATTTTGTAATACCTTTCTCTTCAAATAATAAGTGAATTGGTCACGTAAGCAAAAATGCAGTGTTTAGATGTATGGACGTAGATTTATATAAATTAATTGGCGGATACCTCAGTGAGTCATCGAAGATCGTTTGTCTTTATTGAATTTGTAACGGGAAGTAGATATTAATATGGACAATGACTGTTATCTTCAAACAATTAAGTTGGTAGTTAGTCACAACACCATAAAAGGATTATGCAAGTTTTTTGCATAATTAATCACTAGAGAATTACCTCTATGTGTTAATATTGTCAATGAATAAGACCTCGTTGCAGTTAATTAAAACATTTGTGTTTCAAAGTTATTTTTAGTCATTTATATTCTATGGTTATTGCGATGATGGTTTTCTCTGTGGGAGGTATTCAATAAGGGAATAGGTAGATATTAATAAGCCGGGCATAATAAACACGTTTTTGTTGTTATAACTGTTGATAACAAACAGTCATTTTGTTCATAAGTACTTTTAATTTAAGTATATACTTTTGTAATAAATTTTAATGATATACCTATATTCATTATGTATATATTCGTTAATGTTTTCGATAATTGCGTCAAATAGTTATTATAAATTATTTTTTATTTATGTAATTATTAAAATATTTGTGGTGCTCTGCAGTTTTACCCGCACTACCCATTTGTTAGGAATATAATATGGAAATCGGTTAAGCTGATTAGCTCCTTAAGCAAGACTACAAACATATTTTACTATAAAACATTATCATCGAAACAAATCATTAAAATATCCCCATTACAGAACTTTTGTTTCAAAGCAACATGTTTTCAAACTTTCATAATAAGAAATAATATATTCATAAACATACAGATTAGTGATGTAACGGATATTCGCATTCGCATTCGCATTCGCGAATATCCGCATATTTTTCAATATTCGCATTCGCATTCGTATTCGCAAAAATTATAGCGAATATTTAGCGAATGTTTTTAATAATCAAAAAGGAAATTATTATATGCATTCATTTGAAATAATAATACAATAGATAACACTTAGATATTTTTATTAAATCATACTTCTACATTCTAAATTAAAGTCACATTTATGAAAAAGAACTTCAAAGATCTGATCAAATCTAACATTAATCAGCCTTGTTACAACTATACACCCCTATTTTGAAAATATGGGACTTATTAAAATCAGAATATCTGTAGCAGTAACTGAATCCATATATCCAATAAAAATATCAAAAATGATAGTTGATTACTTATCTTTAAAAAATACCAAATAAATGTCGTATTACCAGACGGCACACTAGCTATCAAGTATTCTGTGACGGCTCGGGTCGATGACCGCGCTCAGCTGTGTATCGCAGCGTTCGGTGTAGAATAACAATAAAATTCGGCGGGATTTTGAAAATCTTTGACTTATCATAACTTTTTAAATAAAAGCAAGAGAAAAAAACTAACTTCACTATTATATTGTCATCCGTCGTTTACATTAGCTGTGAGATAAGGTATCGCAATTTCAAAATAAGGGTGTATAAGGTTTGCATTCATTTAGTAGTATATTATTATTCTACTACCATTTTTAAATAAAGTTTACAATTTCTATTTACTAAAATAAATAATAGTTTAAAAAAACTAAAAAACACGCTTTTTATAGGAAACCGAACTAAAAAATAGAAAATAAGTTTTAATAAATTTAAATTAAGAATAGTGTTAAAAATTTCGATAAATATAAATTAATAATAGTGTGAATAAAAAAAAAATATTTTATTTTAAAAAAAGCGTGGGGTGCTTTTTAAGATATTAACAAAATGATAATCACTCTACTCATATCTGTCAATAAAATATGGGGTGCATGGTGTCAATAGTTATAAATACACTATTATTAATTTATATTTATCGAAATTTTTAACACTATTCTTAATTTAAATTTATTAAAACTTATTTTCTATTTTTTAGTTCGGTTTCCTATAAAAAGCGTGTTTTTTAGTTTTTTTAAACTATTATTTATTTTCTACTTTTTAGTTTGGATTATTTATAATAGCTTGTTTTTTAATTTTAAACTATTGCACGACTCATGATGCGAAGCATCAGAGAGTGCTTTACGATCGAAATTTTTTTTCGACTATAGATGAAAATTATATAAATTAACAAAAATCATATTTTGCAAATTGAAAAATGGAATAATTTTATCAAATTAGTGTATTGTCATCGGTCCTCAATAAATCTACAAAGTTTGAACGAAATCTGGCCGTTTAAAGTGGGTCAAAATCGCGCCCAAAGAAGTCGGTTACAAACAAACATACAGGTGAAGCTAATAAAAAGCGTGTAAAAACTAAACAATTACTTGAAACAAAATTATTAAACTTTAAAAATCTAATGTATTGAATATTTATAACCTTTGGCTTTAAATGTATATTTTTTCATTCCTCTTTATATATCTGAGGAATTAAATATATTTATAATGAATGAAATATTAACTTAAAAAAGAAAACAATGAATACTTAAGAATGAACTTTCTGTGACTAAATTCATTCAATTAACCAATATCGGCTCGCCTATGTTCAATATAAACATAGCCGACACGAAACGTCAAACCTGACAAACATTTTACGCGCGCTTTTTTTTAAATTTTAAAATATTCGTATTCGCATTCGCATTCGCGAATGTTGAAGATAAATATTCGCAATCGCATTCGCATTCGCGAATGCGAAAAATCCAACATTCGTTACATCACTAATACAGATCACATTATGCATCCTACCAATGAGATAATGTTTAGAAATTCCTCAATCAAAATTGATTGTGTTTAAAATCTGTTGCACATTGCTATAAAGGGGTCAGCTGCGGGAAGCATAATATCTTTGTTTTATAAAATGTCAACATTAGTGTCTTCCTGTAACATTCTACAGCAGGTCAGAAACCTCTCTCACAAAGATTAAATACAGTGAGAAGGTAGAATAATAAGTTTCATAAACAATTTGCAATACGAGCTTTTGCAAAAAAAAATTGGTACCTAAATAAATAAAATAACAGTACCAAAACATAAATAAAAATCAAAATAAAATAGTAAAAAAAAACTAATTACTTAATAAAAAAAAATGCTAGTCTATTTTTGTAACATCAAAGTGATTATCTGTGACTAGTGACCTAGTTTATGATTAATTGTTAGTCTAAGCACAAAATCGGGAATAATTTGTCTTTGATGTCTCATATTTTCATAGTTTGACAGGATATTCCTTTATAATATTTGTCATTTGAATTATGTATCAATGATTTAAGTAAGTGTAGACTTCCGTCCGCGACTTCGATCGCGGGATAATTCGATTTCCGCGGTTCGTAAGGTCTACCTATTAGAGAAAAATTTACACGTTATTTTTAATTTGTAATTTATAAAAAGGCTGAGTAAATTATGTTTGAATACTCCTTTATAATCTTCTTTTTACGTGTGAGACTGATCGGTTCTTCCAGGTCAATGAACTGACTCATTTCTATGGTTATACTCGTGTTCGCTTAGGTAGATCTACTAAACTACTCAATTTTTTTCTATTGCTGAAAACTGTATTAAAATCGGTTGATGATTTTAATACAGTTTTCAGTAGACAGATTCTAGAAGACACACCTAGGTTTTTTATAAAACAACCGAGACTTGTTGGTTTTAACCACTCGTAACGAGTGTTGATAATGTTAGTAAGTACGGTGACCGGGACCGATAGTTTAACGTGCTTCCGAAACACTTGAACGCTAATCAAATTAAATGATACTTCGGACCCTTTTTAAGGTCAATATAATAGAGATAAAAGAACAATCCATAACAAAGAAAAGCCATAAAACATGTGGGCTACCATTTTATGTTATTATTATAGTTAAATAACACCAAATTATTAAGACGAACCCACAGACTGACAAAACAAACAGATATCTTAATAAAACATACTCAGACCGAGTACCTTTTACAGTTTATGGTGTTGGCTTTGTGCCAACCACTTAAAGATCAATTCCATTATTATTGTGTTCAAATAATATCAGTTTTATGAACTTGCGTTCCTGGAATGTTTATAACTATTTATATACACGCGTCGCACTATATTTAACTTGACGAAAGGAGGTTAGGAATCCGTTACGTCTGACTCAGGTATTTGTCGTTTGGTATTTCATTTAGGTGAGATGAATATGTCTGAGAAGTACCAGCCTAAGACTCCGTTTCAGCGGTATTTCATTTAGAGGAGATGAATAATGTCTGAGCAAGACTTCGATTCGGAGACGAAAGTAGAATTATCGTAATCATCCCACTACTGGGCGAAATCCTCTCGTACTTAATAATATTAGTATGCTGAGTATACTTAGGTGTAATTAGTCGTAGAATCAGTCACTGCTACGAATCATGCAATTGATGCTACGAATCAATCACCGTTGCTCTGAATCAATCATGATGCTATAAATCAATCACCGTTGCTGGTGCTTCAAATCAAGTGACTGATGATACGATTCATGCGGCTGTTGCTACAAATCAAGCGATGGATGCTACGAATCAATCACGCACACACTCACACAGTGGTTAAACGAATATCCCACTTTTTGGCATCGGATATAAAAATGCTATTAAAAAAACTTCAATGACGAAATTCGATTCCTATGCATAGTATTACAAAGATATAATTGCACTTCTAATTAATAATTATTAATTAATACAACAATCGTTTGTATGCCAATTAGTATGAACTACATAACGTCTATGCGAATATAAATTGTTTTAGTAGATAAGACGTATTTAAATGTAATACATAATAATATATTATTCATGAGTCTGGCTAATGTATAAGTCGTTTGTATAATAGTATCACTCAGATGAAGGTCGATAGTTCAAGTTTATTCTCTTTTAGTTGCTCTAGTAGTGATCCGCGGGTTTTCTTACATTTATCCCTGATTTTTCGTAAAAAGTATGAAGTTAATAGGATGAAAGTGGTTTAAGAATGCTTTTGCAATGGCGATAGTCAAGTTTAATTAAAATAATTCTTCCTATAACATCAGCATCCAGTTATGATCGGTCCAGTAATTTCGTAGATCAGCCGGAACAAATAGACATTTAAAAGTTTTAATTTAGTATGATTATCGTGTAATTCTTTTCATATGTGTCTCAAAACATCTGTTATTTTCACAAAACACACGACGATGTTGTTTATTTGCATACTAGCTGTGCTCCGCGGTTTCGCTCGCGTAATACCCATTCCCGTGGGAATTTGAGAATAAAGTCCTATGTCCTTCTCCTGGTTCTAAGCTACCTCCCCATCAATTTTCAACCAAATCAGTTCAGCCGTTCTTGAGTTATAAATAGTGTAACTAACACGACTTTCTGTTATATATATAAACTAGCGGCGCCCCGCGGTTTCACCCGAGTAGTTCCCGTTCCCGTAGGAATATGGGGATAAAATTATGCTAAAAACCTTCCCACTGAATCACTCTATCGTACTTTTAAAGATCTAAACACACAAAGGGACATAGGGACAGAGAAAGCGACTTTGTTTTATACTATGTAGTGATTTTACATTAGGTATATTGTCTACAGTTTGTCGGCATATAACCCAGTTATTACCTAGATATATTCCGTTATCAATATCGATTATAACCATAGAGATGATACCAGTAAATCAATATTGCCAATTAGTGGTTACTATCTTATCTGATACTCAACTGTAACTGTACATACTTCTAAAATATATTGCTTTATGTACTAGCGTAGCGGTGATTCATCTTACTTGAGTATTTCTTCATTGTTTTTATTCTGTAGTAATGGCGGTTAAAAAGAAATCTACAAATATTTCGATGAAAATGCATGACGGTTGAAAAGAAATCTACTTATAATATTTAAATGTGAAAGTTTGTGAGTTAGATGGCTGGATATTTGCAACTACTTAACGCATAAACTACTAACTATACCTTTGTAACCACGAATAGCAAATTATCCCCAAATTCCTGTATTTATATCACAAATTTACTTTCCAGAACACCTTATTAACATCTACGAAATTGTGTTAGAAAATGATTAACCCATACTATATTAACAAAGTCGCTTTCTCTGTCCCTATGTATGCTTAGATCTTTAAAACTTCGCAACGGATTTTGATGCGGTTTGTTTTAATAGATAGAGTGATTCAGTGGGAAGGTTTTTAGCAAAATTTTATCTCCATATTCCTACGGGAACGGGAACTACGCGGGTGTAACCGCGGGGCGCCGCTAGTTTTTTTTTTATAAAATTTGAAATACCAGTACGATTTCACTTAGCCTTTATTGAAAACAAAGTCTCACCGTCGAAATATCACACCTCTTTCTTCTATTAGAAACCAAACCAAAATAGTGCGTAAATGACGTCACACGAATCATAAAGACTCAAAGAAGTAACAAACTTTACTATTATTTAGTAGAACACGGCACGCGACTAGTTTATGCTATCAAATCGAGGTCGATAAATAATGTGTTTGTTTCAGAGCTAATTTACTGGAGCATGTCGTCTACCGCATGGGACTTTTGGCTGTCATCAGGTCACGCGTCAAGAATGGTAATGTTTTATTGTTTATTCATAAAGTATGCGAAATTTGCCCCTTTAGGAATGAATTGGGCGTTCGGCAGAATAATAGTATTTCGGTTATGTGAGTTGTAATTCAAGTTATGAAAATTCTTGATGGAATTTATTTGAGTTTGGTTAAAGCCGATACATGTAATTAAGGTTTTCTATAACCTTTTTTTTATAACTTGAGTTGGACAAGGTTTGTGCTTGGTTAAAGATTTAAGGCGAAAGAAAAACATGAGATAGTGAAGTTTGTTTGTCAAATCTATTTTTGAGATGATCCACACAAAAGTCACAGTCAGTAATTAACCTGCAATTTTACGAAAATGTCTCAACTCAAAGTAAAAGGCAAATATAAATGATATTGTAATGATTTCCAAATATCTAATTATAAATACAGTTGTATCCGTGGAAGATTGCACGCCACGATGAAACTAGGCCGGACACGGCAGGCGGGCTTTAACGAACATTGCACTAAAGTTCTACGAAACTTCATACTGACAGTATTAGAATACTAGTTTAAATTATATGCCGGTTACTCTGTTAACTTTTGAAACAACTCATGTTTTTTTTGTCGGAGTTGGTGGCAAAAACATTGTTTTTCTACATTTATACGAATTTCTAATCTAAGTATTCGGTAGAGTTGCAAACTTTGCATAATTAATTTCATATAAATAACTTTAATAATGCAATCGTAGTTCACCTCCTTCACATTTATAAAAGTAAATGTTACATTGAAGTAGAAGTTACATTTTCAAGGACAAAAGACCATTTTAATATTATTTAATATATATAGTTTACTACACACACAGTATATAACATAGACCATCTTTCATATTGTAGCTTTAATAGAGACATTCCATGAGAAGCATGATCTACACTTAATCAAATTTCACGATGGCGTTTGCCGCTGGCAATAAAATAATTAAATTAAGAAATATGTCGACACTTAAACCATACCTACTCATGTATTTTTAAACATCCGAAACTCCAATAAGATCTTTCGTTACATGTTTGTACTTCATTATTGTTATCAGGCAGAACAATAGGCATAATGATAACCGCGTCGCATAATTTGGAGCCGGACAATGGTGTGAAGTTGATCGACCCTGACGGCGAGATGCTGGAGCAGAGCTGGGAGGAGATAGCTACCAGGCTTGCTAATGTCAGGTGATTATTACTCTTCTTCTTAAATTATAAGAAAATCGATTGTAGACTCGATGTTTCTTTAAAGGATTAACATGAAAAAGACTCTTTTGTTTTTTTATCGAACGAAAGAGCCATCGTTCTTCTAGAATTTAGTCGATGGGATTAACTTCAGAACGCTTGAATCTCTTGTATCTTGCAGTCTCAATTTAGTCAATACAAGGTAATCGAGAGGTTCTGATTACCTGCCGCTAGCTAATCGAATCAAAAGAAGAAAATTGAAGCGGCAACAATGCCGATTTCGACACGAAACAACTGTCAATCTCCAACTTATGATATTTAATAAAATAAAATAATAAAACTTATGATATTTATGCAGACCCAAATGTTCTTTCTTGTATATCTGTACTTAGAATGTAAAGTTTATAATTAATAATTGGTCCTGACTGCCACAACATACAGAATAAGATAAATTATCGAGAGACCCTTTTGTCTCTCGATAATTCGATTTAGTGTAGTTTAAAACCTAGTTGCATTCCTTAGCGTCTCGTAACGTTTTATACCACAATCGAATAACAACATTATGTATAATTTCAGTGACAATGATTTAGAATCAACAACGGGCCAGGTTATAAAGGAGGTGAACGCCAACATGTCGCTCAAGGCCAGCGTCTTCATTGGAATGGACACCAGGTTAGTCATTATCATTAGCTGTTAGCTATTTGCATTGCGTTTAGGACTTAGTCTTAACTTGAACTTGGATATCGGTGCAGTATAAATCAACTGTATTTATTGGTGTTTTCCACTAAATGCTACATAGAATCTACTATAATATCAAATTAATAATATTTTTATGTTTTTTTTAATGACATTCACGAAAACTCTTATAACGATTCCGAAGATAGTTGTAAAACCGGTATAACTAAGCTTGGTCTGATGTCAATAAAACCTTTATTAGCAGCTAATATTTGGAAGAGGAACTTAATCTACTTTCTGTCTTCGAAAGACCGATTGGATTAGCAATAGTTGGAACTAAGCGGGAAAAGCTGCAGAGCATACATACTCGTATCTTAGCTAGGTAGTCAATAAAACTTGCCGTATGCATTTGCCTGCCAAACTGAAGGAACCCGAGTACGAAGCTTAAGTTTTTTCCTATTTTCGAAACATGTCGTACACTTATTTATGCCTACATACCTACATGTGTCTATAACTAGCAGCGCCCCGCGGTTTCACTCGTGTAGTTCCCATTCCCGTGGGAATACAGGGATAAACTATATATACCTATGTCACTCGCTGACAATATAGCTTCCCATTAGTGAAAGAAATCGGTTCATTGGATCCCGAGATTACCCCTTACAATTTAACTAACACACAAACTTTACTTCTTTATAATATTAGTATAGATTATTTCTCCTCGTTTTACTAAGGTCACCAAGAAAAAGCCTATGGAATCTTACTTATTCTCAATATTCTAGATACACAAGCCCCCGTCTAGCAGCTGCAGCAGTTCACGGAGTGATGGCACTCAAAGGTACAGCCAAGGAGTTCGGGATCATGACCACGCCGATGTTACACTTCTGCGTCAAATGCAGGAATGATAACAGTTACGGCACTCCTACCGAGGAAGGTATGATTTAAATTGGATTTTTGATGTGAAGGGGAAACATTTGGGCGTTTTTTGAGGTGGCGAAAAACCTTGTTACCTCAAACATTTCTGCGCCGGTGACAGCGTCGCTGTGATCGCATTATTGCTTGTCGGTTGATTGTCAGTTTAATGAAAATGTATACAAATGACATTATAATCAAAATTACAGTATTAGCTTCCAATGAATAATTAAACAATCTATACTTTTAGTTATTTTAGCATCTGTCGGCAATCAAGTAGTTCTGCCGTTATTTTTCAAAAGCTTGTAGTAATATTGGTTGCACATTTTTTTTGTTCATTACTAGTAGTATTTTCAACTCGCCTTAATGCTATAGGTAGGAATCGATGTCACGACCTCCATCACTAGGCCGATGCCTTAGCCATGGGGATATTGTTGTTTCTAACATTTTCACAGTATTCCCATGACTTTCGCGTCGGAATACAAGTGTTAAACATCATCGATTTAGCGGACGTGATTAGTGACGTCATTCTAAATACAATATGACGGACTCTCAAAGATGGCGGACAAGTACAGTCTCGGAACGAAAAGGTTCGTCAATTTTCAAATTGATTCGTATAATGTGTCGCAAAAACATATTACCTTTTGAAACTATGGTACAGAATAGACTCGGGTTAGGGAAAATAATGTTCTACTGCTCGATAATAAAGTTCAAAATTATTCAGATCAGTGTTGTTTGGCAGGATAAGTATCTTGTCAACAAGATTTTTGATAAACTAAAACCTTCTTGTTGGTTCAACCTGCCATTATTATTTCTGTTAAAACTATTGTCAATCGGTCAATGTCATCATTGCAAAATATCAAAGAGGTTTTTATATGCCGCGCGCACAAGGCAGCGTTTAAAAAAAGGATAGAAAAATGAAGCAAATCCTTATTCGATGACAAACGTCATTCTATTTATTTAAATGTTAGCATCACTGTTTCTTACACTTGTATGTTGGCATAATTGTTTCTTGCAATACTAGTGCAAGTGAAAACCGACTCTAAGGTGACGAACCTTTTCATTCCGTCACTGTACATTGAATGCTTTAATATGATGTGGATGTCAAATGAAAGCGTTTACTATGCAGAATTTGAAATTATTTATATATTTTTTGCCTTTTGTTGTATGTTTGATATAATTTGTGTTATAATAATGTATACCAGAATACTGCTTGATTTCTAATCAATATATTTTTTGCCTTTCCAATTATTTGATAAGTATGTATTACTTTTTAATAGCATTATAATTTAGCCATCTTTCAATCAACAGTTTTATTTAATTTTTCTCCTCGTTTTTCAGGTTACTACGAAAAAATTGTGGGTTCGTTCAAAAAGATACGTCAGAATTTACCTATTTATGGCGATTACAACACGACGTTATACGTTGACGGCGCCAACGGTGTTGGTGGCAAGAAGTTGAACATCATCAAAAAGAGCTTAGACGGGGAACTGGATCTGAACCTGTTCAATTTGGGAGGGAACGGAGGGAAACTGAATTTGAATGTAAGTTTATATGTAGATTATGTTTTACGCCCGCGGTTTCTCCCGCGTAGTTTCCGTTCCCGTAGGAATATGGGGATAAAATTATGATAAAAACATTCCCACTGAATCACTCTATCTATTAAAACAAACCGCATCAAGATCCGTTGCGTAGTTTTAAAGATCTAAGCATACATAGGGACATAGGGACAGAGAAAGCGACTTTGTTTTATACTATGTAGTGATAAACAAGACGTTTTATTCAAACATATCTATGTTTTGCAGTAATATTGACTGCTTAAGACATACATAATCGATTTCTTGATGGATATAATATAAGTACGTTTTATATTTAAAAATTCCCGTATTCGATTCCCGTCCTCAGTAATAGCTTTTCTAAGCCTTTAAATACAGTTTTTCTGTTTACTAAAATTGATGTCATGGCTTCTCAGAACAGATTTTTGTATGTATTTTCAAAATTCCGATACTGACCCATCTATTCGGGCGACCATGTACTCTTACGTAAATACATAATAGGTATACATAGAAAATATCATTAAACTAAGTTAACTAATAAAAAATAATGTCCTCAGTGCGGTGCCGACTTCGTGAAGGTATCCCAGAAACCGCCGACGGGAGTTCAACACGTGCCGTGGCAACGAGTGGCCTCGCTCGACGGAGACGCAGACCGGATCGTCTACTATTATATGGATGACAAGTTAGTTTGTATTGTATTTACAGTAAAAAAGCCGACGTTAATTAAAGGTAAATACCGTAAATAAATACTTGTTTCAGGGCCTATTTCACGACCTCCAAGTAACGTTAGGTTTGTCTCTTTCTTACTTTATACCAGGTGACAAAGACAAAACTAGCTAGCTACTCGGAACGGTACTTGAAGATGGTGAAATAGGCCCTATGAGTAATGTTATTAAATGCCGAGTCGTTTTATAGTGGTTATAATGTTTGACATATGTCACCTGTCAAATTGACATATCATCTTTGAGACAAAGAAATAGCTCTTACCGGCCAACTACCGCGATTTTACCGACCAATCATCGTTTATGTTGTCTTACGTCTACTTTGACATTGGCAGAATTGCAAGACAGCAGCAGCCAAAGAACTAAAAATTGAATTGAATTGAGATATCTCTTTAGTTGCTGAAAAATGGCGTACAAAACTATTTTTGAACAATATCTCCTTTTAGATTCATTTTACGATGAAAATATTGTTAAAAATTATAAGTTGCAAAGTCTATTTTATATTAGCAATATTTTTTTAATGATAATGAAAAAAAATATCATACATCTCTAACTTCAAACTTTATCATAATATCTTCGTTGCAGAGACAATATGCACCTCCTAGACGGCGACCGTATAGCCACACTGCTAGCGAGCTACATCGCTGAGCAGCTGAAGGCGTGCGAGGCGAGTGACTTGAACATCGGATTGGTACAAACAGCGTACGCTAATGGCGCCTCTACTAGATATATTACTGAGGAATTGGTACGTGTTTTGAAATTAATTAGGTTTGTGTTATATCTCACGGTAAATTTCGGATTGTAAGAAACATCAGAGACTTATAAAGAAAGACTAGGTTTTCCTCGCGGTTACCCAGCGATATTCTCCCGTGAGGTGAGTTTCACATAACACAATATTAAGTTCTGGGCTATAAGCGCATATAAAATCTGAAAAACTAGTTTTCCTCGTGGTATTATCCGCTAATTTCTGGCACAGATTTCGTTTTAAACGGTAGAAAAATTCAGTAAATAAAAACCCTAAAGTATCTGTAATATCGCGGTGCAGGAAACGCCTTAACTTAACCTTGAAGGCTCAAACCCACCGAAGTATACGCACACGCTACGCACGTGTACTCAGCTTCGTTTTCTATGAAAATGTATGAGGTAAAACACACCGAAGTACATGCACACGCTACGCACGAAAATGACGTCATTGATACATTCGTGGCTGCCTCGGCTATAGCTCAACGTAGCTGAGCTGCGTGGCCGTGGACCGTGGGGAGAGATAAGCCTTTGTCCTACAGTGTAACCTTACGGATTGTTATACTATATTTTCACTGTCTTTTACTTAAATTAACATTCTCTTTCAGAAAGTACCAGTATCATGCGTGAAGACGGGTGTCAAACATCTCCACCACGCGGCGCTATCGTACGACATCGGAGTGTACTTCGAGGCGAACGGCCACGGGACCGTCGTGTACAGCGCACACGCCAAGAACACCATCAGCAGGATCGCTGAGGACGGGTTAGTTCATCAATATTATACCTATCTACCTTTATTTTCAACAAGCCCCCCTAGCATGACTGTGCGTGATAAAATATATAGACACCACGAAATAATATCGATTTCGCGAGCAATGACCAAATGAATTATGGCGTGGTACGATATGAAAAATTAAATATGGCGGCTTTATTTATTATATTTTGACAGTTGGATGTCAATAAATAGCTGTATCGATTTCGCGAGCATGACTAAATGTCATAAAATTAATCACGTGGTAAAATTCAATATGGCGGGTATTTTTATCAAATTTTGACAGTTGGATGTCAATAAATCGCTGTATCTATCGCGTTTTCGAAGTCATGCTAGCCTAGCAGGGGTATGTGGTACTCACCCTCCACCAAGATGTAGCGGTGGAGCTCCTATCCACTAAAACCCCCTGGGGCACTTTAATTCAGTCAGATATACAAACTTACCGAGATGATTTATACAATTTTATGGTGCATTTTACCTACTGATTTGACATACATAGTTATTTCATTTCATGCCCAGACACCTAGTAGTTAGTACCTACGATTATACACATTATTTCGCTTCAAATAGTTGTATCTACATCTCCACTGTACACAAAACTAGTCTTTATCCCCTTACAATAAATTGCAGATCAGCAGAACAACGCAAAGCAGCGTCGCAGCTGTTGAACTTCATAGATATGACTAACGAGACCGTCGGTGATGCGATATCAGACTTGTTCCTAGTGGAGAGCGTGCTGTGTGCCCGCGGACACGGCATTAGGCAGTGGCATGAGGCGTACACTGACCTGCCGTGTCGGCAGTTGAAGGTTACTGTTGAGGTATGTAAGACTACATATTATAGACATAGATTTTATTAAATAAAAATTAAATGGTAAGTGTTGCTTTGTCTTATGAGTTTTACTGCGCACATAAATATGTTGTATGGATAATTAAAATCTGCGAAATTATCGTACAACTAAAATTGCGTTGTGAAAACCTAATTTATCAAAGGCTCTGATCTCATTATGATGACCATCTTAGTTGATATATATTTGTTGGTGCCTTTTACCATATTTTTTATGTTTTCTTGTGTAGATAATAAATAATACTACCTAATTAATATTATCTTATCACAGGACCGCAACGCAATATCAACCACAGACGCGGAACGTCAATGCACGTCACCAGAGGGACTACAGACGCGAATCAATGAGATCGTCGCCACATACAAAGACGGACGGTCGTTTGTACGTCCGTCTGGGACCGAGGATGTTGTCAGAGTGTACGCTGAGGCTGATACTCAGGAAGTAAGTAACAATATTTCACGTATTTACTTGAATAATGTCCCGTGATTTCACCCGTGTAGTTCCCGTTCATGTGAGAATAGGAGGATAATATAATAACCTAATTTCACTTGGTCAAGTTGTAGCGTTCTAATGACGAAAGAAATTTAAAATCGATCGTCTAGTTTTTGAGTTAAATCGGAACAAACGAGCTTTTTTGCTCAAAACCTTATGGGAAATGAAAGCTGTTTTTTTTCCAGTGGTTTGAAACTACAACTAGCGCCATCTGTTGTTGAGTAGCTGTACAAAATATCAACTGTTCACTAACGACATCTATTGTTGAATAGTGGTACTAAAATACTTTAAAACGTTCCGTTTCACACAAATTCCAATTTCTTTGCAGTCTGCAGATAAATTAGCGGCAGAAGTAGCTCAAGCAGTGTTTGACTTGGCTGGTGGCGTCGGTACCCGTCCAGAATTACCTTGAAGGACCACAATTTATAAGAATAATATTTAATAAAACAGCTTACACTAAGCCATTACTTATAATTTGCCAACTTTTAAAATTACAGCTTTAATTAATGACGAATAATTTTATTGAACACATCACAATATTTTTGTTTAACTTTTAAGTCTTATTGTTTGTTTAAACGTACAATCTCTTATATAAACTGTGAATACACTTAGTCAAAAAGTAACTTATAAAAAAAGTTGACAATTTTTTTTTCATAAAATTAAATGATTGTTTAAGCGTCATAAAAATTCATTAATCGTTATAATGTAAGGTACCAACTGCCAACTTATAGTACAATTTTTGATATAGCAATGGCAAATAAGTGTTACCAATCTAAAAAAATAACTCTTAATAAGTTTTTAACTGGTATACTTATACGATCATCACAATACTGTAATAAAATAATAATTAATTACTTACCAGTTACTTAAAACTTTTATTCAATTTACTACAATCTTTAAGACAGTTTTTTCGCAACATAATACTGGATCAATACCAAAATAAATTGATAAATAAAAATAAAGTACTTAATGGCACCAATTCTGATATTTCCTTAGTCTAATGCTAATTATTTTCCAAACTAAATCGGAGAAAAGCGACAATGGATATGCGAAAGGCAGTTAGCCAAAACATAAGTAAAAATTAGTAATTTTGAATAAACGATAATTAATTTGACATTTATTGCTAAGCAATACCTTTTTTAGAGAGCTTCCGTTTAGACATGAGACAAAATTTAAGGAATATTCTCTTAGAACGAAGTGTTCGTATAAATTATTTTTTTACGTAAATCATAATTATTAATAACTTATCCATTTCTTTTACTCATTAATGTGTAAAAGGGACGGACATAGACTAAATTATTAGTATTACTACAGAATCGTTGCCATTAAAAAAATGTGCTCAAAATTTGAGTAGCTTTATAAATTTAATGTTTAAAAGAGTTTAAAAGTCTTAATTATCGTCAGTACAACGTCTAACTAGTCTTATTGGTGTGTAAGAACTTACCCTACTGCTAAAAGTAGGGTAATGTGTTTGGAATTCTTTAAAATTGATCTAAGAAAGGAGTTAATATGGAAAGCCGAAGGAATTTCTTAAATTAGTGAATAATATATATTAAATATAACGTCTAATAATGTGAGCATTTTACTTTTCGTCTATAGAGGTGTTATGTCAATGTATTAAGGTTCAAATTTGTATAGTCATAAGTGTAAAGTTTCTGTGTGTAAATTCAAATAGTAGTCATTCTCACATAAGTAGGAGAAATCTCAACCTTATAATCGCCTGTTTTCATAAAAACTCAGAAAAAATACAATAATTTTAAAAATATTTAAAATCTCACTTTCTTTTACACTACACTGTCATAAGTAGTCGTTAATAAACCTTGACTTAAGCGATGTTTTGTCTCTCTCTAACTTATCGAAAAGTTTCTGTTAAAAAGAGACAGATATGTTTCAATAAGAGAATAATTTTTGCATGTTTTTAACTTAGTCACTTACACTGCCTGACAAATGTACCAGTAGATTTTAGTATATATTTAAATTGATAAATTTTAATAAATAAAAAACGTAAGGGACTTGCTAAAAATCTTCAGAAATCGTTATTTTAAAATGCTAAGAATTGATAATAATAATTGAAATTTATAAACGGTTATAATTATGATGTTTTTGAACAAAACTAAATTTGTTTGGTAATAAAATAGCTATCTAAGCTCTCTTTCTTACTTCAAAAGAGTGACAAGGATGCATACAGTAGATTAAACTATTGTTAATCCTAGGTTAGTTCGAAGCATCAGAATTATGACCCTTATGTATTAAAACTTATATTATTTTATATAACAATGTATGTAATGTGAGTTTGATATATAAAATGTATTTAGAACAAAGTTCTAAAATTAGTATCTATATAATAATTATATTTACTATATATTTGTGAATCTACATAAAATTTGAGACGAAATAATTCCCTATTGCATTTATTGTTGTCTAACTGTTTTTTTGTTACGTAACTGACTGACTGACTGACTAAATTTCATACTTCAATACATATTGAGCCACAATCTTTTCTGTGCTGGCGGCCAAAATTGGAAGCTCATATTGTCATTTTGACTTTAATGTCATTTGGATACATTTTCAATAAACTGACAACTAAAAGATGCGATTACAGCGACGCTGTCACTGGCACAGAAAAGATTGTGGCACTATATTGTTGATTTTGCATGAAAGATAAAAAATAATGTTCAAGTCAAAATTGTTTACCGCGATAATATAATATTTGTAGGATATTGAAAATATAAGGCAGTTATTACTGTCGATAACATTAACGTTTACAAGAATAACTGTCACAAAAGCATGTCAGTGACGCGAAATAAATCAGTATTTCTCAAACTAAGTATCGCTCAAAGCGACAACAAATTTAACTAAAAATATCTGTTGACGTTTTTCTTATCTCTTATCAATTGATAGTATTTAAAGTCTTACCATAAATAATACGCCACAATTTGATAACTAGAAAAAAATATCTCGAAAAATCAAGTCGAAGATTTTACTTTTTTATTTTAACTTTTAAATTGTCACAAATTTTGAAACTGTTGCTGCAAGCACAAAATTTTGAAACGCATTTTTTATTGAAAAGACAATCAATTTTATTGCAAATTGTTATTTTAAGCTAATCATGTGTGCAATTGTTTTGAATGTAATTTAGTTTATGCTACCGTTATATTAATTATGTATATCAATCAATAAATCATTATTTACTAAGCCTTTTGTTTTATTATTTAGACTTGCTGGGCCCCGCAGTTTCACTCGCGCAGTACCTGTGCCCGTGTTCCCGGCAATTATTCAAATTTTTCTCACCCTTTTAAACCTTCCCTAGACCTCCACAAACATTTTAAAACCAAGTTAAGATAAATCCGTTCAGCCGTTCTCGAGTTTTAGCGAGACTAACGAACAGCTATTGATTTATATACCGGGTGTTTGGTAGAGGGTTGACCAAATGGGATAGGCGTGTTCCTGGGCCTATTTGGGAGATACAATTAGGCCAAAAATTTCCTAGTGTTTAAAATAAAAAAAATATCGACAAAATTGTATTTTTTTATTTTTTTCCGAAAATGCGACTACTTATCTCTATAACTTTTTTTGGAGCTGGTTTCCAGTATATTTTTTTAATTGATTACGGTCTCTGGTCTGCTCATACCATTTTCAGACCCCTACAAGGTCTAAATAATTTGTTATGACCACTTGACGCTAGGGAAATGAAAAATAGAAATCTTATAGGGGGATCTTTCAACTCAAATAAAAAGAAAACTAATTGTAACCGAGAATTTAAAACTCTTTTAAAAACTTCTCTGTTTATCCCTTATTTCAACGGTATACTACAAATTTTACAAAAGTCAAAGAACTTGTTAAAAATTTATGTGCAAAGTGGAAATGGAAGTAAAAATTATAAGATATTTTTAAAAATAAATTCCAAGTTTGGCTGAAATACGTCACAGTATGAATAAATTTGGATTTATCTGAGGTCTTCTGAAGAAACTAAGACGCTGTAGTGACTTTCTTAGAAAATAATTAGTCTTAAAACAAGTAAAAAGGACTATCTGAATTACAGGAAGATATTGCTTCCAAATCAAGATTTCCCGTCTCTGGCAACCGATTAAAGGGATTAGAATACGTCCAGAGTTGTGGAGCACGCGTCTAGTAGGATGCTATTCCATTTACAGCCTACTTTGTTGGCGAAATATTCTATCTCCAATTCTCAATTACATACTTAAAGAGATTCGTGAATGATTGGTTTATTTGATGATTCTAAATCATTCTGCAGCAAGGGGGTCTGTAAATGGAATAGCATCCCACCAGACGCGTGTGCCACACTACTGGACGTATTCTAATCCCTTTAATCGGTTGCCAGAGACGGGAAATCTTGATTTGGAAGCAATATCTTCCTGTAATTGAGATAGTCCATTTTACTTGTTTTAAGACTAATTATTTTCTAAGAAAGTCACTACAGCATCTTAGTTTCTTCAGAAGACCTCAGATAAATCCAAATTTATTCATACTGTGACGTATTTCAGCCAACCTTGGAATTTATTTTTTAAAATATCTTATAATTTTTTCTTCCATTTCCACTTTGCACCTAAATTTTTAACAAGTTCTTTGGCTTTTGTAAAATTTGTAGTATACCGTTGAAATAAGGGATAAACAGAGAAGTTTTTAAAAGAGTTTTAAATTCTCGGTTACAATTAGTTTTCTTTTTATTTGAGTTGAAAGATCTCCTTTAAGATTTCTATTTTTCATTTCCCTAGCGTCAAGTCGTCATAACAAATTATTTAGACCTTGTAGGGGTCTGAAAATGCTGTGAGCAGACCAGGTGATATCTGAGACCATAATTAATTAAAAAAATTGACTGCAAACCAGCTCCAAAAAAAGTTATAGGGATAAGTAGTCGCATTTTCGGAAAAAAATAAAAAAATACAATTTTGACGATTTTTTTTTTATTTTAACCACTAGGAAATTTTTGGCCAAATTGCATCTCCCAAATAGGCCCAGGAACACGCCCATCCCGTTTGGTCAACCCTCTACCAAACACCCGGTATAAGTACATAATAATATACTTAAGTTTTTTTAATTTTGAAAAGAACCTTTTTGTGCGGGGCCTGAGATAGATCAGTTACCTTATTTAAGTGGGAAAACTGAGAAAAAAGTTCATACCGCATTTAAAAAAAATACGTAGATAAAGTTATATCTACGGAACCCTACACAGCACGTGGCTCGACGTACACTTGGCCAGTTTGATTTACCTAATAAATATCAAGATAACTTACAAATACGATGACCATTAGCTTCTACAATTCCTAGTTGAAACCTACATAAATTCCTATAACATCTACTTACTTGGGCGTTTCTCTGTAAACTGGGCAACTCATTGTCTCAGGCCAATTGTGCTTAAAACAATAAAAAAACATAAATATGTCTTATATAATTTCAAAATTCATATCTTAATCTACCCCTGCTCAATATTAAAAATTCATTAAAATTAATTTTATTATATTAAAATCGATGTCAAAGACCTTAAAAAACAGTCCCCTGATAGGTCTCCAAAACATTTTAGTTCTTTCAGGCAAAAATTATTGCGACAGTATCTATTGGAACTAATCTATTTTTTATATTTTTGAACCAATATTATTTGATTGTTAATAAATCCCATTTATTTTACATCAAATATTATTTTATAATTTAAAAAAAGACAGTGAAACTTTGTCTCGTTATTTAGTGAACAGTCCCCCTGTGCAATTTTAAAATTGCGAAAAATATAGCCAACATGATAAACAACCCTTTTTATGCGTTTAACGAAAAGCAATAAACATGAAGTTTGCGCGGGTGCCACCATTACGGGCTGGACGCAATTTTGTTTAGTAGTATGCGAGCGTGATTCCGTGGATGCCGCGTTGAAACCTGACAACCTACAGTCCCCTGGTAGGGATTATTTTATTTCCATTTATGTATTTTAATGATTCCTTCAAATGTTTAAATTGTTACAATAGATACATCTCTCCTATGTACAGCTAAATAGCATGGATGAATAACATTTTTCACTACTCATCAATTAAATCAAATTAAACAGTCCCCTGGCAACAGTCCCCTGTCTTTCCGCATCACAGGGGACTGTTTCCGCATCCAGGGGACTGTTTATTTTATTGTTTTAGGCTTATTTTGTGAATAACGTTGGATTAAAAAAGTCACTAAAGCTTAAGATATTAAGATATTCTCCAAAAAAAGTGAAGCAGACAAAAAAAGCTTTGAGAAAATTAAAAAAGACCCTCAGAAAAGGGAACAGCTTAGAGAAAAAGAGTGCCTTAAGTACCTTAAGAAGAAAGAAAAGGGAACAAGAAAACTTGTTGAGAATATGACTCCACGAGAACATAAGGATGCCCAGAAGAAGTGAATCTCGCGTGTGCAGGTGTAGGGACACGCACGGCAAATCAGTTGATGTACCATTGTCTGGGGAGAAATGCCATATCGATATCTAAATAGACATCATCTCCGAGCTGAAATCCCACCTATGCTGGTCTCCTTACTTTGGCTCACTTGTATCTGACGTCTATTTAAGGATTTCAAGATACCCAAGGTAGATCATGTCCAGGGAAAGACGCTCTGATGGCTTAATGTACGGATCTATGTGGTGTTTCTTCTTCAAAGCTTTAAGCTGCGCGCCCTCTAGCATTCCTGTCTAAGGGAGAAACTTCCTTGAGGAAGTTATGGTGACTCTTTAGCCTCTGGGTCACCACGTGGTGCTGTAAGGGGCACGGGTCATTCGCTTTTTTCAGAAGCTTCAGAGAGCCAGCAACATCCCTCTCTACAGACGTCCGTGGGAGCAACACCAGCCAGTGGATACAGTAAACCAACGGGAGTTGATTTTAGGCAGCCTGTGATGGTGCGAAATGTATCGTTTAGTGCTGTTCTCACTATCTGGGTGTGTGCTACATGGATTCACACCGGGCTGGCATATTCGCCAGCTGAAAAAGGCTAAACTGGTAGTCAGCAAAGTTTGCCGTGAGGCTCCCTATTTGGAGGATGTGAGGCAGCGCAGAAGATGGTTTCGAGGGCCACTTTTAACTTGGTGTTACTGTTAATGTAGTTCCTTGAATGTCAGAGACTTATCCAATGCAATGGGAAGTGCAATCGGAACATTCACCCATTGAATGTTAAGTGTCTGCCGAGCCTCCCGATTGTGCAGATAGAAAGTGCAAGACTGGGTCTTTGATGGATTTGGTTGTAGGGATTTTGCTTTCTATAAGCAAAATTCCAAATAAGGGTCTCCAGCACTCTTCTTAAATTCTCTTTCGATCTCTCAAAGGAAAGCGCTTGAGATGACAAGCTTGGATGAAATTGTCATCGGCATGGATGAAATGTTCGGTAGCCGGTGCGCAAGGTTGGTCTGGTTTTGTGTAAATGTTGAATAACATAGGGGCTTGCACACTACCCTGGGAAAGGCGAAGTCAACCACGACTCAAAAGATGAAGAAATTAAAAAACTGCAGAAGAAAGTATTGAAGTATAAAAAAAGTTAATCGCGACTAAAAAGTACCATAAATCCAATGCCTTAAGACACGATATGAAGTAATGTTATATAAAAATAATTGATTTTTATATATTTTTATTGTTATGTTACTTAATTCTTATGGTTTTAAGTTTAAAAATAATAAAAAAACATTTAATTTTAGTTCAAAAATCGATTTTTTTATTTAAATTCACAGTACCCTGTCTTTGGTAACAGTCCCCTGTGGGCATGTTTTCAGAAAATGCTTAATATTTCCTAAAATAATGGAAATATTTTTGGGTTCATCGTCTGTATATTAATAAATAGACAGATACTTGTTCTCTAAATCAAATTTATTACATTATTAGCAAAAAAGTGGCCAAGACAGGTTTGTTAGGGCGAGTTGCCCAGTTTACAGAGAAACGCCCACTTAATATTATTATCATCTTAACAATTATGTTAAGACAATACGATAATTATAAGTTATAATGTAACTGTTGTATTATTTAATTCATTCGCCTTTGTTTAAAGAATGACAGGCCAATGTTATATCCGGCATTGTGTTGGTAATATAACAGATGTAGCATAGCAGTCTCCCGTGGTTTCACCCGCATAGTTCTTTTTCCCCATATCAAGATGAAAGTCATTATTCCTAGTCAGGAATCGAACCTGATGATTTAAATAAAATACACTACACATATTTTATCATTTTATAGTGTTTTCATTCATCATAAGCTATCTATAATACCCAACTAGGAGCTTGAGAATGGGTTTGAACCTACCTTGAGTTAGGGTGACCATTATAGCAATAAGGAGCAATTTCTGGGATACATAAAACAATCAAAATATACATGTATTCTCAATCAATTTATTGGTAATATTCTCGTAATTGTGATTAAAAGAGATCAGAATTCATAATTCGTACATATTTTTAAATCTTAAAATAAGAATACTTCTAGACTTTACGACCGAGTTAAAATTTAATTACAGAATCTGTATTTTTATAAATTAGTTACTTTTTTTTAACATTTAATCTGTGAATTATTATATAAACAAGATTTTATTTACATAGAAATGTAATGTTTAAATTTTCAATTCAATTCCGATATTTAACTTTATTTATCTAAAATTAATTTTAAAAGTATACAGGTACATAACATTATTGACTACTTACATTAATTATAAAACAATGGTATCTATCATAATAGTCTAACAAGTACTAAATATACACACAATTTGGTTTGGCACAAAATATAATCTAAAAACATTAGACGAACATTCACTCACTGATAGTGAAGAATAATAATGATCTCTAACAACCAATAAAGTTTCCATTAAGTTTTGCCAAAAAAACAATACTTATAGAGCCACAATCATTTCTGTGCCGGTGGCCAAAATTGGAAGCTACTATTGTCATTTTGATTCCTTTATCATTTGGATACATTTTCAATAAATATACCATCAAAAGATGCGATTACAGCGACGCAGTCACCGGCACAGAAAAGATTGTGACTCGATAAAAGTCAGCGCACATTAAGAGCAGAGACAAGCTAACGAAACAACTTATAATGAACATTGAAAAATCGACTTTTAAACTATTATACACACAGTACAATATTGAATACAAATTAGCGCTGCATTAGTTATATGAGCCGACTTTTAAGCATAAATATGATGAGCAGTCACCCCCACATATAATTTTTCTTTCACAAAACAAGATGAAATTACTTATCTAACTTATCGTAAACATTCATTACATGAGCAGTTTTTTAAAACTTATAACTTTAAATGCAATGTCATAGTACTTGGTAAATAAATAATAACTTAGATTTAATTGGTATCTAGTGCCATTATAATTTTACTATTTTTAATTGTGCAAATAAACCTTATTAGTTGTAATTGTCTATGGATTTAAAAATGTGTTTGTAATCTTATGGTTAATTGGAATAGGAATAATTTATTTGAATTAAAAATATTGTGATTCTTTTAACAATAAGATTTAAATAGTATCAGTGATATGTCTTTTGAATAAAATAGAAATAAAGCTATTTCACATTAGGTTGATAGAAATGATAACAAGTTTGTCAGATGCATAATAAAGACATTCCAAGGCCAATGCAGTTAAGGGCCGATTTTTCCATCGCCAGATAACTTTATTCGAGGAATAACTTTGAAATTTTGACAGTTATTTCATACAAAATCTGTCAAACGTCAATTTTATTCACCGAATAAAAGTTATCTGGGGATGGAAAAATCGGCCCTAAGAAAAATAGTTTAAATAAGTGAACCAAGCTCTGTAGAACTATAGAATACTATAGTAAATAAAAAATAAAAATAAATACCTTGATGAGGTTAAAAAATAATGAAATTCACTTCAAGTAAGTCAACCAGTAAAAGCGTTACTTCCCAAGAAGGCTATTTGACCAAATGTGAATTAACTTTTACAGTATAAACTGACTGCTTTGATTATATACAATAAACTTTGAAAATGTAAGATTTAATATACTTTTTTATATTATAAGTGAAAGGTAATGGCAATAGTTAACAAAAGGCACAATAAATTTGAACTAAGAATAAGTTACGGGTGTCATAAAACATTTTGTCTTTATAATACAAGGAATTACATTCCAGAATAGATTTCATCACAATTAAAAATACCTATTTTAAATACCTACATACTAATTTAGTTTAGGCCCTAAATATGGTGCTTGATCACAATAAAAACATTTTGGCACATCTATTTCATGCAATTCTACTAAGTTTGTACTTATTTCGTTAGCAACGGTGTAGTACCTGCATCGTCTCGGACCGATGTCTTCAATGTGTGTGTCGTACGGTGGTGACAGGATATCAAAGAATGCTGCAGGCATTTCTAATGCTTCAATTTCATGGTAATTGGAAATCGTTGGTGTTAAAGTACATGTCTCAGCATTGTCTGTGCAGATCCGATCCGTCGATACTTCGGCGAATAGTCTTCTTTTTTTATGAATATGGTGAGCTATCCGCGCAGCTTCCAACTTAGCGCGAGTCACGAAATCAGCTTTATTTACAATCTCTTTTAAAGGAAACTCTGTAAAACTTCTCACTCTCACAGCACCAGAGACTACCTTTAGAAATCCGTGCATATGTGGATGATCATGCATAGGCATCTTGAATCCAGGCTTCAGTATAAATATACTCATATTGATTTGCTCATTTTGAAACACTTCGATGTAAGTACATGGCGCCTTGTGCGGCTTCTTCCAATACTCAGGATTGTTTATTATATTCTGATCGAGGCCTAGATCCTCTGGTCTGATTTTATCTAGAAGATTTTTTAACTTTATCAAGTTGGTTTGGAAATCGTTTTTGAATTTGTCATCGAAGGTCCGAGTTGCTTGCCGGTATGTGGCCACTATGTGCGGTATTTTCACCATCTCTTTGGATGACTTTGCTTCGTGTTTGGGATCCATGTGAAATTGGGCTCGACTGATACACAAGAATTTAGATTTTTTGAAAAATGTTAAAAATAATCTGGACGATAACAAAGCGCAAGTGTCAACAAACGTCATTTTGCAGTTTGTGATTATTAATCAAAGATCCGTTTCGTTTCACTTAAGTTAATAAAAATGTCAGAGCGTTGTTTCTAAGTTATAATTTTATACATTTTGAAAATCAAATAATAATACATTCTAACTGAATATTTAGTATCTCTATGAGGCCGTCACTCTATTCACTAAATTATAATGATAGAAAAAGTAAATATTATGTAAGAGTAACGTAACCAATTGTAACCAATTTATTTATCACTGTCGCACCATCTTTCGTTGAGTAGAATTATTGGCGTACAGCGACATCTAGTAATGAGTAGAAAAAGTAGAAAGTAAACATTTCCGAATGCCTTTTTTTACCGACTGCAGAAAAGTTAGTTCAGTAAAATAGTCTTGAATGGACTACTGTCATCCTGTGACTTTACTGGGTATGCTTAATGTAATTTTAACTAGGTATACATCATATATAAATTGAAGCGCTCATGGCCCAGTGCTACCCGCGGATCACTTGTGATCCGTGCGGTTAAGCAACGTCTGGCACTGTCATGACTGTGATGGGTCATTACTAAAAATGACTTTTAATTTCATGAGCGTTTCCGTGCTTCGGAGGGCACGTAAAGCCGTCGGTCCCGGTTGTCGTACTAACATCTTCGACAGTCGTTACGGGTAATTAGAGCCCTCAAAAGTCTAACATTCAGTTTGACCAAGAATGTCGTATAGCCCTCTGGGTTGTGAAGGTCTGATGGCAGTCGCTTCACGTAAAATACTGACATTCCGCCAGATCTGGTTAAACTGAAAACCGACCCCAAATAGACATGGGATAAAGGTTCGGAAAAAGAAGATACATCATATATAAATTAGGTTATAACGTAAATAAATCCCTATAACTTCCGATTTAATTTTAAGTAAGTACCTAGGTACTTACCTACCCGCCTACCAAACCAAATTAAATACAAATACATTGCTATTCACTATTGTACAATTTGCAAGTACATAGACCTAATTATTAAAAAAAAAACAGTACTAACGAACATTTATCTTGCCACACCTTCAAATACCTATTTGTAATTGTAACGCACAATTCAATAAACTAATGAAATCGAGGTTAGTTTTTATGTGTGGTCTCTGGCATCGGTTAGCCGCCCGCGGGCGTAGTAAAGCCACTTAAATAAATATACTTAACGCTCATTGTAACAGTTAAATGTGATTTTATTGAGTTTACTACGGAATAGTCTGCGCTTTATCGAGTGAGCGATTAACTACCAACTATAAACATAGATAAATTCATCAATACAAATAGATCGATTTATTTTAGTCGGCCGTGTTTTTTGGTTTTATTAAGTTTTGTTAGTCAATTTTATTTTTGGTTGTATGACGTTTTATTTGTATATCTACGAGTACATAGATGAAGAGAATACGTGGTAAAAACAGGTGTTGTAAATATTAATAGGAACTCTACTTAAGAGGGTTGATCTGGCGCGCGACAACTCAAATTTTCACTCACACAGACGCGCACGCGTGTCCGCATGCACACTGTCTATGTAGTGACGGCGCGCTCGCTCTGAATACTCCGGCCGAATGGTTTTGATCCATTGGAAATTATAAATTGTGTAAAAGTTATTGACAAAAGTAAAAATACGAGTATATTTTTTTTTACGATTCGTAGTAGGTAGTATATGATTAGATATAATTTACGTAATAACTTTCGATTCGATATTCCATTATTCACAACAAGGAATAATGAATAAAACAAATAAATGCCTACATTAGTAATGTGGGTAAATGCCTACATTACTAATGTGGGTAAATGCCTACATTAGTAATGTGGGTAAATGCCTACATTAGTAATGTGGGTAAATGACTACATTACTAATGTGGGTAAATGCCTACATTACTAATGTGGGTAAATGCCTACATTACTAATGTGGGTAAATGCCTACATTACTAATGTGAGTAAATGCCTACATTACTAATGTGGGTAAATGCCTACATTAGTAATGTGGGTAAATGTCTACATTACTAATGTGGGTAAATGCCTACATTACTAATGTGGGTAAATGCCTACATTACTAATGTGGGTAAATGCCTACATTACTAATGTGGGTAAATGCCTACATTACTAATGTGGGTAAATGCCTACATTACTAATGTGGGTAAATGCCTACATTACTAATGTGGGTAAATGCCTACATTACTAATGTGGGTAAATGCCTACATTACTAATGTGGGTAAATGCCTGCATTCTAAAACATTATTTGTTATCATAAATGTTAATTTTTTTTTTTAATAAATAATACAAATTATAAAACAAAAATTATTATCGAGTATCAAAACATGTTGATGAGTTATCGTATAAAATTCGTACGCGCCGCAAAGGTCAAACGCTCGGTAGGAGCGATACCTCCTCTCTCTAAAAAGCCTCGCGGCAGACTGATTTGAATTGTTTCGTGCGTCCGATTTTATAGTAGTTTTATGATGATTTTAAAATATTTGTAGAAAAAAAGACAATTTGTTTTAGAGATTTTTTTTAGTATAATTGTTGTAGAAAATATTCTTTTATTATTTGAGGTAATTTTAATAACGTTTTGAGCATCATTTATCAACGTAAATTACGATTTTCTTGAGTGTGATTTTTACAAATTCTAACTTTATATTTTTTTCGATTTCATTAATAATTATAATAACAATTAAATTTTCCTATGAGTATTTCCTTAATAAGGATCTGGACTTTAAGTTTGTTTAATTTTTAGTGCTAAATTGGTCGAATTACTAGAATCCGAAGGCATGGAAGTTAATGCTAAAAGTGAAATTCAGAAAACATATGTTCAGTTTTCTTGATATATTTTTTAAGTTTTCTGTATAATATTGTTTTTCTCTGAGTATTTTTTAGATGACAATATTTCCTTTAATTATTACCTAAAAGCATGTTTATAAAATACGCTTTTCATATAATATGACTAGATCAAAAAGTACAAAAACCGTCAATTATCGAGTTTAGGGTCTTAAATGAGATACTTAGGTTGCAATTAAGTATTTAGATGTGTCTGTGAATGCGGCACGATTTTTTTAGACTGTACTTAGTTACTATACCTAGTTTTTATAGTTGTCATGGTTATTAGCACTCAAATTATGTATTATAATTAACGGGATATTTACCATGTATATTATTTGTTTCGAGTTTCCGATATTTCGACGCTGTTGCAACGCCATGATCACGAATAATTAAATATCCCGTTAATTATAATAATTTGTGTCCTTAGTTAGACTCAACTCTGATTTACTTGCTTATCTAATAAGTAGTTTACAAAGTAGGTAATAATATTGTATATAAAGTATAAGATAAACAATCCTAACTAGCCAGTTTTCAGCAAAATCATAAATGTTCTGTAAAATTTTCCTTCCCTTTTCACCTCACCACTTAATAAACCTACTAGATAACACATTCAATTTATGAGTATCGTTGTTCCAAAGAAGTAGCTCGGTTCGTGGAAGCCCACCCAGTAGGCCTCACTAGCCTCACCTGACAAACAAACAGACAAACTACAGAACATCACGGTAGCATCGGTTACGAGAAGGAGACGACTTCTTTAAATGTTTTATATTCCGTAGTAGCGTAGTTCTCGTAGCCCTGAAATATTAGAAAAACGTAAGTAAATAAGTAAGTACTTATTTCTCGCTATATTGATGTTAAGAATGAGTGTGTGCGTAGTTTCTGATACCCTAGATTCTAGATAGTCAGTTACTATAATGAGACTGATGATGTAGTGAATGATTAAGTATGTTATGTTATAAAGGTAGGTAGGCTGGTAGGATTTGATGGCGTAGTGGTCAAGGCCTATGAAATGCATTTCCCGAGCCCCTCGGCTTTGTCTTCCATCGAAAATGTTGAAGTAGGAAGACTAACGCCTTTTCCCTAATGTATAGGTAATCAGTGAGATAGGTAGCCCTTGGCGGTACTACTATCCTACAGACCAATACTTTTTGCTTGGGAAAACTCAGTAGGTATTTAAGTACGGAACCAAACCTCGTGCAACAAAATCTTTTTCAAAACCAAATAATGTCCAGTACACATCATAACAAGCTTATTAAAATAGCCCATATCAAACATGAACCCAGTAGGTAGATCAATTAAAAACATCGCTACTCCAGTGACGAGTAGCGGACAAACGGACAGACACAAAGAGCGAACGTTTCCGCCCGCGCGGCCATTGTTTGTGTTACACAACGCATTTACACTCACCGCTCACCCATCCAACATAATACTAAGAACACCTAAATTACGCTTCTGTTTTCGTAGAGTGAGTTTTGGTATAGAGAGACTATTATACGTATGTAGTAGTCGTTTTTGCACTTTTATTCACTTATTTATTTTTGATTAAGCCTGATCGCTCTAAATCTAAGGCTCGAACCTCTCGACGATGGGGACATGACTTATAGCCGAAGAAATGACTTATTTGTTCTAAAAAATGTTTTCACTTATAAAGAGAAAGCGAGGAAAGTCGTGGGATGGGAATATCGAGTGACCCACGACATTCCTCGGAATTAATGTTGATTTTATAGTAGGCTATTTTTCGCGGTATGTTTACCTTTTTTCGCTCTTAATCTCAGTTTGTTTCTGAGAAGTATATTCGTACTACACACATTCCTGTTGGAATGCTTAAGCGCACTATTTTGGGATGTTAATGGTGATGGAACTTGTTAAAAAAACGCAAACTCAAGGAAGCTCAACCCTCTAACCACAAGCTCCTCTATAGCCCAAAAGAATCAAAGCGTTGGCGTACATCCAAAGGTATTCAAAGACATCTAAATCCACCTTTTGATCAATTGTTACCACTAGCGGTGACCGAGTACTGATACCGTAATCACTGGATGTGGAACGACGACCTTAGAGTATGAGGAAATGGAGTACCAACATCTAGTTGCTTGGAAGTGTTAAAGTTGGTAGAGATGGCCGATTTTATTGTTAAATTGATTTGGTTTTGTTAGAGTATAGTGGGTGTCTTTCTTTCTTTGCGTGACGACTCATATTTTTGAGGACCAGAAATCGGCCACCGATATGGCACTATCAGTGGCCTTGTATAGTGGGTGTAAGATCAGATAAAATGAAAGTTTTTTTTTTTTTTAATTAAACTATACGGAAATGTGGCTCAGTACAGAAATCTTATATTGTATTAAAGTACTTAAAGGTGGACTAGTCTGTATAGGTAATTTGAATTGGTGTACATTGCAGAGAGGCAAGATACACGATGCCTCTCTGCATTGGTCACGTGCTATAGGTCGTCATGCTGAAGCTGAAACTAGACAAGACATTTCTTGTTTGATTCATTAATACCTTTTCTCCCGAAAAGACTTGTGATTAAATCATCTCTTTCTCCTTGCAAACCTTTGTCTTATGTTTTATGTCAGTATTTAACGTGGACTGCTAACACAAAAGATGATATTTACGTTAAAGTTACACTTTTGAAGGCCTGAAGGTAAAACAGAAACTAGGAGAAGCTGAAATACACATGAGGTGATGAATTTAATTCCCCCACTTCCCCACCCTTAGCTAGATACATACTCAACCTCATCACGGCTAATTTTACATTAAATTTTACTGCGCAATCTTGTAATTTCGTCGGAACATTATTTTTTATGCGTTTATTATGCTTCCTCTAGATAGCTAATTATAAACTGTTTCATTAGCACATCAACCGTGCTTTTAATTAATTATTTTACTCTAAAAAGTTATATTAATCAACAATTTAATAATCTGTGCCTCACAAGATTTTATGGGGTGGTAAATAACTACAAAATAAATTGAAATAAAATAACTTTTAGCAGGGGTAAATTCACAGTTTTCTTTTCACATTTTTGTTTTTCTCCTCTCGTCTAGCCTTAGCTTCGGTGGAAAAGCACTTTGCCACCTAATGTATGTAGTACCTACCACCCACCTAATTATAAACTAATATAAAGTAAATAATGGGGGTTCCCTACTTGAGATCTAAAATCGTTTGCTCTAACATTAAATGCTCGAAAACGTATACTCGACTATTCAGGACACCTATGAATCGTGAGCTTTATAGTTTACTACCTCTATGCATCGAAATCCCTAAAACACATGTACTCTAACGATCTACATCTAGTAATATATAAAATTCTTGTGTCACAGTTTTCGTTGCCATACTCCTCCGAAACGGCTTGAACGATTCTCATGAAATTTTGTGAGCATTTTCAGTAGGTCTGAGAATCGGCCAACATCTATTTTTCATCCCGAAATTCCTATGGGAACGGGAACGGGAACTACGCGTGTGAAACCGCGGGGCGCAGCTAGTTATTTCTATAAGTATTTGTCGGTTTCAACCGTGACAAAAATTGACTTCTGAAAGAGTTAGTAATTAAAAGCAAGTCTGACTCAACTAAGTAATTAGTAAATTAAAACCAATCTGTTTATAATAACTTCGATTACTTATTAACCTTTCAAAGATCAAACCAATAATTTCTTTAATCTTTTCTCATCCTAATTAAGAGCGGTACACACTCGGTAAGTAATCAATTAATAATTGAATGGAGTTAAGTAATCTATTAATAATTAGGAAACGGCTCAATCACAAAAGGAAATTACTTAGAATCGTTTAAAAATCAATTAACGGTGTGAGACCACAAAGATTGTCGGTCGCGGACAAAATTAGCCACATTAAACACTGGTTCCAAACACATGTGTGGATGAATAAAAATAAAACGGACATAGACAAGCGAATGTTTGAAAGGTTTTTGTGATGCGTTTAGTGTCGGACAGTTGGTTGGACAGTTGACTAAACTTTGACATTTTATCGTAAGTAGGTGCATAAATGATTGTCAATTGTAATTATATTTTTATTAGCTGTGCCATGAGGTTTCAAATACGGATTATAATAAAATGTTAGTTACGTAAAAGTTACATAAGCCTTCTTTTTAAATCACTCTATTTAATGCATGAACATCCGTAAGAATCGAAGCGTTCCTAAGGTCAGGCAGCGGGATGCAACATTGTTTTTGTAGCAATAAGTTCACAAAGCGGTCAAAGATAAATCAATATACTTACAGGAAATACTATACTCTCCGAAGTATAATACCGGCGTGAAGTACTTGTTCAAGCTACTGTGTGTGGTCAGTAAGAGGTCCAGAGCCCAACCCTTAATACTCTGATTGGCAACGCACTTGTGACCCTTCTAAATTACAAGTGTCCAAGAGCAAGATTTTAATTTAAACATACAATCACTTTTACTAGGTACCCTTTAACTAACCCTGCGACTATAAGACTACATTACCAGCTACTGGCCTCCAATAACTAAACCTTAATAATACGATTCAATCACATTCACAACCTTTTAATTAACCCTGTGACTAAAAGAACACTTTACCAGCTACTTGCCTCCACTAACTAAACCTTACTAACACGAAAACCCGGTTCAAAGAGAGCACAAACACTTCCTACCTTTGTAAACAGGTAGGGGAAACATGTAAAGTTTATGCTACCGAAATGTAAATGTGCCGTGAAAGCGATCCAAACGAATGAATCGTATACAATCGTGGAATGATGGACTACTTTGTGTACTTTACTGCTTATTAATAGTCCAGATTGTGTTGTTAGGAAATTATTGCGATTTATCTTGTGGTCGGGAAACGATGACGGATGAGGATGTAGTTTTACTTAGTTTATCGATGCGAAAAAAGTTTTACTTTAGAACCTTTAGGTTTCTAAAAGTATTTGCGTCGGGCAGTTTCTTCGCGTTTTTTTTTCAGCGACTCGCGGTTTCACCAGCGTAGTTTCCGTGAGTATTCGTGATTAGTTGTTGTGTTAAATCGTTATAAACCATTAAATAAGTACCTTTTTACTTATCCTTACTAATATTATAAATGCGAAAGTAACTCTGTCTGTCTGCCTGTTACCTTTTCACGGCTAAACTACTGAACCGATTGACTTAAAATTTGGTGCAGGGGTAGCTTATGGTCCGGGAAAGGAGAGGCTACATTTTATCCCGAAAGTCCCAAGGGATCAACAACTACGCGGGTGAAACCGCGGGGCACAGCTAGTTAGTAAGTAATGTAAAGATAGAAACATTTTTCTTTTTCTCTATGAGTATCTAATGAGGAAAGTCGCATTAATATCTGTTGCGTAGTTTATCAGAAACTACTAGCGAGGTAAGTAAGGTGGGTATAGAAAATAAAAAAACCGTTCAAATCAAATAAATAGAACTCGTAGAATTAATCACTTGTATATACTCGTATGTACTTTACAATCGACATAACACTGAACAGAAGAAGTCTGTTTTTCCAAACACCCTCTCAAAACCAATTCTCGGATGTTCTCTGCAATATTTCAACACGTTTTTGACGTTTTATAACGTTTTATTAGTTTACAGCGTGTAATTAACTAGTTTCTTAGAACGTACACGTGATGTACTATTAATTTTGTTAAGGTACGGACTCGTGAACGCGAACGGATAATTATATATTATAAAATTCAAAATTCAAAGTTCAAAATATTTTTATTATCAAGGATTGATACAATCACTTATAATTGTCAAAATATAATACACGATTTATTTTTACTTTGAAATAACATAAAATATATTGATTAATTATATGTATTATGTGTGTATATAGATTTTACCTTCAGCGTTTTTGCAAAAATGTTATACATACTTAGTTTTTACACGAAGGAATTGTAGTTATCAAATCATGATACGAGTCTATTGAAAACTCTTATCATGATTTGATGAGAAATGATAAAAAGCTTTAAGAAGGTGATGGTTATACAGTGAAACTTGGTTAAGTGGGACCTGGATAAGTGAGAAACCTCCATAACTGGAACTCATGCTAAAGTCCCAACACTTTGGCACTAAATTACCTCTGTTAGTGGGATGAGATAACCTCTATATCTGGGATTTATTCTTTCGATTTATCATCATAGTTACCTCTACAACTAAGACAGCGAGTGAATTTTATACGTATAAACCTCTGTAACTGAGATAATATCATTTTGTTTGTTTACTCATTCTAATCCTACCCACTATATCACTTCTATCAATGGAACCCTCTGTAAATGAGACAGATATTAATTTATACCTGGATATCTGAAACACTGGGTAAGTGGAATACCTCTATAAGTGCAACGACATTGCAGGTCCCTTGGAGTCTCACTTAACCAGGTTTCACTGTATTAAGGCATTTGGAGTATAACGACGCAATTGGTTATGCGGAGGAAACTTAAATTCAGTCGAGAGTCTGTATTAAAATATAAAATCCATTCCAAGACGTTCGCATCAACGAAACCGTACTTTATATTTTTTGTCGCCGAACTAAGACAATGTTTACATTACGGCCTCTGGTTAGAGGGCGGGTTACTTTTAATAGCTGGTTAAGATTTTTTAAACGGTCCACGTTATTTTTTAACCCATTTTTTTGGAATCACGTGCAGTATTGAATTACTTACCGCTAGTTAACCTACTGGTTTGTTTGGATGTTTTTGTAAATTGAAAAATGTTCTAAACAAAATTAAAATAGGCATATTTTATTGTATGGTAGTTTTATTCTTTATGGTAACTTGATAAGTTTTCTTAAAGACAATTTCTATTTAAAAATATCTGTAAATATAAGTCTTATAGTAAATATAGTTAGCTGGTAAGTAAGTAAGTATAAGAATATAAAAAAGTTAAGCACTAATACTATAAAAAGGCAGATTTGGCAGATTTTTGTACGCGCTACTAGGTAATTCAATTTGAAAAAAAAAAATGTATTAGATAAGCCTGTTTCAAAAATGATTTTAATGTAAGTACCTACTTAAATCGATTTTCGAACCTGACCTTCCCTTAAACACAACGAATTTTCAAAAATCCTTCTTTACTCAACAAGTAGGTAAGTAGGTAATAATATTATAGGTACCTGATGGTTGTTTACTACTAAAACTAAATGATGATATTCCACCGACATGTGTGTCCGTCCGTTTATTGTTACAACAAGACAAGTGTTTGTCTGTCTGTATATGTTTTTATTACTTTACAACTTTACAATAAAACTGTTTAAAATACAGTTTATTTACACATCTTTGCGGCTGAACGTAATTATTTTAACGTTATAAAGACTTAATGTATTTTGATTGAGATTAAATAATGACCCACCCCGGGTTTGCATGGGCTCAATTTTCCCGTCAATTAAAAAAAATGTTCTCCTTACAATAAAAAAAGAATTAGAAAAATCGGTCCAGACGATTGAGACGATAGAGATGTTGTTAAACCTACCTACTTAATCCTACTAACCTACTAATATTATAAATGCGAAACTTTGTATGTTTGGATGTTAGTTCCACTTTCACGCAAAAACTACTGAATCGATTTTGATTAAATTTGGTACAGATGTTCCTTATAACTAGGAATAACACATAGGATACTTTTTATCCCGAAATTCCCATGGGATTGTGTATAAGTAATCGTATGTTTTATTGTAACTTTTTGTAGTCACAAATCCTACCAATAGATGGCGCTGTTACTTAATTTTTTAACACACGATGGTGAATTGTGGCGAGATTGTATGATAGATTGTATGCGCACGGGAGCGGGTACTACGCGGGTAAAACCGCGGGGCACAGCTAGTAATAAATATAGCCGCCATATTTAATTGTATAATATCGTAGCACGCTATAATATAATTCATTTGGTCATGCTCGCGAAATCGATATTATTTCGTGGTGTCGATATATTTTATCACACACAGTCATGCTAGGCTAGCAGCCCTTACACGTGCACTGCTCGATATAGGCCTCTCCCAATGAATGTCACGAGCTCGGTCATCGCATGACTATCGCAAGCATGGATACTGCATGACTGCGAAGATCGTGAAAACCATGTAAAATCCTTTCAAAATCTTATTTCTTCCATACTATTAAAGTGTACACTATTTATTATGAGAACATCGCAATGAGTTCCAGTGTGTTAATGTTTCGGTTTTATGTTCTTTTGTGTTTTATGTCCGACAGATTGATGGCCGCCGCGAATTTGTGTTTTTAATGTTTATTGAAAAACTTGGTAAATATTTGATATGTGGTATGAATAGGTACTTGGATAATGAAAGTAAAAATATTCATTTTATTTTATCAAGATATGGTGATATGTTTAAATCTGACTGGCTCTACCGTGGAAAAATGACACCAATACAGAACATCGGCGAAAAGTAGTAGCCTTAGGTACTGCGTTTCGTATTGTGAATGAGATTTCTGCAGTCCAGACCTCATGTCGTTTCCTTCTTACTCCTTCTAATCAACCGGTTTCTTTTAATGGCTAGTAACGCACTTGTGACTCTTCCTACCTCACCTTTTGAATTGCAGGTTTCCATGGGCGTACGGTAGATAGATACTTACCGTGTGTGACCGTTTATCAACTGTGTCATAAATGAATGGAAGTAAAACTAGGTATTTATTTATATTATTTAGGTAGCTTCCTAGGATCCGTGCTTCGTAGAGCACGTTAAGCCGTGGGTCCCGGTTGTCGTACTAACATCATCGTCATTTGTGACGGGTAGTTAAAAGTCTAAAATTTGGACTTATACAAAAATTTCGTATCGCCTTCTGGGTTGTGAAAGTTTGATGGTAGAAAGTTGAAGTCACTCCCCTTAAAATACTGCCATTCGACCAAATCTGGTTAAACTGAAAACCGGCTCCAATCAGTCATGGGATAAAGGTTCGAAAGAAAAAGAAGTAGCATCTTAAAAATGAAATCTTTACAAAGAGTGAGATCTTGAGTGATTATCTGATCAAGAAATTAGTCATTACCAAAGACCACCACATTCATATACTAACAATCTACATACCTAGTCTAGATATTACTACATTTATATACCCAAATGTTTACCCTAACAGTTAAAATAACAATTGTACATCTAGCTCATTACACTGAGCATTTGTGAGTAATTAAAAATAACTTTAGACAAAGTTTATACGATGTTATAAACAGTGACGTTGATTATTTGAAGATATGACTTTTATATTTATTGTTTTAGTGTACGATATGACGGGAGTGAAATTAAAAACTTTGAGATGTGTATTCTAGGAGTGTACATAGGTATACAAAACTGTAACAGGTGATGTCTATACGTTGTAGATGTATGCATGTATTTATGTGTAAAATTAAAACTGACATTGGAAGCTTTTTTGGAGCTGCAGAAATCAAAATAATGGTTTTTATAATTATTGTCTGCTGAAGTATTAGGCTTTACATAAATACTAGTGGAACAATTTAGAACGAAGTTAGGTAAGTACCTTTAGTTCTTTTAACCAGAAACACCAAAATTATTAGGGCGAACGAAACGCAGCCCTTCTAATTCAACAATTTATACAGTTTTTGTTATAAGTTTTTTCGGAAAAACTTTGATACTTAATTATTTAACAATGCAGTGTCTTGGCTTCGCAGTATCTTGGCAGTGTATTGCGAGCCCCCCAAAAGTCACAATAGCTTACTAATTTTGTTTACATTTTACGTTTAGTTATATATACGTACCTACGTACGTACAGACGGTAGTAAACTATTATGTTTTATCATATACTAGCTGTGCCCCGCGGTTTTGCTCGCGTAGTTCGCGTATCCGTGGGAATTTTGGATAAAAAGTCCTAAAATAAGAAAAAACCTATGTCCTTCTTCTGGTTTTAAGCTACCTCCCCCACCCATTTACAGTCAAATCAGTTCAGCCGTTCTTGAGTAATACATGGTGTAACTAACACGACTTTCTTTTATATATACGAGTATATTGTATAGATACAGATGTGTGTACCTACATTAACTCTTGTAAATGTACATCCACGTCCATTCAAACTAAACCATCCGGAGACTGTTACCGCTTGTCTCTAAGTTTAAACACGTCAAAATAGTCAGTGGTTACTTGAACGGTGGTCAAATGTTGAGTTTGATATGATATTGTTATGAATTGCTAGTCTGATTGATTGACTGACAGTGTGATTGTTTGTTTTGATAGGTCAACGCTCTTTCTGGGAGGTCTTAGGGATTATGTAATATTTGTTATTTTATGTTCTCTGTCTTCGGCGGTGTGCACCTGCCCCGTAAGCGTGAGGTTCTGAGTCTTCTGAGTTTCCTGAGTCGAGCGATATCTTTACGCTATTTAACAAATGTTGATTTTTGTTTTTGAGAGAGAGAGAGAGAGAGAGATTTGAAAAATTAAAATCATCATCATCAGCTCATATAATGTCCCCATCGAGGGGCACGAGCCTACCCTGAATTAGGGTGATTAGGCCTTAGTCAACCACGCTGGCCAAGTGCGGGTTGGTCGACTTCACACACAACCTTAGAATTTCTTCCAAGGTGTGTGCAGGTTTCCTCACGATGTTTTCCTTCACCGTAAGAGCGTCGAAATTAACGTACTTATGAATTCGTAAATTGAAAACACATTGGTACGTGGCGGGACTGGTGGGATTCGAACCAGGCACCTTCCGATTGGAAGTCAACGGCCTTAACCCGTGCGCCACCGACGCTCTTCCGAAAAATTAAAAAAACCAATAAATATTGTGAAAGCGTACAGAAAAAACATGAGGAATAATCCTAACCCTCATTTACTGTAGATACCAATATCGTCAGATAGAGAGATTTTTGTCCCGCAGCGGGATCTTAGAAGCCGATAATTTAATGATTTCTTTGATTTACACAAACACTACACATTGATTGAAATAAAACAAATTTTTGTCGTGGTTATATTTTGTTAACTAACTGTAATCACGGGTTCTGTAAAGAATCCGAAAAGTTAGAAAATGTCAAACAAATTATAACCACGACGAAAATCCGTATTTAAATGTTTTATTCCGATAATTTAACTTTATTTGTTTTTAAAAGTAATGGGGGTTTGTTTTTTAATTATGGTTTCCAAGAGACTTTTTCCGATCCAATTTTATTAAAATAGTTTTATATCTAATATATAAAATTCTCGTGTCACAGTTTTCGTTGCCATACTCCTCCGAAACGGCTTGACCGATTCTCATGAAATTTTGTGACCATATTCAGTAGGTCTGAGAATCGGCCAACATCTATTTTTCATCCCGAAATTCCTACGGGAACGGGAACGGGAACTACGCGTGTGAAACCGCGGGGCGCAGCTAGTCTAATATATAAAACTCTCGTGTCACAGTTTTCGTAGCCATACTCCTCCGAAACGGCTTGACCGATTCTCATGAAATTTTGTGAGCATATTCAGTAGGTCTGAGAATCGGCCAACATCTATTTTTCATCCCGAAATTCCTACGGGAACGGGAACGGGTACTACGCGTGTGAAACCGCGGGGCGCAGCTAATATTTAATAACTTTACTATAACTAGCAATAAAACTATTTAATAGTTAGACTCATTAACAATTAGTAGAACCATTATCACTAACCCACTGAGGCCAAGTGTCCACGAAAGCAAATAAAATCTCCAACTGACCAATGTCGTATCAGCATTAAGGATTCCAAATATAGGGTGTGCTTATTTGGAAGTAGTAGTACATTTTCATTTAATGGGAACCTCAGCAGGAAAGTGATTTCGGACGGTTATAATGTTGATGTTTTTTTTGGTTTTACCCAAAAACATGCATTATATATCGTATATATACTTACTAATTAAAAAATATGCAGATATACCTGTGTATATATACGTCACTGTGTTGAAATATATAAAATCTAGAACTAAGAAGATAGTGTTTTCAAAACTTTACTCCTTCAGTAATCTAGAAATTAATAAGTATACAAGAAAAGTTTCTTACGAATAAAAATACTCAAATTAACTGCGTCAGATACAACAATGAAACTAGTGTAGAAAAACAAAAAAATAACAATGATTCAAACTTCTTTCTTCTAAGTACTTACACATCCTAATCCTAACTTAATATTATAAATGCGAAAGTAACTCTGTCTGTCTGTCTGTCTGTTACCTTTTCACGGCTAAACTACTGAACCGATTGCCTTGAAATTTGGTACAGGAGTAGCTTATGGTCCGGGAAAGAACATAGGATACTTTTTATCCAGAAATTTCCACAAGAACGGGAACTACGCGGGTGAAACCGCGGGGCGCTGCTAGTTACTTATAAATGCGAAAGTTGGTATGTTTGTTACTCTTTCACGATTTAGATCGATTTAGATTAAATTTGGTACATATGTTCCTTATAACTAGGAATATACATATGATACTTTTTATCCCAAAATTCCCACGAAATAAGGTTCCGCGCGGGTAAAACCGCGGGGCACAGGTCATAAATAAATAAAATACAAATCTAAAACACCGTATAAATACAAAGCGATGTCCAATAGCAATGAGCGCGATCAGGTGAGACTCGGACACAGGGGGGCGCGGGGAGTACAGGGGGTGACGACAATCGCGCCTTAATGAGTCGACTTCTAATCATTATTATCTACCTACACTTTCTGTGGGACTCAGAGAGGGATAGGGGTGGCACGTGGTACAATTTCGTTGGAAAAGATGTATTTTGTGACTTGTTGTCTTGTAGTAAGAGGGTTTTAAAGTTTTCTTTGAGCAAGTAGAGTTGCTTTTGGAGAGTGGTATTTGATTTTTTTTACAGTATTTTCAATAAAATTACCAAAATATTTTTATTGTCTTATAATACCTATAAGTCAAAGGACAGTGCTCGAAGTTTATCATGAATTTCCATTTTTAAGTCTAGTCCTATTTGATTACTACTTAGTACACTAAAATGTAGATACGATTATCTAAGTCTTATTATTAGATTCATTTAATTTAAAATTGCACGTCCCACAAGAAAAATAATTTCAAAATCGCCACCCCTAACCGTCAATAATAGGAAATTTGTTTTCCGGTTCGGTAGCCCGTTCCAATTACGTGATTAAAGAATTATTTCCACTTTTTTTTTCATCGTGACCTCACTCCCCTGTCGGGTAATTCTGCGGAGGTTTCCGCCTATTGAACCTCCTTTGATTAGCCTTCTTTCCCGTTTGATGCTGAATTGAATCCCGCCGTCACGTTCCAAGATAATCGACGATTTGCGAGCAACCTCTTTTAAAAAGTGTCACCGCATTTATGTGTGCGAATTTGCGGGGTATATTTTGTTGTGGTAATTTGAGGTTTTTAGAAATGTTATGTGGTTTAGTACGTTTTAGGAGAGTTTCAATTCATGAGGAAGATTTTGATTTTGTTAATTTTACTTAGTAACTTAGTGATGTCATCGGTGTTAGAAACCGGTAGTAGTTAGTCGGTTGCTATAATGAGAATTAGCCCAAATGCGCCTAAACCAAACATAGCTGTGTTTTTTTTAATTTGCCTTATTTCGACTGTTTATCTGCATATCTCACCTGCCAAGGTTAAAGTCCCAAGTTAGGTGTATTTTATCATTAATTTATAGAATAAAATCTTTTGTCTTCTATCAAGTTTTGCTTAATGTAAGACAAGCACTAAATAAGTCCGAATAAATTAAAAATTAGACTAAATAAGTGATTAATGTTACTAGTCTTTAAACCTTTTTGTACCAAAATCGTTATTAGAGCACAATATAGAGCTCTTCGCCATTAACCTGGATGCACGAGTGTGGTCTAAATGTGGCCCACTTGAGATTCGCTTGCCCAATTCAATGGCACTTCTGTCATGTAACATCGCCAACAGAAGTTGTAGTTTTGAGAATAGTTTTTGAAGGTTTCCAAGACAAAAGTTAGGTGTTAAAAAGATGTAGGTACCTTTTTAAACTTTCGCGATCGGAATTCATTGTTGCATAATTTACAGGTCTTAATCGCGTAAAACATAATTATTATTTACCTCAACGTTTCGACCGGGTTACACCGATCGTGGTCAGTCTTCTCGTAACCACGATCGGTGTCTGGTAGAACACCACCCCGTCTGGTAGAACAGAATATTCGGAAGTCAAAATTGGTTTGGAAATTGAAAAACTGTATTAAAAAATATTTCTCGGCAAAAACAAACATACCATGGACTAAACGTGGGTAATGTCAAATTAAGAGTACCTACCTAAGTACAGTACAAAGATTAGGCGCAAACACTACACTTGACTATGGAGTTAGGAAAGTCACAGAAAGCTTTAAAACTCTGATTGTTTTAAACATTTTTCTTGCGGAGTGTACACAAGCGATTCTTTTGGCAGAGATTCCGAAGGAGTCTGGCTCGTACTTATGAAGTTTTTCGGAGGCACTTACTCTTGGTAATCGTAAATCAATGGCTGGCCGTTTGGATCGGCCATTTTATTTTGTAACTGGTTATACGTGAGTTATTGTTGTGTAATTTATTGTTTTAAATTAGTTCTACAAATCTTTAAGTCAAAAATAATTTGAAATAAAAATGGAAAATATTTGGCTTTTATCTGGGGTCAGGACGTCTGTACCTATATGAGTACTGTTTAAAGGCGGGCAGTTTCCCCACATGTTTTCTTTCCATTTTGGATATTTGGAAACCAAACCAAGCTGATATTAAATTAAAAAATGCAAATTTATAGATACCGAGATTGTATGGCGATAAATTTACCACTTAAAAGTTCATTCATACGTTTTATATTGTATAATTACTTACTTAAATAAAAATATCCAAACAAAGTAAAATATCACAGGCGCCAGTCAAACCATCAACTAGGCTCGCAAAATCAAGAAAAAAAGTGTTGTGACACATAAAAGTTGTCCTATTCTAACGATAAATATCTGGTGTATATCGTCATTGGCTCCTGTGTTATGTCACAGAGATAACGAAATATAAATATCAGGTGAAGTGCTACTCAGGCAACTTACGGCTCAAGTATCATTACTCCTTTTGACGAGTAGGGTTGGGAACAGGTTACCTAATTCATTTTATCGATATGTTTAATCTGTTACGCATACTTATACAACTCAGTCATTTTCGTTCACATCTTCTAGTGTCAGTGCTAACATCAATGATAAATCTTTACGAAAATATCGCAGCATGTGCAAAGGAATATATAATAGTCTTGTTGTTTTATCGATATCGACAGCTTTGACCTGGTAAAGTCACATCACTAACCACTTGATTAAGCTCCACCGCAAGTGGGTAACCCATTGCCGTTTATCTCCTACTGCTTGTCCGTCTGTCTGTTTACATCTTAAGGGTGTAGATTATCTTGTACTACTGCTTTCCCAGTCTTGTTTGTGATGGATAAAAGATTATTTTAGTTGAAAAGTCTTGGGAATGAGACAAAATATTGAAGTAAACAAACTTAGTGGGATTTTTAGACCTCAGTGAATTTCGCGTAGTGATTGAATTCAGTAATTTTTGTATTACTTTTTTTACTATTCTTTCTAGGATGGGACTATGAATTCTCCAAAGAATCTGAACTACTGATATTGGAGGAAGTACCAATCTACTTCTGACTACGCACTATGATTAACTAGCTGTGCCACGCGGTTTCACCCGCGTAGTTCCCGATCCCGTGGGAGTTTTGGGATAAAACGTAGTCTATGTTCTTTCCCGGACCATAAGCTACCCCTGTACCAAATTTCAAGTCAATCGGTTCAGTAGTTTAGCCGTGAAAAGGTAACAGACAGACAGACAGAGTTACTTTCGCATTTATAATATTAGTTAGGATTGATCTAAGCACTTACATATTTTAAGCAAGTTTCAGATAACTTATCAAAATCTTTAAAGCCTTTAAAGAAGTTGATAAATAAGTGTATTTATTTATTATATTCGTATATCGTTTTATGGGTTGTTAATTTAATATTGCGCGTTATCCAACTTCTGTAACTAAGTACTTACATACTTACTTACATCTTTATCCGCTTCAAAATACCTAATAAGCAGTACTAAGAATCTACAAAACACACAGGAAAATTAGAAGTATCTATCTATACAAATAAAACCTGCATAACTATTGCGTAAGCTATTTACATCTAAAAACAGCAATTCCCCTATCAAATTGAATCGATACCGTAAAAATATTCGCCATAACGTCCACTTATCTAATAGAACTAGATTTATTATTACACAAGTGTTTTGAGTCGTCCATTCCAACTGAAGTGGGTTTATTATTTCATTGTATACTAGCAGCGCCCCGCGGTTTTACCCGCGAAAAATCCCAATCTCGAGGGATTTTTGGGATAAAAAGTATTCTATGTGTTTTTCCTAGTTATGAGGGACATCTGTACCAAATCTTCTATATCTTCTTCTATATACAGGGTGTCCGGGCATCAATGTCGCATACTTTAGGGGGGTAAAATATGGTGTTTTTTGTCGACAAATCACGATTCCTATTTTCTCTACCCACCTCCATTACAAAATGGCTGCCTTTTGTAATGGAGGTGGCTCTAGCTCCAACATTGATGCCTGGACACCCTGTATATAAAACTCTTCCGTTACTGACAGATTCTGTCTGACAGAGTGACAACGCACAGCCGAAACTACTGGTCGTAGAGAGCTGAAATTTGGCATGTGTGTTTGTTGGAGGGAGTAGGCTACCACTAAGAGGATTTTTGGAAATTTCCCCCTAGAGAAAAGGGGGGTAAACCCAAATTCTTCCGAAAGTCATTATTCCACGCGGACGAAGTCGCGGGCAAAAGCTAGTTTCATATAAATCGCTCCAACCGTTTAGACGTGAAGAAGTAACAAACAAACACACTCACTGACAAGCTTTCGCCTTTATAATATTAGTGTGATTTGTTTGTTACGCAACCAAAATCAAATACCAATAGATCTAAAATACCTACTCGAGTCTCTGATCGATTTGTCTAGACGATAATTTAGTTGAGATTACCCGTTTCAGTTTGTGGGTTACTTACTGGTTAAGTGGTTTAAAATGAATATTATGTTCGTCTCTACCATTACTATAAACTACGGAATAGTGGTGGTTCCGTACTATCACAGTCTTAATACTGTAGTGCTATTCCAAACATGACTTGGGTTGAGATGATCAACAAGAAAAAATCGGAAAATTGTACCCGTTTGAAGGCGAAGTTCGAAATGTTATAGGATAGTGCTTTGAATATTACTATCTGCAATTAAATGACAAATATATAAATACATATTTCTCGACATATAAACAAAACCTTCTTTTTTGAGTTTTTAAGATAAGATAAAAACTAAAAAATAAAATAAAACCCCTCTCTAATTAATTTAAAATTGTCAGACATTGTATTTATGTTAAACAAATCGTGTTGTATGAGTGCCCTCGATTGGAGTCTCGTTAGAGCAACCCTCTCAGGAGGTCGTCATACGTCTTTAGGACGCATTAGCGACGGCTGATTACGGGCTGTAGGGTTATGAATTGTGTAGAATAGACCTGATTTGGGACTAGATTTTAAGAGATGTTCTTGGAAGATGTCTGCATAATATGGATAATGTGATGGTCATTTTAAAAATTATTACAACCCATATTTAAACTTTTATATGGTTACCCTTAACTATCTTTTTTAGTTTATATCTGTAAACTTTTTAACAGTGGAAACTTCATTGATTTGACCTATACAATTGTATTATTATAAATAAATCATACACGAAACAAAGAAATACTTACGCGGTGAAAATGCATAGAACTGCATACCACCGTGAGCCAAGATTGGGAGGGCCCCTGGGCTCTCCCAGCCAGAAGGGCTGGGCCTACCCACTAAAAACAGCGACTTCCGTCCGCGTTACATTGGGGTGCAGTAGGATCCCGAGGGGGATTTCTACCCCGGCACTCCAACGCCGGGCCCGCACTAAAGGCGGCGCCCCCCTAAAGGAGGTTAGCCCTAAAATACTTATACGTTCGCTATGTCCATTCTATACATTTCTTCACTCTACAAATTGAACTACACTTTCGTGGGAGCCTGACCATCTCAATGCTGTCTTGTTTGTCCTAGTCCTTACCTTTCAAAATCAATCAATAATCAACTACAAAATCTTAATTATAAAGTTGAATTTTCTATAACACTGAACGGTGTAAGGACTAGAACTCACGGTTATTAACTGAACTTCATTTAAACAAGTGGTGTATAATGACAGTCTTGAGATGTTTTGGAAAGATTTGACTGTTTAAAATACAGTTATTAAACACCAGAAGGGACAGATACTTATGTAAGGATAAACTCGAGTTGATGATCGTAAAAGGAAGGATTGAATTATTTTCTGTGGATGAAACAAGAAAAAAAGTTCGATCAAGAAATTTATGTGGCTTTTCCGTCATGGATGCCTGTGATAGAGAATAAATTGTGGCCTGTGTAATACTTACCTATAATATGTTTTTCCTAAAGACACAATTGAATTTTCTTAACGATTTTCACGATGTCAGATAATATAAATAAAAATGAATGTTCCCATAAATAAGACCCATAGCCATAGCACGATTGATTTTTCACTATTATTATACATCTAGATAAAAATATGTCAGAGAAAACTTTGAAGCTGTTTTCTAAAACGTGATTAAAAAGTGTATTAGTCATTTTTATATACTTGTACTTATTTACATAATTTTCATTGAATATACTTCACTGCATAGTATAAAACAAAGTCGCTTTCTCTGTCCCTATGTATGCTTAGATCTTTAAAACTACGCAATGGAGTTTGATGCGGTTTGTTTTAATAGATAGAGTGATTCAGTGGAAAGGTTTTTAGCATAATTTTATCCCCATATTCTTACGGGAACGGGAACTACGCGGGTGAAACCGCGGGGCGCCGCTAGTACTCTCTAAAACATACTTAATAGGTACATATTAAATATCTCAACTGTAATCGATACTCCGAATGGATCCACAATTATCCGGGTCATATATCGCGTATTAAAAGCTAAAATGGAGTCAAGTGATTGTCGAACCGCAGGCAAATCTGTGTACATAGTGTAATCAATCACGCGGATTCGACTACTCCGAGAGACGGGGGCAATTTATACGGCCGTATTTCATAGGAGATGTGATAGGCAAACAAGATTCCATGATGGGTTAGAACGGTTATAGTTAGATAGGCGTAGTAAGGTTTTAGAGTAAGTAGATGGGTATTGTAATAGTTTATAGTGGAAATTTACACGGAAGATACAATATGAAAGATAAATCATGTAAAAATAGTTTTATGGTTTTTTCTATAAATAGCTCTTTTGTGATTTTTATTTTTATTATGGTGGACAAATTGATACTAATAAGTACCATAATGAATGAAGTGATGTGCAGATCCGTCCAATAGCAGAAAAAAATAAAAACCAAACTTTTGATAAACACAATGTTAAAAAAAATCGATTGTATGACTTTAGAACAACTGCAGCACATTGGATAGCATTTATTGATGTTTGTTAATGCAAGGACAAATTTTTGTCAAAGAAAACTATGGAAACTGCACCAGTAGAAACAGATTCTATAGTTTTCGAGTAGATTTCCCGAGTTAGAAGTTTTTATACAACTTTAAGTTTCTGTGGGTGCAGTTTTCCGGTAGTTTTCCAAAGTACTCGTACTTAGTAAAAGCTTAATCTAGCCTTAACTTTGAAATAATTTACAAACAAATAAATCTTTATCCAATGACTCCATCCATTGCACTGCGGGCTCTCTCCCTACCCGAGTAGACAGTAGGGCCCCTGATAGCCTCGCGATTGCAATACAACACTTTAATGTGCCATTTATTTGTTTGAACGACAATTTTTCCCTACTTTGGTTCTATAAAAGCTGTTTATTTAGTACAATTTACTAAATATTTACTTAAGATTAATGTTAAATCTTTTGGTTTATAGTTTTACGATAAAAGTTTAAGTTTTGCCTATAAATAGAATGACTCTCGAAAAAGGTTTTAGTATAATTTTATTCTCATATTCACGCGAGAACGGGAACTACCCCGGGTCGCTGTTAGTCTATACTTATCTATACTTCTATACTAATAATAGTATAAAGAAGTAAAGTATGTGTGTTTGTTAAATTGTAAGGGGTAATCTCGGGATCTACTGAACCGCTTTCAAAAATTAAATCTATATTATCAGCGAGTGACATAGGATAGACATTTTATCACTGTATTCTCACGGGAACTACGCGATTAAAACCGCATTATAGTAATTAATAAAATCCTAATCCTAACTAATATTATAAATGCAAAAGTAACTCTGTCTGTCTGTCTGTCTGTTACCTTTTGACGGCTAAACTACTGAACCGATTGACTTAAAATTTGTTACAGGGGTAGCTTATGATCCGGGAAAGAACTTAGGCTACGTTTTATCCCGAAATTCCCACGGGATCGGGAACTACGTGAGTAAAACCGCAGACACTGCTAGTAATGAATAAAATATTATTACAAAAGTTTCATCACACTATTTTTAACTAGTAATCAATCTCTAACACATTCGTCTTTTAATTTTTGTCTCAGTTGCGTAATATTTCACCTAAAGGTCTGTCCCAAAACCCTTTCATATAATGTTTGACGTCGCATCACAGTTTGTTTGTTTTAACTCAATTTTAGTATCGTATTACATTACTTTTGGTAAAAAATCTGCGTTACTCAGCCGCTCACAGCGACTGGTTCTCAAAGTTTTATAGTTTTGGAACGCAGTTCTTTGCGAGGTTTGTGCGTTGTTATAACATTGTGAAATTAAAAAACCGTAGGTAGTTAAAAATATGTGACATTAAAAAAAGCGTAAAGGTAAATATTGAGTATTGAGGTACTTATGCGGATTTTTGGTACTAGCTAAACTGCGATTAGTCCTATCCTATCCTTCTATTACTTATTTGTTTATATCAATTGCATTTATATGCAAAAGTTTGTGAGGATGGTTGAATGAAATTTGGTACACATGTTTATTATACTAGGTATAACTCCTGAGTTACATTTTATTCCACGGCGTTGTGTCTCTATAGTTCACTCACTTTGAATAAACCTTGTTTATTTATTTATTTTTATTTATTTATTCCAAGAGTTTTGGGTACAAAAAGATGTCATTTTGATAAAATTAGTTCTACCTCCACCTGCCTGTAAAGGCGTATGAAATATGAATACATTAATACAAAAAGAACATAATAATAATATAGAATAACAATGTCAAGGTTTCGAAATTACAATTTATAATCAAAAAATTCATTTAAACTATAAAAACATTTTTCAGCAAGCCACTTCGTCAGGTTCAATTTAAATTGTCTTAATGTCATTGTCTTATATTGGTCTGGTATTTTATTAAATATTTTAATACTCATAATATAACAGTTATTGTCTGTCAATACTAGTCTGGTCATAGGTCTATACAATTTATGGTTGTGTTGCGAACGTACATTCCCTGACTTAGTGGTTACAAGTTGATACAATTGTTTATGTTTATACACAAAAAAGCTAACCTCTAAAATGTACAGGCAGTATATCGTTAGTAATTTATGTTTTCTGAAATAGGGTCTACATGAAGTTATTTGTGTTAAAGAAAATATTGCTCTAATACATCGCTTCTGGAGTAAGAAAATATTATCAATCCAGACACACTTTTGTTAATATTGTGTAATAAAGTTTGAGAACCAGTTTGGGTATTAGGTAGCGCGATGCGACGACCGGCTATTAAGTAATAGATGTGCGCTCGCGCCGGATGCGACTGGTAAATATTCTGTGCTACCATGTAGAACAGGAAAACCATGGAGGTAATTGTTCTAAATTCTTAAATGTTATACCCGTATAACATTTCCCAGGAGCGTCGATGGTGAAGTGATTAAATTCTTTAATTTTCTTTGGAAAGCGCTGGTTCTATCCCCGCCATGTACCTAGCTTTGTCCTAGTAGAGGAAACATTTTGAATGCATTTTACAACAAAATGCCTGATTTGGACGGCAGTCCTAAACTGACTTCATGATCTGTGGGTCTGATCACCTTAATTCACGGTAGGATTCAGCTTCTTGGTAGAGACGTAGGTAGAGCTATATATTGATAAATTTCGGACAAAGTTTTTTATCATGTTCACTCCTTACAATTTTATTTACTTGTAATAATATTTCTAATCAACAATATAAATAAATCGACTCCACAGTTTTCGGCTTCCGCTTTAAAAGCGCCAATAAATTAATTAGAACATCGTTAAAGACGTCAATCGCTTGTCTTAAACGATCGCACCGTCATACATAATCAAGTAAATCATAATCTGACAGACCAAGCAATTCTAGTCTTTATTGCTTGCCTAATTTGTCTTGAGATTAGAAAATTCGGCACAAAGTTTTATGTTGTAAACTGAACATTAATGTAAACATAATGTGTTATTTTCGTAGTTTTTAATATATAGAAGCCTCATTGAGGACGTGTGCTCAATGAATTTAAGAAAGAAGTAAAAAATAGTGTTAATGGGCGTACGGAACTATTTTATGGGGTATAACAAGGAGGATGTGCATTCACGACCTTTTTATCTGGAAGTTTTATGAGTAAAGAGGTTTTATATGCATAATTATGTGTTTTTTTAATGTGCGTTAAAAAGAATCAAGAAACTGGTAATTTGATGTTGGCAAGTGCGTTTAGTGTGCACACCGGCTTAATGATTAGGTAACTTGGATATCAACTATTTTAGATTTAATTTATAGGTGTTACTTACAATAAATCGCCAAGAAGATAACTTGAATGTGTTACTGATAAGTTTGCAATAATTTGAATGTGAATTCTAAAAGGTTTCTTTTCATATCTACCAATGTAATTATGTAAGAACTAACATCATCGACAGTCGTTACGGGTAGTTAGAACCCTCAAAAGTCTAACATTTGGTTTAACCAAAAAATGTCGTATAGTAGCCCTCTGGGTTGTGCAGGTCTGATGGCAGTCGCTTCACGTAAAATACTGACATTCCGCCAAAATCTGGTTAAACTGAAAACCGACCCCAAGTAGACATGGGATAAAGGTTCAGAAAAGAGAGAATGTAATTATTCTAATATTCATTTTTTTTTACTAAAATTAAGTAAGTACGTAATTCTCTCTTTTAAACAAACACATTCTAACTAAAAACAATTGACAAAACCAACTCGAAACAACCAAAAACAAGTGCAAGCAAAAAAAAAACTTTCACAGATTGAAAAAGTTCGGACCACCAAGAAGGTTACAAGGGCTCTAGAGACCATGTGATTGCACATGAGTGACCGAACGTCGCCTGGTGTCTAGACAATTGGCGACGAGAGCACATGGAGACAATGAATCGAGTTATGTGTGAGAATGCTTGGTAGTAGTTTATGGGTGAGATTTTGAATATAGAAGTAGGATGTTCTGATGAAAATTCTTGTTAAAATTTAATTTTGAACAAAGAATTGAAAATTTGTTTTTTTCCAGTAACTTTCAATATTTTTTTTATTCGATCATTTTGGAATTATTTGTTACATATGTGTAGCTACAGATTGATGGCCTACAGGCTACACCTAGTTACCATAAAGATGCATTTTACTTTTTAATAAAAAATAATAGTTTTTAGAAACTAAGTATTATTAAGAAGAATATTAATATGCGCCGAGGTTTCACAGTCACATAGAAATTATCATCAAGATCCCGATAAAACTTCGGAAAATGGTATTTACGCATTACATTTTGTTTGTAACGTTATGTCGCAATAACAGTTATGTTAATTGTCAGGATTTTCTAGAAAATCTGCCGGAAAAATCCGCCCCGGCGAAGAATCAATGCAACTCATTTCATGTTTAACTCGAAAATGTTTACCCAAATTGTCAAACCATTAGTAGGAGCCATCATCTTGAACAATTTTTTTATTGTCGCGACTCCTTTTAAGCTGTTTTGCCTATTAGTTAAGTGGCGTGGCGAATATTACTAATTTGCTTTTTGCTCACATTTTTTTTATTTAAAGGGTTGGGTTTTGGTTCTTATGGGTTACTTATTGAAGTTGAACATATTTTTGAAATCGTTCTTCGTTGCAATGTTTAGTTTCCAGATTTTTAAGGGACAAAGTTCAAGGATTCTTACTATTTTCATTAGCAAATCAGAGAAGGTGCAACGCATTGTCAGCCTTTTAAGGATAACAGGATTTTGAAGTTTTCGGACTTTTCCACTATATTTAAACTACTTCATGCCGATAAAATTAAAGAGTGGTACCTCCCCGGCCGATTGAATCAGCCCGAGCTCGAACTGTGACACGCAGTAAGTATTGCTCTATCTTTAGGAAGACTCTCTTTACATCAGGAAGTTCCATTATCAATGTATTTTAAATGGTTTTTGTTGGAAACCCGAGACTAACGTTATCGAACCTTGATAAGTAGTATTAAGTATTAGTTTAAAACGATAAATTTGACTAAACTGTTCTCAAACTGCAAGTAAAAATGATAAGTATTTGTCCGTGAAGAACTCGGAACGAGAAATCACAGGGCAAATTGCTGTAACACCTACTTGGATAGGGAAGAGGCGAACATGGAAAGGAGTGGGCTTTTTTTATTTGGAAGTAAGATATTAAATGGAATTGAAGAAGACTTCCGTAAGACTAATATCAAAATAGTGCGTAAGGAAAGAGTCTAAGAAGCGCTTTGATGTGCTTCAAAGCATACTACATAAACTGAGGTCCTGGTTATCGTAGTTACATAGTGTAGTTGTGCAGGTAATTAGAAAAAGTCTAAACAGTGTTGGTTTAAACAACAAAAATCGAAGCTAGCGTTGTGCTGACCAAAATTCAAAAAAGGAGGTGATGTTATCAAAGATAAATAATTTCTCTTTTTTCTTTTCTAGATGTATTTTAATTGCGAAAAATGCGTACCTAGTTACTTACAAAGTAAGTTTTTTTTTGTACTGGAAAATCTTTGTACTTTTATTTCTACCTAAAAATTCTTACAAAAACAAAAAAATATAAAAAACCCTTATCCACATTCAACAAAGAATTCATCTTCAATAAAATTACCATATGAATACTGCGCGGTAGGCGGCGCCATCGCTCCGGGCTGGAGGGTGACTTCTACAAAATACGGAGCTAAGACTTCCGGACGAAGAATTTTATAAGACCCCTACCTCCGCAGCCAACTTGAATACTTACCTGATTAAATTGCACTTGGAAAACCTTTTGGAACTTTATCTGTGAGGAGATTCTGAGTTCTATAAGTATGGGGAAGTTTTGAAGTTAAATGTATGAATTTTTGCGCTGTTTTCTTTATCGTGTTTTTTTATTTATTTTGTTTTTTTATTTAATACTAGCTGTGCCCCGCGGTTTCACCCGCGTAGTTACCGATCCCGTAGGAATTTCGGGATAAAACATAGCCTATGTTCTTTCCCGGATCATAAGCTATCCCTGTACAAAATTTCAAGTCAATCGGTTCAGTAGTTTAGCCGTGAAAAGGTAACAGAGAGACAGATAGAGTTACTTTCGCATTTATAATATTATACACCCTTATTTTGAAATGATGGGACTTATTAAAATCAGAATATATGTAGCAGTAACTGAATCCATATATCCAATAAAAATATCAAAAATGATAGTCGATTATTTATCTTTAAAAAATACCAAATAAATGCCGTATTAACAGACGGCACACTAGCTATCAAGTATTCTGTGACGGCTCGGGTCGATGACCGCGCTCAGCTGTGTATCGCAGCGTTCGCCTGTTGTTCGGTGTAGAATAACAATAAAATTCGGCGGGATTTTGAAAAACTTTGACTTGTTATAACTTTTTAAATAAAAGCAAAAGAAAAAAACTAACTTCTCTATTATATTGTCACCCGCCGTTTACATTAGCTGCGTGATTAAGTATCTCGAATTCAAAATAGGGGTGTATAGTAGGGATGAATTCAATTTTTTAAACTAAATTCCATGGAATTCCATTATAATTGCACCGTATCTTGCATCACAGATGAAGAATTACGAGGGTGGGCGAAAATCAGCGCTAAGTACTCGAAAACCACAACTATAGAGATATACATATATTTACTACGAGTTGGCAACGCCATTAGTTCCACGCTAAACCAACACGCCGATGTTTCTAATTTAATTATAGTAAATACTAGCGGCGCCCCGCGGTATCACCCACGTAGTTCCCGTTCCCGTAGGAAAATGGGGATAAAATATGCTAAAAACCTTCCCACTGAATCACCCTATCTATTAAAACAAACCGCATCAAAATCTGTTGCGTAATTTAAAAGATCTAAGCATACATAGGGGCATAGGGACAGAGAAAGCGACTTTGTTTTATACTATGTAGTGATAAAAAGAAAAATAAGGGGATTTTTAAAATCATGATTCTGTTTTCCGGAGGACATGTTAAGCAATCAGAGCTTTCAAAAGTCCAATAGTTAATCATTAATATAAGACAACACCAAAAGACGTCTGATTGCGAAAAACATACAATACAAAATACTTATAAACACATTGTCCGTAAATTTAGTCCATAAAACACGTTACAATTACACCAACTTATTTTTAAACAAATATTTATGTTTGAAGCAGTTAATAAATAAAATATATTTAGTTAAAGGAACTCAGTATCGGCAATTAACTGATTGTCGACTCACTAAACTTGTAAACAGTGCATTACCGCTCATCCTCTCAATACGATTAATAGGGATGGGATGTGTCGATAGAAATAATATGATAATTATGATGTAAATAATAAGCTGTACAATAAGTAGTGTCTAGTGCAAATGTAGTAGCTTTATTCTTTAATTTTTAAAGATACAATGCTTACTCATTTAAAGGGCTTTGTAAAATTGTAAAAACCCAATTATTTACATTTTGTATATGTGAGTAAGTAGTTAGATAGAGCATGCAAAACCCTAACAGTGCATTCCAAAAACAAAAAAACCTATACTTAGAATTAAATTAGGGCTTTTTATGAAAAACTAAATTAGAGAACATCAAAACATAATCTTTTTATTGATATATTTACTTATTATTATTATTTTTTATTATAATAATCGAAATCCCATCATTTGAAATTAAAGAAATGCATAAAAATCTAAATAAAACTCAAAGTACATATTTCAAAGTCCTACATAATCTACAAATTATCGATACATCGCACTCCCATGTCTAATCATGCGTAAGCGCAGGACGCACTTGCATTACACCCGTGTCGGGTTGCCGCGCGGCACGTGCGCCGGAAATGTCGTCAGGTAAACAAACACCCGTCACTTGCACATCACTAGCGCACGCAATTAACGATAATTACCGTACAATGGCTACCGGCTTTTGAGTATTTACTAATAATGATTTTCGTGTGAACTGAAAGTTTCACGGATAATTGTGGTTTGTTTATTGTTTTTGGGTGGAGAGAGGATAACTTTATTTTTGTCTTTTTAAAACTGAGTTTTTGTTCTCAAAAATATGACAGACGCGAAGACTTGGACACGCGAAGAAGAAGAAGCGTGGATATGGATTGCATTTTTATTAGTCTGGTCACAGTTCATCATCAACTCATATATGTCACCACCGAGGGGCCTGAGCCTACCCTGAATTAGGGTGATTAGGCCTTAGTCAACCACGCTGGCCAAGTGCGGGTTGGTCGACTTCACAACCTTAGAATTTCTTCCGTCCGCAGGTTTTCTCACGAGGTTTGCCTTCACCGTAAGAGCGACGAAATAAACGTACTTATGAGTTCTTAAATTGTAAACACGTACGTGGCGGGACTGGCGTTGTTCGAACCAGGCCTACATTACATCCCTAAACTCACACGCACATCACTAGTCGTCGATGAGAACCGCATTTATCGATATGAATACCAAATGTGCAATAATTGTAAACAATGCAGACATTACGATGGGAATGCAAGTGATCAACGTTGTAATACTTTATGGTCCTACTTTACGGACTTCATGTGGGTTTCGTATTGTATTATTTAATGTTTTGATGACTGGGTGACTGGTTGGTTGGACCCTGGAATGATAGTTTGTGGGTTCGAGTCTCGCTCAAGACAAGGTTTTTGTCCATGTAATCTATATATATAAAAATGAAACCCCCTTGGTCACGGCATCACGCGTGAATGGCTGGACCGATTTCACTAATCCTTTTTTTGTTGTATTTGTTATTATTAGGAGAAGGTTCTTATGTAAAAAAATCTGGAAAATCAACGGGAAAATTGGACCCGTGCGAAGCCGGGGCGGGCCGCTAGTTTTCAATAAAATGGTTGGATAGTAGATGAAAGTAGTGTAGTTGCTATGCCAAAGGTTATGGGATCCATTTCCGTTCAAGGCCAACATTTGAATGCAATTAAATATCTGTCACATATTCTAATTACTTATACGGTAAGTAAATACTTATACTTATCTATAACTTGTCTTGAGAGGAAATAAAAATTTGTATGAAAAGAAAATCTGGCCTTTTCGAAGCTAAAGCTATGAAAATTGACCTTTAATTTAGTGATTTATAAAAAGAGGTCTTTATATAGTTTATCAATTTCGAAACATATATGTCTAACCAAGAAAACATGCAGGCGCAAACCCACGAACAAAAATCATGTATACTTACTTACCTTCAATTAATGAAGATATAACTGTCAAAAGTAGATTTCACGTTTACGTAAAAATTCTCCGAAATCTTTTTCTTTTCAGTATTTTTTTACCAAATCATTTAGGTCTATCAACCTACACACTAACTCAGATTGTTAAACAATCACATTTTCATCTTTATTGTTTCAAATAAACATAGATAGATCAAAGGTGGATAAAACAACATTATTATTGAAGCATTTTAAGTATGAGATAGAATTTTATGATAGAAATACAAATGATTGTGATTGCTTTCCATTAGAGATGGATCTATTTGTGAAGTAAGATATAGATTGTTTTATTTTTATTGGTTTCACTCATACGTTAATGGTCACAGCTCTGCTATAATGATGATTTTTATTAACAATGGTATAACATTCTTCAATAAACAGTTTATCTTACGTATTAACAAATAACTTTTTTTAAATAAGATTAGTCAATTAATAGTCGAATATAATATAGGACATGATTTTTATTAAGTATCATATGAGAAAAGTCACATCAAATCAAAAAGTGAAGTTTCTAAAAATTGGACGTACTGATATAAGTTGTACATACCATCCGAAGGGGTAACTAGGTATTACTTTGACTTTTATAAGGTTCATATTGTAGTTCTAATTGATATAAAAGAAAATCCTCTTATTTTATTGCACTTTATTTTATTAATTAACTAGTTTTGTACTATTTACAAACGTGCTGAAATTCAACTACTAAATTAACATAACATTTATTCTTAGAACTACTTAAATTATTTACAAAAAATCGTATAATTTAAAATTATCTTAACAAAATTCTACTATCTACGGTTGTGTTGATTTTTGGCTAAATCTTTAGTGTTCGTACTTAATCTTTGGTTTTAATTAGAATTTTAAATGAAGAACGCGTTTGAATTGTGTTTTCTTTTAGTTTTCAATCTCGATGTTACTGGCCATACTTTCATTACTATTCTCATTAATGTCAACACTCTCGATAGCTTTTGGTTTTAGAACCTCCTTTTGTTTATCCTTGCCGGAAGCCTCTCCAAATCTTTCCGTTCTATTTTCAACAATATTTCTGTCCAGTTCACACGGAGCGGGCATCCCAAACGCGGGGTGACTAGGATAATACATATAAGAGAGCGGCAAATTGGGGTAATTTACTCCTAAATGGGGTACGTATAAAGATTGTAATACAGCTTGATTATACGATTCTTGTATTAACGCTTTGTATTCGGGATTTTTGGCAAAGTCCACTCCGTAGATGCCGGCAAAATGTTTCCATATCGGTGAGCCTTCGAGTAGGCTTGTCTGTGTAAATAATGGGTTAAGCGATTTGTTTAGCATTGGATTTTGGTATGACTTGAGATCGGGTATACTCGGTTGCCCATTATTATTGACCAGTACTTTGACTGCCACTTTGCGTGCGTGGTTGGCTGCTGCTGCAGCCGCTGCAAGCATACCGTTTTCCTGCATTTGCAGTTGCTTTCTTTTAGTCTTGTATCGTCTGTTCTGGAACCATATTTTAACTTGTGTTTCTGTCAGCTTGAGACTGACAGCTAGGTCAGCTCGTTCGGGGCCTGAGAGGTACCTTTGTTGGCTGAATCTTCGTTCTAATTCGTATACTTGAGCGTGAGAGAATGCGGCTCTAGATCTCTTCTTTCTCCCGCTTGTTTGGTAGTCGGGATAGTTCGGGGAGACTCGGTTTTCGCTCGGTGGGGGAGTGGAACACTTCCTGGGCTCGTATAGGAAGGGTTTGTAACTGAGATCTGAGGTAGGTGATGAGTTTGCGCGACGGATCGGTGAGCCGGTGTGTGACGAACGGGAATCGTAGTCATCTGTAACAATAGAGAGTATTTTAAATATGTGGTTTTTAACTGAGCGTTTCTGTATTTGAGAACAAGTTAATTATTCGTGGGTTACAGTTGCTATACTGACATCTTGAGTATTTTAATACCGAAACAAACATTATGTTTGAGTAAAGTATTTTGATCGTAACATTAAGAGATAGCAAACGGCACGTATAGTCTAGTCGAGCTATTATTTAATTTGACCTTCATACATCTAGTTAACATAATCCAACATATTATTTAATTAAGTACTTAGCGCAATTAAATTTTATCAAGCAACCATTATTGTATCAATTAGAATAATAAGTAATAGTAGTACTTTATTACATTATTCTTTTTTTAATGCCAAAGAAACACAAACTCATTAGGCTCAGTTCACAATAAGCGGTCAATTAATTTAGTTATCGGCTCACGCTATCCGAATATAAAGGCAGGTTCACAATAGATCCATTACGCAAATTGTCACCGGTCATTAACGGAGCGAAACTATTTAAATGATAAAAGGATCGTTCGAAACTGTTTCTAACAGTATTTTTGCGTGTTAAGTCTTTTGTTACAAGTTTCAGGCTCAATTTGCAGTGTGTTGTTAACGTAATTCATGAAAGTTTAGGTAAAATAGAGCTTTAAATTGTTATTTATTGGTAAAAAACAGCATGTGAGTAAAGATATTAATAACTTTTTCAAGCTGGTTTTATAAAAACTGTTCTAAAATAATGAAAAAAAAAAAACACTATGGCATAACACTATGGCGGTATAAAAGCATTTAAATTTGCCTGTCATGCTAGGAATCCTGATTTTATATAAATAAAGACCTTTTAAAGTGCGCAACGGATTTAATGAATGCGTTTTTCACCAATCGATAGATTGATTCAATATAAGGACTTAAGTCAGTATCTGTACTAAAAATTAAAGCAGGTAAAACCACGCGACACAGCAAGTTTTTAAATAAAACTCATTGCTACAATTTGGTTCTAATTTGAACTCCAGAATAGATAATGCCTTCATAAGAATAACAATTTCCATAAAAGCGTAACCGCACGTGCCGCGAACTACAAACCTAGTAATTACTAAATTGAATGCCTCAATGAAGCTTTAAAGCGTCATCACTTGGCAATAATGATGAAGGGTGTAGCGCAATCGGCCGGAGTGACGGCTAAGTGGAGACGTCGCAGCTTGACACCGGACACTGTGAACGCGCCATTAAATTCCTATTGTCACTGGCCGTAATGGTAATTTGTGGCGGACAATTATGGGACTTTTTAAATATGGAACACTTTGTTCTTTTGGATGTTCTTTTTTAATGTTAAATGGTTATTCTTTTTTAATTTTATTGATATTTATATATCGAATACTTTGTTTGCCTATTGGAAGTATTTTGTTTTGTACTTAAATTATGTATGCTAATGTATTCTACTTTTTATTTAAAATAAAAAAAATGGAATAAAACGGAATTTAATAACACAATATTTTAATTGAAGACATACTGGCGGAAGAAATGTGAAGAGTTAATGGTTTTGTTTAAAAATAATAATTAAATAACGTTTGCTATTAATCGTAAAGTACGTACTTACTGAGTAAGTAAGTACATACTTATAAGGTTTTATGGGTCTTAAATTAATTATTGTATTGTATGAAGTTAAGTATTTGAAAAGAGGTATAAAATGCAAAATTATTATACCTAGGTAGATATTGCTTTATATATCATAATATAATAATAGAAGCCTATTTACTTAATTTAATTTTGTTTAAGTAATTACCTAGGTACTTACTTATTAAGTGGAACATTAAGTGGTTAAAAAAACTGGGCCATTTTTTACTATGGTTTTTAATCTGTGACGATATCTTATCTAAATTAAGTAAGTAAGTACCTGGTCGTCTAATATTTTATATGGTTAATAATTTAAATTAATATTATTAAGTAATTAAGTGATTAAATATACAAAAAATATGGCTGCATGCACCAACGACCAAAATTATAGGGAACTGCGACTAAGTAATGAATTGCTGAAATCTACCCATTTACAAGTACTTACATTCAATAATTGAAAAACATACAAATATAAATACTTAAATCTTTTTAATCCAAAATATATCTTAGTGTAATAATAATATCCTAAGAATTATTTAAAATCAATTAAAAAAATATTACGCAAAATTAAAAACAAAAATATATTAAATTATAAGCTTACCTGAAAGTTCTGTGACTGGATAAAGATTTTTCCTCGACATATCCAATGCCCCATCGTCCGTATAATCACTGTAGCCGTTAAAATCATCGTAATACTTCAAACTCTTTTCCAAAGCCTCTTTTCTCTGATAACCATCCTCCTTGAACCCCGAACTCTTCGGCAAAAAGTTCATCTTCCCGCCAAAACGAAACATTCCATTTTCAAACTCGCACTTCGCTTCGTTCTCTTTTGTCAGTATGTCATTTATTGAAAATGGCGTAGACAAATTAATTTTATCACAATCTTGCAGTAATGAATCCTTGTATTTTAATTTAGATTCCATTTTTAAAAACACATGTATTTATGAACACTTCACAACGTGTACTCGCCTTACCACAAAAGCGTTTCTCAAACGAATAAACTTGCGTGATAGATTGCCCGAACGCTTAAGCCTTAGACAAGGATGGGGATAGAGTTTTCTCATGTTTATGTGTGTGGTGCGAGCGAGACAGAGCGAGTTTAGGGCGGTCGTTTTTTAAAAAAGCTCTGAGAAGTAGCGTAAGTGGTGGGGATCGTCGAGTTTTTCTTGAAGATGTTTACGTGAAATGCGATTTGATCGGTGCATGTTATACGGGCAACGAAAATTGGCCTTCCGGACCAAGATTAATTTGAGAGATTAATGTTTGTACTTATTTTAGTAACGTATTTATTTTGATTGTGATTTGTTGCAATTAGCATTTATAGAGTAACTTTGTTTGGTTCGCAAGATTTAAAGACCGCGTCATATAAAAGCCTATTTGATATTATTATCGATTTTTTGCACGTCTAGACATGAATTGAAATAACAATGACAAATATGAAATCTGTAGGTATTGTAGTTTTTAACCACAAAACTGTAAAAAATGTTGCGTTATATTATGAGGGCTTCGCTTCGCTCACCCTAATAAGTTTAAATAAAAAACTTGTACCCAATATTTTATATGCAGTTATTTTTATAAGCTTTGAAAATAAGTACCTTATAGTTAGCTATATTTTGATGTGTGTGATGTGATTTTAATCTTGTAGAAGGCTAATAGTCAAAGTCAAATACCAGATTATTATTTAATTAATCCTTTAAAGCCAACTAAAAAAATATAATTTTTCAACAGGCCAATTTTCGTGAACCGATTCATACACTGCACTATCTCTCACTTCCTTAGGCACGTCGCTCTATCAATAAGTGTCTGAGAAGTGTCTATCTGTCCCTCTCACACTCGCAAGTAACGCCCTAAATCTATTTATTTTGTCCTTTTCTCCCCTTAGAACGCTATTCAAACGGACCAATCAGGTAACAGCTGAGAACCACAAGCCAATAAAATAAGTGGGAAGTGGAAGTGTCAATATTAATTTTCTTTTAAATTTTTCTTTTAAGTAAAGTGTGTCACCCACCATTTTATAATGCCGTGACAAGTTTTGATGAATTTTCTTGGTTTAGCAGTTGATATTATTGTTAAATTAAAACAGCAAAATAAGATGAGTAAAAGCTTAATCAATAACAAACTTACTTTCGAATTAATCAAATTAATATGATTATTAGTTACGAATATGGCGGAGAGAAAAGAGATCTTCTTTTTCTATTATACAATTTATTCACACCTTTTTTAAAACCTTTTCATAATCTAGACCTAGGTAAATGTAAGCGTCCGACTGCTAAACGAGAGGTTGTCGTTTGGATTCTTATAACACTTATTAACTGAGGTAAGTAAGTAGAGAGTAAGTAATATATCGGTCTGTTTTTAAGAGGTAAATTAACTTAGAGTTTTCTATTGTACCTCCTTCTAGGGCGGCGGTTTTTCGCAATGACACCTCTTTGATCGCGGTTTTAATCTCGTTCCTTTGATTTTTATTATACTGTGACATTTTCAGCAAAAATATTAACTAAGTAACTTAAGCAGCTTCTATATTCATTTCTGAGTTTTTCTTTTAAATCGATCACGGAGTTCTGCTCGGCTGAAAAAAGAGAACATAAACTTATTACCATTTTTTTTTAAACCAAATTTTTTTCACCGCGTTAAAAAAAAAGGTAGGTATACCATCATAGAATAAGGATCACGACCAAGATTCTCTCTGGTCTCTGATACTGCTTGACTGATGATTGGCAATAAGTTTATGTTCTCTTTTTTCAGCCGAGCAGAACTCCGTGATCGATTTAAAAGAAAAACTCAGAAATTTATATACTTAGAAGCTGCTTAAACACTACTGAATCATATAAATATAATAACATTGAGATAATGTTCGTATAACATGACCAGATATCGGATGCGATCAAGTGTTCATTACGTAGAGCTAACAACGTTAAGACATTACAAAAATCAAATATATGTATATAACTCAAAGGTGACTGACTGACTGGCTGACTGACTGACATAGTGATCTATCACACAGCCCAAACCACTGGACGGATCGGGCTGAAATTTGGCATGCAGTTAGATGTTATGACGTAGGCATCCGCCAAGAAAAGATTTCCACGGGATTATGATATAAGTACGCGGGTGAAACCGTTGGGCACAGCTAGTAAAAAGTAAAATAGATACTCGAAATAAGAGCTTTTCGATAAATTCATACCAACTCTATTAGAAAAAGCTCGTGTTTGTTCTATAATTAAAATACTAAATAAATTACAGTTTTGGCTCTGCCCCTACTAAAAATATGTTCTACCACTACATACCTAAATAATATACTTATTGTTATCATTCAAAATCTGTTTGATCTGGAAAGTTAAAAATGGGTTTTTAATAACAAACGGAACAGTCTACTTTACTACCTACGTACGTGAAATTTGAAAAAATGTTAGACAGAGAAAGTGAAGTTTTCCTTTAACTATTTTATTTTGTACGTGTTTGTAAAATTAATGATCGGTAGATTATATGTTTAGTTGAGATATTTCAAAAACGATAAAATCTTGAACTGAAACCTAATTGATAAGACCGTTGTTATTCCTCTTTTTCTAATAAAAAGGTAAAAGACAAGTCCACTTTCGGTTCTTATAACAGATTTTTATTTCAAAGACAAACAGATATCAATTAACAATAAAAGCTGCCATATCTACCGCACCCCTAACCCCATGCCATCCATAAGTGGTGGACCGAAGTGGCGTATAAGTGGTGTTTGCGGTGTACGCCGATGTAAACCAAATATTGAGTGGCGATAATCAATCAGCTTTATACTGCACCGCCTATTACGTCATCTGATCTGACCTCGATACGGTGACGATGGTAATAAGAGTACATGTTGAAATGTACTAAAACTGTTTGATAAAATAAAGAGTTTAAGAAAAGGTCATTAAAAATATACTTGCTTATAAGTAAGTACATTATATATAAGTACATATAAATATAAGTGGAAAGAAATGGAGTGAAAGTTTTTAATTTAAAATTTCTACTTATCTGTATTAAGGTAGTTCACCTTTTTTTTTTAACGCAGTGAAAATGCATAGAACTGCATACCACCGTGAGCCGATATTGGGAGGACCCACGGGGCATGTAGGGCTCTCCCAGCCAGAAGTACTGGGCCTACCCACTAAAAACACAGCGACTTCCGTCCGCGTTACATTGGGGTACCGTAGGACGCCGGGCCCGCACTAAAGGCGGCGCCCCCCTCCTTGAGAGGACCTCTCCGGAAGTGAAGACGTCCCCGACTACTGGTACCGAGGGCAAGCGTCCTCCCCGACGCTCGCCCTTTTTACCAGAGCTCAGGAGAATCCCAGCCCCCCTCACTGACCCACTCACATTAACGGGCACAACCAACTGCGTCCGAAAAGTGGGGGGAAGGCAGTTCACCTGCGTTCACCAGGTTTCACCAGCGCGAAGACTAGGTAATTAGTCTCTGGAAAATTCAGGATAAAATAAGCTTACTATTGTTTATCCTTTTCCAAGCTCTAATTTATATCGGTATCAAGTTTTATTGAAATCGGTTCTGTAGTTTTGGCGTCGTGAAAGCACGACAGACATAGAAAAACAGAGTTATCAAAATAATATAAGTACCTAGGTTCTCATATGTTTAACTTACAAAACCATCTTTCGTTATGCGAACAGCGAGAGTGTGGAACTCCCTGCTTCTCTGTTCCCTGAAACATACAATCTGCGTCTCTCTAGCTAGGTCACGAATGAATAATAGGTAAGTATCTTCTAGGCGAGCATGATCCATCTTAGGCTGTATCATCGCTTTTTATTATGCGGGTTACAATCAAGTGCAAGCCTATTATATAAAAAAGTTCGAAAAGAAAGTCATGAAGTTTCATTAGTGCACGATCTGCCTGGATTCGAACCTGTTAACACCGACACTGTTCCCAAAACAACTCTGACTGAATTACTGAAAGCGACATCTACTGGTGTCTTAGTGTCAAAAAAGAATATAACAAAATTATAAACAACCAAAGAGGTTGGGTTGTATTTGTGTTCTACAGTTTATAGCTCTCTTACTACTCATCGCTAGATGGCACTAAAGTAAATGGTGTATTAGTTTTGCTACTCTCCACTAGATGGCGTTACATGTATCTTAAATAATTATTTGGTAGTGTTTTATACAGAATACTCATACATTAAACTTCTTATATTAATTTGTCCTGTTTTTAACTATGATAATTAATACCATATATTTATTTAGTAATTTTTAACAACTTATAAAATCACATTTCGAATGGACAAGAAACCACAGCTACGCACTCGACTCTTAATATGCATGGCAGTAGGTACTTTATACACGTAATACTACGTTATAAAATAAATACGCAAATAAAAACCAATAAATAAGAAACCTCATACATATAGTAAACACATACAGGACCTACTATATTATAAAATGCGTCAGTGTTGGTTGAATCACATCCCTCTGTTTGTTCAGTAATCGATTTCAAATGAATTTACTTTACCATTAATCATGTAGTACCATATAATATTAAATAAAGTATACTAGGTTCGCAGTAAAATGATTCAATTAATTTATAGCCAGTTTTATAGAACGCCATGCGGTGCGTGGTTGGAATGTGCCTGTCAAATCGAAGGTCTAAGATTCGATTCCTCGGTCTATGCTTTTTCAAACATGTTCCGTTTGCGTTATTATATTACTAGCGGCGCCCCCCGGTTTCACCCGCGTAGTTCCCATTCCCGTAGGAATATCGGGATAAAATTATGTTTAAAACCTTCCCACTGAATCACTCTATCTATTAAAACAAACCGCATCAAAATCCGTTGCGTAGTTTTAAAGATCTAAGCATACATAGGGACATAGGGATATAGGCACATAGGGACAGAGAAAGCGACTCTGTTTTATACTATCTGTGACTTAGGCGTAAGCGGGGTGATTACACCTACTTATTCATCCTCACAGCACATTTTAATTACTAAAATCAACATTCAAAGTTATGCCATTGCTCTACCGAGGGACCTTACAGACTACTTTTACACTGATTTAATATTTAATTTACCTAGGACCTAGCTTCTATCTATCTTGCTAAGTGAGGGGGCTCAATTTCTTGAACATGCGTCGCATCGCATATTCAAGAAATGGAGCCTATATTTGACAAGCTTTTATTTAGTTTCACCTGTCCCGTTGTCTGTAATAAAATCTTGCAAGCCATTTTTCGACCACTTCTGGTTTTCCGATTGAGCTGAAATTGGGCATACTTATGTAAGTCCTAAAACAATACAACGAAAGCTAAAAAAGCTTGTTTTTCAAAAAGTTTTTTTTAAAATTATTCTTGCTTCTTGCTTGCTATTAATAGCCCGGGTAAAACTTTATTACCTACATAATATAAAAACTAGCAGCGCCCCGCGGTTTTACCCGCGTAGTTCGCGCTCCCGTGAGAATGCAGGAATTAAATTAGGCTAAAAACCTGCCTGTTGAATCACTATCTATTAAAAAAACCGCATCTCCGTTGCGTAGTTTTAAAGATCTAAGCATACATAGGGACATAGGGACAGAGAAAGCGACTTTGTTTTATACTATGTAGTGAAGGTAAAATCTAAACCTCCTTTTTTACGATTGGCGCCACCTCGCCTACCCCGTAATATGGAAGTAATAACTCAGCTGGTCACGTCACTAACCGCCCCGTGTCGTGTCATAGTGCACCACGTTTTTTGCAACAACATGTTGTGGTCTCAATTTCAAGCCGTGTTGGTGTCTAATGACTTTTAAATTGTTGGCAATTTATTTTAGATGTTTTTGTTTTTTGACATTTTTTCTGGTGAAGTAGGAAAGGCCGTCTGAAGCTGAAGTCAACTGCGATTAACAATAGAAAATGTTACTTGAATATGACCTCTTGATTTCAAGTAAAAAAAAAAACACAAATTAATGTATACAAAAAGTTGTAAGTAAGTACTTAAATAGTTATGAAAATTCGTGTTTATTATTTTTCATACTTTTTTACAAATTGAAGAAGTTATGCAGGGTTGCAAGCAAAGACGCGAACCGAATACCTACCTACTAAGTACAAATATTTAATAATTACAAAAAAGTTTCCTCAGCCAAGGAACAAATAACGATATTTAAAAAACTCAAAGAAAAAAGTTTAAAAAATCAACAATCAATCGACAACGCACATGCTAGAGGCAGAACGCAACAAAAAATAAAACATTTTTCTCTATGGTTGGCGCCTTCCTACCAATAAATTAGATATATTATTGGCATTATGTCAACATACGCCCAACAGAAACGCCCAGAAAAAAAGAAAAATATTGAATTTTGTATGGACTGTTTAAAATATTTACAAATTATGGTTAACTAGCTTTAAATATCAAAACAATATACTTAGGGCCTATTTCACGATCTTCAAGTAATGTTCCGAGTATTTACTCATAAGTTTTGTCTTTGTCACTTGATATAAAGTAAGAAAGAGACAAAACTAACTTTACTTGGTGAGTACCTTTACTTGAAGATCGCGAAATAGGCCCTTAGTATTCATAAGTACTCTACGGGTGGTCTTCTCATTTTTTATTTATGTAAGTAAGTATTTATTTTAAAACAAATACTTTTTAAAGAGCTCATTCTAAGTGGTGAGTAGAGCAAAACATTGTTTTATCGGGGAAGTACCATACCACATTCTCATACAATATCGGCGTCAAGTACTTAGTCAAAACTTCTCCTTTTTTCATTAGCTCAAACTGCGTTTTGCATGGAAAGTGAAAGTTTTAAGGCTCATAGTGCTCTCCTTATCCTCTTTTGTACTACTTACTTCTCCTAGGTGCCAAGTCTGCTATTTAACATTATTTGATCTGACAATTCTTTAACGAAAATTCTAAACATAACAGTGTCACGTCATAAAGTTGGTATTCTGCTAAAAAATATGTGGCTATGGTGTCTCTGTGGTCCCTGTTGTTTATCAAAATTCAAATAAAAAAGATGCCACCCTTTAAATTTACCTTTATTATTTATCTTTATTTCTTTATTAAGGTAATCAACAGCGTTACAAAATGAGTTTATAATATAAAATACATAGTGCTTATCGTAAGGCAAATAACAGATTACCCCGTAAATTGTGAGACTATATGAAAAAAAAAAAAAAAAATTACAACAGAAAAGAAAATTGTTTTAAAGAGGTAACATATTGAATAATTATGCAATATATGTATTATTCATGAACAAATGGTCATAATATTTATTTATGTATACAATAACAGGTCATTAAGGTGTTCATTCTATTACAAACTACTTATTTATTTAGAAGTTTATTAATAATTTTGCGTTTGAACGCTAGTTTTGAGAGTACGAAAGGATCTATATCTTGAAAACATTTATTGTACGTTTTGGTAATTCGGGTTATTGGTTCATTTGAGGCATAATTAGTTCGGTGACCGGGTATAAAAAATAGAGGTGTTTGTCTTGTGCGTCTTTTGGGCGCAGCAAACGAAACTGCATTAAGTAATTCATTGCAATCAATTCGTGAATTTATTATATCGTACAGAAACATGGTTCCTAACAGTGTTCTACGATTTTCTAATTCCATAATTCGATGAAAAGCACAACTGTCAAGGTAAGTCTTAAAATATTTACGTTCGCGATAATTTAGGTGGTTGACGAATATCTTTTGTATGCGTTCGATTCTATTGTTATGAATAATGTACTGTGGGGACCATACAACATTAGCGTATTCTAAGATACTTCTTACATAAGCAAAAAATACAGATTTGATGCAATTTATATTACTAAATGGGGTACAGGTACGCATAACAAAGCCGAGTGTTTTGTATGCTTTATTACAAATAATATCAATATGATGATTAAAATTTAGCTTAGCGTCAATGTAAACACCTAAATCACGCACGACACTTACTCTTTGGATTATATGGCCGTTTATATTGTAATTAAATAAAATTGGGCACTTACTTCTGGAGAATGTTATGATTTGACATTTATGGACGTTGATCGAGATTCTGTTTTTAGTATAATAATCAGCGAGGTTATCAAGATCGGATTGCAAGTTGTGGGCCATATCAGGTGTTCTGAGGTGATAATAGATTTTAGTGTCGTCGGCAAACAAAAGAAATTTAGAATTATTGAAACAAGTATAGATGTCAAAGAGGTAAGCATTGTAGAAGATGGGACCAAGATGGGATCCTTGGGGAACACCGGAAGGGATGCATACAAAATCAGATCTATAGCCTCCAACAACAACATATTGAGACCTATTGTCCAGGTAAGATTCTATCCATCGGAGAAGATCGCCATGGATCCCAATATGGGCGAGCTTGTCTATTAGTATACTGTGGTCTACACGATCGAATGCTTTTTCGAAGTCCGTGTAGACCACATCGACCTGTCCTCCAAGTTCCATGTTTTCGAGAATTTCTTTGACAAATAGAGATAGATTGGTAATTGTGGATCTACCTGTAAGGAAACCGTGTTGTTCTTTAGGAATACTTTGGGCAATAATGGAATATAAATACGGATAAACTAGTTTTTCAAATATCTTACTGAATGTGTTTAATATAGAAATAGGGCGGTAGTTAGAAATAATATTAGCGGGGCCTTTTTTTAAAATTGGAACTATTCTAGCTTCTTTCCATATTTTTGGAAACCTACCGTCGGACAGTGATTTATTAAAAATAATAGAGAGAGGAAGTGCTAATGATTTGGCGCATTTAACAATGTATATCGGTGGGACGTTATCTGATCCACAGCCTTTAGTCGTGTCGAGTTTCAGAAGTGCAGTAAGAACGGATTCTGGAGTGAGATGTAATGTGTTTATATGTGAAGTGGAGCTGGTTTGAGGATGTGTCAAGACGCTGTGAGCATAACGGTCCAACTTCGGCGCGAATGTGCTAAAGAAATATTCACTGAAACCTCGGGCTATATCCTCACCGGTACGAAGGGGACAGTTATTTAATTTAAATTCTGAGGGATAACTACTTGTTGTTTTTATATTTTTAACATAAGTCCAAAAATTTTTGGGGCACTTATTTATGGCGGTTTGAGTGCTAAATAAGTATTTTTGATAACAAGCACTGTGAACTCGATGGTACCTCGAACGAAGACAAGAAAACTGATCATAGTCGTTTATATTATTAAATTGTTTCCATAATTTATGATATTTATCTTTTTCCCGTATTATTTTGATGAGATGACTTGAGTACCATTTAGGATAATGATGATTGTTATGAACTAAAACGGTTGGTATATATAAAGAAATAGAATCATTGATACAATTATAGAAGTAATTAACCGATTGTTCTAAGTCCCGCGTTGAAAACTCAAGTTTCCAGTTAATGTTGTCAAGATGTTTAATTATCGAAGCGTAGTCACCTTTTCTAAATAAAGTTTTGTAGATGGGTTCATATTTTAAGTATTCAAAAAATAAATTACAGGTATTAAACTCTAAACTAGGGTGATATGCATCTTCAACAATAATGGGACAAGAACAACGTTTGTGTAATAATTCAGTGTTTGAAAAGACTAGATCTAAGGTATTTCCGTGGGAGTTAGTCGTAAGATTGTATTGAGAAAAACCATTTTGGGATAAATTATCGATAATTTCAATTGCTAAATTTCGTAGTTCAACAGAACCCTTATTTTGGAAAAATGGGCCATCAGTGGACCATTTTATGAATGGTAAGTTAAAATCCCCCATAATTATACAAAGGTTATTAGAGAAAGAAGTCATCAAAGTATCGAGTTCGTATTTGAAGTAATTTAAATCATTAATGTTTTTACCACCGGGAAAATATAAATTTATTAGATATAAATCCTTGTCTGTTTTTAAAATGTTTGAAGGTAATTTTACACACATAAATTCGGTTGATTTTTGTGATTGTAGCACCCAAGTCGCCTGTAATTCTTTACGAACGCAAATAGCTATCCCACCACCCATGGACTTACCGCTTAGTTCATTATTTCTGTCTAATCTGAAAATGTCGTAACGATTATCACAAAATTCATTATCACAAATACCATCACACAACCAAGTCTCCACCATAAATATTATGTCGTAATTATTAGCTAGAATGTTTTAATAACATAAGTGAGTTTTTGTTCGTAGTCCTCGTACGTTTTGAAAGTATAGATTAAAGTTTGAAGTAGTCATTTATAAAAGTAACGTATATCCATCATTGTTATTAAAATGCATAATAAAATGTTATCTCGTAAACTTAAGCGTGTTATTGAAGGAACGAAATTTAAGTATATTATGTTAGAACGCATACAAGCAATATCCGTCAGAACCATGAAGTTGCAATTATACTTGTTTATAAAAATGAATAACATTGTATGTTTTATAAATGGGAATAAAATATGTTTATTGTGTATCGTGTTAGTTAATATGTCTGGAGATGTCTTGTGAACTAAAAACAAGTAGTAAAATCCAAAAGGTAATGTGTACAAAAAACTAACCTGCAAGTGAACCAATTGACCAGTGTTTGTAATATACACACGCATAATTACCGTACAGTCACACCACAGTAAATAATAAGTTGCAAAATAGAAAAACACACTGTAACAAACTAGAAAAAACGATAGTAATATTAATTTAAATAAAAATATATGCAAAATATTGTACAAAAAGCAGGTAGTGCGAAGTTTACAATTACATACACATATCATATTATTTTTTGTAAATCCGATTCATGTTTTATCATAATAGCAGGGGACAATTCATTCTTTCTCATGAAGATCTTACAGTTTTTAATCCAAACAAATTGTATTTGTTTGTTTTTAGATATTTCACGACACTTTTTATACAATAATTTGTTTTCTACCGTCAGATGCTCGTTAACGAAGATGCGCTGCATATTGCCGGCCATAGAAATGTCCAGAGTGGTCACTCCTCTAGTTTTACGTAGTCCCGCGAGAATGTTGTCTTTAATTGAACGTTTTTTAAGTTTAACAATAATGACTTTAGGTCTTCCAGAAATATTTGATTTTGGCTGCACTCTGGTTACGTGTGTGATGTCGTCCTCTTGCAGCGAGGCGCCGGCATGTTTAGCAATCCTGGTAATGATGTCAGACAAGTTTTCTTTATTGAGCTCAGGAACTCCAGAAATTTCCAGATTCAACATTCTGTCCCATTGTTGTTGCTGTTTCAATTCAGATTTAAGAAAATCAAGTTCCTTTCTAAGTTCTACAATTTCCGAACCGTTTATCTCCATTGAGTTGATCCTTTCGCATAAATTGTCTTGTTGAGTCATAGAAAATTCAATAGACTTTTTTATTTCTATTAATTCCTCATTTTGTTTTGCCTGGATGGTATTAATGGAATCCGATATTTGAGTATATTGAGCTTTAACCGCACTTAATTCAGTTTTCATATCCATGATTGATGACGTAATATCCGATTTCAAGCTATCGATGGAAGTTTCTATGTCCGATTTCCAGGAGTTCAGTTTAGACATAATATCTGTAGTAAAATGTTCCAGAACAGTGTTTATGGAGTGGTCGGGTTGTTTCCTTTTGCGCATCGTGATAGAAGAATTTGCAAGGTTTTCTTGACTGCTAGGTATATCCGAGTCCGAAGCAAAAAGTTTTTTACTAGGTGATTGCATCATTATTTCCGAGTGTCTTGTCTGATTGTTCACTACTCTATAACTTCCGAGCGTGCGAGAACAATAGTCACTGATAGATAAGTGAAAGGGAGGTTCAAGTAACTTTACACTTTATGCAGTTAGAAATAAGATCTTAATTAACTTTTTTTTTTTTTTTTTTTTTTTTTTTTTTTTAATCTTTATTTAATTATAGAGGGTTTGTTCAGTACAAGAACATGCCACCCTCATAGGGGCATTCTAGATACTTATACTCTACGCTTAATTCCTACACTAACTAATTTATACAATGATTTGGCTTCCTTCGACAGGGGAAAAGCCAAAATACTATTTATTAGGCCTACATCCAGCAAATTCAGTCCATTTTGCTGTAAAAGAATATACCTTTCAACTTCGTTCCGGACGCACTCCGATAAAATATGCGTAATGTCTTCGACGATATTACATTCGGCGCATAAAGGTGATTGACACCTTTTCATCAGATATCCAAACTTATTAAGAGGAATGTGACCAGATCGAAGTCTAAAGGCTAACACAAATGCATTTCGATGCATGTCTTCACCGGAAAACCACGGGGATCGGGAAAGACTAGGCTGGATAGTTTTGTACCAGATACCTTTTGTAAGAGACCTCTCATCAAAATATTCTCTCCACAGCTCCATACACTTCTTTCGAATAGTGCTTATATAGTCTGTAAAATATGGTAATGTTTCCATGTGTAGCCCATCTGTACTGGCCTCTTTAGCTAATCGATCCGCCTCTTCATTGCCTAATAACCCGATATGAGATGGGACCCATTGTAGAACTATAGTCTTATTTTGAAGTTTGCTAATGGAGTCCAAAATTCTGTAGGCTATCGGTGCTCCTCGAAAAGTCGAGGTGCAACGAGCCAGGTGCTGAAGCGCACTCTTGGAGTCCGTTAGTATGACACACTTCTCGGCCTGTATAGATTTAACATATGAGATTGCTTCTGCGATTGCTAGAAGCTCAATTTGCATAATACAAATGTTGCTATTCACTTTAAATTTAAAAGAGGACTTTGTTTGAACATCGTAAATAGCGCATCCCGCCTCGTTTCTTTCCCGAGACCCGTCTGTATAAATTGAATAAAAGTTATAATATGTTTTATTTAGGTATTGTTCGCATATTTGTTTCAATTTACAACTTTGATACATTCGTTTTGATTCATGTATTTCATCAATGTGTGGCTTAATTATATCGGATAGGTCCACATTGCTGACCCACGTATCAAGTGAAAACCTTTCTAATTGTCGTGTCTTATAGACAGTATAGTCGTGAAGAGTTTCGGTTAATTTCACTAGTAAGGGCTGTTTCCTACCACTCCAAAACCGATTTTGACATATATGTGTAAGGTCGCGTAAAATTGAATTAACTTCGAAATTTAAAATAGATTTTGTCTTTAAAAAACTTTGTAATTTATATTTATGAAATAAATATTGACAAACACGTCTACTCGTACTGAGGGCCCGAGCGAGAAGCTGCAGAAGCTTACTCCTCAAAACAACTTTCTTTCAGTAAAAAAATCTTAAATCAACTCCATATTATTATTTGATAATTTACATAGACATTAAATTTACATAGAGATATTATTATTTGATAATTTAGATAGACCTTTTTTTCCCACGGGACTATTAAGGAGTCCCGGTCTTTTGGAAGGCTAGTATGGGGCCAAAGCCAACACACGGAAGCCCTTTGACATATTTAATCTTGTGTAAAGGATGCACAATCCGGCGACTATCCCTGTATAACACTATAAAATGCATTCAAGGACAGTCCTCGGTTCTGCTGGGACTATTGCAAATGTATGGAAAACTACGAGTGGGTTATGGGAATGGGATGTTTAATGGACTGGATATAGGGGAACTATGGAGACTATGGCACCTAGTTTAATAATCAACTTATTATTATTCGATAGAAAAATAGTTAAACTATCAAAAACATACAGGTCAAAACAAAAGTGTTATAAGCATTGCCCTATGAGCCGAAATGATGATCCGAGGCCGCAAACGGCAATTAATATGTATGTAACAGAAGCGTACATTACACACATGTATTGATCAGATAACTTTGAGAAACATCGCATTGAATGTAGTGGTGGACAATTTAATTGGACTTGGAGAAATAATAATTTATTTATTATTAAATAAAAGGAATATTGTTTTGGTTAAGTTTACTGACTGACCAAAAAATGCAACGCAACACAAATGTTACTTTCATCAATTTAGTTAGTGCTTTTGCATAGCTAAATACTTACTATAGGCTTTTACTAAACATGATCTTTAAGTTTCAGAACTGCTTCCTTGAGTACTAAGTAGGTTTTTCTTTTTGTAGGCTTTTGTTTCTTCGATTGATATCATTAAAGAATTTTTTAAAAGCCCACACTTACCCTTTATAGATCTCAGCCTTAGACTGCTCAAACTATTAGTCTCTATGATAGCCCCTCATTTCTGAGGTTGTCTATGCTTTTGTGACTTATTTTGCCCACTCTGCACGAGGTTTTCCAGTACCATTTGGGGCCAGAGGAATAAATAAACCAAAAGGAAAGTAGTGAACGTAATATTTCCAACATTTTGTTTTAATGTAAGAATCTAAGTGATAATTTTCAGTACAGTCAGTGTCAGATAAAAAGTATCTTGGTTGGCATATAAATGTTACCACAAATGTTTACCTCGGTCTGGGTGTGTGTCTAAATGAGTGTGTGCGTAGTTTCTGATACCCTAGATACAAGCTTCGAGCTTAGTTAGGGGTCAGTTACTATAATGAGATGATGTAGTGAATGATTGTAATGTTATGTTATACCAAAGTTGGCGTTTCAAGGGTACCTTTTCTCTGACGCTGATCGTAACTAAGTGACTGTTGTTTCTGTTTGAGTTGAGAATAAATTCTTTAGACTGAAGTAACGGACATGGTATGTTAGTTTAAGTGTCCTGCAGTGTACGGCGTCATTGGTACAGGAGTCCGCGCCGCCCGCCGCCGTCCAAATAAAAGCTAACGAGCGCGCGATGTACTGCAGCTCAGTAATGGAGTACACGCACTGGGGATACTTGTGACAATAATTTATTTATGTGAAACCAATTTTCACTTTAACTGGGCTGAGAATCCAGGACCATGCTTTGCTGATTACTTATGTGTGTGAAATACTATAAAAAATAATTTTAATTTAATTAGGTAGGAACATACTAAGCAGTTTAAATTACTTATCTGATTCGGGGAAAGTCACTGAGGCAAGCAACAAATTGTATTACTTAATTCAGTTTCTGCTGTTTTTATTGTCAGAATCAGGGTGAATACCAAACTTTATTTTGATAGAAAACATTTTGGAATATCCTCTGGATAATAAAATTGAACTCGTGTATACGTCACTAGTAGGGTATCGAGAACCGGTATAAATAACAGAACCGGGATTTTCGGTACCAGTACTAATCAGAACCGGGATTTCCCGGGATTTTCGGTACTTTCGGGATTTTTTTCTTCTTTTTAGTTTTGGAGGTAAAAATAGTCTAAAAATATTATTTATAATAAATAACACATATTGCGCATTCTGGCATGACAAGATAAGCATTGATTGCTTTAACACATTAAAATAGCATCACGACTGAGCCTCTTAAAGCAGGAGGCAGGCCAGTGCTGCGGAAACTGTAAAAGCTGTTATACGATGTCATCTCTCCGGGAGAACTCCAAAAGCATACAACAGAAGCGTGATGGTGCTCTACTTCAAAAAAAGGGATAAAACCCTGCTGAAGAACTATAGGCCCATCTCGCTTTTGAGCCATATTTACAAGCTGTTCTCGAGAGTTGTCTCAATTCGTCTATCAAGAAGACTCGACGAATTTTAGCCCCTCGAACAGGCCGGGTTTCAAATTTGTTTTCTCATCGCATATTTCACAGTGACTAAAAACAATAGTTTTCAATCAGTGCGTCCTACCAATGATGACCTACGGTGCCGAGACGTGGACACTCACGTGGCTGGTCCACCAATTTAAATTCACTCAAAGAGTTCTGAAGAGGGTTATGCTCGGAGTTTATCTGAAATATTGCATTCGCAATGAAGTAATCAGACAGAGAACTAAAGTCACATAGCTCAAGGAATTAGCTCTCTGAAGTGGCAGTGGGCTGGCCACATCTGTTGGAGGACCGATGGTTGTTGGAGCAGAAGAGTTCTCGAGTGGACATCGCGACTCGGCAAAAGTAGTGTTGGACGTCCTGTGGCTAGATGGAGCGATGATCTGCGCAGGGTAGCCGGGAGAGAATGGATGCGACGTGCCGCTGACAGGGCACATTGGCGCAAGTTGGGAGAGGCCTAAGTCCATTAGTGGACGTAAACAGGCTGTTGATGATTAAAATACAGTTATAAATTCACTTTTGATAAAGTTGTACACATAAGACATCAACGTATATCGTAGGCCGATTCTCCTAAATCGTATCTCCATTTTGGTCCTTATAATTAAACTTTCTTGTTCTCTTGGTAATGTATCTTCAAAAAGATCAATGCATCTATAGTTGCATCACCTAATCGAGATCTTATTCTGTTACAAAAAAGGCCAGCTGAGGAGAATTTTTTTCTGGCTCTACGCTAGTAGTTGCAATTGTGAGAAGGTGTTCGTAAGCTTTTTAAGTACCACATTTTGTCTTATGATGGAATAATGATCTACCACGTACCTAAAGATACAACATTTTAATGAGAATATGGTTTTAGCTTGAATATTTTGTATAAAAGGAATAAATGCTGTTAATAGAAGATTAAAATCAAACAAATTATTATGTAGTTAACATGATTCGTTATTTCCCGAAAATACCGAAAATCCCGGTTCTTATTCATTGAGAACCGGTTCTTTGACTACTATTAAAGAACCGGGAAATCCCGGGATTTTCGGTTCCGGGATTTCCCGATTCTGAACCCTAGTCACTAGGGCTGCCAGTAAAAAAATAAATTTGCGTGTACTGTAATAAATTGGATATTTTTTACGTTCTTATATGTATTTAGAACAAGGTCTCAAAGGAACAAGGCTTTTAGAACAAAGTCAAAAATTTAGGAAAATCCACGAGAAAATTCCCATGTTGTTGATATAATAAATTCATATTCCTGTATCTCCAGCGTCGTAGCGGTCGGATGGCGCGGCATCGGTCTATCGGGCCAGATCACCTTCGAGCCGAGATAACCTTAAAAGCACCACCACTATTAATACGCACCACGTGGCTCCATCGCTCACACCACACATTATCCCGCTAATAAATACTATTACGTACATACACGGATGTATTTATTAATATAATGTAGGTAGGTATGGAAGAAACAGATTTATTAAAATGTACTACTTTACTATCTATAGATATTAATGATAAAGATGAAAGAATTTCTATAGATAGGTACTTACTAATTTTATAAAGCTAAAATACTTGGTTGGTTTTGTTGAACGCGTGAATTTCAGGAAATACTGGTTCGAATTTAATAATCATTTGATTGTTGGATAGCTCGTTAATCGAGGAAGGCCGTCAATCTAGGATTACTACGACAATAGGAACGGAGCGTAGTAATTAACTCGAACTAATCCGTGGGCCGTAGTGTTTACCAACTTATTATATCTTAGTGTTATTTACCAAGTTCTGCTTATTTATTTTCTGAACTTATACGCTTACTTACACACATTCAGCAATTGATTTTCATTTATATTCTTACAGCCTTACCAATAAAATACCTATTGAGAAAAAGGTTTACGCTAGTTAAGAATCTAAACTACCATCATTTTCAATTACAGCCTTACTAATAAAATATACCCACTGTGTATATTCTTGATATAACGAATTATTAATATGCTTCACACTCGTTATATCAAGAATATACACAGTGGGTATTTTTTATTAGTAAGGCTGTTAGTAGTTAATTTGTTGTCCTATCTAATTCATGAGATATTAATTATATACTTTCTGTATTTGCGCTGAAGTAGGATTATACAGGTCGATACTTGGTATCAATACCAATAGAGTCATCGTACCAGTTCATCTATGCTCCTGTAAAAACCCAAAAAAAACTTAACTACTTGTTAAAACAATCACAATAAAACAGTTTAAAAGAACACCGCATCATAAAATTGTTTTACTACCATTTTAAAGACGTTAAAAAATTAAGGGTGCGTTCGCACAATCGGCCCCATTAGTTAAGAGTCAGGTGGTTATTTTCCCATACGAGGGGTATGTATGGGCTGTGTTGTCTGTGGTCGGTGCATGGGACACGTGTTATGGGGATCAATATCTTATCTGTGGCGCCGGCGCCTCTATAGGGATGGCGGGGAGCAGACGGGCGGGTATATTGAGATATTTTTGTATAATGAAAGTGGAACTGGCTTTAACAATTTCGTATGGGATCAAAAGGCTACTATTTCCTACATAAAAAAGAGTGTAACGATTGTTTCAGATTGATTTACAAATGACAGATATCTGAGGAAAACACAAAACCTCTTTTTTTCTCGAAGTCCGTTGGATAATACTGTCAGTTTAATAGAGAAGCTTTAACTATACTGTCAGTTTAAATAAAACTGAATAAACTTAATTTACTGTCAGTTTAATAGAGAATTACGAAAGAACGAGAAGCTTATAAACTTTGAAAAGTTTTGTCAAAACAAAAAAGTTTAGTTTGCAAATTACAGATTTCAATCGCGTAAAACATATTTAAAAGACATTAAAGAAGACGTATTTCTTGTATTTTCTAAAAATATTCCTAAATTAATATCTAATTTAATAGGAATTTTGTCTATAAAACTGTATATTTTTAGAAAAATCTTTATTTTAGATTATCTATTTATCCAAAAATATACACAAAAACTTAGAAAGAAACCTCTCAGAAATCGAAAATCGGTATTGAAATACTTACAACAAATAAAACGCGCGTTTATAACGCTCGTCTGCACAGACCAACCCTCGCACGTCGGGATGGTAGCAATACAGATAAAATGGATCTCTACAAATTGAAATAAAAAAATAAACTGCGCTTTAATGAAAAAAAGAATACAAGACATCTCTATCGTTTCTTATGTCTGTCTTTGAGACTTAGTAACATATCGTTCCTTATCCCGTGGGAACATTGGGATAATATATACTTTAACTTATATTTTTCCTTCTGAGTTTAGGTACTTAAGCCATTTTCATAAAGGTGAAATTTATTTTTGGTACCTAATGGAATTCTCACTAAGAAAATGTGTTCGAAACACATCGCTACTTAGTAGTTTTTGGGTTTAGTTATTACTTATGTACTTACAAGCGGCGTCTCGCAGTTTCACCCGCGTGGTTCCCGTTCCCGTGGGAATACGGGGATAAAATATAGTCTATGTTACTCAGGGTGAATGTAGCTTTCTAATGAAAAAAGAATGATTAAAATCGGTCCAGTACTTTTGAGTTTATTCGTCACATACAAAAATATAAATCTTTCCTCTTTATAATATTAGTGTAGATTTCTGATAAATACAATAAGTATTTTAATTATTTAGCACTATTGTAATATCAAGCGGCCCGACAGAATTTGTGTTATTAGGTGGGTTCCGTGGTTTCACCTGCATTCGGGCTATGTAACGCAACAATCTACTATATAAAAATAAGTCGGGTTTTCCTTCCTGACGCTATAACTCCAGAACGCACAATTTCCACGGTTTTGCATTCGTTGGAAAGGTCTCGGGCTCCGTGAGGTTTATAGCAAAGAAAATTCGGGAAACATTTCAACTGAAAAGCGGGAAAATCTTTTTTCACATACAGCCATCTGGTGGCGAAACGGAGTTCGCCAGGTTTGCTAATATTATTTAAAATTGGATTAGTATTTCCAGAAATTAGCGTGTTCAAATAAACTGTGTGCCGCGGTTATACCAGCATTCTGCATTTAATTTGTCATACTTACATAAGCACAAATTTTCATTAGATTCTTTTTGTAATACGATAACATACATTAGTACTTAGACTCATATGAACAATCACATAAGCACTTATATCGATTTCATTTATTATGTTTGAATGTTTTTTTTATTTAAGTACATAAACACATAAAATAAAACATGTTTTTAATTTTTCTTGAAAAGTTGATGGAAGATTTAAATCTTTTTTTTACAGATAGTTACTTGGTATAGACATCTTACACTTCAAAATTAACTGTAACCATGAAAATTTCGTTAAGTAGTTTTATTTCAATGTTAATTTATTGTTATAGAAAGAAAACTATAAAAATAATATCTTATATATTTTATTTATTTACGTACTAAAAGACACTTTGGCGTACAGCTGTAAATAATGTAGAAATAAGTAATAATTAAACATGATCTGTACATATTAAAACTAAATTTAACAGAAAATAATATAAACTAAACATAGGTTCTACTTTAAATATATTTTTAATACTTTTTGGCAATCAGTCTAAGTAATCATTGGCACGAATTTGATTAAAAATATAAATAATAATCATTAGCTATTCAAATTAACTACTTAATTTAACATAAGGATTAAAGGTTTCTTCAAAATAAAGAAAAATACGTGAAAATTGGTTCAAGAATCGGGAGAAGCCAACATATAGAAAAAATCATAAATCCAAACTAATATTATAAATGCGAAAGTAACTCTGTCTGTCTGTTACCTTTTCACGGCTAAACTACTGAACCGAATGACTTGAAATTTGGTACAGGGGTAGCTTATGATCCGGGAAAGAACATAGGCTATGTTTTGTCCCGAATTTCTCACGGGAACGGGAATTACGCGGGTGAAACCGCGGGGCGTAGTTCAATATAAAATTAACTTTATTTTATTAAGCAATTAAAATATAATGAATACTTCTTATTAAAAAAACTTTTTGTAAACTTATATTCGGAACAAATCATCTTTGGTGATATTTGACGCTGCATTTTCAGGGTTTACCTAAGTTTTCCGTTGAAAAAAAAAGGTTTGGATATCGAGCTTTTGTCAAATTAATATACAGCAATCGCTTTTTACTTTTATAAAATTAGAGACAAAAATAGAGAGTTCTAATCACAGAAAACTGTTAACTATCGATTACTCAATAAACTTGAATGCACTAATGACTATTATTCATCTAAATAAAAATTAACTATAAACCTAAACATAACAAAAAATACGTCTCCATATCAACAAACAAAATTCAAAGGGAAAAACTTTTTCGTTTCGGAATTCTCGTAAATATTCTTCGCTGTTTCGTCAATTACCAAATTGTCATTGAAAACGTCTTGGATTCCTGATGTTCCTACATTATTATCCATTTCAATTGGTTTATTATAATATTTCTCGTTACTTTCGAAGGGATTTTCGTCAAAATACATTGTTGAAGAAAGTTGGCTTGTATCATTGCTGAACAATTTCTCATTATTAGATCGTATATCAGGTTTAAAGACGTCGTAAGTGCATCCACTAGGAAATGCAATTTCGTCCTTATTCTCCTGTCTATAGAATTTCTTTCCGGGTGGTTTTAAAGGTTTAGCGTCAGTCGACGTAGACACTTCTGGTTTATTTCTTTTACTCTTGTATCTTCGGTTTTGAAACCATATTTTGACTTGTGTTGGAGAGAGATTGAGGGTTCTTGCGAGTTGCTCTCTCTCTGGTGCTGTGAGATACCTTTGAGATCTAAATCGTACTTCTAAAGCGTGAACTTGGTTTTGTGAAAATAGTATCCTTGGTTTCCTTTTGATTGTTTTGTCTTTGCGATCTGATTTTACGTCGGGTGAGGTACCTGAAATAAAGAATGTTTTGGTTAATGTTTTATGAACAACGTAACTAACTAGGTAATTGCAATGTGCTATGTATATAGCAATATGCTACGTTTTGAGTAAATTATTCTCTCTAATTCTTTGAATTGGTAAAAGAGAAAAGTAAGATCTTTCTGTAGTAATTCTCGTATGAAAATCTTGTAAGATTTTCCATTGATATAAACAAGAAAAGGGTTGAAATTAGTTTAAATATCGTGGATATAAGTTGTGATAATATACTTATTATCACAACTTATATCCACGATATTTAAACTAATTTCAACCCTTTTCTTGTTTATATCAATGGAAAATCTTACAAGATTTTCATACGAGAATTACTACAGAAAGATCTTACTTTTCTCTTTTACCAATTCAAGTTAGTAGAAGTTTACGACAAATATTTGCAATTTATGTTTGTTAATTTTTTTTGCATGATACAAGTAAAATTAATTGAATTAGGACTGGCAACGTTCCTATTATTTTTAAGCATAGTTTACTGGCTTTATTAAATAAGTCTTTCGTAAACTAATTAACAAAATCACAACAAACTTACTCTCACTTTTAACCGGCGTCGGGATCACAGGTTCAGGTACAATAAACTCTTCATTCTCCACCACACTCATATCGGCTGCAGGCGACGAATCCACATTAATTGGCTCCTTTTCTACCTCTGGTCTCTGTACTACAGGATTATAAGGAACTTCCGTATAAGCTTCATAATTATGATGATACAGATTATGGCAATAATTGTAGTTGTAATACTCGTCTATTTTATGTTCGTGATAAACGTCTTGGTTCCAGTAATCCAGGTTTGAATGCACAGGAATGTTAGGATACACTTGACCGAAATATTCAGGGCAGTAAGTCTGATTTGACGGGTAAATAGCATCGAATTCATAACCTTTTCTATTCCTATCACATTTCCACGCATCATTTCTTTCGTAGTTGTAGTTATTTTGATTAATATTCAATATATCTTTAACAGAAAACGGCGTAGTTAGTTGACTGTTTTCTTCCACTTTAAAACGGTAATTATTTTTATCTGGAAATTTCTTTTCATCTTCCGTATAATAAAAATCTTTGCACTCATTGTAGTTAAGCTTCATGTTGTTATTGTTAAAATTAGTTTCGTTGTCGTAACTTTCCATTTTCACAACACTTTCATTATTCACTTTAGAGTAATTGTTTTAATTAGTAGCGTTTTAAAAGGCAGGCCTCGGCAGACTGATGGTTTATAGATTGGGGCTTGAAACCAATCCTGGACGCGTGGTGTTTGTGGGCGGAGTCGGACTGGTATTACTATCTCTTTCTAACCTTAACAATCTCTTAAGATTAATGGTATTGCCGTCCTCCTCTTTTATTGGCCGGCATGTTTACCGAGGGGTAAATAAAGAGGATGATTTCATTCGTGTAAAGTTCTCTTTTTGATTCCGCTAATGACTTTATAATTGGTTTGGTTTTTTTCGTTTGTTGAGCTTTGGGAAGTACTTAGGAGTTTGGAAGTGTTTACAAACTTTTTTTGTTAGAATGGGATTGTAAGTATTATAAATGGAAAAGTTTGGTTGTTTTGTTTTAATTTAGGCAGATTTTGTATCACTTGGTTCTTAGGTAGAATGTAAAGGATTTTTGTGTTTCATTTCAATGTGTAGTGTTCGTGTAAATCAAAGAAATAAATAGAATGTTAAGATTCATAAACTTAAAGACTCAAAAACAACTGGACCAATTCACAAAATTCTTTCACTATTGGAAAGTTACGTTATTTGTGTCAAAGATTAAGCATCCAGTTTTCTCATATACTAAAAAACTACTGAACCGATCTAGATTAAACTTGGTACAGATGTCCTATTTAATAAAAACCGTTTGATTATCTAGCACTCATCATAGCTATTCCTACTAATAATACATATTATAAAGCCGAATGTTTGTGAGTGTGGATGTATGGATGTTCCTCTTTCACGCAAAAACTACTGAATGGATTTTAATGAAATTTGCTACAGATGTTCCTCATACATAGGAATAACACATAGGATACTTTTTATCCCAAAACTCCCACTGGATAAGAATCCATGCGGGTAAAACCGCGGGGCACAGCAAGTCTACTACTTATAATGCGATGTATATCTACTATAATTAAAAAATGTTTTAAGGTCCCCTACATAATATCATTTTAAAAGAGTCTCATATACTTAATGTGTAAGTTATTCTCATATCAAATATATTATATTAGGTACGTAAGAAAATCAATCGTCTCATGATATTTATTTGGTGTGAGAAGTCGGCCATTGTTTACGTCCAGCTGTCAACGGATAACACCAATACGGAGGTCCTTACGAGGTTACTCACTCTGTGTACCGTGGTACTTATTAAGTTAAATAAAATAATATTTAACTTAATATTTTATAACTGGCGGCGCCCCGTGGTTTCACCCGCGTAGTTCCCGTTCCCGTAGGAATATGGGGATAAAATTAAGCTAAAAACCTTCCCACTGAATCACTCTATCTACTAAAACAAACCGTATCGAAATCCGTTGCGTAGTTTTAAAGATCTAAGCATACATAGGGACATGGGGACAGAGAAAGCGACTTTGTTTTATACTATGTAGTGATGTTTCACACTGCTCTGCGGCGATGAAGTGGATAAGCCGTATTTATCAAGAAGGTCCCGCCCGGGTTCGATTCCTATGTTGAGCGGTGAATGCTTAGAGAATATGTCCAACAGTTTAGCTAGATACTACTTGCATAAAGGTCTCAGGTTCAATTGTTCGATGAATGCTTAGAACATAACATAATCATTCACTGCATCATCTCATTATAGTAACTGACCTCTAAGTACGAAACTTGTATCTAGGGTATCAGAAACTAAAATGTTTAGATAGGACCAACTCTAATAAGGCTGAATGCGAAATGGTTTGAGGTCACCACAGATCAAGAACAATGAGACAAACGTAGTTATAGTCTATTCCTACTGCAGATTTAAAGAGTACGTTAAGTAAGTACTATATTTATTCAATTTAGTATTTACAGCTTTAATCCATAAAAAACACTTATTTTATATCTACTCCTAATTTTGATAGGTAAACTAATATGTTTAGCTGAGTCAAAAAAGTGAAATAGAGATTTAGGGTCCCGTTTGACCAAAAATCATTTTTCTCGAAAAACGCAATTGAAATATAGGCGACAATTAAGGTAGGTATATTATTTTTGCTCATAGCATTTAAATTATTGCAGTATCAAACTTTCACAAGATTTTAAAGGTTTAAAGAAAAATATGAAACAGCGCTTATGAATTGAAACCAAATCGCAGTTGTTAAATTTGAGATTCCAATAAATGCGATCCCCGTTCTTGAAATTTTATTAAGTCGATTTAGTGTAACAACACAAACTTAAATAAAACAATCCTAATTGCTACAGAACCCAACCAACGCGACACCAAAATATTCTTTTTTTGACCCTCAAATTTGGCGCCACGTATCTGCACTCAGCGTGACATCGTCTGTCAAACCCTGACCTCTGCTGACAGATGGATGTCACGATGCCAAATTAGAAAAAAAAACATGTCCGGCATGTGTTGCGATTTCCTATAGATTTAGATACCTACTTTGTTCAGTTTTATGAGATTTTTTGTGTTTAATTTATAAGAAATTATAAACTTTTTTGGTATAAAGACTCCGTCGGGAGGTTTAGTGGCATTTGTCTTTGTCTTCCAGGCTTTAGTCCCGATTAAATTCCTGGGTTGAGCCAGTACCTACTAGACGCTAGTTCTCATTATTATACTGTGGTGGAGCGTAGAAGGTACGTGTACCATTTTTGGAAATAGGACACTAACAATTTCGCTTCGCTATGCTTGTGTGTATCATTAATGAGGAGAAGAAGTCTATTAGGTATATTTTTTCTTGAGTATTTCTTTAAAATCGGTTGAGGGGTGAAATTCTGTAAAGGGACTTACTTATAATACACAAAAAAAATAGTTAAGGCATAAACGACCTTCAAGTAAAGGTACTGACCAAGTAAAGATAGGTTTGTCTCTTTCTTACTTTATACCAAGTGACAAAGACAAAACTTGTGAGTAGGTACCTGGAACTTTACTTGAAGATGGTGAAATAGGCCGTAAGTATAATTAATAATTAAGTATGTAAGTATTTAAAAACCATATACAATTTATCAATTTATTTCTTTATAAGAAATTAAATTTCAAGCAAGAAAACACTAACTGCCTCATTTGCGTTGCATTTTTAGTCTGGTTTAACAAAACTTGGTATGCATTTGACCTATTAGATATAGAAGATTTACCTTGTCAGTCAAATCTGTCACTTTGACAGTATTCAAAATTGATTGTAAAACCTGGTTTAGTGCTAAACCGGACTAAAAATGCAGCGCAAATAAGGCAGTAAAAATCTATCTCCAAATCACATTAACTCTGTAAAGAAACCCCATACAACATTAGCTTATTAAATCTGTGCGTATTGGAACAGTGGCCGATTAACGTATCAATTACACTATCCCTGGTCACATGTGGTTACTGTCAGATACGCGGAGTGCAGTGTGCATACGGCAGCCGCAGGGTTAGGAGGACGGGAAAGTAAGATTTAAAAGAAAGATTTTAAGATTTTCAATTATTTATTCAATAAAAAAAATACTAACTTATCCTAAACCTAATCCTAACTAATATTATAAATGCGAAAGTAACTCCATCTGTCTGTTACCTTTTCACGGCTATACTACTGAACCGATTGACTTTAAATTTGGTACAGGGTTAGGTTATGGTCCGGGAAAGAACATAGGCGACGTTTTATCCCGAAATTCTCACGAGATCGGGAACTACGGGGATGAAATCGCGGGGCACAGCTAGTAAATAATAAAAATAAATAAAGGTAAGTTAGAGCCTCAAATAAGCACTTACTTAAATGTCATGTTTTGTAAGTTCAACGTGCTCTCCGAAGTTATTAATTCCGTGAGGAAATGCTCATGAAATTAAAAACCATTTCGGTAAATGGTCACCAATAGTCATTATTTAAATAAAAAAAATATTTGCATATAATGTGTAGTATACTCTAAAAAAAATAACTAAAAAAATATTACTTATGTACTATTGGCTTGCCCTTTTGGTTGGACATAGTAATTATTAAATGTCAGAATAAGGTAAATAGGTAGGTATGCCTGACAGATAATTTAGGAAAAAAAAGCTTTTTGAAAGAAAATTTTAGGAGAAAGTTTTTTTAGAAGAAAGCTCCTTTGAAAAGGGAATTGATACCATGTTAAACCAGGACGGATCTCTAGCTTAAGTATATGTAATACTTAGTTAGTTAGGTTAGTTAGGTACCTATGGATTCATAACATAACGTTATGTTAATAGGTACATATTTGGAAAGTAAACATTTCGAAAAGAATTCGGTTCGAAGTGTCGATAATGTAAAGATGAAGTTCAATATTTTAATCTGAACAACCATTTTGTAGATTGAGTGATTAGAGAGTTGTCAAGTTTGGCAATAAAGTAGCATGTTTATGATGGGAATATTTAAGTGGGTTACCCATAGAAATATTACAAATATTAGTTTAGGTAGGTATTAGTTAGTAAGAATGTAAGTTGTCCACGATTTTTGAGTGATAGGAGGGAAAAATTGTTGACGATTTGAGTGAAAAAGTTAATTTTTTTTGTGGGTTTTTTTCTGTCTTTGTAAGTCGTTAGGGGTACCTACTTTAGTACGTACATAGGTAAATGCTTTTATGTTCTAGGTACTTATTAAGCTATTGCATAGCTTCTATCGAGGGCCTTGAGCGCGGGGACCGAATCCAGAAATTCCGTAACGAAAAAAAACCTCACGTTTTTATTATTTTTTTATCGAATACTTTTTTTTTGTACATTTTCCAAAAAGTTTTTATAGTAATGTAGACAAAGTTTTTATTGTATGAAGTCCCAAGTACGACATCAAAATTTCTAAGGTTAGGATTGCAATACAAAAATAAAAAATACAATTAGTTGATAAAATTGCTATGCAATAGCTTTACCGCGGCAGTCCCCGAGTGCCACACGTTTTTTTTGTTTATTTTAATATCCGAAATGGATTAAGTAATTACAACCCACTTTTTATAAGCCCGTTCTGGATTTTATTGTTAACGAATAACCTACTTGTCGTTTGTTTTGTTATAGTGTGTCATAGTCAGTCGCCGAGTTTTTTTTAGTCGTTTGTTTTATAATTCCCCTTATGAAAATACCTATTGACAAAAAGGTTTACGCTAGTTAAGTATCTAAACTAATGTAAGTACCTATTAATGTCAAGCATCATCAGTGAGAGAGATCTTTGATGTGCTGAGTAGGATATTATTGGGCATTCTACCCCACCTGCCGTTCCTACGTCTCACTCCGTTCGCCTTCGTCACTTTCGGTGTGGTAAAATGCCCAATAATATCGTATGGAGTAGGAGCCGTTCAACATTTCCGTTTTATTGATTTACTTACTTTTTTATTACAATAACAACAATAACTGCGGCTCATGCTGACGATATGCTTCACTTTATAAATGCTGATGTAATTGATAAATTACCTCATTATTAAACATACACATGCACAGTCGCCATGAAATTTGTAAAACAACCACAATCGTTACATGTAAACAAACTCTGTGTTCAGTCTCAGGAGACTGGTTTTCGTCATGGAAAATTATTACCTAATTCGGTACGATGCATTATATGTGGACCGTCAAATTGCGGAAAAACCAATTTATTGATTGGTCTTCTTATTCACCAGAATGGTTTAATATTTCAAAATGTTTATGTTTATTCAAAAACCTTGCAACAACCCAAGTACGTCTTTTTAGAAAAAGTTTTGCATCGAGTACCAGGCATGTCATTTCAGAAATATCATGAAAATGAGCAAGTACTGAGTGTTCAGGACGCAAAACCGAATTCTGTGATTGTATTTGATGATGTTGCTTGTGAAAATCAAAGTAGCATGCGTGATTATTTTGCAATGGGAAGACACAAGTTCATTGATTGTTTTTATTTAAATCAGACTTATAGTAAAATTCCTAAGCAGTTAGTAAGAGACAACGCGAATCTAATCATACTTTTTAAACAAGATGAAAGAAATATGAGACATGTTTATGAAGAACACGTCAATACTGATATGACATGGTCTGAATTTCGTGAAATGTGTTCAAAAATATGGAGTGTACCTTTCAACTATGTTGTAATTAATAAAGATTGTTCCAAAAACAAAGGATGTTATAGAAGTAAATTTGATACGTTTGTAGTATTTGACTAAGACGTGTACATATATAAGACCATTGCATGCGAGACATTATTATTCTTCTTACGACACTAAACCGATTACGATCTATTTATCAATATGGAAAAATCATTGAAAAGACAAATTGTTGAGGCGGCAGAAGCTGTAAAGAAAAAAGTACGAAAAATGAAAGATGCTGAGATTGACAACAAACAAGCACTGGAATCTGTTTTCAAGCCTGTAACTGAACCTCTCAACCTAATTGCTAACACTAGGAAGCAATCTTCACCCCTGCGTGCTAGTGAAGATTTTGTTGAGGTTCCGTTTGTGGACGAAACTTCACAAGAAGAAAAAACTGGTAGTTGTAATAATAATAGCGATGAAGATGAATCCGATATCAGCAGTGACTCTTTTCAATCAATAGTTGACAGCAAACAAGGTTGTGATACATCATCCTGGTCAGTATCTTCAGAAGCGTTAGTAGACATTCCATTCGGTGTTAGAGCAGAACGTGGGAAACTGATGTTAGGTTCCGCTAGTATATCGATCAACGATCAATACATTACCGTGGCTGGAAGTAAATACCGAAGTACCCCTGGTTTGAAACAATTGCTGCTTAAGAAAGTCGTAGACATAAGCTTGGTTACAGAAAGCGATATGAAACATTATAAGTCTATGCTACTTGATACAAATGCACATCGTCGAGACTACGATTCAAATAAGCCAATAAAAAGTAACAAAGGACAAAAATATTTGCAAGTTATTAAGCCTCTTTTTAAACTGAAGAATGCAGTTCAGGGAAGGGGTCTACCGTTAAGAAAAGAGTGGAAAGAAGATGTAGATTTTGTGTACTGGGATGATCCTAATGAATTGGTTGAAAGATTGAAATTATTAATTGCGTCTAGAGATGCTGGTAACACAGGATTGGACAGTGAAATTATATCTATTATTGAAGAATTGCGTGAAAGTAAAATTATAAATAAATAAAATTAAAATTTAAAGGTTTCATTTTATCATCAGACTTTCAATACAGTACACCTTCAATATGAATATAGATAAATTCGGTCATTATGTTCATAAAAGAATGCGATTATCAGACCTGTTTGATTTTAATGAAAATGCATTAATTAAATCAGAAAATGGCGATTTTGACTTAAAAACGTTGAGATTGAGAGGAATTAGAACTCCTATAGAAGCCGATGATGCTGTGAACAAGGACTATGTAGATCATTTGAATGCTAATACGATAAAAGAACTAAATAAACTCATTGGATCATTGCGTTCTCGAATCATAACAGATGCTCGAACTACTGTTCAATCAACTTTAAATGTAAAGGTACCTGAAGTTTTAACTCATTTGCAAGATAAGTTTTATACCAAAGCAGATGTCGATAAGTTACTTCAAAAAACAACATCTCCGTAATGGCAAAACAGCAAATCGTAAATGAAATACACAAAGCAGCTCGTAAAAATTTCCTTCGACGTCATGTTATTTTAAAAGGAATCCACGACTTATGGCAAGCAGATTTAATGGATATGCAAAACCTGAGAAAGTACAACAAGGGTTATAACTATATTTTAGCGGTGATTGACTGCTTTTCAAAATATGCCTGGGCTGAACCATTAAAATCAAAAAATAAAATTGATGTTGCTCGTGCATTTCAACATATACTGCTTAGCAGCCGTACTAATCCTGTTAACTTACAAACTGATATGGGGACAGAATTTTATAATAACACTTTTCAATCCCTAATGAAGAAGCACAACATTAATCATTACTCATCGTTCTCTACTAAAAAAGCATCTATTGTAGAGAGATTGATTAGAACTGTAAAAAATAAATTATATAAATATTTTAGTCTCAGTGGAAACTATAAGTGGTTAGGTCTACCATTGGATGATATAATGAAGAGTTATAACAACAGTAAACATCGCACTACCAAATTTAAACCGATTGATGTGAATAAATCGAATGAAACAGTAATAAAAGAAAATATAAAAAAAATAAAGAAACATGATTTATTTCAGTGGAAGCCTAAATTCAAAGTTGGTGATTGTGTTCGTATAAGTAAATACAAACATAATTTTGAGAAAGGTTACACTCCTAATTGGTCGACTGAGTTATTTAATGTAAAAAAGATTAATAAAACCTTACCAGTGACATATTACATAGAAGATCAACGAAAGCAGAACATATTAGGAGCTTTTTATGAGCAAGAACTTCAAAAGTCTAACTATCCTGACGTTTATTTGATAGAAAAAGTGTTGAAAAAGAAAGGAAATAAATTATTTGTCAAATGGTTAGGTTTAAGTAGTGCAGAAAACAGTTGGATTGACAAAGCGGCAATTATGTGTTAAGATATTATATAATCATTATTTTTTTTAATTCTTTCATTATACTTTAAGTAATGCAAGGTGGAGGACTAGTTAATAACATTATTAATAATCTACCATTTGAAGTTCATTTGCCTGGATACAATTATTGCGGACCAGGAACCAAACTTCACGAACGGTTAGCGCGAGGCGATCGAGGTGTAAATAAGCTAGACGAAGCTTGTATGCAACACGACATTGCGTACGCAAACTACACAGATTTATCAAATCGTCACAAAGCTGATTTACAACTACTTAACATGGCCAAACAAAGACTTAAATCAAAAGATGCAGGGAAAGGTGAAAAACTAAGCTCATGGCTAGTGAGCAAAGTCATGAAAGCTAAACTTAAGTCAGGATCCGGCGTCAAAACATTTAAAAGCTTAGTTTCAAAAATAAAATCAAAAGTTAAGAAACTCAGACACAAAGATAATAAGTCTTTAATAAAAGCAGCTTACTTAGTTGCAAAAAAGTTATTGCCAAACATCCATCATCGAATTCGGGTACCACGAGTAATACCCGTACCAAAGACTGGAGGAGTTCTTCCTTTAATCCCAATTTTCGCTGGTTTATCAGCTTTAGGAGCTCTAGCTGGTGGTGCAGCTGGCATTGCGAAAACCGTTAATGATTACAAAGCAGGCAATCGAAATTTGCAAGAAACAGAACGACACAATAAAGCTATGGAAGCTTTAGTATTGGGCAAGGGTTTATACATTAAACCGTATAAAAATGGTAAAGGATTGTTTGTAACATCTCCAAAAAACTGAAAAATATGCTACCCAGCCGCCCTCTAACTAATGTAGACATCTTAAAATATTCAAGAAATATACCTCATTTTCGTGGGGTCTACATGAAGGATCGATTACCTAGGAAGCCGAAACAGATTGAATGTGCTATTGTTAACTTAGATGATTCTAAGAACGAAGGAACGCATTGGGTAGCCTATGTTAAAATATATGACTATTGTGAATATTTTGATAGCTATGGAAATTTAAAACCTCCATTGGAACTGTTGCAATATTTTAAGAACTGTAAAGTTTTTTATAACTATACTAGATATCAAAATTTCAACACAGTAAATTGTGGTCATTTATGTTTAAAATATTTGTGGACATTTTGGAATAAAACTATATAAAATATACACTTTTATTTTATTTCTATCATTTGCAAGATGTCCCTCACTTTGTCGATAACTGGGAACTCATCAACTTTATCTACGTACTATCCTAATACGTTGCAATTAAATGGAGAGTATGAGTGTGCTTTATTGCATTTTTCAACATATAACTCTATTCCAAACATTGACAAAGGTAATAACAAGTTCTATTATGGCTCCAACGATGTTATTGAAATACCGGAAGGTACTTATGAATTGCAGGATATAAGTGAGTATTTAAAATCTGAAATAAAAGATGCATCAATTAAACTACAGTGTAATAATAATACTTTAAAAGCTAGTATATACTGTTCAAAAGACGTTAATTTTGAGAAAGAAAACTCTTTCAGAGCACTGTTAGGGTTTAATAAGCAGGTCTTGAAAGCAAATAAATGGCATCTGTCACAGTCTCCAGTCAACATTTTACCTACGACCGTAGTCAGGATTGAATGTGATATTGTAAGCGGATCATATATAAACGGTGAACCAAGTCACATTATTCACGAATTTGCACTCAATGTACCACCTGGATACAGGATCATAGAAATCCCGAAGAACTCAATATACTTTCCAATTAATCAAAACAACATAAGCTGTATACATATCAGGCTATTAGATAAAAACAATCGATTAATCAATCTACGCGGTGAAGAAGTGCAGCTATATTTACATCTTAGAAGAAAAACATGATTGACTACAATAAAAATGTGTCTCAACAAATTAAGAATATCAGTTCTACTCGGACCACCTGTCAAATAAGACCACGCTCTAAGAAAAAAATTAAATTAACTGAAGACAATAAAGCGTTCCTTAGAGCGATCGGATTGGTAAAATGAATATCTTAGACGTTTTATCCGCTCCAACTTACGATAACACTATAGAAGGAATCGAATTTCATTCCTACAAGCCCTACGTAACAAGTTTCAACAGGAACGATGAAATCCGCATACCTATCAACCAACAAGACTTGTACGTACTACCATCAGCTAGCACGCTATATTTGGAAGGAACTGTTATCGTTAGTAAAAAAGACACGAAAGAAAAAGCTACTAGTGTTAATTTTACGAACAATGCGCTAATGTACTTATTCCAAGATATTAGATATGAGCTTAATGGAGTGGAGATTGATAAAATAAAAAATGCAGGTGTAACTACTACAATGAAATCACTAATATCAATGAATGAAAGTGAATCAAAAATATCTAATGCTTGGGGCTGGAATATTGATGGTATAAAAAATATCAATGGAGGAAGATTTTCAGCTTCTATACCACTATGTCATATTCTCGGATTTGCTGAAGATTTTAAAAAAGTCGTGATAAACTGTAGACATGAACTGATATTGTTACGAAGTAACACCAATGTGAACGCTGTAAAACTGAGCACTGGTGAAACGGTGGATGATGTTCAGATTAACAAAATTATATGGCGCGTACCGCATGTTAAAGTATCAGATAAAGAAAAAATTGGATTGTTAAAACTATTAGAAAAAGATCGACCACTTCAAATGATATACAGGAATTGGGACCTGTACGAATATCCAGCTTTACCTAAAACTACAAAACATACCTGGTCTATCAAAACTTCATCTCAAATAGAAAAACCAAGATACATCATACTTGGGTTACAAACAAATAGAAAGAACAATGCAAGTTCAGACATGTCTCAATTCGATCACTGTCATGTTCGTGACGTAAGAGTGTATCTCAATTCTACGTATTTCCCGTATGAAAACCTAAATGTAAATTTTGCTGACAACAGAATTGCTTTATTATACGAGCAGTACACCAGATTTCAACAGTCATATTACGGACGTCGTCCAGAGCCCATATTAAGCGAGAAACAGTTTAGAGACTTAGCACCGCTGTTTGTTATTGATTGCTCTAGACAAGCGGATAACTTAAAGACAGGTCCAGTTGTGGATGTGAGAGTTGAAATAGAGAGTAATTCGGAAATACCAGATCAAACTTCAGCCTACTGTCTGATTCTCAACGATTGTGTAATAGAATACAAACCATTAAGCAGCATCGTGAAGAAGCTATCATGAATCCGGATACCATCATCGTAGAAATCCAAGGATTTAAAGATTCTATAAATAATTTTATTGTGAAAGAAGTGGCTATCGTAAGTCAGGAGCATGCACAAACGTTCCTGGTTAAACCACCATATTCGTTCCATTACCTAACACAAGAAGAAAAAAAGCAAGTGAGATGGTTGGAAAAAAATAGGGGAATTTACTGGAGTGAGGGCTACATAGACTACAAGGAGTTTAAACGTGCAATAGTGCCATATTTAGAAAATAAAAAAATTATTACCAAGGGTTTGGAAAAGATAAAGTGGATTAAAGACTTATGTGCGAACTGTGAAGTAATTGATATAGGTGAGAAGGGATGTCCTAATTTTTCAGTCTTAAAAACTAAATATTGTAAAAATAAAACTGAATTTAATTGTGTGAATCATAAATTGAATTGTGCACTTAATAATGCTGTGTGTATTAAAAAATGGTATTTTGATAATAATATGTCTGTATTCAAATTATTTTGTTGTTGTTAAGTTATATTTAATAAAAATATCTAAGTAACTATTTATGGTTTTTTATTTGATCCAATTAATTTAATTATAAATTTTAAATTAGCTGTACCTATGATTAATTTGAAGTTAACATACAATAATTAACGTACATGAATACTGTAAATAATAACAAACCTGCAAATCTAGTCTTATTTTACAGCTAATTTGAAATTTATTAATTTAAAATAAAACACAAAATTACATTAAAATATAGCATTTATTACTTCATATATTTATTTACAATTTAACTAGAGCTAATATTCTATTTATTTTACCATCTTAACTTACAAAGCAAAACTTATTTTTATTTAATATTTATAATCAGTACATTCATCATTAATCACATTTAAAAAATACATTATTAATTTTATATTATATAAACAAAGTTCAAACTACATTACTTACTAATAACAATTGTCCCCACAAAGTTTTTTGGAAATTTTATTTATTAATGCTAGTGTCTCTTCCATAACATAGTCCACAGGTTCACTCACTATGTATTGCGCACTCATAACTACCGAGTCTTCATTATCACTTGCAGTTGTAGATTCTTGTTGCTCACTTATGTCCAAAACTTGTATTTGGATCAGTCGCAGACCTTTTCTCTTCTCATTATTTATAACGTATGACTGGCAAAGAGGCAGCTTCCGCTTTTGACAATCCCTTTTCGATCTTGGTTTCTTATTGGATAGTCTTTGTTGTTCAGATAATTGTCGTTGCTCGGGTACATGCCAGCTCAAACTTGGAGTCGGGAAACCTTGACCGTATTGCGAAAAGATAAGGTCAGGGGAATCACACATTTTTGATGATCTGAAACAAACAAAATAACAGTTAATATAAGTAATGGGAATTAATATCAACCTAAGTATAATATAAAATGATTTAAAATAAACTACTTACTGTTTTCGATTCAATGATGAGAAACTGAGAAGTCCAACCAGTACGGTCAATATCAGCGAAATGAGACGGAGGACTAATATTATTATGTTTACGTAATGTAACAGTACTCCAGAAAGCATTGCGCACGTTTTTATAACAAGTTTGAACTTGATTCTTATGTGCGCACGGCACAGTACGTCACTTGGGAGCACCTGATCGGTGTTAATTTACACAAACCAGTCAGCGCAATGCGCTTTGTCATCAAGAACGGAAATGAAACAGATTTATGAACATAAAATATTATTTATTTAAGTATATATTTATAGTAGGTACAAAGTACACTTAAAAGCTAACTATATCAGAGGTCGTATAGTTACACCTCTGCTCTAAATAGTACAAGGACACCAAGAATACACATTGTAGAATTGTTTACATAATAAAGTTAGGTTCAAAAGAAACTTCAAAACATACAACTATTCGTTCCATACGGGAATCGAATCATGACACGCAGCGCAGCAATCGATTGACTGCTTAACCACTACGTCAACAGTGCTGTCAACATGTCACATTACTAGACAATAAGTACATTTCACATTATTAAAAGAGTAACAAACTACATATTCATAATAGTAAGGTTTTTAAAATAAAATACATGTTAAAAATGTAACTACTGTAATTACGTTTAAATCGTGGTAATGCATTACATAAATATAGTTGCGTTACCCCAGGCTAAAGTACAAACTTTATCAAACGATAGCAATCGTTTATCATCATTGCTTGAAAGTGCTATTTTATTTACGACCTGAGTGAATATTTCATGTTTTATTGACCTAAACAATACATTTTTTTTGTGAATAACATTGCAATTGTATAAAACATTTTTATAATCTAACATATTTAAATTTTTGGTAATACATTTTTTTGTACCTTTTGCCTTTTTAATTGTTTTATTTAAAGTTTTAATACAATAAAGCTTTGAGCGCAGTCCCACGAATTCTTTGATAATGTTGCCACCCATTTCATCCTTAAACAGTCCTGGAACCTTTTTATTCATAATTGGTAAGTTAAAGTCGTTGTTACAGTCATAATTGCTGGTATCGAAATATTTTAGAAAATGGAGCTTGAAATCTCTATAAACGTCATTAGTCTGTACATCATATACTAGGCTATCTGTGTCAGTATAACACAATTCAATCCGGTTACCATAAAAAGGTTTTATGATGGAATAATGAAAATCATACATGTGACTCTTAGATAATTCTAATACAGTAAACCCTATGTATATTGGTTTATTAAGAAGTACGCGCGAAGGTTTCATTTGAATTGCTACTAGATCATCAGAAAATACAGAGGCGCTATGAAAATATGGGCTGGCTATCAATTTTTCAGCACAAGCAGTCTTTTTTGTTTTATTGTTCGAGTCACACCACTTGTTTACTAACTTAACGTCTATTCGATGTTCATTATTTTCCAGGGTTTTTCCAAAAATACTATTGTTCAATAATTTGAAAAAGTCTTGTTCAAACATAGACTCTGCTTTTTGACGTAACTGGGTGTTAATATCAATATATTGTTTTAAAAAACAACTTTGCTTAAATGTAATAGCGCGATGGACCCTTCTCAATATTAAACCGTGGTGTAAACACTTTTTTAAATGTATGTAATGAATAACATAGTGATATTTATCGTACAAATTAGGTATTAGCTTTTTATTCTTACCACCAGGTGGTAAACATTTTTCTGGACAAAAAGGAAAGTCATTGTGTTCCATGTGCAAATTCTCCGGATATATTAAATCAACTTCAAGAATGTAACCGTTTTCCGCAGTATCACTGATGCCTGCTAAGTTCAATTGTAAAAAATCAATTTCTTGTCTATTCATAAATCTAAAACCAGAATAGGGTAGGGATTGACACATGCTATAACCGTATAAATTATTACAATCTAAGTAAATGATAAATGAATCTGGACGGTTTGGATCGTATGTATCTAAATATTTATTATTGGCTTTGGCATGTCTTTTGGAACACATACAAACACCTCCCCGAATACCTTTTTGTATCATTCTAAAAATTTCAACATCACTAATCAATTCTAATTGAACCCCTGTTTGTAAAAGCATTGCATCAAAAGATAGACTTGGTGCTGTAAGATAAAACGCGGGATCGAGCTTGTAATGTAGTTTACAAGTTTTTCGAAAATTTTCAAATACATCTGTTAACAAAAGAACATCTGTTTTAAGATATAAATCTGTGTACATACCCATGTTTTGAATATTAAATACTGACCAAACAGACTGAGCGTGTTCATAGTCTTCATCGGTAATTGCTTCATTGGTTAAAGAGTTAAAAAAATGTTTTTTAGAGGGTAAACACGTATCCTCATAACGTTCCCATTGAGACATATAGTCATATGGATACACTCCTTTACGGGTGAGTAAGTTTAATTGTTTTTTATTGGGAAAATAAAATTTTAAATGTTTAAAGTCTTGTTTTTGTATTGTACTAACTAACTTTTCTAAGCTAGTTCCTAAAAACTTGAAAGAATCTACAAACCTAACCTGGATGCTTTCCCCGGTAGAAATGGGAATAAACTTAGTGAATGAAATATAGTTTTCTTTTGTTTTCGGTATCACTTTAATAGATCCAGGAGCTTCACCTAATTCTTTTATGAAAAGGTGGCAATCGTATCCGGATAAATTATGAAAAAATACTGGCAAAAATGTTGGCAGTTTGTATTGTATGTTACAGTAACTATGGGCTGCACCACGATATTTACCAGTCAAGTGACAATGATCGCGAACCCTATCACCCAACAAGAAGTGTTCACAAATATGACATGTCATCGCGTTTTCAAAGTCACGAGCATTATCATTTGAGTAAATCATAGGAACATTATTTTTTAAAATATCGTAAATTTTTTGTGCATCTTTATAGATAGACTTCACAAAATTTGACACACAATCCGCACCGCGATAAGAAACGTAACGATTGTGGGTATCGTCTAGCGTACATGTGATATGATAAGCGAAAGCTACAGGCACATGTCGCTGTCGCGTTACAGTACTCGCCTTAGTGGGGTCAGGGTCACAAGATTCATAGCGTTCTAGCATTGTTTCAAAATCGGCGTATACAACAAATGGTACAATTTGCTTTCTATTATAATTTTTAAACTGAATGAAAGAACCCCTTGGAGGTAGTTCAGTGGCGACACCTCCACAACTATGTGAACTAAGGTCATCGCATGAATTAAAAAACATTAAACAAGCGTCACAAAAGTACAGTTTACTGTGGTGTTTTGTTATTTGATTTTTAACAAGTCGCGGCAAGTCTTTAATGAGACAGTAATGTGATAAATCATCTCTTTCTAAATAAAGTAAATGAATCACCTTTCCGTTTAAGGCTTTTGGTTTGTAAAGCGGTCCTATGACAGTATTATTTTTTAAACCATAAATGTAAATGCAAATTTCAGGGTTATTCACTTCGAACCGCGCAATATCTGAGAAATTCACTGGAAATGACATGTCCTTTACCTTTAAAACGTTACGAAAATCAGGGTAAGAAGATACCCTTTCAGGATGAATCTTAGCTGGATATAAAGCAGCAACAACAGACCATAAAAAACAATACTCGTCATTATTGCGGATATTAACACATGCTTTTTTCGATTTTATTGCAGGAGGTAATTCGATAAAGCCTGAACCGCGCAACGGTTGATATTTGTTAATATTGACTTCCAAATGAGAACTACTCAAGAACGTCCATCCACTGTCTCGGTCCTGAAATTCTTCTATCTTTTTTGTTAAAGTATTTTTTATCTGAGACATTAATGAATCAAATTCATAATTCTGATGCAGAGTAACGTTTTTTGTGGCAAATGATTTCATATCCTGAGAATCATTTTTAAACATTAAAAACAAAGCAAAATATTCGAAATTAACTTTTAGGCAAGCATGTTCTTTAAGAGATATGTCAATTAAAGTTTTAATTTTGTCCCAATTATTATTAAGAAATGTTTCTAGAGAACAATTCTCAGACGGATCGATAACTCTATAAGAAGCTATACGATTACGAAATGCAGAATGTATTATTTCAACACCTTCGCAAAAATGCGAAATAGTTTTGTTTTTATGATTATTACTACGTAGGTGACCTGTCCAGTGACTGCGCTCAACAGATGTGTTACAAACAGTACAGAAAGGCATTTTAAATTAAATTAGTTTTAAACTTACTATTAGATGTTGCAATATAATTTATTATTATTGCAATTATAATGTACGGTCGCAAAATACAATAACAAGGTACCTGGTGCCTATTCTATCAACTTAAATATTTAGTTAAAATGTGTTATCGCTATAGAAGACGGGCTCCGAATCATTGAACATCTCATGTGTCCGTCTCATGAACACTTGAAGCCCGTCCCACTGCGGCGTGTCTCGGTCCAGCTGGACCTTAAGAGCGACCGAGGCTTTCTTCCACCGATGCTCTTTAGGGGTGGAGACAACCTCAGCCTTATTATACACCCTTACCTCCACATAAAAGTCCCCTTGGATGTCCGCCGTTCGCCGCACTTTGCCGTTGGCAACACGGCTCGTCAGGCTCGAACCGAAGTCGGTTGAGGTCGGTGATGATAATTTATTTATTTCCTCGAAACCAAAGAGGTCCGAGCCCGTAGTGTGTCTTTTACTGTAAACAATTTAACATATTCTTTATAATCATTTACACAACACATTACATAACATTAGTTTTTAATTAACGAATTGAGGGTGTATTATATAAGTACTTCTCTGTCAAACCCTACGAAGATAGAAAGCATGATGTTATGTTATATAATAACAAATAATATTTAATGGAAATTGATTTCAACGCTCTCTGCGTTACAGTTTTAAATCTACTAACCAACGTTTAACTGTGTATATCATTTTAATTGACATAACATACACACCAAGGACCTATAGGTACAAGCAGTAATACAAAATTACCTTGATTTAGATTCCGATGACCTTGTCGCGGATGCTTTGCGCTTCGACACCTTCTTTTTAGGCTGCACCTCGGCTACAGCTGTCGGTCGGGACTGATATACATCGGAGTCAGACCTGCAATGGAACACATAATGATTAACTTTGGAACTAATAACTATGTCTTAATTAAGACTACCGATACACCAGCCGGCAGGCAGAAACCAGGTCCGTAGCTGAGTAGCGATATACTACCGATACACCAGCCGGCAGGCAGAAACCAGGTCCGTAGCTGAGTAGCGATATACTACCGATACACCAGCCGGCAGGCAAAAACCAGGTCCGTAGCTGGGTAGCGATTAAATGCAAATTCAATAAATTTAATAGTACTTACTTACATTTTATAAGTTGGAGGTTGCGGAAGTAACTGGTGTATAACACTGGAAGATACTGGAGCGAATGTTATATTGTGATCAAAATTGATTGGTTTTATTCATAAAAAATACCATTTCAGCAATATTTATTCCAAAAGAAAATTAAACCTTAATTGTATGGTCTTACAGTTGTATGGCTAATTTATGTTACTTACGTTCAATTAAATCGTAGTGATTGAATTCACACACAAGACAAAGATGAAGACGATACCTACATGACACTCTTGATTACATTATAAAATTGTAATAAAGTAAGTATGTTTGTTTAATAAACCTTGATGTAAAACTTTACCTGACATCACACATGTGAAATAAAGAATTAAAAAAACATTTTTTCATAGATGCAAATAAAAACGAACTGAAAGAAAAAATCGTGGAAACATTTTTTGTGCAGACTAATCCATGAAACGAACTCGCGTCAAAAAGTTAGTTCATATGTTGCAGTAAAACTTGTCATTAGTCGGAATTTATGATTGATTTGAACCTCCGATCAACACGTATAAACCTGTTTATACTTGTCGCATAGGGAATCTCTCAAATTTGACAATCGAACGTGAACCTTCCAGCTTTGTGGTAAAGTTGAAAATCTTTTGCAGAAATTTGACAGATTGCAATTACAATTACAATACATAATTATTTTATTAAAATAATGATTGATTTTATAACGCCTCGGTTGGCGTTCTATTGTTTGTATTTGAAATTAAAAAGACTGATTAGCAATGTAGGTATTATTTTATTTCATTAATTTAATCCTACTTTGTCACACATTCTCTTCTTCAGCATCCGATTCTGATTCCAGTTCCGATATCATCTACTTAACGACTTAAACGAACTTTCATAATCATTTCATCTAAAGGCTTAGTAGGTACTGTTATTATGATTCATCTTTCAAGTAATTCCTAGATTGATAGAACTAACAATTTATTATGAAACATTAAGTATAAAATAATAAGCAAAGTTATCAAAACTGGTTTAGGAACATCTTCTATTTAAATTAATTGCATTGATTAGGAACTCCCCTAAAAAACAAATTTAATCAGAGACTGTAACATGCACAATTATCATCTTACATGCTGAGTAATTCTTGAATACATGGAAATAACTCATACATACAGGTGGTCGTATAATAAAGTTCGGATATCGCAAATTTACCTATAATGCAATTTTGCAGTCTTTGAGACTCTAAAGAATCATTTACACTATACATATTGATATTTTATTCAATTTTCTTATCATATTTATTTAGAGCAAGTAGTCAAATCTATTGATATAGATGTGTTTAATACTTCTTTGACTAAACTCAAGCGAATCTTAAATGATATGTTTTTAATTAAATTTATGTGTTATAGCTAGATAACAAAACATGTGTTTTTATATGTAAGTACTGTCTACGGGAAACATATTTGCAACTGTTCATAATTTAATATTTATTTGTGGAAACTAGTTAATTTCTGTTTGTAACCGCTTTTTCATTTTTATATACTTCCATGAATCTAGCCGTAAGTTTACCTAAGATTGTATAAGTGTGAAAGCATCTTAATAAAACGAAATCTCATACATACAGGTGGTCGTATAATAAAGTTCGGATATCGCAAATTTACCTATAATGCAATTTTGCAGTCTTTGAGACTCTAAAGATTCATTTACACTATACATATTGATATCTTATTTAATTTTCTTATCATATTTATTTAGAGCAAGTAGTTAAATCTATTGATATAGATGTGTTTGATACTTCTTTGACTAAACTCAAGCGAATCTTAAATGATATGTTTTTAATTAAATTTATGTGTTGTAGCTAGATAACAAAACATGTGTTTTTATTTGTGGAAACTAGTAAATTTCTGTTTGTAACCGCTTTTTCATTTTTATATACATGAATCTAGCCGTAAGTTTACCTAAGATTAATAAAATAAAATACTGCGCCACGTGCGAGCACGGGATGGTGGCGGCGCACGAACCGTTTCGAAGGCGATTGTATGAGTGTGAAAGTATCTTAATAAAACAACGCAACAAGTAAGTAACAGCAGAGCAACCAGTAGGTAGTTGTTTGTTCACGTCTAAGGTAGTGTTAGTTGAATGAATTAATTAAATTAATATTTGGATGTCATTGGTGTCCAATCTGGGACCATAGAAAGAGAATGTGTGTGTGCCTTTGGGTGTACCTATTTCTTGCTCTGTGAAGAGACATGAGACAATCTGTCCCAAATGTTAGTTTAATGTTTACGGTATCCTAAAGTTCAGATGTCCTTGGTGCGCAATCTGGCGTCATAGAAATAGAATGTGCATGTGTCTGTAGGTGCATGCTATTTCTTGCTCTGTGAAGAGACATGAGACAATCTGTCCTGAATTTTAGGTTAGCGGTTCAAGCAGCAAGCACCCTTATTTGTTAACATGTAAGCTAGTGTCGACTGTATGAGTTAATAACATTAAAATTTGGATGTCCTTGGTGCGCAATCTGGCGTCATAGAAATAGAATGTGCATGTGTCTGTAGGTGCATGCTATTTCTTGCTCTGTGAAGAGACATGAGACAATCTGTCCTGAATTTTAGTTTATTATGCTCGTATAGTTCCATTAGTAGAAGAAATATGTGCGATAAGTTATATGTGTTGTGTGATGTGTTGTTTTATATTATAAGAAGAAGGCGAGCGGAGTACAACAAGTAAGTAAATCAAGTTTTAAAACGGAAATATTGAACGGCTCCTACTCCATACGATATTATTGGGCATTTTACCACACCGAAAGTGACGAAGGCGAACGGAGTGAGACGTAGGAACGGCAGGTGGGGTAGAATGCCCAATAATATCCTACTGTGCTGTAGGATCTTACTTACTTATGTTAATCTTAAATTTGGACTCAATTAATGTAATCTCTTTTACTGATCGAGTTACCTATGCTAGTCCACTAAAAAAAATAATAATCTAAGTTCTAATCCCCTTGGGTTAGAGTTTATTCGTATACAAACAGTATAAATTAACCAAATAATATAAGTATTTTTGGTAATAAGAATAAAACTACTACTAACTACTTTTATTAAAAATAACAGATACTTATGTATTTTACAATAGTAAATAAATAAACATTTACTGCCATCTATCGCTGAGTAGTAAAACTACTTACTATCATGTCCGTGCAAATGAATGTAACTTTTTAGTTTAGCCACTCGTCAACAGATGGCGTTCATCAATTAGTTTTTTACTTTCCCACTAGATGTCTACAGCGTGTCATTTCTTTATTTATTTGTAAAGATCACCACTAGATGGCGATACTTGATGTTGCTTAGCAATCAATTTTATTATATTTGGTACTTTGATTTTGATTAAAATTATTATACATTTTTTTAATGTAGAGCGAATAGCGAAGCTTTTAGATTTATTCATATTCAATTGATCTTGAAAATTGTCATTTTTTCGTTTTACAATCTCTTCTAATTCTGTAAGTATTACAGTCAACATAAGCTTTATTCATGGAAGTACATACCAATTATACTCGTATACTTGTGAAAAGCTTGTCAGTTAGTAGGTATCTTATATAAGTTATTAAAAACATTTTTTTTGTTAACCTATATTGTCACACTGCTGTGCAAAGGTCTCCCCCAAACACTTCCAACCATCCCTATCCTTTGCAGTCTCTAAAAACATTTACTTACCCACAAATCCTTGATTGACTAATCACGTGCCCCGACCGCACACATTACTATTACTGCTGAATCATCATACTTATCACAAAGGCGATCGCCGAATCGATTCACTCGAGCCAAATAATCGAGTAAATTATCGACTAACTAGCGGCGCCCCGCGGTTTCACCCGCGTATATCCCGCTCCCATGAGAATGCAGGGATAAAATTATGCTAAAAACTTTTCTCTTGAATCTCTCTATCTATTGAAAAAACCGCTTCAAAATCTGTTGAGTAGTAAAGTAAGATCTAAGCATATAGTCACCAAGTTTTCTGTGCCGAGCGTCGCTGTAATCTCATCTTTTGGTTGTCAGTTTAATGAAAATGTATAGGAATGACATTATAGTGAATATGACAATAGTAGCTTCCACTTTTCGCTGCCGGCACAGAAAGCTTGGTGACTCTGTACATATGGACGGACAGACAGCGACAGCGACTTTGTTTTATACTATGTAGTGATAATCGATAATGTTCGATTGTTCTATTGCTTGTCCGTGGGTGGTCAACAGATCCTAACCGATTGTTAAACAGTAATTTAATGTCGTGTTTGTAGATAATTTTGTTCCTGATTCAAAATTAGATAATGCTCATTAGATATCTGCTGATGTATTGCTTGGATAGAGATTAAATGGTTAACGAATTAGTCGTTCTAACTTATTCGATCGCTCTACCAATTATTGTACTTACTCGTATGATTTTATTCAATTGCTCTGTCATTTTCTTGTAGCAAGTTACCTTTTATTTGAATTAAATACTTGGGTATCAAAATCTATAGACACCCTATAGATTTTGATACCCAACACACTCATCAGAAACACAAAACAAATATAAATGAAATACTCACACTTGCACTGGTCACAAATACCATACAATAATTAAAATAAATATGAAAACAAACAAATTTTTGTTAAAAGATAAAGGAGATAGTTTAGCTGCTATACTGCCTGGTCCAAGAGTTTCACTCCATAAGTAGGGGTTGAAAATCATCGCTCCTTGATGTGCCCTGTCTGCCTAAAATAAGCCTGCAGAAACCCTAAAAAAGAATATTAAATATTTCAAACATGTCACAAGAAACAACTGTCACACAAATGACATCAAAGTTCAATGAAAATAAATAATCTGAAAACTAGAAAAATGAGTGGAATATTCACTAAAGTCCTCAGTCTTCCCGTCCAGTTTCCTTTGGTCAGAGGCATGGTGTCATACGCCGTGATTTGGCCTTCCTGCAGTATCGTCCAAGAGTACATAGAAAATGGAACCACAATTGAAAATGCTGACTTGGCCCGCGCAGCGCGCTTCGGAATTTTCGGCACATTTTTCATGGCCCCAGTTTTCTACGGCTGGATGAAGTATACAAGCAGATTTTTCAAAGGGAAGTCGTTAAAAGTAGCAATAACAAGAGCTGTTATCGAGCAAGTGTCTTATTCTCCACTAGCAATGGCTTATTTCTTCTTTGGCATGAGTCTTTTGGAGATGAAACCGCTTTCAACGTGCGTTAATGAGGTGAGGGAGAAGTTTTGGCCTACCTACAAGATTGGAGTCATATTCTGGCCGACGGCGCAAACTTTAAACTTCTACTTTATATCGGAGAAGAACCGAATAGTTTTCGTAAGTGCGGCTAGCTTTGTCTGGACCGTATATTTAGCTCATATGAAGGCGAAATCACAAGAAAATGACACGACTTTATTAACTGAAGAAGACAATAAGTGGCTCAAGAAACGTAATTAAAGTTGTACTGTTTTATGTTAATTTATGTAAGATTCCTATTGTTTTTATTTAATAAAATGTTATCTAATTAAGTACTTTTTTTTAATAAACCCTCCATATAATCAGTAAGAGTAATTTTTAAGAAGAGAAACTTAAAGAATGGTAATTTAAAGATAGTCTAAGAATAATGCAAACTTTACCCAAAATTCACATGGGTCTAGGTTTTACGTGGATAAACATGTTCGCGGCTAAACTTTGAGGCTATACTATTTTATGATCCTAATACTTAACTAAGTAAATTAATCTACACGTATACTTCATACTCTAAGACTTCATAGTACCATATGACCACACAACCAAACATAACTCACACATAACACAGTCCATTCAACATCAATAAATCTACCAAAATACCAATTCTAACCCGAAACGCATTCCAAACCCATTTTTGACCCAAATAAAATTAAGTATAAGAATGGTATTTTTTCAATAAAACTGTATTTATGTCATTATTCATATTTTTGTCAGCAGTTATGAGATTTAATGTATTTTTGAAGAATTCTGATTCTAATATTATTTTGTGCTATGTTGGTGGCATTACGGACTCTGGATAGTAAAGCTGTCGGTCTTAGTTGTCGTACAAAGATTATCAACAGTTTTACAGATGACTAGAACCTTGACTGATCTAAAACCATTTGGATCTTTTCAAGTCGCTAGTGAATACCTTCTAGGCGAGCTCCATCTTAGGCTGTATCATTGCTTTCCATCAGGCATGTTACCGTCAAGTGCAAGCTTATTCTGGGTAAAAAAAAGTATTATAATCCTCTGGGTTGTGAAGGTTTGATCCTATTTTGACGATCTCGATGGCACAGTGGTCACCATGCCGGACTGCCATCCGTAAGGTTGCAGGTTTGATTCCCGTGCGGGGTGAATATTTGTGTGAACAAAATGTTTGTCTCGGTCTGGGTGTGTGTATGAATGAGTGTGTGCGTAGTTTCTGATACCCTAGATACAAGTTACGAACTTAGTTAGGGGTCAGTTACTATAATGAGATGATGTAGTGAATGGTTATGTTATGTTTTCGTCTTACAAAAGCGGGTATTAGGCGTTGGTCTTCTGCCAGATCTGGTCAACTAAAACTCCGTCCCTGTTGAGATACAAAGGTTTAAAGAAGGGTTTGTCTTAGTACTAAATTGGAAGTAAGAACAAAATAATTTTAAATACTTTTTAACCCCCGACGCAAAAAGAGGGGTGTTATAAGTTTGACGTGTCTGTGTGTGTGTGTGTATCTATCTGTCTGTGGCATCATAGCTCCCGAACGGATGAACCGATTTCAATTTAGTTTTTTCGTATTAAAGGGGACTTACGTGCGAGTGTTCTTAGACATGTTTGATGAAAATCGGTTGACCCGTTTAAAAGTTATGGGGGTTTGAAAGTAATTGTGTTGGGGGTTTTTTAAATTTAATTGTTTGTGCCAAATGCATTGACCGTCGGGTTCCTTTAAATAGTTTTTAGTTGTTACCTAAGTATGGCCATCAAAAGTTACTTACAAGTTCTCTTCCCGTTCTTTTTACTGATAATCAATACTTCATCTCTTTTAGCCTCCGAAACCAAATAAAATACTTACTAATAATATAAATATAATCCTTATCTATTACCTTCGATTATTCCCACATATTGAATGGTGTTCCAGAGAGTCCCATACATTACGTTGACCATAAATAACTAGAAGACGGGCCCGCGACAGGCGTTATATATCGCGACATTGTCTGTCCGTATGTCATTGTATTGTTTACGAGCCAATCAAATCGGTAGCGAACGAATTTGGTTTAATATTAATATTTTTTAGTTTAGTCTGTCTTGTTATTATTTTATTCAGGTGATTATAGATTAAATAGGAAGTTTAAATTAAAATAATTGGTTATATGAGAGCGACGGTGGCGCAGGGTTTAAGACCGTTGACTTCCGATCGGAAGGTGCTTTGTTTGAACCCCACCAGTCCCGCCACGTACCAATGTGTTTTCAATTTACGAATTCATATGTACGTTAATTTCGACGCTCTTACGGTGAAGGAAAACATCGTGAGGAAACCTGCACACACCTGGGAAGAAATTCTAGGATTGTGTGTGAAGTCGACCAACCCGCACGGCCAGCGTGGTCGACTAAGGCCTAATCACCCTAATTCAGGGTAGGCTCGAGCCGCTTGGTGGGGACATTATATGAGCTGATGATGATGATATCAGTGTTGAATTAACCCTCTTGGTCGTTCTAAATTGTGTTCAACGGTGTCCACTTCAGTTAGCTACAAATAAATAAAGTCATCAAAATCCATTCGTCTCTTTTTAGCGTGACTGAACAAATATACAAGTTTAAATTGACGATAAATTGGAGTAAAACGCAGTGGGCACAGCTAATACTTATGTGGAGAATATCGAAGTATGTGAAACACTAAAACATTTAATACTAAAAGCACTTATATATATATAAATAACAGCAAGGTAATAAGCACTGCAGAATAGAGCGAGACGCTGTCGCGAACGCATCTCATTCCTCCTGAAGAGACTCTACAAAAGTCGCTAAATACACATGCATAGGGCTTAAAACATAATTAACCAACCAACTCCAGCATCCCAATAGACCAGCAGTCAGACCAATTTGCAACAATCGCGAACATGTCCCCAATTACACCGTATTGTAACATCCTGTTCGCTATCTCAATCCGAACTGTCCACATTAAAATTCACATATAAAAAATACCGATTAATTAGTTCGATAATACTCCAGTTAATATAGCTACTGACTGAATTTAAACATTTTAGTGTACAAAGGGCCGAAACAGGTTTTCTTAACGACCTCTCAATGTTGTTGCTACCAAAAAAATAAAATCTCCCTTTTACCTGACCTACTGGCATTTGTAGAGTTGATATTACCAGCTGGGCTTGTAACAAATGTTTAATTTTATGCAGTTGGATGTTAATTAGTAATTATGTTACAGTTATTGTTAAGAATAAATTCAAAAATGCTGTTGAACCAACTTGAAAAATGAGGTTTAAATTGTGTTGTTGCAGAAGGAGGAGCCATCGAGCTCAATTCGGTTGTATTTTAAATATTTAAAACGTAAGTAGATGATGTTGTGAATACTGGTTTAATTTCTAAAACTATTAAGAATTGAAGAGCCAATTTATAGAAGTAGACTATCCTATAACATCACGCTACAACCAAGAGTAGAGTAGTAACAACTAACGCGAGTGAAACTTTTGGGGCAGTGGAACCTAATACCCTACAATAGAATTTACACGAAGTTGCTTGTAGTATTATCATCTCCATAAAATCCTCTCAACTATTTCACGGTACTAAATAGAGAAACTATAATTTTGTCAAAAGATAGGACTGACCAAAATCACAAGGAATAAAAATGTTTTTTTGTTGTTACAAAAAACATATCATCACCTGCCCAAAGGTTTTATTTATTGTTATTTGTTCAAAAGAACAGGATAAAAAACGTTGATTTGTATCGGAGCGGGTCGGGTCACAGTAATAATTGATTTAATTTCTGACATTTTATTAAATTTGTGTGAAATATGGTGCTTGGTGACGACTTTTGTGAACGGCCGCTTTTTTACGCGAGTTTGAAGAAGTTTTTTTGAGGCATTTTTGCCTCTTGCCTATTCCAATCTCTTTGGTTTTAACTACTGCTATTTGCCGGAATAGGTAGTTTTTTTTGTAACAACATAATAATACAACATACATATATTAAATTCACACTAATAAGGCGAAAATGTGCGCGTATGTTTGATACTGTTTCACGACCAAACGACTGGACAGATTTGGATGATATTTGGTACACATATAGGTACCTACTTAGTTTATTATTTGAATTAACACACACAAAACCTTTTATCCCAAAATTCTTAGTCTTAGTAGTTACTTAGTTTACTTAGTCTGCCTAGCATGACTGTGCGTGATAAATGATATAGACACCACGAAATAATATCGATTTCGCGAGCTTGACCAAATGAATATGGCGTACTTAGTACGATTTGATAAAATTAAATATGGCGGCTATATTTATAATATTTTGACAGTTGGATGTCAATAAATCGCTGTATCTATCGCGTTTTCGAAGTCATGCTAGCCTAGTAGGATCGCAATTAACGCGGTTAAAAATGCGAGGCACAACTACGTAGTGTTATAATGAAGTATTCTCTTTTTGAAATTATTGACCTAAAATTACGTCATCATTTAATTTGAAATGCCATTTGTGACGTAACAGTATTTTTGTTTATTATTTTCGTAACAATCTTAAAATAATCTGTTTGAAGTCTCCCCTAATTGCAAATCCTTTGACGTTTACAAGAAGGCTTTTAAGAAAATTGTTGTTAAAGATGTAAAAGATGTTTCTGTAAGTTAATGATGTTAATGTTGGTATTACAAGTTATCTAGCTGTACGACGCGGTTTTACTCGGGTTTCGTTAAGTGTATTGGAATTTGGGAATAAAAAGTAACTTTTTACCTACATTCTTTTTCTGTACTGCTTCTGTAATGAGATTTTTTGATAGAGTAGTAGACCAGAGATAACATACAAACAAACTATCACATTTATATTTATTACTGTTCAACCAAATAATTAAATAATATGCTTCTCCTAACAACTCTTAACAACCGATGCAAAATATATTTTTGCCGTTCCAAATTCGTAAATGAAATAATAAATACCATAACAAGCAAAACAAAACCAATTCTTTTTTCAAATGAAACGAAATAAGAATCACTTTTAAATTATAGTTTTTGTAAAAAGAACAGAATGGGCGGGAACCGTAGTTTGGGATCATTTTACCTGACAAATAACTTAATTCCATTTTGATAAATTTATATTTGGAATATTAAAACAAAACTGTACTAAAATAAACCTTATTTCATTTAAAATAAGAACCAAGAAAACATATTTGAACAAAAACCATAAACAACTGATTATCTCTTTGTATTTTTTTCCAATTCCCATCGTTTTGAAATGACGGGTATTGTAATTAAAAATAAAAATTATTGTGATTGGTTTTGGCAAATTGCTAATTGGATTTTAATAAAGTTTTGAGGAAATTTACTTTTTTAACTGAGCGGTAATGTTTTTGATTATAACAGAATGTAGGTTGGCTATATCATTAATTGTATTGAGAGTGTAATTAAAAAGTTATTTAATATGATTGTTTATAAGGTTTAACTTAAATAAAAACTTAATGATAATTGTCTCTGATTCGGACACTGTGACGAAATCGATGTTGAAAACATGTTGTTTTAAGGAGTGAAATTTTTAATTAGTATTTTATTTTTGTGATACGAAATAAGTCAGTATTTAGGACTTTTTTAATATCGCGGATTTTTTAAAATAAATCCACCATGGCGCATAGACAAAAAAGCAAATCTCTCTCTACCTAATTAGGTACAGAGAGATTTACCGAAATCAGTAAAGCAGTTTCCAAGATAAATATAGTTTAATTACTACCCTCTAAGTTATTATAAAATTAGAATCAACAAATAAAAAACCTAGTTCTCATACCCAAACTGTCACCTATCACTTGTCACATATCGTGACAGCGCGTCGCTTGTGTCATAAACAAGTCAATCTTTTTGTTTGAACATGACATGTCATTATTTATTGGTGGTTAACTCCCGTTTAACGAGCCGTTAATGATCTGATGATTGTTCTCTCTTAATAACTAGAATATGGAGTTTTAAAATAGGATTAGTTATTAATAATATAGCAATGCATATTTTTGATTAGGTATTGTAATATCATCAGTGAGTGAGAGTGAGAATCTTTCGCTATATGAAGGGATCTTACACGCCGTACTTTAGTTTTAATATCATCATCAGTGAGAGAGCTTTTGCTTTGCAATTGAATCAGGCTGATACTATTGCTTCAAAATATGTATAATGATGTAAAATATTAAAGTCCTGTAAGATTTCAATAATGGACAAATTCCTCTACATTTGCGTTGCGACCCAAGCCATTAAACACCTCCATTGTTCATCATAAGAAAATTACTAATATTATAAATACGAAAGTATCTCTGTCAGGCTATGTTTTATCCCGAAATTCCCACGGGATCGTGAACTATGCGGGTCACACCGCGGGACACACCTAGTAATTCATATGTTCGTCATTCGTGAAAGCTCGAGAAAATTCGTCAACGTTCGGCGAACATGTAAACACAGCATCACGAATATCGTGACGTTTATGTGTGAATGTGAACAACATGGAGTGTTTATTAGTGTGTAAGTGTCCTGGGAGGCGCCATACTCTTTTTGTCACAACGGAAGAATATTTTAAGATGTTTTACTAAAGCTGTTTGCGCTTCTTAATAGATATAGTGGTTGGTTTACATGGCGACGGAAAATATACTCTCGCTAATATTATATGGAAAGTTCAGGTGTTTGGATAAAGAAGTGATTTCTAAAGTACCTATTTCCTAATAGGTTTTAAAAATACAAATAATGGAATAAAGGGGACAACGAAAATCGAGTGAAATTCTGCGGGTACTCCGCGTACTCCCGGGAAGACTTTTCCGACCGGGTACTTCCAACCGGCAAACTTCCCTGTGTAGGTACTTACCATCAGTCTGGGTTCACCCGCCTTCACATAAATCAAAGAAATTTAATTATAAATACTAAGTACTATTTAATGTTCACATTAACAAAAAAAACGTCTCCATATAACCGCACCACAAATTGACACCCACGTTTTCTTAAAAAAAAAACTTTAAAAAAAAGTATTAAAAACATAAAAAGCCACAGTAGATAAAGAGCAGTAAGCCGAGCGATAATTACAGTGTGGCGTAGTGGCGGAAACGTAACGATTAGTGCCTTTTAGCCGTTCCGCTTAATGGGTTTTAAATAATTTAACGTACGGATTGAGACGTTTGATATAAACACCGTGGTGACATGGAGTAAAGAAACTTATTTATAAATTATGTGGTTGTTTAAAAAAAAGTATGTTTTGTTGTCTATGGATAAATATAGACGATCTCATGAAATAATGTTGACAAGGACGTTATGAAGTTGCCATAATATTCATCTTGGTGTCTTCGATGACGATTATGAGTAGGAATAGTTTGGTTTTACCAAAAATCTCTCAGCACCTACAAACGACCCAAGCTGAAGAGGTCTTTATGCATGACACAATTCAAATTGTTTCGATTCTAGACATTTTTGTACAATAGATAGAAGTGATAAAATACATATATTTACGAGAAATAAATAGAGCGAACTTTTCACTATATAGTATAAACAAAGTCACTTTCTCTGTCCCTATGTATGCTTAGATTTTTAAAACTACGCAACGGATTTTGATGCGGTTTGTTTTAATAGATAGAGTGATTCAGTGGTTCAGTAATTTTATCCCCATATTCTTACGGGAACGGGAATAATAAATATATCCCTGTCGTTAATCCGATAACCACTTAATCAGTATTTAATACCACATCACTAAAATACCCATATCCTTTATTATTAAGAATATCAATTAACAAACTACGAAAAAGCTTAACAACAACCTTTTTAAAGCAAACAATTTCAATTGGTCGGGTAATAGAGGTGTAATTGCGATGGCGTTGCAATTTGCATTCGATCTAATTATATGGCGGATTGTATACTGTTTCCAAGGGAGGGAGTAAAGGGGGGGGGGGGGTAATACGTAGTGATGTCTCAATACCTCCCAGCGTGCGAGCCTATTATTTCACTCACACACGATGCTCGTTTGTTATGGGAAATGTGGAGTGGGATCTTTTTCAAAACTTATATCGTATTTTTTCATACGTCTAAGTTTAAATCGTCAAACTGTTAACCCGTTTGGCAGTAGTCAATCAATCCATCATTTTTAAGCTATTGCATAGCTTCTATCGAGGGCTTTGAGCGCGGGGACCGAATCCAGAAATTCCGTAACGAAAAAAACCTCACGTTTTTAGTTTGCTATAGTAATTTTCAACTATATTTTAGGAGCTCTAGAGCTCATATTTACATTGATAATTGTTTACTATTTTTGTATCGAAAACTTTTTTTTTTGTAAATTTTCCAAAAAGTTTTTATAGTAATGTAGATAAAGTTTTTATTGTATGAAGTCCCAAGCACGACATCAAAATTTCTAAGGTTAGGATTGCAATACAAAAATAAAAAAAAACATATAGTTGATAAAATTGCTATGCAATAGCTTTACCGCGGCAGTCCCCGAGTGCCACACGTTTTTTATTTTAAGATCCCTTCAAAGGTGAATTTAAAATGGGAAAGTTTCACCATGTCTACATGTGGATCATAACAATGGATTTGATGACAGGAGAGATCTTAGTATAGTAACAAGCCCTCAAAACTCAACAGTTCTATTTTTATTAACCTGACTTCATTTACGCAAATTTTATAAGTACATAATTAAAATACTTAGAGGTAAATTTAAGGGTAGCTAAACTTCAAATATGGAGATATCTCTATAGGTTCCTTTCATTAACCTAAAACAAACGGTAAATAAGCCCTCATCAAAAGTTTACATTAACTCATAACAAATTATAATGCTCTATCTACAAAAGCCTCCTCCACACAATATGCTTCCCCCTATTTAGGTAGTACAAAAGCGTGGTGCATGGAGGTGCACCTACAAAGCCATTTATGTTTCTGTTCATGCGCCCATTTATACGTAAATGACATACGTGCACAACACCAACCGAAATTAATCTCTATTACTAAGAACTAAAACACAATTTTCCTGAACTTCGGAAAATTTTCTTGAACGCATTCCGGTACCAATTCCAATTTTAGTCCAATAGAATTTGAAATTTAATAGTTGAATTATAGAGCTTAATTTCCCTTGTCGAGTTAGGGAGTTTGAGCTTTTTGAAAATGGAAAAGCGATTTTCTGATTTTGAATTGTGTTTGGAACAAAGGGGTTTAATTCCAACATTTTATTGACAGCAAACTAGACTTTGTAGTTGATGTAATAGAGACGATAGTTGAGTAAAATTTTACCTGTATTTGTGTGGAATGTTTTGTTTCATATCAAGTTAGTGTGAGGTAAGGTGAATCGCGAGAAAGTAGCATTATTTGCTACCGTATCGCGCGCCATCACACCGTCAGGGGTGTGCAACTATCGATTGTTTTGTGACATGGAAATTTAGATAACAAGCCGTGACCTCTTTCAGATGATAGCTTCATAGAAAGATACTTAGATTAACTACTACTAACTATAAGGCCTAAAATAACCCTTTTATAAAACAACTTTCGATTATTTTGTAGTATAAAGTTTAATCTCTTATTGAACGATACAAAAGCTCACAATAAAACGAAAAAAATGACGTGAACGTTCTTATTAAGTACTAATTGGTACAGGATAAAAATGTTATGAATATCTGGTTAAGTTGAATGTCACTGCCAGTTTGCATCCGTCCAATCAGCAGCATTATATGTTAATGGCCTATTAGAATAATACTGCAGGGGTCTTCGCGCCGCCGCTCGCGCCGTCCTATCTCGAATGCACTTACATACTAAACCAATATAACTTGACACATCATCTCTATAAACTTTAACTACTCCACGGAGATCTTACGAAATTGGCTTATTGGGGATAACTTGACAAATTTAAAAGATAGCTAAGTATTGCATTATAGACTTTATTACTTGTTGATAAAGGTGTTTCAGGTGGTTTTAGTAAGTTGGTCATCGTTTTGCACGGTGGCTTGTTAAGAGAAGTGTTCATTGTTCTTGTTTTGATATCTTATGAGTACATATTTAACGTGCTTTAGTGTTTTGTTGGCCATTTTCGTGATTTTGTGGGTGGTTCTTAGGCATTTAGTTGGGTTTCTGATAGAATATTATGTTGTCAGTCTGCCTAGTAAGTGCTTATTATCTATGTTTAGTTGTCTTAAGGTGTACATTAAATTATATTGCAACACCTTCATTAAACTATTTATTATAATAACTGTATTTAGATATTTATACTTACCGTAAAAAAAGCAAATAAAAATCTAAAAAGATTATTTATAAAAATTCTAGGAAACGGAACTATGTTGGTGGTTAAAACCCTAAAGAATCTTAATTTAATTGATTGGACCTTTAAACCAACCTCATTTGATCAACAAATAGGTAAACGTATAAAAAAAATAAACACTTCCACGTAACGCACTATTAAAAAAAAGTAAATTTAAATTCCGAACCCCAGTTCCTAAAACATGTTGTCCGTGGCGTTTGGACCCAAACGCGGTGTCTTTGCACTGCGATAAGATCTTCTTTATAATGTTTCAATTAACCAGTAGCCAGTATTTATTGGTGACACGGGGAGCCGACGGCGATTCATTACCTGAACCCCTATGAATTAAAAAAAGAATGAAAAAAAGTTAACTTCTTAAGTTATGCGCGCGACTTTTAAATTTGGAGTGCTTTGAAGACCATTTACCAATTAGGGAGCTCTTTTGAGTGCCGATGTTATTAATATCGTGAATTTATTTATTCAATTTTTTAAACAATTTTCTTATCAATAACAGCTTGAAACGTTCTGAGCCAAGAACAAACTAATAATTAAAATAACAGTTGACATAAAGAGACCCAGTCTCTTCGAATGAAAAACATTGTATAAAAGAATAATTTAAATAAAGAACAACACCGTTCCAAAATCAAACAGTAGCTAAAGCCTATAAAGTCATTATCGTCTAATTAGACCTCCTTTGTTTATTGATCCTATAATCACTTAAAAATGGAACGCTCAAATTCCCGCGCGTTAAGCTTTTTTTTTTCTTATTAATTCACCTGTAATTGAATTTATGGCGTCTCTCGACGAAGGCGGCATATTTTCAAATCCCGCGAGGTAGCTAATTACGGCGGTATTTAAATAGTATTTTATTGAGAAGTATCTTAATTCAGAGTAAAGTGCTTATTAGTGTGTTAATCGTAAGACAATTTGGATTACCGGAATTCTGTGTGTAAGTGAAGTGTGTTGCCATTAACTAGCAATTACTTGAAGTAATGGCAGCATTTAGTTTTGTAAACTATTTATTTAATTGAGATTTATTTTTTTATGAACACTTATATTATAAAGATTAAGATGATTTGATTTTAAGTTATTTTAACTGAATATTACTGTACTCATTATTACATTACATTCTAAGTTATAAGAGCTGTGATTAGATAAAACATTCGAAGGCTGTCATACTTATAAAATTAATAGTTAATTATGGTACAAGCGAGGTAAGTTGGTGATTACTTCCGAGGCGCTATTGAGGCCCGAGCCGTGAGGCGAGGGTCAGAAGATAGCCGAGGATAGTAATCATCAATACACGCGTGTACCATACAACGTTTTTCAACACATTTGCGAAAAAATATCATTTTTCGCTAATAAATAAACAGTTTTTCTATTCGCGCGCATCCAACACAACAATGGTGATCGGCCATAGATCAAAAGATACTTATAAAAAAAAAATCGAATGAATGGAATCGACCATAGACCTACCAAAAGTAAGGCAACATAGGTAGTTGAAGTTTGTTTTTAAATGTATGGACACGATTTTTTTTGGAATCGAAACATTTTTTGAAACTAAACAATTTAAAATAAAATCTATAACTCACTAGTGAATCAAGCGTCTTAAGCTCTTATTTGTGCAAAAACAGTTGAATAATGACTATTCAACTGTTTTTGCACAAATAAGAGCCCCTTTATGAGGAAGTGTGTTGAAAAGGTTTATGTTTTAAATATTGGTTCTTATAAAACTAGCAATAGCAACATTAGCTACAATTTATTGAAGTACTTACGCTTTTGTCCTAGCTTAGTAACAAGCTTATAAAAAGACCTTATAATGCTTAAGAAAATCCGCCTTTCAACTTATATTTTTATCGTGAGAACTAAAACCCATGTATTTTCCAACTAAAATAAGTAACAACAATAAATTCTCCTTATTATTTTAATGTATTCAAACGCCATTTTCAATACGAAACGCGTCCGTTCTTAGGACAAAGTAAAGGGTCCATCGTGATGCGAAGGAATAAATAAAAAGTATATAAAAAAATAAAAAGTATACAAATATAAATAAAAGGCATATAAATAAAAAAACTAAAGCGCCATATCTCGTTATTATTTTGGAAAACAATAGCGCCTCGATTGTCACATCCAGCGCGCTCCATGCAAATAATCATAAATAAATAAAAATAAAAAATAAATATGAGCATCTTCGGCTCTTGATGTCTTATTTTAGGGACCTGTACGTTTGCTATCGTGGAGCTAAGTTATCTGGATGTGACTATATTTATTTTGAAGAAACAAATCTACACTTATATTATTACTAGCTGCGCCCCGCGGTTTTACCCGCGTGAATCCCAATCCCATGGGAATATCGGGATAAAAAGTCATCCTATGTATATCATGTGTTATTCCTAGTTATAAGTAACATCTGTACTATACCAAATTTAATCTAAATCGATGTAGTAGTTTTTGCGTGACAAACATCCAAACTCACAAACATACAAACTTTCGCATTTTATAATATTAGTAGGATGAAGAGAAAAGTTTTCCATGACAAAAGCTCTCTCTGAGAGGGTATCATAGGTTATGCTTTTTCTCGATTATTCCGGAATCGAGAGTGATTGTTAGATACAATTAAGTACGCATAATGGCAATGTTATAATGAATGCAATGAGGCCGAATGGTTGTACTTACAACACTTACTGGATGCTGGTGATTACAAACTTGAATTAGGTATGTTTGGAAAAATGTGTCCCTACCAAGGATTTGAACACGGGAACTCCAACGAGTAAATATTTAATAAAATATAAAACCAGTCTCAACCTCCTAATACGTTTGTTTTGATGATTCAATTGTTATAATATGAATCATGATATCATAAAAAACTCTTCATATGATTTGAGTTCTTGTATGTTTATTTAACATGATTAAAAATTTCTTGGGCTTAAAAGTTTTTTTACGTAAAATATGTATTTTTAAGTAAGACCTCTACAAACTTAAAAAGCAAAGCTATTTTAAAAATAATTAATAAACTTGATTTTGCAAGGCATTATTACTTACTAGCTGCACCCCGCGTTTTTACCCACGTGAATCCCAATCCCATGGGAATTTCGGGATAAAAAGCATCCTATGTGTTATTACTAAGTAGTTGTAATGTAAGGAACATCTGTACCAAATGGGTCCATATTGGCTCACCTAAAGTTCTTTACCCGAAAATGTTTTTCCTAACTATTTGTAGTCCGAATGATCATTCTTCCTAAAAATTTTCATCCTAAAGTTTTAATTCATACTATTTGTAGTGCTACCGACGATGCTCATAACACTGATGTGTCCGAAAATTTTAATTACTAACATCATTAATGTAAACATATTTAAACTCCTACTGTTTTTTATCATAACGCTTTTATCCCTAAACATACTTACCATAATATTTTCACTCATGCTCAGAAAGAAACATTTACCAAGTGTAATAAAAAATATATACGGGTAGAAGATGATATTTATAGTTTTAATGACTATTATACGACTCGTTTACGGTTATGCTTATGGCCTGGGAGTTTACCATAACCATAACTAAAGGACCAATTCGGTTCTGGCACTTCGCCGGCCGCTGCCGCGGCACGCTCGCTACGCTCGCTCGGCTCGTGCATTGGGGTCACGGTTCTAACATAACCTAAACCAATAATTAGGAATAGGACCGATTCGTTACTGGAACTTGACTGAATGATTGGAGCAGGACTCTGGTTTTGCTCGCTCGGCTCTTGCGTTATATGTTATACCTACATGTTATGTAAAAACAAACTTACGAAAAATTTATGTATATAATATTGATTATAATAAATAAAAATAAATCTAAACAAAAATATATGACTTTGAATAATAGTATGAACGATGGTTATGTTGAGAAAATATAGGAAAACAAATGTTTCGGAATTAAAACATTAGTGACAAAGATTTTAGGAGTTGCGATTGTTAGGATAAAAAATGTTAGGAAGAAAATTTTCGGATTTCCAATTATCGGAGTTGAAATTTTAGGTGAACTTTGGCGCACCCGTACCAAATTTAGTCTAAATCGATACAGTAGTTTTTGCGTGAAATAGTAACAAACATCCAAACTCACAAAACATACAAACTTTCGCATTTATAATATTAGTAGGATTAAATTGTAAACTTTGTAAATCTAGTATCTTTAAATCAGTGGTGTAAAGAGTCGCAATCCAAACAAGGGGCTCTCTGTCCAACCGGCGCCATGTTGAATCTGTAACAAATGTCGTCACATTCAAAATAAAGACGTTCGATATTCAAAACCAGGGATGTACTTCACTTGTATTTTATACTTGTATGTCACTCTTAATGGCCAGTAACATCTAAGTATATTTTTTAAATGAATGGCCAATATCATCTATCTTTTTTAAATGAATGGCCAATATAATGTTGCTTAGCGCAAATCTCGAGTAAAAATACTTAATTATTGTTGTGTTGTATTCGTTAAAACCGGGACCGAAAGGTTTTTTTTTTTTTTTTTCAGAAAACCTCAGATGCAGGTCAAAAGAAGAACATAAGGTCAAAAGAAAGATAATGAATGTGTTAACCTTCTTCAATAACAATATGACGAACTGTCAAAAAGAAATCACTTGGTTTTTGTTTTACTTAATTTGGATATTTGTACTATTCTATTCACGTCGAAATTAAAGTTGTTGAATTTAATCACATAAAAAGTATGTAAGTATTAAAAATAGCGCTTTTACTCCTAAATTCTTGAAATAGACACATAAATACTTTTTTATCCGAAAGTCTATTAGGTAACACGGACTATACAACTATAGGTACTATTACCATGGGATGGAACCAGTAAAACATAGATAAATAAAATGCAATACAATCGAATAAAAACCAATCAAATTTTACATTTCAAATGAAATGTCAGACAGAGCTAGAGAGAGATGACAATAAAAATTGCAAACAATTTTATCGGTTCCATTTACATTCCAATTTTAACTCGTTAAACTTTATTCCGTTGGGATAAGGTGCAAAATAATAGATAGGGCATGTAAATTGTATTTTTGTATGCAAAAGAGGTAGATGCGCGAGTTTTCCGGGCGAAATTGGAAAAATAGCCGTTTTCACAATGGCGGCCCCGCCGCGGGTTGGGCTGCGCCAATTTGAATTTAGATTAGAAAATGTGACGACGTGCATTCTAATATGTTGTAGGGAAGGGCTGAAATGTATCGATAAACTTTACTTTCCGAATTTTTACTAACGGTATTTAATTTTTAGATCGACTGACAAAAGTTTTATTGTTTAAAATTATTTCAATTACTTAAGTAAATAAAAACATTAAATATTATGTTTTTAGTGACCATTTATAGGGAACTAGTAATAATATGAAATCGTTAATGTAATTAGCAAAAAGAACTAAATATGTAAGACATAAATTTAAATACTTATCGATAAAATTTGTACAAATTCCACCAACATCACATCCCTATAGAAGCAGTATATCGAAGTACGTATGAAGTTAGGTAATGTATTTCCTGCACCGCCCATTCACGTGTGTCTTTATATTTTCAAATTTAGAACGAAATAATGTATTGCGGGGATATTGCTGCAGTAGAATAGCACTTTGGCAATTTTAAAATTAGAATAAATAGTCAGATGTTTTGAAATAAGAACATTAATTTTAAATATCGTACTATCAAGTCAATTAAAAAAACCAATTGAGTATGAGTATGTTCGAGCCTCATAATGGCTGTTCCTTTTTATTTATTCTTCTTTTGTTTGTTATAATAATTAGAAGACTATTTGTGTGAATGAAAAATGTTAATACGGATGAATAACGACAAAAATCTGGACTAAGAATCGGCATGCAAGATCCCGCAGTTAAAAGTCTCTCTCTTACTGATTTATATGTACTTATTATGGATAAGAGTTCTTCATTTTACAAGTAAAACACCTAAACTAAACTATTCGCATTTAAGTAGTAAGTGTCAATCAGTTAACGAACTGTTAAAAGCTTTTTTGTTGCCATGTTCAAAAATATAAAGATTTCCTTTCTGTAAGTGCTGTTGGCGCTTAGAGATAAATGTTTGTACTTAGACACTTGGCAGAAAAAAAAAGTTTGGGTGGCCAAAAATATTGACAGCCAGGGATTATAATCGCCTCGAAAGTGACTACAGGAACAAGTTTTTATTTTGTTCTTAGTCTGTAGTGTACCAGTACAATGAAAATGATATGGAAATTTAGAAAAAGTTTAACAATTACTGCCTTATTTGCGTTGCATTTTTAGTCTGGTTTAGCACCTAACCAGGTTTTACAATCAATTTTGAATTCTGTCAAAGTGACGGATTTGAATGACAAGGTGTCAAATGCTTACCAGGTTTTGTTAAACCGGACTAAAAATGCAACACAAATAAAGCAGTTTAAGTTTTATGTAAAGGCAAAAGTTTGTAGATTCAGTTTTCATGGCACATTTAAAATCTCCACCTATTAAGCTAGTACTCATTATTATACTTTGACCTAGGTAACTGAGACTTTTATATTATATAATTTGGATTTCTATTTGAGTTATTACGTGATCAATTTATCAATTAATTAATTTAATCTGTGATTAATGGTTTCAGACGGCTGAGCCAAAATCTGCTCAAAGTCTGCAAGGTGCTTTCAAACTCCACTTTCAATATTGGAAAACTCTAAACCACACTTTTATTGCAAAACTAGCTTTTGCCCGCGACTTCGTCCGTGTGGAATAATTACTTCCGTCATACAAACTTTCATCTCCTATTTTATCCCCTTGGGGGTAGAATTAATCAAAATCCTTTCTTAGCGGATGCCTACGTCATAACAACTACCTGCATGCCAAATATCAGCCCGATCCGTCCAGTGGTTTGGGCTGTGCGTTGATAGATCACTATGTCAGTCAGTGAGCCACCTTTAAGTTATAGGTAAGTTAAGTATATATTTAGATTTTCTATAAACTGTTCTTCTTCTTGCCATATTCCTAGACCTATACGGGTTTTATTTCATCAAGCGTGGGGTAAAATCCATGTCTATAAGCGATAATGTAAGTAAATAATGTGTGTGTGTTCCCATGATCGGGAAAGTAGCGCCATCCCCAGTCGCTTTCATGTTGCCGACTGTCGGTTAGTGTGGAGACGACTTTTTAAATTGATTTAGTGATTTTGAATCACTTTTTTGTTCCCTATCCTTATTTTCAAACTACGGTTCTGGTTTGAAATAGGTACCATGCTTTGGGCTAGCGTAAGTTTAACGTCTATTTCTTCTGTTTTATTAGAATTAAAAGAATACATTTACCGTGAATTTTATTATATTTTATTTATTAGTGACTATAAAGAGGTTTTTACACGGTAGAACATTGTTCCCACCGTGCCTTTATGTATGTTCGTTTATATCTTTTAAACTACGTAACGGATTAATACGATTTTCATGATTATTTGCATAGTGATTGAAAATTAATGATTAAAAATTACTCGTTTAGTAAAATCCAATACATTGGTACATCCCTACTAATATTATCAATGCGAAAGTAACTCTGTCTGTCTGTTACCTTTTCACGGCTAAACGACTGAACCGATTGACTTGAAATTTGGTACAGCAGTAGCTTATGGTCCGGGGAAGGACATAGGATACTTTTATCCCGAAATTCCCAAGGGAACGGGAACTACGCGGGTGAAACCGCGGGGCGCTGCTAATTTAAAATAAAAAGAACCCTCTCCACCCTAACCGAACATCCTCAATCCACTCGACACCCGACACTCAACACCTTTGCCATCCGCAGCCGCCGCGATTAGTTCATCTTTCATTTCGCCGAAACAACTATTGTTTGGACACCTTGCTCCGTCTATTTGACTTACATTCGCAATGTTTGCGCTTACCAAATTACATTTGCAAAAAATGTATTTGATTGCTCTCTGTCTTTGTAAATATACTTAGTTTATGGGTATTAAGTATTGAAAAATTTGGGTAATCGTAAAAAAGTTTTTAAGTAAGTATATGTAGGTAATGGTTACAAACACTAAAGTTAATAAAGTAAGTTGGTATAGTTTTAGTCTTTAATAATGGATACGAGAATAAGTGCCAATAATTAAAAATGCTGGAAGTTTTAATTTAGAGGACCGATTATTTAATAAGCAGAGTAAGCAGACTAAATATTAAGTACTAACATAAACCTTTGTCTTAATTTTATTTATCAAGTTCTTGTCTATAACAAATAACATCAAGTTAGGTTGAAGGCATGAAAGTATAACAGCTGAAAAGGATCAAGATATTTTCGCGTTTATAACATTAGTCAAAACGAAATTTAACTACAGTAAAATTCATTAGAAAATTACAAACCCATCAATACGGGTTAATATTGAAACATAATACTTAGAACACATCGATCAATGTACCCTACTTAATCGCATATCAAATATTTGTCATTGGTTTTAAACACAGTTGAAGTTAGCGCCATATTGGGGGTAGTTTTTGTTACACTACCCTCTTTTTACACCAAGTGTCGGTCTCCCTTTATTTTTTATACCATTTGATTTGTTTGAATAAAGATTAAATTGTTTTGAGAAGCCGCACTCAGATTAATGTTATAATTTTGTTTTAATTTTACGTGGGAAAATGGTTTTTGGATAAATATGTAGTTGTACGGATTAGGGTTTCGGGGATGGATTTATTGTGTTTTGACGTTTAGAGATAAGTTTGTTAATTGAATATAAGACTTGTTTTGATTTGGTAGTAACTTTTAAGGTGATTCGATTGAATGAAAACCCTATTAAAGACTTACGTAAATAAAAAGTGTCTGGCTGAACGATCACTGCACCTGCTCGGGTGAAATAAAGAAAAAAATCCCGCAAATGAAAACCAATGAGATCGATTTTAGGTCTCCATAAACTTTTATTATTGCAACGTTCCTCAAAATCTTTAAAACCCGTGTACCCGTATGTGTAGATCTTGATGAGCCAGTGCAAAGTATGTGCATTAATTAAGTACTTATTATAAATTTTATTAGCACTTTTAGGTACCTAATAAAATCACCAACATGCCATCAAAAATAAATAACATAAAACTCTAATGAGTCTCATAAACTACTTTAAATTATCACCCCCTTGAATATAACTCACATTAAATAATGGTAATACCATTTAAATGATGGTATTACTAAAGTATTTACAAAGTACCACCAGAGGGCGTTTACCGGAACTGTGCTACCGGATGTGACGGGGCCATGTATCATTTGTAGGCGTTAGGTTCTTAGTTGGCCGGTGTCAAGAAATATGTAGGTGTGTCTGTTTGTTACGTGTATGGCGGTAGTCCAGGTGGTTATTTTGTTTGTTTTTCGTTGAATTGTAGATGTTATTTATAGTTCTGGTGTTAAGGGGTCGATTTGTTTGCTACCCATAGCAAACAAATCGACCCCTTAAGTTGCTGTAGTTATACTTACCTAGTTTTTAAACCCCTATGATTGAAGAAGCGGTTTAAATGCTTAGCAATTTTGGAAATACGTTTGCTATAAGTAAAGTTAGAAGCATTCAAGGCCCAGTGCTGATAAGTAACGTCTAGCGCAGTCATAATAGTAATGGGGATGGGTGGCCATTACCAAAGTAACTTTTAATTTCTTGGTTGTCGTTCTAACGTCATCGTTGCTCCCCGTAAAATACTGGTCCTAAAATATTCCACCAAATCTGGTCGAACTATACACCGAAAGTTACAAATTGGGATAAAGGTTTGGAAGAAGTTTTCAAAAGGTGTAGTACTTAGTTGGCAAGCTATTATCTTATAAGTAAGGTAGTGGCTTACGCATTACACTCCGCTATTAAGAAAATACCTAGTATTACATAATATATTGAAAAAATACCTGATTACCTAAATAATATTAAATAACACGATAAACAAGTATTCGTAAACAAAACCTTATAAATAAGTAAATACCGCGTTTGATCCACAAAATACCTCGCAGAGCAAATAATATACCTTTTAGCGCATACACACGACCGAATTATTCTGATACAGGGAAAGGTTCTGGTAACAGGATCATATTATATTTTTCCTTGTTATTTTCGTATAGGTATTATATTATTTACTTGTTCATATACCTGGTATGTATATATATTTTGTAAATAATCACGTATCAATATTTTTTTCTTCCTACTACAAAATATTGAGAATGCTATAATTTGTGAGGGTGTATAGATGTTTGTTACACTTTCAAGTAGAAACTACTGAACCGATTTAGACGAGAATATGACAAATAATCAATAAAATAATGAAGCTAATTTTGGACCCCCCTTTTTTTAACAACACTTTTTTATATCTACAGTTCCAGAAACTACACACATTCAGATCGAAAAAAAAGTTTGTGGATCACACAAAACTGTGTGTTCTATTCTTAATAAAGTCTTGTAATATAACGAACAGAACTTTCATTTCCCCCTAGGGGTGGAATTTCCAAAAATCCTCTCTTAGTAGTTAGAACAAACACACGTGCCAAATTTCAGCTCTCTACGACCAGTAGTGTCGGCTGTGCGTTGTCTGACAGTCAGTCAGTACATCAGTCGGTAACGGAAGAGTTTTATTAACGAAAAAATATACGAGTATATAGATAAAACAAACTTCATCTTGATAAAAAACCTAAATCACATTACCTACTTCCACCAAATAGAAAAATCATCGCATAATTTTATTACTTATGTTACCATTAAGTAAATACGGGGTTATCCTTTAAATGCGATGTCGCCATTACGTAAAGCTAGGTAAAGTTTATTTCTCACGATGATAATATTATGGTAATATGTTTTTTTGGTCGTTTTATTACTTTGTTTGTCTTTGGATGTTAATTTTAATAAACATAAAAGCTGAATATTTTAGAATAATGGGCATATTTGCTGACAAAACAACAATTTAAAGTATATTTCATTAATCAACTCTGACATTTCTGTAAGTAAGTACTTACTGCTACTAACTTTTGTTTTGATCAACTATGACTATCCAACGATATAGGTATTACAAATAGATATTGGAAGGTGGTACCAAAATTTGCATCATCACTTGCTATTTGAACCAGTAGTTACAAAGATCAACGCGTTTAAACAAACACTCTTTAGTTTATATTATTAGGTACTAGCGGCGCCCCGCGGTTTCACCCCTTTAGTTCCCGTTCCCGTAGGAATATGGGGATTAGATTATGTTACAAACCTTCTCACTGAATCACTTTATCTATTAAAACAAACCGCATCAAAATCCGTTGCGTAGTTTTAAAGATCTAAGCATACATAGGGAGAGCATACAGAGAAAGCGACTTTGTTTTATACTATGTAGTGATTAATAAACATTAAATTTGAAATCAAGCGTATATTTTTGGGGCTTAAAACCTTAATCTTAAATTCTCTTTAAACCTCATAATTACGTATCCAACTTATTCCAAAGAAATTGACTCCCAACGACTGCAAATGTGTCCATAAAATCGTTTCAAAATTCAAGCTCGATATAATCTCTATAAATGTTAGAAGGTATTTTTACCTAACAATGCAAATAGCTATATTATTTTATTAGAAAAAAAAACTCAAGTTTCTTTGTCAAAGTGAAGTGTACAATTGAATAGAATAGAAACTCTTTTTGCAATAAAATCTTATACGCCTACATTTACTATGCAAAAACCGTTTTTGAACGAAACGATTCAGACCGATGGACTTATTCTGGTAAAATTATTGATAGAAGTTTAAAACTGGTAATCTTGTAAGAGAAACATAAATATTGCTTGTTAAAACTTGATGGTAAATAATCTTATACTCAGTGATATGTGTGCTTAAATTAGGGATATCTACTAAATATATTTAATTTTGAAATAAAACACTTAAACGGATTTTTGTCGTGGTTATATTTTGTTTTACATTTTCTGACGTTTCGGATTCTTTACAGAACCCGTGATCACAGAAGATCAGTCTTCTGTGATCAATGTGTAGTGTTCGTGTAAATCAAAGATATCAATATATATTTAATTTGTATCCCTATCAAGTATCAAGATTATGCGGATAATCTATTTATGCCATCCCGTAACTACGAAAAACTTTGGTATCTATGGACGCAACTATTTTGGTAACAGTAGTAACATGTCTAATTTCGGAAAATAACCTATTTACAAGTAAAAATTCAGTAGTGATCTTTTCAATGACTTTTGTTAAAAACACAGAAAAGAAAATGAAAAGAAAAACACACCAGAATAGGTCTCCCAATAACTGTGAATAAAAAGAGTTTGATTCTCGTTTCGGATACGCGACGGTAGGGTGGCAATTCCGTAGATCGCACGATAACGGATCGCTAGGGAAATCGCACCTCGATACTCAATGCAAATTTAACGCGCTCCAGGTGTCGAATTTGATACTCCCCAAATTCCAGAATACACTCCCGGGATAATAGGATCGACTTCATTTAAATTCAAACTGTTTTACTCAAAATTAATTCAAAGCTAAGTGGTTGGAAAGCAAACTAAATTGTTATTTAAATTATGAAAAATATATCTAATTAAACTAACCTTTTATTTTAATTAAACGTAATGAATTAATGTAGCGTTTTGAGCACAATTAAATTTATTGACTAAGGTAATAAATAAAACGGTAAAAATTGAATTTAACAACACGTAATTATTGTCTAAAATCAAGATAATTGTTCTTAAGACAATTACTTAAGAGTGACTTAATTTTATACGTGCACCGGGCCTTAATTAAGAAATTAAGATAAGGCTAAATACACGTACAAATAAACCATTTTACAATCTACGCCGGAAGCGGTTCGGAAGCTATCCGAAACGAAACCAAGCCGAAATTTGTGTGCATAATAAAATGTTCCAATCGAAAATTTTACCCCTACTACTTGCTCAACTACTTAACTAAAAATTAAACCTATCTTGTCATTTCGTGGCCTTATATGGGCATTTCTTTCTCCACGTAACGTTAACACTTTATATCGCATACTAAGTTGGAAGCATCTTTCATACGTCTATCTTTTCTTAGGTCTTTTTACACTCTTTCATAATTTAAAAATATTTTCAGTAAAAGTTATATCAAACTCAATCATTAGATTCATAAGTCACCCACAAATTCCAATCCACCATCCTGTGACAGCAAATTTTTCTTTCAGCATTTCTAAACTTTCCTAATTTTCCAAAGATTTTATAAATACACAAATAAATTGATTCGAACTCCAAAACTCACTATAAATAAAGAGAACTCGAATCGAGAACAAAGAGTAGTGGCAATCGCTCGATACAAAGGGTACCGTCGAAACATAAATTCCAATTAAGCCAAGGTGTCACAATGGAGTCACCATCTTATCTTATATCATTAGAATACCATTATATCCTAACTTTATTGTTTACCATATTATGACAACTGACTTCGTTTCGTTATATCAAACACCAAATGTCAAATTAAAGGTGGCTATTGACGAGGTCAGTTTAACTGATCAGTTCGGACATAAAACTGAGGCGTCACTCCAAAAGTTTTAGGCCAACTAGATTTTCACACTGGAATCTGGAATCGCTCCGGTGATTGACGACCAGTTTTGGATAGTAGCCAGTTCAACTGATCAGTTAAAATGACTCTTCAATGACCACCTTTAGATCAATGACCAAATGTCTAATTAACTGCTAACTTGTGTTTCTTTACGGCTTTTTTGAAATGGTGTTTAGTTTATTAATGACTGGTTTTTGTTATTAAGTGATAGTAACTTTGGGGAAAACTTAATTAATAAATGTGTTAACATACGTTTTTTAAACACATTTCTGTTGCTCCAAGACTTGTAACGCTTATGTATTAAGTTCGTTAGACTGTAATCGTCTTATTTACGTTAAATTGTGAGCATTTGACACCTTGTCAGTGAAATCTGTCACTTTGACAGTATTCAAAATTGTACTTTGATCAGATTGTAAAACCTGGTTTAGTGCTAAACTAGACTAAAAATGCAACATAAATAAGACGGTAAGGGCCTAGTTCATGACCTTCAAGTAACTTTACTCACCAAGTAAAGTGAGTGTAGTCTCTTTCTTACTTTATATCAAGTGACAATGACAAAACATGTGAGTAACTACTCGGAACGTTGCTTGAAGATAGTGAAATAGACCCTAAGTGTTGTTTTCTAACTAGTTTTTGGGTGTGCAAAGTGTAGATGTTTTATAAGCAGATATTGTTTTGGTACTACACTCATCATCATATCCACTCTCTCCCGGCTACCCTGCGCAGATCATCGCTCCACCCGCCACAGGACGTCCTACACTACGTTTGTCGAGTCGCGGTCTCCACTCGACTTGGTACAACACTATTGATTCTAAAAACGATTGTTTTAGCATTTATTGCTCTAAGATTTCCCATATAAGACTTCTTCAATATGTATAACGTAGATACATAGATCGGTCAAGTTTGAAAAATTTGGTTATTTATTAACTTATACTAATAAGCTTCATAAACGACAATTTTTATCTAAATTTTGTACCAAAATGTAGGTAATTCAATTAAAATAATACAATAACAAGGAATTCCCATTGAAAACATTGTTAAAATTAAATTACTGTTTTGTTTGTTAGGTATACAAATTGATTATTATAATTTTCCTACATTCAGTTTGCTAATTAAATTATATTATGTTGGTACAATTACTTTCTCGTAAGTAAATCATTTATGTGATAATCTTCACTACATAGTATAAAACAAAGTCGCTTTTTCCGTCCCTATGTATGCTTAAATCTTTAAAACTACGCAACGGATTTCGATGCGGTTTGTTTTAATCGATAGAGTGATTCAGTGGGAAGGTTTTTAGCATAATTTTATCCCCATATTCTTACGGGAACGGGAACTACGCGGGTGAAACCGCGGGGCGCCGCTAGTATTATTATATTTTTTACCGTGGCTAAGAGAAAAAAAAAACAGATTTGAAACATACTTTTACTATTTTAGACAGTTCATTATTTCAAGGAATAACATAGGCTATACTTACTTATTTTATTTAGAAATAATAGTTATTTATGGTACAAGCGAGGTAAGTTGGTGATTACTTCCGAGGCGCTATTGAGGCCCGAGCCGTCAGGCGAGGGTCTGAAGATAGCCGAGGATAGTAATCATCAATACACGCGTGTACCAACAACGTTTTTCAACACATTTGCGAAGAAATTTACATTTTTCGCTAATAAATAAACAGTTTTTCTATTCGCGCGCATCCAACACAACAAACAATGGTGATCGGCCATAGATTAAAAGAATATACTTAATAAAAAAAAACGAATGAATGAATGAATGGAATCGACCATAGACCTACCAAAAGTAAGGCAACATAGATGAAGTTTGTTTTAAAAATGTATGGACACGATTTTTTGTGGTAATCGAAACTTTTTTAAAACTAAACAATAAAAAAAAAAACTATAACTCACTAGTGAATCAAGCGTGTCCTTATTCAACTGTTTTTGCACAAATAAGAGACCCTTTATGAGCAAGTGTGTTGAAAAAAAATAAAAACTTTATTGACACATGCACTTGTTTATCTAGAAACTAGCGGCGCCACGCGTAGTTCCCGTTCCCGTAGGAATATGAGGATAAAATATGATATTCTAAAAACCTGAAACCACAGAGCGCAACTTCTATAAAATAAATACCCACTAAACAAATTATGAAGAAAAACGTAAAATAAAACGTTTATATCAAAATGTTTATTAACTACTATACAATGTTGTTTACGATCATTGCAAGCTTTACGGCTTCATTTGCGTAGCAAGGAACGTAAAGTACACGTGACACTAATATGTTTGTTACATTTTATTTAAATCAATTAATGTGTACTGTGAAACGCTGTAAAACGGAACGCTTTACTCCGCCTACGTACAGTGGTGCACAAATGTGGATTGAAAATTTAAAATTAAAGTATTGGGCTAAGTTATTACGTAAATTGCAATTGTAACAGGTCTCATTATCATCAACTTAAGAGCTGTTGCTTTTGTCGGTGTAACATACACTACATTTTCGGACTACTTGGAATAAAATATGTGTGTTAGTTCGACTTTTCGGTCTAACTGTTTGGAATATCTTTGTCCAAGTAATTAGATGATCGGAAAAAGCCATCGTACATTAAAACCGCGACCAGAACCCGTTAAAGTAGTTATTTGAAGCATATATTGCTTGATACAGAAATTGTACTTGAGACCACAGAGCAGCAGACATATCCATAGACCGCTGAGGTATTCTAATACATGTAATAACTTTTGTTAGTTTTTTTAAGATTTGTTAAAACATTTTTGTTGACAACTGTACCAAACGATACACCGCTTTGTAGTTATTTACTGAAAGCAATACAGTGGATAGTAAACTATTTCCCAGACATCGCTATTGATGTTTAGGTACCGCTTATTGAGTATTATTCTTTGTACAGCTGTAAATTGTAATTGCTAAGTTATTATTGCTATGTTTCTTTGTTGTATTAAGAACTGATGACTGCAAGAAAACGTTGAAAACTAAAACTCCTCTAATTTATGCCCTCCTGGTAAGTACTTGTATTTATAAAATCACCATCAACCAACTAGAACCACAAATTGATAATAAAATTCAAAAATATGTATTTGTTGCTATCGTTGAACTAACAGTATCTTCAAATTCATGTCTTCCTGGTACTTTTATTTATAAAATCTCTATCAATCATCTAGAATCGAGGCTTCACATGCTCTCCAAAGCAAAGTAAGGCTCGTGAAATTAAAATCCACTCCTATCTAGCAACGTTGAACTAACAAACTTCTTATATTCATGTACTCCTGGTACTTTTATTTCTAAAGTCTCTATCAATCGACTAGAATCGACGGTTCCACATACCCTCCGAAGCGTAGAAAGTTCTATGGAATTAAAAGCCACTGCTACAACGGCTACCATCATTATTATGACGGCGCCTGGAGTTGCTTAACCAAAGTAAAGTGCAGTTAGTACTTATTGGACAATGAGCGCTCACTCTAAATCCTTACTCTAATATATAAAAATGCGAAAGTAACTATGTCTGCATGTCTGTCTGTTTGTTACACTTTCCATGGCTAAACTACTGAGCTGATTGACTTGAAATTTGGTACAGAGACTTATGGTCCGGGAAAGGACATAGACTATTTTTTGTCCCAAAATTCCCACGGGATCGGGAACTATGTGTAAAACCGTGGGACACAGCTAGTGTGACATAAAAGCTCGCCCTTATACCAAAAAAAATATAAAATAATTCTTATATAAAATAGAGTTGTATATCCGCTAGTTAATTAACAATTACAAAACTTTTAATTAAACAACCACTAGTTACAACTAGTTACAATAGATGGTAATTAAAAAACAATACTTGATGACAGTTCACTTTTTATCACAATAACAAAAAAAACAATAATTAAAATTGTTATTTAAACATAATTAAGTGAATGTTTTTTATTATAAACATTAATTAAAATTTAATTGGTCAGTTATATATAAGTTATCATCATTAGCGGTACCTTTACTTACAAAGTATTGACAGTATCAGTGCAAAAAGTTGTTAAGTTACATAAAGTGAAGTAGTTTGTTCTCGCGATTTGGGTTAAAAAGCTTTTGAGCTACCGAAACAGTAGTTTTTTGTACGGATATTTAATACTGCATACGGCTGGATGCGGAAAGCTGAGGACCGAGTGTGGTGGCACGGCATGAGGAAGGCTGCAGCCCGTTACCATCCACTGCAGGACATATCCTGCAGTGGATGGTAACGGGCTGACGACTGACGATGATACTGATGATGAATGCAAAAACTACACCGATTTTGGTGAAACTTGTTCTTATAAGTGGGCACTTTTCTGTAATAAGACCACTCCAGTTTAGGCCTTTGAACAAGCTAATCCTTGTGACCAAGAAAAACACTTCTAATATTTAAATTCTTAGAAGATCTCCCTGTTTTGTTCGATCTAAAAGGCCTTTACGATAGAAATGTAGTTTATTATAAATACTAACCCAAAAAGTAATGAAATGTTTCGCCAAATCTGGTTAAACTAAAAACCAACTTTATCATATCATATCATTTTATTGCATTCCATAGGTATTTACATAATATGTAATTTTTGTTAGATCTATATTATAGATCTAACAAAAATATAGTATCACTTTGGACCCGATAGAGCACAACGATTTTCAAACATGTAAACCTTAATAACTAGATAAACTAAAAAACGTACCTCAACAAGAAATGGGATAAAGGTTCGAAAGAAGAATAAGTATCGATGACCAATTTGTTAGAAATTAAAACCTAAAACGAAATGAAACATTAACAACACAATACAACATCATAGCACTTATAAGAATAAAACGTTAACCATTTGAGATAATAATATAGTGTCAAACAAAACCGTCAAGTTTAAAACAATCTAATCTTTAGAGCCTCACCCTCGATACACTGTGACGGATTCTATGAATATTTATTACAAAATTACATAGTAGTGCCCAAGTAAAGTAATCGAGCTTGTAATAAGTTTGCAAGCTGTAAACATAGACATAATAATTATAAGAATAAATGTACTTTGACAAAATAATTTTGCAATTCAATTTTATTGTGGGGCTTTTTCACTCAACTTTAAAAAGCTTTTGAAAATCTACTGTTTTCTAATTCAATTATTTTCTTTCCGTCATCTATCCCTTATAGATGCAGAGTTTTTTTTAGCTTTTTTAGCGTAAAACTGAAAATCTTCTAATCTAATTATATAAAATTATTTTTCAAAAAATAGCCCGTTTGTTGAGGAAGGCTAAACCTTAGTGCTATTCTACCTACTACTAATTAGATTACAATAAGGTTTTTACTGACATAAAGAATTTTAAATCAAAGGTAAGCAATTGTCACAAACATTCCAACTCAACAATCAAGATAAAGCTTTAATATAACAAAACTTTTCATATCTTTAAAAGCAAGCCAAAACACATGCCAATACTAGTCTTCAACGTTAATTACACCCACAGGAAGTGTGAGTAAACCTGTAAAGTAGACAGACAGCTTGTAAAGGTTATTACTACTTTTTATTACACTTGTGTCCGTTTTAATATTAATTTTCTAACATTATAACTTTATTGGTTGCGATAGAAGTTAATCGCAATAAAAAAGAAATAAGACACGTTTAATGAAAATACCAATTATATACTTCCGATTTTATAGATTACTAGCAGCGCCCCGCGGTTTTACCGCCGTACTTCCCGTTCCCGTGGGAATTTCGGGATAAAACATAGCCTATGTCCTTCCCCAGACTATAAGCTACCCCTGTACTAATTTTCATTTCAATCGGTTCAGTAGTTTAGCCGTGAAAAGGTAACAGACAGACAGACAGAGTTACTTTCGCATTTATAATATTAAGTAAGGATAATAAGTATAAATATCGAGGCAGGATTTGTTATCTCGACTAATTAAATATATAAAAGTACTTAACTAAAACGCAATAGGTATCTTATGTAAACTAATTAAATTAATAAAACTATTTGAAACTCAAGTTAACGTACCTCAATAGTTTTACAAATACTTTTGATTTAATACTACCAAATATGTATTGTTCAATAATGTGTGTGTGTGTGTATACGTAGTTTCTGACACCCTAGATACAGAAAATAGTAAGTTACTGTGTAAGTTAGGTATTATAAATAATGAGATGATAGAGAAATGGATTAGGTTGTGTAGTGTTACAATTTAAGACATACTTTTAAAGGAAATAACATTGACAAAAGTAGGTAAACCCTACGAGGTTTTTGTGGATCGGCTATTGTTCAGATTAAGGAGTGTTATAAGTATTTTGGAAAAATAAATAAGTAAATAAATAAATAAAATAAAATAGATACAACACAAACAAACTATTCTTTTACGAAGTGTCTAGTCCTCCAGTAATTCGGACGAATAAAACCTTCTTTTATACCAACACAGAAACAACATAAAAGCAATAGAAAAACCAAATAATAACACCCAAAAATTCACAAACAGACCCTCTTTAGAACCTAATCTATATAATTACACATCCCAAATAACCATTACAGTGTTTAATATCGCAAAAACAATTTGAGACATCATAATGTCTGTTGGATAACGTTTATCTCGGCTTAAAAGCTCGATATATAATGGTTTATGGAGTCGGGAAGAGATTATTCTTTGAACACCCTTATTGTGATATTTATTGAGTATTGGGGTGACTGTTGTGCATCGATTCACGCCTTATTCTTACATAGTTAAAGAGGATAGTGTTTGGATGTTATGTTTAAAATGTTATTGTACTGTTGTATTTATCCTGAAGGAAAATAAAAGGTGCTGCAACTCTCCAAGTAGGTACTTGTAAGCGAACTGTTTTCCACAATCATAGAAGTATAAAGTACTGAATTCTTACTGCGTATTGCGGTATGTTTGTTAATCCATCATAAGTGTATTTTGAAGGATCTAACTAACAGTCTAAAAAGGACTGTTGAAGTGTCGATGATGTTAGATCTAGAAATGGGAAAAAGACGTGTTCTCCGAGGAACTGAAAAGCTCAAAAAATTATAACCACTTTGATAGTAGCCATCTATCCACTAAAATGATGGTGCTAAATGCCGATTAGGTAAATATAATTTTAATAATATCATGATCAATTGATATTTCATTTCCCCTCTCAATAATACAGTAATATTACAACCAAACACAATAAACTAATATTTATAAAGAAAAATCTACATAGCGTAATCTCTTTAAGACGTATTCACCCCTCTTTCAGAGATAATCCCCTTTGAACGCATTTTGGGGTGACCGCTGACACGCCCACTCGGAAATTTATTGCTTTCTACCTAAATACCTTCCCACTTTGAATATTTTTAACGTATCTTGAAGATATAATTTTACTAGTAAAAATACTAAGGGATTACGGCGACAAATAGCAAATGAAGCCACTGGAAGTGCTAGTTCGTAGGAATATTAGAGCTATCACGGGTAAAGTACAAAGTAAATGAGTTTGCGCACTTAGCTAAGTACTAAATACATTTAAATATAGTGTCTTCTTCTTTTACCGAACTTTTATTTCGTTTCTAATAGGAGTCGGTCTTTAACCAGATTTGGCGGAATGTATTTTTAAGCGACTGGCATGGGTGAAAAGCGACAGGCATGGTGGCAGACCTCCACAACTCAGAATACATTCTTTGGTTATCCCAAATATTTTTTTTTGCGGGGAACAATTAAACATTTAAAAGTACATAGGTATTTAACGTAGGCATAAGTTAAGTTAACAAGACATTGGATTTGCAACTTTTATCGTACAATTTTCTCATAATCTTATGATTATCCTTACAAAACATTACTAAAAATCAACTTCTTAAATACTCACCAAAACACCATTTAATTCCTACAAACTCAACAACTCTTATATTTACGAGCGTCCTCGACCGTTGTGGAGCTAACTTTTAAATAAAAAAAGTATTTCTTAGTGTTTTTCTTTAGTTGCAAAGTTCAAAGCTGCCGTGGCGGCGCGGGCGCCCGTCTTACATCGAATGTGACGTCACGTGACAGTTAACGTTACGCCCCTTTCCGCTCTAGAGGTTATTTGTGATACGTGGCGCCAAAGTTACAATGTAAATCTCTGTTTTAAAGATTTATTTTGAATTGTTTTATTTGAAATATGGTTATTGGCTTTGGAATTTGCGAGGTTTTCAACTAATATACAAGAATAAAATATGCTGAGCTTTGAAGCACATAGGTACCCTTATTGAATGAGACATTCTGTAATTTATTTTTATAGGCGACTATCACAAATGAACTTAAAATGTACTACTGTACTACTTCCAATATTCATCTTTACAATAAGAGCTTTTACGTACATCAAATTAGCAAACGAATAAATGGCACATAAAGATTTAAATTTTTGGCAGGAAATATTAGTTTTCCCTCCATCAAAATAAAATTTAGAATAGTCTAAAATAGGATAAGTAGTCTTTGTCTAAAATAGTTCGAAATAAATTTAAAATTTGACAATTGAAAAGAAAAAATACGAGTCATTCTAAAAATCGTTAGTGTCATTCGAAATTTAAATTTAAAACTCCAATTTCCAGCCAGTGATTTAAAATGTTCGTTCGTTGCAAAAATCAGTGCACCTAAAATCGTGCAGTGAGGTGTATATGGAAATCCCATGGATTTTTCCAATTTCCACTTGTCGGTATCGGTTCGCGCGGATGACTTGCGACAGCTTATTTTTTTTTCTGTACGTGTTATTGAAAAACTGAATGATAGACGTTTTATTTACTGGCTGTCCGGTGCTTTTTTGTTGACTGAAAATTGGTTCGTGTTCAATGTATGTGTATTTTGTTGAAATATTTGTTTATTTTGCTTGAAATAACTTTGAAATTACACAATTTTTACCTGCCAAATCTATACTAATATTATAAAGAGGAAAGATTTGTTTGTTTGTTTGTTTGTTTGTTTGTATGTAATGAATAGGCTCCGAAACTACTGGACCGATTTCAAAAATTCTTTCACCATTAGAAAGCTACATTCACCCTGAGTAACATAGGCTATATTTTATCCCCGTATTCCTACGGGAACGGGAACCACACGGGTGAAACCGTGGGGCGTTGCTAGTACTTCATATAAGTAAAGTACTTAATCATAACTTCAAAACTATAAGACCTAGGACAATAAACTTTGGTGTTTTTGGTAGATAATAGTCCCCCTATATATGCCTACTCGATAAACAACGAACTAAAAAACATTTTCAACAGTGATTCCCGATATTGGCGCGTTCAATTAATCAAGCAATCTTCAGTTTCACAGTATTAGTTTAAATACTAAAGACCTGTTTACATTCAGCACAAATTACCTAACTTACCATTACCAATCAACTCATTATATTACTTATATTTTCTAAGCAATAACAGAGTAAAAAAACGCCTAAACCAACATCGATTTAGCAAATCCTATAAAACCATTAAGGTCCCCTTAGGTGGCGACCACAGTGAGCGATAAATACATGTAATTCACGAATATCGCATAGCATCGTATCGTATCGCATTACGGTCGCGCGCCGATAATACTTTGCACGCGTCCGCTTATGAAATACAAAGGGATTAGCAAGAAGGGTGGGGTAGATGAGACGCTCGGTTTCTAGTTACCTATCTTTCGACAATAATTTTGAAGAATGAAAAGCAGAACGGAATTTGTAACCTCCTCCTCTTTGAAATCTTTTTAAAATAGAAACAGAAACTTTCTAGTGATCTGAGGATAGTGAAACAATGTGTGCCAAACAACAATGATAACATTTTTTCGATTTTGTTTCCAATTTTCTCTCCCAATCTCAAGCTTTCGTTAAAAAGTCTTTTAAATCAAGGAACACTTGTGCCTAGTTTCATCAAGATCGGTTTAAAATGTTGATAACCTGGAACTAAAATATAATAACACAGATATAATGATGTACTTACATAGTCCACAAAGACAAAAGCAAAATCGGCCTATCTTGTCGAAATTTTAACGCTTTGATTGCTCGATCATTTAACTCGCCGAGTCTAACCCGATTTAGGCAAAATAAAACTATACCAACCCTATATCTATACCCTCTTACTCTATGCTCCGATCCTCGTTAAGGGTGGCACTACCCTTGTAAAAGTCAGTGTGAATAGAGCTAATCCTTATCACTGGTAGGGGTTAAAGTGAATCAATTAAAGATAAGCAAATATGTTCTATTGTAACACACCCGGATTGAATTTGTTAGTGTGAGAGAGGAAATTAACTTTTGTCGTGTTATAACGATACGTCATTGTGTGACACCCTTAGATTTTTATTAAAAAATAAATTGTTTTTGTTGTTCTCTTGGTGGTTACTGGGAAAGCTTGATTAAAATAACTTCTTAATTTTATTTTCCAATTTTTGAAATAGTATTGAACGAAGAGAATGAATTGAATTTGAATGAATTGACTTTATTGAATGTTCCTCCTAAAGAAAATTATGAAGATAAGTCTCTTGTACCTTTTGGAACATAATCTAGTTTTGCACATAAAATTATTATGATTCACTGGATATTTACCATTTCGAGTTTCCTAATTGGGGTTCTTAGTTCTAGATTATTTAAAAGAGGAAGTAATTTAGTCTTAGATATTTTAATTTACACACAATTAAAAGTGCTAACACAAAACATTATCACAAGCAACATAACAAAATATTTCTCACCATACCACAGATTACTGAACAAACTTCATAGGGCATACATAAAAAACGCAATTAAATATCTAACACCCCCGAATCAACCCCAATAATGAATAATTCATAGCTTAATTAATAACTCTACCCTAATAATACCCCGACAACTATTATCCCATAAGTTTTATTAATAAAAAAAGTGGCTTACTAAATGTAAGTCAGGGAATTATAATGTTTGATGTTCTCATAGAAAATTTATGTAATAAATTATATTTTTGTGTGGGCGGTTAATAGTGGGTTCCGATTGGATAATCCGGTGTGTGAAATGTCAATAATGATGTAATACGTATGTTAGTGTATCCCTGAAGTATTTGGAGATATAGATTGTTTTAAAATTATGCTTTTAGGCTAGACTTATTGACCTGACCGGACTTAGTCCATGAATGGCTCTGGCTGGACCTCTTCTCTTCCTCTACCATGCAAAATAGTACGTTTTAACTTTCACGCCAGCCTATACTTAGGATAATTCCAAAATATATTCTGTGAGAGCGAGCAGTTACGACTATTACCCCGATTGAGTCATATTTTCGGACTGTGATAATCACAAGTTTGGTCTACTATGTTATTAGCCAAAAAGACATCTTTGATTTGTGTTTTTTTCTTTTTCAAAGTCATTTTAGCCCGTTTATTGGGAACTGCTCAGTACCCTTTTTATCCAGAATAGGCTTGCACTTGACTGTAACTCGCCTGATGGAAAGCGATGATACAGCCTAAGATAGAGCGCTTGACTAGAAGATACCTATTCACTCGCGACTTAAAAAGACCCAAATTGTATCTTTCAGGGAACAGAGAAGCAGGCAGGGAGTTCCACACTCTCGCTGTTCGCATGATGAAAGTGGACGCGAAGCTAAAATAATTATTGGGTTTATTGGTATGCCAGTTATTCATATTATCATCACATTAGAGACTCACGATTCATTTGACAGATATCTTACTAAATAACACTTAATCCAATGTCATAAAGTCGATAATACAAATGCACCAATCCGTCATTCCTCCTAAGCCTACATTAAGTTAAGAGCTTGATGCATCCAAGTGTATGAGATAAACGGATGAAATGCTTCTATTTGCACATTAAACGACAAGATATTAATGATATACGAAAAATATTGACGCCTTCGGTAACTGTTTCCATTGTACAAAGATAAAAAATATCCGTTAATATTATACTCTGTAGAATGTAATAATAGTCATTTTAACTGGTTCGACTTTGGTTTTGGACAAACGATGTCATCGCGCAATGCGTTCTAACTTACATTATTATTCAGGAAGTCCTAATTGCTGTCACTTTAGTATGCTGGCTTTAAAAGTAATTTTCATCGCAAAACGCATCTTACTTTTGTTAGGTCCAAAATTCAGCCACTATAGTGTTAAGTATATCAAACTTTACAAAGAAACTGACAGCTCTATCAGTGGCTTTATAAAGATCCTTGCGTCTGCAGATAGGACACGCACGGCAAAATGAGATGTACCATTATCGGCTCAAAACAAGAAGATTAACGTACGAGTATGGAAACGATTCCAATCCCAATATTTCACCAACATTCGTGTCAGATATCTCTTCAGGTGAACGTTATAAATGATTAGCTAAACACGAGTGTTCACGGACATTAGTACCGTATTGATACCATGAACAATACTTAATGAACGAGAAACTCTGATACTGGTTATGTATTACTTTCTTTGCTCATTAGCTCATATATTTTTGTTGTTGTATGTTAAGTGTATTGTGTGCCACATACATACGAAAGCGGCGGTATTTTACTTGTATGAACATGAAATGTGGCACAAAAATTAAATGATGTCGGATTAAAAACGCTTTGAGCTAAAAACAGCCTTTTGTATATTGTATTTATTTGGTTAGACATCAAAAATTTTAAACAAAAAACCATACACGAAGTTAATAACAAAAAAAAACAACAATAAAAAAACACAAACAAACATAAAAATACCACGTATCTTAAACTCTCATTAAGGCTATGAACACACGAGCTCGTCAAACCGCCGCGTCTCACAGTCAGGTAAAATGAGGTAGCTTCAATAATTTCACACGTTATAACCATTTACCGTAGTGTAAATAGATAGCCTCTATCACTGAGCTAATGCTTTGGGTAAAGTTTGCTTGCCCACCCGCGATGCTCAGGTGTTTTCGGGGTTTCTTTAAGGCTTAGTACACAAATGCGAGATTAACGCGTGTTTAAAAAATAGTAAGGAGTTTTAAATGTTTAACGTTTTGTTTTGTTATGGGATTGTGGTTTGGATAATTTAAGAAACATAAAATATTAGTTGTAAAGTAACTTAACACTACAAGGCACTTGAAATTTAAGTTAATGAATAACTAATTAACTAATGGTTACCACGCTGAACTACCAAAAGGAAAACAAACTATGAATGAGAGATGGGCTTTAATCTTGCAACGAAATCTTACAGGCAGATTTTACTAGGCTTACCTTGGAGTTAGGATAAGATTGTATTATAGAAAACTAACTAACTAATTCCTGTTAGAGCATTACCAACTCGATGGATTGTTCTGCTTTTTAATGACGTTTATTCGCTAGTGTACACCAGATTCAACAGTTATTATCCAATTAATAGAGAATTGGCAGCGGACACGGCACTCGATGCGCTAACGAAGCATCCCATGGATCAAACAAATAATGTTGTACAAATACAGTAGACAGCAGTAAAGCCAGATGCAGTGATGTTGTATGTGTTATCAAATTATGAAAACACATGAAAATAGTAAAAAACATATTTAAAAAAAAAGTACTAAATGGAATTTTGTGCAGAGTCTTTTGATCCGCGATTATCACAGTTGGAACACGGGCCAGACCTACTGGGGAGTACCACACTCTCGCAATATACATATTGGCGTTATAACAACATATGAGACTCAAGCTAAAGTTTCGCATTGTGAACGAAAGGTCCGGTGTTTAAACTTTTCTTCCTCTTTCTTTATGTCAAGTCATGTCATCATGTCACTTAAAGACTGGCATAACAAATGTCATTTTGAGTTGCAGTTCCCCATGGGAAACTACTTACCACCAAAATGAACCGACTGCTCGTTCGTCTTTAAAAAAGGGTAACTTTAGAGATAAAAATATTTATTTATTTATTTCTTGCTTATACATGTTGTTATACAAGTAGGTGACTTAATGTATATAATACAGAGGTTAGTATCAACATGCACCCTGTAAGGGCACAGCATAAGAATTATTTATACAATTATAATAAAAATGTTTACAAAAACAAGTTTAAAAAAAATAGAGAATTTTCTTCGTTATAAAATTATCATTAACTAAAGTATAACAAAAAGAAGATAATTAAAAAGAAAAACAAAATATTTGGATACTTAGTTAACAAGATAAGTACGTATTACATATTGTAAGTACTTAAATTAAAAACAAATAACAAGATATATTTATACACACTTAGGCCGGTGTCTTGAATTTAGCGGGCAGCGGGGCGCTAGCGGGGCGCTAGCGCGAGCGGAGCGCTTAGCGCAGACCCATTCTTGAATTTAGCGGGCAAGCAGCGGGCAGATCGAGCGGCTGGGTTATTCCTGTCTGATCCCCCGTATCTGATACCCCGTAACGGATACCGTTTAATTATAAGTATATTTTTTTCTAGTCCGGTCTGATCCCAGTCCAGAAATAAATTTAAATATTTTATTCCGGTCAGATACCCTATTATATAATACCCTAAGTATTACCACATTATTTAGGACAGTCGGCAACAAAATATAATGTAGAGGTTTTTATTCAACCAACATTAAAAAAATTACAATAATTGTTTTTGAATACCAGGAGAACAGAAATGTAAAAGTGGACTTTTCAAACTTGAGTTAAATTGATTCACAAATTACGTATTAATTCGACTTTCTTTGGAGAGTGATTAGAAGTACCAGGAGAGCATAACCTTTATGCGTAAATTTCTAAATCACTACTTAATATAAAACAAAGTCGCTTTCTCTGTCGCTATGTCCCTTTGTATGCTTAGATCTTTAAAACTACGCAACAGATTTTGATGCGGTTTTTTTAATAGATAGAGTGATTCAATGGGAAGGTTTTTAGCATAATTTTATCCCCATATTCCTGCGGGAACGGGAACTACGCGGGTGAAACTGCGGGGCGCCGCTAGTATAAAATATAATATTAAATATTCTAAAAATAAATTTTAGCATAAGAAATTCTAAGTATATCTCCTTTAGCTTGATGGTACCGTGGTACTTCATTTCCAATATCGGTAAGACTATAGATCTTCGGTACCTGAATTTAATGATGCTGTTTATTTGGGGGTGTTTTAAAGGCTCATTATAACCCATATAAACTGTTTTTAGAGTAAAGAAACGCATTATAAATTAATTACAACATTAATACAATCCTATGGAAACACGTGAAAAATCAAGCAATTTTGACAGATATTGCATTAGATCACAGATTATGTCGTTAAATCATAGAGACCACAGAATATAGAGCCTTTCGATTATCAACGTTCAGTCATTCAATTCGTTCACTTATTCACTAATTTTCTAAAAAAAAATTGAAGTTTCATACAGAATTCTCCGCAATATATATTTTAACGCTTCGCCCGCCGGCCGCTGCCGCGGCACGGGCGCTTCGCTCGCTCGGTTTGCGCGTTCTGTGGTCGCAGTTCTAACATAACCTAACCAAAATGTTGACCTATTTGAATAAAACCTAATCAATTTTTTAGAAACTTTTTGTCTATGTATGATTTGACAACTCAATAATGCGTTTCTTTACTCTAAAAACAGTTTAAATGTGTTATGGTGAGCCCCTAGAACACCCCCAAACAAACAGCATCATCAAATTCAGGTACCGGAGATCTATAGCCAACCCCCAAAATCTTTATAGCTTACTTCATTATTGTACGAAGTAAAAAATTATATATAAAAAATGTCTGTCTGTTCCGACCAATATCTAAAACGACTGAATCAATTTCAATCAACTTTCACAGGCAGAAAATATACAAATCTTTTATCTTTGACATGGTCGATGTCGAACCTATAGAAAAAAAGTAACAAACAACACAGTAGATTCAGTATTTCTTCGAAATATTTATTTACTAAATCAAAACTGCATATTGAAATTCCTGTGATGATTGAATAAAACACTTCAATCGAATTAAACTACACAATAATATGTTTTTTCTTGAAAGTACTTACCTGTCAAAGAGGGCAGGGGATCAGACCGGAATGGCAAAATATTAGGTGGATCAGACAGGAATAACCCCCGCCGCGCTATAGCGCTGTAGTGTTGGGACATTCAGATATTTGTCTTTATTTTCGACTCGACTTGACAAGAAGTAGAAAATTTGTTTTTATTGATGAACGAAATGTCTGAACAACAGCGACAACATCTTTTTGATTCAAACTTATTTGATTTCTTGTGAGCGAAAGAAGAAGTGAATCTCTATTATAGGGCAAGGAAAATAAAAGTCGAATTTTATAGAAATTATGAAGAACAAAGACAATGTCCCGACAATTTCTAGGACTATACAAGAATGAGTGCTTAACGTTATTAGATTTAAACTTTATTTTTAGCTCCTAGACTAATCCGGTATGATAGGTTCACTCGGTTTGGCCTATGAGAAAAATAAAATATGACAGTTCGCTTATAATCTATCAGTATTTTTAAAGAGCGAAATGAATGAAGCTGTTCTTTCTTACATTTTTAATGTGAAACAAAGGCAATTAAGCCCAACAACGTATAAAACTGGGTACGTACTCCTTGTTTCATTTAATGGAAACTAGTTGTGCCCCGCGGTTTCTCTCGCGTAGTTCCCGTTCCCATGGGAATTTCGGGATAAAAAGTATCCTATGTCCTTCTCCTGGTTCTTAGCTACCTCCCCACCAATTTTCAGGCAAATCAGCTCAGCCGTTCTTGAGTTATAAATAGTGTAACTAACACGACTTTCTTTTATACCTATATATAGATTATAGGTTCGTAAAAAATTAATGATAAACAAAAAAAAATATATAAAAAAATTGTTAGTATAATTATTTGTACTATCACGTCGGAGGACATGTCGACACGTCACAAAATTAAATTTCACAACACTAAATGAGCGCAAAGCGAGCTCTTTGCGCAAAGCGCTCATTGCCCGCTCCCGCTCCGCTGCCGCTCCGCTGTGTTCAAAAACCGGTCCATTGAAATACACGGAAAGTATCTCCCCGCTCCCGCTCCGCTCGCGCTCCCGCTCCGCTAGCGCCCCGCTGCCCGCTAAATTCAAGACACCGGCCTTAGACTTTAACTATAGTCTGCTTTCTTTTCTTTTAGCAAGATTTCTTTGTATTAAGTCATCGGCCTCGTTGTGAACGAACATGTAGAAGCAACTTAGAACTAAATCAACGTCTCGTCTCGTCAACAAAATTGTCTAGACAACAAAATAGTATGACATGAAATAACTATGTTACAAATGATTGCAAATATAGAAGTTTCTCTTAAAATATTCAACTGTCAAGAATAATATGAATATAAATATTTTGTAGATGGTTGTTGAATTTTAAACCGCTTCAACGGAGATCTAAATCAAAGGATTTGCATTTCAAATATTCAGTGAAGTCATGGGTTTAGCTTATGACTCTATGTAAAGTTGTATGGGTTAGAGTACTCATGGGAAAGCGATGGGAAAATGCACATCTTGAAAAAAAGAGGAGTTTATGAGTTTCACATTTTGAAGTAAAGATATTTGAGAAATTTAACAAAACTATTACTTAAAAGTTTTTTAATTTTATAGAACGGTTCTAAAATCGATTTGAAATAGAAAATCAACATAGACATAAAAAGTATCTATGAGCAAAACTTTCTATCTCCTTAAACCTAAACTGCAGATTTTATTATAATATAGGACGATCTATAATATAATCGAATAAATAATAACATAATCTATAAATTTCCTAGATAATAATGCGATACAATAGGCGTCTCGGTACAGGCTTATTTCACAGACACATTACATTCAATAGCGATGTACTGCACGCATCGATGTCATAAATACGAATAAATCGAATCGTAAATATAAGAAACAAAGCAGTACACACGATAAAACAACCTACATCTCTTAATGATATGTAGATTCTCCGCATTAGTTACATGACTGTGTTCCCAGTGAAAACATCTCGCTGATTCTCCATTTCACTATTTTCAACAACTACAAATACATTTCAAGCTAATATAGTCATTATCTACTTGTTATAGAGTTCATAAAATCCATCACAAATAAAGCACTTACGATGTTGTGCCCCACAAAGCATATCGACTCATTAAACAAGACATAATTTAAACGTATCTCGTTGCATCTTTCAATTAGTGTTTCAAACAATATACGGTTACAGTTTCATTCTCAATGTTAACGCTCCTTTGAGATACGACCTTTTAATTCTAGAAACGATTGTTCGTGTATGTTCAATTGCAAGTCGTAATGAGCTTTAGGGATTGCAGAATAGGGCTTAAAATGTATTGATTGTTTTATGAAATTGAGACATTAGAAATCTTCGAGCGACTATTACCGTGTTCTTTTAACAAATGCACGACGGACTCACGGAGTAAGATGTAACTTTGTGCCTGAGAGCATAAATAAATCTCGAAGAAGTATCGGTTATTTTAATATAGGGACCCCAGGTGGGCGGGGGCCCCTCATAAATCATCGCCAACAATTATTAAATTATCTTTTTCGTTGACATTAAGTAATTGTTTAGGTTGATTCGTGCTCATAACTGGCGCGTCTTTTATGAGATATACGTTTTAAATTATTGTTTCCAAAGTTGAACACAAATTCTTAAGTTTTTTTGTTTTTGATTTATTAAATAGTTGTCTTAAGGTAAAGGTAAAGTATTGTAATTTCTTTTATACTCACTTAAATGTTAGTATTTATGTTGGATTATCATGTATCAGGAAGTCAGAAGAAGGTTATAGTCATGTTTTTTTATTAGTAGACGGTCTATGGTCACAATTTGACCATATGTCATTGAATAAAATGTCAATTTATTTTATTGATAACATGTTAACACTAAAGCTTATCAAAAATCTCTACAAAAAGAAAATCAATACACAAACTTAAAATACAATAGACACTGAACTAAAGGTCCTATCATTCTTTTTTCAACCACTGATCATAAATTAAAAACAAACTCCACCAATAAGTATAAATTACCAATCGAAATAGATAATCAAAATGCAGAAATTAATTAAGATTAAATACTTGTAAGCTAAATGTATGGAGTTGTATAATTATTCATGCAAGCCAATGCAATCGGGTCACGCGGGGCGGCCGCCTATGTAATGAATCAAGGGGTAATTAACTAACTAATACACTTATCACAACACGAAGTGTACGTTCAATTGGAGCAGAATCGAGAACGGACTCGATTAATACGATTTAAATAGCTTTTAGCGATTGTCTTTAAAGGTGGCCATTGAACTGATCAGTCCAGACATAAAACTGTGCGTCACTCCAATCGTCTCAGTTGCGTTTTTTAAACCTAGTTTAACAAAACCTGGTAAGCATTTGACACCTTGTCAGTCAAATATGTCACTACAGTTCTTTGACAGTATTCAAAATTGTACTTAGATCAGATTGTAAAAAAACCTGGTTTAGTGCAAAACCAGACTAAAAATCCAAGCTAATAAGACGCCAACTGCCTTGGTTTAGCACTCAACCAGGGGCCTAAGTCTGCAATTTGACATTATTTTGATATTAAGACAATATGTTGATATTAAGGCATCATAACGCGAGTGTCAGAAATTTGGTATTCTGCTAAAATTTATTCATATGGCTATGGTGTCTCAGTGGTCTTTGTTGCATATCAAAATTTTTTTTTTTTTTTGTCAAATAAACGTCAGAATACTATTTCCATGACAACCATCTAAGTTTTATGGAGACATTGAGTCAGCGGAGTAGTTTTCACTAAGAGAATATCAAGTTGACAACAAATGACAAAAAACGGCCATAATGGTGATATTAAAATACATTTGAGTAGCATTATCATAGCTTAATTGTTTAGAGAATCAGAGCAGGTTTTAGAATCAATTTTGAATACTGTCGAAGTGACAGATTTGATTGACAAGGTGTCAAATGCTTACCAGGTTTTGTTAAACCAGACTAAAAATGCAACGCAAATAAGGCAGCAAAAGTTTTAGGCCAACTAAATTTCCGCACTGGAATCGCTTCAGTGATTGACAACCATTTTTGGATGGACGCCAGTTCAACTAATCATTAAATTATCAGTTGAACTGGTTGAACTGAGTCAGTTTAAATATTAAACTGACTAGTCAATGGCCACCATAAGTGTAAGTGGCATTTCCTTGGTTTATTAGATCGTTAGATTGATTGTTAACAGCGTGTTGATTTTTCTTGATTGGGTGATTAAAGGCTTTTTAATTATGATTGGGTAGGTAAACTCTAGGGACCTATTTCACCATCTTCAAGTTACGTTCCGAGTACTTACTCACAAGTTTTGTCTTTGTCACTTAACATAAAGTAAGAAAGAGACAAAACTAAGTTTTCTTGGTTAGTAACTTTACTTGAAGGTCGTGAAATAGGCCCTTAGTCTTGTAGTTTGTTCCGTACATAAGAAGAAATATTATGTAAGTATTTGATGAATAACTTTCTGGGTTTAAAAATGCTCAGATACTATGTAGACTCTACAAAGCCTCCGTGCGTTTAAGCCTAGAAACTCTAAATTGTGGCGTATCAAAATCCCTGAAACCTGCTTGTCGCAAAAAAGGCCTATGCAACCAAGGGGTTACCCCTCATAGTTCGGTAAAATACGTTTCAAGTTTGATTCTTGGGCCGAGGGAACATCCTACTAATATTATAAAGCCGAATGTTTGTGAGTGTGGAGTGTGATAATATCACGCAAAAACTACTGTGGATTTTGAATTTTGGTACAGATGTTCCTCATACCTAGGAATAACACATAGGATACTTTTTATCCCAAAATGCCCACGGGATAGGGTTCCACGGGGCACAGCTAGTCCTAAAATAAAAATCATGTGCATTCATTCTCTATTTCTTCTTGTCACTTTAGCAAACTTTAAAACTTAATCAACTTCTTTAAATTAAGTCTTTGAAATAAACAAGACAATTGAAACAACCGATTCGATACCAGCATGAACTTTGTCTAATGCACCTGCAATTATTACAATTCAATGTCCATAAAGTTGCCTTACTAAGAGATAGTTGAAGATACCAGTTTCAGCTTTGTTTTATCTGTTTTTGCTTTTTAAAAGGCTAAAAAGGTTTTAATTTAATGGTTTTCTTATGAAACTTTATTCTTAATAATGACTATAAAATAATTAACAAAATCCATTAGTACGTCTTATTCCAAGCAAACTCTATAATAGAGAAGGAACTGTTCTCTAAGAAAAAATTGAAGAATTTAGTGTTGGGTAGCCCATTTAACGAGAAAAGTTGAGTTAGCTGTAACGACCAAACGAGCTAAGCCGTGGGGCAAAGCTAGTACGTTTATAAAAAGCCGAAGATGACTTACTGAATTATTTAAGTTCCTCGATTCTATATACTACATTTTTTTATTGAATAATCGTACAAAAGTTCATTTTTACTCAGTATTTTATAGGTAAGCTAACTTCTGGGACACTCTAAGAAACCGTATTCACTGCTGATTGCATTGTTTATACCTATATAAATAGGTATGTACGTATTATGTTCACAGATTGTGAATTATTCTAAGCTTCTGATCTTATCTAGCGACACAATTATTGTCTCTTAATTGATTTGTTTTATTAAACCTTAAAGGAAATTGTTCGTTTCCTTAATTAAATGTGTTGATGACCTTTAGTAGATTGTTTTATTAGATATTTATTATTTTTTAAACAAAACCATTTTAGAACGAGTTTTTATGGAATTATTTTGTTATAGGGTACTAGCAGCGCCCTGCAGTTTCACCCGCGTAGTTCCCGTTCCTGTGGGAATTTCGGGATAAAACATAGCCTATGTTCTTTCCCGGATTATAAGCTACCCCTGTTCTAAGTTTCAAGTCAATCGGTTCAGTAGTTTAGCCGTGAAATGGTAACAGACATACAGACAGAGTTACTTTCGCATTTATAATATTAGTTAGGACTAGTCAGGATTAGTTAGGATTGGGAAGGACAAATTCAATTTTTTTTAATTATTATTATACTATCGCCTATTTACTGTATTAATGACATCAGTTAGAGATTTATGTCATGCTGTTGGATCTTATAGGCTAATACTTTTTTTCTTTATCGCCTTCTTAGAGAAAATTTCGCCGTTATTCATAGTTTGTAATACTTTTATACGTTTTATTTTTGGTAGAAACACCAAACTTACTTACAACCTGAATGAAAACTATTCATGATCTATCAGACTAACTCATTAAGGATTCATCTGGATAATTAAAATTCTTAGTTATTCTTAGTTTAAAGTACTTCCCCATTCGTTCCTTTTAATATTTGCAATGCCTTTCTTGAAGCTAAGGATGACTCTTTGTACTTTATCACGAAAGTCCAGCTCAGCCTATTTCCAAAATACAACACTGTCTCCATAACAAGCCGTCACGAATCACGACAACATCTAATATATAAAATTCTCGTGTCACAGTTTTCGTTGCCATACTCCTCCGAAACGGCTTGACCGATTCTCATGAAATTTTGTGAGCATATTCAGTAGGTCTGAGAATCGGCCAACATCTATTTTTCATCCCGAAATTCCTACGGGAACGGGTACGGGAACTATGCGTGTGAAACCGCGGTGCGCAGCTAGTAAAAATATACAAATTATTAATCCGTTTGGTCGAAACACTACAGAAATGGCGTCACAGCAGTCGCGTACATCATAAATTTGAATATTTCTGTGAATCTCGCCGGTATAATATAGTGGCTTATTGTCAACCCGTACCGCGGGATTGTAATAAAACCAATGGAAAAATAGTGGATTTCGTGTCGAAACTACCACTTGGTTAGAATATGGGAAATTTACAGACAGAACCGTGCAAAAACTTTTGTGTTTTTTTGGCTCTTTGACTCTTCCTTTTTTACCCATATTATTTTATGAGTAGTTTTGAGTTTCGATGGGCCGTGGTTGAAATATTACTAAGGTTATTGACAGCCAGCAGAGTGCAGACAGGGCTTCAACTATCTAGAATCAGATACAGCAAATTATGAAATTTTAGCTGCCTTATTTGCGTTGCATTTTTAGTCTGGTTTAACAAAACCTGGTAAGCATTTGACACCTTGTCAGTCAAATCTGTCACTTTGGCAGTATTCAAAATTTGTTCAACCTGGTTTAGCGCTAAACCAGATTTAAAATGCAACGCAAATAAGGCAGTAGAGGGCTATAGGCTACATTTGGTTCAACCAAAAGAGTCGTGTCGCTTTTATTATTTTATGGTTGCTTTACGATTAAAAAAACGATATTCCACCTGGTTTTTACAGAAGAAGAAGTTTCACACTTTATGCACTCTTTTAGATATAATTAAAATATAAAAAAATCCACAATATGAAACTGCACCATCACAATATCAGTTGTTCTATACAGAATTGAGTTGTCTGGAGGTCGCACGGAACTCGGAATGTTAATACGAGCCCGAGAACCCGCGATTGTACTAAACGATGCGATATTTATACTATTTATTGGTTTGTCTCTTGTTTTAGTATCTTTTGGTTTATTGTTTTCAATTATTGGGATGAGCACCTCGCGGTTTCACTCGCGTAGTTCCCGATCCCGTGGGAATTTCGGGATAAAACATAGCCTATGTCCTTCCCCGGACCATAAACCTACCCCTGTACCAAATTTCAAGTCAATCGGTTCAGTAGTTTAGCCGTGAAAAAGTAACAGACAGACAGAGTTACTTTCGCATTAATATTAGTAAGGATTTTATAACCGACTTTAAAAAAAACAAGAGTACTTAGGTTCTCTATTCAACGTGCATATTTTTTTTGCGTGTTTGTTACCCGATTTCTTTGTTATCAATAATCATGAATGGATCATTTTTTTAAATGCATTTTGATCGGTATTTTTTAAAGTTTAATTTTGTAGTTGTCAGCTGTGTGCCTTATGATTTTATCAACTCAATTCCCGTTTTTAACGATAATTTTGTTTAAAAAAAACCTTTCCATATCCTTTATGCTAATACCAGATATATAAGGAACATCTCTCCCTGTAAATTTCAGTTATAAAGAACGAAGTCATTTACAAAGACTTATATTATAAAAGTTTTTTCCGTAAGCTCATCCTATTAGCCTTACAATTCACCAACTGTAACTTATTGTGAGTGCGAAAAATAAATAAAATAAAGCATTATTATCCACACAAACTTCGATTATCCCGTTCAAACTACAAACTAATATAACTAACATCAGAAATTAAAATCTAAAATCCAAACAAACGCACAAAACGATCAATTACATCTTATAATCACAATAAATCATCTCCAGTCAATTTAACTTAACCCTTCATCAAATAACAACATAGAGCTGGTAAAACCCCCTCACAGATTTGACGACAACTAATCACAGATAAGGTATTGTACACGTGTATTATTTATGCTATACCTCATTACTCTCCTAAACATTTATCTACCAATTTCAACTCTATTAGTCCGAAAATAAGGTCGATATTCCCATAAAGTTTTCTCGTGATATAAGTTGTAATGATATTGAAATGTGAGGGTAGTTTTAATACATAATCTGAGTATTAGCATCACAAAACGTTCATTCATCAAGCACATCAGTCCCGTGATTGGACTGATAACGTGGACTGAGCGGTTGTGTTGGGATTTTTATAGAGGTGATATTACCATGATGTTAATAGTTAAAACAATTAGGCTACCTGCATTTTGCGCTAGGTACGACTAAAATAATTATAATTATGGCGTTTATTGAAATGATTTTCTACATACAAATAATTTTCCTAAACTGTACTTTTTTATTTTAATGTAGTAACATTAAAATAAGGCTTCTTCATAATTATCTTGGTTTTGAGTACAAGTACGCATTGGTTCTTCCCAGAAAGAATATACACTTATCATTTGTGAAAGACAAGCCTTAATCCGCAAAATTCTATAGGTCGATACACAGCTGCTCATTTTGACAATTAAAGAAAAACTATTTTTTTTATAAATCTACTAGCTGTGCCCCGCGGTTTCACACGCGTATTTCCCGTTCCCGTGGGAATTTCGGGATGAAAAGTAGATGTTGGCCAATTCTCAGACCTACTGAATATGCTCACAAAATTTCATGAGAATCGGTCAAGCCGTTTCGGAGGAGTATGGCAACGAAAACTGTGACACGAGAATTTTATATATTAGATTTAACTAATAAGGAAAAAAAAAGAGTTATCTAAATCAAAGAGATTCAAAATTGTCACACCAAATCAACCATTCTCGGTGTATTATCAACTCTTAAAATGTATTTAACAGTTAGTTAGATGTAAGATATAAACAACTAATTACATTGAACTTACTGCTGTTATTAACAATGGTTTTACGTGAGGAGAATAACCTTGGTGCTTTTAAGGATTTTTATTTTTACTGACTTAATATTTTAGTTTATTAATTAGTGATATACTGTACGATTACTTATTCAAACCCTCAAAGAATGAATTATGAACGAAAGAGTTTCAAAAGTAAAATCGTTCTTTAAAATCCAATCCCATTGAATAATAAAACATAGGTATGTCAAAATGATTGTTTTGTAGGTGGAGTAGCTTAGCTGTAGTGATTATTTTCTGAATCTTTAAATAATATAAAATGTATTAACAATAGAGATAGAGTGATTCATAATGAAGGTTCATTATGTAACGGATTTTAATGCAACTTTTAGCTATAGAGTGATTCAAAAGGACACACAACAAGGTTTACACGTTATAATACTTTTTTCAACACACTTGCTCATAAAGGGGCTCTTATTTGTGCAAAAGCAGTTGAATAATGACACGCTTGATTCACTAGTGAGTTATAGATTTTATTTTAAATTGTTTAGTTTTAAAAAAGTTTCGATACCAAAAAAAAACGTGTCCATACATTTTAAAAACAAACTTCAACTATGTTTCCTTACTTTTGGTAGGTCTATGGTCGATTCCATTCATTCATTCATTCGATTTTTTTTAATAAGTATATTCTTTTAATCTATGACCGATCACCATTGTTGTGTTGGATGCGCGCGAATAGAAAAACTGTTAATTTATTAGCGAAAAATGATAATTTCTTCGCAAATGTGTTGAAAAACGTTGTATGGTACACGCGTGTATTGATGATTACTATCCTCGGCTATCTTCAGACCCTCGCCTGACGGCTCGGGCCTCAATAGCGCCTCGGAAGTAATCACCAACTTACCTCGCTTGTACCATAAATAACTGTTAAGTGGGTGACACTGCGGGCAACACATAGTTTCTAATACACCAAATCAAACCCAAAATGGGCGCTTAATCAACGTGTAATGAAATGAATGAAAAATAAATCGGCCCTCGCCTCTGATGGTGCAATGCATCACGGATATCTGATCCTCTCGCCGATTGATTTTACGGAAATCACCACCGAATCACCCCTCGATCAAGTGATTTACTCGCGTGTGATACTGCTGTGGAGTTCGGATAGCTTGTTGGTTGACTAGGGTGCAAAAATAATCATGCTACACTTAATATCTTTAAGAAATTTTAGCACTGAAAACTTTGTTTGTTTGGACACGCTAAACTCAGGAACTACCGGTCCGATTTGAAAAATTCTTTCATTTAAATGCCCATGTATCGAGGTTATAGTATCACTTATTATAATTAGCTAATTAGTAGCCAAAACTAATGCAGGTCAAACCGTGGGGCAAGCCTAGTAGTATAAGAAAAATCACTAACCGTTGTCTGTATGTTGTCCGATTACAATGAAATTTAATGCGATTTAAATGACGAAAATATTCATAGATCTAAGTACTTTTAAAAAGTCCAAGTTAAACTACATCATTGTATATTTTTTGTCCCAAAAGTTCTTAAACCACTGGTCACATATAAACAAAACAATCTACATAAATGTATTTACAAAACCACGAGAATCAAAGACTACTCATATTCTCCCTTGTTGCTCATAGTGTTGTGCCGTGTGTAATCCGAATTATCGATAACGGATCGCCTCTCTCGATTGATCCGGTAATGGAACGATTATCGCATTAGGGAACGTTGATTTCTTTAAACCAATCCCAATCGGTCGCTACCGAAACTGTTTCATTTCGTAATTTGCTGTTTGAAAAATGATTTTGAATTATGTAATTCTTTTTGATAATTTTGTAGTACAGTTTAAATATTTGGCATTATAATATGACGTGGCATTATAATATGACTTCAATTTTGTTTTTGACGATATTAGTGCAGCAAGAAGAAAAAAGCGTTGCCACGCTTGCCTTGATGATCTCAAACCAGAACATGTTTAAAAAGCTACGCCTTATTTCTCACCGTAGCAACTTAACAGTGAAAGAAAAATCTTTGTTCAGTAGAGGGATTTTATAGGCCAATGCCTTACTTGAAATATACATCTATTTTCTTCTGTAAAATATAAAAATACTAATTTAGAATTGTGCACTAAGTTATTAAAACCAGACAGTCAACGATCAAAAAATGTATATTTAATATTTAAATGCTAAACAAAGAGATATAACATTTGATACAACGCAATTTAAAATAAACAAGACCCTTTTATAAAAGCTGAAAATTAAACAGGTTATTAGTTGAAAATTACCGCGCTTTCCCGGGCTGTAATGTCGCCGGCAATAAAGCCTCCGATGGGTTTCATTATACAAGGAATTAGGGAACTTCTGGAACATTCAATTGTTTCAAAATTATAATAACAAGAAATAACTAAGTTTTAAACATACATCATTTTATCCTAATCCTTACTAATATTATAAATGCGAAAGTAACTCTCTGTCTGTCTGTTACCTTTTTACGGCTAAACTACTGAACCCATTGACTTGAAATTTGGTACAGGGGTAGCTTATGGTCCGGGAAAGAACATAGGACTTTTTATCCCGAAATTCCCACGGGAACGGGAACTACGCGGGTGAAACCGCAACCGGGCGCTGCTAGTCAAAAATAAATGTTCTTACGAATTGTTTGTACGAATACGGATTCTAAATATTTATGTAAATGTGTACATACACATACAGATTGTAATAAAAGGAACTGCTTGCAGTGCTAGTTGGAGTACTTTAATCTAGTACAAAACAGTACAATATAAAATGAAAGCGTTAGAAGCCATAGTTCATGGAGATTCCTCACTTTTGCAGTAGACCCTCCAAAACATTTTCTGCGTAATCTCTCCTCTATGCTACTACTTAGCTGTGTCCCGTACGTTAATCAAAAATAATAAAAAACCATCATTATCAACAATTAAAAACAAATGTCACATCCAGAATCTTTCTCAGTGACAATTTTTACTGTAAAAGGGGGGTGTGGTGGTCTAAGCCCAGCCGGGGTCGGAAAGGGGGTGGCAGGGGGTTGGCAGGGAGTTGGGAGGGCTTAATTACCTCTGCTTTTATAGTTTTAATGAGTTCATTTTGGACCGGGGCTAACAAGCGGCGTAATGCTTATTTAAACCAATTTTGAAATTAATATTTGTAGTGATGTGAAATGTTTTGTGTTGTTTGTCGAGTTTTTTTGTTTTATATTACTTTAGAGTGTTTTCAGTTTTTACTTTGAGTTTCCATCCTTAATTCATATATTATAAGTTTTAGCTTAAAAGCTGATGGTGATTTTAAGATTTGAATGGTATAGCCTAAGGTATACCTACTTTTACCCTAGGAAATGTTGGTGGAGAATTAAGTCCTCCTAATATTGACATAACGTTGATTTATTTGATTGTTGTATTATATTCTTTCTGTTTATCTTCTAAAATCTGTAATTAAGATTGTTATTTAAAAACGCAACAAAAGCATGATAACCTCTTTATTGATAATTAAATCGTAAAAATAAAGAAATAAATCTTTGACAATATTACTCTTTGACGAAATTTATCGAAAAACTTTTTTATCGATAAATAAAGAGTGACATCACTAAAATCGTTATCAGTGAGCGTCGGCAGCGGTCGACTCGACTATTTTGTCGATATTAATTAAAAAGGGGTCCGTGTACAAGTTAATATTAAACAAAATTAAGTAATTCAACCAACCGCACAAGTTGTAATGAATTTACACAATACACAAAGATATAATGTAAATATACAGACAGACAAAGGTTGCGACGTCGTAAAGATACTGAAATTCATGATTACTTTGGCTTTTGTTTGCGAAATTTTGTTTTAAATTACGGTTTTTAATTAGAACTTTTAAAATTTTTGTTTAATTATTTTGTTGGGTCTGTTTTTCTTATTGGATTGCTTATGAAAGGAATTGTAAAGGATACGATTAGAGTATCTAACTGTGATAGAATATCTGACTAATTACGATCATTATTTTGATAGTGTAATTTTGTTTTATTGTATCAACATATGTTAGGTTTGAAATCACGAATACGGGCGTCAGGTTAGCCTATGGTGAAGACGCGTATCTCCTCTTCACTGTACAATGCTTTTGCACTGCAGTCTTATATCTTTCAGGCTGGTGTCTCATTTTACTTAATCATCATTGTCACGAAATATGTATGTAAGTATAACTTACATACATATTTTGTGACTTGGATTTAAAGTTAGTAGTATTATAAAATTGAAGTCTCAGAATCTCCTAATTTACATGAAACTTTAAAACATTTAGTTTTTACCTGGATTCTTTTAATCCCAAAAAACCTACCAAATCAACCAGTAACTACATAGCCAAAACTACGAGACTCACCTAGCACAATCTACATAGTACATACACCTACCTACCTAAACAAGGCATCGAACCAAGACCCACAAACCACAATCAAACAGTACAAAGTACACCATACATTAAGGTCCCTGCCTCCCAAGCCCTCGGGGAGGGTCTAATAGCCCTCAATTATCGCCCTATTAAGTAGTTTGGGGACGTCGTTGAGGCTACAACCCCGCTGTGAACCGTTGGGATGTTTTATGGGTTATATTTAGGTATGTATGTGTGTGTGTATGTACTTTGAGTTGTTTGGGGATGAATAGTGTTGAAGTGTTGGTTTGTTTTGTCAAAATACTAATACTAACTATACTAACTACTTAACAGCCTTACCAATAAATAAATTATAGTTTAAAAAAACTAAAAAACACGCTTTTTATAGAAAACCGAACTAAAAAATAGAAAATAAAAAAAAGCGTGGGGTGCTTTTTAAAATATTGACACCTTTCGCTTCGCTTTTTTTTATTTCTACTTTTTAGTTTGGATTATTTATAATAGTTTTTTTAATTTGCAAATTGAAAAATGGAATTATTTTATCAAATTAGTGTATTGTCATCGGTCCTCAATAAATCTACAAAGTTTGAACGAAATCTGGCCGTTTAAAGTGGGTCAAAATAGCGCCCAAAGAAGTCGGTTACAAACAAACATACAAACATACTAACATACAAACATACAGGTGAAGCTAATAAAAAGCGTGTAAAAATACCCACTGTGTATATTCTTGATATAACGAATTATTAATATGCTTCACACTCGTTATATCAAGAATATACACAGTGGGTATTTTTAATTAGTAAGGCTGAAATACACACATCAAAAGTGTCTAGGGATCAACATATATTTTTGCAATAACTTTTCTCCTGATTGATATTAATTAAAATTTTCTTTAAGGATTCATCAAATAAAGTGTTTTCGTTTGTCACAGTAACGATAAACCAAGTCACCTTTGCATTAATAAAGAAATTTGCCATTTTCCTAATAAAGGGATTTTTGACATTTGAACCACTAACATTAAAGTTCGAAAAAAAGACTGAAATAACAGTTTTCTTTAAAATTTTATTGGGTAACTTAAACAATTAATAATCCGTGTTTCTACCGCGAACACTAACAACACAAGAACATCGGTTTGGCATACTCAAAATGAGTTCATCCAAATCACGCTGTGGAATGGCCGCCCATGTTCGTTGCAACAACAAAAAAAGGTCTTCTTGCGACTGGATACCCTCCATATTCGGCAGAGCTCTTCTCTGTAGCATATCCCATGCATGCTCAATCGGGTTCAAGTCTGGCGACTGAGCAGGCCAGGGCAGGACATTGATGTTAGCTGCGGCGAGAGTCTGTCTTACAACTCTTGCGGTGTGCGGTCGTGCATTATCATGCATTAACTGAAATAAGGGACCGATTTGCACTTGTAGAGGAACGATGACGTCTGATACAATCGTCTCAGCATAAATTTGAGCGTTGAGGTTGCCTCTGATCCAAATCAACTCAGTTCTTCCGCCGATCCAAATACCCGCCCATACCATGATGGTTCCACCACTATAAGGATGGACTTCCTGGCAGGATTTTAATCGCTGTTGGCGTCCAGGGGTTCTCCAGTGTCGTATACGTCTTGTATCCGGTCTCATACCAAAACGAGACTCATCAGAAAAGCACACGAAACGCCATTGTTCTTCTGCCCAATTTCTGTGTTCAAGAGCCCATTGATATCGAATCCTACGATTGTGCATTGCTATAGGTGGTACCCGTAGCGGTCTTCGGGAATGAAGGTTCACTTCATGCAAGCGGTTTCTGACTGTTTGGTCGCTAATTAAGTTCCCTGAAGAGTGATGAAGCCGCACGGCTAACATCATGGCGGTTATTGTTGGAGCTCTTCGAGTTAAGATTTGAATGTATCGGTCTTGTCTCCGTGTGGTGCAGCGATACCGTCCTCCATGGCGCTCAGCCACGGTACCAGTGCTTCGGTAACGTGTCCAAAGTCGACTGATAACACTCTGACTTGTATTCAGAGCTAAAGCCACAGTACGTTGCCGGGAACCAGCTTCTATCATTCCCACGGCTCTGAGCATTTCTTCCCTGCTTAAATGACGTCGCCGCTCCATAATAACGTTGGTTTTAATCAGTAGTAGGGAAACAGTAGCACTAATAATGTCTTCAATGCGTTGTATGTTTTTATAGGGAAAATATTGACAGCTGATTTTCATCTTTTACTCGAATTTGATTCACAGTTCCTGATTCAAATTATGAAATGCACCAAAAAGGATCCATATAAATTTATAAAATCATAAATTTATTACAAAGCCACATCTCAATCTCAAGAAATCCGCATAAAAATGCTTGATCCCTAGACACTTTTGATGTGTGTATTATAAATGCGAAAGTAACTCTGTCTGTCTATTACCTTTTCACGGCTAAACTACTGAACCGATTGACTTGAAATTTGGTACAGGGGTAGCTTATGATCCGGGAAAGAACATAGGATATGTTTTATCCCGAAATTCCCACGGGATCGGGAACAACGCGGGTGAAACTGCGGGGCACAGCTAGTAGCAATTTTTACAGGAGCCCTTATTAAGAGCCGTGATCTACCGCGCGACAACTCAAATTTCACTCACACAGACGCGCACGCGTGTCCGCATGCACACTGTCTATGTGGTGACGGCGCGCTCGCTCTGAATACTCCGGCCGAACGGTTTTGATCCATTGGAAATTATAAATTGTGTTAAAGTTATTGACAAAAGTATAAATACGAGTATATTTTTTTTTACGATTCGTAGAAGGTAGTATATGATTAGATATAATTTACGTAATACCTTTCGATTCGATATTCCATTATTCACAACAAGGAATAATGAATAAAACAAATACTTAGTTTTTTGTTTTTAAAATAAGACATGATTTTTTTTGGTAAGTAACGAAACTTTTTAAAAACAAAGCAACATACGAGTAAAAAAAAATCTATAACTTACTTGTGAATAATATATTTTTTGCCATAATGGGGTATTGATTTTTCATATACTAATTGCAGTTTTAGTTTTTATTAAAATCGCTAGCAATTTTCGATATTCCTTTCCTTATAGTTTTGAATATCGTCATCCACGCCTACTTGAAAAATGCCTCGTCTGTATATGTACAACATATATTATCGGGACAACCTTTTAGCGCTAAAAGCAGGACTTTCTAAATTATTTCGTTTCCTTTTTTGTTAAAAAAAACCGACTTCAAAAACTAAAAAGTATAAAATAACAAATATGTAATGTAATACCTCTTATGCGATGTAGCACATAAATAAAATAAAAATGCGACCAATCCAAGCGGGCAAACGTTCGTTAACGGTCATCTCGAATTATAATTTTGTAGTTTATTTTTCTAATAGGCTTATTTCTTTGAGGCTTGGTACCGACTTCACACTTATCAATAGGTAACATACACACAAAAGTATAAATTAGCATCGCATAAAAGGTGTATTAAATTAAATATTTGTTATTTTATACTTTTCAGCTTTTAAAGTCTTTTTTTTTATTACTTTTGAGTGTCACAACCTATCTGGTTGTAAAGGTCTCATCGATACAAATTAATCAAGCCCAAACACGAGGTAACTGCTGTTAGTCGTTGAAGAGTTCCCTCGACTATCTTCCAGGTGCATCATCAGATCGACTTCAAACCTTCATTTAATTATAATGCTTTAAGATAATTAACGAAAAACTTAACAAATGCACTAATCACCCTACGATTTTCTAAAGTTCCTCTCAATTTCTCTAGAATGCCATCATTAGATCCTGGTTTCCTTGACATGGGACCAAACGGCAAGTCCATTCTTTTGAATAAAAAAAGAATTTTAGTAATCGGTACAGAATTGACGGAGATATCGTTGAACATATTCATAAAAAAAAACATACCGGCCGAATTGAGAACCTCCTCCTTTTTGGAAGTCGGTTTAAAATAATGTTGTTTTATTGCTCATTATTTCTAAAACATTATTTGTTATCATAAATGTTAATATTTTTTTTTAATAAATAATTCAAATTATAAAACAAAAATTATTATCGAGTATCAAAACATGTTGATGAGTTATCGCATAAAATTCGTACGCGCCGCAAAGGTCAAACGCTCGGTAGGAGCGATACGTCCTCTCTCTAAAAAGCCTCGCGGCAGACTGATTTGAATTGTTTCGTGCGTCCGATTTTATAGTAGTTTTATGATGATTTTAAAATATTTGTAGAAAAAAAGACAATTTGTTTTAGAGATTTTTTTTTAGTATAATTGTTGTAGAAAATATTCTTTTATTATTTGAGCTAATTTTAATAACGTTTTGAGCATCATTTATCAACGTAAATTACGATTTTCTTGAGTGTGATTTTTACAAATTCTAACTTTATATTTTTTTCGATTTCAATAATAATTATAATAACAATTAAATTTTCCTATGAGTATTTCCTTAATAAGGATCTGGACTTTAAGTTTGTTTAATTTTTAGTGCTAAATTGGTCGAATTACTAGAATCCGAAGGCATGGAAGTTAATGCTAAAAGTGAAATTCAGAAAACATATGTTCAGTTTTCTTGATATATTTTTTAAGTTTTCTGTATAATATTGTTTTTCTTTGAGTATTTTTTAGATGACAATATTTCCTTTAATTATTACCTAAAAGCATGTTTATAAAATACGCTTTTCATATAATATGACTAGATCAAAAAGTACAAAAACCGTCAATTATCGAGTTTCGGGTCTTAATAGCGTTCCAAAAGTCCTTTATAACGTTTTCGAGTTAAAATATTATATTTGACGTCCTTAAGCTACATTGAAAACAGTTCCATACCTCTATAATAATGTTAACTATTTACCGATCACTTAAAAAAGAGAAAAAGGTGATGAAAATATGCAAATTGACGGCAAAGAATTGTGTTTTCTTTACACTTGAATTTTCAATCTTAAATTAACTGTCTTAAAGTTCAATTTTCAATATAAATTAAAAGGTTATGTTCCATTTTATTGTATAAAAATGTTCCATTGTTATAACTTCATTTGCTCTAACGTTTTTCTTTTCTTTTTAGGATATTGATTCAAAATGGTTCTTTGGAATGTTGGGAATTTTTACGATTTATCGCCCTTTAAATATTTTCTGAGATAAAATTTATTGCTTTATGTACCTTACTGAGAAAAATGTTAGTTTTATTATGATAATTAAATCCTATTAGATCAACGGTCGCTCTTTTTATTATTATTAACTAACTGTACCACGCAGTTTTACCCGCGTGAATCCAAATCCCATGGGAATTTCGGGATAAAAAGTACCTATGTGTTATTCCTAGTTATAAGGAACATCTATACCAAATTTAATCTAAATCGATACAGTACTTTTTGCGTGAACGAGTTACAAACATCCAAACTTTCGCATTTATAATATTAGTAGGATTTACTGAGGAGGAATAGGCGTTTTAACGCTCTGTTTGTAATGATCGCAAACTTGATGTATTTTGAAAAAGACATACATTATGGTTATACAAGTAATTTAATATTAAGTATGTACTTCATTGTATTTTTAGTTTATAACTAAAGAAACACCATCGTTAGTCTAAATTTTGCCGCCGCCGCCGGCCGACGAACGAGCACGGATGTTTATAAAAGTCTATATAATTTAAAGATTAAAATTTTTAAGATGTAACAATTCAACTTATATGTTCAGTAAAGTATTTTGAACACTTTTTATAACTACTACCTTTGGAAGTATATTTCAATGTATTATTTAACTTTCCCTACCAACTATTTATACCTTACTAGCTGTTTCCCGCGGTTTCACCCGCGTAGTTCCCGATCCCGTAGGAATTTCTAAATAAATAAACTATGTGTTTTATTTATATAATTTATATATATGTTAGTTTGTAAGGTATTTACCTATGTAATTAGTTTGTATGATATTTTATATGTGCGCGTGGTTTGAGAGGCCTTACCTGGCCTTGCCGTAACACGGTTTATAACTAGCACGGGAGGTAAGGTCTCGATAATTGCGCCAAATATAATGTATTGTGTCAAATTTATATATAATAAATTGAATTGAAATTGAATTTCGGGATAAAACATATCCATGTCCTTTCCCGGACCATAAGCTACCCCTGTACAAAATTTCAAGTCAATCAGTTCAGTAGTTTAGCTGTGAAAAGGTAACAGACAGAGAGACAGATTTACTTTTGCATTTATTATATTAGTAAGGATGTTGAGTTAACTCTGCCTGCACAATACATTTTAATCTCCAATTAATTAATCAATTAACCAACAAAACAAATCAACATTGAAAAATATCGTTACCAAAGCGAGAGTTATAAACATTTTGTGCAAATTACAGCACTCAATATAAACCAATAAAGTTAATGTCTCAGTGATTTCTGACCGCGGGGTACCAATTTTAACTCAATTTCGTCACAGCAGGGCGCTCTCTCGACTAATGTAGGCTAACCATTATACATACGGCCATTTATAAAACAATATCTTAATCTAGTGAAGTAATAGAGATTGATTTATAGTTATAATATCGATGTTTACGATGTTATTAGTTGTTGATGAATTATTTATTTTGTTAGAGGTCTGTGCCTTATTGTTTTAATAGCAATATGCTTTAAGATTATTATAAGAACCAAAATTCACTAAAAATTGTCAGAAACATGTATGATTGTGAAGATTTTAAGCTGTTTTTCATAAAAATCTGTTTCTGCGCCAATAATTTCTGGTCTATATATAGCTTTTATGATAACAGTAACTTGACTATTTATTCCTAAAACTTATCGCTGCATCGCAAATTAGTTCACTTAAAATCACGTCTGTTACAAAGTAAATTATTACCTCATTCTAATATGTGTGACACAATCCATGTTTTAAACTATACATAGGCAGATCTGTGTAAAATTTCAATCGAATCCCTTTAAATGTATTGGCGTGATTGATATTTGTAACGTTTTTTCACAGATTGCAAATGCAAATTTTCTGTACAAGTCGTACAAAGTATTGGCTTAGAAGACCTTTACTGCTTGAAAATGTCTCTTTCTCTTTCTAATAGTGAGGCAGAATATTGGACTACTAAAAATTACTGCTCGCAAATGCCTCTTTTTCATCGATGATTCTTATTGTGAGGCAAAATAGTCGTAATCACAGCGCTATTATATTTTCTATCAACATTAATAAACTTTAATCAATCACAAATTACAGTTTGCCTACTTTTAAGATAACAATAAAGAAATGATTTCATCACGATATATTATATATATATCTCTCCTAACCGATTTCGGCTACGGCGATCGCTTCGACTCCCTACTGGCGTCGTATGTGCGCTCTTATGTGGCTTGCGTAGCCAACCTTATTTATAAAGGTCCGCGCACAGTGCGGGCATATTAGAGCACCGTTTATAAAATTATAATTGATTGCCGCTGGTAGTCGGGCTAATACGATATATTAATAGTGCTAATAACGATCTATTCCGATCCAATACCAACAACTAATACCAATGGTATTTGTTTTAAAACTATATCATTTTCTATTCCGAACGGATACCACTCAAACCACTCAACAAATACCATTGGTATTAGATAATGGTATTGGATCGGAATAGATCCTAATAACAATTAGAAAGTTTCGCATTATACTAAAGATTAAAAGTCACGAAGTTCCAAAATGTTATTAAATTGCCACACATCGGTTGTCAGTGAACTACCTAACAATATTTTATTAACCCCGCCTCAGTACTACTATAATAACAGTTTAATAGACATCAATTTATATCTGAAACACCAATCTGAGTCATCCTAACACCCATCTAATACGAATTCAACCTTATGTCTAATAGGATAGAGTTGTACACCGACTTATAAGATTATCGATAAATTTGTATGACACAAGAGTCATATCATCGTCATATTTGAATCGCGTGCCGTGATTCGGCATATTTCGTCAAAGTATCGGCAGACCACCAATGAACCTCTTGAAATGATCGGTAAGGCGGTCGGGTTTTATCGATATCGATAAGTTTGGAAATTTTTGATTAGTTATTTTGTTAATTTGGTATCTAGATAAGATTATTTTAAAACTTAAAAACAAACGTTAAGTTTACTTGTTACGCTTTCACGTATCTTTTTTACAGGAAAACATGATTTGTTGTAAAGTTAGGATATTAAAAACTTGGGAGGAATATTTTTTTAATCTTCTCGCGTGATACAATCCTTATAAGTTTTTTTTATACAGCAGTTTATTTACAAAAATATACTAGAAAATATCACAAAAAAGAAAATCTTTCATACTTACAAATAAAATAGATATTAATTAAGATTAATGTGATATTTTAAATTACATTTAATAAACAATTCTATTTAATTGGATATATCTATCGATATCGACATATTCCCATCACTACAGATTACTAAAAAGCTTTCCCAAGATGCACAATCAACACACATTGAATTCTTTGTTGTGCCGAGTGATTTATTGATTGCGTCTCTGTCAACACTGTTGGCATTAACAAAAAACCTTAACACCGTCTGAATACTTCATTTGATCCGGATTTTTATCGATAATAAAATCCGTTTGTGAGTCACATCACTCGTTAAGTGTATTTAGTATACAAATGATTTGATCGCGTCGGTACTTCTTTATAATTTAAGGAGTCCGTAATTTAAGTTTTTGCATGTTAATGCGGTTTTATTTTTATACAAATTTTATTATTGTAATAATTTAAAGTTTAAGACTTGATTCTTTGAAAATAATCCAATAAAATTATCCTTTATTATCAAATTAACAGTATTTGTACAGACGTTCGAGACGTTTCAAAGTGTTTAACGATTTCAATGATAAAATACAATATTGATTTACTGGGGCAAAATATCAGCCAGCTAGTTCTTATTTCTGAGAAAAGTTCCTGCAGTCTAGTCTTTCTCACTAAACGGGCTATCTAATGCATATTTTTTTCTAATCGGATTACAAACTTAGTAGTTCGTGAGATAATCTCATGTCTATTTGGGGTCGGTTTTTAGGTTAACCAGATTTGGCGAAATGTCAGTATTTTACGTGAAGCGACTGCCATCAGACCTTCACAACCCAGAGGGTTATACGACATTTTTGGTTAAACCAAATGTTAGACTTTTGAGGGCTCTAACTACCCGTAACGACTGTCGATGGTGTTAGTACGGCAACCGGAACCGACGGCTTTATTTGTGCCCTCCGAAGCACGGAAACGCTCATGGAATTAAAAGTCATTTTTGTAACGACCCATCACAGTCATGACGGTCCAGACGTTGCCAAACTAACTCTATCTTATTATAATACATATTAGTACTCAATACTGTAAAGTAAGGTAGTGCTTTTCCTTTCGAAATCCAGTGTTCGTAGTTAGTTTTCGAATAGCTAGTGCATCTGATTTCTTTTTATTTTTTGTCACTAGATGTGCCCCCATATTATTACCGGAGTTTTTTACTTACTTTGACCAAAAATGTCCAATTATTTTTAGGTCCTAGTGGGTTGTAAAGGACTGCTGGCAGTCGATCGCTTCAAGTAACGCACTGACATTCTGCCAAATCTGGTTAAACTAAAAACCGAACTAACTACCCCAAACAAAACTACCCCAATTAAAAAGCAAAGGTTTCTGCAAAATATGAGAGTTTTGCGCTACAATATAGAAAGATATTTTATTGTTATGTGTAGATTCATTTAAGTTGTTTTTCGTTGTCTATTTAACGATAAGTAAGTATTTAGTATTTACTACATTACTTTTTCCATAAAATACAAAAAGAATATCATAAAGTAAATAAGAAATTCTTATGTCAGAGAAGTGAAATTCCGTTAATAAAATATTGAAGTTTCATATCGATGGGTGGTCTTTAAAAATGGTAAAAATTATCCATTATTTCTTTTCATTATAACGATGAAGTTTAATTGTGACCATTGTTTGCGGAAAATGTGGGATATTTGTAGTTACATAATATAAAATCAATTGTTAAGTATCTTCTATATTTTAGTTACTTACTTATTTTTATCATGAATGGTTCATCATTGTTTTCCCTAATTTTTCATTTTGTCTCTCCTTGCTTTTTCACATATAAGTGCAAACTGTGACCTTAGCTATATTACACTGTCATTAACAGCTCATATTATGTAATCAAAATTGTACTTACTTTTGTTTTTGCTTTCTCATGACTCTAAATAATATAATTATTACACCTTTATCCCACTTCCCCATGTCAATATACCCACCATATTGACACGTAACCGTTACATTCGCGATGTCTCCTTAATAGCCCATTATTTACATCATTATAATTACGGGCAATGTTTTTACTGATACATTACACACACCTATACATTGTTGTACACAATATCATACGTAATCTACAACATAACCAACAAGTTTCACATTAATTTCAACCTTATTTCTACCTAAATAAGACATATGAGAATTTTCTTTTAAGGTTTCATTGCAAGTTGGATTATAGTCTTTATATCTTTGTGATAAGAGTGTTGTTATATTTGGTTGATTGTACGCGTTGAATGCGAAGATAATAATTGCAATTAGTACGAAAGGGTATTTTAACGGAACTTATACAGGGTGAAATTGATAATAGCAGATAACATGCTTTTAACATAAGTTGTGTTTCAAAGGTCGTGATCGCAGCAAACAATTGACAGTTTAATGAATGTTTTCATGTATAAAACAATAAAGTTGATGATTTTTACTTTAATAAATGATGGGAAAACATGAGAGTTTCTTCGTATTTAATTGTTTATTATTAGTTTTGTTTTTAATTCTTTTATTGTGCCAGTGAAATAGTAGTTCTAATAAATTTTACTTCTTTTAGACGCTGCAATGAATGCTCGTTTTATTTTTTCAAATGAGAATTACTTATTTATGCTTGAAGTCATGTTGTCAAAGACGTCACGCCGACATTTTGTGAGAGTTATGGATTTAGGCTCTACTACTTTCTAACTGGGGAATACATCTCTTTTATATAAGTACATACATATCTACTGCCCCGCGTATAATTACTTATATTCTATCCTTTTCGATATATGCGAGCTTTTGCAATTTGAACCTGTAGTTCCCGAGCTAGCACGACCAAACGAACAAACTCTTCAGCTTTAAATTTATTAATACTTAACAGATAAAAGCATCAACAACAAATTAATTTGACAAAAACAAAAAAAAATTACAAGAAAAAGGTTTCCAGAAAAAAGTTGTAATACCTTTAATCCTATTAAGGATTACCACACCTAGTGTATAATGCCGTAAGTCAAATTTTGTAACTTTTGTGCGTATAATTGACTAACAATTGAAGCAGCGGGTGTGATATTTTGAAAAGTGATGTATTGTCAGCTCAATTGGACGTAGAATAGCCATTAAGGTGGCCATTGACGAGTCAGTTGAACTGATCAGTCAAAAATGGTCGTCAATTAACGATCAGTTTGATGAAACCGGAATGATCAGTCTAGACATAAAACTGTGCTTCACTCCGAAAATTTTTGACCAACTAGATTTTCCGCACTAGAATCTGGAATCGCTCCGGTGATTGACGACCATTTCTGGATGGACGTCAGTTCAACTGACTCGTCAATGGCCACTTTAATGTTTTTATTACAATTGAGTGCACTTGAAATGCAATGGTGGGCTTCAATACAATGTTTACGTTCGTAGAAATAGATATTGCAAAGATTTTTTATTTTGTTATTGAATTTGAAGTACTTTGTTTGGATATGTGTATTGAGCTACGCCTAAATCTCAATCTTGTGGGCGTTTTATGATATTAACTAGCTGTGCCCCGCGGTTTTACCCGCGTATATGACAATCCCGTGGGAATCCTTTTTTAGCGGATGCCTACGTCATAACATCTACCTGCATGCGACATTTCAGCCCAATCCGTCCAGTGGTTTTGGGCTGTGCGTTGATAAATCACTAAGTCAGTCAGTCAATCAGTCAGTCAGTCAGTCACCTTTGAGTTATTTATATTTAGATAGATTTTAAGGAACAGTTATATCACCCTATACAATAATAACACGAACATTACCAAATTCTCTTCATCGTCTTTACCGACACGTTTGTTGAAAATGTTATAAATATCTGAGTAAGCCTTCACATAATATTGTGATGGTGTAATCGCTCTGTAAATGATACCTACTCATAAACCAATTGAATTAGCTCACAAGCTTGTTACTTCACACAATCACGTTATTAAATTGCTTTTTTTTTGTTCCTTATAGCATATAAATTACACATCGTCTCGCTTCCACGTGTTATCTAATGTTCTATCGCATTTATAATGATAGCAGTCTTCATTCCTTTAAGAATATTAAAAAACTTGCGAATTTAAGTCATAGTTTATTTAGCGTAATTTTAATATTCTAACATTTGGTTTTACCAAAAAATGACGTATAACCTTCTGGATTGTGTAGGTCTGATGGCAGTCGCTTCACGTAAAATACTGATATTCCGCTAAATCTAGTTAAACTGAAAACCAACCCCAAAATAGACATGGGATAAAGGTTCGGAAAAGAGAGAGTTTATTTAGTAATTTTATTTCGTAATGCTGAATGAGGCCCAACCAACTCTTGCGTTAAACTAGCCAAAATTATCTCACATTTTTTTTATGATATGACTTTGCTCCTTTCAAGTAAATAGTTTTGGTGAAAAACGTAGGTACTTGAACACTTTAAGTCCCTACATTTTCTACATTGATTTAATTCATTAATCAATAAATAAACTTATTTGTTACAAACAAACCAATTACATTAATATCTAAGTGAACAATTGGTACCAAACTACGCTCGTCTATTTTTGACATTTTGCAAGTGTCGTCAATGTCAGATGATTGTCGTATTGTACCGCCGAGCGGGGCTGTCAGTCAAACAAACATGGGTATTACTTGTAAACAATAAGCTTTACGGCTTTTGTGAGATTTAATGCTGTTTAAAATGTGGGTGTAAGTTGGGATTTTTAGTTTTTGGAATGGTCTGTTATTATTTTTAAGCTTAACTTAGTTTCATTTTATTTTTGAAATTAGTTAAATTTTGATTCAGCTTTGCATTAGAAGTAGTCATTTAGGATGTATATTTTTATGACAAAAACTGAGTTACTGGTTATTGGCGAGAAAATAGTAAAAATATTATAACATAGGTAGGTAATAAATTCTAATTCCTTTAGCAATTATGATTCTCTTAAACGACAACAGAAATTTACTTTTTAATATCAAAGTAAAAATAAAAATTAAGTATGTCAAAAACAAAATTAAATTTTGTGACTTACACCATTTCACATTCCGCATCCAAACGCCTACACATTCACAAAATGATCCACAAAATTGGATTTTGTTTGGTTTGATGCACTCCACGAGACAGACAATGAGGAGTCAATCATTTTCACATTTTGACTCCAAAATACGAGACAAATACAATTGTTACACCCAAATGTCTCTGACAGACAAATTTTAATCCGAAAATGATGGATTTGTTACGGATATCTTCACAAAGCAGGTGTTTTATAGATTGTGAGAAAATGGTTAGGAATTTTGCGGAGTTTTAAACAAAAAAGAATTGAGGTTTACAAGATTTTTGCTAAGGGATGTTAATTGCATGTGATCGTTTTTTTGTTGTATATGAATGCAAAAAAATGCATACCAACTAAGAATGTTTGTTTCTTGACTCAACTGCTTGAATTTATAGCTAAATGAATATTAATTTTTTTTTATAATTTTAATAGCTTCAGTCTTCGCATTTAAATGCATTTGCAACGCGTACTGGCTTCCATAACATTTTGGAGATCCTAAACGCAAACCAAGTTTAAAAAAATAGCTAAAAACCCGAGAAAAATAAAATAATTATAAATCTAGGTACTTTAATTAAACCAAGTAAACAATACCGATTATAAATACTACTGATTAAATACAATAGAATCGCTGATTGTCGCATTAAAACCCGGAGTACAATTAAAACGGGCCCATAAACTCAATAACTGCATACATAACGCCATTTGCCTGAGAAACACCGTGTAATTAAAGATTTATGGTTATATCAACGGATTCATTACGATTAGGTATTACTTTAAATGGGTCACATTTCAAATTCAAAATGATTATATCGGTTCGAGTCGCAAAGAAGTGCTAGTTACATAAGAAGATCTAAGATTATCACTACATAGTATAAAACAAAGTCGCTTTCTCTGTCCCTATGTCCCTTTGTATGCTTAGATCTTTAAAACTACGGAACGGATTTTGATGCATTTTGTTTTAAAAGATAGAGTGATTCAGTGGGAAGGTTTTTAGCATAATTTTATCCCCATATTCCTACGGAACGGCGGGTGAAAACGCGGGGCGCCGCTAGTATTAACAAAATGCGCATAATCCGCGGAGTACCGCTAATAATATAATTGACGTTAACATGACGATAATAAACTCTTGGTTAATCTATAAGTAATCTGTAGGTCTATTTATAACCTTGTTTTATAGTAACTTGTAATCGAGTAATCGTCTTTTAAGTAATCAATTTATTTACACACAGGATTCATAAATGCAAACAATTACGAATACATACAAACTAATATCAACACTATGTATTTCCTTTGCTGTGCCCTGACGGGGTTCATGTTGTACTATACAATTTATTTGTCATCTTTTCTGTCACACATGAAGCAATAAAGATTTATGATTTAAGCCTAAACAAAATTTCGGGCTTAATCCTCGATTTCTAACAAATCCAAAACAAATATAATTAGCAAAACAACGGATAAATTCAATTGTTAATCTACATTCAAATCGGTTGATTGGTTTCATCGCAATCAATTGCACTGCACGCAATTACTTGTGAATTAATTACTGTCCATCTACCAGACACGGCAAGCGAGAAACTGCATAGATAGAGGAAGTTATTCCACAATTTTATTTAAGCTCTGTAATTAGCGATTGGATTTTAATTGGGTGTTTTTAGTTTAATAGGAAGTTCTCCGATGTCTGTCAATCTTGCTGAGTGATTTATTTTACGCTACTGGGTTTTGTGTTGACTTTCTCTGCTTGATAGAGAAGTTTGCAGAGCTTATTATAAGTTATTGATAAGTAAGTATCATAATTAATTGAGAGAGCGACGCGAGCGAGGCGAGCGAAGCGTCAAAATTTCGATTAGATGGGCCGATTTTGCTTTCGTCTGGGGTGATCATGTGGACTCTAGCCCAGAACTGACTGAGTCATATGCCACTTCTGAGAGTAGAAGCTAGAGTTCCAACAATTTTAACCGATCCTGACGAAAGTTGGCAATCGTGTCCCTCGATTTAAAAATAAATAAATATTGAGAGGAAAATTGGAAACTAGTTATTATTTTTGTATGGCATACATTGCTCTCTGCAATGTCTAATGTCCACAGGACAGTCAATCAAGACTATCTATATATAATATAATATCAGCCTCTTTATCAGACGATTCAAGCAACGCGTGGTGAAATTGAATGGGTCTTTTTAAATTCTGTAAAAAACGTATGTCTGGCAAATTGTGGCATCCCTTCAAAGTTATTATGAGCTAAAAACTATTGTCTGACCGACCTTCACGCGAATCCACTCCAATGTCTGGCAGATATTGCAAGCAGACTATCGGCTATAACTTTGTACTTCGACAGCGTATTATAACTGTATGCATAACACCTTTTTATTTTAAATGTATTCTTGAATATTATAGCCAACACAAGCGTTAACACATTTCTTGTCACATTTCCATTTTGTCTATCACCATTCATTGTGACCAGACACTTATTTTTACTCATATTACGATGATAAAACGTTTTTTTATTCGCCTATAGAACTCTAAACAGTGTAATTACTACAATTAACATTTCATATTCAACGTTAATGGCCGGTTGAGTGATTTTTTACACTACCGACAATTATAGATAGATACTCCTTTGTTTTAGTGTGTGCTGTAGTTGTTGGCTATAAGGAGTTAAAATAAATGCTTTAAAATTAGTCAAATTTGTTAATTAAAAATTTAAAAAACCCCCAACACAATTACTTTCAAACCCCCATAACTTTTAAACGGGTTAACCGATTTTCATCAAACATGTCTAAGAACACTTGCACGTAAGTCCCCTTTAATATAAAAGAAACTAAATTGAAATCGGTTCATCCGTTCGGGAGCTATGATGCCACAGACAGACAGATACACACACACACATAGACACGTCAAACTTATAACATCTCTCTTTTTGCGTCGGGGTTTAAAAAGACCTTAAATCATATTTTCAATCGATTTAAAAAAAAATATTAATTCTTCTGAGAACAAGAAGTTTTCTCTTCAACCAAGACTGAGCTTTGATATCACAGACACTTTTGATATAAAGGCCTTTATTTTAATTCACTTTTATATCAATTTCGGAAATGTTAATAAAGAAATCCATACTTTTATTCACTATCATATACTCGTATAGACAAACCATACTATGCACTCAAGTTCAAGTATGCTTCTCTAGAAAGTTCTAATAGGTTAAAGCTATTTGTAACATGTCGTTACCAAGTATTACAACACCGACTAACAAACAAATATCTATAGAAAATGTTTAATGCATTTCATTTTGTAATTCATGATTTACTGAGAACAAATCATTGACAATGACGTCCCAACGAATAAATATTTATATCGTAATCGTTATTCTTAGATTCCTCAATAATCTGCCTTTAATAAAACAGATTAATGTCAAATAATGAATATTTGTAATTAAATAATATTTGTTTGACGTCAGTCAAGTGAAAAAATGGGTCCAATATTCTATTTGAGCGCACGAAACATATTAATTCTTGACTAATTGAAACTTATCGTGAGAAATTTTCTCTCTTCTCCGTACTCATTTGGTTTTCATATTAATTGAAATTGTTTGAGTGTTCTGGAAAGTATTTGAAACAAACTATCGGACAGATAAACAAAAATCCTCGCTTTTAATGGACATAAAATACTTAATAATGGATGTTTTCATCTGACCTAAATTGTTCTTACTATTTATGTAGTTAAGAATACTTATTTGGTTAGCAAAATGAGATAGTGATGCTAAAATCAAACATTTAAGTACTTTATGAATCTCTCTATCAAGAAAAACTTCGGAACACTCCCAGTGCAAATGCACTAAGTTCCGAAGTTTTTCTTTCTAATGCTACGGCCACACTATCGCGATAACGCGAACATTTGCGTTGTCGCGACACGTCTACCCAAAGAGTTCGTCCTATCGCGAATCAGTTCCGCGAACTCAAATGCCCTTAAACTATTGACATAATGCCTTAAACACGCTGTCGGTAAATTGGCGCACAATCAAAGGATTTTGCTGTAGAGTTAGCGAATTCCTATGTCATTATAACTATACGCATGAAAAATAGTGTATGTCAAGGATCTTTTATAATGCTGGTCGTGATCCTTATTCTATGGTGTATGTAATTCGTTTAATGATTTTGACAGATCTCCGTGCTCTGTCATTGAAGAAAGAAAGTAAGTAACGGTTACTTTTTAAACTTAACCAGAGAATAATAAGTTATCTACTTAGTTAACAAATAAAATACAACACCAACCTGTATCGTCACAACACACGTTGACATAAGACTCGAAAATGAGGGCGTCTTTTACTAATTTCTTCCATTGCTACTGTAGTGTTAATTGCCTCGAGTAACAGGGACAGATTGATACAAAAACTTGAAGTGTGAAAGGGATAAAAGATGGAAAGAGAAATAAAAAGTGGTAGTACCAGTCCGGTCAGTCAGTAGCTCGTTAATGTATCGCTTTTTAGCCCTTTAATGAGTTTGTTTTATTAAAAAAACATGATTTTAGTGTAACTGTTTATTTTACGGTGCATTTTAGTGTTTGAACTATTAAATATTGTTTAAATTAATGTTTTGATGTTAATTAAGTTTATAGGCTCTAAGTTTTTATTAGTTATTAGCGACTTTCACTACTCGGGTGTAGTTTTACTGTCAATACTTACTTTGTTGTATCTATAAAAGTTTTCCCAGAGATCGTAAACGTATGCAATAAATAATGTTTATGAAATTACTATTAATTTTCTATACTTAATTGAAATTCAGGCTATAATCAGGCAGCTATAATCTAACCACCTTATTCATAAACATTTCATAAACCTATTTTAGTTAAAAAGTGTTTTGCGCCTGTCACACCATCTATCATTTGTAAAAGTGTGAAAGTGACAAAACATATTTTAACTAAAATAGTTTTATTATATTTTAATGAATGAGGTGGTAAATATAAAGAACTAGATATAAAACTACGAACCATTTCCATAAAAATAAAAAATCCTGTTTTTTTATCTCATGTTTGTATTTAACCCTCAAATCTCCGCTCTTGTCTACACTCATTAGTAGGCTGTCATATTGTAACACTTGTAACAATTTTATATTGATTTCTTTAATTTACACGAACACTACACATTGAAATAAAACACTTAAACGGATTTTTATCGGGGTTATATTTTGTTGTCGAAACGTCAGAAAATGTAAAACAAAATATAACAACAAAATATGTTTTATTTCAATTTTAACAATTAGTTTACCAAATATATCGCAGGACTCACAAATAGCCTAAATGGAATGGTCTATTTGCGGAAACTTACTTTACAAGTAAACAAAACAATACAGACCAATGTTTGCGTTACCTAATTAAAATAGCAAGTTCATCCAATTATAGAATTATTGCACATAATTACATTGTAATTGTTCTAGTTAATTGTAGTTGAAGACAATTATATGAGAAATTTATAAAATTTGATCATAATGGGTACAGCAGTTATGGTCATTCATAGAGCGTTAAATTGGAGTAATGGTATGTTTATCGAGGTTTTATTTTTGTTTGTCACGTTATTAACCGACTGCGGTGAAGATGAGGAGAGGTTATGATTTGGTCTGGTGTGTATGATTATCTGATCTATATAATGTTGTTTTCCGATGGTTAGAAAGCTGTATACTGTCACTTCACAACACATATTTATTATATTCCTCTTTTATTTTTTCTAGTGCCTCTCCAACTTGCAAAGGTCAGATAACATGTTATGCTACCACAATATTATTTAAACCTGCAATATCAACATAGATATTATGGTATTTTCCAACTAAGTATCTATATAATAATAGCTGTGCCCCGCGGTTTCTCTCGCGTAGTTCCCGTTCCCGTGGGGTTTTTTATTATTTTGAAATGAAAATACCCTATGTCCTTCTCCTAGTTCTTAGCTACCTCCCCACCAATTTTCAGCCACATCAGTTATCAGTTTAAATGAGGAGTTTATTGATTTCAAATCAATGAATTATAATAAATTATACTCATAATACGTCGGTAAGATTTCCCAACTGGATTACAAACTTATATTACAAACTTATAAAGTAAAGAGTTAGGTACAAAACGCGACTAACTCATTCACTCATTCAATTCGCACTCATTATTTGCAACACATTACACTAACGGAAACAAATACAACTTTTTTTTAATTACATCACAAAACAACCAATAAATTATGTTTATTGCAAAGAGTTTAACTATCTCGAGTATTTTAAGTATAAGTAATGAGAATTCCTATATAAGTGTGTGTAGGTCATTTTGACCCATCAATGTGTTGCACGGTTAAGGAATAAAGTAGCGATAACAAGCTATAAAGTGTATAAAAAGTTAATAGCACAAGTAGCAAAGTAGTCACTATGCACGACTGTGAAATAAAAGGTAACGGGTTCGATTCGGATTTCAATAACAAAGCTAGTTGAATGTACCTCGCGAATTCACTTATAAATCATCATTATTTACTTATATTTTATCTAAAAAACTTTCGTAAGAAAAATAATTATTTCTTTGTAAATAAAACAAGGCATAAAAATAATAATTATGCATAATTATAATTGTTTTTGCAATTGACTATTTATTATTATTGCATTGTTATTCAAAACTGTTTAGATAAAAGTTTGTTTTGATATTGACATTTCTCTATAATGTAATAAAGACAATAAAGTGATTATCAAACAGTACGATAATTAGGGCCCTAACCCAGTTAGGCCTTTCAGCATTGGCCAGTGTAATCGCAGTTTAAAGGGAGCTTGATGCTCTACATATCGACGGTTCACGAATGCAGAAATTTTTCAAATTGGCAGTCTACTTAGAGTAATGTAACCAGAATAACTATTCCCCTAACTACTTGCCCTAATTATCGTTTTATTTATTAACTTAAAAAAGACAAACTATATCAGCGTCCAAATCGTTTGATCTATATATTGTTTTTGATGTAAGTACACGAAATACATTATCTATTATTTTCCAATTTTTATGTGCATTCTATTACTGCAAATTCAAATTAAGTACCTATTATAATTGATTTCATCATCAAAGTTCTTTGCACAAAACCGGTGGAAATCACTAGTGAATAACAATAATTTTCTTACAAAATTAAGTTATAAACAACCTGATACGAAACTCAATTACAAGAGTAAAATCCATAAAACTGTGCGCAATAAAAATATTTGCAAATTATTAATTATTAAACAACATCGTTAAACAGTAACATTAATAAACAATATCATTTAAATTTAATTACTTTGTACTCATCAAATATTTAATGGAGTCGTAAAAAATGTCATAAAATTTTTAATAGGCTAATACATAATAGTTATAAATTGCTGTAGTTTTTAATCTAGAAACCGACCGATAATGCGACCTATAACCAAATTTATCAAAAACAGATTAAAAATATAACTTATACATTATATTTTACGATTTTTTTTATGAACCCAAATTGTTATTTTAATGCTTGCATGTGCGATAACCTATGATTTTAGGTGGGTTATGAAGTTTTAGACATGTCTTGAAAAACCTACATCTTTACTGTTTAGTCTCGATAATTGCCTAATATATTTTCTAAATAATAATTAAACCACTTTGTACTAATAAGATATTTTTACTGACTGCTAAAAATATTACCGCCAAAAACATAACATGACATTTTGACATATAAACAAATATAAGTGACAAGTCAATAGACAATGACTCCTCCGTGGTTACAATGTAGACTTCTCCTCCGTGGTGCATGCTACTTGTTCCAACATTTACTAAAAAAATAAAATGTAAGCCCAAAAACTGTATTAGATTACAGTTTTTGGGCTTACATTTTATTTTTTTCTTTGTTTATTGGTAATTAAATGTCTTGATAAATATTTTAACAGAGCCTACATTAGAATCTGCCATTTTTAATTGACACATTCATATATCTTAAGATTCTTAAGCGCGAATGGAACCCGCAACTTATAATAGAGTACCCGTATAGCAGACAAAATCACTACCACCTACGTCACAAAGTCTAAAAACGTCTCTAAAAGTCTTTATTAGTCTATAAAACAATACCACCATTGCGGTTAACATTCTTAAAATTAACTTAATTGTACGCACAAATATTGATGTCATATCTACACATTAGTAGGTCTGTGATCCATCTCACGTACGCCGTTGTTTCGAAGAAATTCGATATTTTGTTATTGTTGAACAAAACCGTTAACAAGCCACATGGATCAATTATAATGATAATTTAATTATTTGTTGCCAATTTTTATGTAAACATTGAATTACTAAGTTTGTTGATGACGTAATTGTGATTGAAGCGGTGTTCTTGAGATTGTTTCTTTATATTATTCACTCCGCAATTGATTTATTAATCCATTTTGAATCTTAAACCCATTTTAACCACCGTAACCTACAATATTAATAATTATCTATAACGAAACACATGTTCATTGCATAGGTATATTCCAAATCTTTATGTGTAGGTACGCTTTGGTTGGCAATACCAGTGTGAGCATTACCAGTGGGGGGGGGGGTAACTTTTATCTGACGATGACTGTTCTAACTACTATCATCAGAAGGATAGAAGTTTTTTCATGGAAGCGGAACCTCACAGTCAAATGCATAGGCACATAACATAACATAATCATTTACTTCATCATCTCATTACAGTAACTGACCCCTAACTAAGTTCGAAACGTGTATCTAGGGCATCAAAAACTACGCACACACTCATTCACACACACAAGGTAATGTATAGGAACTTTAAAGATATCCGTCCAATTAAAAGATATTAAATTAATCGGTACAAATAATCCGTAATGATACATAACCATTGATTATGAAACATACATTACCCGGTTAATCCAGTAATTACATCGTTACCAAGTAAACATTCAATCTCCGAGCATTTTTGTAATTAAATTACTGCCTTATTAGCGTTAAGAGTTTAAAGCTAGTTTAACAAAATCGGGTTTAAGGCTAGTCTCGGTATGAGAAATTATCGATATTAGAATTCCAGACATAAGAGTTTGTCATTTTTTTGTAATTCGTCTGATAGAATGCGAAGATTATAGCCTAAGATAAACCATGCTAAAATAAGATTATTAATAATGTAGCTTTGTTGATTCAATTAATACAATCTATGTTTAAAACAGATTTTTACTTGTCTGGTTTAACGTGACGTGACACCTGAGGTTAAGCTAAGCTAAGACCTTCGACGCTAATAAGGCAGTTAATCTCCGATTATTTTCGTAATTGCTTCAAGTGTTTAGCATTTGATTAGTAGTTACTTATTGTTTGTTAATTATTTAGTAGATCAATTACTAAGGAGTTAAGAGGTCAGTAAGTTGAAATACAATAAGTACTGCACTTAGTTTCAAACAATAATAACATTGCATTTAATCTTATATAAAAAATTCTCGTGTCACAGTTTTCGTTGCCATACTCCTCCGAAACGGCTTGACCGATTCTCATGAAATTTTGTGAGCATATTCAGTAGGTCTGAGAATCGGCCAACATCTATTTTTCATCCCGAAATTCCCTCGGGAACGGGAACTTTGCGTGTGAAACCGCGGGGCGCAGCTAGTTAAACTATAATCCTGTTAAAGTAACTATCACCTTTTTTTAAATGTATCTCGGATATCAAAAACTGCATACATTTATTCACACGCACTATAGTCTATTAATTATTCTGTGATATAGCCTAAATAGATCGGTCAGTAGGTGAAGTAAATCGATGCCATGGTTCCTAAGAAAAGATCTTCGTATGTCTTATAGTGTGAGACTTCCCCCCACTGACCGATCTATTTGGGCCACTCTTTATACTTAGGTACAGCTCAAAACAATCTATCTAATATATAAAATTCTCGTGTCACAGTTTTCGTTGCCATACTCCTCCGAAACGGCTTGACCGATTCTCATGAAATTTTGTGAGCATATTCAGTAGGTCTGAGAATCGGCCAACATCTATATTTCATCCCACGAGAACGGGAACTACGCGTGTGAAACCGCGGGGCGCAGCTAGTATATTATAAAACTCTTCCGTTACCGAGTGATGTACTGACTGACAGACAACGCACAGCCAAAACTACTGGTCGTAGGGAGCTGAAATTTGGCACGCTTGTTTGTTGGGAGGAGTAGGCTACCACAAAAAGAGGATTTTTGGAAATTTCCCCCTAGGGGGAGAAAAAGGGGTAAATTGAAAACAACGCGGGTGAAACCGCGGTGTTTAATACGGTAGTAATATGTATAAACAAAGGCAACTGTTACTGATTTATCAATCAACCAATTTCTGATACTCAGGGCGCCTCTATTTTCGTTGCTGTGCATTAAGAAAGCTTAGAATAGCTTTCAGCTTTCACATAAGAAAAAATATGCATGTAAAACCGCGGGGTACAGCTAGTAAACTATATCTGAACGGTTAAAAACTCCAGCCTATAACCAGTTAGCTTACAGATATAAATTACGGATCGTGTGAATAATAAATCACAGTCAATCACTTAAAGGATTACGAAACTACTTGCATGAACTCAAATTAATTAGCTATTGTAATAAATACAGCTATTGTTGTACCGAGTATTCGGTAATTGGTTGAATCGCGAAATCAACTTTATAATAAAAGGAAACTAACAGTTATCCAACCACTTGTTTTCAAGTAATTAACAAGTTTAGGAAATATTCTTATGATTTATTGAGGATATTTAATCATCAAGTAATTGTATTAATACTACGAATAAAATTAACTGTTTGATTTGTTTTATACTGGCTTTGTGTCTTGGTTTTAGTCGCGTAATAATAGCGGTTTCTTTTTCAATCATGTAGAGAACTAGCGACGCCCCGCGGTTTCACCCGCGTAGTTCCCGTTCCCGTAGAAATATGGGGATAAATTATGCTAAAAACTTTTCCACTGAATCACTCTATCTAAAAAAACAAACCACATCAAAATCCGTTGCGTAGTTTTAAAGATCTAAGCATAGGGACAGAGAAAACGACTTTGTTTTATACTATGTAATGTAGTGATTTTGGAGATAAAAGTACGTATCTTATGTGCCTGAACAAATAATATTAAGAATAAGTATTTCTAATCTAGTTCACTACTTAAGAGGAGTAAGAATGGCGTTAATTCCACGTTTCTTTCATACTCGTGTAATTATTCTTCAGAATGAAAGAAAGAAAGCGTTGATTAACTAAGTATGTATATCGTTATTTGTCCTAGTTTATCAACAAGAGGGTTAAAATTATAATAAACAAATGAATTAAACCAAAGTTCCCACAAATCAAATACCAAGTTAATCAAAAACTTTACCAATTCAATTCCAATATCAAAATTATGGCCGAACCGGTTACAAAATAACCGATAATACGAACATAAATTTACCGGATACTACCGTTTCGAATTTCGCTTACAAATTGTGACCGAATCTTCGTTTATAGTTCATAAAACTAATGCGAGATAATGTGAATATATAATTAACGTTAATGACTTTAAACTATTAACTGCTACCGGAAAATACTAAGAATAAAGACATAAAAATAAATATATATGTAGATTTGTTGATAAAGGTTTTTAATATTGAATAAAAACTGTATGGTTATTGCCGACTGTTAAGGCGAAGTTTCGTTATTCAATTTAATTAAAACCAAATTCAGAAGACCCTTTTACTTGACATATCTGTAGGAAATAATAAACATAAACTTGAAGATTTCTTAGAACTTATTGAAAGAATACCATAGTGTTGGACAGACCATTTAACTAGGAAGGCTAAGATGCTATGACGTATCTAGCACGGCTTAAACAAGTGGTCACAGCTAGTTATTTTAATATATATAGATAGCTTTTTTCCAAGGCAGGATTTATGGATTTGAGGCGGGTGGAGGGTGGTGAAGCTGGTAGTGATGTGACGTGGCAGAGGGCCGTACACCGTGCTGCTTTCCGCACAACCTGAGCGACCTGGGAGGGGTTCGCTGGAGGGGGCCTGCGTGTTATACGCCTGGGCAGTAGAATAACATCTGATCCTGGGGCGCCCGCTTAGAGGCGCGGAGGGAATGCGTTGAGTTTTTAGTGGGTAGACCTCGCCCTTCTGGCGGGGAGAGCCCCACATAACCCCGGGAGTCCGCCTCCATTACTCGACTCCGGGGTATGCAGTTTAATGCATATTCTCAGCGGAAAAAAAGTGTAAGCTTAGATAATATTATTATATACCAAAATCAAGATAAAGTCGCAGGTTTATATAGTTTTTATCTGGGGGCACGGCAGTGCCCCCCGCCAAGTCGAGCGCGAAGCAAACACTGCCGTACCATCCTTTACAGGAACCCTTTCGCCGCATTTTCAGGCCCCTATTTGAGAACCTCTGGATAAGACCAGAACGCTGAAATTTTCGTCATCCAGTAAGCTATACAATCACATACTTAAAATAAAATTTCAAGTCTGTAGGTCATTTAGTTCCGAAGTTAAGCGAAAGCAAAGTTTCGCATTTTAGACAGACACTCACTCACTCACTCACTCACTCACTCATGATCATCAAAATAGAACTAGTACTTCCCATAAACCTAGAGAGCTGAAATTTGTTACAGAGTTAGGGTTTAATGGCCACATAAAGGGAAAACTATAAAAACTAGGATAATCGAACGGGAACGGGAATTATATGGGAACGGGAGTGGGAATTGTAACTCAAGAACGGCTGAACTGATTTGGCTGAAAATTGGTGAGGAGGTAGCTTAGAACCAGGAAAAGGACATAGGATACCTTTGATCCCGAAATTCCCACGGGATTGGGATCGGGAATTTTAAAATCAAGAACGGCTGAATTGATTTGGCTGAAAATTGGTGGGGAGGTAGCTTAAAACTATTAGAAGAACATAGAATACTTTTAATCCCGAAATTCCCACGGGAATGGGAACGGGAATTTATAACTCAAGAACGACTGAACTGATTTGGCTGAAAATTGGTGAAGAGGTAGCTTAAAACCAGGAAAAGAACATAGAATACTTTTAATCCCGAAATTCCCACGGGATTGGGGACGGGAATTTATAACTCAAGAACGGCTGAATTGATTTGGCTGAAAATTGGTGGAGAGGTAGCTTAGAACCAGGAGAAGCACATAGAATACTTTTCATCCCGAAATTCCCACGGAAACGCGAACGGGAACTACGCGGTTGAAACCGCGGGGCGTTTAATAATAAAATACTACTCCTAAAAAGAAAAAAAATGTGTCAAATAAGAAAATCTAATAAAATAAATCAATATAAACACGTTTCAACAAAAATAAATGAAATCCCACCAAAAACATTCTGTAAAAAACTAGCCAAGTCTCGATGGAGCTGCTTGTTTATCTCTAAAAAGTAATGAAATCTAGACAAACTCGTGCCAAGTCTAAGGTTCCTTACTGCGATTTCTTTATTATTATAGTTAATGTTGTGTGACTTGGCCGTTGAACATTGTTTAAAACGTTAGTAGTGGGTACAAGTCAATTTTGTTAACACGTAATGTTATTACATTATTAAAATACGCAGCTTCATCAAGCCTACAATTGACTGGATATTGAATCAACGTTTTTCAAGTGGTAATTTTCTATCGTCAATGGGTAGCGGTTCTGGCGACAGATTGGTGCAATGGTGTCATGGAGCACCCAGTTTTGTACCTTTGTATACATGTGTACCCTTCAACGGCCAGGTCACACAACATTAATTATAATAATAAAGAAATCGCAGTAAGGAACCTTAGACTTGGCACGAGTTTGTCTAGATTTCATTACTTTTTAGAGATAAACAAGCAGCTCCATCGAGACTTGGCTAGTTTTTTACAGAATGTTTTTGGTGGGATTTCTGTTTACGCTCTATAATATAATAGAGTGTAGAAAATTGTATGTTAGCAACTCATCAGTCATGGTATAGGTGTTAGTTTTAATTTGACTAATTTATTTAAATTACATTATTTTCATATAGTTTTAAACAATATTCATGGTATTATATAATTAACTTTTATGTGATACTTAATTTAATATATGGGACAATTTTAATTTGTTCAAAGAACAACACAACGTTATTTTTAATGGTTAAACATTAAAAATATTATTTTTAGCTTAAGTTTTTTTTGTTAGTTTAAAGTACTATAAATAAGTCCACGCATCAGAGTAGCTCAAGCCGAGGTCCGAATCTCCCTCGAGATGCCCTTGTGCCGGTTGCTTAACTATACTTATAAAACCCCGTGGTGGAGGGCCTTCCGCTCTCCCCCCATTTGCTCGATGAAGCAGTAAAGGCCATCTGCATTATGTAGTTAGAAAAAAAAGTCAAAGCTGTAGAACAAGTGCTATCTACACATTTCCACGATTTTACTTGGTTTTTAATCTGGGGAAAATAAATGTATGAAAATGTCAATAAAATAAGTGAAAATTAAGTAATATTTTTTAGCAACCACTGTATGTTTTTTTTTATCTTGTTTTTGACAATAAATGGTTTTTTATTTATTTATTTATTATTTATTTAAATCCAAGGCCGAAGTGAAGTATTTTTAAGATTTTTTTATTACAAATAAAAGAAAAAATAAAAACAAAATCTTCGAAAGCTTAAAAGCTCACCACTCCTTAAATAGAAACTTTAGATAACTTTCGGTAACATTTCTTAAGTTAATTACTGAGTATATTAAGGCGGCACTTTTACAACCAGCCATATTTTTATTTGGGTGGGCATATCCTCATAGTTATCAATGATATTATCCTACCAAATTAAGACTTTGATTGTATCGTTCATAGTTGGTTTAAATGAGTGTATATCTTAATCTCGTCGGTTATTAGATTACTTTTAATTATAGAAAACGGTAGAGCTAATGAACTATGATTTTTATTATAGGACTAGCTTCGTACTATGGTTTTACTTGAGTTATATTTATTCCCACTATTGAATGTCAGTACCAAATCATTTAATGGAATCTGTAGAGTCTTTTTTAAAAGCTTTTTGGACAAACAGACAAAGAATCAGTAAGACAGACAGACAATTTTCGAAGTCACATTGAAATTAAATAGTGTTTCTTGCATTATACATATACTGATTACGTGCAAATTTTGTGATGAGAATCTCGCATTTTCTTTATGATGATTAGTTCAGAGATTAAAGCAATTAAACATTAAGTACATCTAAACTAATATTATAAAGAAGAAAGATTTATTTGTTTGTAACGAATAGGCTCCGAAACTACTGAACCGATTTCAAAAATTCTTTCATTAATAAAAAGCTAATTTAACAACGAGTGACATAGGCTATATTTTATCCCGAATTTTATTCCCACGGGAACGGGAACTACACGGATGAAATCGCGGGACGTTGCTGGTTATGTATAGACTATAGATAGAGTGAAGATTTAATGCAATTCAATTCAATTTATTCAATAAACATTTTGTTACAATGAAAATACATTTAGCGCAATTATCGAGACTTTACCTCCCATACTACGAGTAGTATAAGACTGTATCATGGCAAGGTAATGCCTCTCAAATTACGCGCACATATTAAATATAATAACAAAACAAATAAATACATATACATAATATTTTACATAAATACCTTATAGACTAACATAAATCCTAATCCTAATCCTAACTAATATTATAAATGCGAAAGTAACTCTGTCTGTCTGTCTGTCTGTTACCTTTTGACGGCTAAACTACTGAACCGATTGACTTGAAATTTGGAACAGGGGTAGCTTATGATCCGGGGAAGAACATAGGCTATGTTTTATCCCGAAATTCCCACGGGAACGGGAACTACGCGGGTGAAACCTGGGCGCTGCTATACAATAGTTATTTATGGTACAAGCGAGGTAAGTTATCATCGATAGTAATCATCAATACACGCGTGTACCATACAACGTTTTTCAACACATTTGCGAAGAAATTATCATTTTTCGCCAATAAATAAACAGTTTTTCTATTCGCGCGCATCCAACACAAACAATGGTGATAGGCCAAAGACTAAAAAAATATACTTGTTAAAAAAAATCGAATGAATGAATGGAATCGACCATAGACCTACCAAAAGTAAGGAAACAGTTGATGTTTGTTTTTAAAATGTATGGACACAATTTTTTGGTATCGAAACTTTTTTATAATGAAAGCAATTTAAAAAATATATCTATAACTCACTAGTGAATAAAACGTGTCATTATTCAACTGTTTTTTCACAAATAAGAGCCCCTTTATGAGCAAGTGTGGTGAAAAATATAAAACTTAAAACTAATGTGTAACAGACAAACAGTTCAATCTTATTTTTATATAGACATACAGTCTCTAGTAGGTCTTCAAGAAGATCAAGATACTGTACCTATTTAACATAAATTATTATATTTGTATATAAAGATGTAATTTTAATATGGGTTAGTTACTTTGGTAGAATAATTATTTAAACTTAATTACATGGTTAGAAAAGTCGGTTTCTTTGATAGCGTATCGTTTTTATCAAAATTCAAACTAATATGCGTAATATAAAAATTAATAGAGAAACTATTCGTCTGGTATTAACATAAATGAATTTATATCGCATTAACCTCTAGACAGATTTAAAAAACAAAACTGTTTAAGAAAAGAATATTGACTTCTGAGTTACTCTTTATGTTTTTGTTGAGTAGCTTTGGATTTCTTAGTCTTTTTTGTCTTTGACGGAAATGTTTAAAACTGCATACTTACTCCCATAATCTGTAGGAAAAATACTTGAGACGGTTATGTGAGGTTCTTTTTGGTACAAGTGCAAGGTCCAAAGGGTCATGACCAGTATAATCCCAGTGGTACCTCCGGAGTGCGTGGAGAATTTGTACATGTGGGTCTCTCGTCACCAGGAAGTAAATCCAGTAGTTTACGCCTCTAAATCGGAGGGTTCTGATAACATTCAGCTGCAACGAGATTTTTTAGACCAACCAATTTCTAATAGTCTGTTTTGGATCGTGGATTCCGGAACCTCTAACAGGTTTCACCATACATATGTACTTATAATGTCCTTGCCCCACCAAGCGGCTCGAGCCTATCTTGTATTAGGGTGATTAGGCCTTACTCAACAGTCTCTAGGAGGTTTAGCAAACGTATAAATGAGGCTTGAACCATATCTGTTGTGTTCTCGTGTTCGTCAATGCTCGGCTCGGCTCGCGTATCACGAAGTATAATAATTCTTGAGTAGAAATAAATCCAGAGTATTTCCGTAAATCGCCTCTGGGTATGTTGTGGTCCCATAGGTCACGGGGGCGAGTAAGGTGTGCTCGTAAAACTTTACTGTCTGTTTTTATGTTTGTTTGAGACCGCTGCCGGTTCAACCTTAAGGTTTTTGATTGCTTTCGTTTGTAAGGGTTTGGGCAGCATGTTAGTGACGCTGTTTTATAGGTCACATATGTTTGTATCGTGTCCATCTTATTCTGTCTTAACGAATGGAAAGAGGTGGCAGGTTTCAAACCAAGAATTGAGCTAAGTTACCTACCTCTTGTCTGCAACTGTTGTCATCTTAAAAGGTTCCGTTGGACTGGCAGCGATTTGCATAGAGGTACTCGTAGACTCGAATGTCACCTACCTACGAGTAGGTTAGGTAGGTAGGTAGGATACGAGTAAATTGCCACTACTACATTTGCATGTGTAGCCATGTTTTAAAATATCTTTATGCCTCATCTATACAATATCGCTGCCACTCCGACCAAACCCTCCCAATCTCTACGTCACCGTTTCACAAAGAAAACCGCTCACATACGTTGTTAGGACGTGTCAAGCTTTTTAAATGTGGAACATAAAATTTTATTACCAAAAAGTTTTATTTAATGCTAACAAAATCGAGAGCTATTAATGTATACATATTTTTTATTCAACGACTATTATAACGAGTTAACTATTAAAATTATATAGTTTTAATAACGTTATTGAGAGTAGAAACGTTAGTTTCGTTTATTTTTTTATGATAATTGTTCTGCTTCTGTTTGAATGTTAATATTCTAATGTTCGTTCAAAACAGTTTGGTGTAATAAGTTTCGGACTTTATTGGGTTAAAATAATAATGAAACGAATATATTAATTTCTTTATCGGTTATTTGTTTTAGATGTTTTAATCATTTGTAAGTTGGTGTTTTATTAATAGCCGTTTCTTGGTATTTTGTAAGTAGCCTTTACATATCGTGTTAATTCTTTAAGTATTTATTTTAATTTGCAATAATTTTAACAAAGTTTATTCTCGTCAAATCTTGTAACTTTTAAAACGGTTGTCACCAACCGGATAGCCTGAAATTGTATTATGCTAGTGGGAATTGTAATGCATTATTATCTCAGTGAAATCTAATATGGTGGACGCTTAAAGATGGCGATTTATTTGTTTTTACTTTCAATTATAACGTGGGTATCGTATGGAAGTGTGTACTAAGAATTATTATATTTCTAGGGATGTCACTATTGTTAAATAAATATCGAAGTGTCTAGTCGTCCGAACAAATAAAATTATATTAGTCGTCCGAATTACTGGACGACTAGACAGTCTTATGGCATTATATTAAACGTCCATTCTAGCGGACGCCGGGCAACAGCCAATAAATATAAGGAATCAGCTCAAATAACTAACAGTGAGTAGCTGAAAATAGGTTTGCAAATAGCCGTCTAACATTGAAAATAACAACGCCTTTTACAAAGTAACAACAATAGTAAAAAAGCGCTAATTATCACAAAAACACTTCATCTTAATTATCTTAATGAAACATCAAAACAATTGTCCAATCATTAATTGAGTAGCGTCCATTCATACTGAAATAGCATGTTTATCTGTCCGTCTGTTTGTGGCACAGGAAGTCGTAAACCACTCAATCGGTTACGAATCTATCACTCATTCACTCTCGGTACACACTTCTTGTTGTAACCATTTTGCATGTTATACATTATGTTTTATTTGGTGATCGTTCATATCATTCCGTTCTTGAATATTTATGCTGTGGTATTTGGGGGTGGTGTAAAGGTTGGTATTTTTGGGGATAAGTAAAATTTGACTAATTAAATCATGCGGGGTTTTTCATCACGTTACCATGACTTTTTCCTATTTGACTTTTGGTAACACAAGTTAATCAACTTACAAGTATTGGTTACATATGTATAGGCCAAAAAAAATTTGAGCTCCCAGATGATTACTCAGGTATGTATGTCTATCGATCAATTAGTATTTGTGCACAAACTGACGATAGAGCTGGAGGAATTAGAAGCACTCTATGTCAAAGAGATAACTGAACATGAATGTAAGAAACATGTAATGTTCTCTATTATTTTAAGGCATAATAATACTTTTTGTTCGAAACCCAGTCCAACTTCATAAATTATCATTTTTGAACATCCCGGTGCATTTTCTCTATCTATTTAGGTAGAAAAGAAAAGTATATTAATATGGTTCTTGATTGTCTTCCATATATCATACATTAGAGTGTACATATTTATATCTAGCTGACAGTTAATATTAAGCCCATATTTTTACATGGTATTAAAATAGCAATTTAATTAATAAACAAAGAACACTCCAGTCGGCAAAACTCGTGCAATTATATCAAACATATTGATACAATTATCTTAATGTGTCCATAACGAAATAATTGTAACAATACAATAATAATATATTAAATGAAATAATAAATTATATTGTCGGCCATTAACTGATTGAGAAATGTTTCCTATGATAATTATTATTTATAATTGTGTGAATGAAAGTTATCTTGTACCAGCTGTTTACTTCGGTTTACTTGTATTTGTAGATATACTGTTTTCCGTAATTAGAAGTCTCAATTACATGCAGTCCCGGATTAACCCTTAATCAAATTAAGCAATTGCCTAGGTACCACGTCTGGGGGGGCACCAGAAAACACCAGAAGGGGCACCAGAACACATAAGGATAGGCCCCAGGGCCGTAGCTATGCTTGAAATTGAAACGACAATTGCCCTACCTTGTTGAAGATAGCGAGCTCAGTGTTACCTGACCTTTTTCCACTCTAGCTACAACCCTGGGAGCCCGAAGGCTTAGGTTGCTTAGGGCATCATTTAGTCTTAATCCGTCACTGATTACATGTATTATTATAAGCGTAGAATATTGATATAAAAGCTTTTCATTCTTTACTTTTTCTTGTAAGTATTTTTTTTTTATTTTCTTCATAATTATAAATGGTATGAAAAGTAGCTTGTATATACATATATTACTTAGATAAAGATGCTTTTAACTTGATACATAGAAAATGTATTACTTATGAAATAACATGTTTTAAATAGATAGCTAATTCTGTTCTAGACAGTACCTAATTCTACCTACAAACAAACATATTTTCCTACCATAGTATTAGGTAGGTAAGTAAGTCTAGATTGTCTGCAATGAAAGATCTCCGTAATTACTAGTGTCGTAGGTCAAATATTAACGTCATTAATTAAATATGTTTATTATAATTATTGTAATAAAATTTATTATCAGAGATTAGGTTAGATCACCAACAGACATTACGTGATCTAGAATATTAACTCGATATATTATTCACCTCCTAAAATCTTTTTAAACGTTTGAAAAATGCATTGAATTGTGTACCCTTGTTATGTGGGTATAACCGCCAGAAGGGCGAACCTTATCCCACTAAAACTCGAAAGATTTCCGACCGCGCCACGCGTAATTGTCGCAGGACCATGTTTTCACTCCACCACTGTATAGAACCTAAAAAAAACTATTTAGTTAATTTTTTTGGTTTTATGAGAAATAAATGAGCAGGAGTGACACCTGACAGTAAGAAACTTCTTTCATCCATCCATGGATACCTATTCCAACTAAGGAGAGAGATGTTCGCTTAAAATTAGGATTGTTTGGTTTTGAAAATTATCAGCCCGTAAGTTCTCTCTTCATAGCTCTTTCACAAAAATAGGTAATACTAGAGTATAACTAGTGTTGTGAAACAAAATTATATCGATATAAAAAGAGTGTATGTTTATTTGTGTCTTAAAGTATTCGATTCCTATTCGATTAGGAGGTTGTCAGTTTGACATATCGCGTCGTTCGCGCGCTCGCGGTGACGCGCGCGGTTGGCATCTAATGAGCGTGCCCGCGGTAATGTGCCACGAATTTCTATCGATAATATAGTGATGGGGGGTTATCGATATATATTTTTAATGGGGTCATTTATATTCAAATAGCTTATAGAAAGTTTTTTCATTGCAAAAGTCAGATTTAACCAACTATTTCTTTATTTATTGTAAAATCCTTTTAAAAGCATTATCATTAGCAACAGGAGTAACACAACACACAGCTAATACTTAATTATAATATGTGGATTCGGGCGCATTCATTAGGTGTTCTAAAATAACTGTATTAACTTACTGCACTAGTATAACTCGATCATACCTTACACAATTTATCACATCCTAATAAAACTAGCTATTCCAATTAAATCGATACATCGCTATCGATAAACAAAAATATATACAAGCACATCACTATCGCACGTCTCGTTTCAATCTTAAAACGATCCTCTGTACAGAAATTAACAGGCACGCTACATTAAAGTGATTAATTTAAGCAATTAACAAGCAAAGAGCCGCTTCGCGTATTATACTAAATGAATAAGTTATTTATAATTACAATGTAATTGCGGAGTCTAGATTAATTTGTATGAAATTAACCGCGTTTGGATGTTTAGGGCTTGTGTTCGAGTTTACGCGTGAGTTAGTCCAGAGATTAAGAAGATATGTAAGTAGTTACATTTATTTCGTAATGTATAATTTATTTAGGAATGTGGGTTCGATTCTTGTGCGAGGTTAATATTTAAATTAACAAAAAATGTCGAGCAAGTGGTGTAGTTAGTAGTGATTCTACTTTGCTATTCCAAAGATTATTGGTTCGATTCTCGCTTAAGACAAAATTCCTATTTGTGTTCACGAACGTGTATTGTTGCAGTGTGTGTTACGTAATATGTAATTTAATTTTATTTAAGGTTCAATTCCCGTACGGAGTTAATATTTATGTCATGAAAGAGTGATGTAGTTGGTAGAGAAGCTGCCATAGTTTTATCTCTTCTTTTTTTACTTTTGGGAGCTTTACTTAATTTGAGACTTGATGACGAGGTACGGACAAAATCTTGGGTTTCTTTATAAATGTGTGTATAGACGTAGTTTTTGATACCACAGACATTAAGTAATAAACCTAGTTAATTGTAATTCAAAGTAAAAACTAGAATAATTAGTACTTACTACAAATACTATCTTAAGACTCGGCCACCAGTACATCAAAAAACAGATATACAACCATCAATACTTTTAATAAACAACAGAGTTATCACTATTTTCGTTACACATCACCAGTAGGTATTAAACCACATTATCAGTAAATTGTATACAAAAATAATAATATAATTGACGTAATATCTAATCCCACCAAAAACATTCTGTAAAAAACTAGCCAAGTCTCGATGGAGCTGCTTGTTTAACTCTAAAAAGTAATGAAATCTAGACAGACTCGTGCCAAGTCTAAGGTTTCTTACTGCGATTTCTTTATTATTATAGTTAATGTTGTGTGACTTGGCCGTTGAACATTGTTTAAAAGGTTAGTAGTGGGTACATGTCAATTTTGTTTACACGTAATGTTATAACATTATTAAAATACGCAGCTTTATCAAGCCTACAATTGACTGGATATTGAATCAACATTTTTCAAGTGGCTATAATTAAGCAAATTTTCTATCGGATAGGTTCTGGATTTTTTAAGATTGGTGCAATAGTGTAATGGAGCACCTAGTTTTGTACCCTTGTGTACATACACGTGTACCCTTCAACGGCCAAGTCACACAACATTAACTATAATAATAAAGAAATCGCAGTAAGAAACCTTAGACTTGGCACGAGTCTGTCTAGATTTCATTACTTTTTAGAGTTAAACAAGCAGCTCCATCGAGACTTGGCTAGTTTTTTACAGAATGTTTTTGGTGGGATTTCATTTCTTTTTGTTAAAACTTGTTTATATTGATTTATTTTATTAGATTTTCTTATTTGACACACTTATTTTTTAGGAGTAGTATTATATTATTAAGCGCCCGACGGTTTCACCCGCGTAGTTCCCGTTCGCGTTTCCGTGGGAATTTCGGGATAAAAAGTATCTATACATAAACAGTTTTAAGCTACCTCCCCACAAATTGTCAGCCAAATCAGTTCAGCTGTTCTAGAATTATAATTCCCGTTCCCATTCCCGTGGGAATTTCGGGATCAAAAGTATTCTATGTGCTTCTCCTGGTTTTAAGCTACCTCCCCACCAATTTTCAGCCAAATCAATTCAGCCGTTCTTGAGTAATAAATTCCCGTTCCCAATCTTGTGGGAATTTCGGGATTAAAGTATTCTATGTGCTTCTCCTGGTTCTAAGCTACCTCCCCACCAATTTTCAGCCAAATCAGTTCAGCCGTTCTTGAGTAATAAATTCCCGGTCCCATTCCCGTGGGATTAAAGTGTTCTATGTTCTTGTCCTGGTTCTAAGCTACCTCCCCACCAATTTTCAGCCAAATCAATTCAGCCGTTCTTGATTTTTAAATTCCCGTTCCCAATCCCGTGGGAATTTCGGGATTAAAAGTATCCTATGTCCTTTTCCTGGTTTTAAGCTACCTCCCCACCAATTTTCAGCGAAATCAATTCAGCCGTTCTTGATTTTTAAATTCCCGTTCCCAATCCCGTGGGAATTTCGGGATTAAAAGTATCCTATGTCCTTTTCCTGGTTTTAAGCTACCTCCCCACCAATTTTCAGCCAAATCAATTCAGCCGTTCTTGATTTTTAAATTCCCGTTCCCAATCCCGTGGGAATTTCGGGATTTAAAGTATTGTATGTCCTTTTCCTGGTTTTAAGCTACCTCCCCACCAATTTTCAGCCAAATCAGTTCAGCCGTTCTTGAGTTACAATTCCCGTTCCCATTCCCGTATAATTCCCGTTCCCGTTCGATTATCCTAGTTTTTATAGTTTTCCCTTTATGTGGCCATTAAACCCTAACTCTGTACCAAATTTCAGCTCTCTAGGTTTATGGGAAGTACTAGTTCTATTTTGATGATCATGAGTGAGTGAGTGAGTGAGTGAGTGAGTGAGTGAGTGAGTGAGTGAGTGTCTGTCATAAATACGAAACTTTGCTTTCGCTTAACTTGGGAACTAAATGACCTACAGACTTGAAATTTTATTTTAAGTATGTGATTGTATAGCTTACTGGATGACGAAAATTTCAGCATTCTAGTCCTATCCAGAGGTTGTCAAATAGGGGCCTGAAAATGCGGCGAAAGGGTTCCTGTAAAGGATGGTACGGCAGTGTTTGCTTCGCGCTCGACTTGGCGGGGGGCACTGCCGTGCCCCCAGATGAGTAATTAAGATAAAAAATTTGGTAAGTAATTAAATGTAGGACACTACTTCGATGTAGGTAAATCGAGAGTAATAAATTTTTATGGCCCCGATAACATGTTCACAATAACAATGAGACTTATTTTTCATATATTGGTGATTACAGCGGTTGTGTAATTTCGATGGAAACGGTTTAAAATGGACTCTGAGATAAGTGATTGTTACTTTGTAAGTTCTATTGGTAACTATCCTTTATGGTGTACAGGATGGAGATGACAATAAAATCAAATGCTGCATGTGATAACCGATAACATTATGTTATGTCGCGCAAGTAACTCAAGCTATTGCGTTTCGCAAAATGAAAAGAAGGTCCGGAATCCATACCTCTTCTTTGCCATCTTGCTTCAACTAATGTTTTATTATGTTTTAACCCCCGACGCAAAAAGAGGGGTGTTATAAGTTTGACGTGCCTGTGTGTGTGTGTGTGTATCTGTCTGTCTGTGGCATCATAGCGCCCGAACGAATGAACCGATTTCAATTTAGTTTTTTTTGTATTAAAGGGGACTTACGTGCGAGTGTTCTTAGAGTATGTTTGATGAAAATCGGTTGACCCGTTTAAAAGTTATGGGGGTTTGAAAGTAATTGTGTTGGGGGTTTTTTTAATTTTAATTTAATGTTATTAAGTCTGGATAGCCACTTGTTACTCTTCAAAGTTTCAGATATCCATGGGCTACGGCATCGGCAGTTACGCTGAGATGAATATTCTGCTACGGCTCCAACGACCGACATCGAAAGTTTTCATATGGAGACGAAAAATATACATAGCTAGGGTCAGAAAGTAGATTCTTTCTTTATTAATGAAGGAAAATCATTTTTCTATTTCAGGTCATTTTTGTCCTGGTACTTTCGAGTACAAATAAAACGTATGAAAATATCAAAAACATTAATAAGTAGCACTACTCACACGAGTACTGCACTACACTCAGAGCTGATTTTTCCATCGCCAGATAACTTTTATTCGAGGAATAAAATTAACGTTTGCCATTTTTTGTATGAAACCTCTTTTCCGAACCTTTATCCCATGTCTATTTGGGGTCGGTTTTCAGTTTAACCAGATTTGGCGGAATGTCAGTATTTTACGTGAACCGACTGCCATCAGACCTTCACAACCCAGAGGGCTATACGACATTCTTGGTTAAACTGAATGTTAGACTTTTGAGGGTTTTAACTACCCGTAACGACTGTCGAAGATGTTAGTACGACAACCGGGACCGACGGCTTTACGTGCCCTCCGAATCACGGAAACGCTCATGATATTAAAAGTCATTTTTAAAGTTTTTGTATGAAATAACTATCAAAATTTCAAAATTATTCCTCGAATAAAGTTATCTGGCGATGGAAAAAACAGCTCTGAGTAAGGTAAAAAGAAGGAGAACTATAGATATTTATAGGGGCTATTAATTCTTCTAGGTTGTCAGTTGTCAGGTTGCAAAACCGTCACTCAAACAGTCTCGTTTAAAACCAATAATAGCGATAACCCCCTGAATAAAACTCCTTATCACCACATTATAATATCAGCTGACCCGACCCTCCTAATCAGACAATTAACTTTAATGGATATATTTAAATTAGTCTCCTCACTCAATTGACAACATAATTATTATCATTTCAAGTATTTATTCTCTTTTATTTATTGCAAAATGAACTTTATTTTAATCTACATTAAGTCATAAATTGCAGTGCACTATAAGCCCTAATTAAAAGTGTTTTAAGACATTATGGGTTTGTGGAAAATGGAAAATTAATCAGGGTTAACCTTTTTGGTTCATTCAAAGTCCGTTGAGGATGTAATTTTCTAAATATTTTGTTCGATAGGCCTAACTTTGAGGAAGGACACTCGTTCAGTACTTACAATAAAGTTATCAGCCAACTTCAAAATAGTTACATCATCAATGCTATTAATATCCGAAAACTTATAATTTTGGTGGAAGATCGAAGTACTTTAAAATTGTTGGTTTTGAATCGGTTCTATCTCCTTACATTTTCTCTTTCCATTTTGCGCTCAACAGTTATATTTTTACGGGGAAAATTCATTTTCCTGTTTTCACCTGACACGTGAATATTATAGTCGTCTAGGTAGATACTTAGTAAACTTGTTGATCTTTTCTCGAGCTAAGATTTTCTAAACTAATATTATAAAGAGGAAAGATTTGATTGTTTGTAACGAATAGGCTCCGAAACTACTGAACCGATTTCAAAAATTCTTTCACTCATAGAAAGCTAATTTATTTATTTAGGCTATTTTATCCCTGTATTCACACGGTAACGGGAACTACGCGGGTGAAACCGCGGGGCGCTGCTAGTATGTAATAAAACACCAAAAATATCACCATAAAAGAAATATATTTTTAGCTACAATGAAATAAGTCTTACATATTATTTACAAAATATTACAAACACTAAATATTACAGAAATAATGATTAAAACAAACCAATTTGTTTTTTTAATACCAATAACTAATTTGGTGAATAGGTAAACAGTTATCTAAATAATTTGATTAAATTATGAAAACAATATTTAAAACTAGACTTATTATATTAAAATCTAATATTTACAAAATAATTTACAATCGTATTTCTTAGGAAATAAAGTTTAAAATTAAATGATTCGTTTAAAATATAAATGATTTGAAAATCGTCAAAAAGGTTTTTGAAAATTTCAAAACTTTATTATTTAAACCTTTTCTAGAGAAGATTTATATAAATTCGAGTAGATTTTTAGATAGTTTAAGTACATTGAAGTAAGTAGTTCATAATATATTTCTCGGTCTATTGTTCATAATTACATAAAATTATTCTTAATTATTCAACGTTTCTATTATTAGCAGAAAATAAAAATAATTACAATAATTTTGGCAAAAATATATTGCTATAGAAAATTGGAAAATGATTTTTGAATATAGTACCAAAAGTATCAATACAATGAAAAAAGTGAGAATATACAAATACCATATAAACAAAATAAGTACTGTACACTAAAAAAAAGAATAAACTCTGAAAAAAAATATAATTGAAAAAAAAAACAAAAAAAATGTTTTCTCAAACCATTACACAGATTTAAACTATGACAAAAATCATCCGCCAAAATCAGACACAGATATAATAGCAAAAAAAATGTTGTCAAAATTTCCACAGATTATAAAACTGTTCTCGAAAATCATCCGCCAAAATAATTCCACAGATTAATTGCTAGTTTGTGTCGGTGAGGGGGTGCTGTTAGATACAGGTGGTTGTACCATAGTGAGATGGGGGGGTAGTCCCATCGGGGGGAGCGGGCGCCCCATCAAGGGGTGGGGGTGGAAGTACTGCTGCAGATGGTGGGGGTACAGCGAGTGAGGGTGTCGCGAAAACTGCGCCATTTTCAGTTTTTCAATCTCCGCCTCTTGCACCCTTTTCGCTTTCGCTCGCCGGTTTTGGAACCAGATTTTCACCTGTTAATTGAGATTAATTTTAATTAGTTTTCTTTGTTGTGTTTTTTTTTTTGTTGTATTTTTTGATGGGCTTGTGTTTGGATAATGGTGTAGACAGACTTTATATTTTGTTTCTAAGACCATTTTTGAAATGCGTCAAATAGTATTCCTGGTTTAAAAATAGGAAGCTGAACTTTTTAATTAATACTAAGGTATAGTTTACATTTTTTATTTTCAAACATTATGTTCCGCAAAACTAAAACTCTGCTTGTTATGTTATTTAAAGACGCTACTACCCAAAAAGCTCATTAAAAACGCTAGAAAATGTTTTAAGTACTTTAAAAACGCTTCTTACACAAAAAGATCAGCTTCAAAAACCCTTTAAAAGAATCAAATACTACTTCCAACCCCAAAAGTCTAAAACAAAATGGTTACTAACTCTCACCTGAGTCTCAGACAGTCCCAAGCTGGACGAGAACTCTGCTCGCTCCGCTATGCTCAGGTATTGCTTCTCGACAAACTTGCTCTCCAAAGCCCTCAGTTGCTGCGCTGTAAATGGCGTCCGCGGTTTGCGATTCGGCTTGTGTTTACGGAGGTTGCACTTCAACTTAGGAGGTTCCCCGTTGTGATCTGAAGCAAAGGATAATTTTTGGTTAAAAATTGGTTTAAAAAACGACGATCTGCCGGGCTAGCATGACTTCGAAAACCCGATAGCGATTTATCGACATCCAACTGTCAAAATATGATAAAAATACCCGCCATTTTTAATTTTATCATATCGTAGCACGCCATAATTCATTTGGCCATGCTCGCAAAATCGATATTATATCGTGGTGTCGATATATTTTATCACGCACAGACGTGCTAGGTAGGAGGTGTGGTTAAAATAGTGTTAGCGTAGTTTCTGATACCCTAGGTACAAGTTTCGAACTTAGGGGTCAGTTACTATAATGAGATGATGTAGTGAATGATTATGTTATGTTAAAAACGATGTCGTCGGCATTTTGTCTGTATAGGTAATGGGGTGATTGCTAGGTAATTTGTTGATTGACTTTTTTATCTTACTGTAATCGATATTATACTGTATCGATTTCTACCTTGATAAGAGAATATAATTTAATTTCCGCAAAACGTATATAGGTAATGAACTAACTTTAAAATAAAACAATACTTTTTCGAGAGCTCAAAATCGAAATAGGTTTTTTATATCTTTACAAATTATATTATTTATTAGAATAACAAAGAATACCAATTAATTTATTTATATTGAAAACATCAACCACATAATTTTATGCCACACTATTTTATTTTATGGCACACTTGACATATGTTGTGATATAAAATGTTAATCTTAATTTGAAAAACTTTCATTTAAAACATAATTCATAATTAATTTAAGTACCATCTAAAAACTAATTTTACTAATAATGATTCATGATAACATAACGAGCCAAACAAACGAGGTCACAAACCTCATAACACGTTAAACCAGATTCGAACAAAAAATTTAAATCAAAACCCATAATCTTAAAAAAAATAAAGTCGCAATAAAAAAACAAGAAAGAGGCCGAAACATTTGAAAAATTACAAGAATTTTTAATCGAATATCATTAACAAACAGTTCTTGAGATACAATTAAATTAATATAAAGAAAAAATTGCGATCTTTGAGATAACATTTTTGTATTATCAGAGAGAAATATTTCAGTTTTATAACAAACCTTTAGTTATTTTAAACGTCCATTAATGAGATAAAAATTTAAGATAATTATTACATCAGATCGCTTCCTTAATTTTGACAATAAAACTCAAAGATGACGCATCTCATAAACATCAGTAACTTAGTAATTATCAATCTTTATGACTTGCTAGCTGTGCCCCGCGGTTTTGCCTGTATAAACCCCGATTTCTAGGAAAATTTTGACTTAAGTATCTTATGTACTTTACCTAGTCTTAAGAAACATTTGAATTTGTGATAAATTGATACAGTAGTTTTTGCTTGAAAGAGTAACAAATATTTTATCTACTCGTTCACAAGCTTTCACAGTTATAATATTAGTAGAATAGAAAATAATACAAGACTTCTCTCTGTAGCTTTACTCGCGAAGAATTCTGTTTTAATGATATTTTCTCTGTATCTAATTTTGTGATAAAATACAGCATTAATCGTGTGTATATCTAAATCTAAATACATATATATAAGTCAAAAGTGACTGACTGACATCAACGCGCAGCCCAAATCACTGAACGGATCGGACTGAAATTTGGCATGCAGGTAGATGTTATGACGTAGGCATCCGCTAAGAAAGGATTCCCACGGGATTGTGATATACGCGGGTGAAACCGCGGGGCACAGCTAGTCGAACTATGTAACTCGTACATACATACTACTTGTAATAGTATTATCTATTTAAAATAAATCAAAAGAGGTTAAAAAGTTTAACCAAGATAAGTAACAAACAGACACACTTTCTCGTTTATCAGTACGGATTAATTTAATACGATGAATGTCAGTTTTTATTATTGTTTTTTATCTACTAATATACATTTAACAACCCAATCTAATGATATTGTAATCAATTTTTAATGAATATACTTTATTGGTGTACTAAATAATTGGTTTTGATTGAATTTTAAATTGTAACTTTATTAATAATAATCGGTATTGGAGATGGTAATTGACTTTTAATTATTTTAGTTGTTAGTTGACACGCGCTTGTTTCGAATGACCGATTTTTTTAATAAGGAAACTGATTATATTTAGCTGTGGAATTTTGAACTTTGTTCCTTTGTATTTAGTGCTATATGCGGTTTCAATCACCTTATATACTTATGTATACTTAGATAGTGTTTTTCAAAAAACCTTATGATGCAAAAAATATTACTCAAATCAAAATCATGGTATAGTTTAATCGGCTTTAGTTGGACGTTCAAGAACCGGGACAAACATTTGTGGTTCACCCAAATATGCACCTTGCGCGGGAATCAAACCCGCAACCTTACGGGTGGCAGTCCGGCATTGACTACTCTGCCATCGAGGTTGTCACGTAAGTACTTTCATACAAGAGATTTATACTCGTATGTCTTAAACAGAATTCTTCAAAGAACTTCACATTTAACAGAACATGAGTAATTTGAAAAACAAAGCAACAGACACTCGGACAGACAATCTGTAAATGCCAACATTACTAGTACATACACTCAATCAATAACAAATATAAATCCATTAGCAAAAAAACACAATAATTCATTTGCATAAATATCATGGCGCTTAGTTTAATTTAATAAAAAATACTTTACAATTCTTAATAGCTAATGGCTTTGGAAAAAAATAAGAAATATAACGACAGTTGGAAAAAGAAGCTAAAATGCTTAATGTCGTGTTTAGACAACAAAGTTATGCGACGGATATAAGGAACCGTCTTCACGTGCGGATAAAACGTCACGTTTTTATAAAGTTTTGAAACTGACGTGAATACTAAAACCGTTTAATATCATTAATGTTTTTTGTATTAAAAAGGTGATAATAACTATTATTTATTGTATTCGTTTTGAATTTTGACCTTAATTGCAATTTAAGTGCTGTTATCAATCGATTTGAAGTAACATTTAAGTGCGTAATTTGAAATGTGTACTAAAAATATCGTAATACATATTTGTTTTTCATATATTGCTCTTTCATCTACCGACGTTAAATCGCTTAAAATATAAGTGTTGTTTATCTACCGTAATAGAATATTGCTTTTTGCTTAATTCACTAATTATTTGAATAACATTAACATTATTTGAGCAAGTAATAAAATAAAATTAAAAATTACTCTCAAAAGACGTCGCTACATTAGAACGATAAAAACGTCCCATATGTTCACTGCCTTAAATGAGTCGGTAGCTAAATTACCTTTTAAAAATACACTTATATGGAAGCGTCTCGTCTCATTCACTCGTTAATTGTATAAAGAGATATTGACTACAGATGTTGTGAGTGAGGAAAGAAATATGACTCGTTTTAAATGCACTCAAACACCGTATAAATTTTTAAATGCGTCTAAATAATGAAATATGAAAAGTGCAACTGTTTTTTTGTTGACGGTACCCAATATTTCTGTGTGCGGCTAAAAAGACAGTTGATATATTAATGAGCATGTTTGCTTTTTGTGTTAGCTGTACCATTAATCGTGCGAAGCTTGGTATGTCATTCATTCCAATATTTTAAACGGGTACTGTGGTCCTGACGTTTTTGTTGTCTGTACAAGAGAGGCGGACATTCCTTGCATCTCGGTTGATATTTAACACATTTCTTTTAAGTTTTAATATAACTATTACGTTTTGAACGGTTATTTATTTGAGACAAAGAATGTTAGCTTCAAACTTGAGCACGTGGTGGCTTCGATACAAGTCATAAGCATTGTTTTAATACAATATAGTTTTATGTATAAGGATAATGTAAGGTAAAATTTGTTTTCCATATCTTAACTGTTAAATACCTGCGTCCCGTGGTTTTAACCGCGCAATTCCTACTTTTCCATTAATAGTCCTTTAAAATTTATGAGAAAGAATATACAAGACTCTACCTAACTCTATATCTTGTGTATTAAAAGTACTTATTCTATTTTTATGAGTAGAATTTATACAAAGATGGAAGAGAAAAGATCCTTACATTATAAAGAAGTAAAACAATCTATGCAAAATCTGGCGTAAATTTCCTTGAAATTAAGTTGGATTTTTGTTAAAAGAAATAGTTTTAATTATAGAAATAAAGTCTATAGATCAACCCTATTTCTTTTCTATGCTCTTTTATAAATCAAACCCTCAGCAACTATATAAAGAACTATTAAATCTATTAACACATTTCCTGGATTCCTTAAACTGATATACATCTGAGATCAAATGAGTGTCCAAATGATAATTCATCATTGTACTCAATAGATCGTCCCATAATATATTGAAGCTATAGAAAACACGGAAGTTGTTCAAAATGGCGGTTTTGAAACGGCTTTTTCTATTATTATTAGTTTTGTTTAGATTTATTTTGTGATATAGTTCTGTGGGTAGTTTGAAATATTTTTTCATGTTTATTTTGAATTTGATTATGTTTAAAAGTTGGGTTATTTTACGTTTTACTTTAAATTAGTATTAAATTTTAAATTATTTGAATTACAATAAATTAATTAGTCAAATATATCAAACTATTTGAATAAAACAAAAGTAACTACTAAATAAATAGACGTACTGACAGCAAAAAAAACAAAAATATTATATGCAATTTTGTAGTTTTTCTTAGCATAGATACTTATAGGGGAAAAAAATAAAAAAGAAGGTTATATGTTTCTACGAATGTCAATTTCTCAACTTCCCTAAAAAAAGTACTATCAACAAAAAAACACCAAAAAAATACTTAATTAAAAAAAAAACTTCAAAAACGCCAATTTCGTAGCGTCGTTTAAATGATCTATTAAAAGGTGCGGTACTAAAGCTATGTTTACACAAGTCTCTCTGTAGTCAGTTTACAAATAGCTCTATTGAATGGGACATTAGTATTTTGGAAGCGAGCCAAACACTTGACAGGAACATTTGAATACAACAAAACCAACGGATTTAAACCCAGTTTAAGTTGAGGGGAAGTGATAATGAAAATGCTTAATGTCTTGTTAGTGATTTAGGAGTATTTGATAGATTCTGATTTAATATAATGGGATGTTACGTACTGATCGTTAACGTACTTTTAATGTGATGTTAACGGAACTGTTTAAGTTGGTAATTAAGTTTTAGAGGATATTGTAGAATGGTACTTTAATGGCGGAATTAAAAATTTTATTTTTATTTCTATTTTGGTAAATTGATTCATAAGCAATTATATGAATTATAAGTAATTACTACTACTACCTACTAATATTAGTTTTTTTTTCTGCCGTTAAAAGAAATTAAATAATTTGTTAGGCAAAGTTGTCCCTCCATCTGCCATTAAACTTTAAATAAGCTTACACTTAAAACAGCATTTCATTAAATAAAATATAAATATTCATCATCATCATCACCAGCGCACATAATGTTCCACCGAGGGACTCGAGCCTACCCTGCATGAGATAAAATATTCATAACCAATTAAATAAAAGTATACCTATATTAACTCACATAATAAAAATAATAATAAGGATAGTCGCCGGATTGTGCATCTTTTACACAAGATTAGTTAAATAAAATTATGCCAAAGGGCTTCCGTGTGTTGGCTTTGGCCCCATACTAGCCTTCCAAAAGACCGGGACTCCTTAAAAGTGCCGTGAAAGGAAAAGATAATAGTAATAATATATTAAAATGTCGACCGGTTGTTTTTGCTATCGCTACCGCCAATGAAGTGGTTGCGACAGTTTTGTTGTGCGCACACGCATTCGAGGTAATTGATTGGGAATGCTTCTATAATTAGGAGCGTGACTCTCGTTGGTGCTGCTTACATAGTTATTTAGTTATCCTATATGTTTATTGAATACTAGCTATACCACGCGGTTTTACGGGCGTGGAACCTTATCCCGTGAGAATTTTGGGATAAAAAATTAATCTTATGTGTTATTCCTAGGTATGAGGAACATCTGTACCAAATTTCATTAAAATACATTCAGTAGTTTTTGCGTGAAAGAAGAACAAACATCCATACATCCACACATCCACACTCACAAACATTCGGCTTTATAATATTAGTAGGATGTATCACTTAATAAATATATTAATTTATAAACTTCTAAGTTTAAAAACATAAAGTGTGTAAGGATATTTTTAAACTCTATTTCCCATTTCTAATTGAGGTTGCGTTTTTTTTTGCCAGAATTTCAGAAATGGATAAAGAACAGCTTTTTATCCCAAAACTCTGACGCAAAATAACAAGGCGAGTAAAACAGTGCTGCAAAGTTATTTTTGAAATATTTTTTTTTTATTCCTATGTAAAAAACACCTGACAGACTCCCAAAATACACACATCAAAAGTGTCTAGGGATCAACATATATTTTTGCAATAACTTTTCTCCTGATTGATATTAATTAAAATTTTCTTTAAGGATTCATCAAATAAAGTGTTTTCGTTTGTCACAGTAACGATAAACCAAGTCACCTTTGCATTAATAAAGAAATTTGCCATTTTCCTAATAAAGGGATTTTTGACATTTGAACCACTAACATTAAAGTTCGAAAAAAAGACTGAAATAACAGTTTTCTTTAAAAATTTATTGGGTAACTTAAACAATTAATAATCCGTGTTTCTACCGCGAACACTAACAACACAAGAACATCGGTTTGGCATACTCAAAATGAGTTCATCCAAATCACGCTGTGGAATGGCCGCCCATGTTCGTTGCAACAACAAAAAAAGGTCTTCTTGCGACTGGATACCCTCCATATTCGGCAGAGCTCTTCTCTGTAGCATATCCCATGCATGCTCAATCGGGTTCAAGTCTGGCGACTGAGCATGCCAGGGCAGGACATTGATGTTAGCTGCGGCGAGAGTCTGTCTTACAACTCTTGCGGTGTGCGGTCGTGCATTATCATGCATTAACTGAAATAAGGGACCGATTTGCACTTGTAGAGGAACGATGACGTCTGATACAATCGTCTCAGCATAAATTTGAGCGTTGAGGTTGCCTCTGATCCAAATCAACTCAGTTCTTCCGCCGATCCAAATACCCGCCCATACCATGATGGTTCCACCACTATAAGGATGGACTTCCTGGCAGGATTTTAATCGCTGTTGGCGTCCAGGGGTTCTCCAGTGTCGTATACGTCTTGTATCCGGTCTCATACCAAAACGAGACTCATCAGAAAAGCACACGAAACGCCATTGTTCTTCTGCCCAATTTCTGTGTTCAAGAGCCCATTGATATCGAATCCTACGATTGTGCATTGCTATAGGTGGTACCCGTAGCGGTCTTCGGGAATGAAGGTTCACTTCATGCAAGCGGTTTCTGACTGTTTGGTCGCTAATTAAGTTCCCTAAAGAGTGATGAAGCCGCACGGCTAACATCATGGCGGTTATTGTTGGAGCTCTTCGAGTTAAGATTTGAATGTATCGGTCTTGTCTCCGTGTGGTGCAGCGATACCGTCCTCCATGGCGCTCAGCCACGGTACCAGTGCTTCGGTAACGTGTCCAAAGTCGACTGATAACACTCTGACTTGTATTCAGAGCTAAAGCCACAGTACGTTGCCGGGAACCAGCTTCTATCATTCCCACGGCTCTGAGCATTTCTTCCCTGCTTAAATGACGTCGCCGCTCCATAATAACGTTGGTTTTAATCAGTAGTAGGGAAACAGTAGCACTAATAATGTCTTCAATGCGTTGTATGTTTTTATAGGGAAAATATTGACAGCTGATTTTCATTTTTTACTCGAATTTGATTCACAGTTCCTGATTCAAATTATGAAATGCACCAAAAAGGATCCATATAAATTTATAAAATCATAAATTTATTACAAAGCCACATCTCAATCTCAAGAAATCCGCATAAAAATGCTTGATCCCTAGACACTTTTGATGTGTGTATATTAAAAATATGATATAATCAATTTGTAAATTACACTTTTCGATTAGTTATTATAATTTGATATTTTATAGACCCATTAATATTTATTGCTCTTGTGTTTCTCACACAACATTATTAATAATTAATGGTATCTATTAAAAAAATATATTGGACAAATTATTAAGTATATAATGACGGCCATCATGGCCAAGTGTAACATCGCTGGTTTGGGAGTGACAGGTGTCAGGTTCAAACTTTGATGGAGTCAAGTATTTTGAAAAAAATAATTATGTACTTACTTCTTATGTGCCAAAGTGAACTCATATACTCTAAATTTTTATCGTGAATCACTTAAATATTATTCTCGAGAATCGAACCCAGAACCTTCTATTTTGCAGACCTGACATTACCGTATCTAGGGTATCAGAAACTACTCACACACTCATTGCTTTTAATCAAAAAAATACACACTGCCAAACATAAAACCTCCTTTTTAAAGTCTGTTACAAACATAACATAATAATTCACTACATCATCTCATTATAGTAACTGACCCCTAACTAAGTTCGAAACTTGTATCTAGGGTATCAGAAACTACGCACACACTCATTCACAAACACACCCACACCGAGATAAACATTTGTGGTTCACACAAATATTTATACAATTAATAAGACAACATAATTCAATAATATCATCAAACAATTAATAATTGAAACTGAAACACTTTATCGCAAATAAAATTATTAATCCCTCTTAAATATTTCATTTGTACTGTGCGTGTTTAAACAAGTATTGATATAAGATTAATTGACTTATTTATATTAGTGATAGGGTCTAAATTCCTGTAAATATATTTGTAAACGCCTACGCTTGATATTTATTGTGCACGCGACTTTGTTTGGCGTGGATGAGGTAGTTGATATTAGAGTTATGGGTTTATAGAATAGGGTTTAATACTATAGGTATATAGGAAAATGTGTCAAAATGTCTTACAACGTTATGCCAATCAAAATTATGGCAAAAGTCATTAGGCCAAACTATAATAATGCTTAATGAAATATTGACAAAATAATATTACGCCAAAATAAAAAAATATTATAAATAATATTATGCCAAATTTGCCATAATTATGGGAAACAAAATTATGCGAAAAAAAGGTATACCTATAAAATCGGTTCCAATCTAAATGATGATAAAAAGTTATTTGAGAACCTCCCCTTTTATAAAATCAGATTAAAATATATCGAAATTGGTCCAAAACACATCAAACAAAAATTCTAGTAATCACACAAAAAATCCATTCAAAAACTAATACAAGTACCTCGTCTATAACACATAACATTATAAAGTAGTTATTAATAAATGAACACGTTAATGTCTGGACGTCCGAGCCCAGCGGGACGTCTCCCGAGGACTCCCACGCTGTGTACTGACCACCTACACTTACAGACGACGGTTGGGATGAAGAATTTACAAAGTTAGTTAGAGAAATTTCTAGTTATTTTAGATTTTATAATAGCAAAGAATTTCTAATGGTTATAGATTTTATGTTAGATTGAGATTTGACTGGACTAGGTCTTTTTTAAAGCAGTTTAGTGACTTAAGGCACTAGTGACCACCTACACTTGACTGGAGAAGGTTTTGTTTTATAAGGACTTTAAAAAAATTAAGAGACTGCATTTATAGGCAGAGTTCGAAAATTTTATCGATATTTGTTTTGATTGTGAATCGTTTTTATTTATTGATTTTGGTTTCACTGTTTTTAAAGTTAGTATCACTATTTATTAAAAATATTAACTTATAATGTTTTATAAAAAAAGTTATTGTTTAAAAAATAGTAATTAAAAAAATACTATTTTAATAGAAGATATTATGCCCTGGTTATTTGTGTAAAAAATTCCAAGAATTCCACCGTATCTACTAAGTAATTAATAAGATACAAATTACAACACATTAATGTGTCATAAAACAAAAATTAATTATCTATATAACACTTTTGTACTTTCAAAATGAATAATATCATAATAAATAACAATTATAAAACTATAATAAAATTTTATAACTTTGGCAAAATTAACTATATTAAAAATATACATAATATTTTAACATATTTTTTGTCATTCAGATTCTCAGAAGGTCCAATAAATTTATGTGTTTTAGAACAATATGGGATCCTCGCGACCGATACGATGACAAATTATCCAATTCGTTATAACCACATAATTTTAATTAACAAAACTTTATGATTAATATTTTAAATTTAATTTAAAATTATACTTTATGAACAGCAGATAGTTTGACAAAATTATGGTATTCATTTTTAAAGTTTACGACCATTATTTATTTGACGAGTTCTAGCAATAAACTTCGTTATTTTAATTAAATTATAAAATAAAATTATCTCCAATCTGATGCATATAATTAGTACGTTAAAAGTTTTATTTTAGAACATGTTTGAATATAAAATTGCGTTCGACAATAGTGTGTTTTATCTTAATCACTTAGAATTATCTAACATTAAACTTATACGAGCTTACCAACGTTTTGAATCGTAGCACAGCAGCTTTAACGTTTACCGAATGGCGGCCATTGATTTAATTTTAATTAACATATATATCGCTTATAAAATACGATGTGAACGGCTAATTATGTATTTTTATATGTAATGTTATTAGCGGTATTCGTTTAGTCGGAGCTACCGGTTGCAAATTGAGGTTCGAATTACATATTCGGTTTTCGTGAAAGAATGCCGAAGTCGCCAGCGAAAATGCACGGATATGGCCGAATCCTTTAATGGGTGTTTCTAATTGGTCAACGCGGGTCGAGGACATTTACGAATATGGACAAAAAAACTACCGAATTCGAGTTTTAAAAATGTGCGGCGCGTTTTAGAGTTTTAGCAGGATAGAGGTTTCATTTCAAAATATCGTTTTTATCAAATTGACAGTCAGGTTTGATTTCTGGATTGAAGTAAGTAATGAAAACTTAGTTTTTTTTTAGAGAGGTTTTAACTATTCGGCCATATATTGTACAAATTTGTACTTATATGTATCTCAAACCTAACATACTCTATGGATGACTAAGTTAGTTAAATACCCACTTAAACAAAATAGTTCTGTTCACTGTCTAATGTTCAACTAACAACGTTAACTTTTAGTGTACAGCTTCTGCGAACACTAAAAATACAACCGAGGCTCTAGCACTAAACGACTTACAATTTAATGAAGTTGTAATTTGAGTCCTATTACATAAGAAATAAGGTTAAGAGAGAGTTGAAAAATTGCACAATTTGTAAAGCGTTTTACTAATTTGCGAGCGCAGGAAACACGGATGGCGTGATGGCGACCCAGTACCGTATAATCTTCGCCTCTGATGTTATCTCAAAGATTTATTACTTACTGTCATCGCCCGAGAGATGGCAGCACGCGTCAATGACTGCTACTGGACTTATCTCGTTATTTTTCCACAATTTACAACTCTATCACAAGTACATAAGGCACACACGTCACCATCTCACGGGACCTCCCATTGTGTGATAGAATTATGATTGATGGTATTCAAGTTCACATTGAGCATTCGTTTTAATTACAAACTGCTCCGGATGGTCGAGTTTACATTATTCAAAAAGGAAACAGAAAAATAAAAGGCAAATAATGAAAATAATTATTGTTCAAAAAATCGAATAAATCGATCAAGTTATACGCGATCCGTCGATTCGATCGAATGACTCGCACGCAAACGAATCGATTAATCGCTTCGTTACACTGCCCGACCGCCAGGCGGAGCTACGCGTCAATAAAATACTTGTAAAACTATCGCAAAATGAATTAAAACAGATGGCGAGCCAATTAGGAGAGGCAATCGTGCGAGTACAGGGCGAAAAAAGACCTAAAACATCGGTCAAATTAATTTGAACCTTGCGCCCGACACCTTAGGGTGTCTATTCGATGGTTATTATGGCCGGTAATGGGGTCTCAACTTACAAGCGCTAACGAGAGCATTCGAAACGATAAGCCTTTCCAGTTACACTGATAGACAAATATGGATATATTTATCATTATGTTTGCACTGCAGTGCAGTCAGGTAGCGACTTATGTCGTTATGCAACTAATTAGCTAAAGCAAAAAGTTTTAGACAAATTCGCTACTGGACTATCGGAATACATTATTCATATCGGTTTATATTCAATTGGAATGGTTTTTGAAGGCAGGTGTAATATATTTATATCGTATTTCTATCTATTATTAGTTTAGATATGTATCTGTTAAACCGGCTTCAAGAATGATGGCTGCCTGTTAGTATGTATGTATGTATCACAATTTTCTCAAATAGTCAATCTAATTTTAAAAGTATTTCGATATGTTCAGCAGTAGACGTCGAATAATGAATGACAGAGGAAATAATTTGAATTCATTTTGAAAGTGCAATAAAATCAAAATTTTAATCATCATGCTCCTGTTCTCTTTTTAAAAGATAGGAAAAAACAATTGAACTATTTAATCATAACATAACATAATTATTCACTACATCATCTCATTACAGTAACTGACCCCTAACTAAGTACGTAACTTGTATCTAGGGTATCAAAAACTACGCACACACTCATTAACACACACACCCAGACCGAGAGAAACATTTGTTTTTCATAAACACATTTAAACAAGAGAACCCAATTTAATTCTAAATTCAATACAAGATAAACACCCTACACTAGCCATCAATCAACCACAAATTCAACTCAAATTATATCCATAAAAGAACACAAATCAAATCATCTCAACACGTGCAAAACTAATTTAAAAATAAACTAATTCATTGTATATCACACTGTAATAACATATTAAACCTTAACAGCATTAGTTTATGGTATAAAATCATTCAAATCATACTAAAACCGCTGTTATCAGTGTCACTCAATCACTATAAACCTACAATATGCTTATTAATCTATATACATGTACATAAGTATATAAGTATTTATGATATCGCTCGAAAATCATATTATGTGTGCAATGAGTATGAAATGAAAACCTTTATAACGTAATAAGTGTAATAAATTTTCTCTATAATAGCAATGAAGATTGGTCGATTTAGATCGATCGATATATCGAATAATATATTATATTCATTTCATGATTATTTAAATTGTTTTAAAACTTATTTTTAACCCTGACATAAATATGTCTGGTCTAAGTGGTATCTTTGCACTCAACATTTTCAAGATCTAAAACTGTAAGGTATAAAGAAAAATGCATTTAGAGCAGTTTTTCGTAATAAGACCTCTCCAGTTTGAGTCCTTTTTAACGTCCAATATTAAAACTGACAATTTTAACCACATTTCAGAAGTTTTATAGTTAGTTCTTACAATATATTTTATGGATTCATGTCAGCAAAATGATATGTGTTTGTATGTAACTTATTCTGTACACAAGTGTACAAGAGATCCTTGAATTTAAACAACCAAAAAAGAAACCAGCTTTACAACTTTATAATAAGTAAGTATATAACATAATCATTCACTACATCATCTCATTATACACTAATGGAAAAAATTAAGGGATCAAAAAAATATTCCAAATTTTTCGGTACTTTTCAACAGGCCGTAACTTTGAGAGAAATGGTCGTACAGGAAATAAAAAAAAAGGAAATTGTAGCTCCAAGTATCTAGTTTTTGGATTAGAACTTCAAAATTTTGTAGCCTCCGCGGTTTTTGAGTAATCGTAGAAAAACCAGCAACAAAAAAATTCTCAAATTTTTTTTAGTTTTTTTTTTTGGTCTACGAGCGTGGAAATTTTTTTTTTAGCTTAACCACCATAAGGATCGGATACTTTGTTCATTTAGCTTTAATTTCTTTTTTTAAACACCCTGATACGTCCACTCCTCGCTGAGATATCGGTCTTCAAATGGAAAAGGATCTTTTTGTCTTTGATCATCGATATCTCAGCAACCAATGATCGCACAGAAAGTTAAAGGTGGGTTTCAAGAACTTGAATGAATTCCCCTTAAATTGAAAATTTAAGCACTTTCTGGAACAAAAATGTGGAAAAAGCTCGAAAAAAACATTTTTTTTTCTCATTTTTAAAAATTGCAAAAAAACGTGATCCTTTAATTTTTTCAAAAATTCGATCAAGTGAAACAAAAAAACGGCTGGCTGGATTAATTTGATTCTTTGTAGGGTTTTTGTGGACATATTGAACTATAAAAGGCACACTTAACATTAGTGGTTACCTCAATATTTTCGATCCAGCGCTTGATTTTCCAAAAAACCACTAACTGCCCTTTTTTTGTTGCATTTTCAAATTCATGTGACAGAAAGAAAAAATTTTTTTTTCGAAAAAACAATGGACAGTCTTTAAGGGGAATTCATTCAAGTTCTTGAAACCCACCTTTAACTTTCTGTGCGATCATTGGTTGCTGAGATATCGATGATCAAAGACAAAAAGATCCTTTTCCATTTGAAGACCGATATCTCAGCGAGGAGTGGACGTATCAGGGTGATTAAAAAAAGAAATTAAAGCTAAATGAACAAAGTATCCGATCCTTATGGTGGTTAAGCTAAAAAAAAATTTTCCACGCTCGTAGACCAAAAAAAAAAACTAAAAAAAAATTGAGAATTTTTTTGTTGCTGGTTTTTCTACGATTACTCAAAAACCGCGGAGGCTACAAAATTTTGAAGTTCTAATCCAAAAACTAGACACTTGGAGCTACAATTTCCTTTTTTTTTATTTCCTGTACGACCATTTCTCTCAAAGTTACGGCCTGTTGAAAAGTACCGAAAAATTTGGAATATTTTTTTGATCCCTTAATTTTTTCCATAAGTGTAGTAACTGACCCCTAACTAAGCTCGAAGCTTGTATCTAGGGTATCAGATACTACGCACACACTCATTCACACACACACCCAGACTAAGACAAACATTTGTGGTTCACACAATTAAGCTTATACATATATTTGTGAACTGACCAACCCAACAAAACTAGCAAAAATCAATTTAAGCAAATCACCGGGCGCGTGGTATAAACAATTCACCAATATTAATAGACCATTGCGGGGCCAATAAACAAATAGGAAGGTATTCGTATTACGGGGAGCATATTGCCTCTTAAGGCCGTATTACCGGTAATGTTCATATTATGGCCTAACCGAGGTATTGTGCGATAACAAACAGGTCTTGGTGAGTTTCTGTTTTATTTTTCAGTGTGTTTGTAAAGGCCCCTTTTGTGTGCTGATTAAAGATACCAAGCTTGTACGTTTTATGAATGTTGTGGACCTTTAAAAGGGTTTGGACGCGGGTTTTCGATAGTTTTTTTTAAAGTTTTTTTGGTAGTGGATGGGTTGTGGTTTTTGGCGGTGTAATTGATGTTTTTTGGTGTTTTTCCTAGTTTTTATTAGGCTAATATGAGATGGTATAATTTAATATGCACTAAAAATATTTTCGCAAAATATTTTAATATATTTATTTTAAGTTTTATAAAAGCTCGACCAGTTTAAAACTTAATATTACTCTTTGTTTTGATCATTTTGTAACTAACTGTACTTTACGTAACAAAATTAGGTATAATCACTGAAAAAAGTGTATTTAATTTATGTAAAAGTTCGCATTCGTGATGGCCACTCATTATAACATCGCATGACCGCTTGCATTTCACATTAATACTGTGATGTTTGCAAATTATATTTAATCGTTGAATAGAATTCCTTTTTTAAAAAACCGATACTCCTATTTTTGTTTTGTTGACCTGATTGGCCGAGTAGTCACCATGCTGAACTGCCAAAGAATGGGTTGTGGATTCGATTCTCGGGCGAAGTATGTGATGATATGAGATACTATAAGACCGTTTTAGATAAAATATTCATACAGTTATTTTGTCCAAAACATAAAGTCCTAGCTATTTTAGAGTTTTTTTGTTTCCATACGTTCCTTGTAGTAATGGTTTGTCTTTTATATAAGAAAATTTTCTTACCCGAACAAAATTAAGCAAGCTAAGACCACCTTTTTATTAATTCTGTTAAAAAAAACATAAAACAGACAATATATTAAGAACTAGCAGCATCCTGCGGTTTCACCCGCGTAGTTTTCAATTTACCCCCGTTTTCTCCCTCTAGGAGGGGGGGATTTCCAAAAATCCTCTCTTAGAGGTAACCTACTCCCTCCAATAAACAAAAAACACGTGCCAAATTTCAGCTCTCTACGATCAGTAGTTTCGGCTGTGCGTTGTCTGTTAGTCAGTTATTACATCACTCAGTAACGGAAGAGTTTTATATACATATATAGATACACCACTTTTAAAAAATGTTTTAATCAATCAATTTTAATAAACATAAAAAAACTAACTCCTAACACTTTTATAGCAAAAAGCCCTTTAAACAATCTAAAGAATTTATAATTATGTATAAATAAGTAAGAATTTGCATAGTTTTGCATGTAAACAAACTATTCTAACTAATAATTACAATATGCATGACTCTCATTAGTTTTTGCGAACATTTTGAACTAATCTTTTGGTTAAAAAAATGATTAATTGTTTATGGTGACTTTAGGCTTTGGTTGTTAATTTTAATTGTTATAAATGTTAGGAAGTGGTCAAATTTATTGGTTGTTTGGTAACTGGATGTGTTTTTTAATGTATAGTTACTCTGTTGTTTGGTTTTGTCCACGAATAGATTATTATTTTTTCCATTGGAGCTTTTATAAGTCAAATATCCTGTTTCTGATTATTCATTTAGGAAGAATCACAATCTTTTTAAAATGAAGATATTTATTCAATTATAAAATTATAAGAATTTTATGTAAGGTTCTTTCAATGTAAGTACCTAAAGAGTTTTATTAAAATGACTAGCTGTGCCCCGCGGTTTCGCACGCGTGAATAGATGAAATGAAAAATAGATGATGGCCGATTCTCAGACCTACTGAATATGCTCACAAAATTTCATGAGAATCGGTCAAGCCGTTTCGGAGGAGTATGGCAACGAAAACTGTGACACGAGAATTTTATATATTAGATTTGAGCTAACAAAATGGCGTCCCCGAATATACGGATTAGGTATCTCAAAAAAAATCTTGCTTATTTGTTTTCTCATCAAGACAAACTCTGATTCTACATGTAATATTATATTCGTATTATTTCCAAATATTTTTACCAGTAAGTATAAATATTCGTCAGATATATCGCTAAATAATTATATATGCAAATTGTTTTCAAAATCGGTAAAAATAATAGAAAAATAAACATTACTCTGTACAGTACAAAGTGCTAAAACTTATGTTTGTATTAACGATAAGTACGATGATTTCTCACTAGTTACTTAATCAAGATGAGGTCACCTTTTGGTTTAACTTATACGAAAAAAATGGTGGAAATATTTTGAAATAATCTAAACTAATATTATAAAGATTTGATTGTTTGTTTGTGTGTTTGTTTGTAACGAAAAGGCTCCGAAATAACTGATCCGATTTAAAAAATTCTTTCATTAATGGAAAGCTAATTTATCAGGGCGTGCCATAGGCTATATTTTATCCCCGTACCTATTCCCATGGGCGAAACCGCGGAGCGCTACTATTTGTAATATACACTTACTAGATATGTCCTGTGGTTTTTCTCGTATTGAAATATGAATCAATTCTGGTGATAAAAATGGCTAATATTAATACATCATTAGATTGATATTAATTATTTTTTTATTTTATTTGAAACAAAAATCTAGTTGGTTACTTTTAGCAATAAGACACATAAATATAGCCTGCATTCTCTATATCTCTATATATCTCTATATACACGGAAAAACTGATATAAAAAGGTTTTTTCCAATCTGATATGTAATTCCTAAAATTAGCGCGTTCAAACTCTACCTCTAATGTAGAAATATATCAATATCAATACAAAAGTTCTGGTCCTCAAAAATATGAGACGACACGCAAAGAATCATAACAATCATACAAAAGAACTGTTTTTCTTTAAAATAAAACTATACTTAACTTATCTATACACACAAAACAAATAATTAAAATAATTTAGAAAATACTGTCTAACACAAAACAATTGAATTAATACAAATCATTATTTAAATCGATGAAAAAGTATAATCGTTGACCTATTATAAAAGGTCATAAGGCCTACAATCGAATGATTAGTTTACCTATAATTGAATAAGTGTGTACACATAGTTAACAATTCTATTGTATTGTTGGTAATAATATTATTATACTGCACGGGAATTTAATCTTTATTGGCTTGGCGGATGGATATTTGTTTTAATATAATATAAAATTAATATTACATGTAACTTAATATTTTATTTTCTGTACATACATATAAGTACTTAGAACAGGAACAGATTGCGCTGTTATTATTGCGACGAAAAGAGTAATAAAAAAGAAAAACCGCGGGTGGAACCACGAGGCACAACTACTAATAGGTAAACATTATTTACTTAATTATAGTGGAATGAGGATTTTTATTTTTTTAAGTGTGAATAAGGTAGAACATCGCTGCGGCACGGTCCAGACTTCAGTTTCCAGTTGAGGGAAAATTTGTAAAGAGCCTATAGGTATCATATTTGCTATTATTTTCTAAATTTTTGTATATAATTTTATTAGCGGCGCCCCGCGGTTTCACCCGCTTAGTTCCCGTTCCCGTAAGAATATGGGGATAAAATTATGCTAAAAACCTTCCCACTGAATCACTCTATCTATTAAATAAAACCGCACCAAAATCCGTTGCGTAGTTTTAAAGATTTAAGCATACATAGGGACAGAGAAAGCGACTTTGTTTTATACTATGTACTTAGTGATGTATGTCTTTTTTTACTGAGGGTATGGTTCTAGACGACAGAAAATCTTAGTTTGTTTAGCCTAATAATAGTACCTAAGTCCTAAGTAATAACGAAACAATTCCTCACTTCAAAAACGGGAATTACACCGTCAAAACCGCATAAGTCAACCATCTATAAATAAAAAGAATCTTTACAATACAATTAACCATTATTACACTATTAATACATAAATAATAGTGCAGTTTATTTACTTATTGTAAATAAATAACTAACACGATTATATGTAATTGGTCAATTATCCTTAAAACGTCACTGGTGACACAATTTATTGCTACGTATTGTGAATTACGAGAATTTATATAAAGTTTCTATATAAATAGGTTCCGTATCTCTTAAGACAATTTTCCGGATATTTAAGTAACAGCGCCATCTACATTCAAACTCAAAAAAAGAAGTTTCCACTCAGGTCGCTGTTATTTTTAAAACTTTATATAAAGTATAATTATTAATCTTTTTAATCAGTGATAAAAATATATTTACCGATAAAAGTGATAAATCAGTTATCTTGTCACAAAATTTGATCGTTATAACTTAATATACTACAACGTGGTATAGCTGCAAAGTTGGCCAAGTGCAAAACCCTTAGATAGGTCTGTAAAGATAATTTTCCGGATATTTAAGTCACAGCGCCATCTACATTCAAACTCAAATAAATAAGTTTCCACTCAGGCTACATTTCATGCAACTATTTTTAAGATCTAAGTAGACTGGAAAGTCATATTTGTACCTAAGCAAATTCTATGCAGATGAAGACAAGGGATAAGCTAAGTTATGTATCTTTTAATTACATCTCTGCATATCATGAGCTACATAATATTTATAAAACCAAATTCTTTTCCGCTCTCTCTCTGTATGTACTGCGCTTAATAAAGTTTTAGCATTTTTTCCGAAGGTAGAATTTTACACATAGGTTATACCTATAATAAACGCAGGAGAAACGAAGTAAAGAGCTAATACAATTATTTCTTATTAGCTGTGCCCAGCGGTTTTACCCACGTGGAACCTTATCCCGTGGGAATTTTGGGATAAAAATATCCTATGTGTTATTCCTAGGTATGAGGAACATCTGTCCCAAATTTCATTAAAATCCATTCTGTAGTTTTTGCGTGAAAGAGGAACAAACATCCACTTTCAAAAACATTCGGCTTTATAATGAATACTATTAAAATTTTAAGTTTTACTCCCGTCTAATATCCCTACACGCAACCGAAGATCAAAGTCACTTCAAACTCCTAACTCCGAAGTCCCTTACAATCAAACCTCTCGATTTACAAATGTAAGGAGATCCCTCACAAACAGGGATCACGGTTAATGCGTAAACAATAAGGGAAATCGGGAACATAAACAAGGGATTGGAAACAGTGTTTGGATAAACAATTTTGGTTACCGAGTTTACATAAGTAGGAAGGATATTGTTGACAAGATCTTTTTGGTACAATTTCGGAATGAAAAGGTTCGTCAATTTTCAAATTGATTCGTTTAATGTGGCGCACTGTTTCTTACACTGGTGTGTTGGCAAAATTGCTTCTTGCAATAGTGCAAGTGAAAACCGACTCTAAGGTAACGAACCTTTTCATTCCGTGACTGTACTTACTTGTAATGGAAAAATGATGTCTTTATTAAATGATGTGTGTATAATGATGTTTTGTTAAATTTTAAAAATGATTTACGTACTGCTAATACATATTAATTTAAATTAGTAATATTCAATTATTACTATTAGCTAAAATTAAAAATTTAAAAAACCCCCAACACAATACTTTCAAACTCCCATAACTTTTAAACGGGTCAAGCGATTTTCATCAAACATGTCTAAGAACACTTGCACGTAAGTCCCCTTTAATACAAAAGAAATTAAATTCAAATCGGTTCATCCGTTCGGGAACTATGATGCCACAGACAGACAGATACACACACACACATATACTTACACAGACACGTCAAACTTATAACACCCCTCTTTTTGCGTCGGGAGTTAAAAATAAATTTTATTGTAAAGTAAGGAAGGGAAGAAGAAAGATCTATAAGATTTAATTTTCCTCGTGACAGTCATTTAAAAATGTAATAAATATTTTAGTTACTTACTAAAGTATTTCCATTATATTTATTTTATCAAATATAATGGAATATAATCTAAAATATGTATGTACGAATATATACGAATACACTGTGTGTCTATTTATACTTATGTACACGAAATTGTACTTACCTAAATAATTATCACACTGTGTAATAGTTATTAATAAATTAGAAAACCCAATTATTATTACTATAAATAATAATACAAATACAATGGTTTTATAATAAGACGAAATAAATAAACACAACAACAGGATATCACGATAAAACGGTAATTATATACTTTAAAAATATGTATTTGAAATAACGTAATTAATTAATAATTACAATAATAACGGTATTTCCCAATATTGTTTGTGATACAATTTAATTTATTTATAAAATTAATTAACTATAATTTTATTTTTAAACGCGATATTTCCTTTTTTTCCTGCCTAATTATGAATTTGATATGCAACAAAAGGAAAATATATCGAAAAATACCATTAATTATTAGGTAACTAATTTAAAATAAATAAAGAGATAAAAGTGTGTTTTTAAAATGTAATAATCCTACTATTATAAATGCGAAAGTTTGTATGTTTGTTAGTTTGGATGTTTGTTACTATTCCACGCAAAAACTACTGTAACGATTTAGATTAAATTTGATACAGATGTTCCTTATAACTAGGAATAACAAATAGGACTTTTTATCCCGAAATTCCCATGGGATTGGGATTCACGCGTGTAAAACGCGGGGTGCAGCTAGTATAATATAAATAATCTCTGGATTTACTGAACCTATTTTGAAAATAATTTTACTGATAGAAAGTCACATTGAATGTCAACCTTACTATCCTTATCCTTACTAATATTATAAATGCGAAAGTAACTCTGTCTGTCTGTCTGTTACCTTTTCACGGCTAAACTACTGAACCGATTGACTTGAAATTTGGTACAGGGGTAGCTTATGGTCCGAGGAAGGACATAGGCTACGTTTTATCTCGAAATTCCTATAGGAACGGGAACTACGCGGATGAAACCGCATAATTCATTAAAAGATGATTATACTCGTAGTTAAATTGAAGGATAACTAAGTACATTTAAGGCTTTTTCTACGCGTACGTTATGAATACGGCCCGGGCGTATATAGGTATATGCTAATTTAAAAATTCAAACGGCTACTAAAAGTCAAGTACTTATATAGGCCCGATAATTTTCTCTCACAGAAGATTATTTTATACAGCAACGTACTTAATTATTATCTTAAAAGTATCACTTACCCTAATAAAAACTTATCAAAAATATCATAATAATAAATTGTAATGTTTTTATTGCATTTTATTTATATTTTTATTACCTTTCAAGTTTTTATGAAGTAAAATTAATTACTTATTTTCCCAAAATGTACTCAATAAATAATGTACTTTATGTGCCGGTATGTTTTATTTTTAATTACCAGGTAATTGCCCTTACAAGGCCGCATAACTAAATCCGTTAATTACATTTGGCTACATTTTAATTTAATCAAATTTATATGTATAATGAATACAGTTGCAAATTAATTAGCAGTAGTCTATTCAATAATGATTAAATACTATAAAATTGTTGCTGCAAATATTTAAAAGCAAATCAAACTTATAAATAATTACTACTTACTTAAACAAAGCAATTATATTAGAACGTCGTACAAACCTACTAAAAGAAAATCTAGAAACCTTTCGAATTGAAAACATTCGAAAAAGTAAACATCTGATAAATCTATACGTACTAAATTATAATGAAAAATGTACTAACCTGTCATATGTCCTACAGGAAAATGTGACTGGAAGAGGGATCCAAAGGAAGGCACGACTGGAGGAGGCCCGGCCCAGCCCAGGCCGTGATACGCCGCAGCCGCCGCCGCAAACGCGCTGAACGCCGTAGGCCTTATTACTCTACCCTTATCATTCGCCGGCCTATCTTCATCCTCCGGCAAACCATTTTGCAAATCCTCTACATCAACTATAGAATTCTCTTGGCTCACTGAATCATCGTATTCATCGTCTGAAGAAGTCACAGGAGCAGTTATATTCAGGTTCAGAGGAGGGGTCTGTGATGAAGGCCGTGGCGACGGAGATTTTCCGCCGGGTAGCTCGGGCTGTGCCGACGGCGATTGTCTCAACGGAGACTCCGGTATCGACCTGTGATGTCTCAATATCTCCGCCGTCTCTTCATCCTGATTCCCTTTAGTGTCCGCCAGTATGGAGGCGACACTGAAGCTGATCCTGCTGGCCTTAGGCGGCTCGGTGGCCTCCGCCGGGCTGCTGGGGTATCTGGAAACACTCTGTATCGCCATGTTCACTTCCTGCTCGTCGTAACTTTGTTTCTTTAACATTGAACGCTGTTGAGTTCCATTGATCACTGTGTATGCGTGGGTGTGTGTCAGTGGTCGCGCTCAGGGACCGTGTACGCATGCGGCCGCGCCTGGAGGCTGACTGGCGGTGGCGGCGGCGCGGCGCGCGGACACCCGCCGCTGAGGGCGGAGCGCCGCCGGTGCCGCCTCGCCTTCCCCTCCACCAATCGACCGATTGATCCGACTCCGGCCGGGCCAGAGGGGAACGCGATTTAGCACGCTCTTATCTCGTTAGTCTCCTTTGTGATACTCGATTTTTTTTGTAAGAATCAAAACATAATTACCTTTTGTAGGGGTTCGCGCGTTTTGATCGCGCACTTTACGTCCGCCAGAGGTATAAAGTATAAAAATATAATGAAGAGTCGTGAATGCCGCTTGTTAAATCCTTTTGAGGGAATCTTGTGCCCTTTGTGGGATTAGTGCCGAGGGGGCACCGTCTACTGATGAATTTTGCTTTCGGTGTTTACGGATCCGTTTCAAATTAGCGTTCTCGTGATTTACTGCTGCTTCAGTGACAATCGTTTTGTGTTTTGATTTATTGACACGAAACATTTCATTTTGTTGTGAATTATGTTAAAGTTAAACGTGTTCGTGACGTTAATTGGCGTCATTTGTATAGCTCTACCATTCTTATTGGCTAGGTAGAGCTACTTATGTAACCCACATAACACTTTATTGACAATTAAATGCACGTAGATAGAGCACCACCAACACAATCTAAAACGTAAAATCCTATACGACATTCTTATATCAAAAATATTGGTGCATTAGATGATATGTTTGAGGAAGTTACTTTTTAAATACTACGAGAAAATGTGTAGCGGGATTCAGCAAACTTCTTCGTCACCATATAATTTCAAAACTCTATTGATAATGTGGTATCTTTATAGAGTTATATGTAAGGGAAAGGCACGTAATGTCGTCAGTGTCCCAGTACTCGTCAAATTATAGAACAATATTCATATTTTAATTCTACCAATATATTCATAATAAATTTGAATTACAGCATCTTTATGGTAATCTTTGCTATCATTACAATAGCAGTATGTGTTAAAAACTGCAATTGTTTTGGAGAAATGGGCGATGAAAATTGACAATTCGAGATTTCGTAACTTTTGTGAGATTTAGCCATTGAATCTGTGGTCTAGCTCACTCCGTTCGGTGTTACATTTTGCAAGATTGGGCGGCCCTTTGTATGTTTGATTATTTTTTTATAAAAGTAAAATTAATTATCTTTCGATATTGTCCATTGAATTGGTCTATTTATTCATAATTATATTTTATTTCGAGTGTGTCAGCTATTGGTACATTCTAACACCCAAATGTCCCAGTATCCGTCAGATTTGTCCTAGTCATCGTCAAAGTGTCCTAGAGCTCGTCAATTTTCGGTGCTAATTTGAACTCTATTTCGTCGTTTTTGGCCCTTTCATCTCAAATATATTACGTAGGTCTTACAGACAGAGTTAGTCTCTGATATACAGTGTCTTCAAAGTGTTTGCGGACAGGCAAGCTGACGATTCTGAAGACAACGAACCCCAATCCTCAGAGGTACGGAATTACGGAAGTTAGGTTTACTGATATAGTTGAATAATAAAGTATAAACTTGGCGATTGAAGAGAATGAAATACACACATCAAAAGTGTCTAGGGATCAACATATATTTTTGCAATAACTTTTCTCCTGATTGATATTAATTAAAATTTTCTTTAAGGATTCATCAAATAAAGTGTTTTCGTTTGTCACAGTAACGATAAACCAAGTCACCTTTGCATTAATAAAGAAATTTGCCATTTTCCTAATAAAGGGATTTTTGACATTTGAACCACTAACATTAAAGTTGGAAAAAAAGACTGAAATAACAGTTTTCTTTAAAATTTTATTGGGTAACTTAAACAATTAATAATCCGTGTTTGTACCGCGAACACTAACAACACAAGAACATCGGTTTGGCATACTCAAAATGAGTTCATCCAAATCACGCTGTGGAATGGCCGCCCATGTTCGTTGCAACAACAAAAAAAGGTCTTCTTGCGACTGGATACCCTCCATATTCGGCAGAGCTCTTCTCTGTAGCATATCCCATGCATGCTCAATCGGGTTCAAGTCTGGCGACTGAGCAGGCCAGGGCAGGACATTGATGTTAGCTGCGGCGAGAGTCTGTCTTACAACTCTTGCGGTGTGCGGTCGTGCATTATCATGCATTAACTGAAATAAGGGACCGATTTGCACTTGTAGAGGAACGATGACGTCTGATACAATCGTCTCAGCATAAATTTGAGCGTTGAGGTTGCCTCTGATCCAAATCAACTCAGTTCTTCCGCCGATCCAAATACCCGCCCATACCATGATGGTTCCACCACTATAAGGATGGACTTCCTGGCAGGATTTTAATCGCTGTTGGCGTCCAGGGGTTCTCCAGTGTCGTATACGTCTTGTATCCGGTCTCATACCAAAACGAGACTCATCAGAAAAGCACACGAAACGCCATTGTTCTTCTGCCCAATTTCTGTGTTCAAGAGCCCATTGATATCGAATCCTACGATTGTGCATTGCTATAGGTGGTACCCGTAGCGGTCTTCGGGAATGAAGGTTCACTTCATGCAAGCGGTTTCTGACTGTTTGGTCGCTAATTAAGTTCCCTGAAGAGTGATGAAGCCGCACGGCTAACATCATGGCGGTTATTGTTGGAGCTCTTCGAGTTAAGATTTGAATGTATCGGTCTTGTCTCCGTGTGGTGCAGCGATACCTCCATGGCGCTCAGCCACGGTACCAGTGCTTCGGTAACGTGTCCAAAGTCGACTGATAACACTCTGACTTGTATTCAGAGCTAAAGCCACAGTACGTTGCCGGGAACCAGCTTCTATCATTCCCACGGCTCTGAGCATTTCTTCCCTGCTTAAATGACGTCGCCGCTCCATAATAACGTTGGTTTTAATCAGTAGTAGGGAAACAGTAGCACTAATAATGTCTTCAATGCGTTGTATGTTTTTATAGGGAAAATATTGACAGCTGATTTTCATCTTTTACTCGAATTTGATTCACAGTTCCTGATTCAAATTATGAAATGCACCAAAAAGGATCCATATAAATTTATAAAATCATAAATTTATTACAAAGCCACATCTCAATCTCAAGAAATCCGCATAAAAATGCTTGATCCCTAGACACTTTTGATGTGTGTAGCTCTGGATTTTATCGAAACCAAATCGGCCCAAAAATCTTTCCAGGCGGTGTCAGAGTTTCAGTATACATAACAGTAAACATCATGTGTAATGTTTACCGATGGCCTGGAATTGGGTTATTGCTGTTATAGCTGATGACATCGATTTAACTATACTTACTATTATACTTTATTATTAAACTATATCAATAGAACTTACTTCAGCAATTCCATACGTTCGAGGATTGGCGTTCGTTATTTTATTAATAGTAGCTTTAAAATCGTTTGCTAGCTCGTCTGTAAACACTTTGAAGACACTGTATTTCAGAGACTTACTCTGTCTCTATGATCTACGAGTAATACAACATAGTATACAACACGAAACACAACATATTAAACATCGATCCCTAAACTATCACTTCACAGTCTATTTAACCTAAAATAACCCAAACATAGGGTGACAACACAATCTTCCATACGTGTACAAACGCCCTAAGATCACACCGTGAAAACTAGGGGTGATATCTATTACCCTATTATCTACCTCTCTTTCACACAACCGCATTTACACAACAAGCTATCTCTCTCCAACGTCTGTCGCTTTACTCGGCACTAAATAAGTGTTTAGTATTCTACAGGGAGACAGTTAATTACTTGGGGTGCGAAGAAAAATAGTGGATGTCAATGTCCAATCCCTTTTACAACTCAGTTGTCTCTTATTGTAAAGAAATAAGGTTGGTTTTCGCGTGATAAGTGGTTAAATGATGTTGTTTGTTGGTTTTCCTTATTAGATGAAAGTGATGTGATATTAATACGGTCCTATTATTATATCGGGTAGGGTGCTTATATTGATTTTTGATAGACATCTGCTCTTTTTATTGTTGTTAATCAAATTCAAATAAAATATCGTATGTTTTACTGTGAACTTGACCGTTATTTATGTATGAGACTTGCAGATAGTCTCTACCTAGGGGTAGAAACTTTACTAGAAAGAACTAAGAATAGAGAAACACTCAAAATGATTTTATTTTTCTTTAAAAAGATATCCTCTTGACGTGATCCCATTGTTATTTTATTAGTCAGAATTTGATAAGAAAATTCCATGAAAAATTAGGAAAATACTATTATTTTTTGTAGTCGGTTAAAATAAGATTTTAAGCTGTTGCATAGCTTCTATCGAGGGCCTTGAGCGCGGGGACCGAATCCTGAAATTCCGTAACGAAAAAAAACCTCACGTTTTTATTATTTTTTTATCGAAAACTTTTTTTTTTGTAAATTTTCCAAAAAGTTTTTATAGTAACGTAGACAAAGTTTTATGAAGTCCCAAGTACGACATCAAAATTTCTAAGGTTAGGGTTGCATTACAAAAATAAAAAAAACAATTAGTTGATAAAACTGCTATGCAATAACTTTACCGCGGCAGTCCCCGAGTGCCACACGTTTTTATTTTTTTTCAACACACTTGCTCACAAAGGGGCTCTTATTTGTGCAAAAACAGTTGAATAATGACACGTTTTATTCACTAGTGAGTTATAGATTGTTTTTTTAAATTGCTTTCATTTTAAAAAAGTTTCGATACCAAAAAAAATATGTCCATACATTTTAAAAACAAACTTCAGCTATGTTTCATTACTTTTGGTTTGTTGTTTTGGATGCGCGCGATTGAAAAACTTTATTAGCGAAAAATGATAATTTCTTCGCAAATGTGTTGAAAAACGTTGTATGGTACACGCGTGTATTGATGATTACTATCCTCGGCTATCTTCAGACCCTCGCCTGACGGCTCGGGCCTCAATAGCGCCTCGGAAGTAACCACCAACTTACCTCGCTTGTACCATAAATAACTATTAATTATCTATGTCTCTTTTTTTATCTTTAACAGTATTACTTCACGCAGATAGCCTTCAGCCCCAGTCAATATCTTTCATTTATATAGTTAGGCTCCACCAGAAGAAAAACTTTCATATAATTTAAACACAAAAAATCCCAAACTTATATGGCATTAAATTTGGTACATGTGTTAAAGGAATGCGGCTCACTTAATGGTTCGGAATTTGTACCAAAAATCTTTAAACTGAGTGATTGGTATGGGGATAAATGCTTTGGCGTAAGTGAATGATAACTAGTTTAATTAAGTACATATACAAAGTAATATTACTTCTTTTAATATATATTCAGTAATTTACGAGAAAACTAATACTAAACACTAATATGATTAAATATGAACTTTTCTTTTTGTTATTTAATTTCGTGAGCACGGTTGAATGGTTTTCGACGGAACTTGATACACAGATAGCTTTTTAAATTAACAAATATATTTCCTATAAGGAATATATTAAATCTGGGAGAAGTATTAATAATTTTACCACATGAAAAGTTGGTAAAAATATAACGTATGATAATAGTATCACGCAAAACCTAATATACCGATTTACCTTAAAATGTGTACCAAGTACATATGTAGGATTATTATTTTCTCAATATATATATAGAACAGGAAATACTCGTCTATGTAAAGAGTATACTCAAGAAATACAACTTGATGTAACTTATAACTAGACTAAAACCGTGATTGTCTACTGTTATATTTAGTACGATTTTTGAAACAAAGGCCTTATTACCCGACAGGCCTTAATACCCGCGGATACCTTATAAGTATATATACTCTTAAGGCCTATTTCACGACCTTCAAGTAAGGTACTCACCAAGTACCAAGTTAGTTTTGTCTCTTTCTTACTTTATATCAAGTGACAAAGACAAAACTTGTGAGTGAGTACTTACTCGGAACTTTACTTGAAGATGGTGAAATAGGCCCTTAATGCTCTTCTAATTTTCTTAAATATTTTTTTTCTACAAATTCTATTTTTGAATACTAAAAAATACGTAACGATCAACCTATTAATGAGAACATTATTTCCAGTCCATCTATAAATATAACTTTTATAAATCACGTCACTAAATCAACCGCGCTCCATTTAAAATATGAGTTATGTTATTCATAAAAATATCACCAAAAACGATTTAGTTCAATGTTTCAAATAACGGAGAAATAGACATTATAAATGCAAGTTAATTATTAAATAACTGAGGTATTTATTATTAAATAACTGAGGTATTTAGTACTATTTTTTTAAAGTTATATCATAACTAGCAGTGCCCCGCGGTTTCACCCGCATAGTTCCCGATCCCGTGGAAATTTCGAGATAAAACGATTTCTGAGGTAAATATGTATTTGTGAAAATATAACATAACATAATCATTCACTACATCATCTCATTATAGTAACTGACCCCAAACTAAGTTTGAAACCTTGTATCTAGCTAGGGTATCAGAAACTACGCACACACTCACCTGGTTCACACAAATTTTCACCCCGCACGGGAATCGAACCCGCAACCTAACGGATGGTAGTCCGGCATGGAGACCACTCTGCCATCGAGGTCGTCGATAATAAACTTTTGGAAAATATATTTCGATCTGAGTGTATGTATGAATGAGTGTATGCGTAGTTTCTAATACCATAAATACAGGAAATATGATCCTACTTAGATACTTAAAGACTTGCTATATGAAGATGATACAATCGCTGATGATGTTACCTTATCCAGATAATATCGATAAAAACTTTCCCCCATCACTACATTAATGAATGAATCGACTCTAATTAACAGGCATTTCGTCTAATACAATATAACGTCTTTTAAAACCAGGAACATGTCAATTAGCACACACATTGCCGTTCATGTTTTTTTGCTGAAAAAAAAATTATGATTTATGAACGCAATGTAATACGAGACTCGTTAGGATGTTACAAATTGTCTATGCCCTGGTTTGGTTATGATTATGTAGGGAGGAGATAGAGTCGATAAAATAAAAAGATTGTTAATTATATCGATATGTTTATGTGATATATCAGTAATGGTGATCATTCAAAGTTAGTAGCGGTATTTTAGTTATTATACTTCACTACATAGTATAAAACAAAGTCGCTTTCTCTGTCCCTATGTCCCTATGTATGCTTAGATCTTTAAAACTACACAACGGATTTGGATGCGGTTTGTTTTAATAGATAGAGTAATTTAGGGGGGAAGTTTTTAGCATATTTTATCCCCATATTCTTACGGGAACGGAAACTACGTGGGTAAAACCGCGGGACGCTAGTAATGAATAAATTTAAAAAACAATCACTCCTACTGTATATACCACCGTACCATAAGTTATGATTTATACCAATATTTTTACGGGAATCATTAGTTATATCTTGTTATAAGCCTATAGTTAGTAAGCCCATAAAATAATGTTAAATTTGCAATGCCGGTAAAATATGCAACTATTTTAAAAGACTGTCACTTTATTATAAAAAAAAACCTTCTTTATTAATATTCTACATGGGCAAAGTTAATAGAATATCAATTTATTGCCTTAATAATGAAATGCGAAGTGTTATAAGCCATTTGTATAAATATTCACTAAATTATACCATAAAAATGTGTTTACATTAATGTTTACAAACCAACAATAACGCGAAGAAAAATTAATTAGGTATTATACTCACGTACCACAATTTTAATAAGTATTATTGTAAAAATACAGTGCTTATAAAAACTGGTGCCATAAAATTGCCGTTCACAATAAAAACACACTTCCTAAGAAATAATTTTAAGTCAGTAGCCATTCGATTATCAAAACCTCTAGTAAACCAATGTCATAAAAAATATCATTACTTTTTAATGGTATAAAATAAACATAATTATAACGCTCGCATCGTTATATCTTCGATCGATATTAAACGGTAATCACTTCGTTTATCGATAACTTTTAGATGAAGCCTTCTTTGGGCTTCACTAGCAATTATGTGACACAGACTTACCATTTTATTATTTGCTGTGTTTATTAAAAAGTTTAATCGATTTTGGTCCTTATGCTACTCTATTTTTAGGTGGAAGTTTCTTTTATCTAGTTGAGTAATAATTAAAGATTTAATGATGTATTCTGGTTAATTTGCGGTGGAAGGAAATATTTCAGTTTTGGAGTCTATTTTGACGTTTGTGTTAATCGTCCTCAGGTGTCTTTTGGTATTCGAGAAATGTTCAACTAATATTGACATTCGTCATTTTCGATTCGATAAATTAACCTCAAGTTTTATTTTAATCTTAATACGTCAATTTTAACAACTTCCAAAGCCACGACAATTTCAAAAACGCAGTCTAGAATGGAAAGGTCTCAGATTCGATCCTTGACAAGTTCAAACTTTTGTGCAAAGTTAATTGTTTTGAGATTTTTCTCCCTACATAATATCAGAGTATGGTACTCCCCTAGTCGAGTCAGTCCGAGTTTGAGTTATTTGTTCTGTACCACCTCAAATGGTAGGTCTTTTGCATTCTACTAAACAAACAAATATAAAAGCCGTAATTTGTTATTTCCACCAACCAAAGGATTTCCAGTCTTATTGACATCAGAACCAGTTTAAAAAAGGAAAAAGTCAGTCTACCGTCTAAAACAAAAACCTATCGAGCGACGCAGAGCGCGTCAAAGTCAAAATTCGCCCATTTGTACGATTACCGAGAGGCATTTTAATCGAACTGAGATAAAAAGGTTTTGCTCCCTAAAATACTCGGCGAAACCTTTATCGTTCCAATTAAAATTTCAAAGTTAGAATGGCTTCCACACGGCCATTTTGTCGCATTGTAAAAAAGATATACCATGTAGCGACCTATTTGGTTGGTAGAGATTCAAGTTTTTGAATGGTTTCTAATACCTATTATTTTATACTATTATTTGTTATTTTAATATTACATAAACAGAGTGATATTTAAGGAAGAAGAAGAGTGAAAAAGTATCATACGTCACAGTATTATGACGCGTTAAGCCAAGCGACTTTCTTTCGACTTCGGTATCTAAAATTTTCAATTTGCTTCTAGGAATCCCATGATAAATGTCTAGTAGAAATGAGCATCACAACATTCATTTTAAGCTTTTCGAAACAAAGATTTGTTTTTACTAAGTAGTCCAATCAACTCTCTCTAGTACAAAAACAATTCTTACTCGTTTTTTTTTCCCACACAACAAACTTAACAAATAAACAATACTTAGATATATAAATGTCTCGTAATTCACCCCTATTCATATAATAAAACAAACATAAAATAAAATGCTACAAAGAAATGTTTCTCTAACAAGCGTGTCTTTGCAAAACTTCTGTTCGGAGTATTATAATGATATTTTTACGTGGGCAGAGCTTTGTCATACAGTAGTATAATGATGTAGAATAATAATGGAAGTATTTACATATAAATACATACACACACAGAGTTTTTGTACAGTAATTTGTTATTTAGTGTTCTTTTTAGCATTCCCTTACAAACATAAGACATAGGTATATTGATCTACTAGCGTAGTTCCCGTTCCCGTAGGAATATGGGGATAAAATTATGCTAAAAACCATCCCACTGAATCACTCTATCTATTAAAACAAACCGCATCAAAATCCGTTGCGTAGTTTTAAAGATCTAAGCATACATAGGGACACAAGAACATAGGAACAGAGAAAGCGACTTTGTTTTATACTATGTAGTGATTTGGCTAAAGATGTATTTTTATCCAAAACTTTTTGGCTGTCGTAAAGTGAATCCTACTATTCAGGATTATCGCCAGTAGCTGAGATTCTGCCTCGGTAGCTCAGTGCTTTCTAAGCGATGTTGCGATTGAACATGGTCCTGGGTTCAAATCCTGCTTAAATGAAAATTTTGAATGTATAAGTAAATAGTAATTTTCAGAAAACTTAAAGCGTAAAGACCTTAAAAGTTCAATCTGGGGGCACGGCAGTGCCCCCCGCCAAGTCGAGCGCGAAGCAAACACTGCCGTACCACCCTTTACAGGAACCATTTCGCCGCATTTTCAGGCCCCTATTAGAGGACCTCTGGATAAGCCCAGAACGCTGAAATTTTCGTCATCCAGTTAACTATAATTCCAATTATCAACTTACATACAACTAGGTAGTAAACTTACACAATCAAAACACAGACACACAAAGAAGACCAATTACCATTAAAACAATATTCAAATGCGTCCAAAATCATCAAAAAATAATAGTTAAACATAAAATTTCTTGAACATTAAGAAGAAATCTACAACAAAAGCTTGTAAGGCGTGTTCTCCATTCATTAGAAACAAATGATCCATTGTAATGCGACCGTAACGCCAATGTGTCTACTTGACCATTTATATGTAGTATAGGCGAAATGTTTAGATGAAACAACGTTTTAGGATGCGATATTTTGAGAATATTTGTGAGATGTATAAATGCTGTTAAGTTTAAATATACGACAGTGATATGTGTGTGTGTGAAATTCTACTTCTTCTTTGCGTGTCGACTCATATATTTGAGGACCAGAACTCGGCCACCGATAAGTATAGCATTATCAGTGGCCTTGTAAAGGTCCTCCGGTGTAGGGACACGCACGGCAAGTTATTTGCCGTTGAGGTGGAAGGATCGGCTAGACTGCGTTACCTACTTGCCGTCCGCAGACCATTTCCCGGTGTGAAATTAAGTACTTACGACATAACAGCTGTACTCTGCAGTTCACCTATTGGCCATAGAATGAGCTTTCTTTGGAAATGCTTATAGAGGAACTACTGGTTTGAAATTTACTTATTTGTTTTTTTACTAGTATCAGTAACCTATGGCATCTATAATTAATGTTTTGGGCCGTACCAAGTATAACTTGTCTCTGTCAAGGCTCTCTGTCTGTAACTTGCACATGTTCTAACAAAACTAAGCGGTCAATCAAAGGCGGCACTTAAAAGACCTCATGGCGCCAACTTCACGGTTCAACCTCTAGAATATGACAGAAAATCATCATATTTCACGCCCCCTCACATTAGATCACCATTGGTAGGCTATTGTTAAACGAAAACAGATGCTTGCCAAATTATACGCGTTACAAGAAATTATTTGGAGATTTTTTTAGGACCATAAATTGTATGGAATTTGTTTCTAATAGTGCATCATAGGTCTGAAGAGAAAGTGAAAAGCGGTCTAAAAAGATGCGATAGAGGTAGAGCACGGTTATTAAGGTGCTGATAGACTTGAGCATTCACTTGTAATGAGCATTCGCGCGAATGTTACATTACAGAAAAATACGAGAACATTTTATAGAGCATTCAATCGAGCGTTCTGGCGAGAATTCTAGCGAGCATTGCATCGAGCTATTTGCCGAGCCAAGCTTCAGTCATCGTTCCGTGCCCCGCCTGACATCCAAGTCTGACTAAAGGGCTCACTAGAATGCTCATGAAAATGTTCAAAGCAATGTTTGGCTTTAGCTCTATGCTTGACTCGGCTCGTTGTTCAGTTCCATAAATATAAAAACAGCGAATGCTCGATGTTCTGTTACACGTTGAACACGTTACACGTTGCTGAATTGCTCAAAATGTATCACAGTTCGAGCACCGCACCGGTTGACTGGACTGGGGAAGAATTCCGGAGTCATGTTACTACATGACTCCGGAATTCTTTCCCAGTCCAGCGAAGTAGTTAGAACTACTGTTCTAACTACTGTTCTAACTACTTCGTTTCGCATCGTGAGTGAGAGGTCTGACGTTGGAACTTGGAACTCTCCTATTCCTTCTCCTTTTCCTCCTAATGTCTTGTTATCTGAGCCTGAAACCTAAATAAATGTAAATTAATATCTATAAAAACCTTTTGTCTTACTCGAAAACATTTAAAAACAAAAACCACTTATTCGTAAACCCGGCAGCTGGTACAATTGCAATCAATTCGAGAACATTCGAAAGACTGGTCATTCTTTCCATACACTAAATGCCTAAGACATACATCATTAAAGAATTCAGTTGAAGACCTGTGCCTCACCTTGACTAAACACCTGCCTTTAACAAAAACGGCTAATTCGTTTTCTATTACGCAAAATTGACGCAAAGCCATTGTAAAGACCACCAGAGAAGCAAAACCAAAATATTCTATTGTACAAACACAATTGCAATGTTATAAATTTTGTCTCAATGATAGATTTTAAGTGCCTATTGTAAGGAAATGTAATAAAGTTCAAGTTTTATGTGGTTAGATTTGATGTTTGGAGTCTTGGGGATAATACTGCGAAATTGATTGTATTAGAAGGGAAAAAAGTTAGTGGTTTATAAATAGTGGCAATTAGTTTAAATAGAGACTATTTTAAAAATAAATTGCCAAATATATTCACAAATAAGAACGGAAAAAGCTATGGTTGCGTTGCGGTATACTGAATTTACCACTATAGATTTTAGGTTTGAACTGGAGTACGGCCTTTTGTATCTAGTTCAGCTGGTTCTTCCATCGTTTACGCTACCACGTAAACTTGGTCTCAAATCAACGTTTGCAGTCTCAAAACCCTCAAAAAAGGCAAATCAAATAACTTTATTGCAATATCACAAAACATTCAGAGCTCTCTCAAATAATGTGTGGATCATGTGATGCTCCGTAGGGGCGCAGCAACTTGAGAGGGGATAACACTAACTTACACTATTCAAAATTAAAGGCTCACAAGGCAAAAATATACTACCTTATTATATATATTGTAAGGAGTCTCCTTTCCCCACCATCAACTACCCTACTCTAGTCTATATAAGGAGGGAGCCTCATTATTTCGACACATTTGCTCGTCAGCTCTCGTAGCGTACGGACGTCTTGTGATAGTCAGTGTTGGTCGTTATCAAGGTCACGTAAGCCATTTCATTATTCTTTTTATTATTATTTGATTGAAGTTTGCAGTAATTGATTTTGTAATAAGTAATTGTGTTCATTGTACCGTTTTAGTTTCTATTTGATTAAATTGTGATTTAAATTGTAATAAACGTTTTTCTTGTTGATTTTGTATTTTTTTAATAAAACTCCACTTCTGACGCTAAAATCAGAAGTGGGATAAAGGACTTACAAGCCCACAGTAACGTAGAATTGTCATAATCACTGTTTTGTTGTAAACAAGAAAACCGTTAACGTTTGAATTTCTTTTGTTTACGATTACTGCTTACTTCTTTTCTTTGTTATTTTATTTGTTGTTTTGTGTGCCTATTTGCTTATTTAACCGGTGATAATGAGACGTACTAGTACGCCTAGTCCACGGAGGCGTCTTTCGCGGGATGATTCTCGTAATCGGGATCGACATACTTCTCGAAGGTCTCGTAACCGCGACCTCGATAGACGGGATTTCGATTCGAATAGACGACGTACTTTGCGAGATGGCTTACGCGTCCGAGATCGACGTGATTCTCGCAATACTGATGTACGTCGGTCGCGTACTCGGGTTAGGCGCACGTCACGTAGTAGGCATCGCTCTCGTAGTGATCATTTTGTCGGATCAATGTCGCGCTCGCGAACAATTTCGCCTGTCGAGCCCCGTTCATCTAAAGAAAGGGCTCGCCCGGTTCATAACACCGACATTTTACCCGCAGTTGTGACTCCGGTATCCGATAATATTGCGCCACGACAACATAAAGAACTTAGTACCCCTTGTTCTGAAACGTCTACCCTCGCAAGTGCTTTGATGGAAGCAATTAAAACCATGCAACCCGCAAGGTCGCAGCATTATTATGTGTCTAATTTTGACCCATCAATTAATAACATCGAAGCATGGTGCGAAGAGGTGGATCGCGCCAGGGAGGCTAACGGGTGGAACGACCACGAATGTCTGTCGCGTGTTGCAGGGTGCCTTCGGGGCGATGCTAGGGTTTGGTTAGGTGAATGGGTCTCGAATGACCGCACTTGGTCTAATTTTAAACGCGAGTTTAAATCTCTCTGTCCTGCTAAATTGGACTATGCCAATATCTTGTTCGAAGCGATGAATACAACTTCGGAGGAATATTCTAGTTACGCTGAATACGCCCGGCGTACCCTATTGCGCTTGAAGATAGTTCAGGGGTTAAGCGACGACTTAAGGACTCTTATTGTGATACGCGGTATAGATAATGCACAAGTGCGCGCTGCCGCCGCCAACGCTAGCCTAGACCCTGACACTATCGTTTCGTTTTTGTCAATCTACATCAAGCCTTTAGCGAGAAAACGGGACGGAGTGGTTGAACATAAAAGACACACACAAGTTACAAAGTCGGGTAGCGCTCCGGTTCCGAAATGTTATAACTGTAACCGGTTTGGTCATGTCGGTCGCGCCTGTAGGCAACCCGAGTCGAATGTGCCTATCAACCGGCCGACACAAGTGTCTTCCAATACAACGTATAATGCTCGACCATCGACTAGTAATACTTGCACCTTTTGTAAGAAACCGGGACACACCGAGGACAGATGTTTTATCAAAGCCAAGTCAGAGTAACGTGGATCAACGAATTGGGCTGCAATCTACACTACATCACACCGGAGATGCACCAGGCGAATGGTCAGGCGGAGAGATACATGCGGACGGTACTCAACATGCTACGTATTCAAACAAACCACAAAAATCTACCATGGTCGGAGACTCTGTGGAAACTACAACTGGTGCTGAATATCACAAAACAGAAGACTACGCAAGTATCTCCCTTGAATCTCCTTATAGGCACAGAAGCTACAACTCCCGTGGTTAGAGCGCTGGTAAGAGATGTAGCAATCGAAGGTTCGGCACGCAACAGGGAGGCTCTACGTGAAATCACAAGGAGTAGAACCCGTGAACTTCTTAAACGTAACCAAGCCAATCAGGATGAACGAGCCAACCAACGACGATCCATACCACGTCAATTCAGTGTTGATGACCTGGTGTTCGATATAAAGCATTCTCAGTCGGCAGGTAAACTCGACTCCGGCATGCGCGGTCCATACAAGGTGGTGGCAGTTCTACCCAGTGGACGCTACACTCTACGGCTGCTCAGCGGTAGTTACGGTAAAACTACGCAAGCTGCTGCACAGTATATGGTGCCGTGGCGGGGTGAGTGGTGCCCCGAGACATGTGCTGCATTTTTTGAGAGTAAGTAAGGCTAATAATGGCCAAAGTTATACGTATCCCTGTGGTAAACCTATGAGGTGAGCCATGGATGACTACTCTCTGTGACGTATCCCTGTGGTAAACCTATGAGGTGAGCCATGGATGACTACTCTCTGTGACGTATCCCTCACATGTATGTTTCGCTCTGCATGTTGAGATGCCTCAATACGTTTGATTGCGGTCGGCGTATTGGGAAGCCTCGGCACGTTTGAATACTGTCAGCGTGTCGGGAAGCTTCACACGTGTGATTATAATCTGAGTGTGGAATGCGCTCGTACGTTTGAAATCGTACGAGTGGGTCTGATTGGCAGACCATATTACAGGATTCACCAGTAACCAGGTGATGAAGTCGACTGGCAAGATTAAGGAGTACATGTACAGGCCTTTGGATACTAACGGAAATCGTTGTTTTATGTGTTATCCTTTTTAGAATGATGTATGTGTGCGTCATGTCATGATTGAGTTCTATGATAATGAAAGATGACGAATAAATTGATTGACAGGAGACAGTATGATTGGGTTGCAAGGTTGAGTGTTTCTAACTTGCTGCCCTGAATTGGTCGACTAATGGTCTTTTGCTTTTAGATGATGACGAGGAGGATATAGAAACAGAGTCTGCTCCTACGACCGGTCTGTCTATGCCGTTACTTGACAACGACATAGATACTGACCCACCAAGTTCCCCAGTGGCGGGTCCTAGCGGAATCCAACGGGTTTGCGTCGAGGACGACTCAACATCAGGAGAGGCCGTGTAAGGAGTCTCCTTTCCCCACCATCAACTACCCTACTCTAGTCTATATAAGGAGGGAGCCTCATTATTTCGACACATTTGCTCGTCAGCTCTCGTAGCGTACGGACGTCTTGTGATAGTCAGTGTTGGTCGTTATCAAGGTCACGTAAGCCATTTCATTATTCTTTTTATTATTATTTGATTGAAGTTTGCAGTAATTGATTTTGTAATAAGTAATTGTGTTCATTGTACCGTTTTAGTTTCTATTTGATTAAATTGTGATTTAAATTGTAATAAACGTTTTTCTTGTTGATTTTGTATTTTTTTAATAAAACTCCACTTCTGACGCTAAAAATATATATATATCTAATTTCACAATTAGGGAAAGTCAGATCTTAAAGCACCTGTGGCTAGGTGCAACACAAAGAAAATACTTAGATAAAATCCTATGAAGCTTTCCTTACCGTGGGATTGTTTAATAATATATTTAAGATATTTTAACGTATAAATGAAGTAAATGATTTTAACGTGGATGTGTTGACAGATTATCGAAGGCCGCAGTCCTTACTTAACAAGCATCTTACGTACAGCGTCAACTCCAGTATTCCACGCTTCATACATCATACATTATACAAACAAAGTACAGGCGGGGTTAGAAATACTTATCACAATTAACGATGCTTAAAGATTTCTTGAGAATTAATTTTGTCGATTTTTAGGATAATGGATGTAAACTTTAAACAGAAATGGTAGATGGACGTAAGTACTTTATTCTTACTTTAGTTGTGGTGATCATGAGAGCTTTTCTGCGGTTATTATTTTACTAGGCTCGGTGTCATAATGTAGTGGCATAATGATAATGTAATTAAATTAGTCTTTGAAATGTAAAAAGTTTTGAAATAAAACACTTAAACGGATTTTTGTCGTGGTTGTATTTTGTTTTACATATTCTGACGTTTCGGATACTTTACAGAACCCGTGATCACAGAAGACTAAGATGGAAGACGTCTGTACAAAGTGAGGTAAAAGGTTTACTTGAATATGTTGAATATAATTTTAAATACATTGTGAATTTACCACGTAAAGTGTTTTATTTCAATGTGTAGTGTTCGTGTAAATCAAAGATATCAATATGTAAAAAGGTTTGTTTAATTTTTTAAGTAGAAGTTCCTCAGATTACCGTGTTCAACCAAACAAACATTCAGCCTTATACAATTACCTAATTAAAGTATAGACTGTCGTCACGGGCCTGCAAACGATTTCATACCCCGACAGTACACACGCGTCATACAGGTGAGTCGCACAGTTCAACACAGAAGCGGCTGAGTGAGTGGGCGCCGACGGACAAACAGACAAACAGACAACCTTTAGTAATGCCGACAGCAGACAGTTGTGAGCGCACCGGTCGAATTAGTTAGACGTCTTTGTTTGTTAATATGTTAACTAAAATACTAGCCAAGGATAAACACTAATAAACAGTTAGGCTTTTAATTTTTATTTGGAATTTCTTTTGAATATTTTATTTAAACTCGGATAGTTTCTAAAATTACAGATCATTTCTAAATAAAGCATTCATACTTTGCTGTTTCATCCGCGTGATTTCCGTTAGAATTTCAGAATAAAAAGTATTCTAGATGATATTCCTGGTTATAAGGAACAATCCATATCAAATATTATGCATACATCGGTACGGACGTTCTCGAATCTTCAAATGTCTTGTCTTCGATCAAAATTGCAGGAATCATTTTGATCCCAAGAAAACCTAAGGAACATTTTGTTTCAAACTGCCAAACAAGGTGTAACAGGTTCAAGTCCCTTACGAGAAAGTTGGATTGAATCACGAATGATTATCTTGGTCTTAGCATGAGTATTTAGACACTATAGATACAGGTAACGACCATTGTTGGAATTTAATTACCAAGAAGTGATTGATTATATCCTAACTAATATTATAAATGCGAAAGTACTCTGTCCGTTACCTTTTCTCGGCTAAACTACTGAACCGATTGACTTGAAATTTGGTACAGGGGTAGCTTATGGTCCGGGAAAGAACATAGGATACTTTTTATCTCGAAATTCCCACGAGAACGGGAACTACGCGGGTGAAACCGCGGGGCACAGCTAGTTAATAATATACACATCAGAAATACATCTATAGCTACAAAACTACCTTCAATAAACATGTCTAATGTAGCCTACAATTAATCTGTATCTTCTCATGCCATGCGTCTAGTTCAGCGATGCAACTGTATAAGGACTTGTACACATGTAACTGCGACATCGCATCGCAAAAATCTATTAGCCCTTAATACGCATCACTAGAACTTACGAACAGATTTGCATCACGCATTGATAGACCCCAATTGTTCTTTGTATTTCTTTTCTATACTTATCTTCTTACAACTTAACATAATCATTCACACACCATCTCATTATATGTAGTAACTGACCCCTAACTAAGTTCGTAACTTGTATCTAGGGTATCAGAAACTACGCACACACTCATTCACACACACATTAATTAAATTCAATAAGAGAAATGAGCATTTTGAACGATAAATCATTATCATGTTTATAAAATGGGTTCAGTACGACTAAAAGTCGCCGATTAGCTTAAACTATGGGAATGCGGTACGAAATCGCAACGCTGAAATTTGCGTAGTTTTTTGAGATAAGAATTTACAATTTGTGTACAAGCCCTTATACAAGTACTCTATTGCAACTTTGTATACGAGGGGGGGTCAAAAAGTTCGCGGAATGGAGGGGATAGCGGGGGGTGGGGGACCTGCCGCAGGTAGTAACTAATGAGCAACTCTTTGTGAGTATATATGCCAAGTTTGAACCTGATTGTGTCAATAACCTTTGACCTGTCGTCGATCAAACAAGTGAATCCGGAAGAAAAACTTGAACATGGAAAAAATCGAGTTTCGTGCCGTCATAAAGTTCCTCACTAAGCAAGGAAAACCACCTCAGAAAATTTTGGAAGAAATGTTATCAGTATACGGGGACTCTTGCCCTGGGAAAACCATGGTGTACAAGTGGAATAGCCTTTTCAAGCAAGGCAGAGAGTCTCTTGAAGACGACCCTCGCTCAGGACGGCCGATTGAGGCCACCACCTCAAACATCGTTGAAAAAGTGGAGAATCTTATACTGGAGGATACTCGTTTGAAGAAGAAACAACTTGCAGAAATGGTTGGAGTATCACCTACAACCATTTTAAATATTCTACACGACAATCTTGGGATGTCAAAAGTCAGCGCAAGATGGGTGCCAAGAATGCTCACACCACCACAGAAACAGCTGCGCGTCGAGTATTCAAAGGAGTTTTTAGACCTCTGTAGCGCCGACAAGGAAGGAATTTTTGCAAGACTTGTTACTGCAGATGAAACTTGGGTTCATCATTATGAGCCTGAGTCGAAGCAAGAGTCTATGCAGTGGCATAAAAAGGGTCAGCCCCCCCCTAAGAAATACAGGGTGTCACAATCGGCTGGAAAAATCATGGCAACTGTTTTTTGGGATACAGAGGGTATTTTATTAATAGATTATAAAGATAAGGGTGTTTCTATAACGGGAGAATACTACGCTAATCTACTAAGACAATTAAAAGAAGCAATCAAGGAGAAAAGGCGGGGAAAGTTGACAAAGGGTGTGCTGCTTTTGCATGACAACGCACCGGTACACAAGAGCCGCGTTGCGATGGCTGCCCTTCATCACTGTGGCTTCGAAATGTTAAACCATCCTCCCTATAGTCCAGACTTAGCCCCCTGTGATTATTTTTTATTTCCCAAATTAAAAAAAGAGCTTCGGGGGAAGAAATTTTCCGATGATGAAGAAGTCAAGTCGGCGATTTCGGCCTATTTTGAGGACAAAGACAAATCATTTTTTTTCGACGGTATTAATAAGTTAATAGAGAGATCTGAAAAATGTATTCGACTTAAGGGGGAATATATTGAAAAAGAAAAATAGTACAGTATTTTATTTCACCCCCCTTCCCCTCCGTTCCGCGAACTTTTTGACCCCCCCTCGTATCTACGAAGCCTACGAGTATAAGGGCCTATTTCAAAATCTTCCAGTAAAGTTCCGAGTAGATACTCACAAGATTTGTCTTTGTCACTTGATATAAAGTAAGAAAGAGACAAAACTAACTTTACTTGGTGAGTAATTTTACTTGAAGATGGTGTAATAGGCTCTTAGTCTCATATCTTATACAACCTAGTATAGATCTCATAGACAACCTAGTATAGGTGTCATACATAACCTAGTGGTGTACTAATAACCGATGTACAACCGTCGGACCGTAGACAATATCTTAGTGAATAGAGGCAACGTGTCTGCGCTGACCGGAAATATTGCCGGCCGACTTGCGAACAACGTTTATCTGGTGTTATAGATTTTGTGGGTTGAATACGGGTCAATTTGAAGTTATTAAAATGAAATGATTTTCATTGAAAACTCTACTGCAAAGACAGAATCCATATGGGCTAATATTATGATTCTTATCAAGATAAAAACAAATGACAACTATTATTTTGGTTCATATTATAGTTTATCTATATTTAGTTGCGATTTAAGCAAAGGACGTACGTTAAAACATACGTTTACTTGATCTGAAAACTTTAAATAGACAAAATAGGGTATCTGGACTACAAAGATGTTTTGAAGAAACGAATACACTTTCGGCATGTTCTGCTTTATTTTTATGTATGATACTGATTTTACATCAGCGTTTCGCTCTCATATAAACAAGCTCAAAATATGACGTCATATTCATACTTATAATGATGACTACAGGGTATGACGTCATGCATTAAGATCCTAATACACATACTTAGTACATGCATAGTACTTACAGTTATACCAACCTAAGAAGAAAAAAACAAAAGAACCTCACCAAAAAGGCCGCGCTGTTTATGATTTCTCCTTAAAACATTAAAAAGTTAGTTGTAATCCCTAAGACGCTGAACAAACAGTCTCAGTGCGTCGGACGCCGGCGCTTAGCTAAGTATAATTAAAAAACGGTGTGTGGTATTGAATTGATGTCAAATATTGGTACAGTCACGGCAATTAGTCAAGGGAGCTCGCCGTGACCCGACACTGCCCGACTATAGATGACCGAATACATCGGTCACAAACACTTTGAACTACATCACATTATATTTAACTTGATAAACTAATTATTATAGGTATGTCAGAAACTTCTGTTTGAGAATGATGGCGTTTTACAGGCTTTTGTTTCCCTATATGTGAGTGAGAAATCTGGGAATTGAAATTTAAAAGAGCCCAATTTCAAAAGAGCTACCTCATATCATTACAACTAGTTTGACAATGAAAACATGAATAACTGATTGACGTTGCTTAAAATTTAATATGGCGGATTCATAAAAATGGCGGCTTGAATATTTTCTTAGGTTAGGTAAGGTTTTGTGTATGCTGTTATTGTTGCAACGTATTTTTTTTTAAATATTATTTTATCATATCTTCTTAAAAATATCAATGAATATTTTTGTCCCAAATTCACATTTAATGTGTTTTCATAATGATGTGTTCTTGGCTAATGAACAGTTTGCAATCAATTAAGCAATAATTCATCGCTGTGTCCGGCTCAAAAGACCATTAATAAAGCAAACCCTTTTAACAAATAGTTTTTTTTAATAAATCTTACGTATACACCTATTTTTAACTAACTAGGTGGTCATTGAAGGTTATTAAGTTAACTTTCATACTATGGTTACTTACCATCAAGTGACCATTTGAAATGATAACAAAAAGACGAAATAAGAGAGTCAGTTTCCCAAGTATAGTGATAGTGATTTGCATCTAAATCACTATCACTACCTACATAGTATAAAACAAAGTCGTTTCCCGCCGTCTGTCCCTATGCACGCTTAGATCTTTGCAACGGATTTTGATGCGGTTTTTTTAATAGAAAGAGAGAGTTAAGGGGAAGGTTTTTAGCATTTTTAATGTTATTCCTGCATTCTCAAGGGAGTGGGAACTACGCGGGTTAAGCCGTGGGCCGTTGCTAGTTACATATGAAAGTTATAAAATATATGAAACTTATATACATTTATGAAACTTATGAATATATTATAAGTTCACTACAACTTACTAAGAAAATAATTCTACAAAGTTATATTTAATTTTACCCCAAGCCTACGATCTAAGAAAGCACAGATTACTAAACAGTTACATTGTAAAATAATTAAGTTACATTATTACGATGCTATCAAAGTAAATTACATTTAATAAGCGCATCAGATCAAACGTCGTATAATCTCAGTTTTATCTACCGGAAAATTTATATTTATTACTGTATTAAGAAAATTACCCCTTAGTGATGGAAAGTCGTGTTTTACATAGTTTATTTGTAGGGAAGTAATATTTAGTTTTATAATAACGTACTATGTTACAGAGCGTTGCTCTACTAGAACTTAAACCTTTTCCATGTGAAATATTTGGATAATAAATACTTATCATCACATAATAATCATTCATTACATCATCTCATTACAGTAACTGACCCCTAAGTTCGAGGTTGTATCTAGGGTATCAGAAACTACTTAGTACTTTTCTGAACGTCTGTCAAACATCACTATTTAATCCGAAACTGAGCATTATTATCATAAAATAATATTTAATATGGATACTATATCTTTAAAACGAAATAAAATAATTAAATTACTATTTCTTCTGTAATAATATCGCATAAGACATACAGTAAGATTAAAACTGGCTGTTAAACCGCTAATAGAGTATAAACCCACATGCGACGTTGTTTTGTTTCAGCCACCAAAGGTACTTAAACCTATTAAGGACTTCTACAGATAGTGCACGTTCTAGGGTTAAGACCTTTGTGGGTGATTCTAAAAGAGAATTCATTGTAAAGTTTGTTTATTTGATATTCATACTTTTTTAGAAAAATTCAGGAAGTTATGACGCTACTTAAATGGAAGATATTTGTATGAAGCTATCGAAGTTAATAAAAAATGGCTTAATTGGTTATCATATACTATGATAGAATCAAAGTGGGTTCTCAATTTAGAAGAAAAACTATATTTGTTCACTATAGAACTTTTATGATCCTAATTAGACTTATAATATAGGTTCCGAAAACGATAATTTTTATGACTTTTTTGTACATTCTTGCACATTTCTTTAGCTTTCGTAAAAAAGTTCCTAGACTTAAAAAGTTGAGAAAACCTTTCATCCATCTAATAAAGTTAGTTTTTGCTAAAAGTTAAAAAAACTATATTATTAATTACAATTTCATACCACAAATAATTAAACTAAAGTAATCAGACTATTATTGTAATATCGATATAACTATGAGAATAACCCATCGCCGTTTATCTTTTAAACGATCATGGCTGGGCAGGCTTCGAGCTCGTCTAATTTGTAATTACAAAGGCAGCCTGCTTATTAAGTCATTACCTACGACAATCCATGATTAACATTTACACACGCTAAATTATATAATTTAATTAATTATTATTTAGTTTATTTATTAATTTAAAAGGATATTATAGAATTACTAGCTGCAACCCGCGGTTTCACACGCTTAGTTCCCGTTCCCGTAGGAATTTCGGGATGAAAAATAGATGTTGGCCGATTCTCAGACCTACTGAATATGCTCACAAAATTTCATGAGAATCGGTCAAGCCGTTTCGGAGGAGTATGGCAACGAAAACTGGGACACGAGAATTTTATATATTAGAAGATATCCCGTTATGGTAATGAAAGTTGTGGTTAGAGAGCTTTTTTATTGGTTAGGTTATTTAGTTAGTAACATGTGTTTTAGTAGTTGTCGCCTAAACATAAATTCGGTCTTAAAACAGGGTTAAACAATTTATCTATGTTTATACATAATGTAGGACATTAATTGGCAGTGACAATGATGCTTACCATAATTCTCCGTTTTACCTGCTTATAGTGGTTTGGTTTCGTGCCGATAATATGAGAGAATAAGTACTTTGATTATTATAATTAACGGGATATTTATTTATATTATTTGTTTCGAGTTTCCGATATTTCGACGCCGCGCTGTTGCAAGCGCCATGATCACGGATGAACATAAACATGGTAAATATCCCGTTCATTATATTAATTTGAGTGCTAATAACCATGATAACTATAAAAAAAATAAGTACTTTGCTTTATTTCATGCTGACATCATATGAGAATGTGGCACATTCTTAGAGGAGTAAGTACTTGAGCCTGTAAAATTCCGAACAGAAAGGCTATATTACCGCAGTGAATTCGCAAAGTTATGAATTTTCCACGTCTATACCTAAAAATACAGATATACATACATTGTACTAGTATATACCAGTAGGTGTAAGTATATAGTGTAATAGTGTCATGGGTAATGTCCGAGGTCCACCGATGTAGAGATGCGACGCGTCGTGACCGGCCGCTTGGCACGCTTAATGAAGTCGTCGCACTGAGCAAGTATCAAACTGAAGTTGGAAACGGCTTTTACTATTATTCTATTAAAATAGTAATTAAATACTTAAATAATATGAACGTTTTATTTTTAAACAAAAGTCGAAAAAAACTTATCGTCTCGTTCATATTGACTTATCTCCGTGCTATGACGGGGTCGTGGGTTCGATTCCCGTCTAAATTTGTGTCATGTGATATGGTTCAATTCGATCGTAATTACCGCGAACAGGGAAACTTATTATTTATTAATAAATAAATATTCAGATAAGCTACAGTTTTCACTATTCCACAGCTTTTATTATAAGTTCCCAATGTTACATTACACCAAGTAGTCTTTTAAAACACAGTAACGTTTTTAGCTCGTAACAAAATAAATAAGAAATATCCATCTCCATACATACAACGCACTAATGGTCGACACTCACTGGGTGGCACTTATTATATCTCATTAGAGGTCTAAGACACCAGCACGTAAGTACATCAAATTGATCTTGTACCTCTACCTTAGTACGCCACACCTTTACCAACACTGTTTTAAAGGAAATTGAGGTATAGAATAGTTGAATATTTTCCTCCGTTATGTGGAGCTATTTATAAACTATTTTAAAACCAAACCCAATTTTAGAATAAGAAGATTTGTGAAACTATTTTTACTATACTTACCAATAAGTAAAAACCTCACGGTTACAAAACATAATCTCGTGGGAATAGCTGTCTCGTGAAAACTGAGAAGTTACCTTTAATTGTAATTTTAATCGGTTCATTACTTTTGGAGTCCAATACCAGACTGCTGGACAGAGAGATTCGATTCCTGGCAGGTTTGAAAAGTGCGTATTTTCTGACATGCAAAAAATGCACTCAAAAACAGTTTTTGAGTTGAAAAAGTTTTTGAGTGCATTTTCGCAATATTTAATTAAAATTTTAATCGGGTCAAAAAGTAATGACCCGATTAAAATTAATTAAAGGTAACTTCTCAGTTTTCACGTAACATTTATTTATTTCTTTATTTACACACTTACACTAACATAACAAGTTATATATTTTGACACTTGACATACGCATTTAACTAAATCAAAAACAAATAAAACTACTAATTACTTGCGTAGCACTATGTATAGTATATAAATGTTTGTGCTATCATTACCACATATTTAGAGATCCCGTGGGTACTCATCAATCTTCATTTCCCATAGACCATTCTCACAGTTAAACTTCACAATTTGCTAATGTAATTATAAGCAAGTTAGTTTGTTCATAGTGTCGGTAATAGGAAATAATATGGTTCTCCATATAGGATGTTTCGTACTAACGCTTTCCGGCCTTTTAGCTTTTAGTTTTTCCTGTGGGAAAACTGGTGTTTATTTAGGGTCCATATTGGCTCACCTAAAGTTCTTTACTCGAAAATGTTTTTCCTAACTATTTGTAGTCCGAATGATCATTCTTCCTAAAATTTTTCATCCTAAAGTTTTAATTCATACTATTTGTAGTGCTACCGACGATGCTCATAACACTGATGTGTCCGAAAATTTTAATTACTAACATCATTAATGTAAATATATTTAAACTCCTACTGTTTTTTATCATAACGCTTTTATCCCTAAACATACTTACCATAATATTTTCACTCATGCTCAGAAAGAAACATTTACCAAGTGTAACAAAAAATATATACGGGTAGAAGATGATATTTATAGTTTTAATGATTATTATACGACTCGTTTACGGTTATGCTTATGGCCTGGGAGTTTACCATAACCATAACTAAAGGACCAATTCGGTTCTGGCACTTCGCCGGCCGCTGCCGCGGCACGCTCGCTACGCTCGCTCGGCTCGTGCGTTGGGGTCACAGTTCTAACATAACCTAAACCAATAATTAGGAATAGGACCGATTCGTTACTGGAACTTGACTGAATGATTGGAGCAGGACTCTGGTTTTGCTCGCTCGGCTCGTGCGTTATATGTTATACCTACATGTTATGTAAAAACAAAGTTACGAAAAATTTATGTATATAATATTGATTATAATAAATAAAAATAAATCTAAACAAAAAAGATATGACTTTGAATAATAGTATGAACGATGGTTATGTTGAGAAAATATAGGAAAACAAATGTTTCGGAATTGAAACATTAGTGACAAAGATTTTAGGAGTTGCGATTGTTAGGATAAAAAATGTTAGGAAGAAAATTTTCGGATTTCCAATTATCGGAGTTGAAATTTTAGGTGAACTTTGGCGCACCCGTTTATTTATTGTATTTATAAGTTATTTTAACTTGCAACATAGTTTTTAACATCATCACTTTTCCTGGGCCCTGATTCTCTAAAACTATTAAGCTGTGATAATGCTACTCAAATGGGTTTTAATATCAACATTATGGCCGTTTTTTTGGTATTCTCTTAGTGACAACTATTCCGCTGACTCAATGGCTCCATAAAACTTAGATGGTTGTCATGGAAACAGTATTCTGACGTTTATTTGTCAAAAATTTGATATGCAACAAAAACCACTGAGACACCATAGCCATATGAATAAATTTTAACAGAATACCAAATTTTTGACACTCTCGTTATGGTGCCACAATATCACCATATTGTCTGATCAATAACGTCAAATTGCAGACGTAGGCCCCTGTAGATCGGTAAAATAAATCAATCACGCTATCATCTTATCACAACCCTAAATAGTTTTGTTATCTGGTTAGGTCAGACACCTACTTCAGTCAAATATTTACAACGAGTATGTACAGAAATCAAACCTCGTAGCCCTTCAAGCGTGATTCCTCCTCTACCTCTACTCGTCCTCACTGAACTAATATCATCAGTTTTTACATGCTGATAGTTTCTCTCTCATTGATTATAGTTAATAGATATAACCAAGCCTGTTCCTCGCTCATTATATAGTTTACCGATCGCAAACTCGAGTTACATTTTGGAAAACAGCAAATGTCACACATCCCCATACTCGTTTATATAACTTTCACCCAAAACATCGTATAAACCACCTGTCTACAAAGGTCAATATTCATTAACAACCAAAATTAAGCTAAAAATGAAACAATTAGAACGTTTTGCCTTATAAATTAGTCTAAAACTGAACAATATTTCCCATAGCCCTTTAAATTGTGATAAATGTATAACACGAACGAAGTACTATTTTGCTTCAACTGGGAGTCGACACACGCACTTAACAGTACTTAACAAAATCAGAAGACAATTAGAACGTTTCAGTAAATACTTCTTTGTTTGAAAACTTGAAGTTTTAATAGAGTTTGAGATACGTGAAGTATATACATAAAGGCAGACAGATATGACTTATTTTTTCGTCGTAATTAAAAGTAACTGCGGTATGAAAATGTTCATGTTTGGTTATTTATTTTTGTTATTTTTATTTTTAAATAAGGTTTAAAAACAGAAGCACACACAGAACACGAACAGAAGAACAATTTTTCTGTTTTATTCCTGGTTTTATAGAATATCTTCTTTTTACATTCAATAGGCTTGCACTTGACTGTGACTCGCCTGATGGAAAGCGATACATTCTACGATGGATTACATCTATCCCAAAGACCTAATTCGGTCTAATAGTTTGTATGTGAAAGAAAAACAAACCAAAATCTATACATACTCTACTTCTTTATATAAATACTATACTTCTTTATATAAATACTAGCTGTGCCCCGCGGTTTCACCCCCGTAGTTCCCGATCCCGTGAGAATTTCGGGATAAAACATAGCCTATGTCGTTCCCCGGACTATAAGCTACCCCTGTACCAAATTTCAAAGTCAATCGGTTTAGTAGTTTAGCCGTGAAAAGGTAACAGACAGACAGAGTTACTTCGCATATATAATATTAGTAGGGATGTAGGGATAAGTATTACTATAGAAAAAGTGAAGTGAGCCCGCTAAACGAAGCTAACATAATACACACGAAGCCATTATCTACCATCATAATCTTTGTTCGGTGGAACATGGACTTACAATTAGCATACTGCCAATAATCTTAATGGCAACACCGCGCCACCGTGAGGGAATTCTTTGACAATCACGTTTTTAACTTTAGGTCTCTACCTATAATTTAAAGTTATTTTATCTATAATTTAATTTTATTTTTAGAGACGGCACGGTTTCTTTTAAATATGGTTCGGATTTCGTATCATGTGATATGGCATAGATGAGAAAGGGTCCTTTGGTCTGTTATGGGATCTAACAGTACAAACCTTTATTTAAAGAAGTGGTTTTCATATCATCATCAAAATATTTTTTTATGTGGACTTTAAAGTTACAAAATCATGTACTCGTAATATGGATAAAATTTAAAAGCATATTTTGTTGTGATAACAATAATCAATCACTTCTTTCAAAGTCTGCTAACACTACTTTAAATTTCGAAGGGTGTATCAACATTAAAAACATCGATGCGGTAGTTCCAAATTTAAAAATAAAAAAGCACCAAAGCGGCCAGTTCGATACCGACCGTTCATTAATACACCGTCAACAAAGAGCGCTAATGCGCGGCACACTCCACAGAAGGCAACTAAAAAAGAAATTATTCTTAATTCAAAATAAATATCCTGGTATTCGATTTCGTAAAAGGAACTCCATCGTCAGTCACAATGGAGTCGGCATCACGAGTTGTCGTCTTGAAGTCATTTAAAATATATTGAGTAAAACGACAAAAGACCAATTGTTAGGATGAGCTATAAAGCCGACGTTTTTCTACGGTGAATTAGTTGAGATTACTCTCGAATAGGGAATAATAAATCTCTTGTATGGACGCGACTGGAGTGGCCATTGATTCTTGTGAGTAGGCGTGAATGTCGATAGTAATCTTCATAAATTTTACGAGCAAAATCGATAAGTCAAGCTGTGTACAGACATTTTGAATGTAATAATAGTCTTTTCATTTCGCAAACAATCAGTCATTTGATGCTGTATCAATTATGAGTTATTACATGTAATACAATGCCTGTTTTATTGAGCTGGCACTGAATAGTTTCTATTTAAAATGGTCATCATGTGGTTCAAAAGGATACTTTAGATGAGTTTTCTTCTTTGTGTGTGTAAATAATGTTTATTATAAACTTTAGTTAGCCTCATTATAAAATGGTCGTAAAATAAATGATATGGTATTGCTAAGAGAAAATTAACAATTTAACTATCTTTCTAGATACTTATCCATTTGTATGGATAGAGTATGAAATTCTTAAGCTGGTTGACACAATTAATGATCACAGTAGACTACTACTGTGATCATTAATTCTTTACAGAATTCGAAACGTCAGAAAGTGTTAAAGAAAATTATAGCCATATCAAAAACTGTTAAAGTAGTTTTATTTTAAAGCCTTATTTCATTATTTGACTGTACCTGACCAATACCTTTATTGGTATCTTCACATATTTACGTTTCTTCGGTTTAATTTTAGTCTTGAAAGTCTTGCACAGGAATCGATTCCCACGGCATAGCAGGCATGGGCACCATCAACTACGAAACATAGTCATTACATGTCACAATCAAACATTACACAGGCAAAAGAGCAAATCTAATATATAAAATTCTCGTGTCACAGTTTTCGTTGCCATACTCCTCCGAAACGGCTTGAACGATTCTCATGAAATTTTGTGAGCATATTCAGTAGGTCTGAGAATCGGCCAACATCTATTTTTCATCCCGAAATTCCCACGGGAACTACGCGTGTGAAACCGCGGGGCGCAGCTAGTAGTATATAATAGTAACCAAAGAGAAAGTTAGAAACAATAAAATATGTCTAAAATCACTTGAATTAAAATAAAATTTAAAAGAACGTTAAATATTTAATCAGACCACCAGTTAGTCTATCGGGCGGCTACTGTTGACGTTATTAGCATAAAGTTATATGGCACTGGACACCAACAAATGTTCTTATCTCGGGTAAGACTTTCAGATTGCTCCGTACAAGCCTCTTAATTGGTCATCAATATGCAACCTAATAAGCCGGTATAGGAGGTACGAAAGTTACTTACTTATTATTTAAACGTCTCTGCGGCCGTCTAGCTAGTGGAATGGCTTATGCATGTAAAATAATGCGCATGGCTAGACTGTAATCAAACGATGTATGTTAACGACGACCTCGATGGCAGAGTGGTCACCATGCCCGTGCGGGGTGATATTTGTGTGAACCACAAATGTTTGTCTCGGTCTGGGTGTGTGTGTGAATGAGTGTGTGCGTAGTTTCTGATACCCTAGATACAAGTTACGAACTTATTTAGGGATCAGTTAATATAATGAGATGATGTGTAGTGAATGATTATGTTATGTTATGTTATGTTTGCTATTTTCCACCAACCATTAGCATATAGCACGGGTTTTAGATCACCCACATACAAACAAATAATGATGATTGGGGCTATTTTTCTTGTCCTGGTGTCAACGCATGGCAAGCTTCTTGACGTTATTTTGCCCAAATGTTATATGTATGGCATACTTATGAAAATTATAGACTAGTTTTTCTTTACACACTTGCAAACGGGACGTTTCAAGTAATTAACACTTTTCGCATTTCTAGAAATAATATACACATATACACTATGATTTAAATGGATGTTTGACCTGGGTATGTAAAGGAAGGTTTGCATGAAAATAATCAGAAAAAGATTTTTAATAAAAAAAAGAAAAGGATGGCAGAAAATCTTGTTGCCGAGCTAATTATCTTTCTCACTAACATTTTTAGTACACTTCGAAGATAAACTTCTACAACAGACAAACACTTTTAAACTTTCGCTGTGCTGTACCTTTCATCCGTATTTAATTAAGATGTAGGCAGAACGCGGCCCATGTCCGCTAACGAGGCGCTAACACATCTGCCTTAAATAACTATACTTATTATAAAACTATATAAAGCTCAGTGTTATATAAAGATCTCCCTTGTTTTAAAAGGATTTTTGTAAAAAAGATAGCTTTGTCTGTGAAATTCGATTTAATTTATATATTAATAGCTGCGCCCCGCGGTTTCACACGCGTAGTTCCCGTTCCCGTGGGAATTTCGGGATGAAAAATAGACGTTGGCCGATTCTCAGACCTACTGAATATGGTCACAAAATTTCATGAGAATCGGTCAAGCCGTTTCGGAGGAGTATGGCAACGAAAACTGTGACACGAGAATTTTATATATTAGAAGATTTATAGGTTCATAGACTCTCTGTGTGTGTATGATTGTATATAAAAGGTAACCCTTACTGATTGACTGATCTATTATAGGTCAATTTTTTTTGAGACGCATTTTATTTCTAAAACGCGAATAAAACTGCAGTGCTCAACTTGTAAATCACAATAAGGTCTTTAAAAAGTATACCAAAAACGAAGCCGCTAATTCCTAAATATCAAATTGCCAAACATTCAGAGTCAGGATCACAATATTCCGTTGAACCTCATTATGAGAACATTAATCTCGGAATCACTTAACAAGCCGCCATCCCTGGCTTATGCCGAAATCACTACATAGTATAAAACAAAGTCGCTGTCGCTGTCTGTCTGTCCCTATGTATCCTTAAATCTTTTAAAACTACGCAACGGATTTTGAAGCGGTTATTTTAATAGATAGAGTGATTCAAGAGGAAGGTTTTTAGCATAATTATATCCCTGCATTCTCACGGGAGCGGGAACCGCGGGGCACAGCTAATTCTACTAATATTATAAATGCGAAAGCTTGTATGTTTGTGAGTTTTGAGTTTGTATGTTTGTTACTCTTTCTCGCAAAAACTACTGTATCGATTTAAATTAAATTTGATATACATGTTCCTTATATCTAGGAATAGCACATAATAGCACATAGGATACTTTTTATACCGAAATTCCCATTGAAGTGGGATTCCCGTGAGTAAAACCGCGGGGTACAGCTAGTGACTAATAAAACTCATTCGGTAATCGGTACCAACCTCAGCCCTTTGTAGGAACAAAATTAAATATTGCAACTCATAAATCGTTAGCCTTGGAAGTTAAGCTGTGATATATTGGGTGTGATGTTTTGTGCCGATTTCTTATGGGTACTTACTTAATTTTTAAGTGATTTGGTGTTTGAAAAAAGAATTGGAATGACGTCACTAAAACGTGTCCTCGTTTAGATAATATTTTCCGTAGTTTTTTGTTGTTAAGATTTTTTTAGATCAATTGTTTAATTTCTCTTTTATTGCGACTTTATGTCTGATAATGTAAATTCTAAGGAAACTAAAGAAATATAAATATTAAGTAACCTATTTTATAATAGGATCATCCCTATTATAAAATAGGTTTTAATTTTAATTTTATTAATTTTTACATTTATTCCGTGAGTTAAATTCTTAATTTTACTATAAATATTATATCTTTCTATGTATATCAAAAGCTGACGGAGATATTTTGACGTCACTTTTAAGTAAGTTTTTAATTGTCATTTTACAACGGTTAGCCCTTATTCTCCAACTTTAATGCATTTTAACTGTCATTTTTATTAGTTATTTAAACAGACATCGATTTTATTATCTTTAATCCGTGTCAAAAGTTTATTAAATATTCAATAACTAAGAATAAAATAATAACGACAATATTCAATTTTAAATTAATTGAAAATTTTATGACGTTCATTTCATTCACTCTTTACAGTCAGCATACAAATTCCAGTTTAAAGGACTTTTGCAATTTTATTAAGGTGTAAACTTATCAATTTAAATCAATCTTACACTTAATTATCCTTAAGGACACGACAAGGACATAAAATTTAAATAGCTATCGGATGTGTATTAATATTATTAAAAGGATATTAAGTGTGTGTGTCGTGAAGCTATAAAACTGAGTCCATTATGAATGCGTCTTTATAGTCTTTTTCTACTAATATTATAAACTAACGACCCAGCCCGATTTTGCTCACTTTGCACAGCTGTGCAAAGCTGTAATTTTTACAATCCTGGGTAAACAAAATAAAATTTTCTTGTTTCATCAAATTAATAAAACTGACTTAGTTATGATTAATGTTTAGGAGTGGGGGCTTGTGACGTCAACTGTTGCTTAAAAGTGCAGTAATCTGTGACGTTCTCTCTTCTATCACTTCAATCAAAATACCATATTTGCAAAACCGCAGTCAGAAGTCTCTGATGGTTTAAGATTCATCTTCCTTTGAATTTCTATTATAGATCTATTTGTTTTATTGTATACAAACGTAAAGAAGAAAATTGCAATAAAAAAACTTGAGAGGTGTCAAGGGACACCCGGATGGAACGAGGTTCCTTTAAAAAACTCGAAGTGTTTTTACTCGAAAGAGATAGCCATAGGTTATCTACCTTTTAAATATTATAAAACAAACGCACTGTTCGAAATTTGAATCAACTTTTGGTCTCAATTTTTTCCGTCTAGCCCCCTTTCGCAACGCGCGATAATGAACTTCGCTCCAAAATTCCAGCCGCTTTTATTAATAAAGTAAGTAACTTATATTTAATATAAAGTATCAAACATACATATTCATGTTAATCATTATTTAATTCCCCGAGCGTGTATCGGCACCCTTTTGTCACATGATACGAGTGGCAACACTGATTACTACCTGCGGCTGCGCGCGCACTCACCCACACTTCGACACGGTTCGTTACTCAATTTGCGGAACGGCTTCCAAATTTGAATTATTGCCGCCATTTTTAAGAATATTCTTTTGAATTGTGAATTCTGATTTTAAATGCACGATTTATTTTTGTTATTACTATTTTTGAGTTTAAAAATGGAATTAAATTTTACATGGTCGGTTAATGTTAGACATTACCTTTCCCTTGAAAGAGACATACTGTCTGATGTTAAATTTTCCTCTGTCTTTGTTTCAATCTCTGGCGACTAACTGCGTAGTTTTCATTCACATTATCATCATTCTCTCAAAAGGAGAAGAATTTCCTGTCGACACTTGAGAAGTGATAGAAAAGAGTAGAGTAGCGTACACTGCTTCGATTTCCAAATATGATTCTTACTCTTAATGTTCTTAATTATACTTAGTCCTCCTCGTTGTTCTAATATCATTAGTGATAGGCCTTAAGATGTGATCCTATATCATTGGCAATCTAACGGGAAAGATTTTGAGACCTCTTACCAGTTATAACTACTGATGCAGAAGTAAAATATAAAATATGACAAATATATCTAAAAATTACAGCATAGCAGACAAACAAAAACTGTGGCGCCGCGCGTCACAGCTCACTTCATTTCCTGACGCCCTTAAAACTGTTTCCAACATTAAAGGAACCTTAATATCGCCGATACCTAATGACCCGTCACAAGGAGGATCATATCGCATCCTGTTCTATGACGATTTCATCCGATCTCAGAAAATGGGATGCAGTTTAGCAAAATTAGTCTAAGGAATTTTCGCTCTTATTGTCTTCATTCGATTCGATTAATTGTGTTTTTATTACTCACTAGCTGTGCCCCACGTTTTATCCGCTTGGATCCATATCCCGTGGGAATTTTGGGATAAAAAGTAATCCTATGTGTTATTCCTAGGTATGAGGAACATCCGTACCAAATTTCATTAAAATCCATTCAGTAGTTTTTGCGTGAAAGAGGAACAAATATCCATACATCCACACTCACAAACATTCGGCTTTATAATATTAGTAGGAAAATACAAAAATACATTATCATCTCAACTTATGTCACTGCTTATTAATTCAAAAGAAGTTAACTAAGAGGTCCCTGAAGTCCATAAAGATCCCAAAGAACCAGTCATCAAACCATCTGGAATAATACTTTCCATTTCAGCCTCTTTACCTCCAAAAGCTCCATTCTAGAACTTTCACGCCAAAATGGCCGTCAGATCTTCGTTTGCAACTCCGTTTGGAAGGCAAATACATACATTAATAGAGGTATTATAGGGCAGGGGAGTCAGGTCTCCAGTTGTCCCTTGGTTAGAAAGAGAGAGATGATCGCGGTTATTCATGTAAAGACTCAAAAGTTTGTACAATAATAGGGTACCGCGATCTTCTCTCTCTTTCTAACCATTGGACGTTTCCGCTTACAGGCAGCCGTATGCCTTCTCTACTCTATGTATAATACCTCTATGCATACATTTGTATGTACTGCTTCTCAGTAATTGCAACCACATTGTAACACAACACGTTTTCAAAGACAATAATTATACAGATAATAAATCTCTCTTGACACAAGTCTTATAACAAAAAACATAAGCACCATAATCGTTTGGCTAATTACTTGAAATGTGGGACAAAATTAATTAGGCGTTAGTTTTGACAGTTTTGTTCGTGACATGTTTTTTTTAATTGAAGTATTTTGAACCGGCAGTACAAGGAAGTATATAGGCCGATTTTTCAGTGAGCGCAGTTGAGCATAAATGTATTTATAGAGTTGATTTTAATAAAAAAAAACTGCTATTGAAAAATAAAATTGCAATGGCATTTAAGTAATGATAATTACATATGAGAAACAGACTAATAAAACTACAAGAAAACTAGAACTAGAAGAAAGAAGTTACCTAATTTTAGTTAAGTAGGTACTTTTTCTTCAAAAGACAAACCTAAAAATTATATATACACCCTTATTTTGAAATTGCGATACCTTATCTCACAGCTAATGTAAACGACGGGTGACAATATAATAGTGAAGTTAGTTTTTTTCTCTTGCTTTTATTTAAAAAGTTATGATAAGTCAAAGATTTTCAAAATCCCGCCGAATTTTATTGTTATTCTACACCGAACGCTGCGATACACAGCTGAGCGCGGTCATCGACCCGAGCCGTCACAGAATACTTGATAGCTAGTGTGCCGTCTGGTAATACGACATTTATTTGGTATTTTTTAAAGATAAGTAATCGACTATCATTTTTGATATTTTTATTGGATATATGGATTCAGTTACTGCTACAGATATTTTGATTTTAATAAGTCCCATATTTTCAAAATAGGGGTGTATATTTCTTCCCCGACTTTTTTCTAGAACTTCTACCCAAAGTGGTTATAATATTTAAAACTTGATAATAACATAAAATACATTTCAAATTTAAATTCCCCGAACGCAAATAAAATAGAACACATTAAAATGTTATAACGCACCACCTACACGTTAAAAACTTAAAAAGTCCCACCAATAATAACTAAATAACGTCAACATTAAATAAATAGTAAAATAAAACTATTAAATGTGTATAAATTGTATGAAATCCAGTTAAAAATTACCCAATATATTAACCTTTTCAATGGGTAATGGCGAACAGAATGGGTGGCCATTAAAATAAAAAATCTTTTTAAAGTGTTCACGTAAATAAAACTTATTATCACGTAGAATAAGTTTTTGAGAAGAGTTATTTGTAATAAATTATTATTATTTAATATTAATAAATTATAATATAATTCGGTAGTGGATTGTGTAATATAAATATGTATAATAAGGTGTCGTTATGGTTTATTTTATTGTGGATAGTGACCCGTTTAGCCGTATTGTTAGACGGTTTTTGTAGTCATAAACATCTGTTGGGTCGGCTCTAGTATATCTGTTAATGACAGACAGAACATTTCCAAACTCTATGTTTATTATAACAGTAGTTGTAGAGGGAAGTACAGTGTCTATCTAACTAGAGCATAAATAGAGACTTATTGTATGATATTTTTCGAGTTTTTATTTAAATTTAGGAGTTCTTACTCTTTGCCTTGTTGGTTTTATTTACCTATCATTATTATAGATTTCGAATTACAAATTATTGTGATACGAAAGAGCAGACAGAATAAATAACCTCTTACAAATAATTTAATTTTATCATGACACCTTGCTACAGGAATCAAACGTTCATTCGAAATTGAAAAAATCTAGCGATGAGTCAGTTTCTTGGCTAATTCAACTGGCAATTTCGGATCATTATCATTTTATTTTTATTGATTTTTTCGTGATATTTATGTTAGTGCTGTAAAGACAAAAGGGCGTATTATTATGCTTACCCAATGTATGTTACCCATAGCCCGTAGTCCATAAAACCCGAGCCTTAATTAATAAATTTCAAATCAAAAAAAAATTATATAAATTCAAAGCTACAAAATTTTATCTCGTCGATTTACAAGATTATTTCACTGATATTTTTATAAAAAAAATATTGGTTCGTCTACAACTTTCTATTATTCTATGCATCCACGTCTTTTTTCCAAAACATCATCCATTGTGCTACCGTTGAACATTAGTTAGACATTATTTTATAGCACATCCATTCTGCGGTTCACAAACTTTAGTGCCTCAACTTTGGGAACCGCTGGCTTCAGATTTAATTATAATACCATAACAGTTTGAGTATAACTTATGTCGAGTGTTATAACTGTCAAATTGATGCTTTAATATAATTTGGAATTTATAAAGATTTAATGTTGTCGTTTTATGTGTGATCGTGTTTTCAAATACCTTTACTATTTCATATTTAAACTGAAATTACTTTCAAATGCTATCGCTATATATTTTACTGGAAAATCAAGTGGTAATACCACCTTTGCACTGTTGACGTGGTCGGTCACTCTAGACACAAGCATCCCTACAAGACTTCTGAAAATGTGCAACAGTTGTTTATAAGTTTAAAAAAAATACGGGGGTATAACAACGGGATTATTTTATAAATGGTTACTTATAAGTCAACATAATACAGATTTCTTTGAATTTTATAAAGGATATAGCCGAATCAAATTTGTGCATTTAACAAAAAAAGGGGAGACAAAAACGTCCCAATAATCAACCAATATAGATTTTTTGCAAACATGACTCTATTAAATAGTCGTGAAACTCATAAAACGAGATGTAAAATCGCATTTAATGATACTTTTACTGCAAAACTATGAATGAAAGGGTAGATCGAATCTCATGAGAACAACCCTTGAACAGTCAATGAAAATCACAATGTCATTATTCGTAAAACGAAAATCATTTCATGCAGATCAGACTGACCGACGCCACACACAACGATCATTAAATAATGAACCGTATCCCCTCGCAATAACGATCTAATTAACAAATAATCACTTTAACGAATGTTTCATTGAAGTGAAATTCGAAATTCAATTTATCATTAATTGTATCATTAGACTGAGTATTTACTCTTCGAACGCGGCATTTTATGTCTTTTTAAATCCCATTTTAATGATAAATGATAGAAAGAAGGTATTAATGATAAATGATTTTTGTGATGCGATGAAAAGATCTGCTCCCGAGCACATGTTGATCGCATTTCTCAACAAAATGTCAGATGTTCGAGATGTTTCTTTACAATTTTAAGGAGTCATTCATAACTAGTTATTAATGGTTCCGAGATCTAATGATAATAGATTTGAAATGAGAATGTTGGAGTGTGTCGTCTGCTACAAATGTATTTATTACTATTTCACTAGTATTATAATGATCCGTTTTATAAATGTTTTCGTACTAAGTTTTAATTCACTCCTACGTAAACAATTAGAGTTAAATAATTGTGAAAACCCAATTGTTAATTTTTAATAATTGCTAGGTTTTGTATTGTTTATTTTTGCCTGGATTTTCCGATATTAACCTAATCCTGATTACAAACATAAACTTTATCCTGCTTTCCTGAAGTGATGCGAGAATATATGTACATTAATTAATTAATTATTATAAGGTTTAAAATATATATTGTGTTTTTATTTTAATTTCCTGGTGTTCACCAGCATACAATAAGGAAATGTGGTGATTACGGTTATTAGGTACATTGGAGCGCATGTCTTATTTGCCAAATATGGCCCTAGACACTAGTACTACTAATTATTCTGTGCCTAGATTGAAATCACCAACACGCGTGATAGAAGTGTTGTAAATCTTCCTAAATGTGTTAATTCCTCACGGTTTCGATTTAAACCGTAAATGTTGGAACCACGGAAAAACCGGGTTACACGCAGTTCACCCCGTACGCAGTTCACCCCGTCGCATTTCAACCCGTTTTAATATTAAAATGATTAGTAAATTATGTCATAGTTTTCAATATGTACCGTCCAATCACCACCTCCATAAATGGGGTTTAAGGGAGTCACCATAGTACGATTGCGGAGCACTTGACCAGACCCTGTCCCATGTGGTAAACGAATGCCCGCTTCGGTGTTTCCCCGGCGGAATATCGGAAGTCCATAAGCTTACACCAGCCGCTATAAGCTGGATTCATAACCTGGACATTCAAATCTGATCCTCGCAGAATGCCATACGCAATGATGATGATGATGATGATGATGATGACTATGTTAATCACATTTCTATCAAATGATTAAACTTGGCACATAAAACACACACGATAACACCTTCATTTTGTATATTTTCCAAAGTATCTTATCACATCTATATCAAGAACGGAAATTAAAAAAGGTATATCGTGTTGAATGTGTAATATAAAGCGCAATAATACCGATTTTATGACAAATGCATTAATGAATTCAAATAGGAAAGTCCCCTTGTTTATTGGAGGTACCGAGTTAATCTCGGGGTTATTCGATCTCACGGGTGGTGGTATACTGAATACTGTCAATTGTTTGGTAAAATTTAGGTTCTAAAAGCTCCTCTAAGTCTAAAAGTATATATAAAACTAGCTGCGCCCCGCGGTTTCACACGCGTAGTTCCCGTTCCCGTTCCCGTGGGAATTTCGGGATGAAAAATAGATGTTGGCCGATTCTCAGACCTACTGAATATGCTCACAAAATTTCATGAGAATCGGTCAAGCCGTTTCGGAGGAGTATGGCAACGAAAACTGTGACACGAGAATTTTATATATTAGATAAATAAGAGTTCTTTCGGGTTTAAAATATGTAGGTAAATGTGTAAGCTCAAAAAAGCTCTTTAAAAATTTTGCCTTCAACTTTATACATATAATGTACACGATTTGTATGTTAGGTATATTAAAAGCTTGTTGAGAGATAAGTAAATTAAGTATTTCGATCTTTCTGTTTATAATTTTAATAAGTAGGTGTGTAAGTGCACATAATACTCGTAACATGTTTAAAAAAAATTATGGCAAAAGTTTAAAAGGACATTTTATTTAGAAGTAAAATCTTAGTTTTCATACTGATATGTAAGCTTACAGCATTTCTGAAAAAAAACCCTCACTGAAAAAATAATTAAGTATACAAGGTATGTTGTTAAATTTATTTTTTTACAAAAAAATGTCTCCTTCCCGTACAACCCCGTCCTCATCATCCCCATCCGCAACCCCGCAGTGAAATGGAAAAATATCATATTTAATACCGAACGCGTCGGGAATCGAATCCGCACCCCTCTACCAAAGCGGTTATTAAAATATGTTACATTTACATATGGTTTTGGTAATCGCCCGTGACTGATCTGATTTTTAAGGATCACATCGGGATAGGGGAGTTATCCGGGCCGTAATTGATATAATAGGGAACTAGGGATCATGGAAGGAGGAAATCAATGGGCTTAAATATTGTGTTATATTTAACTTGTTAAGGTTTCAATGCATTTACTATTTGATACAATAAATTCTACTAATATTATAAATGCGAAAGTTTGTATGTTTGTGAGTTTGAATGTCTGTTACTCTTACACGCAAAAACTACTGTATCGAGCTGTATACTGTATCGCGGGGCGCAACAAGTAAATAATATTTGAGAACAAACATTTAACACGGATTCCAAACATTTGTACTTTAAACAAATATATTCGGCTTAGAACAACTTTATTTTAGAACATAAGTATTGTAGCAGAATGTCTGTCTAAAATAAGTATATCGTAAAAAAACTGCCATCAGACTTCCTCAACACAAAGAACGATGCTATATTTTACTTTATGCCAATTTTCATACTTGTAAGAGCTTTACAAGTCGAGACAACTCTACTCTAAAAAAAAGGTTAACAAGCATTTGAACTTCATGCGTTTATAATTTAGCAAGCATCGTATAAAAAAAACAACATAAAAAATAAAATATGACACTGGCACAATACAATTAATTTCGTTATTGTGTGTTGCCATAATTCAAAAATAGAATTTACTAACTACATCATTATTATTATCTATAACCCCAAACGCCATTCTATATTTGAAATAAATAACTCACAAACAATTTTATTCAATAAATTCACAGTTTAATGTGCTTAATTGTCGAATCATTCACTGAGTGGTCCCCTTGAGTGTATGAAACTAAATATACTCACTCACTAACAATCATTTTGGTGCGGGCCCTTACAGATACTTTATCGTGACTTCCCTAAAGATTTCCATTAACGACTCAGTTTAACTGATCAGTTGAACTGGCGTCCATCCCAAAAAGGTTGTCAATCACCGGAGCGATTCCAGATTCCAGCGCGGAAATCTAGTTGGCCTAAAACTTTTGGAGTGACGCACAATTTTATGTCTCGACTGATCAGTTCAACTGACTCGTCAATGGCCACCTTAACAGTTAAAGTGGTCTGTAACAGCCATAATGCGTTTAGCTTCAAACAGATTTAAGCTTTATTGTTGCTGTGATATTTTATGGGTATTCTTTAATAAAGGGTTCAGGATTATAATAATAATATAGTTTAATATAAGTACTTACCTTATATGTTTGATTATGGATGATATTGTGATTTATTCTAGAAGTTGAAGAATGTTCTAGGCTGTTTTTGGAATTGGTAGCTTACTTTTGTATCATATGACGTAACCTAACTTTTTCCAGGCTTTAGAAAGACTGGTAGATAAATACTTAAAAGGGCTTAATTTCTTCATGTAATTCGGTTTTTGTGTATAAATATCATTATCATCATCAACAGCCTGTGTGTCCACTGCTGGACATAGGCCTCTCCCAACTCGCGCCAATGTGCCCTGTCGGCGGCACGTCGCATCCACTCTCTCCCGGCTACCCTGCGCAGATCATCACTCCACCTAGCCACAGGACGTCCTACACTACGTTTGCCGAAGAACTCGTCTGCTCCAACGGCAATCGGTTCTCCTACAGATGAGCCCAGCCCACTGCCACTTCAGAGAGATAATTCTTTGTATTAATATAAATAAATAAAATACCTAATTTCCCTAATTATTATACGCTCACAATAAAACCACATTTGATTTATTTTTTAATTCCGAATGTTTTTGCCTTAACCAACTTTCCTGTTCAAATATGGAATGAAAGTCGTAATGGAAAACCCATATAACTCAAAAATAAGAGCAATTAATTACATACTAGGAAATGGAAATTAAAACTAATGATTGGTACAGTTAGCAATAAAAGTCATTAACACATTAATGTAATTAAAAAGTGATTAACACTTAATTGAATACATTTACGAGCATTCAAAGTGAGGTAATTTTTGTACTTGATTGGCAATCAAATGTTACGTATGTGTATTTTAAATATTCAGTATTCTTGTAATAGTAGTAAAATTTGTATTTTGTACATGGCACAGCGATATATTTTTATACCATTTAATAATCAAACTCTAAAATCAAGCCGAATAAACATGTTAAGCTTTTGAATTCATCAAATAAGTTTAAATATTCGAACTTTTTGTTAAACTTCAAGTTTCTAAATTTGAAGCAATTCAAAATTAATATAATATTTGACTTTTGTTGCCGACAGTACTACACAAAATTAAATAATAATTGAGTTACATTATCTAAAATACAGTTGAGTTATAAAATTATAATTTTCCTGTTTTTATAGGTACTTACATAATTAACGAAAAAATATATAATTTGCCTAATGAAATAAATTGAATAAAGTAATTAATTTTTTTATGTTTATAATATTGATACACTCATTATTTTATAATTATTATAACTAACTAGTATATTATTGTTTTCATATGCGGTCGTGTTGTAATTAACAAAATATCCTGTGTAGATAAAAACTGTTGTATTAATTTTTAATTAGTTAGGTAACTGTTACAATAAAACTACTAACAGATGTCTAAATTTTGTCGGCCGACAAGACTAAAATTTGGAAGCTGAATTTAAAAGAAACTTAAACTTCTATAAGGTTCGATTCACATGCGAGGCAAGTATTTAGGTGATCTATAAACGTTTTGATATCCTAGATACTTATTACCTGACCACTTAAAATTGTATCTAAGGCATCAGAAACTACACACTCATTCACACACAGACCGAGATAGAAGCATATTAACTCGATATTATTTAGTTAATTTCAAAAGCGATCCATACATAATGCCGTCCCCTTAAACGCATAGATTCGCAATAATTGCTTAATGTGCTAGAAGTGAGCAAATTCGTTTTTAAACGGCTATCAGCCGGTCATTAAAACGGCTGTGAATTGTGAAGTTCCGAACGCCGCCATTTTGGTATGGTGGCCATTATGTCATCGGATTTTAGAGATATTTTTTGGATAATAATAATTTTAGTATTATGTATGTAGGTACTTATGTATTTTACTTGATAAATATTAATCTTGTTAGTAATAATTCTATGAACAATTAGAAATCAAAAGGCAATTAATTTAAATTAACTGCAATTCTATATGGATAGAGATAACTCAAAAACGTTCATTCATCTGTAGAAAGTTTGTGTGTGAAGTCGACCAATCCGCACTAGGCCAAAGAGGTTGACTAAAGCCTGATCATCCAAATTCAAGGTAGGCTTGTTGATGATCCGCCGCGGCGTAGTGGATGTGCGGCCCGCTTACCGTTGCGCCGGCACTCAGCGCCCAGGCGATGTCGCCCCCGGGGGTTTTAGTGGGTAGGACCTCCACCACTCCATCTTGGTGGAGGGCGAGTCCCACATACCTCGCTGCTTCGGCGCGGGGATGCGTCAAAGCATTTCCCCCGGGACATCAAAAAAAAAGCTTGTTGATGATGATTCAAGTATCATCACAAAAAAGTATATTTGAGATGAAAGTTCAGAAGTAAATCAGTTATAAAAATATCCTAACATTTAAAAAAACATGGTACCCATACTTGCCAGTATATTAAATGTAGTATAATAACCCATATGACAATAGAATGACGTTTGTCACCCGATACAATGCTAGGGTAAGTGTCCCTGTGTTTGGACATCTGGGGTTTCGTAAGTACCTTAATATTTTTGTATACAGGCAATACTGCAATGTCACTGTAGTTTTTTTTCGATCTGTCAATTGACTTTGAGATCCTTTATATTTAATAGAGTGTATGTTACTATATCGTAAGTTTATTATAAACTAGTTATAAGATGTTTAAAACTATTGAACGCTAGACAGTTATAAGTATATTAGTTACTTATAAATATATTGTTCATTTATTTTTTCAAAACATTAGCACAGCTTAATAGCAAATGCATGCTAAAACCTAATTCGCTATTTTAAAAACCGTTTACTTAAGTACAGTAAGTTAAAACAATAAGTACTTATTTAACAAAATAAAATTCAGGTCTTCTTTTGCTGATCCAGAACATTTAACAATTTAGTGAATAAATAAACTGCGATAATAAGAAAAACTTGGAAAGAATAAAATATGTAATATCATTAATTTTTCCTTATTTGAATACCTAACATTACTAAATACATTTATAACATTAACAGCGCTGATAACTCACATATAAACGCAATTAACAAAGTGTTTATTGCTCCCAAAATCACATTATTACTATAATTACTCTACCAATCCACGATCACATCCAATTGAAGCGATCCTCCATTAAAACACAATGACTGGTCCAATTTCCAAACTTGTATTACATTAACTCAGATACCGGCATTAAATTTGAACAGGCCAGTAATCATACAAACACTTTAAACCACCCCACCTTAAATATAAGTACCATTTTAAAATGAACCACAACATCACCTCGTCTCCTTCAAATTACTTTGAATACCACTCAAATGACAGGTCTTTGAACATTGGTCGTAGGGTAAAACTCCCTTTTCTGTACCCTATTAAGTGATGGGTAATTTAGGAATACATAAAGTACATAATAGGGTCCTTAACTTGGGCTTAATGAGGTGAAAACGGGAACGTTTACCCTGTTCGTACATCCACGGTAAATGTTCATCGATTTGAAATGCGAATATGGAATGTTGGAACACTTTTGAAATTGATTTGAAATTTGGAACTGATTTATTCTAAATTCAAATGTTTATCTGCAAACTCTCTTTATTAGTATGTTACTTCACTATACTTACGACCACTACTCGGAACGTTACTTGAAGATCGTGAAATAGGCCCTTAGTTAATTTAAAATATTTTAAATATATGACATCTTTGACTATTTTTTTTAATTCCATGAGTTTTGTTTTTTTTCTATCATCAAAATTTTCATTTTTACCGTAAGTAATCATAAACAACAACGAACAGATTTTATTTATTAAACCAATTCTAAAGTGACAAACGTCCTTATTTCAATTTAAAAAAGAACTCTTCACCTTTTCTATTCTACAATAAAAACCTTTTAGCAATGGCACTCCATCCATATAAAATTCATTGTTTAACAAGAACCCTTTTTACACCTAAATAAAAACAGGAACAGATGTTCGTTCGTTGATTTTATAACGTTTTAATACCATAAATAATTTGATTAGTCGCGTATTTATCAATATGAAACCATCTTATGGAAAAACGTCACCCATTCATGGACCCTTTTTGAAAAAACTATTGAATTTTGGACAACCGTTTAGAAGCCACTAATGTTATCTTGATATACCTTTACGAAAAAATCTTTATAACTTGACGACTTTATTTAATTTTGGAATCGATATAAAAATTCTAAAGCTTTTTGAATTTGGAATAGAAACGACAACTTTAATATGCCATATAAATTTCAAAAAAAGGATGTTCTTCTTACAAATACAAAGTTTATAGTCGTTGAATAAAAGAAGAAATATAAATTTTATTTTATTTATTGTCATCTATATTTCGCGTAAGTTTTCTTGGAGTTAAGAGAATATTGAACAATCGTTTTATAATAGGACGCGTGTCTTGACTATTCTATAACTAAGTATTTGAGAAAAAAAACCCAAATAAGTAATACAAAAACCTTAAAAATCGTAAGAAACATGTATCGATTGACCTTAAAAACGAACCCTAGCAACTTTGGCTTGGCAGATACATACGTACATCCGCTGATGCGTTCCACATTTTAGAAGAAAATTTATCATAGAGAAAATAAGCTGTTAACATTCCCCTACATTAAAAAGTTCAAAACAGCATTCTCTTTTTAAAATAGAAAATAACAAATAACCAAACATTTAGAACATCACAATCCAGAAACACAACACTAAATTACAAACAGGATCAAAGACCAACTACGCATTGTTTTTTAATGTCCCATAATGTTTCTCTTTTTATCACATTGTCTCATATTCAGCTACCCTTTACTTTTGTGGACAGATAAAAATAAACCACCTTGTTAAGAGTTCGAATGCAAACAACGGCCTAAAACAACCAAACACCAAGTTGCCACTTAACCGCGTCACTTAACAAAACCATTTTATATTGATACTTGTTCAGAACAACAATTTAAAAAGAAGTAGCTCAACTGTCACTGGCTGGTTTAGATACAAATATTTTCCGAACAATTTTTGAATAGAATAGGGAAGTAGCATGTTCGTATTTTAAATAAATGGGGGCGCCAGTTTGAGGCGATTATGGCGGTTAATGCCATTTGGGTGTTTGTTTTTTAAAAATGGAATGGTGTGATCTTTTCGCATTAGCACCTTTTACTGGATGCGCTTTTAAAGATGCATCGTGTGTGGTCTCTTGGTACTTTACGGCGATTCCAGTGTTTTTATGTTAACACTCATGTAATTAGCTTTGTTTGCGGAGTGGACTTCGTGATTTATGAGTACGTGTCAATAATTGTTTTGGATTTAAGCGGTTTGAGCGTTAAGTATTGTTACTTTTGGTTTGTCACAGATTATCGAAAAAACATGGCGCCTGTTCAACTCTTTTGGTGGTGAGGTAAAAAGTTCTTAAGCCTTTATAATCATAGAGCAAATGATCATTTTATTGCAAATCTACTCTCTAGCTAGAGCTACATATACCTGTAGAAAAAGTAATCATATTTCTTTCATTCTTCATATTATTTGTATCTTTCATATAGCCACCCAAAGCGCGTTTTTACAGGTCTACAGACAGTAAATATAATACAAATTAGTTCAAAATTCTCTCTCTACTCTACCACTCAGGTAGAGCTAGACGCCGCATATTTTTTTTATCAAAATAGAATTTTACAGTAACGATTTAAGAAACCAACTCAAACAAGATTAACTAACTAAAAATTATGAAGGAAAACCGTAATTTTAATAAAACAATCTTTGTAAACATCAATTACATTCACCAAGGAGGTCGAATGAAAACTCATTTCTGTGTAGATGGCCAGTCCCCGTCCACCCCACTTAGACGCCGACCTATTATCGTCCCCACGACTTTTATTAAAAAAAAACCTCTCCCATCTCCGCTAAATTGTCCGCACTCGGGAATATGAAAGTCGTTATTTAAAAAGATTGCTTTTTTTCGTATTATTTCAGTATAAATTTGAGTTAAGTCCTTTTACTTAGACCCTCTCGAGACTTAGGAGGCCGTATCTACATTTTATTGTCGCAAAGGATTTCAAAGGTTCTTGAATGCAATTTATATCTTAATAGAGAGACGTAGAATTTAATTAAATTGAGGTAAATTTGAGAGAGAATGTCATTTTTCCTCTATTACTTTCTTTTGGGACAGAATTATTGTTATACGAACATTTTATGTGATCCCCAAATGTAAAGATGTCTGCAGTAACTTGGGTTTATTATTTTTGACTGTATTATACCAAGAAGGTATTGTATTTAAGGAAAGGTAAGGAAAATCTATTAAACATAAAGTGTATTTGTTTATTCTTCTTTATTTTACAGGGAATGGGCGCGACGAATTGATGGAAATATTAAAAAAGATAGTCTGAGGTTTCGAAAATGGCGTAACTAATCGAAATTTTAAGCTTATCGAAATTTTACATTCACGTTAGGTAAACTTATCATTAATGCAAAATTTCTTTATACTTATTACTATTAACCAACAGGCTTTAATTACCCGAACGAACCTACCTTATATTTGACAACTTTTAAAGAGACTCTACCACGGAAGTAAGAACAATTTCTCCCTGGGACTCCATCTCCATAACTATAGAAACTGTTATTAGTATACTGTTTTATTCCATAAAATAACAAACCATTCTAAATACAGCAATATTTAAAGCAAAATAAATCAAAGGCAAATTTAATCTGTGCCAATTTTATTATGGACCCTACGATAAACCGATAAACCTCCCATCATTACACTCTTTCAATTAAAGCGACGCTCTAATCTCTCTGTGCGATTACGTTGCATTAATTGGCTAGGGGAAACTACCCCTAACGTGAACACCTTAACACAATCACAATAAAGGTCATTTTCCTCTGACCCTGTTAACACAAAGATTGTTAATATTTGCGAATTGACATCAATTATTGTTGTCAATGTGATTATAAACTTTGGGAGTGTTGAAATAAGGTTGAAATGAACTGTTTTGAAAGAGAGCTGTTTGATGCACAAAAAGATGGTAGATAACGGTTTAATGCGATTAACTTTGTGTTAAGTGACATAGCGCTAATGATTTGATTTGGAGTTTTTTTTCTTTTAAAAACGATTTTTGTTATGACAGTTTACTTTGGCGTCGTCGACGGCCTGAACGTAAAGTTGTATAAGTACCTATTAAGAATTTTTGGGAATGTTTTTAATCTTAACTTTAATTCAAGTAGACATTATTAAATAAATAATTAAGTAATGCATGCTTATTCATAAATCCTTTAAAAGAGTTTTAAAAATGGCGACGGGTAAAAAGCAGAATAACCCAACTTCAAGTTTCAATTAAAATGTTATTCAACAGCCTCCGACGTTCGGTAGTAGACAATATTTCGAACCCAATCACAAACATGAAACAAACTCGTATACAAATGGAAGCAATCTACTCGAAACTAATTTAGTTAAAGTTGAACATTTGAGCGTTGAATAGCGCCTCCGTTTCGGAACTTGCCAAGTATCGTGGTGTGTGGTGTAAAGCTGCCTCCGGAAACAAGTGGGAGCGTCACACGTCCTCACCTGTCATAAACAAATCAAACATGGCCGGCCCGCTCGAGATATTAATGAGACAATGAGACATTAGTTCGCTACAAAATGCCTCCGCATTCGCGAATAATTAAATCGTAAAGTCCCCTCTACGCCGCCTACGTCAGACGTCTATTTACTCCTTTTTCATTCAACACAATAGCCGCTGCAATCTGACCCGTTCAATTCCGTTACGTCATTTTATTGTTAGACAACTCAATCTAAAATACACCTTTATGTTAGCGCGGTAAACGTCAAATTGGTGAGTCACCGTTGTATTTTATAAGGCGTATTCTATAGGGACTATTAATTTGAGCGCGACGGACCCCGCCCACTGAATATCGCGTCTCCACACATGTCGGATTGTATCGTCGTCTCGTTCGCTCCGCGCCGGTTATTAAAATTCCTCGGTGGGTAGCTGCGTCTCTCTCGGTCGCAGCGAGAGGAGAGGCGGGCCGCGACTCGCGGTTTGCGCCCCAATACTAGCGCGATTTTCACAGCGCTTCCACGCGAATCGTTACGCGGACATATCGCGCCTTTCCGAACCTTTGCGACTATCAAACAAAACGTACACCACTCCAACGGAAACGGTCATAACCAACATTGTTCAATTACCTATTTACATACTGCAATATTTTTATTTACAAGTGTCGCTGCATTTTGTGAACTTTTCACTTGTGACTGCCAGTGATTTCTGCCACAGCTGATGAAACTGTGATTTTTATCAAGTGTATATAAACAATATTTTTCCAATACGCACATTGGTATATACGCTCAGTGATTTACATCACTTATTCTAATTGTGATATTTTTAATTATCTGGTGAACAGCATGAAATAATCAAAAATAGAAAAATCACAATAAAAAATCAGTTTCCAAAAAAAACTTACACTAAACATACAAAAAAATGGAGACGCGAAATTGATCCGTCGGGAGCACAAGGACAAAAGGGCGTAACTTTGAAATGCCATCAAACAGATGAGATGAAGACTTCGCTCGAATGCGAGCGCGCCGAGACCGCCGAGGCCGGCGGGAAGGGCCGAATATCTTTTAGTGTAGACTCTTTATTAGGAAGCAAGACTGATACGCCGCAAAATGACGCGAATAGCAACGACGCTGAGAGCACGGACGCGGCGCCTGAGACGGATGACAGTGACGTTGACATTGAGGATGTTGAGTCCAATGCTGGGGACGAGAGAGATGACAGAGAAGCGAATGATGGTGAAGAGATGGAGAGCAGGGGAGGGGTGGTGGTCCCGCAGCCGTTACTTCCGAGGTTGTACCAGGGACCGGCGCCGCCGCCGACGTGGCCGTTCGGTGCTTTCCCGTGGATGACACCTAATCCTATGTTTAGGACTGGGTCACCTAATAGTAAGTATGGCTTCTGATTCTCAGTTTCTAATAGGAATATTTTTGAAGGGAACAGCGTTTTTTCCCGTAGTTACAAACCTATATGTAGCCAGTATATTATCAAAGCCGTTTCAATTTCACTAGTATTTTACCTAATTGGCCGGTACAATAGCACTCGACTTACGAATATACATACAGGTTGCGGCATACGGGTGGAACTTAGATGATGACTGTATGACATCTAAAATTAACACTTGTTTCCTAAATAGCTAGGTTTATAATAGCACTTATTATCATAATGGTAGATTCACATTCGACATTCATAAGTGCTTCTTCATTGAGGCCATTACTCAATAAACTATTTTGACTTTTGAATCCTTATGTCCGATGTAATCTTCCTTAGAACTCCATGAATGATTGACTGACGTATACATAATGTTTGTCATTAATAAAATAATGCAACTTACTAAAATATGGCGTTATTCTAATTATTCTACAAATAAATAACTGTCAGTCAAGTTTTAATCGTATTTTATCTTATACCGACATAAAAAAGGAGTGTTAAAAGAACTTCTTTTTGCAAAAACATTTTGATTAATAGCAACTTAATGTAACGAGTTATCTTCGTCAAGATAAAATATGTATGCTCTCAATATAAAATAGAATAAAAATTGGTACCAATTTATAATAATATATAAAAATGGATAACATCTATTTATATCTAAGTTCAGCGTGAATTTACAAATTGTAACAACACTAAAAAAAATAATTAAACAATTACTTTATGTAAATAGAACAGAAATAAAAACAATTATTTGTTAATCGCTATAAAAACAACAAAAGGTTAATTTCTAACAGTTGTTCTTTGTATTCAAATTGTGTATTTAATAAAATCACCAAAAAAATTAACATAAATTAAATAAAATGTTGTAACAAAACATGCTAATTGATTATTCATTAGTTATGTGAAACTGTAGCGATAAAAGACCTCTATCAATTTGTTTTACAAATAATATTGCTATAGGTTAGGTATAACATTTGTTTTTATGTTCAACTAACAGTGAATCGCGGTTTAATTCACATTTTCTTCTATATCTAATATATAAAATTCTCGTGTCACAGTTTTCGTTGCCATACTCCTCCGAAACCGCTTGACCGATTCTCATGAAATTTTGTGAGCATATTCAGTAGGTCTGAGAATCGGCCAACATCTATTTTTCATCCCGAAATTCCTAAGGGAACGGGAACTACGCGTGTGAATCCGCGGGGCGCAGCTAGTTTTTTGTATAAAGATTTATTTCTCTTAACCACCTGAGTATAATTATTCTTATTTGAGCGTATTTTTGTAGCGGAACTTTACGCAATGCAATTTATTTGCACAGAAGTAATTCCTAAAAATCAATATTATTTTTTAAACCTATCATCATCAGTTGGATGAATACTGCATTAGAAAAAAAAAGCCTCTATCTTCATAAAATAATGTGACGTGGTCAAATATTATATTATCTATTATCAGATATAAGTTTTCTATTTGTCATAGGTACGTGGATAGAAATAACACGTATTTTCCAAACAAGACTACGTCTAGTGAGAGGGATTTTGTCGAAAATGTTTTTGGTGAAGGTTTCTTTTTTTATTTCCTTTGATATTATCTGCTAATATAACTTCCAAAAATAACCAACCATTTTCTCATCTCAACTAAATTATCTGTTGACACCTTTCTTATGAAGTTACGGACATTAACTAACAAACATTTTGAATAATAAATAAAAATAAAATGCGTGAAAATACCACATTCTCTACACTATACACTATTAACCGACTAAACTAAAAGATCATTAACACAAACAAACATTAGGAGCCGATGACAGCAACATCGTTTGTCATTGTTATAATTAAACAGAAGTTCCATTTTTTGTTTATTTCGGTTACACTGTTTTGGTGTCCGACCGTCGATATGCGATCATTATTAATCATAGAACGTTGAAGTAAAAATTCTATTTTTATAATAAAAAAAATATTTAAATTAGAGAAACAAATGTTATGTTATGTTAAATTAATAAATTACTAGACCTATTTAAATATAATTATATTATATATTTTTAATTTTAATTAAATTTAAAAATAATTATAATTCAAGGTAAAATACCTAATATTCAATTTTAAATTAAATAAACATTATTATTAATATAATACTACTTATATTAATTAATTTAAATAAAATAAAATAAGTTTATGAAGTACGTTATTTATGAAGTTACTAGCGGCGCCCCGCGGTTTCACCCGCGTAGTTCCCGTTCCCGTAGGAATATGGGGATAAAATTATGCTAAAAACCTTCCCACTGAATCACTCTATCTATGTACATAAACCGCATCAAAATCCGTTCCGTAGTTTTAAAGATCTAAGTATACATAGGGACAGAGAAAGCGACTTTTTTTATACTATGTAGTGATTTATATCAATTTACAAAACAGTTTTCAATATTAATTTATACCTACTACTGTTAAGTAACTAAGTAGGTAAATGAAAAAATAATTAAATTTATAATTAAGTTTTATAGTTATTTAATTGAATTAAACCGTGCTATAATTGAATTATTTTATAAAATTAATTAAATTTTATAATTTTCATTCGTTTACTGACTTGCTTGGTAAGATTAAATAATTAGGTTAAGTATGATGCTTATTTAGAAAATGAATTTAGAAATCACAATAAATGTTTTCTTTTTTGTTCGGTTAAGCAACGTCTAACTCCGTCATAATAGTGATGGGTCATCGTTAATGATTGGGGTTTTAATGTAATGAGTGTTTCTCAGCTTCGAAAGGCACTTGGCTATGGGTTCCAGTTCAGCCATTACGAGTTAGAGCCCTCTCTAACCAAAAAATATAGCAGAGGACCAAATATTAAGGAGGTCTAATTGCGGAAAACATAAACAATAACAACACTATGGGTTCCCGAAGGAGGGCGTCGTCGGGGTAGGCCGAGAAAGCGTTGGCGGGATGATCTCGTCGCCTTCGACAGTAGCTGGTGGGAGGCTGCGAAGGATCGGGAGAGTTGGAGATGTCTGGGGGAGACCTTTGCCCAGCAGTGGGACAATGTAGGTTAATAATAAAAAAAAAAAAATTGCGGAAGTAATGATGATGTACATATACAATTTTATAAATAAGATACATACATTAATTCATTCATACACAGTCTTAGAATTTTGCTAATGAACAGTTAAGCTATTGCATAGCTTCTATCGAGGGCCTTGAGCGCGGGGACCGAATCCAGAAATTCTGTAACGAAAAAAAACCTCACGTTTTTATTATTTTTTTATGACAATTCGCATCAATTTCACTCGCACTCAACAGGCGAATTGTCACATATAAGTAAGTATTTATTTTTGTAATCGAGTCTCACGAAGATTAAATACTTATTATTGTATACGATTCGACATCTTTGAAAATTCGTAGTAGACTAGGATAATTACGTTTTAATTATCCTTGTCTACTAGTACTAGTAGACAAGGATAATTAAAACGGCTTTTAGGACGATTCGCACAAATGTTACTCGCAGTAAACTGGCGAATAGTCACATTATAAAAATCATATAAGTATACTAAGTTAGTCCGCCACAAAAGTACTTTTCAAAACAAACGCAATAACTTAAAATAACAACCAAGTTTATTAAATCCTGTTCTATAATTCGAATACGAATAATCGATAAGAATATTAAGTATTTAGAACGAGCGTATCGATTTGATATTTGTGCCAATTATTTGATTCGAGGGTACCAATCAAACAGTAGATTGGTACCGATAAGTGGTACCGTGACTATCAATTTCGATCCAGTCACGCACATCACTAATGTGTAATAAAAAAATATTAATTACGGTTACAGAGTAATCTTGGCTTATTGTTGTTTTAAATTATTATTTATAAGATTTATTGGAAGTTATTAAATGTTACATTTACAAATTTATTGAAAAAAAATGTAAGTATATATATATAAAAGAAAGTCGTGTTAGTTACACTATTTATAACTCAAGAACGGCTAAACTGATTTGGCTAAAAATTGGTGGAGAGGTAGCTAAGAACCAGGAGAAGGACATAGGATACTTTTTATCCCGAAATTCCCACGGGAACGGGAACTACGCGAGAGAAACTGCGGGGCATAGCTAGTTTTGTAATAAATTTTAGTTAAGTACTTTTAGGAAATTGGAATGAGTTATTTAATACAAACGTATAGAAAAAATATTAGCAGTTTGTTTGTCCCATTCTATTGAACTTTTATCCCATTTCTGTTTGCAGTCGTCTTTTAGTTTTTTTTAAATTAAAATGTGGCTACTGAAAATAATTTTCTTATCTAAACTAATAAGAAGTAAAGTTTGTGTGTTTGTTAAATTGTAAGGGGTAATCTCGGGATCTACTGATCCGATTTCAAAAATTCTTTCACTAATGGGAAGCTATATTGTCAGCGAGTGACATAGGCTAGTTTATCCCTGTATTCCCACGGGAATGGGAACTACGCGAGTGAAACCGGGGGGCAACGCTAGTGCAATATAAGCCAGTAAAAAATAAATATGACAATGCATATGACATTTTCGAATAAATGGGTTTCTATTGATAAAATAATTCTCAGAATCAGTTCCATAGATCCAGAGAACTACCCCCTACAACCTCACCAACTAACAACGTTTACCTATTTATTTATTTAGGGTATTAAGTGAAAATTACAAGTTGATTTACATAATAAACTTTAAATACATTTTCTGGATATACCACAACAAGAACAAAATATAAAAATACTAGCGGCGCCCCGCGATTTCACCCGCGTAGCTTCCGTTCCTGTAAGAATATGGAGATAAAATTCTAAAAACCTTCCCACTGAATCATTATATCTATTAAATCAAACCGCATCAAAATCCGTTGCGTAGTTTTAAAGATCTAAGCATACATAGGGACATAGGGACAGAGAAAGCGACTTTGTTTTATACTATGTAGTGATAGTGATGAAAAGGAGATACAAAATTAAAATTAATATCAGTATACTGAGATTATACAGAGCTATTAAACAAAACAGCTAATTATAAGAGCCAGTGATTGATTGTTGATTGTATTATTTATTCAAATCTGTGTATTGATCGTAATTGACGTTAGTATGTGCGCATTTATCACTTGTCAGCGAGGGAAATCACGACACGAACAAGTTGACATTCACATAAGATTTATACTAATAATGGACGTTAACGTTGAGAAACGTTTTGGGTCAAAAATTATTCATTAAATGTTACCTATCTCTCTTGAAAGGGTGATGAGAACAAATACTAATATTATTAAACGCAAAAGTTTTTGAGGATGGATGGATGACCATGGATATTTGTTACTCTTTCTCATAAAATTAATTAATTCTCTTTTTTTCTTATTAATGTAGCAATAAATGATTTTTTATATATTTAAAATCTACTGAATCGATTTTTGGTACAGGCGTTACTTATAACCCAGAATAACACATACTTAGCATACTATTATTTCGAAATTCAATAAAACTGGGATAAATAAACTTTAAGCTATCACAAAAAACACGGATCAAATGCCAAAATCAACAAGTTCTATGTCAGTTTAAAGGTTTTGATTTAAGTCGCCTTTTAAGAACTAAAATCGCAATTTCACAAATTTATCAATTGCTTTCACCTTTTATTCTTCAGTGACGCGTAAGACAAGAATCAGCCATCCATTCACAAGTTAAATTAAATATTTCAAGAAAAATAAAAACTAACTCCGCCCATTTCCCCCATGGCCAATACTAAGAACTATGGCAGTACGAAAACGAGTTTAGCTATGAGACGCCATGCTTTAAAAAAACAGTTTCATCGTCTCGCCATCCGGTCAATACGAACTCGGAAATAACTCTATGTTTAGCTAGTAGTACAAGAGCCGGTGGAACATCGATCTTCACTGATCTATCGGCCAGATTATCATTATCGTCATCGAAAGCCTGAAGTCGTCTTGCTGACTGAATAGCTTGCCTATCAAAACCTTAACCAGGCCACTTTTTAAATGTGTCATTACACTGCACAAATCCCTCCATCTAACCTTGTAATGAGCAAGCTTCCTCCTAGAAAATTTATTATTATTTTCTACCGTCCTCCGAATTTTATTCGAACCTACAATAAATAATAATATAGAATATGCCAATACACTTGCTAACTAAATTATTGAACAAACTAATTATCTTGCAAACATCTTTTACCTGTTTCGTCTGGTTAAGATCGGTGAAGGTCGATGTTCCACTGGCTCTTAGCCTATAGTGTCTACTATAATGGATACACTCATTAATAGACGAATAGGGCGAATAAAAATGTTATTGTTTCATCTTCCATCGATTGTTCAATAAAACTACTAACAATGTTGCGAGGTCTTGACATTTCAATATGTTTCATAGCTGAACCCCTAGAATACTTTGTTGTGTGCTAAAATCAAAAAACATTTATTCAGTTTTGGCCTCAATGAGTCACTTATGAACGTCAAAATTGTATCTACCATCGATTCGGCTAAAATCCCTATAATAAGTACTGATTTAGAGGGAATTTTCGAACGAAAAAGTATCCTAACGTATCCTATTACTTAAATTTCTGCCCAGTAGTTTGCTACGGCGATAGCAGCATCGTTGGTCTTATTTAGGTCATCCAAAATGCAGAAAAAATTTAGATGGCCGAATCAAAATCACTGACACGAATAGAAGAAGAATAGTTAAAAAGGCACTTCACCATCAAATGCAACAATGAATTCCGATCGCGAAAGCTTTAAAAATGTGTTTCACCATCTATGTCTTGGGTTCAATTCAAAACTGCGGAAAAAATCTTGAATAGTTTTTTCCTGGGTATTTTTTTCCGCCGCCCCTTTGCTTAAAGGCAGTTTCTCTACAGACCCCTCTTATTTGGGTCGTTTATGCGCATTTCGACTGGATAGACATTTTAGAGTGTTCTTACTCCTAGATATCTGCCAACTAGCGACTGTATCGACCTGTCGACGATGTTAGTATGACAACCAAGACCGTCTTGCTTAAAGACCCTAAATACAATATGTAATAAATTACCTCTAAAATGTTTAATGAAATCATTTAGACTAAACTAAATGCTTGCAACTCTGTGTATTCTAACAACGTTGTCTCAATCGATACATGCCTAATAGGTGCTAGTTCCACCATTAAACCCATTGAAACCGACCGTTTCACCAAATGTATAATCAGTTGTATCTATAGCGTTTAGGGAAAGGTATGGTGCTAGTGGCAGCGGTAAGCGAAGGGCTGAGTGTGAGGAAATCTTTGGATACAATGTCCAGCCTATATTTATACCAGTAAATAGGCCATATTTTAAATATCTTTTCTTCTTCCCTTGCAATTTCTGCCCCTTCGTGAATGTAGTGTAATATGAATTTATCGACATGATTACATCATCATACGAATATAGGCAATCACCCCATCATCTTATTTATTAATAATTATTTTAAAGCCTATTTATTACATTACTAAAAGATCACCAGAAGCCCAGGAAACAAACACATAGGAATCCACCATATCACTTTGTAATTTTTCATTAGTTATTAAAACGCTAAACCTTGGGTAAGAAAATTGATTACAATGTATAGAATGTTAGCCCGCTAGTACTACCAACCTACCTCTAGTTAGAAATTGCCAAGTTTACCTTAAAGGCATTGCAATTACGGATAGCGATGTTGGTACTTAACTAGAAACCGTTCAGAAGAATCTGACCATTTACGTTGACAAATATTCTTAGTATTCATTCTACTGTTCCACTTTTAAATACACGATATCACACTCGTGGGATAAATCAAATCTAATTAATGAGTACAACATTCTTCAAATTTAATATTTTTAGAATTTTTCCTTTGGCGTGTGGTAACTAATCCGGCTAGGTTTAGGAATTTAGTTTTTGTTACGAACTATGTTAATGAGAGTACCTTTTTGAAGAGAGAGTAGAACGTGATATTCTCAGGACCTTACTGGTTCGATGTGATTACTAATTTCAGTATTGGATAACCCATTTATTGAGGAAGACTAATAATATAACTCTCATACTCACTACATCATCTCACTATAGTAACTGACCCCTAACTAAGCTCGAAGCTTGTATCTAGGGTATCAGAAACTACGCCCACACTCATTCACACACACACACCCAGACCGAGACAAACATTTGTGGTTCACACAAATATTCACCCCGCACGGGAATCGAACCCGCAACCTTACCTTACCTTATATCATGCTACGACCAATAGGATTGGAGCTAACAAGAGTTAAATACAGCAGTAGAGAGCACCATAACACAAAACTGAATCGATTCTGGAAAGTAGGCTTCAAAATTATCTCTTGACAATTAAAATTTTAACAATACTTCAGCCAAGAAGTATTTTAATACTCGTTGCAACAATATAGGTACCTACTTTCACAAACACCAAAAAAGGTAAAACATAAAACAATTAAAAACACTAAAATAATAATAAATTACAACAAAAACTATTAATAAACGGTATGCGGCGTTATTATTGTATTTATTATCTTGTAAAGAGCATTGCGTCCTTAACACCAAACTGCAAACTGTAATGGCGTCAGTTAAGAATTAAATGCGGTATGTGAATTGTGCCCAAACGCGTCCAACGCGGAGAATATTAAATAAATAATTACACATTTGTCAGATGGTCCTAAAAAGTCGTACGTCTGAACTGGTTGCCTTAAATGGGCATCCATGTTGGACCAGGCTTGCAGGTGAACGCCAATTAATGGGAACGCAAAAAGCGCGATACGACAAATTGTGAAATTGTTAGCTGGACTCGGGAGCGGTTGGCCAATCGCGACTCGGGTGACCTATTAAGTAAGATCAATGTAATGATGACAATATTCATTCATTCATACATTATCTTCATTATATTATTCCACTATCGACTCTGTGTAATCCAATTAGCGAGCTAAGTGGCAGAGAAGTCACCATTCCGGATTTACATCATCATCGTCATCAGCTCATAATATATTACCACCAAGAGGCTCGAGCTGAATTAGGGTGATTAGACCTTAGTCAACCACGCTGGCCAAGTGCAGGTTGGTCGACTTTACACACAACCTTAGATTTTCTTGGCCACTACGACTGACTTTAACCACTTATTACCTGTATCTAGAGTATCAAAAATTACGCACACACACATTTTTATACACACCCAGACCGAGGTACTGGATGTCTGGGTGTGATCCACATACATTATGTGGATCACATCACAAATATTTGCGGATTATTCCTAAAGAAAAAGAGTTGCCGGCTAGATGTAGTATGCTCTATATTCAAAATAGTACGTTAATAAGCGCAAAAAGTTATTTATAAACTTAAAAACAAAAAGACAGTCCATTGAAATTTTTCATCCAATAAAAAGACCTCTGATAACTCAATTTATGCGCTTGTTAATTAGTTTGAAGGGAACAGAAGATAATCACTGTTGAAAGTTTTATTAACTCTCTGAGCTATATTTATTCTGAGTATTATATTTTTATGTCTTAATAACGTCTCTTGCGGAGCGCTCGTAAAGACAGCACAACGTATTCATTAACAAACAATATTCTTGTTATTTTTAATTAATAATTATATAGAGTATACTTTTGCGTATTTGTTGAATGCTAACTTCAATTTGAAGGTCCTGGGTTTGATTACTGGGCTGGAAAGTGGGATGTTTGATTGTAATTTTTCAAATATGACTTGGGTAGCAGATTACCTAACCTACACCACGCATAAGTCAATTGTGGTGATTACGCCTCTTGCTTCTTACTGTTTTATAGTGAAAGAGTCGTCTTTAGCTTTCATAAATAGTAAACTAATAATAATTTGCCAATAATCTTCTAAAGGACCATACTGCCCAAGTTTACTTAATTAAAATCAAATTTCAATCAAAAAAACACTGATCAACAGGTAATGTCAGCATAAAAAATACATTATTATATTAAAAAAAATAAATCTTTTAGCTTTCAAAGCCTAGTGTGTTAGCTCTATTTCTACTATTATGGCCGCGATTTGTCTCCGTAAATCTCGATACCATAGACTATAGTTGCTTTTTGTTATTATTTTTTTGTGATTATTAATAGAAAGAGTCGGAAAATATGTATATTTGACATGAGGAAAGTCACAAAAAAACTAAATATTATATCGTCGATATAAATATTCAATTATATCAATCTACTTTCAATACTAACTCTACAACATCACGAAGACTCCATCATCCATTACTAAGTGTTCTTGGAACAAATAATAACACGTACGTATAAATAAATACCAACCGGAAAATATCAAGAGATAGAATTTTCTTACTAATTGTTTATTCGTGATAATTTTTAAATCATTAATTGAACGGTACCACGAACGTGCGTGATGAGAATACGATCACGATGAATTATCATTAGAATAACTCTCGATTAATTGTTATAGGATTGTAAATTCTTTAGTAACAGTTGGATAGATATTGAGTGCAATAACGGAGCTAATTTAAATTAGGAATTAATCTTATGTAATCTAAACTTTTTCATTTCATGATTCAGGTATAAGTTGGTAGCCGACTGCAGACAGCAGCAGCAGACCACACGTCGCCGCCTAACGTCATCCTGACACTTCGCCGTCTGTTGCTCGATGACGCGAAGCTAGCTTCATGTTGCCCACTACGAATGTAATTTCATAGAAATACATATAAACCAGTAGTGGCGCGGCGACGTGTGGTCTGCTGCTGCTGTCTGCAGTCGGCTACCAACTTATACCATTAGGTAGGATTTTACAACATTTTGAAAAGCCGACAAAATAAATTAAGTTCTTGCATCTTCTTTTAAAAATAATGATTGACTGACGCTTATTAAATAGTGAATACATAGCCTATAGAATTTTAAGAATTTTAAAATTACTTTTTCACAGTTTCAAATTTTTTATCTTCTAATAACAAATTAAACAACATTTAAAAATAGAAAAAAACCGCTTTCAAAATACCAAATTATATTAATTAAAATAATCTATATTTTATGAAGCTATAACTTCTTAATTAAGACATAATTATCTCATATTAGGATATACATGAATTAAAATTAATAATCACACTAAAACGTTAATTAATTACCAATTAAATCTCAACATTGACAGCTAAATTGTGATGTTGCTGAAACAGAAAACTTAATTGGCTTCTATTACAATATAGTCTGTGGTCAAAATGGCGCGCGCGGGAGAATAAATACGTTTAAAGATGGATATTATATCTTCATTAGCGTTCAGAAACTTGCATTGATATGTCTGCAAGTGGGGGCTATTCAGATTGTAGTATTTTATTACTTGTTCGCTAAAGGACTGGTAAAACCTTGCCTTTTTGGATTGTCTATAGACGCTGGGTTGTAATCGATTTTTATATGTTATTTTGTTTTTAAAAAATTGTAACTAAGTATACAAAATTAATCAAAAATCTTAGAGATTAAGAAAACGCGTACTGTGATATATTTTTTATTAGATTTCGTTTTAAGAATCAATTTTAATAATAATTATGCCATATATTTTGACTAAGGTAGAGTTTGTGAATTTAAGGCCTTTTTAGAGTTGTAGCGTATAGGGATAGAGTCAGAAACTTGGCTCTACATATACTTATAGCCTATTTCACGATCTTCAAGTAGAAGTAGTAATTACTCACCAAGTAAAGTGAGTTTTGTCTCTTCCTTACTTTATATTAAGTGAAAAAATACAAAACTTGTGAGTACCTACTCGGAACTTTACTTGAAGATCGTAAAATAGGCCCTTAATAAATTCCGACCTTGTAAAACATAATTACGTATTTTATAATATCTAATTAAAATTTAAACTAACTACGTTTTGTATTCAAATATAAGGTCTAAAACAGGTCAAAATATTAATCTCTATTAATTTTATTCAATTATTTGAAAGGAAATTGAAATATTAACATACGAATTATTTTAATTATGAACCAAATCAAAGAACTAAATCTCGATATCCGCTGGTTAATTATAATATTGTAATCGTTTTGTTGGTATTTTGTTTACCTTTTACTTATGCACTTACTTTAATATACCTAGTAGTATCCGAATGTAAGATTCCACAGAAAGTTAAAAACCTATCTTATTAATAAATTACACAAGAAGACAATCAACAGTATAAATATAAAATAACAAGAATAAATGTCAATATAATCAATATATTAATTTAGTTTTTTTAATTAGAATCACTAGAAAATCGCTCAGGGAGAGAGATCACGCTCTATTCTCTGTCTCTCTCTTTTTTTCAGTCTATAAATTTCAAAATATACCCCAAATGTTAAAAAAACATCATCGCAACAAAAATTAACTAATTTACCCCGTAAATTAACTAAGTACCTGAACCTATCACACTAAACTTCCCAATATCTATTCAGAATCAAAACAACAATATTTGCATACGAGTATAAATAAATTAACAAAGCTCAGGCATTCGACCTTTTGTTTTGTAATCACCATTAATTAAGTTCGGCCGGTGTCATTAGCCGAATAATGCGTGAATCTACTCGATTCAACGATTTGAATATTAAAACATCGATTCAATCGGGTGTATAATCGATTTAGTCGACCATTGTACTACTTCCGGTCAATGAATAGCCTATTAAATTGTATCGATTTAATTCAATTTTATTAATTTAGTTTGTTGGTTAATTTTGTTGTTACATATTTAAAAGTACCTATTGTATAAATTTTACTTTTGTTTTGCTTTAATCTTATATATAAAATTCTCGTGTCGCAATGTTCGTTCCCGTACTCCTCCGAAACGGCTTGACAGATTCTCATGAAATTTTGTGAGCCTATTCAGTAGGTCTGAGAATCGGCCAACATCTATTTTTCATCCCGAAATTCTCACAGGAACGGGAACTACGCCTGTGAAATCGCGGGGCACAGCTATTTAGACTTTAATTTAAACACAATTCTGAAGATTTTTTTATGAATATATTTTAGATATTTTTTCGATAAGTTATACTGATCAAACTGACGCCTATTAGACTTGGGCTAAAAATTCAAAGAACAAAATTGTCTTGTAATATGTACTTATCCTTTTTGAAAAAATTAAATTACTTACTTTATTTTACCATTTTTATCATCATTGGCCTATACATCTACCAAAGATGATTTAGGTGACGTCAGGTGATTGAACAATTCGTTTATTTCAACAATTCGTATTAGAACATTTCTGTTCATGACTAAAGAGCCTTCCTTATGCGGGAGTGACAGCCGCGACCACATTTTCCACAAATGAAGGACCCCGGGGTTGTTACGTACCATTTTTATATACCTTAATTAATTTATACTAGCACATGTAACAATAATATAATTTCTAGAACACATTTGAAGTTTTCAACACACGATATCCTAGCTTCATTTTCATACAACAATCCTATTTATTAACTAAGCCAACTATTAGTTCAACTAAATACTCTTCCTCATAACGTAACATACCACCAAGCAGAGTGTACAATCAATTTATGTCAAGTGCCGAAACGGTTAATTTTACAAGCCATTTTGTGTGGTCTTTACAACTGGACGTTAAAGTTAACTGCCGAATTTCACACCGAATTATACACTCTACAGAAATAGGAGGTTACTTTTAGTGCCCCCAGCCGACTTGTGTAACAATACTTCCTGCAACTACGTTAACTGGTCAGATATATTATTAAATAAGTATACAGGGTGGCCCAAATAGATGACATATAATAAAATCGATGACATTGTTCCTAAGAACAGACTTCCCCCATTGACCGATCTATTTAAAATTTATTTTTAAGTGAATAACAATCATTTTATTATCGATAATATCACGAACTCTAGCCATAAGAAAATGACGCGATGAATATAATATTTGTGTACTTTATATCTCCAAGTTGTGTGTATGAATGAGTGTGTGCGTAGTTTCTGATACCCTAAGTAGTCCTAGGTAATAAACCTAATAAACCTAACTAGGGGCAGTTACTATAAGATGATAGAATGATTGATTGATACCAAATATGTTACAAATAAATCATTTTAATTAAAATCTTATGCGTGCCTATTTAAACAAACAGATTTATTATGTGTTATAAAATATTTTTTTATTATATAAGAGCTTTGATGCTCTTATTTATTAAGCTAAGGGCCTATTACACGACCTTCAAGTAAAGTTACTCAACAAGTAAAGTTAGTTTTCTCTTTCTTACTTTATATCAAGTGACAAAGACAAAACATGTGAGTACTCCTCTACTCGGATCGTTATTTGAAGATGACTTGAAGATGGCGAAATAGGCCATAATTCTCATCCCAATATCCCATAACAACAATTCCTATTCATCAACAGCCGGACCCCCCACCGGGCCACCAGTCGTTCGCTGCCAGCTCCGTAAACACAAGCCAAACCGCAAGCCTCGGACGCCGTTCACCACGCAACAACTCCTGGCTCTGGAGAAGAAGTTCAGAGATAAACAGTATCTGAGCATCGCGGAGAGAGCGGAATTCTCATCGTCTTTGAGACTTACTGAGACACAGGTATGATGTGTTTGGATTGGTTTTCTTAATAAGTACATTTTTTTATATTATGGTCCCCGTTATGATCCTGAATACATGTCCCTAAACTATTAAAGGAATAAGTTAGTTTAACCGAGCCTTTTCCTGAACTTTGGACAGTTTTCAAAAACTAGGGTTGATTCAGTTGTGACGGAAAATATAATGCTAAGGTCATCTTGAACTAAGAATGTGGATATGAGATGATGTAGTGAATGATTATGTTATTTTATATATAAGAAAAAAAAACTGCCTTTAAAATGGATGGATGGATTGTGTGATAGATGGATGGATTGTGTAAAGGATGATATGTGAAAGAGAAAATTCTATTTTGCTGACTCCACTCCACATATAATTAGACCCAGAGACCCCAGTGAGGGCAGGAAAGTCAATAAAAAATATGCAACATTAACTAACTAATAACAAATTCAAACCTTTGTTCCAACAATTCCTCAAACCAATTTAAAATTCCAGGTAAAAATCTGGTTTCAAAACCGGCGCGCAAAAGCGAAACGTCTACAAGAAGCGGAAATTGAGAAAATTCGGTTATCGACCCGGCCATCGTTGCTGCACCCTTCATTCGCGTTGTTCGGTGGTGGGGGGGCCCCCCCTTTGTTTGCTGCGATGGCTGCAGCCACCAGACCCCAGCTAAGTTTCCTTGGTGGCCCCCCGAGTCACCAACACGCTATAAACATGAACATACTGAACTCTTTGCAACCACATTGACGGTTAGATCACGCGGAAACGCGTGACAGGACACATTGATGACTAAGTAGTGATGTGAAAATTAATCTACGTGTGACTTAACTCAGTTTAAAAACTAAAACTTAACGAACTATTGAAGGTAACAGTGAATTAAAAGTAAAGCTTCTAGTGCGCTGTATTCATATGTTTTAATCGTTTTTATGACTTGTGAAAATTATGGCATAAATTATAAATGTAATTTCCTTTACTTATAAAAATATTTAAACTTGTTTTAGTTCATGCAATATTTAATGTACATGCAAATAATTTATATGGTAAACATTCCGTGAACTATGATTATTTTATTGTTTATAACCATGATAACTAACTACAGAAGGAATAACTAAATGTTTAAAATCATACTTGACTTTATAAAAACGTGTTTAATTGTCTTATAGTTTTTATAGTATATTGGTTGAGGAGATTCATTTTATCTCGCAATTCCTACATGAAAACTGAAACGCTAAATCATGATTTTAAACATTATTTTTATTACATGGCCACAAAACTATAATGGTTTATATGAGTAAATATTTATATAAGTAAAGAAGAAATAAATAAAACAACAGTTAAATGTAATTAACGTTTTAATTTAAGTTAATAAATTATTGTAATAAAATTCCTAATAGCTTAGTTTCGTACAATAATTAGTTTAAAATATAATTGTCTCTTTCTATTTTATTACAAGTGAAGAGAGAGGAGATAGTAAATACAATGGCTGTGTTTGGATGAACTAAGTTTTTAGTAATCTTGGTAAGATGATCAGAATTTTGAACAATGTCAATTTTGGCATAGACCGACTCACTAAATATATGGCACAGACTTATCTGACCTGGTGGAAAAAAAATGATACATGAAAGATGATACATACATTTTTAATAGAATAACTTAAATACTGACTTATATGTGTAACAATCGAACATGACGATACCAGCGGGTCAGATAAGTTTTTACCACTATAACACTAGGTCAGATATAGTGTGTAATCAGTGTGTGTGATCAGATATAGGGTGTCACATGTCCATGTATTATACTACCTATTATATTATTGTCATGTGGCATGCATAAATAAATAAATAAATTTTCAACACACTTGCTCATAAAGGGGCTCTTATTTGTGCAAAAACAGTTGAATAATGACACGTTTTATTCACTAGTGAGTTATAGATTGTTTTTTTAAATTGCTTTGTTTTAAAAAAGTTTCGACACCAAAAAAATGGTGTCCATACATTTTAAAAACAAACTTCAACTATGTTGCCTTACTTTTGGTAGGTCTATGGTCGATTCCATTCATTCATTCATCCGATTTTTTTTTTAATAAGTATATTCTTTTAGTCTTTGGCGATCACCATTGTTGTGTTGGATGCGCGCGAATAGAAAAACTGTTTATTTATTATCGAAAAATGATAATTTCTTCGCAAATGTGTTGAAAAACGTTGTATGGTACACGCGTGTATTGATGATTACTATCCTCGGCTATCTTCAGACCCTCGCCTGACGGCTCGGGCCTCAATAGCGCCTCGGAAGTAATCACCAACTTACCTCGCTTGTACCATAAATAACTATTGTGGCATTGTACCACTGGATCAAATAAGTTTGTGGCATTTTACCACTGGGTTAGGTAAGTTTGTGGCATTTTACCACTGGGTTAGGTAAGTTTGTGGCACATTTTGCTGTCATAACCTATTGTTTTTGTGTCAAAAGTGACAGAACCCTAAATAAAATAGCGATTACTGAGCTCAGATATTCTGATCATCTTACTAAGTTATACAAATCTTAGTTCGATCAAACACGCCTAATAAGTGCAATTTCCGAGTTACTTAAGTTATCTTACATACATATTTAGTTTAAGTAGATAACACATTGTAATTTGTAAATATATAGCTGAAAACTGAAAATTTACATTAATTTTAATATTATTTTGTTTTGTGTAATGGTGATTACGTCTGCTCCTTTTCACTGTACTATTAACATCTGTCAAAGAGCCTTGCATAAGAATCTTATACGCAGACTTTGAGGCAGACATTATTTTAGAGTCAATGAATAATTTTGAGAGAAATTTTCAATGAATAATTTTGTTATAATAATGGAATTTTCAGTTAAAACTCATACGATATCAGATTTACTTCTTTTTGAGTGTCAATAGCCAATAAATTACTAGATTAATCAGTCTAATCATTTTGAGGGTAAAAAATAAGCTACAGTAGTACTTGTTCAAAACATAAATATTTCCTCCATACTAGAATCGAATCCAAGACTATTTATTTATAATATTGAATGTTCTAGAGGTACAAGTTCATATCAGGATATTTATCTGTTTCCGCTTAACTAATTATAAAATAAGTAGAATTAATTACAATAATTTAGTGTATATAGATAATTATTTATTAAATAAAACCTTATTATTTAGTAGAAGATAAATAAATAATTTGAGCTGGACTTATTATTGTAATTGTAGATTTTATAATGCTATGAATTGTGTAATTATTACGAGCATTCATTCATTCATTTATTCACGACGAATGAATGAATGAATTACGAGCACTCAAAACTAATAGTTTTAAATATACACAAATACATAAACCAATTTCTCTTCAGTATTTCCCACGAAGTAAATAAATATGAAAAATATATATTCTATCATTTAAAAACCATTACAGAATTAGCGATATTTACATTAATTTTGGTATCATTCTTCTTTTTCCGAACCTTTATCCCATGTCTATTTGGGGTCGGCTATACGACATTTTTTGGTTAAACTAAATGTTAGACTTTTGAGGGCTCTAACTACCTTGCTTTCCTACCTACCTTTACTTATTATTTAATTTTATCACAATTACCTATTTGAATTTGTATAAATATTTCACACAAACACGTATTTGTATAAATATTACACATCATTCTTATTTATTGATATACTTAATAAGTAAATAGGTTTTTTTAAATCTGATTTGACTTATCAAATAAAATTGTAATGTAAACTTCATAAGAAAATTCTTTAAAAACTCATTCAAAACCAGTTAAAATTTGTACAAAAATAACAATTAGGAATGTTAACAATTAATTATATACTTAATTATAATTATGTACCACCCTGTATATTAACGTGTATTAATGTAAGCAGCAATGACGAAATATTTGTAAATTATTAATTAAATTATAAATACGTTATAAGAATATATTGAAGTTTTATTATTTACTTACATATTTAATTTAATTTCCTTAATAAACCGACTTCAAAAAGGAGGAGTTTCTCAATTTTAGTAGTATTATTTCTTAGCACAAAAAATACAAGTAGATAATACGAACTACAGGGCTACCAGTAGCGGGGCAGGGCCCAAACTACCGGTAGTTAGGGCTGCAGAAACAGGAACCTCCTCACGATACGTGCCGTGTCCAAAATCACTGCCTTCTGTATCTGCCCCTTGACCCAACCGTCGAGCGATAGCTTCTCCTAGAAATCTATAGTAATACATTCTATCGTTGTATTTAGAAGTCAAGAATTGCGTCACAGTTTCTTTTATCCAATTTAGCATTGGAACTTGTAATACAATTTCAAATACTGTTTAACCACTAAGTAATTACTGCTCTTACACGAACTACAGACAAACGAATAAAGTCTTGGAAAAATAATAATAGATTTAAGGCCTATTTCACGACCTTCAAGTAAAGTTACTAACCAAGTAAAGTTAGTTTTGTCTCTTTCTTACTTTATATCAAGTGACAAAGACAAAACATATGAGTAGTATCTCGGAATGTTACTTGAAAATGTTGAAATAGGCCCTTAAGATAAAAAATGATTATTCTGAAAATAAAAATCTTGCAATTCATCTCAGCTGAGCATGAACGAAATATGATTTCCAAATATAAAACTTAAAGGTAAGTACCTCTACCCGCCAACAATCAATCATGCCGTTTCAAAGTCTGTTTTAAAACTTTTTAGACTAATTGCGGCAAAAGACAGTCCTACGAAACTACTAATATAAAGTCATCCATGATACTAAAATTGGTAAAAATGCTATTCTTTTTGTCCGTTAAATACTGCACCTATAATACTCATATGACTCAAAAACCATAATTATTAATTAACATTCAATAATTAATACAACAAAACACTCCTACTAACTAACTATCACAAGCCAACAAACAAATATTTCATCACAATAAAATATAAATTTTAATTAAAATTACACAAATAAAGTACCTATGTACATAAAACGTGCAGAATTTTATATCGAACACCTGCAGTCACCTAAAAACTGTATGCCAGTGTTCACATGCCACTTTCCACCATAAAACAGAGGCATATCATCGTTCAAAGTTTCCTGCTGTCGTTACCTAGCTAATTGGTACCGTCAACACATAAAAACTGGTCACTCCATAATCGATGTTAATACTTTTTAATGCACAGATTTGTATGCTGCGTTGAGACAGCTGCGAAGGACTAGTGATGTGCTGACGCGGGATTGGTCTTGAAGTTTTTGTGGGAAGTCTGATATAGGCTTTTATTGGTGGTTGTGTGAATGAACATGTGTTTTTCTGATTCCCTAGATACAGGTAATAGACTTAGGTAAAGGTTAGTTACAATTATAATATGATAGTGACTGATTTTTGTTCAGAAAATAGAGCAAAAAGTATGTCCTAAAAGTAAGCGATTAAAGCTTAGCTTAAGTAGCAAAGCATTCAAGATTTATTAGTGAAACTGGTCTTTTCTATGTTTATAACACACTAGCGGCCCGCCCCGGCTACGCACGGGTACATACACACACACATACACCCTTTTTTTTGCATCGGGTTTCAAAAAAATAGTAAAATTATAAAGGAAGTTTGATTTTTTTTTATGATTTTTTTTTATTCATATTTTTTATTAATGTTTTTTTGTATTTTTAATTGTCACAGTAAGCAGTTTTTTATTCTAAAATATTAATTTATATATGTCGCCTCTTGAAAAGGCTCTTCATTTGTACCTTGGTATTAATCCTTATAAAATAATTAAAATATAATATTTATTATCAGGTAAGTAGTAGGTACTTATTGAAAGAAAATTAAAAATATGGGTTTAGAAAACTACCTTTTACTAAATTTTTGCTTAAATTTTGAACAGGAAATAAAATACTCCTATAAGCAGTTTGAATAGTTACATCCTACTAATATTATAAAGGCGAAAGTTTGTATGTATGGATGTTTGTTACTCTTTCACGCAAAAACTACTGAATGGATTTTAATGAAACTTTACAATAATCTTGCTTATACATCAGAATAACACATAGGATACTTTTTATCCCAAAATTCCCACGGGAACGGGAACTTCGCGGGTGAAGCCGCGGGGCGCTGCTAGTTAAAATATAATATTTATTATCAGATACTTATTTACCTACGAAACGAATTTAAAGCGAATTCAAAATTTTTTCAAGATAAAATCATACGATCACTCCCCCCCCGTACCCCAGTGACGCTTACATGGAGCCTACATCGCATGCTGGCTAGCTGAGCGCGGTGAGCGACAACCACGCGACTTTTTTCTAATACTTGCATTTTTAAACTCGTGATATCTTCCGAATGAAATGTCCGAATTGAATAATTCAAAAAGTTATAAAAAGGTATTAAAGCCGTCTTGAATATAAAGTAATTTATTTTGATAAGGATTAATACCAAGGTACAAATGAAGAGCCTTTTCAAGAGGCGGCAAATATAAATTAATATTTTAGAATAAAAAACTGCTTACTGTGACAACTACACTGGCCGCCAAAAAAATCGACCCACCTGTTAATCTTTACTTACAAAGTTGTTATCTCAAGTATGCGACGACATAGTTTGATTTTTTTGCTTAAGCGTTATAAATTAACATCTTAGTACCCACTAGACACTGTTTATTAGGAATTCAAGTGTTTTTGGGGGTACTTATAACATTTTAAGAGTATCGATAACAAAATGTTCATTTTGTGCATGTAGTGCATCGTTAGTTTGTTTCGAACTTTTAACGCGTAATCATATCGGATTTGTGCTTTATATCGATTTAATCTTCTAAACTGTGTTGGACAATCATTTTCGTAACTTTTAACCCTAAAATATGGACACTACTGAAGCAGAAGCTGCACAAGTTGTAGCCCTCATTCGTGAGGGGTTAAGTCAGCGAAATGTGGCCAGTAGATTGCATTTGAGTCGATCAGCAGTGCGTAGAGTTTATAAACGTTACGTAGAGACGGGGGAGTACCGCAGGAGACCAGGGTCTGGAAGTGGACGTGTCACAAACCCGGCAGATGACCGTTTTATTGCCTTAACTTCCTTGCGAAACCGGCATCTTTCTGCTGTTGACGTCCAGGGAAGGCTGAGGCAAACTCGTGGAGTGTCTGTAAGTGAGAATACTGTAAGAAGAAGGCTTCGGGAACAAAATCTAAAGCCACACAAGCCAGCTACGGGACCAAAACTAACTGCATCTCATCGGCAAGCGAGGTTAGACTTTGCCAGGCAGCACCTTAATTGGACTATAGGCCAATGGGAGACTATACTCTTCTGCGACGAAAGCCGAATGTCTCTTGTAGGCTCTGACGGACGTCGTAACGTTATGCGAAGGCCAGGAGAACGTTATGCACAGTGTTGCATTAGAGAAACAGTTCGGTTTGGAGGAGGCTCTACGATGTTTTGGGGAGGCATCTCTTTGACGGGACGTACGGAGCTGGTTTTCTTCCGTAATCGAGCTGTTAATGCTGAAACTTACATAACAGACGTTCTGGAACCTCATGTGATGCCTTACGCTGGATATATTGGGGAAAATTTCCTACTTATGCACGATAATGCAAGACCTCACGTCGCCAGAATTGTATCTGACTATCTTCGTGAGGTTGGAATACCAGTTATGCAGTGGCCAGCCAATAGTCCAGACCTTAATCCAATAGAGCACCTCTGGGACCAGCTAAAACGAAAAGTAAGAGCCCGTAATCCAGCACCAGACACGCTAAATTCACTGGAAGCCGCCTTGACGGAAGAATGGGAAAGGATCCCACAAGAAGACATCGGAAAGCTTATTCGCTCGCTTAATAGGCGTATGGAGGCTGTGATTAAAGCAAGAGGAGGAAACACCCCATATTAAAGTATGGTTTACATAAGAAAATGTAAGAAAAATAATCAATAACAATTAAAACGGTAATTTTTTAAATTTGGTTTAAAAAATAGGTTTTCCTTTTCTTTTACATTTTTAATGAATGCTCATGTTTTTCACGCAATATTTCTGTTTTTTACAACCACAGAATTGCATTTTTACCTAAGCAGTGTTAAAAATATCAATAGATAGCGGTAAAAATCGATACGACACTTTTTTTCGAAAAAACGTAGGTGGGTCGATTTTTTTGGAGGCCAGTGTATAATATTTAGACATATGCTGTCGCGACACTTTTTGTAGATAATGATGAGTTCTGCAAAGTCGTAGTGAATGATTTTGTTCTATCATCAATAGTTTTCGCAGCGCACGCGACGTAAGGAATTTTTCAGGTCTTTTTTTTTACACCTTATGTTACATTATTGGAGTTTTAGTAAGGATCCCAAATTTTTTTTTAAATATAATATAGCCTATGTCACTCGGGGATAATGTAGCTTTCCAAAGGTGAAAGAATTTTTGAAATCGGTTCAGTAGTTTCGGAGCCTATTCGTTACAAACAAACAAACAAACAAATCTTTCCTCTTTATAATATTAGTATAGATGGATATACGAATTGTGCATAATCCCACTTTGATAAGTCTACTAAGTCTCTAATCCCAATGACAATTGCGTTTCTTCCTTTAGGAACTTTTATGTACCTACTTATTATTTTAATAATGCTATATTTTCAATATAACTTTGAAACTTATATTGACTTTAAGACTTTGTTTAGGTAACTGTACCATTGACATCAAGAAAACTAAATTCACTTTTCAAGACCGATCTCGCCTCAATACTTTAACTTCAAGCCCATCCCTATAAATGATTCGCGAGATCATTAATTACTCATTCATTTATTTATTTACCAAAATGGCCGTTTATTGCTATACGCAGTCGACAATTTATTGTAATTGGTCACTTTTATTCGGAATGATGGCCACTTGACTATCTTTATGGACAACGGAGTGTCGCATCAACCAGCCTTTAGGTAACTGTACATACCTATTTTATTTTTTTATTGCTATGGTAAATAATAGCAGTGTTTACTTTAATATTTTTGTTTTGTGGAATAAAATTTTATTAAATTGTTTATTTTTATAAAAAAAAACAATTTCCGTCAAAGTTCAAAATGTAATTAATAGGAACAAATAGAAATCAAATCAATACATTTTTAAAGATATACTTAGTTATTTTTTGTTGATTATTTGGATTATTTTGCCTTAAATTAATTTTAAACCTAATAGTAAAATTACACGGAACTCAAAGTTTTATAGACAATATTATAACAAAAACCATTTTAAATCTGGTTATGAAAATCATTAATGAATTTAAACAAAATGAAATTATAATCACCCATTTAAATAAAACAAACAAATAAAATAAAAGTAATTAAATTAAATACCAACTACATATAAATTAAATATAATTTGAAACTTATTACCGTACGTTTAACTTTTTAAAGACCACTTGAAATTAAATAAGTACAATTTTCATTAATAAATTATACAAACAAAAAGTTAAATTAAAAAGGTTGAATACCTCACCAATTTTGGACCATAATTGCTTTAAAAAGACCTTGGATTTCAAACAATTTGTCATATTTATATATTACTAGCTGTGTTCTGCGATTTTACTCAGATAAATTCGTTTCCTGTTGGAATTTTGCTATATAAAGTATTCTATGTTTGATTATAGATATAATCTAAAGTTGTTTTTTATAAGATCGACATTTGCTTTTTCTAGCGGTTTTTTTGTCTCGTGGTAGTAATCCCTCGTGGGATCCTACGGCATCCCAATGTAACGCGGATGGAAGTCGCTGTGTGTAGTGGGTAGGCCCAGCCCTTCTGGCTAGGAGAGCCCCACATAACCACCGTGAGTCCTCCCGTTCTCGGCTCTCGGTGGTATGCAGGTGCAGTGAGTCGCAGAAATTCTGCTGCATTCAGTTTCATAGAAAAGTCCTATTTGATTCACACGGCGACGCAAAATGAGTTGTCTGCCGACTCACACGCATAATATCAACTGAATTTCGGTCGGGGTGAGGTGGGGAGATTGCACGATACAAGGATCCGTACTTTTCGGATTAAAACTGAAAATACGTCCGTCCGTGTGGCAGTCTAACCGAATTTCAGTTGAACGTAAATTTCGCGACTCATTTTACGCGAGTCACATCTCACAAAATTACGCTCGTTTGGCCTCACCCTAAGAAACATCCATCCATCCTCACAAACTTTCGTGATTATAATATAACTAGGATCATGAAATAACGCTCATTAAGTGCATAAGTACCTAATTGATTAAATAAACACGAACTGGACATATTTGAGTTTATCTGATCAAATACCAGACAAAACTCAAACTGTTTGGTTCCAATTTAGATTCTTTGAATTTTAGTTTTAGAACATCATTTTTCTTTTGACCACCCGAACTTGAATTCTTTTTAACCGTCTTCAAATAAGAGAAGGTTGTATGAGAGGCTGTATTTATTTCATTTATTATGATCACCCATATCTTCGTCAATTGTGCACCGATTTTAAAAATATTTACTTTTTTCGAAAAGTTATACAAGTTCTCTAGTAGTAGTTTCATTGTAACCAAGTCAAAAATCTGATGAGGAAAATACTTGCTTAAGTAAAAAGAACATAGTTTGTGCTATTAAACCTTTTTGCTCATTTTAACGCGTTTAGCTGAAGCCAAAAGCACCATAATTTTAATAAACAATTATAATTTCTAATCCCAATAATCGTCCATTATATCTTTTACTCCTACTGCTACCTTCCTCCGTCCCGACTACTAGGTACTAGCACTCTTCAAGAGATTAAAACCTAAATCATCAGTTCTGTGTGCCAGTCAATTAATGTTTTGACCGTATCACAACCACTACTATTTGTTACAACTCGATTTTTGAGAACCATACGCTGTTTTGAAGACGGAAATGCTTGTGTAGTTTCAAGAAATGTTATTTCAAAATTACGAGAAACTACTTTTGAAACTTAAGTACTGATTTACGTCGATTACTCCAACTAGTTTCAGCTACATGCGGTGGCTTTGTATATTCTGATGATAAGAATTTGAAAGGATAAGTAACCCTTTCTGTAGTGAAATAACTAAGTTTTTTCCTAAACTTGTATTAAAAGAAGTATCTTTGAGCTTTTTCCTTCAAAAAATTGTAAGTATTAAAAGTTTAGTTTTCATAATATGATAATCTATACTAATATTATAAAGAAGTAAAGTTTGTGTGTTTGTTAAATTGTAAGGGGTAATCGCGGGATCTACTGAACCGATTTCAAAAATTCTTTCACTCATTCGAAGCTAATTTATCAGTGCGTGACATAGGCTATATTTTATCCCTGTATTCACACGGGAACGCGAACTACGCGGGTGAATCCGCGGGACGCTGCTAGTAATATGATAATTATAAAAACATTCTGTAGCTAAAGTTACCATTGCAAAAAAAATGAAGTCGAGTTACGATCGAGAACCGTTATTAAGGTTCGAGTTAATTTAAATTCGCGTGGGTGCGGTTGTTTAATATGCCGGTGCCACCAATAACTAATCCGCACACGCCCTTAGCGATCGATTCATTTGTCCTTCCCGAGGGAATAAGCTTGTATTAATAACTGGACGATTGGATCGCGCGATCCCTTGAACATAATAAGGATAATTTTTATTTTGTCAATCTCGATTGAATGTGGAATGGGTTTAAGAAACTAACGTTTGTTTATCATCAATTATTATAAGTGTAATTTGCTTTGTTAAACAGAAGTACTTAGGACGTATTCAGGAAGTTATTTTACGATACGATTACGATTTGTTATCATCATCATCATCATCATCGTCAGCCCGTTACCATCCACTGCTGGATATAAGCCTTCCCCATGCCGCGCCACCACACTCGGTCCTCAGCTCTGCGCATCCAGCCGCTACCTGCCATCGCCACCTTCTTCAGGTCATCGGTCCACCTGGCGGGAGGGCGTCCCACGGGACGGGTTGTTCGCGGTCTCCACTCCAGCACTCTTCTTTTGTTATCTAATATACTTATTTAATTGAATCAGAGTTACTGGGACTAATCACAGCGGATGTAATGAATAGGAGACAGTTATTAGTAGTTGCAGTTACTCATTTCTTTTACCTAAATATATAAATAAAAGAGAGGAAACGGCGATTAACTAGGTATAGAATGACCAAGTTTTCTGTGCCGGTGACAGCGTCGCTGTAATCGCGTCTTTTGGTTGTCAGTTTATTGAAAATGTATCTGTATCCAAATGACAATAGAAGCTTCCATTTTTGGCCGCCGGCACAGAAAACTTGGTGACTCTATATATCTCTATTACGAGGAATCGTTTATGAATAAAAAGTTTTAAAAGAGGTCTTGCATGACATTGACAATTCATAACCATAAACAATTCTATCAGTTTACTCCAACTATCGCAGACCTTTCGAGTCTTATCTAAGTTTCGAGTCCTATGTGCGTGACATTTTAGATCGCAATAAAATAGCAATACAATTCAAAATTCGAATAATATTACAAAACCAAGGAGCTGGCCATATATTATTGTAATAAAATATTCATTTTTTTAACATATTGGCATTACAGCGATCACGCCTAAGGCTACACTTTGACAGTTATGACAAAATATGAAAGATTATTTGTCGGCAGCAAACATGGCTGCCTGGCTGATGTTTTAATTAGCCCAGAGGCAACGGCACTTTGCCATACAGCCAATTGGAGCCTTCAACGTTAGGGCTGCCATATCTAACTAACAAAGATAATGTCTTAAATGTTTTACTAAATACTTGTTCCTATTCTGTTTTGTCTTTTCGTAATTCGAACAAATTCAAATTCAGATTCCTTTTTAAAAGAAAACTTGGCATTCAATCAACAATCATAATTGTTTTGATATATTTATTATTTTATGTATATCCTTGTATATGGATAGTTTTGCACAATTAGACTAATTCAAGTTCTTTGTGATCGTCGCGATATTTTAAATCTTTAAGCAATTTATTTTTTTAATTTTGCAATACTCAACATTAAACTGTTCACCACCCCTGAACACGATCTCAGTCAGTTAGTTACTGTTAAGAGCCCATGAAAATTGTTTTACGCCTTTCCAGTGTATGAGAATCTCTTAATTTCGTTCCGTAAATTGAAACAGCTAAATTGGCACAGCCCGGCGCAGTTCGTACCACTCGCTGACAGTATTACAAATTAATATCAAATGATTTAATCAAGCCAATCCAATGTCCTTGCAACTAGAATTTACTTACAAATATATTACCTACTAGCAGCGCCCCGCGGTTTCACCCGCGTAGTTCCCGTTCCCGTGGGAATTTTGGTATCCTATGTTCTTTCCCGGACCATAAGCTACCCCTGTACCAAATTTCAAGTCAATCGGTTTAGTAGTTTAGCCGTGTAAAGGTAACAGACAGACAGACAGACAGACAGAGAGACTTTCGCATTTATAATATTATTACTTATTACTTATAGTGGCAATTATAGTACTCTACAAAACTAATGACGACCTCAATGGCAGAGTGGTCACCTTTACCGGACTGCCATCCGGGTTGCGGGTTCGATTCCCGTGCGGGGTGAATATTTGTGTCAACCACAAATCTTTGTCTCGGTCTGGGTGTGTGTGAATGAGTGTTTGCGTAGTTTCTGATACCCTAGATACAAGTTTTGAACTTAGTTAGGGGGTACTTACTCAGTATAATAATGAGATGATGTAGTGAATGATTATGTTATGTAATGTTATTATGGTTAGGCAACCGAATTTTGTCTACTCGTGTAATTGAGGTAGATTCAAAAAGTACATTTTAATTTTTAAGTCCTCGATTTACGTTTATTTATAACATTCCATACATATCCTTATGACATTTAAAATTGCTTTTTCATGAATATTTTACGCTTGTTTTTCTAGGGTACTTAGTTATACCCCTTTAACTAAGTATGTTTATGTCTGGAGAAGGTTCTCTACTGCTGGGGATGAAATCAGCGAGAAAACAGCAGCGCCATATTTCGGCACTGACCTGGATATAATTTCCATACTGAGGAGGAGAATTCTGAGGTGAAGGTTTTGAATTACTAATACTAAATAAGTGACTCTACATCATATTTATCGATACTAGATATAAATAAGTATTACCTACTGAAGGAAGAGAAGGAGATTGGGCTCCGGAGCTCTCGAAACGTAGTAACTTAAGCTACTATAACATGATGCCGATATTCATATATTTGCAAAAAATACATTTGATTTGATTCGATTCTGTAAGATTATGGTATTTCCACTGTGGAATCAGCCAGCGTTCTGTGATAATCACAGTCTTGCTGTACCACTAACGAGAATAGTGATTGCATAAAGACTCCATTCACAAGACCTATGTAAATACACGAACATAGACCGTTCATTATTCCTGCACAACTCAATTAACCATGCGTGTACAATAAAAATTTAACACCTACAAATAACTCGAATAAGATACCAATTATAACAAAAACTTGCAATTCGATTATCGCGAATGCAAAACAAATAAATATAACTCATCGTGGAGGCGATCTGTATCGATTATTAAAATCGCAAACTCGATCGATTAATCGAGAGAAATAATAAAGTGAGCTGGCGACCGGTTAATTGGTTTGGAGCTTAAGACATTGCCTGTGATAACTGGACGGTAATAATAATCTACGGTATATAAACCACATTATTCATTCAGATATTATTTAAGAACGAAATGATATTAATTTGTTTTATTGGCAAAATTCTTAGGGTTTGAAGTGAATAGCTTTATGTTACGACATTTTGGGCGTTAGGGTGTGTTGGTTTATATTTCTAACAGTTTCTCAGTTATCTCAAGTTTATCAGTATCTAATGAAATATGTTGCCACCCAATGCTGAGTGTGGGTCTCTTGCATTGCACGCCATTCACTTCGATGTAGAAGGAAAGAAGAAGAATAAGAATGAAATATGAAAACTATCAGACTCCATTAATTGGTTCATTTAACATACACAAGAAAATAATATGAATTAACAATCGTAAACGGTATACGAAATAACTATATTAACAACTAGTAGCTCCCCGCGGTTTCACCCACGTAGTTCCCGTTCCCGTGGGATTACGGGAATAAAATATAGCCTATGTCACGCACTGATAAATTAGCTTTCCATTAGTGAAAGAATTTTTTAAATCGGTCCAGTAGTTTCGGAGCCTATTCATTACAAACAAACAAACAAATAAACAAACAAACAAACAAATAAACAAACAAACAAACAAATCTTTCCTCTTTATAATATTAGTATAGATAACAAGGTCACAAAAGTTAAACGAAACTATAAAAACGAATTCCATAAAACGGTTACTAGTAAAAAGGTTTTAATAAAATAGTAAGCTTAGATATTTCTACGAAACACAGAAACGCCCATGAAATTATTACAATTTTAGTTAGCTAAAATAAGTACGTACAAACATCCCGTTGTATTATATAGTTAATTTTAGTTAGGACCTACTTTAATGTATATCAACCAGATAATTTCAAGAAAAGCAAATATTCTTCTTCCGAATTTTATACCACATCTTATTGCGTTCGGTTTGACAGTTTATCCCAAGGGCGATGCCAGAAAATGTATCGACTCTTGTACCCCCTCCAATAGCTATGTGTAATATATCGTTGGATAGCCATAGTTGAGCAGAACAAAAGTTACTATGGAGTCAAAGTCAAAATCTTAGTCCGATCAGAGTAATGCAGTACCAAATATTGGTGGAATGTCTTACGGAAGGCGGAGTTGTGTTCGGACATTTTTAGCTCAAGATTAGCAACGATATTCAGACATTTATACTTAAAAATAACTTATTGAGAGAAACAAAACTGTCTGTTTATCACTACATAGTATAAAACAAAGTCGCTTTCTCTGTCCCTATGTATGCTAAGATCTTTAAAACTACGCAACGGATTTTGATGCGGTTTCTTTTAATAGATAGAATGATTCAGTGGGAAGGTTTTTAGCATAATTGTATCCCCATATTCCTACGGGAACGGGAACACCGCTAGTTCTTTAATAAAACAGAAAAACAATAATGTCAAAAGAGCACCTTAAAATGACTAATGACACATATACGGCGACAACGGTGACAAAAAGACAGACAGACAGACAACTTTTACAAGAGCAATGCTTGTTAAATACTCGGCCACACGAGTCAGTTTTCCAAGTAGTGTCCCGCTGAGATGCTGCGATCCTATTAAGTAAACGATGTAGGGGTAGCAAACAAAATCTTCACTTATATTTTTACTATATGAATACATGTTTTACATTAAATAGGCTTGCACTTGATTGTAACTCGCCTTGGTGGATGGAAAGTGATGAAACAGCTTAAGATCACAGTATTAAGACTACTACTATGATGCTGAGGCTGTGTTAAGACGGAGCATGCTCGCATAAAAAATCCTATAAAATTATAGATAGAAAAAATAACGAATTAAAGCATGCTACTGTAGGACAGAGGCTTTTATCTCGTTTTATTAGAATAGCGAAGAGGAATAAGGGTAATCACCACGCTTGCCCAATGCGTTCTTCGAATTAAACTCAGAAAATCTAGAAAACACCATTTTCATTTTTCGTTTCGCATTTCTACAAAGAAAAGTCAAGCTGTGTTAATTTTACATTTCTGTAAAAAAGTTAATACAATAAAATTCTTTTGCCAACGCTACCCTACTACAAGTGTCGCGAACTAACTGTGCAGTATCCACTCGCTAATTAGTCGGTTCGATTCCCGGTACATGCGACGTGCATCTCACTTTTTACAATACATAATTTTTATCCAATAAAGATTGTTATCGTGTAACAATTAAAGAGTTTTCCTGCAATTACGAATGCCATTTAAGTAGTTTCGTCTCCCTCACTCGTCATTAGGATGTGAAACGTTGATTAATTAAAATTAACGAGAATAAGGGATTGTGAATGTATTACAAAAAGTTTTTGTAATTCTCATGAAATATACATTTACTAAGAATGTATTTTATATAAAGTTAGTAGGAGTTAGGTAGGGTATTTCACCACATGATGCCTTAAAAAACATTGTCTATATTTGTTTATGTACTTAAAAGGAAATAAAGTATTGGTCTGTAAGACCCTACTGTAAATCAAAAGCCTTTTTTCACATAAACATTATTTCAGTGACAGGACGTAGTAATCCGATTATTTTTAGGTAAAAATTAATATAGTCAGAAAGTATACTATCTAATAGTTATATGGAAAATTATATACAAACTCATCATCAGTGAAAGCAATTACTCTCCAACTTTCATTAAATGAACAAAAATTTCACCTTCAATTCAGCATTTTGACTTAAAGAACCAAATATCCTATCTATTCCTCGTAGCACACCTAAAATTAAAATGGCACAGTGCGCCATCGCAATCAATAAAATTAAAAAGAACTTTAGTTACGTTATCAATTCAGCGAATACATTAACTCTCTTTCTCCATTAATTAAGCAGGACAAACAAATTTTATCGCACACCTTGTATAGGACTCCTCACAAAAAAATATCCGCTACGTACAAAGAGAACACGCCTTAATTGACTCCAAATTCTAAGAAGGTAATTTCACAAATTACTTTTAGCTACCGGATTTCAAGATGGACATCGGACACTTGAAACTTTGTCACAACAAACTTTAGTTAAACGCTCACAGTGCAACTTCAAGTAGAAAGAATTAACTTAATGTGAGAAAGTTGCTCGAGTACCGGTTGTGACAAAAAGAAGTTCGTTTTTCAACATTCAATGTCGTGGGCGGGTGAAAATTTTATTCGTTCTTAAATGTTTTATTTTAAGTGTGTTTTTAAAAGTTAATGCTATAATGATAATTGATTTTATTAAAATATTTATGGTAGATAAGTGGCTATTACTGTTCATTAAAAAACTCATAATTAATACAAAATATCTTTATATAAGTATACTTACTACTTAAATTAAATCTTTGGAAGTATCGCTTAAGTTTAAAGCTTGCATTCACTTAAAGAATTTTACAGAAAGACATGATATAAACTATATAATAAAATCTGGATATTCTAGGTATATCCTTTTTTCTATTTCGACTTTACTATCTCTAAAACGAACTACAAGGAAGCAACATTTCTGATGATCGAGCTACGCAAACGGCAGTCGCATCGCATTGCAGTCACAAAATTGCGAGCAATTGCGACAGAATCGCAAAATCGCGCGTTAGGCTCAGCGGAGAGGATTTTATTAACGCACTTGAAAGTAAGCATACGCGATCCGTAAAGAAAATGCCCGAGACCGCGCGGGGATTATTCCTCTCTGTCTGCGCTGACCCTAAGTCACAGAGTCGCGCGATATCGTTGCTAAAAGTAACACGGGTAATTTTGCCCTTATTAAGTTCAATCTTGTCACATAACAACATTGATTGTTAGCACCCACATTAGCACGGAACAAAAACTATAATCCACAGTCAATTCTATTGGTTTAACGTCTCATTATTGTCAGTGTATTCAATCAAAACATCATTATGAAACAATTTACTTTCTACAATCATTGAGTGTAGAATCAACAACTTTATTCTTCTTGTTTCTCTGCAGTTATGTATAATTATATCCCACCAAAAACATTCTGTAAAAAACTAGCCAAGTCTCGATGGAGCTGCTTGTTTAACTCTAAAAAGTAATGAAATCTAGACAGACTCGTGCCAAGTCTAAGGTTCCTTACTGCGATTTCTTTATTATTATAGTTAATGTTGTGTGAATTGGCCGTTGAACATTGTTTAAAAGGTTAGTAGTGGGTACATGTCAATTTTGTTTACACGTAATGTTATAACATTATTAAAATACGCAGCTTTATCAAGCCTACAATTGACTGGATATTGAATCAACATTTTTCAAGTGGCTATAATTAAGCAAATTTTCTATCGTCAATGGATAGGTTCTGGATTTTTTAAGATTGGTGCAATAGCGTCATGGAGCACCTAGTTTTGTACCCTTGTGTACATACATGTGTACCCTTCAACGGCCAAGTCACACAACATTAACTATAATAATAAAGAAATCGCAGTAAGGAACCTTAGACTTGGCACGAGTCTGTCTAGATTTCATTACTTTTTAGAGTTAAACAAGCAGCTCCATCGAGACTTGGCTAGTTTTTTACAGAATGTTTTTGGTGGGATTTCATTTCTTTTTGTTAAAACTTGTTTATATTGATTTATTTTATTAGATTTTCTTATTTGACACACTTATTTTTTAGGAGTAGTATTATATTATTAAGCGCCCCGCGGTTTCACCCGCGTAGTTCCCGTTCGCGTTTCCGTGGGAATTTCGGGATAAAAAGTATCTATACATAAATAGTTTTTAAGCTATCTCCCCACAAATTGTCAGTTCAGCTGTTCTAGAATTATAATTCCCGTTCCCATTCCCGTGGGAATTTCGGGATTAAAAGTTTTCTATGTGCTTCTCCTGGTTCTAAGCTACCTCCCCACCAATTTTCAGCCAAATCAATTCAGCCGTTTTTGAGTAATAAATTCCCGTTCCCAATCCCGTGGGAATTTCGGGATTAAAAGTATTCTATGTGCTTCTCCTGGTTCTAAGCTACCTCCCCACCAATTTTCAGCCAAATCAGTTCAGCCGTTCTTGAGTAATAAATTCCCGTTCCCATTCCCGTGGGATTTTCGGGATTAAAGTGTTCTATGTTCTTGTCCTGGTTCTAAGCTACCTCCCCACCAATTTTCAGCCAAATCAATTCAGCCGTTCTTGATTTTTAAATTCCCGTTCCCAATCCCGTGGGAATTTCGGGATTAAAAGTATCCTATGTCCTTTTCCTAGTTCTAAGCTACCTCCCCACCAATTTTCAGCCAAATCAATTCAGCCGTTCTTGATTTTTAAATTCCCGTTCCCAATCCCGTGGGAATTTCGGAATTAAAAGTATCCTATGTCCTTTTCCTGGTTTTAAGCTACCTCCCCACCAATTTTCAGCCAAATCAGTTCAGCCGTTCTTGATTTTTAAATTCCCGTTCCCAATCCCGTGGGAATTTCGGGATTAAAAGTATCCTATGTCCTTTTCCTGGTTCTAAGCTACCTCCCCACCAATTTTCAGCCAAATCAATTCAGCCGTTCTTGTTTTTTAAATTCCCGTTCCCAATCCCGTGGGAATTTCGGGATTAAAAGTATCCTATGTCCTTTTCCTGGTTCTAAGCTACCTCCCCACCAATTTTCAGCCAAATCAGTTCAGCCGTTCTTGAGTTACAATTCCCGTTCCCATTCCCGTATAATTCCCGTTCCCGTTCGATTATCCTAGTTTTTATAGTTTTCCCTTTATGTGGCCATTAAACCCTAACTCTGTACCAAATTTCAGCTCTCTAGGTTTATGGGAAGTACTAGTTCTATTTTGATGATCATGAGTGAGTGAGTGAGTGAGTGAGTGAGTGAGTGAGTGAGTGAGTGAGTGTCTAAAATGCGAAACTTTGCTTTCGCTTAACTTGGGAACTAAATGACCTACAGACTTGAAATTTTATTTTAAGTATGTGATTGTATAGCTTACTGGATGACGAAAATTTCAGCGTTCTAGTCTTATCCAGAGGTTGTCAAATAGGGGCCTGAAAATGCGGCGAAATGGTTCCTGTAAAGGATGGTACGGCAGTGTTTGCTTCGCGCTCGACTTGGCGGGGGGCACTGCCGTGCCCCCAGATACTTAGACAATAAGACAATTTAACAATTAGAAAATGTAGCTAATTGCCGCGTGGGATTATAGTGGTATGTCAACAGCTTTGTCTAGTATATTGATACCTTGTATGACAGATTGAATTGAATATTGTAATTAAAACCATGCCAAGTTATGTTGTAGTATTTAAAGAAATATTTAAAAGTTTCTCGTCTCTGGATCTGAGAAATAATTGACATCGAAATAGAGAAGGATTTCCGTAATGATACAATGCAATTATTTTGCACTATTGTGTGTATTTCCTAGGTAAAATAAAAGAACTTGAAATTGATCTGCAAATAATCTAAAGTAAACGAACATTCTTTGAATCTGTGTTCACTATTATGTATGTTTCAATAATATGTACTCATGTATCAATTCTTATTTAATGTGAATAATACTCACAAGTTACGCATCATCAATGAATGTGGACAAACCATTTCTATTCCGAAATAACTCAATAATTGTCACTCCTTCAGATATGATGCAAACATTTCATTCAGTCACTTATTTCTACAAAAAAATCAACGTTGGTAGCCGTACAATAAATAATAGTTTCTTTGTACCAAAATTGTACCACACAAACGATGTTTTGACGAAGACTTCACGCAGAGCTATTTATAAATCACTTCATTCATATATTTAGAATTGTGTAATGACGAATTACTTCTATAAAACGCCCAATATATTGTATATTATACGTTTTATTGTATAGAACTTATCAATAACGATGATACTGACTTATTTTCAAGGAATAACCAATACTAAAGTATTGGTTATTCCGTTAGGCTGGTTTTATTGTTACACTGCTAGACTGCGCGCGATGGGCAGAAAATTCGCTTACACAGGCTTTAATTTTTTTTGTCAGCCTATATTATCCCACTTCTGGGCAAAGGTCTCCCTTCCCCAAACATTTCCAACTCTTCCTATTGCCAAAGTTTTCATGTAAAAATGAAATCCCTATGTCTATGAAAGTCGTTTTTCAGCCCACCTTGCACGCTGCTCAAGCGCGCGTCACAGAAACGCAATTCTATGAGTACCACGACAGTCTAAGGGCCTATTTCACCATATTCAGTAACGTTCCGAGTAGCTACTCACATGTTTTGTCACCTAATATAAAGTAAGAGACCAAACTAACTTTACTTGGAGTTCGTGAAATAGGCCCTAAGTCTTAATACTGTGCTACTACATACTACCACCATACGAGTATATCCCCAAACGCGCGCGCTCCGAAGGGTGTTGCCGAAATGCGTAACAGTAATACCAGCCTAAAGGAAAAAAAAGAAAAAACTATTCGATTGCAGATCGTATTTCTCGACGTGTCTCTACATTGTCTGGGATCGAGTGACGGGCATTTCATCGATTACAATCGGTTTTATTGGATACAATTGAGGAGCCTTTTGTTTGCTAATGTAAATAGCTTTACGTATTTTAATAGTGAGTGTTTGTTATGTATGACTTTGTATATAAGTTTTCATTATTTTATACGTAGTTTCTGATACCCTAGATACAAGTTTCGAACTTAGTTAGGAGTCAGTTACTATAAATGAGATGATGTAGTGAATGATTATGTTATACTATTAGTATAATTACAGTATCAATTTTGGTTCAGTTTTTTTCTTTTAATATTAACATGTGGCCATTTGCTTTTGGGTCTCTTTGGGGCCATGATATTGGAGAGGGCCTTAGCCAAACAAAAGTTTCTTAAATTTCTATAGATTTGCCCACTAAACTAGTGAATTTGCCACAGCTTTCTAACTAGGTACGACACAGACTGGACACATTCCATTCAATCTATAAGAAAATGATAGTAAAACAATAATAAAACAGGTACAAACAACCTAATACCTGATTGGCATCAGAATAAAAACCGTATCAATTTCCTCAATTGATGAATACCAACAGGATATCATTACATTTTAAACAGTATTTACTATTGTGGAATATATTCCCATGATCGTTAGCATGCCTTTAATGATGTTTTCATTCGGCAACGTTCGGATACATTCGATTTTTTACGAGAACTGATCGAGCGCATGCAAATACGTCATTTGCATTTGGAACCACATTCGACCTAATTTGGCCGCGCTCGATGGCCTGATAGCAATCGTTAAAACTCGGAAAAAAGAAGGTCCAAAAAGTTTTGTATAAAATGGTTTAGGGTTAGCTGACTGACGAAAAGGATAGGAGCTTCCTGAGAAAAAATAGATTTCGTCAAATACCTTATGAAAACTTAAAAAAAAAATATTATATCGGAGTGTTATTGAGGTAAAGAACATTTTTATTTTTCTATTCTTATCAAGTATCAGACCGTAAGTTCCCAGGCAAACGCTTCTCACTGATGACAAGAGTCAGTCAGGAGGAATAGGCGTAATCACTACGCTTGCCCAAAGCGTGTTGGTGATCTCAAAATGTATAAAAAGGAACCTGAAACAGTAAATAAACTACTCCTGTAAGTCTAAAGAAAACTAAAATTAGCAAATAATCTTCTCCTTTAACTCTTCAAATAACTTAAATCTCCTATAACCCTCTGGAACAGTTCAAAAATCAAGTCGTAATGTTAAAAACTAATAAATTAACATAGTGAATGTTGACAGTGTATTCGACAATTTATAGAGCCAATTAGTTGGAAACGTCGCGAAGGGCTTTATCGGTTCTGATCGCACTCTATTTGGGAGGTAACGGTCGATAATGGTCGAAATTCGGAGAATAAATATTTTTATTTCCTTACTATGTGATGCTGTGTGCCTGTGGCTTTGTTTGGATAGTTGTTTTTAATTATTTAAAGATTTTTTGTAGGTAGTGGAAATGTTTGGAGGAGACCTTTGCCTAGCATTGGTAGATGACCGAGATAGTTTCTTTAAATAAAAATTTTAAGGTTTTCTCGATGTTTAAAATATGAATGGGAGGGACCTTTGCCCAGCAGTGGGACGGGATGGATTGAAAAACAAATCTGCATGCTTCTTCATCCTCTATAGTAGTTTACTTACTAAGTGTTTCTGTATTAAAAATCAGAATCAATCATTGCCTTACTCTGTGATGATGTAGTTTTTTTTTCTTATTTAAAACAATTAAAAATGTCTAAATAAGTAGACAGGCAAACAAACCCAACCATTACAAAATATTTCTAGAATGAACAGAAAAATATCCACACAGACAGACAAACATTCGCCTTTAATCTTATTACTCATACAGAATTTTCGGAAGCGAGAATGTTACAGGTTAATTGGATTGAAATATTCTTTATGCCGACGGTGACTCGACTTTAAAAAGTATATTACGAGTTGAGATTAATTAGTGGGCTACCGGAGTTTGATCTCGTATCACAGAATAAATAATACTACCACCGGGGGCCCGATTCTCTTAACTATTAAGCTGTGATAACGATACTCAAATGTATTTTAATATCAAAATTATGGCCGTTTTTTTGGCATTTGTTGTCTATTCTCTAACTCTGCGGCCACACTGTCGTGCGAATGTTCGTGTTCGCGTTGTTGCAATAAAAGTTCGTGTTCGATTTACGAGAAAGTGCTTGGCCACAGGATTCGCGATAGGACGAATTCTTTGGCCAGACGGGTCGCGACAACGCAAATGTTCGCGTTATGGCGATAGTGTGGCCGTAGCAGACAATACACCGCTGACTCAATGGGTCCATAAAACTTAGATGGTTGTCATGGAAACAGTATTCTGACGTTTATTTGTCAATTTTTTTATTTGAATTTTGACAAGCAACAAAGTCCACTGAGACACCATAGCCGTATGAATAAATAGCAGAATACCAAATTTGGGACACTCTCGTTATAGTGCCTCAATATATAGAGTTACCAAATTTTCTGTGCCGGTGACAGCGTCGCTGTAATCGCATCTTTTGGTTGTCAGTTTATTGAAAATGTATCCAAATGACATTAGAATTAAAATGATAATGTAGCTTCCACTTTTGGCCGCCGGCACAGAAAACTTGGTGACTCTATAAACATATTGTCTGATGAAATAATTTCAAATTGCGGACTCTGGCCCCAGATTAAGAGATAAACGTATTACCGCCGGAGGTAATTGCCTACACTTTTTATTCAAATAGTTCCACTGATGTATCTATTTAGTACCTCACTGTTAGTACTTAATCCCCTTAATGAATAGTTTTTAATTTCGAAAAGAATTCAGTCTGTATTTTAATTGGTGTTGCGTTTATTTTAATTTGATTTTGTTGGGTTTGTTATGTAATCGAGTCTTTAATCTTATACAACTAGGAATTTCAATTCTGGGATCCCTGAAATTGGAACCCGAAATCCCAGGCAATTTCTTGGGATTTATATAATGGGATTACATATTTCTCCTGTTTCAAAACGTATTAGCCCAGAATCCCGAGATTTATCTTGAAATCTAGGAATCTCAGGATTGGAAAAAGATCCGATCGAAATTTTGTACAACTTACTCTAAGCTTTGTGAGGTCATGAAGTCTTGGGAGATGATTTAGAGTTACGTCTTTGAGATGATGGCACTATACACCACAACCATTTTGTGTTCCGCTTTCTCAATCGAAATCTAGGTATTTCGTGCGGAAATCGATGCCATAACTCTCTGTTCTAGTCCAGCAAGAAAACCACTGCACCTAGAGTCAACAATATACATTTATTATGCACTGAAGCTAAAATATCTGTGATTTGAACTCCGAACCACGGTGAAGCAAAGCAATGGTCTAATCAACTCAGCTATCGTAGCCTTTTACCACTCCCCAGCTGAATAATAGATTAGTTTTTACGACAGGAAATTATTTGATAATCATCAGTAATCACACAAATATTATATACTAGTAGGTGAAAGTTTGTGAGTCAATGTGTATGTTTGTTACTCTTTCACGCCAAAACTTCTGAACCGATTGACTTGAAATTTGGTACAGGGGTAGCTTAAGGTCCGAATGTTTTATCCCGAAATTCCAACGGGGAAAGGACATACGCTATATTTTTTTTTCCAAAATTCCGACGGGGAAAGGACATAGGCTATATTTTTTCCCAAAATTCCCACGCGATCGAGAACTATGCGGGTAAAACCGCGGGACCGAGCTAGTAAAATATATATTCAATCAATATACTCGTATAAAGTTTTCCATTCATCATAATCGGTCTTAACCACCATACCATCACCCCTAGGAGCAAGTGAGCTACTTAATCCACTCACAAGCTTAAGGGTAGAGCCACAATGATTTATTAAACATATTATAAACTCAAACATTCACAAGGTTTAACAAAATGAATAAACAATTAGTTCCAATTAATCTCGTCTGTTGATCGTTGAAACAAAACCAGCTCAACTTTATCCGATTTCTGAAAAGACAATAAAAGTTTAGTAAGTGGAGATCTGAATATATATTTTCGGAGAAATGTTTCTAAATTAACTTAGTATTAGAGGTAGAGTCATCGTTAAAGTGTTTAAACGAGAAAGCGCTTCACTTCACATAAACTTTTTTCTTCTTCTAGACCTAAAAAATGTCTACGCAAAAATCGCTATGAAATTGTTTTGATACATACCTTTTAGACTTTTTATGACTATAAGAACCTAGAGAGAATCTTGGTCGTGATCCTTATTCTATGATAGCAACCCATAATAATTAATGATGATATTAGTACAACCAATTAAACGATCGACTTTTACATCTTTTTAATCATCATCATCAGCTCATATAATGTCCCCACCGAGGGGCACAAGCCCACCCTGAATTAGGGTGATTAGGGTTATTATTCAACTTCTCACACAACCTTAGAATATCTTCCAAGGTGTGTGCAGATTTCCTCGCGATGTTTTCCTTCACCGTAAGAGCGTCGAAATTATCATACTTATGAATTCGTAAATTGAAAACACATTGGTACGTGGCGGGACTGGTGGGGTTCGAACCAAGCACCTTCCGATTGGAAGTTAACGGACTTAATCCCTGCGCCACCGACGCTCTGTCTCTTTCTCTTCTAATCTTTTTTAAAAATTCAATTAAATAAATAAAGTAATTTTAACTTCACTAGAACGCGAGATGATTCTAAGCAGATTTTTATCGCCACTCATATCGTAAATCACAAACATATTTCCAAATTCTTTAATCGTATTTTTGTACAAATAAAATTTCTAAGCACCTTAATAATAAATAGATTCATCACCCCATTCCGAAATCCCATGGGATTTATAATAGAGACATAATATATTAACTCTGTGTATCATTCATAAGAGACACATTTTTTTGCACGAGACCGATTGAATGAACTCAGAAGAATGAATGAAAGTTTTTTGTGAACAACCTGTAAGTAGAAAATTTAGAAACGATAAAAATTTGTATTGTTAATATTTATTATTTATGATCTTGAGTTATTTTTGTGAATGAATCTTTGGAGTGGACAAAAAATGACCATTGACTTTGGAAAAAAATGAATAGGGCTTAATCGAAGTGACTCGTAGTAGGCAATCGCTGACATACAATTAGGTAGGTAACATTTTTTGCTGGAATTTCGTTTTTTAACAGCTATTTTCGGTTTTACCCACAATTAACACGATAGGTTGTTCATTTATTTCGAAATGATGTACCTTACCAAATTTTTAAATGGTATTTGCTAAGTTAAAAATGCAGTCTATACACACTTTCTTATTTAAGTATAAGTATAAGTTTATCAATTACTTTACCATTTGTTTCAGCAACTAATCCCTAAATAGTTATGTATTATCTGTAGGTATCTAGGTCTCAGATCTCTATGCCCAGACTAGGAAAACATTTACAGAAGACACCAATATTTCTCGTACAGGAATCACAACCGCAACTGTTCGGCTGTTCAGAATTCTAACCATTTAGGTATGATACATTTCTCCGTGCATCGGAGGGCACATAAAGCCGTCGGTCCCGGCTGTCCTACTAACATTATCGACAATCGTTACGAGTAGCTAGAGCCCTTAAAAGTCTAACATTTGGTTTAACCAAAAATGTCATATAGCCCTCTGGGTTGTGAAGGTCTGATGGCAGTCGGTTCACGTAAAATACTGACATTCCGCCAAATCTGGTTAAACTGAAAACCTACCCCAAATAGACATGGTACCTATAAAGGTTCGGAAAAGAAGAAGAAAGTATGATACATTTCTCATATAAGTACTGAGTTGAGAAAACATTGTACGTCAGTATACCTACGTACACATTACACCTCCCAAAGCTTTTTCATTGACCTACACGTACACCACACCTACTAAACTTTTTCATTGCGTCACAAAATGAGTTCTCACGCAAAATAATGACCAAAATAATGTAAAACCACAATATCCACGTTACATATTACATTTATCCCGATTAATGGCGCGAATATTTTCATAAAAGATCAATCCCGGGACCGTCTTCCCACGCAAAAAAGATTATGAATCTAATTCGACGTTTGTAGTTCCACCTGACCGGACCAAATCATGTTATTGATAGATATTTTTACGGAATATTAATTTTAATACATTTTTATTAGCTTTGACAATTGTTTGTAAAGGTTTCTCTGGAGTGTTCCCAGGGTTTGTATCATTTTTTATTTTGATAGTCTTGTGTAGTAAGTAATAAAAAGTGTTTTGTTTTGTACAAAGAGTAAAGGTAGACGATTATTTATATCATTAAGTAGGTACCTACTTGTTCCTAAGAAAATGCTAATTATTAATTTGAAGAACTTCGCCGAATAGAGAGAGAAAATATTTGGTTTCTAATTCGCCTCTACTTTCATTTCCTCGATGTCGGTTTTGACAAAAATTTAATTAAGTTGAACGGGTGCGCCAAAGTTCACCTAAAATTTCAACTCCGATAATTGGAAATCCGAAAATTTTCTTCCTAACATTTTTTATCCTAACAATCGCAACTCCTAAAATCTTTGTCACTAATGTTTTAATTCCGAAACATTTGTTTTCCTATATTTTCTCAACATAACCATCGTTCATACTATTATTCAAAGTCATATCTTTTTTGTTTAGATTTATTTTTATTTATTATAATCAATATTATATACATAAATTTTTCGTAACTTTGTTTTTACATAACATGTAGGTATAACATATAACGCACGAGCCGAGCGAGCAAAACCAGAGTCCTGCTCCAATCATTCAGTCAAGTTCCAGTAACGAATCGGTCCTATTCCTAATTATTGGTTTAGGTTATGTTAGAACTGTGACCCCAACGCACGAGCCGAGCGAGCGTAGCGAGCGTGCCGCGGCAGCGGCCGGCGAAGTGCCAGAACCGAATTGGTCCTTTAGTTATGGTTATGGTAAACTCCCAGGCCATAAGCATAACCGTAAACGAGTCGTATAATAATCATTAAAACTATAAATATCATCTTCTACCCACATATATTTTTTATTACACTTGGTAAATGTTTATTTCTGAGCATGAGTGAAAATATTATGGTAAGTATGTTTAGGGATAAAAGCGTTGCATGATAAAAAACAGTAGGAGTTTAAATATATTTACATTAAAGATGTTATGAATTAAAATTTTCGGAAAAATGAGTGTTATGAGCATCGTCGGTAGCACTACAAATAGTATGAATTAAAACTTTAGGATGAAAAATTTTAGGAAGAATGATCATTCGGACTACAAATAGTTAGGAAAAACATTTTCGGGTAAAGAACTTTAGGTGAGCCAATATGGACCCAAGTTGAACTCATTATAAGTACTTACTATAAATAGTTGATTATCATAACTACTTAACTAATACTGTCTAACGATTTGATATACTTAAGTAACTTTGAGGGAAAACCCGAAAAAAATGTTATAAAACAACAATAGAAATGTTAAATCGAGTCTTTATTTCAGTCCAGTCATGATACGAAAACTGCATTGTAAAGCAATAGATTAACAGAAACCAATTCAAACAACATAAATCAACTTCTAAAATATAGCCGTCATATTCGCACGAAAATTTCGTACCTATAATCTGTGTAAACGACCGACGCGCACCCTCATGAATAAAACTAGCTGGTGTATAAATTCAAATTTCCTCTGTACCACACGCTCATTTCCATATCTCGGCCGCTCTCCCCCTATGCTTTATTAAAACTCCAGTGCAAAAACCGACACTAAAGTTATTCGCTATCTACGTTCGGAAATGGTATTATCGGCCGCGCGGCCCGAAGCGCACACGTCTCAACCAATAGGGCATTCTTATCAGAAAATGACTCATTTCAAATGACAGAGTGTTCTAAAGCGTTTTCTGATATAAAACGCCCCAATCGCTACAATAATCTCCCTTCGAATCTAACCCTTAAAACAAATGCAATTCGTTTCAAATTCCCTCGCGCCAACTTTCGTGAGTTACGACGTTGAAATTGAAACCACTCGCAGGGAGAGGAAATTGGAATAAGAAAATTTGGGGTGTAAAATGAAAGATAGACGAGTGCTAATTTCCGGCTATTACTACGTCTCTTTCTTTCCCGCACATTTATTGCGGGGAATGTATTCTAGGGTGGCATATCACTGTCTTTTTCTAACTTGGAAAAGCTTACCATTTTATAGAACGCGTTATAAAGCGTAATATTTGAACTGAGGTTGTTACAAAAGTTGTAATGATATTATCATACATAAATTATAACGATATTATTGCGATACGAGTGTTATGGCTTTCTATTTTTATTTTATTATTCTTTCATTGCGGATTCTTGGAGCTATTTCAAATTATTTTCTGTATTAACAATGGCAATTTTTATTGTATAGTTTTTGCAAATGAATATTGTAAACTTCAAAACAGATACAGAGCTAGAAAACGGCATCAAACACGTCCGTACCTAGCGAACGCTCAATAGCAAATGACGACTTCGGCCGAGTTCCGTCAATCGAAACCGGAATTTATCGACTACCCGCAAACAATTCGCTTCACGCCAACGACGTTCTATTGAAACAACTTTGACTGCAAAATTATTATGTAGAAACGATTTATTACGTCAGCTATGAGCAACTAACGCTGTAAATGAGAGAAACATGGTCGCGTTTACCACATTAAGTTTGTAGTTTATCAATATTTGTTCCTGAAACTCGTAAATTTTGAGTAATAACCGTTACGTGTGATAGTTTTACATAACAGGCGATCTTAACAGACAATATTGCAGAGTTTACAATGCATTAAAGCGAGATGTTATTTGCTTTGATTCATTAAACGAAGGGTTGCGGACTTGCGGGTTAGACACTGAATGACAAAGAATCCTTTGTGCCAAGTATACATTTTAAAGCCAACGGATATGAGGAGTGCGTTTAAATTACTATACAAATGAGTAAACGAGAATGAACACTTTAGAGTTTACAAATGAAATCAGAAATGGTGCCCATAAAAAACAATTCGCACGTTCTAAAAACGACCATTATGGGTGTAGAGTTCGGTTTACTGCGCCTCCGCGCCTAACGTTCCAGGGATAAATGTTTTTGCAACGAAATTAGTTGGATTAATTAACACTAATATGATTCAGTTTTTTTAGAAGTAAAATAAATATTTATAAAAACCAATAGCCGAATGTATTTCATGAATCACTTCACTTACTTTGTTGGTAGTAGAACATTCCTATTGGGAAATTGCCTCGAAACTTATAAGAAGATTAAATAAAAACCTGTTTATAATTTAACGTCAACATTTTTCAATATTGGTCAAATATTGATTGCGCTTGCGCCCATATTGATAAACAAAATGAGACAAAAAATAATGTCCTATCAAATTAAAGTTCCTGCGAATAAAAAGCCAGACACTGCAATTAATTCAAATCGATTTCCACTTAACCAAACGTTCGCCGCGAACGATCAGAATTTCAAATACACCTTCCAGGGAACCCAGCCAGCATGGTGTAAAGGTTCTTTTTTGATTCCAATATGCCATTTAAATGGGACGCGCCAAAAGAAATACTAGTAGCAGCCGAGTTAGGTTGACCAGCCTGATGCTATCTTGGCAGTTGGCACACCTGACCGACGCTAATTGGACAATAAATCAATTCTTCCCGCTTCTTATTGGCGAATCGTGGCATTCCAATATTGAAAATTTGGCCGCGCGATATTGACAACATGATAAAAAACAATAGGCGGTTATCTTTTTCTTTTGTGTTCATCTTTGGACCCCGGTTCTTATTAAGGCTGGATCGTTTCGTGTTTTGTTTGTGTCGGACCAATGTCTTATCGGTTAGACAATTTGTTTTGAAGAGCTTGTTATTGAATTATTAATATTGATATCCTCTCGTTCCGTATCGAGATGTGGAAGTCAGTAATGATACGATGCTCGCAATAAACAAATTGGTAAAATGATGCGAAACACTGGTTGCAAAAGGAATAAATAAGTTGAATAGAGCAAAGTGCGCGGGCGTCATCCATTATTAGAGTTATTAACAAAACGGAACGCGCGCGGGGCTAATCTGGGCTCACTCCGAGCATAATTAAATTCTCAGAACAAGCGAGCTATTAAAGCGAAACGGTAGCGCGACGCCCATTACGAAACGGAACGTGCATAATTATTTTGTTTCCAACTTTTTTTTCTTATTCCAAGTTCGATTTTCGAAAGCTCGCGCTAATGTACCGTCGCTGGCCTGAAGCACGAAGTCTTGTAAACAATGTTCTCGTAAAATCTTATTCAATTACATTAACGCATTCATTCATTTCAATAAACTGATTAGTTTTCTTTTAATTAGTTCTTGAATTTGATTTAAAAGCTTTTATAAACGCCGTGTGTACACAATACAAAATAACAAAGACGTTTGTTTTAAATGGTATTATGAATGTTTGTTGCGAAGTTGCCATCGTACAAAAACACTAGAGTTTTTTCTACCGAGGTAGACCACCAGGGTATTCAAATGAGCCCTGTATCATTATCCGTTCAGTATAAACAATGTCATAAAATGACAGGTAGCTGAGGTTGTATCATCGTTCGTATTTATTATTTATTCATGTTTGGTTATCTTGGAACTGATCAAAACATTCGTCGACTGTAATAACATGTTGTTTTGACAGATGACATAAGTTTGGCGCCATATCAACTGCTTGTCATCTCTACTACGATGAAACCATTGACATATAACATGGACGGGGCATACCTACGAAAAAAACGTGTATACCTATACTTCACTGAGAGCGAAAAATGGCGGCTAATAGTGCAGTCCCTATCGATATGTCTGAAAAATAACATCGATAATAGATTGTAAGTATGTTTTCTTACTTTGATTAATTTTAAGTTTTATAAATAGGTCTTACTGTAAAAGAACATTATAGATAGTTTGTAAAATATAGCTTGATCATTGTGACATACAGAGTGGCCCAAATAGAACGCTCAGTAAGGGGAAGTATAAAACTATAAGATATACAAAGATTTGTTTTTAGGATCCATGTCCTCGATTTTAGTAAAAAAAAAGTGCATTCATAGATTTAGAAAAAAAAACTATTACTCTCTTTGAGAATCGAACCCGGAAATTTTTAAAAATTTAATGTTCATTATTTTAAACTAGAAATGGATTGTGTACATCTTTAGCAGTAAGTAAATGTTACTAAGAAACATCATATCTAAATTCATTAAAATGCATTGTTTTTAAATGAAATAGTTTGGTACAAAACTCGCCAAGACATCATTAAAGTTCCTTCCCAGTTAATATCCCATTTCAACACAAATTCACCATTTCAAGATACAAAATGCAATAGTTTGTATATACGGCCGTTCGTTCTAGTTACAAATAATTAAAAATATTTTTTTCAAAACTTCCGGGTTCGATTCCTTTAGTGAGTTATAGTATTTTTCTAAATCTTTGAATGCAATTTTCATTTTAACTAAAATGGATGACATGGTTCCTAAGAACAAATCTTTGTATCTCTTATAGTTTTATACTTCCCCCCACTGACTGTTTTATTTGGGCCACCCTATATATCAAACTTTTATTCATTATACTCTAGTTGCCGGGATATAAAAATGACGATAGAAATTATCGACGTTTCGTACTATAATCGATACTGATGTAACATTTAATTGGGTTTTATTTAATTACAAACGTTAGGCATTCAATTAAACGAATATTTCAATATGAATACAGATATTCTCAAGAGCAAACCTCAAATCCATGGTTTCTTATGGTATACTACATGAGAATCTGAAAATTGGACTTTATATACTTACTCACTATTATTTAAGATCATATATGCACAAAATGTAAATAAAGTTTATGAAATAAAAATAAACACCAAAATTAAAACGTACTTGAATAAGTGTTTAAATAACGTTTTATTTAAAATATCGATAGTTTATAGTCTGTGGTCACGATGTTTCATTGCCCATCACTAAGTAAGTTGTAAATCCTTTTGTTATAGCTAGAAAATAATATGGCGAATATGGCCACGAGTAGGTATTTCAATGAGACTAAGAATGACAGATGGCTATTATAGTAACTGTCAGAAATACTGTTGTCCTTTTTCCCTTACGCAAAATTATGAACGTTAAAAAGAGACGGCTATATTTTTATAACTTTGGCGTCGATAAGCCTCATACTTCTATAACTATTTTTTCTATAGTCAAACATGCGATGTCCATGTTATATGTCAATGGATGAAACAACAATTCGGATTCTATAATAAGCTACCGTCTTACGTGGCTGATAAAGACACAGTTGTAAATCAATTTAACTACAAATTATTACCTACTATTGTTTAGATTAAGCACATTTACAATAGTAGTAGTCACTATCCTTTCGCACCGACTATGACGCTTTACAAACCGACAGTGACTGTGCTTTACCTTGACTAATTCTCTTTTCCGAACCTTTATCCCATGTCTTTTTTGGGGTCGGTTTTCAGTTTAACTAGATTTGGCGGAATGTCCGTATTTTACGTGAAGCGATTGCCATCAGACCTTCACAACCCAGAGGACTATACGGCATTTTTTTGGTTAAACCGAATGTTAGACTTTTGAGGGTTTTAACTGTTTTCGTTAGGTTAGTACCCGTAACGATTGTCGATGAGGTTAGTACGACAACCGGGACCGACGGCTTTACGTGCCCTCCGAAGCACGGAACCTTGACTAAGTACTTTTTTAAATTTAGAACAATGAAGAAGTTTATGGTTTATAGATTTCTTTTCTGATCGCGACTTTACACTTATGAAGTTTTTTTTAAGTACTTATAAGTACCTAATAAACATCCTAACAAAAACAGTAAAGTATGGATGGTGTAAAATAACGCTGCACAGTCCTTCTCTGTCACTAATGAAGAAGGAAGCGCTCATGAATCAGTGCTAACCGTGGATCACTTGTGATCTGGTGCGGTTAGCAACGCCTGGCACCTTCATGACTGTGATAGGTCGATACTAAAAGAGACTTTTAGTTCCATAGGCGTTTCCGTGCTTCGTAGGACATGTAAAGCCGTCGGTCCCTGTTGTCGTACTAACATATTCTAGCGTACTAAGACATTCCTAGTTGTTACAGGTAATTAGAGCCCTTAAAAGTCGAATATTTGATTTAACCAGAAATGTCGGATAGCCAGAGGGACATAGGCTAGAGCACCCAAAGAAGTTGTGACGTTCTGATGGCAAACTCTTCACGTAAAATACTGAAATTCTACCAAAACCACTTAGTTTAACTGAAAATTGACCCCAAATAGACATGGGATAAAGGTTTGGATGAAAAAGTGAGAGGAGGAATAGGTTGATAAAATATAATTCGAAACGTCCATCCAAGCAAAAACCTTTATTGATTTTAAAAAAAAAAAAAATTATCATTATACTTACATAATTAAGAAGTAAATAAATACTTGAGTAGTTTTTAGTTACTTGAACAAAAACAGTGTGTGTGAAATAGGATGTGCGAAAATCTTTATGAAAATAAAATACTAAGTACCTATACCTACTCCTATGATGAATTCAAACCACTCAACTAAAATCAGATAACTCAAAACAGATCAGTAAGTAATTCTGTAACCGTATTCTAAAGATACTTATCGCTGTGAGCACGAGTCCAACATGTCATATCATAATAATATGCTCCTGAGTTTGATGCATGGTGTGGTTCTCACTCCAGTATGTGAGGAATGCCCTTTTGACAAAATATCAGTGACAACCGTAGACACATGTCCACAGGTACTTTCTAAACAATTAATTAAATTAATAAGGTAGTAGCTTGATGTTAGATAACATAGCTTATGTAAGAGTATTTGAAAAGGATTCGGAAATGCTATACGATTGATCGGATTCTATCTTTTCAAGGAACGCATGCGTTTTTGTTTCGACTAAGGGCCTATTAACCATCTTCAAGTAAATTTCCGAGTAGGTACTCACAAGTTTTGTCTTTGTCAATTGATATAAAGTAAGAAAGAGACAAAACTAACTTTGCTCAGTGAGTAACTTTATGAAAGTCGTGAAATAGGCCCTAATTATAATAATATTTTGGTTTTATTAAAAATATCTTATGATATAATAAGATAAGAAATAGTAATCGAAACAATTGGCACACGCTGTATTATCTTAATTTTTTAAACCTTCAAAACTTAGGCAGGGAGGACATTCTTTCTCAGGTTTTCCTTATCCTGAAATTCGTACACCCCGTTTCTGTTATCAATTTAAAAACATATCATGGTGATGAGATGGAGATTATATGTAAGTATGCCTATCAATAGGCTTATCCCCATATATTCTCACGGCACGAGAACTATTGTGGATTGTGGGTGACAGGACAGCGGAGCGCAGCTAGTTTGTAACATTCAACTTAAACTATTACAACTATACTTAAATAAAAAAGTTTGTACTTAAGTATACCTCTTTATTCATTAGAAAAAAATAACTAAGTAGTAAACTCTAAACTCACTAAATAATAGTACTTACTTATTAATTAGTGAGTTTAGAGTAGTACGTATATAGTAAGCCACTGTATGTACCACATAATATTACTAATAGGGTACGGTTATAGGTCTCGGGACTAATTTGAAAACTAGCATTTCATACTGAGTTTTGCATGCGCCAGCGCTAGCTGGTAACACCTGTGTGTAAGTTTTATGTTTAGTATAAGCTGGGTTTTAATAAAGTTTTTGATAAAAAAAATCTAGGTACTCTCCCATAACCATGAGCATTCAAGACTCTCCAAAGCACGGCCTGCAGGCCACATGCGGCCCGGCGCATAGCGAAGGTGTATGTATCGTTTGGACAGCCCTTCGGATAGATAAAAAAAACTAACGTTAATGTCAACGCCAAAATTGTTGCTGCGTAAAATCCGTCAAAGTCATCGGCCAATGACAATCAAACTGAGAAGCTGTCAAAATTAACTGTCACGCACATCATTGTCAGTGTCAGCTGTCAGTTCAGCGGCGCTGGCTGGGCTGGTCGCCTCGGTTTCTGTTTGGGTGTTTTGGCTTAATTTTTTCTCTGCAAACCAAAATATACGTACTTGAATTGAATCTCTGTTTGAACCTGATAATAAATAGAACATAATCTCCTTTAATGTTATAAAAATGGCTGACGAAGAAAGTAAGTTAGCACATAACCTTATTGTAAACAAACTTCAAATACTTGTTAATAAATTTACTTTATTATTTATTTTTGTGAGTTACATGAGTCTGCTGTAGAATCCTCTCATTCCTACACACATGCAGACTAACCAATATGTGAATTTACAATAATCATGCAGAAATCAGTCTCACAAACAGTTTTACTCACATAAAACCTTTTTTCACAGCCCCGTCAGACATAAGCCTGTTAGTAGTCATAGTAGATTCAAATCCGAACCAGCGCTACATCACAGAGGACCCTAAAGTGCTAACCAACTGTCTGGATGCTGTCATAGCGTTTTCTAACTCCCATTTGATGCAAAGAGCAAGTAACCAACTCGCTGTGATTGGATGTCATTTTCATAAAAGGTACATATTTTATTTACATATTTTAGGTACTCCTAGTCATAGTAACGTTGTTTTTTGAGGCATTGCCAACCACTCACAAAATAATTAATGATCCTGTATCTTTAAAACTAAACTCATCATTCATGAGAGATTTGTTTAGATATGAGAACTTTTGTCATTTTACATGTTATGTCTTTATTAATTACTAGCTGTGCCCCGCGGTTTCACCCGCGTAGTTCCCGATCCCGTGGGAATTTCGGGATAAAACAGGGATAGCCTATGTCCTTTCCCGGACCATAAGCTACCCCTGTACCAAATTTCAAGTCAATCGGTTCAGTAGTTTAGCCGTGAGAAGGTAATAGACAGACAGACTGAGTTACTTTCGCATTTATAATATTAGTTAGGATATTTGTAATAATAATTTATTTGTGTATGAATGATTGTGTACATACATAGTTTCCGATACTCTAGAAACAGATAATTAGAGGACAGATGATACAGTGATTGATCTATAATATTAACTGCTGAACTTTGTGTGTTACAGTGAATACCTGTATCCATCGCCGGGAAAACCTCTGGATGTAAGACAAATAGATGGTCAATATGAGTTGTTTACACTCGTTGAAAAGACTATTAAAACTCGGTAAGTAGTTTTTGATTAAATATATCTTTAAATATAATTGTTTGTATTTTATGGCCATATTCAATTAGTTATTGTCTTTTTAAAATGAATGAAAGTTATTGTATTGCACTAGATAAAATATCAGTATAAATATGCATACATTGCAAAGTGATCCATGCCCAGCATTTTTGTAATGTTCTAGTTTTCATGTATCATGTCATAAAGACTGACATATCTTACAGACAGACTGCTTATTGCTTTTGTTCTCTGGTAATATTAGGCTGATCATAGTGCACAGAAAAGGAGAGTACACAAAAACATATACATACATACTTATGATACAAAGTTATTTATATTATGCTGTTTATGTGTTACAGATTAGTAAATTTAGTGAAGAGTCAACCTCAAGATGACAAACCGGGCGAGTCATTGTTGGCCGGAGCTGTTGCGATGGCATTGTGTTTTATTGCTAGAGTAAGTAAATAATAATGTACATCACATACTACATGAATGTATCCTTAAAAAAGTCAGTTACTAGTTTGATACTCTACCTTGTGAAATCCCGTGTGATAACGCAGATTTGTATGGGGTTGAATCAGCGCCATCTTCTGGCGGAGTGTTCGATCCCATACAAATCCGCGTTATCGAAAAGTTAACTTTTCGATAATAAACCTCGCACTAGGCACACCGAAATAATTTGCTATTCAAGGGACATCAATGAAAAAAGTACTATTGTTTTAAAAAAAAATATTATATCATAATGGAAACCAAACCTGCTGCTTCTGGCTTAGTTGACAGGGTCTACTACTAATCACGAGAATGTAAATAACACAAATTATTGCAATTACAGATGCGTCGCCAAGCAACGCCCGGTTTGAAAATGACCAGTCGGATTCTGATTGTGACGGGGAGCTCTGACACAGCCGCACAGTATATCAATTACATGAATGTGTTCTTCACTGCACAGGTTTGTAAACTATGTGAAAATGTGTTATAGTGTTTGTACTTGAACATGGGCAGTTATGTCCTTTATCCTTGCTGCGATATTTCGAGGGCTCTAACAACACTTACTGACTGTAGATAATGTCACTAAAATATGAATTAACATGAACTCTGCTGTTCAAAGCTCGAAAACTCTCATTAAATCCTTTTCAACCACGGCCACCCATCACAAATATGACTGAGCCATACACTGCTTAGCCGGACAAATCGCAAATAATCGTTATGTAGCACCTATGAGCGCTTCAATGTGAACCTGTTCATATTTAATGTTTTTGGTTACAGAAACAACAAGTACTAATAGATGTGTGTTCGTTAGACAAACATCTGAGTTTGTTACAACAGGGGTGTGACATCACCGGGGGGCTTTACCTGAAGGTGCCTTCTCTAGAAGGGCTGTTACAGTATTTATTGGTAAGATTTGGTTTACAATATTACGTCTAACAACGCTTGTTTGACCTCAACCTAAGTAAAATGAAGTCCATCCCTAAAAATTTGTTATCATTCCTATTGGTATTGAATTATTAGTATTACTATTAATTTTACTCACACACACTCAAACATTCTCTTTTATAAATAACTAGCAGCGCCCCGCGGTTTCACCCGCTTAGTTCCAATGGGCGAGCGGGACGGATATCTTTTGTATAATAGTCTCGACACACTGTGTTTGTTTCTCATAGTAAATATCGGTGAAAAATATGGACTTGAAATAACTTTGTGTGGACCACAAATGTTTGTCTCGGTCTGGGTGTGTTTGTGAATGAGTGTGTGCTTAGTTTCTTCAACAAATTTCGAACTTAGGGGTCAGTTACTATGAGATGATGTAGTGAATGATTATGTTGTGTTATTTCCTCAGTGGGTGTTCCTCCCCGAGCCTGCGGACCGCCTGAAGCTAGTTCTCCCCGGTCGCGGACGCGTCGACTACCGCGCCGCCTGCTTCTGTCACCGCGAACTACTCACCATCGGATACGTCTGTTCTGTGTGTCTTAGTGGTTAGTATATACATATTTATGTTATGTATGTTCAATTCAAAGAATATTGGGTCTGTACTGCATGCGCGTTTCTTACCGCCACGCACACTACGCACACTACGCGGCGCTGCCATACAGATGACATTTTCCGATTTCTTGCCAATCGAATGTTATCCTTACTTAATATTATAAATGCGAAAGTAACTCTGTCTGTCTGTCTGTCTGTTACCTTTTCACGGCTAAACTACTAAACCGATTGACTTAAGGGTAGCTTATGGTCCGAGGAAGAACATAGGCTGTTTTATCCCGAAATTCCCACGGGAGCGAGAACTACGCGGGTGAAACCGCGGGGCACAGCTAGTTTTACATATTCATAAAAATTGTGTTTGTTCCAACTTTGGAAATACAAATTCCAAATTTGGAACAAACACAATTTTTAAACTGATCTTAGGGAAAGTTCATATCGCGTATTATCGACGCATGTTCCGTCAGATATGAACCTTCCCTTAGACAGTGTCGGCCGGGAGACGCTGCCTAACTTAAGTTGTCATTAATCTATTGTTTGTCTGTCAGAATTGACAGAACAAAAAGTAAAAAGGCGGCAGAAAATGGGTCGCTTAGTACAACCATTATGTAACATTTATGTTATTATTTTTCAGTGTTCTGCAAATTCAGTCCTATATGTACAACTTGCCAGTAAGTGTTCTTTTATTTTTATTAATATTAATGAATAAAGCCATTCTATGTTACTTTATCAGAAAACTGCATGAACTGATTTAGATAATATTTCCACGAGATAGGTAGAAATCCCTGCGTCACATCTAGTATTATTCCAAGTACCTAGGTGGTACCGGTAGATTTTTATAAACACGGTTTTTCGTATATAAACAATAAGTATGTATTTGTATTTAGACTATGAACGCCATCTATTAGGAATGGTGATAAGTAACTGCAAGTTTGTAACTATCGTAGAAAACTAAAATCTTGTCAAAAACTAAAAGAAACCACAATGCGATTTAGTTATTACTACTAAAATTATAGATGGCGCAAATTTTATGAAAAATATTTTTTTTTGAGAAAAAATACGTCAGTAATTGTAAGTATGCAGTTGAATTTAAAATGCAAAACTGCATCGGTATGCAAAATTTCATCAAAATCGTTAGAGCCGTTTTCGAGATAGTCGGAAGATACATACATACATAGATACAAGAATTGCTGGTTTAAAGTAAGATATAAGTTATAATGAAAAAATCCAAGATATTTTTCTCTATGACTGAAAATCATAACAAAAATGATCGTACAAGGGTACCGTTTTTCCATTTGAAGTACGGAACCCTAAAAAGTCAGCAACTCGAAACAGGAGGTTTATTATGTGTATAAGTAAAAAATAAAATATTTTCTTCTAATTTCAGTACTGTTTTTAAAATCGGCGGTCCTCTGCCCATGAAGCCGAAGAAAAAGAAAATCAAAATGTAATTGTAATTGAAATATTTTATAAATGATCTGTAAATATAGATGTTAAGGTAATTTTACTACAATGGTTTTATTTATAACTTTTGTTACTTAGTTAAAACGTAAACTTAAGTTAAAGTTTGAGAGTGGGAGTCGACTACGTCACAAATTGGTATAGTGTCACAATCTTTTTATACCCATGAAGTTGTAGGTAAAAAACGGAGCCCAAACTTGGAACAACAGCTTGAGTCAAATACCTACGTCTCCGTGGGCCGATCTACATATAGGTATGCTTCAAGTAGGTATTCGAAATGTGGGCTCCATGTTTTACCTACAACTTCATGCCTATACCGGCGACCAAAATTGGAAGCTCCTATTGTCATTTTGATTCTAATGTCATTTGGATACATTTTCAACAAACTGACAACCAAAAGATGCGATTACAGCGACGCTGTCACCGGCACAGAAAAAAATGTGGCTCAATAAAGTTCACCACCACGTCATGCGCCATTTTAATTCAACTTTCAAAATAAAAAAGAAACGGAAAGTATAAATGTCAAGAATAATCATAATCAAAACATAAAAATTGCAAATTACCTTCCTATGATTACTTAACTTAAAATACCTACAAAATAATAATAATCTTAATCTCTCCGTGATCTAGGTCGTATAATTTGTACTTAATAAGTTTATATCTAGAACCCAATAAAGAATGATCTTAATCTTCAAACGATAACTGATAACAGTGTTTGGTAACATCCGACTTTGCTAATTACAGAAGTCTAGTATTTGACAATGCCTTCAAAAAACTTGTTTTTGTTGCCGCGTTTTTCTTGAAACTTGTAATCTCATTAAGATTGCACTTTTTGGAGATATCTATAAATAAACTTCGTATGTAATATAATAATGTTCTTGAATATAAGTACTTGTATTATTGTTGTTCGGATTAATCCAATCTGTTACCCGCCTTTCTCTTCTCAGAGAGCAAAAGTTTAATCTATCCCCATGTTACAATGAAATTTCAAAATCTTTCTTATTTAATTGCGAACAAAAAAAAGAACCAATAAAAACCTCAGTCTTTTATTGATACAAAAACAGCCAAAAATGTAGACATTATTGTTAAACCATTCATGGAAGACAATTTTAGTAAGTACTTATAGGTACATATTTTCAATGCTGAGATACAAATATGTTAAACATACTTACATAATCCTGACAAAAGAACTTATTAGTTTAACGTTTAACGAAAGCACAAACTTTAATAACCTTTACAATTTACATTAATCCTCATAATCCAGCACTTTCTTTGTGAATATCTTTAAAGCCAATCACCACAAAGTAAATATCCATATTATTAAATACTTACATACCTCTAGCGGGCAGCCGCTATTAATCTTCATACAAAAATTAAGATAAACCTAGTGCTAGCACATACGCCACTTTTAGCTGCACTAAAACTTCTAAGTTGCTGAATCGCGATATACGCATCCACTGAGAACGATCAAAGGGATGACGCAAAATCGCGCGGTAAAACGCGAATACGCTCGAGAGCGCTGATAAATAACGCCAAATGCAATTCGAACCGATCATGGCGGATCCACATTCAAAAATATAGGATTAGTCGCGGAAACGCGCAGCAAAAAATAGCACATCTGCTAGCATCTTACAAACAAAATTATTCTAAAATATAACACCATAGTGTTGTACCCTGTGCTACGATTTATCGATAATTTCGAACGCGTTATCGATTTCTTCTTCAGGCGATTTGTGTCCGTCGTTCCTTTTATCTAATTTACTTGATTTGCTAGTTGTGGATACTTTTCTCTGTGTATCGTGTTCTGAAACCGGTCTTGTGTGGACGTGGTATTCTAATGATTTGGGCTTCTCTGTTGCCTGCATGTCCTAGAAATATGATTGGAATTATAAATTGTCCTGAAAGTTATTATAAGTCATTAGGAATTTTCAGGATTTCCAGGATTCGAGACCAATGAAATTCATTTCACCGCTTTTTATTTCCTCATAGACCTGATAATCGTCCCGCTGAAGGGCAAACAAAAGTCTTCCACAGACATTTCCAGTCATCACCTTCGACGCTCTTACGGTAAAGGATAACATCGTCAGAAACCCTGCACACACCTGCGCAAAAATAGTAATGTCGTGTGTGAAGTCGACCATCCCTCACTTGGCCAACATGGTTGTCTATACGAAGCCAGCTACGAAATAGAGGCCGACGTTATATTCTCGCCAATGCTGGCAATAACTGGCCAGCACTGGCTTGTCTTAAAAAACTTACAGTTTGTATAAGGAAGAAGAAAGTAACAAGCCAAAGCTGGTGGTTGACTGCAGTCTGTGCCAGTATTGGCTTCGCATAAACCTTGCTTAAAATCCTTTATTCCCATTTGCCCCCTCTAGTAGACACGAGCTTCTCAGCAGTGGAGTCATAAATGAGTTATTAATTAGAAAGTGCATCTTACCTCTCCATACAACTCCAGAGACAATGAATGCCGTTTCTTATACGAGTGTTTGAGTCTCCCAGACCGAGACATGGACAGTTTCCGTCTCACATCAATTGGGACTACTTCGGGCTCCGGTTCAGTGTCCGCTTCGAGACGACTCGACTTCTTGTCACTTTGAAATATTGATTTGATGAACTTCGCCATTGTTAAGTTGTTACATGGACATGCTTCTGTAAACTAGAAGATATTTGAAAGTTAACGAAGGGGTCAATCTTAATTTCTATCTCAATTGTTGTTCAATGTTTTGTAAAAGAAGTAAGTATGTATTTTAAAATGTGAAGTTAAGTTACCAATTCCAAATCTATTTTGAAATTGTGTTGTTTTATGATCCGCTTATAGCAGTTTTGTAGTAGTAGAAGGTTTATTTTAAATATCTAAAGAAAATTTCTTTTTTTATTGTAAAACAAAAAAAATACAATGCGAATTTCATCAGTTTCATGTACGTAATTAAGTACTTACTTCGTTTTGGTTTTTGGTATTACTTAGTATTATTTTTTAATTGTGAAGTTGATTATTCTAAGCAATTTAAGTCTTTTATCGCTAAGTAAAGGAGAGCAATGTCCATAAATGTGATTATCGCGATAAGGAATGCATTTTCAGTTTTCCTGCATTGTTGTAAACTTACCTAATTAAAGACTTGAAGTCAAACTTTGTTTTATCTGACAATTGAAGTCTATGATGAGAATATAATACTTATAAGGAAGTTATTAAATAAAATGGAGTACTTATACTTAATACAAATAGTCTCTAACTAATCTGTTTCCTACTTATGTGCTGTGAAATTTTTTAGACTTTTGATAGCTCTCCCGTATCGACTGTCAGTAAGTATATATTCTACGACAAACGGGATCGACGGTTTAACATACCCTCCGTAGTACGGAAACGCGCAGGAAATTAAAAGCCACTTCGGAAATGACCACCCATCATTGTTATAACGGTGTCAAACGTTGCTTTACTAAATGATCACAAGTAATCGTCAGTAAGCCGCAAGCACCTAAGACCGTTTCAATAATTGATATTACATCAATGGTTTGAATGATATAAGTTGGTTATAATGACGTAAAATAACAAGAAACAAACTTGGAAACAGATACCGCACTGATACTGTCAATTATATAAAGTATCATGTTATCGTGCGTTATATCTGGAGCCAAATTAATTTATATACCTATCTGCTTATGTACTAGCGCTAAAGACATTTAGTGAACTATAATACGGTATGTTTTTATACCTAAGTAAGACCTAACTATAATAGGTGTCTTCTAAGTACGAAATAAGTCCCTACTACAATATTATAAATGCGAAAGTAACTCTGTCTGTCTGTTACCTTTTCACGGCTAAACTACTGAACCGATTGACTTGAAATTTGGTATAAGGGTAGTTTATGGTCCGGGATAGAACTTGGGCTACGTTTTATCCCGAAATTCCCACGGGATCGGGAACTACGCGGGTGAAACCGTGGGGCATTGCTAGTACTTAATAAGTTTCCTTTTTGCACGTGCATTTCTCATGATTTTATAAGAGGATTTACTATTACATATCTATTAATTAACACATATCATGATAAATGATGTGGTTTATTCACAAGATAGTCCGAGGGCTAAAGTGTGACTTAAGCTACTTTTTATCTCAATAATCCTACTTGCCAAGTGGGGTAAAACTGCCACACAGAACTAGTTTTGTAGATCATCTGATACAATCTTTTACGGTTGTTATTCTCTATCTAGATATTTTCTTAATTTCAAGAAATGATATAAGTATGAATAAAGAGCTAATGACATGACTTTACTTAATATACTTAGTACGATATCCTGGCGAATAGTCCTTGATTTTCTTTCTCAACTTCAATAAGTAGGTAAGTACCTACCTAATTACAACCAACTTAGAGGCCGTTCAGCAAAGAAAACGCCCGGCTTACAAATATATCTATAACTAGGAATATTTCTAGTATTACCAAACGAAAATCATTATCAAAAAAGGTTGTCCATTTGGTACAAAAAGATAACAAGAAGCTGTTTTTATCTTAACAAAAAGTGTCAAATAATAAAAAAGTACTTACGTGGCTATTACAATCAAATTTCAGTCCACAATTTTCACTTTTCACAATTGATATCACCTTTCAGAGTTTTAATACGAACTCGGCTCAAACACTGTTTTACAGATAAGAATGTTTAAAAATTGTTACTTTTTTGCAAATTGATAACACACTCATAGACAAACACACAATGCATTATGTTGTACAAGTAGCGGTAGTATTTACAATATTTTCATCTGGACGATAAGATATAATTTTATTATCATTCGATAAGTTTTGTGATAATTTTCAATTGTCATTATCAGGTTAATAGGAAAGTTTAATTTTATTTTGCTATATTATACAAATAAGTATTTTTTGAATGCATTTTCGTCTGTATTAAAACGTTTTAGCATCTAGTTAATTTTTATCTGTGTATCAATAAATTGGTTTATAGATAGCATGTAAGGTGTATATGAATGTGTGTGTGCGTAGTTTTTTCAATATTTTGAATATTCGACATATTTAAGTTTCGACTTTTAGAATTTTAGATAATTAGAATTTTCGACATTTTGACTTTTCCATATTTTGACTTTTCGGCGTTTCGATTTTTAGACATTGTTATTTGTAAATTTTTCTTTTCGCCATTTAAATATTTCGAAATATTAACTATTTCAGTATTTTATTTTCGACATTTAGACATTTCGATATTTAGATTTTTCGACATTTTGAATTATCGATATTTTGACTCTTCTACGTTTACATTTTCGACATTAAATCTAAACTTTTAGACATTTTGAATATTCTAAATTTTGAATTTTCAACATTTCAACTACAAAAGATATAAATACAAAAGTACCTAATCCTATCCAAATTTGAATTGAATAAAATAAGTATATCAAACTTTTCCGTTACTAAGTGCTGTACTTGTACACTTAGTAGTAAGCTGATTGTGATTAATTTTATGTAACTTAGGTTAAGGTTCGATGGGGCTGGCATATCCTTATAGGACAAAAGCCCCAAAATAAATAAAGAAAAAAAAAAAAAAAAAAAAAAAAGTGCTGTACTGACTCACAGAGTCACAGACAATGCACTGCCTACTGGTCGTAAAGCCGAAATTTGGCACGTGTGTTTGTTGAGAGGAATAGGCTACCACTAAGAAAGGATTTTTGGAAATTCCCTTCCTAGGGGGAGAAAAGGGGAAAAATCCCAAATTCTGCCGGAAGTCATTTACACGAACGAAGTCGCGGGCAAAAGCTATGTTGGATAATAAAAACAACAACTAGACCAGATAGATAATAAGCTACCACACATAGCGACTGTTATCTCGTAGATTATGTTGATTTTTAGGAACAGAGGTCACAAATAACTATTAATTCAAGCTTTTTAAATTAAAAGAATTATTATCTTTTAATTTAAAAAACGGACAAACAAACGGCTAGTTAACATGTAAGTTTCTACATATTGTGGTTTTTTGGCAAGGAGGTTTTATAATAACGTAGTTTATGCATATTAGGGCCTATTTCACAACCTTCAAGTAACGTTACTCACCGAGTAAAGTTAGTTTTGTCTCTTTCTTACTTTATATCAAGTGACAAAAACATGTGAGTACTCGGAACGTTACTTGAAGATGGTGAAATAGGCCCTTATACTTTTACAAAGAGAATAGAAAATATTATTATGTAACCTTTCTCTGCAAACGAACTAAAGGATGTATAAATAAAACAAACTTGAATTGTCATATCATTTATAATTTTGGACAAAGTCGATAAAAGTAGGTATAAAAAATAAATGACAAAACTAATTAAGATTTATAAGTACAATGATCAAGTATTTATATTTACAGATGTATGAGTGTCTGTACATTATGGATAGTGAACTGGATGATAATATTTTAATTATAAAATAGTTTGATGATTCGTCCGCTAGATGGCACTGTCAATAGAACTATAAACTTCGCTTTCAATTGCAATTTGGACTTTAGTGCTAAGAAAATAAAGTTAATTTTTTAGCAATTAAAAAATCTAAGGTTATAATATATTTCCGAACTCATTTTTAAAAACAGCGCCATCTACCGTACAACTTAATAAAATAAAAAGTAAATTAATATCAACCGAGTAACATTAAGAAGTGTAAGTACAAAATAAAATATCAATAGTTTTTATATAAGACCTATTTACTTTACATGGGTAGTAAAAATATTATTTAGGAGTTGGCTAAGGTCCTAATAAGTGTTTCAATAAATAAAATTACTATTAGAATCGCGCGGATACCTGCGGCGCCGCGGGAATTCCGATCGTTCGAATTTCTCATCCGATAATAAGTATTATAGTAATGAAAATAAAGTTAAAATTTGTATGACACCGAAATGCGATTCGCTTCGTTGCCGATCCGATGTGTGTTGAGCATAAACGCACCTTAGCCGCAGAGGTATACGACCATAGGAAGGTTATTGCAGAACGCGAAATCGCGTTGCAAACGCGGAATCGCGCGATCGATCGTGCTGCCAAAAATATCTTGATGTGATTTTATTCTTAATCTCAAGGGAATCAAGATTTAAGACAATAGTATTTTTATTATTGAAACACGTTTTTATTATTAAATCTGTAGACAATATTATTTTTGACCATTTTTTTTTAACAATTTTAACATCTAATAAACGTTTTTATTTTATGACAATATGATTAATTTAGATCCGAGATTTTAAGTAAGAAAATATATCAATTTTTACCTTTATGTCTAAGATATGAAGACTAATTTTTAAAATGTTTTAAAATAGAACATCTCTTTTAGGATACCTATTCAAAAATCTTTGCCAAGCTATAATCATCTCTATTTTTTAAATGATAAAGTCGATTGCTTAAAGAGCAAATAGCTACTACCAATAAACAATTTACCTACTGTAGCACGGTCGTAATTCACAGGAAATATCGTACGTTGATCTGTAGCTGTCTATCTCTATCGCACCTGCGTAAATTATAATGCGTCCCGCTCGCCATTCCATCCGTGCGAGCGGGACGCATTATAATTTACGCAGGTGCGACAGAGATAGATAGCTACAGGTCAACGTACGATATTTCTTGTGAATTACGAGCGCGCTTTAACCTGTATTTTTATGCCAACTTTACATAGTTTTTTTTGCGAAGTTTTATATAAAAATACCTCATAAGATAGGTACACCAAAAATAGTTGTACAAAATGAATTTGAACAATTTTACTCTAAAAATTGGTCTAATTGGTCTAACTAATCAATGAACTATATTACAATTTACAAAAAACTGTGTTATTACAGTATACATATTTATTTTTCTAAATAAACTTTAAAAATCTATTGCTATCCTTTACTAAAAACTGCTGGAAGAAAGAGATAGAGATAAGGTCTTATATTATTTTACACATTTTCGAATGTAACGTTTCGTCAGAGTTTAACTTCAAATCTATTACAATTTAATTTTGTCAGTTTATATCTCACATCTCTTTCATGTTTTTGCGAGTAAATGAGATAGATATAAACTCAAAGTTTAATCGTCTCACTAATATGTCGTTAATCCGTTGATAATACAGATTTTGTAATAACACAGTAAAAATATAATTAGAAACATAAAATCCCTTCCACTATTAAGATAGGCTACAAAAAGTTTTCAAAAAATGATATCTCAAACGAAATCCAATTAACAGCTTTATTGCTACGTAATAAAGTCTCTTTTACTAAATACAGATGACGAAATAGTCTGTACATTATATAAGGCTCGATCATATAAGGCTCAAATTAGAGCCGGGCGTTAGCAAACACACTACTTTTTACCGCTAGATCGCGCTACTTATCGCCAGAACGCGCGTCGCTGCACTTGAAAAGTCGGATAGCACTGAGACGGGTATAAAAAGCTGTCTGAGAGTGAGAGTTTTAGATATGTTTGAGTTTGTATGTACCATAAAGAGATTGATTGCGGTAGCCATCATTCGGTTACCGCCGGACCGCTTACTGTTTCTATGTATCGCAGAAGGGACTCAAAATCGCGCAGACGCGAGAACGCGTAGCCATAAGTAACATGTCTGCTAGCGACCTCCCAGAACTTTGTAACCTCTGTTTAAAAAGAGATTTTACACAAAACCTTTAAAATCTCTATTCAAACAAAGGCCTAATTCTGTACTACCGTGAAGTTCCGCTAACCGCAACATACAAAAAAAATAAAAAAAAAACTATTTAAACAAATAGTATTCAATCCGTCTTACCTTTTGTACCAATAAAAAATTAGACAACCTGTTCTGTATCGTCTCTACTGACCATCGCGTCACTGATCGTCGAAGCCACATGTCGATACAACCTTAGATTAGATTCAGTATAATCCAATATCTTTCTACTAGAATGTCTGATGTATAACATTTGTTTGTGATAGATTTTCAAAGCCCCCTTTATTGTGATATACGTAAGGCCTCCAAGAATTGTTCTGTGGAGGTTATTTTGTATGGATTTGAAGAATATTTTGCCCATAATGGTCGATATTGTGGGTAGTAGGAGCGCTGAGCAGAATATTCTGGTAGGTGAGAGATGTGACTGTGTGCTGTTCGCGCTTGTTGATGTCGGGCCTGTTACTATGGCGCCTCTGTCGCTTTCCACACTGTAATAAAAAAAAATACAAGTTAGTTGGATGAGAAATTATTTTACAAAAATTATGTACTAATAGCTAAAATAAATTTCAGGAGTAATTTACGTTCCAAAAAATATGGAGGCGAATCCCTTTTCCGCTTTTCTTTTGAAAAAGTAATTTTCAATTAATTGTTCTGTCCTTGTGGTCAAATGGGATCCCATTGACATAAACTATCAAGTAAAAATTTCATCAATAGAAATATGCTCAAAACTTGTAGTTAAGTGTAAAATAATATTACATTTTCATCAATTTTAAGTTAGTTACGGCAAAAAACCTCAAACAAATTGTTAATTAATGTATTTTATTAAGAAGGCTTATGAACCAAAACTACTTACTTCCCAAACGGCAGTATATAAGAAAGCGCCGGTATCTTAGCACAGTATTTCCTTAAGAATAGCAACACAGAATCCTCCCAGTTGTACATTTTGGCGCTGATCAACGTCACCGGGATGGTTGGCAGGAGAACTAGCAACACCAGGGGGTCAGCTGACTCCATCATCTCGAGACCTTCTCTGTGACCGACTACCTGGAAAGTTAGTTTAGGTTTATGAATAAGAGATGGCGCTAGTGGTAGGTTATAACAATGTTGTGTGGGAATCTGTTTCATAGCCGTTCCCAATATTCATTCTGTATGATATAGCTTGTCGAGGAATACAAAACCATGGAAACTTTTAATAAATCTCTAATTTTACATTGCATTTATGACAGATATACAGAGTTTTGTAGTAGTGTAGGAGTATTACCATTAGTATAGAGACAAATAAGTAGTAGTTTCGTTACAAAATAGAAAAATATCGTAATTTATTTTGATACTTTTAGAGCAAATCAAATCAAATCAAATCAAAAATCGTACATTCAATTAAGGCCTCAATGAGGCACTTATGACGGTCAATGAATCTACCACCGATTCGGAATTACATCAGCCGACAAGAATCGGCCAGAAACTCGGGCTGGTATTTTTTTTAAATAAAATAAAATACAAATGTCACTTATAACTAATGTCAACAATAAAAAACATGTCAATATGTATATAAAGTAAAAATCTATAAATATAGAAGTTAAATAATTACATAGGTCAAAAACTAAAAATAGCATACTGAGGTTGCGTGTGCCGAAATTTAATGCCAAACATCCCGGTCATTAATATAAAGCATTATTTTTATCAGTAGTCAAGTTTACTTTTTAAAGTTATTTTTCTCTTAACTATCATTTCAAACCGAGGTCGAATACCGTACGGGGAAGTAAAATAAAAACAATATTTTCGTAGATTTACTTAAAATTATTTTCCATGCAAAACATCATCTCCGTAATATATTAACCAAATAAACAAAACAAGTTAAATGACACGTCTCATCTTTACAAACATACACAAAATTTTAAATATCCTTCAACGAAACATTACATACTTAGTACAATAACAGACATACAAGTGTATTATAATATTATTAACGTAAACAATGATTTTACCCACTAATGGTAATCAGTAATGACGTTAACCATTGAATATAATTAACGAAATAATTATAAAAGATATTTGGTAATATGTACTACACTTAACTTTATAATTAGTGTGACTTATGGTTTATTTATTAGCGTATTACCGTACTGTTGGCAAATATGTATCATCACTACATAGTATAAAACAATGTCGCTTTCTCTGTCCCTATGTCCCTATGTATGCTTAGATCTATAAAACTACGCAACGGATTTTAATGCGGTTTGTTTTAATAGATAGAGTGATTCAATGGGAAGGTTTTTAGCATAATTGTATCCCCATATTCCTACGGGAACGGGAACTACGCGGGTGAAACCCCCGGCGCCGCTAGTTGTAATCTAAAGACTAAACATCGCATACCTGCCAATGATATGAATTCGATTCCCACTCAAGACTTTGTATGCATGGACAATATGGACATGTATGGTTCTCTGGGTGTAGGTGTTTTCTATTTAATCTAAGAACATATCACTACATAGTATAAAACAAAGTCGCTTTCTCTGTCCCTATGTATGCCTAGATCTTTAAAAACTACGCAACGGATTTTGATGCGGTTTGTTTTAATAGATAGAGTGATTCAGTGGGAAGGTTTTTAAGCATAATTTTATCCCCATATTCCTACGGGAACGGGAACTACGCGGGTGAAACCGCGGGGCGCCGCTCGTTTAGAATAAAGTATACAGGCAAGTATGTTTATCCTTTGTCTAGTACTCATACTTCGTAATACATACAAGCTTTGTGAGTGGTGTGAGGTGTGAGTGTGACATGTTTTCGGATATTTACTTATTTTTTTTTATAACATAATCATTCACTACATCATCTCATTATATTAACTGACCCCTAACTAAGTTCGACACTTGTATCTAGCTAGGGTATCAGAAACTACGCACACACTCATTCACACACACACCCAGACCGAGACAAACATTTGTCGTTCACACAAATATTCACCCCGTACGGTACGGGAAGGTTTTGTATCGAAAACTTCTCTATATCTAACTCAATAATTTAAGTTATTAACTAGCGACCCGCGGTTTCACTCGCGTAGTTCCCATTCCCGTGGCAATACAGGGATAAACTATGTCACTCGCTATGACAATATAGCTTCTCATTAGTGAAAGAATTTTTGAAATCGGTTCAGTAGATCCCGAGATTACCGCTTACAATTTAACAAACACACAAACTTTTTTCTTTATAATATTAGTATAGATAGTTATATAGTTATTAATATACATATTTGCTAACGGTACATTATAGCCGTCAATTTGGTAACAAATCGATTTGTTTTATGATGCATGACATATTAGCAATCAATTTTCCTTCACAATATTGAATTGAATTATGTATATTGTTTTAACCTAACTGAAAATAAAGCGATAAAATGTATATTTTTTAAAGTTATTTCTTGGCTTAACCCTACCCTAGTTACCTGCGTAAATTCAGCATTTCAGGACAAAAAGCATATAAGAAGGAGTAATCAATAAGACAAAAAAAGAATTTCTAGAAAATCATCGTAAATCCCTCCTAATATTATAAATGCGAAAGTAACTCTGTCTGTCTATCTGTAACCTTTTCACGGCTAAACTACTGAACCGATTGACTTGAAATTTGGTACAGGGGTAGCTAATGTTCCGGGGAAGAACATATTTTATCCCGAAATTCTCACGGGATCGGGAACTACGCGGGTGAAACGCGGGGCACAGCTAGTACTAGTATAAGGTTACATATTGATTTCTTTGGTTTACACGGGTTCTGTAAAGAATCCGAAACGTCAGAAAATGAAAAACAAAATACAACCACGACAAAAATCCGTTTAAGTGTTTTATTTTAATAGTTAAGGGTTATTTAAACAAATATCATTAACACACACTTAACGTGGAAAAAAAACAGATTTCACGTTGGGTCACGCGACAAACAGTTATAAAAACGAGTATAAGGTAATTCAATACGAGATGAAAATTTACAACATCACACGGGAAACCATATTGGACACATATCTCATTACACTTTAAACATTTAAATGTTTGAAAACAACTGACCGACGAATATTTTCATTGTCAAATGTATTTATAAAACAAGTACTGCCTTATTAGTGTTAAGAGTTTAAACCGAGTTTAACAAAATCAGGGTAATGTTAGTCTTTAATTTAAAAGTTATCGATATTAACGTTTCCGAACTAGTGTTAGACCAACTAATCGCAAACATACACAAAACAAGACTATAAGTTAGTTAATTCAATGAATATAATCTGTGCTTAAAACAAGTTATAAAAGTCTGGTGTAGCGTTAAACCAGTGATACCTTCGACGCTAATAAGACAGCTATTCGCAATTTAAACGAACACAAGTTGTTGGAACTAGTTAAAAACCCAAATATTACATAATAATATGCAAAGCTAATAAATTTATGTGTATTAATATCAGGAAATACTTGAAGTCACCAATTGCTAATTAAATATACTGACTCCACGTAGATAAATAATAAGTAAAGCTTTAAAGAAAAAGAAAAACATCGAAAAACATATTGAGTTGTTTTATAGGTAAAAAAGATTCGAAGGTCTATCACCACGCTTGCTCAATGCGTGTTGGTGATATTAAATCTGAACCATGTTTGGAAAATAGAAATTCGTCTTCTAACCTAGGAATTGAATCCGCAACCTTAAGACTTGGCAGCCAAGTACACATACCACTAAACCGGAGTCGTTAAATAAAGTAAAATTCTTATACATAATTAAAAGTGTAACACTTAAAATTTTAAACTCAAGTTCACTGGGTCGCCCTCGCCGGTAAACGTTAGGCAAACAAATGCGTATAAATTAAGTTACGCATCGCGCATTTTACATATTAAACGTTTATCGTTTGAAATAATATTGAGGCTATAATACGGTTAAATTATTGTAAGATAGATCATCTCATAAAATATAAACCCTGTACTGAGTTCTGTATGTTCCTTTTTCTATACCGCTTTCTTTACTTTGGGGGTCGGGATTAACAAACGAGGAATAACAACGGAATAATTAATCCAAGTGTTCCCTCTTTCATCCATAATCATTAAAAAAATAACGACACTTTTTTAATAACTACCCAATTCCTTCATATTTCTTTATTTAGGTCAATGGTTATTCATTTATCAAATATCTAGTTCGTGCTGCTTTGAGGGAATTCAAGAAATGTTCAATTCTTAGTTTTTAATTATAATCTTAACATTCACCTCATAAGAACAAAATTAGCACAAGAACAAAGAAATTTAATTAAAATACGCGGAGAGAAAGTTACAACAAACTAAATAACATTAAGTCATAACGTTTATTAGCCTCGGCGAAATTTCACACAAGTTACGTCACGATAGAAAATCAAAATTGATTGCTTAATACGTAGTATATACTTAGTTTATACGTACTTATAATGTTTGTACCACTAGCCCGTCTGTGATTGGTGTAATATAATTCTAGATGGCAGTGGAAATATTGAGCAATTTCTCCTATTACATTAAACTACAAATACATCATCATCATCATCATCAGCTCATATAATGTCCCCACCGAGGGGCTCGAGCCTGAATGAGGGTGATTAGGCCATATATTCTCATATTTTGGTGCATTCGTTGTATAGAAAGAGAGTTCTTCACTAATATATAGAAGTGGTAAACGAAAACTGAAAATATTACAGGGTGAACACGGGCAGAACAAGAACTACTCCAAAGAATAAAGGCAGCATTATGTGCTGAAGGTTTGCTTCTTAATTTAACCAATTTGCCAGAACGCCAGACTGGATAGGTTAAGTGATGGTTAGAAATACACGAGGCATGTAGGAAGTTCTTCATGACGCCAGCCTCCAAGGTACAAACGGATATTAGGAAGAACAGAAAACCAATAAAAGAAAACCTCCGGAGATACCACTCTCCCGGCAAAATGCAGTAGCTTGAGTTATTATTATTACTCAATGTTGGAATTTTATTAAAGTTTCTGAAAACTGTAACTGGCTACTTCCCCGGTAGAGCGATATTCAAACTTCGATAAAAAGTTCAGACCTTCTTCTTGTAGTGCCTCTCCATCACTGAAGGTCAGCAGTCAGTTTCTAGAACCTTTCTATGTCCAGAGCCAGTCTGAACAGTTGTTCTACAGTCTTGATACCACAAGACCGTTCATACGCTATTTGACAGTTTCGCCCAAAAACTCTCTGCTCGCTCTACCACTACAATTAAATTATAATTATACAATAAAATAAAGACAATAACCAAAGGTTAAAGGTCCACTAACATTTTAAAACAAACAACTAAAATTGGACCACTGGACTCGGTTATAAAATAAATGTACAGTATTTGACAATTCATATACTGTCAGTACGTCAGTAGGTTATTTCAATTAACATTTGTATGATAGTAAAACAATAATGGAACCGCGAAATGTAACGGCATATTAAACTGGCCGTCACATGAATCTGATACAATCCGTTATGGAAATATTGAAAGTGTTAATAGACACCAGTTATTCTTCATGTTGAATTTGTGACTAATATTTGACTAAACTAAAAATGTGACATCTTCATTTGTGTCAAAAGGTGAAGGGGGTCAATGTCTGTATTTTATTTGTTGCTGGGTTGAATTTAAGGGTTATCAAGGGTAAAAAATACTTCTACAAAATAATATGGGTAAAGAAACATATATTATATTTAATTGAAGTTTTTACTACATAATTACTTATTAATAGCTTTCAAAGGACGTTCCGTTTAACCCTTCAATACTTAATTATTGAAATGTGAACTTGGATTTTAGTGTGACATTGATGTAGGTATTTGCTTCGTTAATTGGGGTTGGGGGTTAATCAACTTGTTAGAACTCCGACTTTGAGTGACCGACAGACCGGTTAAATGTCCCCCATTTCATTGAGATGTAAACTTTGTGTAAACTGTTGGGGAACAATCGTAGAAGAGAAAAAGAAAAAGAGAAGAGCAAATATGCGCTGCAATCGCGTAACAAACGATGAAAAGCTCGATCGCGCTTCTAAAAGATGCATCATCATTATCGGCTCATATATGTCCCCACCGAGGGGCTCGAGCCTACTCTGAATTAGGGTGATGGCCCTAGTCAACCACGCTGGCCAATTGCGGGTTGGTCGACTTCACACACAACCTTTGAATTTCTTCACAGGTGTGTGCAGAGTTCACGATGTTTTCCTTCCTTCATAAGAGTGTCTAAAATATGCATGACAATCAAATAGTGTAATTAGTTCTAGAAAGCAGAATCACTACAATGCTCTACCGCTTTCAAAGACTAAAGCTTTTCCTAAGACAAACATTTGTGCATAAAAAAATCTGTTTGTATTTTTTTGTGATTTTTATCTATCTCATCATCAGCTCATATAATGTCCACGAGGGGCTCGAGGCTACCCTGAATTAAGGTGATTTAGGTTTTAGCTATCTTTTTGAATAATATAATCGGATAAATAGGAAATGTAATTTTCATGTTGGCGATAGAAAATCAAATCAGGCCAAGGTAAGTTTAGTATTTTTTGATCCTCGTATTTCTTTCCTCACGTACAATTTGGCTTTAAGCCAACAATATAGATTTTAGTACTGCAAGTAAAATACTAAGTTTAACATCGTGACGTTCTCCCGAACAAAGAAGATTAAAAGATATTATTTATGTGATTGTGAAAAATTAACTAAACAAAAAAAATATGTACCTAAAGCTATAGTAATTAATCCCTGTTGCCTCTCTTTGTTACTTTCACATATAATTCTTCAATGAAAGAGATACAACGTGGATTAACTATACCGTCGTTATTCCTCGTTTATTAATAAGACAGTAACAAACTGTTCCGCAAATTATAAAAACTACTGTTTGCTTAATTTTACTATTGAACACGTCACAATCATATAAAAACTACGTTTCTAAAAATACATGTTATGTACAATGTCAATTACACAGCAGCCGCATCATTAAATAAAACTATTTAGCGAACGTTGAGTAGATTTCATATATTGCAATATTTTGATCTGTAGCACTAGCATCCCATGAAATTATGGGACATAGCTTAGGTCACAATTTCATAGCTAAAAGCTAAATGAGTAGTTTTCCGAAAAAAATAGATCCTTTTAGACTAAGCGTGTGCAGAGACGCAGGCGACGCAGGCCAGAGCAGAGCAGATTTTGTAAAAGCATGGAACGTCGCCAGAGAGAGCAGGACAGACATGTCTGCGTCGCACGTGCCTGCTCTGCCCTGCGCGGCTTGCGTCGCCTGCGTCTCAACATACGCTTAATCTGATGCGTGATACATAGATTTTTGTTAGACTTTTGAAGGCTCGTAACTACGTCACGTTTCAAATCACATCATAACTTTGACATTATATGACATTAATCCAGAATTTTTTATAATTTTTATTTTTAGTTTTCGATATCGTTTCCTTATAAAGATTTGTTCCTGTACACTCAAATTAGTCAATAACAGGTATTTCAAGCCACACATACGAATTGCATCACGCGTTTCATTGCCAACTGTCGTTCAGATAACTCGTATCGAGTTCAACATTTTCCGAGATACAGTTTCCTATCTTATGCGTCAGACAATAAAGTTCAAGGTCGCACCAACTAGCGGTTCATTTTTACGTCATAAGGTAATTTAGCATTGTATAATTGAGCAAAATAATAACAATGTGACTGTTTTAATGGTATGTTAGCTCAAGTAATTATGTATTTTTTGTAAAGTATTCATAAAAAGTATAATAACGAAGCCTGAAATCTATACATAAAACAAAGTCTGGTTATTTATACAATTTAAGCAGAATGACTGAACCGATTTAAGTGAAGTTTGGTACAAATGTAAGGAACATTTCGAAGGACATAAGGACATTAACAAGGACATAATCAGGAATAGCAAATAAGCTTATTAGAAAGGGTTAAAAACATGGGTAAACCCGCTGTGCACAGCTAGTGATTGATAACTAACAAAGTTAGAATTGCTACTACCGTTGTCAATTTTGTTTTTATTATTTATTCAAAAGCTAAACCTAGGCCCCTTGGTTTGTCAGGCAGGTATACAACCACTAAACCACGTGATCGATTAATTAATAAATAGGTTATGTACTTATAATTCATCCACAACGTGATAATAAATAGATACTCGAGTTAATTATAATGACAAAGTAATTATTAACTTAATGAATGCGATTGAATTAATGAAGTAAGTATTGAATCTATACAATTTATACAAATATTATAAATAGGTAGAGTTTGTATGTTAGTTTGTAAGCTTCAATCTCAGGCAATCATTCACTTTGAATCTTCTTTGAATACGCATATTTGTACTATCTAATGAATGTATTGGATGTACGCTATATAGGTTGTACTTGGATATAAATATCAACGCGGATGAAGCTATAGGCTATAGGGGACAACTAGTATAATACTAAAACTAGAAACATATTTCAAAGGATTTTAAATCGGAACCATTTATAGAATTAGCGAAGTAAATTTTAAGTAGAAAACAAACTATACTAAAGTATACAATTATCTAATAATGATAAAAAAAACTTCTTCCTGTCTGCAACAACATTATTAATTGCGTATGAACAGACCAATTAACTTCGAATATCATATCTATAACTAAGTATACAAACAAATATAAACAAAATTAAAGTGTCTGTTTGTTACTTCAAATTAACGGCTTTTCACAAAATTCGTATGAAAATGTATGAGTACGGTAATTACACCAAAAATCATCGTTTTTTGACGAGACGACTGATTTGGAGGAGACTTTCACTCGCAAATAGCAAACATTATACGGAGTAGCTTTATTCCGAAATTCCCACGGAATCAGTATTTAGGGACTAGACACATTTATTCAGCTCCATTCAGCGTTTGTCCATACAAAACAACGATTTTGTTTGGAGACGGTTCAGCTGAATGGATGTGTACGCGTCTCCATACAAAATCGTTGTTTCGTATGGTCAAACACTGAATGGAGCTGAATAAATGTGTCTAGCCCCTAATTCAAGCGACAGCTTGTCTATACTATAAGAAAGATTTGATTTGTTTGTTACGATTCAACTCAAAAACCTCGAGTTTCAAAATTCTTTCACCATTCGAAAGCTACAACCCTTCCCGACGAACATAGGCTATATTATTGCCCCATATTCTCAAGATAACAGTATCTAATTCTACGCGTGTGAAACCGCGTAGAGTTACTAGTTCATTACAACGATAAACAAACACCCAGTCGTGTGATAACTATGGATATTATCGGCCATATTTTAATCGAATTAGTACTTCAATCTTATCGTATGGCGTGACTAATAATATTATTCTGATTCCTTGCACCTTTATAGGTCAAATACGCTTGTTTATTTGTTTGTGCGAAGGGTCTTTGCAATATATCTGTGTAGGTAGACAATTTTATCACATTTTTTTAGAATCCAAAGAGATTAAATGATTGTAAAAAGATTAAATATTTAAACATGATATTCTGATATATTTATCTAAAATAACCTTTTTGGTTTTGCAGAATGGATTAAAAACTAAAACCGTCAACTAAAAAATCGACCCTAAATTAGACATAGAATAGGACAAATATTCAGAAGAAGATATAACCATCAATAGCTAAATACACAGTTTGTGCAGTATACATTATTTTCGGTGTACCCTAACTAATTATATAATTTATTCTAGGAACAGAATAATTCAAACAACTATTTAACTGCACAAAGCTGATTAAACAATGCACCAATCGTAATTTGGTCGACACGACCTCTAAATCTATTTATATACGTGACTTTCAGCAGTTTATTGCAATATAATTAATGAGAGTCACTGCAGTTATTAATGTTTGACATTTCTAAAGTTTTGAAAATATGAAAATGTTTGAAATTCCTAACCGGTATCGGTAGTATTCTTTAACATATGCACGAAAGAAACACTAATATAACCCATATTCAGTAACGTTTTCACCGTATCAAGCCATTTTTTCAGAAGATATTTGATGATAGGTAATTCTGATATTTAAGGAACACAATTTTATGATGAAGAATGCCTATTAGCCGTTCCAATAGCTTAAAGACGGTCCATAAAAAAATCCATATTAGTGTGAAAATTGGTAAACACTTTAAAAATCAAAATAAATTGTAATATTTACATGTGTTTGCGTAGTTTGTAATACCCTCAACTAGAGGCCGCCGACCTATTTTGTACACTTAAGTAAACAGTACGCACAAAATATTTAGTACTTTTGTTACTTGAGTAAGTAATTCAATAACATGTCTTCTTACTTTGCCCTGGACGCAGGAAAAGAACCCAAATATAAAGCAATGACTAAGTATATGATGATAATGTGTTCAATCATCGTCTTGCCCTTATCCCACTATGTGGGGTCGGCACAATATGTTTTTCTCTTCCATTCCTCTTTATAAGACGTCATCTCAACATTCACACTTTTCTTTCGCATATCGTTTATCTATCTATACTAATATTATAAAAGTAAAATACTAGATATAAAGCTGAAGAAGAGCTTGTTTGTTTGGTATAACGCGCTAATCTCAGGAACTATTGGTCCGATTTCAAAAATCTTTCAGTGTTACAACAGCCTATTTAATGAGGAAGGCTAGGTTATATCATCACTCTACGACTTATTGGAGAGGAGCTATCGCGGGTTAAACCGCGCGTCGCGGCTAGTGATAAATAATGTATTATAATTAATTTACCTGCATAACAGTAACAGCTCCATATGTGATAGCAATCCAGTAAATAGATCCCAGAAGCACACCACCAGCGATGAACGGGCAAATCTTGTGTGTCATTTCTTCTACCGCGTCAAGTAGAGCGACGAACGCGCCCATAGATGGGAAGACTACGATGTATTCTGCTTTGCATTGTGGACATAGCACTTTGCGAGTTATGTTGCCTCTCTGTTTCTCGTCTACCCAACGTTGTAGGCAACTTTGGTGGACCTAAAATTAAAGAGAGAAGAGTTATAGGCATTTCAAATACTAAGGCATTTTGAATTGAGAATGTCCCCCTTTTTGAAGTCTGTTTAAAACTTGCCTGTGCTATTATAGGAATTATGGTGCGAACCCACCGCCACGCACGCTGCATACGGCTACGTGGCGCCGCCATAGAGATGATATTTCAATTGTATGGCAGCGCCGCGTGGCCGTGTGCAACGTGAGTAGCGTGCGTGGCGGTGGGTTCGCGCCCTTAGGGTGTGCTGATCTGATGGCAGTGGCTTTAAGTAAAATAGGTACTAATAATACCCATATTAGCTAAGGGACAAAAGTTAGAAAAAAGAAGATTCAATAGAATAAACATGAATCAGGTTTAATTAACAAAAAAAGGGGAATTTCTTAAAAATCTTATCGATTAAACAAACATCTTAAAAACTATTACGTCATAAGAAACCGGTGTTATATTAGGTATTTGCCTATATTTAGAAGAATTACTTATGTATGCATATTCAATTATTTATGGAGAAGTATATTAAAAACTAGTTTTCGCTCTACGCAAATGCAATGCTGTTATTTTACTATTTAAATCACGAATGTCCTGAAGTTCGTATAATCCTATGAATTGACTCAGATTTCTTATCACACTGTTTTTAACCCCCGACGCAAAAAGAGGGGTGTTATAAGTTTGACGTGTCTGTGTGTGTGTATCTGTCTGTCTGTGGCATCATAGCTCCCGAACGGATGAACCGATTTCAATTTAGTTTTTGGAACGAAGTTCCTTAACGCGTGTTGTGAAAGGAGGCTAGACAGAAAAAAATCTTACGAAAAGTTGTCACGACACTTTTTTCAAATTACGAACAGCGCGGCGCGCGTTTATTTTTTAATTATTAAAAGGTAGGTATGTATAACCTATGGCTTCTTATTTTGACCATTGAAAATAATACTTTTTTAAGTAACTTCGTTCTTACCTGTGCCCTGTTTATCAAAACTCACAAGTCTACACGTTCACAAGTTACACTTTACAAAGAAGTTTTTACACGTTCGTGTAAATTACGTTTATCAAAAAAATCTACAGGACTTGTAAAATAAAACACTTGTAGGTTGAACTTGTAAGTTCTACAATCAAAAATGTATGCCGCATTCCTTTCCCGCCATTTTTTTATGTTTTTAATTGAATATGTCGACTTAAACGTATGGCTGAATGGTATATTATCTGCGCCTATTATTGACAGGACATTAAAAAAAGTATTTATTTTTCGCCTTTCGTTAAATTCATAGGTCGTCTAGATGTGACCGTAGTCAATTCTTGTTTTATAAGTTCTCGGTTCTATTATTCTAATATTTTCATCATCGCTTGAGTCACTCGACCACATTTTAAAAGAGAAAATCAAATTTTCAACACACTTGCTCATAAAGGGGCTCTTATTTGTGCAAAAACAGTTGAAACTATGTATAATGACACGTTTTATTCACTAGTGAGTTATAGATTGTTTTTTTTAAATTGCTTTCATTTTAAAAAAGTTTCGATACCAAAAAAATTGTGTTCATACATTTTAAAAACAAACTTCAACTATGTTTCCTTACTTTTGGTAGGTCTATGGTCGATTCCATTTATTCATTCATTAGATTTTTTTTTAATAAGTATAATCTTTTAGTCTTTGGCCGATCACCATTGTTGTGTTGGATGCGCGCGAATAGAAAAACTGTTTATTTATTAGCGAAAAATGATAATTTCTTCGCAAGTGTGTTGAAAAACGTTGTATGGTACACGCGAGTATTGATGATTACTATCCTCGGCTATCTTCAGACCCTCGCCTGACGGCTCGATCCTCAATAGCGCCTCGGAAGTAATCATCAACTTACCTCGCTTGTACCATAAATAACTATTAAAAATTTTAATGCGGTACTAATTACGACACTTGTAAACTTGTAAGACTGAATGTAGAGTCTCCGAACACTCTCAGGATTTGCCATGATTTTCTACAACTTGTAACTTACAAGGGATTTTTTGATGAACGAAATCACGAATACAAGTGTGAAAATATACTTGTGAAATAAATAATGACTTGTAACTCGTAAATTACACGTGAAGTTTTGATGAACACATATTTGTAATAATGAATTTTTTTACAGGAAAATTGCTTGTAATACAAGGCTTGTAAGTTTTGATGAACAGGGCACTGGTGTCCCACGACACCACACTCGGTCTTTTTTTACTATTAAAGAGGACTTACGTGTGAGTGTTCTTAGACATGTTTGATGAAAATCGGTTGACCCGTTTAAAAGTTATGGGGGTTTGAATGTAATTGTGTTGGGGGTCTTTTAAATTTTTAATTTAATTGTTATGTTTGTATATACGTAAGCCAAATAAAATTAGTTGGTTGGTTGACAGAATAACTTACGAATTTTGGGATATACATCGAGAATTACATATATATTTTTTTGTCCATGAGATTTAGGGATAACAAACTTTCATCAGAAAAGGAGCACATCTAATAGACCATACAAGACAGATAACAAACATTACAACACAGATACATTTACATTAATAATATGTAATTAAAGATTAAAAAATAATAAAAGCATTGTACATAATTGGGTTTATCAATCTAGGTAAACAATTGTGGGCGTGAAAACAAAACAAAATGTTATCAATAATATTAATAACTTATGTACACCTGAAAACCCAATTTCTTTCAACAATTAAAAGTGATATTCATGTTTCTTCAATGTGTGTCAAATAAATTATTAAATTATCCTTTCTGCTATTGTGTACAATGTATATAAAAAGAAAGTTTGCAGAAACTCTTAATGTTTTTGCAAAAAGCCTACTAATTTAATTCAGAGATTTGAAAGTGCCACACAAATACTCTCATTGCAAGCAGAAATAAAGGCTTCTAGAAGAAGAAGTAATGTCTCTTTTCAAACTGAATAAATAATTTTGAATGTAAAGAATATTGGAACAACAGAAGTCAAATCAAGTTGTTGGAATTGTTCCACAAGAATATGTCTAGATTCTTTTTTATTTTATTCAAAACTAGCGGCGCCCTGCGGTTTCACCCGCGTAGTTCCCGTTTCCGTACGAATATGGGGATAAAATTATGCTAAAAACATTCCCACTGAATCACTATATCTATTAAAATAAACCGCATCAAAATCCGTTGCGTAGTTTTAAAGATCTAAGTATACATAGGGACAGAGAAAGCGAGTTTGTTTTATACTATGTAGTGATTGAAAAGAAAAAAAACCTACCAAATTGATTATTAAAAGTTGTTAGCCGTTTTAATGAAAAATTAAACGAAATACACAGTCAGTAAATGCACCAACAAATTGTATGTAAAAAGGGCAATGTAATGCTTTAACGGTTGACTTGTTAAGGACAATGACTTGTCAGTGATTCATCATTGTATTGATTTATGTTATTGACATAAAACAGATGTTTTTCTGATATTGTTGTTTAGAAGTATGTTTTTTTAAACATTTATTTTTGTCGTAAATACATACTAAAATTAAAAATTAAAAAAAAACCCCAACACAATTACTTTCAAACCCCCATAACTTTAAAACGGGTCAACCGATTTTCATCAAACATGTCTAAGAACACTCGCACGTAAGTCCCCTTTAATACAAAAAAAAACTAAATTGAAATCTGTTCATCCGTTCAGGAGCTATAATGCCACAGGCAGACAGATACACACACAGACACGTCAAACTTATAACACCCCTCTTTTTGCGGCGGGGGTTAAAAATCAAATGTATGACAGATCAATTTGTTAGATGCCATTTCTTAAAATATTTACACATAATTTAAAGCAATTTATACTATTGCACGGCGCACAGCTAGAGAAAGCTATAAAAAGAAATTATTTATATTTTTGTTGGCAATGAATAAATTCAGAAACTACAGTACAAATTCTCAAAATATTTTTTTTATGAATGTATTTTAAATATTTTGCCCACATTACTTAGTAATAATGAAGCTATGAACATTATCTTTAAGTAACATGGACTATTATTTACCCTAACTTTTCTATGAGTCAAGTAAAACTTGCAAATGGCTTGTATATGAAGTACAAGCTGTTTTTTACATTGTAAACTTATAAATCACTAGTAGCTCCCCGCGGTTTCACCCGCGTAGTTCCCGTTCCCGTGGGATTACGGGGATAAAATATAGCCTATGTTACGCACTGATAAATTAGCTTTCCATTAGTGAAAGAATTTTTGAAATCGGTCCAGTAGTTTCGGAGCCTATTCATTACAAACAAACAAACTAACAAATCTTTCCTCTTTATAATATTAGTATAGATAACATGTCTGATGTTTTGATAACCTTGTATAATCTGTTTATTGTCTTAACACTTGTAGTTGGCATAAAAACTAGATTAATACATTTGAAACACCCTTTTTTATATTTGTCAATGTTGAATTACAAACTCTTTATTTTTTGGGAATTTATTTTACTTTTTATGTTTCAAAACTGGTTTGGTTTTAAATCTAATGAGAACAGGATTTTTGCAAGTTATAAAATTATACACACAGTTTTTTATTTTATATTGGTTATTTTTATTATTGAATATTTTTAATATTTTTACATATTATATTAATTACATATTTTTGAAATGCTGCTGGAATTATAAAAGTATTGGTACATAATTTATTATTATTTACATAATTAATTATTGTGGCAATCAAATATATTTTTTATTACCAACAAAGTAGTTCTCATGGAATTAACAACCACATTTTTAAACAAAAAGTTTAAATACATAAAATAATAAAATGTTTAATTATCATATTTTTCTGAAATAATATTTTTTTTACAAAGACTTCAATAGAACATGTTCAAGGGCTTTATTTGTTTAAAAAAAATAATTGTATTAATACTAAAAAAATAAAGAAAAGGGATAAATAAAAAAGAGGCCTGAAACAAGAAGAAGTGGGCCTTATAATGTTAAGTTGATAAAATAAATAACTCCACAGCACTACAACATACTATGTAAATTAATGAATTTACTAACACATAGCTTTAAAAGTAACCATAACACTTGGTTTGGCACATAACAATGATTAAATTCAATATTAACACAAAGAAATGTAAAGTGAAAATTTAGAAACATACTAAGTAATTGATGGTCATTTGTTTACCTATTTACATCCCCAACATAGGTATTTTGTATTACAAAGTATAGTATCATTATAGACCCTATAGGGCTCTACAATTAAAGCAAAATTTGAAGGAAAACTTAAAATTATTACAATATTATTATTAAATTAAGGAAATGAAAGTTCAGTACTCACCCATCTAGTGGTGCCGATACATTTACAAGGTTGCACCCACGCAGCGAGTCTGTCGTCAGCCTCAGTAGCAAAACAAACCCAACAAGACTTCGCGTTCTCATCTTCCATAGTGTCCAACGCCTGGGAATCAGGACGACCACTCTCACCACTCTCTGGCCCAGTAGACTGAGTATTTACATCAGACATTTTGCAAAAAAACAACACTAAAACCTTTGTTTCCAAAATCAGTCCACGCGTCGATAATAAACAATATACTTTCCAACTATAAATAATTTTGTTTGCCACAGAATTTTTAACACTTTTTAGTACCAGAGCGGAATCACATTGCAACAGTTTGGAAAAAATTCGTCGTAATATCTTTTGTATTGCGTTTGTTGCTCGCAGCCGTTTTCGTCTCGTGTCGTGTGTATCAAGATTTTTGTTGAATTGAAAGTATTATAATAAATTGTTGAACTCTCCTCCTGCTGCCTAGCTTGTCCCTGTTGTTGGTTGCGTGTGACATTTCACATTTGCTGTCCGTCCAACTGTCATGTTAGCTGACAAGTGATGGCTGACAATGACAGTGAGCGATCGTTAGTTTGACAGTAGCAATGACGAATATATATAAAGTGACAACTGACAGTATCACAAACTTAATTTGACAATCAGCTGGCTTTGAAACATGTCAAACTGATTGGCTGACGACTGACAGATAGATCTCGCTCGTCTCGGGTAGGATCATGGGATGGGTAATTTAAGGATCAACTAAATTAATAATTTAAACCTGTTTAATTAAGGAAGTGTATTAAAAAAGTGTCGAGAAATATCAATAAATAACTCTATCATATTTACAAGTGTTTATATCAGTTTATGGAGTAAACATCAGTGAATAACCCGCCAGGTAACGTTACCGCACAACTTTCACATATCATAACTTAGTTCACACACCTGTGACTTCACGTTTGAGTACATTATTTCAAAACCTTTACCATCTTCTTCAATACATACTGGTTCTACAAACATTTTCATTCAAAACCTTCTTTTAGTAATAGAAAACAATTTAACTTGTGTTACCTTATCATAAAGTTGAGTAACTTAAAAAATATGAATGAAGGTTATTTGGATATAGAACGTTTTGATTCACATATAAACTAATAAATAAAATCTATATATTTTGCATTGCGCAACATTGCATTAAATACTAACCTGTTATATAATTGCATAATAACTGACCTTCAACAATACATAAACTATATTCAACCATAATATACCTACATGTTTTTATAATATGTTCTTACTTGAATAAAGATTATTGTTTGTACTTAATTCTCATTCAAACCAGGTTTGCGAGAATTGCGAGTAACAATTCAACATATTTTTATTTAAAAGATGTTTTAAGTAAGTTATAATTAAAAATTTACAGTCTGTATCATTTATTATTCTGTGTATTCTTACAAAACAAACTTCTATACCAATAATATTTATTTAGAACTTTATGGCAAATATTAATGACTTATTTAAGATGGCAGTTAATGTGCAACTTGTCTAAACCAATTTATTAAGTAATTTTAAAATATAGTAAATGTCATACTAACTGTTATTACTAATTATAAAATACCCAATCAATAAACTAAATAAGTAAATAGAAAAAGATGAAATATTCAGTATCTGTTTAAACATTGAAATACATTTCAATAAACATTTTGAAATAAGAAAAGAAAATTCTAAAATACAAGTATGTAAGTACCAAAAGGGAATTTTCTCAGCTCATCTACGACTGTCAGTCTATGGTCGTAGTGCTGACTTTAGTAGGTACTTAACTTTAAATTGTTATTTTCCACAGATAAAATTGTACTTAATTCAAATTTATTTCAAGTTACAAACAAAACTGATAGAAAATTTAGATAAAAATGCAACTAGAATGACATAATTTTTCCTCAAAGATAAGTCTTAAGAAATGAATTGGCATTTTGTGGAAATGTATAAAACAGTTGATTTAAATTCATAGTATCTTTAGGTATGCAGGAATTAACCCAGTTATACCAAATTTGGTAATTGTAAAATGCCACATGAAAAAAAATATATATAAGATGTAAAATCATATAAGTAAACCAGTCCTTGCTAATTTTATTTATATTCATGTAAATGTAAATTAAACACTAGCTGTGCCGCGCGGTTTTACCTGCGTAGTTCCCGATCCCGTGGAAATTTGGGGATAAAATTGCTAAAAACCTTCCTCTTGGATTATTCTATCTATTACTGAAAACAGCATCAAAATCCGTTGCATACTTTTAAAGATTTAAGCATACATAGGGATATAGGGACAGAGAAAGCGACTGTTTATACTATGTAGTGATAGTGAAGATAAGTTATCTAATAAATAATATTATAAGTTTTATTAAAAGTATGTAAGAACTTGTTTATGGTGATAGCTCATCGATTTATAGGTGGTACTAAGATAAGTACATACTTAAGTAGGTATCTATAAAAAATATATTAAGACCTTAAATATTTCCATACATTTTATATTTAGCCAAAGGATTCATACCATTGCGTATTGCGTAAAATCCATTTTATAAAAAGCAAATCATCATGATTTGAAATTTCTAGACAGGATAATATCGAGTGGACGAAAATCGACCTTATAGCCGGCCATTCTTTGGACTAATGTATCATTGTGACTTGATAGCCTTGGAGCGAATCGAGAGGGGAACTCGCTCGCCGGGGTCGAATGATACCTAGAAATCGCAATCGGTAACCAACCAGCCAGTGCTTACGTGATCCGCGACACTGACGTTCGCGTCAGTTTCCCGCTAAAAGTAAAGTTCCAATTTTAAATCCTTGAAGGTACGTAATCGGTGTAGTGTTGTGATTTGTGCAGTTTGAACTTTCACTCGTTCATTACATCATAACCAGTTTGCGGTAAACGGTTAAATGTGATACTTATCACGTGGTGATCAAATAAATTACAAGCATTTCGCAATAGGTACCGTTTCTTTTGCGTATTATCTCCAAGTTGTACAGACGTAAACATATCACGATTATACGTATCTTCTAATAATTTTATCGCAAATAATGTGATAAGTTTTAGGCTCATTCAATGATAACTTAATACGACGTCGCTTGCTTTGTAGTTATGAATGTAACAGGATATAGATCTCTATTGATTTTGACCTTGTTGATCGTACTTAGTTTATACTTAGTTATAATGATGAAGTTACAACACTTAAGTCATAATCGAACTACTAATATCGATAGCACGTTTCGATTGTAAAATTTTTTTTCACAGAGCAATGTCTCAATTTGTGAGGAAAAATCTCAAAACCTTAAAGAAACAACATTCCGTAATTATTGTAGTGCAACAGTTATTATTACACTTACTTAGTTATGGAACTTGGAACTTAGACTGTCATTAACTTAGACTAAGGAACTTCATGGAACTTGGCTTGGTAACCTATATGGTAACTTATTGGTACTTACTTGTTGATTGTTGTCATATCTAGACAAACTAAACCATTTTGTGTATTATCTGTATCTATCTATAGGTCTTCAGTCTCTTACATATCCTAAAAGAAAGAACACCAAATTTATTTATAGCTAACACAATCAACTTGAGATTCCACGTATTTTTTCAAATATTTTGTCGTTTTTCAAGCATAAGTGACTAAATGAAACCCGGTCAAGTGCGAGTGGAACTCTTACGTGAAAGATTTTGTCTAATGTTACTCTATAAATACTTATTGCATTCTTCAAAACAGTTATAATTTCTCTGGGGTATTTAATTGAAAATCAAGAATGGATCACAAATGAAAATATCTCGCATAAATCTTGTGACCAACAGGCGGAGCCTCAGTCATCCCGTAGTGGCAGAAATCCCGTTAGCATTTTAAGAACTAAAAACGAGTCAAAACTAGTTTATCAAATATACAATTTTGCAAAATTAGGATGTGTTTTTATATTTAAGTATGTCTCATATGAATTTAACTATTACATAACTTAATATCAATGTCTCTTTTGTTTTTAAAATGTGTATCTTATAATACATACACCACTGTTGCGTGATATTTATTCATCCCCATCTTAGCCTTCGAGTTTTTGACGTCCTAATAAACCCAATAGAAATAAATATAAAATATAGGACTTTACGAATAACAGCTCATTTTAAGAAGTTCTTTATCGCATATTAAGGGACTTGGAGGTCCATTCGAAAATAAAATTTAAGATTTTTCTGTCGCGAACTTTTCTTGTAGTATCTAGACTTCATAATTAATATACTTATATATATTAGGTATTTATTAGTAATATTGAATGAATAAATTAAGCATTTCTTTTTATTTATCCTTAAATTTTGCATTCAATTAGTACTCATGGGTATATTTATTTAAACACAATTATAATAATACAGAGGAAATTCCTGAAATAATTTAATACATTCTATAAACAGGAAATTATAGGTTAGCAGGATGACGACGTATTATAATATTTACTTAATGAGCAAAACATGACTTGCAAGAATTTACGTAGTTATACCTTGCCTTACTATATCAATATACAATTATGTATATGCATATTGCTACATAAGTAATGTACGAAGGAAGCTGTTTTAAACTTAGAACCCCCCAGAGATTAGTTATTTTAACCAAAGACAACTAGGTATGCACACCAGAGACCAGGAGAAAATCTCGTGATCCATATTCAAGGAAGCAAACAGTTAAACCTGAATCTGAAGATGTCTGATTGCGGAAAAACCGCCCGTTCATAAGAATTATACATATTGTTTTACTTTACAATTACATTGTTAAACTGTTAAGAGGTATTCCAAATAAAAAAAATATAAAAAAATAAACAATTCCGAAGAGCACACATTCTTAAGTCATACATAGTTATTCACTGTATACGCAATTAATTTAAAATCAACAAGCTCTATTACAAGATCATATTAATTTATTATTTTACACGCGGGGAAATACAAATGTCTCGGAGTTAATAAAACAATGGCAAAGTTCAAAAGGTTAGACTGAATATTATCTATCTATTATTAACTATGTTATAACTAGCGGCGCCCCGCGGTTTCACCCGCGTAGTTCCCGTTCCCGTAGGAATATGGGGATAAAATTATGCTAAAAACCTTCCCACTGAATCACTAGCTATTAAAACAAAGCGCATCAAAATCTAAGCATACATAGGGACAGAGAAAGCGACTTTGTTTTATACTATGCTATGTAGTGAAGTTAAATTATTAATATTACTTAATTTCAAAGTGTCATTCATTGCATTTGCATCAAAACTAGGATAATCTAATTATTTACATTCAAATAATTCAAACTATTTAAGGCTTTCCTAAAGCTATAGTTATTTATAGTACAAGCGAGGTAAGTTGGTGATTACTTCCGAGGCGCTATTGAGGCCCGAGCCGTCAGGCGAGGGTCAGAAGATAGCCGAGGATAGTAATCATCAATACACGCGTGTACCATACAACGTTTTTCAACACACTTGCGAAGAAATTATCATTTTTCGCTAATAAATAAACAGTTTTTCTATTCGCGCGCATCCAACACAACAATGGTGATCGGCCAAAGACTAAAAAAATATACTAATTAAAAATATCGAATGAATGAATGAATGGAATCGACCATAGACCTACCGAAAGTAAGGCAACATAGTTGAAGTTTGTTTTTAAAATGTATGGACACAATTTTTTTGGTATTGAAACTTTTTTAAAAACAAAGCCATTTAAAAAAACAATCTATAACTCACTAGTGAATCAAGCGTGTCATTATTCAACTGTTTTTGCACAAATTAGAGTCCCTTTATGAGCAAGTGTGTTGAAAAATAAGTTTTTCATCAATTTTCAAATAAATTTAGTTTCTGATACCCTAGATACAAGTTTCGAAGTTAGTTAGGAGTCAGTTACTATGAGATGATATTGTGAATAATTATGTTATGTTCACAAGAAATTTTATGTGTACTACGAGTATTTTAACCGTGACAAAAATACCAAATTATCTCTCCTTTATTCACATAAGCAAAAACTTGGATCAAATAGAAATTCACTCTTTTTATTGATAAACAAGAGGGAAGTTTATTACACTTTAACAGCCTTACTAATAAAAAATACCCACTGTGTATATTCTTGATATAACGAATTATTAATATGCTTCACACTCGTTATATCAAGAATATACACATTGGGTATTTTTTATTAGTAAGGCTGTAAAAGTGTACATAATTGTTTCATTTACATATTTTAATTACTTTTGTCGTTAACTTCCATTATTCAACTCGTCAAATATTTGCAAACTGTCAAAGGTCACGAAGACTATAAACTTGGATGGAGTACAAAGATATTTCAGTAACAGTATTTAAGTCATTATGAAACGGATACAAAACAGTTATTAACTCAAGTGTTTGCAAGAAAATTGTTCAAGAAATTAACGATTTCTATTCTACACGATATCAATTACATTTTATTAAATTAAATGGTCGAGATTTCTATTCACATAGTAATTAATACAAGGTCTTTTAAATCTTTTGTTTGAATACATTTATAGAACATCTTTATTAGGTACTAGCTGTGCCCCGCGGTTTCACCCGCGTAGTTCCCGATCCCGTGGGAATTTCGGGAAAAAACGTAGCCTTAGTTCTTTCCCGGACCATAAGCTACCCTTGTACCAGATTTCAAGTCAATCGGTTCAGTAGTTTAGCCATGAAAAGGTAACAGAGAGACAGACAGAGTTACTTTCGCAATTATAATATTAGTAGGGATCTTTATTAGGTATGTGTTTACAAAGTTTTCGGGTAGTTTCCTATATCCTTATTTATTATCTGTATCACTAGGTTACTTTTTATACATTTTAACCACGGTCAATAAGTTTTATATTGTGTGTGTAACAATTTTAATGTAAAATAGATCGTGTTTGTATAGATCCTTTACTAATTGTCTAATTGTAGATTTGGTTACATACGTATGAATACTTAGTAATTAGTCACGAGACTTGACTTGGCACTACTACATAAGTACATACCTACAATACCTACTACGAGTATTTTGATTACTATCGGTTTCAATTTTTTCGGCGATATTTTGCCTATACCATTGTTGTGGTGGAGGTTTCCGCATTAAGACAAATAGTATGGGAATAAACGTGTTTCTTTGTCTCGGTGGTGGTGTTCTCTTTTTTTAAAGTGTTTGTTGTCTCGGTGTTTTTATGTACTCTATGAATGTGTTAACAAAAAAGTCTACAAGTATGGTTGGTTATCTTCCGTCTAGTATTCATTATGATTACAAGGCAATACACACATAGAAACATAATATAACTTAACTATACTTACGTATCGAAAAAGATAAAAAAATTGGAGTTAATAATACAAAAAATAATATTAAGTACTTACTTAAAACGAATTGCGCCGTTAAATTCCTTTTATTTTTCTTAATTATGGATTAAAAAATTCGTTCTTTTTGATGATATTTTCAAGGTAAATTAACGAATAATACTCAACGTACTTTATACCTGAAGTCTGTACGTCTGACCTTGGTGATTTAGGTATCCAAAAATAAAATATATCTTTGATCCCATTCATTTGGCGAGTCGTGAGCAAACAGTTCCATTGAACAAACATTCAAATCTTTGATTTGATCAATTTATTGTAGTGTCTGTCGTGACTTTAATGTTATAGTAAAGAGTCTACGGTAGTACAGTCACGGAATGAAAAGGTTCGTCACCTTAGAGTCGGTTTTCACTTGCACTAGTATTGCAAGAAACAATTATACCAACATACAAGTCTAACAGTGATGCTAACATTTAAATAAATAGAATGACGTTTGCTATCGAATAAGGTTTTGCTTCATTTTTCTATCATTTTTTAAACACTGCCTTGTGCGCGCGGTATATAGAAACCTCTTTGATATTTTTCAATGATGACATTGACCGATTGACAATAGTTTAAACAAAAAAAATAATGGCAGTTTGAACCAACAAGAAGGTTTTAGTTAATCAAAAATCTTGTTGACAAGATATTTATCCTGTCAAACAACACTGATCTGAATAATTTTGAACTTTATTAACGAGCAGTAGAACATTATTTTCCCTAACCCGAGTCTATTCTGTAACAAAGTTTTAAAAGGTAATATGTTTTCGCGACACATTATACGAATCAATTTGAAAATTGACGAACCTTTTCATTCCGAGACTGTATTACTTGGTAAAACATTTATTTACAGCTGAATGAGGGATTACAACATTTAAAGTAAAGAAAATATTTGTATTAGGTATTATGTCAGTTCATTGTTTTAGATCAGAGTTTCTCAAAGTGTGGTTCGTGATTTCGTGATTCCCACTTTGTTTCCTATTCGGTAATTCCATGGTAGGAGGTCCGTAGAACGTAGATCTTGCTACTCGATTAGCTCTATTAGGAAACTAATCTGGAAACCATAAGTCTTTAGATGATTCGTTCGCATTTAAGACTCCTAGCTGGACTCTTGTTTCTCTTCTTAATTCTTCAGGACAGTGCCAAACCGAAAGGTATAGCCTACTCAACTCTGTTGTTCTAGGTTCCAGGAGCGCCACAGTTCTGCACGGTCTTGGTTTCCAATTAAGTTGAAAATTCTAAGGATATTTTAATCACGTATTTTTTTTTAAATATGCAGACTATTTTATTGCAGACAAGTACAACGACTGTCCATTTAAATTAACCTTGACATGTATAAATTGCTGATTTTTTAATTGTAGCAAAACTATGTACGTCGTTAATACAACTTTGATTTTGACACGTGACAAATAAGATACCTTCGTGTTATTTGAACAAAATGTTCATACTCTCATACTCTAATGCGTAGTTACGTATTTTCCGATACTTATTGGTATTTCGCCGATGGCACAACGCCTACAGATTCGACCTTTGTAATGCAAGGGTTAAGTGAATGCCTTTCGTTAATTAAATCAGACTGATTTTATTACCATTTTTAAACAAAACTTCTTGTAGAACGTGTGCGATGCTCTATTGCAATAAGTTACTTCTTCGTTCTATTTTTGCAATAGTAATTATCTGCTTACGTTTTATTTTTCTCTTTCAAGAAATCGATCAACATTTATTACATTTGTTTAAATTTAGTCGAGCCTAACATCAAAATTGCATAATTAACCGCATCAAAGCGCCAAAAGAAATCAATTTTTAATGCTAATAATAGCGCTTACCGAACAAATAATTTTTCGCAACCTTTATAGAAATAGGTTATGCAAAAAACCTAGTTTATGCTAGATTCGGAATTAGAATAAAGAATTTCGGAATTTCAACGAAATTTCAGCCGAAGTTTAATCGTAAAACTGTTTATTGATTTCTTTGATTTACACGAACACTACGCATTGAAATAAAACACGTGGTTATATTATTTTTACATTTTCTGACGTTTCGGATTCTTTACCGACTTCTTTTCAGTCAACCGTGATCACGGGTTCTGTAAAGAATCCGAAATGTCAGAAAGTGTAAAACAAAATGCAACCACGACAAAAACCCGTTTAAGTGTTTTAAAACTGTTTTTTTGCGACTGGTTTGTTATTATATCACTGTCTTTCTCTTTTCAAGTATGAAATCATCTTACAAACAAGATTTGTTTTCCAGCAATCTATAAATTAAGTTAAATTAACATAATATAGTAGTTAATAACACATTTTTATTAACATTTTTGTTTATTTTTAACGGAAGGTTATATAAATGGAAGTGTTGCAAATAAAATTAATAAATTATACAATCGGTGTACGAAACAACACAAATCGATTTCAACCTTTTAACGATTATTCGCACGAATGCTTTCCCGATTGTCCGGGAATCGATACTTATACCGATTTAAATTTTAAATGGTGACCTCTAAAAGTTTCCTTTTGTCGACGTTGTTGTGTTTCTTCATTTTATACGTACGTTGGCTGTATTTTTTGGTAACGGTAAATACAATTTTAATAAAAACTGAAGAATATAAATACTTTGATATCCTTATCAGATTCTGACTTGGTGACAGTGGAACCTAGCTACATAGAGAGTAAATGATGTACTCTACCTGTGCATACAAATAAAAAGAAATTTTCAAAATCGGTTATTAATCGACAGATATATAACATAAGTACATAAAAAATACATACGGACCAACAAAAAACCTCTTCTTTTTTGTGGTCAATTAAAAAACAATATTTATATCTTATGAGCACAATATTTTGATTAAAATAAAGTAATGATATTTGCTATCGTTAGTATAATATAACCTTGATATGTCATCGTGATGGTTCAATGTTGAATGTGCGGTTTGTGTGAAATCGAATTCTTTATATGTTGTTGTTTATCTAAGTTTATATACCTACTTTATATAAAAAATATGTCTGTTTTTCTTATATATTAAGGTATAATCAAGGTGTGTCTGTTTGTTTTTACTTTCGCGTCTAAATGGTGTGACGGATTCATGGAATCATTTGTATGGAAAAATTGGAAGAGTGTACAGTTTCCTAAAAATTCCAAAATGTACTTATAGCTTTCAAATTTCATTGTATTGTTAGGTATTCTGAAATACAGTCCTGCCTTCATCATCATTAATGTTTATCCTTGATAATTTCATGATCAAACACGTGTTTGATAGCTTTTTATCAAATTTTACACCGTTATTCCTTCGCTGATAAAATACATAAAACTGCAAAAACCCCTGTAGTCAGGAATCAAATTGCTTATCTGATTATGAGAAAATATATTTCAATACACGTTTCCAAGTGTCGTTTATTAATATCTATAACATTGAAAAAACCTTACAAGACCTAGTATTATTTATCTACACGTGATCCAACAACCTTTACACTTAAAATCACGAATTTCCTCATAGATAGATACTATAATACAGCACAATCAACAAGCTTTTAGATATTTTTACACTTACAAGATTATCCGTAATTAATAATTAAATACCCTTATCACACTATTATCTATACGTGACCATAGCCACGAGACTGATTGAACAGATCCAAGTTTAAAACAAATTAATTTATAGCCAAAATCGAACTTATCGGTATAGGAATAAAGCTTATCATGATTGGCTTCTACGTCATAGATTACGTAAGCACTTTTAAATACATGTGTCATTTTATGTCATTCGTGGCTGTGCCTCCATTGAGCACGCACGTCTTTTGAGATGTGTAGTGAATAGTTTTTTATTGTGTGAATAGTTTATTGTGAAGTTTTTATTTCGTGTTTTAGGTGAGAATGTGCTTGGTTATATAAGTTTTAGTGTTTATTCTTATGGAAATTTACAAATATCTTAAGTAACTAGCATCACCGGTATTAATTTTCATAATCTTCAAGAAATATGTGTTCAAGTGTTTGTTAGTTAATTTACTTACATATCAAAGGAACAATGGAACAACAAGATTTTGTGCGTGGAAATAGCTAAAGAATGGATATTTTACCGAACAGCAAAATATGATTGAGAATAACCTTCATTTAGAAGTCATAAGTTTTTATCGTGTATTCTGTTCTTATACATCAAAACTCGTGTTTTTTTAATATTAATACAAACATACTTGTTTTTAATAAGTAATTTAGTTTAACATTAAATAAAATAAAACAAAACTTTACTATTTTTGCGCGTCTGTAATTCCTTATTTCCTTGTTCAATAATTAGCATTAATTACTCGACCTTTGACTTAAAATGATTTAAATTGTATTATGCTAAGGGATTTCCTTCGATGAATTTACGTAAAATAGTCTTTTACTGATATATATTTAATTGATTGATTCATTATAACGTGGTTTCTCAAAGTGGGATACGTGAGCAACCCTCTTAATAATAAACGAAGAATAACCACTGTCATAGAAAGAAACTTTACCAGGGGAACATGGACCCAAAAGTTTGAGAAACTCTGCGTTACCCTTATTTGTGTCTAACTACGACGCGTTTTCTTTCTAAGTACTTCCATTTCCATATTACAATAATTAAATTGTTCTATACTTACCTAAATTAAATGTTCTTGCTACTCTCTAGCTAATGTATCTTTTTTATTGCATTGCAACTTATCTGGGATCCAGTGATTACTAGGCGCGATCATGCACAACCACTTATTTCCTGCGATCATATTCCTCGTAGAATAATCTCGTTGTTTTCCATTAAAAAATCCTTGAAAACCTCATATCAATCATAAAAAATCTCATTGTTACAGATAAATAAATAAAATAAGGCCAAAATGTGTCCCATTTGGCCTCTACATCTGATCGTGATATACCTGTTGGCACTATGTCCACTATGGGTGCTGTGTCAAGCGGTGCCGAACCTCACAGCGAGCTTCGAGCCAGACATCGTAGAAGTCAACATGAACGAGTATAAATATGTCGATGTTACTGTCAAAGGTATGTTTTTATTACTATCTTTAAAGCTAACGTATAAAGCACCAGCTTTGATGCCCTGATATTGATGAATATTGTGGCGTAGAACATAAGTACTATTGTTGCAAGATTTAGATCTTGCAACAATAAGCCTAAGCGTGCTCTGATATTGTTTAACCCCCGACGAAAAAGAGGGGTGTTATAAGTTTGACGTGTCTGTGTGTGTGTATCTGTCTGTCTGTGGCATCATAGCTCCCGAACCGATGAACCGATTTCAATTTAGTTTTTGTATTAAAGGGGACTTACGTGCGAGTGTTCTTAGACATGTTTGATGAAAATCGGTTGACCCGTTTAAAAGTTATGGGGTTTGAAAGTAATTGTGTTGGGGGTTTATTAAATTATTAATTTAATTGTTTTTGTTAAACCAACTGATAAGCCTCTGATGACTCTAACTACCCATACTTACTTCTAGATATTATTAGGTATGCTGTGCTTTGAGTCCTAGTTCTTAACTTTGTCCTTCAATAAGTGTGTCTATTGAGGAGAACGTTGCTGCGGTTGTTAGTGATCGTGTATATTATGCACGACTTTACAGATCTAGGTCATTCATATTCACACAGTATACTTGTTTCTTTAATACCTGTGTAAGTTTTTGTAGGTGTAAATATTGATATCCAAACGGAAAGGAAATAAGCCACGGCTACTAAGCTTCCAAAATCAATTATGTTGCTTTTTATCTATATTTTATGAGACTAGACTATGTCTACAAGGACTGTTAGTAATAGGTATAGTTCTCACTTATAATAATTTTAGTGCTAACCATGATGACTATAAAAACTCCCTCAATATGTTGATATATCAAACTATGGCCAAACAATTTAATGCCAATCCTCTCAAAATTTGTCTGAGTTTATCAGCCATATAATGTCGTCAATGTTAACAAAAACTAATATCAAAATTCAGGTCGGTCAATATTGCTTTACATCAGACGCATACGATTTGAATTTTACATAAAAATCAAGACGAATGTTAACACATTTATCAATCTTATGCAGCACTATTAAAGATCAAAATTGAACGTCTCTGATATCTTTGTTATTGTCACTGATATTTGAAATTCTATTGATCAATGCCCTCTATAGTTTCACTTCGTCAATAAATAACATCTTGTTTCGAGTAAAATACGAAGAGATTAGATATCAATGCTTTTGTATGGCTTTTGTTGATATTAGATTACAGAACAATTAATGTTTGTTAAATGTATTAGATAGTTTAGGTTTAGCTAATACTTGTATAACAATAGCATCTCTAATATATGATATAATAATAATTATGTTAGATAAGAAAGATGTCAATTCTCTAACTGTGACCCAACTATCTTTAAAGCTAAACTGGCAGATTACTTCTGAGCAAGCTTGCCTCATCGTAGACTACTTGGTCAAGAATCAACTCAATTGTAAAAACATGATTCTAGGATTATTATTTTTTTACCCTTTAAGCCCTGCATGTCGGGGTTCTCCCCGCTTCCGTTGTATGCGGTTACACATTTTCTAAGCGGGCAAATAAGTAATTCAACCCACGATGTAATATCGATTTCGCGAGCATGACCAAATGTGATAACTTATCACGTGCTATGATATGGTAAAATTAAATATGGCGGATATTTTTATCATATTTTGACAGTTGGGATGTCGATAAATCGCTAAATCATATCGCGTTTTCGAAGTCATACTAGCCCTTACTACTTGGTAGCCTGGCTTAGCTTTCAGGTGAATAACCCAGGCTACCAAGGCCTAAACAAGATCAATTAATCAAAACATATTGCAATACGTTCACATGAGTAGTTAGTACAAGTTGACTACATTGCAACACCAATAGGTCATTCCGAGGTCACATTTTATAACATTCTTGAAGGCTGTCATCAATGTTTTTAATAGAAAGTTGTTTTCTTTATTATGAAACTAGCAATACCCCGCGGTTTCATCCGCGTAGTTTTCTACCTGTGGCTATACCGTGATAAAATATGGCGTATCTTACTCCTTGAAAATTTAACTATCTATAATAACTAATAGTGTAGATTTTTTCAAATCGGTATAGTAGTCTTGGATCCTTATCAATGCAAGCAAACAATCAAATCTTACCTCCTTATAATAGTAATATAGATTGAGTTTTTCAAATGCGTTCACTCCGAAATTTGAGACGTCTAAGGAATATCGGTTAATGATCTATTAGAAGGTTTCATAGTGGCTTGTTGAGGGGATTTACGGCTAAATGAATTAAGTGGCTTTATGATTACCAAAATTAGTGAGAGATAGCTGTAACAATAGTATCTTACCTATAGGCCGATATCTTACGTTTAGGCATCATGTTAGGTTTTTATATTTAAAGTTAGTATGTAACTCAGATGTTTCTAAATCACCACAGACCTTATTGGCTTATCATGATGCAGTGTTACCACTAAACTGTTGAGTTAATCATTTAAAAGTTATATCTTTTCACTTTAATGAAAACAGACTTTTGAAATACAAACGATTTCCTGTAAACTTATATTGACAGTGTTTCTTTTAAATCCAGGATGCGAGTAATTATTTACTCTATATATTGTTCAACAAAACGTGTTTTGATAAAGAAAATGCACTGGAAACACCTAATTGATTTTATCATCAACTGCAATTTGATAATGTGTACATATGTAAATAACAATTTGTATTTTATTCGAATTCGAAATCATTTCAGTTACTTTCAGGCTTAACAAAACAAATTTTCCTAAGCAGTTCCTATAAGCTTCAGAATAATAGATAGAATCCTACTAATATTATAAAGCCGAATGTTTGTGAGTGTGCATGTTAGTTCCTCTTTCACGCAAAAACTACTGAATGGATTTTAATGAAACTTTACAATAATTTAGCTTATACATTAGAATAACACGTACGACTTTTTATTCTAAAATGACCACGGGATAAGGTTCTACGCGGGTAAAACCGCGGGGCAGAGCTAGTATTTCATATATTAACTGTGAAGGAAAAAAGTAACAAACAAACGCGTAATTTGTTTACAAAAATAATTAAATCTATAATCTAAATAACTATTATTTGTAAACAACAACAGGTGTTTTTTTCCAATGTTATTGTCATTACTACTTACTTGTACCAACCATGTATCATTGTTGTTAAAATAATATAAGTATTATATACATTCTTTCAATAAATATTATAGATGTTATTGACTACAGCAACTTATTATATCAATTGTTAAAACGATAACCGATCTTATTAAAATATTAATAACATTGCGGATTAATTAAATAAGATATGTTATCAAATCGAATTCACGTGTCTTTGGCAATTAATGACGAAATTATTATAGATTCTACTATCGATAGGGTTTTAGTAACTTTTGCAACTTCGATCGCGTTTCCTATTAATAACTACCAATTCTCATAAAACTTCAAAAGCATCGGATTTTTGTACTACTCGATTTTCACAACTAATCCAAATATTTAAAAATATTACAGTATAAAATAAAAAAGTTCATATTTATTTGCGACAATACTTTATAGTTGTTGAGCTGTAAGTTGGTATTCCATTTAATTATTATAAATTTATGTACATATAAGGAAGGATTTATCCATATTTTTAATCAAAATGTTAATTACCTACTTAATTAAAAATGTATATTTGCATTGCACGGCAAATGAAGCTAATAAGTTGTTAAATTGAAACAGGCAATTAATATATAAAATAATATTAATACTCTTTTCACTTTGTATAACCAATACGAGTGTAGAAGTAGAAGTTTATGCTAAAAGTCACGTAGGCCACAGGGAAATTATCCTTGTACCTATAGGGAAATATCTATACCATGATGGTCTGCATTAGCTAGTTAGATTTAGACTATACCTATTTAATAAATTAATAATTAATCACTAATCAGCATATAAATAACGTTTTGTAGTAATCATATCAGGGAAGTCATTAATGTAGATCAGAACTAAAATACGCCCTAACATATTTCCTTGAGGTATACTTACAGTGTTTCGGGAAAGTAATTCTTACGATGTAATTTTTAAATTTAGTTATGTGGTCCCATATTACGAAAATACTGGATTGAGGCACAGATTTTAGATATCACTAATCCCTACAGTCTAAATAAATAACCTTGCTTAACAATAACATACTACCCACTTTCGTCGTTTATCCAATCTGCTCAGCTACACCTAAGCAAACATCATTAATATGTTGCCGTACCAAAAATTACGAAAGAGTTAGCCGTACTTATATTTTTTGCTGCGTAAGAGTGAGCCGTCATATGAAGTCTAAAAGTTGGTTAATCAAAAAAGTAAATATCATCACGCACGTATCATCCAACATCTAGAGAGGTCTAATTGTGGAAAACTGCAAACAATAGAATCATTAGTAAAATTACAGTGATATTATAATAAAATATGAAGAACATTAAACATTTTTGAGATTTATTATTTAATCTATCGTAAAATAACTATTAGTTAATAAAATTAACACACTCAATAGCATAACTCAAAGCTAGTAAAATTCCAATCATGAATTAGACAAGACTTAGGGCCTATTTCACGATCTTCAAGTAAAGTACCGAGTACGTACTCACAAGTTTTGTCTTTGTCACTTGGTATAGAGTAAGAAAGAGACAAAACACACTTTACTTGGTGAATAACTTTACTTTAGGATCGTGAAATAGGCCCGTAATTATAAAGCATAAATTACTTATTTTGGTCTTTTTATTTAAGTTAAATAAGAGATGAAATTGCAGTGATTCCATAGAAAATATTGGATCTATAGATCAACCATAATATTATTAACTATAATAGGTACTTATTGATTTTCAGCAACTAACAATTCATTTGTTTTCTTTCTCAGGGTCTGGAATGGAAGTGGGTGACAGCTTAACGTTACGAACTATAAGTGAACATTTAGCTCTAGCAGAATGGAATTCAACATATCAGTTAACAGAAGAAGATGTCAATGCAGAATCTTGGAGTGGAAGGATAAGAGTTTTGGGGAAATTCCTTGGTAAGATCATTTGGTCACATCCTACTAATTATTATCATTATTATAAAAGCGAAAGTTTGTGAGCGTGTTGTTTGTTACTTCTTCACGTCTAAACGGCTGAACCGATTTACATGAAACTTGGTGCAGATGTTCCTTATAACCAGGAGTAACATATAGGATACTTTTGATCTCAAAATTCCCACGGAATTCGGATTTACGCACAACTTTAAGGCCCTGCTATTACTTAATATTATGATTCCTGTTGGACTGTGAAATGTTAAGAATATGGACACAGTGTAATCTCTTTAATACATATACATTTTATTTCATTTGTCTTTCAGGCAGAACTGATGTAGTGGTAGACAAACAACGTGGTCCAGAATCATACACTATAGAAAACGGGTCCCTGCCAATTGTTGTAGTCAGACCCCAGAGGGTCATCGATCAAATATTCGTCACCAGTGTTGCTACTTTCGTAAGTAATGTTGCTAGTCTCATAGGTATTTAAAGTGTAATAGAATTTGTCAGATACAGTGTACAAAGCCTATGACCTAAAGTCAATAAAAACAAAATTTTATAAAAAAAAACTTCTTGAATTGCAGAACAATATCGATTGTAAAGTCTTGAAAGATTTTATTTAAAAAATAAATCAAAATCGGCTCATTCGCTTTTGGAGCTATCGTAACCAAGACAAGCATTAAACTTGTAATTCTCCTTTTAAGAATTTGATTGTTGTAATTCTCATCTTTTGGGGAGATAAAAATAGCCGATTATCTTTTTCTAAAACTGTCACTATCCGCCAGTGACTTTATTTAATTCTTATTTAAAATCTGTATCTGTGTAATTTTATATTATCTGTATCTTCCACTTACTTTACATATTTTTGTTAATATTTCAGATATCCCTAATCTTCATAAACTTCGGTTGCGCGATGCACTGGCCCTCAGTGAAGGCTGTCATAAAGAGGCCTATAGGACCTCTCATAGGAATGTGTGGACAGTTTTTGTTTATGCCACTTGTGAGTACTTTTTAGTGTTTCTAAATGTAGATTTAATTTTATTAAATTAAATACATAATTTAAACCTTATTGCAATAGAATAAGAATCGATTGACGAAAGAGCAATCAGGCTTTAGTCAAGAACTACTAAACCGATATGGATCAATTTTGCAACAGATATTCCTTATAACCAGAGTTAACACATAGGATACTTTTATCCCAAAATTCCCACGGGATTTGGATATACACGGATAAATGAGCGGGACATAGCTAGTTACATATATGGCTAATTTTAACGACTTTCTTCCGCCATTCCAGAGTTCCTTCGCCCTTGGTTTCCTGATATTCCCGAACGCTCCCGAGATGCGACTGGGCATGTTCTTCACGGGCGTGTCTCCGGGCGGCGGCGCCTCCAACATCTGGACGTTCATACTGGGAGGGAACCTCAATCTGTCACTCACTATGAGCTCTATATCTACGTTGGCTTCTTTTGGTATGTTGGTTGTAAAATAAAGATATAAGTTGGTAGCCGACTGCAGACAGCAGCAGCAGACCACACGTCGCCGCCTGACGTCATCATGACACTTCGCCGTCTGTTGCTCGGCGACGCGAAGCTAGCTACATGTCGCCCACTACGAATGTTATTTCATAGAAATACATACAAACCAGTAGTGGCACAGTGACGTGTGGTCTGCTGCTGCTGTCTGTAGTCGGCTACCAACTTATACCTTAAAGTATCGGAATCTCGATATAAATAATATACTTACATCGTAAATATTTGTGTGTTAAAAAGTCGTCCCAGATTTGTTGAAAAACTTTATAATTTAGTTAGGACATCAAAATCGGTTCTATATCATGATCCGTTTTCAACATAATATAATTCTAAAACGCTGAAACACCTTGTTATTATTATCAAAAAGAAATTTCATTTCCCTCATTTATAGAATTATTCTTTTAACATAATTATAAATTTGTCCTACCCCCTAATTTTTGAGGGAAAATATGCATTGTACATATTTATGAATATAAGGCTAGGGCTTGCTAGGGATCAATTGCTTGTTAATTCGATAATTTGTTAGAGTAATTAATTATTTTATTATTTATTTTTCAGGTTTCATGCCAGCATGGTTATTCTCACTAGGCCAAGTGGTATTCCGTAACGCCAACATAGTGGTCCCTTACAGAAACATTGCTACCTTCGTGGTAGGCCTTATTCTACCGCTTGGCATAGGTCTGGGCATGCAGAAATGGACCCCAAGACTTGCTGCCTTCATGGTGCGAATCCTTAAGGGATTTTCTACTACTCTATTGCTGTTTATTATTATATTTGCAATAGTCACAAATCTGTATATATTTGAGCTGTTCACTTGGGAGGTTAGTAGTATTTTCTATTATGTTTACTAGTGATATTGTTTAAGCTTTTTGATTTATAATAGAGGGAGAAAGATAGGTTAATGTGTTTGACATTCCCATAAAATACACTCATTTTATATCATGAAAGGAACATATTCGTTTATTTATTTATTTAAGGACAACCAGTAAAAGTTACATTATAGCTTAAGAGTACTTAACGTCTAAATAAATAACTGTTAAATGCACTTCCTTTTGTAGTACCTATAGAAAATGGATAACTATATAAAACCCTTCATTTATATGTATTACTCCAACTTTAAAATTTTAATTTGATTGTTTTTTAATAAGATATTTAAGTTAATAAGTATTTCCCTATCTATGGCAAGTTACTTTACGATTAAATACTGCTTCTACAATTTCCTACAAAAACAAACTATCATTCCAGATCATAGTAGCGGGTATGGGCATGCCGTGGCTCGGCTACCTGTTCGGGTACGCGCTGGCGCGCGGGTGCAAGCAGCCGCACCCGGACGCACTCGCCATCTCTATCGAGACCGGCATCCAGAACACCGGGATCGCCATCTTCCTGCTCAGATACGCTCTGCCGCAGCCAGAAGCTGATCTTACTACCGGTATGTTGAGTTTTGTCTTTATTTTGGATAAGTTTTTTTTCTTTTGGATAAGGGTTGGATATTGAACGAAAGAAAATGCAATTGTTTTAGTGCTCTAAAAATATCTATACTATTTATTTTCATTTATCTTAATATTGGACTTCGGTCTAATTAAAATCGAATCTAACCACGATACAGTAAGAACATGGCGGGTAAAAGGCGAAAGTAAAAATATTTCGTCAAGAATTTCCAACTGTATGTTAAAAAAGACCAAAATTTCAAATAAGCTTTTGCAAACAATCTAAGGAGATTCCACACACAAACGTCACTCTTCTTTATTTATTTATTTTGTCAACACTCGATATTCTAACGTTGGTTGTTTAAAATAGGAACTTATTAAAACTTTTTTTTATTAATTTTCAGTAATTCCGGTATCATGCGCCATCATGACGCCAGTTCCCATGATGTGCATTTACATTTACCAGAAGATCAAAGCTTGGTGAGTTCACATTTTGATTTAATTTGATGGAAATCATTTATTTAATTATCGTATTTATAAATGTATAGAATATTTTTATATTGTGACACACAAGTCAAATCATGTTTCTCTTTCACCCACATTTAGTTTTCTTGTGAAAAGGAGAGAGAAGAAAGAGACAAAACGAGATATTCTTTATTATTAAAAAAAATATAATGAATATCACTATTTCAATATCATATTTTTCATCACTTAAAAAATGAATAAAAAGTTTCTAAATACGATAATCTTTCGATATTTAAGGGTTGCCATATTGAAAAAATATTCATTGTTTGACGCTTGACGTTTGGTGACTGATCATGGGACAACAACATTGATCGTCATGTTATCGTCAGTCAATCATAAGTCATCAGTCTAGAATTAAAGAGATTATCACAATAAATAATAATACTTTGATATCTGACTTCAAAATCATCAGAAATATTTCATCCAAAGACTATTTAACAAAAAAGAATCATCGAAATCGGTTCACGAACATATTTTAGAAATATGTGCTTCGATATACACCACCAATTTACATAGAAAAAAACCTTTAGTTTTGGCGTAACTACTTAGTTTTTGATGATTTTAAAAAAACACACATTTATATATTTTACCTAAAACTTTATTCATATTATCTTTATATTATTTTTGCGAAAATTTCGTCCTAATTTTCTTTGCCAATATTTTCAACTACCCTTTTGTTCTAACGTTCATTCGACATAATTATTAATTACTCTCAGATTTTTGTGTGATTTCTTACTTTTTGACTATATTATATATTTATTTTAACGATTTCAAATTTGTTAACACCACTCGAAATAATTTTCATATATGAAATTTCTTTTTTCTGTTTTTGTGTTTAAAAATAGAGTGATAGGGTTAATAATAAATACAGGTAAAAATGCTATACAGGGTGACCCAAATGGATCGGTCAGTGGGGGACAGTCTGAAACTATAAGACATACAAAGATCTGTTCCTAGGAACCATATATGTAGTAGAGTCATTTTAAACGTGTAAAGTTTGCGAAAATGAACATAAAAAGATAGAAGAAGAATCATAATATTGTGTCTTTCGTAGACAGTGAAATTTTTTGGTGTAGTTTTATGGCAAGACTGATTTAGGATAGCTAAGATTATATCAAAACTATAGAGAAAAGTTGAGCTTTAACTCAGTTATTTATTAAAAATTCGTTGCCAGTAGAAAATCCCACCTGGCAAACGTAATGTTACCATATTTTCATGGGATTTTTCATTTTTTTTTGTTCATAAATTAAATTGTTATTTTTTGGTTTTCCATATTCGCGCAATGTTACCATATTTATAAGAGATTTTAATTTTTTATTGGTTCATTAGAATTAAATTGTTATTTTTTTTATTTTCCATATTCCATTAACGTGTTGATCCATACGTTATACGTCACAGTACGGGAGGTATGTTACATCAATGTGTTACGTTCAGCGGTGGAGGTGTTTCTCTTTCCATTCATTCATTCATTACATTCGTTCGCTTGTTCAAACATTTTTTTTTTGTTGGCGCTTCTATTGTGGTTTTTATTGTTATTTTATAGCTTTATATTTAAGATATTAGATACATATTTACACAAATAGGTAAAAAAAAATTTTGTTTTCTTGCTGTGAGAATGCATAGAACACAAGTAGGTCTACGAGCATATGTAGCGCACCTTCCTAATAAACCGAAGGACTCAGGTTCAACTCCTGGGCCAATCTTGAAAGTCAATTGTCAGTTGACCAACACACTAAGAACTTGTGCGTGTTGGTGATCTTAAATTAAAGCCATGTTTTAGCGTTAATATTATGCGTATTCTTAGTCATTATACTAATATCATCAGTGAGAAAGAAGCTTTTCCCCTAAGTGGGGTCTCACAGGCCGATACTTACTAATAAATACACAAAAATAAATATTACAAGCAAATCATTGAATCACATTGGTCTTTAATATCTTCTAGTTTTACTTTTGGGCTTTTGGTCTATGATGCTTTTAGGTTATGGTGGTGGTTTATGGTTATTATAAGTCTATGGTTATTCTATATAAATCAATATCTATATTTGTTTTCCTATGCCATAATATACATGTACCAATTATTAAGATATTATTTAAATAAGCATAGATTCACAATATTTTTCAATAACATATCCTCTTTTAAAAATAATATTTAAATCTTTTAAAGAAAACAAAAAAAAAACAAATCTTGTTTAGTTCAAAAAGTAAAGTTATGAACTAAAAAAAATAGTAAAGGAAGTCCTTATTAAAGAAATATTTAAACGCTTTTAGTTCTCAACGTTAATCCCTAATATTGACCACAAAACCACATTTATTTATACATAAACATACTAATTCTTTTCTCCCTGGTCTTCCCCATAGCTTTGACAACCGAAACAAACGTAAAACAATCCTGGAAGAAAGTAACACCCCCGAATCAGAGACGCCTGAACGCGCCACCGTCGTCGCTACCATTGATGTCCCAAAACAGTGATGTCTAATATACATTATACTATTATTTATACTTTTTATTGTATACTAAACTTGTTAAAGTACCAAATATGTTTATACTAAAGCTACCTTGGTTTATAAAAGATGTAGGTACGTGAATAAGTTCCAAAGTTATGCGACGGAAAAAAATGTTTATCAAAAACGAAAAGTCAAATACTGTTTTTGGGAAGATACAATATTCAGTTCAGTTATTTTACAGGTGCTAGATTTTGGTGCAGTTTGTAGAATTTCGAACCTTTTTACATCTAAAAATCAAGTTATCTTTAATTTTTTTTTTAATTATTTGTAGTTTATTTGAGAGTAATGCGGGTTCTATGCCCGCTCAAAGCAAAATATTTGTTTGAATATTAATGATGTCTAGATATAGAAAGACGAACAAAATAATAAGTATTATACATAGGTCGAGCTGTTTGAGTGTTGTGCGAGACTAAAGAACAATAATTAATTTATAGTTGTTGTAGCTTTAACAAGTTTAGTATAGAAATATTATTTGTCAATTTATTATTAAGTATTTAACAGTGAATGCAATTAAACAATGTTTTTAACACGTAGAACGTGATACAGATCAAAATGTTTTGTACAGAGAATGAATTTGTTGAGGGATTCAAATTTTACTAATTTGAATGTTATGTTATCAAAATTTGTTAACAAATGAAATTTGAAAAATGTTAATTTATTAAAAAAATTGTTTTGAAAATTTGAAATCTTTGCATCGCCTTCATATGTTTTGGCGTTTGCAAACTGTCATTTTGACATGACATTCCTTTATAATTTCACCTATAAAATTATTTGTCAAGCAATTTTATGTTTTGGGGTAAGGTAACAAAGTTCAATGTTCTATCTGGATTAATATTTTAAACACAATTAGGCTCTCTGAAAATGTATACATTCATTCTCTTAGATCCTGTGTTCCTTGAACTGAAATAATGAGTTCTGTTGTCAATTGAATGAACTAGTGATATTGATTTTCCCATTCGATCAATCGTTGAATTTAATTTTCGATTTTTTAATTTTTTACAGCTAGTAGAATTATTATTTTTCGTTTGTCCAGTTCCAAATTAAAGATAATATTGAAAGTATGTACACTTTTTCAGAGATCTTAAATATTCTATTTTTATTAATTACAATGTGTGGTAGGAATAGAATTGTGATTTATGTGAAATTCGACACAAATTTTTGGTTTTATATTTGAATTAAATGCACAAATTTTTAAATGTTATCTTTAAAATGTATCTCAATTTTTTGTCGGGTTTATTTAGTTACTTTTATCTTTTTTTGCTTGTAATTATTATAATGTACCAGTTTTCTTAATAGATGGCGCTGTAGAACATGGTTTTTAAAAATGTAAGTATTAGACGTAATATCAAACGTTTTTGATGTATTTTATAGTCCATTCCAGTTTTGAATATGTAAGAAAAAAATACCTATTATATTTTATGTGCTTAGTTTTTGAAACTTTACATATTTCTGAATCAATATTTTCTATGTATTCTTAATAGTTTAAATAAGATTTTGTATTACTGTATCAAAATGTATTTTATATTCTACGTATTCTATAAAATTTTGTATTTAAAATGTATCTTTATATAATTTCTATAGCGCTTTAAGAATTGGTACAAATTCGCTTATGATTTTCGTAGTGAATGATCTCAAATTGAAAACTATTGTCTGTTAGTTTTCACATGACTGGTTTTATAGGTGAAACAGATGTGAAACGAAGGCTGCTTTCATCGTAACAGTATTTTGTTATGACGTGAGATCGTTATTGGAAGAAATACAACATATTTTATAAAAATATTTATTGTTTTATTTGATTCCTTTTGTAGTTACGTATAACATAACATGCATAACTTTACTTTCCGTAAGTACAGTATCTACTAATATCAGTGAGAGTGAAAAAGGTCTTTACCACAGGCGGTGGTATCAAAAAAGCCTATCCTTTCATTTCCTACATATCGAAAACAGCTGAATCTTTTTTCCTTGATGCCAATCGCCAGGACAATCTACTGAACTGAGTCTAATTATAAATGTACACATGCGATAACTTAATATCAGTTTCTCCTACGAATATTCCGTTTTCAGTGATACTATTAAAACCACGATATTTCGGTCGTCCGTGATCAAACCACGAAAACCAAAATGTTTTTTCAAGGTTTAAATTCATAGCTAGACAAAAAAAGGTTGAATGATCCAAGCATAAAACCTTTACAATATTCAATTTAAAATCAAAAAAAATCTAGTAGCACCTGCCATCTGTCATTTATTTCTTACCACAACCTCAACTCACTAAATAAACAGCGTAAAAACATCCAAAAATGGATAAATAGAAAATAATATGGATTCAAATACATAACTAAAATGTAAAACCAACATCCAACCACTACAAAACAGTAGCCAACTCAGTATCGCTCTTTAAAACCAGGTTCAATCTAACTTTCAAGATGGGTAAGCCAAAGTACGATCTTCCTACGAGCACGTTTCCATACAAGATCAAGAAGAGATTGAACCTTATGAGCGTTCCGCGCAAATACATAATCGATACTGGGGAAGGCATGCCGGCATACACACCGCGAGGCATCAGGAAGTCAGCCCTCAATAGTCAGATATCCGATCGAGTGAACGATGCAGCTTGGCCTTACTTGCGGTAAGATAAGTATTTTAGATATTCGAAGAAAATCTTGTTAAGAAATAAATAGCAACGCAGTAGGTATAGAATGCCAAAACTAGGTATACTTAGACAGACGACTAATTACTCACAAGAAATGAGCTTCTATACAATAATGAAAAGTCGGTAGCTCATCCTTTTGACAGTACAAAATCTATAGAGCTATTTAAACCGCTTAATGAGATTTAAGAGTTTCAAAAATCCTTAGTGTATTGTATAACCTTGTTTCTGTCGTAAAAAAAATGTCTTAACAAATAAATTATTTTCCAGCCGATTCATTCTAGTAAAAAGAATGTACAAACATCGATTCAGCCTCGAAAGACTGGAGCGTATAGATCGCATGATAGAAGCTGCTAACGCCACTTGTTACTCTAAACTCGCTAACTGCGTAATAGACCTCAAGAAAGGTGACGCCAAAGAGATCAAGAAGAAGAAAGGATGGTCTGAGAGCGAATGGAAGAAACACATGGATTACATCAGTCAGATAGCTGGGCCTAGACGGGACTTTAAACCTGAACCTATCCAGGTATAGAAAATAATAAACTTGATTGATAACGGATCTCGGTAGTTCCAATAGAAGTACCTGCTAAATTACTAGGTACTTAGGTACCTACTATACTACGTACATATTTGTTCTTTGGAACTATCAAAGCGATAGATTCCAAGGAATATAGCATAAAAGATTAATGCATGATTTGGGAAATAACCCATAAATGGACTTCCGATAATACCTACTTAATAATTCGGTTTTTTATTGTTCACGTTTTATTTGTAGCGAGGCCAAGGCAAACCATTGAGCGCGTTGTTGCCGAGAATCAACCAAATCTGTACCCTGCCCGAATTCAAATTGTACAGAAGATTATCACAAGAACCATTCTACAGGAATCCTGAAAAGGTAATTGAACATGACATAATCATTGTGTCATCTTTCTATAGTAACTGTAGAAATTACTGCCTGTTATGTCAGAGGTCACGGGTTTGATTCCCGCTCGAGACTAACATTTGTGTGCATGAAATGTAGAGCCATAATTTATTAAACAAGAGCGTTTAATTGATCAGACGAAATTTTTTCCCATAAGAGAAAAATCTATCTTGCGACTGTGAGTTTTGCGAAGTCAACTTTTTAAGATAAGCCATAGTAACAAGTGCTAATTTTATACTCATTTTTTTCAGGCCTGATTTTTCCATCGCTAGATAACTTTATTCGAGGAATAACTTTGAAATTTTGACAGATATTTCATACAAAAAACTGTCAAACGTCAATTATATTCATCATTCTAATTAATTAATAAAGTTATCTGGTGATGGAAAATTCGGCCCTTAGTTACGCAAGTTAAGCTGGTTTACAATAATATTATTTTTTCTAGGTGGCTCCAGGTGCATTGAAATACGTAATATCAGACCGAGTTAAGAAACTGGCCGCTCACAGAGTCCTACCGCCGAGTGACTAAACACCAATAGTAATAAGAGTGTAAACCGCCGTAAATCTTTAAAAGTAAAAATAAGTCTCTAAAATAATAATAGCACAAAATAAAACAATAGTTATACGATTAAATCGATTTATTTCTATTTACATATGGTAACACAGGATCTAAATAAATACTTAACAAAAATACTGGCAACACAACGGTTATTGATTAAATAACAGATCACTATTCACAATGGTTGGTATTAGAAATAAATTACGCTTATAAATTAGGGTTTTGAAGGGAATTTCTGCTGTTTGCGAAAGTTTAAGCTAGACTATGGATCACCGCGTAGGTGAAGTCTTTGGTGGTGGACTGACCGCCGAGGTCCTTTGTCCTCACTTTTCCGTCTGATAGAACCCTGGAAATAGGGAAAAAAACAAACATTATCAATCACTTTATCACATACTATGGCAATTTATTTAAGGTTTTTCACCCAGAGTAACAGAAACTATGCACACACTCATTCATACAACAAACTTGTTAAGGTCCTTTGGGCTTGCTCCGATCTTATAAAAAAAAAAAAAAATATCTTTATTTGCAGGAAAAAATCCCATAAAATATAAAAGCTAACATTAAAATCAAGATTAAATTAAAATTAAATTAAAATTAAAAGTAATATTAAAAATATTAAAAGTTATAATTAACTGTTATAATAACACAATCAACGACATATCGTTAATCGTCGCCTACAAGTCACTTTTTATTCCCACTTATGGTTAAAGTCTTGATCCTATAGTTGACCAAGCGATTTAGATTGTTTGTAACAGACACACCACACACGCACACACACTCACGCACACACACTCACGCACGCACACATGCACACGCACGCGCGCACACACATACCAACACAATCTTTCACTGTATAAAGGTATAAGTTGGTAGCCGACTGCAGACAGCAGCAGCAGATCACACATCGCCGCCTGACGTCATTCATCATGACACTTCGTCGTCCGTTGCTCGGCGACGCGAAGCTACCTTTATGCCAACACTAGTAGCTCCCCGCGGTTTCACCCGCGTAGTTCCCGTTCCCGTGGGATTACGGGGATAAAATATAGCCTATGTCACGCACTGATAAATTAGCTTTCCATTAGTGAAAGAATTTTTGAAATCGGTCCAGTAGTTTCGGAGCCTATTCATTACAAACAAACAAACAAATCTTTCCTCTTTATAATATTAGTATAGATATAGACTATTCTTCATACAGTACGTACTTGTTGATAGCGTTCTTGATCATCTTGGAGTAGGAGTGCAGGTTGACGTGCGCGAGCAGGTTGGCGGAGCACAGCAGCATGGCGGTCGGGTTCGCGATGTTCTTGCCCACCGCGCCCGAGAACACGTGACGCGCGCCCTACGGATATACAAGTGGTTTTAATTACAGGCATTAGGGCGCCAACACACCGCCGATCTGATGGCAGCGCCGCGTGGCCGTGGTCGGTGTGCGTAGCATGCGTGGCGGTGGGTTCTCGCCCTTACATTTGGTTGAATTCAGTGTGGTTAAATGACCAATTCGATATACATTTCTGGTTTGATTAGGGAATGGAATTCAAAGTGAGTTCTCTATGAGAAATGTAAAACAACAACTAAAATCGCTACAGAATCCGCGAAAGATTTTATTTCATTAAAATTTTGAACTTCCGAAAGACTATAACTTTTTCAGTCATTTTAGAAGTCAGGACTATTAACATGATGTATTTATACGGTATAAGTTTTTTACTTTATTTCTATACACAACTACCGACACGAAAGTCCCACAGCAAACCAAAAATAGTATAAGACAAACCTGTTCGAACACAGCGCAGTCCGGGCTGTAAGACGCGCCGGCCACGACGCCCGCGCCGCCGACGAGCCCGCTGGCGAGGTTGTCCACGATGTTCCCGTACAGGTTGGGCGTCACCATCACGTCGAACTGCTTCGGGTTCGACACCATCTGCATCGTGCAGTTGTCCACGATCATCTTCTCGAATTGGATGCGAGGGTACAGTTTGGCCATCTGAAATTATAACGGTTTTTACTGTTTATTAAGCTATTGCATAGCTTCTATCGAGGGCCTTGAGCGCGGGGACCGAATCCAGAAATTCCGTAACGAAAAAAAACCTCAAGTTTTTTTTTTATCGAAAACTTTTTTTTTGTAAATTTTCCAAAAAGTTTTTATAGTAATGTAGACAAAGTTTTTATTGTATGAAGTCCCAAGTACGACATCAAAATTTCTAAGATTAGGATTGCAATACAAAAATAAAAAAAACAATTAGTTGATAAAATTGCTTTGTAATAGCTTTACCGCGGCAGTCCCCGAGTGCCACACGTTTTTTATGAAAGATGTTTAATGTCATCGGTGTAATGATTTTATACATTCCGAGACAGGATGTATAGTACAGAATAATGTAGAAGTCGTCAAAAAGGATTGAATAAGCGACTGTAAGCGTCAATAGCGCAGTGGTAGAAGACTTTGACGTCCACTCGGAAGGCGCCTGGTTCAATCTTCGCCACATGCCAATGTGTTTCATCGAATTAAACGCCTTCTTTTTGAAACGGTTAATTATTTAATGCGCACAATATTTCCAATTCAATTGCCCTGGATTCCAAGGTATTACGGCTTTTATGCCTAACGGTACTCCACTCCACTATATCTTAAACTTATCTAAGGTACTATCGAATTATTATACAACTAGCTGTGCCTCGCGGTTTCACCCGCGTAGTTCCCTATCCCGAGGGAATTTCGGGATAAAACATCGCCTATGTCCTGCCCCGGACCATAAGCTACCCCTATACCAAATTTCAAGTCAATCGGTTCAGTAGTTTAGCCGTGAAAAGGTAACAGACAGAGTTACTTTCGCATTTTTAATATTAGGAAGTAAGGATATCAATATTCTAGTTACCTCTTCACAACTGCGCAGAAACAGACCATCGCCCAGTTTCATGATGTTGGCCTTGTGTACAGCGGTGACCTTCTTGCGGCCCATTTTGACGGCGTAGTCGAACGCGAACTTCGCGATGCGCTCCGACTTCACCGCGGTGATGATCTTCAGGCATTCTACTACGCCTGGAACAATTTATTGAGGATTTTAGATAAGGTTTCGCTATATTATCTAGTGGATGATAATAATTAGGTTAGCTTATGCCAGCTCAAGATGTGTGTTCAGACCGAAATAAACGGCAACGCTCAAAATTCTGACAAACTTAAAATGCCTTTACATAAATTTTAGTTCGACTAAGCCAATGTCACCTATGTGATGTCATATTTCAAGGTAAACAAAAAAAAATATATGTACTCGTAATTTGTACAATAATTAACTTAACGATGTTTATGTTGTATTTATTGGTATATTACCCAAATTTTCCCTAAATTTGGACCCAAATAAGGCAGTTTTATTACTTTTATATCTATTTCTATAAAAAGTTGAAATATTACTACCCATCTGTGAAAATTTCGGTATATCTAAATTCCGTTTATTTAGTAGTTTGGTTGGCAGACGGCTTTTGCGCCGCGCGCTACCGAACGATGGTATCGAGAAGGATCGAGGCGGCGAAACTTCTGGAACATTATACCATACTTGTCAAAATACCAATGAAAAAGAAAAAAACTATAAATACTTAATTCAAAGAAAATGAAAATCTAAGAGAAATATTGCCAATATCCAAATGTAAAGAAAGTAAAGCAAGGGATAATTGTACATTGTGTGGAACAAACACATAAAATCGAGAATTTCTTGTGACTATCACTTCATAACGCTTAAAGAACAAGAAACCTACAAAATAGTGAACATTACCTAGTAAAGTTATATAAATAAAGTAACTAGTTGGAAATAGTGCGTGTTAGTTTTATTAATTCTCACGCCATATCGTACTGACAAACTCTGCTAATGTATTAATTGAATTGTGAACCTTTATTACTATGTTATTAGAGTCTATTTTACAAGTGTGTACTACTATTGTTTAGTACTTAAATCAAATTAGTTTAATAAAGTCAAGTAAACTAAAAATTGCCGGGCCAAAGATTTCGCAAGCGCATCCCGATCCTTCTGATGAAAGCTGTCATTGTAAAATGTGCTGTATGCCTCTTATGTTAAAGCCTATTTTTAAATACATGCATTACTTATGTCAATGTATAAATTGAGTCACAATTTTCTCTGTGCCGGCGGCCAAACTTGAAAGCTACTATTGTAATTTTGACTCCAATGACATTTGGGTACATTTTCAATAAACTGACAACCAAAAGATTCAATTACAGCGACGCTGTCACCGGCACAGAAAATATTGTGACCCTATAATTAAAAAAAAACTAAAAAACACGCTTTTTATAGAAAACCGAACTAAAAAATAGAAAATAAATTTTAATGAATTTAAATTAAGAAAATAGTGTTAAAAATTTCAATGAATATAAATTAATAATAGTGTGAATAAAAAAAAAATATTTTATTTTAAAAAAAGCGTGGGGTGCTTTTTAAAATATTATCGAAATGATAATCACTCTACTCATATCTGTCAATAAAATATTTATAACTGTTGACACCATGCACCCCACGCTTTTTTTTTTTTTTTTTTTTTATTCACACTATTATTAATTTATATTCATTGAAATTTTTAACACTATTTTCTTAATTTAAATTCATTAAAATTTATTTTCTATTTTTTAGTTCGGTTTTCTATAAAAAGCGTGTTTTTTAGTTTTTTTAAACTATAATTTATTTTCTACTTTTTAGTTTGGATTATTTTTTTTAAGGATTATTTGTTTTGTAGAATTAAAATTCTCTTTAGTATACAAAAAATTGTCAATATTAGAGAAAACGGCTAAAGATAATTATTGGAAATAAAAATTAAACATCGAGTCCTGCCTTATCGACTGTAGAGAAAAATTATAGAAAATTTTAATTAATTTTCTTACCTTATCGACTATAGATGAAAATTATATAAATTAACAAAAATCATATTTTGCAAATTGAAAAATGGAATAATTTTATCAAATTAGTGTATTGTCATCGGTCCTCAATAAATCTACAAAGTTTGAACGAAATCTGGCCGTTTAAAGTGGGTCAAAATAGCGCCCAAAGAAGTCGGTTACAAACAAACATACAAACATACAGGTGAAGCTAATAAAAAGCGTGTAAAAAAATAGTCACACTCACCAGGCACAGACTCATGTTCAAGCGCAGAGTACTCTCCCTCAGTCTGCTCTCTAATAATGATGCAGTCGACGTCATGGTGACGACACTTGACGTTTGGCAGCGACTTGACGTGCACGACGTTAGCGTACAGGTCTAAGGCGTTACGGAGCTTCATGTTTAGAGTTTGGAGCTCGCCGGTGTGCGAGAAGTCTGGTGTTGCCAGGATACCCTGAGATATTGAATTTCAGTAAAGGATGAGAATAATAGTTATTTATGGTACAGTTTGTAAAGTTGGTGCTTATTGCCGAGGCGCTATTGAGGCCCGAGCCGTCTATAACTCACTTGTAAATAATAGGTGTCATTATGAGCTTGATTTCGAATAAATAAAAGCCACTTTATGAACAAGTGTGTTGAAATTAATATCAATAATTCTATCGTCATACTGTAACAACTAATCCCTATTAAGGCTCGTGTTTGGGATATTACAAATTGTTTTTCGAAATAGACCGAATTAAGAATCATAAGCCACAGATAATTTAAGGCAATAAAAAATAATGTACGAGGTATTAATATTTCGGGGCAGATTCAAACATAAACAGCCTGATACGACTATTTACACGTTGATTCGGCCCAGGAATCGAAACCGGGACTTCTAGCTTAGCATGCAGATTTCTACAGGATAGATAAATGTATAGAATTTATACTAATATACAGGGTGTCCCGTAAGTAGTGGACCATCAGGATGTGGGGGATAGGGGAAACCGTTACCTACCAGAATCACCAAAATTTATTGTCCTAGGCCTCATAGTTTTGAAGTTATAACGTTTTTTAGTAAGTAGGTGAAATTATCGTACTATGTGCACATTTTTCTTAATTCTACAAAATCTATTACTTATTTTGATGTTATTTTTAGTCAAGGGCATTAAGAATACATAGGTTTTTCTAACTTAAATCATAATTATTTTAGTGTAATTATCATTAACATTAAAATTAATCAACAAAACAAGTGCAATTGTTAAATTTCACAAAACTCTAAGTGATATTTGAGCTGAGCTGGTGTAAAAAAAATGTATGGTAGCCTTGTGGAACTTTATTTTAAAAACATCTACATATCATAAGGATTACAAAAAAGTATAACATTGTGGTTTCAAATGAGTAGTTTTTTATTTTAACTAATATCAAAGTAAAAGAAAATTTTTGAGAGAAATCAAAAATTCATTGCTAATTATGGAAATTCGTTTTACTCAATTTATTTTTACATTGAAGGCTCTAAATGCTTTTCTTTAGCTCTTGTGAATAACAACATCTTCGTATAAAGTTTTTTTGTAAACTTTTTTGGGCTCTTTGATGATTTTTTATCAATTCAGAAACATGGTTGAATTTTTGTCATAACTCTTGTTTATCATGAATATTTGTCTCATTAACTGCTTCTTTGAGGTAACCCCATAGAAAATAATCCAAAGGATTCAAGTCGGGAGATCATGCTGGCCATGAAATAGTACCTTCGCGTCCAATCCATCGATTTGGAAACATCTCGTTCGAAAATTCAGTCACTTACCGTGAATAGTGGGCAGGTGCACCGTCGTACTGCAACCACATTCTCTCCCGCGCAGTTTCAGGCCTTATATACAATATATACAATATACAATATATATGAATAACGAACATCTTCGAATAAAGTTAAGAAGTACGCGAGAGAATATGGTTATCCCCGTATTCTCACGGGAACGGGAACTACGAGGGTAACACCGCGGGGCACTGCTAGTTATTAATGTTACCTTGATACAAATCTTATTTCTGGCGATGGAGCTGACGACATCTTCGAGAGGCGCGCTGAGCGTCGGGTTCACCTCCGAGAAGAAGAAACTCTCGAAATCCACTGGAATACCGGCCGCCTGCACACATACAAACCAAAATAGTCTTTATTTTAATCACAATAAAGTTTATTTATTATATTAATTATCACTTAAAAATTATTTGATAAGAATGGTGATTACTGATTAAACCTATTATCATCACTTATAATAATACATCGAAAGAGATGCCCAGCCCAACAGTGGAATATCACTGTTGGGTATTTTTGGTGTGAACTGATATTTTGATAGGTTTTTTTTCAAAGCCAGCTTTTTGTGATTAGTGGATTGTTTCAATCATTGCTGCATGTGTAAATGGTCTAACATAAAGTCTATTTTACAATTTAGTAATAGTTCTAACTACTTATGTGTGTGTGTGTGTATCTGTCTGTGGCATCATAGCTCCCAAACGGATGAACCGATTTCAATTTAGTTCTTTTGTATTAAAGGGGACTTACATGCAAGTGTTCTTAGACATGTTTGATGAAAATCGGTTGACCCGTTTAAAAGTTACGTATGGGGATTTGAAAGTAATTGTGTTGGGGGATTTTAATTTTTTTAATTTGATTGTTATTTACAATACCTGGAACACTTCCTGTACAGAGTACACCAGTTCTGGTCCGACTCCGTCTCCGGGGATGAGGGTGCACTTGATGCGACCCTCCTTGCTTGCATTGGGTTGCTGGAATATTGTTAATGATATTGTTTAATAGTTGGTATTGATTGATTTTGTTATCAATTAAAATCCTTAATTAAATAAAGTAACTAAACTGTATTGCTTGATTCAGTTATCATATCATAGTAAAACTTGAGTTGATCTCGGCTTTAGGTGGCAGTAGTCACTTATAATCAAGTGAGTCTGTTTGTTGGCTAACTTCCATCATAAAAAGAACTTCAATGGAGACCAAATACCTACATATTGGCAGTGCAAATTATAGCAGCTTCCTTCTAATTTAACAATCAACCTTGGAGTACCTGAGATCCTAGTACTGTCATAGTTCTTTCTAAATATGTACCTATGTATTCTGTGACCAGATTTGACAGATATGTCAGCTAAAAATACATCATAACCAGTCTCGGATTAACCCTTGATCAAATTAAGCAATTGCCTTTTTTTACTTTTTTTTAAATTGTGTAAAGAAATTAAGCAATTACCTAGGCCACCACGCCGACGTGGTGTCGTGGAATCGGGGAGGGCACCAGAAAACACCAGAAGAAGCATAAACTTCTTAGTTCACATAAGGGCGGTAGCTATGTTTAAATATCAAATGCCCTACCTTGAATATACCGAGGTTTTTGTTTTCGCCGTACTTCAAATTCGACTCTAGGGGCCACAGGCTTGGATTGCTTAGGGCATCATGTACTCTTAATCTGTCACTGATCATAACTCCTATTTTACTTACATATAAATACTTCTCTCTTTTTCACTTCTTTTACTTAGAAAAGGACAGAGCATTGATGTTATATTTTGCAGCCTTATAATATAGGGTTTAAATATTATATGGGCATTTGTTAAAGTTAAATTCAATGCATTTGGACAACATTAAGGTATTGCACAATATCAAAAGCAATACATAAAACATCTATATTTTCAATTATATAATTTGAAACCTACCTGCCTGTTTTGCCAATTTATATAATTTTAATACATATATATACATATATTTGCTAACAGTAATCTAGATCCACATTTTTTAATTCATTTTCATATAATAAATATAAGTTCTTCTTACATATCTATACTTTGTTATCTTTTTAGGAGATTGATGATATAATTAAAGACAAAATAAAATTATATAATATACCTATTACTTGTATCTATTCACTCAAAGGCACTTAAAAATCAAATAACTTATTATAATTGTATCTTTTTATCAATTAGGATAGCCCATTAATTGAGGTGCGCCAAAGGCCATACCTACTTTTAAATTATTTTAAATGTGGAACAAGATTGAATTAAAGGCTTCATGCTATTTATAACTAATCTATAGGTATAACACATATCATGCAAAACATATCTTACTGAACCGACGATGAAAGTTTTGCTATAACTTAAAATAAAAAATATTTAAAACACTTTAAAAAAATGATATCCCTACAGAATTTTGATGCCAAATATTTTGAATAAATCTTTTTCATATAAACTATTAACCAATTATTTGTTTACAAATTTGGAAGCCAAATAACAGTATTTTTTACCAAAATACTTACAACAAAATTTTGAATAACCAAATAATAAGTGTGTTTATAATGTATGTTTGAAAATATTGTTGTTGATTGATATAAAATAATAAAATGTGTGAAGCAAACTATTATAATTTATTTTTGAGTAAATCATTTCATATTATAGGTATCTTCTTCATGCACTTTGTTTGATTTGTCTTTTATTTACTAGATTTTCTTTCTTTTAAATTCTAATAAACAGATTCAACATTTTATTACGAGATCTACAATAAATGTACAAATGACATAATCCAATATGATTCAAGTTCCTTTTCCAAAATAATTTGCTTCACTTTAAAAATACTACAGGAATATTAGTGGACAGTTAGTATTCTCACCAAGGAACCGATTGGCGCATAACGTACGTTTTTCTTTTCATTTACCGAACTTGTGTGAACACCTTTACATTGCTGGGCACCCTGAAAAAAAAAACAAATAGAAAAAATAAACACAAAGAAGCCATGTAGATTTCCTTGCCTTTCGAATATTTTTAAGTACTCGAGAAATACAGATGAATGAATTATATGAGGAAAATAATACGTTTAGGTCAAACTATTGTATGCAGTATAAATTATTGCGGCCTTTTAACGTAGATCACGTGAGGTCAATTTAATAACTGCAGCAGTAGCACACACAGCACGATATACACAATTAATATTAAATTCACCAACACAGACACTAGAAATTGAGCACTACTCATCATTTCTAGTTCTTAAATATAGATAAAGGTTCGTATAGAAAACATGTTACGAAACACATCAGTTTTGATACTAGATAAAGGGATGAATTTTAAGATAAAATTACAACGTTACCTGGACAAGGGCACGAAAAACATTGCGACTGATAAGAGACATGGTAATGAACAACAAAAACCTTTAAAAAAAGGGTTATTTTTATTGAAAATTATTTTTGGAACGTCTTGGCTGACCAAAGACGTAACTTTGAAATTACGTTTAGCGGAAATGACAGCTTGCTTGACAGTTCCAATCCAAGAATATTTTTGACAGTGTGACAGCTGATAATTGTTTGATACACGTGAAAAGGAACGTAACAAAAAAAAAATTGAAATAGAATAGGTACTATGGGAATAAAAGCACTGATACTCGATAGGAGTAGGTGTTGAACCAATATAACAAAAAAATATCATACAGAACAGGATGTATTTTATTCGTTAAATAAAATCCTCTTGGTAAAAATATATTTCTGTAATAATTCTGTAACGGCAACACTGGCATTTCCGAACGACACACTAGCGCTATGAAACCAAAGAGGAAAAAACGGAAGAATTGATTTTATGTCATCCTGAAAGGTTTGTGACGGCGCAACATTTGAACGTGTTGTGCAGATTTTTAGTGATTTTTACAAAAAAGACCGATAAAAATATGTTTGCTATGAGCTTAATGTAAAATATTATCTTAACTTTACATATATAAATAAAACTGACAGTGATTTTAAATTTATAACAGTTTATTTGTACGCAAAAAGGTAAGAAATATAATTTTACTGTATTTTCTTAAAATGGGTTTTTACTAAAATATTTATTCATTCATTACTGGGCGTATGTTACGGAATATATAAATTTATTCGGGTGCCTTACATAAAGCAACAGAATTTATTATATTTGTAACAATGAGCATTGTTAATTTTATCGATTTTGAATAGTTGCGGACTCGTTATCTTTTAGACCTCATAAAATCTCACCAACTATCTTTTTAATCTGATTATTTCATAATCATGAATGAATGCTTCATAGAAAACCACGCATTTCTATTATCCTTGTATAAAATAAATATTTGAGATGGTCTAGGTAAAATTAGTTATATAACATAAAGAATTAAAAGGCGTATCTTTTTTACTAGGCTGGTTACAATTTTAAGGTTTTTATTTTAAGTTTACGTAGGCCCATAATTAGCAGTTCGATGTTTGAAAAATTGTTAGTTCCTTTTGGTATTACTTAGTAATTAATTGGTTGATTCATAAAAGTTGGTCTCATAATGAAAAAAACTACAATTATTATAATACCCATGGTACAATGCAAGTAATACATGCGAGTGGGTAATTCAGCAATTATCGCACTTCAAATACAGTTAGGTAATACTTAATTAGTTAAGTATAAATAAATTACTAAATTAAAGTTAAACGTTAACAACTGAAATAAATAACTTACGAAAGATTAATTACAATAGTGGAGATAACAAAATCAAGGGTCAAGTCTGAGCGGACCTTACAATATGATAATAAATAATACATAAATTACTTACTGATAAGTTTTAAAACACACGACCTTTAAAAATTACCTACTTACGTAGTTTATCTGTTTCAACTGATTTTTATATTTCTTCCCTACGAAGTTCGGTTCTAGGAAATTCATTTCTCACAACTATGAAATTCATATTTCATTTATTTTTTTGTAAACATGGGTATAACAAACAAGTGGTGGAAAGAAGTACTGATTTTTATTTTATTTATTAAGAAAGCACAAACAGGTATACATAATATGTATATGTATGATACCCATTGATACCTAAAGGTTCACATTGTAAAATCTTACACTAAAATAAATAAGGGGGCGGTCACCCCCGACGTTTTGGAGGCAAGAATTTGGAATTAGTACTTATTTGGCAAGAATAGGAGGAGTCGTACGTGACAGGGACAGATGGACAGATATATTTGCCAAGCTGTGGGACGATACAGGTTAAATAAAAAACTAAACTGATATAGGTAGCACACTGACTTAGTTACAACAAGTCATTTCACTTTATGAAATAATCTTCGAAAAAACATATTTTTAAAATGAAAATAAATAAGTATTTACCTACAAAACTTTCAAAAATCGTGATAAAATCAAAGTTTATTATTTTACCTAATTTAGTTAGATTGCATTCAATGAGCATATCGTTATCTGCGACAGTTTTTGTGCCTACGTAACTTTAATAATGATAAAAACATAAGTACTTACTTATTCACGATATTTTATCATGAGAAATTGATCATTTTATCATTTTATGAAGTATAAATAAATTCAATACTCATATCATTATTGAGATTAGTACGAGGTAGGCGTGCCACGAATTTACAAATTTTAAACGAAATTAAGTAGGCACTTACCATGCACTTACCTGTAATATATATGAATCACTTATACCTATCGCCCTGTTAAAATAGGTAGGTACTTATCGATTACGTAAATCTTTTACAATAGTGTGAAAATTGTATCGTATTTTAAATAAATATTTTATGTTAGTACAATGTTTAAGTATTTAAAATATGACACTTTCATCCTGTAACTCTCTCAGGACCGGCCACTTGTGAAACCCTCTTAGAAAATTAAATAGGTATTACATACTGCAACAATAACAGGAACATAAAATACGCCAGCAATCACATGAAAGTTAATGAGATGCAGAGATAACAGAACACAAATCCTTGTGTTCTTACAGTCGTCGCACTGACATCTTGTTATCTAAAATATACAAATGATATTACACAAACATTAATTGCGTTAGATATCAAACGTACGAAACAAGTAAATAAACAATTAAGTAATTTAAGATAAATATCTCAGGGACAATGTATATTATATTTTGAATTATAAGTGTAAGCGCACACTTGAGACGGATTCGGCAGAATATTTTATCTTTACCCGACAAAGGTCAAAGTCTAAATGTTCTGACTAGACATCAACTCCAAGCCCTCGAAAAGGATTTTCCATCGCAATATTTCAATATGTATATAACATAATAATATCACTCACTTATGTTTTCTTGAAGTAAACTTCTTCAGGCGCGATAGGCATTTTTATTTAAGAAAATATTGTATGGGAAAACCATTGAACAGACACCGTTACAGATTCCGATACCTCGCATATAAGTATCTACCATGACGATTTATAAAATACGTATTTATTCAAGATTTTACTTCTGTCCTACTGATACCAAAACCAATGATTTGACTTGACTCAAGATGAATGTAACCTTTTCGTCCTCAGTGTGCGCTGGCCTTAAGTCTAAAAACTTGTACTGCGTCAGATAAACAGTTTTTTGTGAATAAATAAAGTGGTAAAAAACAGATATATATAAATAATTCGTTGTTCTCAGTTCAACACAATGGCGATAGATTTGACTAAGCCCCGCTACGACCAGAGCACTTACTCTGGTCGAGTGATGCACTTCTTCCAACTCACCAACCCTTTGAATGCGCTTGCGAGCGATGCAGAGCTCGATGAAGCTAAGAAAATTGTCACAGAATTTAAGTAAGTATGAAGTAGAGATACATTGGAATTCTTTTACACAAATTAGAAAATTCTGAAATACTGGCCTGGGTTCATTCATATGGAGGTACATACTTGAAGTAAGTTAAAAAACTTAACTTACCTACTTACGTCTTTATTTACAAGTATCCAATATCATGCTTTTGCATACTTTCATAACACGCTGTAATAACGATGTTTCTATAAACATGTAATTGAGACCGCATTGAACAATAAGCAGAAACCTCTATGAAAACCAACATCCGCCATTTTTAGTCATGATTTCATGAATGACGGTTAAGTTTTTGCGTCAATTTTATCCTTATTTAAAAAAGGAGATTCTTCAGTCTCCATTGGTCATTAATATTAATCTATAATCAGCAATAACTTCATTTAAATGAATACTTCATTACACTCATTGTGCGAGTGGGGTGAAGTGATGCTGATGATATATGTAGTTACTTGTATATGCCTTACCCCCGACTGTGTAGGTAGCACATTGTAGGCCTTTTTGTTACCTTTTTGTACTTTGTTATTTTATATTCCATTTCTCTACGTAAGTCCCATATAAGTTTTGTCTTAATCAGTTAAATAATATTCTTTTTGTATCACAGAAAGACTCGTAGAATGCCTCCGGGATACGACGCGGAGAAACTATGGAAGACGAAGTATTTGTACGACAGCGCTTTTCATCCAGACACGGGCGAGAAAATGTTCGTGCTCGGTCGTATGGCCTCACAGGCGCCTATGAACACTATTATAACTGGATGTAAGTATCATTTTGCGACTATGGGTCCATAGTACATAGCATAGTCTAGGTCTACATAATAAATCCTATAAGACCTAGGTAGGTACCTTCTAGGCGAGCACGATCCATCTTATGCTGTATCATCGCTTTTCATCAGCCGAGTTACAGTCAAGTGGAAGCCTATTGTGGGTAAAAAAGACCCTCCCAAGTATGTCAGTATTTTACGTAGAGTTACTGACATCAAACCTCCACAACTCAGAGGGTGTTTTTTTTAATTACTTCTTGCAATGGGAAGTTGGGAAGCCAAGAAAAACCTATAAAGTCCTTCTACTTATTATATTTTCCTTGTTGCAGGTATGATAACATTCTACAGAACAAACGCGGCGACCATATTCTGGCAGTGGGTGAATCAGACGTTCAACGCGCTCGTAAACTACACCAACAGGGGTGGCGATGCACCTATTAATCCTGGGTAAATTTCACTTTTAGCTAGTTTTGTTTGGGAGTCTATCTGTGATTACCGTAGTTTGAATGTGGGATATCTCGACCGCGGAAATATCACACACTCACAGAAAGTGTATGTCGTTTGAGCGATTGTCAATGAACTTCCTAAACCTGATTTTGATTCGAAAAACCAATTAATTATTCAAGCAGTTATTAATATTTATGTATATACTTACTGAAATACTTAATAACATCGATATTTTTGTTCTTGTCCAGTCAATTACTAGCGTCGTATTGCGGCGCATGCGGCGGTGCTTTGGGCACGGCGCTCTACCTCAACAGTAAAGTAAAGGTAAAGAATCGTTCTTATACTTACTTACCTACCTTTAGATCCTGGAACAAAATACAATTACCTTAGAACACACAGAGATGACAAGCTTTATGTAAGCATATTAAACGAATGTTTAGTAGCCCGATCGGTCTTTAAGACATGGTACTAGTCTACTGCACCTTGTCATATCGAACTGACATAGTTACAGATAGAAGAGCTTATACTATGTCATACAGACAAGACAATTTTATAGTGGTTCACCCAATTAGTAACTCTGAAATATACCCACATACAGGGTGTTTCAGAAATTGATATCGAGCCGAACACATGGACATTCAGAATATTCAACTGAGCAGGGATCATAAACGTGGCGCTCTACCGACTGAGATATCATATCGAAGCTAAAAGTTTATTGAAATATTTTTATTTTGGTTTACAAAAGTAACGTGAATTTATTATCTAGTACGTCGTACAAATAGGTTTACGTAATTAATCAAAATTTCCCTACCTGCCTAATCTTTGTTAAATTGCGTGTAATGTTTTGATTAAAATAGTTTTTTACATAGAAACAATAGGTGAACATGAGGCGCAATTTGTAAAGTGAATATTTTAAATTGTAATAACTTATTTATTATGTAATACAAATGTTTCTTTTAGCTTTTTTATTTGACGCAATCACGGATCAAATTCATATTTTTATCTTACTTATCTGATATTATCTGATACATCTTATAAAAGTAAGAACGCAGTTACTCTGTGCTAAGTATCTTTTTAGATCATAACTACTGATAGATTTTTGTTAAATTGACTAAACTTAAGAGGTAAAATTAAGTACAAATGTTTTATAAAACCAGGATACTTTTTAATCCAGATTTTCCCCGACTAGAATATTTAGGATAGGTACCAAAGTTTGTTTGAATGAACGCGCTAATCTCACGAAATACTATGTCGATTTGAAAATATAGATTACCCCAATATTGAGAAGCTGAAAGGCTATTATAGGCTAAAGATTTCATTATGTTGAATTGAGAAAAAACCCAAGAGAAATATTTAACGCGGCCAAAAAAACAAACAAACCAATGGAATACCTCCTGACGAATTCTGTTAAACCCAACAATAGATCATCAAGTGTTATAGCAAACAATGCGACACACCTCCGCACAAACAAACTCGTGACGTACATAATATAACACATATTGTAAACATAAGTATGTATGACAAAACTACGAAAATAGATAAGGAATTTTTATCAAGAGATTTGATAATTTTCCTTTGATAATATTTTTTCCTGTGATAAGTTACAGTTTAATTGATGAATTGTTTCCTAAATTAGACTAGGCGTATAAATAAGTAGATAAATAATGATATGTAACTAAATCAGGAATTTTATAGTGTTATTTACAGGGAGAGTCGCTGGTATATGCATCCTTTACAAAAGATTAAATATGTCAAAGGGCTTCCGTATGTTGCCTTTGGCCCCATACTAGCCTCCCAAAAGACCGGGACTCCTTAATAGTCCCGTGAAAGGAAAAGACTTAATTCAAAGTTTAATTAGCTAAGACTTGCTAGTAGGTACCTACTTTGCGTCATTGTAATATGGCAACACAATCTAGGCCTTTCTCTCACTAACAATATTAGTACTTACCTAATGGTGGTAATCTCAAACCGGCGCAAGTTTGGAAAGTAACAAGATAATGTCATGTTGCTATAAGTACATAGGTTTCCAAGACATTATATCTAATTCGATAAACTAATAGTCCTAATGATACACAAATAAATACTTACTACGTCTCCCGACAATGTCAATAAAATATACCCTCAGTCACGTATTGCTTACACTAGTTATGGTGAGTGCTAATGAACCATGAAAGAGCACTTAGCGCATTGCACTTCGATAATAACGTCGCGACTTGTTCAAATAAGTACAGTCAGCGTCAGATAAAAAGCGATGATGATGTATTCCATGCAGATTTCGGCAACGGCGACCGTCTTCTGTATAATAGGGTTATGGGTTACTGGTTGGATGCATCCTCACATGACTAAGGTACCCAAATTTTAGCAGTGAATGTTTTAAAACAGTTGGTACATGTGAGGACGCCATTTACATAATTATACGTGATGTTGGAAGGCGGTTTACTAGTACTGGTCTAGTGTCAGGGCTAGGCAAGCAACTATAGTCGTATGTATCTATTGTTAAAAAATAAAAAGTAAGTTTGTAAGACCGGTGAAGTTCCATGTTCCTCGGCTCCACTACTGTACCCTCCTTGGTAATGCTCTCTTTGGTATAGCTAACCAAAGGGTACCTTTTATCTGACGCTGGGCGTAAATTGAGATCTAAGATTTTTGAACATATCGTTTTATCTTATCTATCTTTGAGATGACGGACTTCTGGTCATCACATTCATCTATCTTTATTCACGAATTTATACAACTTATAAGTACTTACAAGAAAATAATGTGGGAATAGTCACACCGTAGGTACAGCTGGATTGACTGTGATGGATACCAGGAATAAATAGCATTACGCTACTTTTATTTTAGTTTCCACGGGCTTTGAAGAGAAACGATATTTACAAATAATATCGCGGGTACAGCTTGTAGTATTAATTTGTGGAAAAATACAACATGATTTACTTCTTTATGTATCAGAACATGAAACCAATCTACGCGAGTTTGGTGCCATTCGCGGCAGTGTGCTGCGCTAACTTCGTCAACATTCCTATGATGAGGAGCAAGTAAGTATATTTACTTATTACAGGTAACGCATATAATTCACATTTGACTTTCATGCTTAAATGCTTCTTTGAGGCCCTAACTGAATAAATTAGTTTTGAATTTTGAACAATTGTTTCCAGTGAGATTTTCAACGGCACCCCAATATTCACGCCGGAGGGGCAGCGAGTGGGCCAGTCGAAGACCGCCGCGAGGAACGGCATCGCTCTCGTCTGCATCTCCAGGGTCATCATGGCTGTGCCCGGAATGAGTATGTATTGACGTTTACAGGGTCCATAAATATTATAAGAAATAGAAAGATTTTTTAAAGGAAATCTTCCTTTCTAACTCAGTTTGTTGCTAGTTGTTTGAACAAATGCCGTTGATCTTTCGTTGAGATATGTTGGTGATTATAGATTAAACTTCTATGAGTCGCAATGGTCATTTAAGCTTCTGAGCACGCGCTTCTTCTATACCATCGCTTTCCATCAGGCTAGTTGCTGTACAAGACTATTCAAAGTAAAAAAAAACTGGGTGCTTATTTGAGTGAACTAGAAGTAGAACCATCTTTTGGAATCAGCACGGGTACTCCGTTACACCAATTTTCAATACTCTATAGGATTGTCAATTGATGATATGATAACGTTTTTCATTGTAGCAATAACTCCGGTTATCTCAAATTGGCCACCTTTTTTGAGGTCGCATCGCAGGGCAGAAATAGAAACTACCTATTGTCCAGTCCATAACTAACAACATTGTCCTCTTCCAGCGATAACCCCAGTGATAACGAACTGGGCGACGCGGCGCGGCATGTTCTGCAAGGCGCCGCTGCTGGTGATCCCGTTCCAGCTGAGCCTGGTGGGCGTGTGCGTCATCTTCGCCACGCCGCTCGCCTGCGCCATCTTCGACCAGCGGGCTTCTATAGCTGTGGACAGTCTCGAGGAGCCTGTTAGGGTAAGAATATTCTACTAATATTAATATGGGCGATGGAATGGATGAATGAATGGATGGATCGCGCTCTTCGACCAGCGGGCCTCCATAGCTGTGGAAAGTCTCGAAGAGCCTGTTAGGGTAAGAACATTCTACTAATATTAATATGGGCGATGGTTGGATGGATGGATGAATGAATGTATGGATGTATGGACGGATGGATGCTTGTAACTGTCACGTAAAAACTACTGAATTGATATAAAGGAATTTTACAAAATGGGATGGATTGAGACTGGAGAGGACATAGGCTGGTTTATAATAGCGCGCCATTAGTTCAAGAATGAGCAAGGCGATTTCACGTGCGCATAGTTTCTAGCACCCTTTTTGACTTTACCTATACGGGTAAAAAAATATGCTAATAATCTGTCTGTCTGTATGTTATATAATATTGATATTTCCATATTATTTCCAGAGTCAAGTAAAAAAGAGTTATCCTAAACTGAAGGAAGTAGTGTACAACAAGGGCCTGTAATCCAGTACAAATTGTGTTTATAGAAACATTAGCGAGATAGGCACACTCATACTCGTAGAGTACTTACGAATTAACGCATTTACTACGCAATCTAGATGTTGTTATGTTGCATTTAATATAATGCTTGGAAATTAAATGTTTTCCTAAAAGGAAGTGCTGTAAATCTTAGAACATAATTTCATGCAAAATTGACTTTGAAAATGTTTTGCTTCGGTAAACTGGCAATGTATTACCAATGTTGCCAATTTTGCCTAAACTGGCACTCCTCAATGTTACCAGATAGAATATTCATATTTTTTTGAACAATTTAACCTTCTTTTTAAACGATATTAACTGATTTTTACTTCGATTAAGACTTATTTGTAACAATACATTCCGAAAAGTGAGTTGTTTTAAAATTGTGTTATACCTATTTGTAATTTATATTATACAAGTTTTTATAGTTATATTTTAATTTTTATTGTTACTACATTACTTGTTATGGCAATACCTAGCTCAATATATTTAGGTTATGTTTATGTTGGTGCTTATTAAAGCGTTTTAATGCATTTTGAATGGCAAGTCAATTCTAGAAAACTTTGTTAAAGAATGTTCTAGTTTCAGGGGCGGATTAGGTTTTGGCTTTGGGCTAATAATAATTGAAGGCTCGATTCTGTATTTACCACATTTTATGACTAATTTTATACATAGCTCTTGTCACCAAGGTATTTAATTTTTGCTCAATAAACATAAATGAATGCACAATATTTATTCTTGGGTTAAGGGGCCCTGGGCTATTGCCCAAAAAATCTTTACCTAAATCCGCCTCTGTCTAGTTTCCTATTAAATAGGAAACTTGATCAAGGGTCAATTTTAACAATATTTTAACCAAATATTAAGGTCAATATACCCTTTGACCTCAAATATGACCTCATAGATCTGACCTCTGATTTTGTGTATCTGCTTCCCAAAGATAATTGTAACTTAGATTAAATTATAATTACATATTGTATTGACTTCCAAATGTAATATGTGACTTATTCCTTTGACAATAAGTATAGTTTACGTTATCAGGGGATGCATTTGTATGTGTTGTCATTGAATGTGAATGGTAGTGTATTGGACAATAATTCTCGCTGTGAGTCTATGTATCATGTCAGTTCGACTCTAATTTATTGATGTACAAATAAATAATGTTGTCTATGTTTTTTTGGAGTTTTCTTTCCTGTTTCTAACTTAATCCCTACTCCTTATAAAACTACATACTTTAGTAATCTTAAGTCGCAAACACTGCGACAAAGATTACTAAAGTCCTGAAACGACCGATGCTTATGGTTTTTTGAAGTGAAAACTTCTTTAGCGGCGCTGAGAACTTTTTTTTGTATGGGTAAAAACTTTCAAACTCGCGTCAGGGTCACGTGATGCTGATCGAAAAAGCGTAAGATCGAGGGGAAGGGAGAGGAACTAGTATCTCCCACTCTTTCTACCGTGCCTGAGTGTGCTGCTCTGTTTAGGCGGCACAGGGCGCTTGCGCGAATGACCGTGTGTGTTTATGTACAGCGTCCCACGCGTATCCAAGGATGGTGACAGCTGATTGCTTGACTGTTGTGTAGTAAATACACTGGTGTGTATTCGTAAATGTGAATTGTTGTCATATTTGTGTACGATAGCGCAATAAATAAACATTGTATTCTACCTCATAAATGATAGTACTTTTATACATATAATTAAACACAACGTTAATATTGAAGTTTTCACTTCTGCCGGCACTCCCGGAGTGCTACCTTTTTTTTGTTATTTTTGTTATGTAGTAAACATTTTTTATACCTAAATGATATGGGTAGCCCACCCCTTGGCAAAACAACGTTACGCTAATAATTATTAATATTGGTAGGATTTTAATGTTGCTCACATTAAAAACAATCTTATACCCAAATAAATAAAACATAATTTATTATAGAATTAAGTATATTGCTTTACTTGTATTTATTTAAATAACTATTATAAATACATAAGTACTTAAACACAATGTGTGTATAAATAAATCTTACCTAATAAAAAACGTAAGGCTTCCAATATATTGCTTTTATGTACACATTATGATGTACTATATGATCAAATCAAATACTTCAAATAATTGAACATTATTGAACCATATTCATTGCTGCATAATACTATGTCAAATCTTAAAACAATTAAACAAAACTTTTAGACTTTTACATGAAAAAAAAAACATTCTCTATTGGCACAAAATAAACATATTTATTGAGCCACAATCTTTTCTGTGCCGGTGACAGTGTCGCTGTAATCGCATCTTTTGGTTGACAGTTTATTGAAAATGTATCCAAATGACATTGGAGTCAAAATAACAATAGTAGCTTCCAATTTTGGCCGCCGGCACAGAAAAGATTGTGGCTCAATAAAAATTTTCACCATAAACATGTTGCAGCCATAACGCAAGAATTTTTAAATTTAACTAATACATGAATTAAATACTGAAAATGCATTAAAATTAAATCGCTAGCGCACAAACTCATACATTATTTTTAAAGAATAGAACGGATAGGACACTTTTTATATAACACATAGTGAATCGCATATAACCGAGTTACATATTTACAAACCTTCAAAATTAAAGGAAAAAAACTTTAAACTGAACACAATTCTGATAATAATGGTATGCACAATTTAAATTCCAAAATTCTCCTCCACTCCAAAGCTTTTTTGACCCTTAACTAAAACTTCAAGTTTTAAGTCTTAACCAGGCCGCCACCAAAGCAGCAAATGTTTCCAGGCAATAAATTGTGGCGAGAAACAAATATTGCCCCCATACATTTACCTACAAAGTACGTACACCGAAGACACATTTGCTTTTCAACAAATGTATGGGGAATATTGTTGCTTGGAGACATTTGCTGTCTGAAAACGTTGCTTCGGTGTTTAGCTAATTATGTAAGAACAGAATTATGGTCATTATATTCATATAATCAAATAATAAAGTTACTCATTATCGTAAATATAAGCGCTTATGTACTCCTGATTCTCTATAATAAGTTTCGGTTGAGGTTGTGTTATGACGCATGGTCCCTGCGGTGCGACTATATTGACTTCTGGAATAAATAAATATTAGTGTCAATATATGAGTATTTTTAAGGTTTCGATTGAGAGCATAAAACACATTCTTGACTGGACGCTTAGGAAAGAAGAGAGAATTAGACGACTGCGATAAAAGTAGTCTATGGAAACCTTGTTCCTGGACCTCCCCTTTATTCATTTCCAACATAAAAAGGGGTTAATACGGCAACGGCACCTCTCAAAAATTACAAGTCCCACTACGACTAGCGTCCCGAGATGACTACCACTGCAAAATGGGAGAACGAGAAGACTATTTTCAGCGCTTCGCCGGCCGCTGCCGCGGCACGCTCGCTTCGCTCGCTCTGCTCGCGCGATGTGTTGTCACAGTTCTAACATAACCTACTACCCTAACAAAAATTTCGTCTCTCGACCCCCCCTATCTGATAGTAAAATAAAAAAGGGGGCTTAATTAGGGTCATAAATTTTGACCGATTTTTTCTATCTTTTATCCTCAGCGTCCCGTTACGTACACTCCAACCGTGGAATAATCTGTTCTCTAAATTCACTGCGGATAGAACCGCGGGCACAGCTATTTTTATATACATTCTTTTAAGATTAAAAGGGCGCTTCTATTGACCATCGGAACTGAGGTATATGGAGTGGAATCCCAGAATGTATTATTTTATAAAAGTACTTCCTATAACTAACCTGCAGTAGTAGGCTCCATCTCCTTGCGGCGTTTCCTCTTCTTCTTGTCCCAGGGCGCGTACGGTATCTTCATGTGCACGGTCTGTATGTGCAGCTTGACGGCGCTGCTCTGCGTGAACCGCCGGCTGCAGTGCTGGCACTCGAAGCGCTTCTCGCCCGTGTGGACCTGGGGGGAGGAAGAGGGTAGTTTAGTAAACGCTTCTCGCTTGTGTGTGCCAAGGGGGAAAGAAGGGGGTAGTTAAGTGAACACTTCTCGCCTGTGTGTACCAAGGGGCAAAGAAGGGGGTAGTTTAGTAAACGCTAGACACCTGTGATGAATTTTGGACTAGTTTGGTATGAGCGCCGTGGTGTAACGGCAAAGTTTGCTAGTATTAAAACCGACTGATCGAGGCTTCCGAGTTCGCGCCCCGTCAAGCCAATTCGTTTTTATCATTTGGAATCATTCTTTTTCGTGGTTTACATTGTTATCGACCGTTGAGGGTCATTTGAGGTGAGACCTCAATGTCGTTGACACATATTTGCAAATACATTAATGTAATTGAGTTTTAATCAGTGTTTTAATTATTAAAGGGGGAAGTTGTGTTGTGGCAGTAATTATTGTAAGTGTAGATTTTAATAAGTATTTATTTTGTTGTTTTAGCCTATGGAAATGCATTTTATAGGCACATTGATATTATAACGGATATTATAACGAGAGAAAGGGGTTTGGGTAACTTTGTATGGAATAGTGGCGTTATTTCTTTAGCCAATAACATGGGCCTATACAATACGGTATCCGAGCATCCGGTTCAATCGTCTTCGTCCTAATATTTGATTTTGGAGAGTGTAGTAAAATACAATCATTTTCCTGATTTTAATGAATATTCAAGTACAAATATCTCGGTTCCGATATGGTTTAGAGAAATATGTCCACAATAGGTGGTAGAATCAATTCTGACGTTCATAAGTGCCTCATTGAGGTCTTAACTGAATAAAGGATTTTTGACTTTAACTTTGATAATAGTTTTAGGTCGCTTTTTTCTGCTCTTTAGTAATATCCAAGCTTCATCACTGGCCGCTCAATTCGACGAAGCCAATTTCACCCAAACCCGTTTACATAACAAATTATAGTCTATTTACTGATTATACCAAAATCACTCGTAACAATATATTTACCACAAGATGTCTATCCCGGTTGCTGGGCATGCTGAACCTCCTGTCGCAGAACGTGCACTGGTACGGCTTCTCGTTGGTGTGCGTGCGCATGTGAGCCAATAGGTTCGCGTATTGCTGCAAATGTTTACAAATTAGGATAGAAAAATGGTATATGATTTTTAAAACAGATACACGGGATCTGTGCACGAACCTCATTAAGTCGAATCTCTCAACTAGCCTTCGAATATCCCGTGTATCTGTTTTAAAATGAGTACTTTGCAGGTTTCGTTTAATAATAAAAAAGGTATATGATTTACTAGCTTATACAGCTTTGTTGCTTATATTGTTTTAGAATGTTAATTATGACTCTCATAAACAAATAATTAAGATGAATTCAAAATTGTCAAAAAATATCTCTCAGAACTGTGCTTGCCCAATTTGTCTTGGTGATCTCAAAGCCATGTTTGGGTAAATTAAAAATAGGCGTAATTATTATTACTAAAATATGTACTATATGATGGCAGTTTGTTAATCAGTGATAATGTAGCTTACCGTTAGTTTTCAAAAAATAAATACTTTTTTTTCTTTCTTTTCATTCAGTTTAATCTCTCGTATAAAGTAGTATTAATTACAAAAACACTAATATTTCCTCCTATAAACCAATAATTACCTTAGTAGTATGTCCGCAGACGTCGCACATGTACCGTTTGAGGTAATCAGCGCCGGGATGTTCCGACTCGTAGTGTTTACGGACTTGCACGTCGTTAGATAATGTTGTTTCGCACTAGAAGTAGGGATTAATTAGTACTTATTTGTTAGGTTTTGTCAACAACACAAAATAAAAATTACAATGAATAAAGGTATGTTCTGACGTGTGTTAATTATAGGAATGTAATTTTGTGTATATCAAATGATGACTGAACGAATAAAACAATATTTTATGAGAATATTACTTAAGTTTCCTTAAGTCCGTCCATATTTTTGGTAATAATATCAGATGATGTGACAATACAGGAAGTGTTTTTTTTTGCAAAACAAACTGTTTCAATAGTGCAATTTCAGTTATTTTATTATTAAACCAAACGTACGTCATTGTTTAAGATTAGTTTGATAGTCAGTGCAGAGCGAAACGCCGTCGCGGGCGCATCGCACTCATCCTCCTGATGAAGGCTACCGAATGCGGCTGACACTAGTCGAGGGATTCGACTACAGGTACGTGTAAATATCCCGTATCAAACTAATCTTAAATTTTTTAATTTGACTTGACCTCGAGTCTCCTTTCAGAGTTCCTTATCCTAAATATTTTTGGATTTGGTCTACCACTCCCATTTATAAATTTCTCTTGTATAACAATATATGAATAGACGTACAATCTCGCAGTGCGTAGTAGTGCTGAGCCCGGTGTTGAGCACGTCGGAGCGCGCGGCGCGCGGGCGCCGGCCGCGCGCGGCCCGCAGCCCCGAGCGCGAGCGCTCGCTCACCGCGCGGGCTTGCTCGGTCTTTATACTGCCAACAAACGTACACCACAGTAATATCCTGTCTATAAAGGGGCGATTCATTGGCAAGTAAAACCGTTACCACGTCCACAAGCCGGCGAACCCGAAGCTATAAACTTGTGGCGACATCTACACGCCACGTAAGGAACTAAATACTATTAACAGCGACATCTATCCGCAACTATAGCAACTAAACTGAAGAGTTCTGAATCGCTCAAGTGAAATTTACAAAGCAATTGACTTTATACGAGAGCCTGACTATAACCGTCGGGCAGCTACCCACCAGACAATAACACCCGTCTGGTCAGAGAATCCCTATTTGAAAAAGGAGGATCATCGGTGCGAAGTTCACCGATGATGTTCTGCGACACTTCCAGCTTTAACAAGACTTCTTCCAGGCTTGCCTTGATCGTTGAGACATTTTTCAGCAGCCCGGTTACGTCGACGTAACCGTAATCAGTAATTCAAATACAAATATCTCGGTTCCGATATGGTTTAGAGAAAAGTGTCCATAATAGCTTTTGATAGTTTTTTTCTGCTCTTTAATAATATCCAAGTTTCATCACTGGCCGCTAATTTCACAAACGACGCCAATTTTACCTAAACCCCTTTAACAGTCATGTCACTTTTCATACAAATTATAATCAATTTTGGTCCAGTCATTTTAAAAGCTTAAAAACTACCAACAAACATTAAAACACATATAAAATCACTCACCTAGCCAAATTGACATGCACATGTTTACTGGAGCTGGTCAAGTGAGTGACATAGGCCTGTTCGTTGAGGAACTGAATGTCGCATTCTGCACAAAAGAAGTTCTTCTCATCCGTCTGGGCTAACGCTTTGCTGTCGTCTCTCTCCTGAAATCAATAATTTATCTATATACTAGCTATGCCCCGCGGTTTCACCCGCGTAGTTCCCGATCCCGTGGGAATTTCGGGATAAAACATAACCTATGTTCTTTCCCGGATCATAAGCTACCCCTGTACAAAATTTTAACTCAATCGGTTCAGTAGTTTAGCCATGAAAAGGTAATAGACAGACAGAGCTACTTTCGCATTTATAATATTAGTAGGGAAGTAGGGACTAGTAGGGATATAAAAATCAATTGCTGTTCGTTAGTCTCGCTAAAACTCGAGAACGGCGGAACGGATTTATCTTATCTTGGTCTTGAAATGTTCGTGAAGGTCTAGGGAAGGTTTAAAAGGTGAGAAAAATTGGAATAATTGCCGGGAACACGGGAACGGGTACTACGCGGGTGAAACCGCGGGGCACAGCTAGTATTTAAAACAAAAAAAAAACAGATTTAGTCTACTATTTTTATCCGGTACCTCGAATCGGATCCCTAACCTTCGGCATAGCAAGAGCATCAATTAAGCTTCTCTGACATCAAATATATAAGTTAATAAATGACTACCTACCTTTTTCGAATGCATACGTCTGTGCATTTTGAGTCCGAGTAAGCTGACGAAACTGTGGCCGCAGATATTGCACATACACGTCGAAGGGTGTTTTAGGCGAATGTGAGTGAGACGGGTCGATAATTTCCTGAAAACAATAATACACCCTATTTTGACATGATGGGACTTATTAAAATCAGAATATCTGTAGCAGTAACTGAATCCATGTATCCAATAAAAATATCAAAAATGATAGTCAATTACTTATCTTTAAAAAATACTAAATAAATGTCGTATTACCAGACGGCACACTAGCTATCAAGTATTCTGTGACGGCTCGGGTCGATGACCGCGCTCAGCTATGTATCGCAGCGTTCGCCGGTTGTTCGGTGTACAATAACAATAAAATTCGGCGGGATTTTGAAAAACTTTGACTTATCATAACTTTTTAAATAAAAGCAAAATAAAAAAACTAACTTCACTGTTTTATTGTCACCCGTCGTTTACATTAGCTGTGTGATTAAGTATCTCGAATTCAAAATAAGGGTGTATAATACAAAATAATGTATTAAATTGGAAGCGCTCGAAGCATGTTATGTAAGTATATAGGGACGGACAGACAGCTTTGATTTATACCATGTAGTGAAGTGATATTAGGTAAGTACTTACAAAAACTTCCTATCGCAATGTGGACAATCGTACGTAACATTTTTATGCCATCTGTAGTGATTCATTGCTTGGGTTCTGAAATTCAGGAAAAACGAGTTACGAACATTAGTAAGAAACAAATCAAGAGAAAAATTCAAGTTAAAAAAAAATAACAAAGAACATTCAAATTAATTGTAGTTTTAATAAAAAAGGGGCTCTTATTTGTGCAAAAACAGTTTAATAATGACACGTTTTATTCACTAGTGAGTTATAGATTGTTTTTTTTAAATTGCTTTGTTTTTAAAAAAGTTTCGACACCAAAAAAATTGTGTCCATACATTTTAAAAACAAACTTCAACTATGTTGCCTTACTTTTGGTAGGTCTATGGTCGATTCCATTCATTCATTCATTCGATTTTTTTTTAATAAGTTTATTATTTTAGTCTTTGGCGATCACCATTGTTGTGTTGGATGCGCGCGAATAAAAAAACTGTTTATTTATTACCGAAAAATTATCTTCGCAAATGTGTTGAAAAACGTTGTATGGTACACGCGAGTATTGATGATTACTATCCTCGGCTATCTTCAGACCCTCGCCTGGCGGCTCGGGCCTCAATAGCGCCTCGGAAGTAATCACCAACTTACCTCGCTTGTACCATAAATAACTATTTTTTATGTTATGTTTAACAATTAATTAAAAATCATATAACATCTGTAACATTCGTAAAAAATAATAAAAAAAAACTACTACATTTCAAGTGTGTATATTCAAGGTTTTGGTATTTGTATGTAGAAAAAGAGATAAAATATATTGATAAACAATCTCTTGATGTTCTGATATCTTTTATCATTCTTATCCCATTTCATGGTCTTGGGGGTTATATTACAATTTAATTTATTGTTCAATTTTTACATTAATTTTTACAAAATCCAAATTAAATTAATAACTGAAATATAATAAATAAATGTTTTCATAATGACTGAATAATTGGATGTTTTAAAAAAAAATATAATAAAAATTGGCTTTTCCTCAAAATATGAAAACATGTAATCCCTAAAACAGAACAGAACAGAAAATGAAAAAAAATCCAAAACCGTTCAATTAAATCCCATATCACATAATTATAACAAAAAAATGAGTCCCTTATCATAACTCATAAGACTTTAGACCCCATACAATTTTAAACCATTCATCCTTTGACCTCATACAATTTCAAACCATTCATTCATAGTCCTCATACAATTTCAAACCATTCATTCTTTGATCTCATACAATTTCAAACCATTCATTCATAGTCCTCATACAATTTCAAACCATTCATTGTTAGACCTCATACAAAATCCCATTAAATTCTTAATAAACCTCATACAAAATTTACCTGTTTGTTGTTGTGAATTTACATAGTTTACACATGTAATTAGTGAGGTGATTCATATTCATGTGCTTGTACAGTTTTCTCGTATCGGGGAAGAACAGTTTGCACATATCGCATTGGATTTTGCCACTTACAGACTAAAACAGAATAATATTTGTTATATTTATATGTAACAGTTCTTAAAGCAAAAACATGCAAAAACCTTATTAAAAACTTTACTGAAGACAGATTGAAGATTTAATAGCGGAAGATAAGCAAACAAGTGCAAAATGCAAAATAAACGAATTTTAATTAGTTATTTTGTGCTAGGGCTGGCTTATAAATATTCGTAAATTGATGAACTAGGGCACATTTGCCGATTTCATAAATTGGCAAAAGGGAAAAGACGGGTGACCTGCTGGTAAATAAATACCGCTTTCCATTGAAACATAAAACAAACAACAACTACAGTCGCTTAGGCTATAAGAGATAAAAGGAGGAGGAATGAGGTAGTGAGTTAGTTAGCTCTATAGGTAGTATTAGGTAGTCAACTTAAAGAAGAGGTTTACGCAAAAATAACCAGGCACACAAAACAATACAGAATTTTTTAAAGAAAAACAGCGGCAAGCAAGGATCTTTGTAAATTTAGGGATAGGTTTTAAACTTTAAAGCAATAGCAATAAAGCTCATAATACTTTAAAAAACTCACTGAATCATGTTTGACCATGTGCCTCTCATAGGTACACAACAACCTGAATCCCCTATAACACATTTCACATCTATAGTTAGCTTCTAAATAGTTCTTAGACTGTTTCCTCAGTTCAATCATTTCATACTGCTCGTTTGGTTTAATCGGAATGCTTTTTAAAAATTTCTCTGGTACTCTTTTGACCCCCTTGTTGTATCCTTTGGCATAACCAGTGTGCCAATTCTTAATTCTACGTTTCCTTATTAATTTTACCCCATTGTGTAATTTTACGTAGTGATGTTTGGCTGCTGGGCTAAAATTATTATTTAAGTTAATTAATATTTTTTTATTTGTTTATGTTACACCAACAGCGTTTACACAAAACAATCTTAAAAATATAAAGTAACAAATCAGGTCTTGTACGGCGTGCAACACCTTTACAGGCATATAATATTTGATTCGCGTTCGCACCGTCAACACGAGCAGTCGTGTCGCAACAGCTGCCTCGATGTTCGGCCGAATCGACGTTTTTGCCACCTTTATTTAAAATGGAAAGTGCAAAGCGAACGGACACTCTTCCCTGCGAGACCCTGCGCGATGTCGACCTCAAGATCTTGCTGCAGGATTTTTCGTTGCTGAAGGCGGAAGTCTCTTTCTTACGAGCTAAGTTGGAGGTTTCAGAACGTGTGGTTGCTGATTTGAAGACCGAGCTCGCGATATTGAGCAATAAATCAGTGACGTCGGTATCACCGCAGTCAGCACAAAATGTGTGTGCGCGACGCGGTGCGAGGAATGTGCAAACTTCGCCCGTCAGCATTTTTGAATACTCGACGAACAACAACAACGATGCACAGGTGAATGAACGCCCGGCTCCGATGACCTCGATCGCCGCGGCGTGTGCACCGACACCCGTGCCAGCTGCGCCCTCTTCTGCTACACGTGTCTCCAAGCAGAAGAGCTACGCGCAAGTCTCGCGCCAGCCACTAATACATAATAAGAATGTGGCGGCCCCGAAGAAACCCGGCAATGTAGCGAGGAAAGTCGACGTGGATGGCTTCACCCTGGTGGAGAAGAAACGTCGACCTAAGCCGTCCCGCAATCGTCGTGGTACCGCCGACGCCGCAGCGACAGAGAACACCCTCCGTGTTGTGGAGCCGTCCATTTCAATTTACATATCGCGGCTAGACCCCGACACTAAAGGTGAAGAGGTCCTGCGGTATGTCAAGCAGAGGGTCTGTTTCTGGACCAAGGAACATATACGGCTCAACCTGAGGCGCCTCGAGTCGGCGAGGGACACGTCCTTTAAATCGTATGTGCTTCAAGTACCTGCGATGTATAGGGACATGTTCCTCAATGCCGACTTTTGGCCTACAGGAGTCGTATATCGACGTTATAGGGAAGCGTTCCTGAAGAAAAGTCCCTAAACTGTAGTTGTAGTTTTATAATTTAATATGTATATTAGTCTATAAGGTATTTATGTAAATTATTATATATAAGTATTTATGTGTTTGTTATAATATTTTATATGTGCTGTAATTTGAGAGGCCTTACCTTGCCGTAACACAGTTTCTAACTAGCACGGGAGGTAATGTCTCGATAATTGCGTCAATGTATTAGTATTGTAACAAAAAGTTATATAAATAAATTTGATTTGATTTGATTTGATTTAGGGCCTGTTTAACCAGTTGCTGTTAAAGTATCGGATAGTTACTCAAAAGTTTTGTCGTTGTCACTAGACATAAAGTAATAAAGAGACAAAACTCATTTTACTTGGTGAGTAGCTTACTCGGAACTTTACTAGAAGATCGTGAAAGAGGCCCTTATCATATGTTTTTACTTATAGACCATGCAATATTATAAATATTCGCTAGCAGTTAGGTTTCGGAACAGGGTTATTTCGACACAAATGACAGTAGAACAGCAGTTCATATATTATTCTTGTAACATCGATGTAGAAACATACATAACATAATACCCGCCTTGCAATCACATTGAGTTTAGATAACTTGTAACTGCGTAAAAGTTCGAACATTATACTCGTATAAACAAACACAAAATTGAACAAAACATTTAAGCTTGAACATGCAAAGCAATTATAAAAATTATACAATATACCAAAACCTTGGATAAAACTTGCGTGCGATGGATAAAAGTTACTATTTTGAACCAATTATTAAAAATGAAAAATAATAATTTAAAACATCATTCAATTAGTGTTTTACTTCTTATAGTTAACCAGGTAAAAAAAAGAAGGCTAGATAAGTAATTGAAATTTAACTTTTGTTAAACATTACAAATTGTGTGTTAAAAAAATAATAAAATTTTAGTTGAATGAGGCACAAGATAAGGATAGAAGCAACCTCCACCAACATTACCTAATTTAAAACAAGTGTTACATTTTAGCATTAGATGCTTTAGATTTAGATAATGCATTATCCCATAATTAGTTATGTTATAAGAAAAAATCACAACCCATTTATTTTTTAGTGGCGTAGCTACAGCTAGCATGGGTGGCACCTGGGGCGGATTTTGTATAGGTGTCACCCCGAAACTCAAAAAGCCGTAGAAATCTCGCCTAAGACAAACTACGGCTAGGCAAGTAGGAATCTCAGTTTTTTGGTCCTATAACTTAAGTTCATAGTCGGGCTCCGGGGCGGACCGCCCCCCGCTAGCTACGCCACTGATTATTAACTAACTAGGTTTTAAACCATGCTTCCTTCACTACTAACTACTATATTATTTTATTTGTGATTATCTAATATATAAAATTCTCGTGTCACAGTTTTCGTTGCCATACTCCTCCGAAACGGCTTGACAGATTCTCATGAAATTTTGTGAGCATATTCAGTAGGTCTGAGAATCGGCCAACATCTATTTTTCATCCCGAAATTCCCACGGGAACGGGAACTACGCGTGTGAAACCGCGGGGCGCAGCTAGTTTATTTATAACCAACTCACCGATCGAAATGTACCTCACAGCATATCCTACACACATATTTGTACATGTGTTGTATCGACATGTGAGTTTGTAACAGGAAGTCCGTTTTGTAATAGTAATCGCATATATCACAGTGAAAGTTGCCGCTTATGTGCTGAAACAAATTATATAAGTACTTATTAATTATTGCTAGGTTTGTGTGTTAGTTTGTATATAACTATACTGCACATATAGTAAGAAGTTGAAGCAGTTGATGAAATTGGCTAGGAAAGATTATTATTATACAAATAAATATGGTTACATTATTTAAAAAAAATCTTGTTTATTTCTTTGCCTCTCGAAGAAAGCAGAAACAGACAGTAAACCATATTAAGAATAAGTAACTTTTTGTATGATTTATACTATACTAGAGGGAAATTAACTACACATACTTAAATCTCTTCAATATTTGTTTATTTACATCTCTATTTTTAACCCCCGACGCAAAAAGAGGGGTGTTATAAGTTTGACGTGTCTGTGTGTGTATGTATGTGTGTGTGTGTGTGTGTGTGTGTGTGTGTGTATCTGTCTGTCTGTAGCATAATAGCTCCCGAACAGGGTCGATTTCAATTTAGTTTTTTTTTTGTTAAAGGGTGTGCGAGTGTTCTTAGACATGTTTGATGAAAATTGGTTGACCCGTTTAAAAGTTATGGGGGTTTTTTAAATTTTAAATTTAATTCTGTAAAGAGTTGATATTTTATCTTACCTTATCATGCATCCTCTTATGTGTAACCAGCATTTCCTCTTTATTAGTCGACCAGCCGCAATCACACTTAAATTTACCTGCCATAAACATTTTCTTCACCTCCGCTGCCGCTTTAGCTTCCTTCACCGATATTGGTATTAAATTAGCGTACCTTTCATCTATAACTGACCCGTCAGCTTTATTATTAGGACCTATGTAATCTAATTCTTCCTCAAAATCATCATCGTACTTATGATCGGAGGTATCTTCTAAATAAACTGCGTTATCAACATCTGTATTATCATTATCTATAATAACTTCTTTCACGTCCAACTCAGCTGCTTGCGGTTGTATAACTACTTCGTTTTCTATATCTAAGTACGGTTTTTCTTCATTATTAGTACTGACTTCGAATTTAACAGGGTTTTCGTGCTCTTGGCGAACATCTTTCATAGTACATTCAAATGTGTCTTCGCTAGTTAACGTACCATAATGTGTTATAGGTATAACTTCTTCGGGAATGTACCTAGATAGACAGTCTTTGTTCCATTGAAACTCTACTTGTTCGTAATGTATCTTATTTAAATCAACGAATGATAGGGAAGGCGTTATGTTAAGGTTTTTACAATTTATTATTTTTAAGTCATTTTTGTCTATCTGAAAATTTAGAATATTCTTTGTTTTAATCTTAGAGGAAAGATCCAACTTACATCAAAATAGATACATATAATTTATTTGGGTCCATATTGGCTCACCTAAAGTTCTTTACCCGAAAATGTTTTTCCTAACTATTTGTAGTCCGAATGATCATTCTTCCTAAAATTTTTCATCCTAAAGTTTTAATTCATACTATTTGTAGTGCTACCGACGATGCTCATAACACTGATGTGTCCGAAAATTTTAATTACTAATATCATTAATGTAAATATATTTAAGCTCCTACTGTTTTTTATCATAACGCTTTTATCCCTAAACATACTTACCATAATATTTTCACTCATGCTCAGAAAGAAACATTTACCAAGTGTAATAAAAAATATATGTGGGTAGAAGATGATATTTATAGTTTTAATGATTATTATACGACTCGTTTACGGTTATGCTTATGGCCTGGGAGTTTATCATAACCATAACTAAAGGATCAATTCGATTCTGGCACTTCGCCGGCCGCTGCCGCGGCACGCTCGCTACGCTCGCTCGGCTCGTGCGTTGGGGTCACAGTTCTAACATAACCTAAACCAATAATTAGGAATAGGACCGATTCGTTACTGGAACTTGACTGAATGATTGGAGCAGGACTCTGGTTTTGCTCGGCTCGTGCGTTATATGTTATACCTACATGTTATGTAAAAACAAAGTTACGAAAAATTGATGTATATAATATTGATTATAATAAATAAAAATAAATCTAAACAAAATAGATATGACTTTGAATAATAGTATGAACGATGGTTATGTTGAGAAAATATAGGAAAACAAATGTTTCGGAATTAAAAAATTAGTGACAAAGATTTTAGGAGTTGCGATTGTTAGGATAAAAAATGTTAGGAAGAAAATTTTCGGATTTCCAATTATCGGAGTTGAAATTTTAGGTGAACTTTGGCGCACCCAATTTTTTTTTATTTATATATTACTAGCGGCGCCTCGCAGTTTCAACCGCGTAGTTTCCGTTCCCGTAGGAATATGGGGATAAAATTGCTAAAAACCTTCCCACTGAATAACTCTATCTATTAAAACAAACCGCATCAAAATCCGTTCCGTAGTTTTAAAGATCTAAGCATACACAGGGACATAGGGACAGAGAAAGCGACTTTGTTTTATACTATGTAGTGATAATGTTCATTTTAATATGAACATTATGTGCAGTGCAGGGGTACATAATAAACATGTATGATATTTGATATGAGAGATTTAGGGCCGATTTTTCCATCGCCAGATAACTTTTATTCGACGAATAAAATTGACGTTTGACAAATTTTGTATGAAATAAGTGTCAAAATTGCAAAGTTATTCGTCGAATAAAGTTATCTGGTGATGGAAAAATTGGCCCTTATAGTAACAACTATGTTTATTTGTTTGTATAAGTATAGCTAAAGTAATAAATCTTTTATTTAGTTAGAGCAATGAATTTATGACATATTTTTAAATTAGATTATAAATCACATTAACATTACATTACTACATTTAAAAGTACCTAATCACTATTAAACACACTATTTATAACACAAAAACGGGTAAACTAATTTGGCTCAAAATTGGAAGGGTCTAAGTCTCCTGGTTCTAAGCTACCTAGCTTAGACTGGTTCTAAGATTGAGAATGACTTAGGATACTTTTTATCCCGAATTCCCACAGGAACGGATACTATGTGAGCGTCACCGCAGGGCACAGCTAGTATATAGTATGTACCTTCAACCTTCATATTCACTGCATAAGTTAGAGATAATTAAATTACAGAAACAACTCTTTAATTTCATTATGATAAAGAGTTATTGAACATAAAGTCCAGTTTTTTTTAATCCATACATTTTTAAGTAAAAAATATGAATCTTCATAATTTTAATTAATAAACTTTAACTTTATAAAGTATCAATAAAAATATAACATCTAACCTCCTTATTATTTTGTATTTATTTAAAACTAGCTGTGCCCTGCGGTTTCACCCATGTAGTACCCATTCCCGGCAATTATTCGATTTTTTCTCACCTTTTAAATGTTCCCTAGACCTTCACGAACATTTCAAGACCAAGATAAGATAAATCCGTTCAGCCGTTCTCGAGTTTTAGCGAGAGTAACGAACAGCAATTAATTTTTTATATATATAGATTTCTTACCTCTTTATTGCTCTGTAATAAACATTGCAGTGTAAAGTGCGCTCTCTGGCATTTTTCCCTGAATTTCACAAACTTTTTAACATATGCTAAGCATTCTATGCACAAGTAATCAGGCATTCCATTATTGCATCTTGTCTGTAAATAATGAACAGTTTGTTTACTTTATTAATAGGTATATTTTATGTAAACAATACTTGTAAAGAAACAACTTTTAAGTACAACTAAGTTCAGTATAAATAAACTGTTTAATTAACAACTTTATTGTAAAAGTATTAAAACTAATTTGAAGCTTTTTATTGATAAATTACAATTTTTTCTTATCCCTTAGTGGCTACTGACAAACAAAATTGCAATAGCAATAACTAGCTTAATTTAGGAGTAATATAGGTGGTATTATCAAGGAATATTTGTAATACAATAAACAATAATTTCATAAAGAAATTCAAAACATAAACCATTACCTTAAACCCTGAAACTAAATTAAATTTTTGTCTTGCGTCGCCCAAGTTTAAACTTATAAGTTTGCCGCTACTGGTGAAACAAACAATACAAGCCTTCAGATCCCACATTTTCTCACTACTATTGTGACATAATTTATAAATTTAGATTTTCTTGAGCCTCAATTAACATAAAATACAGCGAAATGTTCAGATACAAAACTGAAACAACAAGGAAACAAGCTGAGCATCACTGCTGAACGAATTCGATTCGATTGACAAAATTGTTGTGCTTGTGACAGTAATGGTGACAGTTCGGTTGGATGTGAATTGTGAAGTTTGTAAAATGCATTGACATATAACATGGACATCGCATGTTTGACTATAGAAAAAATAGTTATAGAAGTATGAGGCTTATCGACGCCAAAGTTATAAAAATATAGCCGTCTCTTTTTAACGTTCATAATTTTGCGTAAGGGAAAAAGGACAACAGTATTTCTGACAGTTACTATAATAGCCATCTGTCATTCTTAGTCTCATTGAAATACCTACTCGTGGCCATATTCGCCATATTATTTTCTAGCTATAACAAAAGGATTTACAACTTACTTAGTGATGGGCAATGAAACATCGTGACCACAGACTATAAACTATCGATATTTTAAATAAAACGTTATTTAAACACTTATTCAAGTACGTTTTAATTTTGGTGTTTATTTTTATTTCATAAACTTTATTTACATTTTGTGCATATATGATCTTAAATAATAGTGAGTAAGTATATAAAGTCCAATTTTCAGATTCTCATGTAGTATACCATAAGAAACCATGGATTTGAGGTTTGCTCTTGAGAATATCTGTATTCATATTGAAATATTCGTTTAATTGAATGCCTAACGTTTGTAATTAAATAAAACCCAATTAAATGTTACATCAGTATCGATTATAGTACGAAACGTCGATAATTTCTATCGTCATTTTTATATCCCGGCAACTAGAGTATAATGAATAAAAGTTTGATATATAGGGTGGCCCAAATAAAACAGTCAGTGGGGGGAAGTATAAAACTATAAGAGATACAAAGATTTGTTCTTAGGAACCATGTCATCCATTTTAGTTAAAATGAAAATTGCATTCAAAGATTTAGAAAAATACTATAACTCACTAAAGGAATCGAACCCGGAAGTTTTGAAAAAAATATTTTTAATTATTTGTAACTAGAACGAACGGCCGTATATACAAACTATTGCATTTTGTATCTTGAAATGGTGAATTTGTGTTGAAATGGGATATTAACTGGGAAGGAACTTTAATGATGTCTTGGCGAGTTTTGTACCAAACTATTTCATTTAAAAACAATGCATTTTAATGAATTTAGATATGATGTTTCTTAGTAACATTTACTTACTGCTAAAGATGTACACAATCCATTTCTAGTTTAAAATAATGAACATTAAATTTTTAAAAATTTCCGGGTTCGATTCTCAAAGAGAGTAATAGTTTTTTTTTCTAAATCTATGAATGCACTTTTTTTTTACTAAAATCGAGGACATGGATCCTAAAAACAAATCTTTGTATATCTTATAGTTTTATACTTCCCCTTACTGAGCGTTCTATTTGGGCCACTCTGTATGTCACAATGATCAAGCTATATTTTACAAACTATCTATAATGTTCTTTTACAGTAAGACCTATTTATAAAACTTAAAATTAATCAAAGTAAGAAAACATACTTACAATCTATTATCGATGTTATTTTTCAGACATATCGATAGGGACTGCACTATTAGCCGCCATTTTTCGCTCTCAGTGAAGTATAGGTATACACGTTTTTTTCGTAGGTATGCCCCGTCCATGTTATATGTCAATGGTAAAATGTCATGTCCCAGGATCACGACCAGAATTCTCTCTGGTCTCTGTCATGTCCCGTATAGATAGTCTGTGCTCATTTTCTTGAATAAATAATGAATAAATGAAATTACATCTATGGTCCACGAGTAAACCCGCGAAATTTTTATCTGCACCCGCGAAATATAATATTTACCCATATCACGGTTCATAGTTTTGGTGTGCGAGAAACAGACACAGGCAGATATATTCGCATAATATTTATTAGTAAAGTATTTCGCGGTGTGTAACCCCTAATAAATGCACAAATTCGCTATTAAGAATTCAAAATATTCGCTTGGCCCAGTTATTATGCAAAAAAATAACATCTTTCCTCTATGATTGGGATAAGCTAGGACTATAAAAATTTAATAAGTATTTACTGACAAGATTTTGGCTGATGCCTTATTTATTCAATACAATACTGTACTTGCACAACATGAAACATAGAGTAATTCTACCTTAAAATAAAACAATATTATATACTTACTTAGGTACTATATACAAATATGAAATTACACAATAGAAACTGCTTAAGGAAACATAGAAAATATTTTGAAGTCTAGTAGACCAGAGAAAAAATAGTTTTCAGTTTGGAAGTAATAGATTTTTGTTACCTTGCACAACCATTACATAAAACTTATTTGTATTTTTGGGTTTATAAAGAACATGAGTAAACACAGTTTTGCTTAAACAATTAAAATATCTTAAATCACATGTTTTCAAGTAAGAACTTAATCTATAATTATTAACAAATTCAATAAATAAATTGAATTTACAAAACAATTTAATAAAAAAAAACTTGTATTAATCACAGATTATTATTTGTTTTTGCATTGCTTAGCTTTTTTATACCGTTTAGCATTAGTAGGACCATCACTAGCATTTGAAGTTAGTTCATTCATAGTTATTAATTTCCGTGACCTTTTGTTTGGTGTAGGCATAATCTCAACTGTATCATCAGATTTCTTTGCAACATTAGAGAGCAATATCGGCCATAGGAATAATGTTGTGAACCTCCGTTTCAGCATATTCATGGCATCTTTAAATACACAATTTCTTCTCATCATTAAGCTTATGTTGATGTCATTGGGCTCACCACAGGTGGTGCTTATATGTTTCATCAACACTCTGCAGCCGGTGATGTTAGCAAGGTGTGGAGGCAACATGTATTTAGGAGATAGAAATCTATTGTCACCCCATACAGTTGGTCCTGTCCCAATTTGTACAACTCTTACACTTTCCTTCTTAGAATAAGATTTCACTTTGACTAAATTATCTTCTATCTTGGGTTCAACCAGATTAGCATACTTTGCGCTAACATTTTTATCTGCTAGAAACTTGTCTTTGTCTAAACGAGAACTAAGAAGAATCAGTAGGTGTCTCAAGTTTAATAGATACAGTGAGTCTTTATCCAATTGACTGTCCTGCATTGCACATTGGTTAGCTACAGCACAGTCTGTGCTGGTTTTCTCAGATTCTTGTGCAGATTCATTTACCAAAAATGACACAATAGCATCTTCTATTTCAGTTTCTGATGACTTTTTGGTGATCTTTTTTCTACCCCTTGTTTTATTTACTTCTGTCTGAATTCTGTTTTTCAAGTTTTCAATAGCTTGTTTCAGATTAGTCTCCACTTGTCCATGCGCTAGTCTTCTAGTGCCTCTCCGTGGTGCTAATTCAATATCACAGTGGGGGTGAGTCTTCATCCATTTAGCTAATGTTAAGTACCTTGACCTAATGTTCATGCGATCTTTACCAGGAAAGTGTTTAGTCACTATTGAAAAGTTAGCTGTTGAATCCTGAGTGGCCATCATTTGTAATAGTTTTCTGTCATCTTCAATTGACCATGTGGCTGATGATGTTGCCATTTTTGCTAGTATTTGGTATCTAGTCCGCAATTGTAACTGTGATCGCCCAGGTAAATACTGAGACATGTTTTTAAAATCAAGTCCGTATACATCAATATAACTAAGTATAACGGAGTCTTCTTCTGGTAGGAACCTGCCTTTTCGTTGTTCAGTCAACCTTGTATATTTATTGTAAACTTGAATCTTTGTGCGGTTATCCATTGCAGTGGCAACCTTGCCCCATGGAATGTAATTACCCTGTTTATAAAAATCTATAATCCTTTTAAGGTATTCTACTTCTTCTTTTGTCCATCTACGGCCATTAAATGCACTTGTTATATTTGTCCTGAAGTATACAAAACATTGATATCCCGTGCGGCCCGTGTTTAATTCTTCTGCTATTAAATCCCAGTCTTGTGTATTTTGCTCTTTAGCAATCCTTTGAAGCTCCTGATGTTCTGTTCTGGTCCAATGATTTTTATTAATAGATGGATGAAAAAACAGTCTCCACAATGACCTGTACTCACTAGGTGTATGTCTTCTATTCAGTACATTAGCCACAGTCTCCCAATCGTATTCTTCTTCAATAGGTAAAGCTAATTCTGCTAACGATTTTTTCTTGAGCAATGAGATTTCTTTTTGTAATTGTTCTACTTCGTGCTTAGATGTGTTATTATTTTCTTTGATAATTTCAACAAGTTTTGTCTCTAATTCCTTTTTTCTTGCAGCTTGAGACATTTCAAGTAGGACGTTAATAAGCTCATTTTTATCTCGGACTGTCCAACCGGGTACTGTTACTAATGTAGAGAAGTCGTACATATCTGATTTTTTCATTAGAATAGTATCTGCATTGTCCGGCGGTGTGAAAAACAGTTGGTCCTTGAAATAAGGTTTGCCACAACTCTGATACCGAAACTGTTCATTTCTAGGTTGGACACGAAATAACTCACTATTTCGTTTAAATTTCTCGCGGCATTCTTGAAGTCGTTGCTTTAAAACGTTCTCCAATTTTTTATATTTGTCGTCTAATACCTTGTTGAGAGCTAAGGCTGAATCGATTCTAGCTATTTCTTGTAAATGGTGGGCTGAAGAGTTTATTGTAGTCTGCGACACAGTAGAAGGTAAAGATATAGTATCGATTGGAGCAAACTCTTTATCTAATGCAGCTAACTGGTTTATTTCATACATTTCTTCCTCATGATCAATGCTTGAATCGCTGTCTGAATCCATTTTTATTCAAATCAGTAAAATAGTTGTATATTAAATTGCAAAAACACCAAATGAGGTTGAAGATTTATCAGACACCTTTACGTTTTGATTTCCTATGTACCCTGGATTTTAAATATAAATTTTGTTTATCTTTAATAAAACCACAAATGCACAATTACTAATGAGAACGATTTTTGAAGAGTTATCGCTATTATTTCAATTTTAAATCAGCGAGCGAACACTAAGTAGATTTTTCCAAAAAAATAACAATGCAATTGACATAAAATTTAGTTGACAAACAAAATCGATCGATTGGTTCTGATTGGTTAATTTATGGCATTTGCACACGTCTGTGTGGTGATAAATTGTCAATCAATCAAAAATAGGTAATAAGAAAGAACATTGCCCTTTTATTTATAGATCTGTGGTTGGTTTTGGTTTAAAAAAATTGTAATGTAAACAAAAACATACGGGCTTAATTTTAGATTTAAAATATTATAATAAAATAACTGACTATTTATAAAACTATGGGAGAACCAGGAATCATCAGAAAGTTAAGTGAAGATGTTGTCAATAGAATAGCCGCTGGTGAAATTGTACAGCGACCGGCTAATGCACTGAAAGAATTAATTGAAAACAGGTGAGCTGTTTATTTGGTTTTATTTATATAAAATAACCTGCATTACACATGTGAGCTAATAATGATGATAAAACTAGACTTTACATATAAAAATTTGTATCCAACCCAACCAACGATAATTATGTTTTCTTTTTTAAAGATTTTTGTATTTTATTCACTTTTCAGTTTAGACGCAAAGTCTACAAATATTATAATAACTGTGAAAGCTGGAGGTCTTAAATATTTACAAGTAAGTAAAATAAATTTCTATAGTTTTTATTTTAATCAAATTCATATAAAAAGCTGCAAATATATTTGTTAAAATGCAAGTAATTAATTAGCATTGCTATGCAACTGTTTTGCTATTCTATGTAATAAAAAAATGTGTTTTTTCTTGCTGAAATCACATGAATTTGTAACAATCTTATTCATTATTTTTCTTCCCCTAACTTAATATTAAACTACTTCAGATACAAGATAACGGCACAGGTATCAGACGGAATGACTTAGAGATAGTTTGCGAAAGATTCACAACATCCAAACTTAGTAAATATGAAGATCTACAAGAGATCAACACTTATGGGTTCCGTGGAGAGGCATTAGCGAGTATCAGTCATATAGCTCATCTCACTATACTTACTAAGACAGCTAGCGATAAATGTGCTTTCAAGTATGTATGTAATAATTGGTGTAATATTGTATTATATCATATTAACCATAGGTGAAAAAGAAATGTAAGATTTTCTATTAATTATTTACACATTTGCCCAGAAGTGATACAGTTAACCTGTATTGTCCCAAAGGTGATAAAAAAAACATTGTTGCTCTACGAAGCTCCTCTGAACATAATCAGGTGATAGTAGTTACACCAACAAACATAGAAATTGGATGAATAAAGCTGCTCAGATGATTAAGAAAAAAGTTTGTTCTCAAAACTAAATTAATTCAGAATCTATTTATTTAAGACCTCATATTACATTTACACTAATATTACAAAGAGGAAAGATTTATTTGTTTGTAACAAATAGGCTCTGAAACTAATGAACCGATTTAAAAAAAGGGGGTTAAATAACTTATACTTATTATGGACATAAATAACAACCAAACCTATTCCAATAAACTACTATACCATTCACAGAGCATCATACGAAAATGGCAAACTACAAGGTCCCATAAAAGCTTGCGCTGGCAACAATGGGACACAGATAACAGTTGAAGACCTCTTCTATAATGTTATAGCAAGAAAGAAGTCGCTAAGGAGCCCCAATGAGGAATATACTCATATTTTGGAAGTTGTAGGAGGATATGCCATACATAATAGTGATGTTGGATTCACATTAAAGAAGTTTGGAGAAAATACTGATCTGAAAACGCCTATTAAATCGTCTGTTATTGAAAATGTTAGAATTGTAAGTGTTCAGGTGAAATGTTTTGTTTTTAATTAGGATGACACTTTCTTTTTAAAAATTAGCAAATTTAATTAATATTTTATTAAAAAAGCGAATTACTTACATTTAAGTGTTTATATGCAATTAATTAACTGTATTTTATAAGGAACAGGATTTTTATCCTCATCCTTATAGTTTCTATAAATAAATGATATTACTATAATTTCATTAATTATGTCATTATCATTATTGAATTTAATTTAATTATAATGGTGACCCTGATGGAGTATAATTTTTGAATGCGACAGTTTAAAATATATAATTACTTAACTTTTCAGATACATGGCAACATAATAGCCCGTGAATTAATGCAGATAGAGCTACAAGATCCCACTCTAAAGCTCTCGGTGAACGGATACATTACTAATGTGAACTATTCACACAAGAAAGGAACTATGTTACTGTTTATCAATCATAGATTGGTTGATTCTGTAGGTAAGTAATTTTAAACCAGCAAATCTTAATATACTAATGATTTGGAGTGTTCTGCCAGTACCAGCTTACGCTGGAGGGCCCGGCTTCGGTTCCTGGGTTAAACAATAAGGCTAGGCGTATGCTGAGAAGCCGGCAACGCAGGCCTCACAGGGCAGAGCAGAGCAGATTTTGTTGTTTGTCATCCATGACGAACTACGTACGCTGCGGCGCAGGCACGTGCGACGTCTGTCCTGCTCTATCTCTCGACATTCCATGCAACACAAAATCTGCTCTGCTCTGCTCTGCCCTGTGCGGCCTGCGTCTCAGGATATGCCTAGCCTAAATGTATGTTTAATATTTTTTAAGCATATTGCTCTGCTTTGAGATCACCAACAAGCATTAAGCTGGTGTGTTGACTATACTATGTGTAGTTATAAGATTTTGTACATTTTAAATCTACTTATTATATTAAAATACTTACTTATTACTTTGGCGCGTTATACATATATATGTGATAAAATTACTTAAGTACTTATATTTAATTTGTTTTCAGCAATAAGAAAAGCGGTAGATTCGATATATTCAACATATTTACCTAAAAACTCACATTCTTTCGTCTATCTCAGCATTGAATTAGGTAAGTACATGTATAAGCAAGAAATTAATAAATAAGTGATATTTTCAATTTTGATAAACTAATCTTATTCCATAGTTTGTAACATGCATAAAAGACCCAAAGAAGAGAGGTCTAATTACGAAAAAATAACCATTTAAGAATTAAATATAATACAATGAAATGGTTTCTAAAAACATTGATTTTAATTTCATCTACACTACACTAATATTATAAAGAGAAAAGAATTGCTTGTTTGTTTGTAACGAATAAGCTTCAAAGCTACTGAACCGATTTCCAAAATTCTGACCATTACAAAGCTTCATTCACCCTGAGTGACATAGGCTATATTTTATCCCCGTATTCCAACGAGAACGAGAACTACACGGGTGAAACTGCGGGGCACTACTTGTACTTATATATTTTTTATAGATCCGAAAAACGTCGATGTAAACGTACACCCAACAAAACATGAAGTACAGTTTTTGTATGAGGAACAAATAATAGAGAAACTAAAGAGTTGTATTGAAAGTAAACTGTTGAGTTGTAACTCTACTAGAGTTATGTATATGCAGGTATGTATATTATCTTATTCAAATAATTGACGACCTTGATGGCAAAGTAGTCACCATGCCGGACTGCCATCCGTAAGGTTAATAAATAATAAGCTCTTCTAAAGGATCGAAATTGGAGACAAGTAATTGAGCTTCACCAACATTATTTCGTATACTAAATATACATATTTATTTTTTATTTCAGTCTAGATTACCAGGCGCGACAAACGTCGAAGAGATTGTTAAAAAGACAACAGATGGCGCTAAAGTGTACGCTAACAACATGGTCAGAGTGAATTCGGACACACAGAAAATAGACAAATTCTTTCACACAATCAAACAAACAGACCATACTATTAATATAGAAGAAAAAAACAGTGAAGAAAGTATTCCTCTGGACACTGATTTACAACAAAATACTTGTGATATACAAGACAGTCAAGCAAAAATACCGCAAATAATAATTGAAAATGAAGATGTAGATATGAATCAATCTCTAATAAACGAACCGCTACAAAGAAAAAGTCCAGAACGATGTAAAATGTACACAGATTCCAACATAACTTATATAGACCCAAAAGAGTCTTTCAAAACGAGGAAATTTCAATATGAAAGAATAGAAACTAAGCTAACCAGTGTTAAGCAACTAAGGCTTGATATAGAGAATAAATGTAACATGAATTTAAGGGAGATATTAGCTAATTTAATATTTATAGCGTGTATTGACTGTAATAAATGTCTGATACAGCATTCTACTAAATTGTATTTGTGTGATACTAATAAGATTACGTAAGTACTTATAATGTTTTTGCTGTAAATTGACAAACACATGAGTTATATGGGTAATTCTCATTCTCAAATGTGTGTGTGTGTGTTTTAATCTACTATATAAAAATAAGTCGGGTTTTCCTTCCTGACGCTATAACTCCAGAACGTACAAACCGATTTATCTTATCTTGGTCTTGAAATGTTCGTGGAGGTCTAGGGAAGGTTTAAAAGGTGAGAAAAAAACGAATAGCTGCCGGGAACATTGGAACGGGTACTACTCGGGTGAAACCGCGGGGCGCTGCTAGTGTTTTTTATAATTATGTTTTTATAAGTATTTTTTCGTGTTGTTTTTTATGGTAAAATACACGTAAGACACGATAATTTTATAGTTCCTATATTTAATTAAATAACTCCCAATGATTTTTTCTTACACTTTCAAATTATTCAAAATGCCCCTTTTGTCACTATATCTACTGTATCTCCAATTAATGTATGTTTCAGGGAAGAATTATTTTACGAAACAATGTTATACGACTTTCAAAATTTGGGGCTTATCAAGTTATCGAACCCGTTACCTTTAGAAGAATTGTTCGTACTTAGTTTGAGCGCACAAGATTCGGAATGGAGTCCCGAGTTAGGTAAACAGTATTTAAAATATATGTACAAAAATATAACAATAAAGTTGATATTTCTAAGTCAACAGTCACTAAGGGGTAATGAATGTAGCTTCGTCTTAGTTATTATTTTTACAATATCAACTTTATTACAGTAACTTTAAAGTATAATTTTGTATTCACATTATATTTTCCTTTGTGACTCGTACTAACTAATAAGGTAAGGTAAATTACTATATTAACCTTATTAGTTGCGTGTTTTAGTGAATCGTATAATATCTTATATCCTTTTCATTCACAGGAGATATGAGAGAGATGGCCCAGAAAATGGCCGAACTTCTCGTCTCTAAACGAGGAATGTTGTTTGAATACTTCTCTTTGGAAGTTAATGAAGATGGAGAGTTACTGGCTTTACCGCTTCTGTTAGGTAAATAAAGATTTAAATGTATGTATTTTGTGAGTACCTAAGTGTTTGAAAGTCTATAAAAAATAATTGTTAGGCAAAGTTATCTAGCTGAATTTATACGTATGTATAATGTAATTAAGATTTTCAGGTGGATAAATAACCGAATCTATGTTGTTTTTATAGTTACTAATTTAATTTAGCATTCAAAATTTTGTTTTTATATTTATGAATTTTTGCAACTGAATTACTCAACACAACACATTGAGTTTGAGCATTTCCATGTAAACATAGTGCTACTTAGCTAGAACTAAATCGAATCTATCAAGCTAAGCTATTTTCTTACTAATTATATTTTGTAGCTGTTTTTTTACTTATTTTGTTCTTTCAGATGGCCACACCCCATTCATGGGCGCACTACCAAACTACCTAGTCAGACTAGTGACTGAAGTCAATTGGGACTCCGAAAAGGATTGTTTCGACACGTTCTGCCGTCAAACGGCCATATTTTATTCACAATTTAACCCAGATTCCACCCCAGATATTGAGAAAAGTGAGCAATGGAAACTGGAACATATAGTTATACCGGCAGTGAGAAGGAACTTTCTCCCTCCGACTAGTTTTGTGGGCAATGGAGCGATACTACAGATAGCTAGCTTGAATGATTTGTATAAAGTGTTTGAGAGGTGTTGAAGGGTGAAATAATGACTTGTACAGTCACGGAATGAAAAGGTTCGTCACCTTAGAGTTGGTTTTCACTTGCACTAGTATTGCAAGAAACAATAATGCCAACATACCAGTGTATCGAAACAGTGATGCTAACATTTATATAAATAGAATGACGTTTGCTATCGAATAAGGTTTGCTTGATTTTTCTATCCTTTTTTAAAAACTGCCTTGTGCGCGCGGCATATAAAAACCTCTTTGATATTTTGCATTGACCGATTGACAATAGTTTAACAGAAATAATAATGGCAGGTTAAACCAACAAGAAGGTTTTAATTTATCAAAAATCATGTTGACCAGATATTTATCCTGTCAAACAACACTAATCTGAATAATTTTGAACTTTATTATCGAGCAGTAGAACATTATTTTCCCTAAACCGAGTATATTCTTTACCATAGTTTCGAAAGGTAATATGTTTTCGCGACACATTATACGAATCAATTTGAAAATTGACGAACCTTTTCATTCCGAGACTGTACAGTGTTGGAAAGATGTTGATGGAATAAAGTGTTGGTTTTTAATTTTGTGGTTTCTGTCCTGATTTCCTAGATTAGATATTAATATTTAATTTAAGTACAGAGCACTTGTCAGAGCACAGTGTAACAGGTGTAATTCCCTCCACCTGTGTCTATTGAGTCACAATCTTTTCTGTGCCAATGTCAGCGTCGCTGTAATCGCACATCTTTTGGTTGACAGTTTATTGAAAATGTATCCAAATGACATTAGAATCAAAATTACAATAGGAGCTTCCAATTTTGGCCGCCGGCACAGAAAAGATTAAGGCTCAGATTAGATGAAACAAAGTTTATTTTGCAATGAATGTAAGAAAGAAAATCATTTCCAAGTCCCATGTTTAATTGAGCCCAGCTTTCAATTAACCACATTCGTCGGGTGGAAATAAAAACACCATTTACAAAAAAGAATTAAAAAACTGATTTATTAAAGGAAGTATTCTTAAGCCTAACTTATTCTACGCATCCACGACATAGTTGGGATGTACTACTAGTAACGGGTCATCTTCGACTTCCTGGTCCGATTTCTGCGTCGCCTTGAGGCCGGTAGCCGATAGAGGGATTACTACTTGGTCCTGTAATGAGATAGGTTTTGTTAAGGGATTTTGAAGTTTATGGGCGAGGATATAAGAAGTATAGATGTACTAGCTGTGCCCCGCGGTTTCACCCGCGTAGTTCCCGTTCCCGTGGGAATTTTGGGATAAAAATATCCTACGAGTATCCTAAAAGTATTGTTTGTTCTTTTCCGGACCATAAGCTACCCTTGTACCAAATTTCAAGTCAATCGGTTCAATAGTTTAGCCGTGAAAAGGTAACAGACAGAGAGAGTTACTTTCGCATTTATAATATTAGTTAGGATTAGGATGCAGGGTGGCAATGACAATGTGATGTCTTACTTTGCAATCTAGTCCTTAAGTAAGCAAAGCTTGTATTGTGGATACTAGACAACATAATAACATACTTATAAACACTTTTTAGTTCATAAATAATAATAATTAATAGGTAAAAAGCACAATACAAATGTTTGTCTTGAATGGAAATCGAACCTGTGATCATTGGCTTAGCAGGCAAGGTTACGACCACACAACGAGGTTGTCGATAGGTAAAAAAACATGATATATTTATCATCAACACTTTATTTTACAGGCAAGCTTTTGACTGCAACTTTGCCCGCATTTGATCAGATAGAATGAATTATTCCAGAAAACGTTATTACTTACGTGATACATAAGCCGATCAATAACTTTTTCGACGAGCATCTTCCTCTCTACCAGCTCATCTTCGTTCTCTATGGTCCCTTGCGACACGAGTTGTTCTAAGTACCAGCTCACAACTGCACTCTTGCGCATACCTGCACTTTCTTCACCTGAAATCGTATTAATATTTGGCTTATTACATTTTGGAGTGACGCATGTTCACATGTTGTCGATTTCAAGTCACTAACATGCATAAGACATGCTTTGAGCTTATTTCACTGTATTATTTATTATCAGTAGACATGTCGTGGCCATATCGTAAATTTGCCCACTTCATGAAATGCCTCACTGTCTAAGAAAAGACTCTACTACCATATTAAATGCTGGTAGACAACACACCCCTTAGATTATTATTATCTATATCTATATCATTATATAAAAGGCTTTGTCCTGAATGACTGATGGATCAACGCACAGCCTAAACCGCTAATCGTAGAGACCTGAAACTTGGAGGGTGTGTTATTTGTTTTACGTAGGCGTCCGATAAGAAGGGATTTTTGAAAATTCCTCCTCTAAAGGGGTGAAAAGGGGTTGCAAAGTTTGTATGGGACAACGTGATTCCTCGCTCTGATTAAGTTCAAACTTGGCATAAATGTTCTTCAAAAAGATTAATTAAATATGTGATACTCATTTTTCTTAAAATCATCACCTAACATGATTAAAAAGGGGTAAAAAAATATTTTGGGGTTGATTTGCGTCGAAATTGATATCAATACTCCTTTGACATGTGTTTCAATTTTTAATTTGACAGCTGAATGACAAAATGGCGGACTAATATAAATTGACGGAAAATGAGGCAGCGTATCAAAACTATAAGTACTTAAATAAAAAAATGCCGTATTTTTACCTATTAATAGATATTTATCAATATTCTTCACCCCGCATTATAAATCTAGACATTAATTTAAATAACTACTTATTTCAAATATCAAATCTGAAGGTGAAGTATTTTTTTCATAAAATGTACCAAATTGTTGCGTTACAAGGGCTTCGGCTTGGCTTCGGTTTGCTCGCCCTAATTAAATATTTTACTCATAATTTGATTTCTGCTTATCATATCTTCAGACATTTTTGATCTAAAATATTACTATACGAAAATTATTATTCATGTGCGATTTATCGATTTTAGCTTTATGATATGAAATTAGTTAAGTCGAGCAGGGTTTTTTTATAACTAAATCACCCACTTATTATAGATACATAGATTCGCTTAGTTACAATCCAGAATCTTTCCAGAATTTTTCGCAGAATCTAAAACACTTTCCACACACACGTAGTAACTATTTGGTAATCTGTGTCTTAACAAATGTTTCACAATGTATGTTACTGTTTTTTCATTGTGTGTTCAGTCAGACATTATTTTAAATGTAAGATTGTAGAAATAATGTTAGATTGTTATTTAAGTGATAATTTGTGATAAAACTAAATAAAATCTATTGTGTGTGGCTTTCTAAGTAAGACAAATGTACATAAGTTACAGTATCAACGAAGTTTATCATGTACCTAAGTTCATTTATTCTTATGTTTGTTTCGTATGTTGTGTTATGGAAGAGCGGTGTTTCCTGGCACAGGTATAACAATACCTAAAAGGAGACTCCCGCCACTAATATGTTACAACCTATTTGTGTGAGAAATAAACTATTATTATTATTTCCAATATAGTAGAACGCCGATTAACCGAATCGCCAATTATCCGAATCGGTCCTAAGTTACTATGTAATGTACCTCTATTAATTGTTGTGATTTATTATATTTTGTACTAGCTGTGCCCCGCGGTTTCACCCGCGTAGTTCCCGATCCCGTGGGAATTTTGGGATAAAGCGTAGCCTATGTTCTTTCCCGGACCATAATCTACCCCTGTACCAAATTTCAAGTCAATTATTTCAATAGTTTAGCCGTGAAAAGGTAACAGACAGACAAACAGACAGAGTTACTTTCGCATTTATTATATTAGTAGGGATTTTTGTTAAGGCCCGCGATTGCAACTTAAATATAAATAAATAAAATAAATTACTCTGGATCGTGATGTTTAAGTGAGCCATAGATATTGTAGAACTGTCTTTGTTAAACTTATTATAGTTTATTCTACGTGTGACATCGTTTTTAGGGTTCCGTTCCCAAAGGGTAAAAACGGAACCATATTACTGAGACTTCGCTGTCCGACCATCCGTCTGTCACCAGACTATCTCAAGAACCATGGACATTGGACGTATGATATGAGAGAATGATGCATATTCAAGGTCAAGAACGGTGAAAGCTAAAGCTAAACTTGAAATTTTCACAGATGATGTATTTCTATTCTATTGCCGCTATAGGAAAAAATACATAGAATAAAATAAATATTTAAGCGGGGCTTCACAATACAACAAACGTGTTTTTTTTACATTTTTGGTGGAACCCTTCGTGCAGTCTATGTGCGATAATCCGAATGGACCCCGGTCCCAATTAATTCAGATAATCGGCGTTCTACTGAATATGTATTGTGTAATGAAACGCCGACTCTTCCGAAGAAAAGATGAAAAAATGGGATGGAAGTGGTAGAGGGGTAGAAGGGGTAGTGGCGTGGAAGTGGAGTGGAGTGGTGTGGATGCGGGATAGGCGTTGAAGTGGTAGAGATGTGGAAATGGGATTAGTTTGGATGTAGGACGGAGTAATGTAGAGCGTCGGTGGCGTAGTGGTTTAAGGCCTTTGACTTTCGATCGGAAGGTGCCTGGTTGGAACCCCACCACGTACCAATTTGTTTTAAATCATCATAACCAGTTCATTGATCTCCCTACCGAGGGTACAAGACCAGAAATAAGTAATGATGAGTGATGTGGAAGTGGGGGCGGTGTGGAAGATGTATTAGTGTGGAAGGGGAGTGGAGTGGAAGAGGTAGTGGCGTGGAATTGATATTAGGGGGTCAGTATCAGCTACCTAAGGAGGGGCTAGGGCCTGTCCTGAATGATATCTAATAGGGGTATTTTAATTATGTAGTGCACATAAAATATGAAAGTTTACCTAATTTATATGTCACTAGCGGCGCCTCGCGGTTTCACCCGCGTAGTTCCCGTTTCCGTGGGAATATGGGGATAAAGTTATGCTAAAAACCTTCCCACTGAATCACTCTATCTATTAAAACAAACCGCATCAAAATCCGTTGCGTAGATTTAAAGATCTAAGTATACATAGGGACAGAGAAAGCGATTTTGTTTTATACTACATATGTAGTGATAACGAATATTGTTTAATTTTAATCTCGACTGCCAGACCCACATATTGATTAAAGTTATTTTATTACATCGAAATTTAGCGTTAGCCCAAAATAACTATTCTTCGCGTACGAAGTCGCGGGGCAGAAGCTAGTCATTATATAAAAGGCTTTGTCCTGAATGACTGATGGATCAACGCACAGCCTAAACCGCTGATCGTAGAGACCTGAAACTTGGAGGGTGTGTTATTTGTATTACGTAGGCGTCCGATAAGAAGGGATTTTCAAAAATTCCACCTCTAAAGGGGTGAAAAGGGGTTGCAAAGTTTGTATGGGACAACGTGATTCCTCGGTCTGATTAAGTTCAAACTTGGCATAAATGTTCTTCAAAATGATTAATTAAATATGTGATACTCATTTTTCTTAAAATCATCACCTAACATGATTAAAAAGGGGTAAAAAGTTATTTTGGGGTTGATTTGCGTCGAAATTGATATCAATACTCCTTTGACATGTGTTTCAATTTGTAATTTGACAGCTGAATGTCAAAATGGCGGACTAAAAGAAAATGACGGAAAATGAGGCAGCGTATCAAAACTATATGTAAATAAAAAAATACCGTATTGTTACTTATTAATAGATATTTATCAATATTCTTCACCCCGCATTATAAATCTAGACATTAATTTAAATAACTTTCAAATATCAAATCTGTAGGTAAAGTAGTTTTTTCATAAAATGTACCACCAAATTGTTGCGTTACAAGGGCTTCGCTTTGCTCGCCCTAATTAGAAATTTAAATTATTTTACTCATAATTTGATTTCTGCTTATCATATCTTCAGACATTTTCGATCTAAAATATTACTATACGAAAATTATTATTCATGTGCGATTTATCGATTTTAGCTTTATGGTATGAAATTAGTTAAGTCGAGCAGGGTTTTTTTATAACTAAATCACCCACTTATTATAGATACATAGATTCGCTTAATTACAATCCAGAATCTTTCCAGAATTTTTCGCATAATCTAAATCACTTTCTCATACTTGACGACCTCGATGGCAGAGTGGTCACCATGCCGGACTGCCATCCGCAAGGCTGCGGGTTCGATTCCCGTGCGGGGTGAATATTTGTGTGAACCACAAATGTTTGCTTCGGTCTGGGTGTGTGTGTGTAAATGAGTGTGTGCGTAGTATCTGATACCCTAGATACAAGCTCCAAGCTTAGTTAGGGGTCAGTTACTATAATTAGATTATGTAGTGAATGATGTAGATGTAGTGGTGAATGATTATATAGTAGAACGCCGATTAACCGAATCGCCAATTAGCCGAATCCGTTCTAAGTTACTATGCAATGTACCTCTATTAATTGTAGTGATTTATTATATTTTGTATTTTCGTCAAGGCCCGCTGGGATTGCAACTTAAATATAAATAAATAAAATAAAATAACTTACTCTGATCGAGATGTTTAAGTGAGCTATAGATAATGTAGAACTGTGTTTGTTAAACTTATTATAGTTTATTCAATGTGTGGCATCGTTTTTAGAGTTCCGTTCCCAAAGGGTAAAAACGGAACATATTACTTCGCTGTCCGACCGTCCGTCTGTCACCATATTATCTCAAGAACCATGGACATTGGACGTATGCTATGAGAGAATGATGCGTATTCAAGGTCAAGAACGGTGATAGCTAAAGCTACACTTGAAATTTTCACAGATGATGTATTTCTATTCTATTGCCGCTATAGGAAAAAATACATAAAATAAAATAAATATTTAAGCGGGGCTTCTCAATACAACAAACGTGTTTTTTTGTCGTTTTTGGTACGGAAAAATTCGTGCGTGAGTCCAGCTATGTGCGATAATCCGGATCGACCCCGGTCCCAATTAATTCAGATAATCAGCATTCTACTGAATATGTATTGTGTTATGAAACGCCGACTCTTCCGAAGAAAAGATGAAAAAATGGGGTGGAAGGGGTAGTGGCGTGGAAGTGGAGTGGATGCGGGATAGGCGTTGAAGTGGTAGAGATGGGGAAATGGGATTAGTGTGGATGTAGGACGGTGAGATGTAGAGCGTCGGTGGCGTAGGGGTTAAAGCCTTTGACTTTCGATCGGAAGGTGCCTGGTTGGAAACCCACCGCGTACCAATGTGTTTTAAATCATCATTATCAGTTCATTGATCTCCCTACCGAGGGTACAAGACCAGAAATAAGTAATGATGAGTGATGTGGAAGTGGGAGCGGTGTGGAAGATGTATTAGTGTGGAAAGGGAGTGGGGTGGAAGAGGTAGTGGCGTGGAAGTGATATTAGGGGGTCAGCATCAGCTACCTAAGGAGGGGCTAGGGCCTGTCCTGAATCATATCTAATAGGGGTATTTTAATTATGTAGGCACATAAAATATTAAAGTTTACCTAATTTATGTGTCACTAGCGGCGCCCCGCGGTTTCACCCGCGTAGTTCCCGTTCCCGTAGGAATATGGGGATAAAATTATGCTAAAAACCTTCCCACTAAATCACTCTATCTATTAAAATAAATCGCATCAAAATCCGTTGCGTAGTTTCAAAGATCTAAGCATACATAGGGACATCAGGACAGAGAAAGCGACTTCGTTTTATACTACATTATGTATTGATAACGAATAATATAGGCGTGTTTATTGTTTAATTTTAATCTCGACTGCCTGACCTACATATTGATTAAAGTTATTTTATTACATCGATATTTAGCGTTAGCCCAAAATAACTATTCTACGCGCACGAACTCGCGGGGCAGAAGCTAGTGATACAATAAAGAATCTCCAAATTTCTGAAGTCAGTTAAAAATATATGACGCTTCTTATATTCCTTCACTTGAATAGAATCATAACTTATGTTACATGAATCATAGGCAGGAGTAGTCTCTTATCATAAGGACCAATCTATCTGTCACTCACATACTCACAATAAAATAATAGATAATATTTCTTTATGTACCTCTATTCTCAGCGTCAGCCTCCTCCTTCCTCATGAACACGACGAGCATGTCGCTCAGTGACTTGTACTCCTCGAACGATAGCGTCAGTTTCTTCTTAGGGGCCGAGTCGCCGTTTACATGAGATTCTATAACGATAAATATTATTGGAATTTTACAATTAGGTACATTATTATATTATTTTGTATTCATTCCATTCAGCTGAATCATCCCCATACAAAATCGTTGTTTTGTATGGACAAACGCTGAATGGAGCTGAATATGTGTCTAGTCCCTTAATCGCGTACTATCCCAACCAGGTGGTTGGGAGTTATGGAGGTCCATAACTGGGGTTTAAGGGAGTCACCACAGTGCGATTGCGGAGCACTTGACCAGATCCTGTCCCATGTGGTAAACGAATGCCCGCTTCGGTGTTTCCCCGGCGGAATATCGGAGGTCCATAACCTTACACCTGCCGCTATAAGCTGGATTCATAACCTGGACATTCAAGTCTGATCCTCGCAGGATTAATGCCATACGCAATGATGATGATCGCGTACTCTATTTGGGATTTTTAGGTATAATACACGCGTTAACAACTGAGTCGTTTGGCTATAAAACATTGTAATCAGTCAATCTCGCTCGCTCTCATTGGGCTTGTACTTGTGAATAACTTGCAAGTTTTCCGCATTAGAACCCTCCTGTTTGGATCCTGTGTACTGGGCATTATTATTTTATTATATTTGCAATGATTGGGCTTACGGAACGTCATATCACTGAGTAATAGGTAATATATTATCATGTCTAAAAGAGCATTGGGTACAATCAAGTACAGTACTAGTTATTTATAGATGATCTGATTGAATGATCCATAGCTAAAGTCTAAAAATAACTTTGAATACTTCTTATATTCAGGTGCTCCTTCACTGGGAGCATATGCGTGTCATGTAACGTTACAGATTCGTCTTTCAACATTACATTACAATAATACCTCCCTGAATAACGATCATTCGCGTGTAATAATAAAATTACAATTAATAAATTACAAGGTGCTCTATATTGTAATGCTCGGTTCTCCTCCTTCACTGATGTAATGCTAAAATCTGTAACGTTACATTATACGCGAATGCTCCCGGTGAAGGAACACCTTTATGTCAATCAACCTACCTCCATTTCCATTAGGCACATCCTGATCGACGTCCATACTCGGCTCGTATTGTGGCTCGTCTTCGTCCAGGTGAATATCAGGCTGCTCTACTCGGATTATGGATTTGTTTAGTAATCTGGTTACATAAAAGACATAACATTAAAATTTCATATTTAATGTGAGTCAAACGAGGATTAATTTATTGACATCATTTCCTAGAATACGATATTCAAATGTTCTTAATTTTATATCAGGTTGCTCAGTCGGTTAAAGGTTTACCATCAACAACCTTATCAAATAACCAGAAATGCTTGGCGGCAAAACCCTCATAACTTTTAAACGGGTCATCCGATTTTCATCAAACATGTCTAAGAACACTCGCATGGAAGTCGCCTTTAATACAAAAAACTAAATTGAAATAGGTTCATCCGTTCGGGAGCTATGATGCCACAGACTGACAGATACACACACAGACACGTCAAACTTATAACACTCCTCTTTTTGCGTCGGGGATTAAAAATGGTTTATTTTAGTAGTGTGATGTGTATATCAGGTACCTGTACGCCTCGTGCACATGCTGCGGGCGCACGTGCGAGCTGCAGTGCATCTTGGCCATGGCCTCCGCGAGTCGCAGCATGGACTCGAGCTGGCGCGCCGTCACGCGCCACGCGCCGCCGCCGTCTCGCGCGCGGAGGGAGCCGTAGTACTCCACGAGCAGCTTGCCAGCTTCCTACATATATGAATATTACTGTTAGCACACCTCGGACATCATCAAATGTATGAAACAAAGCCGTTGCTACGCACACAGTCTAAGCTCGTGTAGGTAAACGCGTGCAAGCTTGTGTGAGTGAGATAAGAACACGCTGGGGTCACCGTTCACAGCACAATTTAAATTCTTATGTTGGTGTTCCGCGATTCCACGTAAAGGAAAAAGGAGGGGAATGAGAGCTAGGTGCTCATTTATGCGTCACATGAAAGCTTTGCAGCGACGCTGCGGCATAACAACATTGCAGCGAAGGAGATAAGATGAGAAGAACAAGTTGTAGAAAAAAACAAAGAAATGGTTGTGTAACATCAAAGAATCAAGGGAAGAATGAGTGATTGAAATTTGAATGAGTATGCAGGTTGATCGACATATGCCTAAAAAAACAAATCAATAATATAAAAAAAAACACTTACCTCAGTAATCATAGGCTTGAAAGACCTCGCGAAGGCAATATACCTCAGCAAATCTTCTCTCGAATACACACAGTCGTACGTCTCTTCCTTATTACAATGCAAGTCGACTATCTTCCTGGCGATAGCGTAGTCTACCATTTCACTGCTCTCATCGATCAGTATGAAGAATAGATCGAATCGCGACATGATAGGGGCGCTGAGTGCGACGTTTTGTTGTAAAGACTTTGCTCTATCGTATCGACCGCCGACCGGGTTGGCGGCGGCTAGGATTGAGGTACGTGCGTTTAGTGTTGCTCTTACTCCTGCCTGGGAAATTGATATATAACAAGTATTATCTAAATCTAGCTGTGTTATACCCCGAGGTTTTATCGGCGTGATTATCGTTTTTCATGTAGATAGAAACGAAATTCAGATTAGAATCTACTTTTTTTTTCTCTACAATCCAAAAGTCAATTGACACTCAGCCACATGAGTGGTCAAGTCATTTTATTTGGAACTAAGTTCTTAAAACAACCAAATTAACTTTTTGATATAGCAGATATGTACTTAGTTTAATATTGAAAAATTAAACACCATGTATAAAACTGAAAAAACACGATATTTGACTAATTCCCTAGTGATATATATCTATGTTTAGGAGTGACCATTCCAAGGTTAAACTAATATGTAGGTTACCTTAGCAATAGATATAGTCTGTTGCTCCATAGCCTCGTGTATGGCGACCTGGTCTGCGGGGTCCATCTTGTCAAACTCATCAATACAACAAACGCCGTTGTCCGCCAACATTAGTGCACCCGCCTCGATCACGAAGTCGAACGATTCTTCGTCCTGGATACATCAATATATTTATTGTACACCACTAATTTAAAAGTACGAGACAAAATAAAATGAGGATATCTGTAGCAGTAACTGAAGCCATATGACGAAAAAAAATTATCAAAAATTATGATTGATAAATAGTCGATGACCTTGATCACAGTGTACAACACTGTGCTGCGCTCATCACCCCGAGACATCAGTTGGGGAGTCTCGTGTGCCCAGTCATTTCACTGAATACTTACCCTTTTTAAACTGGGACACAGTTATGTTAATCCACTACTACTGTTTGGCAGCAGAATGTCTGACAATGCGGTAGTACCCATCAGACGGTATCGTGCAAGATTCCTATTGGTAAAATGTTGTTGGTCCCATTGTGTAAGTATCTTGGATATCACATAGTGTACACACCTTGACGACGGCGGCGGTGAGACCGGCGGCTGAGGAGGCCTTCCCGCTGGTGTAGACGGCGCGCGGCGACAGCTCGCTCACCTGCTGCAGCAGCTGGGACTTGGCCGTGCTCGGGTCGCCCACTATACACACGTTTATGTCGCCGCGGAGGGTCGTACCTGGGGATATACACGTTAGTTTTGTAAACGTTTATATACATAGACTATAGTTCACTTTTTAAATTTCGCGATCGGAATTCATCGTTGCATAATTTACAGGTCTTAATCGCGTAAAAACATAATTAGTACAAAAAAGAAGAAGTCTTCTCGTGAAACGATCGGTGTAACCCGGTCGAAACGTCGAGGTAAATAATAATGTTTTACGCGATTAAGACCTGTAAATTATGAAACGATAGACTATAGTTTTTCATCATAGACAGAATAGGCACAAGGCACGGACCAAAAAGTCCTAGATTAGAGAGCATGTATTGGCAAGCTAAGCGTGGGGCGCTGCTCAAATAAAGGTCTGTCTCAATCTGAGGTCGCGGTCGATGTCGCAGAGTCGTTGGGTGCAGAGAGCGGGAAGTCGAGTGCTGTGGAAAGCGATGGAGGTGGGGAAGACATCGTTCAGCAGTGAAATAGCTAGTGAGATGATAAGATCAACGCGAAATTGGATTTGAGAGGGTAGGCCTTGCCTTTCTCTCGTCTCTTCCCTTCTGAGACTCTGGGGCTATGCGATTCAACACATTTTCTCAGCGAAAAATAGAGGGCAATATTCACAGAAAATTACGTGGTTATATGAAAAAGCAATGTTGGATTTTAGCAACACTATTCTTTTTAATAAGTTGCCATAATTATGTCTAATCTCACCTTCAATAGTAGTTTTAGCGACTCCACCGAACAACATGAGCAGTATGCCTCGCTTCACCTCCGTGTTGCCGTGAATGCTCGGGAACAAGCTCGCTATCAAGTTGTTGTACAAGTTGCGGTCCCTTGACATCTCGTATACCTGATAAACAATACAGACTATACATCACTACTGTCGCTAGTATTTTACCCGCGAAATCCCAAATCCCGTGACATTTTTGGGATTAAGTTTTCTACTTCTAGTAATACATGTACAATTCATACAGTGACGGATTAAGACTTCATGATGCCCTAAGCAATCTTAGCCTTAGTGCCCCCAGGGCTGTAGCTAGAGTGGAATTGCTAACTCTGAGCTCGCTATGTTCAACAAGGTAGGGCATTTGTCATTTCAAGCATAGCTATAGTCTCCCAATCTTTGTGTTCTGGTGCCCTCCAAACTTGGTGCCCTAGGCAATTACTTAATTTGATTAAGGGTTAATCCAGACTGAATTCATACAAACTTTTTTGTTTACAATATAGGTGGGAATACATATTGTATGTTATGGTAACCATCCATACTCTAAGGAAGAGTATAATGCCTTTTTCATGTACGTATATTACAGACACTAATAAAGTACCTAATACAATATTTAAAGTACAGCTAATGCCAAAATATTTCTCTTTTATGCTGCAAATGTTTTATTTTATTACCAATATGAAAAAATACTTTACTTGCTCTAAAAAAGTAATTTCAGGCCATTTACATTTATCTCTAAATCATACCTTATCCCATTCCTTATCAGTCATCTGTTTCCTCATATCTTCGGTGGTGAGGTCATCAGTAGCCAGCTCAGAGGTACCGAATCTACGAGATATCGCTTGGACACTGCATGCTAGGAATGCTGTCCTGGTAAACAAAAATCAAGTATTATTGAAGAAAATTGGTAAAGGGAAGTTGGATCATAGGAAGTGTAGGGTTTCACAAAAACTTCATCTAAGTATTTTATAGATTTGATTTCTGTGCAATATTTTTCAAGCATAATGTGGGCTTGACTTTTTTATTGAGTTGTAATAGACTATAATCATTATTTTTTCAGACTTTAAATTATTAAGAAGATTCAATTAAGTATTCAAAATCTGACATACCAAACTTCTAAGTTAGCTAGCTAATGGGTCTCTGAATTGTAAGATAGTCTTTACATACAACTCTCAGTGCTTTTAAAAGACCAATTCAATAACATCCCACATTACGGCTAAAATAGAAAAACATGTAGGGGGTAAATCATACAAAATAATATTATAAACATACTTATAATGTAACTCCCTGACTCCCAAAGCCTTCAATCCTTTAATCCCCTCCATCTGTCCATCATTTGTTTGTTTCGTCCTGGTAGTTAGCTCTGCTTTAGCTCCCGGCATTGATAGGGACCCTACATCTGGGACCACTATGAGACTGCCTGTGAAGTCGTAACGGTCTCCAGCCTGTTGGATAGATAGGATTTTTATGTGGTTATAATTTATTTTTGCATGCTATCCCAATCAAGGACCCACAGTTTTTTGATGAAAATTGTTGTTACAAGTTCGACATGTCTATCTGTCTGTGTATATGTATATGTTTCTCTAAAGTTTTTTTTTCATTTGACAGTTTATTGAGTGAGTTCTTAGCTTAGTATAGCTAAGCTAGCTACCTATTTCACGAAACATTTCATTGGTCTAACAATGTTTAATATTTATATATGTTTTTTTAAAACTTCCACAAATCTCACCTGTACACTCTCCACAGCTTCAGCCCTCAATATAATCTCCAAGGACCGCGGTATACATCCCCTTGGAAGCTCCGCCTGCGTCTCCTGGACGCGGATCTTCTGGAAGTCCACAAACACTGACTTGTCTGCATCCAACATGAACCGGCGACGGTTCGCACATACTGGGTTACGGCAGATTGTTGGGATTGTGTACTGTAAGTTAATGCAAGTTATTGTTTTTTGTTAAGTGTAGGAATGAGATGAACTTTAAAAGGAATTATTTTTTGGGCAGATGGATCATTTGATGGGTTAAGTGACACTTGATACCTGTTACTTGTGAGTAACTTGAGTTAGCTTTTGGTCAAACTGTGATACAATTATACTCTACCACTGATGAAAATAGTGGGGAAAATTGTGGTGGGCTTAAATACTTTATTAATTGCTTTGTGTGTATTGCTTAATGTTATAATAATAATAATACATTGATTTAAACAGCAAATTTTTAACAGATTAATTTTTCATCTTTTTCTTATCAATAACTAGGTACTCAATTATAGCAATAATACTAACCTTGAATTGCTGCTCAACATTTTTAATAACAGTCTGGCAATCCAGACACACGAAAGTCCCCAAAACAAGCTCTGGATGCACAGGATGGGTTCTAACAATCTGTCCCGATATTCTTATCAACGTCCCAATCTTAGCCGTTGTAAGCTCCCTAACCTTATGTCTCGTCGGGACATCGACAAAAGAGATATAACACTCCTTTTTCTGCAATTCTTTTTTCAAACCGCTGTCAGCTAAACTAAGCACATAATTAAATATAGCCTGGTTCAAAAAAGGATATATTCTGTAATATTCCTCAATAATTGTTGTTGCTAAGTTCTGATTGTACTTCTCTACGTCATCGAAGCTTACTTCTAACGTGCTTAGCTCGGGTTTGAGAAGCTCTCTTGCTTGTTTCTCGTATTTTATTTCGTTGTCTTCTTTGAATCTGTTTACGAAATTTTAGGTTAAAAAACTTATGCGTAACAATAAAAGTACAGTGATACTGGTATATTAAACTTGTTAAAGTTGATATAAATGGTATGTGTAAGCGATTAAATTAGCTTACAGTACTTACTCTTCAAGGAAATCTTGAAATAACTTCTGGCACCGAATACCAACTTCATCTTTCACTTGGCTTTGAGTAGCGTAAGTATCGGCTACATCCATATTTAATAGATAAACATACACAACAACACTTAAAATTAACACAGTTTCCCTACTTTCACAGTAATCTCCAAAGTTATATTATAACTTGTTGTATTTGGAACGAAAATCACGCCGCCTTTTTCATTGTTTGAATTTTTGTTGACATTTGTCTAACTTGACCACTATACACGAACTTAGTCGCAGTAGTAAGTCAAGTACAGTGAGTCAGTACAGTAGCGTAACGACTACCCAGAAAAAATGCGTTGCGATGCGATAGGAAGTTGACTGGTTGAAATATTAACTATTAACTAGCCAGCTGCAATTTAGTTTTATTATTAAGCAGAATTTGGTTATTCGGTACTCCTCATTCGAAATTATAAGCAGAATAATAATTATTGATTATAACGTTTTGACCGCAATCTATTTATTTTATTTGAATCACTTGAATGTATGTATAAATCAGGATATATAAAAACACAACTCTTTTTCTTTCTTGCAGCATTTATTAGTAACTAGCTGTGCCCCGCGTAGTTCCCAATCCCGTGGGATTTTCGGGATAAAGCCTTCCCTATGTCCTTCCCCGGACCAAGCTACCCCTACCAAATTCATATAAATTTATTTTTATAACCTTACCAAATTTCAAGTCAATCGGTTTAGTAGTTTAGCCGTGGAAAGGTAACAGACAGACAAGAGTTACTTTCGCATTATGGATAAGTAAGGATGTAACAATTAGCAATTTGATGCATAATAGAATCTTAAATTTCTTTTGAGGTCTATCGAGTAATTTTATAATTGCTTTTGTTTCCCGGATTACTTATTACGAATAAATCAAATTATCATACTTTGGGGTGGGGCACACCCATCAAGTACTCACCCTTCAATCGAATAACTGTACAAAATTAATATCTTATCAGCAAGTCAACTTGCAACATCATTCATCGCAGGTATGGTACATTTTACTGTACAGCTGTGTAGAACGCTTTATTTTTGACAGTTGAGGACAAGTGACATTTTGGCGGGAACAGTTTTTTTTAATTGGACCAAAGACTAAAATAGACTCGTAACAAAATCAGAGACATTTTATTTATCTATACCAAAGAAGTTTTATACGTTGTTTTGTATAGGATCTCTACTTCGGATTTATCCTCTACCCTCTTTATTTGAATTGTATGTACCAAATTGGTAAATGAAATGTTTTTTTCTTCTGCCACAGTTTTTGCATTGTAGGTATTTGCGTATTTGCCCTACAATCGCCATTATTTATATTACTTCATTCCTTCAAAGGACGAAGGTCCTACCTGTTAAGAGTTTATATAGTGTACTTGTAGTGGGTCAATAAGAATTATTGTATTGTAGTAATATAAAAAAAAAAAACACAGTATTAAACCCCAATATTTTATTAACTAAACATTGACTTACATAACAAAATATCTAATTAAACAATGTTAACATTATATAAATTTCAATTACACTGGCAACTAATTTACTTGTGCTCTTTTGGAGGTCTTGCACCAAATATTGTTGATCCTACTCGGACTGTAGTGGCACCTAATTCAATCTGAAATGAAGAATATAAATGTAGCTTTCTTATAAACTTAGTAATTAAACTATAATAGATAATCACAGGGGCTAAAGAAGCCTGAATATTATTTTCTTGGGTTAGATCCTAAAGGCAACGCTTTTTTTTACGCTGCGCAAATGCATAGAACTGCATACCACTCTACATGAGTCCTTTGGGTGATAGAGAGGTATTGATCCACCCTACATCGGTATCTTACAGGTCAAATCATTTGTAAGGATTTTTCTGTGTGACACCTAAATAATACTATGAAAAACAATAGTTTACAATACATCATATTTAATCTTATATAGGAAAATAGGACTATTAATATACTTACAGCATGAGAAAAGTCACTAGACATGCCCATAGATAACTCAACCTCATTTATATCTAGTTTTAGATTTTCACAGACTTCTTGTCTACATTTGGCAAGAGTTAGAAAGTCTGGGTTCGGTCCTTGTGTGATGTCATAATCATATTGTCCAATTGTCATTAACCCGCGGAATTCAAGTGTGGGACAGTTTTTAAGTACATGTTCCACAAGGCTTGTCGTTTCTGAAGGTTCTATACCATTTTTAACTGAAAAATGAAATGAAATTTATTAAGTACTATTAATCCGAACATATGAAAAATGTCTAGATTTATCTATTCTACATGAATTTAAAATTATTTTTTACCCATTAACCACTCACTTATGGCGAATTATTATATCAGAGTATCAAAGTGTTTTATTCGGCCCTAAAAATTTGGGCAATATCTATAGGTACTTGTTACTTGTCTATCTAATATCTTTAAGTATGTGTGTAATTATGACTAAGATAACCCTCACCTTCCTCCCCGCTAGTATTCACCTGCACCATAACCTTTAATCTCTCATCCTCTTTCCTGTACTTCTGCCATTGCTTGTTCAAGTTATCGGCCAATTTAGTTGAGTTCACAGTTTGAACCATAAACAAATTAGGAGAACTCAACAACTTATTAACCTTATTTGATTGTAGATTACCAATGAAATGCCATTTTATGTCTTTACATTTCTCTAATATCAATGGATCATTTGCTTTTTCTGCTAACTCATTAACATAGTTTTCTCCGAAATCTTTCTGGCCAGCTTCGTATGCTTCTACTATTAATTGAGCTGGTTTGATTTTTGATACTGCTACTAATCTTGGGTATATTTGTGGTAGATCCTGGAATACATAACAAAAAAATTACAAGTTATTTATTTATTAAGGTATCGCCAATAACACACAAATAAAATTGACAAAATTATCACTTATTTACTTAAAAAAAAGGTTAAATTTAACTAAATTTATGAACGATATGAACGTTTTATTCATGTTTCAGAAGAAACCAATATGTATAACATTCTTATCAATAAGATGTTCTACTCAGTAACATACATTTAAGTTTATGTAAGTAATGAGATCTTATCAATACATATTAACCTATTCATTGCTCTGTGATAATTCTATATAAGTTCTTATATTCAAAATCTTTAATTAAAACAATCTCTGAGTAATATCTCATTGATAACAATGATAAGGTTGACCTTACCTTACTTCTTTTAGCCACAGCGGCTTCAATTTGAGTTAAAACTGTCTTTAGCCCGTACATAACGTCGATTTGATCATCGGACATAGTTTAACAGCGGTATTTTAAGAAACTGACAAAAAATTGGCTACAATTGAGATAAAGTTTGGAGTATCGTCCGAAATATTTGTTTTTCTGGACACAACAGATATATCTTTTTCATTTAACGATTTTGTACGTAAATGAAATATTATTGTTGCTACTGATTAATGCTATTCATCAGATTTGATTTTTGGTCAAAGATTAATAAATAAATTCCATAAATCAAAGAAAACTGTTTAATTTTTCTTTCAGGCAGAAGAAAACATTTTTTTATGGCATTTGCAGGCTATCTGCCAAGATTTGCTGTCGACCTGACACATGACACACAACATGCTCCTGACACAATTAGTTTTTGAACGAAACAGTTCTGTCATTTTTAAGTGTCAATCAAAAGCAAAACTGTCAACAGTTGTCCAAAAATATTGATCTTTGTTGGTCCTCCTACATTTTTATGTTTCGGAATTTCCATCCGTTGTGTGTTTTTTCCTCAAACGAAAATATTATTTATATATTATAAAGTTTAGTGATTAATACAGCATCATGTACTGGTGATGATACTGCGATGAACGTGTTAGAGAAGGCCGAAAAGGCCTTAGAGTTTTTGAAAGCGAATGAACAAACTGCAAAGTGAGTGTTTGTTTGTGGAGTAATTATGAAGTCATATATGGTTTGTTTATTACGTTCGTGTGGATTATAGGTCTCATGAGCTTCAGGCGGCGGCCGGGACCTTGGGGAGGTGTCTAGGCGCGCTGGGCACTCGATCTAGCTACGCACGTCACTATGCTAATTTGTTACACTCTGCGATACCTACGTTACTGTTTTTGGCTAGTAACGATAGCGTAAGTACTTATTTGTTATTGTAAACCTGTATGAGGTTTGATTTCAGTTATTTACTAATATTATGATTAAATTTAGTGTCTTACTCACATACATTCTTAGCAAAGTTTATATTCTTGAATGTAACTTTTTTTACTAAGCTTAGACCAGAATATTCTGTCAAAGTTTCAGTAAAATATGTAGCTAATATTATTATTTCAGGCTGAAGTAAGATTGGTAGGGGATGAATCTCTCAACAGAGCTGTAGTCGGTGGATTTTCGTTTCATTCACACAAAACCAATATTATATTACAAAACCAAATTGATCATACAAAGAATGCAAGGTAAATTGTATTATTTTATATGTAATTAGTTTTATTGATAACTAATTGAATAACTAGCAATTTAATTACTTATTGGATTTCTAATTAGGTAATAATATGGTATTTAGGTATAATTATGGTAATAATTATCAAGCTAGCTGTGCCTCAAAGTTTCACACCCAGTCCCATAAGAATTTTAATATTAAAGTATATTCTTTGTAAGCTAGGAAATAAACTGTGTTGTAAATGGGTTTAAAAAAAACATGTTATCATGAAACATGCAATAGAATCTCTGTTTGAAAGTCTTTACTTCCTGATGCTTCACTTATCCCCTGGGATCATCTAATACAAAAAAAAACTATATATTTTTTTTATTTCTCAGATGGATAAGAGCAGCTCTATCCCGCATATGTCTCGGAGAATGCTGGCTTCGTCCAGGAGTCGGCAAAATAAGAACACAGGCCCAAACATTGTTCCCGAAACTCAGTCAGATAGTGAGACAGACAAACGAAATTCAACTTATTGTGGATGCATTAGAACACAATTTGCCTCGGATACTGAATGCTTTGGCTGAGTATACTACTGATGAGGAGATTAATGGTGGGTTGGACTTTAGAATTATAATACCTTGTTTGTTTATGGATATGGTCTAATTTGGGTTAATATAAGCTTCCATTGTCTGACTAAAATTTGTGTTGCCTTTAACAGTCACTGGTGATGGTGAGACATTGCTAAGATAGGATCATTGCTTAGTCTTATAGTGCAAAGTACTTGTAGTTTGGCTATATTCAGATCACTATGCTGGGTTAGATGCTACAATTAATTAAGTATAATTTACCCAACATGAATGAAACCCAACCCAAAATTAATATTTCTCTTAAACAAAAGTATTTAGTGAGAGTCCTAATTTCTTGATTAGTCTATTTTTCTTCATATCTTTTTCTATTCCAGATGTAACCAAGGCGCTCCTAACTCATGTAGAGACTTCAGAGCCGGCTCTAAGGCGTGGAATATCAAATTGTGTTGCACAACTATGTTCGCACAGAGAGACTTTGATCACTACTCTACTGGCTAATATATTTGGTAAGGAGATTTAATATAGCATACCTTTTAACTAAACTGTCTTCTTAGAAAATTGATTGATTTTATATAAGGAACCGTTGATCGACTTGAAATAAAATATTCGTCAAATAACCACATACCAGAGACCATCATTAAAATTGGTCTGGTGGTCGAAAGGTCGTGCGTTCGAACCCTACTCATAGCACTATTCATGTGTTAATACCAGACACTTAATTTAGTTGGAGGATGGACTTCAAAAGAGCCATTTCTAATAAGCCAGTTTAGTTATTATTAAAGACTGGAGTACATACATATAAGTATTTATTTTGTTTTTTCTAGAGAAACTATGGCCAGTTACAACAGATAGCAATACAGTAGTGGGCTGGTTTTGTGTGATCAAAGCCATGTTTCAAATGAATGATTTCAATAAAATCATTGAGAATAATTTATTTACTGTACATGATTATTTGGAGGTAAGTTTTAATATTAATTTATTATATTTAATGTTGTTTAAAGGAAATTGAATTGTAATTACAGTTAATAAAGTTCATAATCACAATAAACTTCACTACTTAAAAATCGCGTCAATATTTTAGAAAGTTGCTTTTAGTATTGATCAGGTATATTTAGGATATAAACTTATCTATCTTAATTTACCAAGACTAGGAACTTGTTTAAAGAAAAATAAACTTTATATCTTATATATCCTACTAATATTATAAAGGCGAAAGTTTGTATGTATGGATGTTTGTTACTCTTTCACGCAAAAACTACTGAATGGATTTTAATGAAACTTTACAATAATCTTGCTTATACATCAGAATAACACATAGGATACTTTTGGGCGCTGCTAGTAAGATCTATATTTAAATGATATAATTATATTGTATTCAATTGACATAAAATAATTGTTAGGTTAGTAGTAATAACAACCTTATCAACTAAGCAATACATACCAAAATCCTTTACCTCAATTTTCAGCTATACCATCTCTGTTTAATCTACTTAGACCAAACCACAGAACATAACATACAGAACTGTGTGTTGGAGTGTCTCAGTTGTTTGCTATCCTGTGCTAACGCTAAGTTTAAACGAGTTTTACTTGAAACACATCCATCACAAGTATGTTTGAATGAAAGGGAGAGACGAACTAACAATAGTAAGTATCAATACTATGTAGCTTTTATATTCTTTCCTTATATTATTGTGTGTACTTCAGGGTTTTTGATTACTTTCTTTCATATAAACACTGGCAGCACAGTTTTACCCGTGTAGTGCCTGTATCCTTGAGAAAACGGGGATAAAATATATGATACTCATAAATAACGAGGCTTTCTATTGATTCAAGATTTTTTTAAATCGGTTCAGTAAATCCAGAGATTACTCATACAACCTCGCAATCAAAAAAGGATAAGATATAAATAATACGATCATGCTCCAGAGACAAATGAAACGCATTCGAAACAAATGAAACAACGTGTTTATAATATTACTGTGATATGACAATGACAGTATATCTATCCTTTTCTCTTACAGGTATACCCACAGTAATTCCGTCTCGCTTCGCCCCAAGCCCTACGTCTGAACCGCGTGACCTTGAGTTGTCTTTCAGCGGCGCTTTACAGCTTGGTAGTGTGTTGAGACTGAACACACCTAGCTTGAGTTGTGAGGATTTATCTATACAGGATATCCAGGTTAGCACTTTCATCTATTTATCTATATATAAAACTCTTCCGTTACTGAGTGATGTACTGACTGACAGAAGTGACAAACAACGCACAGCCGAAACTACTGGTCGTAAAGAGCTGAAATTTGGTACGTGTGTTTCTTGCGGGGTGTAAGCTACCACTAAGAGGATTTTTAGAAATTCCTTCCCTAGGGGGAGAAAATGGGAAAAAACCCAAATTCTGCCGGAACTCATTATTCCACGCGGACAAAGATGCGGGCAAGTTATATCTAAGCAAAAAGTCAAAAGATTAACAAAATATAAATGCACACAAGCCAAATTATTGAGTTTTAATTTCAGAAAATGACCTAATAAAAAACAGAAACTATCAAATAAAAAAAAACAGATAAATGATTGGAAAATGCCGCACTTGTGTATCACCATAAATGAGTCATGACTTTTTGGGAATTTAATCTTTATTTCATTGCAACAAAGGCCAATTTCAGACTCCAGACTCTTGTACATATAAATTTCACCTTTATTGCCATTGAAATAAAGCCATTTATACTTTTTCTAGACACCAGATACTCCTGTAAGCGAATCGGAATTATATCTGCCTAATACTGAACAACTGACAAAGGATTTAACTGAAAAACTGAAGGATTTTGAAGAAACTGAACATAAAGATGTTGATCAAGTCGATCAAGCACATTCGGCACCTGTTAAGGTAAGAGTTATTTTTAATTGACAAAAAAAAAAAGTGAAGGATAAATAACAAATTTACACAATTTTTGTTTAAGCTCTTTCATAATTATATTCATTCATTCTTTAGTTCTCGGTATTTATGTTTTATTAATAATAAGTATTTTTAGGTAAATATAGGTTCAGCGACAGATGATGACGTCACATTGAAATATTGTGCGAGATTGCTAGTATCCAAATTTTTGCTTACTGGCAACAAAGGAGGGGTTATATCTGACAGGTAAATATTTTGTAGTAGATATATTTTTTGCAGTGGTCTCACCGCCGGCACAGTATAATAATAAGTACTAGCGTACAGTATGGTCACACCCTGCCTCCCGCTGAAAGTGCCCCTCACCCCTCGCGGCGTCAGTTTTAGTTGTACACAGTTGTAGGCCGGCGCAAAGAGAATATAATCAATCATAACGATTTTTTTACGAAATGAACTGATTGACAGATAAACTGACAACAATCGCGGAACACCAACATTAGAATTTAAATTGTGCTGTGTACGGTTGTTTAAGCTCGCTGCTTAGCAACCCTAGCGTGTTCTTATCTCACTCACACAAGCTTGCACGCGTTTACCTACACGAGCTTAGACTGTGCGTAGCAACGGCTTTGTTTCATACATTTGATCGTAAGTGTCCGAGGTGTGTCAAGTCTCACCGCCGGCGATGAGCGAGAAACGAGCGTGTAGTTTCGATAGTTTAGTCGTCGGGCTATAGGCGTGTGTGTGAACTGCGAGCGCCAACTTACTGGCACCACGCACTACGCTGTTTTAAAATAATCATGAAAACAAATGATCAAGCGAGCTAGCATCAAAGAACTAGTATCGCATATATTGGCGTAAAGTAGAATCTACCTATTTCACCATGATTAATTGCACCAGCTCGTCATAATTTTATTTCAGGTCTATCAGAGTATCAGTAAAATCGTCAGCATTGAGTTGTCTGTCTGAAATATTGAAAATGTACCCCCAAGTGATGACGATGTATTTGGACAAAGATGAGGATTTGAAGAATCATAATGTTTCAGGTAGTGATAGTAATTTATGTGGATATTTCGGGATAAAATGAAGCCTGTTCTGGGATATAGTACCATCGAACATAGTTTGCCTTAATTCATACTGTCATATAACACACGTTAAAATAAACTAAAAACTATTACTGTATAGTTGTTTTTACTGACTGCGATTATTAGATACTTTATCGAACTTTTATTCTTACTCCATTAACTTACAGCATATACTTCTAAGATTAAACTTCTATTACAGGCGCATCCGAAGGCACAGATTCTAATCAAGATAACACCAACGAATTCGTATTAGAACGAAACGTTTGCTACCAAGACTCTCTCTCCGAATCGCTTAGCCAAGATATGCTTAAAAGCGTCGACAGTCAACTAACACCATCACAAAAACAAAACAAGCTGGAAAAATCAACAGACAGCGACTTGAAAACTTCAAAAGATATCCAAAGCGGGATACTTGATAGCAAAATTTACGCCAAAAGCGACCTTATTGCAAGCGCTATGAGCCAAGATAGCACAAACATTATGACCAATAGCAACTTCACGTCAAACTCTAACATGACTGAAAGCAATGACCCTACAACAGGTTACCCAATGTCAACAAGCGGTGACGTTTTATCGTCAAGCATAGATCTTGACATGAAATTCGATCATTTCGGCGAATCGACTACCAATCTCGACAATTCAGTCAAAGATTTTAGTGTCAAAAAAATGTGCGAAAACAAAGTCGTTGTTGAAAGAATGAATGAGGAATTGAAATTGAAAGATAGCGAAAGTTTGAACGAGTTTGAATGTCAGCATATGTCAGATGTTTTTACGTTGCTATTTGGACATTCTGATCCTCAAATAAGAGGGATGGTAAGAGTGTGTATTGGGAACTATTTGGTGTCGGCCTTGGATATATGTCAAGGAGATTATAACAGATGGAGATGTCTATGTTTGCTCCCTAAAGATGTCAGCGATTGTTTGTCTGTGGAGTATTTAGTTGATGTGTTGATAAAGGTGGGTGGTTTATGATTATTATACAATATTAGTTACTGATTAATTTATGGTTATGGAAATTCTTATAATATGTAAATTATTTTATATTATGAAAGCAAAAGTGTATTGTAAATAGTAAATTTATTAGCTCAAAAAATCATCAGACCTTATCTAAGGGCTACAGCCTAAGATATCAGGACTTAGTCAAATGGGATTAACTAAACGGGTTTAGCTATAGTACTTTTCCTATACCTACAGAATTTACCTATAGCGAATCTAGCTAATAAATTGTTATTTTCCAAAGTTAGTCCAAAAGTTTAGATTTTTTAGTCCCAAAATTGCCCCAAACTATTCTGAAAACAGAGATTACAAAACACTTCTAATTCCAGGGTTTGACAGATGAGATACATTCAACTGTCACACACACATTGACAGCGCTGTCAAGTCTGTCACCAGCGTTAAGTAACAGTTCACACTGGTCGTTACTAATTGATATTCTTAATGGATTAGTGTGTGTTGAAAGTAATGCTTATTGGCTATGTAGAGTCAATTTGTGTAGGTTTTATGAGAAGATGCCTTATCAAAGGTAAGTTGTTTTACTTTTTCACTGATATTAAAGGATAGGGAGAGTTGGATTTGTTTGAGAGATACTTTTGCCCAGTAGTGGCTCGAGATGTGTTGGCAAAAAAATACTAATAATGAAGAGAGATCATTTATAATTTTATTAGAGAGATTAATATTGAATATCAAGAGCAATAAGTAGAAGGAAGAAGAGGACAAATATGCAACATTAGTCAAATAAAAGATATATAGATATAAAGGTCGGTGTCATGTCGTTTAAGGAAGTGAAACAGACTGCTTTGGACAGATGCAGGTGGAGGAAGTTGCACCTGTTACACACACAAGAGCACCCCTCTTAAGAAAAATAAAAATCTAATTTATTTAAATAAGTTTTTGTTACAATAATACATTTGATGCAATTGTCAAAAAAGGTTATTCTAATGTCATAATGTATTTTCAGGTTATTCATCCTATATCCCGACTATCACAAAAGGAGTGTACGTATTATGGACACGTTAATTAGATTGCTCTCAGATCAAGATCAGAAAGTTAGGAATGCTGCGTCACAAACTATTGCCAGGTATAACAATAGTTTTTATTATGGTAACACATTTTTAATCTTTCCCGTAAGTTTTTTGTAATTTAGTATTGCCAACTTTTTCGACTTTATTTAAACTACATAGCTGTGCCCGGCAGTTATACCTGCGCTATTACATTTTCTTTAGATTTTACTCTTAGAGCGAAGAATAGACAAAAATAAATTTTTAGTTTTTATAAAATTAAAGAACATCGCTTGATATTTATATTATAGGAGACATTACTTACCTAACTTTCTCAACCTTTACAGCATCATACCAAAAATATATCCAAATAAATTAAGCACACCAATCACAATGTTATCTCGTACGGCTTACGAACAAACACAGTTATTAAATATAAGTAATAATAAGTCAGCATTGGAACTAGTCACAAATATTTACTTCTACAACGATATACCGGAACAAATGAAAAGCGGGAAAAGGATAAATAACGAAGAAAGTTTGAGATACGTCGTCGCTGATTTGATGATGAAATTAATGGGTTCCAATTGTAAATATTTTTCTGTGAGTATGTTATTTTTTCTTTTCATAGTTTTTTTAGTATAAGAGAACGAGTATCTAACGTGAACTACTGAACCGATTTCATAAAGGTTCAGTAGTCAGTAAGATTCAAGAAAAATAAAGAGGATAAATAAATAATTCCCACTACGACAAATTTATGTGTAGTACGAAAGACATTTGCTAATATGTATGTCTAAATGTTTGTCCCTTGTCTAATATCTAAATTGCTTATTATTGATAATCATGTGTGTTCGTATACTTACATTAAACCATTTCAAACCTTACAGCAAGGTATAATCGAGACGTTACAACGTATAACCACAGAATGGACGCCCTGGCTTCACATAGACGCGTACACGGATCAGGGTATCTTGGGATATTGTTTAGACACGCTCGACTATTGTAACACTACGGTTGTCTGTAGGACGGCCATGATGGATATTTGTAGACTGGTGTTTCCTGGTAAGTGTTGTTTTTATGTGAGTTACATTGGCTATATAAAATGGCGATGACAATGTATATAGAAAGCATATTTCTGTGAAACATGAAAAAGCTGGAATAGCTAATTCATAGAAATACCCTTAAATTTTACTCCTATTATTTTTATCACTGTCAAAAAATCAATTAACATTTCCAAAATGATAGTACTAGTTCTAATTTCGGCCACCTTGTCAAATAAGTTTGTGGTACTCTACTGTTTTATTGTTCCCAGTTGAAATCCACAACGTGATGCGTCACAAAACGTCAAATCGTGACATTTTCGAACGTGACACACAAAACGTCAACAAATGGCAACATTTGGACAACGAAAGGGTTGCAAGTTTAGCGGAAAAGTTCTTACAAGTTACATTGAAAATGTTGAATCTGCTCGTCCATTTGATAGAGGAAGTTAATCCTAATGTGCATTTGAATAAGAGCGGGATTGCCTTGCCTGGAAGTCCGGTTCGGAGGAAGACTCAAGGTACAACTTCTTTTATATTTCTTCAAGAATCGATATTTGATTCTTTAGGTTACAAAAACGATTGTTCTTGTTTATTGTATCTAACATACTGACTGATGACACCTATTCTAAATTAATCTCTATGAAATCAGGTCTTTTTTCATAGTTCTAATTACAATCTTCTTATAATTCATATACTTCTTATATTATTCGATTCTCGTAATCATAAGGTCCCAAGACCTCATAAACCATAACACATTGAAATAAAGTTCAAATTACAGAATCAATACAACGCAAAGGCAGTATTACGTCAGAGACGAGTGATGACAAGAATCCTCTTCGTAAAAAGCCGATGTCGTCCGCGACCAGTCTTAAAGCTAATCTTTCTGGACATTTCTATAATGAACCTAATTACATGAAGCTGTATGACAATTTGAGAGCTGCGTATTCCAATCATAAGGTTGGTTTTACTTTGTATTATTTTGTTATTAAGGGTGCCTTTTGCGTGATTTTTATATTACATATTGATGAATGGAAAATCAACTTTAGTATCATATACATAAGATTGAAATTCCTTTTCTCGTGCTAGTGAACGATAAGATTTGAAGGGCTTAGTGTATGTTTATTTTGACTGATTTGCTTCAAATATTATTGGTTCAGAAAGCAACCTTAACTATAAATAAATAAGAACTAATATTATTTTATATTACAGATAAATCTAGATCCAAAAGGCAGTGTATTTTACACATTTTTAAGAACAACATTAAGTTGTCTCACTGTGCAGTTAGAATTAGCCACAGAGAAAGAACTTGGCGCAGTAACCGAAGAAGTTCTATACTATTTAAAGGTCATAATGCCTTTCTGTGCCGATCTTTCAGTTAACTGTGTCACACAGCTACTAAAATGCCTATTCGGCACAAATATGATAAACCAATACACAGATTACATGAATATAACAGAAAAATACAACCAAAAAGAGAATATCAAATTCTACGAAGATATAATGCTGGTCAATAATTTAGAGTATTTGAAAATTAAAAAGGAAGAATCTAGAAAGAATAGTATAAGTTCGAATGCTAGTCAAAGTTTCTCTATGGATACCAAGAATCCGAAAATGGGGGTAGAGAAACAGTTTTTGATTTTAATGGAGAATTTCGCTAAGAATAAATATGATCGGAAATGGAGTACTAATAAGAAGGAATTGGAAAGATATATACGATTGTTTGAGCCTGTTGTAATACAGTCTTTAAAGGTGAGCTTTGTTTTGAGATATAATAGGTTTTTATGTTTATTTCTTTTGAAAATTGGCCATCAATGATGACCATCTTACTAAGATTCTAGTTTAGTTAACCACAATAAACATAAATACGAGTTATATCGCAATATTCTATTGTGATATTGTATTTTTTTTAATATATAACCAAAATAACCATTTAAAAATGAACCTTATTTCCAGAGCTATACGATGCAAAACGACATACCGTTACAATGTGAAGTACTCAAACTATTAAACCAACTGCTCACATTGAGAGTGAACTATTGCATGTTGGATAGCGATCAGATATTCATAGGATTCCTGTTAAAACAACTGGATTTTATTGAACAACATGAAATACCGTAAGTTTATTTATTTGCATAAAAAATATTATTTTGGTTTGAATGTGACTGTTTTTTGATTCGGACTGTACTCAATACAACGGTTTATAGTGCTACAAACTTGTCTAACCAGCCGGGCTAGCATGACTTCGAAAACGCGATATGATATAGCGATTTATCGACATCCAACTGTCAAAATATGATAAAAATACCCGCCATATTTCATTTTACCATACCATAGCACGCCATAATTCATTTAGTCATGCTCGCAAAATCGATATTATATCGTGGTGTCGATATATTTTATCACGCACAATCATGCTCAAATAATTAGAACGAATATAGCTATCACTTCGTTTAAAATGTCATTTTGTTTATTATTTGATTAAACTGACAATCATCTGTCAACCAAAAATTTGATTACAGCGACGCTGTCATTGTGGCAGATAATTTGTTTGGCACTGTACATATTCTAATAATAGGTTATTCTTTCAGTAACTGCTGTGATTTAGTCAACGGTATTCTAACATTCTTGGTCCAATTGTCGTCATCAAAGCATCATACGAAACAACTGATTGAAATACCTAAGGTAAATTAAAATTTTATTAATGGTTTCTTCTTTCTATTCTTTAATAATATCCCTTAGATGATTGAGCTAAAAAGAAACGCACAATCTTCGCAAAATATTTAGAAGAACACCATTTTATTTCTAGATAAAAGTTTTTTTTCCTAAATACGTGATGAATTTTAACATATATCCTTTATTATTTTATATCCTTCTAAAAACTTTCTTTCTAAAGTCTTTCCAGCGAAATTAAACCTTGTAACTAACGTAAATATGTTATTGAACTTTAAAACTATGATATTAAGGTATAGAATTAAGATGCTTATAATAACTTTACATGAAAATCAAATTGAACTTTAAAACTATGATATTAAGGTGCACTTTCCTTTCCTTTAGTTGATACAACTATGCGATGGACTAATGGCGTCAGGTGCTCACGCTGAATGCACGGCTGGATTGGAACCGGTCGCTGTCAAAGTGTTTAGTAATATGGGAGGTAAAGTTCTATTAATTGATTTTTTTGATGTAAAGTAGTTTTGACTATTTTATTTAAGACACTTTATTTCGTTTTATACGAGTACTTATAATTACTGTTTCGACTAATCCTTTGGGTGTTTTCGAAATATAAAAATACCCAAAGGAGAAAAACACATATATTTTTAGAGATACAGATATCTCTAAAAATATGTGTGTTTTAATCTTCATAAACAATTTGACGTTTCAAATGTCATTGTCAAGTTATCTAAATTTTAAGTGGCATCTAAAACGTTTCTTTAATAAAAAATCGTTAGTCGTTGTTGGAAGAGTAAATAAAATCGATTAATTTGATTTTTGTGATTGGCAGGCAACAGTGTACTAGGCCGAGCTCAGCAACAAGAAGCTCAAGCGACGAGAGAAGTACTCTTCTATATGTTGCAGAAAACCATGCATCAAGAAAAGGTAATATTAGTTTTTAAGTCTATTTTTATTTGACTTGAAGTTTGACACTCGTATGAGATTCGAGGTATAAAATACAGAATTTCTTTTGTAAACAAACTAGTTATCTCCCGAGGTTTTTATGACGTGATTCTCGTTTTTCGATTCCATAGGAATATTGGGATAAAAAGTATTCTATTTAATTATGGAACATCTGTACAAAATTCCTCCACTCCACTTAAATAGTTCTAGCCATTTGTTGAGTAATAAACGAAGTAAATAAACCGACCGTTATTTATTTAAATATATGTTATCTTCCTACAGGTACTGAACCTGGTATCTTGCGTGCTGTGCCTGTCCCAAGAGCAGCCTGACGGCTACTGTCGCTGGTCAGAACTCGCAGCCGATACAGTACTATCATTACTTGCAGCCAGGTATGTGTAGTTTGTACTTTGTGTGTCAGATTCAATTCAATTTCTAGTCTTTTTCTACTACTGCCATTCAAGGCAAATCAAAAGATGGAAATTAATCGGTAATATCGTGGAAATTTTAAAACAAAGACTGGTTGATAAACAATATCAAGTAGAGTCACCAAGTTTTCTGTGCCGGCGGCCAAAATTAGAAGCTCCTATTGACATGTTGACTGTAATGTCATATTGATTACACTGACATTCATCTGACAACCAAAAGATGCGATTAGAGCGACGCTGTCACCGACACAGAAAACTTGGTGACTCTATAACTGTCGCTTAAATGAATCAGTCACACTAAGGCCACACTGTCGTGACAAAAAGTGCGCCAATGTACCGACAGCGAGCGAAGGGCTTTCGGTTCGCGGAACTGATAGGACGAATTCTTAGCCAGACGTGTCGCGACAACGCAAATGTTCGCGTTATCGCGATAAGTGTGGCCGGAGCCTGACTGTCGCTTAAATATATCAGTTAAATATACTGACACTACCTGACATCGACAACATTGACATCGTAATAAATATTTCAGATCCATTGAGCTAGAAACTATTGGATGTGCCAGTGCCTTAGAAAGGTTACTACAATGTATATGTGTCGATGAACTAATAGACCAAAGTAGGATAGAGATGGTTATCAAAATTCTGTTTCAAACTCCTCCTGATGCGGTAAGTACTTTAAATTTGAATATTTTTGATAACATTTTGAACCTTATTCCCATTTATTAATGGACTTAAAAAAAGGTGGAGATCCTCAACTCGCGATGTTTTATAAAATTGTTGAGATTGCTGACATGTATTAGATACATACACACATTATAATTGAACAACTCGTCTGTCTGTCACATGTCATTTGCATATCAAACTAAAGCTCGGTTTAAAGTATAATTAGGTTTAATTCCTGGGTCGAGCGATTCAATTAATTTGTGTGTCAGTAGTTTCTGATACACTTAGATGCAAGTAATGAACAAAGAGTGCCTATAAGATGATTGCCTATGAGTGATTTATTTTATGTTATATTATATCTTATTAAATTATTCACAGACATCAACATACAACCAAAAACTCAGATACCTGACAGCTGTAATGGTATTACTTAGAAAGTATCTAGTGCTTATACCAGAAACTGAAATACTTCTAACAATTAATTACATGAAAGCAACATGTATATCTCCTCAATCTATATTCTTTAACGTCAAACCCGACGTTGATCCGCTAAACGTTCAAAATGTCAACGAAAATTGCGCGAATCTGTCACCGGATGTCATACTTGTCAGATTTCTGTTCAAGACTTTGACATTTGCTATTATGGAGCTTGACTCGTGTTATGAAGATGTGAATTTGGACCTTAATGATAGTAGTGATAAGGCACAGATTTCAAGAGCTTTGTACTTGGTGTGTGTCAATATTATTATACATGTCAAACATGTGTTACATTTGACAGGTGAGATCGTATAAATTTTCATTTTAAGAACATTTTGGGGCTTTTATCCGGCTTTAGTTTATTAAAATAAATTGAATACGTTTTAGAAGTAATAAAAAGTAACTGTCTGACACTGTCTGTCTCATGACAGATTTCAATTCTATTTTTGAATCTACCGTCAATAAAATGTGTTTTTTTTTTACTTATTACATTACTCCAATATTTAATATAATTTCAATTCTTTATAATTGTGTGTTTCTTTGTTATATTTCTACAGATGGCTGCCTTTTCCCCCTTACATCAAAAACAGCCCAAAACCTGCTCAACAATGAACAGAGTGGGTTAAACACTGGCCTCTACAGCCCTAATGAGAATATCCCTCTAGATGTTCTCAATTCAATATGTCTGAAAGCGGCTCATAGAATGCCTTTGCTAACTGTACATTGGTCGCATTTGCTTATTAGGTAAGTGTGCATAGTTTTGGGCTGTATTTTAAAGGAATTGAGTTCTTATTTGAATGATAAATATCTTTAAAAATATGTATCAATTAAGGAGTATCTCTAGCCGATTTATCTAATGTAAATAGTATTTCGGAGTATTATTCTGTAATTTAGCATTCAATATTTTTGACAGCAAGGACTTAGTTTATCAGTGCAGGCATAATATTACGCAATTGAGAATTGAGCAGACCCAGGGCTAAGGGAAAGCTTCGAATGCTTTTATTACAAGATTTCTTGTGTGAAATACTATAAAATCTAATACTTGTAATAAAATGTTTGAAGAATTGACCGTTTGTGATCAGATTTTAGTCTATCTCAGACTTTAGAAATGTTAAATATGATATTTTTTTTCAGATTAAACTTCCTAACCCACAAATACTGTCAGAAATTAGTAGGGTTCGCAGGCAAGTTGCCTTTCGGTACAGACGCAGGCGACGCTAGTTTGCTCACTGTCAATCTTCTACAAACAGCATGCGTTATGGCCTATTGTGAATATTTTGTAAGTATATTGTGTGCTTTACTAATAATGATCATCTGTCATAAGTTTGCCACATAGTTTGCCACATATCATTACGAGAAGTAATGATAAATGGCAGGATTTCGATCCCTATTGGCGGCATTATCAAATTTAGTGATAATTCATGGTGTTATTTTTTCAAAATCAACTGGTTAAGTGTATTTATGATTTCTCAAAAAGCCAATGATGCAGGTTAATTATTATTAAAATCTTAAGAGACTCCTTTCGGCATTTTACCTATTTCTTATTGTATGAAATTTGGCTACTTGAAAAATTCACCCTGTATATGCATTTATTCAACGATTTATTTCTCCTTCAAGATTAAAACATTATCCACAGGTAGAAAACGGTCTAACCGAAGCAGTCCATCTAACATGGTTACTAGTGAATCGAATTCACATACTAGTGGTGCAAGCAAGAGAGAGCATAGTGACAGCACTATTGGCTGCAGCAAACAAGTTTGCTCCTGCCACTGCGCTATTGCTACAAGCATTAGCTGCGAGGTGCCAGCATAGTTTACAAGTAAGTGTGGCAAGCATATAACGAGCATTAAATCTAGAGATATAAATAATGGCTATGCTGCCTTTATCTATATTTATCTATATTACGATATAATTTAATGGCTTTTTAAGAAATATTGTTACATATTATTATAATGATTGATAAAAATTGTTTCACAGAATGAATTTGCATTCAATACGTATAAAATACTAACTGATTGTCATGAAAGTCAATCGGGTGCTTTAATATTCTTCATATGCCGCATTATCGGTAAACTAGAACCTTCTATAGCTATTAGGTAAGTGACAATTAAACATCAGCTTAAAAATAACGGTTTAGAATTCGAGGCAATTCCAACTGTGCTTACTCTAGCAGTATGAAAGGCACATATGTTCTATACAACTAATATTATTGATGTGAAAATTTAAGGATATATTTACTTTTATTACTCTTACACCCAATAATCACTGTCCCTTTGGTTTTTTTTTTAATGTGACTGAATAATAATAAATAATACACTTTTTTTTCTCAAATTTTATCTCAAAGCAAATAACGAATTTCAATTTTAATTATGAAGGTTTTCAAGCTTAGCGATAGAGAGATGTAAAATGTTGAAAGAATTGCCGTTCGATAAGTTGAATGAACAATTGTCTAAGGAGGACGTGCAAGTCGCTTTGGAATTATTGAAACGGGAGAAAGTTCATATACGGTAAGTGTAATTTTTTAGGAATTATAAAAAGCAAAATCGTTGATTATTTCCAATTATCGAAGTAAAATGTTATGAAAGTAAAACGAATGATTAATTTGGTTGGAAAAAGGACTTTAATGTGATTTTACAGAATATGTTCCCGCATTTTGTCTGTAGTGATTTTTTAAATCCCGTAAAAATAATAGTTTAAAAATTAGTAACAAAAAACCGATGCGTTAAAATTATTGAGTAGGTAAATAAATATAGAGGTTTTGTGTTCCAACTCCCTTAAACTGACACCTTAAACCAAACTAAAATAACCAAACAAACCTTTCCTCTTCCAGTTATTCATCACTAGTGATGGAGTTGAATTCTCTAGCGTCATCAGTATTCGACCTGTCACCGTTAGACCTGTCACAGGACAGAGCTATCAACTCGCAGTACATATTGACAACTGAAGTGGATGATAAGTGGTTGATGAATCAAGTTAAAAGCAGGTAGGTTTCTTTTATATTTATTATTAATGGGGTTTAGTGACATGTGGAGTGCTTGCCGAGTTGGAGAACCCGGGTTCGATTCCTGGTTCGAGCGAGGAATGTTTAGTATATTTGAGATATGGCTCGGGTAGTAAAATATTTTTTTTTACTAAACAAAATAAAATTAAGTAGTAAAATTTAAATTTTACTAAACAAGCAGGCGTTGTTTTTACGGCTATTCCTCGCCATCTTCACAGTACTAACTAATATATTCAGTGATTCAGACAGACTTTTGACCCGCAGATTAATATTTAGGAGTCAAAAAAGTACTCTTTTTAAAGATAATCATATTTTGTAGGTGCTGTGTATCAGAATGTTCTATCAATGTCTCTAAACACTACGAACTCGCTCGCCTACTGGCAAACTTGCCGTGCGACGATTTGACAGCTGTCATGGCTTGCCCAGAATTTGACAAGAAACTCTTATCTTCATGCTTCAAAGTCTCATGTGAATCTTTCCTAAAAGAATTCATTAATATTGTGTGTGTTTACGAAGCTAAGGAAATAGAAAAAGACAAAATGAGACAACAAAAGAGACAGATGAAAGAGGAAATGTCAACGTCAATTGACAGTAACAAACTCAATGTTGTCAACTCGCTACACGTGTTTAAGAAAAGTGATAATAAAGAGTCCAAATCACAATTCTTTATACCAATATCTGATGGAGAAAATGTTAATAATAAATTCGGAAACCTTCAAATATCTGACGAGGAGACTGAGCTAAATCTACCTGAGCTGTCAGATTTGTATCACGTGTCAGTTGTCACTTTTGACAAGGCTTTGGCAGATATCATTCATTTATTCCCCAAACAGAGTAGACCGTTGAGCCAATCAGAAAACTTCAATTTGAATGTAGAACAGACAATTGACAGATACACACGGAGATGTCATCAAGTGTTCCAAGAGAAACTGTTCTATCAAGAGTTTATGACATTACAGACAGTTATGACAGGTTACTTAGAAACTTATAACAAACTAGTGTCTTCATTAGATAAAGTTGACTGTGATTTAATTGACAGATGCATTGAAATGTTACTACCAGAAACATTACGAAGAAATATAGCTATTTTCTCAGTGATATCTCTACAGTATATGTCATTTTTGATTAAAAATAAAACAATAGTTGAATGCCCAATCCCAACGGACGTGTCATTTAGAGTCAATGTCAGAGTGACAGATACCGTGACAGTTGACAACGTCATGCAGTTGACAGTTGAGAATGTTTCGAACGCGTTGAAAATTAGAGAGATTTGGAAGGAGTTGAATGTGAATAGCAACTTGAATCGGTCGCAGTCGGCTATTTGTTGCTTGTACGCTATCGTTAAATATTTAGTCAAAGTAAGTTATTCTGTTTTTATATAAAAAAAATATTTATCCTTAAATAAATACACAGTTTTACAGTTTTTATATGAAAAAGATTTGAACATTCAAACATGATATTCGACTGTATTTTCTAAAGAATCGAAGTTTTTTTTGTTATCCATATATTTTATTTCTAATACAATTATTAAATCTTTATTCAGGATACAAAACCATTGACATTAAACAACTACATGCAAGTCCAAGATGCAGGGCCTAAACCAGAAATGATGCTGATTGGTGACAAGTTAGTGACTCTAGTAGATTACTGGGAACAAAACTTCTATTTGAACAAACAAGAAAATGTTTTGCCTAAATGCTTTAAGGAACCTGTTGAAAGTTTAATTATTTGTCTTTCCAGGTAAGCATAAAGTTTTTATAAGCATTTAAAAAGGAGGAATAACGTGCGTTATGTAACATGTTATATAACTAATAGTTACTAATATTATAAATACGAACGTAACTCTTTCCGTCTGTTACCTTTTCTCGGCCAAACTACTGAATCGATTGACTTGAAATTTGGTACAGGGATAGCTTATGGTCCTGGGCTTTGTTTTATCCCGAAATTCCCACAGGATCGGGAACTATGCGTTTAAAATCAAGGGACACAGCTAGTGTTATGTGACACGTCTTGTTCATTATCAAAAATGTTAAATAACAATGTTATATCACATCTTTTGTAACATAATCTAGACGCACCTTTAATAAAACCTATAAATCTGTTTCATTTATAAATAATTTCCAAACCACAGGTTACAAATAGTAAGCAACATAGCCCTAATACCGCCTATAGCGTGGTCATCTGTAGATTTGTCGTCTAAAGATGAACCGCTGAAGATTGATCTCCCGTTACAAACGTTGCAAGATGTCGACGTTTTAGAAGCGTTTTTGTTTAGGTAAGTCGTAATTAGTGCATTTAATTGTGTTAATGTGGCATACTTATTAATAGCCACTTTATGTAACTTATATCCATAAATAGTGTTTTTGGAATATATTAGCACGAGGCGGTTTTTTGCAGATTGATCATCGAAATCTGACGAAATGATTTATGTCGATTTCTATGTCTTTACACTAATCTTTCTCAAAACTTATGTAGAAATAATCTGTCACATAAGTTAAAATCTATTGGTACATTTAAAACTCGATAAAATATAATCGGTGTTTTTAGTGTCTGTCATTTAGATCCGGCCTTTAATGATACTTTTTTACTTGAAATGCTGTATTTTACGAGTTTTTGTAACCAATTTTTTTACTAGTTATAAAGCAAATAATGTATGTATCCAGAGCGAACCTAATAAGCTGGTCGTGTAAGAAGCAGTTCGAGGAGATCTGGGTGTGCGTGCTGGGCGGCGTGCAGCGCGGGGACGCGCGCGCCGTGCGCGCCGCCGCGCATCTACTGGCCGCGAGAACGCACCACGTGCCGCGCGCCGCCGCCACGCCGGCGAAGTCAGTAGACATACGTAGAAGCTACGAAACTACGCGCTACACTATATGCTACGCGCTGCACTTCACGCTATGCTACGTATTTTGCTACGCGTTACACTACACGCCTACACGCTTAAATACGCGCTACGACTCGTGCGACACGACACAGTTCACGAAAGACCGGTCGTGATTCACAAATTTTGACGCACGGATGCAATGGCGAGCGTGACGCATTATATGTAATTTACGTAGGTGTGACAGAGATAGATAGCTCCAGGTATAGGTACAATGTACAAAATTTTCTGTGAATTACGACCGGTCTTAAGTAATTAAAACATGTTATATAGGATAACATGTTTTAATTTTAATGACACCCTATACTACTTGTTACTCTATACGCTTCACTGCGTGCTACATTATACATTAAACTACTACTATACTATAGTTACATTATACTTTAAACTACGCGCTACACTGCATGTTACAAAACTCGTTTCAACTGTACTTTTGTCTTTGAAAAAAGCGTCAGTTTCTAGCTAATTAAGCTTGCTATAAAACGATTAACAGAACCTGTTTTTTTTTAGTATGCAACTGCTAAGGAACATTTTGATCGGCACTTCAGCGTACAAATTGTTTGACGAAGTGAATTTAGAGCGAGTACCTTTGATAGATGACGGTTTCGACGGTTATCACACGGCTCAGTTTAGCGTTGAATATTTAAAACTAGCTTCTGGTAAGTTCGCAAGTCTAAAAAAAATAAAACAGTTTTGAATTTAAATGGTGTAAGTTTGCTTAAATACTTATCGTTGTTTATAGACATGACAGACGATGCGTCGTTCAAAATAAAAAGAGAGTTAAAAAGAAGGAAAAGAAATGAAGAAATAGACGTCAACAGTTGCTTGCAAATTATGATGGATATCACTTCTCAAATGATAGATTCTAAGGTAAGTGGTGTATTAGTCGTTAATGAAAGCTAGAAAGAACAGTGGGCTTAGAAGTGACCCTCGGGGAAGTCCTAGTGGAATTGATTTGGGTCAAGAATTGCGTTAAGATTTATAAAAAAAAAATCGGACATGACATATCATGACAAAGCAAAACATAGATGCAGTAAGGCATCCAGTAATGTGACAAAAAATCAGGAAACCTAGTTCCTGGGTTTTTACCTTTTGAGTTGCTCTGTCTTTATCAAATGCTTCTGAAAATTCTATGAAAGTTCATATTATATTTATTTTGTAAACAGATACGTGAGCGAACAGAAAGTTATTATACATTATCGGCTTTCTGGATTCTCTTCTCTCTATATTATGATATGATCTAAGGGCGATTTTATTGTATAGGTGTTCTAATCGTCGTTAAGATCAAATCGTCATTTAGTTAAGAGTCTAAGCTAAAAGACGATTTGATGTAAAAGGCTCCTCAGAATCGTCGATCGTCCGATCAAATAGTGATATAGTTTATGTCTGTGACAGAGTGCGGGCGCGTCGAGCGTGGGCATCCTGTGCGGAATGTGGTCGAGCGCGGCGCGCAGCCCGGCGCAGTGGGCGGCGGCGGGCGGCGCGCTGGCCGCGCTGGCCGCACGCCCGCCGCACGCCGCGCACCACCGGGCACTGCTACACGCGCTGCCCACTGCGCTCGCCTTACTGCATCCTGCTCAGCATGATCAATTGCAGGTAAGGACATAATACTACACATTGTATTTTGTTTAATCATAACTCAATGAGTCTCGACATAGTGTTTAATTTTAATTTCGATTTGGGAAAGCGACGCTTCTGTTCCGCTACGTATTGGTATGTGTTAGTTTTTGTATGTACATTTATTCGACGCTCTTACGCGGCCTCTTGTGTGAGTGAACGCATCGCGGTGTGAAATAAAATATAACATCGATACCTATTATTATATTCGAAGCGAACGCCAATTGACTTGATATAGTCGAGCTGGAACGTTATACCTTAACAATAAAGAACTATACTAGAAAATTATTTTAAGATTCATGTTTTCACTCTCAAATCGTCATTAATCTTTAACAGGAGCTGTCATCAATCCATCAAAAACTGATCAAGTCCCTGTCGTCAAGCTACGCCCCGCTCCGCCAAGCCGCGCTCCACGGGTGCCTAGTGCAGCTGACCACCACCCCGCCGCACTGTCAAGGCGCCAACACACCTTACCAGGAACTAGTCACGCAGTTAATCGTCGTTGTTAGACAATACTTGAACAGTAGTGGCAAGTAAGTAATTAATATTTTGTGGCATTACTGTTCCTGATAAGTTTGTGTTTGTGTATCACCGTGCCACATAGGGAAGTTAGTGGCACTGTGCCAGAGAAGTCAGTGGCATTTGCTAACGTGCGAGAGAAGTCAGTGGCATTTGCTAACGTGCGAGAGAAGTCAGTGGCACTGTGCCAAAGAAGTCAGTGGTATTTGATAACGTGCGAGAGAAGTCAGTGGCACTGTGCCAAAGAAGTCAGTGGTATTTGATAACGTGCGAGAGAAGTCAGTGGCATTTGCTAACGTGCGAGAGAAGTCAGTGGCATTTGCTAACGTGCGAGAGAAGTCAGTGGCACTGTGCCAAAGAAGTCAGTGGTATTTGATAACGTGCCAGAAGTCTGGCACTGTGCCAGAGAAGTCAGTTGCAGTAACCACCTTGCCAGAGAAGTTAGTGGCATTATGCCAGAGATGTCAGTGGCACTGTGCCAGAGAAGTCAGTGGCAGTAACCACTTTGCCAGTTAGTGGCATTATGCCAGAGAAGTCAGTGGCTCTGTGTCAGAGAAGCCAGTGGCACTGTGCCAGAAAAGTCTGTGGCATTTACCACCGTGTCAGAGACGTCTGTGGAACTGAGCCAGAGAAGTCAGTGGCATTAACCACCGTGCCAAATTAGACTGTGGCACTATGCCAGAGAAGTCTGTGGCACTGTGCTAGAGAAGTCAGTAGTACGCAGACTTCTATGGCTTAGTGTCACTGACTTCTTTACTACATTGCTACAAACTTATCTGGCACATTGCCACAACTTTTTCTGGGGACAACGAATAATGACTGTGTGACCACAGACTTCTCTGGCAGTGGTACAATGCCACTTACATATCTGTCACCATGGCACAAACTTATATATAGCCACCGAGCCAGTATTTCATGACAGCCCTGACATATTGAGCTAATATACTAAGTTTATTTCATTTTTGAGTATACATCAGTGGCGAGGGGTCCATACAAGACGATTCCTACCGTCTTCCCTTTTGAAAACAGACCAACTTACACTACTAAACTCTAAATTATCTAACACTCATACTTCAACTATATATTAACGACACCTACTTACTTATAACCACATATTAAAAAAATATCTGTTTTTAATAAATCAAATTAAAATAATACTCAAAGAATACATAGCGTAATATTCATCGCATAAGAAACGATCTAACTACCTCATACTAAAACAAAATCATAATAATCATTAAATGCTATGTGTTACGGTTCAAAATCGCTTGGAAGCACGTAGCGCTATACAAAGTTACAATACACCTACATCGTATAAGAAACGATCTAACTACCTCATACTGAAACAAAATCATTATAATCATTAAATTCTATGGGTTACGGTTCAAAATCGCTTGAAAATAAAACGTTTTCCCTTGCAGGTCTAGCGCCATACAAAAGCGTATTCACAACTACATACAAATGAACCGTTCCGATACAAAATTCACGCACACATTAAAACATATTCGCACAAATTCACGCCCAAAAATAAGACGCTCGGCCACCGTCTTGCTACTAGATACTATTAATTATTCTGTGCCAGCCAAGGATCAGACCAGAGAAAGAGAGAGAAAGAGAACACGGCTGTTGACGTTTTGCAAAGCGTATTCGCGTATGTCAAGTGTCATGCCATTTAAGTTTTCGCGCGTTGTAACAGTTTTTGTTTTGTTGATTTTTACGATTTTACATGATAATATTATTTACGCGACTTATTGTTTTATGTAGTATTTGTAAAGTTATTATTACGTATACCTCAATTGTAAATTTGATATAATTAGTGAGTTAAATACCTAAATTCGATATTATTGGTTTTCGTGTTGTGAAGTGTGAAAGTTAAAATAAAACAAAACAAAAGATTATTGCATATTGAGCAACTGTTGCTTACTGGATAACCTGCTAGGTGAGAATAATTTATTTAGTAAATTGGACTTAAAATACTACTTGAAAGTAGGGTAATTTCTTGATAAGTAATAATATAATCTTTTTAGATTGATTTCAACTAAAGGTTATCAAACGACCTGTATGAAAGTATACTCGAATTGTTCTTAAAACTGCACAGTTTTTTTAAATTGAATATGTTAGTCTATTGAAATAGGTTCAACTTGTACAACTGAAATTTTATTCCAAATTGCATGCATAATTATGATGATTGCAACATACTTTTTTGTTGCATTTTTTAGTTTAAATTTAAATTACATCATAACTATTACACACATAAAAATATGAATGAATTAAATATAGTGAAATATAATTTATTTAAATAATAAAATAAATAAAGAGGCAGAATTAAAACTAATAAATGAAACATATTTTTTTTGTACCTCCAGTACCACCCATAAGTAGAAGTTAGTTAAATTAGTTATTAATAGTTAGTTCTGTTATATAAAGGAGGCAGCAACTTCAGAAAGTATACAAATTACCTAATTGTATAATTTTATGAGATCTGTCTCCGGTTTAATTTTTTAAATCTCTTTTTTATATTTAAATGATAACGGGGTATATAGCATAAAGTGTTTTGTTTCCTGTGTTTGTTATTTTAGATTCAAAAGTATATAAATCCGTTAGAATTTGTGTGCTTATCTTTATGTAAGCAAATAAATAACAATACAGCTGAACCGATTTTGATGGGCTTTTCACATAGCAAATAGTCAATATAATTTTATGTTAAAATTAACATAGATCAGCAAGAAACGTATTTCTTGAGTAAAGTCGCGGAAAAAAGTTTGTCATCAGTCTCATCCAAAATGATGTAGGTGTCGTATTTTTTTTTGGATCGTCTTCCCTTTCGGAAAATTTCACCCCTCGCCACTGGTATACATTCTTTAGAATTCCTACTTATTTTTTTATTTATATTCATTAAACCTTGTTACAGAATATCTCTCTACGAACAAAGTTTGTATTGGACGGTTTTGTTCACATTGATAGAATTGGGACACCCTGATCTGATTAATTTGGCGGTAGACTTCCTATTGGGTCATCCGAGACATTACTGCGCGGATTTGATTGTTAAGGTGTTTCATTTATATTATTATTTAAACTTTAGCTGCCTTATTTGCGTTGCATTTTAGTCTGGTTTAGCACTAAACCAGGTTTTACAATCAATTTTGAATACTGTCTAAGTGACAGATTTGACTGACAAGGTGTCAAATGCATACCAGGTTTTGTTAAACCAGACTAAAAATGCAACGCAACTATGGCAGTAGAAGACTCATGTGTATAAGGTTTTTAGTAAGTCTTCTAATTCTCAGGCTCCCTAAATATCAAGGAACTTTGTACTTGGCATTTTAATTATACAAATTATACACCCCTATTTTGAAATTACGGGACTTATTAAAATCAGAATATCTGTAGCAGTAACTGAATCCATATATCCAATAAAAATATCAAAAATGATAGTCGATTACTTATCTTTAAAAAATACTAAATAAATGCCGTATTACCAGACGGCACACTAGCTATCAAGTATTCTGTGACGGCTCGGGTCGATGACCGCGCTCAGCTGTGTGTCGCAGCGTTCGCCTGTTGTTCGGTGTAGAATAACAATAAAATTCGGCGGGATTTTGAAAAACTTTGACTTATCATAACATTTTAAATAAAAGCAAAAGATAAAATCTAACTTCACTATTATATTGTCACCCGTCGGTTACATTAGCTGTGTGATTAAGTATCTCGAATTCAAAATAGGGGTGTATAATTAACTATCATTTTATGCCTGTACAAAATTTTCGGTGTTTTTCATCTGCCAGGCGCACTATTTTAATATGTAAAATTGTATTTGTAAGCAATTTTGTATCATATTCTAATTTAATAAAGTATAGAGTTTATAAACGATTAATAATCTATATATTACAGGGTATCATCACAACGTTACGTCAGCAAATATTACCAAAAGATCTGAAGAACTCTCTCATAGAAAAACTATTGGACAATATGAAATTGTATTCGGAACATCATGCTGTGCAAATTTTGATGGTGCATTTGTTTTTAGGTAAGGATGTGAGAAGTTTTCATGTTTTGATAAAAACTTTCAAATTTCATAACATTTTCAGTTTATTTTTCTATTTCACTCTTACACATAAAAAATATGATCGAATTTGGATTAAGCTAAAGCACAAATTAAACAAAACTGAAATTTACTAGTAAAAGTCGCAAGGCGCAGCTAGTAAACTATAAAATAAACACTTAACCTAAAGTAGATTTATGACTTTTAACACCTGTAAAGTTGATTTAGAAGCGCTCATGGCCCAGTGCTACCCGCGGATCACTTGTGATCCGTGCGGTTAAGCAACGTCTGGCACCGTCATGACTGTGATGGGTCATTACTAAAAATTACTTTTAATTTCATGAGCGTTTCCGTGCTTCGGAGGGCACGTAAAGCCGTCGGTCCCGGTTGTCGTACTAACATCATCGACAGTCGTTACGGGTAGTTAGAGCCCTCAAAAGTCTAACATTCAGTTTAACCAACAATGTCGTATAGCCCTCTGGGTTGTGAAGGTCTGATGGCAGTCGCTTCACGTAAAATACTGACATTCCGCCAAATCTGGTTAAACTGAAAACCGACCCCAAAATAGACATGGGATAAAGGTTCGGAAAAGAAGAACACCTGTAAAGTTGATGAAGTTTTTTAACAACTGTAATTTTACCAAAACATCAAATACAACTAATTTCATTCAATTTTCTCCAGCTGACAACAAACTCTTAAGCCCGCGCCTAACATCAGACGTATCGAACATGGATCCAGATATTCTTATGAACTCAATGGAACGCATCACTCTTCTATACAAAGTGTTGAAAATATCCCAACACTATGAGACTAAAGTCATAATCACATCTGCCTTGAAATACTTCCTAAGAGAGACTCTACCGCCCGCTGCGACACTAAGTAGAGTCGTCATAGAGTTCCTAGAGTGTTGTAAAGAAGCAGAGAGGAAGAGAGAGGGAGTTATGAGCGAGAGAGATCGATGGGTGGATAGAGCTGTGCTGAACGCTGAGATTGTTTTTGAGGTAAGTTTTAATTAAAAGTAAGGTTTTAGATTAGAACAGAAATAAATTGGATATTTATCAAAAAAAAATGGAATGAAAAAAACGCCTTAATTAAGTAGAACAGTATTGTTTATGGTTACGTTTTACTGATGTACTGACTGACAACCTCACTGGTAGCCTTTACTATCAAATAAAAAATGGCGATTATGGCGAAATTAAAAATAAAGAAAAAATAAGAATAGGGTAAAACTACCGGCTATCGGCCACTTAAGCGACTTTTTAACTTCAGCGTTGATCTTTATACTATTTGGATAAACCAAAAACTTTCAAACAAATCATTATGTAATGCTACAATATTCTAGTTTCAGAAAACCTAAAGCATAAAGAAGTATCTTTAACACATAATTTACAAATAAATATTAATCGTGAAATGAGCGAAAACACCGGTTATCGGCCCCTAAGACCAGCTATCGACCAGCAATGTACCGGTTATCGGCCGCCTACATTCACTATAGGAAAATGACTCTTATATTAGAGATTTAAGGTTGATAATCGAATGAAAAAAAATAAATTGTTGCGCTAAGTACAAACCATACAAAAGGGATTTTGGTTGCTATTATATTTTGATAAACGTTTTGTGAAATATAGAAAATCTATCCATATATATCCGGGAATCCAAGGGGAGATCCCGGTTATGTGGGAATCTCCCAGCCAGAAGGGCGAGGCATATCCACTAAAAACCCAGTGACTTCCGACTGCGCTACACATTATAGGGTGTCGTAGGATACCGCGGGATTTCTACCACGACGCCTCAATGCCGGGCCCCCTCTAAAAGATTCTAAGAAATTCGTCGACCTGTGTGCCGGCCTCCAAAAATCTCAAAATTGATAAAACATTGATGAGTTTAAGTATTTGAATATGAAATTTAAACATGTACTAAACACACAGCCCAAAATTTTCAGCAATTGAACAATAGTAACACATTAAAACTTAGCTTTGAAAATAAATCTACTTGCTATGTTTTTTGCTAAATTTTACGTAAATCCTCACATCAAAATTTTGAATTGCGATTGGGGGCTCAATTTTCCACTTTCAGGAATATGCCGTTAGCTAATAAATAGCTGAAGTTTGCAGGAATCGAAAGACACTAAGTTAGAAAAGATAAGATTAATATATTTTTAATTATTTAACAAAAAGAGCCAGGTGGCCGATAACGGGTAGTGGCCGGCTAACAGGTAGTTTTACAATACTTCGGTCAGCTACCGTCATTGCGGGTACTTAGATCCCGCAAAAGCCTTTTATTATTTTATTTATTTATTAACAAATATTACAAATTATAAAGATCACCAGTAAGATGCCTCATAAACTCATTGGAGTTTTTCCGTGCATCAGTGTCATCGACATTAGACAGGTATATACTAAATAACATTCAATAATGAGTATCTACCTACTTATACAAAAGGTTACAAATAAATCTTACTTAAATATAACAACATAACATAATAATCTACTGCTTAAAAAATACTCATAACTATAAATCAAAATTAATAAAAAATAACTAAAAATACAAATATTTTGTACGGTAGTTGTGCATCGAGATGCCACCGCGCCGCGCAGTAAGGTGCAATACGTCACCGCTACGTCACATTCGGTGCATACCGGCCGATTGCCCGGCCGCTGCAGGTTTTGTGTGCAGAGATAAGAAATTGTATACAGCGTGTTATGTTTTTATACTAGTGCAGACTGAATTTTTGATATATATATATTGTTTTTTGTATTATATGTAATACAAATAAGTAGGTAATGAAATAATTATAGTACATAAGTAAATATATACATATATTGAATTCATATTTTATATGTGTGTGAGTTTCTATTTGTGTGAATGTTAAGAAATTGCGAGACTGAAAATGTGCAAGTAAAATTATTACTAATAATATTAATGCAAAAGTAACTCTGTCTGTATGTCTGTTGTCTTTTCACGGCCAAACCACTGAACCGATAAACTTAAAATTTAGTGCAGGTATAAATTCCCACGGGATCGCGAACTATGAAGGTAAAAAACGTTTTGTGGCTTCATTCTACATAGATAAAAATAAAACCACAAAACGCTTCACGGATTTGTTAAGAAGTATTGTTTTAGTTTGTATTTTATGTTTTTTGGAGATAATTCTTCCCTAATGGACACCGGCAGATTGTTAATCAGATGTGGAATGACATAAGTTAATTTTCTTTTCCCATATAATTTAGTGTATTTAGGTATTAATAATTTAGTTGAGAATGATTATAAAACAAATGAATATTTCTTTCCAGGTATTCGAAACTTCAATAACTCAAGATCAGCTGCCAGTGCTAAGCGGATGGATCTTCGAAGCGCTATCTCACTTATGTAACGGAAAAATCTCAACCAATTTTCTACCTTATACCATTTTAACACTGCTCACTTCAGCTTCTTTCAATAACAACATAAGATTGCTATCACCTCTATGTTTTCACATACTGAAACAGGGTTTCAAGAATTGTTCAACAAATGAAAACATGGGTATTTTCAAAGATTTCTTGAGTAATAACCCCAAAATGTCGTTCAAAGATAAAAGGTTGTTATGTATAGTGTGTTTAAAGTCTAATTTCGCACGATCTCAGTTGGTTAAGTTGGTTGAACTGTGTCAGAGTAATGAAAGTTTGAATGATTTGGCTTTGTGCTTAGATGGTTAGGGTTGTGTCTTATTATTCTAGAACTTTATAGTATACAACGTTTAAAAGAGCCCTATCTGATGTATTTAAAATGTAATACAAAAATATATTTAATTAATCTTATTTGAGACTTTCTTGAGTCAATAAAAATAAATTAAATTGAATGAATAGAATGATTATCTTACATGGCCTTTACTGTAGTCATAAGTCAAGGAGAGATTGCATAAACAAAATTAATTTTCAAACAAATATGTATAAAAATAGAAAGCAAAAAGAATTAGTTTGCAGCAAAGGTGTGCCTTCCGAAATCATTTTGTGAATATATCACAAAATAAAATTTTACCATATAATACACAAAATTTCCCTTCTTTCCTTGAATAAAAATGTTTTAAAGTGATAATTTATATAATACTTCACGATCGGATAGGGTTTAAATAATATGTAGTAAAAAAAAACGAAATTGTAGTTTAAAAAACTAAAGAAAAGCTTTTGTAGAAATATATATTTAAAAAAGTCTAACACAATAAATGTGAGTATATATGCATTTAATTTAAACTATTTTACATAGTTTATTAGATTATACCTGAGAGAATAATTTAAGCGAGATTTGTAGAGAAAAGATTTGTAGCTAGATACATTTTATTGAAAAAAAAAGAGGTAAATAAATATTAATGGTTGTCAATCTAGGTAAATGTTGTCTTGAGTCCTAATAACTAAATGCTTGTTCGCACTGAATTATATACTGTTAGTCAATACATGTATGGTTTCTTTTTCAACGATGTCAAAAAGAGCGAAGAACATAGTGGAGTTGATAATATTTAAAACTAACTTAATCTGACAAATATTGCCCTGACAAAAATTCTATGGTAAACAACACTCACATTTTTCTAAATTTTTCGAATTTCTACTTTTCTTTTTCTTTGTCAAAGCTGTTTTTAGAAACAGATTTAGTTATGGCAATTGGCAACTTTTTTATTTTTCTCTCTATCAAAACCGTTCTGGTGTCTTACGTCTCTTCCACTTAGCTAGCGAGTGTAGAAGACAGATAAGCTAAAATTATAATCGCACATTAAAATTTTGCAAATGGGAAACTTAATTATATTATAATTGGTTATACATTCCAAAATTAAAATTTAAACTAGAAATCACAATTAAAATTGGATTATATTTTTCTAAAACATTAGGAAGTTAGTACAAAAGCAATTATTTTTATTAAAAGTAAGATGCTGGTCTCGATACGAAAATTAAAAACATAGAATGTTTTACGCTTGTGTGAGTTAGAGTTCGTATGTAAAAAATAACTAATAGAATTGTTTATCTATAAAACAGTTTTGAATAGAACATAACATTGGAATTATATTAAAAAATATTGATGGAATATTTGCGGTACTAATGTGTAAGAAAGAGTTAGTGTTTGTCTTGTTAGATAAAGATTTATAGAGCATAAATATATGAAAGAGAAAACACCCGCTTACGCGCCCGCCCGGCGCGTGAACGACTTCAAAGCTTTCGAATGTTTGATTCAAACGCCGCGATTTCCGCGTGTGAAATACGCTTAATTGGTATTTGAAATAAGCTTATACAGTTATACTAGCACCAATGATTAATAATTGTTGTTAATTTTAAACAAATAATTATAAGAATATTTTTTATAAAAAACATGGAGAGATTGTATTGTAGTGTTAATTATGAAACAATGTTAACTTCACATAATTATTGTAAAATTTGTACATTTGAGATTTAATAATTATTTATTTATTTAACGCTTGAGCAATAAATATTTAATTAAAATATAATTTGTGTAGTTATTTAGATATCTTAATATATTGCCGGCGTGAAGTAGTAGTAGGTCAAACTACTTGGATTCCTTTTTCCATCCTTCTTTTCCTTCTCCTAACGTCTGGTTATCCCTTAAAGGTTAGTAATGCTCCTATCACTTCTCTGAGATGCAGATACTCATGAGCAACGGTTATGTTACTCTTCATGAGTGACCCGTTCGCTCGTTTATCCTAGGGGATGATATATTTTAGGTAACATAGAATTGAAGTAGTTGACAGTTGATTACCTGAAGGGTACATCAATCGCTCGCCTATTTTGCCCATCGGAGTGTTATTTTAGAGTACTAAAGAATTTTGTTGATTTGGTGTTTCTTTAGTTGATATCTATTTAACTGTACCGATGACCACTTCCATAACAATTCGCGATACGACACATCTGATAAGATTACATTAATAAAATCATTAAACATTGTGCCGTGTAAAATGAAAAAGGGGGTTACTGACACTTTAACACTTGTTTAATAGTTACATATCATAATTATAATAAATTATTTCTTGGTTAAGGTTTTGCTGTATTATCAAGACTTGATGTAGCATATATAATGATCACTTGCCTATCAGAAGCAGTCATTTGTTTTCAATGTACATTTGAAGTGAATGAAAAAGAAAGAGTGGAAAATAAAAGAGATATTTGACTAACAGTACAAAAGTGTAGATATTTTTTATTTAAAAGCTTTTCTAAAATGAGTAAAAACATTGTCTTTCCGTTAGTACCTTTGCTCCTTGGTCATATTGAAAATATGTCAAAAATTCAAGGCAATAATACTTTAAAAAAATACTTATATATCTAGCCCTATTACCATCACGATAAACCATATACCGCATTCCAAATAACAAGCAAAGATACTATTATCAAGAGATTATCGAAACTGTTGATAATTACGGCACAATTGGTCATTTCGAAAATGGCGGTCACACGGCGTGGATTTATTTTCAGTGCGTTTCTACTGAGTGTAGTCAGTGTGTTGTTAATATTAGTTTCTGTGTCTAGCGATAATTGGGTAAGTTGATCTTTTTATAATCTTTTTCATATACCTACTCGTATATTTATGTAGTTTTAACGTTGCGGCGGTCTAGTCGTATGTGCACCTACCTGCTAATCTTGAGATCCCTGGTTTAATTCCGTTTTGTAGTCAGTTTATTTTCTGAACATAACTTTGGTTTGAGATCACCAACACGCTTTAAGCGAGCGTGGTGGATCACGTCTTCACTGTGGTAAAATCATCAGCCTTTGCTTTCTACGACCAGGATGTAGTAACAATCGCAAACTTTTCAGAAAGCTTGTGATAGATAAAGGAATCTTGTTCTTTTATCTTTCTATTAACAGTTTTCTTAGTGGTAACGTGTTTAAGAGTGATAATTGTGAATGGGATTAGGTGAGGCCTTACCTATCCAAGGATACAAAAACACCATTAAATTAGTCTACACTTTTTGTTGTTCTTCCTTATCAAATGTCTAAAGATAATGTTACATACAAATTATAATAGATACTTACATGAACATGTTTTTAATGGTAACTTCAATGGAAACAAAGATGTTGATTTTGATTAGATCTAATAAGTTACATTAATAAGTTTTTAGTAGTTTCACTATCTGCTTCTATTTCCTGGATATATACATTTTGAACGATTATTTACCCATAGTAGTTATTAGGTACCTACTATTTACTACAAGATTATGTATCGTTTTTCATAAAAGGGGAAGTGGGATGGATGGGGCAGTGAAGCAGATGGGGTAGTGTAGTGAAGCGGATGGGGATAGTGAAGTCGATGGAGGAGTAAACTCTATGGGAAAGTGTAGTTGAATGGGGAAGTCAGATAGAAGGCGAATTAGGATGTGTGAGACATTCATAGAAGGATAGGTTTAAGTCGGAGGACATATAACTATGAAATATCTTAAATTGTATTCAATGAATGTTTCAGGTTATATCAACAATGTCAGAAGAGTTTTCGGCACAAGACAGTACACTTCAATACGGTTTATTTAGAGGCGAACTGGTCCTCTATAATAATCTGGCAACACCAGTTGCTAGTACATTGTTCAGTACGTATTGTGTCTTTGAAATATTTTAATTATGGTTGATTGTAATGATTATGTCTTTGATTATTATCAAAATAGTAAGTTAGCGATTTTGTCCTTAAAACTTAGCGATTTTGTATTTATATAAGTGCGTAATGTATATAACTAGCAGTAAGTTTTCCATAAATAAATAAATAAAAATACCTTTAAAACTAAAGAAAAAGAAACATTAATATCTGTTTTTACTACGTAAGCAACATGGGTAACACAGGTTGTCTAAAAACAGCGCAATGCAGGTGTTTCACAGCAAATAACGAAATGTATCCTATTGTAATTGTCATGAGGGTCGTGTTGTATGAATTCAACCTGAAAAAGTTCTTGTTTCAAAAAAGTTTATTGAAGTACTCAAAGTGGTGCATCAAGGACATAAGATTAATGTACCTAATTAAGTTTTAAGATTAATGTAATTTTCACTGAAGTCCTTAATAAATAAATAAATAAAAGAAAGGTCAATGTATTATTAGTATTTTACACGTATTGATTACGAAAACCAATATATTATTATCAAACTAAAACGGCACTTAAACGTTCATCTAATTCTAATCTAGATCTCGTTCTAGCTAAATCTTAACCTCTGATCTTGATTTATGAACATTAGTGTTATAGGTTTATAAAACCACTGGCTTACGTGGGCGCCGCTGGAAAGAGGTGCACACATAAAGTGTTGATTTGGAGTGGGTATAAACCCTTTGGAATTAAAATATGTATTTAGCTTACTAACAGCGCCCCGCTGTTTCACCCGCGTAGTTCCCGTTCCCGTGGCAATTTCGGGATAAAAAGTTAAATATTGTAAAGTTTCATTAAAATCCATTCAGTAGTTTTTGCGTGAAAGAGGAACAAACATCCAAACCCACACTCACAAACATTCGGATTTATAATATTAGTAGGAAGTTAAATACATTTTGGACTGTTTTTGGAAAATGTTTAAATACTAATCATCCATAAAAATATATACTTAATTATATTCAAATACCTACTTGATAGTTACTTACGTTCTGATTTAGAATTAGCGAGGTCACTGAAGTCACTGATTTTGCCAATGGTTACTGACTTTTGACCTAAGGATTTTTGACCATAATTGATCATGTTTATGAATTTGTGACTTTCTAGGTCATCGGCTGTTTAATGTCGAGATCACTGACCTTTATCTAAGTAGGTCAGAGACCTTTGTCTGTCGAGGAAACTGACCTTTGACTAGAAACATAACATAATAATAATCATTCACTACATCATCTCATTATAGTAACTGACTCCTAAGTTCGTAACTTTATCTGGGGTATGAGATGCTACGCACACACTCATTCACACACACACTCAGACCGAGATAAGCATTTCCTAATTTTGTTAATTATATTTTCTAGTGACATGTGTTCCTTCTGTAAGCGCCTGTGCCTTGAGTTGCAAGTCAGTGGAAGAAGCGAGAAAAACCGAGGTAAAAACCTATGACTTTTCCTTTCTATGATATTTTTAAAATTAGATTTCAAAGCATGTTATTGCGTATTGATCGACGAGTTAACACACATATGTCAAAGTTTAATTATTCCCTACTTTGTTGTGTAGTGTATGTATTAGTAGAGTTTTTAATAAGAATAGGAAGTCGGATTAGCCGCTTACGAAGAGACGAAAGCATTGTTTGTTCATATTAAATTTTTCAGGTGGAAATGATGGCTAACAATCAACAACCAACACCTAATTGTGTTGCAGTAACTACAGCAGTTAGTTCAGAGCCACGTAAGTTAATAAAAAAACCTTTCCGGGGTAAAAATCAGAAATACTACTGAAATTAAATTAATTATTGTAATTGGTCTATAAACTTATGTGATAGCTTCAATGAACTAGCATTTCCAACGGTTTCATTTACTCTTATTGTCGTTGCTCCTACACTGAAATTTAAAATTTTCTCTCAAATTGGAATTTGATCCTTGGACTGCGCTGTACACCGTGTGTTAATTAAATTTGCCTACAGGAACCCTTGTAAGAAATTATATAAAAAAATATTCTACCATATTTTTTTCTCCAGTTTCAGTAACAGCAGTAATAAGTTTCGGGTTCTATATCGGTCTACTACTCATTCTGTTCCTACAACTGGTATTCGCTGTGATTGCCGCTGGACTAGCTATCATCAACGCTACCAAGAACCCTACAGAACCTGTCTTTGGACTTCCAGGTAAGGATTTCTACCTACTTCTTTGTGTGTTGACTCAGGCTTATATTTGTGAGGACCAGAACTCAGCCATTGGTGTTGTTGGGCGATTTTTATCCGATTTTATTACTAACGTGAATGATGGTAGACGGATGATGTTTGTTACTCTTTTACGCAAACACTACTAAACCGATTTAGATAGAATTTGGTTCAGATGTTTATACAGGTAAAATAACGGGTCTAGTTTCATGTAATTACTAAATATTAGCCCTCTGGTGCGTCTTAAACCCGTTAGGTGTTCTACCTTAATCAAATTTTAATCTTCTTAATTCTTGCTTATGCACAGAAACCGTTTTCAAAATTAACAAAATAATAACATTCCAGGTTGCCTCTGGGCGAATGCAATAACGTCTCTCCTAGGACTGACTGTACTTATGATGTTCGGTATATACTGGGCGGTGTCAGGCCTTAATGACCACCTCGCCGTGTCTTATATAGCGCAGAGAGTGTTTGACCCTGAGCCAGCGCTGGGGTATTGTTATTGGTAAGATAATTTGTTGATTTCTGAGGGTTATTTTTAAAGAATCCCTCGACTAATTTCAGCCACATCCGGTGGCCTTTATTTAATTAAACATAATGTCGTACGTTTCGTTTAATAATAAAATGTTTTTTAAAGAGTTTCACATACGTGGGCAGTCTAAAAAAAAATAATTAAATATTAGTAGCTCAGCTGCGATTTGAATCCAGGATTTTGCCTGGAATTTCGAATGTTGTAGTAAGAGTGAGAGTAAAATGACTGTAATTGTAAACGCTTTTAGATATTTGTATTACATAATTGGATTAGATTATATTCAATCAAAAGTTAAAAGAAAAGAGAAGTTAAAAGAAAAGAGAAAATTCTATAAAACTTCCATAAAAATAAATGCTGTTATCGCTGAAACTACAGAGAAATTCGAGACCAAAGTCGATTTTTGTGACGCAACTTTAACATTTTTCGAGAGATATGAAACTATATTTTATTTTTCATTAAAAAATATTGTTTGAAAAATATTGTTTGAATCCTTTTCTGTTCACTGTATTTTTGACTTCTGATATTTTCATTGCGTAACGTCGCACAGTAGATTAAAAAAAACATCTTTTGTGTATTTTGATTTTGAAGTTAGTCTTCGCCTTAATATGAGGTCAATATTTTTTATTCATAAAAAGGAGTCATTTTTAAATTGTGTCTAGTTTGGAACTAGATGATCAAGTTTATCTAGATACAGTTTCTCAATTTATTAAAATTTTGAAAAATATCACAAAGAAATATTTTGAAGCATCGAAAAATATTGCGATTGAATATTTTTGTTAATACGACATAATAAAAAAATGTATCGTTTCATAAGATAAGTGAGTTAATATTTATTATCATCTTATTTATATATAATAATATTATTTTATTTCAGGATACTAATAGCGTCAATATTATGCAACATGACAAACGTTGGTTTGATTCAATTGAGAGCGTATTTACTTGAAAAGGACCCGCCTCCGCCTACGATCAAAGTTGAAAACCATTCGGATGGAACCATATTTTTGTACTGATTTTATAATAAGAATAAGTACGAATATTAATATGTAATATTTTTAATTAGCGGCTCTTATTATCTGTATAAATATAAAGGGCTAAACGTAATTGTCTGACTGATCTACCAAGACACATACAGCTCACACTACCACACTACCATTGAACAATTTTTTTACACAGTAATTATAACGTAGTCTTCAGCTAAGTAAAAGAAAACGCGAGTGGAACTGAAGGCCACTGCTATTATTTAGTAAGTAATAAACTTCCTAGACAGCCCCAACCCCTTTGTTATATACTTAATTTAAAATCAAACGCTAAAGTGTACAGTGATTTCCTGCTCAGAATATGTTAATGTAATTTAGTTGATAACTCTTTTCTGTTCTAGTTAAGTAATTTATTATTTAATTCTAAGCAAATAAATATATGTTTTCTAATATCTGTTGTTTTCATCAACTCCTAGAAATCGAGCATTTAACGAAAGTTAAAAATATCTTTTCCGAGAAATTCGTGTTTTCTCAAGAAATATATTTTTGAAGATTTGAAATACCAAAATTGACATTGAATAAGATGTCCGTTAAGAATAATGGCTTGAATTTGAATGAAAATCAAGAGAGTCGTCAATTTATTAAAACCATAAAATATTTTTTGATAAAAATTCACAATATTTTAAGTTAGTTCGCAGTTTATTTAGAATCCTAAATCATTTTAACATTACAATTAACAGACCATTGGTTATATAAATTAAAGTTTCCTTCCAAATAATTTAAAGTAAAATAATACCTTATTCCAACTCATTTTCTAATTAATTTATCTTTTGAACTATTTTTATAAAGTTTTTGTTAGCAGTTGATCAAAAAGTCAATCTTTAAATTAGAACTTAAATACTCGAAGGGTACGGTCGGCATCAAAAACATATTAATAACTTAATTCAAAATTTATGTGATCCACTAAAGTTTCTCACGGCTTGCGTCGTGTATGAAAATTATGTGAGTCACAAATTACGCACTGCTCTCTCACTTGCTCCTAAAATAATAGACATAACAGATATTCTATTAGATCCCCAAGTTCAAGGATTTCTGGTTAACATAAATTATTTATTTAATATTTATATGTATTAATTGCTCTAAATGCTACGGCCACACTATCGCGATAACGTGAACATTTGCGTTGTCGCGACCCGTCTGGCCAAAGAATTCGTCTTATCGCGAATCCTGTGGCCATGCACTTTCTCGTAAATCGAACACGAACTTTTATTGCAACAACGCGAACACGAACATTAGTATATTTGCTAGATTCGTTTTGTAATGTTAATAATGTAGGTATTTTTACATAGCTGTATTTTACGTATCAGAATGATTAAAAATTTAGATAAGTTGATATTATACTGTATTTTATTTTGCTTTTTTACTGCATGCATTTGTCACTAGAGACCTAAAAAATTAAATAAACATACACTTAAAAATATATTTTTTAATGAATAAATTCACATACAAGTGAACTGTTTTGTAAGTTCTTTTGAGACTAAAGTTTCTTTAAACCGAATTACTCCTAACAACTACCAATGATGTGTCCCTTGTCTTATTACGACAACCGTGTTAAGTTATAAATGTTATAATACACGGAAATGCTCGTTAAATATAAAACTTCAGTATCGAAACACCATCAACTATTATGATAGTGGCAGACAGAAGATATCGTCCGCGGTTAACATGGCCCATGAAAATTTCTCTATAATCTTTTTATGCTGACTGTACCCGTGAAATAAATCTCTTTCTCTAAACTCAATTAATAAAGTTTCTTAGACAAATTTTCTGATTTATATGCAAATTATATCTTTAAAAACGAATATTCATTTCGTTTCGAATAACTCTTTGTGTTTGGAATCAATCGAAATTAAGTATGGTCACAGACAACGGGTTTGATTTCCGGATAAGGTAATTTGTTTGCTTTATATGCTTTAAAAATATTGGTAAATATTAATAAAAAATACCTAATTCTTATATAGATAACCTTTTTATAATCCTATTGGTAAAGTGGTAGTGGGTTCGATTTCAAGATAAAGACAAAACAACAAATATACAAAAAAAAAAACAATTTATTACGTGTAAACAATCACTAATCTATAAAACCTAAACAATATCATAAAAAATATACAAAAAAAGTTTAAGTAACGGACGTTTTAAAATATAATTGACGGAACTGACGAGATAACTAGGCTAGTTTCATTGAATTTACTTCAATGAAACCAGACTAGTTTTCACGTCATCTCCGTGATAAAACTCCAGAGTTCTACACTTATTTGAAATCATCCTCTTTCATCAAAATAATAATACAGGTTAATATCGTAAAATAATTAATATAAAAAAAAACCAACAAACAGTTGCTGAGGCCGAAACCGGTTAAGAAAGGATCATCAATACAGGTTATGTTCCTAATGTAACACCCCTACCCTTACTCAAACTCTAACGAAAGATGTGTTTTATATTAAGGCCTGGTTTGTGATCGTCTAATTCTATAAAATAACACAATATAAAAGTTTCATTACAAATTTTAATTAAAATTTAATACAAGACTGCATTTACAAAACGAATCGTTAATTTTACATTCATTTCTCAAAACTCTATTTTATAATATTTAAGAACCGTGAGAATTATAATATTTAGTCAGTGATTTGCGGTACAACCTTATGTGAAGACTACGATGGGCTGAAGAACTCCGCCTACGTGCAACACCAACTACCGGAATCCGCCTCTTGTACGTAGAACCGAAGAACTCCGTTTACACGTGTCACACCAACAACAGGAAATCAGCTTCTCGTTGCCGCGCCGCCGTGAATCATCCTCACAGGATCGTATGGAATCAAAGAAGGGTGCTTCATAAGAAGGAGTTCACCGCACTGAATTCAAGTCAATCAATAGTCTTTGTCTCTGTCCGTTCGTCTGTCATAATATTTAATAAAAATTGTTTGTAAAAACCCCAACCGCGGATTATGGGTTTCTAACTGGATCTAGGCCCGCCAAAGTTGACGTCTTACTTTACTATTTACAGCATTAAATTAATAGATCCGAAGATCTATTTAATGCGAATTTCTAATGCAATGTTTTTTTATGACTCAGACCAGCCCTAGCGAAATAAACCTAACAGAACCAGTCTGAAGCCAAAATTCTCCTGTATCCAGTAAGGGATGCGGGAATACCCAAAAGGGAAGAGCATTCATACTGTCACGCTCGCTCACGCACCTAAGAGGACGTCCTCATTTCCCCTGAGCCCTAGCCCGCTATGTAGCATCGTTTTTATACAAACACGTTCTACTTTGGGAAAGTGACTGTGAGACCACACAAACAAGAAGGAGCGGGGCTGTCACGCCGAAGCTAGTCCGGGTTCCCCTTACTCGAGGTACTTCGATTTAGCAGGTCCCAGTCAAGATCCTTCCATAGCTCGTGAATGGATAAATGATAACTACCCTAATCTAAATATTTTATTCACAAACGTCCTGTTTGGAATCACAATTGTGTAGCCTAGATTGACGAGAGAAATAATGAGGGTTTAGGCTTCAATCGTGATTCTTCCACAACACGCCAGCGGATAAAATACATCCTGATTCAACTGCCCGACGAATTCGGGTTATATTAAACAGAACCCACCCACGTAAATTTACTCATACATAATTTAATCATGCTTCACGCTCACATACAAAGAGGGAACTTAGAATTTGTCAGTCAAAGTCAAGTTAAAATATAAGTACAAGTTAGTTATGAAGATATTAGTTCTCATACCTTATTCCTGAAGTATTATAATACCTCAACCCGTTAACTCTGGAACCACCAACCGCAACTCCGACGACTCCTCTCGCCTTTCTTCAGCAACATCTATCGACCTCTTAACCCCGACCAACTGATGATATATGTCACTAATAAACCATTACTAATATGAAACTTTAACCAATTGAATTATCCTAACTACAATGTACTTCTATCCCCTGATAAATCAAAACTCCCCGCGTTCGATCTGAAACACTAACTGCCCGAGAGACCCAAACTACCTCTAAGCGACTCCTAATTCCGCACCCCGAATAATCTTTGTCTACCTCTTTTATACTACCCCCACCACCGATCGCAAACCACGCTTCCCTTGGCTCCACCCAACTGACCACTTATGATTCTCACGATTTTTGTCAACACATCTGTTTACAATATCTGTATACTTTGTTGCACAATCCCATTATCCAATTCTTAAAGTACCCCATACTGAGAAGGAAACATTAAGTGAATTGTTTTAGTTAAACTATTGAATAGAGAAGTGTTTCAAATGCCAATAAATCTATCTTGTTCATGACGTTTTAGATAACATTTGTTCCTAGAATTGGAATGTTGAGAAGGTCCTGAGAGAGCTTTAAATATTATTAAATATAAAGGTGCATACACACAGAACGCCCAATCCAAAGGTCCGTTTAAATGTATAAATGTTAATAGTGTAAGCAACTGTATGAACCAGTTCACTTACATGACAGAATTATGGATCCAACAAATCCCAAACACAACAGAAATACTGATCTGTTTTATTGCATTGACAATGAAACAATTAATTACAATTATTTAGGTGATATAAAGAAAGAGAACCCAGTAGTGACATAACCGCCAAAATTTGTCCTCTAAATACAATGTGAATATTACTCCCAGTAGCGACAGATTAACTAAAAGGTAAAATCGGACGCATAGTGTGCACGCACCCTTACTTAAACAACATTTTTTTGTACTTATAAGCATAGATTATTATAATGGCATGATTTTTGAGTAGGGCAACTAATTTGTATGAACTTAAAATACTTCAAGCCATATGAATTTATATGTTCATATTTAATTTTATTTGACATACACTTACAACTAAGTTCCTTTTTTATCAGGCTAGGGTATGAGTCGTTACACTAACTGCTGCTACGTCTTCCACCAAAACTCAATAAATACCTGCAACTGCAGGCTCGGGTTTTATCACATTTGTAACAATGCGTAAACTCGGATAAATACTCTTGTGACCTTCCACAGCCCATGTGTAAGCTTCAAAAACTACGCAGTTATTAGTTCGTCGTTGTCTTCACTTATAACGGCATGATATGGTAAGTAAGTACCGCTTGCTTTTTCCTAATTATTAAGCTTTATGCCTTCTTTCACTGTTTGACATGGAATCATAAATTCATCCAGATACTCGTATAACTCATTTAAAATCCATTTTGTTAGTATTCATCCATACGAAACGATGGTCACAGTTCCTTTTGTTCTTCTGGTGTTCCTATAGAAGCCCATAAACTTCCCATAAATTTCCCCGTTCCAATTCCCACAGTAAAAAAAAACCTTCAAAAAATATCCATTGACATGATATTTTTGTCATAAAACAAAGAATAAAATAAGACAAAATCAAAGACATTATTAATTAGCCTTTTTGCTTAAAGAAAAATAACGTTCCTATACCAAAAATGTAAATAAAACGTCTTTATTTAATATTAATGTTTTGTAATGAAATGGTAAGTAGTCCTCTCATCTTTCCTGATAAGATTTTCTATAAAAAGCAGCATTCCGAGTTTGAAAATGATACTAAATAACAATCGTATCAATTACGAGATTGAACCATCTGGTTTCAGCATTTGGATTCTATCCAATATTCACTGATTAAATTGAAAAGGTTTTGATCAAAATCTATATACGAGTACTTCTTGCATACCAATGTCGCCTCACACAGGTACGATTTTGTATGAAACAATGTTGGGACCCATACAATATAATCAAACTAGCAGCGCCCGGCGGTTTCACTCGCGTAGTTCCCATCCCAGTGGGAATACAGGGATAAACTATAGCCAATGTCACTCGCTGACAATATAGCTTCCCATTAGTGAAAGAATTTTTGAAATCGGTTCAGTAGATCCCGAGATTACCCCTTACAATTTAACAAACACACAAACTTTGCTTCTTTATAATATGTATTAGTATAGAAGTATAGATATCACAAATCTCCAACAAAAATAATCAAAATCCGCCCAGTTTTAAATCCCCAAAGGACGATACGTCATTTTTTGGTTAAACCATTTGGTAATAAATGATAACTCAAACATTTGTTTGAGTTATCATTTATTACTTCAAGTTATCATTAATCATGTCATAAAAATAGTAATTTTAGTATATGTACCTTTTTTCTCTTTGCGTTTCTTCACATTTTTCCCTTCAAAAGTCTAAGGAACACATTTTTACCTCACATTTTTTGTCACTTTTTCCCTTCTGACCCATATTTGAGAAGGAACACATTACAAAACTATTTTAATCCTAATAATTGAACCAAGTCCTAACCTGTCTGCGTAATCGTAGTAATTGTTGTATCTATATAATGGGTAGACTAGTTAAATACATAATCTAATCGTCCAGGTACAATATCCGTTCGCCATTGGTTGATTGCATGCAAATTGAAGGCGTCGCGCCGGCATACGGGTCTCTTGGTTGGTTTACGTTCTAAACTTTAGCGGTTATGTAAAATAATTTAATAGAATAGAAATATCTTTAGTATTTTTATCTTCTTCTTTGCGTTTCAACTCAGGCTTATATTTGGGGACCAGAAACTCGTCCACCGATATAGCACGTAGGGCAAGTCAAGAGATGTGCCATTGTATGACGGGAAATGCCACGTGCCCCTCTTGTGCATGTCTCCCTGGATGGTAAATAATTAATGACTTTGATATCTATTTATTGTGTGGACAGTTTCTTGTACATTTGGGTCCTATGTGCATTTCGAGATATTATAGGTTGCCCTAACTTTGACTTTGACTTTTGAGAGATCTATACACCCTTATTTTGAAATGATGGGACTTATTAAAATCAGAATATCTGTAGCAGTAACTGAATCCATATATCCAATAAAAATATCCAAAATTATATTCGATTACTTATCTTTAAAAAATACCAAATAAATGCCGTATTACCAGACGGCACACTAGCTATCAAGTATTCTGTGACGGCTCGGGTCGATGACCGCTATCAGCTGTGTATCGCAGCGTTCGCCGGTTGTTCGGTGTAGAATAACAATAAAATTCGGCGGGATTTTAAAAAACTTTGACTTATCATAACTTTTTAAATAAAAGCAAAAGAAAAAAACTAACTTCACTATTATATTGTCACCCGTCGTTTACATTAGCTGTGTGATTAAGTATCTCGAATTCAAAATAGGGGTGTATATCCGTAGCAATGTATTCGCACTTTCCAGAGCCTTCCAACGCTTGTTCCTACTAGTACCCTAAACAAAATAACAGATCATTAAGTATGGTAAGCAAATTTCAAAACAGAATAAAAGAATTTAACTACTTATACATGCAGTTACCCACCGATAACGATACGTTCAATTCAACTTGAGTGATCACTTAGCTGAACGTATTCCGCTGCATTTTGTATCCAGTGTAATGATACCGCTCAGCTCACACGATCGAGTGTAATACGACAGAATAGATTCGTAATCTCTCTATGTTTACGGTACAACATTGTTATGTATAAATAACAAGGGTTATACATGTTCATATTATTCATCTGTGGTCGTGGCGCTTGTAACAGCGTCGAAATATTGGAAACTCGAAATAATACTTAATATACATGGTAAATACCCCGATTATTGAAATGACACTTTTGTTATTACATAGGCGAACAAGAAAACCTATATTATAATATCTGTAATAATAAAAAAATTACGCACTTATATTTTATTAATGATAATAAATTAAATTAATAATTTTACATTTAGACAGTAGCAATTGTTTTTGAGCTCGAAGAACAAATCTTTGAGTAAGTTAATCGCTAATTCATTATTAAACAAGTTAAATTCGTTAAACGTTAAAGCGTTACCTTTTCGAAGATTTAATTCGAGTTTACGTTTTGTTAATTCGTTGACACGTGATTAATATTGTATTTTTTATATCGTTTAGTAATCTACTTAAAAACTGTTAATTTAGTGTCAAGAAGTCAACGGTTTAATAACAAAGTAATTAAAATAAATAAATACATATCACACATCGCCACCTAGTCCCAAACTAAGCAATAATCCAAAGCTTGTATACCTATTAGACAATGGATAAACATACTAATATATTTATTAAAATTACTGAAAACAAAAAATAATGTACATATATCCGGACACAATATCACACATCGCCGTCTATGCCAAACTAAGCAAAGCTTTTATATTAAACACAACAACGGACGAACATACTAATATCTAGGTACTAAAATTACTGAGAAAAATAGAAAATGTTACTAATATACCTATTAAAATAACCGCAAAATAATTGCAATATACCTTTCTATATCCTCTTATGCCTTAATCTAAGTCACAAGAGGCTCGTGTCCAAAATTCGTCGAGGCTCGAAGTCCCAAGTCCAATTTAGTCTGAGCTCATCAATCATTTTACTGTACGCTTGACAAGGGCATGTACTTGAGACTTGGTTTGTGTTATATCCATTGTTGTGTCTCGTGATATGAGATTTATTTGAAAAGGTAGTTTTGGCTATATTATAAACTAACAAGGTTATGATAGAAATAAGTAATGACGCGTAGTTTCGCAAAAATATCAAAACAGTGAGTTTTTTTGGAATATACGCCCTTGGATGCTGCTAGTTCTGTATTAAAAATACAAGTAATATTATAATATTCTATGTATAAATACTAAAATACCTACAACTTTTGCAAGAATTACTTAGGTACTAAAAGCCAAGGGATGCTGCCAGTTCGGTATAAAAATATTCAACCATCAAAGCTAAAAAAACCTACCTATGCGTTTTTGGAATAACTATTATAGATCTTGGTTTCAATATTGACAGAAAGAAAAGAAAACCCATAAATAAAAGTTAAAAAATATTAGCAAACGTAAAAAGATTACAATTCACGATAGAAGAATACATAAAGTAGATTTTAAAACCAGTTTATTTTGTGAAATTATGTTTTTTAGAGCCCATAAACCTGAATGTAATCGTTAACCCATTACTAGGTACAAACCATTTTGGAGGATATAAAATTTAGTGTATTTTACACAATGATATAATAAATTATAGATGTGTTGTCCGCACTCTGAAAGGCGATATAAAAAGGAGGCGATTAACCACATAAACATAAACATAATCATTCACTACATCATCTCATTATAATAACTGACCCCTAACTAAGCTTGGAGCTTGTATCTAGGGTATCAGAAACTACGCACGCACTCATTCACACACACACCCAGACCGAGACAAACATTTGTGGTTTACACAAATATTCACCCCGCACGGGAATCGAACCCGTAACCTTACGGATGGCAGTCCGGCATGGTGACCACTCTGCCATCGAGGTCGTCATGTTTAAATTAGCGAAACTAGTGTGTAGTGTCCCTCTACTAATGCAAATATGTTAATATCTGTCTGACAATATTTGATCTGTTTCAGTTGGCTGTATTACCGAGACATTTTTCTCGGTTTAGTTAAAAATAAAACAAGCTATTTCCATTGGAGCAGGCCTTACGGTGGCATTTATTTTCTTTCCTTTGCTTGACACGCATATTTATTTTCTTATCTTTTTAACTTCTAAAATGGAGAAGATCCTCTATTCTTTTTTAAGACGCAGGAGGTTATCTTTTTATTCGACCTATTTTATAACTGGTGATGTTGGTGCTTGACGCATCTATATGATAATACGTCGTTGATATCCCAGTGAACCTTAAAATCGTTGAGCCTCCTAACGATACGACACAACCCCGCATTATCCTTATTATAATGTTACCAGCCTTCTTATTATTACATTACTCTTTGAAACTGTGAAAGGTGTTTGTATAAAATGACTAGCTCCGTCTCTTTTTTAGCCAGAATGGGCTATTACTTGACTTGTCTCGCGGTTTTACCCGTATAGTACCGAGCTCGCTCGAGAACTTATTTTTACTGTTGCTTAGTTAAAATGTATCTGCTTACATATTTTATCTTGTCCTACAAATTGAGCGGTAGGTTATTCCAGTCTTACGCTCAAAAGTTTTATATCACTGCTATCCCGGTTTTCTACCACAATCACGGAAAATTTGCTTGATAGTAGTAAATTGAAAAAAATGTTCTACGGAACCTGTACTAATAGACTTTAAAATAGTATTATTTTTAAGTTACTATTTTATTTTAACATGTTTTCCAGCACTTTAAAATACACTCATTCATACGAAAAGTTAAAAAACACAGTTTAGCTTAAAAAAACATAAATACAAACAAAAAAAAAAACAGCTATTAAATTAAATAAACTTTTGTTAACCAATTGTTATCCATTAGCTAAACCCTAACCATTATCCCAGTAAAAGAATTCGATAAAAATGGTTAAAATGCAAAATAAATCCTTGTATTTATTCAAGGGGTGGGGGTGAATCAACCCCCTACGGCTGTTCTTGTACGTGACGAAATTGCCTCTATAAATTATGGGGCGATACAATATGTTAGATTTTGAAGAGATGTTCTAAATGAGATGCCTTTGAGTAAGATATGGATTTTATATAGATTATTGTGTAGAATGGGTATTCATTTATTGGAATAAATTAATATGCAGTCCTATAACATATCATAACATAATCATTCACTATCTCATTATAGTAACTGATCCCTAAGCTCAAAACTTATATCTAGGGTTTCAAGCTCTACGCACACACTCATTCACACACACCCAGACCGAGATAAACATTTGTGATTCACACAAATATTTACCCCGCACTTGAATCGAACCTGCGAAATTACGGATTAGATACGGCAGTCCGGTATAGCGACCACTCTGCCATCGAGGTCGTCATAATCAACTTTTCATCTTTCAGTCTTATCATTTCAAAACAAAGTTTCTGAAATCAACGCAAAAGTTTATCTCTTAATTACATTAGTGTATGAGTCAATTTGAAAATAGACACTATCCATTCGTGAATATATTCAGCAAATGGAGACCAAAAACAGTGATATCGCAAAGCACTTTCGATATATTCAGTTCAGCCTTACATGGGATTCAATTTCAATTAGATTCGAAAACATTTGGATAAACTAAATGTAGACTTTTGTAAACAACGATTTGTATGCAATCGACGAGTTACAGAACAACTCTCCGAATGTTAATTCACTTTGAGTTAGTAAAATGTTTATTAAACTATTTCTAAACATTGCAAGGGTTTGGGATCACCCACACGGTTCGGGAAAGCGTGATGATGACACTTTTTCCTTATCATTTTAAGGGGCCCGAGACGATCAAACGATTTAAGTCAAACACGTAAATTTTGGTTTGAGTCAAACCATTTTGATCGTTTACACAACTACACACATCAAAAGTGTCTAGGGATCAAGCATTTTTATGCGGATTTCTTGAGATTGAGATGTGGCTTTGTAATAAATTTATGATTTTATAAATTTATATGGATCCTTTTTGGTGCATTTCATAATTTGAATCAGGAACTGTGAATCAAATTCGAGTAAAAGATGAAAATCAGCTGTCAATATTTTCCCTATAAAAACATACAACGCATTGAAGACATTATTAGTGCTACTGTTTCCCTACTACTGATTAAAACCAACGTTATTATGGAGCGGCGACGTCATTTAAGCAGGGAAGAAATGCTCAGAGCCGTGGGAATGATAGAAGCTGGTTCCCGGCAACGTACTGTGGCTTTAGCTCTGAATACAAGTCAGAGTGTTATCAGTCGACTTTGGACACGTTACCGAAGCACTGGTACCGTGGCTGAGCGCCATGGAGGACGGTATCGCTGCACCACACGGAGACAAGACCGATACATTCAAATCTTAACTCGAAGAGCTCCAACAATAACCGCCATGATGTTAGCCGTGCGGCTTCATCACTCTTCAGGGAACTTAATTAGCGACCAAACAGTCAGAAACCGCTTGCATGAAGTGAACCTTCATTCCCGAAGACCGCTACGGGTACCACCTATAGCAATGCACAATCGTAGGATTCGATATCAATGGGCTCTTGAACACAGAAATTGGGCAGAAGAACAATGGCGTTTCGTGTGCTTTTCTGATGAGTCTCGTTTTGGTATGAGACCGGATACAAGACGTATACGACACTGGAGAACCCCTGGACGCCAACAGCGATTAAAATCCTGCCAGGAAGTCCATCCTTATAGTGGTGGAACCATCATGGTATGGGCGGGTATTTGGATCGGCGGAAGAACTGAGTTGATTTGGATCAGAGGCAACCTCAACGCTCAAATTTATGCTGAGACGATTGTATCAGACGTCATCGTTCCTCTACAAGTGCAAATCGGTCCCTTATTTCAGTTAATGCATGATAATGCACGACCGCACACCGCAAGAGTTGTAAGACAGACTCTCGCCGCAGCTAACATCAATGTCCTGCCCTGGCCTGCTCAGTCGCCAGACTTGAACCCGATTGAGCATGCATGGGATATGCTACAGAGACGAGCTCTGCCGAATATGGAGGGTATCCAGTCGCAAGAAGACCTTTTTTTGTTGTTGCAACGAACATGGGCGGCCATTCCACAGCGTGATTTGGATGAACTCATTTTGAGTATGCCAAACCGATGTTCTTGTGTTGTTAGTGTTCGCGGTAGAAACACGGATTATTAATTGTTTAAGTTACCCAATAAAATTTTAAAGAAAACTGTTATTTCAGTCTTTTTTTCGAACTTTAATGTTAGTGGTTCAAATGTCAAAAATCCCTTTATTAGGAAAATGGCAAATTTCTTTATTAATGCAAAGGTGACTTGGTTTATCGTTACTGTGACAAACGAAAACACTTTATTTGATGAATCCTTAAAGAAAATTTTAATTAATATCAATCAGGAGAAAAGTTATTGCAAAAATATATGTTGATCCCTAGACACTTTTGATGTGTGTAGTTTGACCAGTTTGACAGTTTGACGATCAAAAAGGTTTGACTCAAACCAAAATTTACGTGTTTGACTCAAACCGTTTAAACTTCTCGGGCCCTCTTTACAAACTTAAGTGTGAGTAAATGCCTTATTGAATTCGTAATATCATCGGTTCCAGTGGTCGTACTAATTTATATCAACGTAGTTACGGAAAGCTAGACCGAAAATCGAAATAAGGGTCTGACCGCACTGCACTGCAGCGGACCAAACAACACCCAGCGACGAAATATTCTTTCCAAGAAATTGTATGAGGTATACACAGCACTACGCTGCAGCGTAACTGCACGGCGTTACTTAGAAAGAATACCTCACTAGGTGCCGCGTCGCGCCGCTGCAGTCAGTGCGGTCAGAGTTTAACCGAAAATCACACAGCATGCTCACAGGACGCTCACAAGACCAAAACTGGAAAGGTCTGCGGAAAAAATATTACGTCAAAAAAACTGATATAATGAGTAATCAGTGGTCTTCGTAGACAGCTACAACACTAAAAAGTCTATAAAGTTCGCTGTCTTAAAAGAAGAGAGGGAAAAAGATGTTCTAAATGAACTTATAGCATAATCGTTAAAGACCTTAGCCTAGACGAAAAGGAGATAAACTAATAGGTCAAGGATACCAAAAGTCAAGTCATCGATAAACAATGTCTAATATATTTTCTCATATAACTTGGAACTAGTTTCAGGGCCCATAAAGTATCTAAATTTATTGTCAAATAGAAAATGTGGGAGGACGTTGAAGGCGATTGGTGAATCGGAAATAGCAATTTTTCGACCCTTCATCTCTTAAAGGGTTTTGAACGAAAATTGATAGTTTTAAGGTATGTTCGTGACGTTCGTGGGAGATTGTTTTATTATAATAACTTTTTATAATATTGCATCATTAATGTATTGTTTTATTTGTTTTAAAAGGTTTTAATACTAGCTCTGTCTCCTGTTTTGATGTGCAACAAAATTGCTTATAAATAAACTAATTATGGGGTGTAAAAAAAATTAACAATTACAAATCGGTTCAGCATTTATGTGAAAAAGTAACAAACCTTACTCTCACACATACACAAACCGGGCCCACATCAAACTTTTTGTAGTAGACCTATAATCAGGCCGATTTTTCTCCGCTTGTTATGACCGATTTTCTGATTTTATGTCCGACATTTTGTAGTACGTGCATGGTATGTATTTACTATTACATTAAGGGCCTATTTTATTTCACCATCTTCAAGAAACGTTCCGAGTCGCTACTCACATGTTTTGTCTTTGTCACTTGATAAAAAGTAAGAAAGAGACAAAACTAATTTTACTTAGTGAGTAATTTTACTGGAAGGTCGTGAAATAGGTCCTAAGTATGTTCTGTTTTTCTCCAAAAAACGTCACGATTATCGGCTGTGGGCGAGCAGCCTTATGTCACATTTAATGATGTTTATTATCGTAAAGAGTTATGAAACAGAGTAAAAAAATGATTTTTCAACATTAAATATTCTAAGTAACAGTCAATCCTCTACTTTATTATCAAAAGAAACAAATGAGATTTCTGTTATTAACTACGTGAACTTTATTCTTTACAACACAAGAGTTATTATTGCACATCATTTTGACTGGACTGCGAAATACTAAAGTTTATAGTACCCAGTTGTATTAAATCTTTTTCATTTTGCTTCAGTAAAATGTGCTTTATTGTTATGGGGATAAGGAACAACGGTATTTGACGATTGTCACTCGTCTAGAGTTGGATTATATTCGAAATGAAATGGTTTGAGCTCGTTACGCCTCAAGCTAGTTATTATAACGATGCTTTTTACAGTTTTTATTTACAATAATTTTAAAGGGTATTCGATATTGTATTTCGTAGTAAGGTGTTAATGTTCAAAACGCATTGGAGCTCAAATTTTCTCATAGTACTATTTAGGTTCTTTGTGCGTGGTGCAATATATTTTTAGGAAGACTTTTAGTGCTCTAACTACCCGCAACTATTTTATCAATTTTTTTAATACGACAATAGAGACCGAAGGCTTAACAGCTTCTGAAACACGGACCATTTTAATTATTACTTATAAATTTCGATTATAGATACCCATCACTATCATGACGGTGCCAGAAGTAATATTATATTAATGTGACGGGCTGTCCGATTTAAGTCGAATCCCTCGACTAGTTTCAGCCACATTCGGTGGCCTTCATCAGGAGGATGAGTGAGATGCGCCCGCGACAGCTCAACTCAAACTCAAACTCTAAATATCTTTATTATCAAGGATTGGTACAATCACTTATAATCGTCAAAAGCGGCAGCGTCTCGCTCTGCAATGACTAGGTGCCAGAAGTTGCTTAACCTTACCTATATAATATTTCACAAATTTTACATCCAACACTGCATGTCAATCACCAATTCTTCTTCTATTAAAACATTTCACACACAGTTACACGATTCATTGTAATTTCACCGTAACTTATCCGGAATGCGTCGAAATTCGAACAGCGGCCGAATGTGACCAACATTTTCACCATCGGACATCCGTAACCATTTCCCAACACATAAATTCCGTTTTGCCGATGTATTCTCGTTATTTGAATGATAATTTAACGTTCTATTTGAGATATGACGTTGTGACGTTTATCTGTACGTTATTATTAGTTTTGGAATATCTATTGTTTATGACGTTTATTAGTTGATGTTTTTTTTCTGAATAAATAAATGACGTTTATATGTTTTTGTTTTCTAAATCACATGTACTGTATGTGTTAGTGTGCGTTTTTTCTCCCACTGACTGGTATTAAAGTTAATAATGAAGTAAGCTTATAGTATGGAGGAATAGGCAATAATCAACACGCTACATGACACTGATCATATACTTAAGGTCATCGATGGTAAATCGATTCAATCTTTCTAACATTTCATTAAAATTCTGACAAAGAAACCGAAGTGTTAAAGGGAACACACTTTTTACAAAGGCCTGTTTTTCCAAGGCTCGGAGGTTATGCGTAATGGGGTGATATTTGCGAGGTGCGTGTGTCTATAACAAGATTATTTCAATGCGTCCCGTTTCGCGTAACGATGTATCTTTGAAATTTAATATCAGTGGAAATATAATGGGAAAGTTTTTGGTGTTTTTGGTGGCGTATTTTTGGAACGCAGTGATAATAGATGCCAAAGGTAAAGAAAGAAGTATTTATTATTAAAGACAGATTCATTATTACTATTTTTTATAATGATGTTTAAGGAAAACATCGTGAGGAAATCATTACACATCTGCGAAAGTATTCTAAGGTTATGCGCAAAGTTATTCTTATCCTTAGTTTTTGGGCTATTTTTTTCGGTGTTTACGATACATTTTTTCAAATTAGGTGATTGATATGACTTTACGCCAATAATTTCTAAAAGTTTAGTACATCCTTTGGTCGAGCCAGTCCGTGTTTGAACTTTGACAATCACAGTCATGCTTTGACACTAAGAATCCCATCAATTGTTTTTTTTTAATTTAAGGCATGGGATCCTAAACCAAAAGACCTACCATAAAATTCTTTCAATTCAAAACAAATTTTTCGTAACCATTTTTATATAGGTACGCAGACGCACAGAAATACCAACAAAATGTTTTTATTATGATTAGAAAATCTCAATTCAGTGTTCTTTCTTTACGAAACCGAGCACATTTTCCCTGATCATGATCCCAAATGAAATGTCAAACGGTTGTAACAGATTATATCTTGCATAATCTAGTTACGTTCATTTGTTGATAGCGAACGCTCTCTGTTGAAGATTTTACTGAAAAAAGAAATCTTCACACTCGCATTCACCTATACTTATGCAAACCCAAAATTCAAAAAAATTAAAATCGTTCTGTGCTAAATTGTGTGCGTAACTATTCCAGTAAGACTTCCAGTAACTGTAGATTTTTCGTTTTAGCCACATTATGATTATGGTGATCTTCAACAGGAGGCTCACTCACAGGGCGAGACGCTATCGCAAGCGCATCTTAATCAGTGATTAGAGCCTAACTACGACTTAAATTACATCCCGCCAGTAAAATAACTCGTCTAGAGGCGAATTGACACTTTTACAAATCCTGGCATAAATTACTTGAGCGATTCGAATAAATCAGTGCGTTAATGAATTGTTTAAAATGATTGAAACCGTTGTATTCCAATATGAATTTAATTAAAAATCAATACCCCTAAAGGAATAAAACACACACACAATATCCAAAACCCATTAAAACAATAGTCCATATAAAAAGTTTATTTACGAATCAATAGTTAGCAATCGCGTAAAGTTATCGGTTTGTTGGAACCTAGCGAACTTGTTCCCCGAGCTAATCGTGACGATAGACAATCGGAGATTAACTGGGACGGACTCGGGAGTTGACTAACTTGATTTATACATCTATACTAATAATAAAACAGTAGAACCACCGTGTCTGTACATTAAATAAATTTAACTACAACTGATAGGGGGGGATAAAAGAAGGTCAAAGGAACACAAAAAAACAATTTTCGACTTTCTTTCCTGTCTGTCTGTCTGTCTGTCTATCTGTCTGTCTGTCTGTCTGTTCACGATAATCTCAGAAAGTACTGAACGGATTTTCATGGCGTTTCCACATATGGATTAAGCTTAATTTGGCGCAATATATAGGCTTTGTTTCATCTCATTTGGATAACGAAAAGAAAAGTTATCAATAAAAATTTATTTTGTTGTTTTGAATTTAATAAACAATACTCCGCCCACGACATCGCTTGGGTAATATACGTTTATATCGCGCAACTTACCACCTTAGTTAGTTCTAAGTTATTGAGATATTCTTTAAGATTTAGGAGGAATCGTAGTCTTTGTTGTTCTTCGGTCCTCTGATTTCAATCAAAAAATATATTCATCAACACTTCGCTTCCTTTTGACGAGAAAACATTGCTGACAAAAATATGTACTAAGTACATGTTGGATTTTGTATAATAATATTTCATAGATATCAAATTTGACAGAATATAGAATACTTCAATATCGAATGCTTAAGGGCATATGTACATAGCGGATTTTCAGGCAATCAAAACTTTTGTGAACAAGCAAAAAAATAGTATAGACGTAATATTAAAGTGCAGTGTACGTACGTACTATGTTAAAGAAACATCAACTGAGTGTCTTTCCCTTAATGAAAAACAATAAGAAAACTGCTGATGGATACATTATTAACATAAATATTTTATTAAATAGTTTAAGTTGAATTAAAATATCTTATTAGCCTTTTAGAAAAATGCATTCAAAATTTTGGCCTCAGCCAAGACTTGAACCCGGAACCATGCTGAACCGTAGCACTGCTCTATCCAATTGAGCTACCGAGGAGATTAGATCGTAATATACTGAAGTTCTCAAAATGGTGCATCAGACATCAAAAAAATGTCTACAGCGCCGTCAAGATATCAATTCAATAAACACAATAGTTTTTGGCTACTGCTGCCATAACTACGCAATTCTGCTAATGTCAAAGTAGGTAAACGTATGTAAAAAAACACGATGGAGATAGGTCATTAAAAAAAATTATCGAGTATAATCCGTCACGGTATCTACGTGAGAGTGAAAAATAGGCAGTGTGCAAAGGTCCTAAAATGTATGATATTCTTTACACAAAGGTTGGCAGTATTGAGTATTAAATATATAGCATTCAACCTTCTTTTTGATAAATCAAAAACCAAAATTGTGATATCCGTCTATAAATATTTTAGGACAAAAAATAAAAAAATAAATGCTTTTAAATTATTGTTCACTGACTTTGTGTGCTTGCATCATGTACAAAACTTTGTTATATGATAGTTCATATTCAAAGAATTTCTCTATAAACTACATTGATGGTTTTGCCTTCTGGGGCTAACATAAATAAATAAATTACTGACCCGTGAGCAGGCCACATATAGTTGGCCATGCTAAAAACAATTAGACCTTAGGTCGACACCAGCGGCCTTTAGTGTCTGACCCTGGGATTTATTTATCATCATAGCAAAGCCACGACTGGGAATTGGGTGCGCTTGAATTGGAATGGAAAATTGTTAGGAATGAGTGGTATTGTTGGTATCAATACGGTTTCTTCGATACCACAACCGGCCGACGCGATAAACAAGACTTCTAGACCGCTTCTGGCTGTGTCCCGCGGTTTCACACGCGTAGTTCCCGTTCCCGTTCCCGTGAGAATTTTGGGATTAAAAGCATTCTATGTCCTATTCTCAGACCTACTGGCATGAGAATCGGTCAAGCCGTTTCGGGGGAGTACGGGAACGACCATTGTAACACGAGAATTTTATATATAAGATATTTTTAATTATAGAAAAATAATTGGTTCTTTTAGTAATGATTACATATGATTAAAATAATTTCAACATTTTAAATTATTAAAACTTTGAAAAAGTCAACTAGGTACGTGAAATAAATAAACCAATTTCCACGCGGACGAAGTCGCTGGCATCAGCTAGTATAATATAGAAAAGTATAATTAATTGGGCGTTAGTCGCTTAGTTACACGCTATTAAATAAACAACTATAATAAGGATAAAATAATTAGTAACTAAGTACATTATTTTGATGTTTATAAGCTAATAAGGATTAAAGATTATTTTGTACAAAACTTGTCAATTAATTAACGCAGATAACTAATTATTTCGGGATTAAACTCATTAGTTTGACTTAGAGAATCGTAGATTAAAAGGACGCGTGACAATAAATGTATTCGTCTACCTATTTAAAAATACATCTCCTAAAAACCGTCTATCTGGGAAGATACTGTTCATGCCAAAATGTTTTTATCCTGAGCTTTGTAGCAGGGTTATGTTTTACCCGTCTGTGCTAGAAGGAGGGCGCTATTTAGTCAGATATAAAAGTGAGATGTCCTTAGATACATCTTGATAGTATAAGGCATTCAAAACTGGTTCTTAGAAGTTCATATTATATCTCGGGCATCAGCGCTGACGATAACGGTACGCGTGCCATCGTCGGCGTGAGACTAAAACCAGCCTAAGTGACACCGACTAAGTATATCAAATTACATATTTCCATATTAATAATTCCTCGGCATCCCCTAATCCGCCCCTGTTCATCCAGGGTCAGATACAAGTTCACGCACGATCAACCTTTATGTGTTGTTATTTTCTATTTCACAGTATTCTCTTATTTTCTTTATATCTTGTTACACGCAACGTTTGGTACCCCTTTATCACCAATGTTACATGATATTTGAACAGGGTTACCATTATATTTAATATTTTAGGACATTATATATTAGGTATCTTATTTTTAAACGTAAAATGCATAAAGCTGCATACCACCGAGAGCCGAGAACGGGAGGACTCACGGTGGTTATGTGGGGCTCTCCTGACCAGAAGGGGGCATTTATATCTAGAAGAAATATAATTTTGTGGTGAAAAAGTTAAATTATTTATTTTGGAAAAACAAAAGACGCAATTAAAGATTTCAAAAAGTCAGACTCAAGAAGAGTCAGTCTAAAAGTAATTGATACAACATAACGATACATCCCAATGCTACCCTTCACATATTATGTAAAATCGGCACAGTTTAGTCCTCCTTTTCAAAATTTCGAAAAAACAACGTCATCTCTCTTTTTTCCAAACTTCATTTCTCTTTTTTCCAAACGTCATCTCTCTTTTTTCCAAACGTCATCTCTCTTTTTTCAAACGTCATCTCTCTTTTTTCCAAACGTCATCTCTCTTTTTTCCAAAAGTCATATCACTTTTTTCTTCACAAACATAATTTATGTAAAAGGAGAAATTGCCTAAAAATTCTAAAAACTAAAATATTCCGAAAGGACAACTATTGTCACCCTACATTTTACATAGTTATGTCATATTGGTTATGTTTTATTGTAGTATGTACTTGTAGATACATTTTGTAGACATTTTTGCCTTCAGGGTTTTTGTCTCTGACGTATTTCCGCGAAAATATGTGACCGAATAGGTATTAAGGGAAATCCAATGAAATACATAGAAATGGGTGAAAACTATTGTCGTTTTTGTGGGATATTTGTGGAAGAATTGGCAAAATATATTTTTTCTTTTAAGGTTTTGGGGTAGGACTGTTTTTAAATAAATTGTGGCCATATTAATATAAGCTAGTAAGCTACTAACCTAAATGTACCGTATCTCTTATTGTGATATTGTCATTATTTGGTGTCAAAACAGAGATAATTGTTATGGTATTCTGTATGAAGACAGCGAAAGATGGTAGCCATATTACTTATATATCTATAAAGAAAGTCGTGTTAGTTACACTATTTATAACTCAAGAACGGCTGAACTGATTTGGCTGAAAATTGGTAGGGAGGTAGCTTAGAACCAGGTGAAGGATACTTTTTATTCCAAAATTACCACGGAAACGGGAACTACGCGAGCGAAACCGCGGGCATAGCTAGAAAAAATAATAGAAAAAAACATATAAAAATGCCATAGGTTATGCTATCACAATATTCTCATAGGAAAACCACAACAAACAGTTAAATGTAAGGTTGCGGGTTCGATTCCCGTGCGGGGTGAATATTTGTGTGAACCACAAATGTTTGTCTCTGTCTGGGTGTGTGTGTGAATGGGTGTGTGCGTAGTTTCTGATACCCTAGATACAAGTTTCAAACTTAGCTAGGGGTCAGTTACTCTAATGAGATGATGTAGTGAATGATTAATGTTAATGTTAAATAAAATACCCATACAAATGTAATCGTAGATGTCTAACATTCAGACCAATGTTTTGAATCGTTTCAATACTAAATCCGTTATTGATTGGCAATCCCGCGGGTGTGTTTGTTTATTTAATTAAAAATATCGATTTGTTTGCTACACTTTTACAGCGGTGTTCTAAAATACAAATTGGATATTCCCAAAAAAAGCCAAACATTTAGTTTGCATTCGTATTTGTGGGCGAGTGATTTTTCATTGATGATTCTTTGATTGGAGTAATTGAATATAAATACGATAAAAAGAGCTATTTTGCAAAATAAAAAAGTACCCAAAAATTGTTAAATGTGCAAAATTCTACAACAGCAGCGGAATTAATTGGTCTACTTTCTTTATCAAACGTTCTTTAAACACCATGGAAAAGAAAAGAAAATGTAACAAAAATCTTTACCTACAATTGTATACAGTGACTTAGTGACTGTGAACTACAAGTATAACGTTGATAACGGGATATATAATCACTATCTCTGCCATAGTATCAAACAAAACCTCTAAACCTCTGTCCCTATGTATGCTTAGTGATCTTTAAAACTACGCAACGGATTTTGATGCGGTTTTCTTTAACAGATAGAGTGATTCAAGAGGAAGGTTTTTAGTATAATTTTATCCCTGCATTCTCATTAGAGCGGGAACTACGCGGGTGAAACAGCGGGGCGCTGTTAGTATGAAATATCATGGAATTCTAAGTTCGCAAAACCTTATAATTAGAATTTTTAAAACTCATTTCGAAACTGCTATATTTGACTTAAAGGAATAATATCCAGACCCTTTACAATCGAAAGGTTTCCTGTAATATAATCCTAAGTTTCATTTAAATAATTCTTAATTGCTTCTCAGATTAAACCTCTTTTAACATTTATTATTTTCCCTTGACAACTCGCGATCTTTGTAGTAAAGTCCTTTATTTGAATATAATCTTGATTCGTATTTCGTTATTCCAATTCCGTTTTAACAATATTTGAATATTTATAGAGGGGTTCATTTAAATAATGGCTACCAGAAAACAAAGTACGCAATTCGATCTCGAACATTAAAACTTTAGGATTCACAGTTAGCCAAAATACCAGCCCTTTATTGAACCCGTTAAGGAATATTTAACTGCTGTTTGTTTCCACTGACTCACCGTTATAAGTTGTTTGTTATTCAAATTATTTTCAACTACGTGTGCTTCGCGGTTCTAGTTGTACCTTCACCTTTTCATTGTATTCTGTCCGAAAACTATAGTGTTTTAAACTAAATATATGTAATTTTCTGACTTTATCAGTGGCAATAAGTTTGTACTAAATATTTGTATAAGTAAGTAAAAAATGTTATGATATGCGAAAATTGAATAATGTTAACAATTAAACAATTTAAATATGCAAAAGAATATATATGTATATTAGCTGTGCCCCGCGGTTTAGCCCGCGTGAATCCCAATCCCAATGAAATTTCGGGATAAAAAGTATCCTGTGTGTTATTCCTAGTTATAAGAAACATCTGTACCAAATTTAATTTAAAACGATTCAGTATTTATTTACGTGAAAGAACAACAAACTTCTAACAAACTTTCGAATTTATAATAGGGTAAAACTACCGGTTATCGGCCCCTTAAGCAACTTTTCAACTTCAGCGTTGATCTTTATACTATTTGGATAAACCAAAAACTTTCAAACAAATCATTATGTAATGCTACAATATTCTAGTTTCAGAAAACCTAAAGCATATAGACGTATCTTTAACACATAATTTACAAATAAATATTAATCGTGAAATGAGCGAAAACACCGGTTATCGGCCCCTAAGACCGGCTATCGACCAGCAATGTACCGGTTATCGGCCGCCTACATTCACTATAGGAAAATGACTCTTATGGTAGAGACATAAGGTTGATAGTCGAATGAAAATAAAACGATTGATGCGCTAAGTACAAACCATACAAAAAGGATTTTAGTTGCTATTATATTTTGATAAACGTTTTGTGAAATATAGAAAATCAAATATATTATACCGGGAATGCAAGGTGAGATCCCGGTGGCTATGTGGGACTCATCCAGCCAGAAGGGCGAGGCATATCCACTAAAACCGCAGTGACTTCCGACTGCGCTACACATTATAGGGTGTCGTGGTAGAAATCCCGCGGGATTTCTACCACGACACCCTAATGCCGGGCCCCCTCTAAAAGGGGCGCCCCCCTCCTGAAAAGAACAACCTCGGAAACAAGGACGTCCCCCAAACCGGTACCGACAGCGAGCGTCCTCCTATGCGTCCACCTTTTGTACCTGGGCTTGAGAAAATTGGGTCGATTACTCTTCCCGCATCTCGTAGCCCCCTCCTGATTCCCAACATTATCGGGCACACCCAACTATGCCTGAAATGCGAGGGACGATGGGACGGTCCGGAGCCCCGGGAACCCGGGCCGTCGCTACCTCCCGGCCGATAAGGGGTTTTTGAAGAAATTCGTCGACCTGTGTGCCGGCCTCCAAAAATCTCAAAATTGATGAAACCTTGATGAGTTTTAGTATTTGTATATGAAATTTAAACATTTTATAAACACACAGCCCAAAATTTTCAGCAATTGAACTATAGTAACACATTAAAACTTAGCTTTGAAAATAAATCTACTTGCTATGTTTTTTGCTAAATTTTACGCAACTCCTCACATCAAAATTTTTAATTGCGATTGGGGGCTCAATTTTCCACTTTCAGGAATATGCCGTTAGCTAATAAATAAGTGAAGTTTGCAGGAATCGAAAGACACTAAGTTAGAAAAGATAAGATTAATATATTTTTAATTATTTAACAAAATGTGCCAGGTGGCCGATAACGGGTAGTGGCCGGCTAACAGGTAGTTTTACCCTATTAGTAGGATTGGTATTCTAAAATTAACTCATTACCCAAATGTTGAAGAAAATAAAATACCGATAACAATATCTATATCAAATTGAACCCCTTCACATGACCCTCTTTAATACTTACTCCTTATCAAGAACAGAAAGGATTATCCCGAGATAGGGAAAAATAATTTCCGATCAATGATTGGTCTACTTTCTTAAAGGATAAGTGCTTCTTATATTCAGACGGATAATAGGATCTTTGTTTTTATATAATATTCTTTTCAATAAACTTTAACGATGTGGAGTATCTTGGTATCTTTTTCAAGTGTTCGATATGATGACGCGACCGCTGTTGAGAAGGGATGGTTTGGTATTACGTTGTCTCAACTAATATTAGTAAATTTTGGCTTTTTTTTTACTGATTTTAGGTATCAGTAATATCATATGTAACATTTTTGTTGAGTTTAAATAACGGTTGAGAATTTTGAACAAAGTTATAGTACTTATAATAGCAATTATATGTATTTTTTTTCTTTCAAATTTCGTTGCCATGTCTGAGGTAGACGTAACACAAGCTACTTGTTATATCTGTGTGCGTGGGAGTGGGAGATTTGGATACCAACTATGTCCACATTTATCTTCCTTCTTATAACAAGTTATGGTTTTAAGGACATTAAAACACCTTACTCCCGAGTTTCAGGTGTATATGGGCGAATATTTGTGTGAAACACAAATGTTTGTCTCGGTCTGGGTGTGTGTGTGAATGAGTGTGTGCGTAGTTTCTGATACTAGTTTCGAACTTAGTTAGGGGTCAGATACTATAATGAGATGATGTAGTGAATGATTATGTTATGTAATGTTATATACTTATACACAATTTTGTAATTTCACCTTAAACCTAGTTTTAGATACCTTGAAAACGCGCAATGTAAAATCAAATCGTAGTCTTAAAGTGCGGTACATAGAGACAGATAAGGCAAATTATTGTACCTTCACATTACACGAAATTAGCGTAAATAAATTCAGGGCGCGTATATTCTTAAGCAAATATTTTATATCTTAACGATATCTTTACTAATAAATTCAAGTGTCTGTTTGATTCAAAATATAGAATTATTTTTAATGACATGGAGTCTTGGTTCTAATTTTTGTTATAAATTTCTGACATAGCGAATTCTTAAAACAATCACAGTGACACATTATCTGAATTTTAAATCCTATTTCAGTATTTTAAGGCGACGAGCTTCCACAACTTTAGGTATTTTAAGCTACCTCAGACCCCGCGCTAGCTGCGTGTAGCGTATTCATTTACGACACAGATAGCGCGCGCAAATACGTAACTCGCGCGGTCCGGTCGACGACCTCGCGACTCAGTAAAGCCACAGTAGAGCCGATCACGCAGTAGGACTATTAATATTGAAAAATATCAATATGTATTAGAATCGACTTTTTCGTGATCTAAATAAAAAAACACTACTACCTTATTAAAACCTTTCGTGCACATTAGTATCTACCTACTTATATAGAAAAACATAAAATATGTACAAATATATTATCTACCTATATTATTAGTAGGTACTATATTTTATTTATTTATTTAATTTATTTTTTGCTACTTCTATTGACGACCTCGATGGCAGAGTGGTCACCGTGCCGGACTGCCATCCGTAAGGTTGCGGGTTCGATTCCCGCGCGGGGTGAATATTCGTGTGAACGTGTGGGTGTGTGTGTGAATGAGTGTATGGGTAGTTTCTGATACCCTAGATATAAGTCACAAACTTAGTTAGGGGTCAGTTAATGTTATGAGATGATGGAGAGAATAATAATGTTGTTATTTATTACTTTGTTTATGTTCTATAGTGAAACTCCTTCCTACTTTAGTTACTGCTAAGGCTGGGCCTATTCAGTCGGAAATTCAATATATTAAAATCTTATTCTTATAAGTAAATCTTTAAATCTAAATAATAAATATTATTACCTGCGCCTCACTCGCGTAGTTCCCATTCCCATGGGAATACAGGGATAAAATAAAGTATATGTCACTCGCTGATACGTGGTATCTTTCCAATAGTGATAAAATTATTTAAATCGGTTACAAATAAACTTAAAACTAGTATAGACAATAACATTCTGAAAATATTTAATAAAGGAATAAAATAAAACCAATAATGCCAATTAGCTATTTATTTATTTTGCGATAGTGTAATGTCCCTTAGAGGCATACCGCGAATTTGCCTTGAATCCACAATTTCAGGCAAAATGTGGTTCAAATAAAAGTCTACAATTTTGGTTTCCATTTTTGTTTTCCAAAAAATGTCGTCTTTATATATATAGTCTATTAACAAAGGTTGGTCTGGTCTAGACCACACCCCAACTATACATTTATGTCGACCGGTGACGTGTAACTGACCCTGTATTTGATAAAACCAATTACTATTTTTGTTTAGGGTCTTGATTTGTTTTGTTTTATTATATTTATACAGCTGTATTTTGTTTTCTTTGATAGCAGCATCAATTCCTTCCTTTGCTGCTGTGAGAGGACATTTAATCTCCACAATGGCATCTTCACCTACTAAGCCATCGGGTGTGGCCCCGATAAATGGATAATTGGTGTCAATGAAAAGGCCACAGGGCTCTATTATAATATTTTCTTGCGTTTGCATTTGCTGTAAAGCCAGTTTCTCATTTTCGACTCCATGTGCTATTGCTGCAATATAATTGATATTATTTTTATATAATATATTTTTTACAGCATTTGCTGTGCTAGTGGATTTATTTTTTTTGCAAATAGGGCCAAAATTTGACGCGGTGATTAAATGTTTTCTTAGTTCCATCCACTCTGATGAATCCCTTTGGAGGACAGTATTTCTTTCTATTTTGTTTTTGTCGGATGTAATAGTTTTCAAGTTGTTTAGAAAATCTTCTTTTGCCTTTTTTAGTTCTTCGGGGTTCATGTCAGGAGCTGAACTTGTAGGTCCATAGCTGTGATCAGAATTTCTGTCAAATAGCCTTTTCTTTTTAGTGGGATGTTCTCTATTGAATTTTCTTTTTAAAGCGCGTTTTTTCTCAATTTCTTTGACCCTTCCCTTGGGACTTTTCCCCAAAATAGATTTCTGTACTGTTGAAATGGCAGATTCATTGTTAAAAGATACAACAGCAGCAGAGCACCTTGCTTGGTAGCCGCGTCTTTGCGAAAAATTTACTCTTTTGCCTCCAATAAATTTGGCAACCACGCTATTAAAGCGCTCAACAACGTTTGTATCCACGTCTTCGATGAGACTTCGTGATTTGCTTGCTACAGTAGCTACTATAGCATTTATTCTTAATAAAAATGTGGTATTATTTATATGATTTAAGACCCTAAACTCGATAATTGACGGTTTTTGTACTTTTTGATCTAGTCATATTATATGAAAAGCGTATTTTATAAACATGCTTTTAGGTAATAATTAAAGGAAATATTGTCATCTAAAAAATACTCAGAGAAAAACAATATTATACAGAAAACTTAAAAAATATATCAAGAAAACTGAACATATGTTTTCTGAATTTCACTTTTAGCATTAACTTCCATGCCTTCGGATTCTAGTAATTCGACCAATTTAGCACTAAAAATTAAACAAACTTAAAGTCCAGATCCTTATTAAGGAAATACTCATAGGAAAATTTAATTGTTATTATAATTATTATTGAAATCGAAAAAAATATAAAGTTAGAATTTGTAAAAATCACACTCAAGAAAATCGTAATTTACGTTGATAAATGATGCTCAAAACGTTATTAAAATTACCTCAAATAATAAAAGAATATTTTCTACAACAATTATACTAAAAAAAAATCTCTAAATCAAATTGTCTTTTTTTCTACAAATATTTTAAAATCATCATAAAACTACTATAAAATCGGACGCACGAAACAATTCAAATCAGTCTGCCGCGAGGCTTTTTAGAGAGAGGACGTATCGCTCCTACCGAGCGTTTGACCTTTGCGGCGCGTACGAATTTTATACGATAACTCATCAACATGTTTTGATACTCGATAATAATTTTTGTTTTATAATTTGAATTATTTATTAAAAAAAAATAATTAACATTTATGATAACAAATAATGTTTTAGAATGCAGGCATTTACCCACATTAGTAATGTAGGCATTTACCCACATTAGTAATGTAGGCATTTACCCACATTACTAATGTAGGCATTTACCCACATTAGTAATGTAGGCATTTACCCACATTAGTAATGTAGGCATTTACCCACATTACTAATGTAGGCATTTACCCACATTACTAATGTAGGCATTTACCCACATTAGTAATGTAGGCATTTACCCACATTACTAATGTAGGCATTTACCCACATTAGTAATGTAGGCATTTACCCACATTACTAATGTAGGCATTTACCCACATTACTAATGTAGGCATTTACCCACATTACTAATGTAGGCATTTACCCACATTACTAATGTAGGCATTTACCCACATTACTAATGTAGGCATTTACCCACATTACTAATGTAGGCATTTACCCACATTACTAATGTAGGCATTTATTTGTTTTATTCATTATTCCTTGTTGTGAATAATGGAATATCGAATCGAAAGTTATTACGTAAATTATATCTAATCATATCTGGGGGCACGGCAGTGCCCCCCGCCAAGTCGAGCGCGAAGCAAACACTGCCGTACCATCCTTTACAGGAACCATTTCGCCGCATTTTCAGGCCCCTATTTGACAACCTCTGGATAAGACTAGAACGCTGAAATTTTCGTCATCCAGTAAGCTATACAATCACATACTTAAAATAAAATTTCAAGTCTGTAGGTCATTTAGTGCCCAAGTTAAGCGAAAGCAAAGTTTCGCATTTTAGACACTCACTCACTCACTCACTCACTCACTCACTCACTCACTCACTCACTCATGATCATCAAAATAGAACTAGTACTTCCCATAAACCTAGAGAGCTGAAATTTGGTACAGAGTTAGGGTTTAATGGCCACATAAAGGGAAAACTATAAAAACTAGGATAATCGAACGGGAACGGGAATTATACGGGAATGGGAACGGGAATTGTAACTCAAGAACGGCTGAACTGATTTGGCTGAAAATTGGTGGGGAGGTAGCTTAGAACCAGGAAAAGGACATAGGATACCTTTAATCCCGAAATTCCCACGGGATTGGGAACGGGAATTTAAAAATCAAGAACGGCTGAATTGATTTGGCTGAAAATTGGTGGGGAGGTAGCTTAGAACCAGAAAAAGGACATAGGATACTTTTAATCCCGAAATTCCCACGGGATTGGGAACGGGAATTTAAAAATCAAGAACGGCTGAACTGATTTGGCTGAAAATTGGTGGGGAGGTAGCTTAAAACCAGGAAAAGGACATAGGATACTTTTAATCCCGAAATTCCCACGGGATTCGGAACGGGAATTTAAAAATCAAGGACGGCTGAATTGATTTGGCTGAAAATTGGTGGGGAGGTAGCTTAGAACCAGGAAAAGGACATAGGATACTTTTAATCCCGAAATTCCCACGGGATTGGGAACGGGAATTTAAAAATCAAGAACGGCTGAATTGATTTGGCTGAAAATTGGTGGGGAGGTAGCTTAGAACCAGGACAAGCACATAGAACACTTTAATCCCGAAAATCCCACGGGAATGGGAACGGGAATTTATTACTCAAGAACGGCTGAACTGATTTGGCTGAAAATTGGTGGGGAGGTAGCTTAGAACCAGGAGAAGCACATAGAATACTTTTAATCCCGAAATTCCCACGGGATTGGGAACGGGAATTTATTACTCAAGAACGGCTGAATTGATTTGGCTGAAAATTGGTGGGGAGGTAGCTTAGAACCAGGAGAAGCACATAGAAAACTTTTAATCCCGAAATTCCCACGGGAATGGGAACGGGAATTATAATTCTAGAACAGCTGAACTGATTTGGCTGACAATTTCTGGGGAGGTAGCTTAAAAACTATTTATGTATAGATACTTTTTATCCCGAAATTCCCACGGAAACGCGAACGGGAACTACGCGGGTGAAACCGCGGGGCGCTTAATAATATAATACTACTCCTAAAAAATAAGTGTGTCAAATAAGAAAATGTAATAAAATAAATCAATATAAACAAGTTTTAACAAAAAGAAATGAAATCCCACCAAAAACATTCTGTAAAAAACTAGCCAAGTCTCGATGGAGCTGCTTGTTTAACTCTAAAAAGTAATGAAATCTAGACAGACTCGTGCCAAGTCTAAGGTTCCTTACTGCGATTTCTTTATTATTATAGTTAATGTTGTGTGACTTGGCCGTTGAACATTGTTTAAAAGGTTAGTAGTGGGTACATGTCAATTTTGTTTACACGTAATGTTATAACATTATTAAAATACGCAGCTTTATCAAGCCTACAACTGACTGGATATTGAATCAACATTTTTCAAGTGGCTATAATTAAGCAAATTTTCTATCGTCAATGGATAGGTTCTGGATTTTTTAAGATTGGTGCAATAGCGTCATGGAGCACCTAGTTTTGTACCCTTGTGTACATACATGTGTACCCTTCAACGGCCAAGTCACACAACATTAACTATAATAATAAAGAAATCGCAGTAAGGAACCTTAGACTTGGCACGAGTCTGTCTAGATTTCATTACTTTTTAGAGTTAAACAAGCAGCTCCATCGAGACTTGGCTAGTTTTTTACAGAATGTTTTTGGTGGGATACTACCTACTACGAATAGTAAAAAAAAATATACTCGTATTTTTACTTTTGTCAATAACTTTTATACAATTTATAATTTCCAATGGATCAAAACCATTCGGCCGGAGTATTCAGAGCGAGCGCGCCGTCACCACATAGACAGTGTGCATGCGGACACGCGTGCGCGTCTGTGTGAGTGAAAATTTGAGTTGTCGCGCGCCAGATCAACCCTCTTAAGGTATTATTACGAAGATCTTTGTCTTTGGAGCAATTGTAATCATAACATAATCTATGGTCCCCATAAGCATGGGCAACCGAATTCGTGATATCTTTATGTAACAAATTAATGGATATATTTTTATTGACTGAGTTTTTTAGAAATTTTATTGATTTTACTATCATTTTTCTCATACTCATGATTTTTTCATTTGTAAGACTTTTTCTATATTTAATTGGATATTTAGTGTCTTTTATCATTGCTCTCAATTTGTTACAAAAATTTCTTAAAATGTGGTTTCGAAACTCAATTTTTTCAACTGTGTGGTGATATTGATCATAAGGTTTTGCTTGTAATACCTTTTGGTAAGTTGAAGAATCCCCATCTCCTATCATTCGCGCATAAATAACACCATACATATCAATAGAAGATAAAAATCCTTCACGAATTATAGCAGCCTCCATGCTACCTGAGGGTCCATTATAATTTTTAAAGCAAGTATGAGGTTTGGCTGGAAGCGATGTGTCTTGACATCTGGCACATATACTACAATATTTATTTTTGACCCCTATATAAATTACCTCCTTGAAACGTTTCCCTATGATGGCTGCTACGCCAGAATTAGATTTATGATTGTTACCATAAGACCTTAACCCCCAAGCTCCATCAACATATACGTCGATAAGGGGTATTCCATTTTTCACGTTACCGTCCACAATGGCAGCCGCTTTTTCCCGTTCTGCAGCCGTGGCCATAGATTCAGTTGCTGTTCTCTCCCAATTAGCATAAACAATATCTTGATGTTTTAAATAGTATTTAGATGAAAATACAGGTACGTTCATTGCAGAAAAAATTTCTTCAAATTGTGTATATCCAATACCGGCAGCTATAATTCCGCTAGTGGCTGCAACATTTAAATCGACATCGTCTGCACTATTATTTTCCGAATTAATCATAATTTGTTTTCGGCATACAGAACATTCAAATTTAAATTTTGATATTAATCCGGTCCGTTTTTCCCCTATTAACTTAAAATGTCCTACTCCGCAATTAAATAAATTATTATGATGTGCTTTTTCTTGGAGTTGGGCCATGAGATAATTTATATCCACTAATCGTCGTCCACTGACAAAATTATGTGATTCTTCTTCTTCCAATTCAATGCTCAAGGAATAATTGTTAATACTCTCCACATCACATCTGAAACACAAAAAATATTATTTGTAGCTCTATGAATTTCCACAAGATTTATGCTTTATTTTTTAATTTCAGATTTTATTTATAGATATTGACAGACACATGTCGGACGTTTAACTCTGTCGATTTTAACTCTGAAGTTGTAAATACCGTCAGTTATTATTACTTACTCAATATCATTTAAATTCGCAGGAGTTACAATACGGTCTTCACTTGTGTTTATTTTAGCCTGTGGTTCCTCGACAGTTTGTACAGCTGGGCTGTAAAAAGAGGTAGTTTTCGTTAGGTGATTGTCAATTGAATTAATTTTGTGTTTATTTGTACAGTTTTGTCTTTTTTACATTCGTTATGGCTTCCAGGTAGGTCCGTTATCTACGACATACAACTGCACTCAGCAACGGAGATTTGCTCTATTTTACACAATTAAATTAAATAAATAATATTGGGGCACATCTGTTTGTCTTGAGCGGGAATCGAACCCGTAACCTTCGGCATAGCAGCCAGGGCCACTACCAACTACACCACTCGATCAAATAAAAAAATATATACACAGATGATCTAACTGGTGCAACTTTTTTGTCAAAGAGGAAGGATTTTTTGTTTGATGGTAATGAATAGGCTTCGAAACTAATGGAACAATTTCGTTTTCCATTATAGACTTAACTTGACATAGGCTACATATTATCCCGGAATTCCTACGGGAACTATTTGTGTATAATAGAAATCACATACATACCTTCCATTTGCGTATGTTTTCTTATAACGACCATTTTCAGATCTTGGTATTGAAGAACTATAAAAAATATTTATTAGGTATCGTATCTTTGTATACCTTTCTAGCATAGTAAGTGATAATAAAAAATAGATATCAGGACATATTTAACCACCAATAGTTATCCCCAAAAAGCTTATGGGTACTAACACATACAGATATTGAAATATTGACATAATTATATATATATATATATCAATATATATAGACATTGACATACATTACATATTTTATTTATATACTTACTTACATGTTGTAATACAACGATTACAGCCAACCAATATGCTCATCTCACAAATGCTGACTGTACCGGGAATTGAACCCCGGGACCCTCTCATGTGCAGTCCGGCATAGCGACCTTTACGCTACTGGATGATATTAGGTCGTTTTTTACCTACCTACTACACTCATACCTCGCACACGTCATACTGTGGCTCTTTGTCAATTATCATCTCGACCTAGTCCATTATCTATATTATCTATATATATATATGTGTCAGTTTGCAATATTGAATTCATAATGAAAAATCATAATGGCGGGACCAACTTTATCTTACATTGTTGCTAATATAACAATAAATAAATAAACTTACCTTATTCTTTTTGTGTTACGTCGAATTTTTAATTTTGATTTCCTTTTCACTCTATTTGTTTTATTTGCCATGTCCTATAATTATTTTACAACACAATCCACTAATTAAACAATAATAACAAAAATATTTACACTGAAAGTACAAACCTAACTAATAAACACGAAACACGCGTATTTTTACGCAGCGAGCCGGCAAAAATCACACAGGTCCTACCTTCTTGACGCCAAACGGCGGACTGCGGAGGAACTCACTCGCCGCGTCGTTATATAAATTGAAATATTGTGTTATTGTTAGATTATATTATTAATTTTAGATATTTTTTCGGTTTTTTTATATTCTAAATGTCATTGTCTATAATTTGACGCAATTTTTACGAATATAAGTTTAATATTATCCAGATGAAATGGAAATTACGATCGAAAAATTTGAAAAATTTGACTATTTCAAAATATTTTATGATCGAGCGAAGTTGTTTAATTCGTGTTTCCAGCCGTTTTATCAAAAAGCTGGATTATTAAACTATAACATATATTTTTATTTATACAAAATTAATAATATTTGAATATTTACTATTGAATCTAAGCGAGGTCGATTCTGAATTTTGCGGAACTTCCTCGGCTTAATATTAATTCTGGTAATTTTAAAATTCCAGTTTTAAGATTTTGATGTCTGCCAAAGTTTCGTTTAAGGTTTGTAAGAGCTAAAAGGATTTCAATAAAATATTTTGAGATTAAAATTTCGTAAGTTCCATTTCAATATCTTACTCTTACCTGCTTAAATATTAACGCAGATAAAACCGCGAGAAAAGCTTGTTAAGGAATATACGAAAATTGGTGTGATTTGTTTCATTTTTATTTTGTTTATCAAAGATGTTGATTTGATTGAAAATAACTCGCATTTCATATTTGCATACCTTCGCTCTGAAGTTTACTTTATTTAGGTAGCTATTGACGAGTCAGTTTAACTGATCAGTTGAACTGGAAAAATGGTCGTCAATCACCGGAGCGAATCCAGATTTCAGTTGGGAAATCTAGAACTTTTCTTGTCCAGTGCTACCCGCGGATCACTTGTGATTTGTGCGGTTGGTTAAGCAACGTCTGGCACCGTTAAGACTGTGATGGGTCATTACTAAAAATTACTTTTAATTTCATGAGCGTTTCCGTGCTCCGGAGGGCACGTAAAGCCGTCGGTCCCGGTTGTCGTATTAACATCATCGACAGTCGTTACGGGTAGTTAGAGCCCTCAAAAGTCTAACATTTGATTTAACCAAAAATTTCGTATAGCCCTCTGGGTTTTGAAGGTCTGATGGCAGTCGCTTCACGTAAAATACTGGCATTCTGCCAAATCTGGTTAAACTGAAAACCGACTCCAAATAGACATGGAATAAAGGCTCAGTTTTATGTCTGGCTGGACTGATATGTTCAACTGACTCGTCAATGGCCACTTTTTCGATTTAAAACATGTTATATATATAAATCTAAATATAAGGCCAAAGCAATTACGCTTTTGATAAAATAAACGACTATTCGACTTTTTAGATGTTCGATTAATTCGGTGTTGGTCAATGTTTGATGTATTGGCAATTGGTATATTATGGATATCGATTTATTTTTAACTTTGGCAAAAATAGGAGGTTTAAAAATTGGGTGTAGCGATTTTTTCCTTCATTCATTTATTTGAACGTAATAGGAATATGAGTTGTATTTATGTTATTACTAGCTGTGCCCCGCGGTTTCACACGCGTAGTTCCCGTTCCCGTTCCCGAGGGAATTTCGGGATAAAAAGTATCCTATGTCCTTTTCCTGGTTCTTATCTACCTCCCCACCAATTTTCAGCCAAATCGGTCCAGCCGTTCTTGAGTTATAAGTGGCGTAACTAACACGACTTTCTTTTATATATATAGACTAGCTGTGCCCCGCGGTTTCTCTCGCGTGGTTCCCGTTCCCGTGGGAATTTCGGGATAAAAAGTATCCTATGTCCTTTTCCTGGTTCATAACTACCTCTCCACCAATTTTCAGCCAAATCGGTCCAGCCGTTCTTGAGTTATAAGTGGCGTAACTAACACGACTTTCTTTTATATATATAGATATATATTTTTATTTATTTTAATATATCATTAGGGGCCTATTTCAACATCTTCCAGTAAAGTTACTTACCAAGTAAAATTCGTTTTGTCTCTTTCTTACTTTATATCATGAACAAAGACAAAACATGTGAGTAGCTACTCGGATCGTTACTTGAACATGGTGAAATAGGCCCTAAGTTTGGTATTCTCGTACAATCAATTAATATATCAGGCAAATAATCAGTCGTTATTGATGAGATTTTAAAGTCGTTCCAAATTGATGTAGAAAAACCAAAGCTCCATAAGTATCTTTAAACAAAGAATTGTTTAGAAAATCCTGCTGTAAGGTAATATATTGATACAATTCCTAGGAAAAGCTATCGGATAAAGTCTAGATAGGGGACACTGAATAGGTTTATTTCCTTCAATACGCATTTGTTTAGAATGAACGTACGAGTATCGTTCTGTTTTCTTGAACAATTTATTGGTTGTACTTATGAACGGAATTCATACATATTTGAAATACCTATTGTATTGTTCTTTGAAATGGGTAGTTTTTCAATTAGGACTTTTTATATTGATGATATCTTTGATTTACACGAACACTACACATTGAAATAAAACACTTAAACGGATTTTTGTCGTGGTTGTATTTTGTTTTACATAGGACTCTTTAGTTAAGGTCTGTTTGTACATGAAGCCTTATTTTTGGCTGTAAGACTTTTGAGGAGCCTAACTAAGCCTAATGTAATGATTATTATCCTATGCAAAGCTTTGATTTTTTTAGTTTTTCAATAAGTAATCCCAAAAATGATCACATACTGAATTTATTTCGGAAATATACATTACTAGCAGCGCACCGCGGTTTCACCCGCGTAGTTCCCGTTCCCATGGGAATTTAGGGATAAAAAGTATTCTGTGTGTTATTCTGATGTATAAACTAAATTATTGTAAAGTTTCATTAAATTCCATTCAGTAGTTTTTGCGTGAAAACGGAATTAACATCCACACATCCACACTCACAAACATTCGACTTTATAATATTAGTAGAATTAATTATACACATTTCAAACATAAAGTTTATAAGTTGTTTTCAATTTACTTCTAAATTCAATACAGTAACTTCAAAAATATATTTCACGTCTTAATTTTAAGTATTCTTTTGTAGGCTCTTTAACATTCATAAGTGCTTCTTTGAAACCCGAACTGAATTAATGATTTTGAAGGGAATTTCACACTCTCCATTCGCCGTCCATTTTAGGAACGGACAATTAAACGCCAAGACCAGGGCTGGCCAACCTTTATACATCAACGTACCGTATTTCTAAAGAAATATTCAATGACTTGCCATCATATTTTGACGAAGCGATTATTCTGAAAATAATAATAGTTATTTATGGTACAAGCGAGGTAAGTTGGTGATTACTTCCGAGGCGCTATTGAGGCCCGAGCCGTCAGGCGAGGGTCTGAAGATAGCCGAGGATAGTAATCATCAATACACGCGTGTACCATACAACGTTTTTCAACACATTTGCGAAGAAATTATCATTTTTCGCTAATAAATAAACAGTTTTTCTATTCGCGCGCATCCAACACAACAATGGTGATCGGCCATAGATTAAAAGAATATACTTATTAAAAAAAAAACGAATGAATGAATGAGTGGAATCGACCATAGACCTACCAAAAGTAAGGCAACATAGTTGAAGTTTGTTTTTAAAATGTATGGACACGATTTTTTTTGTATCGAAACTTTTTTAAAACTTTTTTTTTTTTTTTTTCCGAACCTTTATCCCAAATCTATTTGGGGTCGGTTTTCAGTTTAACCAGATTTGGCGGAATGTCAGTATTTTACGTGAAGCGACTACCATCAGACCTTCACAACCCAGAGGGCTATGCGACATTCTTGGTTAAACTGAATGTTAGACTTTTGAGGGCTCTAACTACCCATAACGACTGTCGATGATGTTAGTTCGACAACCGGGACCGACGGCTTTACGTGCCCTCCGAAGCACGGAAACGCTCATGAAATTAAAAGTCATTTTTAGTAATGACCCATCACAGTCATGACGGTGCCAGACGTTGCTTAACCGCACGGATCACAAGTGATCCGCGGGTAGCACTGGGCCATGAGCGCTTCATAAACTTTTTTAAAACTAAACAATTTAAAAAAAAAACTATAACTCACTAGTGAATCAAGCGTGTCATTATTTAACTGTTTTTGCACAAATAAGAGCCCCTTTATGAGCAAGTGTGTTGAAAAATATCTTTTTTAAGTTTAATCAGATTTGGCGAAATGTCTGTCTGTAGTAGGTACGTGAAGCGATATCAGCCTACTATCATACCTTCACAACTCAGAAGGTAATACAAGATTCTTTGGTTAAGCCAATTGTCAGACTTTTGAGGGCTGAAAAACCGGGAACGACGGCTAAACGTGCCCTCTTTGAATCTTCGAAACCCTCAACTTAAGAACCAATTTTATAACGACCACCCATCACTAATATGTCGGTGCCAGACGTTGCTTAACGGCATAGATTACAAGTGATTCGTGTTTGGCAGCGCTTCATTTAATATTTACTTTAGACATTCTGTTCTTAGTACATACATAATGAATATTGTGACGTGCCCAAAATATTGTGTCGCGTGCTATTGTGCCTAAGGTTCACCACCCCTGACCTAGACCCATTGCCATACTACAGTCGGGTATATCATCTCCATTAGGCACAAAGCGGTCTCCCACTAATATAACTGTACGCATAACTAAGAAATAGAACTTCCTACCTACCTTAGTCTGCGTTCGGTAATTAGACTGGGTTGTCTCCAAGTTATGACTCAATTAGTGCCTTATAGGCATAGAGTATAAAGAGTAAAAGAAATAGAGTGCTAGTTTTCACTCACTGACACTCAGTGTTAGCTAGCACGCTTAATATTAGCTTAATATCTCAGGGATCGATAACAGATAGCTGTAAATTATGCCTGTAGATCTTTTTTAGTATGTTGACGATTGCCATTTAGGTATACTGATTATTTATACAAACGTATTTTTCTTTATGACCTAATCCCGCATGTGTTTTGTTTATTTGTGACCACTAAGTGTGAATAATAACCATGAAACAGTCGATTCAGGAAGTCAGAATCTTTGGCGGGCAGTAACAACAGTTAAAAACATATAATGTTCATACTCGTGTCACTGTTCATCGTTGTATGTATATGCTCTATAACATAAGTTATTATACTTCTACGTAGCCAAGCCTTTATCTAGAAAGTCATAGCTTAACATAAATTGAGATTGTAATTAAGAAAGCTACCGTGAGAAAAATCCTTTTGTGAATTTTTAAATATTTCGCTGGTCATTCAGATTTTAAATTTTGTGTGCAAACTAATACAGTGGTTATAAATATGAAAAAGCTTAGAAGAGTTGGTGTCTTTTGAAGACTGCTACATACATATTATGGAAATTAAATGAAATTATTTATTTGTTTGAAGCATGGTAAACAAGTAACAAGTTCTTATACTTGTAGTTATAGACGGCATGCCTTGCAAATTCTGACGTGACAAATATTTTAATTGAAATTTAATTTTAAATAAATACTACTGTATAATCATTACAAAATAACAATGGTATCATCATTTTAATTAACATTCATGTCATATTAAACATTAAAATTAAACGTTCAACGAAACAAAACAATACATCTTTTATAATATTACTTTAAGTTCTTTATAAATATTTGTGCCGATTATTTGAACTAAAGCCTCTAGGTGCCTGCACCAAAAACAGCGTAGTTTTCGCCAAAAACCGTGATTAATTACATTTTTGCTAGCATGTGCGTAAAAATCATAATAAAATAAAATTATCTCAGAATAAACTGAGGAGCAATATATCAAACTGTTGAATAAATTCCTGTAGAAAAAAGATGTATTAAAGATAAAAGTGACATGACAACATTGCTTTTCACAAAAATGATAAAATAAATATATTATAGTGATGTGCTTTAATATCCGTTGATTTCGGATGGGTATAAAATCCTACAATAACTGTTGACCGTTACTAATATATCTTTTACTAGCAGCACCCCGCGGTTTCACCCGCGTGGTTCCCGTTCCTAATGGTGAAAGAATTTTTGAAATCGTTTCAGTACTTTCGGAGTATATTTGTTACAAACAAACAAATCTTTGCTATAAGGACAGTGCCAGGCATTGCTTATCTGAACAGATCGCAAGTAATCGCGGTTAGTATTGGGCTATGAGCGCTTCTAAACTCCATTATATCAAGTGAATAAAAATATAATTCGATTAAAACTTGAACCCGACATTAAGCTTAAACCCAACTTAAGCTTAAGTAACTAGTCCAGTTGAAAAACTGGATTTTAGTTCAAACTTTTTCTGAAGTGTTGTAAAGTGACTTCTACTTACGTTAGTTGGTAAACAATTGGAAAGTTTTAAATGTACTTACAGTTAAGTTTCTTTGTATTGTTTTAAGCTTGGAGATTGGAATTACTTTTAATTAATATAAATAGTTTAGTAGAAAAAAGTAATATCTGCACTGATAAAGGTGTACAATATGTTGAAGGAATATAAAACCCACATTTTTTTGCCTCATCTGGCAATAGAACATACGACCGCGCCGACCTGTGACGGTGCACTGAACCGACTATCTCACCTAGGCCCAGATAAACATTTATGAATCATATTAATAATGGGTCACGTTTGTAGGATGGACTCAAATAGGTGGGCAAGGCTAACCACGGAGTGGAGATCAACGAACGTAGATGTCCAGGTCGCCCTCCCACACGCTCGAGGAGAGATTTAGATGTTTGTGACGGAGATTGGAGAGAGCTGGCTCGATTCAGGTGATTAAAAAAATAATAATAATAATATTTACCTCTAATATGTGCCTTCAATGGTTGGGTTATGCCTCTACTGACTTATACCTTCGGCATACTAAGATGGACTCAAACCGAATTAGACGCCCTGGATAGAAAGGTTCGTCAACTATTAACATCGCATCGCATGTTGCACCCACGTTCTTCGGTCATGAGGTTGTATATCCCACGAAAATGTGGTGGTCGTGGCTTTTTAAATGCCAAGACTATGCATAATCGTGAGATAAGCAACCTTAGAGACTACTTCTTACGTGCTAGGTGTCGCATTCACTGTGATGTAGTGGCAGTTGATAAAAATCTAACACCTCTTTCATTGGCAACCGAGAACTGGCGTAAACCTCTGGTGCTTAGCACTGAGGATCGCACGAACGTGTGGAAGAGCAAGGAGCTACACGGCCGGTTCTACAAAGCCCTCACGGGGCCTGATGTAGACCTGCTGGCGTCGGTGAACTGGTTACGTTTTGGTGACCTTTTTGGGGAAACCGAGGGTTTTGCCTGTGCAATTGCGGACGAAGTTATCAAGACGAACAACTACCGGAAGTACATCCTAAAGGATGGTACGGTCGACATCTGTCGGGCATGCCGCCGTCCTGGCGAGTCACTTAAGCATGTTATTTCTGGTTGTTCTCATCTTGCTAACGGAGAGTATTTGCATAGACATAACCTAGTAGCCAGAATCATCCATCAGCAACTTGCTCTTCGACATGGTCTTGTAGATTCTGAGGTTCCGTACTATAAGTATGTACCGGCGTCGGTTCTTGAAAACGGTCATTCCATTCTCTATTGGGACCGGTCTATCATCACAGATAGGACTATTGTTGCCAATAAGCCTGACATTGTGCTGGTAGACCGGGTAGCAAGACGAGCAATACTTGTTGACATCACTGTTCCACATGACGAGAATCTCGTGAAAGCTGAAAAGGATAAGCTAAGTAAATACTTAGACTTATCTCACGAGATTACCGCCATGTGGGACGTTGATTCAACAATTATTGTACCGATAGTTGTGAGTGCGAATGGTCTGATAGCAAAAAGCCTCGACCAACATCTTAAGAGGCTTTCGCTCGACGGTTGGATCAAGGGGCAGATACAGAAGGCAGTGATTTTGGACACGGCACGTATCGTGAGGAGGTTCCTGTCTCTGCAGCCCTAACCGCCGGTAGTTTGGGCCCTGCCCCGCTACTGGCGGCATTCTATTTTTTAAGTTTTTATTGTATATTTTGTTTTTATTTTTTATAAATGTATATTGTAAAAACTTAAAAAATAAGATAATAAATGTATATATGAATAATATTTACCTCTCACGGGAATGAACCCGCAGCCCTCCGTATGGCAGCCCAGCATAGTAACCACTCTGCCTTTGGGTTGTGAATAAGTACAATATTATTAGTAACAAAAAACGGTTAACCGGTAGGTAATACAGTCACAACACTAGCTCTAGAAAAATATAAAAATAATGAAACTCGAGAAAATTACAAATAACTCGAATAATATCGAATGTTGCTCTTTCTTTACTTATTTCAACGATTTGCGAGTTTATTTGCATGTTAAACAAGAATTCTTACAATTCTATTTTATTTCTAAAGGTCCTTTGAATGAAAAGAAATATCTGAAAGAATTTATGTGTTTATTAACTCTTTTATTTTGAATGAAAGAATATAAATAAGTGTTTAACGTGTTGATGTATTTTAAAATAAATAAATAGATATAAAAAAGTAAAAAGTACGTACTATACCTACATAAAAAAGTTTAAGCTAACTAATAATAATAAGGGCCTATTTCGCCAACTTCAAGTAACGTTCCAAGTACTTACATGTTTTGTCTTTGTCACTTGATATAAAGTAAGAAAGAGACAATGCTAACTCTACTTGGTGAGTAACTTTCCTTGAAGGTTGTGAAATAGGCCCTAAGAGTATCATATTTATGAAAAAGTGAGGTTATTATTTAACCGAATTTGTTTTAATTTGATTTCACTACTTTTTATGGCAGAACTATGTTGCAAGACTTTTGCTTTTGTACATTAATGTTTTTGATATCATAACGACACTCAACGATATGATGATATACCTTTAGATAGCATAGAATAACGCGGCACACAGCTACTGTAGTAATAATTTCGATTCCTCCCCCGTTACCTTCTAGGTATATACATATACACCAACAATAGTTTATTCGAATGAGATTCGTGACTTGAATATTAGCCTCTTATATTAGCCACCGAGACTTCTAAGACATACATTATAAATGTAAACTTATCTTTAAAATGTGATATATTATACCGTATTGTACATAAGTTGTAACTAATCTTCTGCCGGTGACTTTCCACGCTTTAAATTTGTTTTTAATACCACTCTTTAGCTCCCTGTATGGCGCCAAGTAAAAAGTATAAAATAAAGATCCCACTAAAGACCTTTCTTTTACTGATGTGATGCAGTATATTGTGTAGGTGCAGAATAGTTCAGAGGAGAAAGTTATCCAGAATCACGCGTTCGTTCACTCTGTGTCTGTGATTTCATTTCAAACCCAAGCCACGTTTCTAAAACAAAATTGATCGATTGAACTAGGATTTTCTTTCTGGCCCTCAGGCTTAACAGAAAAGTGTAAAATACCACTAGACATCCGAAGCAATAAGAATATTATAGACTTACATTTATCAACAAAAGTCCATCGCAACATAATACTTTGAACATTTAATTAGAATTACCAAGTCCCACCTCTTTAGCAGTTCGCTAACTTATCGTTACTTTATACGGCTTCAATAACAAACTTCATACAGAAAGATCGTGTTACATTTTATTATATTAATATAGAAAGCTGATACGCAAAAGTTTGACTCCGGGGATGAAGGCAACTTTTATTGTTTCGCCCCAAGCGTGTTTGGTTTAGGGAGCGCGAAGGGTTTGGGTGGAGCGGGCAGCGATTTTATTTGTAGTAACTAATAGTTTGTTTCGGAACTAAAGTATATAAGTGAAAGAACTAAAGTTGAGAAAAGAAGAAAATATTGTAATCTAAATTACTAATTAAGTAATATTGAAATCCAAATTACTAATTGTAATTTTTATCTAGTTTAAAAAAAGTTGTAGCAGAATTTTATATTAATCCATTAACATATATATTTTTTTGGTTTATATGGTGTCAAGATTTTTTTACCAGGAACGGTTATTTGAACAGTTTTTGTTTTTATTCGACCTTAGTTTTAATTATAAGGTTGGAAATTACCTTCCAAAAAAAGAAAACTAGCAGGACAAAGAAAATATGATACAAAATTATTAATGAACACAAGTGAGTTGATATACGTAACTTCTTGTTGTTTGTTTTGACATCATTAATTATTTGTTTGTTATTAAGTTAGTATGACATACATTACTTAGGAAAAGACATTTCTTTCAGGCTGTTATTACCTACTAAAGGTAGCCATTGACGAGTCATTTGAACTGATCAGCCCGAACATAAAGCTGTACGTCACTCCAAAAGTTTTAGGCCAACTAGCTTCCCCACTGGAATTTGGAATCGCTCCGATGATTGATGACCATTTTTTTATGGGTTCCAGTTACAGTTCAACTGATCAGTTAAACTGGCTCGTCAATGGCCACCTTTAGCCCATAATATGACATCCACCTCGTAAAGACTAGCACACATACGGTGAAGTACAACACAGATTTTTAACGCCAAAGTATTATCGGCTTTAAGATTATAGAAATAATGTTTAAATTTAATTACCATAATGTATTGTAGTCCTCTTCACTCTTCTTCTGGATCCTATGATAAGTTATTAAAAAGAACACCTTGGATATTCTATCGATACCGTTACGATCTGCCAGGAAACATCGTACTAGTAGTAAAAATGGGAGAATTGTTTGTGGCCGATCGATATTGGGACAACTTATGGGAATAGGAAGACTTATACATATTATTTATGTATAATTTTAAACATATACGGTCTTACCACAAAACGAAGTCTAAATTTGAAACATAGTTTAAAATGATTTTTACAAAAAATTGTACCACAAATCGATGTCTACCTCTAAAATTGGTTTAGGCAGTGTCTGAAATGACAGTACCTAAAAACTCTGATGCCCTTGTCTAAAGCTATTTCTAAAATGGCCGCCTGAATTTTTATCAGCTGATTTGAAACGTCAACGTGATTTTATATCGATTATGATATTATGACCTCTTTAGTTTGTTATTCAACCTCTTTGCTATATTGTTACTACAAGGTGCCGTTTGATGGCGCTAGTGCACAAACTCCAAAACGGCGAGAATATGAAAAGATGTAAAAAAACTATTCGAAACGTATTAATGTAATTATATTCTAATGAAAGAACTGCATTGTGTCATTGAATTCAATTTATTTAATTAGACAATAAGTACATTATATTCTAAGAGAGACCCCTCTCAAGACCCTACCTCCCGTGCTAGTTACAAACTGTGTTACGGTAAGGTAAGGCCTCTCAAACCACGCGCACATATAAAATCATTCAAATATATGAGGAACATGTCCGTGTACTTCGTAGGTACTTGAAGTAAACGATACGGTGCAGGTAGGCTCCACAACACGTAAGGTGACCTCTGTTGCTGTAGCAGGGGCGATACCACGTCGGTTACGGGACGGATACGGTGGACGTTTCCTCTCCACCAGGGTGAAGCCATCCACGTCGCCTTTCTCTGCTGCACTGACTGCTGTTCGCTGTTTCTTCGGTGCAGCTCTTAACCTCAATAGTACGCACCAGATGAGGCTTGTTGGGTAGCTCACGTAACTCGCCTTTGTTGATAGTAGTGACAAAATGATTATTCTGCCGAACATTGAGGCAGTTGTTGCGGCACGACACGACTGCTCATGTTTTCGGTACAAACGCAACGCAACGGTACAAATCCATTAATTGCTACTCTGCATGTTTTAACTATTTAAAATTGTACGAAAATATAAAATTAAACACAACGTCGATTGAATAAATACTCCCCGACCGCTTGACCCGTGAAACGGCAGAAATTGGAAACTCGGTGACAATGTCAAAATGGCATTTATTTATTGTCAGTGTCTTTAGTATCAAGTGCTCCGTGTTTTAAATCTTTATTTATAAATTTAAAATATTAAATAATCTAAAAGCATGTAAAAGTGATGCCCCACATACTATTCTAAAGGATGACTAATGGATTATAGAAAAAAGTAAGCAGCAGGTCACTTTATTTCCTTAAAACTAAATACACATATGGCGTTTGACTGTTACAGGTATGTGTTGTCAGTTCTTAGTTAAATTCTCGACATATTTTTCATTACAGTAAATTAGGTAAGTAAGTTAATGATAAAAATTAATACCGTTTGTAATGATTTAAATAAATAAAAATACTGTTATTGTCAAAAACACAAAATAAAAAAAACAACATACGGTGGCTTAAAATAATAATTTTTGACAAAAGGTAAAGGTGAATTTACGTAACTTATCGAAGTTCGTGAAATACCCAATAACAATTCTTGATTGACGACCGAGTCAAAGACTACAGTGGTGTATTTGGTGGTGACTCTGCCTGTTATGCCGAAGGTTACGAGTTCGATTCCCGCCCAAGAGAAACATTTACTTATATTTGATTAACATAAAAGGATTATTGGGGGGGAAAACCTACAGCTTGTCAAACTTTACATAAGTAAGTAAACATAACTTCTTTTTTTTTCAGATTATTTTTAATTGACAGAGGAGCAAGCAGATTTAAATGAAATACAAGTTAGACGGTGTAGTGAGACGGGTTAGCAAAGGGTGTACAGTCTGGACCGAAATAATACTGCGTGTGCTGTGCACTATCCAAATCTATGACTTATTTATTTCACTATATGTATTTAATAATAAATTTATAAAATACCATTTTTGTGTTTTTATTTATTTACCTAAGTATGGTACTGAGAGCACTATAGTCTATCTTTGTTTGTGTGTAATGTTTTGAAACAATATAATTAGGTTTCTAACGATATAATAAAACATTGAATATTATTTCATAGATTGTGTTAGTCAAATTAAACGATTATTTTTTGCCCATTTTAAAGCAAGTTAATATGTAATGGCAATACATGAGAAAGAGATGCCTAGTTCTCTGTTTCATGGAAACCAACGGTGGCGGTCCCCGTTGTTTCACGACAGGCTTGGCTTGTCTATAGTCACACATGACATAAGTCAGTCAGACCACGTCGATCAACAGTCAATTCAAAAAACGTTCCTTTACGGATTAAACGATCTTTGAGAATGAAAATATCAAGTAATTAGTTCACTGTTTCTTCAATCAACAATTATATTTATAGACAATAATACTTTTAAAAATAAATTATATCAATTAATAACTTCATTCAATAATTATTATCAACTTTTGAGATACATTTGTTTATGTTGTACTCAACTTGTCCTGCATATAACGTAACGCGTTTATGTATTGCCATACGTATTTTATTAAAACCAGAGAGAAACAGTATCGTGATCCTTATTCTATGAGTAAAACCATTTTTCTCAAGACAAGAGCAAGACAACGATTTGTGGTAAGAAAAATTCAAACACGGTCTAACATGCCAAAATCGTGTTTGACTGAAGAGTGGTCTAGAGAGTGTTTAAACATCGATTTATGGTAAGACGGTTAATGTTTCCAAATAGGTATAATAATTATAACCTGACCAACAGTATTGCACAGGTGCATTTTTTATCCAAATATTCACGGTCTTACCACAAAACGAAGTCTAAATTTGAAACATAGTTTAAAATGATTTTTACAAAAAATTGTACCACAAATCGATGTCTACCTCTAAAATTGGTTTAGGCAGTGTTTGAAATGACAGTCTACCTAAAAACTCTGATGCCCTTGTTTAAAGCTATTTCTAAAATGGCCGCCTGAATTTGTATCAGCTGATTTGAAACGTCAACGTGATTTTATATCGATTATGATATTATGACCTCTTTAGTTTGTTATTCAACCTCTTTGCTATATTGTTACTACAAGGTGCCGCTTGATGGCGCTAGTGCACAAACTCCAAAACGGCGAGAATATGAAAAGATGTAAAAAAACTATTCGAAACGTATTAATGTAATTATATTCTAATGAAAGAACTGCATTGTGTCATTGAATTCAATTTATTTAATTAGACAATAAGTACATTATATTCTAAGAGAGACCCCTCTCGAGACCCTACCTCCCGTGCTAGTTACAAACTGTGTTACGGTAAGGTAAGGCCTCTCAAACCACGCGCACATATAAAATCATTCAAATACATATATGAGGAACATGTCCGTGTACTTCGTAGGTACTTGAAGTAAACGATACGGTGCAGGTAGGCTCCACAACACGTAAGGTGACCCTCTGTTGCTGTAGCAGGGGCGATACCACGTCGGTTACGGGACGGATACGGTCGACGTTTCCTCTCCACCAGGGTGAAGCCATCCACGTCGCCTTTCTCTGCTGCACTGACTGCTGTTCGCTGTTTCTTCGGTGCAGCTACGCTCTTAACCTCAATAGTACGCACCAGATGAGGCTTGTTGGGTAGCTCACGTAACTCGCCTTTGTTGATAGTAGTGACAAAATGATTATTCTGCCGAACATTGAGGCAGTTGTTGCGGCACAACACGACTGCTCATGTTTTCGGTACAAACGCAACGCAACGGTACAGATCCATTAATTGCTACTCTGCAAGTTTTAACTATTTAAAATTGTACGAAAATATAAAATTAAACACAACGTCGATTGAATAAATAGTCACACATGACATAAGTCAGTCAGACAACGTCGATCAACAGTCAATTCAAAAAACGTTCCTTTACGGATTAAACGATCTTTGAGAATGAAAATATCAAGTAATTAGTTCACTGTTTCTTCAATCAACAATTATATTTATAGACAATAATACTTTTAAAAATAAATTATATCAATTAATAACTTAATTCAATAATTATTATCAACTTTTGAGATACATTTGTTTATGTTGTACTCAACTTGTCCTGCATATAACGTAACGCGTTTATGTATTGCCATACGTATTTTATTAAAACCAGAGAGAAACAGTATCGTGATCCTTATTCTATGAGTAAAACCATTTTTCTCAAGACAAGAGCAAGACAACGATTTGTGGTAAGAAAAATTGAAACACGGTCTAACATGCCAAAATCGTGTTTGACTGAAGAGTGGTCTAGAGAGTGTTTAAACATCGATTTATGGTAAGACGGTCAGTCATCATCACCTTCTCCTGACAATATCAAATACAAAAGTAATTAGCGAAATCGGTCCAGTCGTTCTCGCGTGATGCCGTGACGAAGGGAAATACGGATTCATCAGTTTTATTTATACAGATTACAGTAAGTATACGTATTATATTTAATGTTAAGCAATTTATGTTTGTGTCATTATTACCTTTATGCAACAAATGTTAATATGTATGTTACAATCTGTAGAAATTCATGCAAATGTCGCAATTATGTATTTGTAATCAATTAACATATTTTGTTACCTGTGTTTTGAGCTTTAGATTTAGAACACATACAAATGTTAAATTCACAACTAAAATGTAAGCAACGAACTGCTTTTAATTATTACAAACTGAACAATGCAGTCATTTTATTTAGGTACTAGCGGCGCCCCGCGGTTTCACCCGCGTGTTTCCCGTTCACGTGGGAATTTCGAGATAAAATGTATCTTATGTTCTTTCCCGGACCATAAGCTACCCCTGTACCAAATTTCAAGTCAATCGGTTTAGTAGTTTAGCCGTGAAAAGGTAACAGACAGACAGAGTTACTTTCGCATTTATAATATTAGTTAGGATTAGGTACGCTGTGGGTGCGCCAAAGTTCACCTAAAATTTCAACTCCGATAATTGGAAATCCGAAAATTTTCTTCCTAACATTTTTTATCCTAACAATCGCAACTCCTTAAATCTTTGTCACTAATGTTTTAATTCCGAAACATTCAACTGCATAAAGTCAGTAGCAATAAACATCTTTTACACTTTTATTTGTTTTCCTATATTTTCTCAACATAACCATCGTTCATACTATTATTCAAAGTCATATCTTTTTTGTTTAGATTTATTTTTATTTATTATAATCAATATAATATACATAAATTTTTCGTAACTTTGTTTTTACATAAAATGTAGGTATAACATATAACGCACGAGCCGAGCGAGCAAAACCAGAGTCCTGCTCCAATCATTCAGTTAAGTTCCAGTAACGAATCGGTCCTATTCCTAATTATTGGTTTAGGTTATGTTAGAACTGTGACCCCAACGCACGAGCCGAGCGAGCGTAGCGAGCGTGCCGCGGCAGCGGCCGGCGAAGTGCCAGAACCGAATTGGTCCTTTAGTTATGGTTATGGCAAACTCCCAGGCCATAAGCATAACCGTAAACGAGTCGTATAATAATCATTAAAACTATAAATATTATCTTCTACCCACATATATTTTTTATTACACTTGGTAAATGTTTCTTTCTGAGCATGAGTGAAAATATTATGGTAAGTATGTTTAGGGATAAAAGCGTTATGATAAAAAACAGTAGGAGTTTAAATATGTTTACATTAACGATGTTAGTAATTAAAATTTTCGGACACATCAGTGTTATGAGCATCGTCGGTAGCACTACAAATAGTATGAATTAAAACTTTAGGATGAAATTTTTTAGGAAGAATGATCATTCGGACTACAAATAGTTAGGAAAAACATTTTCGGGTAAAGAACTTTAGGTGAGCCAATATGGACCCGTACGCTGTGAATTCCCTCGACTAGTTTCTGCAACACTATCTGCCCAGAAACATATCGGATACAGTGAAAACTTTGCAAGACCATTATAATAAACATTAATTAAGCTTATTCCTCTTAATTTCTTACGTTAAGTAACCCAAAAGGGAAGTAAGAATTATTGAACTCTTGAGAATAAAGTTTTGTACCGATACTAATCCCGTTAATTGCTCGAAATGGTTACTTTTCAGTTAGCCTATTCATTTCGGACTGTCCAACTTTGTGAAAGTTTCCAAGTCGTTCTCCCAAGTTGCGTTGTTGTTGTCATATTGTATTATTGTTTTAGGATTTATGTTCAATGTTTTTTGTATTTGTATAAGTTTTTTTATATGAAAAAGTTTGTATCGATTCTATACCTGAAGTGGCGATCTATGTTAACACTGTGTTTGTGATCTTAAACCTGCGTCATATTGGAAAATATGTAGAACACTAAGATAAAAACGTAGAAATGAAACCTTTTTCTTTTTTCATGTTGATAGAATAATTTTACCAAAGAATTTTACTTTTTGTCCGAAGTTCTTTCAGATTCGAGAAAACGCCAAACGTATGTTTTAATTATGAATGCAAGTAAAGACAACAGAAATAGTTTTAGAAAAAATAGTTTTTTATCTCAAAACAACATGCGTTTTACATACATACTTTTCATCCGATCACTTTACTATGTTTGTTATGGGAATACTGTGGACCCTGAGATAGGTTGCTTTTTGTCTCGATTTCCCACGAGATCGTTAAAAAAGAGACATGGTGACGCGTGTTGGGAACTACTGTCTAGTCAAAAATAGATGAAAGAATACAGTCACTCTTTCCTTAGTAGCTCTAAGGAAAATGTCAATGGGCCTGTTTCACCATCTTCAAGTAACGTTCCGAGTAGATACTCACATGTTTTGTTTTTGTCACCTGATATAAAGTAAGACAGAAACTAACTTTACTTGGTGAGTAACTTTACTTGAAGATCATGAAATAGGCCCTAAGAATTATAACTGAAAAAATCCTGATTTCATGAAAAAATCGGATTCAAATCGATTTATCCATTTAGGAGCACCTAAACAGAAACATACATAGCTGTGAAACTTATAACACCCCTTTTTGCGTTGGGGGTTAAAAACATAATGGATTTTAATTAAATTGTCTAACTTGATATTAGTACGTGGAAAGTCACATAATCATTTACAATAACACACATTAACGTAAAAAACTACTCGCATTTCAATAGCCCATTCGAAACCAAAATGAGTTCTATTAATATCGCCTTAAGGACCTCTAAAAATCACCACAAAATGGATGTCAATAATAAAAAGAAATGTTAGTCCTTTATCTATTGAACCTTTTGGAAGGACAGTCGAGAAAGGAATCGGTGAGTCAGCAGTAAAGATAAAAAGTTGTATAACTTACGCTTGACAAATTTGAAAGGATTTGAAGGAAATCGATCACTTGAACATCCTTAGCAACTGACCACTGGCTTTTTACTATTATCTGTATGTAGGGTATTGGAATCTTTCCACCACAGAATTCGGAATACTCTATGGTAAGTACATAGAGTATTCCGAATTCTGTGCTTTCCACGGTGGAATGTAAATACATGATCATGCGCCGCTCACGCGTGGATGCGGTCTGAAATCATTTGGTTTTTAGTATACTTCTTTCTTCAGGCGATTTGTGCCCTATAGATAACTTTCAGTGTGTTTTTCTATCAAAAAAAAATGTATGAGAAATCACACACAACATATTCATACACTTACGCAGACCGAGATGAAATTTACTCGTTAATTCATTTTCGGACAAGAATTAAATAGTTGATGTGCTCGTGTGTCGTAATTGTTATGTTAAAGACTGTGTTTAAGAAAATGTAAGAATATTAACGGGTCAATTGCTAGTTTCTTATAAAACGTTTATTATTTAAGCTATAAACCGTCCTAAAATAAATAACCTATATTTAAATCTGGTTCAGAACAAATCCAATTGTGTTGTGGGTTCAAAGTTTGGGCCAATTCAAAATGATATTTATATAGGACCTACATAGAAATAGGTTAACGTTGGTCTAGTAAATTTATATTTATTTGACAGAAAAATAAATAAAAATAGCAAGTCTATTCGATACTTATTCTTGTATCATATGTGCGGATGCATTGGGAACGAAATGTAGATTGCCTAGGAACCTTTTCTCTCAAGCAAATTATTTGGATAAATCGTCGACCAACCCACATTCGGCCAGCGTGGTCGACTTAGTCCTAATCACCCTCTTGCAGGGTACGCTCAAGCCCCTCGGTGGAGACATTTATATGAGCTGATGATGATTATGTATTCAGTTGAATCTTTATCAGATTACGATTTTCTATATTAAAATTCCGACCGGATCTAAAAAAAATCTAGTTTAGGTGAGAACAATTATATGACAGAACTAGCAACGCCCCGCGGTTTCACCCGCGTAGTTTTAAATTTACTCCCCTTTTTTCCCCTTAGGGGAGGAATTCATAAAAATCCTCTCTTAGTGGTAGCCTAACTTCCCCCAACAAACACACGTGCCAAATTTCAGCTCTGTACGACCAGTAGTTTTGGCTGTGCGTTGTCAGTCAGTCAGTACATCACTGAACGGAAGAGTTTTTTTAATGTCAAAAGTAAAGTATTGAGCAAAAGATCCCACAGCAAGTTCTGTCTCATACTTATTGATATACGAGTAAGTACAATGAGAAAGAATAAGTAGGCGTAATCACCACGCAGCGTGTTGGAAATCTCAACCCCAAACCATGTAACGTTGTGCCTTACAAAGTAATAAGTAAATGTTTTTGTACGTGACAAACACAACATGATTGAACTTTGTACAACATGTTGAAACAAGAACAAAACAAAATGGATGTTAGCCTTTTTGAGAAACGAAAATCGGAGCTCGTTCAAGATTACAAGGGATTGTTTATAAGTTATTTGTAAAACTAGGCTCAGCTCAGGATTACGTGTAATTGTATTATACGAGTATACTAGAGAAAATTTTTATAATATTTCTTGTTTTTCTTCAGTGTTTTTGTTAAAGTAAAGAGTTTTCTGTTATTTTTTGTTAGTAAAAGTGTTCATAAGTTTGTATATCATTTTCTTGCAAGAGTGTAGTAGATTATATACGGCTTATACATAATCATTCATTCCATCAACTAATAGTAACTGACCACTAACTAAGTTCAAAACTTGTACCTAGGGTATCAGAAACTACGCACACACTCATTCACACACACACCCAGACCCAGAGACAAACATTTGTGGTTCACACAAATATTTACCCCACACCGAACCCGCAACCTTACGGATGGCAGTCCGGCATGATGACCAATCTGCCATCGAGATCGTCAAATATTTTAATACTAGCAGCGCCCCGCGGCTTCACCCGCGTAGTTCCCGTTCCCGTGGGAATTTTGGGATAAAAAGTATACTATGTGTTATTCTGATGTATAAGCAAGATTATTGTAAAGTTTCATTAAAATCCATTCAGTAGTTTTTGCGTGAAAGAGTAACAAACATCCATACATACAAACTTTCGCCTTTATAATATTAGTAGGATTGACATATTTTTACCGCTAGCTCTTTCATTTTTTATTTTATCACTTTCACACCTCAAATTTTATTTAGGCCTAGCGGTTTCAGTTGTTCTATTGAGATATTGTCGTAGCCACCCTGTAAACATATCTAGATTATTTAGCAAACAACTTTACAAGCACATTTTAAAAGACAACTTAATTCGAAAACCCGAACGTAAGAACGCAATGCTAAGTATTTTTCAATACAATAAACTACAGATACCCTCATAACTTTCCACGCGTTCAGCTCAAACCACAAACCTTCTGGGTATCTACTAAATTATCCACTCTATATATCTTTAACCAAAAGATTGGGGAATACTTATTTAGTTACGATAAATGTTGGTAAATCAATGATGGAAGTAGTAGTAAGGGTTACGGATTTGATTTTCGTGTGTGGTATAATATATTTATGTTTTTCTACACCTACACTAATATTATACATATTATCAAGAGGAAAGATTTAATTGTTTGTTTGTAACGAATAGGCTCCGAAATTACTGAACCGATTTCAAAAATTCTTTCACTAATGGAAAGCTAATTTATCAGTGCGTGACATAAGCTATTTTTATCTCCGTATTCCCACGGGAACGGGAACTAAGTGGGTGAAACCGCGGGGCTACTATAATCATAATATGCTAACAAAGTTTGAGTTGAACGCATATTTAACACGACAATTTATTTAAAATGAACTCCCAAAGTGCCTGAGTGATGAGCTGATGAGTGATGGTAAACCAATTGCAAAACCCACGACAAACAATTTTGAATTTAATACTTATATAAATAAAACATAATATTAAATAACCCTTTTAATGGTACGTGACATCCGATGAACCGGTTCAATCCGGTTAATACTAGAATATGTCGGGCTAAAAATATATGAGAGAATTTATTTACTTATTCAGAGAAAACATGTCGTTTGTGTGTTTGCTGAACGTGATTTACGGAATTATGTGGTTTTTATACAGGGTGTCCCGTTAGTAGTGGACCAACGGGATATGGGGGATAGCGGAGACCGTTACCTACCAGAATCACCAAAATTTATTGTCCTAGGCCTCATAGTTTTGAAGTTATAACGTTTTTTAGTAAGTAGGTGAAATTATCGTACTATGTGCACATTTTTCTTAATTCTACAAAATGTATTACTTATTTTGATGTTATTTTTATTCAAGGGCGTTAAGAATACATAGGTTTTTCTAACTTAAATCATTTTTTAGTGTAGTTATCATTAACATTAAAATTAATCAACAAAACAAGTGCAATTGTTAAATTTCAAAATACTCTAAGAGGTATTTGAGCTGAGCTGGTGTAAAAAAATGTATTGTAGCCTTGTGGCACTTTATTTTAAAAACATCTACATATCATAAGGATTACAAAAACGTATAACAATGTGGTTTCAAATGAGTAGTTTTTTATTTTAACTAATATCAACGTAAAAGGGAACTTTTGAGAGAAAACAAAAATTCATTGCTAATTATGGAAATTCGTTTATTACTCAATTTATTTTTACATTAAGGGTTCAAAATGCTTTTCTTTAGCTCTTGTGCATTAAAACATCTTCGTATAAAGTCTTTTTGTAAACTTTTTTGGGCTCTTTGATGATTTTTTATCAATTCAGCAACATGATTGAAATTTTGTGATAACTCTCTTTTTATCAGAAATATTTGTCTCATTAACTGCTTCTTTGAGGAAATCCCATAGAAACTAATCCAAAGGATTCAAGTCGGGAGATCGTGGCCTATTTCATGGCCGATCGCTGGCCATGAAATAGTACCTTCGCGTCCAAACCATCGATTTGGGAACGTCTCATTCAAAAATTCAGTCACTTACCGTGAATAGTGGGCAGGTTCACCTTCGTACTGCAACATTCGTACGTGCTTCTTAACTTAACGAAGATGTTGGTTATGCACAAGGCCTGAAACTGCGCGGAACCACATACTCTCGCGTACTTCTTAACTTTATTCGAAGATGTTGGTTATGCATAAGGCCTGAAACTGCGCGAGAGAGAATGTGGTTGCAGTACGAAGGTGAACCTGCCCACTATTCACGGTAAGTGACTGAATTTTTTAATGAGATGTTCCCAAATCGATGGTTTGGACGCGAAGGTACTATTTCATGGCCAGCGATCGGCCATGAAATAGGCCACGATCTCCCGACTTGAATCCTTTGGATTATTTTCTATGGGGTTTCCTCAAAGAAGCAGTTAATGAGACAAATATTTCTGATAAAAAGAGAGTTATCACAAAATTTCAATCATGTTGCTGAATTGATAAAAAAACATCAAAGAGCCCAAAAAAATTTACAAAAAGACTTTATACGAAGATGTTTTAATGCACAAGAGCTAAAGAAAAGCATTTTGAACCCTTAATGTAAAAATAAATTGAGTAATAAACGGATTTCCATAATTAGCAATGAATTTTTGTTTTCTCTCAAAAGTTCCCTTTTACGTTGATATTAGTTAAAATGAAAAACTACTCATTTGAAACCACATTGTTATACGTTTTTGTAATCCTTATGATATGTAGATGTTTTTAAAATAAAGTGCCACAAGGCTACAATACATTTTTTTTACACCAGCTCAGCTCAAATACCTCTTAGAGTATTTTGAAATTTAACAATTGCACTTGTTTTGTTGATTAATTTTAATGTTAATGATAACTACACTAAAAAATGATTTAAGTTAGAAAAACCTATGTATTCTTAACGCCCTTGAATAAACATAACATCAAAATAAGTAATAGATTTTGTAGACTTAAGAAAAATGTGCACATAGTACGATAATTTCACCTACTTACTAAAAAACGTTATAACTTCAAAACTATGAGGCCTAGGATAATAAATTTTGGTGATTCTGGTAGGTAACGGTCTCTCCTATCCCCCACATCCCGTTGGTCCACTACTTACGGGACACCCTGTATAAAAAAGAGTAATATTTCAATCCTTACTCCCTCCCCCTTCTCCCCTTTTCCTCCTCCTAATATGCCTTGAAGGCTAACAACGCCTTTGTGAGTTACAGGTGTGAATTTACTTACCAATCAGGTGTGCGCAAATTGACGTATTTTTGACTTATTGCACTTTATAAATTCGTTAGATTTTTTTAATTCCTACGTCAAAGTAAATTATAGAAAGCCATCACTTATGTTACTGATATGAATTTATATAAAAATATAAGAAATAAGTATGAAAATAGAAAGCTAGATTATGAGTTAATACAAGAGAGAAATGATTCCTTCCCTTGCATGTCTAAAGACGTATAAGTAAAGCTTCAGTTACCTACTCCTTATTACATTTGCGAAAGTCTGTCAAAATCATCGATTCATTAGTTGGAACAAACTGAGATATAAATTGTTTAAAATTTTTGTTGTTAATATTGATGAATTTAGTGAAAAGCTGTTAATTTGATATTACAAACACACTTCGAATTGATTTATTTGTATAGAAGTACTTAGGATTAATATTGTACAGACACCAGTTGTTTATTGATATCTTTGATTAACACAAACACTACACATTGAAATAAAACACTTAAACGGATTTTTGGGCTTATTCCAATCTGTCCGCCAAGTAGTTCGATCATACAACTACTTGGACAAAAATATTCCAAATAGTCCGACAGCAGTGAAGTACAGTCAAATAAAAAAGAAATAACCAAATGGCTCTGTTCAAAATAAATTATGTATTAAGAAATTTAACAATAATCTATTTTAAAATACCAGGAGAACAGAAATGTAGAGGAGGTCTTTTCAATAAATAAACGTAGTTAGTTAAATTAATTCACAAAATTATAAAGTTATTGGTATTTCTGTGGAGAATTTTTATTAGAAGTACCAGGAGAGCATAACCTAAAGCGTTAATTTTTAAATAAAAACGTATTTATGTTTATTATTCATATAGGATATAATATAAATCTAAGTATATCTCCTTCACCTTGATGCTTCTCTGGTACTTTCATTGCAAAAATCTTAAATAATTACTTCATTTCGATCTTTTATTTTAAGTGGTTCTTAAAAGAGGATTGATAATAATATTATAGGTTTTTGTATGTATGTGAAGTACCATGACGTGAATACTGGGCAGATCTTTTTCTCACTTGAATGTACCGTAAAATTCACTGTCGGACTATTTGGAATATTTTTGTCCAAGTAGTTCGATGATCGAACTAATTGTCGGACAGATTGGAACAAGCCGATTTTTGTCGCGGTTGTATTTTGTTTTACATTTTCTGACATTTCGGATTCTTTACAGAACCCGTGATCACAGAAGACCAAGATGGAAGAAGTCTGTACAAAGTAATGTAAAAAGTTTACTACCTTCAATATTTCGAATATACTTATTTAATTTTAAATACAAACAAAATACAACCACGACAAAAATCGGTTTAAGTGTTTTATTTCAACACCAGTTGTTTTTGAAATACTAGGACATTATAGAAAGTAAATCCTAAGTCTCACAACAATCGGTTTATTGTTTGCAATAATGACGTCACGTACGGCTTAAAGTATAATGGCTAAACTTGAGCTGAACTTTAAGATTCTATTTCCAAAATTATGGAGGTTGTACTTGTAGAGAATATTAATAATCTATACTAATATTATAAGAGGAAATGTTTGTGAGTCTATGAGGTTGTAGGAGGTAGTAGAACAGTTTTCGAAAATTCTTTTACCGATAGTGATCCCTGAATTTATAGCCCGACTTGTAAATTAATTTATCAATATAAAGCCACATTATTTGTGAGTATTGGAGGCTATAAATGCTTATAGACCAAGAAATCCAAAAATCTTAAATTAGTCTATAGTTTTGTTCATTCAATGAACCATATAATCTGTGCTATCGTTCCAAATCATTCGGATTAACAGACTAAAAATGCAACGCATATAGCACGGCATATGTACACGAATATCGAAATTATAAATAACAGTATATTTTCCGCATAATTAAACAAAAAGTAAAGTTCTAATAAGTTAAACAAAAGCCATGTTTATTTTGTAACTTTTATTAAAACTTCTTAAAAGAAAAACTTGTCCAAAGATACACTGTTTACACAAGAAAGGTCGCTAAGTATTTATTGTTCTTAAATCTTCATTCCAAATGACTTTCCTTAACAACTTTGAAACAATATTAACATAATATACTTACTTTATTTAAAACCAGTTTTTTTAAGATATTTTGTATGTTACTGAAAAAATCTAATTCAGATTCATTGGTATATAGTTTTTGTCTCTTTCATACTTTATATCAAGTGACAAAGACAAAACTTGTGAGTCAGTACTCGGAATATTACTTGGAGATCGTGTGCTTGTTCCGTATCAAAATTTCATTTTTTAAAGTTCAGTTAAGTTTTTTTTGTGTTTGAATGCGCTGATTTTAGGACCTAGTAATCCGATTTAAAAACTTTATTGAATACCTTAAGCCAGCGATTCTCAAAGTGTGCTCCGCGGAACCCCAATGATCCGCGATGCTCCTGTAAGGGTTCCGCAAGAATTTAGAAAAAAAATAAAAAACACCTCTCTCTGGTCGACCGTACTGACAAGGCGCGGGTAGCAGCAGCAGCGTCTTTAGTTCCTAGCGTATGACATTTTATCATTACCTACTTATTACCTGTAATTGTAACATACTAAGATAAAAATACGTATAACAAATTAAATAAACTACACACACCGGCAAAATTAGAGGAACGTTAGTTCATTTGTGGCAATTTCGTTTTTTTTTTTATAATGTTGTATTATTTTTATGATTAGGTATTTAAATATTTTATGAATGAAAATATTTAATAATAAACTTATTAATGGAAAAAAATAAGATTGCAATTTTAAGTAAAAAGTACTTCTTATATGAATTTTACGAAACTAAAGATATGTTTAAGGACAAAAGTGTGGGCTCATGTCTGGTGATCTCGCTAGTCAGTCGATTTGGATAATTTCCACTTCGTTTACGTACTTACGTATCACTTTAGCTGAATCCGTTATCATGCATAAAACAAAACCGTCGCCTATATATGGGGCAAAAGGCATTTCATTGGGTTCCAAGACATCGTTTAAGGGTGGGGTACACCGGGACCCGGGTGGCGTAACTCGGGACCCGGGTGGGGTAACTCGGGACCCAGGTGGGGTAGTGAGATACCCGGGTGGGGTAACTGGGCACCCGGGTGGGGTAGTGAGGGTCCCGGGTAGGGAACTCGGGACCCGGGTGAGTAAGTGAGGAACCTGGGTGGGGTAGTGAGGGACCCGGGTAGCGTAAATCGAGACCCGGTTGGGGTAAATCAGGACCCGGGTGGGGTATCTCGGGACCCGGGTGGGGTAACTTGGGACCCGGGTGGGGTAAATCGGGACCCGGGTGAGGCAAATCGGGACCCGGGTGGGGTACCATGAACCCGGGTAGGGGTAACATGGGACCCGGTTGGGGTATCTTGGGACCCAGGTGGGGTAAATCGGTACCCGAGTGGGGTAACATGGGACCCGGGTGGGCTAAATCAGGACCCGGGTGGGGTAACATAGGACCCGGGTGGGGTAAATCGGTACCCGAGTGGAGTAACATGGGACCCGGGTGGGCTAAATCAGGACCCGGGTGGGGTAACATAGGACCCGGGTGGGGTAAATCGGGGCCTGGGTGGGGTAAATTGGGACCCGGGTGGGGTAAATCGGGACCCAGGTGGGGTAACTTGGGACCCGGGTGGGGTAAACCGGGACACAGGTTCGGCAGTGAGGGACCCGGGTGGCGTAAATTGGGACCCGGGTGGGGTAAATCTGGACCCGGGTGGGGTAACATAGGACCCGGGTGGGGTAAATCGGGGCCTGGGTGGGGTAAATTGAGACCCGGGTGGGGTAAACCGGGACCCGGGTGGGGTAACTTTGGACCCGGGTCGGGTAAATCGGGACCCGGGTGGGGTAACTTTGGACCCAGGTGGGGTAAATCGGGATCCGGGTGGGGTAAATCGGGACCCGGGTGGGAAAAATTTGGACCCGGGTGGGGTTAATCGAGACCCGGGTGGGGTAAATCTGGACCCGGGTGGGGTAACTTGGGACCCGGGTGGAATAAATCGGGACCCGGGTGGGGTATCTTTGGACCCGGGTGGGGTAAATCGATACCCGGGTAGCGTAAATTGGGACCCGGGTGGGGTAAATCTGGACCCGGGTGGGGTAACATAGGACCCGGGTGGGGTAAATCGGGGCCCGGGTGGGGTAAATTTGGACCCGGGTGGGGTAACTTGGGACCCGGGTGGGGTAAATCGGGACCCAGGTGGGGTAACTTTGGACCCAGGTGGGGTAAATCAGGACCCGGGTGGGGTAAATTTGGACCCGGGTGGGGTAACTTGGGACCCGGGTGGGGTAAATCGGGACCCGGGTGGGGTATCTCGGGACCCGGGTGGGGTAAATTTGGACCCGGGTGGGGTAACTTGGGACCCGGGTGGGGTAAATCGGGACCCGGGTGGGGTATCTCGGGACCCGGGTGGGGAAACTTGGGATCCGGGTGGGGTAAATCGGGACACAGGTTCGGCAGTGAGGGACCCGGGTGGGGTAACATAGGACCCGGGTGGGGTAAATCGGTACCCGAGTGGAGTAACATGGGACCCGGGTGGGCTAAATCAGGATCCGGGTGGGGTAACATAGGACCCGGGTGGGGTAAATCGGGGCCTGGGTGGGGTAAATTGGGACCCGGGTGGGGTAAATCGGGACCCAGGTGGGGTAACTTGGGACCCGGGTGGGGTAAACCGGGACACAGGTTCGGCAGTGAGGGACCCGGGTGGCGTAAATTGGGACCCGGGTGGGGTAAATCTGGACCCGGGTGGGGTAACATAGGACCCGGGTGGGGTAAATCGGGGCCTGGGTGGGGTAAATTGGGACCCGGGTGGGGTAAACCGGGACCCGGGTGGGGTAACTTTGGACCCGGGTCGGGTAAATCGGGACCCGGGTGGGGTAACTTTGGACCCAGGTGGGGTAAATCGGGATCCGGGTGGGGTAAATCGGGACCCGGGTGGGAAAAATTTGGACCCGGGTGGGGTTAATCGAGACCCGGGTGGGGTAAATTTGGACCCGGGTGGGGTAACTTGGGACCCGGGTGGGGTGAATCGGGACCCGGGTGGGGTATCTCGGGACCCGGGTGGGGAAACTTGGGATCCGGGTGGGGTAAATCGGGACACAGGTTCGGCAGTGAGGGACCCGGGTGGGGTAAATCGGGACCCGGGTGGGGTAACTTTGGACCCGGGTGGGGTAAATCGGGACCCGGGTGGCGTAAATTGGGACCCGGGTGGGGTAAATCTGGACCCGGGTGGGGTAACATGGGACCCGGGTGGGGTAAATCGGGACCCGGGTGGGGTAACTTTGGACCCGGGTGGGGTAAATCGGGACCCAGGTGGGGTAAATCGTGAACCGGGTGGGGTATCTTGGGACCCGGGTGGCGTAAATCGGGACCCGGGTGGGGTAACTTTGGACCCGGGTGGGGTTAATCGGGACCCGGGCGGGGTAAATTTGGACCCGGGTGGGGTAAATTTGGACCCGGGTGGGGTAAATCGGGACCCAGGTGGGGTAACTTTGGACCCGGGTGGGGTAAATCAGGACCCGGGTGCGGTAAATTTGGACCCGGGTGTGGTAACTTGGGACCAAGGTGGGGTACATCGGGACCCGGGTGGGGTAAATTGGGACACAGGTTCGGCAGTGAGGGACCCGGGTGGGGTAAATCGGGACCCGGGTGGGGTAACTTTGGAGCCGGGTGGGGTAAATCGGGACCCGGGTGGGGTAACATGGGACCCGGGTGGGGTAAATCGGGATCCGGGTGGGGTATCTCGGGACCCGGGTGGGGAAACTTGGGATCCGGGTGGGGTAAATCGGGATTCGGGTGGGGTAAATCGAGACCCGGGTGGGGTAACTTGGGACCCGGGTGGGGTAAATCGGGACCCGGGTGGGGTAAATTTGGACCCGGGTGGGGTAACTTGGGATCCGGGTGGGGTAAATCGAGACCCGGGTGGGGTAACTTGGGACCCGGGTGGGGTAAATCGGGACCCGGGTGGGGTAAATTTGGACCCGGTTGGGGTTACTTGGGACCCGGGTAGGGTAAATTTGGACCCGGGTGGGGTAACTTGGGATCCGGGTGGGGTAAATCGGGACCCGGTTGGGGTAACTTGGGACCCGGGTGGGGTAACATGGGACCCGGGTGGGGTAACTTGGGACCCGAGTGGGGTAAATCGGGACCCGCGTGGGGTATCTTGGGACCCGGGTGGCGTAAATCGGGACCCGGGTGGGGTAACTTTGGACCCGGGTGGGGTTAATCGGGACCCGGGCGGGGTAAATTTGGACCCGGGTGGGGTAAATTTGGACCCGGGTGGGGTAAATCGGGACCCAGGTGGGGTAACTTTGGACCCGGGTGGGGTAAATCAGGACCCGGGTGCGGTAAATTTGGACCCGGGTGTGGTAACTTGGGACCAAGGTGGGGTACATCGGGACCCGGGTGGGGTAAATTGGGACACAGGTTCGGCAGTGAGGGACCCGGGTGGGGTAAATCGGGACCCGGGTGGGGTAACTTTGGAGCCGGGTGGGGTAAATCGGGACCCGGGTGGGGTAACATGGGACCCGGGTGGGGTAAATCGGGATCCGGGTGGGGTATCTCGGGACCCGGGTGGGGAAACTTGGGATCCGGGTGGGGTAAATCGGGATTCGGGTGGGGTAAATCGAGACCCGGGTGGGGTAACTTGGGACCCGGGTGGGGTAAATCGGGACCCGGGTGGGGTAAATTTGGACCCGGGTGGGGTAACTTGGGATCCGGGTGGGGTAAATCGAGACCCGGGTGGGGTAACTTGGGACCCGGGTGGGGTAAATCGGGACCCGGGTGGGGTAAATTTGGACCCGGTTGGGGTTACTTGGGACCCGGGTAGGGTAAATTTGGACCCGGGTGGGGTAACTTGGGATCCGGGTGGGGTAAATCGGGACCCGGTTGGGGTAACTTGGGACCCGGGTGGGGTAACATGGGACCCGGGTGGGGTAACTTGGGACCCGAGTGGGGTAAATCGGGACCCGCGTGGGGTATCTCGGGACCCGCGTGGGGTAAATTTGGACCCGGGTGGGGTAACTAGGGACCCGGGTGGGGTAAATCGAGACCCGGGTGGGGTATCTTTGGACCCGGGTGGGGTAAATCGGGACCCGGGTAGCGTAAATTGGGACCCGGGTGGGGTAAATCTGGACCCGGGTGGGGTAACATAGGACCCGGGTGGGGTAAATCGGGGCCCGGGTGGGGTAAATTTGGACCCGGGTGGGGTAACTTGGGACCCGGGTGGGGTAAATCGGGACCCAGGTGGGGTAACTTTGGACCCAGGTGGGGTAAATCAGGACCCGGGTGGGGTAAATTTGGACCCGGGTGGGGTAACTTGGGACCCGGGTGGGGTAAATCGGGATCCGGGTGGGGTATCTCGGGACCCGGGTGGGGAAACTTGGGATCCGGGTGGGGTAAATCGGGATTCGGGTGGGGTAAATCGAGACCCGGGTGGGGTAACTTGGGACCCGGGTGGGGTAAATCGGGACCCGGGTGGGGTAAATTTGGACCCGGGTGGGGTAACTTGGGATCCGGGTGGGGTAAATCGAGACCCGGGTGGGGTAACTTGGGACCCGGGTGGGGTAAATCGGGACCCGGGTGGGGTAAATTTGGACCCGGTTGGGGTTACTTGGGACCCGGGTAGGGTAAATTTGGACCCGGGTGGGGTAACTTGGGATCCGGGTGGGGTAAATCGGGACCCGGTTGGGGTAACTTGGGACCCGGGTGGGGTAACATGGGACCCGGGTGGGGTAACTTTGGATCCGGGTGGGGTAACTTTGGACCCGAGTGGGGTAAATCGGGACCCGGTTGGGGTAAATTTGGACCCGGTTGGGAAAACTTGGGACCCGGGTGGGGTAACTTTGGACCCGAGTGGGGTAAATTTGGACCCGGGTGGGGTAACTTTGGATCCGGGTAGGGTAAATCAGGACCCGGGTGGGGTAAATCGGGACCCGGGTGGGGTAAATTTGGACCCGGGTGGGGTAACTTTGGACCCGGGTGGGGTAACTTGGGACCCGGGTGGGGTAAATCGGGACCCGGGTGGGGTAACTTTGGACCCGGGTGGGTAAATCGGGACCCGGGTGGCGTAAATTGGGACCCGGGTGGGGTAAATCTGGACCCGGGTGGGGTAACATAGGACCCGGGTGGGGTAAATCGGGGCCTGGGTAGGGTAACTTTGGACCCGGGTGGGGTAAATTTGGACCCGGGTGGGGTAACTTTGGACCCGGGTGGGGTAACTTGGGACCCGAGTGGGGTAAATCGGGACCCGCGTGGGGTATCTCGGGACCCGCGTGGGGTAAATTTGGACCCGGGTGGGGTAACTAGGGACCCGGGTGGGGTAAATCGAGACCCGGGTGGGGTATCTTTGGACCCGGGTGGGGTAAATCGGGACCCGGGTAGCGTAAATTGGGACCCGGGTGGGGTAAATCTGGACCCGGGTGGGGTAACATAGGACCCGGGTGGGGTAAATCGGGGCCCGGGTGGGGTAAATTTGGACCCGGGTGGGGTAACTTGGGACCCGGGTGGGGTAAATCGGGACCCAGGTGGGGTAACTTTGGACCCAGGTGGGGTAAATCAGGACCCGGGTGGGGTAAATTTGGACCCGGGTGGGGTAACTTGGGACCCGGGTGGGGTAAATCGGGATCCGGGTGGGGTATCTCGGGACCCGGGTGGGGAAACTTGGGATCCGGGTGGGGTAAATCGGGATTCGGGTGGGGTAAATCGAGACCCGGGTGGGGTAACTTGGGACCCGGGTGGGGTAAATCGGGACCCGGGTGGGGTAAATTTGGACCCGGGTGGGGTAACTTGGGATCCGGGTGGGGTAAATCGAGACCCGGGTGGGGTAACTTGGGACCCGGGTGGGGTAAATCGGGACCCGGGTGGGGTAAATTTGGACCCGGTTGGGGTTACTTGGGACCCGGGTAGGGTAAATTTGGACCCGGGTGGGGTAACTTGGGATCCGGGTGGGGTAAATCGGGACCCGGTTGGGGTAACTTGGGACCCGGGTGGGGTAACATGGGACCCGGGTGGGGTAACTTTGGATCCGGGTGGGGTAACTTTGGACCCGAGTGGGGTAAATCGGGACCCGGTTGGGGTAAATTTGGACCCGGTTGGGAAAACTTGGGACCCGGGTGGGGTAACTTTGGACCCGAGTGGGGTAAATTTGGACCCGGGTGGGGTAACTTTGGATCCGGGTAGGGTAAATCAGGACCCGGGTGGGGTAAATCGGGACCCGGGTGGGGTAAATTTGGACCCGGGTGGGGTAACTTTGGACCCGGGTGGGGTAACTTGGGACCCGGGTGGGGTAAATCGGGACCCGGGTGGGGTAACTTTGGACCCGGGTGGGTAAATCGGGACCCGGGTGGCGTAAATTGGGACCCGGGTGGGGTAAATCTGGACCCGGGTGGGGTAACATAGGACCCGGGTGGGGTAAATCGGGGCCTGGGTAGGGTAACTTTGGACCCGGGTGGGGTAAATTTGGACCCGGGTGGGGTAACTTTGGACCCGGGTGGGGTAACTTGGGACCCAGGTGGGGTAAATCGGGACCCGGGTGTGCTAAATTTGGACCCGGTTGGGGTTACTTGGGACCCGGGTTGGGTAAATTTGTACCCGGGTGGGGTAACTTGGGATCCGGGTGGGGTAAATCGGGACCCGGTTGAGGTAACTTGGGAACCGGGTGGGGTAACATGGGACCCGGGTGGGGTAACTTTGGATCCGGGTGGGGTAACTTTGGACCCGAGTGGGGTAAATCGGGACACGGGTGGGGTAAATTTGGACCCGGTTGGGGTAACTTGGGACCCGGGTGGGGTAACATGGGACCCGGGTGGGGTAACTTTGGACCCGGGTGGGGTAAATTTGGACCCGGTTGGGGTAACTTGGGACCCGGGTGGGGTAACATGGGACCCGGGTGGGGTAACTTGGGACCCGGGTGGGGTAACATGGGACCCGGGTGGGGTAAATTTGGACCCGGGTGGGGTAAATCGGGACCCGGGTGGGGTAAATTTGGACCCGGTTGGGGTAACTTGGGACCCGGGTGGGGTAACATGGGACCCGGGTGGGGTAACTTGGGACCGGGGTGGGGTAACTTGGGACCCGGGTTGGGTAAATCGGGACCCGAGTGGGGTAAATCGGGACCCGGGTGGCGTAAATTGGGACCCGGGTGGGGTAAATCTGGACCCGGGTGGGGTAATATAGGACCCGGGTGGGGTAAATCGGGGCCTGGGTAGGGTAACTTTGGACCCGAGTCAGGTAAATCGGGACCCGGGCGGGGTAAATCGGGACCCAGGTGGGGTAACTTTGGACCCGGGTGGGGTAACTTTGGACCCGGGTGGGGTAAATCGGGGCCTGGGTAGGGTAACTTTGGACCCGGGTCAGGTAAATCGGGACCCGGGCGGGGTAAATCGGGACCCAGGTGGGGTAACTTTGGACCCGGGTGGGGTAACTTTGGACCCGGGTGGGGTAAATCGGGATCCGGGTGGGGTAAATCGGGACCCGGTTAAGGTAACTTTGGACCCGGGTGGGGTAACATGGGACCCGGGTGGGGTAAATTTGGACCCGGGTGGGGTAAATCGGGACCCGGGTGGGGTAAATTTGGACCCGGTTGGGGTAACTTGGGACCCGGGTGGGGTAACATGGGACCCGGGTGGGGTAACTTGGGACCGGGGTGGGGTAACTTGGGACCCGGGTTGGGTAAATCGGGACCCGAGTGGGGTAAATCGGGACCCGGGTGGCGTAAATTGGGACCCGGGTGGGGTAAATCTGGACCCGGGTGGGGTAACATAGGACCCGGGTGGGGTAAATCGGGGCCTGGGTAGGGTAACTTTGGACCCGGGTCAGGTAAATCGGGACCCGGGCGGGGTAAATCGGGACCCAGGTGGGGTAACTTTGGACCCGGGTGGGGTAACTTTGGACCCGGGTGGGGTAAATCGGGACCCGGGTGGGGTATTTGGACCCGGGTCAGGTAAATCGGGACCCGGGCGGGGTAAATCGGGACCCAGGTGGGGTAACTTTGGACCCGGGTGGGGTAACTTTGGACCCGGGTGGGGTTAATCGGGACCCGGGTGGCGTAAATTGGGACCCGGGTGGGGTAAATCTGGACCCGGTTGGGGTAACATAGGACCCGGGTGGGGTAAATCGGGGCCTGGGTGGGGTAACTTTGGACCCGGCTGGGGTAAATCGGGACCCGGGTGGGGTAAACTTGGACACGGGCGGGGTAACTTTGGACCCGGGTGGGATAACTTGGGACCCGGGTGGGGTAAATCGAGACCCGGGTGGGGTAACTTTGGACCCGGGTGGGGTAACTTGGGATCCGGGTGGGGTAAATCGGGACACAGGTTCGGCAGTGAGGGACCCGGGTGGGGTAAATCGGGACCCGGGTGGGGTAACTTTGGACCCGGGTGGGGTAAATCGGGACCCGGGTGGCGTAAATTGGGACCCGGGTGGGGTAAATCTGGACCCGGGTGGGGTAACATAGGACCAGGGTGGGGTATACCAGGACCCGGGTGGGGTAACATGGGACCCGGGTGGGGTAAATCGGGACCCGGGTGGGGTAACTTTGGACCCGGGTGGGGTAAATCGGGACCCGGGTGGGGTAACTTTGGACCCAGGTGGGGTAAATCGGGATCCGGGTGGGGTAAATCGGGACCCGGGTGGGAAAAATTTGGACCCGGGTGGGGTTAATCGAGACCCGGGTGGGGTAAATCTGGACCCGGGTGGGGTAACTTGGGACCCGGGTGGAATAAATCGGGACCCGGGTGGGGTATCTTTGGACCCGGGTGGGGTAAATCGATACCCGGGTAGCGTAAATTGGGACCCGGGTGGGGTAAATCTGGACCCGGGTGGGGTAACATAGGACCCGGGTGGGGTAAATCGGGGCCCGGGTGGGGTAAATTTGGACCCGGGTGGGGTAACTTGGGACCCGGGTGGGGTAAATCGGGACCCAGGTGGGGTAACTTTGGACCCAGGTGGGGTAAATCAGGACCCGGGTGGGGTAAATTTGGACCCGGGTGGGGTAACTTGGGACCCGGGTGGGGTAAATCGGGACCCGGGTGGGGTATCTCGGGATCCGGGTGGGGTAAATCGGGACACAGGTTCGGCAGTGAGGGACCCGGGTGGGGTAAATCGGGACCCGGGTGGGGTAACTTTGGACCCGGGTGGGGTAAATCGGGACCCGGGTGGCGTAAATTGGGACCCGGGTGGGGTAAATCTGGACCCGGGTGGGGTAACATAGGACCCGGGTGGGGTATACCAGGACCCGGGTGGGGTAACATGGGACCCGGGTGGGGTAAATCGGGACCCGGGTGGGGTAACTTTGGACCCGGGTGGGGTAAATCGGGACCCAGGTGGGGTAAATCGTGAACCGGGTGGGGTATCTTGGGACCCGGGTGGCGTAAATCGGGACCCGGGTGGGGTAACTTTGGACCCGGGTGGGGTTAATCGGGACCCGGGCGGGGTAAATTTGGACCCGGGTGGGGTAAATTTGGACCCGGTTGGGGTAACTTTGGACCCGGGTGGGGTAAATCGGGACCCAGGTGGGGTAACTTTGGACCCGGGTGGGGTAAATCAGGACCCGGGTGGGGTAACTTGGGATCCGGGTGGGGTAAATCGAGACCCGGGTGGGGTAACTTGGGACCCGGGTGGGGTAAATCGGGACCCGGGTGGGGTATATTTGGACCCGGTTGGGGTTACTTGGGATCCGGGTAGGGTAAATTTGGACCCGGGTGGGGTAACTTGGGATCCGGGTGGGGTAAATCGGGACCCGGTTGGGGTAACTTGGGACCCGGGTGGGGTAACATGGGACCCGGGTGGGGTAACTTTGGATCCGGGTGGGGTAACTTTGGACCCGAGTGGGGTAAATCGGGACCCGGTTGGGGTAAATTTGGACCCGGTTGGGAAAACTTGGGACCCGGGTGGGGTAACTTTGGACCCGGGTGGGGTAAATTTGGACCCGGGTGGGGTATCTTTGGATCCGGGTGGGGTAACTTTGGACCCGGGTGGGGTAACTTGGGACCCGGGTGGGGTAAATCGAGACCCGGGTGGGGTATCTTTGGACCCGGGTGGGGTAAATCGGGACCCGGGTAGCGTAAATTGGGACCCGGGTGGGGTAAATCTGGACCCGGGTGGGGTAACATAGGACCCGGGTGGGGTAAATCGGGGCCTGGGTAGGGTAACTTTGGACCCGGGTGGGGTAAATTTGGACCCGGGTGGGGTAACTTTGGACCCGGGTGGGGTAACTTGGGACCCAGGTGGGGTAAATCGGGACCCGGGTGAGGTAAATTTGGACCCGGTTGGGGTTACTTGGGACCCGGGTTGGGTAAATTTGTACCCGGGTGGGGTAACTTGGGATCCGGGTGGGGTAAATCGGGACCCGGTTGAGGTAACTTGGGACCCGGGTGGGGTAACATGGGACCCGGGTGGGGTAACTTTGGATCCGGGTGGGGTAACTTTGGACCCGAGTGGGGTAAATCGGGACACGGGTGGGGTAAATTTGGACCCGGTTGGGGTAACTTGGGACCCGGGTGGGGTAACATGGGACCCGGGTGGGGTAAATTTGGACCCGGGTGGGGTAAATCGGGACCCGGGTGGGGTAAATTTGGACCCGGTTGGGGTAACTTGGGACCCGGGTGGGGTAACATGGGACCCGGGTGGGGTAACTTGGGACCGGGGTGGGGTAACTTGGGACCCGGGTTGGGTAAATCGGGACCCGAGTGGGGTAAATCGGGACCCGGGTGGCGTAAATTGGGACCCGGGTGGGGTAAATCTGGACCCGGGTGGGGTAACATAGGACCCGGGTGGGGTAAATCGGGGCCTGGGTAGGGTAACTTTGGACCCGGGTCAGGTAAATCGGGACCCGGGCGGGGTAAATCGGGACCCAGGTGGGGTAACTTTGGACCCGGGTGGGGTAACTTTGGACCCGGGTGGGGTAAATCGGGACCCGGGTGGGGTATTTGGACCCGGGTCAGGTAAATCGGGACCCGGGCGGGGTAAATCGGGACCCAGGTGGGGTAACTTTGGACCCGGGTGGGGTAACTTTAGACCCGGGTGGGGTTAATCGGGACCCGGGTGGCGTAAATTGGGACCCGGGTGGGGTAAATCTGGACCCGGTTGGGGTAACATAGGACCCGGGTGGGGTAAATCGGGGCCTGGGTGGGGTAACTTTGGACCCGGCTGGGGTAAATCGGGACCCGGGTGGGGTAAACTTGGACACGGGCGGGGTAACTTTGGACCCGGGTGGGATAACTTGGGACCCGGGTGGGGTAAATCGAGACCCGGGTGGGGTAACTTTGGACCCGGGTGGGGTAACTTTGGACCCGGGTGGGGTAAATCGGGACCCGGGTGGGGTAAATCGGGACCCGGGTGGGGTAACATGGGACCCGGGTGGGGTAACTTTGGATCCGGGTGGGGTAAATCGGGACCCGGGTGGGGTAAATCGGGACCCGGGTGGGGTAAATTTGGACCTGGTTGGGGTTACTTGGGACCCGGGTAGGGTAAATTTGGACCCGGGTGGGGTAACTTGGGATCCGGGTGGGGTAAATCGAGACCCGGGTGGGGTAACTTGGGACCCGGGTGGGGTAAATCGGGACCCGGGTGGGGTAAATTTGGACCCGGTTGGGGTTACTTGGGACCCGGGTAGGGTAAATTTGGACCCGGGTGGGGTAACTTGGGATCCGGGTGGGGTAAATCGAGACCCGGGTGGGGTATCTTTGGACCCGGGTGGGGTAAATCGGGACCCGGGTAGCGTAAATTGGGACCCGGGTGGGGTAAATCTGGACCCGGGTGGGGTAACATAGGACCCGGGTGGGGTAAATCGGGGCCTGGGTAGGGTAACTTTGGACCCGGGTGGGGTAAATTTGGACCCGGGTGGGGTAACTTTGGACCCGGGTGGGGTAACTTGGGACCCAGGTGGGGTAAATCGGGACCCGGGTGAGGTAAATTTGGACCCGGTTGGGGTTACTTGGGACCCGGGTTGGGTAAATTTGTACCCGGGTGGGGTAACTTGGGATCCGGGTGGGGTAAATCGGGACCCGGTTGAGGTAACTTGGGACCCGGGTGGGGTAACATGGGACCCGGGTGGGGTAACTTTGGATCCGGGTGGGGTAACTTTGGACCCGAGTGGGGTAAATCGGGACACGGGTGGGGTAAATTTGGACCCGGTTGGGGTAACTTGGGACCCGGGTGGGGTAACATGGGACCCGGGTGGGGTAAATTTGGACCCGGGTGGGGTAAATCGGGACCCGGGTGGGGTAAATTTGGACCCGGTTGGGGTAACTTGGGACCCGGGTGGGGTAACATGGGACCCGGGTGGGGTAACTTGGGACCGGGGTGGGGTAACTTGGGACCCGGGTTGGGTAAATCGGGACCCGAGTGGGGTAAATCGGGACCCGGGTGGCGTAAATTGGGACCCGGGTGGGGTAAATCTGGACCCGGGTGGGGTAACATAGGACCCGGGTGGGGTAAATCGGGGCCTGGGTAGGGTAACTTTGGACCCGGGTCAGGTAAATCGGGACCCGGGCGGGGTAAATCGGGACCCAGGTGGGGTAACTTTGGACCCGGGTGGGGTAACTTTGGACCCGGGTGGGGTAAATCGGGACCCGGGTGGGGTATTTGGACCCGGGTCAGGTAAATCGGGACCCGGGCGGGGTAAATCGGGACCCGGGTGGGGTAACTTTGGACCCGGGTGGGGTAAATCGGGACCCGGGTGGGGTATTTGGACCCGGGTCAGGTAAATCGGGACCCGGGCGGGGTAAATCGGGACCCAGGTGGGGTAACTTTGGACCCGGGTGGGGTAACTTTAGACCCGGGTGGGGTTAATCGGGACCCGGGTGGCGTAAATTGGGACCCGGGTGGGGTAAATCTGGACCCGGTTGGGGTAACATAGGACCCGGGTGGGGTAAATCGGGGCCTGGGTGGGGTAACTTTGGACCCGGCTGGGGTAAATCGGGACCCGGGTGGGGTAAACTTGGACACGGGCGGGGTAACTTTGGACCCGGGTGGGATAACTTGGGACCCGGGTGGGGTAAATCGAGACCCGGGTGGGGTAACTTTGGACCCGGGTGGGGTAACTTTGGACCCGGGTGGGGTAAATCGGGACCCGGGTGGGGTAAATCGGGACCCGGGTGGGGTAACATGGGACCCGGGTGGGGTAACTTTGGATCAAACAAAAACTGGACCGGCGCAAGCCTGGGGTCTGGGGTAGGCCAGTGATCGGAGGGGGGGGCGGTCGTAGAGTCTGAGCGATCCCTCTTAATGGCCTCCGCTGCGCCGTCACTCAAATAAATACCTTCGCTCCCCACCAACAAGCTACTGTTCGTAAGAATTTAATTTCCAAATTAATGATTTAAGCAATATTAATTACTAGCTGTGCCCCGCGGTTTCACCCGCGTAGTTCCCGGTCCCGTGGGAATTTTGGGATAAAACGTAGCCTATGTTCTTTCCCGGACCATAAGCTACCCCTGTACCAAATTTCAAGTCAATCGGTTCAGTAGTTTAGTCGTGAAAAGGTAACAGACAGACAGACCGACAGACATACAGACAGTTACTTTCCCATTTATAATATTAGTTAGGATTAAACTAGCTGTGCCCCACGGTTTTACCCGCGCGGAACCTTATCACGTGGGAATTAACGTATCCCATGTGTTATTCCTAGGTACGAGGAACATCTGTACCAAATTTCATTTAAATGCATTCAGTAGTTTTTGCGTGAAAGAGGAACAAACATGCACAATCAAACATTCGGCTTTATAATATCAGGCAGGATTAATAAAACCTTAATTAATTAATTAAACAATAAAGAAAAATATTCGAACAGTAATTGTAAATTCGAATATTTAATTACCAAGACCACTAGACTATAAAAATATCACAAGACAACCTTACCGACCGAGCACTGGAGACAGAATGGCGTCCGCTGCGCCGTCACTCGATTATATACCTTCGCTCCCCACCAACCACCGTTCGGTTGGAGGTTATATCTTAAACACGTGGTGTTATTTGTTTGAGGTTAATATAATTTAAATTGTAAAAATAACTAGCTGTGTCCCGCGGTTCCACCCGCGTATATTACAATCCCGTGGGAATCCTTTCTTAGCAGACGCCTATAGTTCTTTCTACAATAGTTCTCTCCCTCGTTGTCATACCAATTTTACCAACATAGTTCAAGGGAATTTTGGGATCAAACGTATCCTATGTCCTTCCGCGGTCCATAAGCTACCCCTGTACCTAATTTCAAGTCAATCGGTCCAGTAGTTTAGTCGTGAAAAGGTAACAGACAGACAGACAGCCTTACCTTAGACAGCAATGTGGGCTGAAAATCGACTGTCATAGACAAAGGAATCTACATTTTCTATGAAAGCCCATGACAGCGGATTTCAGCCCACCGTACGCTGCCCAGCGGCGCGTTTAGCAAGGCGACGATAAAAACACCCTAAGGGCCTATCTCACCATCTTCAAGTAACGTTCCGAGTACCTACTCACATGTTTTGTCTTTGTCACTTGATATAAAGTAAGAAAGAGACAAAACTAACTTCACTTGGTGAGTAACGTTACTTTTCAATATTTGAGGTTTACACTTAGGGAAGGTTCATATCTGACGGAACATGCGTCGCATATTATCAAAACTAGGAAAACACTTGACCGTTCACACTCAACGCCCTGACGTATAATCGATTGAGTGTGAACGGTCAAGTGGTTTTCTATACATTTGTCTGTTCTGGCGTTACGCGAGCGATAACACGCAACGCATGTGCTGTCAGATATGAACCTTCTCTAAAACAAATTTGATAGCCTATAGGATATGCTTTAATAGTCTACTAAGGAAGACTATAAGTATACACTAAAAGAATGATACGGTCTTACCACAAAACGAAGTCTAAATTTGAAACACAGTTTAAAATGATTTTTACAAAAAATCGTACCACAAATCGATATCTACTGAGTCTGAAATGACAGTCTACCTAAAAACTCTGAAACACACCTATTCTCATCTTATGATAAACTAGCAGTAGTGCCATGGTTTTACCCGCGTATAAGTACCAGTCCTTTAAGCTTTTTGAGATAAAAAGATGATATCTAATAATCCAAACCATAAACTATATTCTACGACATTTTCATCCAAGTCCATTGGGCCTCTTAGGCGTGAAAAACTAACACTACATAATACATATCGCACATAAGAACGAAAGTTTGTAAAATTCAAATTCAAGGCCTCAATGAGGCACTTATGAACGTCACTGAATCTACCACCGATTCGGAATTACATCAGCCGAGAAGAATCGGCAAGAAACTCGGGCTGGTATTTTTTTTTAATAAAATGAAATACAAATATCACTTATAACTAATCTCAACAATAAAAAAAACATGTCAAAAGGTATATAAAAAAAATCTATATGTATTTGTGAACATCGTAATATATTTATCATCATTGATTGCCTCCCTATCCTTCGTCGCTATAATAGCAACTCTATCCTCTATTTAAGGCATCACAAAATACTAACCCATTTATTCGTACGTGGTTAAATCGTCCTAGACTTATACACATGTCTACACTTAGTTCAATATACGAGTATTTTGTTGACCCTACAAATATTCACTTTACGAAATAGAACCATCTATCCTTAGCAAAGATAAATGTATGTATTATTACTTACGTTTCAAATAAAGCTAACATAAGGATTTATTGAGGAATTGAAACGCAAAGCAAACACAATTAAAGTATTTATTTAAGCCAATTAACAAACTAAACATAGACTAATATGCGTACATAATAATAACATTAAGTCAATTCCACTAAATATAACGACTAGGATTTGGTTTCGCTTCAACGGTTATGTGTCAATTCAAGTTCAGTACGTTAATCGGTATTCCACTCCTTTTTTAGTTCGAAGAATACAAACCTTTTATCAAACTTCAAACGTTATGACCCTATAGTCGGTGTAGACATAGAAATGGTCCTATGCTTAATCTTATAGTATTGTTATTACCATTCTTTTAACACCTAATGACAAATATGACATTATTCCCACTGTTAGGAAAAGGCCTTCGTTTCAATCCAGACAATGAGGGTGGTTACATATCTAAACGTACATAGAGGCTTCAAAATCATATTCCATTTTAACATCCACGGTTCGTCTGACATGCAACAGATGGGACCACCACAATCCCTGTCCTTAAATTATTGTAAATGTCATGATGTTTGAGTTGTTGTTGGGAACATTTGAGACAGACAACATTTCAAACGTGGAATACCAAACTGTTTGACAACGTTTTACATACCTACTTTACAATCGATAATTAGCAGAATTGGGCTACACTAATCTAGAATAACGAAGAACAATGATTTGTTAGTTAGTAATTACTCTCCTAAGCTTAATTGAGTCACGGTCCATGAAACAATTTTAATTGACAACGTCGTTGAGAACAGCAAATATCGAATATCCATTGTATAATGCCTGAAACATAATAATATTTACTAGACAAACAATATTCTGAGTGTAAATATTGCCTTACGTAATAAAATTCAGGTAGGTAATACTGTAGTTGTGTTGTTTTTAGTTAAAACGAACGAAAAAATCAATATTGTTTTTGGAAATTCAAATTATCTGATGTGCCACGCGGCTTCGCCCGCGTTTTTTTTTACTTTCCTAGAAATGTAATGTAGTTGTGCGTGCCAAAGAGCACAATCCGTTCAGTGATTTGCACTCTATATTGATAGATAGACACAGTCAGTAAGGTTAACATTTTATTTAATGTAATAATAAATACATAGTTTGATTCTCATTGATATCTAGACTAGGAAAAAAAGCATACTTTATCCTCAACTTCCTTTGAAGTAAACCAGAAATATAGAATCAATAACATACCGCTCCGAAAGTCTTCATATTCATGACATCAATACCTCCGGCGCTGACTTGCAATGGTCTTTGAGCTACCTTAATGATCAGCAGTAAGTCTTTGCGCATACACACCGGCCATGACGTCCAATCGGTCTCGTATGCTGCATAGGCTATTTGCTCGCTCTGATAAAAGTCAAACTTCATTACTACAATCTTTATGAGTAAGAACGGAGACTCAATTGGCAGAATGATAGCCATGTTGGATGGTCAAACAGGGTTGAATCCTGTACAAGGTGTTTTTATGTATCTGGGTGTGGAATAATATTTTGTGTGCGTCAAACACATTATACACACATTCATTCATTGTGAAAACACAAAATCACGCTAATGAAAGATCACCATAATATTTTACCCACGTTAATCGAACCTGTGTTTGGCAGTCTGACATTGTCATGTGAATCGTTATTCTTTTGTCAGATCTTTATTAAACTAAGAAAAGCTTAAGAACAACTACAGAGTAAATAATAATTAAAATACCTGATCCATCAACTGGTTTCCGAGGTAGCAATAAATGTAAGCATTTATGAGAGCGCAAACGAGGAACGCCACAAAACTTGCGAACAGAAACTTTTGTTCTTTACCAACCTTGAAAGGAAAAGACACAAATAAGTAAAGAAAAAACTTAAAGTATAATTAAAATGGAATGAGGCATATTACAATCCTACTAAATTTTACAAATGCGAAAGTTTGTATGTTTGTGAGTTTGGAAGTTTGTTACTCTTTCACGGAAAAACTACTGTATCGATTTAGATTTTTGTTACAGATGTTGTTTATAACTAGGAATAAGACATAGGATACTTTTTATCCCGAATTTCCCGTGGGAATAGTATTCACGCGGGTAAAACACGGAGCACAGCTAGTGATTAATACTCCTCAATTTCTTTACCTGCGTCTACGCTAGGAGAGCTGAGCACAAGCCGAACACAATTCGTCTAGTGTGGACCGACTTACAAACCTCGACCGAGCGCGCTGCGAGCATTTCATTTGTGCTCGGCTGCGTTCCGCCATCAGAAGGCATCGATGAACGTCGATCGACATCGACTATTCCATTCTACCATCTATCGATCGATTGGTCTGGTAACACCCTAACGAAACCTAGTTTCAATTTGAAATAGTGTAGAGTTCAAACCAGGTTTCATATTGTCTAAATAACAATATGCCTAGACTATTCATAATAATCGATAGCTCAATCAATCACTCTTTATCAAGTGACTGACCTGGCTGACTATCTAAAGTACTGGAACCTACGCACTAATTAATTCATACCGAAATACTATGGATCATCATAATGATTTATTTCGTACGGGAATTGAACCCGCAGTCATCCGCTTTTGTTGTTTATTGTGGGCTATATTATAGAATTTGTAAGGTCAATTTTGTACGAAAATACATATAAGTATTTTCCAAAAACTTTTACTCATTAAATCATATAATTTTAGATCGTCATTGTAACCGTCTATTTTTAGGTATGGCGGTCGAATGAAACATTTCATTGAAAAATCACAAAAATTACATTTACAAATCCGGAATTATATAAACAAATTGAACAACGGAAATCCCTTCGCATCGCTTCCCGGAACACAGAAACGATTTGTGAAACAAAAAAGGGAAATATTAATACAATGGGTCCCTTTATTGGTTATGTTTCACTGTTGGATATTTAGGAGCATTTCGCCAAACTGTAATAACGGTTTCTGTAATTCTTTGGAAAGATTTTATATTTCGAATTTAAATTCAAAAACATTTCAGCCAATCTACAGCGGCAACGATCTCAATTATGTGCGTTATACTTCTGCGTTTCATTCTTAGCCCTAAATTTATCGCATTAAATGTTGGACAAAAAATTGGGAAAAATAACATCAACCCCATGTATATATGCATATATACTCAAAGATCAATCCATTGAAAATTATCACTAGAATAAGATCATTAGTATAGATTTAATGTGGTTGCTTTTAACCCCTCGTTTACACTATGCTCCTGCATGACGAGTAGCAGCACGAGTAACCGTTTACACTATGCCGCTGCCCACTTTCCTCGACACTTTCCTGCTCATTGCAGCATAGTGTAAATGAGGGGTAAGGTTTTAAAAAACTATTAACATATACTTACCACGATAACCATCATTGCATTCAAACACAATTCCATTGTGATAGCCAAATTCTGGACCAGATAGTATTCCTTGAATATTATATCCATTTTGTTTGCATATCTGTAAAAGCTTAATCACTATCATGTCTATCAGTTTTCACTGGGTGCGCCAAAGTTCACCTAAAATTTCAACTCCGATAATTGGAAATCCGAAAATTTTCTTCCTAACATTTTTTATCCTAACAATCGCAACTCCTAAAATCTTTGTCACTAATGTTTTAATTCCGAAACATTTGTTTTCCTATATTTTCTCAACATAACCATCGTTCATACTATTATTCAAAGTCATATCTTTTTTGTTTAGATTTATTTTTATTTATTATAATCAATATTATATACATAAACTTTGTTTTTACATAACATGTAGGTATAACATATAACGCACGAGCCGAGCGAGCAAAACCAGAGTCCTGCTCCAATCATTCAGTCAAGTTCCAGTAACGAATCGGTCCTATTCCTAATTATTGGTTTAGGTTATGTTAGAACTGTGACCCCAACGCACGAGCCGAGCGAGCGTAGCGAGCGTGCCGCGGCAGCGGCCGGCGAAGTGCCAGAACCGAATTGGTCCTTTAGTTATGGTTATGGTAAACTCCCAGGCCATAAGCATAACCGTAAACGAGTCGTATAATAATAATTAAAACTATAAATATCGTCTTCTACCCACATATATTTTTTATTACACTTGGTAAATGTTTCTTTCTGAGCATGAGTGAAAATATTATGGTAAGTATGTTTAGGGATAAAAGCGTTATGATAAAAAACAGTAGGAGTTTAAATATATTTACATTAAAGATGTTATGAATTAAAATTTTCGGAAAAATGAGTGTTATGAGCATCGTCGGTAGCACTACAAATAGTATGAATTAAAACTTTAGGATGAAAAATTTTAGGAAGAATGATCATTCGGACTACAAATAGTTAGGAAAAACATTTTCGGGTAAAGAACTTTAGGTGAGCCAATATGGACCCGTTTTCACTAATAAACAGAGCTATTCGTAATTCCTAATGTTCAATTAACATAACATAATCATTCACTACATCATACAATATTATAGTAACTGACCTCTAACTAAGTTCGAAACTTTTATCTAGGGTATCAGAAACTACGCACATACTTATTCACACACACAAATAAGTGTATGTTCAGATATTTTGTGTAAATAATTGACAAAATCATTACTTACTTCATCAACCTAATATGCTTCTTAACGATCATTTTCATCTTCAACTTCGTAATCACTTCGTTTTCCTTCAAATACTTTAACTTTCTTAACCGTTCTTGCAAGTCCTCTAATTGATCACATAGATAAATCAGTAAGCTACAAACTATGCCTTGTATCCCCATTGCTCTATACGAGAAAGGAAGGCAGAATAACAACGCTATAAGCTGCACAGACAATGCCAAGCTCATTTTATCTTTCTTCGCATCGAATGGCATCCATGCTTCTATTGACATTTCGCCTTTATGCAACCCAAACATGCTAAAAGCCAACATCACACTCGAATTCAAAGACGTCACTACTAATGCATGTTTAATCATATTATTCCTACTTCTATCTTTAATTCTATCACCAGATTCGCTGATATCTTGAACAAGATCCAAGATTTTATCACGTTTTGAAATAAATAGGATTATTTTAAAGATGTAGTTGTAAGCTACGATGCTTTTGTCGAGATTGGAGATGAAAATTGTAATGTTGTTCTTGTTTTGATAGGTGCCAATTCCGGTTATTATTAGGAGTATTACAGAAAATGTGTGAAGAGTGTATTGGTAAATTTTGTACATTAAACGTTTTGTTTTAGATAAATCATAGTCCGGCCATAATCCAACCCAAAATAAATACAGCAAATTAAATTCGAAAAAGTTTTCCGAGTCCCGGAAACGTTGTAATATATCGAAAGCCATTTTGAAAATGTAGCAAAATAAATTGGGGCAATTTTTTAAATGAGGATAAGTTTTAATGCGATTACTGTTTAAGTTTGTAAAGTCTTATGCACAAAGTTAGCATCAAAGTAAAAAAAAGAAAGCTTATCACTATATGTGTGTGCGTAGTTTCTGATACCCTAGACCTAGATACAAGCTTCGAGCTTAGTTAGGGGTCAGTTACTATAATGAGATGATGTAGTGAATGCTTATGTTATGTTATAAATGTTAAATACATATTGCCTCTCTCTTGTCTTCTCTTCTTCCAAACATTTTTCCCATGTCTGTTTGATGTCAGTTTTTACTTGAAGCCTAAAGAAGATTTAATAGAATGTCAGTATTTTATATGGAGATACAGTTAGTAGACCAGTCACAACCAAGAGATGTTATTAAGTTTCTACGAGTATAGTATTGTAAAGTACGTATATTTTCGGTTTTTTATGCTTTTGAAGTTTTAGTACCATGGTTTGTATTGGTTTTTTTTAGTTTAACCTTGAATATTAGATCGAATAACCATAAACTTCGTCAATGGTGAATACACCTCAACAATACAAGTTAAGTAAACTTAGATTGTTAAATTACAACAGATACAAAGTTTCTGAATGATGAATAATAGTTTAACTACTTCGCGAAGTAGCCGAAGCGTAATTTCAAATTAAAGTTTTAGTAACTCACCTACGTGTGTTCTAACGATATATACTTTAGAATTTACTTTTCCTTAATCTTTAATTAACTTTAAAGTAGTTTAAAAACTTTAAAATACAAGGTTTAAAGATTAGCTAAATGTTTATTTTCGTGCAAAATTTTAGAGAGCTTTGTTTTTATTGAATTCTAAAGACTCGCTTCGGTTTCGCACGGCAAAATTTTGACTTCAAAATTGTTTATCACACTAACCTGTTCTGATGTACATAATTATTACTTTCTTCATAATTATTAATTCGAAAGACACACAAAATTGTTATTTTATTATTTCGTGTTCGGAGGATAGCCGTAGTAGCAGCATCGGGTCCATTTCAACATAATATTCCACTGTCATCAAGTTCAATCCACGAGTACCTACCAACAGCCTATTAAAGTTTCGGGAACTAGTTCAAAATTAAGTATTAAGATTTGACCTAAACAAACATACATACATATCATTAATATCATCTTTTTACGGGTTGTTTGTCGTATCCCTCGATTAGTTTCAGCCACATTCGGTGGCCTTCATCAGGAGGATGAGTGCGATGCACCCGCGACGGCGTCTCGCTCTGCACTGTCACTGTCATTATACATACATAGTTCAATACTTAGACAAAAGCTTGCTAAAACAGGAAACATAACATTTACTAAAAACAAAAACTTTAATTCTTGGGTAAGATCACTATGGTATTCCACAACGGTATTCCCATAAACCTTATCTTAATTCCATCATCCCGAAACTTCCATGAAGCACCCTACACCCACTACTTTGGAAGTCTATTTAAGATAAAAGTTAAATTTAAACCTTGAAATTCCCAGCCAAGTTCGATACTTAATTAATTAACAAATAACATTAACAAGTTAACAAAACTTTTGACTAGGTACTGGTAATCTAAATCTAAAACAAACTTCGGATTCGTTATATTGGTTTTCCGAAGGATATAATTGGAGCGGCCATTATTGTTTGTTTGAACTAAATACTTTGTATGGATATTGTTACTCTAACTTGAATATTATGGTATAATGTATTTGTATTTATTACTCGTTAGCCGCGTCAGGTATTATCGTTTATTTTGCGATCTCGTGGGAATTTGGCGTAAAAATAATTTGTGGAAAAAGTGAAATTCATTGTGATATTCATATGAATTCATCGACGTTATTAAAACCTTTTAAATAAAAAACAATCACTCTTTTTAGTTTCTAGCTAAGTTTGTAACCGGAATACCTTTTGTAAGTTATAATAAATCTTAATTTCCGAAGTGTTTACAGAAGATATCTCCAAGTTTTTGATTGCTCTCGTCGTGACGGTCAAGTAAATTAGGGGATCCTTGATATTATAATGGGTTACTTGTTGAGCCGGACCATTTTAGAGAAAATATTGGTTTCTTAGTACAAATTAAGAGTCGAAATAAGGGTTAATTTGGGATCAGTTACTACTTTTTTTACCCTCAGGGGGTCCACATTAGAAACAGAAAAAAAATGCATGAATTAGTAGATTTCTAACGTTAAACTATAAATAATTTAATCAATTTGTTAATATAAATAATTTAATGTCAATAATCATTCTTAAAATTAATGTAAATTTTGTGTAATTGAATAAAGCTATATTATTATTATAATCTATTTACATTGTACGGGAATCAAAACTTCCTATTAGCAATCCTAATTTTTGAAAATTTGCACCAAGAGTTTGCGGAACAAGAGTGGGTCACCATTTTAATGTATAAATGAATGTGTACCTAGTTGAAAATTGAAAAAACATAACAAAACATCAACCAAATCAAAGATCACGAAAAATTACTTAAACAAGAACCTTCAAACTTTCATAATAATCCTTAAAACATTAGGCACAGTACGTACATTCGCGCACAAAACTCCTTGAACGTCATAAAAAACACTCGTTCAAGATTAAAAAATCCAGCGAAATGGACACAATTCTTTATTAAACTTCGTTAAGTGTCGCCGGTAACCAGAGGTCTGTATGAATAATGGGGTTGGCTGAGTAATTTATTACTCGACGGGTAATTCACCTTTAAATCTAGCCTGTCCCTGTTTTAACTCGATAATAAGGGATGAAAAATAGTTTGTAATAAAATTGTTAGGGTTTTGTCACTACTGTTTTATTGGGAAGGTGAGGTATACAGTGTTGGGTATATATTAAACTCTTACGTTACTGAGTGATGTACTGACTGACAGGCAACGCACAGCCGAAACTACTAGTCGTAGAGAGCTGAAATTTGGCACGTGTGTTTGTTGGGGGGAGTAGGCTACCACTAAGAGAGGATTTGTGGAAATCCTCCCTTAGGGGGAGAAAAGAGGGGTAAATTGAAAACTACTCGGGTGAAACCGCGGGGAGCTGCTAGTACTAGACGTATTCTTAGGTGCGTACGGATTGCGCGTACGCGTAGTCAGTTTACGCGTGTCCGGAATGTCATTGTCCGTATTTGCAGCTACGCGTACACTCTTGGGGAACGCGCAATTACGGACATGATGTTCCCGGCAGACGTAAACGGACTACGCGTAGCAGTGTACGCGCAATCCGTACTCATCTTTAGTCTTCCTAACATAATATGTATGTCGTAGACATATCTTAGAATTGATCACTTCAAAACTTCCCCGACAACTTGAAGATTCTCCAAATACCGTGGGAGTAATTATTGTTCTGGCTGGTAACTGAAACAGACCGCAAAAAATAATAATATAGGTATTTAGTTGGAAGGTAATTTAAATAAAAAACACCATTGTCACATAATTGAGAATATTCATAATCATCACTACATAGTATAAAACAAAGTCGCTTTCTCTGTCCCGATGTCCCTATATATGCTTAGATCTTTAAAACTACTCAACGGATTTTGATGCAGTTTGTTTTAATAGAGAAATGATTCAGTGGGAAGGTAGCATAATTTTATCCTCATATTCCTACGGGAACGGAAACTAACGGAAACCGCGGGGCGCCGCTAGTTTTGTATAAAACCTAGTAAATTTCCCGTACATATATTTTTAAGAACCTTTTAAATTCGGTTATCCCATCTCTAGCTAAAGCTGTAACCAAAATCTGCACTGCTGGTGCAATGTATGCACATATTTTAAGGTACCCTTAGGTTAGTCAATAGCTGGGTCCACACCGGACGATCCAATGTAATACGATCGCACGAGGAAGCAAAGCGGCATATAAAATCAAAGAAGGGCATGGTGTGGACGATATGGATCGCGCGCGGCCCATACAACGCCACCTGTCATATTTGGATCGCGCTCCTGTCGCGCACGATCGGATCGCGTTGGATTGCCCGGTGTGGACGCAGCTAATGAGCAATAAAACGTAGTGACGCAATCCCTCACTCTTCTATATAATGCAGTAAAGGTAGTCTAAAGCATTTGCCAAAAGTAATACAAAAAATACCAAAGAGTAAAACTAAAAAGATATACAGCTCGCCAAAACAACTACAACAAAATAAACTACCCCCGTGCTCGTTTCTGGTAATGAACCAAGGTTTTTTTTGTAGATTCTTGCTTAAACGTGAAAGAGTAACAAACTGAATTTTGCATTTAGAGTTTACGTAAGTATGGTAGGAAATAATTCCTAATTGTGCTTACGTATCTGTATTTAAGCAACAAACACTAGGCTTAATTAGAAAAACCACATTAAGAGATTATGGGCCTATTTCACCATCTTCAAGTAAAGTTCCGAGTACATACTCACAAGTTTTGTCTCTGTCACTTGATATAAAGTAAGAAAGAGACAAAACTAACTTTAGTGGGACGTACCGTTACTTGAAGGTCGCGAAATAGGCCCTTAGTATTCTATTTTAGAGGTTTTTGACAAAAGGAAAATAAAAAAGCATTTTATTTTATCACCATATGAATAAAAATCATATAAATGTGAGTATTTTAACACACTAGCAAACCCAAGTGAACAACCTTTGGTATTTTGACAGCATGGTAGATTAATGAATAAAATAAAATAAATGATTGAAATAAAACTCAGTATCAAGATAACTTTCATTTTATTAGAAATTTCATGCAAGTGTACTTAATTGCAGTTTCAAAATTAAATCGTTATGTCAAGACTTGATGTCTTCAATTCTTTGGAAAATAAAAAGTAATTTCACTACAAAAATATGTTAAGAAAAATGGTTTTTAATAAAGTATCAGAGCTATCGGCGTGCCGCCGACAGGGCACATTGGCGCGAATTAGGAGAGGCCTATGTCCAACAGTGGACTAATGCAGGCTATTGATGATGATGATGATGATGATACTTGATGGAACCCTATTAGAAGTACACACACCGGAAAAATTAGAGGAACGTTGGTTCATTTGTGAAAATTTTCGGGTTTTTTGTTTTAATGTTGTTTTATATTTCTATGATTGAGTATTTGAATATTCTATGAATAATAGTTATTTATGGTACAAGCGAGGTAAGTTGGTGATTACTTCCGAGGCGCTATTGAGGCCCGAGCCGTCAGGCGAGGGTCTGAAGATAGCCGAGGATAGAAGGATAGAAGAAAGCCCGTGACTCAAGTAACCCTAGCTGGGTCCCGAGTTACGTCAACCGGGTATCACTACCAACCCGGGTCCCGAGTTACTCCATCCTGGTCCCTCACTACCCCACCCGGCTCCCGATTTACCCAACCCGGGTCCCAAGTTACCCCACCCGGGTCCAAAGTTACCCCACCCGGGTCCCGATTTACCCCACCCGGGTCCAAAGTTACCCCACCCGGGTCCAAAGTTACCCCACCCGGGTCTCGATTTACCCCACCCGGGTCCCAAGTTATCCCACCCGGGTCCAAAGTTACCCCGCCCGTGTCCAAGTTTACCCCACCCGGGTCCCGATTTACCCCAGCCGGGTCCAAAGTTACCCCACCCAGGCCCCGATTTACCCCACCCGGGTCCTATGTTACCCCAACCGGGTCCAGATTTACCCCACCCGGGTCCCAATTTACGCCACCCGGGTCCCGATTAACCCCACCCGGGTCCAAAGTTACCCCACCCGGGTCCAAAGTTACCCCACCTGGGTCCCGATTTACCCCGCCCGGGTCCCGATTTACCTGACCCGGGTCCAAAGTTACCCCACCCGGGTCCCGATTTACCCCACCCGGGTCCTGATTTACCCCACCCGGATCCAAAGTAACCCCACCCGGGTCCAAATTAACCCCAACCGGGTCCAAAGTTACCCCACCCGGGTCCCAGGTTACCCCACCCGGGTCCCATGTTACCCCACCCGGGTCCCGATTTACCCCACCCGGGTCCAAAGTTACCCCACCCGGGTCCAAAGTTACCCCAACCGGGTCCAGATTTACCCCACCCGGGTCCCAATTTACGCCACCCGGGTCCCGATTAACCCCACCCGGGTCCAAAGTTACCCCACCCGGGTCCAAAGTTACCCCACCTGGGTCCCGATTTACCCCGCCCGGGTCCCGATTTACCTGACCCGGGTCCAAAGTTACCCCACCCGGGTCCCGATTTACCCCACCCGGGTCCTGATTTACCCCACCCGGATCCAAAGTAACCCCACCCGGGTCCCGATTTACCCCACCCGGGTCCTGATTTACCCCACCCGGATCCAAAGTAACCCCACCCGGGTCCAAAGTTACCCCACCCGGGTCCCAGGTTACCCCACCCGGGTCCCATGTTACCCCACCCAGGTCCCGATTTACCCCACCCGGGTCCAAAGTTACCCCACCCGGGTCCAAAGTTACCCCAACCGGGTCCAGATTAACCCCACCCGGGTCCCAATTTACGCCACCCGGGTCCCGATTAACCCCACCCGGGTCCAAAGTTACCCCACCCGGGTCCAAAGTTACCCCACCCGGGTCCCGATTTACCCCACACGGGTCCTGATTTACCCCACCCGGATCCAAAGTAACCCCACCCGGGTCCAAATTTACCCCAACCGGGTCCAAAGTTACCCCACCCGGGTCCCATGTTACCCCACCCGGGTCCCAAGTTACCCCAACCGGGTACAAATTTACCCCACCCGGGTCCAAAGTTACCCCACCCGGGTCCCATGTTACCCCACCCGGGTCCCGATTTACCCCACCCGGGTCAAAAGTTACCCCACCCGGGTCCAAAGTTACCCCACCTGGGTCCCGATTTACCCCGCCCGGGTCCCGATTTACCTGACCCGGGTCCAAAGTTACCCTACCCAGGCCCCGATTTACCCCACCCGGGTCCAAAGTTACCCCACCCGGGTCCAAATTTACCCCACACGGGTCCCGATTTACCCCACCCGGGTCCCGATTTACCCCACCCGGATCCAAAGTTACCCCACCCGGGTCCCATGTTACCCCACCCGGGTCCCGATTTACCCCACCCGGGTCCCGATTTACCCCACCCGGGTCCAAAGTTACCCCACCCGGGTCCAAAGTTACCCCACCCGGGTCTCGATTTACCCCACCCGGGTCCCAAGTTATCCAACCCGGGTCCAAAGTTACCCCACCCGGGTCCAAAGTTACCCCACCCGGGTCTCGATTTACCCCACCCGGGTCCCAAGTTATCCAACCCGGGTCCAAAGTTACCCCGCCCGTGTCCAGATTTAGCCCACCCGGGTCCCAATTTACGCCACCCGGGTCCCGATTTACCCCACTCGGGTCCCGATTTACCCAACCCGGGTCCCAAGTTACCCCACCCCGGTCCCAAGTTACCCCACCCGGGTCCCATGTTACCCCACCCGGGTCCCAAGTTACCCCAACCGGGTCCCGATTTACCCCACCCGGGTCCCATGTTACCCCACCCGGGTCCCAAGTTACCCCAACCGGGTCCCGATTTACCCCACCCGGATCCCGATTTACCCCACCCGGGTCCAAAGTTACCCCACCCGGGTCCAAAGTTACCCCACCGGGGTCCCGATTTACCCCGCCCGGGTCCCGATTTACCTGACCCGGGTCCAAAGTTACCCTACCCAGGCCCCGATTTACCCCACCCGGGTCCAAAGTTACCCCACCCGGGTCCAAAGTTACCCCACCTGGGTCCCGATTTACCCCGCCCGGGTCCCGATTTACCTGACTCGGGTCCAAAGTTACCCTACCCAGGCCCCGATTTACCCCACCCGGGTCCTATATTACCCCACCCGGGTCCAGATTTACCCCACCCGGGTCCCAATTTACGCCACCCGGGTCCCGATTTACCCCACTCGGGTCCCGATTTACCCAACCCGGGTCCCAAGTTACCCCACCCCGGTCCCAAGTTACCCCACCCGGGTCCCATGTTACCCCACCCGGGTCCCAAGTTACCCCAACCGGGTCCAAATTTACCCCACCCGGGTCCCGATTTACCCCACCCGGGTCCAAATTTACCCCACCCGGGTCCCATGTTACCCCACCCGGATCCCAAGTTACCCCACCCGGGTCCCATGTTACCCCACCCGGGTCCCAAGTTACCCCAACCGGGTCCAAATTTACCCCACCCGGGTCCAAAGTTACCCCACCCGGGTCCCATGTTACCCCACCCGGGTCCCAAGTTACCCCAACCGGGTCCAAATTTACCCCACCCGTGTCCCGATTTACCCCACTCGGGTCCAAAGTTACCCCACCCGGATCCAAAGTTACCCCACCCGGGTCCCATGTTACCCCACCCGGGTCCCAAGTTACCTCAACCGGGTCCCGATTTACCCCACCCGGATCCCAAGTTACCCCACCCGGGTACAAATTTACCCAACCCGGGTCCCAAGTAACCCCAACCGGGTCCAAATTTACCACACCCGGGTCCCGATTTACCCCACCTGGGTCCCAAGTTACCCCACCCGGGTCCAAAGTTACCCCACCCGGGTCCAAATTTACCCCACCCGGGTCCAAAGTTACCCTACCCAGGCCCCGATTTACCCCACCCGAGTCCTATGTTACCCCACCCGGGTCCAGATTTACCCCACCCGGGTCCCAATTTACGCCACCCGGGTCCCGATTTACCCACCCGGGTCCAAAGTTACCCCACCCGGGTCCCGATTTACCCCACCCGGGTCCCAAGTTACCCCACCCGGGTCCAAAGTTACCCCACCCGGGTCCAAATTTACCCCACCCGGGTCCCGATTTACCCCACCCGGGTCCTGATTTACCCTACCCGGATCCAAAGTTACCCCACCCGGGTCCAAATTTACCCCACCCGGGTCCAAAGTTACCCCACCCGGGTCCCAAGTTTTCCCAACCGGGTCCAAATTTACCCCAACCGGGTCCCGATTTACCCCACTCGGGTCCAAAGTTACCCCACCCGGATCCAAAGTTACCCCACCCGGGTCCCATGTTACCCCACCCGGGTCCCAAGTTACCCCAACCGGGTCCCGATTTACCCCACCCGGATCCCAAGTTACCCCACCCGGGTCCAAATTTACCCTACCCGGGTCCCAAGTAACCCCAACCGGGTCCAAATTTACCCCACCCGGGTCCCGATTTACCCCACCCGGGTCCCAAGTTACCCCACCCGGGTCTCGATTTACCCCACCCGGATCCCAAGTTACCCCACCCGGGTCCAAATTTACCCTACCCGGGTCCCAAGTAACCCCAACCAGGTCCAAATTTACCCCACCCGGGTCCCGATTTACCCCACCCGGGTCCCGATTTACCCCACCCGGATCCAAAGTTACCCCACCCGGGTCCCGATTTACCCCACCCGGGTCCCGATTTACCCCACCCGGGTCCAAAGTTACCCCACCCGGGTCCAAAGTTACCCCACCCGGGTCTCGATTTACCCCACCCGGGTCCCAAGTTATCCCACCCGGGTCCAAAGTTACCCCGCCCGTGTCCAAGTTTACCCCACCCGGGTCCCGATTTACCCCAGCCGGGTCCAAAGTTACCCCACCCAGGCCCCGATTTACCCCACCCGGGTCCTATGTTACCCCAACCGGGTCCAGATTTACCCCACCCGGGTCCCAATTTACGCCACCCGGGTCCCGATTAACCCCACCCGGGTCTAAAGTTACCCCACCCGGGTCCAAAGTTACCCCACCTGGGTCCCGATTTACCCCGCCCGGGTCCCGATTTACCTGACCCGGGTCCAAATACCCCACCCGGGTCCCGATTTACCCCACCCGGGTCCAAAGTTACCCCACCCGGGTCCAAAGTTACCCCACCTGGGTCCCGATTTACCCCGCCCGGGTCCCGATTTACCTGACCCGGGTCCAAAGTTACCCTACCCAGGCCCCGATTTACCCCACCCGGGTCCTATGTTACCCCACCCGGGTCCAGATTTACCCCACCCGGGTCCCAATTTACGCCACCCGGGTCCCGATTTACCCCACTCGGGTCCCGATTTACCCAACCCGGGTCCCAAGTTACCCCACCCCGGTCCCAAGTTACCCCACCCGGGTCCCATGTTACCCCACCCGGGTCCCAAGTTACCCCAACCGGGTCCAAATTTACCCCACCCGGGTCCCGATTTACCCCACCCGGGTCCAAATTTACCCCACCCGGGTCCCATGTTACCCCACCCGGGTCCCAAGTTACCCCAACCGGGTCCAAATTTACCCCACCCGTGTCCCGATTTACCCCACTCGGGTCCAAAGTTACCCCACCCGGATCCAAAGTTACCCCACCCGGGTCCCATGTTACCCCACCCGGGTCCCAAGTTACCTCAACCGGGTCCCGATTTACCCCACCCGGATCCCAAGTTACCCCACCCGGGTACAAATTTACCCAACCCGGGTCCCAAGTAACCCCAACCGGGTCCAAATTTACCTCACCCGGGTCCCGATTTACCCCACCTGGGTCCCAAGTTACCCCACCCGGGTCCAAAGTTACCCCACCCGGGTCCAAATTTACCCCACCCGGGTCCAAAGTTACCCTACCCAGGCCCCGATTTACCCCACCCGGGTCCTATGTTACCCCACCCGGGTCCAGATTTACCCCACCCGGGTCCCAATTTACGCTACCCGGGTCCCGATTTACCCCACCCGGGTCCAAAGATACCCCACCCGGGTCTCGATTTACCCCACCCGGATCCCAAGTTACCCCACCCGGGTCCAAATTTACCCTACCCGGGTCCCAAGTAACCCCAACCGGGTCCAAATTTACCCCACCCGGGTCCCGATTTACCCCACCCGGGTCCCAAGTTACCCCACCCGGGTCTCGATTTACCCCACCCGGATCCCAAGTTACCCCACCCGGGTCCAAATTTACCCTACCCGGGTCCCAAGTAACCCCAACCAGGTCCAAATTTACCCCACCCGGGTCCCGATTTACCCCACCCGGGTCCCGATTTACCCCACCCGGATCCAAAGTTACCCCACCCGGGTCCCATGTTACCCCACCCGGGTCCCGATTTACCCCACCCGGGTCCCGATTTACCCCACCCGGGTCCAAAGTTACCCCACCCGGGTCCAAAGTTACCCCACCCGGGTCTCGATTTACCCCACCCGGGTCCCAAGTTATCCCACCCGGGTCCAAAGTTACCCCGCCCGTGTCCAAGTTTACCCCACCCGGGTCCCGATTTACCCCAGCCGGGTCCAAAGTTACCCCACCCAGGCCCCGATTTACCCCACCCGGGTCCTATGTTACCCCAACCGGGTCCAGATTTACCCCACCCGGGTCCCAATTTACGCCACCCGGGTCCCGATTAACCCCACCCGGGTCTAAAGTTACCCCACCCGGGTCCAAAGTTACCCCACCTGGGTCCCGATTTACCCCGCCCGGGTCCCGATTTACCTGACCCGGGTCCAAATACCCCACCCGGGTCCCGATTTACCCCACCCGGGTCCAAAGTTACCCCACCCGGGTCCAAAGTTACCCCACCTGGGTCCCGATTTACCCCGCCCGGGTCCCGATTTACCTGACCCGGGTCCAAAGTTACCCTACCCAGGCCCCGATTTACCCCACCCGGGTCCTATGTTACCCCACCCGGGTCCAGATTTACCCCACCCGGGTCCCAATTTACGCCACCCGGGTCCCGATTTACCCCACTCGGGTCCCGATTTACCCAACCCGGGTCCCAAGTTACCCCACCCCGGTCCCAAGTTACCCCACCCGGGTCCCATGTTACCCCACCCGGGTCCCAAGTTACCCCAACCGGGTCCAAATTTACCCCACCCGGGTCCCGATTTACCCCACCCGGGTCCAAATTTACCCCACCCGGGTCCCATGTTACCCCACCCGGGTCCCAAGTTACCCCAACCGGGTCCAAATTTACCCCACCCGTGTCCCGATTTACCCCACTCGGGTCCAAAGTTACCCCACCCGGATCCAAAGTTACCCCACCCGGGTCCCATGTTACCCCACCCGGGTCCCAAGTTACCTCAACCGGGTCCCGATTTACCGTTTACGCACACACTCATTCATACACACACACACACCTAAAACTGAGACAAACATTTGTCAATCACACCAATATCTGGGGGCACGGCAGTGCCCCTCGCCAAGTCGAGCGCGAAGCAAACACTGCCGTACCATCCTTTACAGGAACCCTTTCGCCGCATTTTCAGGCCCCTATTTGACAACCTCTGGATAAGCCCAGAACGCTGAAATTTTCGTCATCCAGTAAGCTATACAATCACATACTTAAAATAAAATTTCAAGTCTGTAGGTCATTTAGTTCCGAAGTTAAGCGAAAGCAAAGTTTCGCATTTTAGACAGACACTCACTCACTCACTCACTCACTCACTCATGATCATCAAAATAGAACTAGTACTTCCCATAAACCTAGAGAGCTGAAATTTGGTACAGAGTTAGGGTTTAATGGCCACATAAAGGGAAAACTATAAAAACTAGGATAATCGAACGGGAACGGGAATTATACGGGAACGGGAGTGGGAATTGTAACTCAAGAACGGCTGAACTGATTTGGCTGAAAATTGGTGAGGACGTAGCTTAGAACCAGGAAAAGGACATAGGATACCTTTGATCCCGAAATTCCCACGGGATTGGGATCGGGAATTTTAAAATCAAGAACGGCTGAATTGATTTGGCTGAAAATTGGTGAGGTGGTAGCTTAAAACTATTAGAAGAACATAGAATACTTTTAATCCCGAAATTCCCACGAGAATGGGAACGGGAATTTATAACTCAAGAACGACTGAACTGATTTAGCTGAAAATTGGTGAAGAGGTAGCTTAAAACCAGGAAAAGAACATAGAATACTTTTAATTCCGAAATTCCCACGGGATTGGGAACGGGAATTTATAACTCAAGAACGGCTGAATTGATTTTGCTGAAAATTGGTGGAGAGGTAGCTTAGAACCAGGAGAAGCACATAGAATACTTTTCATCCCGAAATTCCCACGGAAACGCGAACGGGAACTACGCGGTTGAAACCGCGGGGCGTTTAATAATAAAATACTACTCCTAAAAAGAAAAAAAATGTGTCAAATAAGAAAATCTAATAAAATACATCAATATAAACACGTTTCAACAAAAATAAATGAAATCCCACCAAAAACATTCTGTAAAAAACTAGCCAAGTCTCGATGGAGCTGCTTGTTTATCTCTAAAAAGTAATGAAATCTAGACAAACTCGTACCAAGTCTAAGGTTCCTTACTGCGATTTCTTTATTATTATAGTTAATGTTGTGTGACTTGGCCGTTGAACATTGTTTAAAACGTTAGTAGTGGGTACAAGTCAATTTTGTTTACACGTAATGTTATTACATTATTAAAATACGCAGCTTCATCAAGCCTACAATTGACTGGATACTGAATCAACGTTTTTCAAGTGGTAATTTTCTATCGTCAATGGGTAGCGGTTCTGGCGACAGATTGGTGCAATGGTGTCATGGAGCACCTAGTTTTGTACCTTTGTATACATGTGTACCCTTCAACGGCCAGGTCACACAACATTAACTATAATAATAAAGAAATCGCAGTAAGGAACCTTAGACTTGGTACGAGTTTGTCTAGATTTCATTACTTTTTAGAGATAAACAAGCAGCTCCATCGAGACTTGGCTAGTTTTTTACAGAATGTTTTTGGTGGGATATAATATACCTCGCACGGGTATTAAACCCAAAGTCCATTGTTTAGGTATATTATACAGCATTATAGATATATTCTTTTTAAATATAAAATATATAAGTATCTTTTGATATCAATAGAAATATAAAAAATAATATCTGATCTGAGCAGAAGGGATAATCAAAATAAATATATAAACGGAATTATATTCTTTTTGTTTGCATGATTAACGGGTCTTAATCGCGTATAATATAATTATTAAAATTACCTCGACGTTTCGACCGAATCATGCAAACAATGAATTCCGATCGCTAATGTTTAAGAAGTATATATTGTTTTTATATATAATATATAACAGTTAATACAAAGTAACGTTGAAATGTAATAAATATGATCGCATTACGAGTCTTAAAGCGATTCGAACCCACGTTTTCCCCTTTGGAATACATTTTATGGGCTATTTATTTCTCCGATAGAAGTATCAAGTTTTATGTGATTTCGAAACAGATATATATTACGGGTTACGTGTTCCATATGTATGTAATTATAATAACTACTGACTGTGCCCTGCGGCTTTTAACGGTAATAAATAAATAAAAAGTTTATTGATTCGGTTGACATATTTGCGTATCTGTGGTAAATTCACAATGTATTTAAAATTATACTAAAAATATTGACGGTGGTAAACCTTTTACATTACTTTGTACAGACGTCTTCCATCTTAGTCTTCTGTGATCACGGGTTCTGTAAAAAATCCGAAACGTCAGAAATGCTCATGGTTCAAACTATGCAGTATATTAAACTCATCGTTACAGACTTTTTCAGAAATGTGTGTGAATATGTTTAATACTTTTACTGTTAAGGGTTGTCGCACCAGGGACGCGTGCGACGTAAGACGCGAGTCCAGGACGTAAGAATGCGGATGGCTACTTGGAATGTGGGAACGATGACTGGAAGAGGAAGGGAGCTTGCGGATGTTTTAGAAAGGAGAAGAGTGAACGTAGCGTGTGTACAAGAGACGAGGTGGAAGGGGACGAAAGCGAGAGAGATTGGTTTAGGGTATAAATTTTTCTATTGTGGAGGAGATGGACGTAAGAATGGAGTTGGAGTAGTATTAGATAAAGACCTGAAACAGTGTGTGACAGAGGTTAAAAGAGTGAATGAGAGAATAATACTTGTGAAAATTATGCTTGAAAATGTGGCAATGAATGTTATGAGCGTGTATGCGCCACAGGTTGGATGTGATGATGCAATGAAAGATAAGTTTTATGAGGACTTTGATGCGGTTGTGATGAGTGTTCCTCAGAGTGAAAGTCTGTACATTGGAGGAGACTTTAATGGTCATGTGGGAAGAATGAATGGTCAATATGAAAGAATCCATGGAGGACAGGGCTATGGGGATCGTAACCGAGAAGGAGAATCTCTATTGCAAGCGGCAACGGCCTTTGATTTGGCAATTGCAAACACTTATTTTGAAAAACGGGACAATCATTTAATAACTTATAATAGTGGTGGTCATTCCACGCAGGTAGATTACTGGCTTTTGCGCAGAGAAAATTAAAAAACAGTTAAGGATTGTAAAGTAATACCCGGCGAATCATTAGTATCCCAACATAGACTAATTTTAATAGAGCTTAAAATAACAGTAACTACATCTAAGTATAAAAATAAAGCCCCACCTAGGACGAAATGGTTTATGTTAGAGAAGAAAGAACATGCGGAGAAATTTAAAAATGAAATCGTAACCAAGATGATTAGTATGGTAGAAGATTTGCATGTAAAAACAGTGAATGAATGTTGGAACGAAATGGCAGAGTGTATGAGAAAAGAAGCGAGAAAAGTGTGTGGAGAAACTAAAGGTAAAGGAAAAATAGACAGGGAAACCTGGTGGTGGAGTAAGGAAGTACAAAAGTGTGTAAAAGATAAGAAAACTGCATTCAAACAATGGAAAGAGTGGGACCCAAGTGTGAAAGATACGAAAAGGAATGAATATGAAGAATGTAAGAAAAGAGCTAAGAAAGCGGTCGCCATCGCAAGAGCAAAAGAACAGGATAACCTATATAAATCTTTGGAAAGTCCTCAAGGCCATAAACAACTGTACCGATTAGCAAAAGCGAGAGAGAAGAATGCAAGGGACATTGTCCATGTTAAATGTATAAAGGATGAAAGGGGAAAAGTTTTAATGAATGATGACGATGTGAAAAAACGTCGGAAGGATTATTTTGAAAAGTTGATGAATGAAGAGAACTGTTGGAGTGGTATATTAGAGGATGTTCCTCGTAATATAAGCATGGTGAATAAAGTGAGTATAGACGAAGTACGAATGGCGGTACAAAGCATGGCTAACGGGAAGTCTGTAGGACCTGATAACATACCGGCGGAAGCATGGAAGGTTTTGGAAGTGGATGGATGGAAGTGGCTGACTTTATTCTTCAATAAGTTGTTACAAGATGAGATAATCCCAGATGAGTGGTGCAACAGTACACTGGTGCCCATCTATAAAAACAAGGGTGATACAGGACTGTAACAACTATAGAGGAATAAAGCTCATATCACATACGATGAAAATTTGGGAGAAGGTGATAGCGAGAAGAATGAGAGAAGAGAGTGAAGTATCACAGAACCAGTTTGGATTTATGCCAGGCCGAGGAACTACCGATGCAATTTTCGCACTTCGACAACTTTGCGAAAAATATAGACGTGCGCACAAGAACTTGCACATGGTTTTTATAGACCTTGAAAAAGCTTATGACAGGGTGCCTCGTAAGGTTTTGTGGTGGGCTATGAAAGAAAAGAGAGTGCCAGAGAAGTATGTAAGGATTGTGAAAGGAATGTATGAAAGAGCGAGTACGAACGTAACCGATCAGTTCAATGTGTCAGTAGGCTTGCACCAAGGGTCGGCTTTAAGCCCGTACCTATTTCTTCTAGTTATGGATGCCTTGACATCGGACATACAAGAGGAAGCCCCATGGTGCATGTTGTTTGCCGATGATATTGTACTGGTCGGAGAAGATGCGACTGAGGTACAGAACACACTGGAAATATGGCAAGAGAGATTGGAACGAGTGGGGCTTAAAATCAGTCGAAGTAAAACTGAACAACTGTTTTGCAATTTCGGTGGCTCCTCCAATTTCTCTCACATTTTCATAGATGGCGTACCTCCACCAGTGTGCTCCGACTTCCGTTACCTTGGATCGCTCTTCCAAAACGACGGTGACATCGACCGAGACGTGAAGAACAGAATGAATGCGGGATGGATGAAATGGCGACAGGTCTCAGGAACAACTTGTGACCCACGAATGCCCTTTAAACTCAAGGGAAAAATTTATAAGACGGTCATCAGACCTGTCGCCATGTATGGGTCTGAATGTTGGGCTATGAAGAAGAAGGATGAACAAAGAATGCATGTTACAGAAATGAGGATGTTAAGATGGATGAGTGGGGTAACAAGGATGGACAAGATACGGAATGAGTATGTCAGAGGGAGTTTGAAAGTTGCGCCATTTGTAGAAAAAATAAGGAGTGCTAGATTGGGATGGTATGGGCATGTGATGAGGAGGCCAGAACACCATATTGCTAGGAGAACTATGGATCTGTGTGTGAAAGGAAACTATGGAAGAGGGAGGCCAAAGAAGGGTTGGATGGAGTGTGTGAAAAGGGATATGAATATGAAAGGAGTGAATGAGAGTATGACGAGTGATAGAAGCGAGTGGAAGAGAAAAACATATTGTGCCGACCCCACTTAAGTGGGACAAGGGCAGGAAGATGATGACTGTCCGTGAAAGTTTTAATATCAAATAGTAGTAAAAGAGGCCAAACTTTTTCTCGAACTAAAAATAGTTTATGTAGTTTGAATAAGTCTCCAACAAAACATTTATAAAGTTTTTGTTGGTTTATTTTTGCCTATTTTTTATTTTATTTTCTTTCGGTATGTTGATTCGAGATAGGGTTGTGTGAAGAAACTTCATATTTTACTAATTATTATTATAATATAGGCGTTGGAAATTGTGAGAATGTTTCTTTGTTTATTTATAATTTGAGTTTCGTAGTTTTTCGTGATATATTGTAACATACATATTTATGTGGATACATATAAGATTTTTTTGTAAGAAATACAGTTTTTAAGGATTTAAAAACTGTATTTCTTACAAACTTAAATTTAAATTCACTTTTTCGAAGTATTTAAATAATAAAACGTTGAGGAGCTAAATAAAGAAGACAAGATTAATTGTCGAAAAGTAATGTTTCAATGAGAAGTAAGACCTTTGCCTTATGGGATCTCAAACCGAAAGATCTTTAGAAACTCCCAAAGAACTTGCGTAAACCCTTGTTTTTCTAGTGTCTCTCCAACTAGTAAAGGTTAACAGTGGCAGACAGTTGGCAGCTCCGCATATCTCTCGGGATCTTTCGCAAGACTGTTTAGCTTCGCGGCATGGAAATCCGTACTCCTATCCATTCTCTTTAAGAGTAGTCACCACGTTTATCCAATGCTTGTTGGCCAACATAAGCCCGGAAAATTACTTTCCACAAAAACTTTGTTTACCACATAGTTTATAATATTACTAAACTAATTATAAACTGACAGCCCTAACAGCTGTTCCATCGGTTCGTTTGGCATCGCCCGAGTCCTAATGTAGGTATACAAAGTTTTTTATGACTTCTTGAAAGTTAAACGGTGCACGATAAAATGAAAGGATAGTGAACAGACCTTATAAAAATGTATGTTAATATTTTCGTATAATTTTTAGTGGTTAGTTTGATAACTTATTTGTACCGAAAATATATGAAAGTGTCGGATTTGTGACTGTATTTGTATAGTTTATGGACGTTTTAACTTAGCGTCCTAAATTTCTGCTTTATATCATTTCCGTGGATGATATTATGATAAACTGATATGTTTGGCACTGCATAACTCTGATCGGACTAAGATTTGGACCTTGACTCCATACTAACTTTTGTTCTGCTCAACTATGGCTATCTAACGATATATTACACATAGCTATTGGAGAGGGTACCAAAATTAGCATCATCCTTTGTTTTTTTATTATTAAACGAAACGTACGATGTACACATAATTGTTTTCTACGGGTAGTGCGTACTTAGCAAATGTGGCTGAACCTAGTCGAAGGTTTTGACTTAAAATGTTTTTTGTGAGTTAAAAAGATCAAAAGATCATTTAAAAAATGCAAAGGTGTGTCTGAAATCGTAGCTTTTAAAGAGGTGAATCGATTTGGATTCCGGTATTTCTATTTAAAAGCTGATTAAACAGAAATCCGACCCCAATTAGACATGGGTCAAAGGAAGAAGATTTTATTTAAAAACTAGGTGTCAAATAGTTGTTTTAAATATGTTTGATCAAAATTGGTTAAAGATACAACTGATCAAGTTCGTCATAATCCATAAACCTAAAATAACCTTATGCTAAAATGGGTTTTCTTTTGAAAAAAATATTATTAGCCATAGATGTTTTGGTATTTACTGCATACGAGCCAAGTCAGATTACAAAGTTAGTTAGAACCAAAACACAATCAATCTCTTTATTCACAGAAGTCAATTTAAAACCAAGGTCATATCGAAACCTTGCCAGACGATTTTCCGAAGCATTAACTAACAATTTTACGTATAAGATAAAGAACGCAAGATGGTTCGAAATTCGTTCGTGACACGCGAAAAAATCTATTTTTATAAACCTATCTATCCTTACTAATATTAAGGTACAATTTGGTAGTACAATTTGGTAGTCGTCTGCTGTTGCCGTCTGCAGTCGAATCCGAAATCATGACTGCAGTGACATTTAAACCATTTATTTCTACATCGAAATACAAAATTTACAAAATAATCTTATAAAATAAAAATTACGATGTAGTGGAGCAACGAAGACATGAAGCAACGACGTGTGATGATGACGTGAAGTGACGACGTGTGGTCTGCTGCTGCTGTCTGCAGTCGGCTACCAACTTGTACCTTTATAAATGCGAAAGTAACTCTGTCTGTTACCTATTCATGGCTAAACTACTGAACCAATTGACTTGAAATTTGGTTCAGGGGTAGCTTATGGTCCGGGGAAGGACATAGGCTATGTTTTATCCGGGAATCGGGAACTATGCGGGTAAAACCGCGGGGCACAGTAAGTAGTAATGTAATTGTTTGTTTTTAAACCTTGATGTCAATGCCACAGGATGTTTTGAACCAAGGTTCTAATTAACTAAGTTTCAGATAATGACGTGTACTTAACTTATAAATTTCCAAATGGCCTTGTAGGGTATGAAATTAAATTAGAAAGACTCTTTGAAGCATAATTATAGGTATATGAGGAAATTTAATAAGTATTGTTGGAATTATTAACGACTTTTCGACACTTTAAAAGTATTAAAAGAGTACTAGAATAAGTATAACATAAGTATTAGAATGTACTTTCAAACTTTCTATCCTTCTTCACTTATGTTTTTTTATTTATTTATTTATAAAACCTTATATACCTATATCATTACAGGGTTGCCCTAGTGCGATAGATGTTATTTTATGATGATCTTTGGTTAGTTACGAGTATAAACAGTTTCTTTTTGAAAATTTGTATTACAATTTGTGGCCTGCGCTATTTCCACACTGCCATCCCTCCCTTGAAGCGGTAGGATGTGACTATCACCGTGCTAACAGGCTAGCTCGACCAAGAAAGTTACTTTAAGGTAGGTACATAATATCGGCGTAGAAGTGAGGACTGTTGCGTTTTACATCAGCGTAGTCCCCTAGCTGAATTCTTCCCAAATCCTTCCATCTTCTTCTCCCCCTGCTGGTTTCTCCTTCTCTTTGCTTCCTAAAAGAAAGGAAAAAAGCCTTAGGAAGAAATATATAAACTTGCATATAAAAACGTTCTAGTCTTTTGGCAATTATGGAAGTTTAACAATAAGTACTAGAATGATAATGAATATAGAATAACAAACTATATTGCAAAAAGCCTAAGAACCATAATACTTTGTATTTTATCGATGTGCCTAATAAAGAAATCCACTTACTTTCTTATTTCTTACACGAAAATGTTTACTTCATAACGAAAATAGGAAGGTTTTGGTTTCAATAAATAAGGAGTCACGCACAGATATACAATTTGGTTGTATTTATTTGGGGGAAAGATAAGTAATTTTTGTTTCATTAATACTTACTTGTACATAAATATGAGTGGTTATAAGTATCTTGATTGTAATGTATGTGCTTGAAGGAAAATATCTTAAAGGTGGCCATTGAAGAGTCAGTTTAACTGATCAGTTGAACTGGCGTCCATCCAAAAATAGTCGTCAATCACCGGAACAATTCAACATTCTAGTGGGGAAATCGTTGAAAAGTTGGCCTTAAACTTTTGGAGTGACGCCTCAGTTTAATGTCTAGACTGATCAGTTCAACTGATTCGTCAATTACCTTAAGAAAATGTTTTAGAAAGAAATGTAAACAAGTTTGTTAAAGTATTATATTATCCTGTAAACACCAATTGCAGGACTAAGGTTTCTCTTGATGATTGGTACAGAGAGGAATAATACGCGTAATCAACACGCTTTCCAATAACTGTTGGTGATCTCAAACTTGAGGCATGTTTTAGGTAAAAAAAGGTTTTAGCTACATTTTAACACAAGTTTCTCAAGGTTTTTAGTAAAGTGCTTACTTTTATTGGATATGTTCGATATTTTTTAGATATACCTATTTCTAGTAAGTAGGAAAATACTAGAGAAATATCTAAACTTGTAAAATTCTACGACGTAGTTAAAAACTAATAAAACTGTATAGGCTTTTTACAGTTGAATATATCCTAAAAGTTAAAAGTTGAAAAATGGAAAAACATACGTTGGAAGCTTTTTGCGCAAAATATCAGTTTTGTCACGCTTTCTGTGCAAGTTTGCGCATAGTTTTAGATTTTGTTCTAACGCAGTCCTAGTTTTTTTTGTTTAAAGATGTGAAATCAAACTTATTTACAATTATTTGTTGACAGAATGGTGTACCCTCTCAAATCTTTGTATAGAGTCCAAAGACAATAGTAGCTTCCACTTTTGGCCACTGGCAGAGAAAACTTGGTGACTCTACGAGTATACTAGAATGTTGTAAAGCTGAAAGTTTTTTGTTTGTAGGCACTTATGAAAAATAACTTAGGTGATAGGTACTAGTACTATTAATTATTCTGTGGTTAGGGGTCAGTTACTATAGTGAGATGATATAGTGAATGATTATGTTATGTTATGTATGTTAAGAAAAGTGAGTTTTGTCTCTTTCTTACTTTATGTCAAGTGATAAAGACAAAACTTGTGAGTAGTTGATACAATAGGGCCTAATAAAATTATACATAGATACTGATAAAAGTTCTTTAAAAGGAGGTGTTAATTTATATTTAACGTTTCAGATTGCTTGTAAAAACTCATCAACAAATTGAAACACCTGCCCGAGAACTGTGGGACATCAAGATATGGATTATCAGGTTCGCATACGTGAAAGAACCTTTTTAATTAATATTAAAAATGTATTGATTGCAAATCAGCGGCGGTAGTGCTTTCACCAATTTGAAAAACAGTCTTACAATATTCATTTATCGAAGCATTCACTATTTTTTTCTTATTTTCAAACAGAACTTGTTTGAGAAATGTACACTTCAATATAGAATTTTAAGATCGATATTTGAAAAATGAACAATTAATATGACTTTTTTTTACAGCTTTACATTAAACAGCTATTATCATCGACCATACATTACGTCTCCCATAGACAAGCTTATAACCCAATAAATTGACAGCTCAAGTGAGCGTTACCTCAACAAATTGGTTGAACGAACGGTTTCCTAATATAATATTATTTTTTACGATACTTTCGGTGATACTCTCCCGTTTTTGACGCGTCCGTTTCCTTTATAGCGTTCCCAAACCTCATAGATAATGGATCGACTGTTATTATTACCCTCATTAGTTATGTCACACTCGATGTCAAAGTCATTCTGACATCACTTTTCTTTTGGATTTTTTTGGTGACTTTTATTTTCAAAGATTTATTCGAGCATATTTTACAGTGTCTCTGCTGTTTGTTATATTTATGTCGATGTAACTAAACAGAATGTTGGTAATTAAAATATTTTTATATCGCCATTTCACAGCAGGAAACGCATCTATAGTTTTTAATTAATGCGCGGTATATCAGGTAGGTAGGTTATTTTTTTATTTAGATACCTTATAATTTGATTTGAATAGTGATGATTGTTTTTTTAATGTTTATTTGTTATTGTATTCTTTTAAATGTATTTATTTTTTAAACATTAAGTTTTTTTTTCTTTTTAAGATTTTAATTTTTAAATGTTTTATTACTTATTTAAAAAAATAAAACAGTTCTAGATTTTGTTTTTATTTAATAATTCAAGAAGATTTTCTTGTGTTTGTTATATTAATGTATAACTTTAAAAAACATATTTAAATTATTTAATTTTAACATTATTATTTTGTCTATGTATTCATTTTATTGTTTAACATATAAGTTTATTTTTATTTACCCCTTTTTCTATTTACTTTAGTATCTTTTGTTCATTTTGTAAATTTCTAACTAAATTGTATTCTATTTGCGTGTGCCCTAACAGGGTCCACAATAACTTGTATTATCTTGCAATTGTGGTGAGCAATAAAAATCGAGTATTGAGTATTGGGTACCCTCCGGCCACACTATCGCGATAACGCGAACATTTGCGTTGTCGCGACACGTCTGGCCAAAGAATTCGTCCTATCGCGAATCAGTTCCGCGAACTCGAATGCCCTTAAACCATTGACATAATGCCTTAAACTCGCTGTCGGTAAATTGGCGCACAATCAAAGGATTTTGTCGCGACAATTTCACACGACAGTGTGGCCGTAGCAGTATAGGAATAGATACAATCAAGAAAAAAAAGTAATATAAAGTATCAGTCTATAAAATCCCGCTGCAGGGCAAATACCTCTCTCTCTTATCTGATGAAAAATAAATCAGAAATTAATACAACTGAAACTTGATCCAAAATTCTTTGTTTTCAATCTTCGTTTTTTCATAACCATCCAAAAAGAAATTTATCCAATCTTTTTCCCCCGGAATTAAATAAGGTTCTAATAGAAGTAATCCCGGATTCCGGAATCTTTAGTCATAGATAACTCAGGGATAGAATAGGGCTATTAAGCTAGCAATATAAAGTTTAGAAGCGGAATCCGGGATAAATTATTGGGATGAAGCTTATCTATTCTAATTTATAGAGCGACGTGTTTGATTTAGGATGAATATTTCGAGCGAAGTTTATTGAAACCAGCTGAGATTTATTAGCAGTAGAAAGATACTTTTCATGTCACGGGATAATAGTGCTTAAAGCGATTGATTTAGAATTGAAATTACATTTGAATGTGCTTATTATACATTTATATGTATTATGACCACTTTATAATCGAGATAGTATTTATTTAGTATAGCAGCGCCCCGCAGTTTCACTCGCGTAGTTCTCGTTTCCGTGAGAACATGGATAAACTATAACCTATGTCAGTCGCTGATAATATAGCTTTCCATTAGTAAAAGATTTTTTTAAATCGGATCAGTAGTTTTGAAGCCTATTTGTTACAAACAAACAAATCTTTCCTTTTCATAATATTAGTATAGGTAGATTGTGAATCCATAGAAAAGTTAAAAAGTACAACACAGTTTCAGGAATTGTTATGTTTGGCAACATTTGTCCAGTCGAATGTTAAAATGACAAAATACACGATTTCCCATGGGAAATTACAGAATTTCCGAAAATTCTAACAGGCACTGTTGCCTGTTAGAATTTTCGGAAGAATTAAAAGTATCCTATATTATTTTGCTCGGAAAGCGTGTGTTCTCAGTTTAACCAGCTAGTTAACATGCTACGTGGTTAAAACCAGGTAGCAGAACTAGTTAAAACAACGTGGTTAAAACTAACAGAACTAGTCTATACATACAAATAAATAGAATTGGAGTGTCTGTTTGTAATATTGAAATAAACACTTTTTACTATATGCATTTGAATATACATATGGTACATACACCAAAATAAAATTAAAATTTTTGTCAGTCTATTTGTTCCAGCTAATCTCTGAAATGGCTGGACCTATTTTGACGGGACTTTTACTGGCAGGTAGCTGATGTAATAAAGAGTAACATAGGATACTTTTTATCCCAAAATTCCCACGGGATAACGGGGGTAAAACCGCGAGGTACAGCTAGTTTTTGATAAATTTCTCACTCTTGACCTAGCAGGTATTGCGTCTATCCTAGATAGCTTGACTCGTGTGATGAATAACTAATTTGCTACCTCAACTTCAATTTAAACTACAACCTGCCGTTTGAAAATAAACCTAATCGCATTAGAATAAGATACATTTACAAGTTAATGTTTGCGAATAAATCTTACTTTAATAGGAGTCAGTTGTGTTTACACGAATCTAATTATAAAGCTTAAAGGTATAAATTGGTGGCCGACCGCAGACCACACGAAGCCGACCACACGAAGCCGCGCCACTACTGGTTTGTATGAATCTCTATGAAATAACATTCGAAGTGGGCTTCATGAAGCTAGCTTCGCGTCGCCGAGCAGCAGACAGGAGTGTCGCCCGACCGCGGATCAGTAGTGAAGCTGACCATAGATATATATATCCGACCATAGATTAAATCAGCGGTCCCACAGTGAGCGATGAACTATCGGCGAGTTTCTCGCCCAAGAAAAGGACAGTGAATGTCCATTCCATGTTAACGAAAGATTAAATTAAAATTAATTATGGATAAATTAAATTGAATAGAATAATTGTTAATTGAAGAAAGAGTACACTAATTACTCGATATTTTCATTTTCAAGAACATTTAATCCGTAAACGAAACCTTTTTTGAATTGAATTTTGATCGAACGTTGTCTCAGTTGTCTGACAGACTCATGTCATGTCTGACTATTTTCTTCGCTCGACGTTATATTTATTTTTTTATTTTCGTACAATTTTAAATAGTAAAAACACGGATACGTAGAAAAGTAGCAATTGTTGATTTTGTACCGTTGCGTTGCGTTTGTACCAACACATAAGACGTCGTGTCGCAACAACTGCCTCAATGTTTGGCTGAATAATCACTACTATTAACAAAGGCGAGTGCGAAACGAACAGATACACCGACCCCCGTGCCAACTGCGCCCTCTTCTGCTACACGTGCCCCTTAGCAGAAGAGTTACGCGCAGGTATCCCGCCAGCCGCTCGCAAACCAAGCAACCAACAAGCCTCATCTGGTGCGTACTATCCAGGTTAAGAGCGTAGCTGCACCTAAGAAACAGCAAGTAGCAGTAAGTGCAGCAGAGAAAGTCGACGTGGATGGCTTCACCCTGGTAGAGAGGAAACTTCGCCCGAATCCGTCCCGTAACCGACGTGGTACCGCCCCTTCTACAGTAACAGAGGTCACTCTACGTGTTGTGGAGATGGCGCCCACCGTATCGGTTACTTCAAGTACCGAAGTACAGGGACATGTTACTCATATTATTATAAGTGCGCGTGGTTTGGAAGACTGTGTGCTTAAAACAAATAGGTTTACAGAAAGTTAACATTAAAAAATATGCTTTGTTAATAAATTATTTGTGTTAGTTGATTTAAAATTAAAAATATTTGTGTGAAAATCTTTTGCAGTGTTTATTTACTATACTTATATATTAAACACAACGAACGCTATGCTATCTATGCCTTTTTTATTATACCTATAATATTCCTTGAGAATCGATGATTTCAGAAATATCTACATACATTTTTCACCTAGATAGATGTGTATTATAAGATTTACGAGTCAAATTTCACCCGAGCGAAGCCGGGATTTATTTAATCTTGTAATTACATAATATGTCATCTCTTTTGTTTACACGGAATGTATGTTCACTGTCTTTTTCTTGGGCGAGAAACTCGCCGATAGTTCATCGCTCACTGAACGTCAGACATCTTATTACACGAAGCACCCGGAACTTAGAGTAGAAAGCCAAACGGAGCGAAAACTGGGAGGCCTTCCCCTCTGTCAAAGGTTTAAGAATGCAGAATGCCCATGGGCTTATGGTTTTATAAAAACTAATCGCCTCGCGTTCCGCGCATGTTCCGCGTCATTCAGCAAATGACAGTGCGCGTCGAATGATACCCAACAAAAATGCCAAATTGCTGTGTATTTTTATGTATAAAAAGCGATCAGAATCATCAAGTATACAAAAGGATAATACCACTTATCACTTGTAAGTATTATGTAATATTGTTAAATAATGCACTAAATTACAAAAACAAAAAAAAATGTTCTGTTCGGAATCTAAGTCAGTCCGCTTTTTCATAATAGGTATACGAATATATAGCTTTTTTACTTAATAGTCAAAAATCATTGACAGCAAATTTATCGTTAGTATCAAGCACTAGTGTCGCTTACTTTAAATTGACGTCATCTCTTGCACGTATAGGTACGGCCCTGTGTGAGAATGTACAAGTGTGCAACTAGTGTTTGATAATTTTGGTCGTGTACGTTCGTAGCTACGTCACCCCCAGTTGCATTGGTGTGAAATTGTCTGTGTGTGCGTTACCGCACTCTCCACGCAGAAATTGACAGACTTTTCTATTATCAAATTTGTTCTCTTATTGTCTCCGTTTGGCTTTCTACTCTAAGACTCGGAACGAACGAACTGGATGTCATCATCTGTTGCCATCTGCAGTTGTCGCCTGCAGTCGGGTTCGAAATCAAGACCGCAGCTACGTGAAGCTACGAAGTGTCATGATGACATTAGCCGGCTTCGTGTGGTCGGCTTCGTGTGGTCTGCGGTCGGCCACCAACTTATACCTTTAATCAAAATATATCAACGTTGAGTGTATCAGATGTGAGTAACAGATACTCATATATTATATATTTAGAGATATTTTACGAGCTAATACTAATATTATGGAATACAATATTGGTTGTAAGGGTTAACTTACTTCTTCTTTACTCGAGCCACGTTTGGAAATTTAGTAAGTACTTACTATCAAAAACATTTTTAATGTCCTCGTAGTAGCATGCCACTGACTGTTTAGCAATGAACAAATACAGGATAGTTCTTATCCCTATTTTTTATTATTATTTTAAATGTTTGTCTCGGTCTGGGTGTGTGTGTGTGATACCCTAGATACAAGTTTCGATAGTTAGGGGTCACACTATAATGAGATGATGTAGTGAATGATTATATTATGTTGTGTCATTTTATTTTTGAGTAAGCATAATACAACTACAACATTATTACAAATATTGACACTGTGAAAATTTTACTAAAACAACATCGTTAAACTTAGCTAAAAAGACAATCTAATTTTAGAATCCAACCGTAACCTTTACTACAAAACAAACCAAAGTTTTTCCAACAAAATGGCCATCAATACATCGAAACAAGTGTAATGTATTAAGTACGACTACATTTGAACACTCAATCAGCTGTGAACGAATGTATTGGAGCAGAATTCACGACCGATTACACATCAAGTTTGCTTTACCAACTTATTTCTAAGGTACCACTTGGAATGACATGCGTATGTTATTTGGTAGGTTAGCATTTGAAAGTCAGGACAACTAACTAATTTAGGTTTATTGATTTCTTTGATTTACACGAACACTACACATTTAAATTTGACGACCTCGATGGCAGAGTGGTCACCATGCCGGACTGCCATCCGTAAGGTTGCGGGTTCGATTCCCGTGCGGGGTGAATATTTGTGTGAACTACAAATGTTTGTCTCGGTCTGGGTGTGTACGTGAATGAGTGTGTGCGTAGTTTCTGATACCCTAGATACAAGTTTCGAACTTAGGGGTCAGTTACTATAATGAGATGATGTAATTAATGCTTTTAAGATGCTATTTACACGAACACTACACATTGAAATAAAACTACTTTAACGGATTTTTGTCGTGGTTGTATTTTGTTTTACATCTTCTGACGTTTCGGATTCTTAACAGAAACGTCAAAAAATATAAAACAAAATATTATAACCAGACCAAAAATCCGTTAGAGTAGTTTTTTTTTTCAATATTTAGGTTTAATTTAATAGGAATAACCTACATATTTAGGTTTAATTCAATTTTAAAGTTAGGTACTTGAATGTGAAGGGTATGACAAAAGGTGTTTAGTAATAGATTCTGTTTTTGTAAATACTACGTGTGGAATAAATTGTTGAAAAGTAAGTTGTAGTTGTTTTAAATACTAGTAATAATAGTATGACAGTTGAAAGGGTTAGGTGTACCTACGATCAATTGTCAAAAAAACAAATAAAAAAATTTCGTTTGAAAAATAACATTTGACAAAATTATGCTTGATTTTATTATTTTATAAACAATTGTTTAATAAAGTAAATACTCATTCTACTAAAAAAAAAAGGTAGCACTCCGGGAGTGCCGGCAGAAGTGAAAACTTCAATATTAACGTTGTGTAAGCGTTGTGTTTAATTATAAGTATAAAAGTACTATCATTTATGAGGTAGAATACAATGTTTATTTATTGCGCTATCGTACACAAATATGACAATTTATATGTTGTTATTTATAATATTATATCGTTATTTAGATTGGAAGTTTCGTATTCCAGTAATACAACGGATTACAATCGCTGATTGTCAAACTGACTGGTATGAATGACATTACTAAATAGATTAGATACAAAGCAAAGAGGTTGTTAACTCTTTCGGTTTATTAATAAATCGATACAAACTAATCTGGTGCAGTGTTTGTTTGTAATATTTAAAAAAAACATTTTTTTAATAAAGGTTTACGAAATCGCACTGAAGATATAATCATTCATTACATCATAATCATTCACTACATCATCTCATTATAGTAACTGACCCCTAACTAAGCTCGAAGCTTGTATCTAGGGTATCAGAAACTACGTACACACTCATTCACACACACACCCAGATCGAGACAAACATTTATGGTTCACACAAATTCACCCCGCACGGGAATGGAACCCGCAACCTTACGGATGGCAGTCCGGCATGGTGACCACTCTGCCATCGAGGTCGTCAGAATAATAAGTATAATATGTACAATAAGTTTAATAATAATAAGTATAAAAAAGTATTTTTAATTTTTTTATTGGTTCGGGTTTATTTCTGTATCTTGATTAATTTTAAAACTGGACCTTTTTACATCTAAAATCCATAAATTGTTAACAGAATTGTATTTAAGTACGAAAGTATACAGCCAAAAATTTTCATCCAGAAATTCTTATGGTATCAAGAATATCGCGAGCAAAACCGCGGGTCACGATTAGTTTTACGCAATGTCACAATGACATTTGTTACGAGAATACCGCTGCAGCACACTCAGGCACGGTAGAAAGAGTGGGAGACACTAGTTCCTCTCCCTTCCCCTCGATCTTACGCTTTTTCGATCAGCATCACGTGACCCTGACGCGAGTTTGAAAGTTTTTACCCATACAAAAAAAAGTGCTCAGCGCCGCTAAAGAAGTTTTCACTTCAAAAAATATGCTAATCATTAATTTACAAATTGAACAAACTTCATTTTTAACCTTTTGCATGAAGTCCGCGATGTTATTGAGAGGCGAATACTATACATTGAAATAAAACTATTAAAACCTTCAATTAACAAATTGTTAATCTAAGTTTAGAAAACGCTACAAATGTAACCAATAAAACCAAATTAGAACTGCGTCAAACATCCGATAAAGTAGATTTATTTCAATACATTAAATCAAAGAAATCAATAATTAAAATTAAAACCGCGACAAAACTCGACAGATTAATTTCAATCTGCGAATTTAATCAATTTTAAAACAGTTTTATTTCAAAACGTAGCTAGTTAATATTAATTAAGCGTTACTATGTTAATTTTAACACAAAATAAACAATGAGGCTTCATGCACGGCAAACATTATTCATGTCGGTATTTTAATCGTAAATTATGTTATCAAATTAACATTAATATTCGCTTGTAAACGTTTGTTTGTAACACATTTATTTAGAATTTAAGCGGAAAATTGTTATTTTGGTAGTAAAATTGATAACGTTTATATTATGTGAGTAATTCCTAATGAAAAGAGAATGAGAATTTGCTAGTGCGAGTTTTGCACTCTCAAAATTATTTCTCTCATGTAGGAGTTTAGAAACAAGATTTTTTCTTTCTAATATTTAATATTGTATGTATTTATGCACTCATAAGTTTACGTTAACGTGCAATATTTAAGATAGTTCCAAGACAAACAGAAAAGTAAACTATGAAATTACAATAAAAAGTATTCATAATTCTCATTTCATTCTTATACGAAATCTGAAAAGTTTGAAGCTCGTAAGTGGTATGGTAAGATTTCCATTTATGTGCTTGAAACTGAGCAGTTTTCCGCCAACGCACAATAAGGTAAATAAAGTTCCAAAAACTGAAAAAATACTATAAAAAGTAGTTACAAAATCACAATAAAAAAGTAATAATGAGTGAATTTCTCTGTAACACTTTATGTTATATTCAACGGAATTCTTGCAAAGGCGACCCTTTTAGAAGGGTTTGTTAAACCCCGAGGTTTACCAGATTTATGCCTTAATCTCTTAATGGTCCTTGCCATGGTTTTATTTTGATAATAAGTACTGTTACACGAAACAAAAAAGATTAAGATTTATTTCGTTGTTCGTTTATTTTTCGTAAAAAAGTGTTAATGAATATTTTGTTTTGGGATTGGTTTATTATGTAGCTTAACAGTTGCGTTTTGTAATTTTGAGTAAGTTTGTGTTTTTTTATTTAATTGAAAACAAAGTAATATTAAGCCTAATTATATTATTAAACAAATGTATTCAGATACCTACCCTAACTAAACTAACTGACACCTACTTGGTTAGTAACTTTACTTGAAGATCGTAAAATAGGCCCTTAAACTACGAAAGTATATGGCTTATAGTATAGGCTTGTTGAGATTGGAAAATAGAAAATTATTACCTATGTTTTAAGTATTTTTGTCAGTAAAATTTTATTTTTAAACTACAAAAGTATATACTTAAACGTTGTAGAGATAGGAAAGTCAACTACGCGTTTATCTTTAGGGAGTTATAAGTCACGTGTTATCGGCGCTGTTGGGGAAAAGTTTAAAAGCTATTTGGTTTACAAGTTAAAAGCTTGCACAGGTATGTCGGAAAAATGAAAAAGAAAATGCAGGGAGAAGAGAAAAAAAATCTGATATTATTTTGACTAGTAGCGCCCCGCGGTTTCACCCGCGTAGTTCCTGTTCCCGTGGGAATACAGGGATAAAATATAGCCTGTGTAAAGCACTGATAAATTAGCTTTCCATTAAAGAAACAATTTTTGAAATCGGTTCTGAAGTTTCGGAGCCTATTCGTTACAAACAAACCAACAATCAAATCTTTCCTCTTTATTTTAATATAAGATAATATAATATTAGTGTAGAAGTGTAGATGATAGAGCTTGCTTGTTTGTTAGCTAAATAGATTTAGATGAAATTTGCCTTAGAAGTAGTTGACTATCTGGATTATCGGTTTATTATGTCAACCGAAATATCAAAAAATATTGTATTGCTCTCCATTCCGTGGAGGTCTGATGGCAGTCGCTCCACGTAAAATACTGTCATTCCGCCAAATCTGGTTCAACTAAAAACAGACCCCATTTAGACATACAACAATGGTTTTCAAGAAAAAGAAAAAAGTAGTTCATACTCATGTTATTCTATTACTAAGTGATTTCGTATATAAGGCGTTTAGAGGCGTCTCCTTCCAAATCTCAGTTGACAGTTCATTACATACATCTTTCATCTATCTCATTACATAAGTAATCCCCGAGTTTCGTAATTATAATTAAGGGAATTCAGAACTTTTCCGCTCCTCTGTTTACGTAAAATAATATATTAACTAATTATTATTAAATTAACGAGATTAACTTCAATCACGATCAATTTTAATTAAGTTCCAAACATATTATATCAAAGGTGTATTATTAACGGTGGAATTCACACGGTGATTAGTGGGATTATCGGCTTTATAATCAAAGTATGGAAGGGTGATTTTTGTTTGAGAAAAGTAAGGATTTTAAGACCTTTTGTAGATGTCGTGTAGTTGTTATTCTAATGTAGAGGGACGTATGTCTAATGAAATAGAAGACAATTTTCTTAATCATTTGCGCCGTGTGTCATAGTACTGACTGTATACCGCGACTTTACCTGCCATATTTTTAAAGAAAACTTTAACGGTTCTTTGATCCTGTGACAAAATATTAATATTAGGCTTTTTTATTAACGTAGGCGTTCCCTCAGCTATAACAGTGAAACTATTTTATTTTAAATTTAATACAAACAAACAAATCCATTCATAAAAATATTCGCCTTCACCGGGAATCAAACACACAATCTTTGCATTAACAGGGTTAATACGTCTTAGCTCTTAAAACTATTTATAGTTATCCGCTTTCCATAAAGTATGACGATGAAATATCTAACGAACAATCTCTAACTTTTATCAGAGCTGACGAAGCGCTACCTAAAAGCGCTAACGTCGCTTTTTTTCTCCTATAACAGTTTTTACAGAGTAGATTATTTTACAAAGTGAGTTGATTGATTGTGTTCGTTGTTTACTGCTGACTGAAGTTGTGAAAGTTATTTTCAGTTTAACTTTTGTATGAAGTGGTGGGAATAAAGTGTTTTAATAATGTTTTTTCAAATTACATCATTTATTAGTATTATATTAACATGAGTAAGTTCGGTGGTAGATTTACATTATTTAGGTAACATCATGTTAAGCCTGTTTGGCGTATACATAAAATATATTTTTTTAATTTTTTGTTTGTTTTTGTTAGGTACTCTAAAAATATCACCATCATCAATTTAAGAGCGGTGCTCTTGTCGATGTGCAACTCCCTCCATCTGCCCCATCCAAAGCAGCTTCCGACCTTATCCTTTATTTAACATTTGCAAAATTTCTACTTTATTCTAAAACTAAAATTGGTTTGTTTTTTTTGCCAACCCACATAGCTCCACTGCTGGGCAAAGGTTTCTTTCAAATCCTTCCATATCTGTCCTTTTCACAAGCTAGTTATATCTAATTTCTGTCATATATTTTAACGTCCTTCCTTCCAAGTGTCTTAGTTTGTCAATTTTATACAAGTCTTAATATTAAATATAAAATCAAGTACGTATTATGTAATATATATATGAGTAGTACTTAATTACTTATCTCGTGATCCAACTTCCCTGCCTGTCTGGTTAGTAACTGACGTTTAGATATTACAAGAATACTCGTACGTTCTGATATTTAATGGAATTGTTAAATGACTACTGATTTGGCCCTGTTTTTCACAAGCTTTGTTCGTATGGTTGTTCGTTTGACAATGGATTGTTAGATTTTGTTATCGAACCAGCCATCTGCATCTCAGTTGTTTTTTGATCAGTGTATATTCCTTGTCAGTGTAAATACATTGCTACTAGTCGTTTTATTGAATCAGTTACAAACAAATGTGTACCTATACCTAGAATCGAACTCATTACCCACTATTTGCCTGACCGTCGTGCGACGTAATATTAACTCTCTGTAACCATTTTGCCACTTCTTATTTAATAATTTACAAACAAATATTGACATATGTAAAGCATTGAATCCTTAGGGTGTTATCAGACCGATCGATCGACGTCGATCGAAGTTGATCGACTGGTCTGGTAGAAACTATAATCGTCATCGACTATTCCAATCTACCATCGATCGATCATCGATCAAATGCGACGTCGATCGACGTCGACTATTCCATTCTACGATGATCAATCGATTGGTCTGGTAACACCTTTACGGATTCGATGCTTAACCAACAATTTGCCTGAGCGGCATAACATTCACTCTCTGTAACCATTTTGCCACTTATTATTTAATTAGTTACAAACAAATATTATTGTCCTCAAAAACGCATGGAATCAAAATCTATTTTGCTAATTGGTGTAACCATAGATCAGGGAGCCACCTTAGGACTTCCGTCCTGGTGTAACCATTCACCCTCAGTATGTCTGTAACCATCTAAACCCGTAACCATACACTCTTTGTCAGTAGAAGTTCTATTGAATCCTATGCCAATATTATAAATGCGAAAGTTTGTATGTTTGTTACTCTTTCACGCAAAAACTACTGTATCGATTTAGATTTTTGGTACAGATGTTTCTTATAACTAGGAATAACACATAGGATACTTTGTATCCCGAAATTCCCATGGGATTAGGATTTACACGGGTAAAACCGCGGGGCGCAGCTAGTCTTTTATAATTAGTAACAAACAAATATTATCCTAAAAAACGCATGGAATCAAAACCTATTTTGCTAATTGATGTAACCATCTAAACCACACACTCTTTGTCAATAGAAGTTCTATTGAATCCGTTATAAATACAAGGATCAAAATTAGCCACTCAGGTGCGTCGAGATTTCCATTCATTCCCCCTGTTCATCCGCCCCAAGCCTTAATGCTGTCATTAACAAAATAAACGAGTTTTCATTAACACGCTTACGTATTTTTCCCGTCGAAAATATTGTCCGTTTTTTACGAAATCACCCAAAGTTGTGGTTTTATACTGATTAATTTTGTTTCGAGGTTATTTCTGGAGTGATTTATTGGTCGAAATTTTGTATTGTAATAAGTTTTTGTTAACTGTTTCGTTGTAGCGTTTTTTATTAACATTTTTATATTGTTTGGGAATGTGTAACGTTTTTTGTTTGCTTTTTAATATTAATTTAAATTCGTAGTTTTATATTGTGTGTATAAAATATGTGTTTGAAAACGCTTTTGTTGACGGTTTTTATAATGTTCTGCGTTTGGACGATCAAGTAGTGTAGCTGGTATTTATTTATTTATTTTATTTTATTTGGGAAGCTTACAGCTATTTTAACAAAAATGTTTATAAATACAAGCCAATAACAAGCTATTTGACCCTGTTTGCTATGCTAGGTTCGAGTCCCGCTTTTGGCTTGATATTTTCTATACTTTGTAAGTATAAAAATGAAGAAATACATATATCGACGCGAGTATCTTTCAAAAATGTCCTGGATTTATTTAAAAAACACGTACGCAGTATTCAATCGTAATGATTACGCCTATTCTCCTTCACTTTAATATCATCATTGAGTAGAAAAGCCTTTCACTGGGATTTCGCAGATCGATATTACTTACACGTATTTTTATTTTTCAACAACCCGTATCTTTTACAAAGTCGTATAATAACGTCCGCACAGAGTATCGCACTAAGATGAAAAGATACAACTTAAATAGACGGGACCTTGTAATATTGCTAATGGATTCCGGTCTGTCTCACGTTTAGAGTCCACAGTAGGTACTAAGTGAAACGAGAAATTCGAGACCAAAATCTCGAATTCTAATGGGCATTTGGTTACTGGCAATACTTATGAAATGGAATATGAAAGATCGAGCATTTCATGTGGAAATGTGTGTCTTTTATCTTTCGTTTAAAATATTTCACTTTGAATGTATTTTGGGTTTGATGCCTCGTTTACACACTTGAAAATTCGAGCTTCGTTTAGACAGTGAGTGTGTGAATGGGGCTTTGTGGTGTCGCTTGATTTAGCTTGCGTTATTTGGATATTTATTTGAATAGAAAAGCACATCAAAACATTATATTATGTATACTCATGTGAGGAGACAGTTTTCCGCAATTAGATCTTTATAATTTAGATCCTTTGTGCGCACTGCGATCGTTTTTGGTTAGACTTTTGAGACCTTAATGACTGTAAGTTATGTTAGTGCTACAACCGAAATCAAATGAAACATGGTTATTATTATCTATTTGAATTCATATGATGCTCAGTAAAAATGCAATTTAAGGCGAACATCTACTAGTTTGAGGAAACGGCGGCGATATAATAAAGTTGCTATTCTTTAATTTTAGCTCCCGTAGCTAGTATACTATGAGACTAGCTTTGTATGGACTCCTAAATGACGTCGAATCTTCACTAGCTAACGAACGGCGATAGCGTAGATTTGGCAAGGCTCGGCTTGTCTCGTGTAATTTGGAGCCAATAAAATACGAGCCTAGTGTTTGTGGGAGTTGATTGTGGAACTTCGTAGAAGCTAGCCGAGCGTGCAAATGAAGGCGAACATTCACGAATTTTCACGAATGGTCGATAGTGTAATATTCGTCATGATTCGGCTGCTTCGTGTAGACTGGATCTAACATAAAATTGCGTCTAGATTTATTAACAAAACATTTTATATGACGTAGTAATTTAACATTTTTAATAATGCAGACGTGTTATATAACATAAGTTTTAAAACATTTTGCAAAATCTAGACGCATCTTTATACGATCAAAGCGCTTGTAGGGTCGTGTTATCTAGAAGCGTGTGTAAATGGGGCATAAAAGGTTTTTAGTTGATCACTGAGTTTGGTGTTTGATGAACCTTTACTTTTGTAAAGATTTAGGGTCTATTTAATTCTAATGCTTACGACTTTTGTTCCTGAAATGTGGGTGAAATGAACCTATAGATGTTACACACTTTTTAAATTGATTTGTGTGTGTGAATGAGTGTGTCCGTAGTTTCTGATACCCTAGATTCAAGCTCCAAGCTTAGTAAGGGGTCAGTTACTATAATGAGCTGATGTAGTGAATGCTTATGGTATGTTATGTTATGTTATTTAGGTGAAATTTGGTACTGATGTTATTTATGGTCATTTGTCAGAAATAACATACTTTGTCTCCAAATTTCAACGAAAGCTAGTGAATCCACGAGACACTGCCAGTTCATTTTAAAATTCCATAATCTCAAAAGCATTTTTTATCAATGAACCTTTCACATCAATAACCATAAATCAATCCACTTCCTTAATTCACTACATCACATTTATCAAAACGCAAATCTAATCTCCTTAAACGCAATCCCAATCTCGCAAGTGACCAGCTTCGTAAACAGATGTTCAGTCACAGTTAGCCGTGATTGTGTGTTCAGTGTGCGAATGTGATGCGTTAAGTACCGCTTGACGGCAATTATTGTGAAAGGGATCTCCGAGGGCCGCACTATTCAATCACGTAATTATGCGGTTTGTTTGGTGCCGGAGATGTAGCGGGTTCTCTTTACTCTTATCTAACTTAGTATGAGATTTTGTAAAACCAACTTTGTTTTGTTTGGTTTGTTGAAACCCAACATAAAAAACCAAACATTTATCCCTATAAATGTTTGGTTTTTTATGTTGGGTTTCTTTTGCGTTCAATTAAGTTTAATAGTTTAAACTAAGTATATAATGTCTTTTGTAAAAAAACGAGAAACATTTCATATATGTTAAATTACAGACGAAATTAAGTAATTTTAAGTAACAAAGAAATATTCGCGCAGTTCAGGGGATACCTACATAATCATGGATTGCTTGCCACATGTTTAGCCGTAATCGAGTAAAACACACACAGGATTTTGTTACTCTGAATTCTTTTTTCTTTGATTGGCAGTCTAGCATAGTGACTACTTTACATTTACTTACACTTCTGGCTTAGGGACCTAAAGTACACCAAAGCCTCTGACACTAATCGACGCCATTGGGTTCAACTGTGCCACTTAATTCAGCTTGTAAATTTTAAATAAAATTAAAATTAGAACAATTAAATTATCTCAATGTAGAACCAAACCCTTTACACAAACTCTGGTAACCCATTAGCTTTTAACGTTTACATAAAGGAGGTATTACACGGATTAATCTCGTGAGGAAACTTGCCAAGAACACTCCCATGTCATTTGATTAAATTGTTAACTTTTAATACGGGCTTAAACTTTGGTTAGTTTCAGAATTTCTTGTTTACTTTATAACACTAATAACAGCGATTTATAAAGTTTATTTTAATGAAGTTTTCTTTATAATTAAGTGATTGATCGTCGGTTTAAGCGTCTATTAAACCTAAATTATGCGTTCTCTTTATTATGCTTTCAACTTTGGACTTAACTTCATAAAACTTAAATAATATTTTATTAAAATAATGATCTATATCTCTCTGTTATTAACATATAAGCATTCATCTCATTAAGTATACGACTATGTTTGACACGTAATTATGTGTGCTAGAGATACATGTATTTTTTAATTACGTAAACAATATCTGAAGAATTTGTATCAAATATTAAGATAAAAATTTCGACAGAGAAAGTTGCCATACAATACCAGAATATCAGCTTTTAATCTTAAGCTAAAAGACATGAAAAGTGTAGTTATACAAATTCTATTTCATTACAAAACATTCTTTTAAGTCAGGCGGTTATGAAATATTCCTGTCTGGATGTAAATAAGGCTTTGTTTAACAAACCGCTGACAATAAATACAGGGGTCGTATCTGGAAAGCATTTTATCTGAACCATTTAAGTCGAGTGGGTATAAAGTTTTGTGTACAATGCTTATGCTGGTTTTATTTTTAAATATTTTAACGTAACTCCTTAGTAAGTAGAAAAAAAAAATACAAAATGTACCTTACTTATAAATAGACATATAATAATGATATACATAAAAAAATCAATAACTCTATCATCTTTACATAGCAATTGAAGCCTAACTAGGTTATAGTTTGTATTAAGATGTTAGAAACTATTCACACACACCTAGATCGATATGTGGCCACACAAATATTTACCTCGCACGATAATCGAACCCGAAACCGTTATTTTTCGCAGTCCAGCATAATAACCATTCTGCCACGTAGATGTTGACATGTATGTATAATGTCTAGCTAGACTGAGATTAACATTTGTGGATGACACCATTTTTTTATAAATATTTGCTTAACACAGGAATTGAACCCGAAACCGTTTTTTTGGCAGTCCGGCATGGTGACTACTCTGCCTGTTGGATCTTATGTAAATTGGTTAAGCCTAAATAGAAATAGATCCAAGTTCAGCTATGTATTGTGCAACAGATCGCTGTATTGTCTAATTCTGATCTTCCACAAGGCCTCAGAGAAGCGATACTACAAAAGCAAGCTTAGCAATAACCTTACTGGGTTTTAGTCTATTAAATCGTTGAAATCTAAACTATTGTATCTCAATAACGAGTTTTGATTCATTATTGTTTGAGATTTCAATTAACCTCAGTAGAAAAATCAGGTCTTAATTTCTCATATTTTCATTTCTCTCTGGAAAAGTCAGGTTACTGTCGATGCTATAATTTCAAGTAGAAGATAACAATAAAATTAAAAAAAAAAACCCAACACAATTACTTTCAAACCCCCATAACTTTTAAACGGGTCAACCGATTAGACTGAGATAAACATTTGTGGATGACATAAATATTTGCTTAACACGGGAATTGAGCCCGAAACCGTTTGTTTGGCAGTCCGGCATGGTGACTACTACTCTGTCAGTTGGATGAACACTCGCACGTAAGTCCCCTTTAATAAAAAAAACGATAAACCGAAATCGGTTCATCCGTCCGTTCGGGAGCTATGATGCCACAGACAGACAGACACGTCAAAATTAAAAGACCCCTCTTTTTGCGTCGGGAGTTAAAAAAAGAAGCAAATTAAAGAAAAAAAAAGAAAGTTGAATGACCCATATAATAAGCACCATCAAGCAAACTGTTAGCAGGGTTTAAGTAATGAAAAAAGTATTGTTTTAATAATTTTATTCATACTTTCGACTTACAAATGTATAACTATTCATTATTTGTAATAGTCACTAAATGCCACAACATCGCAAAGACATTAAAAACATTAACTACTTTTTATTAATAATTTAAACAACTAATTATTGCTGTTGTTTATTATTTCAAAATATTCTAATTTATACATTATTTACAACAAAAATAGAGTTCAATTTTGTTTAAGCGTTAGCTAGGATTTTAGCACTGAGCACGGAACTTCGTGCGTTTTCCAATCTCACGAGTACTAGTCGCTAACGAATGTTCCGTGCTCAATGGATTTTATGTAAGGTCAACGAGGGATTTAAATTAGAAGTATTTTTCCAAGGAATTATAATTTTTAGTACTACGATTAAAGTTTGCGTTTCGGAAATAGCATCAAGCCACGACTTTGCAGTCATAAAATATACCAATTATTTCGTCTTTCTGCTGGTAAGAAACTAATATGAAAAATTGTTCTGACAGAAAATATTATTATAGCTTTTAGCCAGCGAAAGAAGAAATGTTATTCTTTCGTTATCTTGAGACAAAAACAATTTTATTTTATAGAAAGAAGAATATCGCTATACAAAACAAGAATTAACGGAAGAATAAAAACTACACTATCTCTACATTTAATTATTTTAACATCGATAAATATAACAATTATATCACATAATTACTAAATATTGGTGGCCAAATATGGAAAAGGTATCAAAACAAAATTATTGAAGTCAATATTCACATTCCGTGTTCCGTGCTTAAAATTTATTTTTTTACAATTTTTCGATAATGAGCACGGAATTTCATCTCGTGAAGTTTTCACGCGGTGAAGTTATGTTTATATCTCTCTACCTTAAGTCCTTTCAATAAGGAGTGAAAATAGTCCATTTTTAAGTTTTTATTTAAATAAAATTCTATACAATAAGACATATCGTTTGTACGTTAGCAAAGAAATGGATAGAGTTGGAAATATATGACTGTATCTGTTCCATATTTGGTCAACCATATTGTTTATAATTTATCTAATTTTCTATATATTTCTTTATATTTCATTAACATCCACTTATTAATAAAATTATTTACATAATTAAAAAGCTTATTACAATATTATTACAATGATCATTACGTATTTGTTTTCCCCTTTACGCAAATAAATTTACAATTATGGTTTAGTACCATTTTTTAAATAATTTTTATAATTTAAATTAAATATTAATTACTAATTATTTTTAAATTAAATTAAATACTAATTACTAACTATTTATTAGTTCATACCTACATTTAATTATATTTAGGAAAAAATAATTGTAACATTATTACACACAGACAATTTATGAATGCTTTTTAAGTTTTTTGGATTTATTGGTGTAACTTTAGTTCTAGTAAGCTAATTTCAAAAACCAAATTTACCTTAATAACGGTTTTATTAAACTAGGTTCAAGAAACTGAACGATAATATGACGGTCGTAGTTAATTGCCTATAAATAGCGGAATATTACATTCAAAATTAAGACAAAAGTAAAAAAGAAAGATAGACAAGACAAGACCCAACTAGTTGTAAACATATTTCGAAACAAATCAACTGGACCCTAATCGATCAACATTTGAAACTAAACTCGAACTGAACTCGAAATAACAATAGGATTTTCAGCCAAATGTCAAATTCAAAGCGAAGAGACCGACCGAAGTGGTCAGTCCATTAAACAGTTGTGTAGGGTTGGCACTACTCAATAATTCTTTAGATAATAGTTTAGAACTAGCAATTCTTGTTTTCAATTCTCTTGAACTTGGTTCTGTACTGAAATCTTGTACCTATTTACTATTTCTGGATAGGTATTGATGTCTTTTCTAATAAACTCAGACTATACAAAAAGTTCGTTTAGTTACTTTATATCATAAAGGGTAATGTACATGTATCCGAAAGTAGTTTTCAGGTCCTTGTTTAAAAGAAGACTCACTGCAGCATTTTACATCAGAGGCTTTTATGTCGTAAGCTTTTCCGTACTTCAAATGGCATATCAAATCGTTCGGTTCCAGTTGTCATACATCTTTAAAGTAGTTAGAACCAACAAATGTCTAACAGGTGGTATAAACAGCACGCTCAAACGAGTTACAAGACAATTCTAGTTGAGAAGATGTTCACTTAAAAGTACAATATAATGAACGCTCAGAGTTGACAGTTCGAAATTTGAACTTGTTTATTCGAACGCTCCCTTCAAACTGTGCGACACAAATGTAACAGGTGACACCCCTATACAAAGTATTGTTACGTCACCATTGCCAGTTGCGTTCCGTTTCACGCCTCGCCTGTTGTAAGCGGCGATGCGTTCAATGTAGTTCCATTTCGCATGTTGCCTCTAAATGTGTGTAACGGAACGCAGCATGAGGGAGATTTCAGATAAATTGTTTTAATGTTTTCTGCTTTTACTTTTAAACGAAATTATTCTTGATTAGTGGTTCTAGTTATTGTAATTAACCATATTTTAATTAATAGCAGTACTGCCGACTCTCCGTTCCCAAATGCTAAAGCGATGATATATTATATGTACTATCGAGTAATATTTGAACTTAGATATTTTAAAAAGCAATCAATTATCTGTTATTCATTAAAAACAAGTTGAAAACCCAAATAATACGATTTAAAAAGAAAACGAACAATGAAAACAATAACAAAGGCGAAAGCAATAAAACTCCAAATTCCTTGAAAAGGCGATTAAATTACAAAATTAAGTTCCGTTCATTAATTCTAATGGGAAAATATTTTACTTTTACATTTATCATTTACTTTTAATGATATTATTTAAATTTAATTAATGTTTTTGTAAATAAATAACGGTTTATTTAATCGACCGTTTAAGGTAAAATAATGAGGGAGAAGGGGGGGGGGGGTGGAGAGTAGAATATTATCACAAAATATTCTAAAACAAAGTCCTTCACTGTGTTTATATGTCTGTTAGCGACGAAACTCAAATACTGCTTCACCAATTTTCATGCTGTTTTCATCATATGTTACAGGTGTACTCGAGAAAAGTTTTGGTATAATTTTATCCTCGTATTCCCACGGGAACGGGAATTTAACCAAAGAACGAAGAACTAAAATGGATAATTATTGCAATTGAAGAAAAATGAACAATTACTAATGTCATTCTTTAAAATATACAAAGAAACTTATTTTGTAACTATTTAATAATTAAATAGTTTTTATAACTCTACGAATAATGTATCTTATTAAAATTATGGTAAAGCGTTTACTTCTTATTATTTATATTACACTATAATAATTTAAATGTAATATTGTGTAATATTAATATATTCTATAGTTTTACATATAGATAATACTTTGTACATTAAATATTAAAATAATAATTGATTTAATACTATTTTCTAATGTTATGACTATTCATAATAAACATTATGTCATATTAAGTTCAAGTATAATTATCATTTAAAAGCTTTTTAAATAATATTACGCTCTAATAAATAATAGTTTATTGCTATTACACTTTAATAATAACTATCACATTAATTTCTCTACAAACGACATTTTATATTGTTATATTACGCTTATATATCATACCGATTATTGTAATATTAATTATTTTTTATTGATATCTGATATGATATTTAAACAACATTGTAACCTATTTAATTTAATAATAAAGTTTATTATTGCTTGTCTTTTACTACTAATTTAAATAAAATAAAATTAAGAAAGTCTATTACTGGTAATCAAATTATATTCGTAACGTACGTTATATCTTCGTTTGCCTATAGAAAAAGATACACTGACTTGATAGGAATCAAGTGATTGCAATATTAATTTATATAAATTTTACATAATGTAATTACCAAACCGCACTTGGCCAGCGTGGTTGACTAAGGCCTAATCACCCTAATTCAGGGTAGGCTCGATTATATGAGCTGATGATGAATCATTAACCCTCGTAGTAATAAAGAAATATATAAATCCGTCTCTTTCACAACAAAAAAGAGAAAATGCAATTTAGTTTAAACATTGTCAATTAATTTATTAAGTAATTTGTAATATGTTAAAAACAAAATATTAAAATAACAAAAAAATACAGTCTACTTTAATTATAATGTTCTAAATTAAATAACTTAATATTACAAATATACAAAAAACATCATAATATTCTAATTCATAAATATAACATACGCATTTACTTCGTTGCAATACTTTTAACTTTTCCGTGCTGAAACGTCGATTTTTATTACTATATATTTACAATTTATAATCGAATTTTAATATAGATATATTAACTTAACTATTAATTTAATTATAAATAAAACTTATATTAATAAAACTAATGTATTACCTTCGTCTTCGTCGCGTTCGTTTTATACAAAAGATACATTAGCAATAATAATTTACCAAATAATAAATAAATATAAAATAAAAATCTAATATTTACTTACACTAAAATGATCATCTAAAAATTCTACTTCAAAGAATCTAAAAATATTATAAAGCTAAGTTCACATTAACGACAGACACCGTTGTGACTTCCGACTTTTCAAACGACTTTAAAGTCGTGCCGATTTTCTACACACCTTACACGAATTATATACAAAAATAATAATAATCAATTTAGATTTTACAATAAATTTACCTAAACCTACGTTTCAGCACTATTTCACACCCTGCGACTTAAAGTCGCAGGACAATTACTACACGAACTGCGCGTTTCCCGCGTCTTTCCAGCACTTGAAACAGCAAGGCAGGGCGCACATTAGCGTGTTTTTGAACGCGTCTCGGAAGTCGCGGTTGAAGTATGCGTAGATCAACGGGTTTAATGCTGAATTGAAGTATCCTATCCAGAATAGAACGCCGACGACAATATCGGGCGTCATGCATGGAGCGCCGCACAAGTTTGTTGTGACGTACCTGTTGAAACAATATAATACGATACTAAGTTAGGATTAATACCTATGTAGAGTAAGTAGTTGGGAAAAACAAACATTAAGGCCTTTAAGGCTATGATGATTGAACACGAACGTTTTAGTAACCAAATCGGTTTAGATATTTTCCTATTTTTATTAAGATAAGCATGCTAATTGGTTTTATGTGTGAGTTACAAAATAAATTTATTTGTGAATATAGTTTTAACAATGAAATTAAATATATTTTCTTAAACTTACCATAGAAAAAAAGGTAGCCAACACAGTAAAAACGCGCCGACTATGATGCCTAATGTGCGTGCAGCTTTATGCTCAGCTCTCCATGATTTGCCAGCCACTCGGAGCGTTGCACCTGTGAAAAATACATTTATTTTTATCTAGACTGTATTTTTTAGTCTAGGTAAAAAAAGAGTAAATTGAAAAATGTTTGGTCAACCGTATTTTTGATGTATTTTTATTTTTTTGAAGTATTGAAATATATAAAAACGACTGAAATGCACAGGGGGTCAATTCCGCAATTTGATATTATTTGATCAGAAAATGTGTTGATATTGCGACACCATAACGAGAGTGCAGTGTCAGAAAGGTATTCTGGTAAAATTTATTAATATGACTATGGTGTCTCAGTGGTCTTTGTTACTATTCAAAATTCATATAATAACGTCAAATATACGTCAGGATACTGTTTCCATGACAACCATCTAAGTTTTTTGTGCCATTGAGTCAGTAGTCTAGTGTTGTTGTCATTTTTAATTGTCAACTAAATACTACTAAATAAAAAAACGGCCATAATGTTGACATTAAAATACATTAGAGCAGCATTATAGTTAAGAGACTTAGGCCTCAGTGATCCTCGTGCCAAACAAATCTTAATGTTGGGTGTAGTGTGGTGTGTGGTAATTAAACTAGTAAAGGTGCGCTTCTTATGAGAGTAAATAAATAAATAAATAATGATGAGAGTTGTTGCCTGCTTTTTTTCATATTCCGCAAAAATAATTCAAAATCATAAATACGTAATTAAAACAACAAAAAATACACCAAAGAAATATCAAATATCAGAAATTATTACTCTGCAAAGTTTATTACTGTATTAAGCAAAAGAAAATATGATAAATGATAGCAATTTTCTTCATAAGCTAAGTTACGTGACACGAAATAATAGCAGCGGGGGTGTATTCTCAAAACCGCTCGAAATGACAACGACATCGTTAGCGAATTTTTTTTGTCACCTTAAAATTATTATGTTTTACAAGCGAGAAGATAGAGTCACGAATAAAACGAGGTGAGAAAATATCACATTAAATTACATTTTTGTTAATAACATAATCATTTGTTTGAGTTATTTTGTTGTTTTGAACTCTTGTAGCGTGAAATTTGGGTTTATTTTTGTTTGTACACATTTATTTTATTAAGCTCACGTAGAGTAATGTAATGGATGTTCCATTGTGATAGTAGATTAATTTTAAAATTTATTTTTCGTATAAAAATGCACTCTATTTGGTTGGGATTTGAGTGGCTTTTCGCACGCAATTTATGAGTATAAATACTTTACTTCGCACGCGTTATCTTTCGTTTTATGATATTGTTGTTTTCTTACTTTTAGAAAAGAACATCCATATTTATTACCCACGATATGTATGGATATATGCATAAAAAGACATGCTTGAATTATAAGTATGACTCGAGGTTGTATCAAAAATAGATATCCATAGAATCTAGCTTTCTTATAAATAAACGAAGAATAACGAAATAATTAATTATCGTTTCTTCAATTCCACAGATGTATACTTTTCTATGCACGGAACTATTAAGGAGTCCCGGTCTTTTGGAAGGCTTTTGGCCCCATACTAGGCCAAAGCCAACACACGGAAGCCCTTTGACATATTTAATCTTGTGTAAAGGATGCACAATCCGGCGAACAGATGTATACTTATTATTAAGAGGTAAGCAGAGAGAGAGAGAGAAATCATGAATAAACCATACTGTTGTTATTTCTCGTTTATTAATGAGAGGGTAAGAGGCTACTTGTTTATATTCAGGGTAGTTAGAAGAATATTAATAATAGTGTAAAGTCTTAGTCTTTCACGCTCAAATGGCTAAACGAATTGGATTTTGGAGGAGATTTGGTACACATGTAGTTAATTTCTTGGATATTTTTTTTTGTATTCTTTAATACATTGGATACTATTTCTTTCTAAAAACCCCTACACCAGATTGTCACGGATGAAACTGCGGGGCACAAAGTTAAATGCAAACCCTGATTACAGTTAACGTATCTATACCTTATATTTTATTCCATGGTATTAGTCCAAAAATTGGGCTAATCCGGAACTAAGTGGAGTTGCTCGATATATTATCATTAACGCTAGTACATTCAGATTGATTGTCAAGATAGTGTCCCAAATGGCACCGGAACAAATAAACTGTATTAAAGTGGTTTATCGCAGTGACCTTTTGCACGCCCGTGGTTCCGTATGTTTATGGGCAGGTGACAGGCAACCCACGAAATTTTAGACCGTTCGAATAGGATTTAGCTTGAATTTTGTCGCCTCTAGATTATTAGCCGATTCTCGTAATTATATTAATTAATCTGTTTGAAATTTGTGTCGATTTTCTGGTGTGGAAATATTGGTTTCTGTAATTAATGGGACGATTATGGTGTTAGATAAAACCTACAAACGAATACCAAATTATATCCAAACCCGTTCAGTTATTTTACATAATTGAGGAAGCTTTTAATATTTAGTAGAATTCAGGAATATTTATGCTGCTTTTATAAGGATAAAATAAAATATATGAAACAAAAAAGTCTTGTTGTATATATACATACCTTGAGCATTTAACTCAGTAGCAGCTTTCGCTAAATCTCTGGTTGCAACTGCTGATGAACAACTCGGTCTCCATCCAGGAGGGGGTTGCCCACTAGAAGACCTCTTATTTGACCCTCCAGAGAAATATCCAGAACTGGCCGTATCACAGCTCACTCTTTCGTTCACTGACTTCCTTGGACTGGCTTCTTTACTCGGACAAATATCACCAAGAGCCATCACCACCTCGCCACCTAACTCAGTCTCTTCAGGTCCGACTTCTGTGAAAGTACTGTAGTTAGGACTTATATCTGAAGGTCTTCTGTCAGGATGTAAGTAGTGCGAGTGGTGTGCAGAATGCGAAGTATGCTTAATGTGGACAGAATTCAAAAGTATGTTGGACGAAGTTCGAGTCAATGCCTCCCTCTGTCTTATCGCTTCTCTAAATATGCGACAGTACATCGATATCATCACGAGACTCGGTATCCAGAACGAGACGCTCGACGAAACAATTGCATATACCCTGTTCACTTTGAACGAACAAACATCAGGATGCGACTTTCTGTATTGAATTTCTTCTTCTGTTGTGTACCAACCCATGAAAATAGGCACAAAGCTGATCATAGCAGGCCACAACCAGACGTTTGCTAACATGAAGCATACCGTTCGATGGGTCATCGTCACTGGATATTCTAAAGGCCTTACAATTGCGTAGTATCGGTCAACAGAGATACAGCATAAATGAAGTATGGACGCACTTGAGAAATATACATCTAGAGAGTTAAATATATCGCAGACTAGAGGCCCGAAGAGCCAGGCACCAGTCAATTCACCACTCGCATTGAACGTCATAGCACATAGAGCTACCAGCATATCAGCGACGGCTAAACTGACAACGTAGTAGTTGGTCAGTACTCGCAACTTTCTATGTCGGTGTACTGATATGATGACGAGGGCGTTTCCGAATAGCGCTCCGAGGATGATGGTGGCAAAGATGAGGGACTTGAGGATGAGGATGATGGTGTCCTGCCAGTGGTGTTCGGGCGCGGCAGCGGGCGCCAGCGTCGAGTGCAGCTCGTGAAGGAACGCTGGATCCGTACCGCGCCCGCGCGCTTCTACCTCGCCGCGGTAACCTCCATCTAAGGACAAACAAGTATTTGTGTGAATATTTTGAACTAATAAAAAATGTAAAGGGGAAAGATTGATTATTGTTTGTTGGCTTTCAAACTACTGGACCGATTTAAGTGAAGAGTACTTTATAATATTCTGATCATAAGAAACATCTCAGAAGTACTTTTCACAAAAAAGAAAAGACTTTACAGAGATTGGCATTCTATCCACGTAATCTATCCACTAGTACAACTGGTTTAAAATAATCAAAGATAAATTAACTTTTAACTCTCATAGTATCCGAGACCTATGTCAAGTCGACAAAACTTTTATTTCGCTTATTCATTTAATGATAATAAGAATACTTCAAGTATAAAAGTTATGCTTAAGTACATTACCAAGTCATGACAGTACAATAACTACATTTTGCAAGCATTATTTTTTTTCTCACTTTAAAATAACTTTCTGAGAGAAATCTTTCCTCTTCAATAAGAACGTACAGGCCACAATTCTACATTAAGGCCACTATTCTAAACGACTACAAATACTTTCAACAAAAAACGATCGTTAATTTTGACTTTAACAAGGTATAAAGACTGGCAAAGGTAAAACGGAGTATAAAAAACCAAGTTAAGATTAAATCTTATCAGAAGGAAAATGGTACTGCTATTGTTACCAAGTGACTTTAGCCAGAATCGCTTCGAATATCTTTTGAAACTAGAATCGTTCCTACGTATGGGTACCTCGTTAAACACATCTTGCGTTCTTAGGGTATTGTATTATTACTATCTTAATGGTACTGCTGTTTCAGCAATGTTTAATTCTGGGAATAATGGTTGGTTAGGATAAGGGAGTATGTTTGCAGTAAAGAAAGTAGAATATGAGCTACTTTCTTTACTGCAAACATACTCCCTTATCCTAACCAACCATTATTGCCAGAATTAAACATTGCTGAAACAGCAGTACCATTAAGATTAGTTAGTTAGATTAAAGATAAGTTGAAAAACAGTTTAAAAAAATAGTCTTTTTAAAATATTCTAATTTTTGTTAGGAATACTTGAAACTGACGTTTTGTTATGTGGACTGTTTATATAAGAATATTGTTTAATGTTCGAAGAGAATTGAACCCGTATCCAAAGACGTAGTCAATTTTTGTTATGAGAATTGTTAATGAGAACATTTTTAATATTCGCTGTGAGCGGGAATCAAACCTGCATTCAGTGGAGTAGCAGTTAGTTCACCATCAATTGACCGTATTATTCATTACATAAAAACACAAAAGCTTTTTAACAAAATTTCCCAGAAATTGTTAATTAAGTAATTGTGTAAAAATGGACATTAAATATTCATTATTCTGTAATTGGTGAAACATAAATTGTGCTGTTTGAAACGTGATCAAACTGAGTAATTAACGTTCAGTTTGTAACAGTTATTTAGGTATTATTGAGTAACTTTTTTCAACTTTGATTTGAGTATTTTTAGCATTACTAAATAAAAAAGTGAATATAGTATTTTCTTTTGTTAGTTTAATCCTTATTATTGCAAGAAACGTACTATACAAATCTAAATATATATAACTCAAAGGTGACTGACTGACTGACTGACATAGTGATCTATCAACGCACAGCTCAAACCACTGGACGGATCGGGCTGAAATTTGGCATGCAGGTAGATGTTATGACGTAGGCATCCGCTAAGAGATTTTTGGAAATCCCCCTCCCTCCCCTTAGGGGAGATAAGGGGGGGGAAATCCCGAATTCCGCCGGAAGTCATTATTCCACTCAGACGAAGTCGTGGGCAAACGCTAGTTGAAATATACCTTCATAAGGTAACTAGCACACCTGATTTAGCATAGAACTGTTGTATTAAAAGCCCATTCATTCTCCGTGTCAAGGTTCGTTCATTTGAATCGCTCTCGATCCAAAAGAAGCGACCTCCATCATTCTACTAAACGAGGAATCTTTCAATTCATTTAGAGCACTGAAAGTGCGGAAGAGGTTTAGAAAAGAACAGTACAGAATATCCTGATTTTAAGTTAATTTTTAACACAATGTTGAAAACAACCATAACCGACATTTAGGTATTTTTCCCTTTCGCAACGCGCGACGGAAAAAATTAAGACTAATAGTTTTTAACGTCATTTTTTCAAATTTCGAACAGCACTTTTATTTTATTCAAATTTTGAGCAGTGCGTTTATTATACTCGTATAATATTAAAAGGGTAGGTAACCTATGGCTAACTCTTTCGAGAAAAACTTTTTTTTTAAAGTAACTTTGTTCCATTCAAGTTTTTTTATATCTCTCTTATGCCAATGCAAAAATGTACGTTGATGTTCCTTATTTAAATAAATAATCATTCACTTTATCATCTTCATATAACAACTGAATTCTAACTAGGTTTATCACCTGTATCTAGGGTATCAGAAACTTAAAACAACCTAGTTTTATTCCATCATTTAACGAACGTGTAGACTTTTGTTGTTACTTTATTCTTTCAGCATCTATTAGGCATAAACGTTTAATGAGCCGTAACAAATGTTGGACTCTAAAAGACTATTGTCTCATTAAACAAATGGGTTTATCTACATTTCTATTAGATAAATGGAATTCGTTTTACTGGCTAACGTTTGTGAATGAGTCGTTATTTCATTTGTTTTGGGGTCGTACATTTTTATCTTTGTCTGGGTGTGTGTGAATTTGATTTAAGAAGCTGGTAATAGAGCTTATTATAAATACAGATAAAAACTAAAAAGAAAAACTCATTTGTTCGTGAGTCAACCCATCCCACAAGAAGATATTAATAAATATAATAATGTTGCAGTTCCAAGTAGGAACTCTAAACAATGGATGTTTGGACTACAAGACATTAATAGCCAGGCTTCGCAAGAACCTCGTCTTTATGTTTACACACCATGGAGTTCCAAGAAAGACGCCCAACCGGGCTACACTATAAAAACGTTAGCAACACCTCAAGCGACGTTCATTCCACCACAGACATCAACCGTAGGAGTAGTCAAGTAGAAATTATAATTTTGTTTTATTAATATATTAATTAAGTAAATTAAAAATTGTATTAAAATTAATAAATATTTTTTTAAAAAGTTAAACAGTTTGAATATTTTGACTGGCGCCCAACGTGGGGCCCAGATAAAAGTAGAAATTTCAAAAAGTGAATTTAAAAGTAATCATAGAAATTACATCACTTAAAGAAATTCTTCGTGACTTCTTAAAGTCTTAAAACTCTGGGTGACCTCAGAAATAAATAAGTCAAAGAAAAAGCATGGAAAGAGGATTCTACAGTGCATTCTTCGTGAGCCAACTGTAAGTACCTTTTGCGCACTATCCTTTTAATCACTCAAAATTCCTATCCTACGTCCAGCTAAATTTGTATATGTTAAGGGTGGAATGATCGACCCTCTTCCTGTGAACAAGGGTAACGATACAAGCTTCATTTCAAATAAATCAAGCGATTCTAAGGTCCCAAGTTTTTTAAATACCATGGACCCAGCTAAATTAATAAACTTTGTACCTTCATACGAGGGAGATCCCCTCCTAATTTATTATATTTATTATCTTAATTGTGCTAAACAATGGATGGCTATGGTAGGAGGAAATACACTTCAAAACGTAATGTTGTTACTTAGCAAATTATCAGGGAAAGCTGCTATGGTCATTGCAATGATAGAGCACAATTTCAATTGGGAAGTTATTGAAGCCTCTCTTAAGGCAGAATGCGGTGATAACCGTGAATTTAATACTTTGCTTATAGAATTGTCAAATGTTAAAAAAAGGGGTAGTTATAGAGACCTCATCCTAGAGTTAAAACAAAAATTATTCTTTATTAAAAGTAAATTAAGTGATAAGTATAAAACACCAGGATACGTCGAAGAGATAATGGAGCCCTATATAAACACGGCTCAAAATGCATTGAGAAATAGCCTGCCATATCACGACCAGATATTCGTTAGTAATTGTAGTTTTAACGACACTGCTCAAAAAATACTACAGCTCGAGGCCGAAGGTAGGTTCGAGAATATAAAACAAAAATTCTCGCAAGTTTTACCGCAACAACGTTCCACAAATATGCATTACAGACCTCAATTTGCACCATTTCCACCTATGCAAAGACATTATAACGGAAACAATGCACCATTATCATATCATGTAAAACATCCGTGGCAACCAAACCCAAATAATGTGTTTGCACGTCCGCAACACCCATTGTTTGTGAAAAATACACAACCACGCGGTAGTAACGTGTATCCCTCGCACTCACAAGACGTATCTATGAGAACAGCGCCGCAATTAAAACCTGGCCAAATAAATTTGGGTAGAGGTTATGTAGCGAAAGAAATAAACCACATAAGTGAGAATAGTGATCTAGAGTGTACACAAAATGAGGATTATAGTGAGTATTTTTCAGACTATAATAACTATGAATATTATGGAAATATACCTAGTTCTAGTAATAGTTATAATACTAATAATTATTTTGATAATGCAAATAGTTATTTTGAAAATACTAACGATAACAATAATTTTCAAAATTTTCAAGAAGGGCATCATCAAAACCCTTCACCATAATATATAACCATGTAAAATCGTACTTACCGTATTTTGAGACAAGTGATCCGAATTTAAAAATATTAATAGATACGGGTAGTCAAAGATCCTTCATCACGGAAAATACCCAAAAAAGGTATTTTTCAAAATTTTGGAAACCGGAATCTTTTGTAGTAAAAACATCGCACGGAACCACATCCCATAATGGTTCAATTGAAACTCCATTTTGGTGTAAATATTTTGGCAGTGATAAAGGACCTATGAAATTTTATATATATAATTTTAGTGATCAGTACGATATTTTAATGGGTACCGATATGATTGAACAAATTAACGCGAAAATAGATTTAAAGGCACGTAAATTAACTATGCCTAAAAATGAAATATTAATTTATCATATGACAGAAGATAATCATTTAAATATAAAAGATCTATGTAAAACTTATAAAGATTTATTTACAGAAGATGTAACTAATAGCGCTACTACTAAAATTAGACATCATATTATAACTTTTGATGAGAACCCTATTTATCAAAGACCCTTTAGATTACCTCAAATTCAACAAGAGGAAGTAAGAAAACAAATAGATAAATTATTAAAAGAAAAAATAATTAGGCCATCTGAATCGCCTTGGTCTTCTCCGGTACACATAATTCCTAAAAAAATGGATCAATCAGGTATTCAAAAATGGAGAATGGTAATTGATTATAGAAAACTTAATGAAAAAACAAAATCTGATAAATTTCCTTTACCAAATATTGATGAGTTATTCTCTAAATTACAAGGTAATAAATATTTTACGACGTTAGATCTTACTTCAGGCTATCATCAAATATTAATGGATAATAATTCTATAGAGAAAACTGCTTTCACTACTCCTGATGGTCACTATGAATTTTTAAGAATGCCATTTGGTTTAAAAAACGCCCCAGCAACATTTCAAAGAATGATGAACAATGTGTTGCAACAGGAAATCAATAATAATGTATGTTTAGTCTATCTTGACGATATAATAGTCTATTCAAGTTCGAAACAAGAACACATTAATAAACTTCAACAAGTGTTCGAATCACTTCGTAGAGCGAATCTGAAGCTAAATGAAAACAAATGCGTGTTTATGTCTGAGGAAATCGAGTTCCTTGGTCATGTTTTAAATAAAGATGGATTAAAACCAAATCAAAAGAAAATAGAAGCAATTCAAAAGTTTCCTATTCCTAAAACTTTAAAAGAAGTTAGAGCGTTTTTAGGATTAATAGGTTATTATAGAAAATTTGTTCCAAATTTAAGTAAAATAATTAAACCTTTAACAGAAGCTACAAAAAAGAATGCAGTTATACTCGTAGATATAAATAATAAAGATTATATAAATGCAATTAAAACATGTAAACAATTATTAATTAATGCTCCGATTTTATCATTTCCAGATTTTAATAAAATGTTTACAATTACTAGTGACGCATCTGATATAGCGTTAGGTGCAGTCCTTAGTCAGGATAATCATCCTTTCGATAAATTCGCGCGCTTCGCGCACGGTTACGCGGTACTCCCGGTGAATTGTTTGTAAAAAATTGTTTAAATTGGAATTTTAGTTTGAAAATGTGTTGGTGTTATTAATTAATGACAATACTTAGTGTATAAATGGATTTATGGATAAATTCAGTGGTTTTATAAAGATTTGGACGATAATTTGATGTGTGAACTTAGTGCAGTGTTGTGAATCAAAGCGTGGGTGGCGCGCATTGTTGAGCCGTGCAACGCGCTCTTTTACTCTTGAGTGTACCATATAGTGCCATCTCGCTCGCACTCCGTGAGCGGTGTTCTCGGAATTCGAAATGATTTGTTTTGCGTGCAATAGAAATATTGATTTAAAGGAATTAGTTATATGTAATGGCTGTAAAACAAACTTCCATTATAGATGTGCAAACCTTACAAAGGTTGTGTTCGATGAGCTACAGGCCTCATTGAAGCCGGAATTTAAATGTGAATCCTGTTTGAATATCACACAGCGCGTCAGAGTTACGGATGAAACTCCTGTAAAAAGAGCTGGGAACACCTCAATTGATTTTTACACTATGGATGAGAGGGGGTCATTGACCCTGGTGGATATTAATGATATGATTATTTCACGAATGAACGACCTGGAAACTAAAATTATTAGAGAAATTAGCGATACATTTAATGCTTTATTATTGGAGAATATTAAATTACGCGATGAAATAAAGGAGGTAAACAAAAAATGTAGTTCGTTTGAAGAACAAATTCGAAATCTGTGTATGTCAAGAGGTGACGCATCGGTCTCATCGGGACATCATGGCAGTGCGCCGACGGCTCCTGTGCAGCGTCAAGCAAAGCGAGCGCGACAGGCGCCCCCGAAACTGACCCCGCCACCGACTGCCCAGGCGGCACCGACACCGTCCGCACCGCTAGGCGCGCCGCCGACCCACCAAGCAACTCAGCAGCCGCCGCCTGCGACCGCGCCGCCGCCGCCCGCGACCGCACCGCCGCCGCCCGCGCCCGCGCCGCCGCCGCATCCCCATCAACTGAAGACTTCACTGATGTCTTCTGTCGGCAGTACTTACGCGGAGGTAGCCAAAATCAACGCGGGACCAGAAGGGAATACAGAGGCATGGACGGAGGTTAGATCTACGAGGAAGAGGGTTCCAATAAAGAGAGGGGGAAATGAGTCTGTGGTAACGTTGATGGCGGTCGAGCGTAAGAAATTCCTACATATATGGAGATTAAATAAATGTACAACAGAGAATGACTTAAAAGATTATATTACTAACTTATTAGGAAACAATATTGAAATTTCTATTGAAAAGTTGAAACACAGAACGGAAAGGGATTATGCCTCGTTTAGAGTAGGAGTGCCGGAAAGTAAATTTGAGGTGATTTGTGATTCGGAAATGTGGCCAGTGAATGTTGAGTTTAGCGAGTGGGTTTGGTTTCGTCGCTCAACCAATAAAAGTCACACACATGAATAATAGAAGCTTTTATATTTTATATCAGAATGTACGAGGAATACGAACCAAGACCTTACAGTTTTTGTCTCTACTAGAATCGTCTGAATCGGATTTAATTGCTTTTACTGAAACCGGGTTAAACGAATCGATACATAACTCTGAATTCATGCTACCGGGATACCAAATACTTAGATGTGATCGAACGGATGGACGCAAACTGGGAGGCGTGATGATAGTCGCCGCACCGCGGTTTGAGTTGAGGCAAGTGAAAATACCGGACAATATAAATATTAACAATCATAAGTTTGAGCTAATTTGTGCTTCTGTTTATATGCGAAATAGATTTCTATTTGTTTGTTGTGTAGTTTATATACCACCTAAGACTGAGGAGAATGAATATTTGTTAATGTTTAGTATTATAGAAAAGCTCACTGTTAAGTACAAAAATAACATAATTCTGTTAGGAGATTTTAATTTATTTTCTTGTAATTCATACATTATTAATTATTATGAATATTTCGTGGCCTTTTGTGAACTGAGACAGTATAACTCTGTACCTAACTGCAACAACAGACAGCTAGACCTAGTGTTGAGCGCGCGGGGCGCCGGCGGCGGCGGCGGCGGCGGCGGCGGCGGCGGGTGCGCGGGCGACGTGTGCGTGACGGCGGCGGACGAGGGCCTGCAGCCCGTGGACGCGCACCACCCGCCGCTCGCGGTAGCCGTGCGCTGCGACCCGCGCCCGCGCGCCCCCGCCCCCCCCGCGCCCGCCGCACCTCGCGGCAGTCCCGTGCATACACCTCACTGCAGCTCTGAGTCCTCGCGAACGGTCCATTCATTTGTAAATAGTAGTAAGCAATGGAACTTTAGGAAAGCCGATTTTACACTTTTATATAATTTATTAGCTGAAATTGACTGGAGTGATTTATATAGTAGCAATGATGTAGATATTATTTTTAATTTATTTTATGATAAGATTTACGAGGTATTTGATTATTGTGTTCCTTTGAAAAGAAAGAATAAAAATTATAGTAGGTATATTTACCCCAGGTGGTATACATCAGAATTAATTAATAATATAAAGTATAAGTACGAGGCTTTTAAGAAATATAAATTAACTAAGTTATCTACCGATTATGACGAATTTTCACGGTATAGGAAAATTGTGAAAGCGGAAACAGTAGTGGCTCACAATTGCTATAGAGATCGCGTTCAAAAGCACCTAGCTTCAGACCCCAAAGCGTTTTGGGAGTACTTGAGATCTAGGAGAGGCGATGCATCTAATAGGAAACTGATGAGGGACGGCAGCGTGTTGTCCGATCAGGAATCTGCCGATGAGTTTGCTCGTTTTTTTCAATCGGTGTACAACTCGACCCCCGCAGTTTTAGACGTAGCGACTGCGAGTGCGGATGCTTCGAAGTCTCCGGGTGCATGGGCGCAGCTGGCATGTTTCCGATATGACGAAGTTCTGAGTGCGCTGACTCGCTTACCGCCAAAACGTTCCGCAGGACCCGACGGTATACCTGCGTTTATATTTAGGGACAGTAGGAGGTTATTGGTAGAGCCACTACTATATTTATTTAACACCTTTATTAAGACTGAAACATTTCCAGATAGCTGGAAACTGACTCGCGTTATACCGGTGCCGAAGGGTAAAGGAGGCACGGACTCTAGTGACTACAGACCTGTGGCAGTTCTTTCGACCCCAGCCAAGGTGTTCGAGGCGACTATTCTTAGTCACCTGTACCCTCAGGTCAGTGCTCAGTTGTGTGACGCGCAGCACGGGTTCCGGCCGGGGAGGGGCACAGCCGGGAATTTGTTGGATCTGATGACGCGACTAGTGCCAGCGGTGGATGACGGTGGACAGGTCGATGTAGCTTATTTTGATTTTAAGAAAGCGTTTGATACCGTAGATAATGATATACTTTTATTTAAATTGGCTAATATAGGTTGTACTCCGCACACTCTACGTTTTTTTGCAAGCTATTTAAGGGACCGCTGTCAGTACGTAGACTACAATGGATATTTATCTAAACCATACTTTACAAGATCAGGGGTTAGTCAGGGGAGTAACTTAGGGCCGTTTCTATTTAACTTAATGATCAATGACTTACCGGAAATAGTTAATAATTCAATACCTTACCTTTTTGCGGATGATTTGAAACTCGTTATCGACATCAAGCATGATAATAACTTTGTATTACTGCAACAGGATATCGAAAACGTCTTAAATTGGAGCCTTGCTAACAAACTTTATTTTAATATAAATAAATGTTCAATAATGTCTTTTAGCAGAGCTCGAACTCCTGAACATTATCAATATCATATGGAAGGTATTCCTTTGAAGAGGGTCACGGAGGTTAGAGACCTGGGAGTGGTCTTTACCAAGGACCTAAGATTTCGGACACATATACTATCCGTTTGTAAAAAAGCGTACAGAAATTTAGGATTAATATTACGGTTGGGAAATGATTTTACTAATGTAGCCGCGTTAAAAGCATTATATGAAGCTCTCGTCAAAAGCCATCTCGAATTTAATTCGATGATATGGTCTCCTCACGAAGCCAAATACAAATTGATGTTAGAACGCATTCAAAATAAATTTGTAAGATTTATATATTTGAAGCAATATGGAGTGTATCCGGGATATCCATTGCTGTATCCTACTTTGTTTTTACTGGGTATGGTTGGGCATTATAAGCTGGAAGTCAGAAGGGAGGTGGCCTTGGCTACATATTTATTCAAAATATTAAGAGGGAGGATTCACAATCCCAGTGTGTTGGCGTGTATATCGCTGTGTGTGCCTAACGAGTACGTGGGACGTAGGCGAAGGCCTAACATGGTGAGTGTGGCGCGAGCACGCACATGCCTGCTGCAACAGGCGCCGCTGTCGCGGGCGCTGCGAGTGCTCAACGCTCTGTCTGAGAGGGTTGATTTGTTTTCGTGTTCGCAGTCTCAGTTCACAAAGGAAGCGCATCAAGTAGTTAGTTATTTTAATTTGTAATAGGTATATAATGTAATTTTGTTTTTAATTTTTAAGTATTTCTGCACTAACGCTTTAGGAAATAGCCTGTAATGTTAGTGTATGTGTGTGTAAATAAATAAATAAATAAATAAATAAATCCTATTGCTTATGCATCTAGGACATTAAGTGAAACGGAACAAAAATATAATACTACAGAAAAAGAATTATTAGGTATATTATGGGCCATAACTCAATTTAGACCTTATATCTATGGTAGAAAGTTTAATCTTAGAACAGACCATAAAGCGTTAATATGGTTAACTAAGTTAAAAGAGCCGAATCAAAGATTAACAAGATGGAAATTAAAGTTACAAGATTATGATTTTCATATAGAACATGTAAAAGGAAAAGATAATTATGTAGCTGATGCTTTGAGTAGGATTGAAATTAATCATCACTCAACAGATAGTTCAATGAATGTTAATGTAGATACATATAGTTCTTCAAATAGTTCTTTACAAGTTAATAGTCAAGATCAAGAAACAATACATTCAAATCAAGATAATAGTGATGATGGAATACCCATTATACATTCTTATCCGCCTAAAAGATTACATAGGGTTATATTTGAAATGTCACCTTATAAAAAGGCTACTAGAGAAAATAATGTTTGGTATTTTTATATTCCCCCTGGTGAAGAGGAAGATACTATTAAAGAGTTTATGTTAGAATATTTACCTCATGAAAAATATGCATTCATTATCCCTAATGATGAATTATATCGAAAAGTGTCAGAAACTTATCGTAAATATTTTGATCATACAAAATTTAAACCAATTAGATATACTAAATCTTTAATAGAAGTAAATGAAAAAGAAGAACAATTAAAATTAATTAAAGAATATCATTTATTAGATAATAGACATGCTGGTATAGAAAGTGTATATAAACAATTAAGAGAAAAGTATTATTGGGAAAATATGCGTAAGTTAATTAAGAAATATATTTTACAATGTGAAGCTTGTAAAAAAGAAAAGTATGATAGACATCCTAATGTTACTTTGTCTTTAGAAACAGAAACTCCTTATGAGCCAATGTCTATTTGGCATATAGATTTTATGTCTTTAGAACGACAATGGTATTTAACTATAATTGATAAATTTTCTTAATATGCTATTATTAAGCCTGTAGAAAAAAGTAAAGTTTATGATACGTTATCTGAAATATTTGCTATGATAGGTGCCCCAAATAAAATTATACATGATGGTGAACAGTCATTTTGTAGTGAAATAATAAAAGAATTATTTCAAACTTATAATATTATTAGTCATACTACGTCCCCGCAACATCATAAATCAAATAGTGATGTAGAAAGATTACATAATACTATTCAAGAATTATTTAGATTACAAAGAGATTCTGATTTAGACAATAATCAAAAAATAAATTATATTACTCATGCATATAACAATACAATGCATAGTGCAATTAATATGTCTCCATTTGAAGTGCATTTTGGTAGAAAACCAAAATTGCGTAATTTTGATAATTTAAGAGTAGTTGTTCAAAATTACACAGCGCAACAAAAACAATTTGTAAATACATTAAATAAAAATATACATGATTTATTAAAGGAACAAAAGAGAAAAAGGAATGATAGAATAAATAAAAATATAAAATCTCCCAAATCTTATAAAATAGGTGATACTGTATATTTAAAGAATAGTAAAGCGGATAGGCATAAAACGAGTCCCAGATTTTTAGGTCCATATAAAATAGAAAGTTGTGAGGCACATAATAAGTATAAATTAAATAATGGTAGAGTATATCATATAGAAGAACTTTGTTTTGCAGAATCTCCATCGTCTGTGGATACAAATTCCAATCCATAAATTCTAACGACCATATTATTTTAGTTGAAATGAAGCCTACCCGTATTGTTGAAGGAAGATGGACGATTATTCACCAACTAGATATAAAGCCAATTATAGAGAATGTTAAAAGTATAAAATTTATTGTAGATAATATAATTAATGAACCTATAGATAATGATGTTAAGCCTATTTATCATAGAATTAATATAATTTTAAACCATGTTATAGAAATATGTAATCATTTAAATATTCAGAGTAGAGTTAAGCGAGGTTTGATTAATGGTTTAGGATCTATTATAAAATCAATAACAGGAAATTTAGATCAAGATGACTTGAATTGTATTCAAAAAGATTTAGAAACTATTAGAGTATCTTATAATAAACAAATTTCTGTAACAGATAAAGTATTAGAAGAGTATAATGAACAAATAGATAAGATAGTAAATATGCAAAATATATTAAATAAGGATTATTATAATATAACTTATGTAAATAATCAATTAAAGATAGCAATGAAAATATTGTTACAGTCTCAAACTTTACAAGATGTATCTGAAAGATTAATTACTGCTGTAACATTCAGTGAACACAATATGTATCACTATAGTATATTAAAATCACATGTACTATTAGAAACTTTAAAAAGTATAACTAGAGAAGTAATGATTTCTAATAATTTAAATGAAATAGAACCTTTTATAAGTGTTAAGAATAAAATTATAAATAATGTAATCTATTTTATATTAGAGATACCATTAGTTAAGCCACAAGTATATAATTCTAGAAAAATTGTACCAATTATCCAAAATATCCCAACCTGTACCTATCCTTTAGTGCGAAAGGTCATCTTGGCTTATAATCTTGAAGAAGTATATGAAGTAGAAGATTGCATAGAATTACAACAACTTATTTGTATAAACGGTGTGCTGCAAAATAATGAATTATGTGAAACAACATTATTACGTGACAAAAATACAAATAAATGTATTAAAATCCCTATAACATGTCCAGAAGAAGAAATATTAGAAGTAACATCGAAATCTATATATATGTATTTTAATAAAACTACAGAAATTACAATTAAATGTAGTAAACAAAAGAAAACTTTATGGGTTAAAGGTTCACATTTGTTAGAAGGAGAAAAATGTGAATTGAATGTATCAGGAATAAGACGTTTTCAAACAAAGGAATCTACAGATAAAATAATTTTAACAAATTTGGAAATAAACCAAACTGAAGAAGTACCTGAATTAAATATTACCTATAATATGAAATTTATTTCAGATAAATTAAAGGAAGTAAAACATATAAAGGAATTCAAAACTCAAGAAACACACAACATAATACAATATACATGGATAGTAATACTAACTATATTTATGTTTTTGTGTGTCATTTATAAATTTTGTGTCCCTAGGAATTTTCAATACCCATGGACTACAAAATTGGAGGGGGAGAGTCAACCCATCCCACAAGAAGATATTAATAAATATAATAATGTTGCAGTTCCAAGTAGGAACTCTAAACAATGGATGTTTGGACTACAAGACATTAATAGCCAGGCTTCGCAAGAACCTCGTCTTTATGTTTACACACCATGGAGTTCCAAGAAAGACGCCCAACCGGGCTACACTATAAAAACGTTAGCAACACCTCAAGCGACGTTCATTCCACCACAGACATCAACCGTAGGAGTAGTCAAGTAGAAATTATAATTTTGTTTTATTAATATATTAATTAAGTAAATTAAAATTGTATTAAAATTAATAAATATTTTTTTAAAAAGTTAAACAGTTTGAATATTTTGACTCGTGCACAGAAAAATGCAATAAGCATGAATTGAATCCGCAACTATTAATACCTACTTATCGCAGTGAATTTAGATCAATAAAGTGACCATCGAAACACATATTTCAAAAACCTGTAACGGAAACAATTTGAAAGAAAAGTAAAAGTAATTTCCAATAAAAAAACAAGAAAAACTTACTTAAAATTCAAAAATAAGTGTTAATAACATGAATCATAAAGTCTATAATCCCTTTTATTATTATTCCGACTTATAACAACCTCAGGCATTGTATAAAGTGATTTTTATTCATTTTATTCAATCGTTAAGTGAATAAATTGCTAAAAGGCGTCTCAAATCGTCCTAAACAAATATTGTGTTCTTTTGACTCGTAATTGAGAAATCATGTTTTGGTTCTGATAAATCTCTATTTGGTATAATAATATGTCCTACATAATTCCACGTTTTAGTTAACAATTGTCTTGTTGAATTGTTTTCGAACATGTCAAAAAATTGTGTTCACATATGTTTTAACAAATGTTATTTTTTGAGGTGAATTTTCTATCAATATTAATAAAAAATGTTTAATTAACGTAGTAATTTATATTTATAAATTTAAGGTTCTCTTTTGATGTATTTTATTTAATGTATGTAATTCATTAATATTGGGACTAGAATCTTTAGCAACCATAGATTAATATGTATCATAATTAGCAACTTTTACTTTTAATAAGAACAGGGCTGCCGATAAACTGATATTTAGTTTGGCAGAAAATGTAATTAAGATTAAGATTTAAAAAAGAATGTAAGCCAATTGAAAAACATTTTTAAATGAATGAATATATCTTTCTAACCAACTAAGAGTCAGTTTAAAGAAGGATAGCTTAAAATCCTTTAAAAACAAACGACAAAACATTTTTCAACATGCAAACTAAAGCGGTTTAGAATACCGAATCATTTAACACAAAACCAAAGTAAATTTCCAAAAGCCAATTCAATTTGAATTAAAGACATTTAAATTAACTTTACAAACATAGATAAATCAACTATTCTTACTCGAATTAAATCAGCAATTCGAGATTACTTTTGGCAAGAGAAAATTACCATTTAAATAGAGTTTTACGATCAAATCAACTAAACACAAGATTTGGTTTGAAGATTTGTAGCTATTTTACTTCAAGTTTTTCTGCCCTTTCTGTTTTTTTGTTTAATATATTATCTCCTTTTTACTGCTATACCTACTGTTGGATTTTACCAAATTCTTTCCTTACCGCTCGATGCTAGGTTATAATTCACGAGACGTATTAGTGAATAAAAATTCGGTTTTAAAAATTGTAACAAAAATAAAAAATATGTGTATTACGATAATTCTTTTCTATTACGTTTAAACTATAAATTCGTCTATACAAAGTGTACGATTATGTCTTCTATAATAATGGATAAACAAACTTATTTTATTTAAATTTATAATGTATAAGTAATACTTTTTTTTATTTAGACTACTTTTTGTATTTACTTTTTTTGTTAAAAAATACTTAGAATAGATTGAAAACACCCCAATCAAGACAAACAGACATGTTCCTGCACATAAATAGAACAAACATATAACACCTAGAGAGCATCCGAAAACCAGCGCTGTACTGAACCTTCAGTACAGCAACAGCTGAGATGCCTCCTTTTGCTACATTTGTTTAGTTTTTAAGTTTAATTGTGTGTTTGTTTTTTTATGTAGCAATAAATGATTTTTTACTTTATTTTATATATTTGTCTCGAACGGGAATCAAACCCGTAACCTTCGGGACACTACCAACTTTCTCATAATGAGAGAATGTTACAAACTTGTATCATAAATGCTTAAACAAAGACATCGTTAACAAATCATTTTGTCAACAATCCTTAAGCGTTGAGCCACACTGTAGTTTAATTGTTCAGGCCATTAGCATAACGTAGCTACATAAAGGTAAGTACAGCTATTAAAGTTATGCGCCTCGACAATTAACGGAATATAGTTTAATTTGTTAGACATTGGTTGAATATTGGATATTTGAATCGAAGATTGGTGACATTAATCTTAGAAATTGTTAATAATTTAAAGATTTTTGATGACGTTTAAAATAGGGCTTAAGGAGGGAAGGATCATTGAGAATGGTTGAATTGGACTTGTACCTAATACTTTTTGTTAAAAAAATATATACGTTCATAATTTCTTTTTAAACCTAGACAAATATCAGAGAAACCTTTTCTAGTAGCTACTGGTTTGAATTAAAAACATATATTTGTGTGTTGATAGCCCATTTGTCCCAGAAGAATACATGCTATAAAACTTCACGCTACGCTATAATTAATAAAATTGTACCTAACGAGGGCTAAGCCGCGTGGCACAGCTAGCACTCATATAAGTTCAAAGTAAACTTAACAGTGCCTAAATCAAAGAAAAGAACTTCTTAAGACATCACTTCTCAAAGGCAGTTCCGAGTCGCTAAACAATAACTTGGCACTAGCCGAGCCTCTTTAATACCCCCATTTAAAAGAGAGTTAAAAATAGAACAAAATTTCGTTCAAAATGCACTATTTCCAAAGATATTTGATAAACTGTAGATGCGTCGCTTGCAGTAAAATAGCAACATATAAGGGAGGTAATTACTAACAATACACATTTTCTGCCTTAATTTGCGTTGCATTAGTATTAGTACTAAACCAGGTTTTACAATGTGATCTAAATACAATTTTGAATACTGTTAAAAGACTAAAGTGACAGATTTGACTGACAAAGTGTCGAATGCTTACCAGGTTTTGGTAAACCAGACTAATAAAAATGCAACGCAAATAAGGCAGTTTAAGTTTATTTACGAAACAGTGTCGTGACATTACACAAGTAACGCTATAAATAAATTGGTAATATATGAATATTCATGTTCATCTCTCTCGTTAAAAACAAATATCTTTACCGTACCATTACTTTTCTTTATTATTCTTCACGCGCTATCTAGTGCCACTATTTTGGGAGGGGTCCATATTGGCTCACCTAAAGTTCTTTACCCGAAAATGTTTTTCCTAACTATTTGTAGTCCGAATGATCATTCTTCCTAAAATTTTTCATCCTAAAGTTTTAATTCATACTATTTGTAGTGCTACCGACGATGCTCATAACACTCATTTTTCCGAAAATTTTAATTCATAACATCTTTAATGTAAATATATTTAAACTCCTACTGTTTTTTATCATGCAACGCTTTTATCCCTAAACATACTTACCATAATATTTTCACTCATGCTCAGAAAGAAACATTTACCAAGTGTAATAAAAAAAAATATGTGGGTAGAAGATGATATTTATAGTTTTAATGATTATTATACGACTCGTTTACGGTTATGCTTATGGCCTGGGAGTTTACCATAACCATAACTAAAGGACCAATTCGGTTCTGGCACTTCGCCGGCCGCTGCCGCGGCACGCTCGCTACGCTCGCTCGGCTCGTGCGTTGGGGTCACAGTTCTAACATAACCTAAACCAATAATTAGGAATAGGACCGATTCGTTACTGGAACTTGACTGAATGATTGGAGCAGGACTCTGGTTTTGCTCGCTCGGCTCGTGCGTTATATGTTATACCTACATGTTATGTAAAAACAAAGTTACGAAAAATTTATGTATATAATATTGATTATAATAAATAAAAATAAATCTAAACAAAAAAGATATGACTTTGAATAATAGTATGAACGATGGTTATGTTGAGAAAATATAGGAAAACAAATGTTTCGGAATTAAAACATTAGTGACAAAGATTTTAGGAGTTGCGATTGTTAGGATAAAAAATGTTAGGAAGAAAATTTTCGGATTTCCAATTATCGGAGTTGAAATTTTAGGTGAACTTTGGCGCACCCTTTTGGGAGCCATAAAGTCACGTCCATTTTATAAAACTTCATCGACTCTACCCTATTATTGTAGCCACTATCCTTCAGAAGACCAAGGTCACGCACGGCCAAGGTTAAGAATAGCGTGCTCTATAATTTGCTCACTCATGGTCAAGAATTTTATTTAGCCATCGATGCATAGAAGGAAGTTGTGGTTGTAAAGTAGGAAGTGAATACTCCATGGAAAAAGTAGTTGATTGTTTTCGTTCGAAGTGTGCATGGCAACATGCGATAAAGCTAGAGAATGTTCAAGTGTACAACTGTTCATGGTTACAATTTTGTAGTAGATATTTGTGAATTCTGCCCCCCTAGCATGACTGTGATAAAATATATAGACACCTCGATATAATATCGATTTCGCAAGCATGACCAAATGAATTATGGCGTTTTACGATTTGAAAAACTAAATATGGCGGCTATATTATATTTTGACAGTTGGATGTCAATAAACAGCTATATCGATTTCGCGAGCATGACCAAATGTCATAAAATTAATCACGTGGTACAATTCAATATGGCGGGTATTTTTATCAAATTTTGACAGTTGGATGTCAATAAATCGCTGTATCTATCGCGTTTTCGAAGTCGTGCTAGCCTAGCTGGAGGATGTACAGTTAGCGTCAGATAAAAGATACGTTTCTTAGTTGATAATGCCAAAGTGAGCATTACCAAAGGGGGGTACTTTGTATCTGATGCTGACTGTACAAGATATTCTACAGTATTTATCCACTGTGACGCGATTATCTTACAATTCAAGTTCATCCACTAAAGATGACCAATCCAGATATTTCAATGGACTGCAATTCAGCGATAACAATCGTATTTTAACATACGATTGCGAAATCAGCTTTTCATCAGTTACTGAACTCGAAAATCAAATTTGCAAAATTGTAATAACGAACAGTTAACCAACCGCTTGTTAGAGAACTTGACCGCACTCTAACAAGTTAGTTAACAATCTAAAACTAGTTATTGGATATTAGTAATCAAAATTGATTAGTCAAATTATATTGGATACTTTTTTTTCAATTAATCAATTAATTTATTTTTATAACTTAGTACTGTATATGATCTTAATTTACATTTTACTTATAAAATTGTTTGTAGAAAAAATACATCTAAAAAAACAATAGTACTAAAATTAAACTAAATTATTTACAAAATAAAATGAAAAGATTTACTGAAATACAAACATAAATTATTTTAATATACTTATAAGTACTCGTATTACAAACAACAAATTAAATAAAAAAAATTTGGATACTTTTGACATTTTATCATTTAGATATTTTTATCACGAGATCAGAATTTGTCATCTAAAGCCTATCCATTTATACCTATCAATTTAACAAATACACAGATTGGGTCGGAAATGAATCAGACATTTTTGGGATTCAGATTAAATATTGATTAATTTTAAAGATAATTGACAAAAAACATATGTATGTATGCTCATATTTTTACTTGTATTTTGTATCTTTGTAAGCATAGTAATATCAATAGACATTCTTTTTTTGTTTAGATGGCTCTAAGTTAGTCTTTAAAAAATCTAACCAAAAAATTCCGTATGCACAAAGGACTTAAATTAGCTTTAAAAGTAAGGGTATACAAGATATAAAGATACTCGTGTACTTGATCGTATACTTGATCCTATACATAGATTATAAAACTTTTCAAATTCAATTCCAAATCATCAATTCTATTTGGGCGTCACTGACGTGTTCGTAGTTTCTGATACCCTAGATACAAGTTACGAACGTAGTTAGGGGTCAGTTACTTTAATGAGACGATGTAGTGAACGATTGTTATGTTAATGTTAAGTTAGTCGAACTGTTCAGTACTTTTTAATCAAAATTTTAACTTAAAGTGTTACTTTATGTGTTTCCCATTAAACTTTCCATTCAAGGTAGCCACAATCAATCACCAGTTTGTAACAAAACCTGGTAACAATAAACCTCATATTTAATTTATCCTTCGCAGAAGGTTATGTTGCACTGGCCTTGTATGTTCTATTCAAAATCAATATTGTTATTTTAAATTCTATAGAATCGATAGTTCTGAGAAATTGATATGTTATGTATGAACATTAACTGTATTAGTTTAATTTTAACTTCCTAGTTAGGAGAAAAAGCCGTAATCAACAAGTTTACTTCCAAGTTTATCATTAGGGAAACTTCATGATTTATTTATTTAGAATAATCATCAACAGCTTCATACATTAATTTTTTTTTTATAAATGTACAACTATAACAAAATTCTGATGTATAAAGCCAATAACAGATGTTTATAGCATTAACAAACAAAGGTTCAGAGACAACTTAACAGGTTAAACATAATGAAAATAAAATGAAACAAAAATATGAAATTAATACAATTAAAAAATAGAAAAATAAAAATGGGTATTACGCCTTTTCCTGTTCGTAATTTAGGTAGGTTCTGTGAGATGATTTTATCTACTATAACGTATTGGTGAACAAACCGTGTTTGGAAAATAGTTACTACTTATGAAAATATTTTGAAAAGTTCCAGCTACATTTTTGAGTTATGAAAATATTTTCTTAAATTCCTACCAAATCAGAATCAAAACGGATAAAACCTCACAGCTAGTGATTACAACCAACCCAAATTACGTAATAAAAATAAACCATCTTTGATACATTACACTTCAAAAATAAACATTGAACGTATAAAACTCGCACATTTCTCCGTATTCGGTTAAAACCTTAGTCGACATCATTAATTTCTCTCCGGTTCGGTTGCTTTGAATGATCCAACTTCAATCCTCTCAAATATTATCCTTCATAACGAATTGCGGATATATCAAGGACTAGAAGCGTCCCACGGTTTCACTCGCGTATATCACAATCCCGTGGGAATCCTTTTTTAGCGGATGCCTACGTTATAACATTTACCTGCATGCCAAATATCAGCCCGATCCGTCCAGTGGTTTGTTGGGCTGTGCGTTGATAGACTATCTGTCAGTCAGTCAGCCTTTGAGTTATATTTATTTAGACTAGACGCCCCATGGTTTCAGTTCCCGCTTTCGAGCGAATGCAGGGATAAAATTATGCTAAAAACCTAACCTCTCGAATCACTCTATCTATTAAAAAAACCACTTCAAAATCTGTTGCGTAGTTTTAAAGATTTAAGCATACATAGGGGCGGACAGACAGCGACAGCGACTTTGTTTTATACTATGTAGTGATATAACAAATTGCAGATATATCCAGATAAAAACTGGTTCGAACCGGTCCGAACTGGTGGAACTTTGTGTTGTATGTGTGTGCGAAGTTTATAACTTTGTATGGATAGATAATATCCCTTGTGGAGTTTGAAGCGCTCTAGTGGATGGAATAATAGAGGTTGTGTTATGCTTTGTTGTGATATGGCTGTACAAATTGCATAGAGGTTTATATGCCAATATGCTGGACTGTCTGATAGAGACTCGCAGGTTTAATTTTCGTGCAAAATGATCAAGAATGAAGGAGTCAATTGCGTAGATATGATGAAGTTATTGATCATGATATTCCGTCACTTTTAAACAGCTAAAGTAAAGGGTGATATTTGTTACCAAGTTTAATACCTTCTTCTAAGTCAGTCACTTCATTGCTGAAGATCGTGTCTAGTGTGACGTGTTGCTCACTTGATGTACAATGCTCTTCCATACGCTTCTGTCGTTGGCGGTCTTAATAGCCTCAGGGATTGGCAAGCCAGTGAGCGTCTTTATCTGGTCCGACCAACGGGTAGGTAGCGACCTCGCGGTCTTTTCCCGTCAACCTGACCAACTACCATCAACTTCTCCAGGTAATCAGGGTCTCTACGGGTCTCTCTCTCTAAGTTTAATATAAAGATTTATAAATATTATCTTGAAATTGCTATTCCAACGAGATATACGTAGACAGAGATAGATTTACGTAACAACCACAGACAACCCTTTGTCTACACCACTCGCAAAACTCTCATTAAGAAAAATCCACTTAAGCGTTCGCATTCAACAAAGTATCTGCCAAATTCTGAACAATTAGATTATCTGTTAGTCTCGCATGATAGGTCTCTATCTGGCTCGGTTCCAACCATGAGGTCAGTTCACGACCTTCAATCTTACCAAATACTTTAGATCGATAACTGGGTATAATTGCCCTGTCTGTAAGGCTAGCTTGTTGAGGGTATTCTCCTTTATTATGTATTTATATGGTAACGGAAGTTTGTTTTTGTTTGACCTTATAACGTCGACGATGTTGTTTGGGATTGACAGTCATCGAATTGATCACATGTAAAAGCCAATTTTTTTGATTATTTGTATTGGTATTTTGTATACTTATACTATTAGGTGGAATTGCAAAATAATATTTAATTATTATTTCTACTCTATCTATACGAGTATATGTACGAGTATAAAAGGCAACTGTTTTATTTATCTATCAACACACAGCTCAAAACAATGCACTGTTTGGTATGCAGAAAATTATTACGATAAGCATCCGGTAAGCAAAGATCTTCCTAATTGCTTCCTTCACATCTTATGCAGCTAAAAGAGAGATGAAAAATCTTAAAATTGATTGGGTTTGCAAGTTCAATCTGTTTTTCATGCCGCGCAAAAACAGTGATAACACGTAGCCACAAAAATATGCAAATAGGTGCGTTGCAATTTAGGCTGTGACACATTTTTCCGAAATTTCTTTCCCCTAACAGTGTATAGGTGGCCATTGACGAGTGAACTGATCAGTCCAGACATAAAACTGTGGCGTCACTCCAAAAAATTTAAGCCTACTAGATTTCCCCACTGGAATCTGGAATCGCTCCGATGACAGACGGCCATTTTTGGATGTAAAAGTTTAAAGGACAGTTATTTGCTTACCAACAGTTAAGCTTTTTACTAACAACAGTTAACTTTCGTAGTAAGTGTATAATTTTTGAATGGTTTATTACTAAAGCCTCCAGCGACCTTAGCCTTTAACATCGCGTGTTCGTAAAATTCTATTTTTATTTATTGTAACAATCATTGTATTTTATCATCGGAATAAATCATACAGTTACCGTTATCGCGTGTCATTTCAAAACACGTTGAATAAAAGATAAATCCTTATTGGTAGCCAATCATGCGAAATGTAATGGAGTTATTGAATACCGCAAAACGTATGGGATTTATTAAAATTGGAATTTAATTATGGATGTATGTACTTAGGTAGTTGTAATCGAGAGTAAATTGGTACTTGTAATAGCTGGGACCACACCGGACAATCTAACGCGCACCGAATACACGCGGCAGCAACGCGATCCAAAGATGCGCGCGGAGTGGACAGCGTGGATCGCGCGAGGCCCATACAACGCTGCCTGCAATATTTGGATCGCGTTGCTGCCTCGAGCGATCCAAATGAGCGCGGTGGATCGTCCGGTGAGGACCCGGCTATTTGGTCATTTTCTGTTAATATACCTTTTTGTATTTGCGTGTTGAGATGTATTTATTAAGCCAACTATTACATTCTTAGGACTTCTAGAGTCCATGTAGCTAGTTACCCTTTATTGATCAGTTGCAAAGTAATCACCTGTCTTTATGTCTATAATATACATATAAAACAAAATAATAAAACGACTGCCACTAAGACATATAAAGGGATTCTCAAACCAAAACACAATAAACATAAAAACATTTTTTCTTAAATAAATCACATTGTTACTTTATATTTAGAAATACATTGTTTCCCAACCACATTGTTCTATTTTTTTAAGAAAACCTTGTTTATAAAGTGAAGATTTCAAACAAAATAACAGGTGTAATACTTATCAACCCATTCTGTCTGACTTTCCTCTCAAAACAATAAATAAAACATTTATCAAAGGGAAAACTCGCTAATTTTTCCTCGGCTGACATCTGTCATTTCATTTGACAGGCCGAAGTGTAATATTTCTCGGTGCCTTATGACGTTGATGTTACGTTTTATATTGGCTTGGCACAGCTGTTTTTATGTATTTTACTATTTCGGCTAAAGGTGCGGTTATCGTGCTGTTGTCACTGTCTCTATTTAATTTGATTGATTTGATAAAGGTTTATTGAATGTTTGCGTCGCTTTGTCAAATTTGATTTCGCAATTTAATTAAACGCTTGTAGTTATTTTGTTATTGTAAAGTTTTGTTGACGATAATTGGTAAGTTACGTAGTTCAGTGCAGTTTTCATTATGTTATTAAAAAGATTTTATGACATAAAAAATTATCGGGTTTTCTATAAGAAAATAATAAAAGAAAGACAGGCGAAAATGGTTTCAGACTACTAAAACAATACATTTTTAAAATTTAATTTGCTTCAAAATTTCTCATGTATTTAAACATACATGAAAATATTTGAAGCTGTATTAAATCCCGAATGACCAATACCTATAGTACAAAATGTATCTAAATCTGCAAAGCCCAATTAACAAAAATCTATACACAGCACAAATCATAGCATCCCAATTTAAATCGCTTATCGCTAAAACACGGACCGTACGGCTTAGTAGGCAAGATTTATTATGTTGAGGAGTAGCCAGCTGTGAATGAAGACGGTTACCTATACAAGTACTTGCCGACAAAACCGGAATTAATTTAACGGTGTACGGAACCCTTGTGTTTTTATAACATCACCCACTTGACTTCGGACACCCGGTGTAATAATTAAATAAGAATTTTATATTTTTAGGATCATTATTATTGTTTTCTCCGTGTTATATTTATTATATTATCTGCGTTGTGTTTTTTTTTGGAAGATTCTTTGGTAGATAATTCTGGATAAAAAGCGGCCTTGGTGTTAATATAGATTTAGTAATCTATAATATAAGTTGGTTATTTACATAATTTATAACCCAAAAATTACTGGGCTGCTTTAAATGATATTTGGTACAGATGTTTAATATACTTAGAAATCGCATACCTTTAGATATAACATACAAATAGACAAAAATCTTACGAAAAAGTCGAAAAAAGGAAATCATCTTGGTGAAACTGCGGCACACAGCTAAAATTTAATAAAAACACATTTATGATTATATCTAAATGGTGCCTAGTTTTTTACATTAAGAAAACAATTTAATAAATTGAAAACTCCGCCCAAGTAATTTATATTATTTGATACACATTTCATATGTATTCCATATTTTTGTAAGGAATTCGTAATTTTTCTTCAATTATTCCAGAATGCTTTTTGAAAAAAGAATGTACAATATTCATTCGTTTCCAATTTGACTTTGACATAACAAACCGGAGAAACAATCATTATATTTGAAAAAAGAATTCATACATTTGTAATACTGGTTGATAATAATTTTTCTTTCGCGACTCTCTCATTAGCGACGTTTTACTAGACCTGTCAAGATTACTTTTGTTCTGACGTATACATTGTTCTTATTTTAAATGTTTTTGACATAAAATATTGTTTTTTATTTTTATACACACTTTTACGTGTCGAATAGCAATTGTTTTTCTGTTGATGTATTTTTGTTTACTGTTTGAACGTGCTATTTATAAGTAGAATTAATGATAGTATTCTATAAGAAAACAATTTAAATATTTATGAGTATTTGAGTAAAAGTTTTAATGTGAGGTTTTGTTGATTAGAATATCTATAAGTTAGTAGAATATACGAAAAATATTTAGGAAATAAATTACACAAGGGAAAAAGAGAAGAAGAAAACTGTTGTAAATTTGTCCCAAGGTGACCATATTATGAGCTATTTCTATGACTACAATAAGGATATTTATAAACCATACACTTGTTAGTAATAAAGTATAACAAAACTTAAAAGTCGTAACTAGGTTTGAATTCTTCTTAGCATTTTGTTGTTATTAAAACTCCGGTACACAGTCAAGAAAAATAATGAATTCTCTCTTTTCCGAACGTGCATCCCATGTCTATTTTGGGGTCGGTTTTCAGTTTTGGCGGAATGTCAATATTTTACGAGCAGCGACTGCAATCAGACCTTCACAACCCAGAGGGCTATACGACATTTTTTGGTTAAACCAAATGTTAGACTTTTGAGGGCTCTAACTACCCGTGGCGACTGTTGAAGATGTTAGTACGACAACCGGGGTTTTACGTGCCCTCCGAAGCACGGAAACGCTCGTGAAATTAAAAGTCATTTTTAGTAATAAAAAGAAATAATAATAATGAATTACATTCCCCATATCTACAAAGAGAGAACATGCGATAAACATTGAACATATTACTCATAATTTGATCTCAAAGTGTAGAAATAAAATAGTTTAAAATAAAACACCTCTAAAAACGTTTCAAATATTTAGGTGTCGACTGTAGAATACGGACATCTGAGCTTAATAATTCAGCACCACTAGACTACACAGAGTACGCTAGATAAATAATAAAGATACCTGCACCTGTTCGCTAAAATGCTTTTAATATAGTGACGATCTAGTGACGTAGTTTAGCGTAGGTACGTATTAAGTTGAAGAATGCTGGTTTAATACTAGGCAAAAAATATGTAATACAATTGAAATGAAAATGTATACCAACAAATAAAATTGGAGTGTCTGTTCTGTTTGTTCTGGCTAATCTCTGAAACAGCTGGACCGATTTTGGTGGGACTTTTATTGGCATGGTAGCTGTTGTAGTAGGCAGTAACATAGGATACTTTTTATTCCTAAATTACCACAGGATAAGGTACCATGCGAGTAAAACTGTGGGGCACAGCTAGTACATAATATAAATGAAAATATACTTTAACGGATTTTTGTTGTGGCTATATTTTGTTTTACATTTTCTGACGTTTCGGATTCTTTACAGAATCCATGATGAGTAGACTGTGAAAGTATTTTCATTTTAATGTGCAGCGTTCGTGTAAATCAAAGAAATCAATATGTTATGCTTTAGGCAAGTGTAGCAAGTAGCAAGGGCAGTTTTCTCTAATTAGTTATCTCATTAGAGTTATTCGTGCGTGCTACGATATTTTTTGGTTAGACTTTTGAGGACTCTAACTACTTCTAACGACTTTCTATGAAGTTAGTACGATAAATACAACTACTACGCTATTGAAGCATTAATATTTTAGTCAGTAAAATTTTGTTGTTTTCCACGCTTTTAAAGTTTTAAACCTAAGCCTTAGATTTAAGCATACTAAGCTCCTTATAAAGCCTACGCAATTTGAATCAAGTTAATCGAGATTCAAGTAAAAGTATTAGATGGGATATTAATATCAAAAGTTGCTCAAATTCCGGTATAAACATAAGTCGTTAACCAAAAAGTTTGTAAACAACTTCAATACAAAACCCAGATACTCAAATATGTACATTTTAAAACATATTATATTTACCATCGCACTAATCCTACTAATATTATAAATTAGCTATGCCCCACGGTTTTACCCGCTTGGAACCTTATCTCATAAGAATTTTGGGATAAAAAGTATTCTATGTGTTATTCCTAGGTGTGAGAAACATCTGTACCAAATTTCATTGAAATCCATTCAGTAGTTTTTGCGTGAAAGAGGAACAAATATCCATACATCTAAACATCCACATTCACAAACATTCGGCTTTATAATATTAATAGGATGCGAAAGTTTGTAATGATGGATGAATGTTTGTTACTCTTTCACATAAAAACTACATAACCGATTTAGATGAAAATTGGTACAGATGTTGCTTATAACCAGGAATAACACATAGAGCATTTTTATCCCGAAATTCCCACGGGATTGGGATTTATACGGATAAAAGCAAAGTTATTTAAATATACAAAAAACCCTTCATAACTCCATAAAAAGTAAAGTCATAAACTAAGCAACTCACATTATCTTTATCTCGCTTTGACACAGTAATTTAGAAAGAGACATCTATATAAATTTGGATAGCGGAAAGTTTTAAAGTTTGTTCCATATCTTAGTGAGATCGTTCCGAAGTTTGAATCGAGCTTTCAAAGACAGTACTTGACGGTTTATGGAGGCTCAGATAAGCTTTGAAAGCTGCGGAATGTTAACTTAATTAGAAGGAATGAAATGTATAGAGAAATATAAAAGGGTAATTATAGATTAAGATGTTTGAATACCTTTTTAATTAAACGTAATGTATTAACTATCCGTGCGAGGTGACTATTTGTACCACAAATGTTTGTCTCGGTCTGGGTCTGTGTGAATGAGTGTGTGCGTAGTTTCTGATACCCTAGATACAAGTTCCGAACTTAGGGGTCAGTTACTATAATGAGATGTTGTAGTGAATGATGTGACGTTATATTATGTGAGATTTTGTTGGTATTCACATAACTAGTTGTTTTATACAGCCTTTCTATGTATAATGTATATCCTAGATTATATCCCCACAGAAAATACCACATATTTTGACTAAGCTAGTAGAATCAGATTTTAGACCTACATAAGATCTGAAATTCGGGGAATACTAAGTGCTTGTGCAGACTTCTGCCTTCTTTTAAGTAATATAAAATACTAGCAGCGCCCCGCGGTTTCACCCGCGTAGTTTTAAATATAGCCCCCTTTTCTTCCCCGGGAATTTCCAAAAAATCCTCTCTTAGTGGTAGTCTACTCCCCCCAAACAAACACACGTGCCAAATTTCAGCTCTCTACGACCAGTAGTTTCGGCTGTGCCTGTCTGTCAGTCAGTACATCACTCAGTAACGGAAGAGTTTATAGATATAGATAGATATACAGACATAGATACAAGATAGATATTAGCAGACTTTTTCTATAATAGGGTAAGTTACTAAACTGGAAATGAAAATAAGGAAATATTACAAACTTTGAATGTGCTAAATTAAATCAAATCAATATTGAAGACTCTTAAACGATCATATTAATTACCAAAACTTCAGTTAATTTACGAGTTAAGTAATAAACCTGGCTTAACATTGAAATCAATCCAATATTGAACATTGCGTGACCCTCAACTTATATTGTGAGACCACGCAATCCTATTTGTAGAATTTAGGAAAAGTATTAGAAAGTACGTCATTGTTGCTTTTGTGATTAAAACTGCGTCAAAAAAGATCGAAAGAAAAAAACCTTTATTATATCATCTATACTTATTTTTGTTAACCTATTTTATCCCACTGCTGGGCAAAGGTTACCCCCAAACGTTTAGACGACCTCGATGGCAGAGTGATCACCATGCCGGACTGCCATCCGTAAGGTTGCGGGTTCGATTCCCGTGCGGGGTGAATATTTGTGTGAACCACAAATGTTTGTCTCGGTCTGGGTGTGTGTGTGAATGAGTGTGTGCGTAGTTTCTGATACCCTAGATACAAGTTTCGAGCTTAGTTAGGGGTCAGTTACTATAATGAGATGATGTAGGGAATGATGATGTTATGTTATGTGTTAAATATTTCCAGCCATCCCCAACCTTCGCAGTATATTTATTCGATTTTGATTAAATTTGCTACAGATGTTCCTTATAACTAGGAATAACACATAGTATACTTTTTATCTCGAAATTCTCATGGGTATGGGATTCACAGGAGTATAACCGCGGGGTACAGCTATAAAGATATATTTTATCTACAGTTTCAGATAAAATAAATGAATACTAGTCAGTCAAATTACTTACTGCAAACTAAGAAGTTAAAGTTAATCTTAGAAGTGACTAGTTTGTTTAGCACTTGTAGTTAAAGTCGTGAAACTAAATCAGAATTACTTTAGACGACTTATAAAGACTTGCCAAAGTCATAGGGTGACAAATCTACATCGAGCTGTGCTGCGCTGTACTGGGTTGAGCTGTGCTATGTTTCTGAAGCTAGGTTATTTTTACTCCAGACAGAGCGCAGCTTCACCCAGCGCAGCACAGCATGCTTTGATTGTATCCTCATTCAAATATATGGCGAGCGAGTTAACCAAACATAGCACAGCTCGACCCAGCGCAGCACAGCTCGATGTAGATTTGTCACCCATACGAAGAAAAGCATTTATTTATGCGAGTATTTAAGCTCGTAGTGTAACTGCTAAATATTCATAAATTACTCTAATTTTAAGCACTAAGCATAACAAAAACAAATATAGGCGAGTGGTAAACGTGTCATATTGGGTGCAAGATTTCTCCGGTTTGAACCCTGACTAAACAAATAGTACACTCTGTTAATCAATTCTATTTGACAATTTTAAAGGTCATTTTATTAAAAAAGATGGTATCTCTAGTTTCTTTGCTAATTTTCAACTGTCATGTAATTGAAATCAAACGAAAATAGTATATCACTGCCGTCACACTTCCGTTGCTCAAAACTATTTAGTAGGCTGTTTTGCAGGCAATTATCACTTTAAACTTATGTGCCAATACTCGTAGCATAGATTTTGTACGTTTGTTGTGTCTAGCACATTTTCTTTGTAATTATAGACAAGTAAAAACAACACTTTCTCATTACTCACATTACGAGTAACAAACTTGGTAACACGCGTGCGTGTCTAATTGCCTCGCGTAAGGAAACTTTCACTGGTCACTAATAAAAACCTCATTACCATAATATTATTAACTCGCTGGTGACATTTATTACACCCATGATATTTCAATTAGTACTTTTTCCTTGATAAATAAAATAACTCTGATTTATGATCTCTAGTTCGAGCGTATTATATCAAAAAATTTTGTAATAAACATTTTATTTTTAGCTTGAAGGAAATTTAGGTTTTATTTCTGAAGTAAAGTAATGAATTTTATTTTATTTTTAATATCCTAACTAATATTATAAATGCGAAAGTAACTCTGTCTGTCTGTCTGTTACCTTTTCACGACTAAAATACTGAACCGATTGACTTGAAATTTGGTACAGGGGTAGCTTATGGTCCGGGAAAGGACATAGGCTATGTTTTATCCCGAAATTCCCACGAGATCGGGAACTACGCGGGTGAAACCGTGGGGCACAGCTAGTTTTATTATAATTCTGACCGTGGTTTTTGTCCGAGTTCATTTTAAGTTAACGTAAGTCTTAAAACTAGTTCCACAAAATAGCAATAAAAGATTCTTCAATACCTTGAATATGGTTAGCTAAATGCCGCCTAAAATGTACGAAATATGATAAAATACTGCTTATTATTTATTTATTTTCTCCATTTACATTTAATTTTGTTCAAAGTGATTATTGTTCTGATAGACGTGACGTTATTTGCGGTTTATAGGCTTCCGTAATCCTAACAAAGAAAGAACTCGTAGTTTGTTAAGCCTATTTTTCGATTCAGTAATCCGAAAATCCGTTGAGAAAATTTTAGGAACATATTAAATAAGTGCTAGTACTAAGCCAGGCGCATCACCCTTTCTTACGGGATATAACTTTTAACATGCAATTTTTTTCTTTTAGTTTTTTCTTTAAAACTGCGGTAAGTACTTGTATAAGCTTTATTTTATTTTTATTTTTTTGCTTGAAATTGTATCTTGTATAAGTTCCTGTGTAAGGAACTAAACTGCATGTAAATCTAGACCAATTATTCACTTACTTATATCTTACTTACTTACTACGTTACTACTATGGCTCACTTATATCAAACTACATAATTCATTTAAGTACAAAAATAATTAACTCATTTTTTTGTTTTATAAATAGCAACAAAGCTAGTAATTACAATGGAACAATCATTAAAATCATGACACTAAATCACGCACTAATACCAAACCTGTTAAATATTCATTTCGAACTATTATTATCACAACGTTGTTCACCAAATTTGTTTAATTTACAACGTATAGACACAATTAAGTATTCAAGGGAAGAATTATATACGATTTTATGCGTGAAGTGGTAGGGTTGGAGAGCTTCGTATATAATTAAATCTTTTAATTATACTGGCTTTGGTTTTCATGTTATCACGACGTGATATTTACGATAATAATTATAAAATTGGTTTATTTTGTAAAATAATCTATGTATTTTGATGCTATTACGAAGCGCTCATGGCCCAGTGCTACCCGCGGATCACTTGTGATCTGTGCGGTTAAGCATCGTCTTGCACCGTCTTGACTGTGATGGGTCATTACTAAATATGACGTTTAATTTCATGAGCGTTTCCGTGCTTCGGATGGCACGTAAAGCCGTCGGTCCCGGCGGTCGTACTATTAAAATTATCGATAGACGTTACGGGTAGTTAGAGCCCTCAAAAGTCTAACATTTAACGTTTCACCAAAAAATGTCGTATAGCCCTCTGGGTTGTGAAGGTCTGATAGCAGTCGCTTCACGTAAAATACTGACATACCGCTAAATCTGGTTAAACTGAAAACCGACCCCAAATAGGCATGGGATAAAGGTTCGGAAAAGAGAGAATCTATGTATTTTGAGAAAATATTGGTCTGTAAAATCTTACTGAAGATCGCCTCTCTCACTGATGATATACTTACTACATACAATGAGATACTACTGCTGCCTATGTCCCGTGTTTAACATGTGATTTTCAATTTCTTAGGTATCCTATGTAATAAGCTATTCCTTTATACGGAACATCTGTAGACTATTGTTAATTTTATAAGTAATAAATCTATTATCTCAAGTTTCAAATATACAGATATATTGTTAAATTCACATAAACTTTATAAAACCACATCACATCCAAATGAAGACTCATTTGCGTTAAGTATAATTTGAATTCTATGTCGCAATCATTGATGTGCATAATCCCAAGATGTACAAACCTATACAAGTCTAACACTCGAACTGTCTGCAAATACTTACCCCTACTATACATAGGTATATGAAATTTAGTTTATACTATAAACATATTTTGATATTCTGAAAATTCAACCTTACGGGTAAAGTTCAAAGTTAAAAATGAGTAAGCATTGAAATGAGCACCCGCTTATTTTATGGGATGACTTGGAGACGCTGGATGTATAATTGTATGTCTTTGGTTTTTGTACGTCAATGGTCTCAATTAATAGAATTCAAAGTCTTAAGAAAGCGAGCATTCTGTGTTAAATAAACAACATTTATAATATGAATTAATTTAATTTGTCTTGCTAATTGAATTTGATGAGTAATGTGGGGTTTACTTTCAAAGGCGCGGAAACATTTGGTAAACAAATTAATGAAGTAAAGATGCTTTTTGTGCGGTTTTAATTTTGCTATCAAATAACATTAAATTAAAAAATTAAAAAACCCCTAACACAATTACTTTTACCCCCATAACTTTTAAACGGGTTAACCGATTTTCATCAAACATGTCTAAGAACACTCGCACGTAAGTCCCCTTTAATAAAAAAAAACTAAATTGAAATCGGTTTATCCGTTCGGGAGCTATGATGCCACAGGCAGACAGATACACACACACACAGACACGCCAAACTTATAACACCCCTCTTTTTGCGTCGGAGGTCAAAAAGTAGTGAAAACTGGAACAGAAACAACATTTTGCATACTCACTGAAGTCTCTATCTAAAAAAACTATCTAACGGATTTCATGGGATTTGCACTCTTTCTTAAGTTTGGATTACATACATTTTTTTTTAGTATGACGTACTTAAATGGGGATAGTGTATGAGATATGCGTCGACAAACACACAAATGTACAAACATACATACAGATAGAAGACATATTGATATCTTTGATTTACACGAACACTAGACATTGAAATAAAACACTTAAACGGATTTTTGTCGTGGTTAACGGACTAAGACGTCTTCCATCTTAGTCTTCTGTGATCACGGGTTTTGGAAAGAATCCGAAACGTCAGAAAATGTAAAACAAAATACAACCACGACAAAAATTCGTTTAAGTGTTTTATTTCAAGATAGAAGACTCTCTCACAAGCTGGTAAAGACTAGCATATACCGGGTGTCCCGTAAGTAGTGGACCAACAGGATGTGGGGGATAGGGGAAACCGTTACCTACCAGAATCACCAAAATGTATTGTCCTAGGCCTCATAGTTTTGAAATTATTACGTTTTTTAGTAAGTAGGTGAAATAATCGTACTATGTGCACATTTTTCTTTATTCTACAAAATCTATTACTTCTTTTGATGTTATTTTTATTCAAGGGCGTTAAGAATACATAGGTTTTTCTATTTAAATCATATTTTAGTGTAATTATCATTAACATTAAAAGTAATCAACAAAACAAGTGCAATTGTTAAATTTCAAAAAACTCTAAGTGGTATTTGAGCTGAGCTGGTGTAAAAAAAATGTATGGTAGCCTTGTGGAACTTTAATTTAAAAACATCTACATATCATAAAGATTACAAAAAAGTATAACATTGTGGTTTCAAACGAGTAGTTTTTTATTTTAACTAATATCAAATTAAAAGGAAATTTTTGAGACAAAACAAAAATTCATTGCTAATTATGGAAATTCGTTTATTACTCAATTTATTTTTACATTAAAGGCTCTAAATGCTTTTCTTTAGCTCTTGTGCATAACAACATCTTCGTATAAAGTTTTTTTGTAAACTTTTTTGGGCTCTTTGATGATTTTTTATTAATTCAGAAACATGGTTGAATTTTTGTCATAACTCTCGTTTATCATGAATATTTGTCTCATTAACTGCTTCTTTGAGGTAACCCCATAGAAAATAATCCAAAGGATTCAAGTCGGGAGATCATGCTGGCCATGAAATAGTACCTTCGCGCCCAATCCATCGATTTGGAAACATCTCGTTCGAAAATTCAGTCACTTACCTTGAATAGTGGGGAGGTGCACCGTCGTACTGCAACCACATTCGTACGTACTTCTTAACTTTAACTTAACGAAGATGTTGGTTATGTTATAAGGCCTGAAACTGTGCGGAACCATATTCTCTCGCGTACTTCTTAACTTTATTCGAAGATTTCGTTATTCATAAGGCCTGAAACTGCGCGGGAGAGAATGTGGTTGTAGTACGACGGTGCACCTCCCCACTATTCACGGTAAGTGACTGAATTTTGGAATGTGAAGTTCCCAAATCAAGGGATTGTACGCGAAGGTACTATTTCATGGCCAGCATGATCTCCCGACTTGAATCCTTTGGATTATTTTCTATGGGGTTACCTCAAAGAAGCAGTTAATGAGACAAATATTCATTATAAACGAGAGTTATGACTAAATTTCAACCATGTTTCTGAATTGATAAAAAATCATCAAAGAGCTCAAAAAAGTTTACAAAAAAACTTTATACGAAGATGTTGTTATGCACAAGAGCTAAAGAAAAGCATTTAGAGCCTTTAATGTAAAAATAAATTGAGTAATAAACGAATTTCCATAATTAGCAATGAATTTTTGTTTTGTCTCAAAAATTTCCTTTTACTTTGATATTAGTTAAAATAAAAAACTACTCGTTTGAAACCACAATGTTATACTTTTTTGTAATCTTTATGATATGTAGATGTTTTTAAATTAAAGTTCCACAAGGCTACCATACATTTTTTTTACACCAGCTCAGCTCAAATACCACTTAAAGTTTTTTGAAATTTAACAATTGCACTTGTTTTGTTGATTAATTTTAATGTTAATGATAATTACACTAAAATATGATTTAAATTAGAAAAACCTATGTATTCTTAACACCCTTGAATAAAAATAACAGCAAAATAAGTAATAGATTTTGTAGAATTAAGAAAAATGTGCATATATTACGATAATTTCACCTACTTACTAAAAAACGTTATAACTTCAAAAGTATGAGACCTAAGACAATACATTTTGGTGATTCTGGTAGGTAACGGTTTCCCCTATCCCCCACATCCCGTTGGTCCACTACTTACGGGACACCCTGTATACATACAAAAACTTTATAATATTACATTTATACAGGTGAAATGTGAATGTGAATTAACATATTTAACTTCCTTAAAAGTCGGCTAAAATGGCCAAACATCTAATACTATTACACCAATTAAAATCATTTATTCATTCACCTAAATTAATACAAACAAATCAAATAGATTTATTAGAAATTTAATTAGAGTACGGCCCTTTTGTGCGAACATTTCTATAGAAAACACTTGAGATAAATAGAAACAGTTGTTTCTTACAAACTTTTGTTTACGGATGTCTTGAGGTGGCTATTGACGAGTCAGTTGAACTGATCAGTCCAGACATAAAACTGTGGCGTCACTCCAAAAGTTTTAGTTCAACTAAATTTTCCAAGAATATAATGAGTCAGATAAAGGATAAGGTCGCTGTCGTATCGTATAAGGAGGTGAAGGAGCATTGGATCTGGGCAGATGGCGAGTTGCACCTGTTACACCGCTTTTAAATCGATGATGATGATGATGATGATGATGAGATTTCCCTACTGGAATCTGGAATCGCTCCGGTGATTACGACCATTTTTGGATGGACGCCAGTTCAACTGATCAGTTCGACTGACTCAATCAATGGCTACCATTAAGAATGTCTTAGATTAATTGTTTTGTTTTGATTAACGTTGTATTGTGTGACGTAGAAAGTAGTCACTATTGACGGTAATGTTTTATCTTTTTAATGAAATTATTAGGACAATCGTTGATGTATTTGGATCAATTGTTACTGTGCTTTACAAACCTTACAGTTTTTTTTTCCGAACCTCCTTGTCCCATGTTTATTTGGGGTCGGTTTTTAGTTTAACTAGATTTGGCGGTGTGTCAGTATTTTACGTGAAGCGACTGGCATCAGACCTTCACATCCCAGAGGGCCATACGAAATTTTTTGGTTAAACCAAATGTTAGACTTTTGAGGGCTCTAACTACCCGTAACGATTGTCGATGATGTTAGTACGACAGCCGGGACCGACGGCTTTACGTGCCCTCCGAAGCACGGAAACGCTCATGAAATTAAAAGTCATTTTTAGTAATGACCCATCACCTGCATGACGGTGCTTAACCAAACGGATCACAAGTAATCCGCGGGTAGCACTGGGCCATGAGCGCTTTACAAACCTTACAGTATAAACCTTTATATATTGAAATTACATATGATTAAGTTTTAATATAATTGACAGAAAGGAGCTGAGGGTATATTGGGAAAGTCCTATATCCAGCCTTGGCTGAGGTAGGGTGATTATGATGATGCTTTAATATTAACATAACATAATCATTCACTTCATAATAGTAACTGACCCCTAACTAAGTTCGAAACTTGTATCGTGTGTGGTCCCCACAAATATTCACCCTGCACAGGAATCGAACCCGCAACTTACGGATGGCAGTCCGGCATGGCGACCACTCTGCCATTGAGGTCGTCAATATTACAGTTTTTTTATCTCGTTATAAGTAAAGATGGTGTAGTTGCATGTGCTCCTGCTTCGTTGTTCCCGGTTAGATCCCTGGGCCTTACATGTTTGTTATTGTCCAAACATGACTATAGTTTGCGGTCACCAACACGCATCAGGTAAGCGTGGTGATAACTATTTCCTCCTCACGGTATTAATATCAACAGTGAGAAAGAGGTCATTACGTTGCAGTTTATTTTCTTTATTTCAGTCCGATGGTTAATTGTCGTATAAATTTCGTATGAAATAAACGTCTGTACCAACCGCCAGTTATAATAATAATGGGTAATTTAATCCACGTTAACGTCTTTAGACCTTTTTTTGAAAAATGTTTAATTTATGAAACGACTTAGACTTATTGCATGTTTAAATTATTATAATATAAATATGAGTATTTTTTTAAATACTTATAACTAAAATGTTTGGGGAGATCTTTCCTCGCCCAACAGTGAGACGAAAAAACAAGATATGAGTTTTCGAATTGAATGTTACATACTCATTTATCAAGGTATTTATCGCAGATGCCCTGGAAATTGTAGAATACAAAGTAAGTCCTATTTCTAGTAATAATTTTCTGTTTTGAACAAATATGTAGTACTTAGTTTTGTACTCAATAAAACTATCTTTATAAACTTTTTCGTTAAAATAATAACACAAAATTGACTAATTTTAATACTACATACTTCTACTTATTTATAAAAGTACTAGAAAAATAAATTACTAAATAAAAATATTTATTTTAATAAATTTTAATAAAAAAATGTCATATAAAAGCAGTTGCATTAACAATACCTTCATCGAACCCAAACAGCGCGCTACCATTCCCTTTCACAATGATATTGTACGTTGGGTTATTAGCTAAAAACTTATCCACTTTTTACATAACAATATTACACTTTACATAAAACAACTCACACACTTCACTATTAGCCATAATTTATTCAACCAGACGATTATATAGAAATCACGCGGTAGTCCAAAAATTATGTAAAACCGTAGGCATGCTACGGAGTGCTACGAGCGGACTGCCGTAGGCGACTACGGATCCGCAGCTACGAAGCCGACATCTCATAATATTGCATTGCTCTGTCTCTTTCTCGCATGTGGTATTTAGTATATGGCTATCCTTGTCCCTAAATACGGTATCTCAAAATAAGAGTTGATGTAGATTTTGTTTGTTAGAGGCTTGAACTAGAATCATTGTTGCCATTTTAATGTTAAGAAATTTCTTTATGAAGGTGTGAAAGGGGTTTTTTATGCAAATTGGTTCGTGAAGGGATTCCGAAGGGTGTTTTAATTTGATCGAAGGGTGCCGAAATTATGCTGATTATATTTAGGGTATGAATAAATTGCTGAAGTGGAAATGATTTCGGTATGTGTCCGTGAATTTTATTGATGATTTATTAGGGTTCGAGGTTTTTTTGTTTATGCAGTAGTATTTGGGGAAAATGAGAAAAATATATTACATACATATTTTTATATTGGGTTAAATTTTCCTCATACGTTTGCATGCATTGTTTTGAATCAGTATGAATACTGAGATGGGATTTCCGTTTTATTTTTACGTTGTAATACAGTGTGACAGGTGCATAGGAGGGCATGTTAAGCCGTCGGTTCTAGTTGTCGTACGAATATCGAAAATCACAAGTAGTAAGAGCTCTAAAAAGCCTAGAATTTGTTCCATGTCTAATTGGGGTTGGCGTTTTTAGTTTTACCAGTATTTATTTAAAATTGGAACACCAACAGTATTATTTATATATTAGTAGGATGTCAGTATTTGTCATAGAGCGATTGTAATTATACCTCGATGATGCATACTTTTTGGTTTAACTTACTATTAACTCACTCAGGAATTGATCCTGGAACCTCAGGTTTTATAGGCAGATGCACCAGCCACTAGACCATAGAAGCTTTAATACAAATACCCTGTTAACTTTTACAAATAAATTAGAAATAAGATATTACTGTTTGCACCCATATTCCTCAGCCAACTCAACTGATACTTTTCTCGTTAATTATATTCCGAGAAAAAATATTTCTCCCATTATTTATTTAAGAACATTCGTTATGTCCGAGAATAATGGACTTTATAAATAGAATGAAAATTACCGTCATTTTATCGTACTTGACTTTTCCTTCATACAAATACAAGGATAAGTATAGTTTTTATAATTATAATGTTTTTTATGTTTACAGGTCAATTGGCTTATTTGATTTAGTTCAAGTTTCTGATATTTCGACGTTGTTGCAAGTGCCATAAAGAATTGAATTGTGATTTTTGAATATGCATCACGACGAGATTCTCTCTATAATTGTGATTATAATGTATGATATTTTCCAAAAAAAAAATGACATTCCTTCAAAGTCTAGTTTAACTAAAATACCGACCCGATATTCTATCTATGATTGTCATTGTAATTTATGACATTCTACACATGAAATACTGACATTCCTTCAACGTCTTGTTTTGCTAAAAGACCCCTTTGGATACGGGACGATGACAGCAAGAATAGAAGTGGAAGTACAGGCTATTTTTCACCTCACACTATGCCAGAAGGCTAAGACAGATAACCTGCCTTGACTTACACTCACTCGGAAGTACACTCTCACATAATATCGGTGGTAAGTATTAAAGTAGAGCTACTGCGTTTTGTATAGTGAGTGTCTGAGTGAGAGGTTGGGAGCTTTACCTCTTTTCTCCTTCTCTTCCTCTTAGTATATTCCCAATAAGTTGTAAAAAATACACGTGTAACGCTTAAGGTGGTCACTTACCATTATGCGACCCATACATCACCACAAAAGAAAAAAAATAAACACAACAATTCGTCCAAAAAAATGGTACAACTGAAAATAAAACATCTAAAATAAAAACTCCTTACTCAAATAGACTAATCCTATAATATACGATGATTCGGCGACATTGAAAGGTTTGGGCGAATGCCGAGTGACAGCGGGACGGACGGACGACACTTAACATGATATGGGTAACGTACCTTGTTACCAACGCCTACATTTGTAATGTACTTATTAATAATATATCTTCTTTATTGAATCTAATGGTGAGACAAGTCTGAAGAATGTCTTTATTGAAAGACGATTTTGTTTTGTTTTATATATACACCCTTATTTTGAAATGATGGGACTTATTAAAATCAGAATATCTGTAGCAGTAACTGAATCCATATATCTAATAAAAATATCAAAAACGATAGTCAATTACTTATCTTTAAAAAATACTAAATAAATGTCGTATTACCAGGCGGCACACTAGCTATCAAGTATTCTGTGACGGCTCGGGTCGATGACCGCGCTCAGCTGTGTATTGCAGCGTTCGCTGGTTGTTCGGTGTAGAATAACAATAAAATTCGGCGGGATTTTGAAAAACTTTGACTTATCATAACTTTTTATATAAAAGCAAAAGAAAAAAACTAACTTCACTATTATATTGTCACCCATCGTTTACAATAGCTGTGTGATTAAGTATCTCGAATTCAAAATAGGGGTGTATAGGACTTAGTTCAAAACTGATTTTAACCAGAGCCAATCGTGGAAGTGTACTCCACACACAGAATATTATATTGGCGTGAAATGGTAGCTCAAGCTTTTGCGTTTGCATGGTCAGTCATCCTGATGTGCCGAGTCCAACGCCTCCTCCGATCATATTTATATCAAATATCAAATATTTGATTGCGAAAACAGGTGTTTACGTGTTGTTATTTTCAAAATACAATTGTTGTTAGTCTCACTGTTATCAGCTATTATTTATTTAGCATGCAACATCAATTTTGTTAGGTAAGAATATTAGTATTACATTAATTGCTTTAAATTATTATTATATTTTACTTATTAATTTTATTATTATTTATTTAGAACTGTTTTACTCATAATGTCTCAAGGAACGTCGTAAAGGTCAACAACTACGCTTGGATCTCTATGTCATAAAAATCTGGGATTTCAATTTTCAGATCTCGCTTGTATATCTGATATTTCGATGCTGCCGGAAATCGAAAGGCACATTGAGTAAAAAGGAAATATGTAAGTAATCCTTTGATATGTTTCAATGTTCCACCGATACTTTGAATTTTTTAATACCTTTCACTCAAAAACACTCTCATACCTCACAAAAGCACTAGCACAAAATCCGTTTACATGCTGACATATTTTATCATTATACATATTTATTGGTGTTAGCAGTTATAAAAGTAGTTATAAAATATTCCATAATATCAATACAATAGAAATTCTTTATAAATATTTGCAACATTATGTTAGCTATCACGTTGCATTCTAGTGTAATATTAAAGTGAATATTCAAACACTGAACTCTTTACATAAAAGTATTTTATTAAAAAATTCAAACGATGCACGATCCATGCTGTCATTTTTGTTTACACACGGCGTTTGAAAATGGAACCCCGTGATTGTAAGCTGCCAGTTTTACGAAATAAGACCTCTTCTGTTCAGATCCTTTGTGCAGTGTCTGATAATAGAGATGTTTTTTTCTTTGGCCGTCAGGTGGATTATTAAAAAACTTTTGGACATGTATTTTTCTTTGTGTACATTAACATAAAAATATGGTTTCGTGACGTTTGAGTACATTTTATACACAACGGTGTTAGTCCCTACTCCACAATTTTTAGTTAATTTTGCTTATTTAATAAAACATCCATCCATTGAACATTATCCCTATTCAACCGCTTCTCAATATGAGTTGTTGTATTTTTAATGTTTGTCATTTGATAACGTATCTAGAAGCTAGTTTTAAATCAAAATGGATATACTTTCCGATTGTTTGTTTGTTCACAATTTTAATTATATTTTTCATCTTACTGTAAGAATTTTGAGAGCTCTTACCGACTGGCGATGGCCGATGGTACTAGTTTCGGTATTTTTTGGGAAGTGTTTATGCAAAAAATATTAGTTTGCCTACAATTCTACACTCCCGTGTATCACGGTAAGCCTTCAAGAACTTGAATATTAACTGCAAAGATGATTATTTTATTATGACGTCGGCAGTTTTATGTGTCTTGTTTTTAACTTCATTGTAACACTAGTCATGGTCCACGATTTTACTCTATCTAAATAGGTTCAGAGGGTGTCACAGAAATATTTTCTTACAGAGGAATCGAACCCGCACCTGTTTCTTGGTAGTCCAGCATAGTGACTCTGTCTTTGGGTCGTGAAACCTATACTAACGCGCTTATCACAGGAACTCCAACTGATGTTCTCCAGCTCACTGTTGATTTTTATTAGCGTGTCTTAGCCCATTTATCGAGGAAGGCTATAAAACATAACAATTTGACCAATAGGAGTGGAGCTAACGCGGGCTAAACCGCGAAGCATAGCTATAGATCCTAACTAATCCTAACTATCCTAATCCTAACTAATAACTAATACTAAATAAGTCCGGGAAAGGACATAGGCTATGTTTTATCCCTGAAATTCCAACGGGATCGGGAACTACGCGGGTGAAACCGAGGGGCACAGCTAGTAAGGTATAAATGTTCAATTGTGGTAGATTCACGTTCAAAGTGCCGCAAGAGGCCTTAATAAAAAGAATAATTTTTGACTTTGATTTTGATTCCACTGCTTATTAACTTCAATCGCACCTTGCAAAGGTTGACATAAATTTTCCATTTCAAAAATAATATTTCATCAAGATAAAACAAATTTGCTTTCATTGACATGAAGTCTACAAACTATTTTAGCCCGTTATTTCCATCAAAGGATTTTGCCAACAAAAAGACTTGGATTAGCGTTATAATATCGTAATTCAATATGAATTTTCGACTTAATCCTTACTTTGAACGTTTCTATATTTTATTTTAAAAGACAATTTAATTTATGTAAATTCAAAGCTATTATTTTACGTATGAGACATTGTAAGCTGACTTGAAGTTTGGAGCAAGTAACTTCTGCAAATCTTAGTGTAATCCTATTAAATGAATTAATGATAAATTATATGAACTATGTAAAAATGTTATTTTTGACGAAAAAAGAAAGAAATGCTACTTAACATAAATTTTCGGGCAAAAACATTTAATAAAAAAGTTGATTTTTGATAAAGAAGTGTGCTAAGATTGTTTAATGATCATTCGAATTATATAAAACGAAACTAAGAAACTCATTTTCACATATTTTAATAACTAGCGGCGTCTCGCGGTTTCACCCGCGTGGTTCCCGTTCCCGTGAAAATACGGGGATAAAATATAGCCTATGTGACTCAAGGTGAATGTAGCTTTCTAATGAAAAAATAATTATTAAAATCGGTCCAGAACTTTTTGAGTTTATTCGTTACATACAAAAATACAAATCTTTCCTCTTTATAATAATATTAGTGTAGATAATTTTCACCGTAATAATACTCGTAGTAAGTATGAACACAGAATACAGTTTATTCAATATACCATAACCAAGAGAATAAGGGTATAATTACAGTTTGCACTTAGCTTCAAATAACTATTGATTAAATAATTAAACAGCTTATCTTTGTCACCTAATGAGTTTATTGAAGCGGCTTGTGTTTGGTTTTAGCCGATTGAATACAATTAACTGTTATTATCTTATCATTATGAGTATAGATAGTGAATTGTGTAAAAAGTGATTGTCCATTTTGAATCAATGACCGTCTCTTGTAAGGACAAAAACCTTTAGATGGGAATTTAATGGCGGAAAGTTTTGGACTGCAGTCTGGTTCTTGCCATGTTTTTTTTATAGAATTAAATTCAAGGTTTTTGTTGTATCCTTTACTCGCTATTTAGTTTAAATTAAGAATAAGTGATGGGCTATGCCAAATATATGCAATAAGAAAAAAAATACGTGTTATAATTGCGTAGGTCAAGGTTACTCGAGCCCCTTGGCCTTGGAACATAATATTATTATGAGGTGATGTTGATGATCAATATCCAGACTTATATCAAACATCGCCATGTGGCATGACGTTCCAAACTATTCAATTCTAAAAAAAAACAAAAGACATTCCTATTTCTTTTTAAAAACTGAATTAATTTTAAAAATAGAACGTTGTATTTCTTAGAACAGTGCAAAACTTTAAAAATAGTTTCGACCTTCATCTTCCAGTCGTTTGAATTAAGAACGCCGTTTAAATAGTCAATGTGCTATCTTGGCCGTGACATGGAAATGGAAGTACAAAAGAAACTTTATAGACTAGATACTCTTTGGTCTAACTGGTTTATTAAATTTCTTCTCTTTGTGTGAATTCAAAACTACTATTAGTATTAGCTTGAAGTAAAATAATTTTATTGTAACAGTAACGTTTAATGTTTTCCTACAAAAACTTATCAATATGAAAAGTTGTATTAGATAGTAATTTATCAAGCATGCAAAAACGTCTTGTCGATTTCTTTTTAAATACTTCTCTGGATCAACACATAAAATCTATTGCCAGAGTTATTGTATGAAAAAATTGATGCGAAAAAAGGCGCGAATAAGCTAGTATTAAACATGGATCGCGGTTTTATTCCTAAATCTCTTACATTCTTAGCTACGTCTGAATTTGGGTAGCCACTAATCCAGACGTTAAACCTAGATTTATTCTTATATTTCTGCAATCTTATAATAAAGAAAAGGTGTTTCGACATTTATATCGGATTCTTTAAGACCAAAACTGAGTACTTAAATGATTTTTGATTTTGATTATGTAGTTTTTATAATACAGATGCAGCCTGTTCCAGCCATAAATGGGTCCAATATTTCCTTGGAATATCCAAAAAAATCCCCTTTAACACAAACCTAACTTATACAACAGTAATAACAAACCAACAAAGAATTTTCCAATTTTGTTCTGCAGTTCTCATAAACTGGAAATTGGAATTGCGTGACCAATACGAGGGATACAGAGATTAGTTTAAAACACGATGAAATAGTTTCAAACCCATAAAACAATATCCAACCATAACAAAGTAGCAACTCATTCAATTAAAGTTACAGTTGATCACTAAATCAATATCGAAGGTTAAATTTGGTTCAACTGTCTAACTTTATACTATACTAGCAACGCCTTGCGGTATCACCCGCGTTATCTCTTTCCCGTGGGCACACCGGGATAAAATATAGCCTATGTTACTCAGAGTGAATGTATAGCTTTCAATAGTGAAAGTTTTTTTTGAATCAGTACAGTAGTTTTTTTATTTATTCATTACGAACATACGCACAAAAATACAAATCTTTCCTATTTATTAATAGATGTAGACAAGCAGCGCCCCGCAGTTTCACTCGAGTAGTTCCAGTTGCCGAGAGAATGCAGGGATAAAATTATACTAAAAATTTTCCTCTTGAATCATTCTATCTATTAAAACAAACCGCATCAAAATCCGTTGCGTAGTTTTAAAGATCTAAGTATACATAGGGACAGACAGCGGAAAGCGAGTTTGTTTTTAATGTAAGGAAATCTATGTAGTGAGTGATAGTTCAATCGCTACGACTGTCCTAATTGGCAGTTGGTTGAACAATATGGCATACGTAGAAAGCATTCAATGCAATCAAACACACTAATCCCTTGTTGGTGTTTAAATTGACGGGCGCGGGGCGAGTTTATCTGGATTATGTTTTTTTTAAACTTATAGTATGCTTACGCTCAGGATAAAATATACTGATGTCTGTTTGAGTGTTAATGTTTTTCTTGGAGAGTCGAGCGAGACTTTGGTTTGTGAATGTATTATTACGTTAGCATAAGTACGTATGCGTGCATGCGTGCGTTTAAATGAGTTAGTGTGAGTTTGAGCGTGTATGTGTGTGTGAACTTGAATGTGTGTGTATGTGAATTTATGTATATGTGTGCATTTGTGTATTGTTCAGAGAAAACATTGATACAGACCTCATCATTTAAATTAAATAAAAATGATCAGCCAAGCGTTGCATGTTCATTTTTGTCAAATCATGCTACAGGACAAGCATAGAGAGGCTTTTGCCCTGTGCAAGTCCTTATGAACGTTGTTTCTTTTTACATTCAATATTATTTTCATAAATCTAAAAGGGTCAATGACTTACATTTTAAAACTAAAATAGTAATAAACAACCTCTTCATACCATTAGTTCGTAAGTACAAAGTGCTTGAATTCAGAATATTTCCATAATTTAAATAATAAATCCTTATACAATTAAATTCGTGTCTATAAATTTACCTTCGAAGTTATCGAACTTTGTCCAATATTCGATCGCGTCTATTTAAAGGTAAGTATTAGTTAGCTTCAATAAATTAAGTTTGACTGAAGCATGGATTTTGGTATATTATTAACGAAATGGTTCACTAGTGTTATATATAATCTACTAGCGGCGCCCCACGGTTTCACCCGCGTAGTTCCCGCTCCCGTGAGAATGCAGGAATAATATTATGCTAAAAACCTTCCTACTGAATCACTCTATCTATTAAAACAAACCGCATCAAAATCCGTTGCGTAGTTTGAAAGATTAAAGGATACGTAGGGACAGAGAGACAGTGACAACGACTTTGTAGTGATGATGAAATAAAATCTTAAAGTAAATACCTGTTATTATAATTATTAAAAATTGAGAATAACTAAGATAAAACCTATAGACACACAGCTAAACCATGTAAAAATGTGCTGGTATATTTGTTTAATACAATTTCAATACTAACTAACTACATAGTCCATCGCTCATAATTTATTTGTTTATACACATTGTCAGTGGTACACAGGATATAGAATACTTTTTATCCCAAATCCCATAGCATCAACTTACATTTGCAAAACCACTCAGCAAAACTACTTCATTAGATCCGATTTCAAACCAGTAAACTTAAACAATACTCAGTTCAAAACTTTAATTCATTTCAAATCAAAATGCAAGCGAAATTCGCCTTTATGTGTTGAGTTTTAAACGCTAACAAATAAATAATACTGTAACAGTTGGTATGTAATTGGATGGAGTATGTGAGCTTGGTAACAAAGCGCTGTCCTGTCTGTTTGAATAGTAAAGCTAACAGTTGTTGTGATATTAGAGTTGGTCTTTGTTTAGTCTTTTGGGACAATTAGGATACAATTATTGTTGATTGGCTTACCATTTTTAATTGCTTATAATTTAATAAGTAATAATGTAAAGTATCAGTATGTAAGTTTATACAGCACGGGCCCTGTAACAGGGCAAACGTCTCTCTCTCCCTCTCTCTATTTTTCTCCTTTTCTCTCTTGCTGATGATCTTTGAATAAGTATCACGATTAGAATCTCTCAGCTAGGCTAGCATGACTTCGGAAACGCGATAGATACAGCGATTTATTGACATCCAACTGTCAAAATTTGATAAAAATGCCCGCCATATTTAATTTTACCACATGATTAATTTTATGACATTTGGTCATGCTCGCGAAATCGATATAGCTATTTATTGACATCTAACTGTCAAGATATAATAAATATAGCCGCCATATTTAATTTTATCAAATCGTACTTCGCCATATTCATTTGGTCATGCGAAATCGATATTATTTCGTGGTGTCTATATCATTTATCACGCATAGTCATACTAGGCAGGCTGGTCTATGATGATATAACTACAGTGAGGTATAGGTGTAATCACTCCGCTTAGTCAATGTTTGTCAGTATTATGACAAATGTATCGGTTGATCAAGGAATTAAACGTAAATTGCAATAATTAGGCTTATTACCAGTGTTTATAATTACGCACATACTCATACCCAGACTGAGTTACTATACCCAAAAAGATATTCAATTTAAGAATATTATGTTTAGCAAGAAGACTAAGGGCCTCTACGTCTTCAAGTAAAGGTCCGAGTACGCTACTCACCAAGTAAAGTGAGTTTTGTCTCTTTCTTACTTTATGTCAAGTGACAAAGACAAAATGTGTTATCTATCCGATACTTTATCAGCAACTGGTGAAACAGGCCCTAAGTCTACTAAGTTAAAATTAATAAAAACAGGACCACACAAATTAGCTAATAAATCAAAAAGTCCAACACTAAAACTACTTAACAGTAACTCAAATAAAACATTAATCCGGCCAAACAATTTGGAATCACCGAACTTTACCAAGGTTGTAACTATCTATTCTATCAGTGTACCTGCGGGTCAAGTCTGGTAACTATAATGCTGTGATAATGCTACGAGTAGTCAAATGTTTTTATTGAGCCCAATATTTTCTGTGCTGGTGACAGCGTCGCTGTAATCGCATCTTTTGGTTGTCAGTTTATTGAAAATATGTATCCAAATGACATTAGAGTTTAAATTACAATAACAGCTTCCAATTTTGACCGTCGGCACAGAAAAGATTGTGGCTCAATAAAAACAACAATTTGACCGTTTTTTTGACATTTGTTGTCAACAACACTACTTAATGACTCATAAAACTTAGATGGTTTTCATGGAAATAGTATTCTGATGTTTATTTGACAGCGTTTTTAATTCAATTTTGATAAGCAACAAAGATGACTGAGACACAATAGCTATATTAATTAAGTTTAGCAGACAGAATATCAAATTTTTGACAATCTCCTTATGGTGTCTCAAAATTAACACATTGTCAGATCAAATAATGTCAAATAGCGGACTTGACCTCCTGTTCCGAAGATATTGCTTTAATTTAACTTGGTCTTAACTACTGCTATTGGTCGACATTTCGATCGAATATCCATAGATGACTACGAAATATCTCAACTTAGATGCATTTTGCTTAAACTGTACATTTACCAACTTCAGTTTGAATTTGACGAACTAATGACGTAGCTTGTGGCGATTCTGATTTGCTTTATTAATGGTTACGGTAGGGGTTTGATTTTAGATAAAGAAAAATCTACTTGTAAGTATTCACAAAATAGAAACGATAAGTTGTGTATTATCCATAGAGATTTCTATGTCTGGGAATATACTCGTACTACGAGTAGTAAGCTGGTCATTTATCTGCGTAACTGTAAACTGTAGTTCTGCTGATACCAGAATAATTTGGCTGAATATCATTTATCGTTTACTCCAACAACCTGCAAGTATTATAATTTTTGTAATAATCGGTTGACAACAAATTCTCACAGGTATAATATTAATACAGATTTATTTCAGCGTACCTCTTAAATATTACTTCTACAATATTCCTTCTATTCACCCCTCCCAAAAGTTAATAGCGGAATGCATCACACCCAGTAAACTCTATGACATATCACAATACATAGACATTACAGGCGGCGAACATTCAGCGTTATGATACGCTCGGACTCGGATGGTCTTCCGCAAAACTTTAAATTAGAAAACGTGGGCTGTAGAGTTAGGAATGGTATAGATATGCAGAAATTTTAATAATAATGATAAATGAGTGAGTTTGCTTCGTGTATAATATAACTCTACTAGTATTACTTTTTTTTTTACTCTAGTAACTGACCCCTAACTAAGTTCGAAACTTGTATCTAGGGTATGAGAAACTACGCACACACTCATTCACACACACACCCGAGACCGAGACAAACATTTGTAGTTCACACAAATGAATGTCTGTACGGGGATCGAACCCGCAACCTTGCAGGCATGGTGACCACTGTGCCATTGAGGTCGTCAACTTTAGCGGATTTTGTCGTGGTTAGTAATATTTATTTAAATTTTTTACATTTCAGATTTTTCACCAAATATATCACATGTTACAGTAGATTGTAAAAGTAGTTATAACAAAAGTTACAGGTTCGTTTCCCGGTTAAGACAAATATTTATGCAGAAAAACGTACCAAGGAGTACCTGTTACATCAACAAGAGCACTGCTCTTAAATTGACGATGAAAGACGTAGCAAGAGTTACGAGAAATCGAGATTTAGGGTCAAAACACATCGGATCGGCGACGAAACGAATCGTATTGCAGTGTCATACGAATTTTTACTTTATTTTCATTACTATAATACTTAGAATCGCGCAAAATCCTGCAGCGCCGCGGGAATTCCGGCGAATTCTGATCGTTACAGTTTCTCATGCTATAATAAGTATTATAGTAATGAAAATAAAGTTTGAATACGTATGACACTGAAATACGATTCGCTCCGTTGCCGATCGGGTGTGTGTTGACGCTTAAGTCATTATTTCAAGATTTAAAATACTACTTATTCACGTAAACTCTAGTATTTTCGTAGCTCTACATTTTACGGGTGCAATTTACTCTTCTCATTACCTGAATACATTCTTAACTGACTGCAAAAAGTATGTTTTAAACATGTGTTTGGTAGATTCGGAGTTCACGTTTTTATTTTAAACATTTTTATTTATGTGAAACTTTTTATAACACACAAGCAGCACGGGAACGGGAACTACCCGCGTAGTTCCCGTTCCCGTGAAAATACGAGGATATTTGCTAAAAACCTTTCTCTTGAATGACTCTAAAAAACAACATAAAAATCCGTTGGGTAGTTTTAAAGATTTTTAGGGACGAAGAGTTTTGTTGTTTGTTTTCTTTCATTCGTTGTCTATCACATATAAGGAAACACGGATTAACCACGCCATACTTATTCCAATTTTAGTAAAAAGTTAAAGTATAATTCTTAAAATTAATCCTAGTCAATTGGATAGTTACTCATTTAATGAATAGAAACGCAAGCACGGTCCTGGGTTCAAGTCCTATCTAAGGTAAATATTTTGAACTCATTTTTCAGTAAGTTCTTAAATTTACGCGGATGGCAGCATTAGTAAAATAAACCTTATTATTAAATATTTAGTGCACAATATCCTATGACATACAATATGTTGCTGGTTAGAGTTCGTTAGTTCCTTAATGAGGTTTCAGTCATCTATTGTTGACAGTATGTCGTCAATAGCGATATTATTACACAAAGTTATGCGAAATTATTACACTGCATTGTCTTGGAGTATTAGTGCATATATTATGTAAGGGCCTATTTCACCATCTTCAAGTAAAGTTCCGAGTACTTACTCACAAGTTTTGTCTTTGTCACTTGATAATAAGTAAGAAAGAGACAAAACAAACTTTACTTGGTGATGTAAATCTATAATTTCATTTATCGAATTACCGGCCAGACAATTTCTACGAATATCGTGACAACCTAGAAATCTTATATTCTGAAACATGGTATCATAAATTTAATTATAGCATGTACAGTGCTATAAACACTTGGTTTATAGGCTTTCCCTAAAGATTTATTTGGGGATAAATTTTATTGTCTCGAACGGGTGAACGTTAGTTACTTGTATGGGGTTCAACGGTCGCTGAACTTGTTTTTATGTGTTACAAATGGAATGGAAAAATATATTACCAATTTCAGTTTTTATTTCACGTTGGAACATTAACATAACTAATAATAATAATAGTGCCCCTTTGAGGCGGGGTGTCGGGGAGTAGCGACCCCGCGGACCTGACGCGCTCCCGGGGGAGGTCACCATTCCTCACCTCCGCTTGCCTTCACTGGCCGCCGGAGTGAACACTGACGAGGAACAGGTCCCCCACCTCCGTGCTTGCCTTCATTGGCCGGCCGGAGTGGAGCCCGCGAGAGCACTTTGGTGCTCGGAGAGTGAGGGGCGTTGCGTAAGTGGTGAGTTGGCTTAGCATGAAGCTGGACCCTCGGGCTCAGTGGATCGCGGTTTAAAACCCAGGGCGTCTGCTCCACTCTCAAAGCCGCTCGTTTCTTGTTGCCCCCTTGTTGCGACTCGAGCGACTTGTTTGGGGGGCCCAGTTATAGAGCTGGCAAGTCTTCACCCGCCACTTTGTACGTGTTTATAGCATTGTATCGGCGGGTGCCATAGTCCCCATAGTTCCCCAATATCCAGTCCATTAAACATCCCATTCCCATAACCCAGTCGTAGTTTTCCATATATTTGCAATAGTCCCAGCAGAACCGGGGACTGTCCTTGGATGCATTTTATAGTGTTATACAGGGATAGTCGCCGGATTGTGCACCCTTTACACAAGATTAAATATGTCAAAGGGCTTCCGTGTGTTGGCTTTGGCCCCATACTAGCCTTCCAAAAGACCGGGACTCCTTAATAGTCCCGTGAATGGAAAAGACATAACAAATAATAATAATACATTTTTGCTTTTCTTAATCATTGGTCGGGTTTCCGATCGACCCCATATACATATATTATTGTATATATTGGGCAAGCGTAGCAAAGCCATAGGGAATATATTCTATCTATATAAAAAGAAGAAAAAGTACATATCATACTTAGCATTTCAATCTATACAAATAAAGTTAAGGTGTCTGTCTTTAATTTATAAATAATAACATAACGTAATCATTCACTACATCACCTCACCTGTAAAAATTGACCGATAACTAATTTCGTAACTTGTATCTAGAGTATCAGAAACTATGCACACACCCATTACCCACAAATCACAGATTTTCTTAAGCTTTATAATAAAAAAAATCTTTATAACTATCTACTTAAGAATAGTTACAAGATGTTATTTTAATATTTAGTAACGAACACGGGTAGCCCCGCGTGGCACAGCTAGCTCATAATTAAGGTAATAGAATCTTCTCGCTCCGACATCTCAAGTGTAGCTAATTAAACGACAAGTTTTATATATTCATTAACGTCTTTTGAGTGGCTACAATTAACGGAAACCAAGTTTCTCTTAGAATAATTTAATAATCGTGTGTTCACAATTAAAATAGCTTTGTTTTTATTATATAACATAACATAATCATTCACTACATCATCTCATTATAGTAACTGACCCCTAACTAAGCTCGAAGCTTGTATCTAGGGTATCGGAAACTACGCACACACTCATTCACACACACACCCAGACCGAGACAAACATTTGTAGTTCACACAAATATTCACCTCGCACGGGAATCGAAACCAACCTTACGGATGGCAGTCCGGCATGGTGACCACCCTGCCATCGAGGTCGTCGTATGCTAGCTTTGTCCTCTTGTTTTATTCAAGTATATCTTGTGAGAATTTGGCGAGTAAAATACACAATCACTATCAGCTTCTTGGCTTAACCCTCTTCATCTTTTTTTTCTATTGATTGTAAAGAGATGTTACACTTATAGCCTATCTTAATAAATTGGGCAATCTAACGCCAAAATTATTTTTCAATTCAAACCAGTATTTCCCATAATATGAAAGAAGAAAGAAGGAAAGGAGAAAGAAAGTTCAACAACTCTTCAGTTTTATAATATTAGTATAAGTGTGTCCTTTAAAACCAAAATCAAATAAACTCTTCAGCTTTATAACATTACCATAGATAAACATCATCTATTACACCATAATTTATATTCCTTTCACGTCAACTGACATTGTTCCATCAATTTCCCGTCATTTTCAACATTAACTATAATCATGGTGATATTGACACCAAATTCGTATTACGTCAGTAATTTCCTACTACCCTCAATTTTATTTTAACATACATTACCTCCCCCTTTCGCGTCCTACTCGATTTTAATGAGGAAAAGTGTCAAAATGTCGACGCTTGCGGTGCTAAATTGCCACTCTGTCGGCTATCAAAAGCAATAAAAATTTGCGTGTTCTTTTTTAATAAATACTTATTGAGTTTTTAGTGAAATAATAATCAATCAATCCGTCTAACATGTTTTACGAGTTTGGATATGAAGTTTCGGGGTTTTATCGGCAGGAATTTAGATACATCGTGCTACGAAAAGTTTCTTATTTACGTAGGCAAACATTTTTTACTCAAACGGATTTTTAACCCCCGACGTAAAAAGAGGGGTGTTATAAGTTTGACGTGTCTGTGTGTGTGTGTCTGTCTGTCTGTGACATCATAGCTCCCGAACGGATGAAGCGATTTCAATTTAGTTTTTTTTATATTAAAGGGGACTTACGTGCGAGTGTTCTTAAATGAAAATCGGTTGACCCGTTTAAAAGTTATGGGGGTTTGAAAGTAATGGTGTTGGGGGTTTTTTCAATTTTTAATTTAATTGTAATTTTTTATGTGAAATTAAGTCTAGTATTCAATAAACTTTTTTTTATTATACTGTCTCACTGCCGGGCAAAGGTCTCCTAACTTCTTATCATATTTTGTTTAGGTTTAGCTCATCTTTCACATAATACTTATATTACACCAGCATAGCAAAATAAAAACAAAAATCTTGCCCAAAATCCAAACCAAATGATCACTGCCTAGTAACGTGCCCTTAAATTCTGAGATCCCTACATTTCGGTATTACACGCCATTTGTACATAGAACTCTCGCGTTATCACATTTGTGACCAATAAAACCTAACTACTATTGAGACTTATATATAATTCAGTGTAGTGGAACCTTAAGTCGTATGCACAAGGAGCAATTTACTAACTAGAGAAAAAACTATGCTACTTATTAAAATAAATGTATAGAGCTAGATAACTACTAATTAGAAAAAATGTTTGCAGAATTTTGACCAGTAGGATCCTTCTGCAGGACCATTTTTCAACTGTGAAATATTTTTAATGACAGTTAGTATAGCGAGGAAAAAGTCGGCGTAAGTAACTCGATCAAAAATGTGGAATGCTATCTTTTGGTGTTGAATTGACAGATAATAGATTTTGAAGTAAGGCAATCTCGAATAGTTATTAAAAATAACGTATGAATAATTGCGAAAAACAAACAATATTAAAAACACCTCATACTTAGAGCAAACCAGAACATTAAAATTCGCTTTAGAACAATGAAGGCTTTGCAATACACAAGCAAAACTTATAAAACCCATCTCATTGCGTCGGGTAAAAAAGTAGCAATGTGTACGAAGCTTAACATTTACTTCTGTGTCGCAACGCAAAGGTCTAAGTAGAGCAAACCTATGTAATATAAATTAATTTGTTATACAAGTCGGTTAAATGTGTCGAGACTCATTTCTTCAAAGCCTTTGTTTTGGTTGATGAATTATTCATTATTTCAAGAGAACTCTCGAAATAGAACTGGTTCTAAATATAAAAATGTATGCGGATTGAGAAGTCTTCTCTGAGCCTTTTATTGAAATGGGATTGCGAAGTTGGGATGCGAAGTTTTAGTATGATTGTGCGTTGTTAAGTGCTGTTTTGGCGATGATAGTGCTAATGTCGTTTTAATTATTTCATACGGGTTATTGTGCGGATTCATACTTGTCGATTTAAGTCGAATCTCTCAATTATTATCTCAGAAACAGTGGCTTTTGTCAGGAGGACATAGTGTTGGCCGAGATGCTTAGCTGACAAGTGAATCTTACTTCTCCTAATAAAATAATTAAAATGTAAAGTGGGCACATAATATCAAATATTTTTAAAAGTCATTGTGCTTTGAAAAAAATCTTAATATTGGAATGACGGCTCATTGAAAAAATCCTTTAAAATTAGAAGGGAAATTCTTAAAAAAAACACTGTTAAACATCTTTGACTGACTACATAGTATGAAAGAAAAATCCAGTCGATACAAGTTATGTAAGTCAAATATTTTCTAGACTATACATTCTAATATTCGTTTATTAAACAAAAGCTTGTAAAATACTGATTCAATATTTGCTAAAAAGCAAAATTTAGTGAAGAAATATTCGTTAAAAGGGTCATGTCGTTACTTACTCCTTAATGCGGTTAAAAGATTACGTTTTTACCTAAACTTTGGTCGGAGAAAAGGTTAATTGGTTTAAGTATATAATTTAAAATAATCTGTACATAAATGTTTGGTAAAAGCAGAATATAGTTTTAATACAAATAATTTTGGGCGAGAACATTATTCATCTAGGCGAATAATAACAAAAAAGAACTTTCAAAATGGTTTAACCAAAACAGACATACTTACGTTATTTTTTGGTGAAAAAATCATAATATTATCACACAAAGATTGAAAAAAATAATCAAAGTAATGTAAATAAAATACGCAAAAACTACTCTTTCTAAACCTTCAATATTTCTATCCAAATCTGTCAAACTTAATTAAGACCCAAAAAATAAACCAAAATTTTGGTATTTCACTTTTTCCTCGACAGTCCATTTCTACTTTAATAAAAGGGTGAATAATTGACATAACAATGAGTGTACCAACTGGGAAGAAGCCGACGAAGCAAGTGCATAAAGTTGGTCAAAAATAATACCATAAATCAAATTAACAATATCAATAAAATTCTATAGATATCTCATACAAAGATCGAATGATTTATTTAAAGCTAATTCAACGTGTTACCTTGAGATTGGCGTCGCTCAGTCTACCGCCGAAGGTGAATCGCAGGCCTTGACAATACGCTAATGTATTATTGACAACAGTTTGACGCCAACCTTATATAATATATTTAGTTTGTTATTCTCTTTTCGGAGTAAATAACATGTTGGTTTAGGCGGTTGATTTGTAGGATGAATTTGAGCAACGAGTATGGGATAGTGAAATATGTATATTAAAACAGATTTTGAGGCTGACTCTTAAGAAAATATCAATGCATTTTTAAATTTATATACGTAACCAATGATATATATATGACCTCGTCGCCTTCGACAGTAGCTGTTGGGAGGCTGCGAAGGATCGGGAGAGTTGGAGATGTTTGGGGGAGACCTTTGCCCAGCAGTGGGACAATGAGGGTTAAAAAAAAATACCTAACCAAGAATTTAACCCGTAAATATAAAAAAAAACCATGATGCCTTTCTACATTAATTGTTAAGTGTCGCAAAAGGATGAAATTCTGAATTTATATTTTATTAAAAAAAAATGTGCACATATCTTTGAAAACAAGCTTTTGAAAACAAGCAAAGATATACTATGTATACAGCCAAAAATACATTTTTACCTTTAGCCGGCATCAAACCCGCACCTTTGCCATAATAAACACAGGGTACAAACTACCTTTGGTCCTCTGAATATAGTTTAAACTGTCCAAAAAGACATTTGACGGAACTTTCAGTGGAGATAACATGGAAATGCTATTAACCTCTAACAAAACTTACTTTGTATTTCATCCGCTAGTTTAAGACCCTTGATATCTATAAAAGTTTATTATGTTATGATAGTCTTGGTTGTTTTTGTTCAATCTTAGATTATTTTATTGTATACTAGCAGCACCCCGCGGTTTCATCCGCGTAGTTCCCGTTCCCGTGTGAATACAGGGATAAAATATAGCCTATGTCACGCACTGATAAATTATGAAAGCTTTCCATGAGTGAAAGAATTTTTGAAATCGGTTCAGTAGATCCCGAGATTACCCCTTACAATTTAACAAACACACAAACTTTACTTCTTTATAATACACACATCAAAAGTGTCTAGGGATCAAGCATTTTTATGCGGATTTCTTGAGATTGAGATGTGGCTTTGTAATAAATTTATGATTTTATAAATTTATATGGATCCTTTTTGGTGCATTTCATAATTTGAATCAGGAACTGTGAATCAAATTCGAGTAAAAGATGAAAATCAGCTGTCAATATTTTCCCTATAAAAACATACAACGCATTGAAGACATTATTAGTGCTACTGTTTCCCTACTACTGATTAAAACCAACGTTATTATGGAGCGGCGACGTCATTTAAGCAGGGAAGAAATGCTCAGAGCCGTGGGAATGATAGAAGCTGGTTCCCGGCAACGTACTGTGGCTTTAGCTCTGAATACAAGTCAGAGTGTTATCAGTCGACTTTGGACACGTTACCGAAGCACTGGTACCGTGGCTGAGCGCCATGGAGGACGGTATCGCTGCACCACACGGAGACAAGACCGATACATTCAAATCTTAACTCGAAGAGCTCCAACAATAACCGCCATGATGTTAGCCGTGCGGCTTCATCACTCTTCAGGGAACTTAATTAGCGACCAAACAGTCAGAAACCGCTTGCATGAAGTGAACCTTCATTCCCGAAGACCGCTACGGGTACCACCTATAGCAATGCACAATCGTAGGATTCGATATCAATGGGCTCTTGAACACAGAAATTGGGCAGAAGAACAATGGCGTTTCGTGTGCTTTTCTGATGAGTCTCGTTTTGGTATGAGACCGGATACAAGACGTATACGACACTGGAGAACCCCTGGACGCCAACAGCGATTAAAATCCTGCCAGGAAGTCCATCCTTATAGTGGTGGAACCATCATGGTATGGGCGGGTATTTGGATCGGCGGAAGAACTGAGTTGATTTGGATCAGAGGCAACCTCAACGCTCAAATTTATGCTGAGACGATTGTATCAGACGTCATCGTTCCTCTACAAGTGCAAATCGGTCCCTTATTTCAGTTAATGCATGATAATGCACGACCGCACACCGCAAGAGTTGTAAGACAGACTCTCGCCGCAGCTAACATCAATGTCCTGCCCTGGCCTGCTCAGTCGCCAGACTTGAACCCGATTGAGCATGCATGGGATATGCTACAGAGAAGAGCTCTGCCGAATATGGAGGGTATCCAGTCGCAAGAAGACCTTTTTTTGTTGTTGCAACGAACATGGGCGGCCATTCCACAGCGTGATTTGGATGAACTCATTTTGAGTATGCCAAACCGATGTTCTTGTGTTGTTAGTGTTCGCGGTAGAAACACGGATTATTAATTGTTTAAGTTACCCAATAAAATTTTAAAGAAAACTGTTATTTCAGTCTTTTTTTCGAACTTTAATGTTAGTGGTTCAAATGTCAAAAATCCCTTTATTAGGAAAATGGCAAATTTCTTTATTAATGCAAAGGTGACTTGGTTTATCGTTACTGTGACAAACGAAAACACTTTATTTGATGAATCCTTAAAGAAAATTTTAATTAATATCAATCAGGAGAAAAGTTATTGCAAAAATATATGTTGATCCCTAGACACTTTTGATGTGTGTATTAGTGTAGATTTAACCATTAACGACTAAGCCAAGTATTAAACCTAGATTAAGTTAGTGTCTAGCTTAGCGTTAATCTAGACAGATATATTTTAATTCTTATGACGGTGTTTGAGTTTTTGACTTAATGTTGAAAAGATCAGTTACAATTAATTTATTGTAAATGCTTTTTATTCTTAAACTTCTTACGTTTTTTTATAAGAAAGTCCATGTTTCCTCAAGTCCTATAGAAGCTTAGTCTTTTCTTAGTAATCTTAGTCTTCCTTCATTCGGTGAAACAGGAAACGTTTTTTAAGGACAAATATGTAGTTAAAAATGAGTCCTCAGTAATTTCCAAGTTGGAACCGACTGGGCAAGAAATAGTCCTATGTAACTATCTCCATACAAAAATACATAAATCTGACACTCCATTTCTTCCTCAACAAACTTCAAACAAACAAACACATTCTCACACTACAATACTACGATTATTATAAGAAAAACAAGAACATCAACAGCCAACTGAGTTAATAAAAACATAACTCTTCCAGATTTATGGACATTCCAAACGTTCAAGTACATGTGAGCATAAAACTGTTCACGGCCAAGTACAGTCACGGTCAAAACGGATTGCATTGAACAGACAATGAAGTTTCGTCAGACTCGAAGACGCCTGTAATATCGACGAAGTAGGTCATATGGGGGTGGAACGTAAGTATCAAGTAAAACTTGGCATTTTAAGACTAACAAGTTTGTTGTTCGAACATAAAAGACAACATAATATAATAAAGTTACGCCTCAGGGAATTATGGTGTTCCCTAATGCGTAAACTGACAGTGTTTTGTGGTGTATTTTTTATCGTCAATGCAGGAGGTGTTTCTTTGTAATGTAATGTATTTTTTAGTATTTGTTTTATATTGTTTACTCCGTGATGACTCTGAGGGCCCAACTGAAAATCAGTGTTGTGATGCTTCATGCATCACAGCGTTATGCTGGGTCCTTTTATTCATCACCCACTGTTTATAGTATGTGTGTGTTTCTATTTTATTTGTTTTTTACGTCTTTTTATGTACTTCCTTAGTTTTTTTTTTTTTTGTTGTATTTTTATTAGGGTTCCGTACCTCAAAAGGAAAAAACGGAACCCTTATAGGATCACTTTGTTGTCCGTCTGTCCGTCCGTCCGTCCGTCCGTCCGTCTGTCAAGACCCTTTTTCTCAGGAACGCGTGGAGGTATGAAGCTGAAATTTATATCAATTACTCAGGTCTACTGTCCCTTGAAGCTGTGAAAAAATCAAACTTCTAAGCCAACGCAATCAAAAGATACAGCCGTTTATGCCGCAAATTTTCGACACTTGCAAGGGAATCAAAACCTACAGGGTGCTTCCCGTGAACTCAGAATCTTGAAATTTGGTACTGGTCTTATAGCATAGATAAAGGAAAAATTACGAAAACCATAAATTTTTAGTTACATCACATAATATATTTTTTTTTAATAATTTTAACCTTACTACCCATTTCCTCATAAACGCGTAGAGGTATTAAATTGAAATTCATACCAAATACTCAGGTCTATAATACCTTTAAGCTGTAACAAAATCAAACTTCTATGTCAACGCAATCAAAAGAAACAGCAATTTAAGCTGCATATTTTGAAACTCGCAAGTACTCGCAAGGGAATCAAAACCTAAAGGGTACTTCCAGTCGACCTAGAATCTTGAAATTTGGCATGAAGCAACGTTTTATAGCACACATAAAGGAAAAATTCCGAAAACCTTAAATTTTTAGTTACATTACAAAATATATATTTTCTTAAATTTATGTTCCTCCATCTTTCCCCATTGTAATGTTATGAATTTCATTTTGCAATAAAAATACCATAGTTATGACTCGATTGTCGTAATGAACGAACTTTGTAAACCTTGCAGGTTTGTACGGAACCCTCGGTGCGCGAGTCCGACTCGCACTTGGCCGGTTTTTTTTATTGTATTTTTTGTCTAAATAGTGTGTGATGATTGAATAAACTGTTTCATTCTTTCTTTCTTTCTAATGTTATATTTTGTGACTAAGGGCCTATTTCACCATCTTCAAGTAACGGTTCAAGTAGTACTCACATGTTTTGTCTTTGTCACTTGACATAAGAAAGAGACAAAACTAACATTACTTGGTGAGTAACTCTACTTGATGGTCGTGAAATAGGCCCTTAGTATACTCAATCTTTTGATTTAATATCATAATACGCATAGGGTTAACATGGTAATTACGCCTATTGCTCCTCACTGTACTAATATCATCAGTGAGAGAGAGAGGCCTTTGCCTAGCACTGGGATCTCGATTTTGTTTATGGACGAAAAAGTTAATAATTTTACTAAAACTAACGAAAATATACCTCATGTAAGGTAGAATAAAGATAATCTTAATTTAAGTATTAGCTGTAACACCATATTGTACCTTTATTCGCAATAAATACATTTGAATTTGAACATTTTACAAAGAGATAAAAGAAGACTTTTTAGGTTGTTGCAAAATCAAAATAAATTACTTGTTCAAACAAAATCTAAGTCGAATTTCATCGTACCCAAAACTTGACTCCAAATAAAAAAAAAATTTTTTTTCTGCTTAAAAATATTACATTTTCCGCTTAGATAACTTTCTAAGTGATTGTGGTAAAAGGTTGTACATAATAATGTTTCCCTGGAGCTTACGGACTGACTATGAATTGTGTTTTTTATGAAAACCGATGGACCAACACGTTATTTTCCTTTACCATAGTTGGTTTTCTTCAAACTTTTTTGATGAGATAGGAATTTGTGCAATCATAAACATTTATCCTTAATTCTTACAGTATCGTTTGGTCACTCAGACACTATTTTTTAAAAATAATACAAAGTAACATATTTTTTTTAACTATGCATAATGTTTATAGAATATACACAAACACGGTTGAACCGAAAAATTTCGGATGATCTTTCAAACGCCGTAGAATAAGGCGGTTGAAAGTTCAATGGTATAAAAGTAATAAAGACATCATACCACGTTCTTATTAGTAAAATGATGTTAATAATATAATTTGCAAGATGTTAAGAACATTATTACATAGCTTGCTACCCTATTAAAGTAACTGTCCCATAATTTCGTATATTATCTGTGTCAAGGGAATCAGAAACTACGAACAAATTGGTTTCATATTCGGAATATTGCTGAGTCGTATTTACCGTAATATTATTCACATATTTTTCATATTTACTTCCATAAAATGAATTATCAGAAAACCACATTAATTGGATGAAATTCGTTATTTTAATTTCACTATTTTATTTGTGTGATTACGGATTAAGTAAATAGTGCGAAACGTCAGAAATGTAAACAAAAATAAAATTAAAACCGCGAATTTAATCCTTTTCATGTAGTATTTTGTTTCAATAAAAAAAAATACGTAAAAGACACTTAAACATAACAGAAAGAGTAGTAATACAAATATTCATTGAACTTCAATATCGGAAAACATTCACAAATAAAATTCTCGGAACCGAACAAAAAACAAATCGGCCAATAAAATGAATATTCCAAAAATGTTTTTTTACAAGACAAAAACCATTAAGGCGCTCCGAAACACCTTGGGAATCACATAAATCTACCGAAACCTTGAAGAGAGGAAAAGCCAAAGTAACAAAAATATTTGTGAGCTTGAGCATCTAGTACAAGGACGAAAGAACAGACATATTGTCTCCGAGATGGCCAAAATATATTCGCATAAATATTAGCACGCTATAAGGTGACCTTTACTACCTTATTTGCGTTGCATTTTTTGTCCGGTTTAACAAAACCTGGTGAGCATTTGACACCTCGTCAGTCAAATCTGTCACTTTGACTGTATTCAAAATTGATTGTAAAACCTGGTTTAGTGCTAAACCAGACTAAAAATGGAACGCAAATAAGGCAGTTATAGTTTTTCTTCCTGATTTCTAGAGCATGCAATAAACAGATTTACGTTTGGAAGTGTAACATTTATTTTTTACAGTTTTTGTAAATTAAACGGTCGATTAATTGTTTTAAACAAACATGCATTTGGCTAGAAAACATTTTTTTTAACATAATCATTCACTACATCATCTCATTATAGTAACTGACCCCTAAGTTCGAAACTGGTATCAGAAACTACGCACTCATTCACACACACCCAGACCGAGATAAATTAATTATATTTATAGAAAATCTCCTAAACTACCACTAGAAATATGTGTGCCAAAAAACCCTTAATAAAGTAAGTTTTTTTCATTATAATTTATAGTCATAATAAATAAAAAATAATATTTTTTATCACATGAACTTCAACAAAAAGTTCTCATTCAAATAATTTAAATTGAAAGCATACAAAAGAACTCATTCGAATAGAATGTATATTAATATCAATGTGTACTCTTTATAACAAATGTTTACAGACATGTTCTGTCAAGAATGTAATAACTCAAGTCTTCATATGGGAGAGGATTTTTCACTTCACTGTGTTTCGTGATATATAAGTTACTAACGGCGCCCCGCGGTTCACCCTTGTAGTTCCCATTCCCGTGGGATTGCGGGGATAAAATTATGCTAAAAACTTTCCTCTTGAATTACTCTATCTATTTAAAAAACCGCTTCAAAATCCGTTGCGTAGTTTTAAAGATTTAAGCATACAAAGGGACTGACAGCGACAGCGACTTTGTTTTATACTATGTATGTGTGTTTTAATATTTATTTATCTACTGACGACCATTCGTGTCCTTATTTGTACGGTTCTCCCTTGGGAAACTGTTATTTTCCTATGATAATGGTTTTTATATTCATCTAAGGTTATGTCAGTAGTTTTTGTCTTATGAAAGGATGTGTAAATATGTATTTGTTTGCAATTTTCCTGTAAAGTACTGTATTTATTTGGATACATTTTTGAACCATGTGCTATTTAAAACTAAGATATTAGAAGACAAATCTTTGAAACCTGTTTATGAGAATGATCTAGATAAAATACTTTCATAGCCAGGACGCAACTAAGCCACTTTTAGTCAAGGATATTATATTTGAGCCATGACTATTGTGGCTTTTTTACACCATCAAAAACTCCAAGAGAAACTACCTATAAGATCTCTCGCTTTAGAGGGGTCGGGTTGGAGTTTTTCATACAAATGTAGTCCCGTGTTTCCTCTCTGGATAATGCCTCTAGAGCAAATTTTTTTTTCATAAAGTGTGGATCTGCTATGGCCGGCATTATCCAGGGAGGAAACACGGGACTACGTTTGTATGGAGCGCTCCAGCTTGACACCCCTCTTAAGTAAAGAAGAATACGTATTAGCTTGCATTTGTGCACTACATTTTGTACCTATATTACTTACCCTAAGTACTTATTTGTGCATGAAGGAATTTAATAAGATCGTGTAGCGTGTCTAGCGTGTGTTAACAAGTTTCCTTAAGACTAATATAAGCAGATGACGCATAAACAATTGGCCCAGCATCAAACCGCTGCATTCTTGGTGCAGACAAGCAATAAATTGTACACACTTGGCACACAATAACTTGGCAACTTAATACTCAAATCTTGACATAAAACGATTTTGAAGGTTGAAATTTTGCTTAACATACAATTTTAAAAAGATAAAGGAATATCTTTGATTTACACGAACACTACACATTGAAATAAAACACTTAAACGGATTTTTGTCGTGGTTATATTTTCTCTGTGATCACGGGTTCTGTAAAGAATCCGAAACGTCAGAAAATGTAAAACAAAATATAACCACGACAAAAATCCGTTTAAGTGTTTTATTTCAAGAAAAAGGAAGTCATTTAAAACGTTATTAAGAAAAAACCTTCTCCTGTAAAATTGGGTATTTGCAGGTTACGATAACTTGGCGGTCATGACTCGATATGATAATGATATAGTAATTAATGATTATGCATATTAGTGCTTACCTTACTACATCTTAGACAGAGGAATATTACCCTTAAGATCTTAACGATACGACATAACATAACAATTGTATGAATATTGAATTTTCATAGATTTATTGACCATAACCATATTATAACTAAGAAACTCCTAACTATACTATAACCAGCTTAAATATTGACGACTAAGTAGCGTAGCTTAGTTAGTACCAGCAAGCTTGTGGTTTCAATTAATGCAAGACAAACAGTTGTGCGCTTAAGTGCATCTGTTTCGGTATTTTGATGTTAACTTAAACTTAACGTAGTAGGTGCATACATTAACGTCATGTTAATTCGTTGCATTCGGAATAGGAACTCTAAAAATTTTAAACGAGCTAAGACTTTAAAAATATTATATTGCACGTATGTCAGGAGTATTGTCGAATACGTGTCCCAAGTGTGGAACCCTCTATATGATGTATATATTTCCCGCATCGAGAAAGTGCAAAGAAAATTTCTCAATTACCTTTGTTATTGCTTAAAAGTTCCATATACCTCATTTAGTTATGAAGAACTGTGTAAAAAATTCCACTTTCTTACACTACACAAAAGGCGTGAAATTGCCGATTTAGTATTTCTTTTAAAAATAGCTTCGAACAATATTGATTGTCCAAGCCTCCTAAATGCGATTAATCTAAGAGTGCCATCAAATACCCGGTCTCGTGTTCCATTACATATACCTACAGTTGGAACCAATTATAGACAGAATTCTTACCTGTGGCGTGCATGCAATAATTTTAATAAATTGGCTACAAATTCAAAATTAGATTTTGATCTTTTCTGCACAAATATTTCAACGGCGAGACGGCGTATGAGCATTGAGTTTTTCGACGTGCGATGATTGGACGTTTAGATTTCCTATCTATTTAGTGTAACTCTTCTTGTATTACCATTGTAATATTTTCTCTTTCTTTCTCTTTTTCACAAAATTTTCGATTCGTTCACAATACGATCGCTTACACAAGTGTATGTAATAACCTAGCTTTTATACGTGAGATCCTATAATTGGCTCTCTGTCACTATACTTAATTATTACTTATACTGTTATGAAAAGCTGTTGGATCTCCTGTTAAAAAAAAAAAAAACATATAGGTACAAGATTTGCTTACATTAGAACTTTCTAATAAATAACAAACAACTTGAAAATGCGTTTCACCAATACTGTAAGACAGTTGCAGGTAGTAAATAAATAGATAATTTTTAGAGACATAGGTTTTGTCAAAAATCCCCGTCTAGACCCAGACTAAACAAATCTTGTACTATAGATATTAGACATGACATCGAATAAAACATGGTCAAACAGTTTTTAGAAGAAATCGCACCGGAATTGAAACCAATAAATAAACCACTCAAACATATCGTCTCCAGCCAAAATAAATCAACCGAAAATAAAACTTAATTCCCACAAAATAGAAATCAAATCTGCACAAACAACCCTGAACAAATACAAAAATAACCCTCGCAAAGGACGCGGGAGAATAATAAAAACTGACCTTGATTGTAGCGAGCCAAAAACATTAATGCATCTGCAGAGGAAAAACAACATGGAGGATGGGATGAGGATGTCAAGGGCGCCTGGTTGTCGCGACAGCATCCTAAGGGTGGAGTTATGGTGCCCTTGGCATTTTCTGCAAGCGCACAGACATCGGTCGTTGGCTCTTATCGATTTTTGTGACCGACTGCTTCTGCTGTGTCATAGAGTATGGGTGCCAGATGGGGTGCTTTTGGAGTGCCTAGCTTGGTTGCAAGGGAATTGGATGGTTATGTAAGTTGATATAAGGTCGATAGCTATTTCAAGATGGCTTTTGCAGTCTTTCTTCTTAATTTATTCAGTACTGTTGCAAAAAATATAATAGACATCAAATCGGACGAGCTGTTTTAAAAATTTTGCCAATCTATAAATTCACTTTTTTTATCTATTATTTTTTCTAGCACCTAACTCTAATTATGTTTTTTGGGAATTAAAATCTTTCCCAAATACCAAGACACAAGTATAAGAGTTATTAGAAATCAAGCAAATGGATTTATTCCCTAAAGATAGTTTTCAGTGTTAGTCTGTTACACCACAGAATCATTGCCCTCAGAGAGGATAAACAACATTAGGCATTTCCTCACCACGATACTATTTCCTCAGTTCTCGAGTCTGTATCTAGTGACCCAGTTACGTTGCTCGTTGATTACCGGTATTGTCGATGCGATGTGACTGCACCTTTACTACGTATCTACGTTACGAGTATTGTACGGTTTTCCCATTATATCTGAAATTGATATTATGTTATTGAAATGCTTCATTGATAAAGCTTGATCTAATATTGCTAGAGGCTATTATGATGGTTGGTGTTTTTATTGTGTTGTAAAGATTTGTTCTGGATCATTGATTTGTGGATGTTTCCTCTATGTTTTTGATGTTTACCAAATTACTGTGTTATTTCTAAGAATTAAAAATAAAAGTAGAATACATTATAGGGAGAAATTCGATTATGTTAGGTCTTATTGCAGGGCACACGATGCTCTCTCACAGACGAAAATAGTGCATGCATGTTGGTGATCCCAAACCCGAACTTTGTATAAAAACAGGAAACTTTATAACGCCCTATCCAGGAATCAAACCTATTACCCGGTCGGCACTCAAGTACAAAACTCTAATCAACTAAAACTTAACTAAACTCAAACAATATACAATTAATCAATTAGCAAATTGCATAAACAGTAAACTCACGTCGATAAACCATGTCAAAAGCGATAGATTGGTTCACGTTGTGACTGTTAATGAATCTGCGACACGGCATATCATTCGATCACGGTTATTATCAAATTATATTATGCAAACTGCCGTAATTGGGCCGATTGAGTGGACCTTTTGATGCAATGGAATATTTTTGTTCTTTCTGCTTCGTTTTATATTTAATCCTCGGCATTTTATATTTAATCCCCAAGCTTTGCAATGTTATTAAATTAGTGTAGGAAACAATCAGAGCGCAAAATCTTATTTTTTATCAATTAGAGTTGTCTTAAAAAACTTTTTCTTTTTACAAAACGATTTCATAATTCAGTCATTTATTTATTGTGGTAAACAGCGTAGCCAATTTTAGTTTCCGGAGAAAAGAATCTCAATTCTCAGCCTACAGGCTGTTCCTCGCCAGCCGACGTTCTGTGGTCTATTTTTTGTACAATATATTTAACCTTCTTCGTCTATCGTTTGTACACACAGTTTAATGTCAAGAATAAAATGATATAGTTTAAGAAAATAATCAAACAGTTACATAAATAAGTCAATATATAGAAACAAAAAGCTAGGAAATAGCAGGCTACGTTTAACCGCGAAACTAAGTCGATACAAAGTACCTACGCAACTTGTTCAAATTCATAAAAACCGGTGTAATATTGAGCATAAATTCAGCACAATAAAAAATAATGGAGACCAATAAAGGGATCGAGCACTCGGTATAATAACCTCGATCCAATACAGGCGGGTTAATTGGAATATACTCAAACGCAATGGAACTGACGTGCTCCAACTTGTATTGTGGTATGTGCGTTTTTAATACAAGTTTAAATGATTGAATGGAATATGGGTGACTATCTTCGGGAGATAAATCAATTGGAGCTAGTTTGAAGGTTTTAAACTTAAAATTTGATTGGATGATCTAGATGGCAGAGTCACCATGCCGGACTGATATCCATAAGGTTTCGGGCTCGATTTCCGTGCGGGGTGAACATTTGTGTGAACCATAATGTCTCGGTCTGGGTGTGTGTGTAAATGAGTGTGAGCGAAGTTCCTGATACCATAGATACTGATAAGTGAGCGAGCAATAGATGCGCCGATATTATAGTATTTAGAGTATTATGCACTAAGCAGTAGGAGATACTCCTCAGTTTCTCCGTTTTAAGGCCTTTTCTTTGCTCCTTTGAGTCTACTAAACCAATTTGTTTGCAAGAGCGTTCTGGATAACATGTTTGGGTGTTGTCGTTTCTAACGTTTCTAGTAGCTGAGTAACATTTACTTTGTCTAAGATAAAGTTAGGATTTCTAGGTATTCAAGTATTTCCGATACTAGAACCAATTCTGTTGAACCTTTTTTAAGCTTTTAGTATTGCTCACTGGTCAAAGAGACAACTTAAAAATATTTTGTACTAGCTGTGCCCCGCGGTTTCACCCGCGTAGTGCCCGATCCCGTGAGAATTTCGGGATAAAACATAGCCTATGTTCATTCGCGGACCATAAGCTATCCCTATACCAAATTTCAAGTCAATCGGTTCAGTAGTTTAGCCGTGAAAAGTAACAGACAGACAGAGTTACTTTCGCATTTATATTATTAAGTAGGGATAAATTTTTTGACTTCACGTTATGACCAAATGAAATATTAATAGATTTACAACATGACAGTTCTATTATATTCTTCTTTTCTTTGTCCTTTTCCCACGTTTTGTGGGGGTCACTTGCCAGAACTTGTATTATTTGTCCACTCATTCATAGAAGCCGTCAACTTTGCATTGATGCCTTTCATACTCTACTCGAACTCATAGACTCTCTTAAAAAACCCTTCACTCCTTCCCTCTTCACTTCTCTCTACACACAAAAACCCTCCACAATCATACTCATTTCCCTGACGTCAGACAAATATATCACGAGTCGAAATACGTAATAAATTTCCCCAACCACAACGTCAAACTTTTCCGTCGCAACTTTTATTCGACAAACCGAAAAAGGTATCTCTTTAGGTAGATAAAAGAGGCAAAATGTCATCAACCAACATTGTGTGGACCGTTCAAAAACCAGGGTTAATACCTGTATAGTCCCCACTGGATGTCAATTTAGGTTTAAGGGCTGAACCACATGAAAGGGTCACACACACGAAATAGGTCAAATGCTTAATATACCTACGGACACAGCTTTGTTACACTGAATTTACAACAGTTGTGTTTTAGTTGTCTTTGGAGATTAGGTTCGGATTACATTGGAGACGTTTTACCGAAGTAATTGTCATATTGTCTGTACACGTTTGCTTCTATGACGATTCATAGTATCTAGAAGGAAAGCAATTACATCAATTCATTGTCATATTACAGGCTGTTGATGATGATGATTGTCAAATTAGTAGTAGTTGTTGTGTATTAGTTGTTTGTTTGTATGATGTTTCATAGTATCTGGAAAGTAAGTAAATATTCTCATACATTAAAATCCTAGACTTACCGACTTTGTAGGTTCATTGAAAATGTTGATACGATAGCTTTACAGTATTACAAGTCACATTCATAATTAGGTCGTGTCTGTCTCGTAAAAACTAGAGTGGGCATTAAATAATAATACTGCAAGTAGACAGACACAGGACAGACTTTCCGCGGCTAGTTAGTGTACCTTCAAAGCTGCCATTATGACGATTTCTCTCCTGCATTTCAGAATAAAATAAAATGGCTTCAAATCGCTAGACTGAGTCAGACTGGCACATACTGTTAGATGAGGATTATGAGCGAACATAATCCGTGGAATAGACATGATGACAGTGTAAAAGAACCAAGTTAAATATGATGTTGAAAAGATCATAAAATATTCTAGTTTTAATATAAAAATTGAGATTAACAGACTTTCAGTGTAAAAAGTACTTCATATTTTAAGTTCTCCAACGACCATAATATATTTACTGACTGAAAACGTTTTAGGTGACTATTGACAGTCGAACTTATCAGTTAAACTGGCGTCCGTCCAAAAATGGCCGTCAGTCACCGGAGCGATTTCAGAGTTTTAACTGACGACGCGCCAAGGAAACCCAACGCGGCGCGTCGCCCACGGAAAATGAACTATATTTCAATAATAATAAATTAATTCATAGAATTAACTAAAGAGCCGGAGTGAGGAAATATCTCGAATAATCGTAATCAGTCAGTGGGGAAATCTTGTTGGCCCTTTTGGAGTTATGCCAGAGTTTTATGTCTGGACCGATCAGTTCGACTGACTCGTCAATAGCCAACTTTTGGGTTAGTGCTGGGGAATCAGCACTAACCCAAAAGTTGGCCATTCTTGTTTCCCTCCAAAAATACAATATGGCGATCAAGTGTCAACGCAATAAATATAATTATTATTGCTTTCCTTTAAATAGGAAACAAAGGAAATAGTACACAAACATTTTAATAAACAATTACAGACACATTAAGGTTAATTACGCGTACAAAATGTAATTTACCGACTAAATTTTCAATCGGTAACTGAATTCCAACTATAGTTATATAGAATACGAGCATCGCATTACGTAACCGGGGCCCGGTGGACCACAAACCTAATAAATTTCACGCTCACCACAAAACATTGCAAGTGAATACCAGATGAATATTTTAGTAAAATTTCCAACAAAATTATACATTATTTTGACGGTTAAATAGTATTTTGTAATGCAAAGTGAGGTCCCAAATGCTTTCATTGATGGTGAATGCGTGATCACCATCCAAGCTTGCCATTGGCTTGTAAGTTTGTAGGTGAAAATGTGATTTCCCTACACACCAGCTCATTTTTAGTTCAGCCGTAGGCAACCACGAGTATAGATAAAGTGTAAAGTTGTTTTTTAATTTTCTTAGTATCTTGAAACAGAAAACTAAAATTAAAAACATGAATAAAAAATAAAAAAAACCGTAAAATAGGTAACACCCACACACGTAAGCGGGTTTTCCACAATTAGACCTTTCTAATTCGGATCTTTTGTGCGTGAAAAAATATCACTTTTTACGTAAACACACTAAATACGGAGTATTAGTGTTTGTTTGGCACTCCAGTTAGTGAAACTAGAGGGAACTCAACAAATTGCTGGCATTCTCAGTAGTTGTACGCACTCTTAGAGTTTTGGAGTGCGCACCTTTAACAAGAGTTCCTCGATTGTTCGTTGGTTGAAGGAACATTTCTAGGTTTTTGCTTGAAATAAGTTCACGTGAAAATCTTCTGGAAAATAGTAATATAATATTACTAAGAAGGTGCGTACTCTACTGCGTAATGTTTCATAAATTAAATTATTTAGATTTTAAGAGTCGTATTTTGTTTTGTGCAATAAACAAAATAAAATAAAATCAAAATCAAATGTTAGATGCCGAATTATGGCGTTGCTGTAATATAAATTAATGAGTATGATTGTCGTAAGTTAACAGCTCCAAAAATAAGATCTCTCTAATTTGGATCCTTTGCAAGTGCTACAACATTTTGGTTCCACTTTTAGAAGCTCTAACTACCCGTAACATAATTGAAACAAAAATAAACATTTGAATTCACTAAAATCTTTTACGACGCCATTTTTTGTATGGAAAAAACATAAATATCCATTTCGGCCTTCCATGTCTACGCAGTAAATTAAAAAAACCCGTATCCAGTGCCTATTACATCGTACAACAGGGGACCCAGATTAAAATGTCACATGTCAATCGAGGCGAATGAACTAGCCACTGGAGTATGCTTCGATCAGATCGCACAACAGAGAAAAACGTATTTGTTTTTCTGCACATACGACGTTATTCCCTAAAGATTGGCCTAATACCTCGCTTGGACAAACTAAACAGCAATTGGACCTTACTTTCTCTCTTACTCCGCTTTATAATCTACTAACTGTGCCCCACGGTTTTACCCGCGAGGAACCTTATCCCGTGGGAATTTTGGGATAAAAAGTATCCTATGTGTTATTCCTAGATATGAAGAACATCTGTACCAAATTTCATTAAAATCTATTAAGTAGTTTTAGCGTGAAAGAGGAACAAACATCCACACATATGGATGTGTGATGTTTGTGAGTATGGATGTTTAGATGTATGGACATCTAAACATCCATACTCACAAACATTCGGCTTTATAATATACTAGCGGCCCGCCCCGGCTTCGCACGGGTACATACACACATACACCCTTTTTTTTTGCATCGGGTTTCAAAAAAATAGTAAAATTATAAAGGAAGTTTGATTTTTTTTATGATTTTTTTTTATTCATATTTTTTATTAATGTTTTTTTTATTTTTAAATTGTCACAGTAAGCAGTTTTTTATTCTAAAATATTAATTTATATATGCCGCCTCTTGAAAAGGCTCTTCATCTGTACCTTGGTATTAATCATTATCAAAATAAATTACTTTATATTCAAGTCGTAGTGAATGATTTTGTTCTATCATCAATAGTTTTCGCAGCGCACGCGACGAAAGGAATTTTTCAGGTCTTTTTTTTACACCTTATGTTACATTATTGGAGTTTTAGTAAGGATCCCTAATTTTTTTAAAAATAATATAGCCTATGTTACTCGGGGATAATGTAGCTTTCCAAAGGTGAAAGAATTTTTGAAATCGGTCCAGTAGTTTCGGAGCCTATTCATTACAAACAAACAAACAAGCAAACAAACAAATCTTTCCTCTTTATAATATTTATAGATAGTAGGACTAAATACGACGTAAAATAGCGAACATTTTTCGTTAAATTCCTTAAATTTTAAGTAGCTTCCCTTTAATAACTTTAAAGATACAAACTCGAGTATAATAAGGAACAAATAATTGTAACACTAAACAGAAAATATTAGACATTTACTGCTTTATTCTCCGCAACGAAACATGCAATGCAAATGAGACCTTCCATTGAATATATTAAGGTTTCGAATTGTATGGAAATTGAAACAAAAACAATTATTTCGTCCGATGAAGAAGTGTGAGGTCGAAGAAGATAATTTGAATCGTGACTGAATTATTCGCTATTTGTTCGTTTCGTGTCTAATTCCCGAACTTGGGAACGTTGTGCCTCGTTTGAATTGATTTAGGAAATAGGATCTACTTGACTTACTATTTATAAAAACATTATACATAACATACAAAGCTTTTTATTACCTTTCTTAAATAGAACACAAGTAAATATACAAAATAATAAAAATGTAACATTACCTTAATAAAATCAACAATAAATACCTTTATATATCTAATATATAAAATTCTCGTGTCATAGTTTTCGTTGACATACTCCTCCGAAACGGCTTGACCGATTCTCATGAAATTTTGTGAGCATATTCAGTAGGTCTGAGAATCGGCCAACATCTATTTTTCATCCCGAAATTCCTACGGGAACGGGAACGGAAACTACGCGTGTGAAACCGCGGGGCGCAGCTAGTAATACATATCATTTTATTGAACACTGTACTTTATTAACTTGTCATTTTATAAAAATGTAATGCCAATATTTCATAAATATTTTAATTACTATCACGAGTGACATTCAATAATTGTAGTTGATATTACCAGGAAGCGCACTGGTTCTTTGATTCGTTAAAATTTTAAGTTAAATCTCATATTTTTTTTCTGCAAGCGTAATGTTTTTTATGTAGTCAGAATCAATGTGAATAATTAATGTTCGATTTAATTTTAAAACAAAATACTTATTTTTGTGCAAAATTCTTTACAATTTCATCATTTCACTCATATTTCACTCATTTTATTTTTATAATGAGATGATGTAGTGAATGATTACTTACTTATTTCAAATTCAATAGACTGGTCGTTAACTACAACTATGTTATGTGGAAAATAGACTAAACTTACCTCACTTAAGCACATGTATAATACACAATTCAAGTATTCTAATTCGTTCAAACGAGGCATACTAATTCAATGTCAAAATACTAGTCCCTATAGGCTTACATCATACATAACCCGTCTAAATTTATTTCAATCTATTCAGAGATTAAATATTCTGTTTCATCCCTAATATTTTCGGATATTGAAAGATTTATATTCATTTCTGTCTGATCCATGATCAATGATTCTATACTGATACTATATTGAATAGTAAATTGGACTCTATTGCAAGGTAATAGAGGCTAGGAAACGATGGTGTAATATGAGACTTTTTAGGGCTGGCACAATTTATTTGTTGTTTATAAGATTTCTTGGGTTTATTGGATTATTAATTAATATTGTTTGCATTGTGTATTGCTGACTTAATAAGAATGTTATTACTTTTGAGGAATTTCGTCCAATATTTTTTCATTAATTATGCAAACATATAGAACAGATTAGTTTTTATAGCTTTATACCTATAATGTGTATCTGAGTACATGGCTATGGCATCGTAGAACCTAAACGAACGTTTTAGTCTTAGTTCAGTGTTTCCACATTCGATCGACTTAGAGGTGTGCTCCGGGAAGTACTGGATTTTTAGTACCTAGCTCTTTCTTTTAAGCTCTATTTCATTGCAATAGAATTTAAACTAAAAGCATAAAAATAAGCAAGAATAAGCTACATGAGTTGAATAAAAGGTCGCTGTCCAGTCGTATATTCCTGTTATGATCATGAAGGATGTTGCTTTGGACAGAAGTGGAAGGAGATGCACTTCTTACAGCTTTATGTCTTCAAAGTGCATTACAGATGACACAGATTTTTGCAGATGTCTTTGACAAAGATACAAATAAAGAAACTACTTATCACACGAATTTTAAAGGCAAACGTTTGTGAGTGTTTATGTTTGTTACTTCTTCACGTCTCAACGGCTGGAGCGACTTATATGAAATTTGGTACAGATGTCCCTTACAACTAGGAATAACACATATGATACTTTTTATCTCAATTTTCTCTAGGAACTACGCGGGTGAAACCACATGACGCCGCTAGTACTATACAACCTTCTCTTTCGAACCTTTATCCCATGTATATTTGGGGTTGGTTTTCAGTTTAACCAGATTTGGCGGCATGTCAGTATTTTACGTGAAGCGACTGCCATCAGACCTTCACAACCCAGAGGGCTATACGACATATTTTGATTTAACCAAATGTTAGACTTTTGAGGGCTCTAACTACCCGTAACGATTGTCGATGATGTTAGTACGACAACCGGGACCGATGGCTTTACGTTCCCTCCGAAGCACGGAAACGCTCTAGTACTATACAACCGAATATTGCGAAACATCTTCATCAAATACCCGGTAAAAATATCTCACTAACAAGAAACGCAACCCATAAACGCAGAAAGGGTTCAAAATAAATGGACGTGTTATTCAAATTGGTAAAATACTCGTAGAATTATGCAAATAGCCGCATCAATAGGGATTGTTGGTGGAATGTGCGTTCATTTGTCCACACTGTATTAGTGGGCTCGCTCAAGTGGAACGCTTTACTTCATTGCGTTGATTTCATTTTGTTTTGTGTACTCGTATATTAGTTTTTGGTATGGGACAGGAATAGATAATAATTTGTTATAGATGTTTGCTTGTTTTGGATCTGTTTATTAATAGAAATAACAGCACCCCTATAATGTATTGGATAGCAAAATCCGTCCAATATCACTACATAGTATAAAACAAAGTCGCTTTCTCTGTCCCTATGTATGCTTAGATCTTTAAAACTACGCCACGGATTTTGATGCGGTTTGTTTTAATAGATAGAGTGATTCAGTAGGAAGGTTTTTAACATAATTTTATCTCCATATTCCTACGGGAACGGGAACTACGCGGTTGAAACCGTGGAGCGCCGCTAGTTATGTATAAACACAGTACAGCAAATATTGTCGTATAAAAGCTTGATTGATTTCGTAGAGATTTCAACATACATATTTCCCACGCACTGAGGTCTCGATCCTACGAGTGAGGGTTGGTCGAGTTCACATACAACCTTAGAATTTTTTCGCGGCTATGTGCAGGTTTACTCGTGATGTTTTCCTTCACCATGAGAGCGGCTTATAAATGTACGTATGAATGCCAAATCAATTCAAAATGGTTTCCTTCATTCTCGTGGCTTTTTGAACCTCTTGTGTGCACGTCGAATAAATGTTCTTACGAATTCGAAATTTTAAAACATATTGATACGTGGTTGGAACGGACCTTGTAACGCCTTAAGGTGGCTATAGACGAGTCAGTTTAATTGATCAGTTCAAAATTCAGAACTGGTACCCAACCAAAAATGGTCGTCAGATTCCAGTGAGGAAATCTAGTTAGCCAAACAACTTTTGGAGTGACGCCACAGTTTAATATCTGGACTGATCAGTTCAAATGAGTCAACGGCCATCTTTAGATAAGAGAAGCATTGTGCTTAAATCTAAGGCTTTAAGCACAACCTACATATAAAACTTGAGAATGTAAATTTCTTTGTGCTAAGTCTTGATCCGGTCAACCATCCCTGCACTCAAAGCGACATCAAACGCGCGAAGCCAGTAGGTTGAAACTAAAATCATTATCTTCAATTTAATTAGATGGTCGGATTTAAATCCCTTCATCTGTTCTTTACAATACCTTTCGCGTTTTACGGTATCCATTTTAATCAATTCCTTTTACGACAAAAGATCGCAGTAATCCTAAGGTATAAAGAAGCTTTGAATTGTGATCTGTGGAGTAATGATTTCTGCATTCGCTATTGATGTTTGATTTTTACTTTTAAGAAAACGTGTTTTTTTTGTTTAAAGTTATATTTTTTACATGTTTTTTGTTTAAGATTTTTGATGAAAGATATTCTGGTCCTCCAACTCAAAATATTCTAAGACTTTATAGCAATCGATATACTATGCGGCATTTTCGGCCATCTGTTTCATCTCACATATCAAAATATCGCCCCATCGTCCCACGCTTTCATTCCTCGTTTCTACCCAACGTGATATGACAACATATAGATATCAAGTAAAGATGCAATTACCATAACCATGATACAGTATTCCCCGTATAGATTAATAACGTACAAATGTTGGGGTAAATCCATCTAGTGGCGTAGACCGCAATCCCTTGCCGGGTCTATTGGACCCATTCATTTTAATCCTTTACCTATTATAAACATAAATATTTGTCGATGTACAGAGAGGACACAAATATTGTACTAATATTAACACGAATCTAGTCTTTAACTTGATCGATTTGACGACACAAGAGGTAGACAAACCCCCAGATCAACATGTTGATTGATCGACTTGTAAACCAACTGATTACGCTACTGCTTGACCGACATGTTGAGTAACTGGGTGAACAACATGTTGGTTGAGTAACTGTTTGACCGACATGCTAACCGATTGCTTGAACGATATGTTGAGCGACTTCTTGACCGACATGTTAGCCGTCAGCTTGACCGATATGCTAGACGTCTGCTTCATCGACATGTTGGAAGTCTGCTTGACCGATATGTTGATCAACTGCTTCACCGACTTGTTGACCGACTGCTTAAGTGTTTTCCAGATTTTTGCACGTGGCTTCATACGTGTGGATTTAAATTATTGTAATAAACATCATTTCAGGACCTAAAGTAGTCGATAAAGAAGGAAAACATAAAATGAATTATATTGTCAACTAAAATAAACTTAACGGACTTTCGTGTTCACCCTGTATACGCCGCAAAGGGAGAAGGAATTAAGACAAAATAATAGATAGCTTTTGTAACTATTGGACCTTATTCTAATTTAATTAATTACCTTAGCGAAATATCTGTCTTTGGATATAAACAATTATTCCCTAGGGGTCACTTGCGCAATTAATGCTAAAATATATTGTTTACTTTTAAAATATGATAGGCAGTAACCCATTCCCCTTCTGGCTGGGAGAGCCCTACATGCCAGGGGGTCCTCCCAATATCGGCTCACGGTGGTATGCAGTTCTATGCATTTTCACCGCGTAAAAAAAGGCAATAATCCATTCGAGATAAACTTTCAGATATATGCAAGGAAAAATTCTAAATAATACGTTGTCGTATGTGTGAAATATGAATGTGAAGGTTGGTGTACAGGGTGTCCCGTAAGTAGTGGACCAACGGGATGTGGGGGATAGGGGAGACCATTACCTACCAGAATCACCAAAATTTATTGTCCTAGGCCTCATAGTTTTGAAGTTATGACGTTTTTTAGTAAGTAGGTGAAATTATCGTACTATGTGCACATTTTTCTTAATTCTACAAATTCTGTTACTTATTTTGATGTTATTTTTATTCAAGGGCGTTAAGAATACATAGGTTTTTCTAATTTAAATCATTTTTTAGTGTAGTTATCATTAACATTAAAATTAATCAACAAAACAAGTGCAATTGTTAAATTTCAAAATACTATAACTGGTATTTGAGCTGAGCTGGTGTAAAAAAAATGTATTGTAGCCTTGTGGCACATTATTTTAAAAACATCTACATATCATAAGGATTACAAAAACGTATAACACTGTGGTTTCAAATTAGTAGTTTTTTATTTTAACTAATATCAACGTAAAAGGGAACTTTTGAGAGAAAACAAAAATTCATTGCTAATTATGGAAATTCGTTTATTACTCAATTAATTTTTACATTAAGGGTTCAAAATGCTTTTCTTTAGCTCTTGTGCATTAAAACATCTTCGTATAAAGTCTTTTTGTAAACTTTTTTGGGCTCTTTGATGTTTTTTTATCAATTCAGCAACATGATTGAAATTTTGTGATAACTCTCTTTTTATCAGAAATATTTGTCTCATAAACTGCTTCTTTGAGGAAACCCCATAGAAAATAATCCAAAGGATTCAAGTCGGGAGATCGTGGCCTATTTCATGGCCGATCGCTGGCCAGGAAATAGTACCCTCGCGTCCAAACCATCGATTTGGGAACGTCTCATTCAAAAATTCAGTCACTTACCGTGAATAGTGGGCAGGTTCACCTTCGTACTGCAACCACATTCTCTCCCGCGCAGTTTCAGGCCTTATGCATAACCAACATCTTCGAATAAAGTTAAGAAGTACGCGAGAGTATGTGGTTCCGCGCAGTTTCAGGCCTTGTGCATAACCAACATCTTCGTTAAGTTAAGAAGCACGTACGAATGTTGCAGTACGAAGGTGAACCTGCCCACTATTCACGGTAAGTGACTGAATTTTTGAATGAGACGTTCCCAAATCGATGGTTTGGACGCGAAGGTACTATTTCCTGGCCAGCGATCGGCCATGAAATAGGCCACGATCTCCCGACTTGAATCCTTTGGATTATTTTCTATGGGGTTTCCTCAAAGAAGCAGTTTATGAGACAAATATTTCTGATAAAAAGAGAGTTATCACAAAATTTCAATCATGTTGCTGAATTGATAAAAAAACATCAAAGAGCCCAAAAAAGTTTACAAAAAGACTTTATACGAAGATGTTTTAATGCACAAGAGCTAAAGAAAAGCATTTTGAACCCTTAATGTAAAAATAAATTGAGTAATAAACGAATTTCCATAATTAGCAATGAATTTTTGTTTTCTCTCAAAAGTTCCCTTTTACGTTGATATTAGTTAAAATAAAAAACTACTAATTTGAAACCACAGTGTTATACGTTTTTGTAATCCTTATGATATGTAGATGTTTTTAAAATAATGTGCCACAAGGCTACAATACATTTTTTTTACACCAGCTCAGCTCAAATACCAGTTAGAGTATTTTGAAATTTAACAATTGCACTTGTTTTGTTGATTAATTTTAATGTTAATGATAACTACACTAAAAAATGATTTAAATTAGAAAAACCTATGTATTCTTAACGCCCTTGAATAAAAATAACATCAAAATAAGTAACAGAATTTGTAGAATTAAGAAAAATGTGCACATAGTACGATAATTTCACCTACTTACTAAAAAACGTCATAACTTCAAAACTATGAGGCCTAGGACAATAAATTTTGGTGATTCTGGTAGGTAACGGTCTCCCCTATCCCCCACATCCCGTTGGTCCACTACTAACGGGACACCCTGTATATGGATGGATTATTGTACGCCTTTGTGCAAAAACTACTGTAATAAATTAGATATCTGGCAGTTGTTGCTTATAACCAAGGCCTAGCACTTAAGATACTTTTCATATTAAAATTCCTACAGGTCTGGTATTCCTTTAAAAACCACGGAATACAGCTAGTTTTTTCATTTATAAAAAAATAAATCCTACTTATATTATAAAGCCGAATGTTTGTGAGCATGGATGTTTAGATGTTCCTCTTTCACGCAAAAACTACTGAATGGATTTTAATAAAATTTGGTACAGATGTTTCTCATACCTAGGAATTAGACATAGAATACTTTTTATCTCAAAATTCCCACGGGATAAGGTTCCACGCGGGTAAAACCGCGGGGCACAGTTAGTTATACAATAATTTTCAACCATCACATAAAACCAATCCGTTTTAGACCGTCTTCCTTAAACGTAAAGGCTATTTTTGCATAAGCTTATTACGTTACGTAACTAGATACGCTTACATTTGATCATATTGTAGGTTTCACCCCAAGCCAGGGTTGCTTCTAAAAGGGGTAGGTATTATCAAAGATCCCGAGTAATCCCTCAAATTGTACATTTATTGTTTTTTGAGATTTTCTTCTTAAATTAGGGTGATTTTATTAGGGGTCAGTTCGGTGGATTTTACGGAAGGGTGTATTTTTATTGATTTAATATACATAATATATACAAAACATCAAGTTTTTTCCAAAAATGGCAAAACGTTACAGTTGAATACCTATCATCACTACATAGTATAAAACAAAGTCGCTTTCTCTGTCCCTATGTACCTATGTATGCTTACATATTTAAAACTACGCAACGGATTTTGATGCGGTTTGTTTTAATAGATAGTGATTCAGTGGAAAGGTTTTTAGCATAATTTTATCTCCATATTCCTGCGGGAACGGGAACTACGCGGGTGAAACCGCGGGGCGCCGCTAGTTTTTGTTATAAAATATATTTGTGAGATCATCAATTAAAACTAGTCAAATTACTAAAATAATTTAGCTTTGTGTGTATTTTGAACACTAGTCAAAACATTTATTTTCAAGGCTTAATTTGACTTGACTTTTATAAGTTGAAAATGAGTATAATTAAAAATTTAAAAACCCTACAAAACAATTACTTTCAAACCCCCATAACTTTTATACAGGTCAACCGATTTTCATTAAACATGTCTAAGAACATTAGCACGTAAGTCTCCTTTAATAGAAAAAAAACTAATTTGAAATCGGTCATCCGTTCGGGAGCTATGATGCCACAGACACGTCAAACTTATAACACCCCACCCCCCTTTTTGCGTCGGGGGTTAAAAATAATGAAAAAACTAAACTGTTAAAACTATTTTAATATAAGCATAGATATTAATATTATTTTGAAAACTATAATGAAATGTATGTACAGCATCTCTAAATTAGTTCTAAAGTTTTGTATTACTTTTAATTTATGTCTGATAATATTATTTTTTACTCTTAATTTTTAAGTACTACTTAAAGTATGTGTTTGTTGGTATTAATAATTTGATAATAATATTATATATAGATATATAGCTGTGTCCCGCGGTTTCTCTCACGTAGTTCCCGTTCTCGTGGGAATTTCGGGATAAAAAGTATCCTTAGTCCTTTTCCTGGTTCTTAACTACCACACCACCAATTTTCAGCTAAATCAGTTCAGCAGTTCTTGAGTTATAAATAGTGGAACTAATACGACTTTCTTTTATATATTACTAGCTGTGCCCCGCGGTTTCACTCGCGTTGTTCCCGTTCCCGTGGAAATTTCGGGATGAAAAATAGATGTTGGCCGATTCTCAAACCTGCTGAATATGCTCACAAAATTTTATGAGAATCGGTCAAGCTGTTGCGGAGGAGTACGGGAACGAACAATGTGACACGAGAATTTTATATATAAGATATAGAAGGTTTTTTTTTCTTTATTTATTTTCTTGTGATGTGATCTTACAGCAGATATCTACTAAATAAGAAGCCCTTTTTAGGTACCAAACTGTAAACTAATAAACTTAAAATGTCAAACCTTGGCTACCTAATCGAGTTGTTTTTATGAAGAAGTTGCCTGCCGTGGTTTTCTCCGCGTTCCTATAGTGACTCAGCGACAAATGTAGCTTTCAAATTGAAAATTAAGTTTCGGCCTACAAGAACTTGTGAACTTCAAAGATTCTTTTGTAAACTCTTCGATGTTATAGAGATTTAAGATTAATTAACAAAAAACATCAACAATATTTTATAGATTACATAATATTGTAACAAATATAATTTTTAAAACCTATTTTCACTTAACCAGGACCTTGAATGTACCCTGCCTGCATAGTTCTGAATGAGTCTAAGGGCCTATTTTTTTGTCAACCCATGTCGTCCTATTGTTGGTCTCCCCTAAACATTTCTAATTCTATCCTTCGCAGCCTCCCACCAACTGCTATTGAAGGTGACGAGATATTGGGTGCTAAGAATAGGGTAGTTGACTCAAATATTGGACACTTTTTTTTTTTTATGTAAACAAATAATTAACACGATACAGTGCGTCAAAAACTCGTGTCACGCCATAACAAGCCCCTACTCTTCAACTTTAATGCGTTTTAAGTTAGCCATTTTTAATAATTTGATAAAACTGAAAAATACGTAGGTGTCTAATATTTTTGTTATACCTACCTAATTGACGGAGCAAATAGAAATTCATTTATTCACCTAAATACCCTATAGTCTTATAGGTAAATAGTTTTAAACTAATCTTACTCAGAATTCCACCATCCATTTACTTACCTGTCTCACAATTACAGTTTATTTCTTCTCACTTCTAATTAAAAGTTTCTCTGCCATGATATTAATTGCAATAAACTTTCCAAGAAAAATGTTTTTATTGTGTTTTGTTGGTTCTTTCGTTAATGTTAATTAAGTTTAATACAATAATTGTTTGAGGAAAGTGTTAGTTGAATTAGCTTTGGGTAAATAATACTTGTGTTACTTTGTTGATGAAAGATAGGAAAATAGGTAAGGAAGTTTTACATTTCATTTTTTTATTTTGAGATTTATTGTAAACTAGGCACTGATTGTATTGTATAGCTCCTAAAATGAAGTCTTTTTTTATTTTTGTTTTTGAGATTTCATCACATTTTATTTTAAATAATCCGATTGAGACGAATACTTGAAATCTAATCAGTGATATATTTCCCGTGTGTATTTCTAATGTATATATGATGGATGTTCTAAACATGACTAGCTTTATTTAAATTTGATTTCTTGGTTAAACTAAAAAAAATACAAAATAATGTCTCATATACTCATATCATACTAGGAATTATCCAATTAATTTATTACAATAAAATTTTATATAAAACTATGTCAATTTAATACAATTCAATTTTCAACTAGTATGGTCATTATAACTGCTACACCACAATACAATACATCGATTGTTTCAAACGAATACAATATTGTTCTCATTAAATTACCATCCTGCAATTGTTAAATAAAGAGGATGACATCGGTGTTTCATTAATTAAACCCGGCACTGGGTGAGACCACATAATTAAACACGCAGAATTAATTTGGCGGCCTGGTTTTAACGTACGGCTTACAACTTACTATATACATGTTTTATGAGCTACTAGCTAGCTGCCTGGCTTTGTATGGGTTAAATCTAATATACAGGGTGTCCGGGCATCGATGTCGGATACTTTAAGGGGGTAAAATATGGTATTTTTTATCGACAAATCACGATTCCAATTTTCTCTGGCTACCTTCATTACAAAATGGCAGCCATTTTGTTTTTTTCAACTCGACGCGCGGGTGCTTGTACTGATTTAGTCATTGCTATCCATGTAAACGTCCTAAAAAGATGAAAGATGTCTTATTTGAAAGTTAATAATGTAGAGTATTTTCGAATGTAAGATTTTATTTCATATCTTCATTATAAAACTACAAAAAATCATTACAAAAATTAAAATCTTTATTTTTTTTCAGATATTTTCTCAATTTTTTAACTTTTTGTTAAAATTTGACCTATTAACCTACGATTTTTATCTTGTTTTTTGATAGTACAAAATATTTACTTAAAAAAGAATCATACATCTTATAGCCTTATGTATGATTGTTCTAAAGTTACGATGGATTGAATATCATCCTTAGCCAAGAAAATCGTCTCGTATTGCGAGGAGTGCTCGACGTGCTCGCCCATGGGACTGCGTTGTTGGGATTATCTGACTTGGACTATTATTTAGTCCGTCTAAGTGAAGGTAATTAATAAAAAAACGCTACATTTTATTCCATATCTTTATCAAAAAATAACAAAAGAGGATGATAAAAACAAAAACAATTATATGTTTTCGTAATTTTTTTAGATTATTTGTCTTTTTCTTAAAAAATGACCATTAAGCTACTTTTATCTTTGTTTTTGATAGTACAGCATATTTACTTAGGGTATCTATGATAGTTCAATAGGTTAGACGGTTTGAATATGACCCTTAGCCATACAGTCCCACGGACGAGTAATCCTGAGAATGCGAGGCGATTTTCACGGTTAAGGGTCATATTCAAACCTCCGTAATTTTTGAACTATCATACATAGGGCTATAAAATGCATGGCTTATTTTTGAGTAAATATCCTGTACTATTAATAAACAACAAAAAAAAATTAGCCTAATGGGTCAGTTTTTAAGAAAAAGACAAATAATCTAAAAAATATACGAAAACACATAACTGTTTTTGTTTTTATCATCCTCTTTTGTTATTTTTTGATAAAGATATGGAATAAAATGTAGCATTTTTTTATTAATTACCTTCACTTAGACGGACTAAATAATAGTCCAAGTCAGATAATCCCAACAACGCAGTCCCATGGGCGAGCACGTCGAGCACTCCTCGCAATACGAGACGATTTTCTTGGCTAAGGATCATATTCAATCCATCGTAACTTTAGAACTATCATACATAAGGCTATAAGATGTATGATTCTTTTTTAAGTAAATATTCTGTTCTATCAAAAAACAAGATGAAAAACGTAGGTTTATGGGTCAAATTTTAATAAAAATTAAAAAAATGCAGAAAAAATCTGTAAAAAATTATTGATTTTTATTTTTGTAATGATTTTTTGTTATTTTATAATTAAGATATGGAATAAAATCTTACATTCAATAATACCTTACATTATTTACTTTCAAATGAGACATCTTTCATCTTCCTAAGACGTTTACATGGATAGCAATGACTAAATCAGTACAAGCACCCGCGCGTCGAGTTGAAAAAAACAAAATGGCTGCCATTTTGTAATGGAGGTAGCTAGAGAAAATTGGAATCGTGATTTGTCGATAAAAAATACCATATTTTACCCCCTTAAAGTATCCGACATCGATGCCCGGACACCCTGTATAAAATTCTCGTGTCACAGTTTTCGTTGCCATACTCCTCCGAAACGGCTTGACCGATTCTCATGAAATTTTGTGAGCATATTCGGTAATTGGCCAACATCTTTTTTTCATCCCGAAATTCCTACGGGAACGGGAACTACGCATGTGAAACCGCGGGGCGCAGCTAGTTTTTGTATAAATTTTGTCCTTGTAGTCTGAATTTTGTTTTGACGATCACTATAAACAGTTTGGTATCATATTCAATTTATTAAATATATATTTTTTTTTTTTCATATTTTAAAATTTTTGAAGGATTGATATTAGGTTATGTCTATCTATATAGAGTCATGTTAAATTATTTTAACGCGTTTTTTTTGTTAACCTGAGTGTCCCACTGCTGGGCAAAGGTCTCCCCCAAACATTTCCAACCATCCCTATCCTTCGCAGTCTCCCACCAGCTACTGTCGAAGGTAAGATCGATTAAGAGTAAAAATATTTTACATTTCAAATAAAAGTGCTCTCGCAAAGTTTACCTATAAAGGACAAAGAAAGAAAAATAATGAAGACACCCCGCCTAGAAATATAATGATTATGCCCGTCCCACTGTACTTATATCTTCAGTAAGAGAGAGGCAGCCTGTCTTGTGAGAAAATTTAAGCAATGTTGTCTACATTATATCGTATCGGTCTATATGTCTTTGTGACCAATACTTTTACGTCCCAATCTTTTATACTTTACTTATAATTTAAGGAATTATTTTAACGTCTTTTCTTCGGTGTAACTTTTCGTCAGCGTAATAAGCGTAACGACACATATTACACATATAATTTAGCCAACATAACTTAGACATTCGCATCATTTCAAAAAACATTACACCACCATACAATTACGGCGTAACATTGGCGTAACAAGCTTGACGTCATAAGATTACTTTACAGCTATTCCTATAACTCCTCATAACATAAGGTTAACTTATTAGTTACTCCAAAATATAACATTACGCCATTAAAATACGGCGTAACATCTTGACGTAACACGGTTACGTTATAGTTACTCATAACTCCAAAATATAACATTACGCCAGTAAAGCTTACGAGTGAGGTACGCGACCGGCATCGGCCAATCGCTGAGATTTCTTTGATACTGATCCTTGACATACGTGACTTGTATTTGTATTAGGTATACATGGAGGATAGGAGGTGTAGAATGGACATAGTAGTATTATTATAAGAAAAATAGTACCCCTGTTTTTAATATAGTCAAATTTTCATTATAGGCATCTGAATGTGATCCACTAATTTAATCCAGCTTCTTTTTAAAAAAATAATGTAAGTAGATAAAATAATACCTCGAGATAAACGTGTGCAGCATAACTATTAAAGCCTAACCGGAACGAATTCGCGGTCAGCACTGGAATTTGAGCGCTTCGAACTTTTAAGACTTTCACAAAAAAAAAGTAATATAATTTTTATTTTGTGTACTTCATTTAAAAACATTATTTTTGTGTATTATCCACCAGTGAGGTTAAAAAAAACCCTTAATAACTTAAGTAAGTTTCAAATAAAGTATTAAACCATTATCTCTAAATCATTTGTTTTTCGCCGACATGATATATTAACAACAAAGTCTTGAAGACATCCCCCAAACTAGATGGATTTTCAAGTAACCAATCCCTCGTTTAGTGAGAGATTTAAGTCTTAGTTCAACATTGAAATTGACTTTTACCTAATTCAATTTGCACTAAATCCTATAGGATTTGCTATTTGTTTATTGAAATAAATTACTCGCTTAGCATATATGGTAATTTGAATTTTGTTTATCACTACATAGTTTAAAACAAAGTCGCTGTCGCTGTCTGTCCCTATGTATGCTTATATGTTTAAGACTACGCAACAGATTTTTAAGCGGTTTTCTTTAATAGATAGAGTAATTCAAGAGGAAGGTTTTTGGTATAATTTTATCACCGCATTTTTACGGGAGTGGTTACTAAGCGGGTGAAACCGATGTTGAAAATAAATAGTTTTGTAAACTTCTATATAAGTTGTTAGAAAAATCTTGCAATTTTACAGCAGTTTGTCTTAAACCGATTGAGCTGTTTCATGCTCGTTACGTCTGGATGACACAGCGTGGTTAGTTGACGTAATTTTAAATCTATAATGGCGAACTCCGCAAAATGGCGGACTAGTTTTTCAACTACCGACATAATAGATACACAATTTTTTAGAAAAACTAAAATACATAGCTTCCTTCGTATAGTTAATCAATACGTTCAAATATGTAAGGCGATTAATTTTATCCCCATATTCCTACGGGAACGGAAACTACGCGGGTGAAACCGCGGGGTGTCTCTAGTATTTACTGTATTAGAAGCCTGCCAATATCAAGGTTAGGACAAAGTTATAGTCTAGACATGTCAAATATATATAAACTTAACTTTCATGTCGTAAACGTAGTATAAGCCTTGTAACTAACTTTCCAACATAAAAATAAGAAAACATTAGAAAATCCACTTCCAGAAACTCCATCATACCTTAACTCTACATCAATGTAATCGCGCGATACTTTTTTGCTGAGCGAACATCGACCGTATTCCACTAGCCATAAAGCTTTATTTCCTACGCAACACAACATACAGAGGTGCCATAACTGTGTTGAATGAGGTATTATAAAAGGGTTTTGGGGATAAATCACAATGAAAACTGAAATTGGAATGTATGTGTAGTTTTTGTGGTCTGTGTTACAATAAAAGCGGGTTATTTTTTTTAAATACTTCCTTTTACAACCAGGATTATTGAATCATGTTTTATTCCATCAAACTATATATACAAAATCATTTAATAATAAAAACGACCTAGTATTTTTATGGGGTCATCTGATGATAATGATATACATATACGAGTATACATAACATAACATAATCATTCACTACATCTCATTATAGTAACTGACTCCTAACTAAGCTCGTAACTTGTATCTAGGGTATCAGAAATTACGCACACACTCATTCACACACACACACCCAGATCGAGACAAACATTTGCGATTCACACAAATATTCATCCCGCACGGGAATTGAACCCGCGTCCTTACGGACGGTAGTCCGGCATGGTGACTACTCTGCCATCGAGGTTGTAGAATAAGTAGAATGATTTAGAATGTAGGTTGCCGGAAACCGTTGGTTGCAGGCCGCATAGACCCTCGCCGCTGGAAGCAATAAGGAGAGTTGTATGTTTAGAAGTGGACAACTGATGATAATGATGATCTGATGATAGGTGAAAACCCTTCCGCATGAGCTCAAATGACTCACAATAGTCTCAGTGGTCTTTGTTGCATATAAAAATTTTGACAAATAAACGTCAGAATACTGTTTCCATGACAACCATCTAAGTTTTATGGAGCTATTGAGTCAGCGGAATAGTTGTCACTAAGAGAATACCAAAATGACAACAAATGCCAAAAAAACGGCCATAATGTTGATATTAAAACACATTTGAGTAGCATTATCACAGCTTAATAATTTAGACAAAATCATATAAGTACGCTATGTAACATCAATATGCTATAGGTACTATTTAATTCTGTGTAAAATTCATATGATACAAATATATTATAGTTTGTTACAAGAATAACAAAGGTTATTTCAACCTGACCTTACCCTATACCTATCTGAAATTTTAAAGAGTTTCTTAGGAACCATTACTGAATTTCACGTAAGCAAAGCTACATGTTGTCGTGGTGTAAATAGATAAATAGGTGCTTCATATTTCTTTTGAACAGTCAAGGAAATTCTCAATTCAGTGTGGTATTACTTGTCAAAATAAGGAATTTATTAAGTAGGTAGGTACTTTTATTTTTCGGAAACGGTTTTAATAGTATGAATTAAATTTGTATGTTTTTGTGTGTAGGGAGAGGAAATCGAAAATCCCTACTTCCCTACTAATATTATAAATGCAAAAGTAACTCTGTCTGTCTGTTACCTTTTCACGGCTAAACTACTGAACTGATTGACTTGAAATTTTGTACGGGGTAACTTATGATCCGGGAAAGAACATGTTTTATCCCGAAATTCCCACGGGATCGGGAACTACGCGGGTGAAACCGCGGGGCACAGCTAGTATACAATAAGTACTTGAAATTAACAACCTGCTCAAAAAATACTTGTTGTTCACACACATATTTTATTGCGCACGGAAATTGAATGCGCGTCTCTTCAATCATGTTGATCACACTGCCTCATTAGTCTTCCTTAAATAGTTTGATTTTAAGATAAGATAAAATCAATTTAACCAAAAGGTGACTGACCTTGGGAATCGAAATAGCTGAAAAAAAGGCGAGCTAAATCACAAATGACCTTACGATCAGCAATATTCCGAACTGGCTCACAAATAGTGCCCTAAACCTTAATAAAATTGGCATCAGGGTCCCCATTTATGACCAGACTTCGCGTTACACAAGAAAAATATTGAAATTTTATTACACGGCTTTCTAGAAAATTCGTTAAACTATGTCTGGTACGAAAAGAGATGTAATCAATGGTGGTATATGGGTTATCAGATTTAGGGCCTATTTTCACGACCTTCAAGTAAAGTAACTCACCAAGTAAAGTTAGTTTTATCTCTTTCTCACTTTATATCAAGTGACAAAGACAAAATATGTGAGTAGCTATGCGGAACCTTACTTGAAGACGGTGAAATAGGCCCTTAGAATCAATATTAAAATTTTAAATTAAATTGTTTTTTTTTTAGAAGTAAGTAATTGTTGGAATTTGAGTAGGTTATGGTGTCGGTGCTATAGTTTTTACAATGTCGTGGTTTTATATGTTCTCATTATCTTCAGGTAAGTATTTCGGCGTTTTCTAGTGCATATAACTCCTAGTATGGCATAATTTTGCTTAGGTCATTTTAAAAGTAATATGATCCCGGATTCATACAAATAGTTGTTTATAAACTCTATCTAGACTTTCGTTTTTATGATTTACGCGGTCACTTCACATCACTATTTCAAACGGACTTTGTCATGGTTTTTCTTTTTAACGTAGATTAAAGTGAACTCGCTTCCGCTATTTGTAAGCTTAGATTTTTTAAATTACGGAATGGATTTCTGCATTAGAAATACTGATACAAGAAAGAAGCTTAGATGTATTTAACACTGCTGCAAACAGCGGGGAATCTAGTTTAAATATACATTAAAATGTTGTAAATAACAAAAAATGTATTGAACAAAACATTACCTTGCAATAACAAACTCTTTACTCGAACGCTTGACTTATTTATCGGTACGAGAACGTATCAAAATTGAATTTTGAGGCATTTTCTTCGACGTATAAATTGTTTGTGGAAGTTTATCTCAAAGATGCGATATAGGATATAAACTATGGATTGCTTTACAGAATGTAAGAACAAATTCTCACACAATGGATACATTTTTAGTGGTTCCAATTATTTTTACTGTGTGAAAAAGATATTCTTTTTGGAGATAAGGAAAACATTCGAGATAAATAAGTGATGAGGTGTTGTGTTGTGTGGAATGGAAATCGTTTAGTTAGATTGAAATCTCTTTGGTGGAACAAGATTATCGTAAGTTATACTAGTTTCTTGCAAAGTTGATTTTCGACAACGTTTTTGTAACAAAATACCTGTATAAAATGAATTAATTTGCGGATTTTTGTTTTTTATTAATGCTTACAATTCTTTATATAAATCCGTGGTATATATTTTAACCCTCGACGCAAAAAGAGGGGTGTTACAAGTTTGTCGCGCACGTGTGTGTGTGTGTGTGTGCGCGTGCGAACGGATGCACCGATTTCAATTTGGTTTTTTTTTTGTATTAAAGGGGACTTACGTGCGAGTGTTCTTAGACATGTTTGATGAAAATCGGTAGACCCGTTTAAAGGTTATGGGAGTTTGAAAGTAATTGTGTTGGGGGTTATTTCAATTTTTAATTTAATGTTATTATTGTATACGTAAGCTTCTGATTTTTGAAAATCCTTATTTAGGTATATTTCTCTAAGTACCTTAAAAATTTAACTATCATATTTAAAAGCAAGTGAGAAGCTCAATAATATTTATGAACTATCAACAACAAGGAAATCGGTATTTAACGCACTTATTTGTATTAAGACACAGAATTCCCAGTCAATATTTTACGTGAAACGATTGCCATTAGACCTACAAAGCTGAAAAAGTGTAAATTATACAATGGAAACTAAATTTGGTTTTCAATGTCAAAATCATCATATTTTAGAGAAAACATTTGTATTTTTCTTAAAAAATGTATTCACAACAAAAAAATACAGTTTTATATACAGGGTGTCCCAAAATTCAACGTCCAAATTTAAATCTTTTTTTCCCGGATATTGTGATATCTCTGATTCAATTTACTGTCGTGATAGATAGAGGGCATATCCAGGCTACGGATACAAACAATTAAACACCTATTAATGCACAAATGCCATCGTAGAACTTGAAAAATTGCGAATATTAAAAAAAAAATGGACGTAGTTTTTTTTTCTTATTTGGCCAGGACCGTGAGGATCCCACCTATCCCCTTTTCATTTGGACGTTGAATTTCGGGACACCCTGTATAAGTAATCACGGAATAAAATATACAATTTTCCGTAATAATAAAACAAGAGCACTAAAAAATACGCCCACATTAACTACGGAATAAGTCAAAATGAAAATAAGCCTGTTTTGTATTCTAACCGCAAAAGCTCTAATGGCAAAGTAGGAAACCAACTTCTTGATTGGAACTAGCTTTTGGCTACTTTATTTTTTAGGGTTCCGTACTTCGGTAAAAAGACCCTACTTCTTACTTGTTTCTCTTCTCTGCAATGAAATGTCGCTTCTGAAGTAGTTGCATGCATTTTGCGTTTTGCGCAACACCTATTACTAAGATTCCGCTCTCCGTCTGTCTGTCTGTGTCATCAGGCTATATTTTATGAATAGCTTGACCGATAAAGTTAGTACAAATGATTTGTTTACGTTGCCGCATATAAACATGTTTTTTTTATGTATTCAAAATTTTCGCCTCAGCCAGGACTTGAACCCGAAACCATGCTGAACCGTAGCGCCGCTCTTCCAATTGAGCTACCACTCACTACATACTGCTATTATTATGCCGTTATATCAAATTTTGTATAAATAAATAAATGTACGGAACCCTTCGTGCGCGATTCTCTCTCTTGACTGGTTTTTATTTTTCCTTTTATTCTCATTTACATGGCTTAACAAATTACAAATCTTACTCATGTACAAGTTTAGATGGAAAAAGTTTGGACAGAAATTGATATGGTTAAGAGAAAGTAAAAATAAAAATGTGTAAATTATGAGGGTATATTACATTTGTTACAAGTAACCTCAAGTTTGGTATTACTTTTACTTCTATAGAGTCACCATAGAATAAGGATCACGACCAAGATTCTCTCTGGTCTCTGAGAGTCACCATCTTTTCTGTGCCGGTGACAGCGTCGGTGTAATCGCATCTTTTGGTTGTCAGTTTATTGAAAATGTATCCAAATGACATTAGAGTCAAAATGACAGTAGTAGCTTCCAATTTTGGCCGCCGGCACAGAAAACTTGGTGACTCTATACTAGTCACAGTACGAAGCGTCTTGAACACTTAGTTTTTTTGTCGTATTGTACAGAAAAATTGAAGCATTTGTTGCGATTTTCCTAAAGAAAATTATATCGTTTGAATTGAAATATACTTCTTTTGATTTTGTCATCTGTGGACCTAATAACATTACTAACTACGTACTTTCATTTTTACAACTAGGACAAAAAGGTATACACCATTATAAAAAATTACACCGTCCTCACTAATGGACAGACCGACACTTTTCTCTTTAAGAGCATATTACAAAGAGATTCTGAAATATCTCACTATGCTTCTACAACTACTTTAAAACTTTACATAAAATATATAATACGCTCTAAAGTTAGTTACTTATTACGCTTATTCCTCCTCAATGTAATAATATCATCATTGAGAGAGAGGTCTTTTAAACTGTCCCTAATAAGACACGTGACAAAGGTTCAGAAAAAGAAGAAAAGAGAGAGAGAGAGAGAGTGAGAGAGACAGAGATCTTTTCCCTACAGTGAGATACTAAGCACACTTATACCTACTGTAAAGTTGACTTACATCACTTCTTAAATTAAAGTTACCAAAATATACTCCCGAGCCAAGATACTTAGGCCCTTAAATAAACAAAGAACTTAAGAATCTAAGTACAAACAAAGGTCTTGTAAACAGAACTTGGCAAACAACGTGTTTGTACCGAATGATCGAGGATGGGATAGTTTTATCGTTAGGGAAGGGTCAGCTCCGTAGTTTATAAAGTTTGAGTAAATATTGTGTTCAGATTATGATAAACTATGTTTGGGTTCATGTTTATGTTATGTGATCAAACGTTATAGTTATCATGGTTATTAACACTTGGGATGTTTAATATTAGGTATGGTTATCATGGTTAACACATAAGATTTCACCGTTTACATTTACCACTGGGGTATGGATGTTTATTATGATTACCTTTCACTACATTGTATAAAACAAAGTCACTTTCTCTGTCCCTATGTATGCTAAGATCTTTAAAACTACGTATCGGATTTTGATGCGGTTTGTTTTAATAGATAGAGTGATTCAGTGGAAAGGTTTTTAGCATAATATTATCCCCATATTCCTACGGGAACGGGAACTACGCGTGTGAAACCGCGGGGCGCCGCTAGTGGAATATAAATATTTTATTGGGATATCATATGATATCGTGATCAAGGCGCTTACAATAGGGTTTTAATAGTTAATTAAATAGCTTGAAACTTGAAATTAATAATTTATATGGTAAATACCACTTGAACGACGATAACTTAAGTGGTAAATAATTATATTATAGAGCGATAATGATGAAGCCAATTAAGTATCTCGATAAGTATCGAAAACTTCTGTCTCTCACTGATGATATCAGCACAGTCCGCTTGCGTTGTGCGTGTTGGTGATCTAAAACTTGGTATTGATAAATTATTATCACATAATAGTTGATTGTAGTTGATGTTCCACGAGCTCACACGAGGCGCTTCGCGGCCACTTTCATCATGCGAACAGCGCGAGTGTTGAACTCCCTGACAGCTTCTCTGTTCCCTGAAACATACAATCTGGGTCTTTTTAAGTCGCGAGTGAATCGGTATCTTCTAGGCGAGCACGCTCCATCTTAGACTGTATCATCGCTTTCCATCAGGCGAGTTACAGTCAAGTGCAAGCCTATTCTGGGTAAAAAAACATATACCTATTTGTCGAGTATTTGTGTATGTATTTTTTAAATCTACTGGAGGAATAAAAATGTAAAGCCGGCACGGGTCAGTCGCAAATAACAATATTGTAACAATAATACTGCATTTAACCAAACGTTTCTTTTATGTTATTATTATGTAAATCTGCCGATTTGCGACATTTTGCGGCCACGGGGTTGTTTTTACAAGGATTAATAGGGAAAAAATATGTCGAAACATCGAGAAACAGATGTTACAAGGAAAGTGTTTGCGGAAAATATTCTCCTTTTATTTCGGTAAATTTAAATTGTGATTGTATTCCAATTCTTTTATTTAGACATTCTTGTTGCGTTATTTGTATTAATTTAACTTTGGAACGTTGGAATTATTTTTGAAAATGTATTTTTTTATCTGTGACTCTCTCTGTTGAATGGTTTCTGTGTCATAATCATAACAGAGAAACGCTGGTTGCAGGTTTCATTTTTAGACGATTAGTGATAAGAAATTGGTATTTGTGAGTGTTGTTGCCTGCGCGTTTGTGCGTACATACATAGAAAACTTAATTACTATTTATGCGTTTACGTTTGCATTCAAACAGTTGGTACCCAATCATCCAGAGCTAATTTTATGTGCAGTAATAAATATAGTTTGAATTCAGAGCTAGCCTAACCTGCGAATTAGAACAATTCTAACAACCGTAACATTATTAAATTAAATACAAACTTACGGATACGAAATTTCATCAACATATTCCATTAAAAAACGTAGATAAACCTTGTAAAAACTAATGCGTCCTATTTTAATTAAGGTAACCTGACAAAGTGCAGCGAAAAAGTATAAAAAACTTGACTTCCATTAAGGAATATCACTGAAACGTCAGCATTAGTGTTTTAGCTGACGCTTTGACTAATATACGGTGGACTAATATAGCTCTTCACTTCCTAAAGAGGGTGAAAGTTACACTATAGTTATGGTATTCGATATATATTTAACAAAATATTCTAGTTAATCTAAATTGAGTGATATATCATTTTGAACTTATCCTTTTTATTCCCTATTTTTGACCGCCTTTAAGCAGCCTTTAAGCAGTTGAAAATAAAACAAGAATTACAAAAGCTAGCTTTTATAGACTTTGTCCATCAAAAATTCGTATTTTAATAGAAGGTTTTACATGTTTTATACTACGTACAGTTTTGATTTGGATTACAATGCAAAGTTAGCTAATTAATCATCATTTCAAAAACTCGTTTGCATCATAAGAAATACATAACATAATCATTCAATACATCGTCTCATTATAGTACTGATTAGTTCGAAACATGTATCCTAGGGTATCAAAAACTACGCACAAACTCATTCACACACACGTAATAACAAACAAAACAGAAGGGTTTACAATACAACAAATTATCGAAGCCAATTGGAGCAGACCGGTATAATATCAACATCAAATGCATAAAATATTTAAATTTAAATAACTAGTTCCATATTAAACTTAGCAGTAGTTTCACGTAGGAAGCACACATGCGGGAACTTATTTACATATTTTAAATGAAAATATTCTATAACTATAGCTGCGCCCTGCGGTTTTACCCACATAAATCCCAATCCCGTGGGAATTTCGGGATAGAAAATATCCTATGTGTTATTCCTAGTTATAAGGAACATCTGTATCAAATTTAATCAAATTCGAGACGGTAGTTTTTGTGTGAAAGAGTAACAAACATCCAAACTCACAAACATACAAACTTTCGCCTCTATAATATTAGTAGGATGAAAATATTCTGTAATATCCGTACAGGCGCATGTTTAATATCGCTCTGTTGAAATATAGTTTTAGGTATGCTTGTGTCAATGAACATTGAACATGGTATGTTGTTTGGGTGGTTTTGGTTTAGTGAAAATTTGTGTAATGAGAATATCTTTTAGTGGATATTTTAATTAAATTTTGTGTTATTTAAGCTGATGGGAAAAACTGGCAGTTTTTTTGTCAAAATAAATAAGATAATAGTTATTTATGGTACAAGCGAGGTAAGTTGGTGATTACTTCCGAGGCGCTATTGAGCCGAGGATAGTAATCATCAATACACGCGTGTACCATACAACGTTTTTCAACACATTTGCGAAGAAATTATCATTTTTCGCTAATAAATAAACAGTTTCTATTCGCGCGCATCCAACACAATTATGGTGATCAGCCATAGCCATGGCTAAATAACCTGAACATAGAAATCTGATCCTCGCAGATTGCCATACGCAATGATGATTACCCATTTGTTACATATAAATATTAGTAAAGATTTATAAGAATAACACAATTAAAGAATCGTAAGAACCTTAGTTATTGGAATAAAATAGTAACATATTACGCATATGGCTACAAATTACGCCTACATTTCGTCAAACATATATTACAACTAATTTCTCATAACGTAAGAACGCCCACAAATGTAGATTATTTACGTTCCTACGTGTTACGTTTATGATTTGCTATTTCAATTTGTTACTTATGATTACTGGCGTTTACGGTTTTAATTATTTTCTGATTGATGTGCATAAGATTTAACTAATTAAGCACTATAATACTTGACTAGGATTCAAAGTACTATTTATATATATTCTATACGTATTTTTTGGTTAATTAGTTATAAATTTATTATGGTACTTGTAAGTGACTACCGTTGACCTAAGCCATCTGCAAATCGGTAGATATATGAGGAAAAAATATTTTTTATAAAATGTGCCTCGTGATTTCAATTACGTAAAATTTTACTTTACCTATGTAAAAAACTTTCTTTTGAACCTATCTAACCATATTGCTTTAAACTGTATTAATCCCATCAATTGATCACAGTTGCATAGTTTAAAAGATTGTGTTAGCATTATGAGCGTGTTTGTAAATATTTATTTAAATGTTGTCATAGTATAATCATACCTATTGACAAAACAAAATTACCCAATTCATTATTATTCACTATCCATTGCACAAGAACACGCTTAACATCAAACAAATTTAAAGATACCAACTTGTATTCCCACCTCCGTTATTCAATTATTCATACAAAAAAGGTAGCTGATAAATATTTAAGTCGCGTTCAAACTTGAAACCTACAAATGTAAACACCTGCGAAACAGTACTATTCATAATACATTCACGATTTGAAATTGAGGCGTCGAAAGGAAATGTTCTTATATTTACTAGTTGAACAGAAATAATCTGGGTTTTTGAGAAGTAACAGAAATCTTTAGTTTTTATTTAAGAAGAATGATATTTTCTTGTGTTTTTCAATTTTATTGTAAACTAGCAGCGCCCCGCGGTTTTACCCGCGTAGTACCCGCTCCCGTGAGAATGCGTAGCTCGTAGTATCATACATTCTCGGCACAATTCACCATCGTGTGTTAAAAAATTAAGTAACAGCGCCATCTATTGGTAGGATTGTGACTACAAAAAGTTACAATAAAACATACGATTACTTATACACAATCCTATGGGAATTTCGGGATAAAAAGTATCCTATGTGTTATTCCTAGTTATAAGGAACATCTGTACCAAATTTAATAAAAAATGATACCGTAGTTTTTGCGTGAAAGTGGAACAAACATCCAAACTCACAAACTTCCGCATTTATAATATTAGTAGGATTGCGCATTAAAAGTCAATACGGTTTTAGCTAATGGAATAGCGATGATGCCTAATAGTATGTTGGTGATCTGAAACTCGAGCTATGTTTGGAAAACATGTCACTCATACTTAGCAACCTATCAATCAATTTCCTTAATATTTAATATATTATTGTCTCTACACATTCGTTCATTACGAAAAACCTAAATAAACAATTAAGTATACACCCTTATTTTGAAATTGCGATACCTTAACTCACAGCTAATGTAAATTAGGGTTAACAATATAATAGTGAAGTTAGTTTTTTTCTTTTGCTTTTATTTAAAAAGTTATGATAAGTCAAAGTTTTTCAAAATCCCGTCGAATTTTGTTGTTATTCTACACTGAACAACCGGCGAGCGCTGCGATACACAGCTGAGCGCAGTCATCGACCCGAGCCGTCACAGAATACTTGATAGCTAGTGTGCCGTCTGGTAATACGACATTTATTTAGTATTTTTTAAAGATAAGTAATTGACTATCATTTTTGATATTTTTATTGGATATATGGATTCAGTTACTGCTACAGATATTCTGATTTTAATAAGTCCCATCATTTCAAAATAAGGGTGTATAAATAAAACGATTTTTATTGTACCAAAATTGAACTTTCGAAATAACTCTGTCAGTCGCGCGTCGCCACCGCTGTGCTACTAAGGACGTCTTATATAATACAGTGTAGAAAAAATAATAGCCTTACACACGGAAGAGCTACTGAATAACGCGCCTTTGGCACGCACTTTACGAATACTAAACTTAGAATATTGTTATATTTGGGGAAGTGATTCATGCGAGGCGGCGACTATTTGCGACTGTATTTTTAACCCTCGACGCAAAAAGAGGGGTGTTATAAGTTTGACGTGTCTGTGTGTATGTGTGTGTGTGTGTGTGTGTGTGTATCTGTCTGTCTGTGGCATCATAGCTCCCGAACGGATGAACCGATTTCAATTTAGTTTTTTTTTGTATTAAAGGGGACTAACGTGCGAGTGTTCTTAGACATGTTTGGTGAAATTCGGTTGACCCGTTTAAAAGTAATGGGGGTTTGAAAGTAATTGTGTTGGGGGTTTTTTAAATTTTTAATTTAATGTTGTTATGAACAAAAGTTACGCAAAATGCATGAACTACGACGTTTAATTCCGACAAGCAAAAACTATGAAAGATACTTATTCATACACACTTTCTTTTCCGAACCTTTATCCCATGTCTGTTTTGAGGTCGGTTTTCAGTTTAACCAGATTTGGCGGAATGTTAGTATTTTACGTGAAGCGACTGCCATCAGACCTTCACAAACCTGAGGGCTATACGACATTTATGAATAGAAATATACTAATTTACTATACATGGCGATGACAATTAATTTACGAATAAATGAAAACGTTCGAAGTGTTAGCCAATAGAGTATTACAAGAAAACAGTATGACTAAATAAAATTAAGGGGATTTGTATAAAAAATTCAAGCGCTTTAAGTGGTAGTTTGTAGTGGTATTCGAAGCACTTACAAATGACCCAAACTAGAGAGGCTTAATTGCGGAACACTGTAATGTGGTTTTCATAATGCAATGCATCGATTTGAAGTTTTTATGTTTTATATTTACACTAGCTGTGATTGATGAAGTGCAGTGTGATCAATGAATGAAGAGACGCGCATTCAATTTCCGTGCGCAATAAAATATGTGTGTGAACAACAAGTATTTTTTTGAGCAGGTTGTTAATTTCAAGTACTTATTGTATACTAGCTGTGCCCCGCTGTTTCACCCGCGTAGTTCTCGATCCCGTGGAAATTTCGGCATAAAACATATGTACCTTCCTTCCCATAAGCTACCCCTGTACCAAATTTCAAGTCAATCGGTTCAGTAGTTTAGCCATAAAAGGTAACAGACAGAGAGACAGAGTTATTTTCGCTTTTATAATATTAGTAAGGAAGTAAGGATTGCCTTACGGATAAACGGGATGTGCTTTATATTTTTTTATCATCTAACGTTACATTTTCTTAATAAAAACGAATAGTCAAAAACTTCAATTCATAAATGCAGAAACAAAAGCAATAACCACATTTACTGTTCACTAAACCAGTCTACTTGAGAACACTAAACAGAACTCCAAATAGCTAAATATAAGTCTTAGTAAGGTTTGATTTAGTAGAGTTGTTTTAACTTATATAACTTTGATCTTTTGTTTTTCTTCTAGATTTTTTTGACGAGTTTGTTACTTTTTTACTTTTATAAATAGTCCCAAACTAAGCAATGCTTATTTAATTACTTCATGGTATCAAAGTGTGTGATTCAAAGAGCTGATATTAATACTCTTGGATACAGTTAAAATAAGGTAGTTGACAAAAAAAAATATAAGTCCGTCATATAGATTTCCAAAAAAAAATTGGACACGTATATTCTCTTTTTTGATACAAACAAATAATTAAAACGATACAGTGCGTCGAAAACTCGTGCAACGTCACAGGTTGCTGCAATTGTAAGCAACAGTTGACGTCGCAAGCCCCCACTCCTAAATATTAATGCATTATAACTAAGCCAGTTTTATTAATTTGATGAAGCAAATAAATACGTGGCTTAGATTTTTTTTAATCTAAAGGAATAATTAGAATAGTTAGGTGATTTGGCCTTAGTCAACCACGCCGGCTAAGTGCGGGTTGGTCGACTTTACACACAAACTTAGAATTTCTTCCCACGTGTGTGCAGGTTTCCTCACGACGTTTTCCCACCCATAAGAGAGATATCTTTTTTACTTAGTAATTATTATGCTCTATAAAAAACATAAAGTAAAAACAAAAGTTACTTAGAGCTTTCTAAGTAACTTTTGTTTTTTCTTTATGTTTTTTCAACCACTTAAAGTTTGATTAAACTGTTTATTTTGAAGCCACAAAAGTTGAACAACAAAAATATTAAAAGTTTATTTGAACACTAAATAAATTCTATTACAAATCAAAATACATCACCACATTCAATCAATAAAGAAAACATTCAAAGTATTCACGATATTCAAGACAACTTTTGAATAATTATTTTATTCTAGCTTTTCTCCGCGGTTTCACCCACGTTAATATTGAACCCGTGGGAATCTACACTAATATTATAAAGAGAAAAGATTTGTATTTTTGTATGTAACGAAAAACTCAAAAAGTACTGGACCGATTTTAATAATTCTTTTTTCATTAGAAAGCTTCATTCACCCTGAGTAACATAGCTTATATTTTATCCACGCGGGTGAAACCGCGAGATGCCGCTAGTCTGTAATAATCGTACTTAGCTTAAGTTAGTTCTTCTAACATTAGCGATATGCGAGTAAAAGTCTTTCAAAATCGGTGCAGCCGTTTCAAAGACAAGCCGAACCGAACAGATAGACAGTAAAAATCATTTTTTTTACGACCTCGATGGCAGAGTGGTCGCCATGCCGGACTGCCATCTGTCAGCTTGCGGGTTCGATTCCCGTGCGGGGTGAAAATTTGTGTGAACCTCAAATGTTTGTCTCGGTCTGGGGGTGTGTGTGAATGAGTGTGTGCGTAGTTTCTGATACCCTAGATACAAGTTTCAAACTTAGTTAGGGGTCAGTTACTATAATGAGATGATGTAGTGAATGATTATGTTATGTTTTTTTTTACATAAAAAATATTTACGGAACTTGCATAAATAACGTAAATTTATACGTTATTTGGCATATACTCGTAGTGAAAAAGCTGTTAATTAATAATTACAGACAGATCCAAAAAAACCCTGTAATTTAACGATAATAATTAACGATATTTGTATAGATGTTTAACTAAGTATTACACTACGTAAGCATTGAAGTTAAAACTTAATGTTGAAGTGCTAAGTTTCAACTTCAAATAGAATGCTTAAAAATACTATGAAATACGACATTCAATTTTTTATGTTAAAGACAATATTTTATTTTTGGTGTTAAAATGATATTTGTAAATAATACGTAAGTGTTTCTGAATACATAGAAATGTTTCAATATGAATTTCTTTGACAAAAGGTAATTGAATAATTTGAAATAGGTTTGGACTAGTTAACAAAAATTGCCTCAGTTTTAACAAAGGTTTGGAAAAAGATATTTTTTGTATCTATCAAGTATGATATATAGTAATACTGTTACAGCTGTGCCCCGCGGTTTCACACGCGTAGTTCCCGTTCCCGTTCCCGTAGGAATTTCGGGATGAAAAATAGATGTTGGCCGATTCTCAGACCTACTGAATATGCTCACAAAATTTCATGAGAATTGGTCAAGCCGTTTCGGAGGAGTATGGCAACGAAAACTGTGACACGAGAATTTTATATCCTACTAATATGTATTATAAAGGCGAAAGTTTGTATGTATGGATGTTTGTTACTCTTTCACGCAAAAACTACTGAATGGATTTTAATGAAACTTTACAATCATCTTGCTTATACATCAGAATAACACATAGGATACTTTTTATCCCAAAATTCCCACGGGAACGGGAACTACGCGGGTGAAGCCGCGGGGCGCTGCTAGTATTAGATAATATTAAAATTCCGTATTTATATAGCTGAATGCCAAAGAGTATTAAAAACAGAGGTAGAAAATAATTACTAACCACATTTAAAACAATGTTTTTCAACTAAATTACCTTTTATTTGTAAATTGAATTGAAACATTTCTGGCCCGCAAACCGCAAAAGTTAGTTACATTTTGTAAATTGGCAAAAACTTCTGTATGGAACAATTGAGAACCGTAAAAGTTTACATAATATTAAATTCTCTAACATTTTATTAAATTTTATAATATTTAACTAGCGGCGCCCCGCGGTTTCACCCGCGTAGTTCCCGTTCCCGTAAGAATATGGGCATAAAATTATGCTAAAAAACCTTCCCACTGAATCACTCTATCATTAAGAAAATATCATTAAATTCTAACAAACCGCATCAAAATCGGTTGCATAGTTTTAAAGATCTAAGCATACATAGGAACATAGAGACAGAGAAAGCGACTTTGTTTTATACTATGTAGTGATGATTAATTTTATTATGACTTTACATACAACCCTAGAATTTCTTCACAGATGCTGTTTATTTACGAATGTTTACCTTCAACTTAAGAGCGTCGAATTAACATACAACGAAATGAAATCGAAAATAACATTGTAACATGGCGGGGTTCGAACTTGGCACCTTTCGAATGGAAGCCAAAGATCACCACTACGGCATCCACGTTCTTAGCATCATATTATAAACACCTACTTAAAAAATTTAAATCCATTTTTTTATTTATTTATTTGGCAACACTGATTATACATATATAGATAGATAATTAATGATTGCATCCTATAAACCTATTTAGGTTTGTATAGATGCTTACATTCGTCTTAATTCTAAAATAAAATAGACATTTAAACGAATCTATGGCATTGAACATAGCCTAGTATTGGTGCAATCGAAATATTGGAAAAATGTTCAATTTCTCAACACACAAATAGAATGTGCAGTGCACCGATTTGCCCCGTGATAGTTCGCACTCCGGGGAAATCATGCGATTGGTGTAAAAACGCCCAGTTGCCGACGCTTCAAGGTGGTCTGGAGTTTGAGGCATAAGAGGACAGCGTTTTTATGTGAAATATTGTGTCACCTTTTAACCTTTTTATTTAGACTGACTGAAAGTCAAATCTACGTCAAACTGTAGTATTCAGTAGGACCGATAATTAAGGTAATTTTTCTACAGTTCTTATGAGCCATTTTTGACTGACTTTTTATAGCATGTGTGAAATGTACTATTGCAATAAGTAATGTCTAATGAAAATCTATTTTTCTTTAAAAACATTGAACACTGATTAGAGAATGTGGGCAGACAATGTCTAATGAAAATGTAGATAAATATTATGTATAAAAGAGACATCTGTAGGTAAATTAGGCACTTTAAGCGTGAAGGGAAATCCACTATGTACATAAAGTTTAAAATTTGTGCTAGTTTGATTAAATCGCTATCGCTTATACCTTAAAAACACATCTATAACCCCCGCTGCGCACCGTACATTAGCTGGTCTCGCGACACGTCACTCAACTGATTTACCTTTCTTTCCTCTTTGTTCCTCTAATTCCCTTCAAGAAAGGAACGTTCCTCCATTTAGTTCATTGGTTCCGTCGCTAATTTCATTACACGTGCGTAATTTGTTTAGGGAGTTCCTTATATGAAATATTTATGTAGGAAAGTCAGGGCGTGTTTTTGTATATTTCTTAAAGATGTATCGATATATGGTAGTTGGAACACGGGTTGTATAAGGAAAATACCGTTCTCTCACAGAATATCAGCGTCAAGTAGTAGTTCAATTTAATGCGATTTGCATGCTGAGTTTGAAGTTCGGACCCTAAAACCATTCAACCTCCTGTTCCTTTTTCTACTCTTCTCCCTATCGATTCTCCAATAACCTGAAACATTAAGGTATATTCATTATATCTTTATCCTAACTAATATTATAAATGCGAAAGTAACTCTGTCTGTCTATCTGCCTGTCTGTCTGTCTGTCTGTTACCTTTTCACGGCTAAACTACTGAACCGATTGACTTGAAATTTTGTACAGGGGTAGCTTATGGTCCGGGAAAGAACATAGGCCGAAATGTTTTACCATGTTTTATCCCGAAATTCCCACGGGATCGGGAACTTCGCGGGTGAAACCGCGGGGCACAGCTAGTATTTAATTAAAATAAATACTTCATCATCAACCAGTTTCCAGACTAAAAAAACTCATCATTATTACTTACTTTGTTCAACATTTTATTCATTTTTCATTCATTCATATTGAGTATTGATAGTGGAAAATTATCCGTTCCTCTATACATTACATAACATTACTATTTGTTGTAGTAAAAATAATAAGCACTCCTTACATAAAAAAATATAACATAAACACTGAATAAATTCCTAGAAACCTTTACTACTTCCCAATTAATATTCTCTCCCTACAAACCGTACTAATTTCTATGAAAATCCATCAACACAGAATTTCAAATGCTTCTGCCGATGGCAATGCAAAAAATAAACAAACGAATGCAATCCCAATTCCTTCTCACAATAGAAACCTTCATAACCCAATTACAGATACGCTTTGTCTCTGAGAAGGAAACAATGGTATCACTCTGTTTACTAATGGCCTGTGTCAATAGTAACTATTCTTCGGTGAATACCAGCTTCTCGCATTGTTAAATATTTATCGGTTCACTGAAAGATTCTTCCGATTTGTTCTTTTGAAGAGGATTGTTTTCTGTATAGATTTGTGTGCATAGTTTGTTATAGCCTAGATACAGGATGAAATTAGGCATGGGTCGCTATAATAATATAATCATCACTACATCATCTCATTATAGTAACTGACCCCTAACTAAATTCGTAACTTGTATCTAGTGTATCAGAAACTACGCACACACTCATTCACACACACACCCACACCGCGGAGACAAATATTTATGGTTCACACAAATATTCACCCCGCACGGGAATCGAACCCGCAACCTTAATAAGATAGTTGTCTTAACATAGTGACGTAAAAAGTGATATAAATTATCCTGTTATAGGATCATAGGCTCGTAAGTCGATATTTTTTGTACTATGATGCAATCTTCCTTTGTCTGTTTTCCGAACATCAAATCATACCAAAATCTGGGGGCACGGCAGTGCCCCCCGCCAAGTCGAGCGCGAAGCAAACACTGCCGTACCATCCTTTACAGGAACCATTTCGCCGCATTTTCAGGCCCCTATTTGACAACCTCTGGATAAGCCCAGAACGCTGAAATTTTCGTCATCCAGTAAGCTATACAATCACATACTTAAAATAAAATTTCAAGTCTGTAGGTCATTTAGTTCAGAAGTTATGCGAAAGCAAAGTTTCGTATTTATGACAGACACTCACTCACTCACTCACTCACTCACTCACTCACTCACTCACTCACTCACTCATGATCATCAAAATAGAACTAGTACTTCCCATAAACTTAGAGAGCTGAAATTTGGTACAGAGTTAGGGTTTAATGGCCACATAAAGGGAAAACTATAAAAACTAGGATAATCGAACGGGAACGGGAGTTATACGGGATCGGGAACGGGAATTGTAACTCAAGAACGGCTGAACTGATTTGGCTGAAAATTGGTGGGGAGGTAGCTTAGAACCAGGAAAAGAACATAAGATACCTTTAATCCCGAAATTCCCACGGGATTGGGAACGGGAATTTAAAAATCAAGAACGGCTGAATTGATTTGTCTGAAAATTGGTGGGAAGGTAGCTTAGAACCAGGAGAAGAACATAGAATACTTTTAATCCCGAAATTTCCACGGGAATGGGAACGGGAATTTATAACTCAAGAACGGCTGAACTGATTTGGCTGAAAATTGGTGGAGGGGTAGCTTAGAACCAGGAGAAGAACATAGAATACTTTTAATCCCGAAATTCCCACGGGAATGGGAACGGGAATTTATAACTCAAAAACGGCTGAACTGATTTGGCTGAAAATTGGTGAAGAGGTAGCTTATAACCAGGAAAGCACAAAGAATACTTTTAATCCCGAAATTCCCACGGGGATGGGAACGGGAATGATAATTCTAAAACAGCTGAATTGATTTGGCTGACAACTTGTGGGGAGGTAGCTTAAAACCAGGAGAAACACATAGGATACTTTTTATCCCGAAATCCCCACGGAAACGCTAACGGGAACTACGCGGGTGAAACCGCAGGGCGCTTAATAATAAAATACTACTCCTAAAAAGAAAAAATGTGTCAAATAAGAAAATCTAATAAAATAAATTAATATAAACACGTTTCAACAAAAATAAATGAAATCCCACCAAAAACATTCTGTAAAAAACTAGCCAAGTCTCGATGGAGCTGCTTGTTTATCTCTAAAAAGTAATGAAATCTAGACAAAGTCGTGCCAAGACTAAGGTTCCTTACTGCGATTTCTTTATTATTATAGTTAATGTTGTGTGACTTGGCCGTTGAACATTGTTTAATACGTTAGTAGTGGGTACAAGTAAATTTTTTTTACACGTAATGTTATAACATTATTGAAATACGCAGCTTTATCAAGCCTACAATGGACTGGATATTGAATCAACGTTATTTAAGTGGCAATTTTCTATCGTCAATGGGTAGCGGTTCTGGCGACAGATTGGTGCAATAGTGTCATGGAGCACCTAGTTTTGTACCCTTGTGTACATGTGTACCCTTGAACGGCCAAGTCACACAACATTAACTATAATAATAAAGAAATCGCAGTAAGGAACCTTAGTCTTGGCACGACTTTGTCTAGATTTCATTACTTTTTAGAGATAAACAAGCAGCTCCATCGAGACTTGGCTAGTTTTTTACAGAATGTTTTTGGTGGGATACTTATTTACTTGCTAGTAAGATTAAGCAAAGGTTTTTAAACGTAACTTAATACGTTTGATACATAATATTTTGATAACTTGGGGTTAGTTAAGGCTAGCCGAGGTTTAATTCCAAGCGAAAGCACTCAAACAATAGTTTTTAGCATAAAAGTTAAATTCTGTTTGTAGGTTATTGTTTTTTGGAAAATGATATTCAAAATTCAATATTTAAATATCAATTAATCCTTAAAAGCTTATTAAACCAAGCAGCGTAACAAAGGGCGTGCCCATACAACAAAGGTGGCAGAAACCGATTTCCTTTATCAAACCCCAACTAGTTAGGTGAGCCGTAAAATTTTCCAATACTCAAAGAAAACTGACTTTGAACAAAACACAGACGCTATAAATCACCAAAAATATCATTTCCACCAGAGCCAGGTGAATTGGTAGTGGAAACACCTTATCACAAGGCAGTAAAGTTGAAATTCGTGTGATTTATCATCAAAGTTGGTACCTTATCGCGCCAATACGTCGCATCTGCTGCGATGTGACCTAAATTCAAGTAAAAGTGGCTGTTACATCTGAGCACGATGGGCATGCGATATTGGACTTTTTGCTAGTGATATCAAAATTCAATTTCGAACAGCAAGTTGGTGATGTGAAGCTTTGTTTTAACGTTATGGTTAGTGGACTATGCTTCTAAATAGTGGCTTATGCCTGTAGATTATTTATTGCTGGCGAGGAAGATTAAATTTTGAGCGAAGATAAAACCTTTGTGACATATTAATCTTATTAAGGGTTTTTGCAGTGAAATTGTTTGACTTATAATTTTAATTTTAGATATAGGAATAAAGTAAGTTACGAAATCAATTAGTATATCCATGTATGCAATGGTAATAAAATACTGACTGAAAAAAAAAAATGAATTCCTACTATTATTATAGATATTTTAGTAAATATGTCTTCGGAAGGCCGCTAGTACTTATAGCACAGGTTTATCCCTTTTTAAGTACTGGTACTTAAAAAAGGATAATATAGCACATATTTTTGTAAACTATAGCACAATATTAAGGGAACACTGAAACTATGTGCTTTTTTCGATAAATAAAATACATTTAATTGAAAAAACACATTTAATTGAGACATGCAATAAAGAAAATATGCACTGTTCAAACGAATTATTGAAGGTATCCTAATCCTAACTATCCTAATCCTAAATAATATTATAAATGCGAAAGTAACTCTGTCTGTCTGTCTATCTGTTACTTTTTCACGGCTAAACTACCGAACCGATTGACTTGAAATTTAGTATAAGAGTAACTTATGGTCCGGGAAAAAACATAGGATACTTTTTATCCCGAAATTCCCACGGGAACGGGAACTACGCGGGTGAAATCGCGCGGCTCTGCTAGTATAATATATTTATACGTTTCGTATTGTTTTTCCTTATCTTTTTAACTTGCCTTACCGAAGTAAAAAGTAACTTAAGCCATTAGAACATATTGTTTCTAACTTTTAAACGGCTATTTAACGTTATCTCTTCCCTTGTTTAATCTCAACGAATTCAAGATTCAAGTATCTTTGGATATATACAAATTATTGAGAATCGAGTTTTAGATAATGATATAAGGCGTACATTTATTTCAAATTTTTTATTTCACAAGTTATGCGGTTTTACCTGCATAGTTCCCGGTCCCATGGGAATTTAGAGATAAAACATAGCATATGTCCTTTCCTGGACCATAAGATATCACTGTACTAAATTTAAAGTCAATCGGTCCCCAGTCGTTCACGCGTGATGTTGTGACCAAGGGAAATAGGGATTCATTTTTGTATATAGAGATTTATATAATTCTTCAGTTCTTCAAAAACATTGTAATATAGGTACTTCACTACATAGTATAAAACAAAGTCACTTTCTCTGTCCCTATGTATGCTTAGATCTTTAAAACTACGCAACGGATTTTGATGCGGTTTGTTTTAATAGATAGAGCGATTTAGTAGGAAGGTTTTTAGCATTTTATCCCCATATTCCTAAGGGAACGGGAACTGAAAATGCGGAGCGCCGCTAATATTTAATAATTTGCTTTTATATCCAGAGTTTGAACTATCTGTGTTCTAAGTGCCAAAATCATAAAAAATCCCGTTCATCCATTTTCATGATAGAAATTCTCAAAAAGAATTCAAAATGCTTTAATATACCAACAAACTTACACATTTTTTTCATTAAGTACTTATATCAAAAATATATGTACTCAAATTTGAAAATAAATTATTTTAAATACTTTAATTCCACCTACGTAAAACTATCATTTACATTTCAAACAAAATTCAACTTTAAAACCATTAATTTTAAATCTATATTTGCTTGTTTCAATCTTGTAAGCACGTTCCTTATTTGGCTTACGTGCGTTTGTATGTTAGCAAATGAACGTGTGGTTTATAGGTACAAGTGAAGTAGGATTTGACATTAATTCGTAGCAAGATTTACTCGTAGTAAGCTACGTGTATTCGTAGCAAGATTTAGTTTCGTAGCAAATATGAGAATTTGTTGTATTAATTTAGTTAGTAATGTTGTTTTTAAATTAAGTAGGTTTCAAAATAATTTTAAATTAATATTAAAATAGTATTTGCTTTGTTGGTTCCTTTATAAGAAACTAGCTGTGCCACGCGGTTTTACCCCCATAGTTCCCGATCCCGTGGGAATTTCGGGATAAGACACAACCTATATCCTTCCCCGGACCTGTTCATAAAGTGCTTCATTGATGCCTTAACTGAATAAATGATTTTTGACTTTGTCTTTGGACCATAAGCTACCTCTGTACCAGTCGGTTATGTAGTTTAGCTGAGAAAAGGTAACAGACATACTTACTTTCGCATTTATAAGGAATAAAGATAAGGATGAAACAAAATAATATACCTCTTAAGTTAAAACATAAATTACTCTACATTAACGACCGTCCATCCGACGCGAGTCAAGAAATCCAGTCCCCGTTGTCCTATTAACCACCATACAAACGTGGTAGTTAGAGCCCTCAAGTGACTTACCATAAGTATCACAGTACACTCAATGGGCCCAAATTAGAGTGGTGTAATTGCGGAAAACAGCTTGATGGTAAGTAGTATATACATAATCAATTACATGGTAAGAAATAAAGAATCCGAAACGTCAGAAAATGTAAAACAAAATACAACCACGACAAAAATCCGTTTAAGTGTTTTATTTCAATGTGTAGTGTTCGTGTAAATCAAAGATATCAATAAGGAGGAGGTTCTCAATTCTTCGGAATGTATTTTTTTTTTCATTTTAATGCGCCAACTGTAACCATCTGTGAATATGTAAGTACTACTTATTTATTCTAATAAACAATTTTGATTGAATATTCTATCTACAGAAGTCACTTTTTTAATTATTAAGCAGTTATTGTAGTTAAAAGACAAATAAATAAATTGTATTATTATATATATTAAAAATGACTTTTAATTTCATGAGCGTTTCCGTGCTTCGGAGGGCACGTTAAGCCGTCGGTCCCGGTTGTCGTACTAAGATCATCGACAGTCGTTACGGGTTGTTAGAGCCCTCAAAAGTCTAACATTTGGGTTAACCAAAAAATGACGTATAGCCCTCTGGGTTGTGAAGGTCTGATGGCAGTCGCTTCACGTAAAATACTGACACTCCGCCAAACGTGGTTAAACTGAAAAGCGACCCCAAAATAGACATGGGATAAAGGTAAAAGAGAGAATTTATTTACATTGTTACTTTTCTTACTGACGAATAAAATTGTGGGTAGTTTTCCTTAAGACAAATAAAGAGACATCATTGCCTAAACGTTTGTCATAACTACATAAAATCTTGCCCATTTAAAACAAACACTACGGAAGCAAAACTACAGAAAATATTGCATCAAAACACATTTTCTTGAAAGCCTCTCCCCGGAGCGCATTTCCACTGCTCTCGACTCGAAAACTACTTAAGACTCAACGGTTACACACATATTTTTTAGTTTAACCTAAAACACCTTTTACATTTGAGGTAAGGTTATTTTAAATATTTTTTAACCCCCGACGCCAAAAAAGGGGTGTTAATAGTGGATAACCTACTTTGTTGAAGTAAATTGAAAATGTGATGTTAAAATTTAAGTAATTTTTACTAAAAAATATTTTCATAACTCATTTAGGTAATCTGTCTGGGTGTGTGTGTGTGTGTGAATGAGTGTGTGCGTAGTTTCTAATACTCTAGATACAAGTCACGATGATATGTTTTCGCGACACATTATACGAATCAATTTGAAAATTGACGAACCACGATTAGGGATCAGTTACTATAATGAGATGACGTAGTGAATGATTATGTTATGTTATAAAAGCCATTCTAACTATCCTAACTTCCTTACTAATATTATAAATGCGAAAGTTACTCTGTCTGTCTATCTGTCTGTTACCTTTTCACGGCTAAACTACTGAACCGATTGACTTGAAATTTGGTACAAGGGTAGCTTATTATCTAGGAACGGACATGGGCTATGTTTTATTCCGAAATTCCCACGGGATCGGGAACTACGCGGGTGAAACCGCGGGGCGTTGCTAGTTATAAATATAAAAGCTAAGTAAAGTCATAAAACAATGTTTCGTCCTACTTTTTACTTGAACTCAAAAGCGTAACTTCTAATGTGCCAGGTTCTTTACAAACTTTGCAATATGACCTACATGTAGCAAAATATTTTATTTACTACGTGTGTGTGGGGAACCGTAAATATAATACATATGAGTTCATATATGAACGTTGTTATTTGCATTGGAAATCCGTTAGTAGTTTCATTACTTATTTTTGAATTTGTTTATATAACAAGCAGACTGACTGACTGACTGATCACATAGTTCATTTGAATGGATTTTGCTCGGATTTGGAGAGTAGATAATTATTTGAGTATGACGTAGGTGTAAGTTAAAAAAAAGACGAAAGAAATGAAGCTGGCGCTAGGTATTCGGAGAATCTCAGTGTTATTTTAAGTTTTATTAACAAAATAAATAGATATAGGGTACAGTATAAAATTAAAACAATTTTATTACATAAAGTTTAATTTAAATGATGTCTTGTACTGTCGATTTATAAATAAAGAAGCGACCTAGTTCGTTCAACAGGTACGTTACACAAACTAGGCCACCGCTCAGTGTTTCCTTATTTTAATAATACTTTGGAGCGTTCAAGTCTAATGAGAATAATATTTCTTAGGTTATTTTTAAAAGTTTTTAGTCAGTATGGTTTGTATATTTATTTTAGTTACTAGCTGCGCGTGGTAACCTATGTTAGCTTCGCTTTTTTATTTATAGGATAACGTTTTATATTTTTGTATTAATAAAATATTAAAAATTTAAAAACCCCCAACACAATTACTTTCAAACCCCCGTAACTTTTAAACGGGTCAACCGATATACATCAAACATGTCTAAGGACACTTGCACGTAAGTCCCGTCGTAAGTCCCCTTTAATAAAAAAAAAACTAAATTGAAATCGGTTCATCCGTTCGGGAGCTATGATGTCACCGACACACACACAGACACGTCAAACTTATAACACACCATTTTTTGCTTTGGGGGTTAAAAATAGAAAAGATTTGCTTTTGATTGTTATGATTTAATTCAAAAACTATCGAACCAATTTCCGAAACCTTTTACTAATGTCAAGCTACATTATCAGCAAGTGACATAGGCTATATTTTATCTCCGTATTTTCACAGGAACGGGAAATACACGAGTGAAACTGAGGGACACAGCTAGTAGTCTATGTTTTGTCTCAATAAATGGGCTATCCAACACGATAAGAATTTTTGAAATCGGACCAAAAGTTTCTAAGATTAGCGCGTTCGAGGAAACAAACTCTTCGATATAAATGTTAGTATAGATCAATTTAGACTCTTCAACGAAATCGTCACATGTAATTACACTTATTAAAACTTTTACTAAATACCATTTCCGTATGAGACATCTTCATAAGTATGTTTTATTTTTAACGATGTTTCCTTTTTCTTTGAATCTTCAAATAGAACATTCGATACACTTTGATGTTTAATGAAATAATTTTATGTTTCAATGTACTTATGAAATTCTTTGAAATCATTGATAAAGATTTTTTTATTTCTTTTGAAGAGTTTAAATGAGACAAAATCTAAATAAAGAAGCAGTGGCACATGTGTCTGTGAAGTCTTATCCTGGGTTCGATTTCTGCGTCAAGCAATACATCCTAACTTCCTAACTTATATTATAAATGAGAAAGTAACTCTGTCTGTCTGTCTTTCTGTTACCTTTTCACGGCTAAACTACTGAACCGATTGACTTGAAATTTGGTACAGGGGTAGCTTATGGTCCGGGAAAGAACATAGGATACTTTTTATCTCGAAATTTTACTTTTTACATAGCATATTTTTTATCGCGGGGCGTTGTTGTAGTGTTTCATATATTCCTTATATCAAATAAATAAATAAATTCCAAAATTAAAAAAAAATGAGATCACCAACACTCACTAGGCAAGCGTGGTGATGCCATATCCTTTTATTACTTAAGTAAATGTTTATCTCGGTATGGGTGTGTGTGAATGAGTGTGTGTATAGTTTCTGATACCCTAGATACAAGTTTCGAACTTAGTTAGGGGTCAGTTACTATAATCAGATGATGTAGTGAATGATTATGTTATGTTAATTTCATCAGTGAGAAAGAAGTCATTGCCTTGAAATAACAAGCCTAATACTTTTCATATCAAACTTGCAGTGCCCCGCGGTTTTGCTCGCATATTTCACGCTCATGTGAGAATGTAGGAATAAACTTATAATAAAAATCTTCCTCTTAAATCACTCTATCTATTAAAATAATCCGCATCAAAATCCGTTGCGGAGTTTTATAGATACATAGGGACAGACAGATAGCGACAGCGACTTTCTTTTATACTTTGTAGTGAAATTACACCAGTCCACTTAATTTTTCTAAGAATCTATAAATAATAGAGTTAATTAAAGATAACTGCGGATCACATTTCCTTCCTCGTTTTAATTCAAAGTACACTTGAGTTTTAATTAATTGAACCATTTGTTAAACGAATAAAATTAATTGGACTTTAATTTCATTCGGTTAAAGCTTTAGCGAGCTTTTTCTACGTTTAATTAAAAATATTTTTCCTTTCGTTTCAAATATACTTAATTTTGTTGGTAGTAAACAGTTTTTAATCTTTATATTTATCTTTGAAGAAGGATTAAGTTACAGAAGAAAAAACTTTACGGTTTGAAAGATAACACTTTCAAGAATTTTTTATTGGATTTTTGTTTTGAAATTTTCCTAACTGATCGCGTTGTTAGATGGAATTAAGAAAATAATATTTATTATTTTAGTCAAGCGTTATTTGTAACTATCAGATACCATAGCTCTAGTATGTATGAAACAAATTGCCTAATACATTGATTTAGTAGTCTCAAATCAGTTTGTTTTAAAATAAAACTTGTTGGTTTTCAACGTTTTTAAAGGATTTTCCATATATATTTTTACCATATTAATTTATTTTAGTAAGGATATAAGTTATAAGTAAATTTTGAGCATAGCAGACTACGCATAACAAATACGCACCTACGTCGTAGTATCTCGTAGCGCGTAGCACACCCAACATTTAAAAGTTTGAGTCAAATAATTGGACTAAAAATAACGTCAATTTAATAATAGCCTAAAAAGAGTCAAATAATTGAACTAAAATAATCGTGAATTTCCGTCAATTTAATAATAGCCTAAAAAGAGTCAAATAATTGAACTAAAATAATCGTGAATTTCCGTCATTTTAATAATTGCCTAAATTAAAAACGTTTTTCTTTCAATGTAAGTAGGTTAAGTGCTCTGTTTTGAACGACATTGTGTTTAAGAATACTCGTCGCGTACGAAAACTGTATTGTACGTTACTTTCATTCATGTCATTGTTGTGTAAGCAGCATAATTTCTTGGGTTTTTTTCTTTGTAAACCTATGTGTAGGGCTGTCACCTTGCTAATTATGTTTTCTTAATTTATATTTATTAACCATTGAAAGATTTAACTAGAATACTTGTCTAAAGTACCAACAAAGATTTCACAGTTTTTAATCTCGTTACAATACTATACATTACTACTCCATTTACGACAGTTAGGTATATTTAAGTACTTATAACTATTTGTTCCTATTACACATTGCTCGGTAGTTTTTTTTATTACCGCTGTGTAATTTATGTTTATTAAAATTTATTTTCTTAATTAATATTTTAAATACACAGACTAAAATAAGGTATCAAATTTTTTTATTCGAATTACAAATTACATGAGTAATGCAAAAGAATTACAGTAGGTTTTTTCTACACACTTATATTTAGTACATTATTAAAAAAATACTCTATAGTTCATTCATTTGGCCGTGAGACAAAATGTAAACAAAGAAATACTGGTTGTCAAACTTTTAGCTCTTTTAGGCGAAAAATATATTGTTTTTTTAGAGTTATAAATATGAAAGTAAAATAAGACTAAGTAGGCATCTTTGATAAGTCGTCTATAAGTAATTTAGTTTAGTGTAAAAATCAATAAAAAGGTAATAAACAGGATGAGTTGAGTACAAGTAAAAACAATTCATGTAAGCACCTGAATTGTTTTACTACAAAATAAATAAACAACTATTTATTGGTGATCCTCAGAAGAAGAAGAGCCCCAACATGGATTTTCCTTCTTTTCTTTTACAAATCGGTAAACGGAGGCTCGTGAAGTCGTTATATACAATATAATTTTTGTAGGGATACGAATCTTTGGCCAAGTCTCTTCTACGTATTTAAATATATTAATAACACTTTGGTGTATGTTTGGATCTCCGGCGAAGTAAAAGTGCAAGCGCTGTTTGAACCAGGTTCACTTATTTTCATCAAAATCAACGTTCAGATAACAGAAATTTAACGATAACTGAATATAAAACATAATACAATAATTACTTTAAACAAAGAATTATCAAAAATTTACAATATACTTTACTATATAATCGGGAAGAACTCACGTCAACAAGTTAATCAAGAGTAAAAATTATAGTTTAAAAAAACACGCTTTTTATAGAAAACCGAACTAAAAAATAGAAAATAAAAAAAAGCGTGGGGTGCATGGTGTCAATATTTTAAAAAGCACCCCACGCTTTTTTTTATTTTCTATTTTTTAGTTCGGTTTTCTATAAAAAGCGTGTTTTTTAGTTTTTTTAAACTATAATTTATTTTCTACTTTTTAGTTTGGATTATTTATAATAGCTTGTTTTTTTAATTTGCAAATTGAAAAATGGAATAATTTTATCAAATTAGTGTATTGTCATCGGTCCTCAATAAATCTACAAAGTTTGAACGAAATCTGGCCGTTTAAAGTGGGTCAAAATAGCGCCCAAAGAAGTCGGTTACAAACAAACATACAAATATACAAACATACAAACATACAGGTGAAGCTAATAAAAAGCGTGTAAAAATGACGGGTACAATCCGGCTAAATACGAAAACTATTAATTTTACTTTCATTACTTAAAATGACTGTTCACCTTCATTTAGTAGTATTAAAATGTATCCATAGTTTGAGATTCACAGCGTTTTTAGGTTTTAGTAATGTCAATTATCATCGTCATTACTATTACTACCTTAGATGAAGAATTGGTTTCGCTGTGTTTGGTAGGTATCGCCGACGTAGTCAAATGCGGCAACAAATACTACACTCGGCGTATCCAAGCCAGTCACACTGCAAGCTGTCTGTGAGGCGTATGTTCCAAATGTTTTATTAAAATTTGAACATAATACGTAGTAAAATGTCAGTTTGCGTGGTGAAACTGTGTAAAAATAATACTTCAAGAAACAAATTTCGTGTAATCATCAAAAACAATATACAAAAAAGTAGCTTTCTATGTCCCTATGTCCTGATGTCCCTATGTATGCTTAGATCTTTATAACTACGCAACGGATTTTGATGCGGTTTATTTTAATAGATAGAGTGATTCAGTGGGAAGGTCTTTAGTATATTTTATCCCCATATTCTTACGGGAACGAGAACTACGCGGGTGAAACCGCAGGGCACCGCTAGTCTATATTATATAAAAATGAAACCCGTTTGCCGTTATCACGTCATAACTTGCGAACGGCTAGACCAATTTGGCTTTTTCTTTTCTAGTTTTCTAAGACCCTGTAGAATGTTCTTACGCAAAAAAATTAAGAAAATATCTCAGTTAGATTATAAAAAAATACATTTAATTCTGCATATTTTAAAAAACGCGCGTAACGTATGTCAATCATTTGATTCGGGCTGTTGTATATGCTTCGACAAAAAATCTCCGAGACGCATTATCGGTATTTCATTAAATTTCCAGGTATTTTATGGCCAAAGTGTCTTATTCCCTACCAATTGCTCAAAGGTAGTGATTTCGAGTTTCCAATATTGCTACGCTGTTGCAAGCGCCATGATCACGGATGAACTGAACTGTTCATCCGTGATTATAATAGTTACTCGCTGGCAGTGTGAACATGCGAGTAACTATTAATAATATGTGTATCTCATCAGGTATCGCGGTATCTAACCAATCTTTCATCTATGGTTACTAAATAGTACTTATAAAACAAAGTCGCTGTCGCTGTCTGTCCGTCCCTATGTATGCTTAAATCTTTAAAACTACGCAACGGATTTTGAAGCGGTTTTTTTAATAGAGTGATACCAGAGGAAAGTTTATATGTATAATACATGCATGATATTGTAGAGAAACACCGATAAATCTAGGGATTTCTAATGTGATGTCGTAAAAAACACATTTTTTGCGCTTACATTGCAAAAGTATTTAATCTAAAAGACATTTGCCTTTTACATGATTTGATTTCAATAAGTATCTTAGAAGATATCTTAGTTTTAAAATAACATTACAGCAAAATTATGATTAAGGCCACATATTACTAAATAGTTACTACGACAAAGCGACCCGGCTAGTGCACGGCGGCACAGAATAACTATTTTTTCACCTTCTACATAAATGAAGTCGCGTGTTAAAATAATTATTACACGCGAACGAAGTTGAGGGCTAAAGCTAGTATGTTATATATTCTATATTTCAAAGATTAATTAAATATCAAGTAGTCAGTAGGGAGTACTCTATGTATTATTGATAAAACATGACATACAAAATAACCCTTTTCATGGTTTGTTTACATTTTGTCTCACGGCCAAATGAATACATTATAGTAATTATATTTCGTTAATCATAAATGAATTTTAATTACATAACAAGTCATTCTACTAACCATCTTCATAGCATCGGACTGACACCTAATTAGGATGCATTTTCATATCTTGGTACACCCAGACTACCAGTTCTGGTTATAATACAATTACTATAATAATTTAAATAAGTACATAATTTATTTATTATACATCTATACAAAATCTACAACCTTTTTCGCCGTCTAGTAGACCACTATGTCATTTCAAATTGGAACACATAATGTTAATGCGATATCTGACAATGCGGTAGTACCCACAAATCGTGCATGATTTCTAGTAAGTAATTTTTTTTTAACGCGGTGAAAATGCATAGCACTGCATGCCACCGTGAGTCGATATTGGGCGGGCCCCCGGGGCATGTAGGGCTCTCCCAGCCAGAAGGGCTGGGCCTACCCACTAAAAACACAGCGACTTCCGTCCGCGTTACATTGGGGTGCCGTAGGATCCCGAGGGGGATTTCTACTACAGCATGATTTCTAGTACCTGGAAAATGTACTATGTCATTTAGATTGTCACATAATTTAATTGCTTTCCGTTAAAGCAGTCACAACCCTAAGTCGAGTGCGGGTATAATAACTACTTGTTGGATATACAAACCGTCGTCTCATTGTGTAAGGACCATTGTTTGGTTGTGATATGCCGTTTAGAGGCAACTTACACGTTTAATTAGCTGTTCAATTGTTAAGCAAATGTTTACGAACATAGCTTAGGACTAAATTAGATGGTTGATAAACGTTGTTTATGATAATGAATCGTTTTATTCTTGGCATAATAATTTAAACCAGATTGGGTCATTTTTTAGGTCAAAATTTTCTCAAAGACATGTTGTAATAATCACAATATGTTGTAATATATTAATCGTTGGCTATCACCATTATTAACAGGAGAAAAAGCTGTTTGTAAGATGCAAAAGAAACACTTAGTTGCCTTGGATTCTCTACCAAAATATTTGATTATTCTACAACATAAATTGTTAATATAACATTTGAAGCATTCAAGGTATAAGTTTTTCCTTACCAAATATAGTTTTGATAATTTTAAGTAAGGCTTTTCCTATTCGAAAAGATACTACCACCCTCTAGAATTTCAGTATGAAACTACAAAACATTCGAACAGCGCCATCTATTGACGTTCAAGAGAAATAAGTTGAGTGTGACTCGAGTATCTACCCCCAACAATATGGGGAATATTTCGTACGCAGTCTTCACTTTGAACTAATCGTATTTAATTCTCAAAGGATATGGTAGATGGATCTGTTTTTAAAAACTACCTTTAATAAAGAAATACTCTACTAGAAAATTACATTCATTAAATATTTGATGCAAATTCATAAAAAAATGTACCACATATTTTTATTCTTACCGATTGTTCAGTATTTCCGTTTAAAAATCGAAGTGAATCGTAGGTTATATACAAATAATGTAATTTTCTATCGGTGAAAGAATTTTGTAGATACGGCTTATACTCGTAGGATGAACGGCTAGAGGAAATAGGAAGAAAAAACATGTTGTGCCGACGAAAAGTTGGTCAGATAGAAAAACGTTATACTTCCAGGAAACTGAGAAAAGCACTTGAAAATTAAGTATTAAGTTTTTCTCTTGTTTTGTTTAAGGAAATACTTTATCCAAAAGACTAAGGGAAGGTTCATATCTGACGGTGAACGGTCAAGTGTTTTTTGATACATTTGTCTGGTCTGGCGTTACGCGACCGATAATACGCGACGTATGTTCCGTCAGATATGAACCTTCCCTAAATGGACTAACTATTCCAAAATTGAAATAAAACACTTAAACGGATTTTTCTCGTGGTTGTCCTTTTTAGTGTTTTATTTCAATGTGTAGTGTTCGTGATGCTACAATAACTGCAAAGCAACCACACACGCTGCAGGCATTAATCGCATCGTCAAATTCAATACAGTTACCTAAATGTACCAAAAGGTCACTAAACATAACTAAATTTGATTTGCTGACTTGTATTATTCATATTTGTGAATGTTTCAGAATTTTAAATATAATATTGTGAATAAATAAATTAATAAAAGTAGAATATTATAATAGGTAGGTAACGATCACGACTAGTTTTTATTTCTACACAAATGTCAAGGATTTAAATGTTACAAGAAAAAACTGTTCTACAAATTCTTAGTCAGTCCCCAAATTACGTTTTGTAGAAAAGGAAAAAATTCAAAAGAGTTCCGAAATATAAGAGGAGCCACTATCAGCAAAAAACTTGGGCAATTGCCTACGAGGAGGTGATATTTTTGCATTTTTATTTAAGGGTAAGCGCGCACGAGCGTTACAGTTTGAAATATGACTGTTTTCAATGCTAATGGAAGTTTTTTTGCGTTTTTAGGTCTTATGAAAGTTAAAATTGAATTTTTAGTGTCTTATTTTAATAAAGTTGCAAGTTTATTTTGTTATGAATACTTAATTTAAATACTTACTGGGTAACAAAGGGCCGTTTGAAAATAAAACGCAAAAATATTTTTTCCAACTTATTTGAATTCTAATAATGATTGACTTGATTTAAAGTTAACACTTTATTTGTGGATAAATCAATTTTAACTCACCCTAAAAAGAGTATGTATATTTTTTTAAATGATTGTTTGTCCCCACAGTAATGTTTTTGGGTGACTCAATTATCAATTACTTATAAATATCTTGAAAATAGAGCCATTAACGAGAAGTTTTATTTCAATGTTGTGTTCATGTAAACCAAAGAAATCAATATGTAGCCATTAACGAGTCTCCACATATTGCTGCAATATTACCAATACATGCGACAACTTTTAAACGCAAGTTTACGTCAGACTTAAAACTTCGTCATTCATATTTCTCCCCGGGCATGAGTTAATGTCTCGGAATAAAGATAAGCTATCCCAAGAGAGCGTTATTCAGCATCACACGGATTCTGAATGAGACGGAAGATGAATTAAATATCGATCTCTTTCCCTCGATATTACATTCGCTGTCACAACTTCTTTTAGAAAGCTTTGTGAGAAGTTTTTTAGTTGTGTAATACTTTCTTTTAAAGTATTTTATTGATATTTTTTTGTTTATTTTCAGCCAGGTTTAAGTACTGGCTATATTGTATCCAGATTTTTATTACAAGTAGAATCGCAAACAGTGCAAATGTAATAGTGAAATACCAGGATTTCGATTAATAGTATGAGAGGCCTTAATTATGGAAACAGTATACATAGAAAGTTCGCGATCACGTTGTTAAAACGGTACAATTGAATAACTAATATAATACTATAAAGCCATACTCATACTTCTTACTTATAGACAGTCTCGTTTCCGCAATGAGATGTCGAAATTGTGTTCATTTCGCTTGAGGTAGGCTTCTAGTAGGTACCAGTTCAACTCCTCCAAAACCATAATCATTTGTTAATACTTGGAATATTAAACCCACAGAACTTAGAATACTCTATGGTAAGTATAGATATGTTATCTACTCTCTGGTTATATCGGAAAGCGTGTCGCCAGTTGACAGTGACCAACACATTGACATACTATAACAAAAAATTTAACAATACTGGTGAATGGTGTCCTATGGGACACACCTTTGCGGCGACAATATCACGCGTCTGTCAGACTTCTTTACTTACCATAGAGTATTCCGAGTTCTGTGAATAAACCTTTAAAAATATGTATTAAAATAGTTAGGTACTTTATCCAACCTATACCCAAAATAACATATCAACTCCACTCTATTACTACCGCTTCTCCCTATATCATAACACGATCTCAACACTATTATATTACGCCAACCATTCCCAAACTTTGTCGCAAGCGTGCAACATTAACTTGAAGAAACTTACGATAGATCCTCTAAGCTCACTGCTCAGTTACTAACTAGTTTCAAGACGTACAGACCGGGGATTATTTCTGGAGACGAGGAAAAGTTTTGAGAAACGCTTTTTTTGCGGTGTTTGGTAAGTATGATAGCGCGAAATGAGCAACTCTATTTACACATACGTGACTGATAAGGATTTGAAATACTAGAATATAAATATCTGGACGCAAGTCACACTTCACCATCTTGTCCCAAACTAAGAAAAGCTGTACTATGAACATTAGACAGCGCTTAAACATAGTCAATTAAATACATATATTGTTTTATATACTTTTTATAGTTATGATAACTTTAAAAGTATATAAAACAATTATATACAAATATAGGTTATTAGTACTCAAATTATTATGATTAACGGGATATTTAGCATGTATATTATTTATTTCGAGTCTCCGATATTTCAACGCTAAAGCAAGCGCCTCGAAATAAATAATATACATGATAAATATCCCGTTAATCATAATAATTTGAATATATTGTTCTTTCTGACAAAACGCAAGTACTTAAAAAATACCCAGACCAAGACAAACGGACATTATTCATGTCTTGTTCACAAAAGTTTGTCGTGAACGGGAATCGAACATGTTACCAACTACCCCTGTCGGTTGTCAAATACATATGAGAACATTTAGTAATGAACGTTCGTATTCACACATACGGCGCTGACAATTTCTTGAGGTTTTACGGCTGTTGAACGTGCTTTGGGTTTTAATTTTTGGTGTTCTCATGCAAGTAAGTAGTAACTTACAAGGAACGTCTTTGTATGTTGAATTTTGAATGATTTTTCTTATCAAGAAGAAAGTGCATTTAATTTTTAATTTAGATATTTAAGTACCTACTTCTAAGCTTTAATATAAGTAATTTTCACTGGTCGTCCATAAATAAATCAATTGCCTGGCGTATCGTACTTGGCAGATATATCGTAGACCCTGAAATTACTTCAATATGAACTTTGTGATTTCGAGTTAAGACCCTAGAACTACTCATGAAAGGTTTTAGAGCAAGAAAATTTATTACTACTTTTCTCATTGGTGTGACGCCATATACAAGTGAAATATCTTATTTATTTATTTAGTTAGACACTTCAACAATATCTTCACTTATAATACTAATAATAAAACTTATTATATGTAACATTCCATATCTCAATAAAATAGCATATTTAGAACCTAGCATATATGGCATACATGGCTGAAAAAATCATCATTTAGAAAAAACCACGTGTCACGAGGTACTGGAAAGAAGAAAATTTTTGCACATCTGATTGCGCATAGAGAGAGTGGATAATATATAGCACCAAACGGCAACAGCAAAATTGAATTCTGCACGCACTATAGACGCCAAAATCATATATAAAAAATGGCATCGAAGATCACTTGTGCTGGATGCTTAAAAACAATTAAAGGTAAAAGTACTCTAAAATGCGGTACTTGTTCCAGTATGTATGACCTTACCTGCGCGAATGTAACAGAGCAGCGGTATAATAGTATTTATGGTGGAGATAAATTGAACAAGAAAGAATGGATTTGTCCAGCCTGTACTAACAAGAGACCCAAGGGTGACAACACTGATACACCGATACGCAGAGAAATCGGTCATAGTGCTGCCTTAACTACTCCAGAATCTGATGAAGAACGTCAAATTAACGTAACGGTTCGCAATAAGATTAAATCATCCAGCAAAGATTATAGAACGGACACTGACCTAGTTCAACTAATCAGGCAAGAAATACGGTCATCTATCCGCGCTGAAATATCGCCTCTAAGTATGAGATTAGATGAACTTCAGACTTCGGTTCAATACATGAGTAGTCAATATGATGAATTGATCAAGGTGAATAATTCTATTTCAAATGATTATAAGAAACTGCAACAAGAATGCGATGGTCTACGTTTAACTGTTACTAATCTGACTGACAAAATGAACTCAATTGAACAGTATATGAGAGACAGTAATCTGGAGATTCAGGGTGTACCGCAGCACAAAACCGAAAATGTGATCAGTATCGTTAATAAAATTGCTGAGGTTGTATCGCACAAAATTAATGACTCTGATATATTGAACTGCACTAGGGTGGCTAGTATAAATAAAGATAACAATAAACCAAGAGCAATCGTAGTAAAAATGAGAAGCACCCGATGTCGCGATGAATTTTACTCAGCAGTAACACGCTATAACAAAAATCAACCTATAAGTAAGAAATTGAACTCATCCCTTCTCGGCATTACTGGAAATACACAACCCATATATGTTTCTGAACATCTTTCACCAGTCAATAAGGCCCTGCATGCAGCGACAAGAGCAAAGTCTAAGGAGCTTTCATACAAATTTGTTTGGGTGCGCAATGGACGAATATTTACACGTAAAGATGAAACCTCACCTTTTATTCATGTTAAAAATCAACAAATCTTAGATAATTTGTGTAAATAAATCCCCTCTGTAGTTTAAGTAATATTTTATGTACATCTCTAATATATCAATAATGGCTAAATCATTAAAAATTTATTATCAAAACATGAGAGGTATGAGAACTAAAACTAATAAAATATATAGCTCTTTTATCACTAGTAATTACGATATAATCTGTATAAGTGAAACATGGCTTGATAATTCTATTAATTCTGAAGAAATATTTGATCAAAGATACTGGGTTTTCCGTAGAGACCGTAGTAAAGAATTTATGGAAAGGTACAATAAGCGGGACGGGGGAGGTGTTCTGATTGCGGTTAATAAATCAATATCGTGTGTACATAATATGGACTTTCAAACTACCTTAGAGGACATATGGGTAACAATTCATTTAAAGAACATCATTCTCAGGATTTGTACAGTGTATCTCCCATCTTACGTTTCATTTGATCACTATTACGAGTTTCTTGATAGAGTCGAACACATAATTCTATCCTCACCTGGACAGGTACTAATTGTAGGGGATTTCAATTTGCCTGACATTAATTGGTCTCTTACATTTAATTCTGAACAAACATATGGAAAAGTACAAAAACTAAAGGAACTTATGGATAGACGTAACTTAGTTCAATCGAATTCAGTACTAAACATTAATGGGAAAGTATTAGACCTTGTTCTTCATGATTCTCTAGTGCCACTTTTTGTTTCTGAAACACAATCCTTGAGCAAAATGGATAGTCATCATCCGTCACTGGATATCTTGGTTATATATTGTAAATCTTCAATTCTTAGTGAAAACGTAACAGAAAGATATAGATTTAGATGTACAAATTTTGGTGCTTGTAATAAAGAACTTTGCGACATACAATGGGACAAATACAATTCTCTTGAATTGAACGAGTTTCTTCTCATATTTTATAATAACTTATGGGAAATCATAGACAGATATACACCAAAATCGAAGGCAAAATCATCGTGGCCATATTGGTTTTCACGATCACTATGTAAAATTTTGCGTGAAAAAGATAAATACCACAAGAAATTTTTAATTTACGGAAACCCAAGGGATCAGGATACATTTGTAATGCTTCGTACGAGAGCAAAAAAAGTATTTGACAATTGCTTTAAAACCTATATCAGTAGAATAGAGGATAGCCTAAAAACTGACACTAAATCTTTTTGGAAATATTCTAAACTTAAAAAAGCATCAAATGATTTACCTAGTCAAATGTTCCTAAATTCAACGACAGCAGATAATGGTAAAGACATTGCGGATTTATTTGCAAAAAATTTCGCATCAGTATATAATGAGACACAACTTAAATCATATACACCAGATTTCCCTGAGCTCAATACTTGTCTCTCATTCATATTTATTCATGAAAAAGAAATCGAAATTGCACTAAAAAATATTAATGTCAACAAAGGTTCAGGATCAGATGGAATCCCGCCAATACTTATCAAAAGTTGCGCAAAAACATTAGCGACACCTTTGTCAATGGTGTTTAATAAAAGTTTAAAAACTGGAAGATTCCCTGAGCTTTGGAAAATTGGTAAGGTGGTGCCGATTTATAAGACTGGAAATAAGAGGGACATAAAAAATTACCGACCGATAGTTATTCTAAATGTGTTCTCTAAGGTATTTGAAAGTATAGTTTACAAGCATATCTACTTCCATACCAAACCCTTAATATCAAACAATCAACATGGTTTCATTAAAGGTCGGTCAACGATAACTAATCTTACTACATATATACATTATCTAAATTCAGCCCGTAATAAAAACATACAAGTAGACGCAATTTACACAGATTTTACAAAAGCCTTTGATAAAGTAGATCACCATATACTAATCTGTAAAGCTCAACACCTTGGCATACATGGCTGTCTCTTGCGATGGATTCAATCATACATAAGTAATAGAACACAGTTGGTGACAGTTTACGGATATGACTCTGTACCATTTATTGCAACTTCAGGCATACCTCAAGGGTCAAACCTGGGACCCCTTTTGTTTATTCTTTATGTGAACGACCTCATAAACTCAATTACATGTAAATGCATTGCTTATGCAGATGATTTAAAGATCTATAGTGAAATTACAACGATTGACGATTGTTTGAATCTTCAAATCAATATAGATAAAGTTAACATCTGGTGTATAAATAACAATATGTCTCTTAATATATCTAAATGTCACAATATCACTTTTACTAAGAAACGTAAACCCATACAATATTCGTACAACATAGATGGCGTTCCATTATCCAGTCAGAATGTTGTAAAAGATCTAGGAGTTTGGATAGATAGTAAACTTTCATATATACAACATATAGATCATATTGTGTCAAGGGCTAAGAAAACAATGAATTTTGTATTTAGAATAACAAAACCGTTTCGAAATTCAGAGAGTATCATATCACTTTACATAGCACTTGTCAGAAGTATTATGGAGTATTGTTCGATGGTCTGGCACCCTATATATGAAACACATATAGACAGACTTGAGGCTGTTCAAAAACAATTTCTGCGTAGGTTAAGTACCAAATTAGGTCTCCGTCGTAAATTGAACACCTATGAGGCACGGTTGAAATATTTTAAACTGGAATCACTTAGTATTAGACGCAAAATTAATGATTTTATTATTTTACACAAAATTTTAAATAGTAAGTGGGATACCAGTGAGCTGTTGAGCCATTTTTCATTTAAAAATGGAAGTACACGCACTCAAAACTTATTTTATGTCCCGGTTTGCCATAATAATGTGTCATATAATGATCCTGTGTACAGAATGTCAAGAGCATACAATGTTATATCGAAAGAATTAGATATATTCTCCCCTCTCTCTTCATATGTAAAATATCTTAAAATTAATTTAATATAGTTTATTATACATAGTTTATAATTGATAATTTCGTTGTTTTTTATTATTTTCTATATGTAACATTAAGTGATAGTCCTCAAGATAATGTTGTGCATAGTTTTAATCGGTTTATAGGTTAAGTTTATTAATTTTAGTGAAACATAATGTTAATGTATAGCCTGTAATCTGTTACTGTGCCTTATATAAATAAATAAAATAAAAATAAAAATAAATATATACTGGTGAACCGATTTATATGCGTTTTGGATAGAGGCATGTAGCGTTGAAACTTCTCTGCATGATCGCTCGAAAATGCTTGATCTTATAAAATATTTCGATCCAATATTAGAGCAAATAAGTTTCCAACAAACACAGGCTCCGAAACATCTCATACCTAACTGACCGTGCGTCGACTCACAGAATACAAATCGCGTTCAAACAGTTCATATTGGATCCTTTACGGTGTACATAATCTTTTATAGTCTACTTCGTTACGTGGGTATCATTGGGTGGTTAGTTATTTACAAGTTATTGTATTGATCGTAAATAGTTAACTAATACAAAGGCCTCGATAGTCTTGAGACTTGTACCTGCTACTTGGGGGATAGGTAGGCGACACTTATCTTATCAGTACTTACGACATTACATCAACATGTTATGTTACAAAAACTTAAAAGTTTTGAAGTAATATCGATATTGCAGAGTGGTCACCATGCCGGACTGCCATCCGTAAGGTTGCGGGTTCGATTCCCGCGCGGGCTAATATTTGTGTGAACTACAAATGTTTGTCTCGGTCTGGGTGTGTGTGTGAATGGGTGTGTGCGTAGTTTCTGGTACCCTAGATACAAGCTTCGAGCTTAGTTAGGGTTCAGTTACTATAATGAGATGATGATATAGTGAATTAATGAATAGTTCAAAAATGTTCACTAACAAACATAGATACCAATGAGGTTTTCTAATCTTCATTATTCTTAGAACAAGCGATAATTCCCCAAATGTCAAGTTATCGAGAGGTCGTGACTCTGATCCTCATCCCACCCTCTATTGACGTAAACCTACTCTCGATATAAGCATAGTTAGCTTGACTAAAACCTCAACTAAGAGGTCAAAATAATAATGCAAACCAAAACATTTCAAAACAAAATTCTTTTCACTTTTCAACTAATTTTATTAGCCTATTCCGAACCCAAAATCCCAGTTAAATAGCACCTGACCCTTGTAATTTTATACACAATTTACTTCACACGTTGGGACATAATGTGTAGTGTTAAATTTACCTCCAAACCTTAAACTACAAGGCAAAAATAAACAAGGCCCTACTGACCTTAGGCTGCGGTGACGAGACACGCGATTTGCGGAGAATAACTACAAGATTGACCTTTTAAATTATGTAATAGGTAGAAAACAAGTTTAAGTTTTAGTGTAGATTAAAAGTGATTATCATAGTTTGGAAATAAACTTGCTTCACCAAGAAAGTTTCAAACTGCCACAGAATATCAGCATGCGTGTCGTGGTGCTTTTTACGTTCAATAGGCTTGCCCTTGACAGCAACTTGCCTGATCGATGATAGATAGCGATTATACAGCCTAATATGTATATATGCTCGCCTAAAACTTACCTATTACTTCGTGACTAAAACAGACCAATATTGTATGTTTCAAGGAACAGAAGCTCGCCTAGAACAGATCTATTCATTTGTGACTTAAAGACTCAGATTGTATGTTTCAGGAAACAAAAAGCTGGCAGAGAGTTCCAGGGTAGCTCAAGCTGTGTCTTGCATAGTGAAGTTACGAGGTCTAAACCATTGTTTTCTAATTCTAAATTTATAATGTACTGCTTCGGTAGTACTTAATCACTACATAATATAAAACAAAGTCGCTTTCTCTGTCCCCATGTCCTTAGATGTGTGCTTAGATCTTTAAAACTACGCAACGGATTTTGATGCAGTTTGTTTTAATAGATAAAGTGATTCAGTGGAAAGGTTTTTAGCATAATTTTATCCCCATATTCCTACGGGAACGGGAACTACGCGGGTGAAACCGCGGGGCACCGCTAGTAAATAAATAAATAAATATAAACTCGCTCCCGCTCCCCGCTCTCCTTAACTCAAACTCAGCCTCGAGGACTTCAAACAAAATTAACTATCGTACTGTTATCCCGGACTTTGGGATTTGGTTTTTAAAAAAAACTATTTTTGATATACACAAATTATAATTGAAATAAAATATAATTATGTAAGACAACCGTTCCGAAAGAAGGATGGATGCAGACTGACTTCTACTACAAACAATGATTAATAACTAAGAAAAGCTGACATTACAGTTTTATGTCGTCCCAGCATGAACCCTTGCAATCCAGGGATATAACACCTCCCCCTTTAAAAGGAGGCTTTGGGGTTAATTCAAAGTCTCTGTTATATTGTAATTCGAAGTGGAGCAACATTGCTAATATTAGGTTTACCTTCGGGATCTGTCTGTCTGTCTGTCATTTCTATTACAGGTTCAGGCTGAGATGCGGTTTTACAATTATTTATTTTAATTTTACAGGAACGGTTGCGTAATTTACAGATTCTCTTACAAATTAAGTATACAAGAAATAGGAATATAAAAACTACAATTACAAGTGTCAAAATTGAATAATGTGTCCCATACGTTACAATGTGTGGGGTTGGCGGATGTTCGATGGGTTCTAGGTCATCTAGAATAGATTTCACTTTGTCATTATAATCGGTATGAAAATCATCTAAATTTATATTATCTAATTTTACGGGTGATACATTAATTTCATTTTTAATTATTTTATTTATGTTACAACAAGAGTCATTAATTAGGTTAAAATCTGGAAAGTGGTTGATCGGAGAGGTTACATTGAAGGTGTTATACTTAGGTATCAGTGTGGTAGTTTTACAATAGACAATACAATTTTTTGGAATGTTGAGCATTCCTGTACCTGAAATAGTAATTTCTTGTAATTTGGTATTTAAACAATCTATTGATATTTTATTAGGTTCCGATTGTATAAAGATCCACTTATTGTTAATTAAGGCTTTCCAGATATTTATATTTCCTATAAGAGATTTTGTGCGACATTGAGTAGGTTTTTCAGTAACTATTTTTGAGAGAAGTTCACTCTCACATGTGGGCTTTGCGTCTGTGGAGTATACATTTTCGATGTCACAAATATAATTGCCGGGAGTAAGTAGTAGACAAACTTCTAAACTATTGAAAACACAATAGAGGGATTTGTCCTTGGTCATTGCTATGTACTTGTTATCAGGTAATATTAAACTAAACGTATTTGGGTTTGAAGCATTATGTGGTGTTGGTAGAGCAATACTATGATATAACACATATTCTTGAATTTTGACCATTGGTACTTGCAATACAAATACTACCTTATTACTAGCATAGAAACAAACTAACCTAGAAATACTTAAGATTACATGAACAGAATTAATATCTAAAGATACAGGCAGCTCGAGGTCACTGGGTAAGTATCTATAATTATTGGTAAGTTCTTTGTGAAGTTCTGTGGGTGTTATTATAGCAGGATGTAAGATATTTTGGCTACTGAATAGAATAGCGTTAATGATGTCTTCTAATTGAAAAGAAAGGGTAAGTATAGATGTTTCAATTGCATTAATTACTTCATTAACATATGCTTGTATTCGCAAACCGTTTGTGATTTCTGTAATGTTTTTGACATTTGCTGATAGTTTAGTAATAGCGTCTTTACAATTTGCTTCATTCTCTTTTATTCTATTTAGAGTGACATTATATTGGTTTAACACTGTAGTAGTTACTAAAATATTTTCTTTCATTAATGAAGCTATTTTTCTTTCGTTAAATTGTATGGTTTTAATGGCTTCATCATATCGTAAACCATCATTTTCGTCTAAAGTACCAAATATCTTTTTAAAGATTGTTCCTGCACCGCTAATCCAAGCAGAACGTTTTGCTCTATTATCAATTAAATGTGAGATTGCTTCCAGTTCCCTGCTCATATCTTGGAATCGCACTGTTAATGGTTTTAGATAGTTATAACAATCTGTATTAATTTCTATAATTCTAGTTTGGTTACATAATTCTTCAGTAATTAAAAGGGCTGATTTAATATTCTGTACATGAGGTTTGAAGTGAGATAAATCTACAGGTATAACTATATTAAGCTTAATATTATTTATTCTTAACTTTCCTAAATAATCGAAGTAGAGTCCGGAACTAGAGTTGATTGGCTCGATGAACTTCTGATAGGGTTGGCCCTGAGCTGTACTGTAAAAATAACCTATGGTAAGTCTAGTTTATATAACTAATTTAAGTGATTATTTATTTTCTAAGTTACGAGTTTACTTCAGCCAGTTTTACCTGGTCAAAGTGATGGGTGACATGACGTCGATTAATAAGTAAGGTAAATGTGTTATTACCATTGATTTTAACTACTTTGTAAGGCCCTTTCCACTGCGGTGAAAGTGCTTTACGCATTCGTAGATGGTTTTTCAGATACACATAGTCCCCGATTTTGTATTTAGCTGGACGAGTGTGAGTGTCATAGTAGGTTTTAGAGGACTCTTTGGATTTCCTTATGGAATCTAAAGCTTTTTCTCTAGAATATTTCAGCCTACTCTGGAGCATACGGACATAGTCAGGGTAAGTTGCTCCTGATGCTTCGTCATATAAGGAATTTGGGATCACTGGTTTGTTTCCAAACATTAATTCGTATGGCGTGAAGTTGGTAGTAGAGTGAATAGACGTGTTGTAGGTAAGCATGGCTGTGTACACGTATCTGGGCCAATTGGATTGTTCATCATCCACAAAAGATCTCAGATACTCTTTAAGAGTGGAGTGGCTGCGCTCAAGGGCTCCTTGAGTCTGTGGATGATATGGAGATGACCAAAGATTCTTTATTTTAAGGAATTCGCAAGTTTTGCGAAATAGTTCAGATGTAAAATTGGTTCCTTGGTCTGTGAGGATCATTTTCGGGATACCAAAAATAGATATATAGTGAAGAAGGCACTCGCTGGTTTCTTCTGCGGTAGTGCTTCGAATTGGGTATGCGGAAGAGAATTTTGTTAGGTCATCTTGAATGGTAAGTATATATTTTAATTTAGCAACCCCTGCTTCGGGTAGTGGTCCAACTACATCTAGTGATATTCGTTGGAGTGGTTGAGTTGATGTACTCGTTATTTGCATGGGAGCCCGATTTATTTGTCTAAGAGCTTTATTGGTCTGACACTGCGTGCATTTCTTAATGAAATTTTCAATGTCAACACGCATGTTCTTCCAATAGAAGGTCTCTTGGATTCGCTTAAGCATTCTATTACTGCCTAGGTGTCCGGCGATAGGAATATCATGGTTTTCTTTGAGTATTTTGGGAATTTCAGATAAAGATGGATATATGATTGAGCCTTTATATATATGTATATTTATATTACTGTTATTGAACAAATAGAGGAGCATATTATAAATCTTAATATATTGGTGAGTATCAAATGGGTTTTTAAAATCTGTTATAGAGATATCAGGGTTTGAATCTAGATTTAAATTGATAACTAGTTCATTCCTTATTCTTTTCAGGCTCTCATAGATATCTGGATAGCTAGATTTGTCAAAATGATGTACTTTGAAAAATAGGAAATAGTATGTTATATCCTTATTTTCAAACGATATAAACGAATTTAAAGATCTTTCTTTGTGTATAATCTCCGAGTTATTGGACATGTTATCTAAAATATTTTGGACATATGGATTCGACTCATCGAGATCTATAGATGTAGGTAGAATAATTATTTTATATTTAGATTTAGTTATATCTTCTTTATGTTCTTGAATTACCGTATTAAAGTTCATATTATCTTTTTGTGCTGTTGCTTTTAGGAACGCGGGATAGCTATCATTGGATATACCAGGTAGGTCATTACTGTTTTCAGGGTCACAGCTTGGATGCTGGATCGTTGGATTTGCAGGTGGATCGTCCGGAGTCCACAAGCGTTCAGAGGTAGAAGGTAAGTCATTATTAGTGTTTTCTTCCAGGATTTCAGGAGATTTAGAATTAAGCTCTATTTCAGGCAAAGGGAGTAAGTCGTTATCATCTAGAGCAAGAGGATCTGTAACAGGTGAGTTTAGCTCTTCAGGATGAAACGAGGGTGGAGATATCAAAAGATCCATGAGGTCTTTATCTACTGCCTGAGAGGGTTCTCTTTCCATTTCAGGATTGGGCTTTGATATAGATTCCGGTTGGACAGGGTTGACTGGGAATCGAGAGAGGGCGTCGGCATTGGAATTTATTTTGCCCTTTTTATATTTAATGTCATACTCGAATTCTTCTAGTTTGAGTCGCCAACGAATCAGCCTTGAACCAGGGTCTTTACAATTAAATAGCCATTGTAAGGGCTTATGGTCAGTGACAACTGAGAAATGGTTACCGTATAGGTAAGGGCGGAATGTTTTCGTGCCGAATAGTATGGCGAGACATTCTTTCTCAGTAACACTATAATTGCATTCGGCTTTGTTCAGGGTGCGAGATGCAAATGCTATAGGTCTATCTTGGCCTATTTGACCCTGGGACAAAATCGCAGATATTGCGTAGTTTGAAGCGTCACAGGTAAGGATAAAAGGCTTAGAAAAATCGGGGTAAGCTAATATAGGGGCGGAGACAAGTTTGTTCTTTAGGCTTTCGAATGATAATTGTTGAGCGTTTTCCCATAGAAAGGGTACGTCCTTTTTGAGTAGATTAGTTAAAGGTTTAGCTAGTTTGGAAAATCCAGGTATGAAACGGCGATAATATGACACGAGGCCTAAAAATGATTTTATGTCTTTAGGACATTTAGGGATTGGATATTCAGTGACTGCCTTGATTTTTTCAGGGTTAGGTTTCACACCTTCGTCTGTAATTATATGTCCTAAGTAAGCGACCTCTCTACGTAAAAACTCACATTTGTCTGGCTGAAGTTTAAGATTATAATTTCGTAATCTTTTGAAGACTTGAGAAAGATTATCTATATGATCGGAAAGCTGGTGAGAATAGATTACGATGTCATCTAAGTATACGAAGCAGCGAATACCCTGTAAGCCAGACAAAGCAGTATTCATTAATCTTTGGAAGGTAGAAGGCGCGTTTTTCAAACCGAATGGCATTCGGACAAATTCGTAATGTCCTTGTGGAACTGTAAATGCCGTTTTCGGTCTATCCTCGGCTTTAACTTCAATTTGATGAAAGCCAGAAGATAAATCAAGGGTTGAGAAATATTTACATAATCCCAGTTGATCTAGGATTTCCGAAATCTGTGGTATGGGATATGCGTCGCCGATTGTTATATCGTTCAACTTGCGGTAGTCGATGACGACCCGCCATTTTTGTTGGCCAGATGCGTCTAACTTTTTTGGGACAACCCAAATGGGTGAAGACCATGGAGAAGTAGAGGGTTCTATTATCCCTTGGCTAAGCATTTTATTAACTTGATCGTTAACTTCTTTCTTATGAACTTCTGGGAAACGATATGATTTAGTGTGAATTGGAATAGAAGAAGTGGTTGGTATATCGTGTTGTAAAGCGTTAGTGAAAGTTAATTGTTCATCAGGGAGATGAAAGATATCGGCGTAATTTGAACAGAGGTCACAAAGAGCTTCCAATTCTTCTGAGTTTAAATGCGATGTTCGTAAGAGGTTAAGAACCTGTTGTGAGCGTTCAAAAGATGTTAGATTAGTATTGTGATTTATATCAACAGAAATATTGTTTATCGATATAGGGGTACTTTTACACATTGGAGTTAGTTTTAATTTAAGATTAGAGGAGAGTTCAATATGATTTTCGGAAACATTTACCACTGAGATGTTTATTCGATTATTATTTTTTACTTTTACTAAGCAATTTGGAAATAGTAAATCATCTGAATGGTGATAGTCAAGTAAAAAGCCTTCTTTAATTTGTGGATTTAAGACAGAACATTCGATTATAGTTTCTGTCCTAGGAGGAATGACATAAGTGGGCTCACTAAAGTGTAGTTTGATTTTCACCTTTTTGTCTTTACCTAGACTAAGGATATCAGAGGTGTAATCAATTTTACAACCAAATGTAGTAAGGAAGTCTGTACCTATGATGCCATCATAAGGTAGGTTAATATTTTTTACTACATGGAATTTAAAAGGAATGGACATATTCTTGGATACTTTAAGTTTTAATTGGAAATGGCCTTCAGTAGCCGTAGGCTCATCGCCTGGATCGATACCTTTGCGTTTGATTGTTTCTTTAACAATCTTTGGATGTTTACTAAAAGAGGATGATTTTAGTAAACATATCGCCGAGCCGGAATCGACGAGTAAAGAGAGCGGTGTTTCCGCTACAGGAGAGTCCAACAGGACGTGGGGAAGTAATCTTTTCGTAGTATCGATATTGATCTCGTAAATGAGATTATCGGATTGGAACTTGTGGTTGGTGTCATTTTTTGATGATAGCCTCGAGTGACACCGGGACGAGGCTTTTACTAGTTTAAATTTTCATCTGTGGAATCATCCTCGGGGACATCTACACATTCGTCTACGTGGGTCACGCGATTAGGATAAAAATTATCGTGGTTTGACCTCTGGTTCATCTGATTGCGGCGGTTATTGTTAGCCACCCGGAGCTCACAATCCTTGATATCATGTCCCGTCGCTTTACAATATCTACAGAATGGTCCTGATCCCTTCGGAACTTGTTTGGATTGTGAAGGGTAATCAGAACTGAATTTATTATTTGATTGTGGATTATTATAGGGCTTAGAGTATTTAGAATTGGATTTGTTATTTGATGGTTGATTATAATAGGGCTTTGCAGCATTATTAGTTTGACTGGCGTTTCGTTTGGCGAACTGGCTATTTTGTATTTTCTCCTCTGACATGGCCAGGTTCACCGCGCTGTTAAAGTTTTTAGGGTTGCGGGCTCTAACTAGGTTTGAAATCCTTGGTAGCAACCCCATAAGAAAATGGTGCAGAGCAAGGTCCTCCATGGAGGCTATACGGCCAGGAATTTCCTTTTGAGGATAATTGGCCAACGAAATTTCAGTTAACAAATTGAAAAGGGCGGTTTCGACACGAAGTGAAAATTGACTGACTGTTTCACAAACCCCCTGTCTACTTTCTTGTAACTCAGTTAACAAATGTGTGTAATGTTTATGTTCACTAAACTGAGTCTTAAGGAATTCTTTTAATTGACTCCAATCACTAAATTCTTTAATAGCGCAAGTAGTTGCAGCCCTACCTTCTAGTGAATTTATAATATACTTAAAAAGCATAGGTTTCTGGACATCGGTTGCCAAATCCATCGCATTAGTACATTTAATAATAAATGCGTTTAAATGTTCCCTGCTTCCGTCATAAGGTTTTATAAATTTAAGAAGAGCGTTAATATCCATTTCGAGGGTTTTAGACTTAGACCTAGTGCTTCTAGAAGACGGAGATGGTTGTCGAGATGACTTACCTTTGGATTCTACAGATTCGTCTGACTTATCAAAAGTGGGCTCTTCAATTTTTGCTCCTAGCATAATTACATAGAGCCAACCATGAAAGCGAAATATTACGCTTAAATATTTTCGGGACTCTAATTCGATTTAATAATACAAAGATGGATATTAAATATAATATTACAACCAAAATAGTACAAACAAATTATTTAAAACGGGTTTTGCCTATTACCCAAAGGAACTCTAATAATATTGTAGTCAAAACAATGACCAAGGACTCACTGTATCGCTAATGCGTGGGCGACCGATAAGAACGCGACGACGTTGATCTTGAACATTCCGATGCACGGTGTCTGGCGAGTGGATTTGATTGTTATTTCTTAACAGGATAAGTTGCGACTTCGATTCCAGGACGCGTAGCTCGAAGGTTAAAAGTATCCTTTATTTACAGGACACGGATTGTAAGGATGCTCCAAGGATGAGTATATATCGCTTATATCACTGGCTGATATTCGTTTTAAACACTGATTTTTGAACACTGGTTACACATTAATTATTTTTAGATTTCACTGGATACGGTTTTATTATTTTCGGAATTCACTGAGTATAGTTTTTCAGTTTTTTCGTTTTGGATTTTTGCGAGATCCGGCGCGAGTCTGCGGAACGGGCACTGTGAATTTCCGGATCCCACCGCTGCCACCAAATGTTATCCCGGACTTTGGGATTTGGTTTTTAAAAAAAACTATTTTTGATATACACAAATTATAATTGAAATAAAATATAATTATGTAAGACAACCGTTCCGAAAGAAGGATGGATGCAGACTGACTTCTACTACAAACAATGATTAATAACTAAGAAAAGCTGACATTACAGTTTTATGTCGTCCCAGCATGAACCCTTGCAATCCAGGGATATAACAGTACCTTGTTAAGCCTGCCTAAATAACTCTTTATGGAGTTCATTAATTAAATAAATAATTAGTACCTTAAAACGTACTACTTAAGAAAAGGGGTAGTATGTTTTACAACTCCCTTCGGATTTCTAAGTTTTGTCTCGGTACAAGTTGGCGCTTAATTAGTCGTAAGCGCTGTTTGCGTTGAGTACTCTAAGTGATTTACAACTTACTTACAACCTGAGAGGAAACTGCTGAATTTGAAGACGGACCTTAGTTTAGTCCGTAACCCCCGACGCAAAAAGAGGTGTTTGTGTGTGTATCTGTCTGTCTGTGGTATCATAGCTCCCGAACGGATGAACCGATTTCAACTTATTTTTATTAAAGAGGACTTACGTGCAAGTGTTAGACATGTTTGATGAAAATCGGTTGAACTGTTTAAAAGTTATGGAGGTTTGAAAGTAATTGTGTTGGAAGGTTTTTTAAAGATTTTTTTAACCAATTTTTTTGTAGAAATGATCACTGGGTTTTCTTTGTCCATGTTCCTGATTAATAGGAGACAGAGCGAAAGAGACTGTTCATGAAGTTAAACGAAACAAAATTATGTGTCAGGGGTTTCTCGAATGATAATGAATAAACATACGTTTGTACATAATATCAACTGTATCATATTTATGTACCTCTCACGAAAATCAAGTCTTTATTTGGTGGCATTGTATCGAAGTTAAATGATCGCTTCATCATAAAATGGTTGTTAGGTCTATAATTTCTAAACAAATCAATAATAAAAAAACAATTTTCGTACTCACAAAACGTATTTTTAACAGAACAATTGTATAAAATCAACTAATACCACGTTCAACAGATTAACTGGATAGCGTAGCAGTTAGTATGGAATTAAGCTGATTGAAAAACTTTGTCCGATACAGGCTACGAATGTAAATCGAAAGCTCACAGTTTGTTTGGAGCAAAGCTTTTAAATGATGTTTTATAGGGAAAACAAGGTCAACAAAAATGATTGATTTTATGAATATTTTTACTTAACAAATGGATTATTGTGAGTGTTCACTCGTCAGTAACTAATCATGGGTTACTTTTACTTAGAGGTAAAAATATTTGTAAGGTAAATTATTGAAACATGGTATTGTATTATTTGTTATTTACAAAGTTTTTCTTTGTTTATAAAACTTCATCAAACAGTCACATGTTCTTAGTTGCTGAGTACAAAATACTTGCATTGAAATACCAAGGGAAGAGATTTTTTTATTTACTGTAATAATACTTGTACTTATTTGTATCATTTGTCCTACTAACTTAGTCAATAATTTGCCTAAATTACTCAAATAAAAACTATTGCCAAGAAATTTTTCCTTTTCAGATCTAAACCCCTTTTTACCCCATTTACCTCGGAACAGGGTAAAATGGGGATCTTTTCAATATACTTAGATCTTTCTATTTCTTTAAATACGTTTCTATTCGGGAATTCGCTTCACTTTTCCCACCTCGAATTTCATCAAAGTGGTGACGAAAAAGTTCCTTTAAGTACAGCTAGCAAAAAAGAAAGACTTTCGCTTTATTCTTTTTCGTTTTACAAAAGTGTACACTTTTATTCGGACGGATAAAAGCGTCAGGAAGAGAGTTTCGTGTAGAACGAATTAAATTTTATGAGCAATTTGAAATTTAATTAAGAGGTTTTAAGAACCATTTTTGGATAACAACTTTTGTTAAATATATCATAAAATTTTATTCAAAAATTACATTAAATTATTATGACGTATTGACTTATGTTTTGTATGCAAGAGAGATTCCCCTTTTGTGGTGATATTAGTACACTCATAAATATACATAGTGTACACAATTGTGTGATTATGCCCGTTCGTTCAAATAGTTTCATGATGGCCTATTCCAGCGATTATGTTATATGTTGGTGTCATCTTTGGAGCTGAGAAACTTGCATCTCTTAAAAATATAATTCGAGTTTCCATGATCTTTTTTAAATATTGAAATTTAACTCTTAAATTTTTGAGAACAACTATTGTGAAAGTGAAAATATCCTGATCTAATTCAGAAGCTTAAGATGAAGCATGTATATATGTCGGATTTAGAGCAGAATCAATATTTTAAAAAGACCAGTACTGATGATCTCATCTGACACATCAGTACTGTTTTTAGTAGATTATTATCATCCATATTTCCTTAATAAAATAATGGATTAAATTAAAACAAAATAATATATTATAAAAATGTTTAATAAGTAATCAATTTTGTATTTTTCTGCTGCCCCTACGTTACATATTCAAAAAGAATACACTTTATGTATTCGTCGAGAGTATTGAAAGTAAGCAACGTTTGGAAATAATTCGCGTTTCCGTCACTCAATCATTGAACTTTCCTTTTGCTCGCTTTATTTATTTATTTTGTCAAGATTATTTATTGTATGATAAACATAACGTTTGTTTTATTGATGGTATAAACGGTTATCGAACGGAAAAGGTAAATACGGTAAAGCTTCTTATACGGAGAGGATGTTCCCTGTAATATACTTACCGCGAATATAGAAATACTTATTAGATAAGTAAGAAAGAAAAAAAAACAGTAAAATATACCGTAGACATAGAAATGTTTATTAGATAAATTTATATATATGATAAGCTTTATTTTATTTCTTTTTGTTTACTCTTTTTTGTAGTTTTTTATTTTATAGTATAATCATCACTACAATCATGAATGTTAATACAGTTACAAGAAAAAGTGGTGTAAAATAAAAAGCAACACAGTTCATAGTTTCATTTAGTAACCGAATTACACTACTCAAACCACAATTGTTAACACATATAAGTATGACATAAACGTCAAAGAAGGAAAGAACCTGGATAAAATCTCAGGGCATAACCATTTTACATGTGAGTGCTGTAATACACTAAATATACAAAAAAGTATATTGAAAATGTTACGCTTTAATAAAAACCTTATTTTATTATAAAAGCCATTAAATTCTTTTGTATTACAATTGTTTTAATATCAACCGACTAAAAACGAATAAAAACCGTGACGCACAACTAGTTAAAACAAATACAGTCGTTCAGAATTCTATAGTTCATTCATTTAGCCGTGAGACAAAATGTAAACAAAGAAATACTGGTTGTCAAACTTTTAGCTCTTTTAGGCGAAAAATATATTGTTTTTTTATAAATAGTTATAAATATGAAAGTAAAATAAGACTAAGTAGGCATCTTTGATAAGTCGTCTATAAGTAATTTAGTTTAGTGTAAAAATCAATAAAAAGGTAATAAACAGGATGAGTTGAGTACAAGTAAAAACAATTCATGTAAGCACTTGAATTGTTTTACTACAAAATAAATAAACAACTATTTATTGGTGATCCTCAGAAGAAGAAGAGCTCCAACTTGGATTTTCCTTTTTCTCTTTTACAAATCGGTAAACGGAGGCTCGTGAAGTCGTTATACACAATATAATTTTTGTAGGGATACGAATCGTCAGTCTCCGTCAGTCTCCTTATCCGTAGAACGCCTTGGTGTATGTTTGGATCTTCGGCGAAGTAAAAGTGCAAGCGCTGTTTGAACCAGGTTCACTTATTTTCATCAAAATCAACGTTCAGATAACAGAAATTTAACGATAACTGAATATAAAACATAATACAATAATTACTTTAAACAAAGAATTATCAAAAATTTACGTATAGTAAACTTTACTATATAATCGAGAAGAAAACACTCACGTCAACAAGTTCTAAAAAAAGAGTAAAAATAACGGGTACAATCCGGCTAAATACGAAAACTATTTATTTTACTTTCATTACTTAAAATGACTGTTCACCTTAATTTAGTAGTATTAAAATGTATCCATAGTTTGAGATTCACAGCATTTTTAGGTTTTAGTAATGTCAATTATCATCGTCATTACTATTACTACCTTAGATGAAGAATTGGTTTCGCTGTGTTCGGTAGGTATCGCCGACGTGGTCAAATGCGGCAACAAATACTACACGTACATACATACCCGGCGTATCCAAGCCAGTCATACTGCAAGCTGCCTGTGAGGCGTATGTTCCTAATGTTTTATTAAATTTTGAACATAATACGTAGTAAAATGTCTATTTGCGTGGTGAAACTGTGTAAAAATAATACTTCAAGAACCAAACTATCTTTATAACTACGCAACGGATTTTGATGCGGTTTATTTGAATAGATAGAGTGATTCAGTGGGAAGGTCTTTAGCATATTTTATCCCCATATTCTTACGGGAACGAGAACTACGCGGGTGAAACCGCAGGGCGCTGCTAGTCTATATATAAAAATGAAACCCGTTTCCCGTTATCACGTCGTAACTTGAGAACGGCTAGACCGATTTGGCTTTTTCTTTTGTAGTTTTCTCAGACTCTGTAGAATGTTCTTACGCAAAAAAATTAAGAAAATATCTCAGTTAGATTATAAAAAAATACATTTAATTTTGCATATTTTAAAAAACGCGCGTAACGTATGTCAACGTCATTCACAGCCATAGACCACCAAGCAGACGTACAAAATTAGGCCGCAGAACTCGAAATACTGCATTTTGACAAAATAAAGTAGAGCATCAAAGCTACGCTAAGGCGGTTCGCCGGGTCAGCTAGTATTGAAATAAAAAAAACATAAAGTAACCTGAACCCTAAACACCATTTCCGCATAGCATCGTTGCAATTTGTTTTACACACACTATAGGTTATGAGCATGTCGACCTGTTTAGTGATTGTCGAAAAATTATCGTGAGTATCGTGACCACAGACAGACACATATATTAATATATTAACTCAAAAAATGCATTGTAGTACGACAGCTATCCGTTGGATTAGGCGTTTGTCTAATCATTTGATTCGGGCTATTGTATATGTTGAAATAAAACACTTAAACGGATTTTTGTCGTGGTTATATTTGTATATGCTTTGACAAAAAATCTCCGAGACGCATTACCGGTATTATTTTATGGCCAAGGTGTCTTATTCCCTACCAATTGCTCAAAGGTCGTGATTTCGAGTTTCCAATATTTCGACGCTGTTGCAAGCGCCATGATCACGGATGAACTGAACTGTTCATCCGTGATCATAATAGTTACTCGCTGGCAGTGTGAACATGCGAGTAACTATTAATAATATATGCATCTCATCAGGTATCGCGGTATCTAACCAATCTTTCATCTATGGTTACTAAATAGTACTTATTAAACAAAGTTGCTGTCGCTGTCTGTCCGTCCCTATGTATGCTTTAATCTTTAAAACTACGCAACGGATTTTGAAGCGGTTTTTTTAATAGAGTGATACCAGAGGAAAGTTTATATGTATAATACATGCATGATATTGTAGAGAAACACTGATAAATCTAGGGGTTTCTAATGTGATGTCGTAAAAAACTCATTTTTTGCGCTTATATTGCAAAAGTATTTAATCTAAAAGAAATTTGCCTTTTACATGATTTGATTTCAATAAGTATTTTAGAAGATATCTTAGTTTTAAAATAACATTACAGCAAAATTATGATCAAGGCCACAGATTACTAAATAGTTACTACGACAAGGCGACCCGGCTAGTGCACGGCGGCACAGAATAACTATTTTTTCACCTTCTACGTAAATGAAGTCGCGTGTCAAAATAATTATTACACGCGAACGAAGTTGAGGGCTAAAGCTAGTATGTTATATATTCTATATTTCAAAGATTAATTAAATATCAAGTAGTCAGTAGGGAGTAGTCTATGTATTATTGATAAAACATGACATACAAAATAACCTTTTTCATGGTTTGTTTACATTTTGTCTCACCGCCAAATGAATGGATTATAATAAATAAATAAACTCCATCAACATGCGAACGTAAGTAAATACAATTGAAACCCTTTTGTGTTTGAAAATTTAAATTCGATTCAACACTATTACGAGTACAATTGTCGAAATAAAATTAGGCATGTACTCATGTACCGGATTTATCGGATAAATTAATATTGTGGAATATATAATTCGATATTTAAATTTCTGTTCCTGATGAAATATTCCATTATAACAAAGGGATTTTAAGTGCGCTGGTATAGGCGTAGCTGGATTTTGGTCCGGGAACATTTAGTTATAGGTTTATCCTTTTTGTGGTCATTGATACGAAAGTGTGCAGGAGAAAATACTACATTTTACTAAAAACTCTATAGTGGTAGAGTAAATCTATGACTGTCCTAGTTGTAGCACGGTTTGAACCAGGGAAGTAACACACTTTTGGGAACTAGTAGCTTAAGGTACTGCGTTTCGTACGGTAAATCTTAGTCCAATCTTCTCTCACTGAATATCGGGGGACAAAATAGTATCTCAAACAGTAAAAGCTTAGTAGCGTTTTTCATTAAAATTCTCTTACGATGAATAATATTTTATTTACAGTAAAATTATTAGCCATAAAGATGCAATCTTTACGTGTATACGATTGCATCAAGCAACATCGATGGTATGCAAAAGAGAAAACACAATGAGAATTATTTATTTTAATGTAAATAACAATTGTCAATTAAGTCTTGATGAATATAAATAAATTGAAAACCATTCCTGATTAATATTTTGCAGTTGAATCAACTTAATAATTGTAATGACAATGTGATTACTTTTACAGTTACTTGTGCAGACTGCAAACTATGTATACACTCTAAGGAAAGCTGCGTCAGCTATGTGAGCTAAGCAGTCCAAGAGCTTAGCTAAGTTAGTTTAGCTTAATAACTCGTATTGAAGAATAAAAAAATATGGAGTTAAAAAATAAAAAATAAAAAATACTATATTTAAAATGACATTATTAAGCAACTAACTGCGCCCCGCGGTTTTACCCGCGTGAATCCCAATCCCATGGGAATTTCTGGATAAAAAGTAACCCATGTGTTATTTCTAGTTATAAGAAACATCTGTACCAAATTTAACCTAAATCAATACAGTAGTTTTTGCGTAAAATAGTAACAAACATCCAAACTCACAAACATGCAAACTTTGGCATTTATTATATTAGTAGGATTTCCATATTACGTTTAAAACTCAGTAAAATCCGCAATTTTACCGTAATAACGTTAACTAACAACACTTTAGACGACCGTTAAAATCGGATAACGTTACAAACGCGTACAACACTAAACATTACACTTCTAAAGTAATTTATGCAAATGAGGTTGTTTGTTCGTGTAAAGGGCTTGATGAAGATTTACGTATTAAATAAATAGACAAATACATAGTAGCATTAGGTTTCTTGTTACGTTAAAATAAGATACGTGTTTCGTTATAAATACTTGTCTTGAATTTCTTGAATATTTTAACGGTAAAATGGGGAATGTTGACAGTTATTAATATGTCTGTTTCCGACTCACGGGACTAAAGACCCGTGAGTCGAGTCCCGGTCTCTTGGAAGGCTAGTATGAGGCCAAAGCCAACACACAAGAAGCTTTTTGACATTTTGATTTTTTCTAAAGGATGTATTAACCGGCGACTATTATTCAAGTATCGATTGGAGTAAAACGGGATATGAAAAATAATATATTATTTTTAAAATTATTCTCTGGAGAAAACTGGAACTGCATGTATGCATTTTTTCATTTTCGATATCAAAGGAATGGAGTAAAATGGGACTCAACCCTGTATAACACTATAAAATGCATCCAAGGATAATCCAAGGTTTCTGCTGGGACTATTGTAAATAAGTATATGAAAAACTACAACTGGATTATGGGAATGGGATGTTCGATGGACTGGAAATAGGGAAACTATGGGGACTATGGCACCCACCGATACTCTGTTAAAAAAATGTACAAAGTGGCGGGTGGAGGCTTGCCAGCTCTATAGCAGTTATTAATATTTTTACACTTGCTGTGCCCCGCGGTTTCACCCACGTATATCACAATCCCGTGGGAATCCTCTCTTAGCGAATACCTACGTCATAAGGTGTACCTGCATACCAAATTTTAGCCCGTTAAGGTTGGGCTGTGCGTTGATAGATCACTATGTCAGTCAGTCACCTTTGAGTTATATATATTTAGATGACGCTGGTAATGTTGGTTTTGTTTGGTAGAGTTTCCTTTAACATGCGTTTAAGTAGTTTATAAATTACATACATTAAATACCTTGGTCGTACGCCACCGCATATGACAGAGACCTAATTACTAGCACAGGTGGCATACGACCACATTTATCCTTTAAACTTTATTATTAATATTTTCTCGTTTCAAACTGTTTACTGCATTTTTTTATAAGTAGTTTTTGAACTTATTTACTACCAGCGAGAAATGTGAAAAATGTGAAACGATAATGTGGAGATAAAATACTAAAAACTACCTCTTAAATTACTCTATATATAAAAGAAAACCGCATCAAAATTCGTTGTGTAATTTTAAAAGATCTAAGCATACATAGTGGCAGACAGACAGGGGAGTGACTTTGTTTCATACTATTACTAGCGGAGCCCTTTCCTAAAACCCTTTCCACATAATTACTCTATCTATTACAACAAACCGCATCAAAATCCGTTGCGTAGTTTTAAAGATCTAAGCATACATAGGGACATAAGGACATAGGGACAGAGAAAGCGACTTTGTTTTATACCATGTAGTGAAGTAGTGGAAACAAAATAAGTTAGTACTAAACAAAAAAGACATAAATAACACAAAAACAAACAATGTTATCAGAAACTAACTTCTGCTTAACTATAAGTATTTACCGTTCAAAAGAAATACAAAGGAAATACAAAAGTCAAGTTTTCAATTAAACTTTGGAATAAGTCTTCGAAATAAAGCTGTTCTTTTGAAAGCTCTCTACTTAAAAACTGTTAAGTTGATAAAACAGAATTGAAAAGCTTCTTAATTTGCTTTTTTCTTTTCGATACGGAATTGTATGTGAATATAAATTATAATATTGCTCACTTAATTACAAGTAGCATAGTAATAGTAAAAGAGATATTTCTTTTAAGTGCTAGAAAAATCATTGAATTCTATATTTGCGGAGACTTAAAAAGGAGACCCACGTAACTCTTGGCTAGAAAGCGTGGCCTAACTACTAAAAATCTAACTGTTTTCTCTCTACAGACGAATATGCCTATTAATATGTCAGCTTAATACTTGATAAAGCTAAATCACTACATAGTATAAAACAAAGTCGCTTTCTCTGTCCCTATGTCCCTATGTATGCTTAGATCTTTAAAACTACGCAACGGGTTTTGATGCGGTTTGTTTTAATAGATAGAGTGGGAAGGTTAATAGCATAATTTTATCCCCATATTCCTACGGGAACGGAAAACCGCGGAGCGCCGCTAGTACTTTATAAACTTATATACTAGGCTAGGCAGCCTAGTATTATCAAGTTGGTGAAATTAGGCAACATAAAAACGGCCATCCATCACTATTATTATAGTACCAAACGTTGCTTAACAGTGAAAAATTCATAAATGTTGTGGACATCTATAATCTACATGTGTATCAAAACTTTCTCTACTATATCCTCTGTAACCTATCAATGCTCAATATACATATTGTTGATGTTCCTAAAATAAATAAATAAAATAAATAAATAGCAATACATTTCTACGGTAACAAAAACTCCTTACACACTCATTCACAAAAACAATATGCCATTGTAGTAAATTCGTACGATTGTTATCCAATAAAATGAATAAACTGTAGAACGTGATAATTTCAAACGAAAGTACTTTCAAATTAAATTTTAAAACACAATAAACGAGTGGCGTGCTATCAAAACGAAATTTCAGAACTGTAAAATTGTAAGTGTTGTCATAAATTGCTGTCATTCTAAATCAAACTTTATTTGTGGATGAGAAAGTAAAAAATCATTTTGACAGAGATTCACGAGCGGTACAGTCGGGAAATAAAATGTTACTTTTTACACAAGATTTTTACCTTGCAAAATTTTCAATTTTATTCGAAGTTATATCAGCCTATTTACACATTCCTCCTCACTGCATAACCTTAATAGTTAAAACTTAAGTTAGTTTTACTATTTCTCCTCTTCAAAACTAGGCAAAAGATTCCCTCAAAAATCTTCACTTCAATCAAATTTTGTCATAACTGGATGTTAAAAGTTGTTGTGTTGAAGAAAAGAGGTGATATCATCCAAGTGAACCAATTCCACATTTTTGTGGACTGAAATCGCCTGCTGCCATATCACCTGGGTGATCAATTTCCACATGGTTTAAATTGACTTTACTTGTTTCCTGAAATCACCTAATGTCGAATTTGATCAACTGGGTGATATCACCTAGGTGATCAAAGTAGAATAAACCCCGAAATCACTAACACGAAAAGAAGTAGAAGTCAAAACAATGCAAAATTGAACCGTATTTCATTTACAACTTTCGTACCCCAACAGTACATACCTGCATGAGAACAATACCCGTCGAAACTGGAAACGAATGAAACGAGTTAAAATGGGCGCGCTTCACCCTCGATACAAACGGTGACGTATTCAACAATAACATTAATCAATTTGTTTGCCTTTTATTTTATTGTTCCTTTGTTTTCATTGGCAAGTTCTTTTGGTAGGTCTATTTTGTATCCAATGCCTTTGTACGTCATAATTTTTTACATATTATTTATATTTAAATGATACACATAACTAAGTAACTCACCACGCACTAAGGGCTCAAATTAGGCAGGTCTAATTGCAGAAAACTGCCCACTTATGAACACCTAAATAGAAATAAGGAGATAAAATAACGTCATAATATTGGAATTTATACATCACTAAAGTGGCTTTTAATGTCACGAGCTTCGGAGGATACGTTAAGAAAACGAAACAACAGTTTACAAAAGTTTCATCGGGCACACCAAGAAAAGCTGACATAATCATGGACGTAAATGTTTATTTTGAGCGCGAATTGAACAAGTACCAAACCTTTGAATAAGTAGGCACACAATCAACAGGCATAGATTAGTTCTATCCACTTGGTTGTCAAAGATTCTTAGGTATTAGAATCTTTGCTAGATTCAGGTAGGCTATGGTACAAACCCTTTTTAAAGGTCAGTTGTTGAGACGATGAACTGAATGAACGATTCTTTAACATGTAAAGGTACAATAAAATAAAGGTCACATACAAAATAATCTTTTATTTTCGCCCACAAAAATAAATATGTAACAATAGCCAGCTTATACTAAAAATAAGCCTTGAATGAAATACATCAATTTGAGATTATCTCAGGTAAAAGAAAGACTAAGGTTTCTTTGCAGAGCAAAGGATTATCTCTCTTTTCGTATTCATTTTAAAAGTAATATTATAACAGTCCTCTTCATTGATTTCGATGACCCCATTAATGCTTTATTATAAAACTAGCAGCACCCCGTGGTTTCACCCGCGTAGTTCCCGTTCCCGTGGGAATTTCGGGATAAAACATAGCCTATGTTCTTTCCCGGATCATAAGCTACGCCTGTACAAAATTTCAAGTCAATCGGTTAGTAGTTTAGCCGTGAAAAGGTAACAGACAGACAGACAGACAGAGTTACTTTCGCATTTATAATACCAACAACAACGCTTGTCTAAACTAATATGATAAAGAGGAAAGATTTGATGGTTTGTTTGTATGTTTTTTTGTAACGAATAGGCTCCGAAACTACTAGTCCAATTTCAAAAATTCTTTCACTATTGGAAAGCCACATTATCCAGGAGTGTCATAGGCTATGTTATATTTACGCGGGTGAAACCGCGAGGCGCTGCTAGTCCAATACAATTTGGTTATCTTAAATAAGACATAGATTTGTCTAATAATAAAAATGCATCACTCAAAGCACGAATCGAATTCAGATGCATTTACAATCAGAATCGAATGCGGGATGTTAAGCTACATAGACAGGTGTTTGTACTACATGACTGCTCAGATGTATTTATTATCCGAGATAGTAAATCCAAAATACGTACAAAATGTTGATATTCGCTTCATCAGACCCTCATAACACCTACTGTAATTGGTTTAAGAGGATTACAAGTCACAGCTTACCGTTTCATGGAACTGTCGTACTTACTCTTGACAAATTCATTAGTATTACGGCGACCGAGTATTAGTAGAGCAATTTTTGGCAATATTGCGTTTTCTCGGAAAATATCAACGTGAAATTATTTTGGAACACTAAAGCCTGAAGTGACAACACTCCGAAAATTATAAATGAAATAGGTCACTAGTAAGAAAAAATCGTGTTTTAAGAATTATTCTATTCATACAGCGCGAGCGTGCATTATGTTTTGCGATATGCGGTGCAGTATTTTTTTGTAGCTCAGCGAGTTGGGGAGTACTCGCTCACTCGCAAATTCGCCCGGCGAGTGCTCGCTACTCGCTGAGCAACAAAAAATACTCGCCCGGCGAGTACTCGCTTCTCGCTCATCGCCCGCGGTCGGACCACAGCCTAAAAGTAGATTATCGGACACCAAATCAAACACACGCGCATATAAAACCAACCGCCGCTTCTTATACTGCGAAACTAGAGTAGAATATTAATAGTAGGACAGTAAGGACTTTATAAATCACGGTAACACCCTAATAACATTTTGAGATTTCGTATTCAGTCAATGAATAGCATTTCAGTTTTATTTTACTGTCTCTAAAAATGAATTATTCAACGTAATGTGTTCACAAATGACTAAATGTTGAAATGTTTTGTGTGTCTCTCTCCGCGGCAAACATGGTTACGATGGTACTCAGCGTTTTCTGGGTGAGATACAAAGATGTAGAGTTAGGGAACTTATAGAAATGGCCATTTTATTTTATACTTCACATATTAGTAATTTTATCAAACTAAATACTTTCGATAGATTACATTGGATTTTACATTGGTTTTTGTTTTACATTTTTAACTGAATCTACAAAATAAATTACTCCATAAACTTTTTATATTTATAACATAATATAACGGGTGTACCGCGTTAATTAAAATATTCTGTGTTATTCTTGGTTTTAAGGTACATCTGTTGAATAGCGACACACATCCTTTCATCCACACTAACTTTCGCTATTGTAATACGAGTATTAGTAGAATCATCAACTGCTGTATAACTACGTTAAATAAATACATCTTAAGTATCAAGAAAAACGTACAAATTCATCCACATACACACATTCAAACCAAGAGAGGCATTTATATTTTCTTTCACACAGGAATCGAACCTGAGACCATCCATTTGAAAGTCCAACATATATTTAGTGAACACTTTGCTGATTGTGACTTGATTGTAATTACATCCAGTATACTGGTGACTAAAAAGACTAACACTTTGCCAACTGAAACAGACATTTCATGCATGCACATTAAGTGCATGAGAGAAAGCAGAGATTTTTAGTATTTTGTTTGTTTATATAAAATCATTTTGTAAGTTTATTTGAATAAGTACTACTTTTAATTATTTACTTTACAAATTTTAGCACGTTACTACTTTAAAACTACAAATGAAATTCTCATTTAAGTGAACTATGTAAATGTTCTTTTGAGAATAAAGATTCTTTAAACCTAAACCTATTTTTCTCTTGTTATTTTGCGAGGAGCACTAACAACCCTGTCTATTCACATCACGAGTCTATAAACTACTAAAACAAAAGAGAAGCCTCAGAAAAGAATTATTTTAGCTTTGTTTTATATTCCATTGTGTTTCATAAGTTTTCTATTCAAAGACGTAGGTGGTTGCTGCTGCAAACGAGTATAATAACTGTTTTAAAATAATACTTTTATAGCAAATAGGTTTATATAATTTAATTTTCTTCTGAATTGGTTTATTTTCACTTTGAAAGTCTCTTTATAGTTTTTTGCTTAAATTTTGCGCTTTATTGAACACAATTCTTGTTTGATAATTGTTTTTACATTAATTTTGGTTTTCTTTAATGTACCGTCGTTTAAAATAGTGTGAAACCCATAATAAAACAAGTTTAGAATAAACATATTTGCTAAAGATTCATTGGTTAGTCCCGATATATTAAACCTGTGATATTAGCCATGCCGGACTGGACATCCGTAAGGTTGCGGGTTCGATTCCCGTGCGGGGTGAATATTTGTGTGAACCACAAATATTTGTCTCGGTCTGAGTGTCTGTGAATGGTTGTGTGCGTAGTTTCTGATACCCTAGATACAAGTTTTCGAACTTAGTTAGGGGTCAGTTACTATAATGAGATGATGTAGTGAATGATTATGTTATGTTATCCCAGATTTTGGCTGATTCACCAGAGAAGTATCACACTCTCATACACACACAGAATATCGGCGTGAAGTATCTCAAGATACTGCATTTCACAAGGTAAGGGTGTTACCAGACCAATCGATCGATCAACGATCGACGACATCGATCGATGGTAGAATGGAATAGTCGACGTATAATAGTATAGAATAGTTTCTACCAGACCAGTCGATCGACGTCAATCGATGCCTTCGATCGATGGTAGAATGGAGTAGTCGACGTCTATCGATAGTGTCTACCGGACCAGTCGATCGATGATCGGTCGATTGGTCTGGTAACACCCTAAGAGAGATGTTCAGAAACTATAACTTTCTGAAGCCTGCTTGCGTCACATTTTGCGTCTTGCGTTGAATTTCACTATTAAATTAATTTAATGTAGAACGTTCATAGTTCTCCATTCATATTTGAATTTCAGTCTTACAATGTATGAACATCAAACAAACAGACAATTTCAATTAAGTAATTAATTAGTAACTTAAGTACATTCGTTCAGTCGGTCTTTCTTTTTGTCTGTTTTAGTTTCTATTGTAGTTTGGTAGAAATACAATAATGAGATTTAATTAAGTTTTTGGCTTACGCTTAAGAGCGATTTTTGGTGTTTATTAATTTAAAAGAAGCTGTTTGATATACGAGTAGGTACTTAATATATTATCAGGGAATAGTCTTCTTGAAACGATGAAATTACTTATTAGATTGGGGAAAGTAGGCGTGATCATAACATATGCCTTATAAGAGTTGATGATCTTAAACACTATTCATGTTTTGAAAATAGCAACAAACATGTTGTTTGTTATATTTTCTAGTCAAGGTTTAGGAGATTTTTTTATTTAAAATCTACGAGAAGAAGAATCTATATGAAGTCGGATTAGGCTGCTAGTATAAAATATATCTAAATTCTTGTCTCATGACCCTACCATGTCCTTTTACAAAGCTTCATCAAACAAATGGAAAGAAACCTTCAGACACCGCCTACACTTTTTATTGGTTACAACGATACATTACTCAGTATCTTACTTAGAAGTAAAAGTAATGAATAAATAAGCAAAAAATAATGAAAGAACTTATTTAGGTGGCCATTGATGAGTCAGTTTAACTGATCAGTTGAACTAGCGTCCATGCAAAAATGGTCGTCAATCATCGGAGCGATTCCAAAATTCAATGGGGAAATCTAGTAAACATAACATAATCATTCACTACCTACATCATCACATTATAGTTACTGACCCGAAATTAAGTTCGTGACTTGTATCTGTATCAGAAACTACGCACACACTTATTTACACACATACACCCAGACCGAGATAAACATTTGTGGTTTACACAAATATTCACCCCGCAGGGGAATCGAACCTGCAACTTATGGATGGCAGTTCAGCATGGTGACCAGTTGGCCTAAAACTTTTGGAGTGACGGCACAGTCTCATATCCGGACTGATCAGTTCAACTGACTCGTCAATGGCCGCTATTGAAAGAGGGTGCGAAGTGAGTTAAAACTGTAGATATGGATGTCAAAGATGGGACGTCCGATATTCTACGTATTCATCGGCCTACCCGTTTTATTATCTTGAGTATGGAAGCGTTTAAGTTGGATATGGTATTAATTTTGAAAAGCGATTTAGTTAGTCAACTCAAAATTGGTGCTTTTCGAATAGTTTTTAATATTTTTTCGACTGGGGAAGTACTACTGTCTTATAAAAAAATAGCGTGAAGTAGAAACTCCAGGGCCCCGATTCTCTAAACTATTAAGCTGTGATAATGCTACTCAAATGTATTTTAATATCACCATTATGGCCATTTTTCTGTCATTTGTTGTCATTTTGGTATTCTCTTAGTGAAAACTACTCCGCTGACACAATGGCTCCATAAAACTTAGATGGTTGTCAAGGAAATAGTATTCTGACGTTTATTTGACAAAAAAAATATTTGAATTTTGATATGCAACAAAAACCACTCAGACACTATAGCTCTATGAATCTGGGGGCACGGCAGTGCCCCCCGCCAAGTCGAGCGCGAAGCAAACACTGCCGTACCATCCTTTACAGGAACCCTTTCGCCGCATTTTCAGGCCCCTATTTGAGAACCTCTGGATAAACCCAGAGCACTGAAATTTTCGTCATCCAGTAAGCTATACAATCACATACTTAAAATAAAATTTCAAGTCTGTAGGTCATTTAGTTCCGAAGTTAAGCGAATGCAAAGTTTCGTATTTAAGACACTCACTCACTCACTCACTCACTCATGATCATCAAAATAGAACTAGTACTTCCCATAAACCTAGAGAGCTGAAATTTGGTACAGAGTTAGGGTTTAATGGCCACATAAAGGGAAAACTATAAAAACTAGGATAATCGAACGGGAACGGGAATTATACAGGAACGGGAACGGGAATTGTAACTCAAGAACGGCTGAACTGATTTGGCTGGAAATTGGTGGGGAGGTAGCTTAGAACCAGGAAAAGGACGTAGGATACCTTTAATCCCGAAATTCCCACGGGATTGGGAACGGGAATTTATAACTCAAGAACGGCTCAACTGATTTGGCTGAAAATTGGTGGGGAGGTAGCTTAAAACCTTGAGAAGCACATAGGATACTTTTTATCTCGAAATTCCCACGGGATTGGGAACGGGAATTTATAGCTCAAGAACGGCTGAATTGATTTGGCTGAAAATTGGTGGGGAGGTAGCTTAGAATCAGGAGAAGCACATAGGATACTTTTTATCCCGAAATTCCCACGGAAACGTGAACGGGAACTACGCGGGTGAAATTGCGGGGCGCTTAGTAATAAAATACTACTCCTAAAAAGAAAAAAATGTGTCAAATAAGAAAATCTAATAAAAAAAACAATATAAACACGTTTCAACAAAAATAAATGAAATCCCACCAAAAACATTCTGTAAAAAACTAGCCAATTCTCGATGGAGCTGCTTGTTTATCTCTAAAAAGTAATGAAATCTAGACAAAGTCTAAGGTTCCTTACGGCGATTTCTTTATTATTATAGTTAATGTTGTGTGACTTGGCCGTTGAACATTGTTTAAAACGTTAGTAGTGGGTACAAGTCAATTTTGTTTACACGTAATGTTATAACATTATTAAAATACGCAGCTTTATCAAGCCTACAATTGACTGGATATTGAATCAACGTTTTTCAAGTGGCAATTTTCTATCGTCAATGGGTAGCGGTTCTGGCGACAGATTGGTGCAATAGTGTCATGGAGCACCTAGTTTTGTACCCTTGTGTACAGTTGTGTACTTGTGTACAGTGTATCCTTCAACGGCCAAGTCACACAACATTAACTATAATAACAAAGAAATCGCAGTAAGGAACCTTAGACTTTGTCTAGATTTCATTACTTTTTAGAGATAAACAAGCAGCTCCATCGAGAATTGGCTAGTTTTTTACAGAATGTTTTTGGTGGGATAAATTTTAACAGAATACCAAATTTCTGACACTCTCGTTATGGTGCCTCAATATCAACACCGTTACCGTTTTTCGTACTTCGTTTCTCTCCTTCTCTTCTTCCTATTTCTCTGCCTGCTTCTCATGAAAAATGAATTGCTAAATCATTATTATGAGAATAATAGTTTTTTTCCCTTTAGGATACACGACACGCTTACACTTGATAGCTGAGACAGAACCATTTCAGCACACCTTTTGTTTCCTTTTTATTTGGTGTTTATTTATTGTTTGTTTCCTTTTTATTTGGTGTCTGAATAAATGTTTTCTTTCTTCTTTCTTTCTTTCTATTTACGAGCAAATAGTTCATGTTTCGTCACCCCTATCAACACTAAACTTCCACTCAATAGGTTGGTACTGCAGCAAAACATACCAAATATATTCACAAATCCAGTTAGCACAACAATATAACACATCCAAACCAAGCAGTATCCAACATCTACGTTCAACTTTTTCCATTGGCCCAGCCTCATGGGAGCTCGTATTTTCACTCGGCTAAACCTCGACCCTCGGTTTACGAGCCTTGATAAAACTGTTACAAGTGTATTGCGTACTATAGTATATGACACTACGTACTTATATGACACTACGTACTTATATGACACTACGTACAAAACTTTCGATGTATGATGAACAAAGTTTGTTATAAACCGGTTTGCTCGGTTTAGTGTTGTTTCGGCTTTATCTGAGACTGGCTCTTCAAAGTTGGGCTATTTCTGATTCTCAACTGAATTAGTAACATTTTTGGTGCTTGATTTTGGACATTAAATCATAATGTTTTTGATTTACTAGCTTTAACTATAAAAAGAAACGTAGCTTACATTATTAACGTAATCATCACCACATAGTAGTAGTATAAATCAAAGTTGTTTCCCGCTGTCTGTCTTTATGTATGCTTAGATCTTTAAAACTACGCAAAGAATTTTGATGCAGTTTTCTAAAGTAATATTATAAAGAGGAAATATTTGATTGTTTGTATGTTTGTTTGTAACGGATAGGGACCAAAACTACTGGTCCGATTTCAAAAATTCTTTCACTTATTGGAAAGCCACATTATCCCGGAGTGTCATAGGCTATATTATATTTGCGCAGGTGAAAGCGCGGGGCGCTGCTAGTCTTTAAGAGATAAAATTATTTAAGAGTAACGTTTTTAGTATAATTTTATCCCCGCATTTTCACGGGAGCGGTAAATACACGGATGAAGCCGCAGGGCGCTGCACCGCTAGCATATTATAAACTGATTTGTACCTAACCCTTTACAACGAGGCATAAAAACTATGTAAGTTCATAAACTTTTATTAACCGAAACCCCAATTTACCTAAAACAATTAACTTTATTTGTTTTTATAAACAAAAGTTTCAATTAAAACAAAAGAAAAACTCAAAACAATTAATCAAAATACTTTTGTCAGATAGAATTTCATTAACAACGTGGCAAAAAATATTTCAACTCAGATACAGTTAAAGTGAAAATAAAATATGAAATTACAGTAAAAAATCTCATAAAAGGAAGGTTTGTTGTACATCATGTTTCAGTGCTGGCTTCCTTACAACGATGCGCGTGTTAACAACAACCGGCCAAGTGGGAGTCGGGATTGCGTACGAAGGGTTCGATATCAAAAAAAACGGAAAGTAATGATGTATGTTGTATGGGTGTCGCTCTTAAGTAATGATAATGACATCGGTCTTAATAAATTAATAAAAAAAATCTTAATGATTTTTTTATTTTATTTATTTTTCTTTGTTACTTGTTGTTATAGCGATAGCGCCATGCCAGCAATATAACATCGAAAAATTTCAACAGCCTAGCTTTCACGGTTCATGAGACATAGCCTGATGTGATGACAGACATGGACTGATAGAAAGACAGTAGTAGAGTCTTAATAACAAATTCTTAACAATATTGTTTAGGTTCTAACTATCACAATTTCAAGAGATACATCGTATATGACAGGCAAACATACAGACAGATAGACGGACAGTGGAGTTTAGTAACAGGGTCCCGTTTTTACCCTGTGTGTACGGAACCTTAAAAATATATCTTTTATTTTTTTATTTACGCCGCTGCGTGTTGGGACAGATGTTTCATGTTTCGGGAAAAAATAACTTTTCGTTTTGGTGTTGTATTGAAGTGATTCTCAGAATGGGAATTGTTTAATCTGTGTGTTATTTCGATTTCATCCGATTTGTTCATTGCTTTTGTTAGATTTATTAACCTAACTATTTTCTTGGATACTTTCGTGTATACTATAGTGTTACAGAAAAAAAAAATGTTATTTTTTCTTTGTCACTGAAATCGTGTTGTAAGCAAAGTTTAATTATTTATTTGTTCTGCTTCAGATATTAAGTATTTGTCACAAAAAAGAACACGTTTTTTTTAATTTCAAATACCGAATTTTATCTTAATCTGAGGTTGATTCTGAGACCGAGAATTCGTAAAAAAATCTAGACCTTAGAACAAACGTAAAAGAAAAAAACATAACATAACATAATCATTCACTACATCATCTTATTATATCAAATAATGTACTCTAATGTAACCTAACATCGTGAACGCTTTGGATTAGTCTGTAAGTTCATGTATGTATTAACTTTTTAAATAAATAAATAAATAGTAACTGACCACTGATAGCGCTATATCGGTGGCCGAGTTTTGGTCCTCAAAAATTTGAGTCGATACGCAAAGAAGAAGAAAAAGAAGTAACTGACCCCTAACTAAGTAAAAAAAGCCGCGACATAAAAATAGTTTTATTATTACAGAGAAGTTTTACGTTCAGAGAAAAAGGTACAAACATTATTCTGTCACATTGGCTAACATTAAGATTTTATTTTTATCAAGCACACATGGGCCTTATACAATACAAATTACCACTTCTCAACACAATGAAATAAAATTTTATACTTACATTATAACAACAAATTCGTAAAATTTCACAACCCTCAATAACTTTGCTAAGAAAATTCCCAAACGAAAAAAGTATCGGAAAAAAGATTATAAGGATAAAGAATGATGGGAAAATATAAAAAGTTCTTTTTTGTTGTATTAAAACCTGTTCCGGGGAGAAGTTAGTTATTTTTGTTTCTTTTGTAATTATTTTACCTACGTGTTTGGAGTTACGATTGTTTTTTGTAATAGAATTGAGAGAGAAGTAATTTAGTAGATCCTTCAAAAGTGTGTGTATATGGTCCTTTCAGACTAAGTACCCTATCGTTTGGTTTCACCAAGTTTTTAAGTCAAAGCCCAAAAGCAAACTTTAATGTTAGTGCGAATGCATCAAAACTTATACCTCAATATATGGCACTTACTATGGTACTACATAGTATAAAACAAAGTCGCTTTCGCTGTCTGTCTGTTCCTGATATATGCTTATATCTTCTTCTTTGTATGCTTATCTTTAAAACTACGCAACGGATTTTGAACCAATTTTTTAATATTTATTTATTTAACCTTCAACTTCTTCTAAAATTGGTCTTTAAATTCATGCCACTTCAGCTAGTACATCTCAAAATGTTATTCATACTTCTTTGGCAAGTGAATTAGAAAGAAAAAGGGTTACTAAGTGGATAACTCTCGACCAAAGGGTTAAGTGGTCTCAGGTTAAATTTCGGTCAGTACTTAGAGATGAAAGAATGTTGTTAGGTCATAAAGGATGAAAGAAAGTGGTTTGTGTTAGAGATTACTTATACTATAATATTGTACTATTATTTGTGCGTTATTCTGTCTGAGAGTTCATGGCCCAGTGCTACCCGCGGATCACTTGCGATCGGCGCGGTTAAGCTACGTCTGGCACCGTCATGACTGTGATGGGTCGTTATTAAGAATGACTTTAAATTTCATGAGCGTTTCCATGCTTCGGAGGGCACCTAAAGCCGTCGGTTCCGGTTGTCGTACTAATATCATCGACAGTCGTTACGGGTAGTTAGAGCCTTCAAATCTCTAACATTAGGTTTAACCAAAAAATGTCGTATAGCCCTCTGGGTCATCACCTAAAATCATCATCAACCAAGTATTAGTCCACTCTTGGACAAAGGCCTATCCCAATATAACGATTTTTCAGTATTTTCCAATCAATGCCCACTGATTAAAAATTAACCACGCTTCAATAATACCTTTATGAGAAAAGAAATTGTCCAGTATGCATTTTGCAGGATAAAATAGCACTCCACTCTTGTTTTTATAATTAAAATAAATTACAACTGATTAATATTTACGAGTAAGTTATTAACATGCAAGTATTTTAAAATTGTATTATGCGGACAGTTGTGCGGCGCTGAAAAATTTAAATTAAAACAATTTTATTCCTGCTTCCCTACGTTTGTTTTTAAATTTAAATGTTTGTTGGAATTTTAATGAAGGAAAAATAAATAGATAAACGTTATGAAAAGCTTTTTAACATGACTGTGAAAAGATTTTGTTTTTACGAGTTGGGTGTTTTTGTGTTTGGTATGTTTATAGTTTTTTTTTTGCTATAGCGTAAAACTGCTTTTTATTTTTTTTAAGAGAAAGATTTATATAGAATATCTATATGTATATTTTTTTAAGATATAAGGTAGAAACTTTAATCGACTTAAATGTATTCAAAATCAACACCTAATCCGCTTTTATTAAACACAACTTTAAATAGTAATTAAGGGTCAGTTAGTATAATGAGATGATGTAAAGAATGATTATGTTATGTTATTTATAATGACTATTGACACTTCGTTAATAACAACGACATTGACTGATTCTAAAATGAAATAAATTAAAAATCTCCATACGTCATACCTGTGAACCAATTTAGGTAAGAAAAATTAATAAGATGACCCCTCACCATCAGAGTCTCGTCTTAAGCACCTCGAGTACCTACTTAACTCTCCGTTTGTTAAGTGAGGCCACGTTTGGCCTATTCCGGGCCTTAAATGTAGACGCTTTTATCTAAAGAGGCCATTTCAGAAAGGTGGGCCTTTGGGCCCTTATACCAGAGCTCTTACCGTTTTATGGCCCATCGTAAAAATGTATTAAAACGTAACTCTTTCTTAGCAATTTGGGTACGAATTTGTTTATAGTTGGATTTTGAATTTGATTTTTATTTAGATTTTTCTTGCTTTTTTATGGGTAAAATTTTGTTTTATAACCTTTTTCATTTTATATTCTTTTATTTTTATATTTGAAAAGGTAGCACGTAAAACTAAAGACTAATTTAGTCGAAATTAGGTATAGATATTTTTTAAAACCAGCCTAGAATACACTCAAAAGCAAGTAAAATACTAGGAATTACAAAGCTAAAACCACAAACTAGAGTTAGCATAATATCTTAAAAATCACAAACAAATATTCAAAACGAAAAATATAACTTAATAATTTATTCAATCTGCTAATAAAGCGCTTGAAATCACAGGAATACGGAATGGGATAGTTCAAACATTTTCAATGGCCATCTGACGCGGAGAACCGAGATACTCTTCAAACAACCAAACAGAGTCACGAGCATTGCAAATAGAACGTTTTGGTATATATTTACATGGGTTATTTTGCAATGAACTAATTCTTTGTTTATTTTATAACGGGTAAGCAGTTTCTTGCTTTGATTTGAGAACCCTATTGAAATAAAACTACTTTTCGTTCTCGGCTCTCTTGAGACAAATTCAATAGCGCCTCAGCAGCAATCACCAAATTTTCACACTAGTACCATAATGTACTATTTTATCTAACAATTGACCATGGTTTCGGTCAAGGATGTAAAATGTTGAATGGTGTTTTAGATATATGAAAAAATTTTTAACGTTTTAGACTAACAAATCTGCGACTAAAATCCGTAAAAGTAGTTTCTTTCATAACATTTTCTTAGTAGTAAAAACACGTTACAAAATAATATTGGAAATAAAATCATATTACTCGGTAATCAATTTTTACGCATCAACAGATGTAATAAAAATATTACATAAAAAATACAAATCGGATTTTATCCATTTATTGATGATTTAACTTAATTGGGGTCTTTGATTACTTTGGTTATGCCAGCAATATTGATAATCGTCTAATCTTTTAATACGTTAACGTTTTTTCTCTTTCGTTCTTTTATTTTCTTTTTCGTTTATTCTATTTTGAGAAGGTTCGTTTATTTTTAAGACCCCGTAAAACTGAACCTTTTCGAATCGATGTTTTTGTGCGTATGTTGAAGTGATTTGAGACTCTAGTAGATTGAAATTGTAATAGTTGTTTGACTGTGTTTATGATAATTTCAATTAAATTTATTTATTCAATAAACATTTTGTTACAATAAATATAATTATCGAGATTGTTTAATAATTATTTGACAAACTGGAAAGCTACAAAATAGATTTTTTGTCAACCTATAGTGTCCCACTGCTGGGCAAAGGTCTCCCCCAAACCTTCCCAACCATCCCTATCCTTAAAAGAATAGATTAACGTTGGAAAATCTGTATTAAGTATTTGTATAAATTAATTTGAAAGCGTTTTAATAAGTGTCAATTTCAGAAATAATATTAGCATTTAAATCTGTACTAATATTATAAAGAGGAAAGATTTGTTTGTTTGTTTGTTTGTTTGTAATGAATAGGCTCCGAAACTACTGGTCCGATTTCAAATATTCTTTCACTAATGGAAAGCTAATTTATCAGTGCGTGACATAGGCTATATTTTATCCCCGTAATCCCACGGGAACGGGAACTACGCGGGTGAAACCGCGGGGAGCTACTAGTATTTTATAATCATATGAGAACTATACAGATAAAATTACGAGTCATAACAGTAGTTCTACCTATATTTAAAAAAATATTATTTCTTTTTCATCAACATTACATAGTGATATTGTAACTTCTTTGTGTATCCTATGACCGTCAGCAAAGTACAACAAAAATTGCAAACCCTTTCCAGTAGTTTTATTTCAAATAAAAAAGTACTTCTAACAAAATAAAAACGATATATTTTTAATAAAGTTTCTAATTAAACTGCTACTCTTTCCCCGAAGGCTCTTCAAAGAGTTCAATTAACTGTTAAACAAATTCTGAATTGAAGGATTTAAGAAAAATGCTGTTTTATTAACTTTTAGAATCGTTAATCCCGCACGGATTTGTTCGAACCTTTTTTTACGAAATGGGAAAATTTATGGGAAATTTTATATTGTTATCCGATGTGTAATCCTGCCGTTTGTAAAATGTTTTATTGTTAATAAAATAAGTATTTATATTCTTGTACAAATCTTTGCATGTTTCTATGTTAAGATGATATTTTTTGTAACTTTAAAATATTATAGCTGGTTCAAAAATATTCATTAGAACTCATACAAAGACTGCATGAGTCGCATTGAAACGTTTTAAAAACAAAGTTAGGACATGCGCCTACGGATACATTAATGAACCCATAAATTGATTCATTTAATCAATCTATGACAGTCATTAACAGGTAATTAAAACACTGAAAAATCTTACCAAAAATATCATAGCATGCACAAATTACTTGGATAAATACACAGCCGGCATTTATAACAAAACTGCTCACCTACGATTACATATTATACTTATTCATCTATAATGTACACTTATGTAAAGATATCTCACCTGGGAATGTTACATAGAATAAGTTTTATTATTAGTATTATAAGTGAAGATATTGTTGAAGTGTCTAACTAAATAAATAAATTTCAAAAGAATAAACGTCATAATGTACCTATTGATTAAATCAAAAGCTAACCCAAACAAAGAAACTTCCTCAGAGTATCTATTTAGCACCTGCTCCCTTACATCACTCCAATAACAACCAACAAACTTTACCTACCGCTTTCATTATATTTAAACAATGTTTAAGTTTCGCATAATTTTCAAACTTTACTCGTGTTGCGTTTAGCTACAGTTTAATTATAGTTTAAAATAGTTGGAGCCTTGAGGTTTTACTCCATAGTTGTGATAGGCGAAGAGAAAATATGCGGGTAGGTAGAATAATGGAATAGTTAGTACTGTTTGGACCGCAAATTGCACGTGTTTTGTTTAGTTGCGCTCAACTAGGTGACATTTTAACGGAGTTTGACCAGTTTATTTGTAGTTACATTGTTGTAGATTTATTTTTGTAATTAATATTTTTGGATCATATAACGTATTGCAGTATTTGTAATTGTTATTTACTCGTAATGTAGTAATAAGGTGTTTTATTTTTGCTATCTACGAGTATATACCTCGTATAGATGGATATTTTTACATTTTGGTCCGGGAACATTTAATTTCAGGTTTGTCCTTTTTGTGGCCATTGACACGAAAGAAGAAGAATAGATAGACGAATCGTTAATTGTACACATCATGGGAATATGTAAAAAAACAAGCTCTAATATTTTTTTTACATTAATGTGCTACAATCATTCGAAAGTATCTCACCCGGACAACCTTTAAATGGATATAACTATATCATAATATCTACCTATATATTACATCGAGTTTCAAAATAATCAGTATAAGAAAAAATAAGCAAGCAATCAAAACTTTCTGTTATAAAAATATGACGGTACCATTTGTCATCAAAAGAGTATTTGCAACGTTAAAGATATGATTGGTTTGCATTGAAAAATATTCCAATTTATTTCTAAAATACCTACTTAAATGCATTTGTATATATGTAGGTAAATACTCAAAGTCAAGTTTCTTTGGCAGACGGAATGGAATGCAATTCAATACCGCATCCAATTAAGTGTTAACAAATCGAACTGTGTTACATTCATGTAGGTGAACTGTTTATAAGGATATGGTTGTTGTAGTTATAAAAATTATATTATATGACAAAAATAAACAATATGGGCTACACTTGTGATCATATTGCCTACGAATACAATGCCTACGGCTACAACTATTGCTACGCCAACTACGCCTACGGAATTGCAGATCGTAGTATTTACTTTAGGCTACATTGCTGCGTGTATGTAGACGTGGCCAAATTGTGTCCATACATTTTTAAAACAAACTTCAACTATGTTTCCTTACTTTTGGTAGGTCTATGGTCGATTCCATTCATTCATTCGATTTTTTTTCAATTATGTATATTCTTTTAACTTTTGACCGATCACCATTGTTGTGTTGGATGCGCGCGAATAGAAAAACTGTTTATTTATTAGCGAAAAATGATAATTTCTTCGCAAATGTGTTGAAAAACGTTGTATGGTACACGCGTGTATTGATGATTACTATCCTCGGCTATCTTCATACCCTCGCCTGACGGCTCGGGCCTCAATAGCGCCTCGAAAGTAATCACCAACTTACCTCGCTTGTACCATAAATAACTATTAAGTACTAAAGATCATGCATTTTTCGCCGATGATAGTACAATGAAGACTAATAGGCTTATTCACCACTCTTGTCCATTGTCTTGGTGATTTCTTCAAACCTAAGATAGGTATATTTAGAAAATATCAGACAAGGTATAGATTGATTAAGTATATTGACAAACATACTTATTTCGAGTTCTAATAATAAGTTAATTAAGGCAATTTTATAATTACTGTCTTATCCACACCATCGAAAATCAATGTTAAACGTCAAGGCTCTCCTAATTGGGATGCGGCAGACATCGAGTGCCGGCTTAAAAGCTGTAATGACCTCAATTTCCAGCGAAAATCCTGTGTTTTTTTTTCATCAAATTCAAAATTCAAATAGCAAGAAATGACGCGTCTGCACTACGGAACATTCCAATTATATTCAAATGGCGGCGGGGATTTGAATGGAATTTGTATTTTTTAAATTTGTATTCTCAAAATTGAGCAAGCAAAAATTGAAAATAATATTTTTTTATTCAGTTACAGTTTGCTATAATTGATAAACCAAAAGGTAAAAGGTGTCACGATTCTGGACCAACAAAGGTTTCGATGTCTGTGCGATGCTGGGTACGCATTTTTGTGTTGATCCAGAAATATTTTATCTTGATAATGAATTAGTATTCGAGTAATATTCCGTAGTCGAAATAAGCTTGGAGAGTATATAATAAATATTAATGTATACAATAGTGAAATAATTTTGCATAATTATTAAAAACATGGCACATATGATTATACACATATTGTCACATGTAGCTGTATGTATTCACAAAATATCAAATAAAGTTAAATAAATTCGTTAATAAGATTTCACCAACCACACCACACTAAGCTTGAAAGTCTTCCTAAACTTACAACCTTACGGCCTAATGAACCAAAACACTCTAAGCCGATGTATCTAGAAGTATGGAATTTTGCGCACGAATTACCAAATTAGTGGTTAAAACGAAGGTGGGTGTTATGGAAAGATTCTGGAAAAGATCCTAAGCCACCTTATCTGTGATAAAGTTGGAGATAGTCATTATGAAAACAGGAATAAAACAATAATAACTAACCTAACCTTTTAAAATGTAATTTGGAGTACTCAAATCACGGATGAAGTTCATCCGTGATCATGGTGCTTGCAACAGCGTCGAAATATCGGAAACTCGAAACAAATAATATACATGGTAAATATCCCGTTAATTATAATAATTTGAGTGCTAATAACCATGATAACTATAAAAACTAATTTGGAGTAGTCGTCTCACCCACAATCGGCTAAAGTACTGGATGAGATGACCACTAAGAATATAAAAGGTGGCAACTCACCCAGTGGATGAGTTTATAGTAGGTGAGTAGCCACCTAAACCTATTTTTTGAGATCACTTTTAAATCTTAGTTAATCCCGTTCACAATTTTACTTAACTAATAAATCTGTAACAACACGGCACAGTAATAATAATAACCATGAATTACAGTATTCTTCAGGTTGTTTAATAAATCATGTCAAAGTGTGAATATAATATATAATGTGTCTTTCTGTCTTAAGATTTAATACTAATTTCGAAAATTAAGAGTGTTTCAAGTAAGCACTCATCAAGCTTTTGGGTTAATCAAGCTTTATTTAATAATGATCTTGAAATATAATTGTGAATCATATCTCCTTTCTCATTAAAAAAAACGTTGATCAAAACTAGTACTCTCGTTTGATATCCCAGACAAATACACAGATCCACACTTTTTTATTTGGGTTTTTTCTTTTATCAAAAACAAAACTCAGACTAACTATTTAGAGGACAAAAAGACTTGTTAATTAAAATTCTCTTTCATCAAATACTTCAGTTCGTTTTGGTTTTAATTTTGAATCAATTCAGCCAGCAAAGCTTGAAACACAAAAAACAACTAATATGTTTTTTTAATCTTTAGTATTTTACGATTCTATAAGAGGTTCAAATTTTTCATGTTTCTAAAATTCAGTCCTTTGAATGTCATATTGATGATAATATGTATGTTCACTGCTGCATAATTCTACCCTTGTGTTTCAAGTCTAACCGCGAAAGTTTAAAAACTTTATAAAAAATATGATAAAAAGACAAAGTTTACATTTTAAATCCACTCCCAACAAAACTGATGAAACTAACAATTTCAGAACATTTTAAACGAAGAACAAAAACATTTGTTATAAGAAATGAGTTATTTTAAAAATAAAAATGAAGAAAACAGGGAAACCTCATTTTCCTTACATAAAACGTCTCGGGTAAAGTGTTTTCGCGACGTTATAATAAACCTCTAACAGATTTATTAAAACTGAAATTGTGTAAGAAATAGGACCTTTCGAAGATTAATTTCTGTAGTCTTTCAAGAGGTGTTTATTTTATATTGTCTTATTTTATTATTAATCAACGTTAAATATTTTTTATAGCTTAAGCTGCGCCTCGTGGTTTTAAGCCACATTTTTGTTCACGCGATCTTGAGGGGAATAATCTTCATTTAGCTATTAGCTATTCCCCTTGGTGTTACATGATTCCCATTATTCCTTATTTCGTATAAACTTGGGACAAATTGTAGTTTAGTTAAATGCCGTGGTGGTCTAAATAGCACAAGCTAAGTTAGTTCGATTGATGCACATTAATAATACAAATATTTGCTAAAAGGGGATTTTAAAGACTGGTATTGTATTTTTTAAAACAAAAAAGATAATTTTGTGAAATTTGAGTTGGTAAAAAATGAAAAATCCCTACCCATATTTTGTTTTTAGATAGAACTATGGCAGTTGTTATTTTCTTTGAATTTATACGTTCTAGTTTTTTCATATCCAATACAAAGACAAATTCGAAAGTCGAAAACTAGTTTACTGATAAACCTTCACAAAACAAACAGCTTACTAAAAAGCGAATTAACGGACAAACTTATTAATAATTTAATTGGTTTTAAACTAGTACTTACTGTGGATTAAAGACAAACAAGTGGCTAAACACAGCTTAAGGGATTATTCGGTCTTACCTTTCTAGCACTCTAGAACTTAATTGCTAAGATTATATAAATACCTAGACTCAAACTTTGGATTACATTTCTGAGTAAGACTTGGAATATTAGTTAAAGTTAGTTGTGGTTGACTATGATTAATTGGTGTAAGTATGTTACCTAAGTATTTATTTTAGTGTGTCGTCCAAAGTCAATTTTATGCAAATTGATTAATTTATTCAATCATAGAGCTTTTAAGACATAGATGAGGCAAATACGTCACATGATAAGTGATTACCGTCACTCACGAATATCTGAAAGTCAGAAAGTTATGAACTTCAATTACACTGTAAAGAATATAATGTAGAAAGTTGACAGAAAAAATACAGTAGGCAGTGTGGTTATCATTTTCTAAAAATAAAAAAAATAAAAATCCCCCATCACAATTACTTTCAAACCCCCATAATTTTTAAACGGGTTAATCGATTTTCATTTTCATCAAACATGTCTAAGAACACTCGCACGTAAGTCCCCCTTAATACAAAAAAACTAAATTGAAATCGGTTCATCCGTTCGGGAGCTATGATGCCACAGACAGAGAGATACACAAATACACACACACGAACAGATACGTCAAACTTATAACAACTATTTTGCGTCGGGGGTTAAAAAAGAAAAGTTTTTTTACAGTACATGATTGTACTATAATATCCATAATTAAGTATTTTCAATTCCTAAGCGATAATCATAAACACTGGCCAAATATATGCAATGTTATATAAGTACATAAAACAGGGGAGGCCACTAAATCTCAATGGTAAAGTTGGAGAATGCATTAAAACCTTGTCTAGTGCAGAACGGGGCCTCAAGTCTGCTAACAATAATGCGATTAATGAAATAATAAAATGACGACATAAGTGATATGCTAGTCAAAGGTATTTTAATGTCACCACTATAGCTGTTATTTGACATTTGTTGTCATTTTAGTATTCTCCTAATGACTACTACCACCACTGATTCAATAGCTCTTTAAACGTAGCTTGATGATTGTCAAAACTGTTCTATTCTGACGTTTATTTGACACCTGTTTCATTTGAATTTTACAAGCAACAGATACACCATAGCCGTATTAATAGATTTTAGCGGAGCAACTTAAAGTGACACTCTCCTTATGGTGTCTCAGTATAAAAAATAATAATGTTTTGAATTCCCGCCGTCTCCACTCATGGGGATAGATTTGGTGGGGACAACGGGAATACACGTCAGTTCAAATGTTTGTCTCGGTCTGTGTGTGTGTGTGCGTAGTTTCTGATACCCTAAATACACGAACTAGATAGTCATGAACTTAGCTAGGGGTCAGTTACTATAATGAGATGACGTAGTGAACGATTATGTTATGTTATCAAATAGCAGACTTGGCACCCAAAGTGTTACCAACTTCGTTGCACGTATTTACTTTAACCGGAACCATTGTTAGTTATTACACTGCTGTTGTTGAGTGTACCGGTTTGTGTATTACTAATTAGAATGGATATTAGTACAGGGGAACTGCTATTTTAATTGTTTATGTACGTTTGTGTTAGGTATTGTTGTGAAGGCAATAGTACTCTACGAAATTTAATTCATTGAGGTAATTGATTGTTGATAAAATAACAGTTTTTTTATTGTAAGTGAAATTGGTAACCAAAACACTGTGTTCGTCTTATGCAGTTATATACGTAAAATATTTCTGTAATAAATCGGTGATAAAATAAAAAAACTCAATTAGAATTAAGACGAAGGTTTGAAAGGAGAAGAAACGCCATTAAAATGTTTTAGTTTTTTATATAAGTTGGCTCAAATAGAACGGTCAATGTCTGAAACTAAAAGAGATACAAAGATCTGATCGTAGAAACCATGTCATCGATTTTAGTAAAAATTAAAATAGGATTCATAGTTTTAGCGAAAAAACTATTACTCACTACAGAAAACTATTACTCACTACAGGAATCGTACCCGGAAATTTTGAAATTTTTTATGTTAATTATTACTATCGATTCTGTATGTGTTGAGCAGTAAATGTTGCTAAGAAACAGAATACTTAAATTGAATAAAATGCATTAAAAAAGGGGGGTAAATTAAAAACTACGCGGGTGAAACTGCGGAGCGCTGCTAGTCTAATATAGGTACGGCCAGTGGCCAACGAATTAGTTGTCATAAGTAGGATTAATATAATTTATACAATTATATACTATCAAAGTAAGACTAAGTGAGAAAAGAAACAATAATTCTTACAACAAAAACTAGAACATTTGTGTGTGACGTGAATTAAGTATCAACGGGAAAGTTTGAAACTTTCTCGAATATTCTACGGATTGTGCCATTGTACTTAAACTTGTATAGAGAAATCTAGACGGAGAATAATGTTAATTTTGTATAAAGGTGATATTTTGTTAGAATTTTTATTACTTTTAATCTAGAATGGATATAATTTGGGTCCTTGTGTTATGTATTAAATATACGAGTAAGTATATTTATAATGCAATAAATTCGATAATTCCCTATATACCTACTACTTTACACACAGATATATTTATATACTTATTTCAAGTAGTATATAATTGTAAGTATATAAATTACTGAATCAAAATGGACATACAAAAAATGTTACACCCGGGAAAGTATGAAAAATACATTAAATTTTTGAAGTGTCTAGTCGTCCAGTAATCGGATAAATAAAATCTAGCGGACGTCTAGCAGCAGCCATTTTTTAAAGTGAGTAATTTTTGAGAATATAAACAAAAAAAAATTGACAGTTGTAGAGCTCATGTTCAGTAAAAAAGGTTCCCTGTACGAATAAACTAAGTTAAGTACGAAACAAAAGACTTTTCGCACTAACACATAATTCTATTATCTATAACAATATTATATTCACCTCCGTGTCACCCTCACAAATATATTAAAAGGTGATAACTTTGCGATCACTTTGTTCTTTTCTTATGAGTTATATTGTTTCAGAAACTTTCTCAGATAAAAGGAACTTGAAGTAAGCGTTAACTTATGTGACATAAATCAATAAGTATGAAAAATTCCTTTGAAAACGAATTCATATATTATAGCTTTTTATTATGTTCTAGTAGCAGCGCCTCGCGTTTTCACCCGCGTTCTTGTCCTAGTGAAATGTAGATATAAAATTATGCCAAAAACCTTCCTCTTGAATCACTCTATCAAAGAAAACTGCATCAAAATCCGTTACGTAGTTTTAAAGATCTAAGTATACATTAGGACGGACAGACGCGGAAGCGACTTTGTTTTATTACCATGTAGTGATACTGCGAAATATTTGTATCGAATAAATATTCGCATTATGGAAAACGGTTCGAAGAATTTCAATTCAACGGTTTGAAGATTTGTTTTGTGAGGGTTTTATGTGCAAAAATATGTATAAAGTTAAGCCTCATTTCCAAGAAAAAAAATAGTTATTTATTAAAAAAAAAAAAAAAGGTTTTTCTGTTTTTAAAACTGGCATGTTTCTTTTTCCGCTTAGACTACTGCGCCGTATCTATATTTTGCTTGTTTGGCATTTTTGGCTTAATGATCCGAAAGTTCCCAGCATTTTTGATTCCAAAACCCCAATTGAATAGAAACCTTTGCAAAATAAGGATGTCGACTGGGTAAACAAAATGAAATTCTAATTAGTCCGACACATATTTTTCGAAAAAATATTAGACACGTATTTTTTGTTTTATCTAATTAATAAAACTGACTTAGTTATAACGCATTTAAGTTCAGGAGTGGGGGCTTGTGACGATTGTAAAAAATGATGGTAAAAAATGTATGTAGCTGTGACATCACACGAGTTTTCTATGCACTCTAAAGTCTTAATTATTTGTTTGTAACAAAAAAGAGAAAATACGTGTCCAATTTTTTTGCGAAATCTATCTGACGGACTAATTCGATTTTTTTAGTCGACATCCCTATTCCTCATAACAAATAATACCAGAATACAAGCAACAAAACCCACTCACTGGCTGGAAAAGGCTAGCAACAAATAAAACAAAAGGTAATATCATAAAATCTAATTTTCCAAAAACACATCATATAAATATCTTCCCTTTGTAACCTCACGAGGACATTATGACATATGATTCACAATTTCTCACACGACATTGAATTGTGAAGATTTCCTGTTTCTGAGAGTCGCGTTGGGGATTGTATTATATGATTTATATTATACAAAAAAGGTACTTTTAGCCCGGACCAATGTATTCAAATCTGGTTCGGAGTCAAACGCAATGTTTATCAGAATTTATGTAATCACATGTTAGCTTATTGACTAACTTTATCCTTAGCCTAGTGTTTGCGCAATGTGCCTAGATTCAAAATAAAGCCTATAGTAAAGACCTCTTTCTCAAATATAGTACAGTATCAGTAGGGTGAATTTCAGTCATGCTTTGTATTCACAAAAAGTCTTTATTTGATGTCACCCTAAATAAAATCCTTATTATCTGCCAGAGTAAATAAGAGTACTAGGAACACAGTAAAAACTGTAAACGGCTATATACTAATTATACATAAAATAACATAATCATTCACTACATCATCTCATTATAGTAACTGACCCCTAACTAAGCTCGAAACTTGTGTCTAGGGTATCAGAAACTATGCACACATCACATACGAGTAATAATATTGTTTGTTTTGTTGAACGTGCTAATCCCTAAATCAACTACATTGAAAACATTTAAGTGTTAGATAGTCCACTTATCTAGGAAGGCTATAAAATATCACTTAACAAATAGGAGCAGACCTAACCCGGTTTAAACCACAAGGTGCAGCCAGTAAAATAATGTAAGTTCTAAACACAAGTTAACTTAAATTTGAACCAAACAAAACCCGTTTTCCCGAAACAGTATAATAAAAAACAATGTTATTCGTTACGTTGGTAAAGTTTAAAGTTATTTGTTCTAAAGTTTATACGCCACATGGTCTAAGTTGGTTGCCGCAGAACTAGAAATTGTATAGAATGAGAATTGGTAAAATAATGTTTGTTAGTAGATCCTATGGAAATTTTGGGATAAAATCTAAAACTAAGTGTACCTTTTACTGTAATTTATTTAGTGGTAACAAACTTACAGATACACATATTTAATACATGATAGTATGATCACAATAAACCTATTAAAGGAAATAACGAAATTCACTTCTTTTTTAAATAGCTATGCTTAGTGTTAAAAATAGTGTTACACATAACACTATAAAAAAAAATTCAAAATTCACTTCTATGTAGCGTATTTAAAATGAATATGTTTAGAGCTCCATCTATATTTTTTATAACATCTATGGTATACACTTTTATGCATTTCTAAGAACAAGTAAGTTCCGAGTTAAAACGTGTTCAGCAAATATGTGAGTCTTTTTAAAATTTAAACAGTTTGAAGTGAGTCCAAATTTAAGCTAAAAGGTTGGAGTTTATATTTATTTGATGCTCGCTTTTTGGATGTTTGAAGCCAGATGTGATCACGAAAGCAAAGTGTTTTTGAAAATTACCTTTTATGAGACGAGTAATAACAGTATGCATTACATAACTACATTCAAGATCATTTCGGCTTTAAACAAGTTCGGGACGTTACTTTTTAAAAAGAAAAGTGTTTTAGTTTTTATAGCGGACCATCAGTATTATAGTACTAGCTTTTGCCCTCGACTTTGTCCGAGTGAAATAATGACTTTCGGCAGAATTTAGGTTTTTCCCCCTTTTCCCCCACTAGGAGGGGAATTTCCAAAAATCCTCTCTTAGTGGTAGCCTACTCCCCTCCAACAAACACACGTGCCAAATTTTAGCTCTCTAAGACCAGTAGTTTCGGCTGTGTGTTGTCACTTAGTCAGTGACGAAGTAGCTCAAGTCTCTCGATTTGCAAGAGAGATCCGACACTCTAACTCCTTCTTCCTCCTTCTACTTTTCCCCAGTTATGTATTATGAGCTGGTAACCCATTTGTGACTCTTCTGAGATGCAGGTTTGGCGAGAGATAGGCTTTTCTTACCAAAGTATTAGTATCTCTTACTTACCTATTACTCATTACAAGCAAAAGAAAAAGAGACTTACATTTGCAATATAATTTACCCCACATGTCAACTACTTTAGGTAGATAAAAAGTGTGCCAAGTGGAATCATATGACTAAAAATTTACTTAAAATCTAACTAAAATTTATATTTGAAAGAGGGACGTTTCATCCGAGGATAAGATATTTCGCGGATGAGTCGTCACCTAAGTCAAATTTATTTAAGTATTTAAGTTAAAAAAAAGTATTTAATTTGACTATGCTCATGTATCAAAACAGATCAATATAATTAGTACACGAAAGCCTTAGAGCGATATCAAAAGAAATTCTCCAAATTCCATTACACAAATTCTTGATCATATAACCTTTGTATCCTAAATTAATATGCATCCGTCCAAGTGAAAACATCCGTCTTATTACTTTACTAGCAACGCCCCGCGATTTCACTGCGTAGTTCCCATTCCCGTGGGAATACAGACATAAAATATAGTCTATGTTACTCAGAGTGAATGTAGCCTTCTGATGGAGAATTATTTTATCTTCTTCTTTGCGTGTCTACTCATATTTTTGAGGACCAGAACTCGGCCACCGATATGGCACTATCAGTGGCCTTGTAAAGGTCCTCGCGTGTGCAGGTAATTATTGTATGAAGTCGGTTCTGTTGTTTCGGAGCCTATTCGTTACAAACAAACAAATCTTTCCTCTTTATAATATTAGTGTAGACTAACATAATGAGATTGTTTCATGTTGCGTCTTTATTAACTTTATTTATTTGATCTTGTAACGTATTTGTTAATTTTGCTAAGGATTTTTTATTAAAAGGAAACCTTTATACTTATCATTATCATATTAAGTTAATCCTTAAGGCTGTCAACGCATTTTAATGCTTCTATTGTACATGGGCACTTGGGCACTGATCATCATAATATAATACCAAACTAGCCATGGGTGTCAAAAGTTACCATCAAGTGACCCACTTCGTCGACTATCTCGATGGCAGAGTGGTCACCATGCCGGACTGCCATCCGTAAGGTTGCGGGTTCGATTCCCGTGCCGGGTAAATATTTGTATGAACCACAAATGTTTGTCTCGGTCTAGGTGTGTGTGAATGAGTGTGTGCGTAGTTTCTGATACCCTAGATACAAGCTTCGAGCTTAGTTAGGGGTCAGTTACTATAATAAGATGATGTAGTGAATGATTATTTATAAAAAAAAACTTGATCTTTACCCTCTATTTCTCAAAAAGCAGCAAAAGATTGCTACAATATTCTATATATTGCTTACCAAAAACTATAGTACTATAATTATCCCCCTAGATAAGTAGATTATAAATAAATGATTACCAAAAAACTGTAGGTATACCAGACCAGTCTAGATAGCCAAAATCCGTACCTATCTGATACACTTTATTAAACAAACAAACAAACTTACAAAGACAAGTAAAACCTTTTACTTTTGTCTGTCCATTAACAGCAAGGCTAATAAATTCCGCGCCATTTGTTCATACCGGTCCCGAAAGCCCGACCAACCATTAAAAGTAAATAAACCAACGAATTGTAACGCAAATCAGGAGGTTCAGACTTCGTGGCTCGAAAGTTAGCCATTGACGAGTCAGGTGAACTGACGTCCATCCAAAAATGGTCGTTTTTACCGGAGCGATTCCAGAGTTTTAACTAACGAAGCGCCACGGAAATCCGACATGACGAGTCGCCAACGTCACACGCGGAAAAAATAACAATTTCAATGATAATAAGTTAATTCATGGAATTAAAAGAGCCGAAATGAAGCCAGTCAGTGGAGAAATCTAGTTGGCCTAAAACTTTTCAAGTGACGGAAGTTTTATGTCTGGACTGATCAGTTTAACTGACTCGTCAATAGCCACATTTACTCGTCCCAAAATTACACACTGGGTTAGAATACTGATGTTTTACAATTTATATTTGGTACAAGACAGTATAAAATGGTAATCAGTTTGTTGTTTACTACCAAGTTTGGTAATAAAAATGTGAAGTGATAGCTCAGTGTTAACAGAGAATTGCTATAGGGATGTTGCAACGCTGACACTGTTATAAAAGTGATTTATATTATTTTTTATTGTTATGTCTTTTCCACTCACGGGACTATTAAGGAGTCCCGGTCTTTTGGAAGGCTAGTATGGGGCCAAAGCCAACACACGGAAGCCCTTTGACATATTTAATCTTGTGTAAAGGATGCACAATCCGGCGACTATCCCTGTATAACACTATAAAACGCATCCATCTTTATTTTTTATTTATTATTATTATTTATTTGTATCAGGACAAAACATCCCATAGAAAAATAAAATTACAATACATAAAATAAGATAAAGGTATACAAACTGACTTATAATGTAAAATAAATATAGAAAACCAATTACAAAGTATTTAATTACTTACCTAGATTATTACCACTTGATTTAAATTTACCGTTCGCGCACCGATGTATCACAGACCAAAATTTAACAAATGGGTCCGCCCTCTGCTGATGAAAAGCCAAGTCTAATCGCTTTATTATATATAGCAGCGCCCCGCAGTTTTACCCCCGTAGTTCCTGTTCCCGTGGGAATACGGGGATAAATTATAGTCTATAGCCTTCCTCAATAAATGGGCTATCTTACTTAAAGAATTTTTCAAATCGGACTAGTAGTTTCCCGAGATTACCGCGTTCAACCAAAACTCTTCAGCTTTATGTATTAGTATGTTTAGATATTTTCTGCTGCTGTTGCTAGCCGTCCGCTAGAATGGATGTTTAATATAATGTCATTCGTTCGCTAGTCGGATGTCCAGTAATTCGGACGGCTAAAATAATTTTATTCATCCGAAACTGGACGACTAGACACTTCTTATTTTTATATTCTTAAAGGATGATCTGCTAGTGTTTAGTTATGTATGATATTGATATTTACATACCAGGGAAATATTTACAATCACTGTGGAATAAAGTGAATACTTAAAAGTTAGTATTCAAATAGGATTAGAATTTACAAGCGAAACCTCTATCGTAAGTCTTGTTTAAGGCAGAAACTTTTAAACCATTTATTTCCAAATCTAATACAAAATAAAAAATACAAAATAATGTTATAATATAAAACAGTTTACGATGTAGTGGAGCAGACTCAGCGTCCGCTGTGACGCCGCTGGTGCGACACAGCACTGGGGCCTAAGTCTGCAATTTGACATTATCGATCAGACAATATGTTGATATTGAGGCACTATTACGAGAGTGTCAGAAATTTGTTATTCTCCTAAAATTTATTCATATGGCTATAGTGTCTCAGTGGTCTTTGTTTCATATCAAAATTCAAATAAAAATCGTCAGAATACTGTATCCATGACAATCCTAAGTTTTATGGAGCCATTGAGTCAGGGGAGTAGTTTTCAATAAGGGAATACCAAAATGACAACATCAAAAAAACACGGCCATAATGTTGATATTAAAATACATCTGAGTAGCATTATCACAGCTTAATAGTTTAGATAATCAGGGTCCAGGTTTTCAGTCTGTCCGTTAACAAAACAAGTATTTCTTAAAAACATAATGGCGTCTAGTGCGCAATACAAACAAAAAAACTCACTCTTATCCAAACAAAAAAACAAACAAACAAAAAAAGCTCTATAATTATTTAACAATACGGGATGTTCGTACGTACTTAATAAAGTCGAAATCCTCGACTAGTTTCGGGAAGTAGGAAGGCCACCGGACGTGGCTGAAACTAGTCGAGGATTTCGACTTTAATAAGTACGTACGAACATCCCATTTTGTTAAATAATTATATACGATGACGTACGTTTCGTTTAATAATAAAAAAAGCTCTTATTAAAAAAATACTATATACTCGTAATAAACGTTTGCTACAACTTTAGTAATTATCATTAATGAGGTATTACCTGTTTCACGCTTTATTTATTATATTAATTAAATGTCAATACTAATTAATAGTTGTATCATCAGATACACGAGTTATTTGGTTATTTGTTCTGTTAATGTGTTTAACTTACACTTCTATATTTACTGTTATTATTTAAATATTTTAGGAAGCAATCATAGCCTAGTGTTACCCGGAATCGCTTGTAATCATTAGCGTGAAACAACGTCTGCTAGTCTAGCATGACTTCGAAAACGCGATAGATACAGCGATTTATTGACATCCAACTGTCAAAATTTGATAAAAATACCCGTCATATTTAATTTTACCACATGATTAATTTTATTTTATCACGCACAGTCATGCTACGCAGGTTGACATTGCAATAATGGTTTATTCAACTATGATCACCTCGGTGATATCACGCAGGGACTTGACTTGACTCGACTTGACTTGACTCGACTTGACTCGACTCGACTCGACTCGACTCGTCTAAGCTATCGATCGAACTTTGTTCATAGTCGCAATATAATAACAGTTAAAGTTCGCAAAAGTCTTAATATTAATAGTTGGTTTAACCAAAAATATCGTAACACTATAGAACTCTTTTTAGTTGCAATTACTTAATATTTTTCTGATGAAAACATGGTTTGATATCTATAAAAGGTTTTTTACAGCTTGCGACTGAAATTTTCTATCCAACGAAGAAGAAAATTCACCTTGTACTCGTATTATAAATCTGGCTTTAGCTAGACACATCTTGAGCTTAAAGTATGGATATTGGATACGCAACCTGAATCTATAGATTATCATTAAATATTACTGAACTAGGCATAATAAAAGTAAAATAAAATTCTACGTATTTTTAACTAGTAGCTCCCGCGGTTTCACCCGCGTAGTTCCCGTTCCCGTGGGATTACGGGGATAAAATATAGCCTATGTCACGCACTGATAAATTCGCTTTCCATTAGTGAATAAATTTTTGAAATCGGTCCAGTAGTTTCGGAGCCTATTCATTACAAACAACCAAACAAATCTTTCCTCTTTATAATATTAGTATAGATAAAACCTTATATTTTTTAAACATTTGATATTTTTACGATAAATAGAATTTGAAGCCAGAAATATGAATATTTATTATTCAAATCCTATAAAGTTTTATTAAATTATAGTAGATTTATTTAAAAAATGGATTTGTATAAAATTAATGTACTGAACACAAAATTAGTAATTTAATAAATAACATAACATAATCATTCACTACATCATCTTATTATAGTAACTGACCCCTAACTAAGTTGGAAACTTGTATCTAGGGTATCAGAAACTACGCACATATTCATTCACACACACATCCAGACCGAGACAAATATAAATTTTATTAAAAAAAATATGATTACATTTTTAATTCGCTTGATCAATTTGGAAAACTTTAACACTTCTATTTGTTCTTAATAACACGAAAATTTAATAATCTAAATTCATTGATTTGTAAAGTACATAATTAAGTTACGATAATTGATACACAAATTGCTTTTAATTAGTTTCGAATAGAGTATCCATTCCGTTGATTAGAGGATGTTTGTCTTACAATGTTGATTTTAAACCGTTCGCGTTGCTGGTTAGCTCACGCTGAAGTTGCATGCAGTTAGTTATAATTATTAGTTAATTTGAACTTTCAATTTATCCAATTAATTACTGGAAAGAGACTGCAATGATGGTTGGAAATGTTTGGGGGAGATCTTTGCCCAGGGTAGTAAGTGTTAGTAGTGGTGCCCAAGTATTTTTTTTTTGTTAACATAACCGTATGTTAAAAAAAAAACTTATTTACTTATACAAATATCCATAAATCTTCTGATTATGATTCAGATCTAAAAAATGATAGGATTCTGATATATTTCATTGTTTCTTTTACACATTTTTTACATTTATATATTAATACATGATTGGTTCTACGACTTAGTTCTTAGCTTTAATTGTCCTAAATTATTAAGGACAGTGGGCATCACATTTGAAAGTATTACATTTATTAGATTAGATTATAACTCTTTATTGTACACACCTCAAAAATAAAATATTACAAAATTAAAACTTATACTAAGTGCCACACTGGGCGGCCTTATCACTAAGCGTGATCTCTTCCAGGCAACGTGTAGATAAAACGGTGAATAGTAACTTAAAAAGTAGAAAATAAAATAAAGAACACAAAGAAAGAAAGTGCAACACTACACTCACATATTGAATAAGAAATCAAAAACTAATTTAAAAAGAGAAAAATGTGTAATCCAACACTCACACTTCGACTCACATCTACATATAAATCTAACACAACGTTTGCACAGTTATTGAACCTGTCTGACTCTTGCACTATAGATGGCTTATAGTCTGAGAGCCGTTGATATATTGTTATTGCTTTCATGTTTGCAGGTCACACTGTGTTCAAGACATGTTTTATGATGTTTGGACTTGATGTTAAGCTAGTTGTTTTCTTTTAGATAGTTGTAAACCTAATTTCAGACTTGATACTATTTTTTATTGTATGTTTATCGAAGTGTCTAGTCGACCAGTCTATTCAATGCCAAAACACTTTATATTTAATTCATATTTGAAATGAAAAAATTACGGACGACTAATATAATCTTATTCATCCGACTAGCGAACGAATGACATTATATTAAACGTCCATTCTAGCGGACGCCTAGCAACAGCCTATGTTTATACTGTTTTTGATCGTATTTTGTTTTGATATAGGTTTAGGTTAGCGAGTGTCATTAAGTCATTATACTTAGGGCCTATTTTACCATAATCAAGTAACGTTCCAAGTAGTTACTCACATGTTTTGCCTTGGTCACTTGATATAAAGTAAAGAAAGTGACAAAACTAAATTTACTTGGTGAGTTATGTTACTTGAAGGTCGTGAAATAGGCCGATAGACTATAAGTACGGAAATTGATTGACAGTTATAACTGTTAATTGAAGTTGGTTAGATTCCCGTTCGTGTTAAAAAATAATAGAAAATTACTTAAACATATAAGCACTTAAGCTGCGACTATTTCGTCATTTCTTTCCTATATAAAAAGAGAACTAATCACAAGACCATTTTACGTTAGTACATTTAAAGTACAAGGTACATCTTTTACTCATACAACATTTTTATTTCATTTTACCCAGCGCAAGCGTCAAACGCTGTTTGCAATCACTCTGGAGGTACGGTTCACACGTCATGTTTCTAGTTTGACTTTAATCCCGAAAGAGAATTCGTATTTTCGCACACCTATTGGTCAAAGAGGACAAAAAGCAGCTCAATTTTGGGTAGCAAAACTATGTGTAGTGTACATATTATTCCCAAATCTAAATTCTCTTAAAATTTATTCAGCTTCACACAGCTTATCCATTTTAATATTTTCAATCAACTTTATGTCATTATAAGTCTGTAAAACATTGAACCCACCTACGTAAATTTCGAAATAAGTAATGTAATGACATCTTAAAGAAATACAAAAAGATCGTTCTAGAAACATTTTAAGCTATTTTAAGAAACGAAGCTCGTTTGTAACTGCCCGCAAATACCTAGCTTGTACGTGATAAGCGTACAATTATGCCAATTTTCATTTCACACAAAACTGCGCAGTGGGCTGTATTGTCTGTACGTTACTGCTTTTAAAGCTTAGTTAGCAGGTTGTTATTACAGGCGATGGTGAAGTGCTTTGACTTCAATTCGCAAGGTGCCTGGTTCAATCCCTGGTATCTTAAAAGACTTCACGTCATGTGTTTTTAAGTCATAATATGTACGCTTATTCAACGCTCTTACGGTGAAAATCATCGTGATCGAAAATCATCACACCTAAGAAGAATTTCGTAGGATCTGTGTGAAGTCTATCAACCCGCAATTGGGCAGCGTGGTTGAAGTCTCAACCGCCCTAATTCAGAGTTGGCTCGAGCCCTTCGGTGGGTAGATAATTATGTGAGCAGATTAGTGTTATTAATAAATTATTTAAAGATCACGCAAATGACAGGGTACCTATATATACATCCGAAGGGGGCTGATCGGTTTCTTGAAGGAACTGGGCTGGTGTCAGTTAAAGACGAAACGTGATCAGGGTGTGTCTCGAAAGCATTTTGATAAATTCAAACTCGAACAAACATAAAGGCATAATTAAAAAAAACCGTCTTCCTCAGTTTAGTAGGCAAATGCATGCACCACTAGGCCGTCGAGGTACAATGCAATAAAAAAAAATATTCATCGGAACAATAGCTTTTTTCCACTTCAATAAAACATTATTTAAAACATATATTTTAAGTTCTATTCAAAACGATACTGCACACAATATATTGTGTACAATATTTTCATTTTGTCCCAGTTTCATGTATGACATTTTTATTCCTCTACACAGTTATGTTGGTCGCAAATCAAACAAAAATATACTAGTTCATTTATAACTGTAACTATTTTTGTTATATTTAATTAAATAAAATGAATTTCATTTCACTGAAATGTCAAATGGAATATAAAATTTTGCAAACAACTAGAGTTATAGAAACAGTAAATCTATATCTTATACATGTATATAAAATTCTGGTGTCACAATGTTCGTTCCCGTACTCCTCCGAAACGGCTTGACCGATTCTCATGAAATTTTGTGAGCAAATTCAGTAGGTCTGAGAATCAGCCAACATCTATTTTTCATCCCGAAATTCCCACGGGAAAGAGAACTACGCGTGTGAAACCGCGGGGCAGAGCTAGTAGTCTATACTAATATCATAAAAAGGAAAAAAAAATGTTTGTTTGTAACGAACAGGATCCGAAACTACTGAACCGATTTCAAAAATTCTTTCACCATTAGAAAGCTACATTCATCCATATTATCCCTATATTGATTTGATAAATTAAAACTTTTTTATCAGAGTATATATTTTTTACCCATCAAATACATTTTGCTGAGCCCAATACAATAGCTGTGTACTACTTTTGTGTACACAAACTACATTTCGATACGACAATAAAATATAGATTGGCAACAGTATAAAGTTAATTTAAAAAAATAAGAAACCGACTTCAGCACTAAAAAGTAAGAAAATAATTTTAAATAAACGATATTATTAATACAAATTTACAATTTATAATTAGTTACTTTTGGAGTCAGTGCCAACCCAGGATAGTTTTTTTTCCTTATAAGATAGCACGAGACGCGCCTTTAATATTAATGAAAGCTTTGGCTGTCACCGACTTCAAAAGTAACTAATTATAAATTGTAAATTTGTATTAATAATATCGTTTATTTAAAATTATTTTCTTACTTTTTAGTGCTGAAGTCGGTTTCTAATTTTTTTAAATTAACTTTATTTTAAATTTTTTAGTGGGAAGCAAGTCTCCTTCTACAAAAGACGCTTAAATTTTCCTCCAGAAGAGCTTTTGACTCGTGGATCACTTGAATCCTTTTTTTGTGGGAGGAAGACTTTACGTCTTTCCTCTGTCCAGGGGAACGACGGGGTATGTCGGACTCCGCGCCGCAAAGATAGAGCGGCGACGCGCTTACCGCATAAAACCCCTTGGTGTGCCACCTCTGCGCTTATGGCCGAAACCGGAAGAAACGCGGCTGCACGCTACTACGATCCCGGACTCTATCTGATCCTCTACCCTGTTAAGGGTTTCTCCTCCGAGCTAGAATGTAGCTCTAGGCGACAGATGTTGAGTTGCCTTCTTGCGAAAGTACCGCGCGCCACCTCGCGGCCTATATGGCGGCAGTGGATCTCCCCCCGGGGATCACTGCCGCAGGTCGGGCGTATGGTGGTTGTAGGACAAAGTGGTAGTCCCGCTTCCGTCTGCCCAACCTTCTGCTGCGGATAGTATTAGTTTAGAGGGCTTCGCGCTCTCTCTCCGCAGCTTTTTTTTGCGATAGTACGACCTCACAAAACGTGGACACTCCAATCCAAGACCTCTCCTCGCTCACCATAGCAGAGACTACATTTGGCAAGAAGAGGTCGTTTCCCTCGATTGCCGCGAGAGTTGCGAGGGCAATAGCCTCTTGCAGGGATTTTTTCGCTGCTCTATAAGTGTCGAGCAGTTCAACCTCAACGGGTACCGCTTGAATCCTGTCCCATGAGCTGATGTTACACATGATTCATTATAATCTAACACAACCCTGCATTTTATTACCTACTTCTTTTTAACTTCATCATCCCAATATGCCCCAATTAAACCATCATTTTATTACAAAACTTCTTTATAACCACAAAGGTATAAGAACTTTTTAGAAAATTAACCAAAGTCAAAATAAAAACGAAAATAGAGGCTGACGTTTATACTGTCTATTTATTAATTAAAATATCTATACAAACTAATCTGGTGCAGTGTTTGTTTGTAATATCTAAATAATATTTTTTTTACTAAAGTTTTATGAAAACGCACTGAAGATATATGTGTAATAGGTACCTATAATAGTATAAAAAATCATTTTTAAAAAATGTTGTAGGTTCGGGTTTATTTCAGTGTGTGTTAACGAATTAAAAAACAGGACATTTTTATATCTAAAACCCATGAATTGTAAACAGCATTTGATTTAAATACGAAAGAATACAGCCATAAAATTTTCATCCAGAAATTCTTATGGTATCAAGAATATCGCGAGCAAAACCACGGGTCACAGGTAGTTTTACTTTTAATAAATGTCAATCGACACCCCAGCCTACATTGTTGCGGGTTTTTCCTCGATTTTTCCTGGATCCCATCATCAGATACTGATTTCCTTGACATGGGACCACTTCGCGAATATCCGCTTTCTAATGAAACAATAATTTTAAAATGCTCCATTCATGATTACAAAGAAATCGCGTAACAAACACACAAAAAAAAAAAAATACACGTCGAATAGAGAACCTCCTCCTGTTTTTTTGGAAGTCGGTTAAAAATGGCGACATAAAATGGATTTCTAAATTTTACGTTGTCAGTTATTTTGAAAGTAAAAAAGTTCAAAAAGCAAATTACATATAACATAACATAATAATTCATTACATCATCTCATTATAGTAACTGACCCCTAAGTTCGAAACTTGTATCTGAGGTATCAGAAACTACGCACACACCCATTCACACACACACCCAGACCGAGACAGATAGGTATTACATAGATGTTAACAAAACACGTAGTCTACAGGTAGTCTATGACAAAACATAATCATTTACTACATCATCTCATTATAGTAACTGACCCCTAAGTTCGAAACTTGTATCTAAGGTATCAGAAACTACGCACACACTCATTCTCACATATACAGTATGTAGTTATATCTATGTACACATGAAATTTTAATGAAAAATAAATATTACATAAAGATGATCATGAACAAAGCATATTAAACAGTAACATCTTAAAGCTTTGTGACACAGTATTGTGTAGGTTGATAGATGTTTTTTCATTCAAATATTTAAATAAGAATTCTCTTTGTTTCCACATTTTCTTTGAGGCAGACGGTAGATACTTAAATGATATTCAGTGTATGTACTCGTATACTTAGATATATGTTTTCTTAAAAGGCAGAATAGGAGCTGTCTTAAAAATGGTTTTAATTATTTAAGTGTATAAAATTAAATGTTCTTAATTATTTTAGTTATAGCGTTTGTAATTACACACGTAGCAAGTTCTAGTTACCTGCATATGCTAAATATATTTTTTGTAATTAAGGCAAACATTCATACAACACGTTTCTTATTAATTAAAATATTTAAGACTTATTTTTCATCAGTCATCATATATTTGTAATTAAATCGTCGCTAAATAGTATCCACATCATCTCACATATTTTTGCAATCAAATCTTCAATAAATAAGTACTACTATATATATACTTAGTTAAATTAATTGTGCGACTTTAATAACATAAGTGATCATGATTTGTTAATCATAACATAACCTAATCATTCACTTCATTCATCTCTTTATAGTATCTGACCCCTAACTAAGTTCGAAACTTGTATCTAGCTAGGGTATCAGAAACTACGCACACACCCAGACCGAGACAAACAAATGTTTGTTTTATTCACCCCGCACGGGAATCGAACCTGCAACCTTACGGAAGGCATTTTAGCATGGTGACCACTCTGCCATCGAGGTCGTCTAATCAATACTCAATTGAATACTTATGACATCCTCATACGTTTTCTAAAATAGCATACACTCCATGAAAACAAACGGTTTGAACATTGCGCTGTAATAAAAACCAATATTCGATCCAATGCTCCAATTCAAATATCCCATAAGGTATTTGAGATATTTACTGTTTGAAGACTGCAAATATACAAGTAATAGATAGTCGATGGAGTGTGTTATGAGGGGAGGTTAAACAAACGAGGAACCTATTGGGGACTTACTGGAAGGGTGTATAGGGGTAATCTCACTGATAATACAAAATTACTTTTTCATCGTTTCCTCTTTTATGTAAATGACATTGTTTGTTTTGAATACGTATGTAATGGTGTTTGACAAAGCTTATTATGAAACTTGTGTGAGTTACTATTTTGTTTATGTTAAGGGGGAAAATGAGCTGACAAGTCACTTGATGGTAAGTAAATATAGTCGCCAATGGACATGTGGACCTCAATATTCAAGACCTTAAACTAGCCGTTACTATTGGTGCCCCGCCTTCATAAATTCTTAATCTGATCCGGTGAAAATTTGTATTATTGTAAGCAATAAACTGCGTGTGTGCGGTTAGCCGTTTCGTAACAAAATACACACACACACACACACATACACACACACTCACACTCACATACAAATTAAGTAAGCAGGTCACTATGTATGCCAAATTATGGCTTTAAATTCAAGTGGTTATAATATGGTGGTCTAATAAATAACTGGTTACATACGAACATTACTAGTCAATATTACGAAGCTTACAAAACCGTCACAGACTATATTCCACGTTAGTATTTTTTAGTTTATTTTTAGCGCTAAAAATAATCTCCGTTTCATGCTTTGTGTTCATAGATTAGTTTTTGTGATAGCTTCGGATTGATTTGGAAACGAGATTAAACAGAATTCGTATTTGTTTTGAAGATTTTCAAAAATACGATTGTACAGAAATGAAAGAGGATTTGTATTAGGATTTACATTTTTTGTTGTTGTTAAAATCTTTTATGACATTTATATCACTTATATTACAAAAATAAAATTTCAAAAATACATATCTTAACGAAATTATTTTCTAAAAACCTTCCGTATGTAACTCCTATTCATAAGGGTTCACACTGAAAAACGGGCTTTTTATAGAAAAAATAATTTGTAAATTTTTAGATTGGTTTATAGCAAACTATTCCCCATAAATATATCCTAACAAATTCCAATATAAATTTAATAAAATACATAATTAAAACATACAGTAGGTAATACATGAACCTTTTTTCATAAATCTTTCAGCTGTGAAATTCTAGTAATAACCATCGGAGCATCGATAAAAGTATATAATAGGTAACCCACATACTCATAACTGCGGATTTTTCCATGTATTTAAGCGATATAACATTGTTTAAACATATATTGTTTCAGAATTAAATTTCCACTTTCAAATACCGGGAATTCCTTTTGTAGGAAAATGTGCCTAAAATGTATTACCTACATTTTTTTTGTCTGTGTTGTGGAGTTTCAATCGCGTTAAAATACAATAAAGCCTTTATCAATAGATGAGTGTTAAATGCAAAAATATTTTTTAGTATTTTCTGATATCTGTAAACAAACTCCGCTTTTCTATAATTTTATTAGTAGACTAGTGACCCAGCCCGATTTCTCACATTTTTTTTAGAATTTCTCAAAATCGTCGTTAAAATACCATATAACTGTCATCCGTAAGGTTTCGGGTTCGACTCCCGTGCGCCGTGCGGGGTAAATATTAGTGTGAACCACAAATGTTTGTCTCGGTCTGGGTGTGTGTGTGAATGAGTGTGTGCGTAGTTTCTGATACCCTAAATACAAGTTTCGAACTTAGCTAGGGGTCAGTTACTATAATGAGATGATGTGGTGAATGATTATGTTATGTTATGTTAATTACCGCGTAACTTTACACTAAGAACTCCTATGTGCCTAGTTTTTTATAATGAATACGTAAAATGAAATCTGAATTATCCTGTATAATAATTAAACTTTAGAGCAATGATGTGCAATAGGCGTAATCAACACGCTTGTCTAACATATGTTATCTACCCTAATAACGAATGAAATAAAACATTTTCAATTCCGTTTGACACAAACACTAAAAACAAATGTTTACAATTAATGAAACCGATAAGCTAAACCGACAAGCGTCACAAAAATAACGTTTTACAAAGAGAAAATTTTCATTTTACATTACAATGTTCTATGAAACTACGAAATAAATGTTACAAGGTATCACCGTGTACGTGCTTCTGATTTCAAAATCTGGCAACAAAAGCTCAAGAGAAATAACAGACTTTTGTAAGAATTGTGTCTTTGAAAGTTAAACGAAATACCGGAAATGTTTGATTTAAATCTAAAGAACTTGATATTAAAAACTGTTCGAGTGTGATATGAAATGTGCGCTCATATCACAGTGACAGCTGCCGATTGGTAGCGATCTATACGGTAAAGCAACGTGTGACAACGTTATTTAAGTGATGGGTGACCGTTCCTAAAGTTAGTTTTTAAATGTATGGGTATTTTTATGTTACAAGTCGTATGCTTATAGGTCCAATTTCAATATAAATTATATCTAATCCAATAATATCATCATCATCAGCTCATATTATGTCCCCACCGAGGGGCTCGAGCCTACCCTGAATTAGGGTGATTAGGCCTAGGTCGACCAATCCAATAATAGACGAAGATAATACGAAAATACGAACCCTAACATCACTTAACTAGAGAGTTCACAAGTCCACTTAACGCAAAGTATACCCAACGACCTATGATTTCTAATACCGTATCTTAGCCTTTACGTGAAGAGTTTATTTATCTTATTAATATATCAAATAAGCATAATTCCAAAAAATACTTCTCTAGAAATAAACAATTATATCATAAATACCTTCATACTCATATACACGATCGTGGCCGTTCCTGTAATTGGCCATTAGTTTTATCCCGGAATAGAAGTCGCCATTTAAAAAGATTTATTTTCAGAATCCACATCTAAATTATCTGACCACCGCTTCTGTAAATGCTGCAATTTCGTGCTCACTGTACGTTTTTTATAAATGCCTTTGTGTTTTATGGTCCTGTTAGATACGGATACTGGTAAGGTTTAACTCTTTTTACTTAATTGGGGTTTTAATATTCTATTTTTTATGTAATTGATGCACTACTTTGTGTGCTACTAATTACGATCTGGCCATGTTAAGTAGTTCTATAAAATCTTTAAAATCACTAAAATAGTTATATAAGTTAGTGAATAGTAAAAGTGAGCGCCAGTTTGATTCCCGCTCAAGAAAAAGACATAATAGTATGTTCTTTGTTGTTCATTTTAAGTATGTATAATAAGTGTACCTACATAAGTAAGTTTATCGTCGTTTACAAGTTTTGCTTAGTTTGGGATTAGGCTACGAGGTATGATATTATGTCCAATATTAGCAATAATAACGTGAAAATAATATTATTAAGCACTAATAAAATATTAGTTTACAAAACTAATAACTATTCAGAACGACTCTTTGAAGACGCAAAACAACAAAAAATAATCTACCAGTACATCTTAAACGTTACGGAACTATCATTCCAAACTGCTGATATAATCATCTCCTGCCATTACGACTGGAATCCATTACACCCCTTTTTCATCCCGTTCACCCCTCCATTTTGTAAATAGCCCAACATTACATGCCACGTAGGTGTTTCATATTACTAATGATCAAATTGTGTACTCAAATGGTGTAAGGAATTTCACGCCTTTATAAATATTTGTTGGTTCAAATTTCTGGGAACAATTTCTGTGTAAAAGTTGAAGTTGGTAGCCGACTTCAGACAGCAGCAGCAGACCACACGTCGCCGCCTACCGTCATCATGACACTACGTAACTTTATATCGCTGCAGTTACGATTTCGAATCTGACTGCAGACGACAACTGCAGATGACATTGATTGGTTCCGAGCGCTCCGTGAAATTAGTAGTGACGTATGATGTTACACGTTCTTTGCTTAAATACAGAGCAAGTAAGGCAACTTATTCAATACGTCGGTGACACCTACTGATCTGCAGTCGGGCGACACTGCCGTCTACTGCTCGGCGACGCGAAGCTAGCTTCATGTTGCCCACTACGAATGACTCATAGAAATACATTAAAACCAGTAGTGACTCGGCGACGTGTTGTCTGCAACTGCTGTCTGCAGTCCGCTACCAACTTATACCTTAAGTCTTTGGAGGAGTAAAATTTCTGTGTAAGTCTTCAGAGAGTAAATGTTTGTTATATTAATAAGATTTTGAAGATGTTCATCGTTTTCTCTTATCAATTAAAATGGGCATTGTTAAGTCAAAAGGTTTGGGAAACGTTAATTAACGGAGTTAATTAGTAATTAGTTGTTAGAACAATATTAAAACGGTAATCGGTTGATTGTACGAGTTATGAAGAAAAATGTGTACTTCTTATGAAAAGCAATGTATGGCTGAAACTAAATAAAAAAGCGGATTAAATAATAAATCATTAATTTTAAAGTTTAATTTAATTCTACTAACATTTAGAAATTATTCAAATTCATGATATTCTATACAGATCCAAAAATCCGTTTTTTTTAAAAGTTCCCAAAGTTAGAACTCAGACCCGTGATTAACAGTAAATTATCTACCGCTTAGCCACAGAAAATAAACATTTGTAATTGGCACATCAAAAGCGTACGAAAATAACACAAAAATACTTTGATAAACCGATAAAATATGTATTTTCATTTTCCCTTCTTTTGCGCGATATCAATCCAATTTAGTCAGTTATTAATGGTAATACAATTTTAATAATTCGCAAATTGTTTTTCGTATTGACAGGGACCTAAAACAATCACATTACCATTTTTTCTTTCTCTTTTGAAGATATAAAATTGAATTTTAGCATTTTATTCTAATTTTATTTACTTACTTGGTATCAATGACGTATTATGGTATAGAATAGAAGCGTCATTTATCAACATATTTTCTGGTTTTTATGGCGTGAAGAATAAGAAAGAATATAATGTAAATACCGTAATATCTAAGCTGGGAATATCTAATCAGTGAGAGAGATAAATCTTTACTCACGAATTTATACGTATGAAACGAAGCGTCGCGTTACTATTTGGTGCGCAATAAAACAGAATGTTGATAATTGCCTCCTTTTTATGATGCCTATTCAGGGCCATCACATCTATAGTTAATAATACTATAGTGGTTTGGTATTCAAATTGTTCAAAACGTCTAGATCATTCTACAGACTACAGACAGTACTTATCAATCTGATATTTCAAATAAAAATCTGTAAGAATACACAACAATAGAACTAAGGAGCTTCACAATAAATTCGGTCTTTGCCTGTTCCCTCGGAAACTTATAATGAGTTTCTTGGACATAGTCAAAGTAAAAGGGAATAAAATAAAGAACTTTATTACATTGGCAATAAAACATAATATGGCATGAATTGTAATTACTACTGTTAGACATAAAATGTTTCTTATTTAACTGTAGTTGCGTAAAATGAGTGCTTTGAAATTTAATACTTTTGCCTTTTGGTTTGTTATAGTTTTTTTAAAGATCTATCTATGATTCTATAGTATCTATTGTTACTTAGACCAATCTCTAATGAATAGTTACCATTTATTACCTACTTATTTCTCCGATAGTTTGGTGCAAATTGTTTCATTGTTATAATTACATGTAATCAAACACATTATGCGGGCCTGGAATAATTACGATTATAAACGCTATTTAATAGTTTGCATACTATGTTTAGGGTGACAAATCTATATCGAGCTGTGCTGCGCTGGGTCGAGCTGTGCTATGTTTGGTTAACTCGCTCGCCATATATTTGAATGAGGATACAATCAAAGCATGCTGTGCAGCGCTGGGTGAAGCTGCGCTCTGTCTGGAGTAAAAATAACCTAGCTTTCGGAAACATAGCACAGCTCTACCCAGTACAGCGCAGCACAGCTCGATGTAGATTTGTCACCCATAAGCTGCTAGCTTGAAAAACATTATATACTTATAACACATAATGTACAGCACACTCGTGTATTGAGCTTGAGGTCTTGAGTTCAATTCCTATATAGAACAGAAAATTAAAATCAATACAAAATGGTAAAAATCGCCAATTGCATCCATCTAACTTTTTCTCTGGTCTCAGTTTTTCAAACTCAGTAAAAACTGAGACTTTGAATAATTCAAAATAATATTTCGTATCTTAATTATTGTATTGTTATAATTCTCGTTAAACTTTATCGTTACCAATAACAATAAAAATAACTACTTATAACAAGACAAAAGCATTAGAAATCCTTATATCTTTAAAGTAATATTTGCGAACGGTTTTGTAAATTAACAATCGTTAGGTAATTCTGTTTTAACATTTATTCCTCGTCTCTGAACAAAATACCTATAAAAAATAATAGGCCGTGTTCTCAAGAGCATACGAAAAGAGGTTTCTAAGTGTTTTTATTTGAGTGCGGTGTAATTTGGTTTGGTTTTATTTACAAAATGTACTTGTGGTATTGTTGTTTCGTAATATGAATAAAAATATTAATAACCACTGTACTTATAATCTAGCTTGATTTTCATTCTCATGTGATATATTCTATTATGTTTTACTTTACATTTTGACTTAAACGCTCAGAGTGACAATCTAATATATAAAATTCTCGTGTCACAGTTTTCGTTGCCATACACCTCCGAAACGGCTTGACCGATTCTCATGAAATTTTGTGAGCATATTCAGTAGGTCTGAGAATCGGCCAACATCTATTTTTCATCCCAAAATTCCTACGGGAACGGGAACTACGCGTGTGAAACCGCGAAACTAGTAACATATGAATAAATGAAGCCACTGCAAGTGCAGTAGTTCATTGGAGTATTTGGAGTTTTCACAAAATACTTATATTATTATTTTACTCTCTGAAGTGGCAGTGGGCTGGCCACATCTGTAGGAGAACCGATGGTCGTTGGAGCAGACGAGTTCTCGAGTGGAGACTGCGACTCCGCAAACGTAGTGTAGGACGTCCTGTGGCTAGGTGGAGCGATGATCTGCGCAGGGTAGGGAGAGAGTGGATGCGACGTGCCGCCGATAGGGCACATTGGCGCGAGTTGGGAGAGGCCTATGTCCAGCAGTAGACAAATACAGGCTGTTGATGATGATGATGATATCGGCCTCGAAGTGGATAAAATAGCAAGGCACATTGCTTGAATGTGAACAGCTAGTGAAATACAGACGTGTACACCTCGCCGAACTCATGGATGGATGAGACGGCTACTTACATCTCGGGTCACCCAACACACTCCAGGAAGTGACTTATATCAACCTGAACCTAAGTGGGACTGATCGGCTTCTTGGAGGGACTGAACTGGTACTAGAATCCCATCACACATACAAATTAATGTCACTTATTGAATTTAAGATTAAAACGAAATGCAACAGATGCATTTGTACGCAGTCGCGACCTCGTGGTAATGAATTCAAGCTTTACTAAGATACAGCAGTAATATCCGTTCGACATGCCTCAACATTAAAAGGAGTGGGTTCAAATTCACATTTGATACAGTACTAATGTAGATACATTGATTTATGTTGGCACTTATCACTTGCCAACACGCAGTAAAATATGACCATGAAATCGACATTAGAGTACATTGTGGTTGTAAAATGTGAGTATTACGATTTGATAAAATAATGGGGGCAAATGGGCAGATGTGATAGAAGTACTTTTTGTATCCTGTCGATACCTTTAACCTAGAAGAGTAACAAGTGCGTTGCCAGCCTTCAACGGATAACAGACATTGAGTTGGAGAAGATCTTCTTCCCCATCTCCTAGCGGTAATTTTAGACTAATTTCCCATTCCAGTCTTAATCCAGGCCTTTAAACCCTTTTAGTTGTTAAAGCTCTTAATTGAATCCAAATTCACAAACATACAACAGAATACAAGCAATGTTTTTTCTTTCGTATAATACTGAAATGTAAACCCTAAATCAACCTTATGCTAAACTTAAATCTGACCCCAATTAGGGACAAATGTTTGGACGAATAAGCAGACAATTTCATAAAGTTCTTTTTGTTATCTAAATACTTTATTACTCAAATAATATTAACCAATAGCAATAATGTAAAATGATCATTATATCACAGTAATGTACATCCATTAGTGCTATAATCTGTCCATTATGGAGATGTGAAGCATTTAAATTACTAATAGATTTGATGTAATGTATTCGTTGATTACTTGACTTATTTGCAAATGCTTATGTTGTTTATGTTTATACATTATTTAGAAGCTCAAATGGCTTTTAGCATAAATTAAAACACTTGTAAATAATTGTTGTTTTCGCATAATTTAAGTATTATAATTCGTCATGATATAATGAAGATCTTGCTACCTTCGACAATATTTGGTGGGAGACTGCGAAGGATAGGGGGAGTTGGAAATGTTTGGGGGAGACCTTTGCCCAGAAGTGGGATGATGTGGGTTGACAAAAAGCATACTAATAATTAGCCTCGGTATTTGGAAGAGTGGCGCTACGGCTCAGCATGGTTCCAGATTTAAGTCTTGGCAGAGGCGAAAATTTTGAATGCTTTATTAAAAAGTCGATTTTGCTTTAATAAAAAAAATATGGCGTGGATGGATTACATTTGGAAATTACTAAGTATCTCTAACTAATATTATCAGTAAGTGCGGGTTTTTAACTCAATGTACTATACATTTTATAAAAGATCGATTTTTTGTAATAAAAATCTGGCACAAAGATATATTGCATTCATTTTAAAAAGGGTCTTAAAAATTATGTTCCGTTTTTCAATTTAAACTACATTTTTTATAAGATCAATATATTAAAGAAAAATCTGCGCACAAAGAAAAATAGCATCCATTTTAAAAATTATGGCTATATTGTATTCCAATTTTCAAATTAAACTATTTTTTTTTAAATAACTCGTAGCGTCACATTTGTTCTATTTTTGCTCAACAAATGTAAATACGTCCTATTAAGTCTAAGGAGGGTATTAGCTATCGATGCTAACATTAAATAGATTTATAGAGGTCGGTTGTAAACGTGTTCCAGCTCCGAAACAGTTGGACCTTTCAAGATTTGCTATTTGTACTTACCCAATATAACTCCAAAATGAATAGGGATACATTAAAGAGAAATGTATTGAATGTAATCAAATATTTTTTGTACGATTGAAAAATATATTGGTTTGGTTTTAGTTGATAGTCGTACGTGCTTTTTAGGTTGTATGAAATGTTAGTGGAGGCAAGATTTATTGTTCGTGGAGATATTTATATCCTTTAAACTAATTCATCATTATTGATTAATGGTTAAAATAATATATAGATAAAATCATCAATATGGGACGCACCAACTGATGTCTCGGGGTGACGAGCACAGTACAGTGTTGTACACTGTATCTGTAATGGGAGACTCACCAACTGATGTCTCGGGGTGATGAGCGCAGTACAATATTTTACACTGTGTCTGTAATGGACAAACGAGTTGCTTACCATCAGGTGACCACTTGAAGAGTCGTTGTTCGTCACTTGAGCGCAACAATAAACAAGTAATATGCGACGCAATGACCCAAAGAAGACCTTTGAAATAATTTTTTTCTTACTTTCCCAAGTGTATTTCAAACAGATAAGCGTATCAACGCAGCAAATCTTTAAGCCACTTACCACTTAAACCTTCGGAGAAGCGATACAAACCTCCATCACCTTTCCGTAAAACGTCAAACCCAAAACTTTTTCCACAATAACTTTTTGTTATTCAACTTTTCTTATTTCTAAGGAAGGATTATCGGATGTTGTGATATATTTTAGCATACGTAAGTGGCTTTAGATCGCGACGGGGGCAACGTTAAAGAACTTTGATACCCAATTCTGAATGAAGTTTTTCTTGTTACTGAACCGTGGGAGTTTTGTTTGGCTATGAAATTGGTGGTTTTACAAATATAACATAACATAATCATTCACTACATCATCTCATTTTAGTAACTGACCCCTAACTAAGCTCGAAGCTTGTATCTAGAGTATCAGAAACTACGCACACACTCATTCACACACACACCCAGACCGAGACAAACATTTGAGGTCCACACAGATATTAATTAATGTTTTTATCAGTAGCGCTCATATTTTACAAGTGATGAGAACTTTCTGTGACATGCATTGTTGAAGAACACGTGGCAACCTTCATGAACTACATCTTATAAATTTTTTGGTTGAGGCATTCTGATAGAAATCGCAGCACGTTAAAAAATACAATAGTTCAAGTTTTGAAGGGTCAATACATATCCAACGTAACCCTTTTTAAGCGTAGGCGTATGGTGACACGCAGGCGACACAGGCCGCGCAGGGCAAAGCTGGCACGTGCGACACAGACATATGTCTGTCCTGCTCTCTCTCGCGACGTTCCATGCAACACAAAATTTGCTCTGCTTTTCCCTGCGCGACCTGCGTCGCCTGCTTGTCAGCATACGCCTAGTCTTCGCTATAGTTAGGTGCAAATAAGATCATAATATCATCATATTACGTGGTTCAACTAAAAGAGAGTAAAGTTAAATACGAGACAAAATATGAAAGAAGGGAGAGATTTTTTAAGTAATCGCTTATCGCCAAATTTGTAGCTACGTGACAGGTTGAACTGAATATTTAACTAAGCGATTTACATTTTTATAAGTTTTGTTTTAAAAAATAATAAAAGGTAGCCATTTGAGTTTATTTTATCACTTTTATTAAAATAATTTTGTTTCAAAGTCATTGATTTAATCAAATTATATTTCTTTGGACGAGTTTTCTTTAAAGATTTATATTTTAGTACTTTATTGCGCCGTGAGATGGTATCTGTATTCATATTAAAATTATAACATAATCTATTATTTTCTCATCTTATGATTACAACAACGAAACTAACCCTGACTATGATACATATCTAGTATCAATATGTGCATACATAATAATCATGTAGAACATATAATGTACTAGCTGTGCCCCGCGGTTTCACCCGCGTAGTTCCCGATCCCGTGGGAATTTCGGGATAAAACATAGCCTATGTTCTTTCCCGGATCATAAGCTACCCCTGTACAAAATTTCAAGTCAATCGGTTCAGTAGTTTAGCCGTGAAAAGGTAACAGACAGACAGACAGACAGACAGACAGAGTTACTTTCGCATTTATAATATTAGTTAGGATTACCTTGCACGGGTAATTCTAACATTAAAATTGATAATCGCTAGTTCTCTAGCCAAACCCATATCTCTAAGAAGCAAACCATCAGGTTCATATCAATACCGACTACAGACAGTTCAATTTTTCCGGACTACGGCCTCTTTTCTTAACACCTTACCTTTTCAAACAAAAAATGGTTATGTTTCTTTATTTTGTTTTATTATTTTAGAGATACTTACTTGGTTTTTATAGAGTTTTTTCTTATAGATTTCACAAGATATTGACGACAAAAGAAGGAGATTTTAGATTTAATATAAGTTGTTTTTGGGTTAAAATACTAAAGACTTTGTATAGACTACGAAAATTGCTACGTAAGTATAACTTACTACGAAAGTACTACAAAATCGACTACGACTTTTTTTTTTTTTAGTAACCTGAATCGTCCCACTTCTGGGCAAAGATCTCACGACTTATGACTACAATTTTAAACTTGAACTTGACTGTAACTGGCATTGCCTACGACTTTCACTGAGACTTTTACTACAGAATTCACAACAAGTATACATATTTTTTACCTTATAATACGGCTTTATCTTGAGACTTAAACCTACTCAAAAAATTCTAAAACCCAGTCCGTAATAAGAACATTACTTGAAGAAATCATAAAAATCTTAAGTACAAGACTGAGGTATAATAAAAGAATTATTCTTTTGAAACCTCCTTCCATCCCATTAAGCCAAACTCTCTCATTTCAGGGCAGTTAGTTAAGAACACTGGTATAACTTTTAAATGCATTTTATCTCGACTAAACTCGACTTTAAGTACTGCACATTTTCTCAGTGAAACCTTACGTAATTGACACTCCGGGTAAGCTTACATATTACTTTGCCATCGTTACTTTGTAAGGAGAAATTGTACAGGTATTTTATTAGTTTACGTTATGTTGTATGAGTTGTTAGCTTAAGACCTAAGATCCCAACTAAGCGAAGTTTAGTTTAAATATAGAAAACATTAGTTAGTATACCAACTATTTCTAAACGATAGACTAAACTTTCTTTAGTTCGGGACTTCAACAAAAAGTTATGATTATTAATATAAAAAAGTTCTTTGAAGTTCAAATGTTAATATTTTAGAAATAAAGTAGTCATTCAAATTGCAATAAGAGTAATAATTTAAAGGAATGGAATAACTATGTTTTTTATTGATTCAATGCAATACGTCCGAGTATGTCGAGGTCATAAGTGACGCGAACGCTGAAGCTTTTCCGCTACCAAAAATCACTCAACACTGCGAAAGCAATTTTACTATGGTACACTATGTATCTACTTATTTTATGTAAATCAGAGATTTTTATATTAAATATATTACAGTTTTTTTTTTAATAATTGATTGCCTAATTGATTTAAAATAATTACTTTTATAAAACCCACTGTACTATACAAATACTAAAACAATACTACACAGTAGTCACTCAATCCACTGAAGACCCGTAAATTCACCGTCATTTGTATTATTACCCAAGATTATGTTGCACATTCCCTCAATCCCAGGGGATTACGTCAAATGATTTATAACGTCTGGACGCCCTCCAATACGGTTGCATCATGTGTATGACACATATCATATCATAACAGAAGGTATTAAAGTTCATTTTGGAATCAAATGTTTGTCGAAAAAAATGTTTTGAATGCGTTAGATATTATTTTGAAACTGTTTAATATTTTATTTATTACACACGCATTAGAATATTTTTAAAATATTTTAATATATTATATGATTTAAATAATGTATTACTTCACTGCAATATTTAAGATGTTTATGATTTAGTCATAGATTTGATTGAGTAACCTACATAGTTCCGCACACACCCACACACACACACCCACACACACACACACACACACACACACACACACACACACACGCGCGCGCACGCACTCACACACATACACCCTATGTTTGCAACCAATAAAAATACTTCACTGCCCCATTATTAGCACTTCACATTCCAATTACAAAATGATACCCTACCAACAAATAACGAACAAATAATACTGCCCAAACGAAACTTGATGAATCAAAGGACTTCAGCTTTTAAATACCGTCCATCAACACTCAGATTCCCTTTTAAATTAAAGTAAATAAATTGCCCAAAATTAAATATTCATTATAAACATTCGATTCAAGTTATTCCGTAACTGTTGACTGTTAAACAGTCAATTCGATTGTGTTTGACGAATAAATTGAATTCCATGGAACATTCTTTAGATTAATGCTAATATTATCTTTTCTTGTTTCATTATTCATATTTTGTTAGCTGATTATGGATATTTTAATGTTTTCATCATATTTTGGCGTGCAAGGGTTTGACTAACATCCCACAAACCCAAGCCAACCCCACCTGCACGTGGTGCACGCTGCTGACAAACGGACGGGGCTCTGGCGATCTAGAAACAATAATTCCCGAGGTGGGTTGACGTCAGGCAGGCGGCCGGTCATAAAACTTCAGCCAAATCATACTACAATATGTTAACGAATAATAGGGTAATATGCGATAGGACTAGGGCGTACCCCCGAGGCGACGCGCAGGTGCAGCACCTGGCACCTGTGAGAAATGGACAAGGGTTGTCGCACCAGGGACGGGTGCGACGTAAGACGCGAGTCCAGGAAGTAAGAATGCGGATGACTACTTGGAATGTGGGAACGATGACTGGAAGAGGAAGGGAGCTTGCGGATGTTTTAAAAAGGAGAAGAGTGAACGTAGCGTGTGTACAAGAGACGAGGTGGAAGGGGACGAAAGCGAGAGAGATTGGTTTAGGGTATAAATTTTTCTATTGTGGAGGAGATGGACGTAAGAATGGAGTTGGAGTAGTATTAGATAAGGACCTGAAACAGTGTGTGACAGAGGTTAAAAGAGTGAATGAGAGAATAATACTTGTGAAAATTATGCTTGAAAATGTGGCAATGAATGTTATGAGCGTGTATGCGCCACAGGTTGGATGTGATGATGCAATGAAAGATAAGTTTTATGAGGACTTTGATGCGGTTGTGATGAGTGTTCCTCAGAGTGAAAGTCTGTACATTGGAGGAGACTTTAATGGTCATGTGGGAAGAATGAATGGTCAGTATGAAAGAATCCATGGAGGACAGGGCTATGGGGATCGTAACCGAGAAGGAGAATCTCTATTGCAAGCGGCAACGGCCTTTGATTTGGCAATTGCAAACACTTATTTTGAAAAACGGGACAATCATTTAATAACTTATAATAGTGGTGGTCATTCCACGCAGGTAGATTACTGGCTTTTGCGCAGAGAAAATTTAAAAACAGTTAAGGATTGTAAAGTAATACCCGGCGAATCATTAGTATCCCAACATAGACTAATTTTAATAGAGCTTAAAATAACAGTAACTACATCTAAGTATAAAAATAAATCCCCACCTAGGACGAAATGGTTTATGTTAGAGAAGAGAGAACATGCGGAGAAATTTAAAAATGAAATCGTAACCAAGATGATTAGTATGGTAGAAGATTTGCATGTAAAAACAGTGAATGAATGTTGGAACGAAATGGCAGAGTGTATGAGAAAAGAAGCGAGAAAAGTGTGTGGAGAAACTAAAGGTAAAGGAAGAATAGACAGGGAAACCTGGTGGTGGAGTAAGGAAGTACAAAAGTGTGTAAAAGATAAGAAAACTGCGTTCAAACAATGGAAAGAGTGTGACCCAAGTGTGAAAGATACGAGAAGGAATGAATATGAAGAATGTAAGAAAAGAGCTAAGAAAGCGGTCGCCATCGCAAGAGCAAAAGAACAGGATAACCTATATAAATCTTTGGAAAGTCCTCAAGGCCATAAGCAACTGTACCGATTAGCAAAAGCGAGAGAGAAGAATGCAAGGGACATTGTCCATGTTAAATGTATAAAGGACGAAAGGGGAAAAGTTTTAATGAATGATGACGATGTGAAAAAACGTTGGAAGGATTATTTTGAAAAGTTGATGAATGAAGAGAACTGTTGGAGTGGTATATTAGAGGATGTTCCTCGTAATATAAGCATGGTGAATAAAGTGAGTATAGACGAAGTACGAATGGCGGTACAAAGCATGGCTAACGGGAAGTCTGTAGGACCTGATAACATACCGGCGGAAGCATGGAAGGTTTTGGAAGTGGATGGATGGAAGTGGCTGACTTTATTCTTCAATAAGTTGTTACAAGATGAGATAATCCCAGATGAGTGGTGCAACAGTACACTGGTGCCCATCTATAAAAACAAGGGTGATACAGGACTGTAACAACTATAGAGGAATAAAGCTCATATCACATACGATGAAAATTTGGGAGAAGGTGATAGCGAGAAGAATGAGAGAAGAGAGTGAAGTATCACAGAACCAGTTTGGATTTATGCCAGGCCGAGGAACTACCGATGCAATTTTCGCACTTCGACAACTTTGCGAAAAATATAGACGTGCGCACAAGAACTTGCACATGGTTTTTATAGACCTTGAAAAAGCGTATGACAGGGTGCCTCGTAAGGTTTTGTGGTGGGCTATGAAAGAAAAGAGAGTGCCAGAGAAGTATGTAAGGATTGTGAAAGGAATGTATGAAAGAGCGAGTACGAACGTAACCGATCAGTTCAATGTGTCAGTAGGCTTGCACCAAGGGTCGGCTTTAAGCCCGTACCTATTTCTTCTAGTTATGGATGCCTTGACATCGGACATACAAGAGGAAGCCCCATGGTGCATGTTGTTTGCCGATGATATTGTACTGGTCGGAGAAGATGCGACTGAGGTACAGAACACACTGGAAATATGGCAAGAGAGATTGGAACGAGTGGGGCTTAAAATCAGTCGAAGTAAAACTGAACAACTGTTTTGCAATTTCGGTGGCTCCTCCAATTTCTCTCACATTTTCATAGATGGCGTACCTCTACCAGTGTGCTCCGACTTCCGTTACCTTGGATCGCTCTTCCAAAACGACGGTGACATCGACCGAGACGTGAAGAACAGAATGAATGCGGGATGGATGAAATGGCGACAGGTCTCAGGAACAACTTGTGACCCACAAATGCCCTTTAAACTCAAGGGAAAAATTTATAAGACGGTCATCAGACCTGTCGCCATGTATGGGTCTGAATGTTGGGCTATGAAGAAGAAGGATGAACAAAGAATGCATGTTACAGAAATGAGGATGTTAAGATGGATGAGTGGGGTAACAAGGATGGACAAGATACGGAATGAGTATGTCAGAGGGAGTTTGAAAGTTGCGCCAATTGTAGAAAAAATAAGGAGTGCTAGATTGGGATGGTATGGGCATGTGATGAGGAGGCCAGAACACCATATTGCTAGGAGAACTATGGATCTGTGTGTGAAAGGAAACTATGGAAGAGGGAGGCCAAAGAAGGGTTGGATGGAGTGTGTGAAAAGGGATATGAATATGAAAGGAGTGAATGAGAGTATGACGAGTGATAGAAGCGAGTGGAAGAGAAAAACATATTGTGCCGACCCCACTTAAGTGGGACAAGGGCAGGAAGATGATGATATTTTATGTTTAGTTTCTAGAATTTTTTTTTTACTGCACAGAGTATAATAAGCCTAACGCTGAGAAGAACTGATAAGAGAATCAAGGCAAACACAGCCTTCATTTTTAAAAGTATTTAGATTTCAATTCACACAAAAAAATACAATCTTGCTAGCCAATTGGCATGATATTATGTTGCATGCACGTTCAGTTTGATTTCATTCAAAATTCAAAATGGCGGTCTCTCAAAGATGGCGGGGCGTTTGGTTGGTATTAATACACTTTTAGTATATGGTATCATTTTCAAAACTGTTTTACTTACTATTTTATTGTTTTTAAATAGCATAGCTATCTATATCCTGGTAATATTATTCTCTAAATTTCTTAAATATTCAGATATACCTACCTATCACGAAATGATACCAAAACCGCGAAAACTTAATAAAACAATTACAATAAATCCAACTGTTGAAAACACAGCCTTCTTCTCAATTTACCTACTTAAACTAAATGATTAATTGACTTGGACATTACCTTGTTTAATTAAGGTCCGTTACACCCTTCATTTACCCTTTTCAGGAGGAGTTATCATTGTCCATCCTTTAAGGGGTCCATTGACGAGTCAGCTTAACTGATCAGTATTTGTTTTATATTGTTTACTCCGTGATGACTCTGAGGGCCCAACTGAAAATCAGTGTTGTGATGCTTCATGCATCACAGCGTCATGCTGAGTTGGGTCCTTTTATTCATCACCCACTGTTTATAGTATGTGTGTGTTTCTATTGTATTTGTTTATTGCGTTTTTTATGTACTTCCTTAGTTTTTGTATTTTTATTGTATATTTTGTCTTAATAGTGTGTGATGATTAAATAAACTGTTTCTTTCTTTCTTTCTTTATCAGTTGAACTTTCGTTTAACCATACAAAAATGGTCATCAATCACCGGAGCCATTCCAAATTCCAGAGAGGGGAAATCGAGTTGGCCTATAGCTTTGGGAGTGACGCCACAGTTTTAGGTCTGGACTGATCAGTTAACCTGCCTCGTCAATGGCCACCTTTAGAGGCAGCTTGGCCCTTGTTAGACCCCAATATGTCAATCGTACGTTTGCATCTTGTGTTTGGTTTGCTAACGTATTTGGGTTACGTTTTTCTTAATGTTTTGCAGTCGTATTTTGTAAGGATTTGAGCTCAAAGAGGGTAATTGTATGTGAAGTACCCCTGTATTTAATTATCAAATATTGTTTTTCATGTTAAAATCCTACTAATATTATAAATGCGAAAGTTTGTATGTTTGTGAGTTTGGATGTACGTTACTCTTTCACGCAAAAACTACAGTATCAATTTAGATTACATTTGGTACAGATGTTCCTCATAACTAGGACTAACACGTAGGATATTTTTTATCCCGAATTTCCCATGGGATTGGGATTCACGCGGATAAAACCGCGGGGTGCATCTATAAATTTACTTTATTTATTTACTTACTCTATTGTTTTATACTAGTGCATATCGTTTTGTTTAATAATAATAAATAATGCTATATTTTAAAATGTCCTCCCTTTTAATACCTTGATTATGCTTTTTATATATTTTCCATTAAGTCAGTTTTTTATAAGTTAAAGCATCACTACATAGTATAAAACGAAGTCGCTTTCTCTGTCCCTATGTCCCTAGTCCCTATGTATGCTTAAATCTTTAAAACTACGCAACGGATTTTGATGCGGTTTTCAGGAATAGAGTAATCAAGTCAAGAGGAAAGTTTATATGATAATTTTATGCCCACATTCCCACGGGATCGGGAACTATGCGGGTAAAATCTCGGGTCACACCTAGTAGAATATATACTTAAGCTACTTCAAGAACAAACGTTACATAGCTAAACCGTATTCAAATCCCACTGTTTCCATAGTACTAACACAAGGGAAATTCATATTGTAGAGCATTTTGTTTATCCAATTTGCATTCCGTTCCTGGCTTTGATACAAAGCCGTTGAGTATCGCAAACGTTTACTTTGCAATATTTGTTGTTGGCTGTTACTAGTGGTTTTTGATTACTACCCTCACTTCTCTTTGATACAATTCTTCGATATCTTACTAATATTTTGAACGCGAAAGTTTGGATGGATGATCGATGTTTGTTACTATTTCGTGTAAAACATACTGAACCGATTCAGGTGAAAATTGGTATAGAAACATATATGATAATGTTCGGGCCTAATTTAGGTATGATTCTATTTCAGCATTTTAGTACAGTCATCATCAGAAATAAGGTACCCCCCTTGGTAACCACTTTGGTATCATCAACCAAGGGACCTTTCATCTGACACTGACTGTACCTATATTTACAACTACTATTATATGTCTACTAGTATTTATAAGAAGCAAGTCGTAACTTCCCAGAATTAGATCATCATTCGTGATCATTTGTTTTGCAATACACCCTGTGTGTATACAGGGTGAATTATTTGGTAAAATAACTTCTTATCTTGTGATTTAAATATTTAATTTAGCAAATATACAGTTGTTTTAAATCGAAGTGAATACCTATAGTTTTCTCAGGGGTTATCTGCATACAATCTCGGCAAATGCCTGATTTATGCTTTTCGAATCTGCCACTAAAACATATTATTTTTAAAATCACATTGTGAAGGAAAACTTAAGGAAAACTCATCTATAAGTTATCTTTGGTAAACTCCTCATATGAGACATTCATAGGAGCTTCATTGAAGCCGAAATTGAATGAACAATTTATGAATTTGAATAACTTGTGAATGAATTTGAATGAATGTGTTATTATGGAATTCAACTAGTAACGTTTCTATAACAATACATCTATAAGAACAAAACAACAAATCAATTGCAAATTTCATTTAATATGGTCAAAAGCAAACATAATACCCAGAACTCTGTTTATTAGTAAACCTCAATAGCTAATAATAGGATGTGTTCGTCCGTCCGTTAAAAGCTTTGTTTTGCGTTATTAACAAAGTTCCTAACTTAGAATTTACGCTCTGCAATAGTTGGTAAGGCACTTAGTGGTTTTAAATGGAGAGAGATCAACGTAGTACCTTATATATAACAGGCATATTGAAATAAACTATTTCCTAGAATCAATTTTACATCATCTAAACATATAATATAATTCAAAGGTGACTGACTGACTGACATGATCAATCGAGACGAAGAGACAGTGATCTATCAATGCACAGCCCAAACCACTGGACGGATTGGGCTGAAATTTGACAAGCAAGTAGATGTTATAACGTAGGCATCCACTAAGAAAGGATTTTGATTAATTCTACTCCCAAGGGAATAAAATAGGGGATGAAAGTACAAACTTTCATCCCCTCACCACACCAGGTGTCAGAACAACTTGACACCAAACTGAGTGACGCATTGCACATAGCCACAGACCGTAACAACTGGAAGCAAGTCCTCAATGAGACAATTGGTCGGGTACATCACGACGTTCAGCAGTGAGCAAACGAATGAAGGAGGAGGGACCACATTCTCACAGAATGTCGGCGTCAAGTAGCATCTTACTGCATTTGGCATGGGTAATGTTTGTATGGTATATCTAATACTCGACAACTTCCTTACAATACTCGTATACGTACTTGAACATGTTAATCTAATAGATACCCATTTTCTTTATCTTTTTTTGTGTATTAGCGCTACTTAGAAACTTCTGACCATGTTGTTAATACTGCGTCCATGGCGCAGGGGTTAAGGCCGTTGACTTCCAATCGGAAGGTGCCTGGTTCGAACCTCACCAGTCCCGCCACATACCAATGTGTTTTCAATTTACGAATTTATAAGTACGTTAATTTCGACGCTCTTACGGTGAAGGAAACATCGTGAGGAAACCTGCACACACCTTGGAAGAAATTCTAAGGTTGTGTGTGAAGTCGACCAACCCGCACTTGGCCAGCGTGGTTGACTAAGGCCTAATCACCCTAATTCAGGGTAGGCTCGTGCCCCTGGTGAGGACATTATATGAGCTGATGATGATGATGATGTTGTTAATACTGTACTTATAGGTACTAAGTGCGTTGTAACACTTTTGACCACGTTAATATTGTATACTCACATACTCAGTGTTATTATATTAGTTGACCCGAAAACTAGATATGTAACAAAATTATTCCGGTTCCTTATCTAATTATCCTCCGTCCCGAAAATAGAGGTACTTCTTAAGAATTAATATTGCCATTTTACTGATGCGCAATTAAGTTGCGCGTCGACATAGAAAATTAATTCAAGTGGTCTACTTTACGTCGAAGCGAAAGACTTTCGTATTTCAAGATAAAATATTTCAATCATTTAGATACCGCTGTTTTTGCTTTTCACTTAGTGGTTTTACGCTTTGGTTGCTAATAGAATTTCGTAATGTTTTAAATTTAAATTTGGATTTTGGTCAATGCCTGAATTGGGTTTAAGGTTTTGAATTGGGTATTTTATTTCTTTAGGTCATTTGTTTAATGGATTTATTACTTGATTTAACTTATTATTTTTGTGATGTCTACGCATTAATACATACTTACTAAAAATAAAAATACATTTAAAAACAGTAATCCGCGTTTTGATCCGCGTAAATCTTTAAATTACAGAAATTTCTAAATAAAAAGTGGGTTAAAAGTACCTATCCAAAATGTAAATAAGGTTATCAAACACCTCTCTGTGCCAAAATTAAGTAAAACAATTTTTACGCATTACAAGAATAAAGCCATATTTAATTTTATCTAAGCACTAGTTTTTGCGTATTCCAGTCAGAATATCCTAACACCTAAACCTAAACTTTATAAAATACAATTTTGTAAAGTTTTCAATATTCCTAGGATCATAGGATGTCTCTTGAAGGCACGTCATCTCGTGATATGTATAAAATTGTTGCATAAAAGTCCCCAGCTGCGAAGATTGAGCTCAGTGACACAATTGTGGTGTGGCTGCATAAACATAGATACAGTTTAAATTACATACACACTCTTAGAGGAGGAGGTAGGGGAAATGGGGTACTTGAAAATGTGTTTAAAGTTGAGGTGAAAAAGTTTTCAAGTTGTAGATGTAATTGAAATTGTAGGTAGATTGTGAAAATGCCACACAAATATTTTATAAAATATACTGTTGTTTCATTCATATTTCTTAAAATTGACTTGGGTACTTCGGCCTACGACGATAATCCAAATTAATAAATAACATAGGATTTTTATACACTTGTAAATTGATCATGAAACAATAATTACAAGTATTACGCATTCATTTCAATCACAAAATTTGCATGAAAACTAGCTATATTCGGCCATCAAATAAATATTGTCTTTTTACCCCATTCTCCTCTAAATATAGGTTATGCCATGAGCAGTAATTTAATTCATGAAATATTTTCAAAAATAAACGAAAAGTTCTTCGAAAACTAATTCGTATTAATCACAATTTTTGCATCAAAACTGGCCATTTTCGGACATCAAATGATTCATATAGTATGAATATATATCTCTTTACCCCATTCTCCTCTAAATATACGTTATACCACGAGCAGACTGCAGATATCGATTTAACGCTTTGCCCGTGCTCTCACACACCGCGACACGTTCAACGCATGCAATCATTATTAGAGGTTGCATTAATGATGATACTTTACTCTTAAATAGATATTACTTTGCAAGAAATAAATCGCAATATATAAACTTTGATAATGATTATGTGTACTAATTTGTGGGCATTTTTCGGAAATTAGACTTCTCGCAATATGAGTTCGTCTGCGTTTTGGACCCTGAATTGTTTTGCCCTCAAAGTCGAGGCCTAACAGAGCAAAGTATATGGCCTATACAACAAAATATATACGGGTTGTTAGAGACCTTAAACACCGAACGCAAAAAAAGACGTTGCACGCTCTGTGTCTTGAGCGTGCAACGTTTTATTTCCCGTTCGATTTGAAAGTTTTTATGCAATAAAAAACTACTTACTTATTTCAAATACATTACAATTAAAGGTACATTAGATAGAATTACTGTAAAAGTACCTAATGAAACAGTCCGTCAAAAAGCAAGCCCTAAATAATTCTCCCAAAATATAACCACTTCTACTTCTAGTATGAACGCACACAAAGTGTTCAATTTGTGACTGAACCGCGATCGCACATAGTAACAGAACGCCATTTACATTTCACTGTTATTACTATACACTAGCTTACGGCGGCGGATTTGCATGTACTTTTCATAAATTACATTCGTTAAACAAAGTTTATTATGAGTTCATTTGAATACAAATACTTCAGTGCCGACTTGAGCGGCTTATTGTACGCGGAAACTGATTTAGTTAGAACAATATCTTACAAAGTTTCTTATTCTGTCTGTGTGTCTTCTCGGCTGTTGAAATTTCTGAATCGGAATACATTCTTATAACATTTTTATACTAATAATAATGTACATAATGCGCGTTGAAGTAGATATCCGTCGGCAAATGGGGCAGCAAGTATCTTCAATGGAGACCACGTAACGGCTAGACGATCGCCAAACCCGATGGACGGACGACATTGTCCTGAGAAAATACAGGTCCATGCAATAGCATTAAAAGGCTTACCTTTATACAAATAATACTTATAATATTTCAAAAAAGAAACAATTGGTTTTAAATCAGTGTATACATAAAATCACACATAACAATGATTTCTAAGTAAAGAACCCATATCTAAACCATTCAAAGGCTAAACAATAGAGTTGAATACAGCATTTAAATGAAAAAATAGCTTTGTTATATGACAAAACAAACACACATTACATTCTAGAACTTAATATTACATCATAAAAATAAAAGTCTTTGTATAATGCGTAAAAAAAAGTCTTTGTCTAAAATGTATACATTTTATTTGGCACAACATTTCTGTATCGAATTAGGTATTTTTGTTGCCAAAAATAGTTACAAAACAAATTCATTTACGTACTAACAAAAGTCACAAAGGTTAAATACGGAGTAGGAAAACACAGAAACTGTGTGGTGACGTCACAAGTCATAATTTCTTAGAAACGGGACTGTAAGCCGAGGAAGGTGCTCGGAAATGATTTATTATGGAAAGTATTGGTACATTAGGGAGTTTTATTAGGTAATGTTTCTTTTATTATTTTTGGTAGGGCAAGTAAAAACAAAAAGTAAGGAAACTTAAACGATTTTTAAGAATTAATCTATTGTTCTTAAATATTTTTTTCATAGTTTTACCAAGTTAATGTAATTTAAAAAAATTAAGCATGATATGCAAGTAAGTAGATAAGTTATATGGGCACTCAAATTCTGTTTATAAGAACAGATACAGTTAAAAACCTGCAATTTTAAAATGATTGGTTAAAACGACTACAATAGTCGTAATATAATATCAATCACCTATGTATTTTATTCCTTAGTCCTAAAAAATACCTTATCTAAATACCAGTATCAAATTCAAATACCCTGTACAGTAATACTAGGTAATAGACGTTAAATTCCGTGGCATTTAGGCACAGACACCTGCCAGGGTCTAATCGTCACATTCATGTGACCTAATTTCAGACTTTACCTTAGATACAGGGTGTTTTAGTTTTGTTGAACAATAAAATGTATATTTATTTACTTATTTATTTGAACGATTTCATATTTCGAACTGATAAACGATGTTTTAATTTTATTAATCTACGCAATCTATATTTATTACTAATTGATAAAGGTAATCAACAGCTTTGAAATTCCTTACAGAAAGAAGTAATTACCCACTACCTAATTATGTTTTGCATAAATTATGACATCATCATATTAAAATTAGGGTATAGGTATTTTCCTATTATCAATCTGAGGTCGTAAAAACTGATACGAATAAGATTTTATTCCGTGCTCTGGGATACGGCAATGCTCTCACCAAGTTTGTAAAAAAATATAAGTAGCAGTTGGTAAATTAAAATGGTAATTGACAACGATATACATACTTTTTATGGCATGCTTTTTGAAATAGCAAAGACACTTCAATTTCAATAAATAATATTGTTAACCTTATTCAGTAAAAAACCCAAAATATACACATGAATAAATTTAAACACCCTGTTCATCTAGAACTAATAGCCTAAGGTATGTTCACACGACAACTATATCGTTGTCGCCATCTGCTCTCCTAAAGGCTTATACACACAATATGGCCTTTGACAGCACAACTGTTCACTGATCAATAGGGTAAATTGTTTCATTAATTGCTTAGCATTGAAATTCCATCAACTGTATTGGATATTTAGTGTTTAGGGTTATTGGGTATAAGGTATCTATTGGGGGTATCTAATCTAGTATTTAATATGGTGGTAGGGTTAGTAGGAAAGGTAACATAGGTATTTTTGAGGTGGGAATATAAATAAACTGACCCCTCATGGGAATTGTTACCTGTTTTTATGGTACGACATTTTAATGATTTTGAACGGTTTATGTGTATGTACAGTCTCGGAATGAAAAGGTTCGTCACCTTAGAGTCGGTTTTCACTTGCACTAGTACTGCAAGAAACAATTATGCCAACATACAAGTGTAAGAAACAGTGATGCTAACATTTAAATAAACAGAATGACGTTTGCTATCGAAAAAAGGTTTTGCTTGATTTTTCTATACTTTTTAATAAACACTGCCTTGTGCGCGCGGTATATAAAAACCTCTTTGATAATTTGCAATGATGACATTGACCGATTGACAATAGTTTTAACAGAAATATAGACAAGCCAACGCAGTCGTGAAACAACGGGGACCGCCACCGTTGGTTTCCATGAAACAGAGAACTAGGCATCTCTTTCTCATGTATTGCCATTACATTTTAACTTGCTTTAATATAGGCAAAAAATAATCGTTTAATTTGACTAACGCAATCTATTAAATATTCAATGCTTTATTATATCGTTAGAAACCTAATTATATTGTTTCAAAACATTACACACAAACAAAGATAGACTATAGTGCTCTCAGTACCATACTTATGTAAATAAATAAAAACACAAAAATGGTATTTTATACATTTATTATTAAATACATATAGTGAAATAAATAAGTCATAGATTTGGATAGTGCACACGCAGTATTATTGCGGTCCAGACTGTACACCCTTTGCTAACCCGTCTCACTACACCGTCTAACTTGTATTTCATTTAAATCTGCTTGCTCCTCTGTCAATTAAAAATAATCTGAAAAAAAAGAAGTTATCTTTACTTACTTATGTAAAGTTTGACAAGCTGTAGGTTTTCCCCCCAATAATCCTTTTATGTTAATCAAATATAAGTAAATGTTTCTCTTGGGCGGGAATCGAACTCGTAACCTTCGGCATAACAGGGTCACCACCAAATACACCACTGTAGTCTTTGACTCGGTCGTCAATCAAGAATTGTTATTGGGTATTTCACGAACTTCGATAAGTTATATAAATTCACCTTTACCTTTTGTCAAAAAATATTATTTTAAGCCACAGTATGTTGTTTTTTTATTTTGTGCTTTTGACAATAAAAGTATTTTTATTTATTTAAATCATTACAAACGGTATTAATTTTTATTATTTACTTACTTACCTAATTTACTGTAATGAAAAATATGTCGAGAATTTAACTAAGAACTGACAACACAAACCTGTAACAGTCGAAATCCATATGTGTATTTAGTTTTAAGGAAATAAAGTGACCAGCTGCTTACTTTTTTCTATAATCCATTAGTCATCCTTTAGAATAGTATGTGGGGCATCACTTTAACATGCTTTTAGATTATTTAATATTTTAAATTTATAAATAAAGATTTAAAACACGGAGCACTTGATACTAAAGACACTGACAATAAATAAATGCCATTTTGACATTGTCACCGAGTTTCCTATTTCTGCCGTTTCACGGGAGCAGCGGTCAAGCGGTAATAATGGCAGGTTGAACCAACAAGAAGGTTTTAGTTTATCAAAAATCTTGTTGACAAGATATTTATCCTGTCAAACAACACTGATCTAAATAATTTTGAACTTTATTATCGAGCTGTAGAACATTATTTTCGCTAACCCGAGTCTATTTCAAGTTTCGAACTTAGTTAGGGGTCAGTTACTATAAGGAGATGATGTAGTGAATGATTATGTTATGTTATGTTATGTTATTCTGTACCATAGTTTCAAAAAGTAATGTTTTTATTTTTAGTTGAATCCCACGACTAGTTTCAACCACATACGCTGACGATGTCGTGAGCGCATCTCACTTATCTTGCTGATGAAGACCCCTTGAAAGGATCACACAAATATTTACGAATCTAACACGCCATCCTAAGTAAGGCTGCCCGGTATGATCGCCATTTTACTTACCACTCCAAATATTCAGCTTTTAAATCATACTTTATTAACTCAAAGCTAAGCCGTACCAAAAAAATTAAGAACTAAAATTAAAAGGAAAAATCAGTAAGAATATCAGTAACAAACCGTCAGACCAGACATTAATTACACTGGTTTGACGTTAACTATAAAAACTTGGTGAAGAATATCCGCGTAAAAGAAAAGTGCCTAATTAGTCGCCATCGTCTTTACCTTGTAATTTTTCTTTTAGTTGTATTTTATGGCTTAGTACTGAGATTTTTTATCATTTGAATTTATCAGGTCCAAAAGTGAATTATAATCATCCTACTAATATTATAAAGCCGAATGATTGTGAGTGTGGATGTATGGATGTTTCTTCCTCTTTGACGCAAACACTACTAAATGGATTTTAATGAAATTTAGTACTGATGTTCCTCATACCTAGGAATAAGCCATAGGATACTTTTTATCCTAAAACTCCCACGGGATAAGATTTCACGCGGGTGAAACCGCAGGGCACAGCTAGTTATTTATACACCCTTATTTTGAAATTGCGATACCTTATCTCACAACTAATGTAAACGACGGGTGACAATATAATAGTGAAGTTAGTTTTTTTCTTTTGCTTTTATTTAAAAAGTTATGATAAGTCAAAGTTTTTCAAAATCCCGCCGAATTTTATTGTTATTCTACACCGAACGCTGCGATACACAGCTGAGCGCGGTCATCGACCCGAGCCGTCACAGAATACTTGATAGCTAGTGTGTCGTCTGGTAATACGACATTTATTTGGTATTTTTTAAAGATAAGTAATCGACTATCATTTTTGATATTTTTATTGGATATATGGATTCAGTTACTGCTACAGATATTCTGATTTTAATAAGTCCCATATTTTCAAAATAGGGGTGTATAATGAATTTAATCGAAATTTTGTTAAACAATAATTTAAACCGCTAATTTAATCATTTTCTCTACACTTGAAACAAGTGTATTATTTAGGGAAATCAAGGTATTTAAATGCATAATTATTTTTGTTTTATTAATAGTAAATACTGTTGGAGTGAGATGTTGTCCCTCAGAGTGTTCATCTTTCCACATTTTTTTTGTTATACTCATGTTTACAAAGGAATAAATTAATTATGAAAAAAATATAAATAATAAGAGTTGGATACCGTAACTACTCAAATGTTATGTCTTTGTCACTTGATATAAAGTAAGAAAGAGACAAAACTAACTTTACTTGGTGTGAGTAACTTCACTTGAAGGTCGTGAAATAGGCCCATAGCCACATATAAGTAAAAACTAAGATTAACTTAAACACCATAAAGAAACTAAACAAAAAATATGAACTCAAATCCACATCATTCAAAACGGGTAAAAAATTGTTATCCATTATCGTTTTGGGCGGTATCTCCGGACTTGGCGGGTTTGACAGGCGTCCGGGTTTCCGGAAGATGCCGGATTTTTTATCCGGATCTTTCCGTCCGGGTGTTAAAAGTCTTCCAAGCAATTTAGCACTCAATTGTACAGGGTAATAAAATTTAAAATATGATGTATGTATTGTTGCTTATTTATTTAGATTTGTCTTGAATAATAATGGCAATTTCTCTTCAATTGTTGATGGCATGTTGATGTTAAAGTTTTGGTGAAATATGAATAGAATTGATGAATAATTCGCTTTTAATCACACAATTTCATCCCACGCGACTATAAAATAAATTAAATATATAGCAAAAAGACACTCTAAAGGATATTTGATTATAAATACATAGAATAAAAAAAGCATCTTTGAAAGCCAACCATATTGGATTGATTTAAATGTCGTGCTAAACATTAAATCATATGGTTCAATTGTTTGAGAGAAACTACTTACAAAATCACAATATTTCACCAAATAAAAAACATAGAGACAAGCAACCAAAGGTTCGAAAATGAGCTAATATTAGGAAAATTTACATAAAATACATCCACAAAAGAAATGTTCAACTTACTGCAAGAGATAACATATACGTAAATGTATTGTTAAGGTTTATATTTTTCATCTCCGACGATATATCTGAAGCGTTGACAACTTCCCGGCCAGCTATTCAGATAGGAAGATGCTTCACTGATTCAATTTAACAAACGCTCTACTTTATTTTTTCTTTTTTTATGTTATAATCTAGATAGAAGGTATAATATACGAAGCGTATTGAATATGATATAAACACTCTCACGTAATATTAGCAAACAGTCAGACGTTGACTTAAGAGCGACAGTCGTTAAAAGTATTACGACTGTCGTTGAAATTAGTACGACTGTCGTTGAATTTAAAACGACGGTCGTTGATAGTAAAACGACAGCCGTTGAAAGTAGTACGACAGTCGTTGAAAGTAGTACGACAGTCGTTGAAAGTAGTACGACAGTCGATGAAAGTAGTACGACAGTCGTTGAAAGTTGTACGATAAACGTTGATAGTAGTACGACAGTCGTTGAAAGTAGTACCACAGTCGTTGAAAGTAGTACCACAGTCGTTGAAAGTAGTACCACAGTCGTTGAAAGTAGTACCACAGTCGTTGAAAGTAGTACCACAGTCGTTGAATTTAGTACGACAATCGTTGAAAGTAGTACGACAGGATTACGACAATCGTTGAAAGTAGTACGACAGTCAGTACGACAGTTGTTGAAAGTAGTACGACATACGTTTAATTTGGAACGATAATCGTTGAAAGTAGTGCGACAGTCGTTGAAAGTAGTACGTCAGTTGTTGAAAGTAGTACGACAGTCGTTGAATTTGGTACGACAATCGTTGAAAGTGTTATGACAGTAGTACGACAGCCGTTGAAAGTAGTACGACAGTCGTTGAATTTAGTACGACAATCGTTGAAAGTAGTACGACAGGATTACGACAATCGTTGAAAGTAGTACGACAGTAGTACGACAGTCAGTACGACAGTTGTTGAAAGTAGTACGACAATTGTTGAAAGTAGTACGACAGCATTTGAAAGTAGTACGACAGCCGTTGAAAGTAGTACGACAATTGTTGAAAGTAGTATGAAAATCGTTAAAAGTAGTACAACAGCCGTTGAAAGTAGTACGACAGCCGTTGAAAGTAGTACGACAGTCGTTGAAAGTAGTACGACAGTCGTTGAAAGTAGTACGACAGTCGTTGAGAGTAGAACGACAGCCGTTGAAAGTAGTACGACATCCATTTATAGTAGTACGACAGTCGTTAAAACTAGTACGACAGCCATTTATAGTAGTACGACAGTCGTTGAAAGTAGTACGACAGTTGTTGAAAGTAGAACGACAGTCGTTGAAAGTGGTACGACGGTCATTGTATTTCGTATTTTAAATTAAGTACGACAGCCGTTGAATTTGGTACGACAACCTTTGAATTTTGTACGACAGTCGTTGAATTTGGTACGACAATCGTTTAAAGTGGTATGACAGTAGTACGACAGCCGTTGAAAGTAGTACGACAATTGTTGAAAGTAGTACAACAGTTGTTGAAAGTAGTACGACAGTTGTTGAAAGTAGTACGACAGTTGTTGAAAGTAGTACGACAGTCGTTGAAAGTAGTATGACGGTCATTGAATTTGGTACTACAGATTTTGAATTAAGTACGACAACCATTTATAGTAGTACGACAGTTGTTGAAAGTAGTACGACAGTCGTTGAAAGTGGTACGACGGTCATTGAATTTGGTATTTTAAACTAAGTACGACAGCCGTTGAATTTGGTACGACAACTTTTGAATTTTGTACGACAGTCGTTGATAGTAGTACGACAGTCGTTGAATTTGGTACGACAATCGTTGAAAGTGGTAAGACAGCCGTTGAAAGTAGTACGTAAGTCGTTGAAAGTAGTACGACAACCGTTTATAGTAGAACGACAGTCGTTGAAAGTAGTACGACAGTCGTTAAAAGTAGAACGACAGTCGTTGGAAGTAGTACGATAGTCGTTAAAAGTAGTACGACAGTCGTTGAAAGTAGTACGACAGTTGTTGAAAGTAGTACGACAGTCGTTGATAGTAGTACGACAGTCGTTAAAAGTCGTTTTGACTTGTTGAGACTAGTTGAAACTTTGACTTGAGTACGTCATATGTTGTACAAAAATGAGTCATCCTCTAACTTAGTACTACGTCAGATGTTACTTTAGTCCGTAAGACCAACTCCTCTTTGGACATGATCTACCTTGGGCAACTTGGAAGTCATTTAACAGAATGCGTACACAAGTAGGCCGAAGCAAGGAGAACATGCACAGGTGGGGATTCAGCTCGGATAATGCATTTCAGTGTCGCATTTCTCCCCAAACAATGGCCCATCTTTTAACTTACCCTGCGTGCCCTTACACCTGCACACGCGGAGACCTTTACAAGGCCACTGATAGCACTATATCGGTGGCCGAGTTTTGGTCCTCAAAAATTTGAGTCGATACGCAAAGAAGAAGAAGTCCGTAGACGTTTACTTGAGTAATGAGCGTTGAAAGTTGTACGTCTTTGTGTGACTTTTTTTTTTCTTTGGAAATTAAAGTGAAAACTAAAAATGTTACGCGTAGAGTTACTTGAAAAAAATAATCGTAATGATTTCTTTGATTGACACGAACACTACACATTGAAATAAAACACTATAAACGGATTTTTGTCGTGGTTATATTTTGTTTTACATTTTCTGACGTTTTGAATTATTTACAGAACCCGTGATCATAGTAGACAAAAATCGTCAAAAAATGTAAAACAAAATAGTATGACCACGACAAAAATCCGTTTGTAGTTTTTTATTTCAAATGTAATCGTAAAAGGAGAAAATAATGTTCTAACTAAAATGAAAATAAAGTAGAGCATCTTCCCTTTAATTCAAACTCATCTCTTGACTTAAAATCCGTCGTTGAATACGCTACCTGTCTAGGTCAAAGGCATGCACTTTACATATACATACAATATGTATACGCATGAGTATACCTATGTATATGCTTTTAACGGAAACGTGTCAAGAGTGCGGTTACTTTAGAGAATTAATTTTAAAAGCCTTTTACTATGCGACCTATATTGTGAATATAATTTTAATAGGGAGCAGAATCGTTACTTGGGACCTGCGGTTTTGGAGATTGTAGAATAGTTTAATTTAATTTTGAAACTAGACTAGTGAAGTACCTATATTTGGCTCTTGAAAACAATTGCTCTCCTGAAAATAGTTTTTTCTCAACAATCTTTTAGACTTTCAAGCTTTTAAGAGTAAGTCTAGGCATACGAAAGCTTTTTTAAGTAAAAATACTTTAAGTCAAAAATGTGACGTAGATATTTTACTGCGTTCTTAGGTTTATTCTATTTAAACCGACAATTAGAAAAATGATATCAATTAAAACTTCTTTTAAATAGTTAAATAATAAAACATATCCATAACATTCCATCTAAAACTCGGTCATTTTAGTTACGTAAGCAAACAAACAATTATGAACGAATTTCTGTTATGTATAATAAGTGCCAGAGATACTCCAAAAACACAGAATCGTATTCAATTTCAAAGAATAAAAATGTAAATGCATACTGATTTGACTCCGCAGTTTTACTCGCTTTAATATACGAGTATATTCCACAGATAAAACAGACAATAATGTATACAAAATAACATGACATAATCATTCACTACATCATCTCATTATAGTAACTGACCCCTAACTAAGTTCGAAACTAAAAAAGGATAGTTTGACTTTCCATGATCACAATTTTTTTACAAAACTACACACATATAATATTGAGAGTCGAATTTACGAGTTTGCTTTCAAAGTTGTATCTGTATCTAGGAAAAAACCGAACTTCGCATACCTACATTCATACACACACATTCAAATGAATCAAAAACGGACAAACGAATTCTAATATCAAATAATACAATATTAGATATACATAGGTATTATATGAATCTATACAACACAATATACATTCTGCAAATGGTCTATCTTATGAATTATTAAAGATGTTGAATAAAATTACCTGTTAGGGTGGATTGACGGTTTATTTTTAAGGTTTGCGAACCAAATTACGTTTTCGTGTGGTATTTTGCGATAGAATTGTGGTTTTGTAATGTTCATTGAATATTTTATTTTTAATTCTGTGCGGTTTCTGAGAATTGAATAGATCGGAATTGAAGTATGGAGGGGTGTAATGAGGGTGACTCAAAACCAATTTTATTTTGAAATAAAATTGTGTTTTATACAATAGTAGGTGTGATGTGGTGTTTTCCGTATTTTCGTAAAATAACCAAGATTACATAATGCTTTTGTAATTCTGTGATAATTTAAAAATAATTATTTTCAGAGAAAGAATTTTGTAAATCAGTCCAGCCCTGATTTTTGAGTTTACCAAAACAATATAAAGCGTTTTCTTAACATAATGTAGAACTAAATACATAGCGGAAACTGCCGAAATATACTTTGTTAAAACATTGTCTCAAAACAAAAACACATTTACGATTAAAAGCCCTCAAATGTGGTAAAGCCACTAATTTAAAAAGACATCAACCATGATAAGATTATAAGGTATTTATTTAAAAATTAATGTCCTCGGATAAACTTTGTAAATTCGTAGGGTTCTCAAATGTTTACTTAGTCAAATATTCATTGAGAGAGAAAAACGTTGCGTCTTGTTTGTTTGTAATACTGTGTTGGGTAAATCCGTTGATGTTTGCATGCTTAGTAAACTGGCTAAGTTTGAGTCTGAGTTGTAAAATAAGGGTTCCTTATTATGATATTTATCACTACGCCGTTATCGAAATCCATAAGAGTATACATTCGAATACATATATCAATACCTAATATATTTTAGTAAAAAAAGATGTGTGTTACAAATTCTATATTTCCAGAGTGTATGTAGGTACATCTTATAATTATTTTTGCTTTTGTGAGTAGAGGGAGATCTAACAAAAAGATGGATGACAAAACTACGATTATGATTTACTAGCAGCGCTCCGCGGCTTCACCCGCGTAGTTCCCGTTCCCGTGGGAATTTTGGGATAAAAAGTATCCTATGTGTTATTCTGATGTATAAGCTATATTGTGGTAAAGTTTCATTCAAATCCATTCAGTAGTTTTTACGTGAAAGAGTAACAAACATCCAAACATCCATACTTACAAACTTTCGCCTTTATAATAGTAGTAGGATTTGAAAGGTAGAATGCGCTATAATAAGGTGTAAGTTTGTAAAATACATAAAATAACTTACAAAGTATTACTTCTAAACTACATACGAAGGTATACACAAATATTATTTTAGTTGAGTGCAAAAAAAAAACCTTACACAGCACTCGCATCGCGTCGCTAGGAATTTAAACAAACGGTTTTTTTAGAGATCACTGAAACTTTTGATGTGGTAATCGTATTTTTTTTTAAAAACTATCTTAGTTTTTTATTACTATTTAAATAAAACTTTCTCCTTATACACATATAATTTTAATTTGAATGACATATATTTCAAACTATTGTATATACGTAACATTCTGGTAAAATATATTTTTATCCGGTTGGCAACAGAAACAACATTCTTCCAGAAAGTAAAATTTAGACCACAGAAAACAAAATTAATTCAATATACTCGTATTTTGTTTAGTTTTTAAGAGAAAATAAAACCGTACCAACATTAAATTTATAATAACTAATTAATATGTTGTCATTTAATTATCTGAACAAAAAATAAAAAAGTACCATATCAATATACACCATAAGATATATTTTCTTATATCAAAGTAAAACAACACCCGAGTTTGGTACACGCTAGAAAACATCTCGTTGCTACTGAATTATTAATAGTTGCGAACGTTTTGGTACATATTCTAGTTTTAAAAGCGGATAGAAATACTAGTTTTCATGGCATGCCTTGTTAGTGTTGAAATTTTAATAAGTAAAACCGACTTTTTGGCCTTTATTATTTCTATTTTGAAAAGTTTATAAAGCAAAATATGGGCTTGTACGCCCAAATGCTTCTCTTTCACTCATGATGTCACAGTGACGAGAATAAGCATAAAGGTATAAGTTGGTAGCCGACTGCAGACAGCAGCAGCAGACCACACGTCGCCGCGCCACTACTGGTTTGTATGTATTTCTATGAAATTACATTCGTAGTGGGCTGCGTTTGCCTTAACAAATTAACAAAAAACCGGTTTGTTCTGATTACCTCTAAGATACACTCTTCAGTTGTCACTTTATTGAGTTTTTAAGTAGGTACCTATGTTTTACTGCCCCCCTAGCATGACGGTGCGTGATAAAATATATCGACACCACGATATAATATCGATTTCGTGAGCATGAACAAAAGAATTATCGCGTGCTACGATATAATAAAATTAAATATGGCGGGCTATATTTATTATATTTTGACAGTTGGATGTCGACAAATAGCTATATATCTATCATATCGCGTTTTCGAACTTATGCTAGCCCGGCAGGATGAGGTTTAACCGCAATTTTCTAACTGAGCTACTAATAAATGCACCCCAGCTGAGGCAAAAATGTAGACTGTTAATCATTTCAGAGTTAAGTTATTTTTATTTATTTAAAGTCGACACGCTAAGAGAAAGGAGAAAAATTTCAAAGTGTTTTATAAACTACAAAAAGTAATACTCATACGCCATTCTCTTCTACTCGTCAACATAAGTTTCATTGTAAAATCTTTAAGGATACCCAAATGTATTTGAAGCTAAGATGTGTAGGTAGAAACTGTATTGATCTATGAAATTGGGGAATAATCTGTCAGATTATAAATACACCCATCATCGATTAACTTGGATCAAAGGGAAAACTTCGACTCCCTTCCCTAGTCTGACCACGCTTTGGGTTAAAATGTTAATTACTCAACTTTAAGAGATATTTCAATTTCTCTAAAATTGTTTTCTAACTCGTAATTTATTTATGGTTTTAACTTGTTAAGAATTAATGGGAAATAAATGTTTTGAAAACGTGAATTTTTGGAGTTATGTAATTATTTTTTATTTAGATTTGCAGTTTAAAAGAAAAGTATGTAAACACATTAAAACTTTTTTTAGCGTTTCAAAAGCTTTTGTTTTTCGACTATAGTTTTATACCCATAAATTATTTTAGTTTTACTAAATTCTAATTATTTTCTATCGCATAACATAACAAAACATAATCATTCACTACATCATCTCATTATAGTAACTGACCCCTAAATAAGCTCGAAACTTGTATCTACGGTATCAGAAACTACGCACACACTCATTTACACACACACCCAGATCGAGACAAACATTTGTAGTTCACACAAATATTCGCCCCCGCAACCTTACGGATGGCAGTCCGGCATGGTAACCACTCTGCCATCGAGGTCGTCAAATGTCAATAATGACATAACTAAAATTATAGATGAAAGAGATTGTAAAAGGTCTCTATCGTAGTTTATACGTTCTTTACGAAGTAAGAAATCTCTATGTAAGTATAGAAAATTGTAATAAACTCTAGGAAGAGTAAATATACACCAGCTAAACTTAAATATAAAACCAATCTCGACGTTACACTTTTGAGAAAGCTCATACGAAATTGACTTTTCTAAACTGCTTCAAGTAACGGATAGATACGGAATTCTAAACACAGTTTAGAGCACAATTTTAAATGTAAACTTAGTTGGTTCCTCACTAGTTTATCTAGGAGATGAATAATAAAAAAATCACAAATGAATTAACGTTCCTCTAATTTTTCCGACGTGTACTTCAAATAGAGTTCCATCAAGTATATCGCTTTCCAAAAGAGTTCCGTTACCAAAAAAGATTGAGACCCACTGGCTTAGACCATTATGCCCGAAAACGCTTATCGAAAGGAATACATAATATTGCAGTTTCAAAGTTAAGCTTTAAAATTACAAGGAAATATAATCACCAGGGTCATATTTACACTTTACATGTAACTTCATTTTGGTCTCCAACAGAATAACTAGAACGGATTCGAACCTAATAACAAATGCAGTCCATATTGACTTAAATGAACGAACCGAGTCACAAACCCAACTGTAACGAAATTTAGCTCAAACCGAATACAGCAAAATACACCTTAACTGTAAAGCAATAGAGGTGAATACTCCGATAATAATATTAATTAACTTCGAAATTATTGAAGTCTGGTTGGTCTAGCTAGATAGTCGAGTTGTACAAATTAGTTTATCTTCTGGCATGATTGAGTTGAATACAAATTTTGGTTGAATTATTTTGAGCTGTATTAATTTTACATCATAACAGTTGATGTTTGATTAACATGTACAAAGCTGTATCATGTAAACGTATGTAATTATTGGTTTCTATAATTATCACAGGCCTACTAATATTATAAAGCCGAATGTTTGTGAGTGTAGATATGTGGATGTTTGTTCCTCTTTCACGCAAAAACTACTGAATGGATTTTATTGAAACTTTGCAATAATTTAGATTATACGTCAGAATAAAACATAGGATACTTTTTATCACGAAATTCCCACGGGAACGGTAACTACGCGGGTGAAACCTGGCTGGAAACCGGGGCGCTGCTAACATATTGTAAAATATGACATATCGCCTTATTGTGGTGTAGAGGTCTGATGGCAGTCGCTCTACGTAAAATACTAACATTCCACTAAATCTGGCTATAGACTAAAAACTAATCCCATTTTGAAAAAGGAAAACAATTCATAAGAAAATATGTAACACCAAAATTAATATAGAATATTATTTAAATAAATGTTATAAACACTAAAGATATCACAAGTTTACGGGATATTTAACATGCATATTAATGTATTATTATATCGAGTTTCCGATATTTCGACGCCGATGCAAGCGCCATGATCACGGATGAACTGAAATAATATACTTGGTAAATATCCGGTGCACTTTAACATTAATTAAGTGTTATGTAACATACTATGAAATTGCTGCGCTTCGCAGTTTCCCGTGATTCCCGTTTGCTGCAAAGGAATATCAGAATTAATTGTTTCTTAAAATGATACCTTACAAGGTTACAAAGAACAACTAGATACTAAGTTAGTTAAAAGATAAAATATGCTATCAGGCGATTAAAAAAATGAATCCCGTATTAACTTAGTCGAGGGTCACCATGAACGTCCAGAGAGAATCTTGTCTCATGATGCTTATTCAAAGAGGGTCATACTAAATAAAAAGGTATGTTTATGACATCAAAAGTCCAAAATACTGATCCTCTCAAATGATTTGTACTTAAAAATCATACAAGAAATACCAAAATAAATCAAAATAACAAACTTTTCCCAATTAATAAACAACTTTTTCAACGTCTTTAGTCTAATTAAAATGTCTCTTTATAGAAAAAAATATAGGAACCCACAAAATTTCAGCATTGTCCTTTAACAAATCCAGAAAAGGTCATAATCAAGCAAATGATATTACCGTTGGGGTCCTCTCGAAAACGACTTGCGTAAAACCGTCAGTGTGGCTTAAATTATAAGAGGAAATAATGATAAGTATATTAATCGGTAGCTTTCTCCCCCTTTTATCTAAGTTGAAATTTTTGGTCAAGTAGTTCCAATGATAGAGACAATAAATAATCTAACTTTTACTTATACAACAATCTACATTTTTTTAGAATAAAATTGTTTACTTGCCTTGTAAGCTTGTTTTATTTTATTTTATTTTTATTTAATTTTAGGGAAACTTACGGCTAGATACATGTATAAAAGTATCAACGCTTACAAAAGGCCATTTACAAGTTTCCACAAATAAATATTAAATTATGAACAGTTATATGTTTACGGTAGACAGTAGATATAAAACGTTTGTTTTGCTAGTTTCACTTAAATTAATTTTAGATATTCTTTTTATCTGTCGTTAAAACTGAACTTTTGATTTTAAGAGCGCGCAGTGCTGGTTGTATAATAACAACATTTGGTCATCATGGGTAGTTTGGAGCCCTCAAAAGCTTAGACTTCTGTGGGGCTAAACACACAGCTCGCAAAAAGACCCAAACAAATAAGGTCTAATTGCAGAAAACTGCCCACTTTTTAGCACATGAGGTAAGGTTTTATAATTAGAAATAGTACTTAAAACTAAAATAAACTTTAACATATTGTTATAACACTCAATTCCCCTTAACCCATCAAAAAGTAGAAAAATAAATTCAAAACTGTCATCCAATGACTTGCACCCCATTTCTCGAGTCTTGCGACATCATTATCTGCCCAACACAAGCGTGAGATTAGGGTAGACTATTTCATTATATTTTTCCGAGGGATTTCTCTTGCGTACTCAGTTGCTCTTAGTGAAATTAATGTATACTGTATGTAACTGTCGGAAAAGTCAACAGGAAAGAGATTATTCGTTGGCATTGATTAGAAATAGTGTGGGCTTAGATTAATAATACAAGAATCGTGCCTTTATGAGTATTTTTCTTCGTTTTCGTTATTAGTTTCTTATGAGAAGAGGTCATTACTCTGGTCAGGTGCAAAAGTTAGATTATTTTTAGGAGAAAAAAAGTGACTAGCTCAAATTATAATGTTGTTAATGTAAATAAAAGAAATTAATAAAACATAGTTTTTTACACTAATATTATAAAGAGGAAATATCTGATTGTTTTTTACGAATAGGCTCCGAAACTACTGAACAGATTTCAAAAATTCTTTCAGTAATAGAAAGCTCATTTATCAGGCTATATTTTATCCTTGTACTCCCACGGGAACGGGAACTACGTGGGTGAAACTGCGGGGCGCTACTAGTTTTCAATAAAAAAGGTGCTGGCCTGTAAGATTTTATTGCAGGGATAAAACCGCTCTGTCACTGATGATATATAGTATATTATGGAGAAAAAGACCTTATCATTACACATGCACAAAGACGAGACAGGTTTGGAGAATAGCAAACATAGTATATCGCTTGACCAGCTTTGGTGTTAACAAAAAATATAGCATAAAATAATCATTCACTACATCATCTCATTATAGTAACTGACCCCTAACTAAGTTCGAAAACTTGTATCTAGGGTATCAGAAACTACGCACACACCCATTCACACGCACACCCAAACCGAAACAAATATTTGTGGTTAACACAAATATTCACCCCGCATGGGAATCGAACCCGAAACCTTACGGATGGCAGTCCGGCTTGGTGACCACTCTGCCATCGAGATACAAGTTTTTTTTTGTCATTACATCATTTCGTCATAATCTATTAATAAACAGCAGTGTCGCCTAAATTTATTTCCACTCGTATAGTGTGAACTAAAAGCTACACGATTCTAAATATAATATCGAAAATAAAGTGATACCACAAAATTGTTCCACGTGGCGATTTCATACACCTGTCATCATATTTTATCACATAGAATTAGGCGCCAAGTATTTCAGCTTTCGGAAAATAAACTTTAAACTTGTCATTTTAAAGCTTAATTTTGTTAAAACTATTTTGATTTATGTTTTATGTACTGTGAATAGTTTAAGGGCCTAAATAGATAAAGTCGATGTTTGGCAATGTTTATTGGTGTTTTATTAAATGAGTGACTTTTAAACCGGTTGTTACTAATTTCTAAACAAGTCTATCTAATAATATCTTATATTTTTTGACTCACCTATTATTTCAGTATCAAAATTACTATCCCGAATGATTTAATAATATAAAATTACGTATCTGTAGCAGAATAACAAATGCAAGTTTTTACACAATAAACATTAAGTTTAGATGACATTGTACGGTTAACTAAGTGATGTCAATCTGGATTCAAAATGGCGGTATTACAAAGATGGCGGATCAGTTATTTTACATGTAACTCTATCAAATTGAAAATCGTTTGTTTTTCGTTTGGGTTTCGAAGAAGAAGTAATGAATGTTAAATATGTTAAATACACTATGAATTTACCACTGAATCTCAAATCAATGAATAGTATCTGAAAAATGTTTTTACTAAGTACCAACTATTAATTAATTTATTTATTTTTATTTTATGTAGGTATACAAACTCATCTCAATTGGAAACATGTCTATCTAAAAATTGTATATCACCAAAACACTTTCGCAAACTTTATGAATATTCCTTGGCTTAACACCGAAAACGATGTCAATTCCACAATTTAACCGACTTTGTAGACGATGAATATGTATTTAACCTAATTGAATAGTACGACTCCACTCAAATTTACATGGAATCGCTTGATTTGAATTAGTCTGTAGTTAAATTGCAAACGTCTTCGAACGTGTTTCTATCGAATGTTTAGTTTTACTGAAATATAAATTAATGTACTGCGGTTTCACCCACATTGTGATATACTGAAAAAGACAATATAACAATAATAGAATCTGCTGGAAGAGCTACTTCATAAGAGTACTTTCTTACTAAGCTTTCGCAAAAAACTTAGAGACCAAAATATAATATGGTATTTCAAGAAACTTGCAATATCGATTTTTTTTGTTTTCGTACATAAAATATATTTATTTAAATTGAAGACATTACTGAGAGGGATACTACTGAGAAAGCAATTTGATATCGGATTAGTAATAATTGTAAATACATATTACATACAATTACAAACACCACTTGGCCACATTATGAAATACAAAATAACGATAAAATAACCGTTTTTACTGCAATTTTAAAAACTGCAAATCACAGAAATAAGAAAAAGAATCATGAGAAATCGAATAAAAATGTAACAACGTCCAAAATTCGATAAAAACTAGAGTAAAACAATTCGATTCGAAATAAAAGGTGTGGATGTACACGTAAGTTGGCCATGTCGCTGAAGTTGGGCATTCGAGACTGCGCTATCATACTGGGTTGTAGGGCGTAAGTGGTGAGGGAATAGCGAGTTTAAATAAATAAAAGAAAATCGGCTTAGTTGCTAAAGCCACTGCGTTTGCTATGGTGAGTGAAAGGTTCGGACATGAAGTTGTAGGTAAAAATGGAGTCCACACTTCGAATACCTACTTGAAGCATATTATATGTATCACTATCGGGCTCTCTGTGGGCAGGCTCTCTCTTTCTAACTAAGATAACCTCTGGAAAGAGAGAGTCCACGCTAAAAAGAGAGATCGGCCCACAGAGACGTAGATATTTGCCTCAAGCTGTTGTTCTAAGTGTATTTACCTACAACTTCATGGGTTCGGAGCCCAAAACCCTTCCCCTACTTTTTTTTCCTCTTCTTCTCTTCCTCCTTCTTCTACTTTCTCGATATCCCTATGAAAGCGGGAAAGTACATGTGACTCTCTGAAAATTTAAATTCAGAAAATATTGACGGTATATTTAAAACTTTTTACATTACTTTGTTTCACAGATTGTGGAGAGTCCGACACGTTAGAAATGTAAAAGAAAATTAAATCTACGACAAAGTAGTATTCCTATTACTAAAGGAACTCGAGGATATTGAATAACAATGAAACATTTTAGTTTGAATTAAATGAATATATAATACTGTTCAGGTGCCAAAAGTTTCTGCCTCAGCCCATCCCCTTTGCTCCAGTTTTCAGTGGTTCTCACGGTGACATGGTTGGGAGTTGTACCTGATTCGAGCTGCCGACGGCCTTACCTAGCTACCTACTTACAATATACCTTGATACCTTCATTGTCTAATACTATGTAAACTATGTAATGAAATAAAATCTGTAAAGATAGAAAAATAAAATTTTAAAGACTATGTTTTTGTTGTTTTCTAGAGGAAATAAATTAAGTTGTATTTAAGATGTGTCATTTTGGTAGCGTTTTTGGATGTGTAGATATTTATGAAATTATTTTTGGTTACATTTTTTATGGCATATAGGGGAAAGAGTACAAGGGTCAAATGATGGTGCATACAACTCAAGTGATTAAATTATCAGTGTGATTAAATTAATTTAAGTAATTTCAACTGGGGAGATACCACATTGTCATATAATATATTTAAACAAAACATTCAAAACATATTTTTAGATGAATAACACTCAAGAATTATTTTTCTTAAGATGGTAGTACACTTCACTACAAATTAATTTTTAGAAACTGTATAGTTAAAATTATGTACTGAATACGTCTTCATTAGTGGATTTTAATATGACGATTTCAAAAAGAAGTTCATTAAAATGTGCTTGAATTTGTAGCATAATTAAAAATATGAATCCCACTTGAAAATACTGGATGGAAGTTATCAATATTTACATCAGATAGTGAATCAAAACGATTCGATATTTTATAATGATTTGATCCAAGATATTTTTTGGTAGAGATTTTAATCGGTGAGTTTGATCTCAATGATTTTAAAAGAACTTAAGAGCTACTTAGCAATTGAGGAAATTACACGGGTGATGTAAAATTATACACATTTATGCAAATACCCCTTTTATATAATATGTTCATAAAGTTCAAATTGCTTTGTAGATTACTGTTCTCTATATAGTATTATCGGGACTCAGCAGTGATCCAATCTTTTAGAGCTTCACGATCCGATCACTCGCGAATGAGTTCCGCTTGAATCGAAATGTTCCATCAATCATGATTTATACAGGTTTCATGAATGACATTTTCCCTATGCCAATGAATATCTTGATAATGTATTTGTAAGACTTCTTTAAAGGGGTAGTATCTCCATATATTGCGTTTTTTATAGTGTAAAATTACTTTAAGTGGTCTAGGTTTGGGTAGTGAAGTTATTAGTCGTAATAATGATAGAACCTAACTTTGATTATTACATGAAAGTAAAAAGATGGTCAGTTTAGATTAAATTTATTTAATTAAATTCCATTGTGGAGATACCACATTGTCATAGAATATAGACGAGAATAAATAGCTCAAATGACTGTGACGCTCTTCTCCTAATATCCTTTAAATAGTGCGAACATAATATCTGGACACACTGCAGCACAAATGCCTCATGTTACTGATGATATTAATTATTAGGGAAACTGATAAGCGTCACCCATACATTATAGATGTTCCACGAGCTCGCAGCGTTTCGCGTCCACTTTCATCATGCGAAAAGTGAGAGTGTGGAACTCCCTGCCAGCTTCTCTGTTCCCTGAAACATACAATCTGGGTCTTTTAAAGTCGTGAGTGAATCATCGCTTTCCAGGTGAGTTACAGTCAAGTGCAAGCCTATTCTGGGTAAAAAAAATAAGGCAGTAAATGCGTAGTCATTACTTGCCTTGCCTAATACGTTAATTAATATCCGATATATTAAAAGAACAACATGCTATGTTTCCAAATATTAAGTACCCAAAGGTTTTTATATTATGTTAAATACCAAGCCTAGACAGTCACTATTCCGATTTATATTATACTCAAGAATTTGAGGTAATTCTTTAGGATACGGATAAAAGGTTTTTATAACAAATATTTGACCTCAGGAATCGCTGGAATTTTACCATCAAGATTGTTGTTTATGAAAAAAGAAAAGGTTCTCTATTGAAACTGTTTATTTAAGGAATATTGTCTCGTTTGATTCAATATAACAGTCTTTCTACAGCCTTCTCTAACTAGATTTATTAGGGTATCTACGGATTCTAGGTATAGAAGAAACTACGCACCTACACACGTATTCACGCTAAACTGAAATATCAATACAAAATCATAGAGCGAGAAATATTCGTGCCAATCATTCTCAATAACTTTTAGACACTCTCCCAGAACAAGATTATATAATACGAGTGAAACCGCGGGGCGCTGCTAGCCCCACGGTTTCACTCGCCTAGTTCCCATTCCCGTGGAAACACAGGGATAAACTATAGCCTATGTCACTCGCTGGCAATATAGCTTCTCATTAGTAAAAGAAGTTTTGAAATCGGTTAGTAGATCCCGAGATTACCACTTACAATTTAACAAATATACAAACATACAAACTTTACTTCTTTATAATCTAAAATATAAAATTCTCGTGTCACAGTTTTCGTTGCCATACTCCTCCGAAACGGCTTGACCGATTCTCATGAAATTTTGTGAGCATGTTTAGTAGGTCTGAGAATCGGCCAACATCTATTTTTAATCCCGAAATTCCCACGGGAACGGGAACTACGCGTGTGAAACCACGGGGCACAGCTAGTATTAGTATAGATGTGTCGTTCACACAAAAACCTATTTCCCTTGTGGGGGAATCGAAGTCGCAACGTATGTTTGGCAGTCCAACAATATTTGTAAAGTGTACACCCTCTCAGTGCTTACGTGTGAGAGTGATTTGTTTATGTTTTTTCCACATCACTAGATAAACGAAGCTCGAAGAGCAGCAGCAAGCTTATATTCTGTTCAAATATAAATACTTCAGTCAAGTCCGCAGATTTTACTTTCCACTGTGTTAATCACAGCCAGTCCATTTGATCCTCAGAGGAGTTGGTAGAAAGCATTTAATTTATATTTGTATTAATATTTTTACATAAAATAGTAATATTACTAAGAAAACTTTCATAAAAACAAACTCTTTATTGCTTTCATTCAGAAAATTAAAACTGTTTTCCATTTCTTCTAATTAAATGGTGCTATTTATTTACTTGTTTGAATAACTATGAATACAAGCCAGTCGGGCTGCAACCGAAGAAAATAAAAGCTTCTTACAGAGGGACGGAAGAAATGTAACTGGAATTGGAAAACAGCATCGGAAGCAAAAGTAAGTTCAGCTTTTTGCGATAAAGATGTGGTCGGAGAAACCGCTATTTTATTTTGATATTAATTGGATAGTGAGATAAAACTTGTAAAGTATATATTTGCAAATGAACTGCTAACAATTTTTTATTTGAAACGTTCCTATGCTGTAAAGATTTCAAAATTGAATTGTCAGAAATGTAAAACAAAAATTATAATCACGCCATAAATCCGTTAAAGTATGTAATTTCAATGTGTAGTGTTTGCATAAGTAGAGTAGCTTAGAAATAAGGCTTGAATTTCTTCTGCTAGGTTTTAAGAAGCATTACACCGGACCGCTCGCGCTGTCGAAGACGTGCTATTCGCTGAACTGACGCGTGTTTATTCGCTGAACCGTTCAGCTTTGGAGAAAATGAAATTTAGATTCTTAACAGCATTTAAATAACCGCTACAGGTCTTACCCCACCCGACACAGATACAAAGAGCACCAATACTAGAAGTGACACGTTAAAAACACAAAAGGGCCGAATAAAAATATCCATTTTAGTTACAATGTATGCTCGTATAAGCGGATTGTATAAGGTATCATGCATAATGTATAGGGTACTCTTCAACATATTTTCGTAACTGTTTTTATTGCTACTTCTTTGGTTTTATTAGATTTTAAGGTTTATATTCATAGATTTTTATGTATTCATACATTTTACTGCTTATCAAATGGCCGTTGCAGGCTAAATGAGGCATAGACTACAAGTGTGTGAATACATTGCTCATGCGTCGCATCGCACCACAAACAATGTCACAAATTCTGGAGTGTCATGCTCCATTTCTTGCACCTTAGACGACCTAATCATGTCATGCCAACGCCATTGAGGTGACTACTCATTGGAGCTGGGCCCTAATTCTCTAAACTATTAAGCTGTTATAATGCTACTCAGATGTATTTTAATATCAACATTATGGCCGTCTTTTTGACATTTGTTGTCATTTTGGTATTCTCTTATAAAAACAACTCCGCTGACTCAATGGCTCCATAAAACTTAGATGGTTGTCACGGAAACAGTATTCTCACGATTTTTATTTGAATTTTGATATGCAACAAAGACCACTGAGACACCATAGCCATATGAATAAATATTAGCAGAATACCAAATTTCTGACACTCTCGTTATGGTGCCTCAATATCAACATATTGTCTGATCAATAATGTCAAATTGCAGACTTAGGCCCCTGGTATATGTCAATCAGGTCTTGTTTCTCGACACAAAGAAGGTGATTAACTATTAAAACATTTATATCCTAAGCTGTATTTAAAAATATTCTTTGTAGTGGGTTAGGTACATGAGTATGAGTATGTATGTACATTATGTATGCTTTCATTGCGATACGAAAGTCTTTCTTTCACGAAAGTAATATAGGTTTAATATAAAGTAATCTAGATATTAGGGGTAGATATTAATATTAGTTGGAAGCCATTTGTACATGTACATACATGATTTACGAGTTTCACCATTCATCACCATCATTGTACATGTACATACATGATTTAAGAGTTTCACCCTTTTTGTCAATTATAGTACGGTAGGTACATTTGGTATACTTGGTTGTTGATTAATTGTTTCGCATATTGAGAGTGGAATCTTTTTTCAGCAAAGCCTATAATCGCTTATCTAAAATCTTCATGATTGAAACGTATTCTTCTCCTGCAAGTGCTCAGTTAATCTAAACAATATTACAGAAGTACCTTGGTAGGTACTGAGAATATTGAGAATGAGAATATTGTTTAGTAGAATATTGTTAAGAATGATCATGTCAATATAAAAAAATTAAGGAGGCTATATATAATTTTCAAAAAAAATCAAAGCCAAAATGTTACTTGTGATACAAGAGTAAGTATAAAGATGTTACATAATATTATAAAGTGTCGTCTGTAACCTCCCAGAAGACTAACAATGTATTATCTGAATCATCAAAGATTTAGTTAACATAGTTTTAGTACCCAGATGAATTTAGAGTATTGATTTTTTAGAGTATTTTATGTTTTTTTACTCTCTTCCTGCGGTATCTCGGAATCTCGCTCCTCGGGCAGATATTCCACAAAACCGTGGTTAAAATTCCTTATTTTCTGCTTTGAACATTAAAGTGCAACCTTTTTAAGTTTCAAAATCGATGAAGCGTCTTTTTGGACTAAACATTTTTGTTCGAATTTTTGTAGGACATTGTGTGTGCACTATATTGCAAATATGTATGTTCGTTGTTTTTGCCTACAAAAATCGGTTACTGATTGTACTTCCTTTATATTAAACTAGAAGTGCCCCGCGGTTTCACCCGCGTAGTTCCCGCTCCCTTGATAATTCAGGGATAAAATTATGCTAAAAACCTTCCTCTTGAATCACTCTATTCATTAAAACAAACCGCATCAAAATCCGTTGCGTAGTTTTAAAGATCTAAGCATACATAGGGACAGAGAAAGCGACATTGTTTTATACTTTGTAGTGAAGGTACGAATTTCTTGTTTAGGGTACAAATGGTTAGTGAATTCAAAATAGGGGTGTACTTATATACAGCACAAATTTTTAAACGATACATTTTAAATTGAGCACTTCATCCCGCTATTGATGCTCACATAATTATCTTTGGAGTTGGGTAGATCAAAACATGCAATGAAATCTGACCACAGCGTAGCAGTTAAGCTCAAACTTTAATATGAGTTGTCACAATTCATGCTAATTACAGTACAGAAGATTATAAATAAATGTTTATTACAGAAGACACATATTATACGTCCCAAGACAGTACTAAGCCAACAATTTAATATGATAACCATTAAATTCATTGCTAACTAACGTTGTGGTGCCAAGGCGGTCTTAAGTTAACAAAGCTTTAGTTACACCGATTATTAGTTTCATTATAGGTACTTATTGAACGATTTTGCTAGAGTTTGAAAGTAATTAGATACCTATTTGCTTTGTTATTTCTAAGACAGATGTGTAAGTAAGAAATAATATGGTTTAAGAGATTTGGATCTGTCTGTAAGGAAAAGGCGTTTCTCTGATGGATAGTATACTCGAAAGTACAGTTAATGAATGCTTGTCAAACTCGTGCTATGTTTGGACTCTAACAAACATAACTGGACACAGAAATTGAAGAGTTTTATAAAAATAAAAGTTTTGATCTTGCTGAGATTTTTATTTAAAATTCATTACGGGGTTTATTAAAATAATTGTTTTCGGCATAAGTAGTCTTAGTGTTCATATCCATCTGATTATGTAATTCAAGTTTAAAAAAAAACTGTGGTATCTATTGAAGTTATAGAAAGAAAACTATATGTTACGCTAAACAAATGTGTACGTATCGGTGTAAGAGTCACCCCTCAGGTGAAGGGGTGGTCTAAGTAAACTAGCTTATCGCTCGTCTGACAAGCCTGGATTTATGTTCAAACTTTATCTTTTCCGGGCTCCGTCCGTACATGGCCGTTTGCACCGATCAACTAACAACTGATTACATAGAAATTTGTACATTTATTGCAATGGGTTAAAGGCTAGTTTCGCTTGTACGTGTTGAAACTAAAATTCATTTCTAAGGGTTTTTGCAGGTCGTTATAAAAATGATGTGTTAAGTTTGCATGATACAACGAATCGTTTTTTGGTGTATTTCAATAAACTTTTTTCCTATTTAGTGTTGATATGATATTATAACAAGATATTTTTTATAATAGAAATACTAAATGTGACTTCCTCTTTGTCAGGTTGACAAAAGAATTAGCCGTCCAGTTTATAAGAATGTGGTCATGATGGACGACCCTAAATGAGACACAGCAAGATACCAAAATTGCACAAATATAACTATTTTCATCTGCTTAATATCTTTAAGAATTCTCTCAAAGAATTTGCAAGAAGAAGACAATTCAATAAAGTAATTTTATCTATATTTTATATCGATTTTCCTGTGAGGATTCTCCTAGAGTAGGTACTAGGCAGTGTAATGTACACTTTGACGCGTAATACCTGGAAATTGTTGAATTAATCACCTTGTTGTCTTAATGGTTCGATTATTCTAACTAATTAATCTGATTAGATTAGTTTGGTCTAGGTTAACAGTCGACTGTGTTCGTCAATTAATCGAATGATTTAATCGTGTGTTAAGAAGCTAGTTCAAAATTAATTAATTATTACAAAATCGTGCAAAGTGTAACTACCTATTATGAGAAAGGTGGTGGTGCATGGAAGGAGCCTCCCCGAGTGGCGCATAAAATAAGCATGCGTCCGGCGCACCCTGGGCAATGGTCTGCGGGCTAGCCGATCCTTTCACCACGACTCAACGGCAAATTTAAACTTGCCGTGCGTGTCCATTCACCTGCACACGCGAGGACCTTTACAAGGCCACTGATAGTGCCATATCGGTGGCCGAGTTCTGGTCCTCAAATACATTATGAGTCGACACGCTAAGAAGAAGACTGAGAAAGGTGCATTTGTAACGGTTAAATTATGCTTTTGTAAAATTAAGGATAAAAAGTTTCCAATGTGCTATTGTATTTTTCTGTTTTTTTTTTTCTTTTATAAGAAACATCTATAGCAAAGTGTGAATCGGTCTTGTAGTTTTTACATGATGAATATAGATGAACATCACTATCACCACATAGTATAAAACAAATTCGCTTTCTCTGTCCCTATGTATGCTTAAATCTTTAAAACTACGCAACGGTTTTTTATGCGGTTTGTTTTAATAGATAGAGTGATTCAGTGGTAAGGTTTTTAGCATAATTTTATCCCCATATTCTTACGGGAACGGGAACTATGCGGGTGAAACCGCGGGGCGCCGTTAGTAAAAATATAATCCATCAATAGCTAGTTGACATAAAAATAAGTACCTATCATATAATTATGTATAAGATGAATGTTGTTTTTTTAACAAAATGACATTATATTTAAACTAGGTCAAAAGAAAAATGTTACTCAAAAATATTATTGTACAAAACTCGACATCAGAATACTGAAAATGGAATAAAATATAAAAGTTTCTAGTTTGAAGGTTTCATTTTAGATGTCCTTTGATAGTACGTATTTACCTGTACAAACATTCAAAGTACTGTGATCGTTCCAGTACTAGATTCCGATATTTTGTGCTCCTAAAACTTCGCACTGTGATGTCTGGATGAAAAGGCTTTTCTCTTTCTGGAGTTTGTTTTAGAAATGGTTTGTGTATTTGCAAAGAGTATTTTAGATTTGCTTCTTTGTTCCAGTATCTATCTTATATACAAAAATATATTTAACCGACTTCAAAAAAGGCGGTTCTCAATTCTTTGCGATATTCTTTTTTATTGATTTTCAATTTTTTTCACGTAATTCTGGAATCATCAGCTAGTATAGCTTACATCAGCTTTTTTTCTTTTTCCCTGTACTAATATTATCAGAAAGGGGGTGATTTCAGAAGATCTCGATAGACAAACGGGATATTAGGTACAGACCAATTTTGTTTTTCCTTACGAATTTAATTTAAGAAATGTTACAAAGATTCTTATATTAAAAAAAAAACATTTTAAAAACAAAATTTTTATTTAGCTTTTATTGTATTGTCATGGGACTTACATAAAAGTATGCCAAATTTCAGCTCAATCGGATAACTAGAAGTCAAAAATGGCTTGCAAGATTTTAAGTGACAGACAACGGGACAGGAAAACTAAATAATACAAGCTTTTATTTAGTTTTCCTGTCCCGAAACACTTCAAATGGAATGAATGAAATAGAATTGAAATCGAGACCGATACTATAGTACCAAAATTATGTACAGTCTTGTTATATGCTATTCTTGGAAATGTTTAAAAACTAATTATTTTCGAAAACCTTTTCTAAAACTTGATAAAACTAAAGAATATCTGATTACATTATAATGATAGCTAAGTCACCTAAGTCTAAATTAAGCAAGATAAATACAACGTCTTTATCAAAATGACAAAACTTAGCAACTTTATTACTCATACAAGTTATTAAATTCTCCAAATACGAAGATTTACATCTGTTACCAAACTTACTACACACTAAAGTTACCTTTACCACTCAGAAAATAAGAACTAAATTCCCGTAACATAAATTATATTTCAGAAAATAGTTTCAAAGAACCTTAAGTCTTACACGTTAAAGTTGAAATTGGCTTGATATTCTAGAATTTTCTACGTTCGCGTCGCCAACTCGGATTTATGGCTAGAGTTTAGGAAACGGTCTAGGATTGTGGTGATAAGTCTAGACTAACATATACCTAGGTCTAGGTAACCTGTGATAGATTTACTGGTTCAGTGTTACGTGAACTTAGCAAACACTAAAAGGTTAGTTTAGATACTTGAACTTGTTTTTCTATGTTAAGTGGGCAGGTTTCTGCAATTAGAACTTTCTTACGTATATTTTTTTGAACTTATTTTTGTATGTAAATGTGTGCAGGTTTCTTAGTACTTTCGTATATTTTAGTTGTTATAGTGCGATATCTTTTGGTTTAAGCAAGTGATAAGTCTATGGAATACTCTATTGAGTCACAATCTTTTCGGTGCCGGGCGGCCAAAATTGGAAGCTACTGTTGTATTTTTCATTCTAATGTCATTTGGATACATTTTCAATAAACTGACAACTAAAAGATGCGATTATAGCGACGCTTTCACCGGCACAGAAAAGATTGTGACTCAATACTACTAGTGTTGATGACGTTAGTCCGACAGAGACAATCGATGAACTAACGAGATCTCTGAAACACATGAAATTAAAAGTTACCTCCGTAAATGTAATAACCATGATAAGTGCCAAAGCAAAGCCATTCACGACAAAGCGTACATTGCTAAAAATATTAGCCTATAAAAAACATACATATAAAAAATGGTAAATAAATAAATATAACAAGAATAAATTAAAAATCAAATGTTTTTAAAAACAAATTATTTTTTGCATTTCATGGGACTTATCTAAGTATGCCAAATTTCAGCTCAAAGTTGCAAAACGTTGAATGTTTTACAAAATGCATTTACTACGTCATTAAGTGTAGTCAGGTGACTTCAGCCAGCACTTTACAGAGTCATCTTAAAAGCTTGCTCAGGGAGAAATAAGGCAGTATATGCAGTGTACGACTTGGTCGTAGCGTGATTTTGTTAAACCGTTTTTAATCTTGTAAATGTCACTATCTTAAAGTAGGCTTAAAGACAAATCACTTTTTGAAAATGGCTTTTTATATGGACGAGAAATGCCATATTAAAATAAAAAGACTTGAATCTACACTGAATTAGCAATTCACAAACAACCCTAGAATTTTTTCGTTGGGTTTTCTCTCGATATACCTATTCTCTTGACTGCAATTTTGAACCGGGTGGCACTTTCCTTTAAGTCTAGGCAAAAACCTGAGCTACCGACGCTGTCGAGAAACTCAGTTTGTTTTTTATTTTGAATTGCTGTGCAGTTTTTTATATATATTTGGGAGTTAAGATAGTCCAATAATAGAGTTAATAAACTTAGTTAAGACTTAGAGATAAATATAATTATCATATCTAAAACTATTTTCATTACATTTAGATTTTTTTTCCTAACTTCTCAATTATCTTTGACACAATCTAGTCAAATAACACACGGTACTTTTAGAATACAATAATGTCGACACGTGAATAGTGAACTTTAAACTTAAATTTAAGTCTCTTGATGTATGAGGAATTAACTCACTGAAAGCTTGGTATCGTTTTGTTTGGCTTTCATTCGAAAAGTGCCCTTGTTTAAATATTAATATTAAGTTCAATATTGTTTGTTACAGTTTGACTTCACATAATATCCTACTAATATTATAAAGACGAATGTTTGTGAGTGTGGATGTTTGGATGTGTGGATATTTGTTCCTCTTTCACGCAGAAACTACGGAATGGATTTTAATGAAACTTTACAATAATTTAGCTTATACATCAGAATAACACATAGGGTACATTTTATCCCGAAATTCCCACGGAAACGGGAACTACGCAGGTGAAACCGCGGTGCGCTGCTAATGTTTCATAAAGTATTAGTAATATCATTTTTTTTTACTTCCATTCATATCTACGCCCATACATCTAATGCAAGAGGTATTCGAATTGATAATATTATATTTTTTTTCCGATTAAACTTAATAACTTATGGATAAGGATCAAAATTACTTAAAAATAACAGAAACGTACTAGGTCTCCTTTTTTGCTGAAACATAATCAGACTTCATACCAAAAGACATTTTTCCAACCATAAACAGTACTTTAATAACAAAATTCGACATAAGTATATACCATCAGATTAAATACAGAATGTTCGTAAAAAGTAATTAAGTCGTGGCAATAGAAGGTTCGAGACGAATCTAATGAATACTTAAGGGGACCGGTATTTATCGGGAACGTTTTCACCGAATATATTTTATCGGTGCTCACGAAAGTAGGTATACATTAAACGTATTTAAGGAAGACTTTTATTAGAGAAAAAAGAGAATATTACGTGTTAATTTCCTTTGAATAATTTATTTAAATGTTTAAAGATACTTCGCTAAGTAGGTAAGTATACGTAATAGCCGCCTTTGTTGACGGATTTTATTTTTTGTGTGTTTTATCCTTACTTGAGTTTCTGGGAAGAAATGTTCTATGTAAAACTTATGGGTAGGTTTTCACCTTTTCAAATCTTATTCACCTTTTCAATCATATTCTTAATTACGCATTTACCTAGAATGCGATATTTCTAGCTTGGTAATAATTGCACATTTCACTTTTCGATTTGGATACTACATAGGTACTACGAGTATAAAATAACATTTTACGGAAGGAGCCTCCCCGAGTGGCGCATATAACAAGCATGCGCCCGGCGCACCCTGGGCAATAGTCTGCGGACGGCAAGTCGGTAACGCAGACTAGCCGATCCTTCCACCACGACTCAACGGCAAATAACTTGCCGTGCGTGTCCCTACACCTGCACACGCGAGGACCTTTACAAGGCCACTGATAGTGCAATATCGGTGGCCGAGTTCTGGTTCTCAAAAATATGAGTTAACACGAAAAGAAAGAAGAAGAATAACATTTTATCTCTTTGCCAAAAACAATTATTTATTTCCTCTAACCAAAGGGTGATATTTAATTAAAAGAGTGAATTTCCCGGCCCCTAAATTTGCGTGGCAACTATGAAATCGTTACTAAAAAATATAGTTATAATGTTTAAAACTTTTTTTTTGGTTAGATGAAATAGTCACCTATGTGAGGCACTAAATATTTCATTACTGGGATTAATAGGTACTCCAGAAAAAAATGTTAAACCTCGAAATCTTTCATCGCCGTGTCTGTCCACAACTCACCTTGATGTGTATTATACCTTCTTGATGAAAACCTATTGGTTGAATACATTGAAACCTAGTTTTATATGATACTTGGATAGTTAAGGTATCGTTACGGAATACACTTAATCAAATATTTAAACAATACAACGAATGGTTACTAGAAAAACATTTGTCCCAGAACTTCCTTTCATCGCCATGTCAAAAACATTTTTAAACATATTGTTCCACCTAAAGACTTGCGTCTCCTTCTCTGTGTGCTAAACGTTGCCTAATAGTACCGCCTAGGTGCTCGACGTGGAAGGACGTGTCCACGTGCCTGCGTTTTCAAGCTATAAATGTAAGTGTATCCCATTTTTGTTACTGGACATTTTTTCTTTCATCGCCGTGCATAGGTATAACTTCTATTTGAACAAGTTTATACTCTTGATTGAGCATTCGATAGAATGCCCATACTCTTCTGTTTATTTGTGAATTGTTTAGTTCTTAGGATACCTAATAGATTTTATGTAATTTTAAATTTTCGACTCGTTTCTCATCGCCATGTTTTCATTTCCGTGGTTTCCATAGCAAATATTTGCTATGGCAATGAAAAAAAAGACACGGCAATGAAAAAAATTTCATTGCCGTGTCTTTTAAAACAAATTACTTTCATCGCCTTGGCCAGGTCTTTCATTTCCGTGACTTATATTTTCATCGCCATGGTATGATTAGGCAACACAGTACAGTACTCGTCAAGTAATATCTCTGCAATACGACAAAAGACTTAAGTAACGACTTATAAGTACAGTAAATAACTCATTTGTATTTACTGTACTCCTTCTAGCTCGTTTTCTTGATTCCTTAAGATCGTGTCCGTTCTGATGCACTGTAATGGAGTCGTGTATCAGCCGTTCCACTCCGCTGTGTTTTCGGTTCTTCTCAGAGCTGGTAATTGAGAGCCCTGTTATTGCCTTGATCAGATTTGACCAACGGGTAGGTCGGGTAGGTCTATCTTTCCCGCCACAACCAGCTTGTCCAGGCTGTATCACTGTTGTAGCTCCAAATGTGACCAAAGTAGGTCAGGACTCGTAGGTAACATATCGTAGACAGTCTTGTTTTTACATCAAGTAGTTCTAGAATAGACTTATTCGTACGTCACGCTGTTAACGGTATGTGTGGCATCCTTCTCCAGCACCACATCTCGAAAGCCTTAATCTTTTTTCGATCTACAGCGCGTGGATAGAATAGACCAGGACTCACAGCCGTATAGAAATATCGAGAATACCTGAGATCTAATTAGTCTCATCTTTGTTACGTTTGGAGATGGTTTGGACATTCCAGATTATCAACATTTTGCTTATTGCTTGCCCATCTCCACACAAATTCGAATCTCTTTCTCGCAGTCTCTCTGATTACTGATCGTCCAGTCTAGGTATACAAACTTGCTCATGAATTCCAGGTCTGACAATTCTCCTGTGCGTGTGATCTGTTCAGCTCGGTCAGTGACCATAACCTTTGTCTTCGACTTGTTGACCCAAAGTCCTACTGTCTCGGTTTTGCGTTCTACTCTGCTGAACATTTCAGCAAGTTCGTGCTCAGAGGATGCGGCCAAAGTAGTGTCATTTGGATATCAAAGGTTGCTGATCTTGTTCCTGCCAACAGTAATGACTCCCTCCCACCCTTTTAAGGCTCTCCTACTTATATAGTTTCTATAGTTATCATGGTTATTAGCACTCAAATTATTATGATTATACAGCGTTGAAATATTTCGAGTTTCCGATATTTCAACGCTGTTGCAAGCGCCATGATCACGGATGAACTCTCTTACTTATATTTCGTATATCCTATAGTATTCGCCATAGATGTTAAAAAGAAAAAGGAACTCTTTTTCCGGGATCCGGGATGATATGAAACATAATCTTACTGGCATGGGATATAAGTGCCACAGTACGGTAGGGTGCACATTTTTTTTTTTACCCAGAATAGGCTTGCACTTGACTGTAACTAACCTGATGGAAAGCGATGATACAGTCTAAGATGGAACGTGCTCACCTAGAAGGTACCTATTGACTCGCGACTTAATAAGACCCAGATTGTATGTTTAATTTGTATGTTCCAGTTTCAGAACAGAGAAGCTGTGCAGGGAGTTCCACACTCTCGCTATTCGCATTATAAAGGTGGACGCGAAACGCTTCGTTCGAGCTTATGGAACATCTACCATGTATGGGTGACGTTTATCGGTTTCCCTGCTCATTCGGTGGCAGAACGGAGATGGGGGAATTAAGCGGTGCAGTTCCGCTGCGCACTCTCCAAAATGTATTCGATAAAAAACCTATAGGCTAGCAACTTTTTGCCGGTGCTCAAAACTCTGGAGTCTCGAGTCAACAAGGGACTGAACGAAATGAGCCTCTTGGTACGCTTCTCTAGGGACTCCAACCCCTCAAGTTGATATTTAGCTGATCCATCCTAAGGGTGCGAACAGTACTCCATGCACAACCGAACTTGTGCTTAATAGAGTTGGAGCAGCTGTTCTGGCGTGAAGTACCGTCGCACCCTTGAGAGGATGCCTAGCTTTTTTGTAGCCAGTTGAGCCTTTGACTCAATGTATGAACCAAAATTGAGGGTTGAGGTCAGCGTTATTCCAAGAAGGTCAGGGTGGTCCACTATAGGTAAGGATACATTCCGGAAAAAAGGAGCCAGTTCGAACAGCGTCTTCCTTGCGGAGAAAAGACACGCCTGGGTCTTCAAGGCATTGAACTTGATCAGATTGGCATCGCTCCAATCGGAGACTGCCCGAAGGGAAAAGTTCGTGTGATATACCTAGCCTCTCTTAAATACTGTGTCTCGGCCGCACTAGCACGCGGGATGGATATGTAATTCTCTACAACTGTGCAATCATTTGCTTACTCATAGGTTCTGGGCTTTGGCAGATCATTGATATGCAACAGGAAAAGTGTTGCAATGAGTACTAACCCTTGGGGAACACCGGCATTAATCGCCATTTGATCGGACGAGCATCCATCAAGAACGACCCGTATCGATCGATCCTGTAAGAAGTCCGATATAAACCCACACAAACTAACAGGCAGACCGTATGATGAAAGCATGCTTATAAGGCACGTAATTTTGTGGACCCCTTCTTGAGCAGGGGGATCAAAAGCGATTCTTTCCAATCTTTAGGCCATATATCATAGGGGTTTTAATCTTATTAAGAAATTCGATCAATTATTATCATTCGATGTGGCATAGATAACCCGTCTGGGGGAGTATGCCTCTCCTTCTCGGAGACAGGCGTGTATATATTGTATGTTAGGATAATATATTACTCATGTCAGTATATAAAAAAAAAATGTTTTATGTATGGATTTTCATTTCCGTGGTGATTCTTTCATTACCGTGGGACAGTTCTTTCATTGCCGTGGACGCTTGTTTCATTGCCGTGTACGCATGTTTCATCGCCGTGGCATGAAATTTTTAAACTTGTGTTATTCGTTAGTTTTTTAAGTAATCAGCTTGATAATAAGCAAGAATACATACATTATCAAGAAGTATAATAAACGCTAATTATTTTTGAAAAAAACTTAAAAACAAAAAAATCCACGGAAATGAAGTTTTTTGGGGACTTGTTGAAATTCACTCAAAAACTAAATGTATTCAAATTCATTACCCACATAACTAACTACGTCATTGATATACAATTCGCAATAAACCCCAAAACTGTTTATTTAACGCCTTATAATAATGCTCTACAACTTATCTGCGATCTACTGTATAAACCACAAACTGTAACAAAATATTATGGTACGAGAGCCCGATATAACCGACTTTTACCGATGAAACATATTTCTAATAATTAAAAAAAATGTTCTTGATGTACTTGAACCAAGGGCTATGCTGAACCGCCCTATTCTCACCAATTTTAGAAATGCCTCAAATTTTCAACACTACAAAAAAAAAACTAAAATTTTGTAATGTCATTATAATCAATGTAAAAGTCGGGGTATATCGGGCTTTCGTGCCATACGAGAGCCCGATATACCCCGACTTTTACCGATGAAACATATTTGACCGGATGAAACATATTTTTAATACATAATTAAAAAAAATGTTCTTGATGGACTTGAACCAAGGGCTATGCTGAACCGCCCTATTCTCACCAATTCTTATTTATTTTTTTAGAAATGCGTCAAATTTTAAAACTGTACAAAAAAAATCTAAAATTTAATAAAGTATTATTAATCCATAAATACGATGGTCAAAATCCAGACCAGGCTATTTCATATTTCTGTTATCTATCCGAATTTCGTTCTACCCGACAGCAAATGTTAAGGTTCCCTACAAAATTCTTGACCACACTACCCGGTAAGTCATGGTTATACCCATAAACCAGGTAAATTAATACACCCTTGCCTTGTTCCATTGGCTCTTAACCTAAAATATAAGGGATCCAATTAAAATGCGTAACAGTAATTACATTTAACTAAGCCAATATAACCGGCCGAAATACCAGTGTGAATCACTAATGCTAAGATTATGCAAAACAGGACCCTCTTAGACCGATATATTGTTTAAGTTTTAATGGCAGCGGTGACCTGCGTATCAATATTTATGATTAAAACCTTTATACCAGTCCATTCTATTGTTAGGTGTGTTCCGACCTTTATGAGTTGTTAGGGAAATGAATGGTTTTTCAATTTTGTGCCTAAGCTTGTGTTGGTTTAATCATTGGATGTATGGTCTAGAAATCTAAACTAGCATTGTAGAGTTAAGCCATGGTTCGAAACCCACCAGTCCCGCCACGTACCAATGTGTTTTTAAAGTACGTTAATTTCGACGCTCTTACGGAGAAGGAAAACATCGTGAGGAAACCTCCACACACCTGGGAAGAAATTCTAAGGTTGTGTGTGAAGTCAACCAACCCGCACATGGCCAGAGTGGTTGACTAAGGCCAAATTCACCCTAATTCAGGGTAGGCTCGAGCCCCTCGGTGGGGATGTGAGCTAGTTAAGAAAAATAATTGTGTTATCTTTTATACTCGTAACTCGTTTACAGATGGCCTAAAATAAGTGTTTGGTGCAGATCTTATTGATGGGTACATTTGATTGATGTTTTTTTAAAAGTCACGACAAACACAGTTAGTTTTTAATAAATTCAAAAGGCTCGAAAACCTATATTTTAAAATGTTTTTTTTTCAGCGTTTCAAAACATTTAAAGTAGGTTTTTAACACAATTGAGTGTATAAAAATATTATTAACTATAATGTTAGTTTGTTACCGTTAGCCCCCAGTTTCCGGTCGCTCATTTCCGCCGGAATCGGAAACCCGATCCACTTCCGGTGTCGGAGATTCTTGGATTCCTCACAATGAAAGTATTTTAATGGCACTTTTAAAATTTTAATGGTAACTAAACAAAGTAAGTATTATTTTGTTGTATTTCTAACCCGGATTTGTATTATTTACACTTTTAAATCCTACTAATATTATAAATGCGAAAGTTTGTATGTTTGTGAGTTTGGATGTTTGTTCCACTTCACGCAAAAACTACTGTATCGATTTTGAATAAATTTGGTACAGTTGTTCCTTATAACTAGGAATAACACATAGGATACTTTTTATCCCGAAATTCCCATGGGATTGTGTATAAGTATTGTATGTTTTATAGTAACTTTTTGTAGTCACAAATCCTACCAATAGATGGCGCTGTTACTTAATATTTTAACACACGATGGTGAATTGTGCCGAGATTGTATGATACTACGAGCTACGCATTCTCACGGGAGCGGGTACTACGCGGGTAAAACCGCGGGCCGCTGCTAGTAGACAAATAAGGTACTTACATAAATAAAAATAAACCTTTATTTAATTGACATATTATATTCATTAAATAGATTTAACATGATTCATATAACCAGTCCTATCAGTCCTATTTGCGTCAGGTTGTCGACTCTGGTGGTAAAATAAAATATTTCTATTCAAATAAATAAATTAAACTTATTATTAAAGTCACTTAATGACCTGTAAGATGGAACAGGGCGAAAGCGTCACTCTAATGATGTAAGTAAAGTGAATTGATATTTATTTCTATAAATAGTAAGTCGTTATAAGTATGTTATACATTGTGTTAATATGTTAACTTTATTCCACAATAATAAAGTACATATTCACCCATCTGTCTCTAAACTAAGTCTATAACTCGCGTAAAAAGTAAACGCGTGTAAAAAATATTCGTAATACAAGTAAAAACCTTCCATGTCTCATTGCCATCAATCCCAAAAGATTACCAGCGAACCCACAACCCTAACTAATCCTAACCAATGGGCCTCTACTATCCCTTTCTATTTATATGCAGTAGAAAAGGACCCCATTACCCAGGACTATAAGACTCGATGTTTTGTGAGTAAAAACAGAACTGCGTATGTGATTTACGTAATGTGAACGCGTTTTTACAGGACAAAAGGTTTTTCTGTGATTTTTAGAGATATAAATTTTAATAAGAGTGTGGAGAAAAAATATGGGACGAAATATTCTGAGTTATATTAGGTTTTGTGTTGAAATAGTTTAGTGACTTATATTAGACTAAGTCTGAGGTCTTTATTGTGTTTTAAACTTATGGCTATAATAAAATCTGTAATTCTTCCTTTGCTTCATTGGTAGGATTATAATAAAAATCTGAATTGGATTTTAAGGGTTTTGAACGCATTGAGTATTAATGAAATTTTATTACGCTGTCTGCATTCTTTAGTAAAACATAAGTTTTAATTGCTTTCATTTTTAACCTTAAGGTTTACAAATTGAATCTGGCTCAATAATAGTACTATGATAATAAAGCTGTGATATTATGTTTACACGTGACTTCCAAGAGTAACAAAAGGAAACAGGGACTTAAAAACGGCTTAAAATGAAATAAATAACAATCTCTATAAACAAACAGCCTAAAATGTAAGATACCAAATCCCTCGGCACAGGAGAAAAACGGTCAAGAAATCAAAATCTTATTGGTCGGTCGGTTGGAAGGCGCAGTGCTCTCAAGAGGGCTGTATTGGACTAAACTAATCCAATACCGTATACACTCTACCCACAGACCTTACAAAAGGATCGAACGAATAAAAGATTTTACTCCTGACACACTAGAGCCAGACCGAATCCGAAAAATGGATAATAAACTTATCAATTCATCTTTACGTGTATGTTGGATTTGGGATAGTGGAAACTGTTATTTTGCTTTATTTTGCTTTGTGGGATAAAGTAGGTAAATCTAAATTTTATGAAATTACTAGCAGTGCCCCGCGGTTTCTCGAGCGTAGTTTCCGATCCCGTGGGAATTTCGGGATAAAACGTAGCTTATGTCCTTTCCCGGACCATAAGCAAATTGTACCAAATTTCAAGTCAATCGGTTCAGTAGTTTAGCCGTAAAAAGGTAACAGACAGACAGAGTTACTTTCGCATTTATAATATTAGTAAGGATTAGTAAGGATATGAGGTCCTTGTTTTGGATAAACACAGGGTTTTGAAATACAATTGAAGATATGGCGTTCGCTATCATAAGCTTCTGTAAGTCTACCTTCAAATAGGGCGATTCGGCGATAGTCAGCCAAGCTGCCCAAGAGCGGCTAAATCGACTTCATTTTCTTTATTGTTAAATTCTCACCACGACCAATAAATAGTAGCAGAGCTGTAGCAATTAACACAAGTGAACCACGAAGCATCGCTAGTCTCCAATACTCGTATACGAGTATTATTATGTTTGTTTTAACCAAAGTAATTGCTTTTTACGTTACAATAAACAGAGATACCGAATTGTCACGTTTATTAGAACACGTCTTTAATTTGGTGCTTCATAAGGTTTGGTGCCACGTGACTGCGATAACACTTAATGGACTGAGATCCCAGGGCAACCAGATATTCCTTATTTTCTTAGGCTGGTTTTAGTCTCACGTCGACAGCACGCGCACCGATGGCCGAGTTATATGAACTTCAAGGAACCGTTTTTAAATAACACGTAGTTATCAGCACGCACGGGCTCTAGAAGTTCGGTTCGGTTAGTTGGCGTGAGACTAAAACTAGCCTTGGGCATAAAATGTGTAACAGACTCAAGTGGTAGTATGAACCTTGATAGTATGCATATTTGCTAGTTTACTTCAGCGGCCGTTTGTCAGGCATCATCACTTTAGCAAAGTCAGCCGGGCTAGCATGATTTTAAAATATAGCTTTTCACGTACAGTTTCATGGATGTCGTAGCATTTATAGCGATGATTGCTACGACAACCGATTGTATTTTCTATGGATTCAGTGTAATCCATAGCGAGTCTCTATATTGGTAGCAATTGTCACTGGATTTGTAGTATCACACACTGATTTCGTAGCAAGATGAAGCCATACATTTTATTACTGGGTATATAAGTAATTTTTGGATGTCACAGGATCTTAGTCCATAAGTAACTTCATAATCTTAATTACACTAAACTTAATTATACAATTTCTCAAGATGTGTATTTAAAACGATACCTTTTTAAGCGTTTCAGTTAAATATTTTATTTACACAAAGTATTTATAAATTAAACATTATAATTAGAATTATTTTAAGAATGTTTTTGGGGCAATTACATAGATGAGCCTTCGGATTTGTATTAAATATTTTGATTAATTTTTGTTTGTCTCGGTTGTGTGAATGAGTGTTTGTGTAGTTTCTGATACCATAGATACAAGTGACGAACTTAGGAGTTAGTTACTATAATGAGATGATGTAGTAAATGATTATGTTACGAGTATGCTATATATTCTCTGCTTCTCAGTTGATCCATTGAAATGTTACATTTTTTAGGCCTTACCTTGCGTTTCTTAGAGGACGCAATTTTATTTTTTTGACGTGTAGGGGGGGTAAGTGTAAAGCTAAAATCAAGTTTGTGGGGTCGCCACCCTTGTCCCACGGCCGCCATCTTGAAAATAGGGGTTGAAACGGTTTTTACGATATATCTAAGAGATATATCGTTAACTATTTATCTGATAAAAAAAATTTAACGTTTTTTGTTGCAAATTAAATTCTCTATAACTTTGGTCCAGTAATTTTTTGTCGTAAAACTATAAATAAAAAAGTTATAAGTGAAAATGTACAGAAATTCGAGAAAAAAATTACCGAGCATGCTGTCCAGGTAGAAAATACCCAAGCGACCATTAGGGAACAAAAGAAAAGCTGCTAATATTATTATCATTATTTCTAACCTCTCTTACTGTACTATTCTTTTTTTGAAGTGAAAACTTCTTTAGCAGCGCTGTGCACTTTTTTTTGTATGGGTAAAAACTTTCAAACTCGCGTCAGGGTCACGTGATGCTGATCGAAAAAGCGTAAGATCGAGGGGAAGGGAGAGGAACTAGTATCTCCCACTCTTTCTACCGTGCCTGAGTGTGCTGCAGCGGTATCCTCGTAACAAATGTCATTGTGACATTGCCTCCAGACTCTACCTCGTGGGTGGTGAGGAAAAGAGTCAATAATTAATTATTAATAACATTGCAAAATTACTAATTAAAAGAATTATAATAACAAAATAATAAAAAAAAAAATAACTGATGACACATTATTAGTATAAAATATGTATAGTTAAGAGTACTGAAAAATAGTACTCACTTCGGAGCGCTATAAAACCTCAGCTATTGACTTAATGAAAAAATGTTGCTTATAAAAGTTGTCGAAAAAACGATCTGCAAAAATGGTCTGATATCGTTTTTTTCGTAAAATGATAAAAAAAAGTTATATCGAAAAATATATTTTTTTTCTCGAATTTCTGAACATTTTCACTTATAACTTTTTTATTTATAAATTACTGGACCAAAGTTATAGAGAATTTAATTTGCAACAAAAAACGTTAAAAAAATTTTTTATCAGATAAATAGTTTAAGAGATATATCGTAAAAACCGTTTCAACCCCTATTTTCAAGATGGCGGCCGTGGGACAAGGGTGGCGACCCCACAAACTTGATTTTAGCTTTACACTTACCCCCCCTACACATCAAAAAAATAAAATTGCGTCCTCTAAGAAACGCAACCCCAAATGTAACTTTTCAATGGATCAAGTTACGTCATCGATATCAGGTAAACAGAATTCATCCCCGAAAGCCATAAAACCCTTAATTTTTATTATGTTGTCCACAACAGATTTTCTGCCCGTAAATATTTTATTCGAAACCTAAAATAAAATGTAGAGTCAACGGATTTATTCTATCAGATTAATTTTTAAAAGGGTATGTGTGCCAAATTAGGAAAACCTATTTTACGTCGAAAAAAGCGGTCTTGTCAGGGTTTTGTTGGTTAATGGATTTTAATGTTATTTTCCTTTACTAGAGTTTATTAAATATAGCGGCGCCCCGCGGTTTCACCCGCGTAGTTCCTTTTCCCGTAGGTATATGGGGATAAAATTATCCTAAAAACCTTCCCACTGAATCACTCTATCTATTAAAACAAACCGCATTAAAATCTGTTGCATCTAGTTTTAAAGATCTAAGCGTACAAAGGGACATAGGGACATGGGGACAGAGAAAGCGACTTTGTTTTAGACTATGTAGTGATGATAGTGAAGGCTAGCTATATTGAAATTTCTTCAATATTTTTTTAATGTTTTACTCGAATAAATTTTATAAGAATTTTATAATTATTGTGAAACAATCTTTGATTTTCTTTATCAATGTGTAGGAATTGTAGAAATCAGTATTTAACATATATTGTGTAAAAGAATTGATTAAAAATAAAAAGATATTTTATGTATTAAATATAATATGTCCTCAGACAAATAAGGTTTTTAAAATAAATTATAATATAAAAGATAGGTATCAATATTAACTTTAAAGTTAACATTATTATCGATATCGATAATGACATAAAAGTTTTAATTACTACTGCACTAGTTGTCTTGTATAGATGATTTTGCGAATGTCAACCCTAACAGAAAATAAATAAAGTTTATAACTGCCTAAATTGACAGTAATGCCATCTATTGATGCATATCATGAACTTATTCCTCAAATGGCCTCAAACAAATTTCGTTTGACTCTAAATTATAAAACGACAATTACATGTATACTTCGATAATATTCAACATTTATTTTGACCTTTTGATTTTCGTTAGTTTGAATTTTCGTAATTTTTTTTCAACATTTTGACTTTTCGACGTTTTGACTTTTCGACATTTTGATTATTCCATATTTTGATTATTCGACATTTTGACTATTCGATATTTTGACTTTTCGACGTTTTGACTTTTCGACATTTTGATTATTCGACATTTTGACGTTCGACATTTTGATTATTCGACATTTTGATTATTCGACATTTTGACTTTTCGACATTTCGACATTTTGATGTTTAGACATTATGATTATTCGACATTTTGACTTTTCGACGTTTTGACTTTTCGACATTTTGATTATTCGATATTTTGATTATTCGACATTTTGACTATTCGACATTTTGACTTTTCGACGTTTTAACTTTTCGACATTTTGATTATTCGACGTTTTGATTATTCGACATTTTGATTATTCGACATTTTGATTATTCGACATTCTGATTATTCGACATTTTGACTTTTCGACATTTTGATTATTCGACATTTTAACTTTTCGACGTTTTGACTTACGACGTTTTGACATTTCGACATTTTGATTATTGGATATTTTGACTTTTCGACATTTTGAGTTTTCGACATTTTGACTTTTCGACGTTTTGACTTTCGACATTTTGAATTTTCGTCATTTTGATTATTCGACATTTTGACTTTTCGACATTTCGACATTTTGATGTTTTGACATTATGATTATTCGACATTTTGACTTTTCGACATTTTGACTTATCATCGGTTTAACATTTCGACGTTTTGAATTTTCGACATTTTGACTTTTCGACGTTTCGATTATTCGACATTTTGACTTCTCATCGGTTTGATATTTCAACATTTTGAATTTTCAACCATTAGACTTTTCGATATTTTGATTATTTGACATTTTGACTTGTTTCGATGTTTTGACCGACTACTTCATAACAATAATGTAGAATATGGATACCTAACCTAATCATTAACGCGACTTCACCCCAGTGACAAGCTATTAAGTTTTGAATATATCAAAGATAATTTTAAATCAGTATGCAAATTGGCTCATCGAAATTCAATCAAAAGTAATAATATCCTGGACAAGTCCTTCACCAAAAGTTCAAGTATCACTCGAAAACATCTAAAAACAAATGTAAAATCAAAACACAAACTGAATTTTCCCAATCCCTTCAACGTAATAATTTAATTTTGTGAGATAAACTCGGTTGTTCTAAATCTAGTTATACCGATAACCCGATACGGATTTGGTACTTGACTGTATAATCGAATAAAGGTTGCTTTAAACTAATATACGTAGGTATACTCGTGTAACTATATAGGCACACGACGGACTGTAATTAATTTACTCCTGTAAAACGAAAATTGAAAACACAATTTATATAAGAACTTGCTTCAGAAAAGGTTGCATTGAAAAAGTTATCAAAGACTTTTGCTATAAAGGTTCAATTTCAATTAGATAGCATACGTATATTTTGCCCAACTACTAGACAAAAGTCGCATGCCTCCTGATAAGTGAGTAAACGCGGTTACATCTTGACAACTTGGAGGACGAAAAGCGCATTCAGGTACAACAATAAAAGGTATTGGCAGAACGATCTTCTAAAAATAAGTAGGATGATGAGAAGATAAAATAATTAGCCTTAAAATCAAATTAAGTACTCATTCATAACTTAAAATGTACGAACGAAATCATCAGACAGTGAAACAGAAAAACAAAACTAAATAAATAAATAAGTAAACAGCTTGACACAGCTGATAAAGTTCGACGATTGCTATTAATATCGTAGGTACAAAGCATAGGTGAGTTTAAAAGAGACTTGATTTTTGCCTGGATTGTGATATTATTTGCTAAACTTTCTATCGAGTTGCTGAAACGGTGGTCAATCCATCAAACAATTTCGAGTTTGCCTGTTCTTTTTAAAAGAGCAAAGTTCTTTTTAGTGTGTCCTTATAAGCGAATATGTTATGCAGCAAAATTCGATATACGTTTGTTATATGTATTAAAAATTGTTCAACACAATATTATGTTAAGTTAAAGTTTTCAAAATCAATTCAAAAAAAATTAACCTTAGTATGATTGTTATTTATTTTGTGCAATGGAACGGACGACAAAAAAACAAAAGCACTGACGATTCTAGACCTTTTTCCTTTGCACTTCTAATTTGTTTTAGTATTCTTAAACTTAATCCATTTTAAGCACTAGATAAACATCTTACGCTTGAATTTAATTCATCTTACCAAGCTTAGTCAAAGCTTAGAAAAATGATTAAAATTTCATAGAAAATAATTCCAAATAGAGCAAATAAACAATAAAACAATCTACGAAACAAACGAGCATAAACTCGTTATCTACAAATTAGATTTCACATCGAACCGAAACAGTTATTTGAATCACAAAATAGAATTTTCGAAAACAATCAATACAAGCCCGCAATAAAGACCACTACTACTGAATTTTGTTTGAATTATCGACAGAATATTAATGAATTTTGTTCAAAGTCATCTTGTTTATTTAAACTACATTTTTGTACATATCTTCACTCAAACATACTACTAGTGATTAAATTATTTTTCACCGTACCTATTTAATCAGTGAGAAAGTAGTCTTTACTTTCAAAAGGATTGTACCTACCTATGCTAATGCTTAACTTTAGGAAAAACTCGTATAGTTTCGAGTATGACGAAAGCATAAACAGGCATACTTAACTAAATGAATTTCGAGTATTAAAGAAACAACTTTATACCATATATTCTGGGATTTAAAAATCGGTTTGTAATATATTTTTTTCAATATTATTCCATATTTTATTAAATCCTTGAAGCTCTGAAGTACATAAAAATGGATTTTACTAAGTAAATTATTTAAATTTTTATTTACATTCATAAAAATAAACAATACCAAGAATAAACCTACAATTTACAAGAAAATGGCAACAACAATATTGTTTAAATCGCTTTAGAATATTAATCACCGATGTTCATTATGCATTCCATATCGTACAACACTTGAATACGAAACAGTTACTATTAGTAAGGGCGCAAAACTAATTATGTTTATTCTATCATCGATTACGGATTATGGTAATCTAATTAACGGATACTAGCGTCTATTTATAGGTATTAAATGCTATTTTCGTGTGAAATTATTGAAATATTGGAAATTATATTGACGCTGATTATATTAGAAGATTTTTTGTGCTAGCAATGGGATATTAGAAACTAATATTTTTGTAACGTAGTTGACAATGGCAAAATATAAGGATTGTGAATACGTCTAAGCAATTTTTCTTCATTTTGGCACTTTACTTGTCAAAAAGGTAAACCAAATAATTAATTAAATGTAAATTACAAATCAATGGTGGCCGAGTCAGTCGGATGGAAGCCAGTTTAACTGAGTCACCAATGGTCACCTTAAAAGAGATAATTATAGGTAAGTTTAGCGCTGAGCGAAATGTAGAGTTGATAGCTGCCCATGTGTACAGTAGCGAACAAAATACAATTACGTTTAACTCAATTATAATTACTATAACTACTTAAACAAATATTTTTTAACAACATATTTTATTTAAATAAATAGTAAGTCTATCATGCACGAAATGTGGACGATATTAGGTACTGTTGCGCGCGCTAACATTAATAATGACGGTCAGCGCTAGAGTTTCGTGCCGCTACTTAAATCTAGAGTGTTTTTTATGATATGCTATAAACAACAAACTTTTTAATTGCTTCTGATACAGAAAATTGGAAACCATTTTTTTGTTTCCTTTCCTTATTGAATCAACAATCTATGAGCAGCGAGTAATTTGTACACGAAAACAGCAACTCTTATATTTTTGAGTAAATGAATTTTTACTGAAAACGTATGGGCAATGCACACAAACGTTGCAACAGAAAAATATGAATGAAAACGATTTTCGTATTCACTGTAACTATTTTTCAGTTTGATTGAAAAATGTTGGATTTTTGTGTCATGAAATTCTTGTTTGTTTTTCAGTCTATTTCCTGTCTCGGTTCTGATGTATTAAAATTGTTTTCGGTGTGATTGGTGATGTTTGTGAGATTTTATGCAATCATTTTTTATTTCAAAGGTGGTTGTTACAAAAAAGATTCAAATAAAAAATCTTTGTTTTGTTTTTAATGTTCATAATTTGCAACGTACGACGGGTACGACGCTATACGAATGGTCTTACAGTGAAGGGAAACTTTGTGAGTATGAAATATCACCACATTGACTGATCAAATAACGTCAAATAGCGAACTTAGGCCCCAGATCATCCGATTCAAGGTAGGCTTGAGCACCTTGCTGCCTTGCTGGCGACAAATATGTATTGATGTTAATGATATAAGTTAATTTAAAATCTTCCATACTGTTTGTATACTTTTAAAATTACTGAAATATATCAATTTTTATTCTCATTAAAATAATATTATAAGTAAATATCATTTTTATTTTTCTCACAATTTACATACTATTTAACAAAATTCGACTTATAACTAGCTACTAGTGTAATTGTAAATTGTGAGAAACCGGTGTCCGTGGTAGGTTATAAACCTGTAATACAGATCACCAGGTTCTCACCCCTAGATAGGTACATAGGATTTTATACCTGCTAATTAAAGGTACTTACAGATGTTTTGACGTTTTGATGACTTACCATTAATATTTAACACATTTAGTACACGTTAATATAACAAGTGTTAAAATTTTACTTATCCTTAATGCACTAAAGTCAAATCTAACATAAATTTTGTTCGATATCGTCAATTGGTTTCTTGTAACAGCCGAAATGAATCGGTATAAACTGGATTTGGGGTGGAATAAGATTATCCACTGATAGGATTTCCCAATTTATGGCTCGTTTTCTACTACGGCGACTGGATTATTATTTTATTATTGAAATCCTACAATTTTACATTTAAAAGAGACAATATTAGAAGATGTGATAATACAGGGTTTTCCATATTTTTCAAAAATCTAGTCTATTTAAAACCAAAATAATATCCAGTTCCGTTTTTTATTTAAATCGGCTTTGGGACTCAAAAGAAAATGGTGGACACCAAATCAAAATCCGTTGCTAGGTTTAAAAAGAGTAATCGGTTATATAGACGACTAGCGGCGTCTCGCGGTTTCAAACGCGTGGTTCCCGTTCCCGTGGGAATACGAGGATAAAATATAGCCTATGTTACTCAGGGTGCGTGTAACTTATTCTAATGATGAAAGAATTTTTGAAATCGGTTCAGTACTTTTTGAGTTTATTCGTTACATACAAAAATACAAATGTTTCCTCATTATACCTAATATTAGTGTAGACTGCAAAAAACGTTGTTTATACATTGAATAGATATGTTTTTTACCAAATATAAATACGTCTTATACTATAAATAAACCCATTTTTCAACACATTTGCTCATAAAGGGGCTCTTATTTGTGCAAAAACAGTTGAATAATGACACGTTTTATTCACTAGTGAGTTATAGATTGTTTTTTTAAATTGCTTTCAATTTAAAAAAGTTTCGATACCAAAAAAATTGTGTCCATACATTTTAAAAACAATTTCAACTATGTTTCTTTACTTTTGGTAGGTCTATGGTCGATTCCATTTATACATTCATTCGTTTTTTTTTTTAATAAGTATATTCTTTTAGTCTTTGGCCGATCACCATTGTTGTGTTGGATGCGCGCGAATAGAAAAACTGTTTATTTATTAGCGAAAAATTAAAATTTCTTCGCAAATGTGTTGAAAAACGTTGTATGGTACACGCGAGTATTGATGATTACTATCCTCGGCTATCTTCAGACCCTCGCCTGACGGCTCGGGCCTCAATAGCGCCTCGGAAGTAATCAACAACTTACCTCGCTTGTACCATAAATAACTATTATACTATAGATAGATACAAACCTAACATTAGCACTAACTTTACTAAGACAAAGTTCCAACATCTTACGTCGTTCAATAGTGTAGGTATTTTCATGAGTCTCCAAGTAATGTTAGTTGCTTTATGAGAACGTATATTATATGAACTTGGGGACTGCCTTCGTCAAGTGATTAAGCCAAGATGTGTAATAAATGTTTAAATTACACAGTTCTTGGAACAGTTGTGTGGTTTTCTATTTTTATTCCGTTTTGATGTTATTTTGTCAAAGAAAAATGAAATGTATACGAGTATATCCATACTAATATTATAAATGCGAAAGTAACTCTGTCTGTCTGTCTGTTACCTTTTCATGACTAAACTACTGAATCGATTGAAGTAAAACTCAATATTGCAAGATTAGCTAAACGATACTTGTAAATATTAAAATCGAAGGAGGAATTAAAACCGAATGTATGTTCTTATTTGTAGAATTAGATTAAAGAATATCCTAACTAATATTATAAATGCGAAAGTAACTCTGTCTGTCTGATTTGGTACAGGGGTAGCTTATGGTCCGGGAAAGAACATAGGCTACGTTTTATCCCGAAATTCCCATGGGATCGGGAACTACGCGGGTGAAACCGCGTATATATCGTGAAACCGTGAATACTATACTTGCAATATATTTCCAATTAATGATTACCAATTTCAATCAAATACTAAATTTCAATAGCTAAAACAACCATAAATCAATTATATTGGGCATGAATGCGTTAAAGCACGACTAACTTGATTATATCTCATTATAAACATATAGCTTCGGATAGTCATTAAACTGACATACTAATTACGATGTACTGCACGAATTATCAATACTAAAATCGATTGAAAACTTAATTGTCTAATGAGCTTGACCAAATGAATATGGCGTGGTACGATTAGATAAAATTAAATATGGCGGCTATATTTATTATATTTTGACACTTGGATTTCGATAAATAGCTATATTGATTGCGCAAGCATGATCAAATGTCATAAAATTTATTACGTGGTAAAATTAAATATGGCAGATATTTTTATCATATTATGACATTTGGATGTTGATAAATTGCTATATATCTATGACGTTTTCGAAGTCATGCTAGCCTAGCTGTTTTAAAACAACTTTACGTATTACAATTTTCTCGGAAAACCTTTCCTTTTAATACCCAATGATGTGGGTGTAGGTATAAAGTATGTTCAAAAATATTTTGTCTTTTTTAACTTCCAATGGGCTAGTACTTTTTAATACTGGTATGTAACCTTTTTTAATATTTTGAACAAATACGTTTTTTTATTCATTTTTTTGCCCAGTGTGATCTTTGAAGAGCGTCGGTGGCGCACGGGAAAAGGCCGTTGACTTCCAATCGGAAGGTGTCTGGTTCGAACCCCGTCACGTACCAATGTGTTTTAAATTTTCGGATTCATAAGTACGCAAATTCGATTACGGTAAAGGAAGACATCATGAGGAAACCTGCACACACCTGCGAAGAAATTGTTTTGTGTGTGAAGTCGACCAAGCACTTGGCCAGCGTGGTTGACTAAGGCCTAATCACCCTAATTCAGGGTAGGCTCGAGCCCCTCGGTGGGGTCATATATGAGTTGATAATAAATAAATAAATAGATAATGATGATGAATGAGTGTGATCTTACAGACCGATACTTTACTATGAATATAAGCTTGAATTTAACCGCCAACAACACACAAGACACTTGACCTTTCTTTACTAAAATACCTTCTACAATGCTTGAACAAGTCGGACAATTATTGATGTCCCAATGGTTATCGATCAGTTGTTATCTACATTCAAATATCGCCCTTATGGTGTTGTAATAAGTCATATGACCACTTGCATCAGACGGAAACAAGCATATATTGTTCTAGGAAACGGATTGAGCAAGAACCATGACAATGTCTTAGATTTACGACCGGGTTTCGGTTCTAACTGTCCGGTGATGGTAAATGGATATGGGTACACTGTTTACATTAGTAAATACTATGATTGGACGTGTATGTATGAAGTAAGTGGGTATTTTTGTAATATAAAAAGCTCTAAAAAATAAATGAAATTCTATACATTTATTTTTTGAAGCTGCGTAATTATAAACCGAGTTAAAAAAAATATAAAATAAAAAAACGACTTTCATGGGATTTCCTCATCAGATTCGAAGTTGAGGAAAATGGGAGAGAAAATAGGTACTTACCATTTCAAAATAAAAAAACATAACTGGTTCGCAATTAACGAAGATATTGTACACGGCATTAGTACTTAGATGAAAAAAAAAACATACTTACAGGCTAACATAAATTCATACTTTTATAAAGTCGGTTGACAAAGCATATTATATGTACTATATACCTATAATAATAACTTATTCCGTGTTACAACTATGTATTTAAAATCATCTCTTATAACTGCAAATTGCTACTAAAATCAATATAAACGACTATTATATAACAAAAACCAATAAAAACTTTCCTATACAACGCAAACACTTTTTAATTCAACTCGCGCACTCATATATCATATCGTATTAACATAATCTATTCGGAATATCCCGAACTTCCTTAAATAAGGCAATTACGATGCAGTGTACATTCACCCTTTCAACAAAAATAATATTTACGGTATTACGGTAATGAAAAATTTGGTTGAAAATTACACGCTACAGTAAACAAAGATATCTGGTTTATGTTTGTATTGTTTGCGATTTGTAAAAATAATCAATTTAATGCAAAATCATTTATTCAGATTTAGTTTGAAAGTTATTCTTACGAAAATTATAAACAACTAGCAGCGCTCTGTGGTTTCACCCGCGTAGTTCCCGCTTCAGTGAGAATGCAGGGATAAAAATATGCTAAAAACCTTCCTCTTGTATGACTCTTCCTATAAAAAAACAGCATTACAATCCATTGCTACATGACATTTGACGACCTCGATGTCAGAGTGGTCACCATGCCGGACTGCCATCCGTAAGGTTGCGGGTTCGATTCCCGTGCGGGGTGAATATTTATGTGAACCACAAATGTTTGTCTCGGTCTGGGTGAGTGTGGGAATGAGTGTGTGAGTAGTTTCTGATACCCTAGATACAAGTTTCGAACTTAGTTAGGGGTCAGTTACTATAATGAGATGATGTAGTGAATGATTATGTTATGTTATGTTATTGCGTAGTTTTAAAGATTTAAGCATACATAGAGACAGATAGCAGGAAGCGACTTTATTTTATAATAGTAGTGATGTAAGTAGTGATTAATAAATATATAATAAAAATAGGTAGTAGTTAAAGTGTTGGCTTATAGAATCGTTCAGTTAAGCAAAGACGATGTTGATAATGTTAGTACAGTCAATGGGGTCGAACCAGCGCCTTCCAATTCGAAGGCAAAGGTCTTAACCTCTGCGCCATCGGCTCTCGAGAACAAATAGTTGTATTAAATAAAGGCAGGCGGTACTTACAAGTTAATAAAGGTACCACCATCAAGTTAGTTGAACTCCGATACAAAACCACATTTACGGTAGCTAACTAATCTACTAACAACCCCTCGGATTATAGTATTACCATATTGTAAGAGGATCGCACTGTCTGATCAAATTTATCTATAACTACCAGCGTCCTATGGTTTTACCCGTGTAACATCCCAATCACGTGGAAAAAATACTACTTACTAACTTTGCTCTTGAAGTGAATATAGTTTAAAATATGTACACAAAATTTGTGTGATACTTATACAATATTTTAAACTGTATTCATATTGGTAGAACAAAACTGTGATTATAACTTAGGTACATTTCAAATACAGGTGGTACACATGGCTCGACTGGGGAAGTACCACACTCTCTCAGAATATCAGAGTCAAAATGTAGATCAAGCTATTGTGTTTCGCACGATATAAGAACTTAACGTTGCCCCTACTTCTCTTCATTCTTAATAGCATGTTGTCCCTTAAAAAAATGACAACGTACTCATACTTGTGATTGCTCTAAACTGCAAATGTCCTTGGACAATGACAATTATAATCAGGGGAACAGTTTGCTTGTTTCTGCCCTATGTCATAAAAAAGTGTTTGTTTTATTTATTGTACACATACTCGTATTATTGAGTAATCATATTCCATTTTGTATAGTAAATGCTGGGTTTAATGTCCTGCGGTAAAATTCACATGGAAATTATGATAATATTTAATCTTATCTTTAATTATATTTACGTCAAACATATAATAGGCGTATAACTTGGTCATCCAGGTGCATTGAATGGCAAATTTGATTATTGTAATACAGAGAACGTAGCACTCATAGCCTAGCCTAGCTAGCTAGCTACGGATAACCTGCGATCTGTTTTGTTAAGCAACGTCTTCCACGGCCATGATATTGATGGATGGCCATTACTAAATTGACGCGTATTTTCGTATTTTGAAAGGTATGCTATCGTTCCCAGTTATCATGCTAACCTCATCGATATCCGTTACCTGTAGTTAGAGCCCTTATTATGTCTTACATCTAGTGGAACTAAGAAATATCATATCGCATGGGTTATGAATATTTGATGGCAGTCAATAGATAAAATTTCGATAATTATGCCCAAAACTAAAAACCAACCCCAATAATTACAATTTTATTTTTTCAAACAAGAAAACGTAAACAAATTCATTCATTCTGAAGTGTCGTAAAGTATCCCATTACTTTCCAAAGTCAATACATTCCTTTGATATTTCGTTAAATAAATTATAATGGGAGTCACCGCAATCACTGGCAGATATTCATTTGGCGCGTTTTTCACCGCTTTTCCCGCCGTTTTCGCATCGCACCGACCAACCCATTTCAGTCTCTGCCGCGCCGCCGAAGAGCACACACGTGTCGCGCGCTCCCAAAAAATATAATATTATAATAAATTGCCACCGAGTGAGTGACTAAAAATAAAATTATTATAGACACATTTAGTGAAGATATTTTTTTTGTGACAGTGGTATTTTGTGTAGTGCTAAGTGTTACGATTTATTGATGTGATTTCAACATTTTGGATGCTAAGGTGAGTAGATTTTTTTTAATTTTTGCGTAGGTGTTCTTTTTATTTCGAAAAAAAAAATACACGACTTTTATATTTCGATTTTATATTTAATAATAACTTTTCGTATCATTATTAAAATACGATTAAAATATGTAAAATTTAAATAAATAAAATAAATATGTTTTCTTGTATTTTTAAATACCAAAACAATTATTTAAAAGGTGATATCAATTAAATATGCTTAATAATTTAATTGAATAAACATCGATTGGCGATGGCGGTCAAACAGATTACCGAATTCATATAATTTGTTAAAACAATAAACTATTCGTACAAAGACAAGAATAACTTAAGAATTGGTCATTATTATAAATATTTAACTAAGAAATATTGAAGTATTTATGTATTTCGCTCGCAATTTTGTCTGCGTGATTCGGCTATTCATCGCTTTTATTTAAAAATAATACGAAAAAAGACGTCTTATTTACTTTATTTTATTTATTAAAGGACCATTAACTGTATAGTTACAGAGGATATAGTAGAGAAAGTTCTGATACACATTTGTAACAATAAAAAGGCAACTACGACAACAATTTACAATAAAAAATTAAAAGATAAAAAACTTAAAGTAAAAAGACACAAAATAGGGTACATAAACGGGGTCTTCAATGTTTTACTATTAAAAAAGCAATATTCGAAACGTTCTTTTCGAGAATGACTGAATTTTCCAAAAAACAGACTAAATTCATATATAAATATTACTTTCATCTCCGAAAATGTCGAACTTATCTTAAAAAATATCAAACATTTACAAAAATATCATTCCATTTTTGCACCTTCTTATGGAGATGATATTTCCACCTATTTTTTGCAACCTCAGCCTAAGTTTAGGCACAGTGTCAAGAAGGCAAGAGTATGTCTAAGTCTAGGTCTTTATGAATCAGTCAGACCAAGTATTTATAATATTTATACCAACTGGAACACCATTTATCTGCCTGCCTACGTGCTTTTTCGTCGCATATTTATCGTAAAATATAAATTACTAAAATTAATTTAAAACTGATTCATTTGAATACACGTTGTTTTAAAATAAAGTTTGAAATTTCAATATGAATGTGGTATATGTATATTTTCGTATATACTATTTATTTGTATAATAATGCTGTCATGCTTAAATTAATGTTAGCAACTAATTTTAAATATATTCACGGTATTTTTACTTATATACATAACATAACATAATCATTCACTACACCATCTTATTAAAGTAACTGACCCCTTACTAAGCTCGAAGCTTGTATCTAGGGTATCAGAAACTACGCACACACTCATTCACACACACCCAGACCAAGATAAACATTTGTGAAATTTTCTGAAAAATGCAGAGGAAAATTGGATATTTACGTGGTAAAAGCTTGTTTAAAAAAAAACAACAACTCAAATATAACACAACATAAATAAAACTAAAAGAAACCAAACATAAAATAATACTTACCACATAATATTAGATGAGATTGTATACATCCCCACCGAGGGGCTCGAGCCTACCCTGAATTAGGGCAATCAACCACACTGGCCAAGTGCGGGTTGGTCGACTTCACACACAACCTTCGAATTTCTTCGCATATGTGGGCAGATCGATGTTTTCTTTCACTGCGAATAAAAGTACATTCGAATTCGAATTTTGAAAACATTGGCACTTTCCCAAAGGAAAGTAAAACCAGTTATACGCCCAACATCTCAAGGAAGAGGGGTAGCTGAAAATCAGCATCGTGACTACGGTCCCGGTCAGCACAAGCTGTGCTACCTTTTGTTTCATAGCGTGTTTTAGAATAAGTGCATTTTTGTTATTTTTTACTTGTGAAACAATAAATGTCTTTTTATTTATTTATTTTATTTATTTATATTAACAACTATGCCATAGATACTTTTACACCTGTACTATATATACTATCATTGAGTAACAAAGGCTATATTTTAGCCTATTCCAGAAAAAAGCTTACGCTGTTACATAATTATATTATGATCACTAGCTGCGCCCCGCGGTTTCACACGCGTAGTTCCCGTTCCCGTTCCCGTAGGAATTTCGGGATGAAAAATAAATTTTGGCCGATTCTCAGACCTCTGAATATGCTCACAAAATTTCATGAGAATTGGTCAAGCCGTTTCGGAGGAGTATGGCAACGAAAACTGTGACACGAGAATTTTATATATTAGATTATCATCAGCTCATATTATACAGGATGGCCCAAATAGAACGGTCAGTGGGTGGAAGCATGAAACTATAAGAAACATACAAAGATTTGTTGTCCCATGTCATTGATTTTAGTAAAAACAAAAACAAAAAAAACATTGTTATAGAAAAAAACTATTAATGGAAGTTTTGAAAAATAAAACGTACATTAATTATTTCTATCTAGAAATTGATTGTGTAGGTCTACCTTGAATTAAGGCAATATACCATTTTATAAGTTACTAGCAGCGCCCCGCGGTTTAACCCGCGTAGTTCCCGTTCCCGTGGGAATTTCGGGATAAAAAGTATCCTATGTTCTTTCCCGGACCATGAACTACCCCTTTACCAAATTTCAAGTCAATCGGTTCAGTAGTTTAGCCGTGAAAAGGAGACATACAGAGCATGCAGAGTTCCTTAGTTAAGTATCTAGAATTCAAAATAGGGGTGTATAGTTAGTAAGATTTTGAGATACATATAACTACCTCACCTTATAATTGGGGATCTGAGGGACTTTCGAAAGACGTTCAAATCAAGACTTGTCGTGTCTGCTCCCTTAATTAAACCCTTATAATTATGAGTGGCAGTAACTCTTGGTAGAACTTACTAAATGTCCTTATAAATAAGTTCCTTAATTGTGTTACCAGCTGTGGACTGTATTATTAGATCGTGGAGGATATTAGTAGTATTTGTGTAGTAGGGTTCCTAAGTTTAACATCTCGGCCTTAAGTATTAAAATTAAACATATACGGCCTTATTTGCGTTGCATTTTTAGTCTGGTTTAACAAAACCTGGTAAGCATTTGACACCTTGTCAGTCAAATCTGTCACTTTGACAGTACTCAAAATTGATTGTAAAACCTGGTTTAGTGCTAAACCAGACTAAAAATGCAACGCAAATAAGGCAGATAAGGTACTATTTTGAGTGAAAACCAACATAAAATAAAACTGTGTCTGTTATGGGCAGGCGTGTTGCTTACCATCAGGTGACCACCTCGCTCGTCTTGTCACTTGATCATATAAAAAAAACTGTACAATGTATGGATATCTTGACTAAAGTGGAACTAATTTCAACGTTTACTTTATAGTAAGATATAAAAAGTGTATTGTGGATACAATACCTTATCCTACCTTATCCCAAATTTCATTGAATGTTGAGCAAATAAACTGCTATGAGTTCGCACATTTCACGGTCGATAAATATATGAAATTTATTTCTTGTAGGTAATATTTTTGTCACATCAGACATTGCCACCTAGTGCCGAACTAAGCAAAGCCTAGCTAGATAAATGAAAAACATACTTATATACTTTTTTTATTAAAATCCTTATCTAAAATAACTAGATAGAATAGAAATGTTTGCGCGCACAAAATGTTTGTCTTGAGCAGAAATCAATTTTTTATTGTATTTTTTGGTGTATCAGGCAGAGACACTGTAACTTCACCACTAGATGGTTTTAAATAAGAATTCGTATAGATTTTATATATAACGTACCACAACTTAACGTTTATTGCCTGCATCTTGATATGGTATCAGAAACAACACGCACTTTTAATCATACACATACACAGACCGAGAAATCATTTGTAGATCACACAATTTTTACCCTGCACCTGGGAATCGAAGCCGCTGCCTTTTGCTTGGCAGTCCAAAATGGTGACTACTCTTGTGTCATCAAAAAAAACTTGAGTCACAATTTTTTCTGTGCCAGTGGCCAAAATTGGTAGCTACTATTGTCATTTTGACTCTAATGTCATTTGGATACATTTTCAATAAACTGACAACCAAAAGATGTGATTACTGCAACGCTGCCATCGGGACACAAGAGATTGTGACTCAATATCTATCTAGAAGTCTATAAACAACGCAGCAGGCCTACCTATCTGCGGTTGGAGCAAAACTAGAACCTCCTAATAACCACTTCAGCCTTCTATCTATATATTCATATCTGACCTTTGACCCAACAGTTCAAAAGGCCATTATTATTAATACAATCTGATACCAAATAAGACCTCCTAAAGCTGTATTGATCATACAATAGTTATGCCTCTGATTGATCAATTGAACTATGAATCGGCATTTAATTGGTCGGAATTCTAGTAGCTATTAGTAAACTGTTTGTATGTGGGCATTTCGGTGTTAGATTCTCATTCAAATTCAAATATTTATTGTTACCATAATGTTGTACAAAGGTTATAATATAATTAAAGTATCGATTATGGACTTTGTTGGGTATTACAATATTTAAAATCTAAGAATTATAGGTAGAGAGGACTCGTCCTATTATTCTTAAACTTGCATTTACATTATAAACGTCTTATTTATCTTTAAACAATATTAAACTAGTATAATATTATCTCTTGTGTGTATGGACTTTTCATGGTGCAACGCGATCTAAGAATTGTTTTTAAAGAGTCTTGAATAGAGATGTTATATTAAACTATAGCTTCACATACTGCGTTGGGGACTAGAGAAAATGCAGTATAATGATTTGATGAACCGATTTTTGTTTTAAGTAATAAATAATAACGAAAAATTCTTAAATACACACAATAGTGACAAAACTGAACTTTCTGATAAATTAAAACAACAATCTAATCATTTGATTTAAAAATATCAACGCTGTATTGAAAAAAAGTGTTTATAAGTTAGTATATCAATTATTATATGTAATAATAGCGGCTCCCCGCGGTTTCAACCGCGTATTTCCCGTTTTCGTAGCAATATGGAGATAAAATGCTAAAAACCTTCCCACTGAATCACTTTATCTATTTCAACAAACCGTATCAAAATCCGTTGCGGAGTTTTAAAGATCTAAGCATACATAGGGACATGGGGATATAGGGACAGAGAAAGCGACTTTGTTTTATACTACTTATGTAGTGAAGACTAATTTTATGTTTTGACACAAACTAACATATAAAACAATGAAAAAGCATCTTAATTTTATTAACACGTTATGTACTACATTACATTGTTTCATCGTTTCTCAAGCCAAACAAGATATAGCGGTAATTTTGACGTTAATTTCATGATTTATAGTTCAATTGTATTTTTTGTTTCACAAAACACCAATTAAAGGATTTTTTGAAGCCTATTTTTTGTTTGTTTGAAAAAAGAACATAAATTCTATATGAATAAGAACTTTTTGTTTTGTGAAGGGCTTCCAAAAACTTCTGTTTCGATTTTTAAATATATTGAAGGCTCGTTTCCCGAGCAAAGTTCTCGTTCCGAGTGTTTCGATGAATGTATATGTAGGTCTAATACCAACGTAGTTAGGGGTCAGTTGTTATAGGAAGACGATAGTAACTAATTACGGAAGTCCTTTGGTGATTCCCTGATCTGTGGTGACTAATAGTGTTATGTTAGAATATATTCATCATCATCAGCTCATATAATGTCTCCACCGAGGGGCACGAGCCTACCCTGAATTAGGTTGATTAGGCCTTAGTCAACCACGCCGGCCAAGTGCGGGTTGGTCGTCTTCACACACAACCTTAGAATTCCTTCCCAGGTATGTGCAGGTTTCCTCACGATGTTTTCCTTCACCGTAGAATATATTATTATGTAAGTCAATTTCATAGAGCACTTTATCACAAAACATACTAGTTTTCGTAAAAAATAGGACCACGTTACCTTGAAGGCAGTATACTTGACTTGATACAATGATTTTCTACGTCTCAAATTACCTTGCATGACATACGACAATTTGTGCAATCGAGACACGCTAATCGTATTAAAGTAAGCAATTTATTGCTAAGAGTCGACCCGTGTTAATAAAACGATTGTAATTATAGGATCATCAAAATCAATTTATCCTGCTTTCTTTTAGCATCAGTTGTAATTTTAATTGTAAAGGCCAATGACGAGTCAGTTGAACAGATCAGTCTAGACATAAAATTGTGGCGTCACTCCAAAAGTTTTAGGCCAACTAGATTTCACCACTGGAATCTGGCATCGCTCCGGTAATTGTGAATCATTTTTGGATGGACGTCAGTTCAACTGATCAGTTAAACTGGCTCGCCACTTTAACTTTGTAAGCAGTCAGTTGTTAACTGTGGAACTTGTGATCTGTTCATGATGATATGATGGGTGGCCTTATTAAAGTGATCTTTAAATTTCACGAGTGTTTTCGTGTTTTAAAAACAAAAGACTGGTTGTCTTTAAATCATAATCTTTAGAGCCCTCAAAATCTAACATTTGCTTTGACCAAGATATATCGTATCACCTTCTATGTAGTAGAAGTGTGATGGTAGTTGCTCTCACATCGCCAACACAGGTCACAATAACCAACTCTATTAATCATTGGAATAGAACAAATAACATAACTCATTCACTACATCATCTCATTATAGTAACTGACCCCTGACTAAGCTTGGGGCTTGTATCTAGGGTATACAGGGTGTCCCGTTAGTAGTGGACCAACGGGATGTGAGGGATAGGGGAGACCGTTGCCTACCAGAATCACCAAAATTTATTGTACTAGGCCTCATAGTTTTGAAGTTATAACGTTTTTTAGTAAGTAGGTGAAATTATCGTACTATGTGCACATTTGATCTTAATTCTACAAAATCTATTACTTATTTTGATGTTATTTTTATTCAAGGGCGTTAAGAATACATAGGTTTTTCTAATTACAATCATTTTTTAGTGTAGTTATCATTAACATTAAAATTAATCAACAAAACAAGTGCAATTGTTAAATTTCAAAATACTCTAAGTGGTATTTGAGCTGAGCTGGTGTAAAAAAAATGTATTGTAGCCTTGTGGCACTTTATTTTAAAAACATCTACATATCATAAGGATTACAAAAACGTATAACACTGTGGTTTCAAATGAGTAGTTTTTTTATTTTAACTAATATCAACGTAAAAGGGAACTTTTGAGAGAAAACAAAAATTCATTGCTAATTATGGAAATTCGTTTATTACTCAATTTATTTTTATATTAAGGGTTCAAAATGCTTTTCTTTAGCTCTTGTGTATTAAAACATCTTCGTATAAAGTCTTTTTGTAAACTTTTTTGGGCTCTTTGATGTTTTTTTATCAATTCAGCAACATGATTGAAATTTTGTGATAACTCTCTTTTTATCAGAAATATTTGTCTCATAAACTGCTTCTTTGAGGAAACCCCATAGAAAATAATCCAAAGGATTCAAGTCGGGAGATCGTGGCCTATTTCATGGCCGATCGCTGGCCATGAAATAGTACCTTCGCGTCCAAACCATCGATTTGGGAACGTCTCATTCAAAAATTCAGTCACTTACCGTGAATAGTGGGCAGGTTCACCTTCGTACTGCAACCACATTCTCTCCCGCGCAGTTTCAGGCCTTATGCATAACCAACATCTTCGAATAAAGTTAAGAAGTAACGTGAGAGTATGTGGTTCCGCGCAGTTTCAGGCCTTGTGCATAACCAACATCTTCGTTAAGTTAAGAAGCACGTACGAATGTTGCAGTACGAAGGTGAACCTGCCCACAAAGCATTTTGAACCCTTAATGTAAAAATAAATTGAGTAATAAACGAATTTCCATAATTAGCAATGAATTTTTGTTTTCTCTCAAAAGTTCCCTTTTACGTTGATATTAGTTAAAATAAAAAACTACTCATTTGAAACCACAGTGTTATACGTTTTTGTAATCCTTATGATATGTAGATGTTTTTAAAATAAAGTGCCACAAGGCTACAATACTTTTTTTTTACACCAGCTCAGCTCAAATACCACTTAGAGTATTTTGAAATTTAAAAATTGCACTTGTTTTGTTGATTAATTTTAATGTTAATGATAACTACACTAAAAAATGATTGTAATTAGAAAAACCTATGTATTCTTAACGCCCTTGAATAAAAATAACATCAAAATAAGTAATAGATTTTGTAGAATTAAGAAAAATGTGCACATAGTACGATAATTTCACCTACTTACTAAAAAACGTTATAACTTCAAAACTATGAGGCCTAGTACAATAAATTTTGGTGATTCTGGTAGGTAACGGTCTCCCCTACCCCCCACATCCCGTTGGTCCACTACTTACGGGACACCCTGTATATTACAAAAATGTTTGAAAGTTTTATAAAGGGGTTTTTTATGTAAGTAAATGTACTTATAACTACTACTACACTTTAATAGGAACGTCGCGTATCATAATGCTTTATGACAACCTCTTCATATATCTGTGACAGGTTCTGATTCGGTAGCGGTAGGTCAAAATCTCTGACATGATTTCAGTATGCAATTAATGAAGTTCCCATAATGATGGAGGAAAATATCGGATACACCCATTCACACACACACCCAGACCGAGACAAACATTTGTGGTTACACAAATATTCACCCCGCGCGTGAATCGAACCCGCAACCTTACGGATGGCAGTGCGGCATAATATTTTATCATAACATAATTAATCACACTATAATTTTCATATAGCCACTGAGGTGGTATAAGTTTGACTACAACAAAACTGTGGTACTTATTGTCTGTTTGCGGCCCTACAGCTCGTAAATGCGTGAACCAATTTGGATGCGGTTTTTTTATGCAAAAGCATGATTTTTAGCGATCGTGCTTAGGCATGTTTTGAGAAATCGGTATTGTCATTTTAAAGTCACATTAGCTGTATGTTTTATTTTTTTCTAATTTGGGTAATAGTCTATAAATATAACTAGTATTTGTTTTCTATTTAAAAATACTTTAAATAACTACTTATATAGGTACATCAATACTACACTACTTAAATAAATAATGAACTACCAAACTACAACTAAACAGTAGTTCCCTGCTTCCAATTGAATTGAACCAAACCTATGAACAAGTAATACAGTGAACTTTGAAGATTCGTACCATCAATAGAGATCTCTTAATCAAAGCATATCCCAAAGGCACGGGACATATCAACAAGACAACCAATTGGGAATGCATGCAGACGGTAAATCAATAAAGCAATCCCGAGTCCCACTTGTGTATAGTTAGCTCAATCTGTACTAACATTATAGAGCTGAAGAGTTTGTTTGTTTAAACGCGTATTTACGTAGAACTACTGGACCGATTTGAATAATTCTTTTAGTGTTGAATAGGCCAATTATTAAGGAAATATATTGATTTAAAACATCACGCTACGATAAATAGGAACGGAGCTATCGTGGGTTAAGCCACAGCGTACAGCTAGTTAATATTGCAAAGTTGAAGACATTGTTCAACTTATGAACTAAGGTTCAAATGAAAAAAATATTTTGTGTTGGTCTATTGATGAACAGTATCTCTATGGGAAGGTTTAAATCTGACCGAACATGCGTCGCGTATTATCGGTCGCGTAACGCCAGAACAGACAAATGTATAGAAAAACACTTGACCGTTCACACTCAACCGATAATACGTTAGTGCGTTGAGTGTGAACGGTCAAGTGTTTTTGTATACATTTGTCTGTTCTGACGTTACGCGACCGATAATACGCGACGTCTGTTCCGTCAGATATGAACCTTCCCTAACTCTTTATACCAATATATAAAACGTATAAAACGCGTGAACGACTGGACCGATTTCGTGAAATCTTTTTTGGTGTATTTGTTATTTCCAGTAGAAGGTTCTTATGTAAGAAAATATTAGGAAAGATGAGCAGAAAATTAGAAAATTTAATAAAACAAATAAATCATAACTGTCAGTTGGACAGGGCAACGTCTGTCGGGTCAGTTAGTCCTAACTAATATTACGAGTATAAATGCGAAAGTAACTCTGTCTGTCTGGTACCTTTTCACGGCTAAACTACTGAACCGATTGACTTGAAATTTGGTACAGGGGTAGCTTATGGTCCGGGAAAGAACATAGGCTACGTTTTATACCGAAATTCCCACGGGATCGGGAACTACGCGGGTGAAACCGCGGGGCACAGCTAGTAGGTTATAAAACATCATTCTACGAATCTACGACTAACGCGGCTTAAACTGCGGGTTATAAGCTAGTATATACACATATGCAGTAGCATAATAGTCGGAGCTATATATGTCGATATTATTGATATTATGAATGAGAATTGTATCAACTACTGTCCTCGTTTGATTCAGTTCATTGCTTATACTTTTTATTATATTATACTAACTATGTCCCGCGGTTTTAGCCGCATAGTTCCCGATTCCGTAGTAATTTCAGGATAAAACATAGCCTATGTCCTTTCCCGGAATATAAGCTATCCCTGTACCAAGTTTTAAGTCAATCGGTTTAGTAGTTTAGGCGTGATGCCGTGACCAAGGGTATAGTGTTAATTTTTGGAAATAATGATTCATTCATATAGGTATAGAGATTTATTGTATGTTTCTTGTTTCCAATCTTAGCATAATAACATTTGATTCAATGACTATGAAATTTCCTTGTCTTATAAAGATGAAAATGAGACTTAACATTGGAATTCTATTACCATACCATAAAATCAATAACTTTTATTTCCTGTAACTTGAGTATCAAACTCTACACACACAAAGTTAAATACACATAAAATAAGATAAACATAAAAAATTGTGGATCGCACAAATATTTACTTACTTGTACGGGAATCGAACCCTTAGCAATTCAGTGAGACTTGGGTCAAAAGTGTTTCTTAGTTACAAGTAAAATTAATAAAGTTACCCTCAAAAATGAGATCACGAAAACGTCTCTTCTTAAACGAAACTTCTAAACTAAACTAATAAATTAAATTAACGCAAATACTTAATAGAATTACTCAATAATTTGTTTTAGGCGACATTTTTTCTTCGACCAGACTGGAATAAAAATGAGAACATTATCTACCTACTTTAGGAGTTTTTTAGGTCTATTATACTTGATATTCGCAAAGAATTTGTCTTATTAATTTACGCTCAAGGAATACTAAAATGTATTAAGATGAATATTTCTTGGCAGGCTTTTTAAGTGTTAGGAAGGTATAAGGTTTAAGTAAGTTAGTAATTTATTATCTTAGTTTTAAGGATAAGTAATGTGCGTAGGTATATTTTCTATAACGTAAATATGGAAGTTCGATTGGTTTTTTGAGTATTTTCTGATCATGGTTAATTATTGATTTTCAAGTATCGGCTTTTGTAAGATGATAGAGTGGAGCCTTTGAAAATATGAACGTGTCTTTAATAAAACAGGTTATAGTTCAAGGGTTATATAAGTACATACATATGTGTAATTGTGTATGTATATATGTATTTTGTGTGTTTAACATGTCTGATTGTCTTGTTTTTATTATTTTCTGTTTAACCTACATCTACATATATTTTTGCTTGTGGTTATTTTATACTACTACAATAATAACATTAAAATTAAAAAATTAAAAAAACCCCAACACAATTACTTTCAAACCCCCATAACTTTTAAACGGGTCAACCGATTTTCATCAAATATGTCTAAGAACACTCGCACGTAAGTCCCCTTTAATACAAAAAAAATTAAAATTGGTTCATCCGTTCGGGAGCTATGATGCCACAGACAGACACACGCACAGACACGTCAAACTTATAACACCCCTCTTTTTGCGTCGGGGGTTAAAAATATGGCAAACTAATTATATTTTAGAAAAATAATAGGTCTGCTTATGTGGAAGTCATAGTTCTGACCCATTTTAAGAATATGAACGCCAACAATCAAACCAGATGATAGCAACTATATTAATTCTCACTGTATTAACACCATTAATCACAGAGAGACATTAGATCTACAATTCGATCTTACAATTTGATACAATCTAAACCAAAGTCGTAAATTAAAGCGAAATACCAAAAGATAGACGAATCTTTTAATTAACGTTCTACAAACAAAAGTTTTAGAAGTAATAGGAAACTATATTTAAATGGTCTTTTGATTTATAAAGTTAGTTTTCAAAGGGTACGCATTGTTTAAAGTTTAACAAGTTGTTAGGCTCCTGTTAAGATGGAGATATTTATCGGAACTTTTACAAAGGGATACCAATAGACATTGTTTTAGTTAATTAAAGTAGCTAAAGCAAAGTATCAGTCTAGAAGATCTCACTGTAAAGCAAATGCCTTTTACTACTGACTTTAGAAAACAATATCTCTTACTGTATAAAATTAGTAAAGCGAGTCGAGTTAGGTATGTAGAAATGTACAATAGGGATATCGACTAAAAAATCTAATTAGTCCGTCAGATAGATTTCGCAAAAATATTGGACACATATTTTCTCTTTTTTGATACAAACAAATAATTAAGACGATATAGTGCATAGAAAACTCGTGTGACGTCACAGCTACGTATATTTTTTACCAAGAATTATTGTCACAAGCCCCCACTCCTGAACTTTAATGCGTTATAACTAAGTCAGTTTTATTAATTTGATAAAACAAAAAAATACGTGTCTAATGTCTACGTCTATTTTTTCGAAATCTATTTGAAGGACTAATTAGAATTTCATTCTGTTTACCCAGTCGACATCCCTATTGTATAAATGTTATAAATAATATTGAAATAAATAAAAGTTTGTTCATTAGTTTTCTGCACCGTATATTATATAACGCATCCAATAATCATGCTTGCCATGCCACAATGCGTATTCATCATTATCAGCTCATATAATGTCCCCACCAAGGGGCTCAAGCCTACCCCGAATTAGGGTGATTCGAGTGACGATGCGTATTGGTGTTTGCAAATTTGACGTGTATCGCTTGATGCAGGACTTGGAAGAGATTTATGAAATAATGAAATAACTAGTGCGCCATCTTGAAGAGTCCGCCATATTATATTTAAAATGACGTCACTTAAACCATGCATCATCAAACAAATTACACTTGTGCAACATTTTAGCATTTCATATCAATATATGAATCAAATTTAATTTAAAGCATACATTTTTTATTCAAAGTACATACCTACTAATTACACTTGTGAGTAAAATATATAATAAATATTTCCTTTAATGAAATTCGACAAAACCATCACAACACTAAGCAAACAACACAACTAAATTATAGTAAAATCAAATCATTTCTTGTCTTAGGACATAAAAACTTATGACGTCATCGGTTGTAGAGATAAAATACAATGTTGCTTCGAACTAGTGACAGTATGATTACATTTAACTGTTGCTTTGTTATTATATTCTGTGAATATACACGTTTTTAGTTAACTCGCATAATATTTATCATCATATTTTTAGACCCTTTATAAATTTCGGTTCTTTGCTCATACTACTTATGGTGACGGTCAAGAATAAGTGACATGAGTCAGATAAAGAATAAGGTCGGTGTCGTGTCGTATAAGGAGGTGAAGGAGGCTGCATTGGATAGGGGCAGATGGAGGGAGTTGCACCTGTTACACACAAGAGGACCGCTCTTATATTGATGACGATGATGACGAACTAACAGTAGTGCCACTGCCAGTAGTGTCAAAAGAGATTTTACTCTTCTAAGACACTTCTAGTAGTTGTATATTTGTTAGATTGTATATTTATTTATGACTAGCTATGCCCCGCGGTTTCACCCACGTAGTTCCCGATCCCGTGGGAATTTCGAGATAAAACATAGCCTATGTTCTTTCTCGGGTCATAAGCTACCTGTACCAAATTTCAAGTCAATCGGTTCAGTAGTTTAGCCGTGAAAAGGTAACAGACAGACAGAGTTACTTTCGCATTTATAATATTAGTAGGGACTAGTAGGGATGATATGATAACATGCATTGCCTTCGAAACTACGCCTGACTACTTGCTAATAAGAATAGTAGTGTCACGGGAAAGTAAGATTTCCTTAGACTCTACTGGTATTGACGAGCAGTAGTCTAAGGTGCAATGAATGGGAATTTCAGGATTCAAATTGTCTCATGTCCAGTGATATACAATACACTATACACCCTTATTTTGAAATTGCGATACCTTATCTCACAGCTAATGTAAACGACGGGTGACAATATAATAGTGAAGTTAGTTTTTTTCTTTTGCTTTTATTTAAAAAGTTATGATAAGTCAAAGATTTTCAAAATCCCGCCGAATTTTATTGTTATTCTACACCGAACGCTGCGATACACAGCTGAGCGCGGTCATCGACCCGAGCCGTCACAGAATACTTGATAGCTAGTGTGCCGTCTGGTAATACGGCATTTATTTTGTATTTTTTAAAGATAAGTAATCGACTATCATTTTTGATATTTTTATTGGATATATGGATTCAGTTACTGCTACAGATATTCTGATTTGAATAAGTCCCATATTTTCAAAATAGGGGTGTATATGCGTTGCCTGGTACTCTGAATTGGCAACATACGAGTAAGTAATTAATTTCGCCTTAAGGACCTCGTGTTTTGTAGCTGAACCACTGAGAAAGGAAGAAAGAAAAAGTATTCATTTTAGCAGATATCGTACCTCGTGGAATAGAACTTCTTTTTGATAGTTCGAAATTCGAACATAATCAAGAGTATTTACAATTAGTTGACAAAAACAGTGGGCAGTTTAAACGGCGAAATACGGACAGCGAACTCTTCTAGTTCCGTGGTTTTTTTCTTTAAAAAAATAGGCCACTTATAATCGTAATAAAAAGGAGTCTAAAATTAATAATATAACAATTTTTGTTTATCAAATGTTATGTTTATTTACCATTTAACGTTCCTAAAACCTTTTCACAGTTAATTAACAATTTTGTTTCGTAACTTTTTAATTATAAAGGTTGAGTCTCGGGATAAGTTTGTGTACAAATAACATATATTTGAAACCCCTTTTATTAACTAAACCTTTTCACTGTTTATATTTTATTTGTAGAACTTATTTAGTGACCAAAATGTAAGGAAAAAAATGAAAAAATCGGTTTAGTGGTTTTATTTCAATGTTTAGTGTTCTAAATAAAAAAAAACAATTGAGCCTTTGAATATGTTGCAGTTTCTCAATGACAGTTTTCCGAATCACACTTTTTTTAATAAGGTCCATTTTGCGTGCTGCGAATTTTATTATCAAACCAACTTTTAAACATTGACGAGTCAGTTGAACTGAACAGTCCAGATAATTTGTGGCATCAATCTAGATTTCCCTACTGGAATCTGGAATCACTCCGGTGATTGTACATTGTACAACCATGTTTGAATGGACGCCAGTTAAACTGACTCGTCAATGGCCTTAACTAACATAACATAACATAATCATTCACTACATCATCTCATTGTAGTAACTGACCCCTAACTAAGCTCGAAGCTTGTATCTAGGGTATCAGAAACTACGCACACACTCATTCACAACTATTATCGATAACATTTAGCAGGACAACCATGTGCTATCCGAAGTATGCAAAGATAATCAGGGAGAAATGTTCGTCAAAGCACGGAAACACTTCTGAAATTAAAAGCTTGTTTGGTAACAGCCAGTCATTAAAATTTTTTTTTTCCGTTTTTTCATCTCCATCTCCATTTTTTAAAGTAAAATGTATAGACACGTACTAGAAACAAGTAATTGAGTTCTTTAAAAAAGAAATCCAAATATAATAACGTTCGTCCGTCCGCCAGTCAGCCAGTGTGTATGACACAAGCATTTAGAATTAAATTAATAACAACTTGATATTAAAAATAACTTTTGTGATTATGCCAACATTTTAATGCGTCAATATCTAAATGTAACTCTTTGGTGACAGTAGTGACAAACAGAGAGACGGACGTTTTGAGTGACTTTTCATTTTTTTTTACTAAATTTTGCACAAAAAACGCTGTCACTGTCACTTTTTTTGCACTTTATTAAATTGTGACTTTTTTTACTTTTCTTTGTGTTTTTATGCAAAAAATGTGTTGCTGTCACTTTTTTCTGCATTTTAACATTCATTTTAGTAAAACAAACATTTCTTTCTTGTAAATTTAAATAATTTCAATGTGTATGTTTGTTTGGGCACACAAATAGAAATTCCGTAAAAATATATGTTTGGATGACAATGATAAAAGAAAAAGGTAGAACTCCGGGAGTGCCGGCAGAAGTGAAAACTTCAATATTAACGTTGTGTTTAATTATAAGTATAAAAGTACTATCATTTATGAGGTAGAAAACAATGTTTATTTATTGTGCTATCGTACACAAATATGACAATTTATATGTTGTTATTTATCTGTCACCATCCTTGGATACGCGTGGGACGCTGTACATAAACACACGGTCATTCGCGCAAGCGCCCTGTGCCGCCTAAACAGAGCAGCACACTCCGGCACGGTAGAAAGAGTGGGAGATACTAGTTCCTCTCCCTTCCCCTCGATCTTACGCTTTTTCGATCAGCATCACGTGACCCTGACGCGAGTTTGAAAGTTTTTACCCATACAAAAAAAAGTGCTCAGCGCCGCTAAAGAAGTTTTCACTTCAAAAATATATTTTAAGATATCAAAACGACAGACATGCGATCACGTTTTGAAAGTCGATTTTCGTGCTTTTGGACTTCTAGGCAAGCCAAGATGACGTTATTCTAAATCCAAAATGGCGCATTAGATTTTTAATCCATCACCAGCAACATAGTTGTCAAATAGTATAAAGTACTCATACAATAAATGTTACGTCTATATCACGACAAAGATATCCTTAAAACTGCAAATCCCTAATTTCATTATACACGAAATCACATTTTTTCTTAGCACTAGATAATCTAAATGTAATCCCCTCACTGAAATGGAAATATGAAAGAAATATACAGTCCCATTATATTAGAATCGCGTGGTAAGTCAACCAAAAAATATCTTCTTATAGGGTTTCTGTTCGTACTCTCTCATATTTTGACGACATATTTTATTTTATAGTGTTATATGGGACGTATTATTAGAAAATTCCGTAAAATATATTAGTTATTCAGGGTAGGCTCGAGCTTCTCGGCGGGGATATAATATGAGCTGATGATATTAGTATTATTATATATCCTGTTGCTGAGTAGAAGTTTTGGAAATTATTTTGTTTAACTTACTGTTTTAAGTTTTAAGCTTCTTTAATTATCACTTCTACTTTTTCTATGAAAACCTATTAATATTAGCGTTTTGGTGTTACTGTAAGCTCATTTTTATAACTACGAGGGGGGGTCAAAAAGTTCGCGGAATGGAGGGGATAGCGGGGGGTGGGGGACCTGCCGCAGGTAGTAACTAATGAGCAACTCTTTGTGAGTATATATGCCAAGTTTGAACCTGATTGTGTCAATAACCTTTGACCTGTCGTCGATCAAACAAGTGAATCCGGAAGAAAAACTTGAACATGGAAAAAATCGAGTTTCGTGCCGTCATAAAGTTCCTCACTAAGCAAGGAAAACCACCTCAGAAAATTTTGGAAGAAATGTTATCAGTATACGGGGACTCTTGCCCTGGGAAAACCATGGTGTACAAGTGGAATAGCCTTTTCAAGCAAGGCAGAGAGTCTCTTGAAGACGACCCTCGCTCAGGACGGCCGATTGAGGCCACCACCTCAAACATCGTTGAAAAAGTGGAGAATCTTATACTGGAGGATACTCGTTTGAAGAAGAAACAACTTGCAGAAATGGTTGGAGTATCACCTACAACCATTTTAAATATTCTACACGACAATCTTGGGATGTCAAAAGTCAGCGCAAGATGGGTGCCAAGAATGCTCACACCACCACAGAAACAGCTGCGCGTCGAGTATTCAAAGGAGTTTTTAGACCTCTGTAGCGCCGACAAGGAAGGAATTTTTGCAAGACTTGTTACTGCAGATGAAACTTGGGTTCATCATTATGAGCCTGAGTCGAAGCAAGAGTCTATGCAGTGGCATAAAAAGGGTCAGCCCCCCCCTAAGAAATACAGGGTGTCACAATCGGCTGGAAAAATCATGGCAACTGTTTTTTGGGATACAGAGGGTATTTTATTAATAGATTATAAAGATAAGGGTGTTTCTATAACGGGAGAATACTACGCTAATCTACTAAGACAATTAAAAGAAGCAATCAAGGAGAAAAGGCGGGGAAAGTTGACAAAGGGTGTGCTGCTTTTGCATGACAACGCACCGGTACACAAGAGCCGCGTTGCGATGGCTGCCCTTCATCACTGTGGCTTCGAAATGTTAAACCATCCTCCCTATAGTCCAGACTTAGCCCCCTGTGATTATTTTTTATTTCCCAAATTAAAAAAAGAGCTTCGGGGGAAGAAATTTTCCGATGATGAAGAAGTCAAGTCGGCGATTTCGGCCTATTTTGAGGACAAAGACAAATCATTTTTTTTCGACGGTATTAATAAGTTAATAGAGAGATCTGAAAAATGTATTCGACTTAAGGGGGAATATATTGAAAAAGAAAAATAGTACAGTATTTTATTTCACCCCCCTTCCCCTCCGTTCCGCGAACTTTTTGACCCCCCCTCGTACATAGTATAAAACAAAGTCGCTTTCTCTGTCCCTATGTCTCTATGTATGCTTAGATCTTTAAAACTACGCAACTTTGATGTGGTTTGTTCTAATAGATAGAGTGATTCAGTGGGAAGGTTTTTACCATAATTTTATCCCCATATTCTTACGGGAACGGGAACTACGCGAGTGAAACCGCGGGGCGCCGCTAGTAAACTTATAAATAAATAACATATACATACATCATGATCGATCACCATAATCATCTTATACCAACTGATGTCTAAAATGTATTACCTGTATCTAAGCACTATTTCTTTATCTATAAAGACAATAATAGTAAAACCACTAAGCACTTAGTATTTGTAAATACATTGAATCCTTTTTTTTACATTGAATAGACTTGCACTTGACTGTATCTCGCTTGATGGAAAGCGATCCAGCCTAAGATGGAGCGTGCTCGCCTAGAAGGTACCTATTCACTCGCGACTTATCCACGTTATTGAAACTTAAACCTTCACAATGACTGAAAAGGAAAATTGAAGCACAAATTAACAAACAGAATAGGTAGATTAAAATAAATCTAATGATCTTAACATAAAGGTGCGTCTACGCTAGACAAAGCAAGCACAAGCCGAAAACGAGTCGAGCTCGAGCCGAGCACAAATTAATAAATAATAATATTGTAATAAAAATATTGTAATGTGACATGCAATGAATGAATAAATAAATAAATTCATTCAAAAACGCGTCCGTTCGATGCTTGTAAGTTCGTCCACACTACACGAATCTCGGCTCGTGCTCCGCTCGTGTTCGGCTCTCCTAGCGTAGACGCAGCTTAAGCAATTGATGGTTTATTTGTATAAGCAACCTCAGAACGCGTTAAGCCGTCAAATTCAAAATGTCGTTCAATAAGACAATGCGTCTGAATTATTCATGATATGTTTATTTAAAAGGTTGGTTGAAATGTCCATTAGCTACGGATGCCAGTAGTTTAACCATTTGTGTTCATTTTCAGTTACTTATATACCTATTTACTTGTATTTTGGGTTTTAAAACTATGTTTTAATTACTTTTGGTTTTAAAAACTGTGCTGTTACTCTGCGGTTTAATTCGAGTAATGCTTGTTTTAATTAAACATAAACAAAATCTTTATCAAAGTGAACTTAACAAAAAAGAATGGCTGAAATCGGTAGACGTTTTTGAATTTTAGCAAGACTAACGATCGTCATTAATACAAGTTACAGCTATAAACCTGAGCTTCAGGTGACCCAAACTTAGTATGTACATTTTTTGTATTACTAGGTTTCTTTGCTATATTTTTTGTTTTTTTCCCATCTCGGCAACTTCCAATTTGGGCACCCATGAAATTATGACGTCGATAAAATTCAATCACGGAGGTACAGTCACCGACAAAACAGAACGAGTGTTCACATATTTCAGTTACATATTGGTTACTTATTGCATTATTTAAAACGATTTTTTAAACAAATGTGTTTTATTTGTTCCTTTCACACAAACATGACTAACATCTGTTCAACCATCAAGTATATTGAACTATTCACTTTGCTAGGATACTAAAAATAAAATATACAAACTAATAACCATTAAATTAAAAAAATTAAAAACCTCCAACACGATTGCTTTCAAACCCCCATAACTTTTAAACGAGTCAACCGATTTTCATCAAAAATGTCTAAGAACACTCGCACGTAAGTCCCCTTTAATACAAAAAATACTAAATTGAAATTGGGTCAGCCGTTCGGGAGCTATGGTGCCACAGACAGACAGATATACACACACAACACACACACACACAGACACGTCAAACTTATAACACCCCTCTTTTTGCGTCGGGGGTTAAAAAAAACATCAAATAAAACATCTTCATTCAATAACCTATTCGAATTCGAAAATCCTTTTCTTTATTATCACAAAACATCATAGAGGAATAAAAAAATCGTAAATACAGACGCGACAAATCTCGAATCACTTAAGCTTACCACAAGCCATATCGTCTGGCAACTCAAAATAAACATCCATTATCACAGTAATACGGAAATAAGAGAAAAACCTTCAAGAAAAATAATCTATTATAAATTCATTTTCTCTATGTTACAAACAAAACGCATGTCTGTCTGTGTCACTCGTTTTCGTTGACATAACATATTTTTTGTTTCTGGTTGCTATGATTTATTACGAGTATGACAAGCTTTTGCCTTCGACGTTTCTTGCCAAATGTTTGAGCAGTTGTTTAGTTGCTGAAAAGCAGAATGTTTTGAAGAAGCTTTGAGACGCTTATAGGTAAATTTTGTAAGACATTTTAAGACATCTAGTGATCCAAAATTATGTAAATCTTTTTAGACTTGCAGCTGTACCTAATTGATCAGCATCTATTTAAATAAATTGTAGTATTTGTCTTTTTCTATTTATTAACACACAACATTAAGATTTGTCTAAAACATACCACATCATCACCATAACCATATCAGCCTATGCTAGTCCACTGCTGGACTGAGTCATCTCATCCTATGCTTGTCTACTGCGGCCTCTCTCAATGTTTCCAGCGGGGACGGTTGATCGCGGTCTGCATCCAACGGTTTCCGGCAACTTTTACCAGGTCGTTCGTCCATCGGCGACAGGGAAAAACGTACTTGTAATTTAAAAATACTATATTTAAAGGAAAACATAAACAAGAAGCTAACTAAACATCTTTGAAAACACATTCCTATTATTCCAAAGGCTGCAACCTGGTTAATAAATAAAACTAGTCAATATTCGAACGCCGCTGCGTGTAAAGGCTAGTTGATGAGAACAATGCTGTTTGAACAGTTGTGCACCACAATGGTTACAGCTGGGAATTCAAAGAGTATTCACTGTAGCTCATAATATTGTGTATTTGTCCGTGTGCCTACTCTTGTGGACATCGGTTATTAACGTTATAACGTGATTTTACAAAGTTGGAAATGGATTATTGGTTTATATGGATGGCTTTTAATTTTATTGTTTAGGGTTTAAAGGTGAAATTAGTATGTAAAGTTTTACATTATAAATATAATACATCCACGGTAAAATCCTAATCCTAACTAGTCCTAATCCTCACTTCCTAATCCTAATCCTAACTAATATTATAAATGCGAAAGTAACTGTCTGTCTGTCTGTCTGTTACCTTTTCACGGCTAAACTACTGAACCGATTGACTTGAAATTTAGTATAGGGGTAGCTTATGGTCCGGGAAAGGACATAGGCTATGTTTTATCCCGAAATTCCCACGGGATCTGGAACTACGCGGGGCACAGCTAGTCCTTCATAAAACAATTGTTTTTGAGCGTCGAGCGTCGTCTATATTATTTGATTAACATTATAGATAAACAAGCATCATCAAATGTGGACTACTAAGAGCCTTATATTGGGACTAAAAGTTTAGTAAAAAAATCTATCAGACAAGCATTTAATATAGGTATTTTAAGGTAGCTAAAGAAAACAATTTCAACAACGCAACGCCCAAAAATTTAGGCACGATAATTTTTCGCTCAGGTGAATAATTTTCGACCCGTAATCCTATTTCACAAGTCATTAATTTTCAATATTGCGTTCCTATGTTTCACTGAAAAGCACAATGTTTTGTGCAATGAATTGTTTTCTTGTTGCTTATAACTCTTGTTAATTCGCAAACTTAGTTCTTAACCTACTTCGCAAATTAAGGGGTATAATGGTTAATTTTGCTTTTACAACTTTCTTGGGAATATTGGAAGGTTAACAGAAAATATTGTTTTTCTTGGTTTATTTATTACGGTTTATTAAAATAAATGTTCCTTTATTATTATAACAAGATTAGCTGTATAGCATATGTGCCTAATTTATTGATAGACGGGCTATTTTATGCAAAAAGCCTTTTGAAGTTCGATTAGTAGTTTCTGAGTATATTTAACTCACTTGCTTGAATACTTATGTGTGTAATCACTACATAGTATAAAACAAAGTCGCTTTCTCTGTCCCTATGTATGCTTAGATCTTTAAAACTACGCAACGGATTTTGATGCGGTTTGTTTTAACATATAGAATGATTCAGTGGAAAGGTTTTTAGCATAATTTTATCCCCATATTCCTACGGAAAGCGGAGCTACGCGGGTAAAACCGCGGAGCGCCGTACGTAATAATGTAACTGTGAAAATTTCTAGTTACCCTAGAGACTAAACTAACCAATTTGCATAGTAACGATTGAAAGTGATAAAAGATCCTCTTTCTGATTGTGTTACCTATATTTTGTCGATTTTATCGATCGATAAGATTACTTCTTTACCTCAGCAATCTAGAGCATTTCCTATGTACCTATTCCAAACTTGAGTACGACCATAAATATTTATTTTTCAGTGAATTAGTAAGTAACAAAATACTGTTGTGATTTTCTATCACTCTAAAATATAATTAAGTAAATTTTGTGTGGGTATAATATAAAACTGCGAAAAACATATCTTAATTAGTGTCGTGGTCTCAGACAGATATACAGACAGAAGACTATATTATTCTATGTCTATGAAAATTCCATAAAACAATTTCTATTGTTTCAAATATCTCGTGATCTAAGTTCTCCTACAGGATCTAGCAGATATACAGACAGAAGACTATATTATTCTATGTCTATGTAAATTCCATATAACAATTTCTATTGTTATTATGATAAACAAACAAAACCGTACCAAAATGATATTATCTTATCCTAGCTATCATTGTTATGTGCTTTATCTTATAATGTTTTATTGTAACCATTAACAAAAAATCACGTTTTTGTCAATGACTCATTTTAATATAGACGCGTCATGGAGCAAAATCATTCAAAAATTCAAAAATTAATTAATTAAAAGAAGTAGGGTAGGATGGTAAATGCCAGCCCTTGACTACATCGTCCATGCTACAGAATACGTTAAGTCTACGTATTGTCAAAGAGATGAAAATCTTTACACACGATTCATTTTTCGAAGCATAGCGTTTCGACACTGGTAACCAAAGAAAAAGTTTATAATTACCTCCTTTTTATGTTTCCATTTTTGAGTGTCGGCATCGCATCTATATTTTTTTTAAGATCACTGTTTTTCTTACATAAATGAAGTTTATGAACTTCCTAATAAGGTAATTTAATAATTGAGATAACACCCACACTGTTTTAAGAGCTAAACTTTGTACAGATATAACGACTTTAATTCAATAAATTAAGCATTTATTTTGGATTTCGAGTTCTTATATAAATAATTCTTATACAAATTGTGCATTCATATTGACTTATGTATGATTAAGTACGAAAAGGTGGAAAAAAAAAATTGTACTCTCAAATTATTTTTAGAAATTTCATCGGAAAATCATATGTTTTTTTTTCATGTCAGATTTTCTGTTAACCTTTGAAATTTTATTTTCTTAAGGCCCTTTCAGTGAATTATCAAATCGTCGTTTCGTCGATGTGTGTAAATTTATCGTGTAAAAAATCAACCACTATAAGGCATAAGCGTCTCTCACTGCTCATTCATAACTACATAATAAAACCATAGAAATCAATAACCCATAGATATATTAACTACCAAAACCTACCTATACATCAATACATTAATATGTGATTTACATCATCTCTGTCACAATCCATTCATTAAGGGTGTCAATTTTGGCACATGTCATATCAAAATAACATTTAATCAATACACGATTGTTAGGATGAGATAGGTGTAATAATAGGAATGTAAGAAAGAGATATATGTATATTGAAAGCCATAGTTTGTTATGTTTGAAACGTATCTATACTGTTTACTAATCCTTGATAAGACTTCTCTCTTATTGATGATTAATCCTTGTGAAGGGCTTTCTCACTGATGGTATTAGTCGAGGAATAGGCGGTAATTACGCCATCACCACTATTAAAGTGACCATTGACGAATCAGTCGAACTGAACTGACGTCCATCCAAAAATATTCGTCAATAAAAAATCAACGATTCCAAATTCTAGTGGGGAAACCTAGTTGGCCTAAAACTTTTGGAGTGACGGCACAGTTTTACGTCTGGGCTGGACTGATCAGTACGACTCATCAATATGGCCACCTTAATTGTATGTAGTACACGCCATTTTGTTGATTTTCATTTTGTCGCTTTTTCTATGTGCTTTATGATCATATTGGTTGATTTATTGCAAGCAAAATTACAAACGTGAACTTAAAGCTAGTCACAAAACTATGATTTGCTTTTTAGCAGTATTATTATTGTCATGTCTTTTCCATTCACGGGACTATTAAGGAGTCACGGTCTTTTGGAAGGCTAGTATGGGGCCAAAGCCAACACACGGAAGCTCTTTGACATATTTAATCTTGTGTAAAGGATGCACAATCCGGCGACTATCACTGTATAACACTATAAATTGCATCCAATATTATTAAAATAAATAAATCTGTAAATATTGTACTGACTTCGTGCGAGCCGCGATAAGTTAGGTATGACCATTTGTTGGGATTTTGTGGACGCTAATTTCCCGAAACGACCATAATGATATAAAATATTAGCTGTTCCCGCGTTAGCTCCGGTCATATTGGTCGTAGTGGTCGTAGTGTAATGTTTATAGCCTATAGCCTTTCCTCTATAAATAGGCTATTTAACTCTTAAATATTTTTTCGATTCAAACATTCGAAGTTTCTGAGATTAGCGTGTTCATGTTCAACCAAACAAACTCATCAGCTTTTTAATATTTAGTATCGATATGTAACTGTTGCCCTTTTATTAACGTTGCCTTTTTTTAATCCAAAAGAAGCATGTATGCAAGAGTCAAACAAAGGAAGATTTAAAATTTATTCATAAATAATTATTTTTAATTTATTTCAAGGAAAATAAACAGTTTTAAAATAACAAATAGAAATTAAAAAATAACAACTCTTAACCAATTAAATGCTTATAAACCAGGTTTTGCAACCTGGTCTATAAGTGATATTCTGAATGATTAAGAACAATAGCACAGATTATATTGTTCATTGAATGAACAAAACCATAGCCTAAATTTATGTTTTAGGATTTCTTGGTATAACTTTAGTTTTGAAACGCTAATTTCTAAAACCATGTCTAACCTTAAAACCGGTGTTAAACTAGGTTTAAGAAACTGAATGATAATAAGACGGTTGATGTTTAAAGTTTCTAAATAATGTTTATATTGTTTACTATAATTTAATTGCCTTTACAACAATAGACTATAATACCGGTTTTAACTTTGACCTCAGTAGGTTTGGCATTGAAAAATCAGTCAAAACATGCTTTTTATATCAAATTATTTGAGTCACAGGGTCTGAGGTGACCTTTATTATGTGAACTATCAAGATAAGCACCCTAACATTTGAAAATCTTTAATCTCGAAAACCCCACGCAGGATAAGTGGGTAAAACTGCGGGGCCCAAAATACAAGCATGTTTTCTTTTCGAACTCTTTCGAGTTGTCTTAGAGTATGAACTTAGTTATGGTATGGGGTAAGTTACGATAATGAGATGATGTAGTGAATGACTTTCCACTATACGTATAAAAGTTAAAAAACGTTTACGAGTATACACCCCTATTTTGAAATGATGGGACTTATTAAAATCAGAATATCTGTAGCAGTAACTGAATCCATACATCCAATAAAAATATCAAAAATGATATTCGATTACTTATCTTTAAAATATACAAAATAAATGTCGTTTACCAGACGGCACACTAACTATCAAGTATTCTGTGACGGCTCGGGTCAATGACCTCGCTCAGCTGTGTATCGCAGCGTTCGCCGGTTGTTCGGTGTAGAATAACAATAAAATTCGGCGGGATTTTGAAAAACTTTGACTTATCATAACTTTTTAAATAAAATCAAAAGAAATAAACTAACTTCACTATTATATTGTCACCCGTCGTTTACATTAGCTGTGTGATTAAGTATCTTGAATTCAAAATAGGGGTGTATATGTACTTAGAGTTCATAAGTAAAAAAACATCATTTTTATAATATTAATATCTCTTTGATGATAATATTTAATGTACAGTATAAAGTGTTTTCGTTTATATCACTAACCACCGAGATAAATCGCATGGGATATTTCAAACAGTCGAAACCGCGAATCGGACCGCATTTCACCTACATATACTAGCATTATAACTGTTAATTAATTGTTTATAGTTAATATTAGTTATATTTATATAAGGATTAAATTGAGTTTAATAATTAGGTTTTATAAATTTCCTTTTATTATATTACTGCTTCCCGCGGATTTACTCGGGTTTTGGTATAAACAGTAGCTATGTTTCGAGTTCAAAAATCAAACTCTATTTTAAAAAAAAATATTTTCTTTTAAGATTTGTATTTTTTTAAATTATAAAATATCTTTTTACATTATTATGATTTCATGATCAAGCTCGTCTATATAATAAAATATGGGCTCCCTACTTGATACTTATAGAGTACCAATCTTTTCTATGCCGGCGGCCAAAATTGGAAGATAATATTGTCATTTCATTGCGATTACAGCGGCGCAGTCACCGGCACAGAAAAGATTGTGACTCTATACTATACAAGCATTAGTATCTTCAAATGTATGTGACACATTTTCCCATTTCCAACTTCATACGCCAGTTCACAGCGGATTGCAAGTGAAGCATGGCAATCTTATGTCACTCCAGTTTTGTTCCCGTTTCTAGCCGAGTTTTAAAAGATTCTATGTTTAGTTGGAAGTATGTCTTTTTATGTAGGTTCATTATTGTTTATTTTATACCGATATCTCCGTCAATTGCAACCCGATTTTGAAAATATTTTTTAGTCTGTTTTATACTCTCTAAAAACTAGATGATCCCATTGTCATCAAGTGTTGATTTGATGCGGAAATCTCATGAAAATCAAAGCAATTACTATTTTTTTCTAAGTATTATTTAATAAATAAATAAATTCAATTAAAATTTATTTTTGACGTTATCCCTTATGACCAGAAATATATAGAATACTTTATTAAACTTTTTACCCCAATTTTATTGGGATTAACACAAATAAAACCGTAAAACACAGCTACAATTCACATAATATGATAAAGTATTAACTCAGAACAATCTGGGGGCACGGCAGTGCCCCCCGCCAAGTCGAGCGCGAAGCAAACACTGCCGTACCATCCTTTACAGGAACCCTTTCGCCGCATTTTCAGGCCCCTATTTGAGAACCTTTGGATAAACCCAGAGCACTGAAATTTTCGTCATCCAGTAAGGTGTACAATCACATACTTAAAATAAAATTTCAAGTCTGTAGGTCATTTAGATCCGAAGTTAAGCGAATGCAAAGTTTCGTATTTTAGACACTCACTCACTCACTCATGATCATCAAAATAGAACTAGTACTTCCCATAAACCTAGAGAGCTGAAATTTGGTACAGAGTTAGGGTTTAATGGCCACATAAAGGGAAAACTATAAAAACTAGGATAATCGAACGGGAACGGGAATTATACAGGAACGGGAACTGTAACTCAAGAACGGCTGAACTGATTTGGCTGGAAATTGGTGGGGAGGTAGCTTAGAACCAGGAAAAGGACAAAGAATAACTTTAATCCCGAAATTCCCACGGGATTGAGAACGGGAATTTAAAAATCAAGAACGGCTGAATTGATTTGGCTGAAAATTGGTGGCGTGGTAGCTTAGAACCAGGAAAAGGACGTAGGATACCTTTAATCCCGAAATTCCCACGGGATTTGGAACGGGAATTTATAACTCAAGAACGGCTCAACTGATTTGGCTGAAAATTGGTGGGGAGGTAGCTTAAACCTTGAGAAGAACATATAATACTTTTAATCCCGAAATTCCCTCGGGATTGGGAACGGGAATTTATAGCTCAAGAACAGCTGAATTGATTTGGCTGAAAATTGGTGGGGAGGTAGCTTAGAATCAGGAGAAGCACATAGGGTACTTTTTATCCCGAAATTCCCACGGGAACGTGAACGGGAACTACGCGGGTGAAATTGCGGGGCGCTTAGTAATAAAATACTACTCCTAAAAAGAAAAAAATGTGTCAAATAAGAAAATCTAATAAAAAAAAACAATATAAACACGTTTCAACAAAAAGAAATGAAATCCCACCAAAAACATTCTGTAAAAAACTAGCCAAGTCTCGATGGAGCTGCTTGTTTATCTCTAAAAAGTAATGAAATCTAGATTTGATGAAGGAACCTTAGGCACTTGGCACGACTTTGTCTAGACAAAGTCGTGCCAAGTGCCTAAGGTTCCTTACTGCGATTTCTTTATTATTATAGTTAATGTTGTGTGACTTGGCCGTTGAACATTGTTTAAAACGTTAGTAGTGGGTACAAGTCAATTTTGTTTACACGTAATGTTGTAACATTATTAAAATACGCAGCTTTATCAAGCCTACAATTGACTGGATATTGAATCAACGTTCTTCAAGTGGCAATTTTCTATCGTCAATGGGTAGCGGTTCTGGCGACAGATTGGTGCAATAGTGTCATGAAGCACCTAGTTTTGTACCCTTGTGTAGGTACAGTTGTGTACTTGTGTACAGTGTATCCTTCAACGGCCCAGTCACACAACATTAACTATAATAATAAAGAAATCGCAGTAAGGAACCTTAGGCACTTGGCACGACTTTGTCTAGACAAAGTCGTGCCAAGTGCCTAAGGTTCCTTCATCAAATCTAGATTTCATTACTTTTTAGAGATAAACAAGCAGCTCCATCGAGACTTGGCTAGTTTTTTACAGAATGTTTTTGGTGGGATATTCTTATACGACAAAGCGTTTCAATATAACATGTATGACTCATAAAGTAGTGATATCGTTTGCGAGCTGCATAACAATGACGACGTTTTAATTTATCCGTCCAATATTAAACTAAGCACGAAACTATTAACCGACTAAACGACCTCTGGGATTAGTAATGACGTGCAGGGGACTTGAGTTCGATTCGCGAACAATTAAAAGTTTTTTGAAAAGGAATTTTGATGTTTTTGATTTTGTATTGTAAGATGGTACTGTAAACCCGGCCACATACCAAAGCAACGAATGTTTTCAGACTGCAATTGTGTCTAAGTTACAATTTTCCCCATATATGTATTTGTAGAGAAGCAAATGTGTCTTAGGTGTGCGTGCATACTATGTAGGTAAATGGCAATATTTGTTTCTCGACACATTTGTTGCCTGGAAAAATTTGGTGCTTCTGTGTGCGGCCTGGTTAGGATGATAAATGATTAATTTAATAGGTACTCTATACAACCACGTTTTAAATAGATGTTATTAGTCTTAAACCAAGGATTTTTTGCAATTTCCAGTACACAGTTTTATTACTACCTAATATCCACAGCTTAATAGATTCTCAAGTGTTTTGTTGTCGTACTCAAATGTTTGGCAATGAAACCATATTGTAGGCATAGTTTAGCTTGTTTTAAATTAACAACTTTGTTTACTAACCTTCCCTAACGATAAGTACCTACTGTTTTTTTAAATTGAAGCCACGGTAGTCTATCTGATAGGCATGTGTGGTTTAATGATTTAATCGGGCGGTCTTAGGATCGTGGTCAATCGAGTTTTCAGGGCAATATCTGGTACCTATACCAGCTTTATACAATTCCAATTGCCTTTTCATCTTCTATGTTGATAAGTAAATTTGTAACTTTGTAATACTATTCTGCAATACAAAGAATTTTCTACAAAATTGTACTTACTCTAACAGTAAAAATTGTATACAAATCCGTTCAGCAGTTCCTAAGGACCTTTACAATCATTATAACACACAGACAGAGGTACAGACGGTATCCGGGGACTTCCTTTTATCCTTCTATTGATGAATGTTTCTTTGTTTGTCACTTAAACGGTCTCGTCGCTTGTTCTCCATTTATTCAATTGTGGTGTTTGGTTTACGGGCATGCCTACCTTGAACTCTGAAAGGTCAGAGGACACTTTTTAATGTTCATTTTCCCACGGGAGGCTTGGATTTGAAAATGGAATGCATTACATTATGTGTTTTTTTCTATTTTCTTTAAAAAGGTTTCGTTATTAAGTACTTATTCTAAATTTTGAATTTGGATTTTCTGTTTAGAGGCACAATACTTGGTGATTTAACTTCTAGTAATTTCGTCAACCAACCATCATTAAATGTTTTTATAATGACACCCATGTTTATTTTACCGTGTTTTCACTAAATTTTAGTTATGATCATCATAAGCGTATATTCGTCGACTGCTGAACTATTTAGTTAAGATGTATCTCTTAAGACTTAGAATATTTTGAATAACTAACAGACATGTGATTTTTCTTTGGAATTTCAACATGTGTCATCCGATTGAAATAGACGGACATTGATTTATTTTTTACTAACATTATGTATGTCTATACCTATAATTGAAATTGATAAGATATAATTCCTTATCAATCATTGAACTCTTAGAGATTTTTGTACGATTATTATTGCAATACTATAAATAAATCAAAATATTACAATAAATAAAGGAAGAACGCCTTGGCGTAGGGAGTCTAGTAGCACCTGCCAAGCCTGACGTCCCGGGTTTTATTCCTGGGTCAAGTTATACATGTTTGCTATTTTTCAAACATGACTTGGGTTTGTAATAACGAACAAGTCGCGTCGTGATTACTCCTATTCCATCTTGCTATAAAAATACAATCAGAGAAAGAGAAAGAAGTTTTTGCATTACAATGGGATTCTATAGACTGATTACTTTATCTAGTTACTTCACAATAACAAACAAAATAATAAAATACATCGCCTGTACCATTTGACTGCAGTTACACCTAATATTATGTAACGTTAATTCAGGGTCATGACTATTGGTCGCAGTGAGTGGCAACCATACAATGATGTGCAATTGTGTTCATTCAACATTGAGAGCGGTATTGTTTTATTTTACTCTTTAAACCACTATATACCTACGCCTATAATACGCTTAAAAGAAGTTTCCAACATAATCATAAGATATACCTATGTTAACTTTTTAAAGAAATATTTTTTTTAAATACCTAATACTGATTAAGACTAGATTACTATTAGTTATTACGATTAAATTACGAGACACACTTAAGCGTTCTGAAAATTGTTTGTACCTAATATATTTATTCAAAATTTTCTCCACAATTGCGATTTGAATCCAAGACCATGTTGAACCGTTGCACTGCTAGTCACTGCACAGCCAAGCCACCTTATATTCAAGGTTTTCAACAGTTGAGAATTATGTCCAAAAGGCCTTGGTAGTCAGTGGTTAGAGCGATGCTATGATTTACTATGGTTCTGGGTCTAACCAGCTAACAGCTAATTGAAATTTTTTAATGTAGGTGTAAGTAACAAACATGTTAAAATACTATCACTTTTGAAAAGATAGCCAGCCCCCTAGCATGACTGTGCGTGATAAATGATATAGACACCACGAAATAATATCGATTTTGCGAGCATGACCAAATGAATATGGCGTAGTGCGATTTGATAAAATTAAATATGGCGGCTATATTTATTATATTTTGACAGTTGGATGTCAATAGCTATATCGATTTCGCGAGCATGACTAAATGTGATAAAATTAATCACGTGGTAAAATTAAATATGGCGGGCATTTTTATAAAATTTTGACAGTTGGATGTCAATAAATCGCTGTATCTATCGCGTTTTCGAAATCATGCTAGCCTAGCTGGATAAGTATATGCTATACCAAACAAGGCTTTGCTTGTTTGTTTCTCTCTCTGCTGTTTGGCAATTATATAAAACTAGCTTCTGCCCCGCGACTTCGTACGCGTAGAATAGTTATTTTGGGCTAACGCTAAATATCTATGTAATAAAATAACTTTAATCAATATGTAGGTCAGGCAGTCGAGATTAAAATTAAACAATAAACACGCCTATATTATTCGTTATCACTACATATGTAGTATAAAACGAAGTTGCTTTCTCTGTCCCTATGTCCTTATGTATGCTTAGATCTTTAAAACTACGCAACGGATTTTGATGCGGTTTATTTTAATAGATAGAGTGATTCAGTGGGAAGTTTTAAATTTTATCCCCATATTCCTACGGGAACAGGAACTACGCGGGGAAACCGCGGGGCGCTGCTAGTGACATATACATTAGGTAAACTTTAATATTTTATGTGCCTACATAATTAAAATACCCCTATTAGATATGATTCAGGACAGGCCCTAGCCCCTCCTTAGGTAGCTGATGCTGACCCCCTAATATCACTTCCACGCCACTACCTCTTCCACCCCTCTCCCCTTCCACACTAATACATATTCCACACCGCTCCCACTTCCACATCACTCATCATTACTTATTTCTGGTCTTGTACCCTCGGTAGGGAGGAGATCAATGAACTGGTAATGATGATTTAAAACACATTGGTGCGTGGTGGGGTTCCAACCAGGCACCTTCCGATCGAAAGGCCTTAACCCCTACGCCACCGACGCTCTACATCACACCGTCCTACATCCACACTAATCTCATTTCCCCATTTCAACCACTTCAACGCCTATCCTGCATCCACACCACTCTCATTTCCACTCCACTTCCACGCCACAACCCTTCCACCCCACTACCACTTCCATCCCATTTTTTCATCTTTTCTTCGGAAGAGTCGGCGTTTCATAACAAAATACATATTCAGTAGAATGCCGATTATCTGAATTAATTGGGACCGGGGTCGATTCGGATAATCGAAAATTCGGATTATCGCACATAGACTGCACATAGCTGGACTCGTGCACGAAGTTTTCCGTACCAAAAACGACAAAAAAACACGTTTTTTGTATTGAGAAGCCCCGCTTAAATATTTATTTTATTTTATGTATTTTTCCTATAGCGGCAATAGAATAGAAATACATCTATGAAAATTTCAAGTGTAGCTTTAGCTATCACCGTTCTTGACCTTGAATATGCATCATTCTCTCATATCATACGTCCAATGTCCATGGTTCTTGAGATAGTTCGGTGACAGACGGACGGTCGGACAGCGAAGTCTCAGTAATATGATTCCGTTTTTACCCTTTGGGAACGGAACTCTAAAAACGATGTCACACATAGAATAAACTATAATAAGTTTAACAAACACTACTTAAATCTGATAGCTCATTTAAACTTCTACAAACTTCTACAATATCTGATAGCTCATTTAAACATCTCGATCAGAATAAGTTATTTTATTTTATTTATTTATATTTAAGTTGCAATCCCAGCGGCCCTTAACGAAAATACAAAATATAAAAAATCACAACAATTAATAGAGGTACATTACATAGTCACTTAGGACCGATTCGGATAATTGGCGATTCGGTTAATCGGCGTTCTACTATATTGGAGTGTTTTAGATTCTGCGAAAAACTAAACTGCCAAGTTAACACTGGTATTGTAATTTAGCGAATCTATGTATCTATAATAAGTGGGTGATTTAGTTATAAAAAACCCTGCTCGACTTAACTAATTTCATATCATAAAGCTAAAATCGATAAATCGCACATGAATAATAATTTTCGTATAGTAATATTTTAGATCGAAAATGTCTAAAGATATGATAAGCAGAAATCAAATTATGAGAAAAAATATCTAATTAGGGCGAGCAAAGCGAAGCCAAGGCAAAGCCCTTGTAACGCAACAATTTGGTGGTACATTTTATGAAAAAACTACTTCACCTACAGATTTGATATTTGAAATAGTTATTTAAATTAATGTCTAGATTTATAATGCGGGGTGAAGAATATTGATAAATATCTATTAATAAGTAAAAATACGGTATTTTTTTATTTACTTATAGTTTTGATACGCTGCCTCAATTTCCGTCAATTTATTTTAGTCCGCCATTTTGACATTCAGCTGTCAAATTACAAATTGAAACACATGTCAAATGACAATTGCAGTAAGGAGTATTGATATCAAATCAACCCCAAAATAACTTTTTACCCCTTTTTAATCATGTTAGGTGATGATTTTAAGAAAAATGAGTATCACATATTTAATTAATCTTTTTGAAGAACATTTATGCCAAGTTTGAACTTAATCAGACCACGGAATCACGTTGTCCCATACAAACTTTGCAACCCCTTTTCACCCCTTTAGAGGAGGAATTTTCAAAAATCCCTTCTTATCGGACGCCTACGTAATACAAATAACACACCCTCCAAGTTTCAGATCTCTACGATCAGCGGTTTAGGCTGTGCGTTGATCCATCAGTCATTCAGGACAAAGCCTTTTATATAATGATGATATAGATGACGTGCTGCAACGAAATCAAGCGCTGTTGTAGAGACGACGTTCGTTTGTGGAGACTGGGAGCGTTTGCCACTTGTCTAGGGGGCTGATAGTGTATAATATGTAGTGTATACAAAAAACTGTAAATCTGAAATAAATTGTATCGTTTCATATAATATCAAAATATCTAATTTCATCTTCAAAATACATAATATTATAATAAGTTGTGTCGATTCATATAATATCAAAATACCTATTTCATCTTCAAAATACATAACTCTATACGCCAAAGATATACTTATTCATTTCACCGGAAAGTGTCAATTTTCCTTATTATAATATCACAGAGCAATCCTTTACCCTTTACGAAAGCGAGAAAATGTATCGATAATGTTGTCTAACAATATGTATTTATTTGAAAGATATAGAGATGGGAACGGGAAGACTTTTGTTAGAAAAAGTATTGAAATGGAAATATTTATAAGAATATCTTGATAATTTGATGTCATATTAATCGTTGGGGGTAATTGGTTGTAAACTGTTGCAGGTGTGATTATATTGTTAGGTAAAATATATGTGCGATATATAATGTATATTTTAATGTTTGTTTTTATAAGCAGTTTCAGATCTAAGATTTGTTCCAACCAGACTATGTACTTTATGTCATAAATGCATCTAAAAATGTTAAGTACTATAAAACAGTCCTAGTTCTAAATGATTTTTGTAATAACATTACGTATCTCTTCTATGCACGCAATTTTTATTTCAAAAACCAACTTAACTTCGAAATTAAACAAAGGCTCCTAAAGAGATGCCTGCGGGAATTTGGGAAATCCTCACACCGCACCTTTGTGGTACAAGTACGAGCATGAAATCCCTTTTTTAGACAGGAGACATGACGCCTGAGGCTCCTTCTCCCTCCCACTTTAATGAAGATTTGTTCCAACCAGACTATGTACTTTATGTCATAAATGCATCTAAAAATGTTAAGTACTATAAAACAGTCCTAGTTCTAAATGATTTTTGTAATAACATTACGTATCTCTTCTATGCACGCAATTTTTATTTCAAAAACCAACTTAACTTCGAAATTAAACAAAGGCTCCTAAAGAGATGCCTGCGGGAATTTAGGAAATCCTCACACCGCACCTTTGTGGTACAAGTACGAGCATGAAATCCCTTTTTTAGACAGGAGACATGACGCCTGAGGCTCCTTCTCCCTCCCACTTTAATGTGTCAAACCTAGGTCTGGGGCTGTTTATAAGTATTTTTTCTTACATCTTCGTCAACTGCTTTCCTGTCTTTCCCAATTAATTGCATCTACAGGCCCAAGAGAATCTCATCAATGAAGATTGCCAGCTTCTTCTACAAATCGTCGATCGTCTGCCGCTCAAGCCGATAAAACGCCTAGCTAGTCCTATTTATGACGCTTGATCTGCTAGTCATTTTATATCAGCAGGTCAAGCGTCGCAAATGGAACTGGTAAGGACACTCTTCGAAGAGAACCCAAGACATCCCTGCAAGCATATGGATTCCACAAGGAAAGGGGCACGGTTACAGGCGAGGTGAAGAAAATCGGGAAATTCGTGAAGTGATAAAAACGCGAAGATCAGGATCGAATGTAATACGATTGATGAAAACATTTTGATTTTCATAACTGCTATAAATTTAAAATAAAATAATGATAAACTGATAAGTTTATGCTCAAAGAGGCACTTATGACCGTCCAAATAAAACTTAAAAGTAATTTATAAACAGGTTTATTATAATAGGTGATAATAACGCTATAAAAATATGTTTTATTGCCATCTTTAAAAAACGAATGGTATCGTAAAATACATTTCAAATGTTATCTGTATCAAATCACTAGCAATAAATAAATCTACACCTCTTTATTTAAGTAATACTCGTATTATATAAAATACTTTTGGCCAAACATTTATTTGCCCAAAAGTATTGGGCGTGAAAACCACGCCTATCATCATCACCATCTTCAAGTCATATGTCCTTACCCAGAGGTTCGAGCCTACCCTGCATGAGGGTGATAAGGCCTTGGTCGACTACGCTGGCCAAGTGCGGGTTGGTTGACTACACACAACCTTCAGAATTTCTTCGAAGGTGTGTGCAGGTTTCCTCACGATCCATGTTTTCCTTCACCGTAAGAGCATCACGCCATTGATCAGTACAGAATAATCAGTGAGAAAGAAGACTTTGCCATACAGAGAGATTTTACTGACTGATATGAGATTAAATATAATATTTAATTTTAACACAAAGGTAGTCTTAAATAGATCGCTATGAACGATAAGACAATTCATTGTCACTGCTTAGTTTAAGTACTTACTGAAAGTATTAAGTCTTGTATTTATTTACCTATCTTTGTTCATAAAACTTAAAACAAAATAAAGCTAAACCTAAACATTATCACATTTTTTTACTTAGATATAAACATAATACATTGTTTTACAACCTCAGTTCAACACTTGCTGGTATTAACGAATTATTTATTCAAGGCAACTCGTAAAACATCACGAAATTATGACATAAAAAAAATTTGATGGTGGGAAAAAATGTATCTAGTGGCGCAAAAAGTAAGGTGGAAGAATTCAGTGCATATTTTATGCGCTACCTCAACTAAGAATATTGTAGGGAGCATTTTTAATAATGGAAGTTACTTCAAATACTTAGTTTGTTTTGTTTCTTCAAAAAAGTCTATAAACTTAAGCGTCTTGGTTATTGTCTTTTTAAGACAACTTTTTCAGTTTTATCGACCAAATACATATAAGTAATATACAAAAAATAATACCAAATCATCCCATAGTTTTTACGTAAAATAGTTGTTCCACCACCACTGTCTTTCAGCACAATCCGGTCAGTGGTTTGAGCTGTGTGATGGATGGTAAATCAACCAGTCAGGTAGACTTCATTAAAATATGAACACGAATTCAAAAAACCTATAACAACACCATAATATTTATACTTACATAATAAAAACCTTTTTTTTTTTTGGTACATCATTACGTTTCAAATCCAAACCATAAAACTACAAATCAAAAGCTTCTGATAAAACCGTATCTTTATTAGTAAAATTTATTGAACTTAATACGAGTATTGCTAACTGTATTGGCTTGCATATGCAACCACTTTTGGACACTATCCAAGTAAATACTATTATCTTTTATTTGCAAACATTTTGGCCAGATGTTCAGCTCAGCTCAGTCGTTCGGTACTTATGTACTTTTAATTTTGTTGCAGTGTGATTGCCATTAGGAGATGATGTAACCAACTAATTACAGACATTTAACTTTGATTGTCTTGTCGACTAATGTTTGGATTCCGGTTTTGAATTGTTAGTACTATTTTGATTTAAAGAATGAAGTGTTTGTATTGTAATTTTGACGGGAAATCCCTTTTCCATTTTTCTGATATATGGCATTTGACGTTACTCAAAGGCAGATCATGGATAAAAAGCTTGTAGTCTACCGTAACTTGGCCAGAGGCAGCGCCTTGCTATTTACAAGGTACGGCGTCTTTGAATATATGTACTTTTAGGCAAACAGGCCCACAGGAAGCGTCGGGAAGGACGCTTGCCCTCGGTACCAGTAGTCGGGGACGTCTTCACTTCCGGAGAGGTCCTCTCAAGGAGGGGTTCGCCGCCTTTAGTGCGGGCCCGGCGTTGGAGTGCCGTAGTAGAAATCCCCCTCGGGATCCTACGGCACCCCAATGTAACGCGGACGGAAGTAGCTGTGTTTTTAGTGGGTAGGCCCAGGCCTTCTGGTTGGAAGAGCCCTACAAGCCCCGGGGGGCCTCCCAATATCGGCTCTCGGTGGTATGCAGTTCTATGCATTTTCACTGCGTTAAAAAAAAGGCCCACAGGAAGCGAAAAATACAGGTACTAGCTATAGCTAAACCATAACTTGTTTGTAAAATTACCTATATGTCAGATGAAATCGCAAACACGGATTATTGTGATTTTATGTATGTAGAAATTAAAAAACTGATCATGGTGTCAGTTAAGAACATCCGTCCTATATTAAAAGACCATAAATCTTATGTATACTTACTAATACTTTTCTTCCAAAAATAAATACGTCACATTAGACGTGATATAAAAGATTTCTCCGTAAATAAAATGGAGAAAGTATTTTATTGTTAGTAGTTACATAATATCCTTTCTTTCTAAATTTACACATACACAAAGTATTCCCACAGGACGTCCCAGACAAGATTATCTCTCCCTGTCTCTAATCTCAAGTACTCTGAATAAGTTTGTATGTGGATTTTATTTTTGTTTGAGTCAAAGAAACACTACGAAGATTGCGTATTAAACTGTAGTAGCTGTTGAAATGACTCTTGTTAATAATGATTTAGAACTTAATACTAATGACACTAGTTAAAGAAAATATTCACATTATAGATAGATATAAATAAAATCTTATTAGAGCGATCTACTTCATGAGGCTTCAACCGGTATCTAAAATTTCAGAAACACGTTGATTCATATAATCTACATACAGACTGATATACATATGTAAACGCAGAAGATGATAATGACTGTATGTACTACAGCGCAGAAGCAATGCCAGCAGCAAGCAAGCCCAGTTATAAACCACAGATTGATGCGATTTGTTTGCTTAAGCAAAAATACCTTAACATACACATAGGACCCTTATAAGATCTAATTGGATAAAACTGCTGACTTACATAATACATATACACACATCAAAAGTGTCTAGGGATCAAGCATTTTTATGCGGATTTCTTGAGATTGAGATGTGGCTTTGTAATAAATTTATGATTTTATAAATTTATATGGATCCTTTTTGGTGCATTTCATAATTTGAATCAGGAACTGTGAATCAAATTCGAGTAAAAGATGAAAATCAGCTGTCAATATTTTCCCTATAAAAACATACAACGCATTGAAGACATTATTAGTGCTACTGTTTCCCTACTACTGATTAAAACCAACGTTATTATGGAGCGGCGACGTCATTTAAGCAGGGAAGAAATGCTCAGAGCCGTGGGAATGATAGAAGCTGGTTCCCGGCAACGTACTGTGGCTTTAGCTCTGAATACAAGTCAGAGTGTTATCAGTCGACTTTGGACACGTTACCGAAGCACTGGTACCGTGGCTGAGCGCCATGGAGGACGGTATCGCTGCACCACACGGAGACAAGACCGATACATTCAAATCTTAACTCGAAGAGCTCCAACAATAACCGCCATGATGTTAGCCGTGCGGCTTCATCACTCTTCAGGGAACTTAATTAGCGACCAAACAGTCAGAAACCGCTTGCATGAAGTGAACCTTCATTCCCGAAGACCGCTACGGGTACCACCTATAGCAATGCACAATCGTAGGATTCGACATCAATGGGCTCTTGAACACAGAAATTGGGCAGAAGAACAATGGCGTTTCGTGTGCTTTTCTGATGAGTCTCGTTTTGGTATGAGACCGGATACAAGACGTATACGACACTGGAGAACCCCTGGACGCCAACAGCGATTAAAATCCTGCCAGGAAGTCCATCCTTATGGTGGTGGAACCATCATGGTATGGGCGGGTATTTGGATCGGCGGAAGAACTGAGTTGATTTGGATCAGAGGCAACCTCAACGCTCAAATTTATGCTGAGACGATTGTATCAGACGTCATCGTTCCTCTACAAGTGCAAATCGGTCCCTTATTTCAGTTAATGCATGATAATGCACGACCGCACACCGCAAGAGTTGTAAGACAGACTCTCGCCGCAGCTAACATCAATGTCCTGCCCTGGCCTGCTCAGTCGCCAGACTTGAACCCGATTGAGCATGCATGGGATATGCTACAGAGAAGAGCTCTGCCGAATATGGAGGGTATCCAGTCGCAAGAAGACCTTTTTTTGTTGTTGCAACGAACATGGGCGGCCATTCCACAGCGTGATTTGGATGAACTCATTTTGAGTATGCCAAACCGATGTTCTTGTGTTGTTAGTGTTCGCGGTAGAAACACGGATTATTAATTGTTTAAGTTACCCAATAAAATTTTAAAGAAAACTGTTATTTCAGTCTTTTTTTCGAACTTTAATGTTAGTGGTTCAAATGTCAAAAATCCCTTTATTAGGAAAATGGCAAATTTCTTTATTAATGCAAAGGTGACTTGGTTTATCGTTACTGTGACAAACGAAAACACTTTATTTGATGAATCCTTAAAGAAAATTTTAATTAATATCAATCAGGAGAAAAGTTATTGCAAAAATATATGTTGATCCCTAGACACTTTTGATGTGTGTATAATTATGACCATATAGGAATATTTTATACACTAAATACAGGTACATAGAAGTTAAATATGTCCAATTTATCGATGAATTTACTTAGTTGATATAAAATTACCGATAATATTACGTAAAACCAAGAAAGGTCACGGTGTTTCCTTATGTAAGCGATCTTATAAGTGGAATTCCTTGCGGTATTCCTCAGGGACCAGACCTGGGTCCCCTACTGTTTCTATTATTCATAAAAGATATTTAAGCGACCTTTTGAAAATGTTATTATGGGAAGGTAAATGAGTGTTTCAATTTAGATGAATTGTAATAAAAACCTAATAGGTATTTTGTATCACTACATAGTGTAAAACAAAGTCGCTTTCTCTGTCCCTATGTATGCTTAAATCTTTAAAACTACGCAACGGATTTTGATGCGGTTTGTTTTAATAGATAGAGTGATTCAGAGGAAAGGTTTTTAGTATAATTTTATTTCCATATTCCTACGGACACGCGGGTGAAACCGCGGGCCGCCGCTAGTAGGTAAAAAAACTATAGATATTAATAATATCTATATTTCCGCCAATAAGACATTTTATCGTAATCATCTTCATATAACAACTGACTCTAGATTTATTAAACTAAGTGAACGTAAACAGTAACATAAATATTAGTAATAAATTCTTTTCAAATCAATTTGTGATCATGTTATGATTACATAACAAGTTGAAGGAAATTCCAAAAAGAACAATTTGTATACCTATCATAGAATTTACTAAGTAGTTCCCCTGTTCGTCCAACTCTGGGTTATAGAAATGCAAATACATACGAAGTGAGCGTGACGAAAACTTAAGCAGATAATTTTGGCCTTCGGAAAACAATACACCAGTCTTCAGTTTGACTATGTGTGTTAAATTCGTTTAGTTTATGTACTGTTTCGTTTTGAATGTGGCATGCGACACTCGCTTCTTTATTTAGAAATTTATCGTTCTTCGAATATAAACAAAGGAAAATGACAAGAAGCTAAAAGGTTTGAGAACATGATAGACAGTTTTATATTTTGTTAAAAATATGAAGAGAACTAAATTGACTGTAGTGATGCTAAGGTATTTATTTTAGAGGCTAAACACAACACATGTGTTAATGATCTTTGTGTAAATATTATTCTGAGTAAATAGATAAATACTGAACGCACCATTAACTTTTGTTCTCAAAGTGTTGCTAAACTTGTAATACAAATCAAGTGATGCAAAAATAATACTGCATATTAATATTTATGTGTTGTTATTTAAAACTGATCTCTGTAATTTAAACCTTAAGGTTGATATTTGAGAACCTGGATTTGTCACAGTTAGGTATGTTCCAATCGACTGAGTTTATGAGAGGTTCGCAAAGATTTGTTTACAAAATATCTTGTATTGACTTCTTTGTAAACATTTATGTTTAATACCTATAGGTAATCAAATTTAGTTGGATGTCAAACGGACTATAATCAAATTCAGCTACACAATGATATAATATTTCTATATATTTATTTGCGTTTACAAGTAATTGGATTTCATGGTAAACGGCAGAGTGAAAAACATCACAGTCGAAAAACAAAATAAAAAGTATGAATTCATTTTGTACATTCCTTTATTTGAATGTTTTCATCGAATTAATCAAAGAAATAAAAAACACGTTTTCATTTTACTTTAATAAATTCACATTCGTACCTAAATCAAGGGCAGCACATTCTTGAACAAACTTTTGTTTTTCGAAATCAGATGTTTCTTTACAACCTAAGAGTTTCAAAAACCTACATTCCTTAATAATACTCGTATAGGTTTTCCACTCGTGGTTTCAGAGATTTCGGCTTTTCGGCTTAGGAAGAATAACATAACATAACATAACATAATCATTCACTACATCATCTCATTATAGTAACTGACCCCTAACTAAGCTCGAAGCTTGTATCTAGGGTATCAGAAACTACGCACACACGAATGTGGTATTATGACGCACGCTAGAGAACTTTTTAATACTTCGAGAAGAACAGTAGGTAATACTTAAGTCTTATTCTTAAATGAGTTGTTCTAAAACAGAGTAATCTCACTAGCTGATTTTATATTTCTTCGTGTAATTGTAGTCTGCAAAAGATTGGTATAAGCCGTACGACCGAATCTCGTTCTTAGTTTAAATATTTTTCCTAAAAGTATTTCAGATGTGAACAGAGTTGCATATTGCATATACTAGTTTAATGTTATGGAGAGTTCTATATATTCTATTGATCCTTATATTTTATCAAATTCTTTTAAAATACTAGCTGAGGAAAATATCAAGTCTCTATCCCTATTCATAAATGTAAAGTTAAACTGTAATATTATACACAAATGTTTCATAAAAGAAAACTTTTACGCCCAACTCAATAGAAATCGATAAAATCAATTTAACAAATTTTCCGTTCATTAAACGGGGCAATTTATAAAAGGTTCCATTGGACCAAAAAAAAGTTGAACTCAAATATTTAATTGATAAAGTCTTCTTTGTATTTCGGATGGTAACAAAGAGACTCATTAACCATTCCAAACTCTCAGAATCGGTATTGATTGATTGTTACTCAAACAATGGCTTATGACTGAAGGGCTATGGCTATAGCGGCAATCATAATTTAATGGCATTTTTTTTAATTTATTTGATTTGGATCCTCAAATTATAAATTCTCAAACTAAATTATATCATATGAAAATGTTTATGAGACTTGCCCAGTTATCGATAAACCAACATAGCAGATACCACCATATGAGTATTGAGAATTATCACAAAATTATCAACTGTTATTTTTGTCTTCACTGTCAAACCTAACAATATAATTATAGAGGCAATATTGACAGTCACCACACTTGCTTTAAACGCGTTGGTGATTTCAAATATAAGCCAAGTTAAAAAATTGCAAACATGCGTGTTTCGAATGAGAAACTTATCATAATTCAGAAATTCCAATTTGGTAGGCCGCTACAAAAGCTTCTAGCAAAGAACAGAGCTTTCCTTTATCCAAACAATATATGAAAGGAAAATATTTATCTCCGTTTTCATAGCCGCGTTTAATATTTGAACCGAAACTCTGAGATTACAGATTTTACAGTAACAGTAGACATCAATATTTCGGGTTAGTCCCATTTTACTCCATTCCTTTGAAATCGAAAATGAAAAAATGCATACATGCAGTCCCAGTTTGCTCCAGAGAATAATATTAAAAATAATATATTATTTTTCATATCCCACTTTACTCCAATCGATACTTGAATAATTTTATTGATTTTTATTTTTATGTCCCAAGATACTCCAAAAAGAGAAGTACAGTCGGATAGAAAAGTTAACAAAACATTTTATGCGTTTTATTCCAAATTCCAGGAAGATGCCGAAATGGGAAATTTAAGTGCGATTAGTTCCCATTTCGGCACCCAGATATAATTTAATAAGAATTTCTTACTTCTAAAGTACAGTCCCGCCCATTAAACATATTACCTGTTTGGAGTGTTTGGTTTTCGTAAGAATTTGCGCGAATATGCTCTCCTGGTACTTCTAATAATAAATTCTCCAATATTTACTTTTGTGAATCAATTTAATAAAGTTTATTGTAAAGACCTCTTCTACATTTCTGTTCTCCTGGTAATTAAAATTGGTTATTATAAAATTTCTTGTACATAATGTTTATTTGAACAGAGCAATTTCGTTTCTTTTTTGTTTGGCTGTACCACCCTCACCAGCAGTAGGACTATTTGTAGGTAAAACTCCTAATAACCCATGTTTGCCTGGTACTTTTGTCCACATAGTACTGTTTTATGAACAATGATTCTACCGCAAGGTGTTATTTAACTTGAACATAGCATGTTATTGAGTTACAGTGTCACTCAAAAGGAAAGAAATGACATCTTGAATAGTCATCTTGATTTTAAAATAAACACAGAAAATATATCCTATGATTTAATATTTCTATATTAGATAAATATGTGTTTACATTTAATAATAACACGGCCTATGGGAAATCTATAACTTTGTATTATTTTTCTTTTTGATTTTTGCGTCTGACTGTATCTCATCCATAAGTGACATTACGCGTGGAGTAAAGTGAAACTGAAAGTATGGCAGTTCCAAATATTGATAAACAAAAGTGTTTGACAGTTTGGAGTAAAATGAAACTTATTTCGAAATTTTTAAAAAAGAATATTTTTGTTTGGAGTAACTTGGGACTTTTTGGTGGAGTAAAATGGGACTAACCCAATATTTCAGATGTTTCATTGTCGAGCGCAATCCTTCTTTGTCCTTCAGGACCACACTTTGTCATCGTTATTCTGGAAGATTAAGGGATATTACATTTTATTAGGGTTGGATTCTGTTTAAATTTGAATTTGCCAAAAATTTTAGTGTTATATTATTTAAAGTTGGTTCTATGAAAGTATTTTAGGAGCGTTTAGACTTTACACTGGTTCAGATTCCATTTTTTTTGCAGATAATTCAATCGTAATAATTGAATTTTAATTTGCCTAAATCAACTGTTTAACAGTGATTTTAAAAACAAAAGTACACACAAACGCTATTGCGGATTTTAACCACGTTACGGTTATCAATGATGTTAGTACAACACCCAGAATCTACTTAAATGCCCTCTCAAGCAAGGATACACTTACGTAAATAAAGTATACAGATAATTTTCGGATAAAAATAAATGAATTCAATAAATATTTTTCAACTAAATAGAAAGAAAGAAACGATGTTTATATTTAAACGAACTAAATGCAAAATACAAACTCAAATCGCGATCAAGTTACAGTAAAATGCCATCATAATTTACAAAATGACGCTTCGCCGAGATAACTTTGAACAACCAATAAGTAACACTCGGTGCTGAAACTAATGCACATAAATCAACATTATTAATTCCTTAAGTAGGTAGTTATTACGGCAAAGTTATGATGAATTAAAACATTTTGTTTTATGATTTCTTTCCAAAGTTAATCATTCTTTGCTGGCTTTTATTTATGTTTGAAATGTTTATGGATCCCATCGGGATTTAAAGTCAAATGTTTGCTACTTACTTGCTTATCCTGTGGTTTGTATTCGTTTTTTTTTACTAGGTATTGGGAGTAAAAAGAACTGCTTTTCTTTATCATCTATACTAATAATAAAACAGTAGAACCACCGTGTCTGTACATTAAATAAATTTACCTAAAACTGATAGGGGGGGATAAAAGAAGGTCAAAGGAACACAAAAAAACAATTTTCGACTTTCTTTCCTGTCTGTCTGTCTGTCTGTCTGTCTGTTCGCGATAATCTCAGAAAGTACTGAACGGATTTTCATGGCGTTTCCACATATGGATTAAGCTTAATTTGGCGCAATATATAGGCTTTGTTTCATCTCATTTGGATAACGAGAAGAAAAGTTATCAATAAAAATCTATTTTGTTGTTTTGAATTTAATAAACAATACTCCGCCCACGACATCGCTTGGGTAATATCCGTTTATATCGCGCAACTTACCACCTTAGTTAGTTCTAAGTTATTGAGATGTTCTTTAAAATTTAGGAGGAATCGTATAGTCTTTGTTGTTCTTTGGTCCTCTGATTTCAATCAAAAAATATATTTATCAACACTTCGCTTCCTTTTGACGAGAAAACATTGCTGACAAAAATACTACATTTTGGATTTTGTATAATAATATTTCATAGATATCAAATTTGACAGAATGTAGAATACTTCAATATCGAATGCTTAAAGGGCATATGCACATAGCGGATTTTCAGGCGTAAAAAAAATAGTATAGACGTAATATTAAAGTGCTGTGTACGTGCGTACTATGTTAAAGAAACAACAACAGAGTGTCTTTCCCATAATAAAAAACAATAAGAAAACTGCTGATGGATACATTATTAACATAAATTTATTTTATTAAATAGTTTAAGTTTAATTAAAATAACTTAGTAGCCTTTTAGAAAAATGCATTGAAAATTTTCGCCTTAGCCAGAACTTGAACCCGGAACCATGCTGAACCGTAACACTGCTCTATCCAATTGAGCTACCGAGGAGATTAGTTCGTAATATACTAAAGTTCTCAAAATGGTACATCAGACTTCAAAAAAATATCTACAGCACCGTCAAGGTATTAATTCAATAAACAAAATAGTTTTTGGCTACTGCTGCCATAACTACGCAATTCTGCTTATGTCAAAGTAGGTAAACGTAAAACAACACGATGGAGATTGGTCATTAATCTTTTTTATCGAGTATAATCCGTCACGGTATCTACGTGAGAGTGAAAAATAGGCAGTGTGCAAAGGTCCTAAAATTTATAATATTCTTTACACAAAGGTTGGCAGTATTGAGTTTTAAATATATACATAGGTGCATTCAACCTTCTTTTTGTTAAATCAAGTAAAAATTGTGATATCCATCTATAAATACTTTAGGACAAAAAATAAATGCTTTTAAATTATTGTTCACTGTCTTTGTGTGCTTGCATCATGTACAAAACTTTGTTATATTATCATATAACAAAGCTCATATTCAAAGAATTTCTCTATAAACTACATTGATGGTTTTGCCTTCTGGGGCTAACATAAATACTTAAATAAATTACTGACCCGTGGGCAGGCCACATATAGTTGGCCATGCTAAAAACAATTAGACCTTAGGTCGACACCAGCGATCTTTAGTGTCTAACCCTGGGATTTATTTATCGTCATAGGAAAACACGCCACGACTGGGAATTGGGTGCGCTTGCATTGGAATGGAAAATTGTTAGGGATGAGTGGTATTCTTGGTATCAAGACGGTTTCTTCGACACCACAACCGGTTAAAAGTTCTGCTTCAATTATGTTACGTTGTAGATTTATGACCTTTAATCGAGAACCATTGCACAGTTTAGGACTTGAAACACCACAGAAACACCTTGCCTTGAAATGGAGAAATGAGTTTGCTCGATTTTGTTGTTCTGGTGGAAAAGTGAACTTATCCCTATTTGAAGATCCACCGGAACCTTTCAAATCATTACTATTAGGAGAATATACACTTTCTAATCATTTTTATATAATATTCGCGCTTTTAACAGTGCATTTCAAATGACTTCTTTTGGGGCTCAACAAATACCCGAAGGCCCGTTTATGCCTACATTTAAAATTCAAGGCCAAGTATCACTTAATAGGATCATTGTTGCCAGAACGCGAACAAAGTCGCGGGCACAGCTAGTAAGGAATATTTGTATCTAATTTCATCTTCATCGGCTCAGTAGTTTTGCGTAACATCCAAATCTATGGGTCCAACGGTTTCAACTGTGTTGTCAGTCTATCTTTTCATTTAGCTTTTCTGTACAGTCAGCGTCAAAAGAAAATTTTTAATATTTAATTTTTAAACCTTTTTATGACAAAGCAAATTATATTTCACTAGCGGCATCTTGCGGTTTCACCCGCGTTCCCGTTCCCATGAGAATACGGGGATACAATATAGCCTATGATACTCAGGGTGAATATAACTTTCTAATGGTGAAAGAATTTTTGAAATCGGTCCAGTACTTTTTGAGTTTATTCGTTATATACAAAATTACAAATCTTTCCTCTTTATAATATTAGTGCAGATGTAGACTACGTGAATCTTAACTAAACTGATAAATTAGCAAATTTCAAAAGTGATTGATCAGGGCCTTAGCATCTCCTATTAATGGGGGAGTAAAATAGTTGTTTTAATTTGTGTCTATTTTAGTGTGAGTAAATGTTATTTGTTTCATTTTTTAACCCCCGACGGAAAAGAGGGGTGTTATAAGTTTGACGTGTCTGTGTGTGTGTGTCTATGTGTGTGTGTGTGTGTGTGTGTATCTGTCTGTCTGTGGCATCATAGCTCCCGAACGGATAAACCGATTTCAATTTAGTTTTTTTTTTATTAATGGGGACTTACGTGCGAGTGTTCTTAGACATGTTTGATGAAAATCGGTTGTCCAGTTTAAAAGTTATGGGGGTTTGAAAGTAAGTGTGTTGGGGGTTTTTTAAATTTAAAATTTAATGTTATAGTGAATGCTGTGCTTACCTGTAATTGGAAATATATGTCAACATAAAATGTATAGATGTAAGTTAGTGTATAAGCATTGTATGTATTTCCGTTGGTAGTCCATCTATACCTATATCTATACTAATAATAAAACAGTAGAACCACCGTGTCTGTACATTAAATAAATTTACCTAAAGCTTCTATACTAATAATAAAACAGTAGAACCACCGTGTCTGTACATTAAATAAATTTACCTAAAGCTGATAGGGAGGGGATAAAAGAAGGTCAAAGGAACACAAAAAATCAATTTTCGACTTTCTTTTCTGTCTGTCTGTCTATCTGTCTGCCTGTCTGTCTGTTCACGATAATCTCAGAAAGTACTGAACGGATTTTCATGGCGTTTCCACATATGGATTAAGCTTAATCTGGCGCAATATATAGGCTTTGTTTCATCTCATTTGGATAACGAAAAGAAAAGTTATCAATAAAATATATTTTGTTGTTTTGAATTTAATAAACAATACTCCGCCCACGACATCGCTTGGGTAATATCCGTTTATATCGCGCAACTTACCACCTTAGTAAGTTCTAAGTTATTGAGATATTCTTTAAAATTTGGGAGGAATCGTAGTCTTTGTTGTTCATCGGTCCTCTGATTTCAATCAAAAAATATATTTATCAACACTTCGCTTCCTTTTGACGAGAAAACATTGCTGACAAAAATATGTACTACATTTTGGATTTTGTATAATAATATTTCATAGATATCAAATTTGACAGAATATAGAATACTTCAAAATCGAATGCTTAAAGGGCATATGCACATAGCGGATTTTCAGGCAATCGAAACTTTTGTGAACAAGCAAAAAAATAGTATAGACGTTATATTAAAGTGCAGTGTACGTACGTACTCTGTTAAAGAAACATCAACAGAGTGTCTTTCCATTAATAAAACAATAAGAAAATTGCTGATGGATACATTATTAACATAAATATTTTATTAAATAGTTTAAGATAAATTAAAATAATTTATAGGCCTTTTAGAAAAATGGATTCAAAATTTTCGGCTCAGCCAGGACTTGAACCCGGAACCATGCTGAATCCTAGCACTGCTCTATTCAATTGAGCTACCGAGGAGATTAGATCGTAATATACTGAAGTTCTCAAAATGGTGCATCAGACATCAAAAAAATATCTACAGCGCCGTCAAGGTATCAATTATATAAACAAAATAGTTTTTGGCTACTGCTGCCATAACTACGCAATTCTGCTAATGTCAAAGTAGGTAAACGTAAAACAACACGATGGAGATTGGTCATTAAAATTTTTTATCGAGTATAATCCGTCACGGTATCTACGTGAGAGTGAAAAATAGGCAGTGTGCAAAGGTCCTAAAATTTATGATATTCTTTACACAAAAAAGTTGGCAGTATTGAGTTTTAAATATATAGGTGCATTCAACCTTCTTTTTGTTAAATCAAGCAAAAATTGTGATATCCCTCTATAAATACTTTAGGACAAAAAAAATGCTTTTAAATTATTGTTCACTGTCTTCGTGTGCTTGCATCATGTACAAAACTTTGTTATATGATAGTTCATATTCAAAGACTTTCTCTATAAACTACATTGATGGTTTTGCCTTCTAGGGCTAACATAAATAAATAAATTACTGACCCGTGAGCAGGCCACATATAGTTGGCCATGTTAAAAATAATTAGACTTTAGGTCGACACCAGTGGTCTTTAGTGTCTAACCCTGGGATTTATTTAACGTCATAGCAAAGCACGCCACGACTAGGAATCGGGTGCGCTTGAATTGGAATGGAAAATTGTTAATAAGTCCCGTGGTTGGAAAAGGAAACTTATAAAAATAATAACATGATAATTCAGTATAACATGCTGATATTAATATTAAGTAACTTCAAAGCAAAGTTAAAATTAAGTAAATAAAATAAAAACAAAAAAATACTCAATATATTATGTTGGGAAAGATATTTTTTATCATAGAAAAATAATTGTTTTTTTTAGTAATGCATATGATTAAATACATATGATAAATTACATATGATTAAAATAATTTCAACATCCGGTATAGAATTTGTTTGATTACATAGAGTATAACTTTGAAAAAGTCAACTAGGTACGTGAAATAAATAAACAGATTTCCACGCGGACAAAGTCGCTGGTATCAGCTAGTAATAAATAAATAAACGATTGAAGGACAATGTATGAGGCGATCAAGTTATAGAGATACAACTTGAAAATACTAGCAATAAGAACCTCATAAACTATAAGAATTTCGCACGACTTAATCTACTTACTTACTTTTGTTTCTGTCTGTACCCCTAACAATCTTAGATCATGACTTTATCATCAATTCAGGAGCTAATTAAGGCTGTTCATTAACTTATAATGAACTCCGAATTAAGTCGTTCAACTTTTAATTAAATTTTATTTTATGATTAAAGTGATACGTAATTTTAACAAAGAATTTATTGAAGAATTTAATTATAATGAGATTTTCTTGAAAGCATAATGTTGTATGGATTTTCTTATTTGCTTTAATCGTGTCAAAGTAATATATCTTAAACTGTTGTTTTTGCTGAATCATGCAGATTTATTTTATGGATATTATTAAAAACGAGCTAGATAATTTTTGAGATCATAATTTGTAAGTTATGGGACATGGTTTAGGCATACTTGCAGATAGTTTGGATAGTTTTTTAAAACTATGGACTTCCACAGTACAATAGGCACCTTTTTTTGATCTCCTAAGGCCCTAACCAGCATTATCTTACTGATTTAAGAGGGTTCATCTGCCGCGCGACAACTCAAATTTTCACTCACACAGACGCGCACGCGTGTCCGCATGCACACTGTCTATGTGGTGACGGCGCGCTCGCTCTGAATACTCCGGCCGAATGGTTTTGATCCATTGGAAATAATAAATTGTGTAAAAGTTATTGACAAAAGTAAAAATACGAGTATATTTTTTTTTTACGATTCGTAGTAGGTAGTATATGATTAGATATAATTTACGTAATACCTTTCGATTCAATATTCCATTATTCACAACAAGGAATAATGAATAAAACAAATACTTAGTTTTTTGTTTTTAAAATAAGACATGATTTTTTTTTTGGTAATTAACGAAACTTTTTAAAAACAAAGCAACATACGAGTAAAAAAAAAATCTATAACTTACTTGTGAATAATATATTTTTTGCCATAATGGGGTATTGATTTTTCATATACTAATTGCAGTTTTAGTTTTTATTAAAATCGCCAGCAATTTTCGATATTCCTTTCCATATAGTTTCGAATATCGTCTACCACGCCTACTTGAAAAATGCATTCTCTGTATATGTACAACATATATTATCGGGACAACCTTTTAGCGCTAAAAGCAGGACTTTCTAAATTATTTCGTTTCCGTTTTTGTAAAAAAAAACGACTTCAAAAACTAAAAAGTATAAAATAACAAATATTTAATGTAATACCTCTTATGCGATGTAGCACATAAATAAAATAAAAATGCGACCAACCCAAGCGGGCAAACGTTCGTTAACGGTCGTCTCGAATTATAGTTTTGTAGTTTATTTTTCTAATAGTTTTATTTCTTTAAGGCTTGACACCGACTTCACACTTATCAATAGGTAACATACACACAAAGGTATTAATTAGCATCGCATAAGAGGTGTATTAAATTAAATATTTGTTATTTTATACTTTTCAGTTTTTGAAGTCGGTTTTTTTACTTTTGAGTGTCACAACCTATCTGGTTGTAAAGGTCTCATCGATACAAATTAATCAAGCCCAAACACGAGGTAACTGCTGTTAGTCGTTGAAGAGTTCCCTCGACTATCTTCCACGTCCATCACCAGATCGACTCCAAACCTTCATTTAATTATAATGCTTTAAGATAATTAACGAAAAACTTAACAAATGCACTAATTACCTCTACCATCTACGATTTTCTAAAGTTCCTCTCAATTTCTCTAGAATGCCATCATTAGATCCTGGTTTCCTTGACATGGAACCAAACGGCAAGTCCATTCCTTTGAATAAAAAAAGAATTTTAGTAATCGGTACAGAATTGACGGAGATATCGTTGAAAATATTCATAAAAAAAAAACATACCGGCCGAATTGAGAACCTCCTCCTTTTTGGAAGTCGGTTTAAAATAATGTTGTTTTATTGCTCATTATTTCTAAAACATTATTTGTTATCATAAATGTTAATATTTTTTTTTAATAAATAATTCAAATTATAAAACAAAAATTATTATCGAGTATCAATACATGTTGATGAGTTATCGCATAAAATTCGTACGCGCCGCAAAGGTCAAACGCTCGGTAGGAGCGATACGTCCTCTCTCTAAAAAGCCTCGCGGCAGACTGATTTGAATTATTTCGTGCGTCCGATTTTATAGTAGTTTTATGATGATTTTAAAATATTTGTAGAAAAAAAGACAATTTGTTTTAGAGATTTTTTTTTAGTATAATTGTTGTAGAAAATATTCTTTTATTATTTGAGGTAATTTTAATAACGTTTTGAGCATCATTTATCAACGTAAATTACGATTTTCTTGACTGTGATTTTTACAAATTCTAACTTTATATTTTTTTCGATTTCATCAATAATTATAATAACAATTAAATTTTCCTCTGAATGTTTGCTTAATAAGGATCTGGACTTTAAGTTTGTGTAATTTTTAGTGCTAAATTGGTCGAATTACTAGAATCCGAAGGCATGGAAGTTATTGCTAAAAGTGAAATTCAGAAAACATATGTTCAGTTTTCTTGATATATTTTTTAAGTTTTCTGTATAATATTGTTTTTCTCTGAGTATTTTTTAGATGACAATATTTCCTTTAATTATTACCTAAAAGCATGTTTATAAAATACGCTTTTCATATAATATGACTAGATCAAAAAGTACAAAAACCGTCAATTATCGAGTTTAGGGTCTTAAGTAAGATCTCGTATAACTGGGATATGAAATATATTTTGAGTTTTATACTATCAAAAATTACATTAAAGTCGAAATAAAAATTATGTATGAACAGTCAACTTTTCAATTATTGATTGTGGAGTTAAAGTTGAATAACCCGTTTAAATAAATATACAATTTAAACATTGTAATTCTATAACATTGTGTTTCAGTCCTCGCATTATATATCTGATTACATTACAGGCATATTGATTCTACAATTTACAATGGTAAATAATGCTTATACAAACAGCTTTATAGCAGAATATTTTATTTATTTAATGGAAATGAACTGTGTTGTTTATGCGACATAATAAAATAAATAAAAAACTATGCTGCTATATGCATTTAAATCGTATCGATATCAAAGTCTCCATTCCTAGAGAATCATGAATAATTACAGGCCATTTTCAATTTCCCACAAATAAAATAAAAACCAACTTGCTTGGAAACGTAGTCATTACTCCTTTCTCTTTCAATCTAAGTCTGTGTCACCAATGTACTAATATCATCATTGACAGACAGACCTTTGTAGCCTTGCAAGTGAGAGAAGTCAATACTTGAAATTGTACTTGTAAGTACATATTTATAATGTGTAACTGGACTAAAGTGCGTTATTTGTCAACAGTTTTACTCATCTTATATTATATAGTTACGTTTAATTGTTAATTAATGTACCACCAATAAAATTTATTGGACATTGAACGAATGAAATAAAAAGATTGAACTGTGAACGGAAGAGTAGTTATTGCCAATCTGCGTAACGATTTCAATGGCTGTGATAACTTATAATTGGTTTTGGATGAGGTACTTTATTGAAAAGGACTTTGTTGTACTTTGGTCTTAGATACAAAAATTCCTTATAATGATGAGGTACACAACTATTTTATTAGTACACCAACACAGAGGCTGGGACTCTGAATTAAGGCGTTTAGGCCTTAGTCGATCACGCTGGCCAAGTGCGGGTTGTTCCACTTCTGGGTCAGCCAGTGGCCAGCGTGATCGAATTTCTTCGCAAGTGTGTGCACGTTTCAAAATCAAATCAAATTTATTTAAAAAAATCTTAATGCTAATACAATATTCGGCCCCTACAGGGCTGGGCCTGGGGCTTGCTCGGGATATTTTCCTTCACAATTGTGTATTTGGCTTCTCTATTCATCTGAACTATTTGTCATTTTTTGGTTGAAACCATGAATTAAGTCTGGCTTGACCAGAAGGCCACCAGACCACCAAAGAGTCTTAAAAATAGAAGTAAAAAATACACCCATCAAAAACTTTACATTCCTCTGGAAAATGAGAGAAAATCCCCGCACAGAATATAACAGATCAATACAGCAAAAAGACATAAATATTGAATCTTATTCACAATAAAATACCACATCCATTTCAATTCAAATCCAACCACTCGTGACCTATATACCGATTGCATTCAAACCCACGGTCTTATTGTAGTAGCTCATCGGCTGTTTAATAGCATTAATGATGGCGCTGACCTTAACACAACGAGCAATGGATTGTACAAATTGCGATGTTCACGGGACCAAATTATCTTTTGGTTTAGTAGTGCGATATCTGATGTAATCCCTCTATTACAATGTCACATTATTTGTGACAATATGGCATTATTAGTTGGTTATATTGCTTGGCTTATGTATTAAGCCCGGGACAGCGGAGCGTAGCTAAATAATAAATTATCATCATCATCTCATATAATATATGTCGCCACCGAGAGGCTCGAGTCGATTAGGGCTATAGGATAAACATACATAAAAAATATTTTGTAAATACATACAAGATACAAGTTTCGAACTTAGTTAGGGGTCAGTTACTATATGAGACGATGTAGTGAATGCTTATGTTATGTTACACATATTTAGTATATAAAACATCCAGCTCAGATAAAAATACATTTTCGGTGATACAAAATGTTTGTCTCCAGCGGAAATTGAGCTCGTAACCTTTGGCATAGCAGGCAGGGCCACTGCCAATGGTTTTGTAGCGAAACGCCTACGGTTTAAAACTTATTCTTCGGAAATATTGGCAAAATATGTTGTTTTAAAACATCCTTTGTAAAGTTTTCTAGTCATTAAGGAAGGACTTGGCAAAACCAATGCACTGTTGCTCAAGCGTGGGGTTCCAAATACGGGAAAAGACGCTCGCCAGAGCTTTTCATTTACACTAATTACTTGTGCTTGAAGTGAGTAATTTTTCTTAACTAAAACTCTCCAAGCGACCAATGGTTTCGCTAGCCAATTTTGAGATGAAAATAAAATAATAAATATAAGGTAAAATAAAAGTAAAGCAAATTGAAGACTTTTCAAGAAAGCGATATATTTCACATCCTAAAATCATGACCGTATTTGCTGACATTATCAAAATCTTTATTTAAACTACATCTTACGAAAAATAGGATTGGGCGGGCCTTAAACTAAGATAGGTGGGCTAAATTGACCACGGACTGGGAACTCAACGAGCGTAGGCCTCCGGGTCGCCCCCCGACACGTTGGAGGCAAGGCCTTGAGAGGTTCGAAAGAGATTGGAAGGAGCTGGACCGAGACAGATGGAGAGATTTGGGGGAGACCTTTGCCCAGGAGTGGGACAACACAGGTTGATTAAAAAATATCTTGCAACCACGACCGTTGGTGACACGGTCAAAAAGTGGAACTAAATAAAATGTTTCCACGTTAAGTTCCGCGACAAATAGTTAATAAGAAATCACCAAAAACATTTCTAAAATGTCAAAAGACTCAAAGGTTACAGCAGTCAACAAAGAAAAACCTTTATTAAAAATCTAAGGGCAACCATTTCCGTTTCTTTATGAAGCGGTTAAGGATCAAGTAAATGAAACATTAATTAATTCTCCAGTCAGAGATCGTTATCAATCCGGTTTTTATAAGTAAGATTTTCCTTTTGTAAAAATGGAAACGTAAGATGGATATTATCTATATTCTGTAAATGAATCATTTCAACATCTTTTCTAAATTACTAGCGGTGTTAAGCTCGCCTATTGGCGTACCGTAATGATATATAACCTAATAGTTCGATAAATTGGCTATCTAAATATAAAATAATTTTTCAAATCGGACCAGTAGTTCCTGAGATAGCGCGTTCAAACAAACTCATCAGCTTTATAATTATAAGTATTTTTTATTAAGAAGCCTCATAGCCTCAGGCTCAGAGTAGTTAACATATAATTTGGACAGTTCAGCTACGTCTGGCACCGTCATAATAGTGATGGATGGCTATTACCGAAGTAGATTTTCATTTCAATACCGTTTCCGTGTGTAGGTGTTAAGACATCGATCCTTTTTGTCGTACTAACATCATCGACAGTCGTTACATTTAGTTAGAGCCCGCAATGGTCTTACAAGCTTAACCAGAAATATGGAGAATCACTTTGTGGATTGTGGAGGTCTGATGACATTCGCCTTTCCTTACAATACGTATAAGACAAAGATTTTGTAGAAGAAACATCGTAGGTGTACGTTTTTTTCCATTCGTTCTTATATTTATGACAAAGTCGTTTAAAAAGTGATTTGGAAATTACCCAGTGATTACAAGCTTTATAATTAGTACCTGAACGAGCTAGATTTGTCTGGATGAAAATAGAAATAACCGAATTTTCCCAGGTATAATACCTAGCTAGATCGATTTTTCACCTCCGCAAACCACTATATTAAAATTTCCACTCAAGTCGTTGGAACTGTGTCTGCTGTTTCTAATAACGGGAATTTTAGATTCACCTATTGTTTAAAATAATTTGCAAGTATTACATAGTTTTTATAGTTATCATGGTTATTAGCACTCAAATTATTATGATTAACGGGATATTTACCATGTATATTATTTATTTCGAGTTTCCGATATTTCGACGCTGTTGCAAGCGCCATGATCACGGATGAACTGTTGGACTATACTGCGGGTAGATTTCTGAAAATCTGTCTACCATCATTCTTGTTTTTTTGTTAAACTCGAATCATAATATATCTCGTTAATCATAATATTTTACAAGCATTGTTTATATAAAAGTAAGAGGTTTAGGAAAGATAATACAGTTCTTGTATTAATATGCCGTTTATTTTTGCAGGTATCTGATTGAGCTGTTTGGCGTACTTATGTAGGTAAGTTTGATGAATTTTCGCGAACTGGGACGAACTGCTTTTATGAGAGTGTCAACTGTAAGACTGTCTAATTAAACCCCATGTTATACAGTGGTTATCCACTATTCATGTATCTACTGGTTTGATTATTAAAAAACCTTATACCAGCCAGGCTAGCATGACTTCGAAAACGTTATAGATATAGCTATTTATCGACATCCAACTGTCAAAATATAATAAACATAGCCGCCATATTTAATTTTATCAAATCGTACCACGCCATATTCATTTGGTTATGATCGCGAAATCGATATTATTTCGTGGTGTCTATATATTTTATCACGCACAGTCATGCTAGGCAGGCAGATCTTATCAAGGAAGCTTAGCCTATTTATCAAGGAAGGCTATAGTTACGCTATATCATCATCCTAAAACCAATGCGAAGCGGAGCGATACTCCACAAAGGACCAAAATTAAGGAGTCCTAATAATTGTGAGACTGTAGACCCAAATTGGAAGGTCCTAATTGGCGAAATCCTGCCCACTTACTACTACTACTTCCCAACAAACAAACAAATCTTATCTCGTTATAGAAGAGGGACAAATGCAATAATAATGGCTATGATTGACGTGTTGTTGAAAGGACAGGTGACCCCCAACTAAATGAATTGAAGTCCCCTCGTGCTAGTGTAATCTGATCGAAATGTCGAGGTAATTTAAAGTATTAACTGGATGTGGGCTGAGTTTTGATTCAATAATGATGGAATTTTTGACTGCAATATCGTAATTTTTGCTATGTTATTAATTTTCTTCTTGAATAAAAATATCTTTGAATACATTTGTTGAAAATGTGAAAATTTAAAAGGTTAAAGCTGGATAAGTTTTTGTCCACAATATATATTACATATTGTGATTATCCTAGCTAAAATGTACTATAAAAAATAAGTTTGCATGTTTTACTTATTTTTCATCAAAAAAAGAGAAGGCATGTTTTTTTTCTGCCGAATATGTCATTAAATCCTCCTTCTCATTGCTGGTTAATACTTATACATTGTGGGGGTATAATAAGTATTGTTTGAAAAAATACAGGAATCAAATCTAAAAACTGTGGTATACTAAGTCAAAACCATCAACACAGCTATTTCTCTACAAGTATAATGGGGTTACGTTTACTTCAAAGATACACGATCGATGCTCAGTGAACCGAATGCCCAATTATTATGACGTGTATTAGAACGTCATTATTCATTATGTTCAGTTGTTTAGCTAGATATTACATATTGTTCGCAAACTGACAGCCACAAGATTCGTCGAAATGGTATATCGAGGGTATAGTGCTCAAACCCAATAAGTGTGCAATTTCAACTTTCGAGTTATTCAACATTTAAGGTTTAATGACAAATATACCCATGCTATTTATACAGGGTGTCCCGTTAGTAGTGGACCAACGGGATGTGGGGGATAGGGGAGACCGTTACCTACCAGAATCACCAAAATTTATTGTCCTAGGCCTCATAGTTTTGAAGTTATGACGTTTTTTAGTAAGTAGGTGAAATTATCGTACTATGTGCACATTTTTCTTAATTCTACAAATTCTATTACTTATTTTGATGTTATTTTTATTCAAGGGCGTTAAGAATACATAGGTTTTTCTAATTTAAATCATTTTTTAGTGTAGTTATCATTAACATTAAAATTAATCAACAAAACAAGTGCAATTGTTAAATTTCAAAATACTCTAAGTGGTATTTGAGCTGAGCTGGTGTAAAAAAAATGTATTGTAGCCTTGTGGCACATTATTTTAAAAACATCTACATATCATAAGGATTACAAAAACGTATAACACTGTGGTTTCAAATGAGTAGTTTTTTATTTTAACTAATATCAACGTAAAAGGGAACTTTTGAGAGAAAACAAAAAAACATTGCTAATTATGGAAATTCGTTTATTACTCAATTTATTTTTACATTAAGGGTTCAAAATGCTTTTCTTTAGCTCTTGTGCATTAAAACATCTTCGTATAAAGTCTTTTTGTAAACTTTTTTGGGCTCTGTGATGTTTTTTTATCAATTCAGCAACATGATTGAAATTTTGTGATAACTCTCTTTTTATCAGAAATATTTGTCTCATAAACTGCTTCTTTGAGGAAACCCCATAGAAAATAATCCAAAGGATTCAAGTCGGGAGATCGTGGCCTATTTCATGACCGATTGCTGGCCAGGAAATAGTACCTTCGCGTCCAAACCATCAATTTGGGAACGACTCATTCAAAAATTCAGTCACTTACCGTGAATAGTGGGCAGGTTCACCTTCGTACTGCAACCACATTCTCTCCCGCGCAGTTTCAGGCCTTATGCATAACCAACATCTTCGAATAAAGTTAAGAAGTACGCGAGAGTATGTGGTTCCGCGCAGTTTCAGGCCTTGTGCATAACCAACATCTTCGTTAAGTTAAGAAGCACGTACGAATGTTGCAGTACGAAGGTGAACCTGCCCACTATTTACGGTAAGTGACTGAATTTTTGAATGAGACGTTCCCAAATCGATGGTTTGGACGCGAAGGTACTATTTCCTGGCCAGCAATCGGTCATGAAATAGGCCACGATCTCCCGACTTGAATCCTTTGGATTATTTTCTATGGGGTTTCCTCAAAGAAGCAGTTTATGAGACAAATATTTCTGATAAAAAGAGAGTTATCACAAAATTTCAATCATGTTGCTGAATTGATAAAAAAACATCAAAGAGTCCAAAAAAGTTTACAAAAAGACTTTATACGAAGATGTTTTAATGCACAAGAGCTAAAGAAAAGCATTTTGAACCCTTAATGTAAAAATAAATTGAGTAATAAACGAATTTCCATAATTAGCAATAAATTTTAGTTTTCTCTCAAAAGTTCCCTTTTACGTTGATATTAGTTAAAATAAAAAACTACTCATTTGAAACCACATTGTTATACGTTTTTGTAATCCTTATGATATGAAGATGTTTTTAAAATAATGTGCCACAAGGCTACAATACATTTTTTTTACACCAGCTCAGCTTAAATACCACTTAGAGTATTTTGAAATTTAACAATTGCACTTGTTTTGTTGATTAATTTTAATGTTAATGATAACTACACTAAAAAATGATTTAAATTAGAAAAACCTATGTATTCTTAACGCCCTTGAATAAAAATAACATCAAAATAAGTAATAGAATTTGTAGAATTAAGAAAAATGTGCACATAGTACGATAATTTCACCTACTTACTAAAAAACGTCATAACTTCAAAACTATGAGGCCTAGGACAATAAATTTTGGTGATTCTGGTAGGTAACGGTCTCCCCTATCCCTCACATCCCGTTGGTCCACTACTTACGGGACACCCTGTATAATATCGTCACAATAAGTATTTGAAGTGGAAGAATATATATTAGACTAATTACTAAAACAATTTTAAAGTGTCCAGTTTACATAATTTTTACATTAATAGAAAATTAGACAGGTGAGGTAATGACTTATTGGGTTTTACCCCAAGAGAGAGATCAAATTAAACATTTATTGTATTTTATTAATTCGTTTTATTAACAATAAAGTATAGAAAAAACAAGATTAGAGTCACTCTTCGTCACTTTCGAAAGATACTTTGGTAAATGCATTTAAGTACATAAAAAACAGTGGTATTGTATGTTTTATTACACCAATTATTACCTACCTATAAAGCAAAACCTGATTGGATTTGCCTAATATTAGCAGTTTCATGCAAGCTAGTTGCACTAATTTTCTTCTTCGTTCACCCATCGTAATATTTAACACCAACTATAAGCACTAAACTAAGATTAAACCCAGTAATTTAAAAAAACACTCGCGGAGTACGTACGCGGGTGCAACGCTCGTCACAATCTGCCAAAATGGCGCGTGAAGAAGAATATCGCAATAGGAGGTGCTACACATATTTGCGAGCAGTTGCGATTTGTCAGCCGAAAAATGATAATGGATATAACGGTCAATGCTGATCTTATCGAGGGTTGAGAGAGATTTGGGTGAACCATGGTGGTGAAAGGATTGGCCAGCCTAGACTCTGCGTTACCGAGCCTAGCTGTTACCGAGGTGCGCCTCGTGGAGGCTCCTTTCATGCACCCCCGTGGAACACTGCCCAAACCCACGCTATCTGGGAATAACCCTCGACCGAACTCTTTCTTTTCGAACTCACTGTAAAAAAGTGAAAATGAAGGTGTCGTCAAGAAATAGTTTGCTATACCGCTTGACGTCCACGCGCTGGGGAGCCTCACCCCATGTCATGCGCACGACTGACCTGGCACTGTCTTTTTCTGCCGGCGAATAAGGAGGTAGATGCGGCTCTAAACGAGACCTGCCGTATCAACCGGATGCCTCAGACCAACTCCCTTGAAAATGTTATACCCATTAGCCGGTATAGCACCACCAAAAGTACGCCGGAAGATAGCTTGCTGGAAAGAGAAACACAAACAGGAAACAGACAGCAGACACCCCCTTTTCGAACACCAACTACCTCCAGTTCGTCTCAAAAGCCGCAAAAGTTTCCTGAGACTCGCAAAACCCTCAGATAGGAATATGATTAAATCGAGGCATGAGCTGTGGAAGAAAGGTACCCCCCTCCTCCAAACTTTGTGGCCCCGGGTGAACATCTGCCACCGGGGTCGGAGCAGCAGTGGTCAACCTGGAAGAGTCTCAACAGACTCCGTACCCAGGTCGGTCGCTGTAAGAGCAATCGCGCCAAATGGGGCTACATTGACCCTTCAAACGTTCAGTGCGAGTGTGGAGCCCCTATACAAGATATGGCGCACCTGCTCTCCTGCCCCGCGTGTCCATCCTCCTGCACCATGGAGGAATTGATGGAGGCCTCTAGTAGTGCGGTGGGGGTGGCTACTTTTTGGAGAGACAAAATATGAGGAGATGTGAACCGGACACGATGAATGAATGAATGGAGCGTGAAGTTGTAGGTAGGTCATTTATGATTTATTGGGTTATTCCTCAAACAATATTAGAAGAAACATATTTAACGAAGTGAGTAAATCCATATAACTATATATCCGTTTTTGTTTTAAAAATTATCGAACAATGAAACACCGATAAACGGAAATAATGGTTTTTGCCTTTTGTTTTTATTTAATTCCTCATTATGTGGGTAAAGCTAAAACCCGTTAAATAGAAATTATGGTTATTACCATAAATTCTATGGAGTGATTTTGGTAGATCTGTTCAATACTAAATACAAATAAATAAATTTATGTGGTTTAAGCGTGAGCTAAAAATATCATTTCTTCAGATAAATCTCTTTAGGGTGTTTTAGTTTTTCAGTTTTTTTAAAAATACCGTCACTTATTGGGTTTCTACCTCAAGTAACTTGAGTTTTACTGCGAATTTCACTTATTGGATAAGACCAAAAGAAAGAGCGTAAAAAATCGATTAAGATGGACCAAAAAAGTCAATTTTGAATTTTTGGTCACTTATTGGGTTTTAACACTGGACCCTCGATATATGTAATTTATTTGTGAATCTATCGATTATCAAATCTCCCAAAATCTAATTTTGGCTGAAAATATTTTCGTACTAACAACTTCTACTGTCACTACAGTTAGTTAGAAGTCCCAAAATGGCCACTCAGCCCCAAAAATATTACCACTACCCCAAGACGTTTTTAGGAAGGATTTAAAATCGTAATATTTGTATCCACTTACACCCCAAGAGAAAGAAGTAGTGTCAACAAAAACAAACACATTTAAAGCGATAAGATAATTACTAGACCACGGCACGACTACTACAATGCTATCGAAATTAATTAGAAAAGTCTTTTGAACCCCCGACGCAAAAAGAGGGGTGTTATAAGTTTGACGTGTCTGTGTGTGTGTGTGTGTGTCTGTCTGTCTGTGGCATCATAGCTCCCGAACGGATGAACCGATTTCAATTTAGTTTTTTTTTGTATTAAAGGGGACTTACGTGCGAGTGTTCTTAGACATGTATGATGAAAATCGGTTGACTCGTTTAAAAGTTATGGGGGTTTGAAAGTAATTGTGTTGGGGGTTTTTTAAATATTTAATTTAATGTTTACGTATACTTCCTTTAATTTTGCTAGTTTTATCCCATTTCATTTCCTAGTACACAAGCTAAGTATATAAAGCTGTGGAAATATATTCAAACAAATCTACCTTTTAAATTGCATTCATTACACTAAATCCCCACCAACTAAATAGCATCTGAAGTTCAAAAAAACTCCACTTGAGTCAAGCCATTATAGACCTTAATTTACCTGACTTTAAGGTCCATTAAATAAAACCTATTGGTATTGAACTGCGTTCTAACTGAAGGTTCTATAGGTACGGATCCAACTTTATGTAATTGATTACCCTGTTCCATTCCATCTGTGTTTTGAGTGCACTTTCAAGCATTATATAGAATAGTCTTAGTTCTCAAATTATTATGATTAACGGGATATTTACCATGTATATTATTTATTTCGAGTTTCCGATATTTCGACGCTGTTCCAAGTGCCATGATCAGTGATCACGGATGAATCACGGAAAAAAAATTTAGTTCTATTTTTAAATAAAAGTCTTGAGTAAAATTTATACTCTACAAACGAATGAAAAGATTTTATATCCATGAAAATAATGACTGCGAAATTTGCTTTACAATAATGAACACAAAAAAATACGATTGTTACTGTTTAGTTTTGATTTTTAGTTAATGAAAATCTACTTTGTTCATAAATTAATCTTTTACTGTACATAATTTTAAATCCTTAATAACAAAACAATACCATACAACAATTTTAAAACAACAAGCACATGTAATATCTCAACAAAAAATATCTTCGTCAAAAAATCTTCAATAACACCATAAAAAAAATATTCCTAATGTAAATCCTTATTTAATAAAATGAGCTCAAAATGAAATCCATGCCTTATTTTTCGCTTCAACAAATAATCGCGTAATTTATATTGAGCCCTCGAGCCTTCGTAATTTGCGCTAATAAAAAATTTGCTCAACGTCTTAATAACCAGGGCTTTCGTACAATAATCCAAACACTTAATAGTCGTTGTAACGTTTTCTTTCTGTTTCCTTATTACCGATAATGTTCATAGTAAAATTCTATGGGTATTTTTAGAGGGAGAGATGGATGAAATTATTTTTGTAAGTTCAAAAAAAAATATTTTTGGACAAAAATTAAGGAAAATTTTGTTTTTGTTTTAGAAAATAAATAAAGTATAGCATCATTAATAGAAGCCGTTAAAACAGCGCGAAAAAACGAAATTATAATTTTCGATCAAATTCGGTCATATGGCCGCCTACTCCGCCCTATATATACTAGGCATATCAAATGACAATAGAATCCGTTAAAACTTAGGTATGACTAAATTTTTTAAAGATTTATTAGCATTTCGGACGGATGATGGATAAGTAGGCGGATTTTCATCCTGACCTAATATTATCAGTTTAACAAAGGTCCATAGTGCTATATTTTTCTACCTTTTCTACTTTATTAAAAAACTATAATCAAAACTTATTACTTATAATACTCATCATAGAACCAAATTGAAATTATAAGAGTAAGAGAAACTTCTTCAAAGTAGCTAAATGAGTTGAAAAAGAATCGTAAATTAACAACAAGAAGACCCAGATGTCTTTTCCCGGGAGCATTTTAACCGACGTCTTTATTTTCAATACCAATTGAAAACTTTAAAGTTTTTTTTTTAGAACGTTCTATTTTTTAAATTTAATTTTTAGAATTTTTCTAATTATTTTTATGATTAAATAGCGACGTAAAAAGAAAAGTATTTGAAGCATAAAGTGAGTTGTGTCCCGGAATATTTATCTATTTATGGCACTGTAGCTCCTTAGGTATTAAAGCAATTTGTTGGGTTTAGGTGACACGATAGAGTTCTATAAATCTAAGCTATAATTTAAGAAAATATTCAGTGATCAGAGTGAGAAAAACTTTTCTATTGCAGTAAAATCAGAAACAGGCCGATACTATTATAACAAAAACTCATCATTTTAAAAGCTTTTATTTATTGTCACCTGTCCCGTTGTCGGTAATCCAATCTTGCAAGCCATTTTTCGACCACTTCTGGTTATCCAATTGACCTGAAATTTGGCATACTTATGTAAGTCCTATGACAATGCAAAAAAAAAATATACAAAAAAGCTTGTTATAAAGAAAGTTTTATTTTTAATTTATTTATTGTTTCAACTCAATATAACCGTCTATAGTTCTAAAATATTAAGCTCAATTTAACCGTCTATACTATTCTCCTAATAATACTTTTTATTTTAACACTTTCGTCAGTCACATGTGGTAGTTTTCATTAGTATTTGAGCACACGACAATACCGGATATAGGTCGATAGTTTGGTACATACTCGTACATTCACTATAACAGTCAATTCGTATGACGGACGATTCTGACTCTACAGTAATCGGACTTTCCGGAACTCGTATTTGGAAACTACTATTTAGATACAGTATTTGCCTTTCGATTTTTGATGAAATTAGGACATGGATGTTATACCATACATGTTAACCAATTCCATGAAGGTTTGTTGAGTAAGTAGTATGTTTTTTCTTCATGTGAATAAATTCTAAGTTTGTGCGCTCGGCTAGGGTGGTAGACGAAGGCTTGATCACCCTAATTCAGAATAGGTAGGGACTGATGATACCTTAAATCCATCCATATCGACGACCTCGATGGCAGAGTGGTCACCATGCTGGACTGTCATCCGTAAGGTAGCGGGTTCGATTCCCGCCCGGGTTGAATAAATGTTCATCTCGGTCTGGGTGTGTGTGTGAATGAGTGTGTGCGTAGTTTCTGATACCCTAGATACAAGTTTCGAACTTAGTTAGGGGTCAGTTACTATAATGAGATGATGTAGTGAATGATTATGTTATGTTATATCTGCATGGGCACAAAAGGACATTATTAAAAACAAATTTGATTTGCATAATGTTGTTTCTGTATTACCAATGCGTTATAGTCATTGCAATCAACCAAAACATTTACCTGAAAATTGGAACCGGAGTAGAGATTAACAAAACATGGAGTAGAGTTCGAAAATACGTACCTAAATGGCAACCGAGGCAATCGCAATTGTAGACTGGGATTTATGTGGACTGGTACAATTCGTACTAACAACGGTATTGAAAACGTACAATGTGACAAGTGCTGTTTGTTTATCGTAATTAAAAAATAAAATATTAAATGTAGAGAGTTACAAATAAAAAAAGATTCGAAAATTATTACCATATTTTAATCCCTAACCAAGTATATTATGGGGATGGTAGTCCCCATCCCCATAAGTACTTGGTTACTAGCGAAAATAACACCCGTCTGGTCGGAGGATCCTGCCTTTTCAAATGGGGACTCCCATCCCCTTATATGTAATGCTCAGCTTGTACTAAAACATACATTAGAAAAAAAAAACACTGCGACTAAATTACGAAGTTATTAGTTCTTAGTTAATTGTCAAGTCATCATTTACCCAACGAAGATTTGCCTACACTGATTTTATATCACAAAATTGTCGTATTCATAAAATAAATGGACTATAAAAAAACTAATTCGAATATTCTACCTACCTTCACAAATTAAGGCGTAAGACACACTTTCGAACCTTAAATTAACGAGTATCAATACTGCTTCCAGCATAACAATATAAAATCAAATCAAATAATATCATTGCATTGATTAGTATAGATTTTTACTATTTTCATACAACAGACACATGACGTCACTTCTATCATCATCATTAGCTTTTCTAGTGTCCATTGGTCCCATTAATCGTAGGGTGTAATCACATAGTGTGTACACGTAATGGATCAAAGTCAATCAAGCTTTGATCCATTACTCTAGCTCAGATACAGCAGTTTAAAAAAGGAAAAAGTAAAGTTTGTGACGCAATTGACACCATGGTTTGTGTAGCAGTTGGCTGAATAGTTAAAACTAGATGGCTGATGGTAAATAAAAAGTATTCTGATTTAGAATATGTGGGTTCTTCCTACTTTTTATCAGCAAGTGACTATTAACTAGATTCATTACCTATTTCACAGATCAAACATAATATCAAACTAATAATATATGTATCTCAACTACCAAAAAACAAACTATGCACCCAAATATTTACTAAAACCAAACTAATAACTCTTTGTTTGGCAGTCGGTCATAACCACACTGTTCAGAAGCGGTCAAATAACAAACCAAACAGATCGGTTACATAGTTCCCAAACTACGCTATCATGTATTATTTTTAGGAACTGAAATTTGAATCTCTTGAAACTCTAACTATCCCCAAACTAACATGTTATGTAGGTAGTATTTTAGTATGAAAAGTCTAAGCGCTTGACCCAGATTCTGCAAAGCACAGTGAAATCTTAGACTTATATTTTTACACGGGTAGGCACAAAATTGTTTCTTCACCTGAACCGCTTTCATAATAAATTTTAAGTATAACTTGCTTGTTTTATGTTTTCACATTAGCTAAAAGGTTTTTTAATCTGTTCCCTCTCTATCACTCAAAGTGATAATTTTTTGTTTAATCTTTGTATGTTTTTGCTAGTTGTATAAAGTCTGCTGCCAGTCTGAATTTTTGTTCTTGAAATGGCAAGTTTTGCACGTTTGTTATTTTTCAATCATGTTGTAGGAGTCAATACGGATAGTTTTTCAAACCTGACGTAGGGATGAACGAGCTTTTGTCACGTGTGGTGTTTCTCTCCTCTTTGTATTACCCAACATCATCAATGATAGAGAAATATTTTGTTTGAAAGTTACATCACTACATAGTATAAAACAAAGTCGCTTTCTCTGTCCCTATGTATACTTAGATCTTTAAAACTACGCAACAGATTATGATGCGGTTTGTTTTAATAGATAGAGTGATTCAGTGGAAAGGTTTTTAACATAATTTTATGCCCATATTCCTACGGGAACAGGAACTGCGCGGGTGAAACGGGGCGCCGCTAGTAAAATGGTAAAAATAAAAACCTATGTAGTTAAGAATGAATATCCTATAACTAGGTACTACTGTGCAATATTAGTGTTTGACTATTTCTTTTTATTTTCGTTCTCGAAAACGGTTTCAGCTGTTTCATGTGGCAGTTGTATAGTGTTTATCGGGGCATAAAATCGATCTTACTAAGTCTTGTTTTTTTACTCCCAACCTAACTCTCCATTTAATAGCTACTATTTAGGGCTTAGGTGGCTACTCACCCACTTAAAACTCACCCACTGGTGAGTAGCCACCTTGTGATATTGTTAGCGATTGTGGGTGAGCCAACTACTCCAAATTTTGGACATCGTCCTCTCACCCACTTTATTAAACTTAACCTAAGAGACCGTACTAAGACTGTCAAATTTTACATTGTTTAGATATATCCCGCGATTTTTGGACAAAAGTACCAGGCAAACATGGGTTATTAGGAGTTTTACATACAATTTCGTTCATGTACGTAAAATTAATTAGTAACATAATCAATATAATTTTCTCAGAACGTAGCAGTAATTTAAAAAATATAGGATACCTATAAGTTACTACAACCAAAACCACGCTGCAGTTTAACATAAACGTAAAATGCACAATCCAGTACAAAGAATTCAAAGTTAGTAAAACAGAGAGAATAAAAGTAAAAAATGCACACAACTCTAGCGAAGTAGTGACTGAACATAAATTGTTCCATGAAAACTCTTCAATGGATAAGTGCTCGGGCTTTACTTTGCAATATATTCGCTATTGTGTAAAGAAACATTGTATGGTAGATATTTTATCTATGTTATGTAGATTCTGTTAAAAACGTTTTGTTTATCTTGTATTTTTTGTATAAAATACAATTATTCGGAGATATTTCCATAGCTTTTAAGAAATATGCATAGTTGAAAGGAAAGCTTCATCAATAAAGCGATATCATATTTTTATTAAAAAAAAGGTTTATGTGTTATGGAAAATGTATTCAAAATTAGCTTCAGCTGAGACTTGAACCTAAGACCATGCTGAACTGTAGCACTGCTCCAATTGAGCTACTGAGCCAAAAGTGTGTGAAAAATTATAAAAAAAAAAAGTTAGTAAAGGTTTATGTAGTTTGAGCATAGAAGTATTAGGCATAGGTCGATGACCAAATATCTCCGATTCTCCGTTTGTGTCTATCTTTGTTCCCTATCCCAATTTTTACCAAAGAAATATACAAGCCAGAAAAATACGAGATATACTTGTAAATGATATTAGTGACGCACAAAAAACTACAATAATAAAAGAAATTGACACTTGGTACAAATAAAATAATTATGTTACCCAAATATGTTTAGGCTGCGATACATTGGTAAATATAAATATTTCCCCGTACAATTGTACAGGTTTATTCATGACGATATTTTAGAATCAGCGGTTGATTAAAGAGTCTCTATAATTGGACGGAACAATTTAAAAAATCACATATGAAGTAAATGTAAGTTTTATTATAAAGATACTTATTATGAAGGGGTTGCTGAAAACTAGCGCTGCTCAAAATGTACGTTTGCATATTTCAGGCAGCTTAAGCTAAGCCATCAACCATTACTTTATTCATCTTACTTATATATTTTACATAAAAAAAGATTTTTTTCAACACACTTGCTCATAAAGGGGCTCTTATTTGTGCAGAAACAGTTAAATAATGACACGTTTTATTCACTAGTGAGTTATAGATTGTTTTTTTAAATTGCTTTGTTTTTAAAAAAGTTTCGACACCAAAAAAATGGTGTCCATACATTTTAAAAACAAACTTCAACTATGTTGCCTTACTTTTGGTAGGTCTATGGTCGATTCCATTCATTCATTCATTCGATTTTTTTTTTAATAAGTATATTCTTTTAGTCTTTGGCGATCACCATTGTTGTGTTGGATGCGCGCGAATAGAAAAACTGTTTATTTATTAGCGAAAAATGATAATTTCTTCGCAAATGTGTTGAAAAACGTTATATGGTACACGCGAGTATTGATGATTACTATCCTCGGCTATCTTCCGACCCTCGCCTGACGGCTCGGGCCTCAATAGCGCCTCGGAAGTAATCACCAACTTACCTCGCTTGTACCATAAATAACTATTGTCTTGATCATATTTTTGTTTTACATATTCTGGCATTTTGGATTTTTACACAAATAGCTGAGTCTACTGTAATAACTTCAGAAAATGTAGTGTTAGTGTAAATAAAAATATATATATAAAATATTTTAATGTGTTCCTAATCTGTCCACGTCCTATCACAGCATTAGCCTGAACCTGAACAAACAGGGATAAACAAACTTGTCCAACACAATAATAGGTAGATATAACAAACAACATTACTGTAATTGAATAAAACTTTTCTTTACTATTGTGTTCACAAAATAAAAGAACAACTGTTACTTTATGTTTTATCTATGTTATAGTTGAGGCTAACGTTTTATTGTATCCTTGTCGAGTATCGGGTATGAATAAGTGTGTGTATAGTTTCTGATACTCTAGATTGATATAGAAATTATAGAATCCTGCGGTAGGACGCTTCCCAGGTAAGCAAAGAATTGAAAAATAGTTTAGACGCTAATTAAGTACTATGTCCATATCAAAATCCACATTAATGAAATCTGTCCTATGGATTCCTCGCCCTCGCGGCCAGTAGTTACTGCCCAAGGCGGTGGACTCAAAGTTAGTGTAGGAGCAGAAGACTTAAAAATCAAAATACCAACAAAGTATCTTTTGTGTGACTGAGTAACAAAAACTTAATATACTACATAGTATAAAACAAAGTCGCTTTCTCTGTCCCCATGTCCTTATGTTCCTTTGTATGCTTAGATATTTAAAACTACGCAACGGATTTTGATGCGGTTTATTTTAATAGATAGTGATTCAGTGGGAAGGTTTTTAGCATAATTTTATCCCCATATTCCTACGGGAACTACGCGGGTTTTTATAAAATTTAAAAGCTCTCTATTTATTAGAATTCTTCTTAATGCTTCGCATCTCTGTATTCAATCATGCCGGCAAGTGTCACATTATGAATATTTTTAGATATTGATACTACGTTTAATTTTTATAAACCACTGAACTTGTAACAACGCATAAATAGCTTTGAGTGTACGAAAATAAAAATACATGAAGATATTTTTGAAACAGTTTTTTTTTTAAGAAAAATAATATAATTCTTGCTTTGTCATTTTTGAATTATATAACAATCAAAACTGACCTTTGAAATATAAAATAACTAAAACTAAATTATCGAGGTCATATTTATTTGAAAATTATGCTAGAATTGTGGCTTCATTAAAATATTTCCTCTGTGTGTGTGTATGAATGAGTGTGTGCGTAGTTTCTGATACCCTAGATACAAGTTTCGAACTTAGTTAGGGGTCAGTGACTATAATGAGATGATGTAGTGAATGATTATGTTTAGTTATGCTATGTTATGTTATAAACGGAAACGAGAGAAACTTAACTACAAATTTTCTAGTAAATAAATAGTTTTATAAGCATAAAACTATTATTTTTATTTACTGGAAAATCATCAACGTTTTTAATGTCGAGTGGCGTAGCTATTTTCATTGCACTCGAATATTAATAAATAAACTCTGAAAATAAATAATAGGTCAATGGTTTTTTATGTTCTTTATAGCTGTCTAATGGGCCACAGAGTAATTAATTTGAACGTAACGCTTCGTTTGACTAGAATATCAATTCTTATGGTTGTTCGTACATATTTTTATACTGTAGTTGTTATTATAGAGAGGAAAAATTTGTTTGTTTGTAACGAATAGGCTCCAAAACTACTGAACCGATTTCAAAAATTCTTTCACCATTAGAAAGCTATATTATATTTTATCCCTATATTCCCACGGGAATGGGTGAAACTGCGGGGCTCAGCTAGTGTATTATAAATTCGAATGTTTGTGAGGGTGGATAGGTGGATGTTTAGAACTCTTTTATGTAAAAACTACTGAGCCGTTTCAAAATTTGAAACTTTTGAAAAGAAACTTTTTTATTTAATACATAGATTAGGCTTTCAGACACAGTAATAAATATATATTTTAGTCTTTTTTGCTAGTATTTGTGCTACTAACTTTTATGGTCAAACCAACAAAACATTTTCTTAAGCCACTTTAACCTTTGTAATAATTATGAAACCTCATCTTTGCACAATTTACATGTCTTAATCGCGTAAAACATAATTATTATTTACTTCGACGTTTCGACCGGGTTACACCGATCGTGGTCACGAAAAGACTCGACGATTAAGACCTGTAAATTGTGCAACGATGAATTCCGATCGCGAAAGTTTAAAAAGTGAATTATGAAACCTCTCTGTTAAATATATCGATCCTCGCTTCATTTAAATGTGAAAGAAGGTAAAATATATTTATTTACAAAATTAGTACGGTTAATATTCATTACAAAATTAGTACGGTGCCAAATCGTAAGTGTATATTTATCCAACAATGAAAATAATTTAAATTTAATTTCCATAAATTTATTTTAATAATCCGACCTCAATCTCTCAATATAAAATATTTACCAAGAGTTTTGGCACTAGTTAAGATTCTGGCATTTCTCCTACAAATTCAAAATTTACGTACAATTTTATCATTCAAAATTAACCTTTATATTAACTGAGATAAGATTTATAATTGTGTAATGAGGTGAGAATAAACATAGTTGTCATTTTACTGAGATATAATATTTATTCAATCGGGACTTCAGTGCGATATCAAAGTGAATGTTATGACATGATTGAGAGATCTGAGATTTTATGACTTCAATTGAATTTAATATTGAAGTTGTTAAATATTGATGATCGTCTTAACGTCGAAAGGTACGCATAAAATATACTTATTCATTTTCAAGTATCTCTTACCTATAAAGATAATAAATCCCAACCCATTATTATAAATGGGAAAGTGCTTAATCATGCCATTTTTCGACTACCATCCGTAAGGTAGCGGGTTCGATTCCCGTGCGGGGTGAATATTTGTGTGAACCACAAGTGTTTGTCTCGGTCTGGGTGTATGTGTGAATGGGTGTGTGCGTAGTTTCTGATACCCTAGATACAAGTTTTGAACTTAGTTAGGGGTCAGTTACTGTAAAGAGATGATGTAGTGAATGACCAATTCGTATTGGACATGCATGATGATTCTGTGATAATTTACAGTAAATAGTACGTCTCAAAGAATATCAACGTAGGAATAGGTTACGCTATTGCTTTCTTCACGGTGAGAGAACTTCTAGGTATGGCTTTATCTTCCTCCTAATAACTCAGCAACGGATTTGTGACGTGCTTGTGAGTTGCAGGTGTCTTGGACAATAGCAGTTCCTTACCATCAGTCAGGATCGTTTATCCACTGTCTTAAAATATTTGTAAAACAGCTACTGTTCCACCCAAAAATTGTTATTTCCTTCATATTTTGTTTAACACCCCTTTTATGGGCTAGGGGTTAGTATAATGCGGGCATAAATCAACCAGTTACTATGGTGATTACGGGGTGATTAAGAAAATTACACAGCACGGCCATTAACTGTTTATTGTGCCGTTACAGATTCATATCAAATTCACATCGGTTATTACTGTCGCTCAAAATGTTATGATTAACTTTTATCGATACAATGGTGTGTTTTTGTGTTAATTAAGAATCGATTTTGGTAAGTTTAGCCATAGTTGTTGTATTCATGTTGTAAAGAAAAACAATATTTGTAGTTTTGTTTGTCACTAAGGGCCGATTTTTCCATCGCCGGGTATCTTTTATTCGACAAATAAAATTGACGTTTGACAGATTTTGTATGAAAAAACTGTCAAAATTTCAAAGTAATTCGTCGAATAAAGTTATCTGGCGATGGAAAAATCAGCCCTAAGTACAAGTCAGCGTATAAAACAAAGTCACTGCCCGCTGCCTGTCTCTATGTATGCTTAGATCAACGGATTTTAATGCGGTTTTCTTTTATAGAGAAACTCAAAAGGAAGGTTATCCTCGCATTCTCACGGGATCGGGAACTACGCAGGTAAAACCGCAGAGCGCTAGTAGTTGTAAAATCTACTGGACTGATTCACAGTAATTATTTATTAATTATTCTAATGAAAAGCTTAGCTTTATAAACGTTTGTGGATCATACAAATATGTACCCTGCACAGTAATCAAACCCGCTACCCTCAATTTGGCTAGCCAACATGTTGACCAAAAAACTACACCAAATTAAATAAATATATGTATTATAATAAAATAATCGTGAGACCACGATCATCTAGGTCTCTGTTATATTAGCCCGATAATTCTATATTGGCAACTGGCCATATGTCATTATAATGTTGGGACAAAGTTATTTTCGGATGAGTTCATCACACGAAGGTCAAGTTACAAGGTAACACTAGTTTTGTCATTTATTGAACTCTCCGAGGATATTAGATATGGTGGTTTATGTGTCTGACTTTCATTATTGACTATCTAATCATTCACTACATCATCATCTCATTATAGCAACTGACCCCTAACTAAGCTGGAAGCTTGTATCTAAGGTATCAGAAACTACGCACACACTCATTCACACACAAATCCAGACCGAGACAAACATTTGTGGTTCACACAAATATTCACCCCGCACGGGAATCGAACCCGCAACCTTACGGATGGCAGTCCGGCATGGTGACCACTCTGTACAAAAGATGTTACTGAAGAAAAGACAAAAGTTGTTACTCGTGGTGTTACACGGGTAAGTTCGTGGGCCAGGTGGGCCTCAGGAAACTTTCTACACATTTTTTTCAAATTTAGAGGGTACGCGCAAAGCCATCGGTTCCGACTGTCATCATCATCGACAGTCATAAGGGGTGAACAAAAATAAGCAGCATACATCGTACCTAAGCAATTGTGGTCTATAAATTATCCCATGTAGAAGATACCCTTGAGTAAATTTTTCTTCACATCCTGCTTGAATTATTAATATATCTGTTTGTTTAATAAATAGGTTTAGGTTAAAAAATAAACTTCGTCTGGAAAAAAATGGGTACTTTTTAGAACAGTTTCTACTGGTATAAGATATGTTTTTTTTCTGAAAAACTAGTTTTTCCTTTTTATCAGAGGTCAGTCACCCAGGTACTAGTAAATTATAGGTAGTAGTTAGATTGTAGCAGATTGAACGAACATGTACGTAGTAGTAGATTGATTAGAAGGCTTCGCGCTGAACGCTTGTTAGAGACCTGCAATCGATCACTAAGTATTAGAAATCCGTTAGTAGGATTTAATATATACTTACGCGAGTTTGTGCTTTATTAAAAACGTAATTAAGATACTAATAAGAATGATGTTTGGGTAAAGAAAATGATATTTCGCCCGTCAGTTGGGAAAACCTACTATTTAATATTATAAAGGGTGGGCATGGAAGGAACCTCCCCGAGTGGCGCATATAACAAGCATGCGCCCGGCGCACCCTGGGCAATGGTCTGCGGACGTCAAGTCGGTAACGCAGACTAGCCGATCCTTCCACCACTACTCAACGGCAAATAACTTGCCGTGCGTGTCCTTCAACCTGCACATGCGAGGACCTTTACAAAGCCACTGATAGTGCCATATCGGTGGCCAAGTTCTGGTCCTCAAAAATATGAGTCGACACGCAAAGAAAAGAAGAAGAAAATATTATAAAGCCAAATGTTTGTGAGTGTGAATGTATGGATGTGTGGATGTTTGCTCCTCTTTCACACAAAAACTACTGAATGGATTTTAATGAAATTTAGTACAGATTTACTCATACCTAAATAATAATAACACATAAGATACTTATTATTCCAAAATTCCCACGGGATAAGGTTCCACGCGGGTAAAACCGCGGGGCACAGCTAGTGTAAAAATATTTGCTGGCTTTTAGAGAGACTGAGATTTCAAACAGAATCTGAGGTTAACCAACGCACATAAATAAAAATATATTGCTACGTGTAACATGTATGACGAAGGGTGACAAATCTACATCGAGCTGTGCTGCGCTGTACTGGGTTGAGCTGTGCTATGTTTCTGAAGCTAGGTTATTTTTACTCCAGACAGAGCGCAGCTTCACCCAGCTCAGCACAGCTCGATGTAGATTTGTCACCCGAAGCATCTTCTGAGAAAGGCTTAACCGATTTTCTTGATCTCTTTTTTGTTGTATCTTACCTATCTTAATCGCATTTCCAAGTAAGATTTTTACAAAAGTTTCTTTCATAAAATATATGTTGTTTCATCATCATCACAGCTCAATAATGTTCCCACCGAGGGGCATGGGCGTACCCTATCTTATTCGTATAAATATGTTCTTTGCTGTAAAAAAAATAAAAGTGAATAATTACTCCTTATATTATTTTATTTCGGTGTGTAATTTTGATATCTAAGATTCTGTATACTCTATGCAACCCACATCTTTTTAATATTGTTAGGTAATCTTAAGCTACTACTGAACTTGGACTTAAAAGAAGAGCTCCCAAACCCAATGTATATTCTAGAATCTTAATCTTATTGCATGTAGAATCTTTCAATAAATATTTTTGTATTTTTTGATATCAATCGCTAATTTTGTAATTTATTTCTTAGTGTATACTTATACTAATTTCCGTTTCACTGGTCATAATACCAACAGAAAATGATATGCTGGTGACTTGCAGAGCGATATTAAAAGCCTATACTTTATGAACCCTACCTTACATACATAACTTTAACGAAAAAGAAAATCACCATACATTTTTTATACACAAAATTCATTAGTAATATTCCTTTTCAAAATATTATTACATTAAATACTATACTTGAAAATGATCCATAATGTCAAGGAAATAGAGTTGGATATCATTTGATATTACCTGAATAAAATAATATGAATTGACATTGTATCTTCTTGGACAGGATCCAATACTCGGATTTGAAATAGACCCGTGAATGTGAAGGGAAAATAAATATTCATATTTACAGTAATAATCTTTGTTAGACAACTATTCATAATATATTCCTATAATAAAAAAGGTTCATGGGTCGTAATTTATTGGGATATTTTTATAACATTTCGCACATTTTTTGTCTCTTGTAATCCTAACTAATATCCTAATCCTAATCGTAACTTAATATTACAAATGCAAAAGTAACTCTGTCTGTCCGTCTGTTACCTTTTCACGGCTAAACTACTGAACCGATTGACTTGAAATTTGGTACTACAAATGCGAAAGTAACTCTGTCTGTCTGTCTGTTACCTTTTCACGGCTAAACTACTGAACCGATTGACTTGAAATTTGGTACTACAAATGCGAAAGTAACTCTGTCTGTCTCTCTGTCTGTTACCTTTTCACGGTTAAACTACTGACTAAACTACTGGTCGATTAAATCGATTGACTTGAAATTTAGTACAGGTGCAGCTTATGGTCCAGGAAAGAACATAGGATACTTTTTATCCCGAAATTCCCACGGGGACGGGAACTACGCGGGTGTTACCGCGGGGCGCTGCTAGTAATATTATAAAGTAACTACTGTAAAAGCATATTATATACTTCTAAGACTTGAATGAGATGAGGGGACAGGCCAGTCTAAGCTCTGAATTACATAGCCTGAGCGCCTATTTCACCATCTTCAAGTAAAGTTCCGAGTACTCACTTACTCACATGTTTTGTCTTTGTCACTTGATATGAAGTAAGAAAGAGACAAAACTAACTTCACTTGGTGAGTACGTACTTAAAGGTCGTGCAATAGGCCCTTAATGTTAGATATAAAGTGTTACCTGAGTTTAAACTTATCCCTTAGGAATATTGGGATACAAAAATACATATAATTCGTTCCTAAAATCTTCTATCTACCAGAAAAATACGTTTAAAATCGATTCAATATTTTGAAGACCATCCAACACCAACAAATTTATGACAGTTTAATTGAAATTTAAATGTGTTTAGGTTTTAAAAGTATGCAAATAAACATTTTGAGTTAAAACGCATATATAGCATTTATTACGAAATTATAAACACTCGTTGGTTTATTTATTTTGATACCATTGATGATATTAAACAATTTGAATTTAATTAAACATAATTCAAAGTATTTTTATTTAACTGATTATTTATAATTATTATGTAAGTATCTAAATATAGGATGGAAGGGAGGCCTTTGCCCAACAGTGGGACATTACAGACTGATAACAATAATAAGTAACTAACATCTTTTACACAAGATTAAATATGTCAAAGGTCTTCCGTGTGTTGGCTTTGGCCCCATACTAGCCTTCCAAAAGACCGGGACTCCTTAATAGTCCCGTGAATGGAAAAGAGTAACTAAACATAGTGTTTCTTTGACTATAATATTTATAATATTTTTATGAAAATCGATCACTCGTTCATACTATCTTCAAAATTTATTATTTGAGTAACTGAGTCCTAAATATATTTACTTCCTATGTGCAGTCAGCGTCAGATAAATGGTACCTAGATAATGCTTACCTTTTTTGTGCTGACTGTACAGGAGGGTTATTCCCAGTTTACTCCTAAAATTCCCAAGACATACGAAAATAATAAAGAAAATAATTTAAAATTATCAAATAATAGAGAAATATCATTAACGCAAACAATATGCGGATACACATGACAAAAACAGGCAAAATCATTAAATAATTGAATATAAATTGAAACTAAGCTACAATCCCATTGAATATTATTTCCCTTTACGAGATCAAAGTAATTTTAATGTCGATTTGTGAGCTCTGTGTAGTTGAACGTAATATCCGCAAAATTAATTTATCTATTACTATTTCCTTAATAGGCAATATAATTCATATATTTCATTCGCGTACGATCCGTCAACACGAGCAGTCGTGTCGCAACGGCTGCCTCAATGTATTGACCGAATCATCGTTTTTTGCACTTCTATTAAAATGGCGAGTGCAAAGCGAATTGAAACTCCTTCCACCGAGGACCAGGGCGGATTTGACATCAAGACCTTACTGCAAGACTTCTCTTTGCTGAAGGCTGAAGTTACCGTTTTGAAAACTAAGTTGGAGGTATCAGAACGCGTAGTTGCCGAACTCAAGACCGAGCTCGCGGCATTGTGCAACAGTGGCAAGCCAGTGACGTCGATTTCACCGCGGTCAGCACATAACGTGTGTGTGCGGCGCGGTGCAAGGAATGCGAATACTTCACCAGTCAGCATTTTTACTAATGCATGCGCGACTGACAACAGCGTTGCACAGGTTAATGAACGCCCGGCCCCGATGACCTCGATCGCCGCGGCGTGTGCACCGACACCCGTGCCAGCTGCGTCCTCTTCTGCAACACGTGTCCCAAAGCAGAAGAGCTACGCGCAAGTGTCTCGCCCACCACCCGGGGTTAAGTGCGTGGTGGCTCCGAAGAAACCCGTCAATGCAGCGAAGAGAGTCGACGTAGATGGCTTCACACTGGTGGAGAAGAAACGTCGACCGAAGCCGTCTCGCAACCGACGTGGTACCGCCGACGCCACAGCATCTGAGGTCACTCTCCGTGTTGTGGAGCCCACCGTTTCCTTGTATATATCCAGGCTGGACCCCAACCCTACAGGTGAAGAGGTCCTGGGGTATGTTAAGCAGAGGGTCTGTTTTTGGACCAAAGAACCGATCCGGCTCAACCTGAGGCGCCTCGAGTCAACGAGGGGCACGTACTTCAAGTGCCAGCGAAATACAAGGACATGTTCCTCAATCCCGACTTTTGGCCCACAGGAGTAGTGTATCGCCGCTATAGGGAGGCGATCCAGAAGAAAACTCCCTAAACTATGTATTTTATTTGTATAATTTATATATATGTTAGTTTGTAAGGTATTTATGTAATTAGTTTGTATGATATTTTATATGTGCGCGTGGTTTGAGAGCCCTTACCTTGCCGTAACACAGTTTTTAACTAGCACGGGAGGTAAGGTCTCGATAATTGCACCAAATATAATGTATTGTGTCAAATTTATATATAATAAAATTGAATTGAATTGAATTGAATTGAATTTGTAATTGAAACATAGTCTATACTAATATTATAAACAGGAAAGATTTGTTTGTTTGTTTGTAATGAATAGGCTCCGAAACTACTGGACCGATTTCAAAAATTCTTTCACTAATGGAAAGCTAATTTATCAGTGCGTGACATTGGTTATATTTCATCCCCGTAATCCCACGGGAACGGGAACTACGTGGGTGAAACCGCGGGGAGCTACTACTAATAGATATAGAGAGTAAAATAGATAGATGATTGGTAATTGGGTATGAGATAATGAGGTATATACAATATATCCAACAGTGTTCTGAAGCAAGTTAATGATCACCCATTTCATCATTATCATCAACTTGCTTTCGTGTCAATGGCCACAAAAATAACCAAATAATCTAAATATTCCCGGACCAAAATCCAGCTAACGCCTACACCAGCGCTAGTTGCCTTCATCAGGTCTTCTCGTGTGGAGGTGGAAGGGCACAACTTGCTAAAGTGTAGGATAAATTAAAGTACCTTTGTATTTTTTTTTTTTTATAAGCATTTACTACATCATCTTATTATAGTAACTGACCCCTAACTAAGTTCGAAACTTGTATCTAGGGTATCAGAAACTACGCACACACTCATTCACACACACCCAGACCGAGGCAAACATTTGTGGTTCACACAAATATTCACCCCGCACGGGAATCGAACCCGCAACCTTACGGATGGCAGTCCGGCATGGTGACCACTCTGCCATCGAGGTCGTCGGTCGTCGTATTTATGTAGCATTACATAAAGGAATCGATCTGTAAGTTCATACCTACTACGAAAACCCAACTCTCACGTCACTGATAATATTAGTTGAGACTACAGTTAAAAATCAGAGGACCACGCTTTTCTTCATATTTGGAAATAAATATGAACTAGGACTTAGAATTTAAATCTATTAATAACTAGCTGTGCCCCGCGGCTTCACCCGCGTAGTACCTGTTCCCGTGTTCCCGGGAATTATTCGATTTTTTTCTCACCTTTTAAACCTCCCCTAGACCTCCACGAACATTTCAAGACCAAGATAAGATATATCCGTTCAGTCGTTCTCGAGTTTTAGCGAGACTAACGAACAGCAATTGATTTTTATATACATATATAGATTATAGTGCAGTAGATCTAGTTACATTACGGCTTGCGGTTCATACAATTCTTAAGGCCTATTTTACGACCATCAAGTAAAGTTACTCACCAATTAAAGTTAGTTTTGTCTCTTTCTTACTTTATATCAAGTGACAAAACATGTGAGTAAGTACTGGGAATGTTACGTGAAGATGGTGAAATAGGCCCTAACTGTCCAAATTATTAAACCACAAAACAACCAGAAAGCATCTTTCATAAAAATATATTTAGTATTAATAATAAAAACAAAATTCAATAAACCATACGTATTTACACATCAAAAGCCGACATAATTATTACGACGGTGGCGTCGGATTTTAGCAAAAAAAATGTCAGAAAACGTCAGCCCACACCGAAATGTTATATTAATTTTTATCGTGTTTACACATCTTCTTCATATAAATATTTGGTGACACAAATCTGACTACTTTATTCAATTCGCTTGTTGCTTTTAACGTGTGTGAATGCGATTATAAATATTTAAGCCGTTTCGTCTTTGTTATGATTGGTGGAAGGTTAATAATTGGTGTTGACAATGTTATTGCTGACTCTTGTGCAAGTCATGAATGAGACAGAATAAGCTTATAACATTATTTTTGGTCTTTTGACGACCTCGATGGCAGAGTGGTCACCATGCTGGACTGCCATCCGTAACGTTGCGGGTTCGATTCCCGTGCGGGGTGAATATTTGTGCGAACCACAAATGTTTATCTCGGTCTGGGTGTGCGTGTGAATGAGTGTGTGCGTAGTTTCTGATACCCTAGATACAAGCTTCGAGCTTAGTTAGGGGTCAGCTACTATAATGAGATGATGTAGTGAATGATTATGTTATGTTATGATAATGTAGTGAATGATTATGTTATGTTATGTTATGTTATGTTATGTTATGTTATGTTATGTTATGTTATGTTATGTTATGCTCTACATAAATACCTTATTGCCTGTATGCCTGCCTGAGAGTATGGGTTTCATTTCTAAGCATTTTAAGCTACGTAACGGATTTTAATGGTGCCCCCTTAGCATGATTGTGCGTGATAAAATATATCGACACCACTATTTAATATCGTTTTCGCGAGCGTGACCAAATGAATTATGGCGTGCTATGATATGGTTTAATTAAAAATGGCTGGTATTTTTATCATATTTTGACAGTTGGATGTCGATAAATCTCTATTTCAAAGTCATGCTAGTCCGACAGTTCAGCAATATAGAGAGTAATTCAAGAGGAAGGGATAATTATTCCTTCTTATTAAAAAGTTTTAATCTTTTTGAAAATAGGCACTCAGGGTCCTCAAGAACGGGTCTCTGCGGGAAGGAGTCCTCCAAAATTAACCCGTAAATATCAGGCTAATGTATCCTCAAAGTATTTTCTTAAACAACAGTAATTTTACCATCTTTAATTTTGCAAAACGTGATGAAAACCACGGAAGGCCAGAAGGATAAAAATAAATAATCCTGAAACGTATTCACGGTCACGTTTTAACGTTTAAAACGAAATTTATTTCGTAAATCTCATAAGTGGACCATTAGTTTGTTGGAGGTCAATTTTAAATTACCTTTTTTATAATATTCTCTAATATTTGGTGTCGGTAATATAATTGGGTCAAAATATAATTTTCCATTTACATAATTATTATTGAAGTTAACCATCCCGCACATGACCAGTGTGGTTGGCTAAGGCCTAATCACTATATTTTGGGTAGGTTAGAGCCCCTCGGTGAGGACTGAGGACTAATATGAAGTGATATTAGCCTAATTACCATGTCTATCTACCACATTCGAGTCCCATTACTAGGACACAAACAAATGCAGACAGTGAGGTTTGATGTTGGTTTTTCATAAATGTTGGTTTTTCATCTCGTTCTGGACCATAAATGTTTCTTACATTACTTCAGTCTGGAAGTGTGTGTGTATGTGTGAGTACGTAGTTTCTGATACCCAAGATACAGGTAATAAACCTAGCTAAAAAGCAGTTATAAAAATAATAGAGCGATTGATTATGTTATGACACGTAGAAGTTAATCTACTCATAAACATTTAAGGTATGCTAAGCACAATTTCAATAAATAATTTGCACGTCCTTGGCTATAAAAGAACAACACAGTCCTTAGTCACCCCAGTATTACGGAATAGGTCAGTGTCCGGACAAACAAAACCATTCCATGAGATTCATTGCATTATCATTAAACAATACACAGGACAGTGAAACGATTCATTCACTAACGTTATAGGCTAAGAGCTAGTGGAACATCGACCTTTATCGATCTGTGAATAATTTAACTGTTTATATTTATACCCTGCTTACTACGTGTGGTCAAAATAAGCAATTTTTTGCATATTTTTTTGTATTATTTACTGTTGTTAAAGAATAAAATTATGAAATAAATGTTATAGGCATTATGTTACAATATCAATAATAAATAAATAAAATTAGGCTGGTTATCAGAATGGTAAAAAAAATGGATCCGTTAGGATTTTTATAGGCAAACTATACAGGCGTATTTATCTTTAAAAAAATATGTTTCTCCGACTAACAGATCAGTGAAGCCGATGTTCCACCGTCTCTTCTACTATAATTACATACGGCCATTAAGAACTATGAACGTTAATACCGGCTGAAACAATGTACAATTAGTTATGCACTGTTACCTAAACCGCACTCTGTTCAGCCATTCGCCATTAATCAACACTATATAGTTGTATATGCATTGATAAATGCGTTTAATTCTATAATTGATAAGGTTTATTTTCGCATGGGTTGTCTTGCTGAGTGGTGATGATCGGTTGGTGACTTTATGATTATTAGTGGTTTTTGGTTTTCAAGTGTGATGTTGTCTGTCTACACATAATTTCATTTGTTACCGTCAGTCTATCAAAAGATGAAAACAGGCTACCGATTGTTTTCGATAAACTCATATTTTTTATTTATTGATTCGGTTATCTTTTTGATGTTTATTTTGTTTGAATACTGGAACGGCTTAAAGGCATAACAACAAACAAAGTGATGAGGCATGTGATGAGGCATGTGATGAAGCGTACTAAAAGCGGAAAAATGATTTTTATTTTACCCGAATACTGCAGAGCTAAAGAATTTGAAAAATACCTTTTGTGTAACAGCACGAAGAACTCTATCCTCTTCCACTTTTTTTGGTTTCATTTATCATTATACCGCCGTCACTAAACCAAAAATAAAATAAATAATTAAACAAATGTCTTAGCGACGAAGTACTTTTCAATGTCAATGCATTTGTAAAGATTAACGTACACAACGTAAACAAACATGATTTATTGTAACACTTTGTCAAGAAAAATGTACAAATGAACGACCAATAAAAATGTCTTTATTATTCATTTATGTACAAAACAACAATAATAATTTCAACCTTATCATTTAGATTGTAAAGGCGATTATTCTTTCTAATACTTTCTTCTTTTAAATCGGTAATTGTCCTTTTGAGGTTACTTGCCCTAAAGATGCCAAAATGTCCCTGTTTTGCTATTTTATACAAAAATAAAAAAAATGTTTTAAAATTTCCTTCTAATATCCTTACAATACTGATTTTGTATGCCTATTAAAAGGTAGAATAAAGAGATTATTAATAAGTATTTACTGTAACAATAATTCGCAATAAATACATTTAAATTTGATTTTTTTTTTTAATTTCAGTCACAACTTCGAAAACTGCTTTATTTTTTTACGACGTAGACATCAATTAAGAAAATATAAAGTTAAACGCGTGTAAAACTGCAGAATATAGCGAGCGTAAAATGAGTTATAACTTGTATAAAATATACAGAGATACTGTTAATTACACGAACAAGTCAAATTGGAAGTAATTTATTCAGTATAAGCTTCAAAGAAACACTAATGAACGTAAAGAGCTTACAACAGACTTAAAATTAATTGACAAATAAACATAATCCAAAAGAATTGAGTATACTAAAATAATTGGAAAATAATAAATATATTCTTGTACATTATTGGCGATATTTTTCGTATTAATTTCTCTTATTTATAAGAACAAACATTGATTTTAAGAGTTAAAAACCTGTCAAAAATATAATATTATATGTATTATTGTAATAGACGGATTCTGTTACTTATTTGTGGTTTTTACTTATACATACTACGAGTAGATATTACAATCCAGAATATGTACTAAACACTTTATTATAGGTTTTTATAGTTACCATGGTTATTAGCACTCATATTATTATTATTAACGGGATATTTACCTTGTATCCTACTAATATTATTAAGCCGAATGTTTGTGAGTGTGGATGTTTAGATGTGTAGATGTTTGTTCCTCTTTCACGCAAAAACTACTGAATGGATTTTAATGAAATTTGGTACAGATGTTCCTCACACCTAGGAATAACACATAGGACTTTTTATCCCGCGCTGCTAGTATTATATATTTCGGGTGTCCAATATTACAACGCTGTTGCAAGCGCCATGATCACGATTGAACTGTTCATCCATCAGCATGGTGCTTGCAAAGTAATAATTTAAACACTTTATTATACATCTACAAATACGAAAATAATAGCTTCAAATAGACTTTATAAATAAATAACAATTTAATATTAATATGAAACCGCACGACTACGAACGCTTATTAAAACGCTCTCTACAATACATTTCATCATCATCAGCTCATATAATGTCTCCACCGAGGGGCTCGAGCCTACCCTGAATTAGGGTGATTAGGCCTTAGTCAACCACGCTGGCCAAGTGCGGGTTGGTCGACTTCACACACAACCTTAGAATTTCTTCCTAGGTGTGTGCAGGTTTCCTCACGATGTTTTCCTTCACCGTAAGATCGTCGAAATTAACGTACATATGAATTCGCAAATTGAAAACACATTGGTACGTGGCGGGACTTGTGGGGTTCGAAACAGGCACCTTCCGATCGGAAGTCAACGGCCTTATCCCCTGCGCCACCGACGCTCTCACACAATACAATATTTATTATAATCTATAATAATACTGTAAACGTGACTGTCATACACATTTGTAGTTAATGGAATTAAAATATATTTTGGTGCGTACAAAGTATCTATAATGATGAATTAATTATGTTTAATGTTCATTGTATGTATTTATAGCTTCATTGATGACAATAATGAATAATATAAATCTTCGAAAGATTTCCATTGATATGATTTATAAAAACACCTCGGTGGTTTAGTAGTGTTTAGTGGTGTCTGCCAAGTCTGAGGTACTCGGTTCAATTTCTAGATTGATCGATAGTTGTTTGACATATGTCATATTATATCATTTATGTAACTAAAATCAATAGCTAGTTGTATCTTCAGATTTATTTAAAATTCAACCATTGTTGACCGACTGATAAACTAACACATATCTCAAACGATATATAATGTTGATAATAAATAATGTTGGTAAAAGCATGTATATATACCAGTGGCCAGGGGTGAAATTTTTCGAAAGGGATGAAGGCCCAAAAAAACGGCGCTTAAACGCGTACCTACATAATTTTGGATGAAATGATGATGATGACAAACTTTTCTCCGTGGCTTTACTCAACAAATTCGTTTCTTGCTGATCATATATTAATTTTAACATAAAATTGACTGTTTATTTGATTGACTATTTGCTATGTGAAAGGCCCATCAAAATCGGTTCTGTAATTTGTCTGCTTATATGAAGATAAACACACAAATTCCAACAGATGTATATACTTTTGAACATAAAATAAGAAACACAGGAAACAAAACACTTTATGCTATATTATATATAAGTGCCCTAAAGTAACCTCAATTTTAACCAGCAAATAGTTCAAAATAAGTTCCAGAATTTTCAAACGCCCAACTGACGTATGAACATTTCACTTGGTTTGCAAAAAGACAGTTTAATCTCCTCATATTAACACCACCGCTGTCCCATATCAAACGTTTTAATAAAACTAAAACCACGGCCGTATGGAGATAAAATTCTTATTTTTTCTGCTGGCCAGACATTTTTATTTATATCTCACTGGAGAACGTACTTTATTAATCCTGTTTTTGTTTGTGGGCTGATATTAAGCGGAAAGCGGTATTGTTGTGATATGAGGGGAATAGTTTTCAATTCTTAGCTCTTGACGTCTTTGAAGGTTAAAGAGGAGTTAATTTGTTTACATATTAGAATATCCGATGCATTCGTAAAGCAAGGATCTCGCCCTGACCGACACCTCAGCTGACGCTCCGAGCTCTGTAAGTTGCGGATTAGTGGTCAATCAATTGGTTGACTAGATTTCTTAGGTTGAATCTTGAGATTTTTTTCTAACAAATCAATAAGACTCCATCCAAATTATTCTTTTTTAGAAAGGCACTTTTTTCATAAGAAGTAACCTAACGTATATATAATAATATATAAATAAGAATGAAAGATGGATCTAAATAGAAATCTCAATTATTCTTCCTGTTACAAACTCTTATTTATGATTTTTCAAATAGATTTTTTTTAAATATTGTACAAGTAAGTTAGTATGTTAAATAATTCTTTTACAGCTTCACTAAAAAACCAACATTGAAATATGTTAATACCCGCTACCCGTAGTAACTATGACCAAACCCTTACTGCGCTAGGATTATTCGAGTCATCCGTCCGGGCGCCTCTATAGATACGATGGAATGTGTCGAAAAATACCTTCAAATAAAATATACATAGGCTCTGGTATTAATCATATTATTTGTAGTACAATTGAAAATAAATCCGCAAAGGATTACTTGGGGTTTTGTAAAATAGAAGAATTAAAAAAACCTCTAGGTACTTACATCAAAGTGTTAAAGAGATGACGTTCTTAAAATTTTAAAAATTATGGGTAAAAAAATCGAAGCACTCGACACAAAGGCATATTAGGATTAATCTAGATTAGGAAAACTGCCTATTCATTATAAAAAAATACTTCAAATATCATGACTACAGACTAATATGCAAAGATGTTTAAAGAAGCTTTTAATCTATCTATGTGTCTCGCATTCGTGCGAACTCGCTTCGCAACAGTTTAAATAAAGCATCATAAAGTGTCTCGACTATAAGTACAACAAATGAAAGTCAATTTTAATTTGTTTACTAGAAAGTCACTTTAACTTCAAGAGCAATCACATCTAGAATAAACAAATACAATTTAAATTAAACCTTATCTTCAGATACAATTAGAGATAATTTTTGTTTATTGGATTGAAAAACGAATTTAGATTTGGAATTTTCGAAAGAAACTCGAAATTGGAGTTTAAAATAAAAGAACATTTTTAAATTTAGGAAAACTCTACTCGAAATTTTTTAAATTGGAATTGGCTGAATAGCGTAGAGCTTTTGCACGCACGAATGGAATAAAAAAACAAAAGGCACACAAAATGGCCACGGGAAACGTCAGCACTCAAAATGGTGGATGGTTTGAGGGGTGAAAGAACATTGAAATACTCATCCCTTTTAACGTCATATGTATACGAATTATTCTTTTTTATTATCACAAACTTTTATTTAACTAACATATGTACACGATTTTAATATCAACATTCTTCATCTGGATTGCCTTCGAAAGATCTTGAAATTGTAAAAGGCTCTTGTCGTTATTCGTCGACATAGAACTTGGATTATCCCTCCTAACTTATAAGTATCACGTGAAACTTTATTACTTTACAAGCACTATTGGAAAAAAGAGATTTCTAGATTAGATTTTCGAGATTTGGTAAGAAGATTAACAGTACGAGAAAAATTGGCAAAGAATTCAAGCAAATTTCATCTTTCTTTTTTAAATTAAGAAAGTTACCAGTACAAACATGTTTGCTTAAACATTTAGTTGTCATAAAAGCAATTGAAAACCTTTTTCCCAATATACGTTTCATTACACATACGCAAAGAAATAACACGTGTGTATGAAGGACAATAGATTAGTGTATTGTGGTTGACAGGTTAATTCCGAGCCGTTATTTGCTATAGTTGGTGGTATACCAACAATAACGTGACTATTTGGTATTACTTTGTGTTCAATATACTAGGAGTTGTTGACTGTAATCAACATCAAAAGTATGGTAACACAATCGAATGATTCCCAATTTCGATTTTTGATTATTTATTTATTGAATAAAAATATAATCTAAAGTTGGTCATAGATTGAGATTTATAAATTAGGTGTAGTTAGGCGTAGATAGACTAGTTAAACTACGACTACGGATTTTTCGTGCCATGAAAACGTTCATATTTTTCATTTCAACTGGCAGTCTAGATTACATACAAACATTACTTATCTCCTTTACATATTTTGAATCTTGTGCCAAATCGGCAATCGAATCCAACACCTCTTGCATACAAGCGAGTGTTTATCGCTAAACCACAGTGCCGTATAAATGCTCATTAGGCTTAGTAAGCACTAGATACCGCACAAACCACAAATCGTATACAATTTGGGATTAGCATTTAAACTTTTACTGTCGACTTATTTGAACTGTGATAATCACAGCCACGGTTAGCATAACTAGAAATAAAGAAAGAAAGTTTATTCAGGCACACCGACAAATGATACAGAGAAACTTGGGGGGTATGTATCAGACTTGCACTGAATATCAGACTAAAGTAATAAGCTACTGCTTTACTGAGTAAGAGGTCCAGATATCAACCCCATCTTCTTTTTTATTCTAAAGTTTTTTTATTCCTTAAGAACCAACGTGCTTAATTCTTCTTAGTTGCAAGTGATCATGAGCAACGTTATTCTTAAAATATACTGTGTGTTTTGTAATAACAACCAATATATTAACTAAATATGTAATGCATTACCATGAGGTAACCCATCAAATACTCTCAAGCAAATACAGGAGAAGGAAAAGAAAAAAATTGTATGGTCATCCAGAACACAACTTCCTACTATATACTGTTTTATTTATTTATTTCAATTTTAGGAAAACGTACATCTAGAATAAATTAAACTGAGAAAATCTTTTTACCCGTTAAATTAAAATCCAGTTTCAATCGAATCGGAACATAATATAATTTGCAATAATTGAATGAGTCGTAGGAAACCCTTTACGTTTCATTGAAAAGCAATCTAGAAGAAAATAACTGAGTTCTAAACGGGTTTTATATTATATTTCTTTTTTTATTGTTAATTTCAATAGTTTGTAGTTTATTCTTTGTTGAGAGTGTTTATCTATGTTTTATGCTTCTGATAAAATGTATTAGTTTTGTTAAAATTTTGACGTCTCAGCCCCCCTAGACAAGTGGCAAACGCTCCCAGTCTATTCCTTTTCTCCACAAACGAACGTCGTCTCTAGAACAGCGCTAACTTCTTTGATTTCGTTGGTGCACGTCATTTTTTACAATTGTCAAACAGTACAAAACGTTCCAACTGACATAGCAAGTTAGTAAATGAAATGAGTTTGACATTTGCTTGTGAATAGAAATTACAAATTGGCAGCCAAGTGGCAGTTTGACAAACGTTTTCGGGCCGCGAGCGTATGAATTTTAGCGCATGCTAGGACCATGCAGAAAACTTAAGAAGAGAGAAACGCTAAAACCGCGACGATACTTTATTTGCAAATTTTGTAGTAATTTTTGCATGAATCTTGATATTAGCTAATAAATAATATAATTTCGATTAAAAGAATGTTATGTGTTCGTATTTTGACCTTCTAGTTTTTGATAAATATTAAAAATAAACAAAGTAATTTAATTCTTTATTATGATAAAAACTGTGTACATTATCTTTAAAAATCTAGGCTACCAACATGTTTTAACTGCAACTATCTACCTAATGCCTTAATTATTATGTATTTATATTTACTCTAAGTATTTAAGTAAGTATATAATATTCTTTAAGTTCTAAAGTTGTAAAACATAATTTATTTCATTGAAGTTTCGTTTCCTTATGGCTTTTGCTGGCGTCAAATCCCTAATATAATACAATGTATAATACCTCTATGGTCAAATCACACCATCCTTTTTTTACAACGCCATCTTTTGGCTCTTGAAAATAATAAATTCTAATAACATGATGTCTAACCTTTGATTATATATTTGTCTAGATAGAGTAATGCCAACAAACGACGCGTTATAATTGTCCTCAAATTGCGGGATATGTGTGAGTACGGCTCGTTTATTATTGTATTAGGTATTATGTCAATGTCAATATACCTAATTAAATAAAGTAAAATAGTAATTTGTAATAGAAAATAAATAAACTTCAATTGAACTAATATAACATAATTTAACAGCGCAAACCGGCATAAATAATTATTTTTCGTGAGCGTTATCCATAAGTCATTCAAATAACACTGATGTAAACAAGAAGTGAGTCTACCAAATATTTAGAGTAGAGTAGACTTTATTTGACTCGTTTTAGTACGGCCAATTTTGCATCTAGACAAAGTATATAATCAAAGTATCTAACAATAAAACCGTTAGACAAGACCACTGACTTTTACCTTTAAACGAATAGACTATGCGTTCATTATGTTTTTGTACACTTGGCTACCAATTGACAACCTATTGCGCCACGGGGCGAGGATTTGGCATATATTTGGAGCGTTCGCCAGTTCGCCACAGAACACATTACACAAAGTATCTCTGTGCCATGGAATAATAAACATTTTGTTCATAATTTATTTAACTTTAAAATTTATTTTTATTCTGTCAAATAATTATTCAAGTATTTATTACTATTATAGTCTATTAAAAAACTAAATTTTTTGTACATTTTATAAACTTTGTGCAATTCAAATTATGAACTTTGATTTTACTAGTATAATATTATCTGTGGTTTTACTATGAACTACAATTTAATCTTTAATATTAATATCAATAGCAATAAAACGGAAAATAAATGTTAATAATTCACCATTTTGAATGAAAAATGTACTACTGTGGCATTTCCTTGAAGTTTCCTTGCGACGAAATCCGACGAATAGATAAATGACCACTTGTCTTCCAACTTCACGTTTCGTAACGCGGCAAAATTACAAGTCGTAAGCAAATATCAATTTCATTCATAAAAACGAACTTTCTGTTCTATACGTCTAATGTAATTGCCACTTGTCTAGGGGGGCAGGTGGGTTTTCGTAGCGCGTTATTAGTACGACCACAGAATAGAGAAAAGTAAGACAGTTTTTGTTACTATCAACTACATGTCTGCGGTTTCACCGGTATAAAAATGTATGATAAAATGAAAAGTAAAGTAAAGTATAAAATCACTTATTGCTACATAAAAAAACAAACACACAATTAAAATTAAAAACAAAACAAATGTAGCAAAAGGAGGTAGGTACAAATATGTTTTATTCATCTATCTATTGTTGTAACTGCATTAAAATCGTTTGCGTAGTTTTGAAAATAGCACCATACACTTACCACCAAATTCAAGTAAATATTAATATTTAACGTTAACTTCCAAAAGAAAAAGAGAAACCCATTACTTTCAGCACATTATCCCAAAATCCGTAATACGTGTGACATTTACAATTTACGTGGTCGTCACGTTACGTTTTAATTTCACCGCAGCCGTCGCTCATACCGCTGAGTTCCCGTGGGGAGAATTAAAGTTATTGTTTTTACGGAATACGTCCGGTGGGAATGCTGTGGTGTAATGTATAAGGAAATTGGTATTTGATTCTTTATTTTATTTATTTGTTTGGAACAGTGGTGGATTTAATGCCATTAGGCTATTAAATTATTATTAGTCGACATGCAAATTTGCTTGCCACTGCAGCTTTTTTTCGTTAACGCAATCTGCCGCCTTGGTCTTTCAAAATCTGCGGACAGCAGATTTCACCACCACTGGCCAAATATGCCGCAGTATGCTGTTAAGTTTTAGCTGCCACTACAGCTGATGCCTTTTTTTCGTTTGCACTATCTGCCGCCTTGGTCTTTCAAAATCTGCAGGGGCGGCAGATTTTGCCAACACAGGCCAAATATGCCTCCACACACACTACATAGCCTATTGCTAAATCAGACACTGATTTGGAATGAAGTTCCTTTTTGAACGATACAAATTTGGTGGTACGGGAAAAACAGTTGAAGACTTTATGACCGTCACAAAATCTCTCCACGAATTCTCGTGACAAAATTTTGAATTTGAATTAAAATCCATTTTAAAACCAGTTCAGCAAATACCAAGAAATGCTCATTAGAATATAATCATTTTATTTCAATTACAAACTAACTTAATAATTCTAATAAATCTACTCTAGGGATTCGACTTAAATCGTTACCTACGAACCGTTAAAATAATTAAAATATTATAATACCTACCTTACTATTAGTAACCGTTTTGTACTAACCAAAATGGTGGATTAATTTGTTAATTATTATCGAAAACATTACTGTAACAACTCATAACATAGCACCGAATGTAGTTAACATTGTACCAACGTGTGAAAACTGTTGTGCTATTTATAAAGTTTATAACTTAATTACGTGCTGATAGAGTGCTGTAAATATTTGTGTGATCCACAATCTTTATATCGGTGTGGGTGGTATATATACTACTGTTCGAGCTTTATAAATACGAGTATGTAGAAATCGCGGTTATAGTTATCGGTGATTTTAGTTTTTCTTTTGTCTGGATATAAGTAATCTATGAGAAATAAACAATTTCATGTAAATTTTAAAATACTAATCGAATACTTGTCAACTTTTTTCGCAAAATCTACTGACAAAATTAAGATGAATTTGGTACAGATGTTAGTATTATCAGAGTTATTGTGATATTTACAAAAAGTTTAATAGAAAGTAAGTACCTACGCGAGTGAATTCTGACTAGGTATTTGTTTTTGACTTCATTTTCACATTTACCCATGTATTGGGTAAATGTGAAAATGAAGTCAATTCGACTAAAATTTGGTTCAAATATTACTAGATAATAATTAGTAATCGCAAATTATGAATCGCCAATAAAGTTCAATACGAGAAAATCCGCTATACACAGCTAGCAATTAATAATAATGATCCCCCTCTTGAATAGGTAGTTATTAGATTTTTCGGTTATTTGACCGTGGCTCAAGGGTCTCTCAATGCGGGGATTAATATTGTTTTCTCAACCCCGGATTTCTGTCCTAGTGATCGATATTATTAAATATCTACCTATATTTCTAAATGTTGAACGAATTATTAAGTCTGACTAATGATGGGATAATAAATGATAAATAATATGTTTTATTTTTGTGAATGATTACGTCCATAATCTACTTAACTTAACTTAACTTACTTAACCAACAATCGTGTGAAACTGAATTGACGCAGATATTTAGAGGTATAGGTTTTCTTTAGAATACCTAATTCCGAAGCCAATAAATAAATAGGGAATTCTTCCTTACTTTTTTCATTACACAAAATACAGCTAATCTTTCCGGCCTATCCAATTTTACCTATAAATTTATATTTCCCATGTATATACATTTAAAGTATAATAACCGATAAACAGCGGTAATGTCGATGAAAAAAAAAAATATCAGTACGTGTGATACTTAAATTTTCTCTGATAATTACGGTAGGATTCAGACCTTAATATTTTGTATCGTATTATGTCATACATAATTTTATGCGGGTCGTGTTTAGCCAACTCCAAAAAAGAACAAAAAAAACGAATTTTCACATAAACATACATAACATAATCATTCACTCCATCATCTCATTATAGTAACTGACCCCTAACTAAGTTCGAAACTTGTATCTAGGGTATCAGAAACTACGCACACTCATTCACACACACACCCAGACCAAGATAAACATTCAAAATTTTTCACCTTATCTGTGATTTGAACCTAGAATCATACCAAAACGTAGCACAACGTTCACATAAATATTTAAGCTACTTTGAATTACATAGGACATTTATCTAGAAAGTCTACTAGCATCACGTTTTGCTAACCGCAGAGTAAAGCTATACATATACTCATATTAAAATATACCTTTAAATAAAAGACGTTCCAATAAAAAGCTAATAAAAAAAAACTCTTTCATCCCAAGTACCTAATTCTTTTCCAAACGAAAATAATAGAATACTCTAGAAAAGCAATCTCCGATATCACAAGAGGGAATTCTTCGTTTTTTACATTTATTACCTTAAAACCGCCAAGTGTTTTCGACAATCCTTAAGGATCATGTTCCCTTGGGACGGATCGTACAACCCTTTTGAAGCCTAAGAACTGTTGGTTCAAATAAGATCGAAAACCTTCAAAGGATTTGTAAACATATTAATTTTTGCACGGTAAATGTTGAGTATATCGATTCTGAGTAAGGGAGGATGTGTTTTGTGGTATTTAGTTACGAAATATACTTAATCAAAAACAAGAATAATAAAAAAATCTTTTTAAAAACAAGCGTTGTAAGCTTTTATTGCATTGTCATGGGACTTACATAAGTATGCAAAATTTCAGCTCAATCGGATAACCAGAAGTGGACGAAAAATGGCTTGCAAGATTTGATTACGAACAACGGGACAGTTGAAATAAACGCTTGTAATAAATACATGTATGAAATATATTTTTCTTTTATTTTCAGATTAGTTCGAGACAATGCTGTAAATAATAATGAAAGGTAATTAACATTAGTTTTCTTTTAAATTTCGTGGTTTTATAGAACTATTTAGACATTATTGATTATATTATTTAACGTTACCTCACAAAGAGAAAAGAAAAAGAAGTCACGTGAACGTTACATGTACCACTTTGTTGGAGTGATTCATAATGCAAAATAACAGACGTTACAGTAGTAACATTATTTAAGGCAACTCGATAAACACATAGATGGACAGATTTTAAGCTTTTATCTTAAGATTTTAAGCCAAACGTTTTAAGCATCAAGAAAATAATATCGAAAACAACAAGCCAGTAGTTTGAGTTAGGTATTAACAATGAATTTGTGTATGACAATATATTCAGTACTATACTAACAACTTAGGAAAAGCATTTTTGAACTCTGTAATGAAAATAACCAACATTTACACTCAGGAACATAAAATTCATTTCAGAATCCGCTTAAAAAATGACTATAATTAAAAACAACTGCAATGCGCTAAAACAAGAACATTAAAACTACGTTTATATGACTTGCAAGTGTACGTGCAGGGATCGTTAACTGTAATGCGAATTGAATTTCAGATAGGACACCTGATACCGGTTTATATTACTTTAGAGCGTAAAACACCAACTCAACTCAAATAAATATTAACATTTGCAAACTAGGTGAAATAAATACTTATGTGGAGACATGAGGCTTTACTTTTGTGGTCTTGTAATTTTTTTATTGCGCTCAAGTGACGAGACGAGCGAAATTGCCACCTGATGGTAGGCAACACGCCTGCCCACATAGTTTATCAGACACACTGAACAACACTGTACTGCGCTCATCACCTCGAGACATCAGTTGGTGAGTCTCCCATTACAGACACAGTGTACAACACTGTACTGCGCTCATCACCTCGAGACATCAGTTGGTGAGTCTCCCATTACAGACACAGTGTACAACACTGTACTGCGCTCATCACCCCGAGACATCAGTTGGTGAGTCTCCCATTACAGACACAGTGTACAACACTGTACCCCGAGACATCAGTTGATGAGTCTCGAGTGCTCAATAATTTCACTGACTACATAAATACAGTTTCTATTTACATTTGTATAATGTGGTAGAGAAAAATGCAAAAAGACAGAAAGACACATTTTATATCGGTCTACACTCGCCGTGGTGTAGTGTAAGTAGAGACTTATGCTAAATTGATGAAAAAGATATACTCGTGGCATTTTATGACACAACACGAGGCATAAAAGTGGTTCTAGATTTAGTTTCGCCAAAAGTCGAAAATGGTTTAAATGATTTGAACATCTATTTTTATTTTCTTGATGGTTTAAACCTTAAAGAAAATGTGATTATGAATCGCGCGAAAACCGCAGAGCCAAGGTAATGTTGAATATATAATTCTATCATTTGTTTTTCACAATATTAGGATGTTTACTAAGAGATATATTTCTGTTTTCGTATATACTTTTACCAATCTCCAAAGCTGTGAAGCTGTTAAAAGTTTTATCATCGCAATACGAAATTTACTCGGATATATCAATGAAAACTTTAAATTGCTCTGACATCATTTTGAATTTATTTTATTGAAATTCTTTCTGTGAATATGTGACATTACTTTTAAGCTGGTCGTATTAATAATGCTGATATTGTGCGTGATCAGAATGTCTAGAATCTAGATTCAATGTAAAGTAAGATTCAAGTGCAGTGCAGTGTCAATAAATACTAAAAACGTTACAGTTGGAATACATCTTCATATCTCAAACGCTTTGTTGTTCACCTCAGGCTCTGCATGGTTGCTATTTAAAGTTTCCAATGTAGAGATTTTGAGATATGTGCTTACCATTTCATCATCAGCATAACATCATCAGCATGCACATTGTATAGGTCCAATGCTGGACTTAGGCCTCTCCCAACGAGCGCCACCGAGATCGGTCTTCAGCTGTCTCCATCCAATTCTTACTCACTTCACATTCAAGCATATAAGTTAACTTATTTCATTACTAGCACTAAAATAAAGTAAGATCTTATTGCCGAACAAAAGCATCTATGTCATACCTTCTTTCCGTAAAACTCTTTGTGAATTAACCTACACCACAAAATAAATCTCAAAGCAAATTCATACCCTTAATCTTATATACATACATTGTATAACTTCACATCTCGTCACGTTAACCCATGTTACCTAATTTTATTATAACATACTGAATTTAGAAATTAATTTTCCAAATTTTAATGTTCATAAAGTAAGTTTCCAATTTGGCCGTCGATCGATATTAACGTTCCAAGTTGAACAGTTCATTTTCCTTCGTTCGAAGTCGTTTATAATATTTTAGAAAGCACCTACTTAAAATTTGTTCTTTGAAAAGTCTATAGTTAGTTATGCGAGACAATTATTATTATATTTGTTGCTCATTAAATATGCATTTTATTATCAAAGGCATAAAGTTCATTATTTACGTTTGTTAGTTCATGACAGTCGCATAATAAAATGTATTATATGGTCATTACTTAAAATTCTGAATTAAATTCGTAAGTTCTTTTTGAATTGTTCGCGTTAATCAAAGTAGTCGTTCGAGTGTTTTAATGCATCTAAATAAAACTATTGAATTTAGAATCATAAACTTTTAAATGTGATTAGATTAGATTTACATACAAATTCAATAATATTTGTGCTGCACAGCAACACATTCTAAGGAAATTATCACACAAACATAACGTATTTATAGGAATGTAATGATATCACCAAAGTATACCTTTAGTGCCTACTCAGCAAAGGTTATACTATTTATTTTTATTTTTTACTATGAATATTGGACAAAGGATCAAAGCTATAGATACCTATTTGCACGTAGCTATACATCCTTATTTCTTGTAAATCCATACATACTTAGAATAGGCAGAAATCACCCACATGAAGTAAACAGAAAACACCCATACCAAGACTGATTACTACCACAAAATTCAACCTTTAAAAAAAGAAGTTAGGATTAAAATATTTGTTCAAAACTCTGAACACAAAATACAGACAGAAACACTTTGTTATTTAAAATAAGTCTGAATAAGATTATAATAAATATAAAACCTTTTTTAAATTAACTTTCTATAGGTTAGCTGTTGAGTAGATATTAGAATCGTCTCGTCTACTCTTAATGAAGGTGAACGAGCTTAGAATGAAACAATGAGGGTTGATGAATGTCACCTTCTTATTTAATATAGTGACTGGTATCTAATATGGACTTCTAAGTTAGTTTAATATCATAGAATGAAAACAGTCAATTTGTACTCAATCTAAAAGTGATATTTGACTATAATTGCATTTATTTTTGTAATAAGGTTCGGTGTCTGACAGTCTCCCAAAAGGCTATCAACGAACTTTTGTCTCTTTAATTGCATGATGTGCAATTTGAAGAGTCTATGAACCACGTTATGCAATGATAGATCATATTAGGTGACTCAGAATGCCATCGTTCATAGGATGCCAGTTACAGAAAGAGTCACAAGTACCTAGTTTTTTAGGTATAATAAGAGGAGAGAAAAATGATTAGGATGCCAGACCTCGTAGTCACTATGCAAAACGCAATAGGTTGCTACATCATCGTGGTGATAATCTGTGAGACTGTATTCTGAGCCGAGAGAGTGTGTTAAAGTGGCCATTGACGAGTCAGTTGAACTGATCAGTCCAGACATAAAACTGTGCTGTCTCTCCAAATGCGTTAGGCCAACTAGATTTCCCCACTGGAATCGCTGCGATGATTGACGACCATTTTTGGATAGACGCCAGTTCAACTGATTACTTAAACTGACGCGTCAATGGCCACCTTTAACTTCTCCAGTCAAGCCGTAAGTAAGTTTGAATTGCGATAATCAATATTACCATATAACGGGGGCCTAAGTCTGCTATTTGACATTATTGATCAGACAATATGTTGATATTGAGGCACCATAACGAGAGTGTCAGAAATTTGGTATTCTGCTAAAATTTATTCATATAGCTATGGTGTCTCAGTGGTCTTTGTTGCATATAATTTTTTTGTCAAATAAATGTCAGAATACTCTTTCCATGACAACCATCTAAGTTTTATGGAGCTATTGAGCCAGCGGAATAGTTTTCACTAAGGAAATACCAAAATGACAACAAATGACAAAAAAACGGCCATAATGTTGATATTAAAATACATTTGAGTAGCATTATCACAGCTTAATAGTTTAGAGAATCGGGGCCCAGGTCTTATGAATTTATTGTAACAAAGGATTTAGAAGAAAGCGTAAAATTAACAGCAGGTAAATCGCAAACAACAGCTATGATCTCATAAAGTTTAAATCAATCAACGATTCGACGGCAACGTGCAAATATAAATTTAACGTTTATTTTACTACCTATAACTCCACATCATAAAATAGTTTATTGAAATGTTAAAATTTAAATGAGCTCAATATTTCCTAAATTTATAATTATAATACGTTATTATTTGATACCAAAATAGCGTTGACTTGGCTTGGTTTGAAATTGTTTTTGGGAAATAATATTATAGATTTTTCCTTCTTAAACTTTAAACTCTTTACACATAGAATGATTATAGAATTTTCCTTCTCTTTACGTCGACTTACGTTCAACGATCATTCTCGAACAGTATGTTTTTTTTCTTTACTGTACATTTGGTTATCACAAATGCTTTTTGACCAAATTGTTTTTTACTATCAATTTAATTGATTAATATTTTCATACTTAATTAAAACATTACATAGAAAAAAAAGGAAAAAACATGATCTACATTTACCGAACTAAAACTTTCCTATTAATTAAAAACCTAGTTTTAAATGTCGTTTGCGTGTAAAGTCTAATTAAAAAAACGTTCAAATTATTCCCAATTACGAAGTGCAATGAACAAGCCCAATTTGTCAAGACTTGAAGTTTTATGATTGACATAAAGCAACATTTACTGGGCTCCATTGGAGTTTATTGGCTTGGGAACAATTGGACTGAGGTTACACCGAAATAGGAGACTATTTTACATTAAATATTTCATGTAGTTTTTATTTTCGAAATTGTTTAAATTATTCTTGATACCAAAATGATACATATTTTGTCAGGACAAAAATAATTTAAATAATTGGTAATTCTAAAAGAAAATTTAACCCTTGGCTAAGTCAAAAAGCAAAGCCGGAGCGGATCACTAGTTTAGTAAATTGTCAGATAGATAAATGCATCACTTAGGAACATCTGCATATATGTATTTGGATTATTCATGTTTTATCGAATTTGTTACTGTCAGTAAGTAGGTATACGATCATTGTCAATATTTAATAAAAGACATAAATTACATAATTTTTTGGTAGAATTTACCAAATTCTATTTCGGCCCGAAAGGAACTTTTACAAACTGGATCAAAAATTAAACTCAACAATCCAGCCCTTTCCGTAGAATAAATTATATCAATCGGTCGCCTCGTTTCGAAAGACAAACAAATAAACACATATTGAAGTTTATTGCCAATATAAATATAGAAACACCTGATCAAATATAATTTCCAACATAAATAACCCATTTACTCTCTGCGGAACTTTGGGGAAAATATATTTTTAACTAGCAGCGCCCCGCGGTTTTACCCGCATAGTACCCGCTCTCGTGTGAATGCGTAGCTCGTATCATACAATCTCGGCACAATTCACCATCGTTTGTTAAAAAATTAAGTAACAGCGCCATCTATTGGTAGGATTTGTGACTACAAAAAGTTACAATAAAACATACGACTTATACACAATCCCATGGGAATTTCGGGATAAAAAGTATCCTATGTGTTATTCCTAGTTATAAGGAACATCTGTACCAAATTTAATCAAAATCGATACAGTAGTTTTTACGTGAAAGTGGAACAAAGATCCAAACTCACAAACATCCAAACATACAAACTTTCGCATTTATAATATTAGTAGGATGCTACTTTTGATCAAACATTTGAAAATAACCAAATACTTAACTACGAGAATAATATCTACATATCTCCTTGTATTATAGAGCTATAAACTTATTTACAACTGATAATTTAGTATTTTACGATTGTTTAGCATTGTGTCTACTACAGTTATCGTTAAGTTTATTTATTATTACTTAAGAAACTTTTCAAAGACCCACAATCATCTAATCATTAATTACAAAAACAATACAGTTCCCTCTATCTGTATAAGTATATAAAACTCTTCCGTTACTGAGTGATGTACTGACTGACAGACAACGCACAGCCGAAACTACTCGTCGTAGAGAGCTGACCGGCATGTGTGTTTGTTGGGGAGAGTAAGCTACCACTAAGAGAGGATTTTTGAAAATTCCCCCCCTAGGGCTAGAAAAGGGGTTAAAACTACGCGGTCGAAACCGCGGGGCGCTGCTAATACGTTACAAGTATTCACTCCACTACTCAATTATCAACACATACGAAAGAAATATAAAATAAAAATTGCCGTAACCGTAACGTTGCATTTCGGTGTAAACGCGATCTAATTTAACACACCACTGACTTTATAGGGAGAAAAAAATATCGTAAAGGATCGGTTCATACGGTTCCCTATTTTATTATAAAAGAATTGACTTCAAATTGATGTTGAGAGAATACGGGATTATCTCATTGTTTTATATTACGATGCGAAGAGTTTGAATTTCATTAAGTTAATGTAATATTTAACTAAGTTAAAAGATGTATATTATGTATTAAGTATTAGGATGTATTCTCGTAAGTGTGATGAAATGAGCTTTCCTTTTTGTGTACTGCGATATATTTTGGTTGACTTTAAAGGCACTAACTTCTCTTAAAATCTATCGAAAGTGTTATATTATAAGATCAATGGTATCGTGTCGTCCAAAGCACAGTAACATCCATTTTTCAGTAACAGCTATCTATCACAGATACTTAGGGCCTATTTCACATTTACCTTCAAGTAAATTTACTCACCAAGTAAAGTACTGGGAACTTTACTCGAAGATGGTGAAATAGGCCCTTAATCTTATAGTTCACAAGTAATCCGCAGTAAGAACTGAAGTATAAACGGTCCAAGTTGTTATAGATTTAAAGCGTATAAATTAAAATAATCCTAACAGAGAAATATCACGTAAATTTACAATTTACAAACCCAAAAACAAAACTCCCACATTAAACTTTAAACCATTTATCATCGAAACAAAAAAATACTTTATAACGTCATGTTCAAATGTGTTGTCCCAGAAGTCTCATTAAACATAATTTGGATAAGTTTTAAAACATTTCGTGACAAAATATAAGGAAAGTTGGTAAACTTTTTACCATTGGGAGCCGGGACTATTAAATATCAATCATTATACATTTGATGTGGGTAATTTTGGTTCAATTTAATTTATATATTTTTAGGTTAATGCCTTTCTTGGTTTATATGGGGTTGTGACGAATATACCAATAGATTAAATCGTTGTAAGTACTAGTTTTCGTCTGTCTGTAGTATTTTCAGAAAGGCATGGTATCAAGCTACTGTTATCATCTAAATGACTAGGTATTTATGTTTATTTATTTATTAACCCGCCGTTGGTGACGTCAATTTCACTTACATCGTTGGTGACGCCGGTCTCACGGTTCAGGTTTTTCGACCTTAGACTTTCCCAATAATTAACAGTAGATATGACATTTAGTTAGTTTCGTTTTAATTTGACATGTATAAATAGCAATAAAACATAAATATTTTATGAATCACAACTCGTTTATTATTATTAATCAGTCATACTTACAACACCAGAAATCAACATGTATTTTTGTATAACGTTTTATAAAATTGAAAAAAGAACAACAAATATATACATTTAAGCATTAAACCAGCTTTTGTCAGTTCGATTACATTACAAACTAATTGAAAAAAACAAAACCATATAGTCTTCTAACATAAAAAAAAAATAACAGCCCTCCATAAAATTACTCTTCTTGTACCGTCAAACGAGTACTACAACAAGGCACTACATGCTCAAGGCACAAATATTTCTTGCACTTGTGACCAGAATATTTGGTTTTTCTGATTGTCATACTTCATCTGTTGATATCAGATCTTCATCAGATGGCATGGCATCTTGAAGAAGCGCTGCAAGACGACTTTGTTCATCCTCGTAAGACATTCTGAAACAAAATAGCATTTATTATATATTTTTGTAAAATAACAAGGAAATTATAAAAAAAATGATTTATTAAATTACTGTAGATACTATAATGTAAAAAACAGTAAATGTAGCATTTATATTTACTACATTTTCAACTTTTTTTTAAATTATATAAATAAAACTTTGAATAATTTACTTACGTAATTGGTGACGCCGGTCTCGGTGACCGGGTTGAGGCTAGAACTTTGGAACGTGCAGCCTCCGCGCTGTGGCGCTCTCGTGAAGTTGTAGGGGGCGTGAAATGAGGCAGCTACACGAAATCGTAACACCCAACAATAACGGGTCAAAAAGTTATACGATTTTTTCTATTCACCCGGTCTCTCAGACATACACGTCACCAACGGCGGGTTAATGTCTTTGATTTACACGAACACTACTACACATTGAAATAAAACACTTAAACAGATTTTTGTCGTGGTAAATTCACAATGTATTTAAAATTGTATTCAAAATATTGAAGGTAGTAAACTTTTTATTTAAAAAAAAGTAAAAATCTTTTGTTTATATTACATACAATAATGTGCACACATTACATACAATACCGTGCACCTTTTCATACGATATTCTCTTATAAATCTCGAATTATCATGGTAGGTAAAAGCTTTAATAATACACTCGTACAATAATGTACCTATAACCGTGCACCAATTGCTAGAACCAATTACTTTTTATTATATTAGATCAATACCTAATTTCAATAGAACATAGAATTTGCCATTTTTAGTATAGTTTTAATAAAAGCTCTTTCTAATAGAATATACAAACCAATCGTTTAATAATAAGCGTGCAACATGAGAGCTAATGCAGGTGTTTAACTGTATCGATTGATTCTATTTTTATTTGCTTGTTGTACCTATTAGCTATGACTTCATGGCGGAAAGCTGATCAATATAGCATAAATAGTAGTCTAAGTCTAGTAAATTAAGGGTAGTAAAAGCCTTCAATAGTCTGACAAGGAATGGCAGCATTCATAAGGAACCTAAATTAGTATAACATAATCAATCATTATATTAACTGAACCCTAAGAGCTTAAGTTCGAAACTTGTATCTAGGATATCAGAAACTATGCACACTCATTCACACGCACAGCGCACATCCAGACCGAGACAATCATATATCGTTGGATAGCCATAATTGAGCAGAACAGAAGTTATTAAGGAGTCAAGGTCCAAATCTTAGTCCGATCAGAGTTATGCAGTACTAAACATCATCAGTTTATTATAATAGAATTCACGTAAATTGGTAAAAAAGAAACAAAAACTTCATATCGGAATAATGATCAATATCGCATGAATAGTCTTTATTATTAAGGGTACTTAGTTAAGCCTCCAAGAGTCCAATCAAAAACTATCACTGAACGCAAAAAGGACCTAAATTAGTAAAGTCTTATTCCGGAAACCTTCCCACTTATAAGTACACACAAACATGATAATCTCCAGCAAAAGTTTGACTTACAGTAGCTTGTTCAAATGAACTCGTTAGTCTGTTTCTTGAGCAATTTGCGAGCAAGGTCGAAGTTTAATTACAAGCGTTTTTAAGTGTGAATATCTTGTTTTAAACCTCCGAATTCAAGATCTCTTATTCACAGCTTAAGAGCTAAAAGGGTGAGTTAAGAATGAAAGTAACTGATGATTAACCTTCATACGTAGCTCATGCGTAATTACCAACAAACTGAGCTATGGAAATCAACAATAATAATCATTACTTAATATTATAAATGTTGTGGTGTAAAGTAATAATATTTTATGTTAATAATGTAGGTAGTTTTAAGATTGAATAATAAGAGCTAACATTTGTGAATTGTCGGTAGGTCAGTCTGCGAATATACTTTGAACTGACTAGACGTTGTTGTTATTTAGTACCCCTATTCGGCAGGTTAGGAACCCTAGACACATATTTCTCAAATGTAAAAGTAACTCTAAAAAAAGTAACTCTATTTGTCTGTTACTTTTTTCTCTTTTTGACTTGAAATTTGGTACAGGGGTAGCTTATGGTCCGGGGAAGGCTATGATGCTAAAATTTCCACTGTCAATCAATCTCGGATCGGGAACTATGCGGGTAAAACCGCGGGGCACAGCTAGTCAGAAATAGTTTAAATTAATATAGGTAAAGTGTAGAAAGATAAAAAGAAAATTAGGTATTACTGCAAGTACCTACTAGTATACTTTTAGTTATTAAGTTTTCAAGTATCTTACAAGAAAATTATCTCCGAACTACCTTTGCCTCGCAGTTTTACCCGCGCGAAACTTTATCCCATGGAGATTTCGGGATAAAAAGTATCCTATGATACTTCTTATTACATCAGCTACCTGTCAATAAACCGTTCCGAAAAACCGGTCCAGCCTTTCAGAGATTAACCGGAACAAACAGAAAAAAATTGGTGAGAGATTTTTTAAGTCGGTGAATGAAAGGTAAAAAGACAATTAGGTATTACTACAAGTACCCACTAGTATACTTTTAGTTATTAGCTACCATAGCTAAGAACACAGAAAGACAAAAATATTCATTAAATTTCCTAGTACTACCGCAAAATAAGGATAGTATATAACCAGATACCAGACAAAGTAATAAATCAGAGAGGTATGATTCATCAAAATTTCATACATAATATTCGGATAGTCCGGTCAAAAGCTTGGATTGGTTCCAAATTAAAAAACTTTCGCTCCCGTATACAGAGTTAATACGGCTTTAGAGTTATTGTGCCTTTGAATTAATTGAAAACTGCTGTTATGTATGGTTTATTGTTTTATATCCTTACTAATATTATAAATGCGAAAGTAACTCTGTTTGCTGTTACCTTTTCACGGCTATACTACTGAACCGATTGACTTGAAATTTGATACAAGGGTAGCTTATGGTCCGGGGCATAGGCTATGTTTTATCCCGAATTTCCCCCGGGATTGGGAACTTTGCGAGTAAAACCGCGGGACGAAGCTATTTTTCCATAGTTTCTATTGATCCGCTAATCGGATGAATAATTATTAAGGCGTCCGCTAAGGCGGTTCACTAAACAATCTTCTTTAAGAAAGCCAATATATTAAGTTTAGTATCGGCCTGTAAGACCCCCTGCAAGGCAAAGGCCTCCTTATTACTGATGGTTTTAATACAATGAGAAGAAATAATATTAATTATTACTCTTGGATCATGCATGTTGATCTTAGATTGAAGCCCAGACTACAAAATAACAAGAAAAAAATAACAAATAAGTTTCGCTCAACTATGGTTTACAATTTGCGACCCTCAGCTTGTCAAATAGATATTTAAATTAAACTGCCAAGGTAAACCGTAGTAATTGGGTACGAAACCCCAAAAAGCAAGTCAAACCATAAAACCCTACTTCCCTTTACCTATCCTACTATGAAGTAGAAATAATTTAGATTCAGAGCACGCAAAATTAGACCTTATTCATCAAATTTCCTTTTATATTATAATTCTTTTCCTTTCTTATTATAAGAAATGAGCGTAATTTTGGGCTTAAACATATTATACTGTAGGTTCCGCTAAGCCGCTAAAGCTGAAAATTCGCAGCGCATATATCGATGACGTAAACACGTGTATAGATGACGTCATCGACCATATATCATGGAATACTCTCACATGCATTTTCATTGAAAGCAAAGCGTGATCGCAATGTGTCTGCAGCTTAGAAGCGTTTTTTTTTCACAGCTTGTCTATTCAAATAGTTATATTATTTTTTCCTCAAACCTTAGGAATCGTACCCAGAAATGTTTCTCATAGCAGACAAGCTGGCGAACTTCCTTCTTCTTTGCGTGTCGACTCATATTTTTGAGGACCAGAAATTGGCCACCGATATGAAACTATCAGTGGCCTTGTAAAGGTCCTCGCGTGTGCAGGTGTAGGGACACGCACGGCAAGTTATTTGCCGTTGAGTCGTGGTGGAAGGATCGGCTAGTCTGCGTTACCGACTTGCCGTCCGCAGACCATTGCCCAGGGTGCGCCGGGCGCATGCTTGTTATATGCGCCACTCGGGGAGGCTCCTTCCGTGCACACTTCCTTGAAGAACTATGATGGTTCTAACGACACAAACAGCACGCACAAGGGACCCAAACTACAGAGGTCTAGTTGCGGAAACTGCCCGCTTACAAGTACTAGTTTCCTTTTTATTATCGTTGTAGGTAGGAGTAAGGTGAATAAAGTTAGGGTCTAATGAAAAGAATTGCGGGTATCATTTGTCCAGCAGTGAGATAAAACAGGTTAATAAAAAATAGTCTATCGTTTATAACAGTTACTTTGACCAAGCTAGGTGGACGTAAATTGTGGCTCTAAATAAATATATCTACATGTTCAATCAAAGTAAATAAATGCATCAAACGGATCTGTATTCGAAGATCATATTTCTCTCATCAATAGGAATACAACTCAAAGACTCATAAACTGGCAAAGTTTTATTAAGATATTAGGGTGTGGTACCACGGTGGTGGTTTTTTACTAGCCCTTTCTGACTTTGTACAAGTCTCATTTTCACGTAGATTTCTCAAAATTCTTAAAAAAACAAACAATACAAAATATTATCCAATTTAATTCAGTAATGGAGTTATGGAGTGATCTACGATTCATTTTTATATTACAACAGTTTATAGTAATCCTACTTTATAAAGTATTTTTAATGGACAAATATGTACAAGTGAACTTCATTTTAATATTGTTTATTTGTGTATCCAAAAAACTAAAGAGTATATATTATTAAATAGCATTAATATTATATTTAAGTTACTGGATAACAAAAATCAACATGAAAATAGTAGTACCAAAGTTTGTTTGTTCTTCGTAATAAACTTGATATTATGTACTATTTCATTGGTTTTGTTTATTTAGATATTGATTTTGAGTTTATCTTTCTATTGGGTTAATAGAGTGTATTAAGTTTTCAAGTATCTTACAAGAAAATAACTTTCGAATGGTAGTATTTTTATGCTACAAACTCGTACTCGTGGTAACTCGCGTTTCGACGTTAGGAAATTTATCTTGTCTTGTCTGATTCAGATAAAAAAATCATGTCAATACTCGATATTTTTCGTCTGAAACAGACAAGATTTTTTCTTACGCAAACTCGACAAAATTTACATGAAAATTTTATCTTATCTGAATGAGACAAGTCAAATTTATTGCCATGGACACGCGGCCTAAAAATATTGAATAAATAACAAATAAGTATTAAAGCTAATTGTAAATATTGTAATGTTACTGACCCGTTTACAAAATTTCTAGAGAGAGTATCACATTTCGCATGTAGGGCCTTTCAGCAAATAGTCCACGTAAACGTTACCTAAAGATCGTGTAAAACCCTAATGTTTTTCTTCCCAAACAATTAGGATAATACATTGCTTATTACTGAAAGAACTATCTCTTAGTTCCCTACATTAATAGCTCTCAATTAGTTAATGAATTCTTTGATTCGATTTAGTAGTTCTATTAGACTAAAGATCTTTGTAATTTCAGTAGTTTATTTTAGCCTTTTTGTGTTATTATTACTCCTACTTTTATACTTATTTTATCTATCATGTATATAATACGCGCCTTATTGGCAAAATAGTCATCGTTTTGACGGAAGGGTCGCGATTTCGATTCCTGCTCAGATTGTTTTATTTGCCATTATTGTGACATAAGTTTGCAACTTTTTGCGTTTATACAACCTTAGAACTTCTTCCCAGGTGTGGGCAGGTTTCCTCACGATGTTTTCCTTCACCGTAAGAGCGTCGAAATTAACGTACTTATGAATTCGAAAATTGAAAACACATTGGTACGTGGCGGGACTGGTGGGGTTCGAACCAGGCACCATCCGATGGGAAGTCAACGGCCTTAACCCCTGCGCCACCAACACTCTCTTCTTACTAGAGTAATTTTAGTACTAGAAATAAAGAAAACTAAGATGAAATAAAGACGTGAAAGTACATTCCGTCGGACTAGGTATCTAGACTAGGTATAACACAAACTTCGTGACAATAATAAATTCGGTAGACAATCTTAATCCCGTGATAGATTTAAATCCTCGTTTCTACAAAGTCCGTTTTTTATATTGTGTAATATTTTTAAGTATTTTCAAGACTTAGTTTTATGAATTATTTGCTGTGCTCCGAAGTTTTACCCGTGGAAATAACAATACCGGGGGATTTTCTGGTTGTCAAAGTTACTAAAACTCTACTAGTTACGTTTAAATTATCGCACTTATAATTAATAAACGTATGGATAAACTCATTACTTTGTACTCATTTATTTGCACTCATACTCAAACGGAAACATAATTTTGTTTCCGTTTGGGTATTACTTAATTTCTAAAGTTTTTGAAGTGAAAACTTCTTTAGCGGCGCTGAGCACTTTTTTTGTATGGGTAAAAACTTTCAAACTCGCGTCAGGGTCACGTGATGCTGATCGAAAAAGCGTAAGATCCATATATAAATAACGATATAATATTATAAATAACAACATATAAATTGTCATATTTGTGTACGATAGCGCAATAAATAAACATTGTATTCTACCTCATAAATGATAGTACTTTTATACTTATAATTAAACACAACGTTAATATTGAAGTTTTCACTTCTGCCGGCACTCCCGGAGTGCTACCTTTTTTTTTTAAGGAAAACTTCTTTGGACAAAACTGGGGGGCCATTTCACTTCTACCGAGCGGAAATAACATAAAACTAAATGTTATAGTTCGTTTAGGTAGTTTCCGCTATTTAAAGCCAGCAGTAAATTTAGCCTATGACCTATAAACGTGTTTATTTTTAGTATAGGCAGTCTTTTCATTGCTATCTTATACTCGTATATAAAATTCTCGTGTCACAGTTTTCGTTGCCATACTCCTCCGAAACGGCTTGACCGATTCTCATGAAATTCTGTAAGCATATTCAGTAGTTCTGAGAATCGGCCAACATCTATTTTTCATCCCGAAATTCCTACGGGAACGGGAACGGGAACTACGAGTGATAAACCGCGGGGCGCAGCTAGTATCCAATAAAAATATCAAAAATAATAGTCGATTACTTATCTTTAAAAAATACTAAATAAATGCCGTATTACCAGACGGCACACTAGCTATCAAGTATTCTGTGACGGCTCGGCCGATGACCGCGCTCAGCTGTGTATCGCAGCGTTCGACTGTTGTTCGGTGTAGAATAACAATAAAATTCGGCGGGATTTTGAAAAACTTTGACTTATCATAACTTTTTAAATAAAAGCAAAAGATAAAAACTAACTTCACTGTTATATTGTCATCCGTTGTTTACATTAGCTGTGTGATTTAGTATCTCCAATTCAAAATAGGGGTGTATATTTTGTTTTAGTATTTGTTGTTATAGCGGCGATAGAAATACATACATCATCTGTGAAAATGTCAACTGTCTAGCTATCACCGTTCTTGAGATACAGCCTGGTGACGGACGGACTACAGCGTAGTCTCAGTATTGGGTCACGTTTTTACCCATTGAACTCTAAAAAATTTTATAAAAAATATCACAATATACAACGTAAAATAAATTGGTCTCATCACTGACGGCTACGAGTCTCATGACTGATGCTACGGAATCTGACGTAATAAAGACAGCCTCTACAAGAACTGATCTTGCGAAGTAGAACTTGCTACGAATCATAAAATTGCTACAAATATTGAACATGCTACAATTAGTAAAGGCTACGAATAGTGGATTTGCTACTAAAAGTGGATTTGCTACGAATAGTGAATTTTCTACGAAACGCCAACATGCTACTAAGAATCGATCATTTGCCACGAATTGATCACTTGCTACGAATCGATCAGTGGCTACGAATCGATCACATGCTACGAATCGATCAGTGGCTAAGAATCGATCAATGGCTACGAATCGGTCACTTGCTACGAATCGATCAGTGGCTACGAATCGATCAGTGTCTACGAAACGATCAGAGGCTACGAATCGATCACTTGCTACGAATCGATCACTTGCTACGAAACGATCAGAGGCTACGAATCGATCACTTGCTACGAATCGAGCAATGGCTACGAATCGATCAATGGCTACGAATCGATCACTTGCTACGAATCGATCAGTGGCTACGAATCGATCACTTGCTACGAATCGTTCAATGGCTACGAATCGATCAGTTGCTACGAATCGATCAGTGGCTACGAATCGATCACTTGCTAGGAATCGTTCAATGGCTACGAATCGATCAGAGGCTACGAATCGATCCCTTTCTACGAATCGAATAATGGCTACGAATCGATCACTTGCTACGAATTCATCAGAGGCTACGAATCTATCAGAGGCTACGAATCGATCAGTTGCTATAAATTGATCACTTGCTACGAATCGATGAGTGGCTACGAATCGATCACTTGCGACGAATCGATCACTTGCTACGAATCGAACAGTGGCTACGAATCGATCACTTGCTATGAATCGATCACTTGCTACGAATCGATGAGTGGCTACGAATCGATCACTTGCTACGAATCGATCACTTGCTACGAATCGATCACTTGCTACGAATCGTTCAATGGCTACGAATCGATCAGTGGCTACGAATCGATCAGAGGCTACGAATCTATCAGAGGCTACGAATCTATCAGAGGCTACGAATCGGTCAGTGGCTACGAATCGATGACTTGCTACGAATCGTCCAATGGCTACGAAACGATCAGAGGCTACGAATCGATCACTTGCTACGAATCGATCACTTGCTACGAATCGATCACTTGCTACGAATCGATCAGTGGCTACGAATCGATCACTTGCTACGAATCGTTCAATGGCTACGAATCGATCAGTGGCTAAGAACCGATCACTTGCTACGAATCGTTCAATGGCTACGAATCGATCAGTGGCTACGAATCGATCACTTGCTACGAATCGATCACTTGCTACGAATCGATCACTTGCTACAAATCGATCACTTGCTACGAATCGATCACTTGCTACGAATTGATCACTTGCTACGAATCGATCAGATGCTACGAATCTATCAGAGGCTACGAATCGATCACTTGCTACGAATTGATCAGAGGCTACGAATCGATCAGTGGCTATGAATCGATCACTTTCTACGAATCGATCACTTGCTACGAATCGATCACTTGCTACGAATCGATCACTTGCTACGAATCGAGCAATGGCTACGAATCGAAAACTTGCTAAGAATCGATCAGTGGCTGATAGTGGATATGCTACGAAAAGTGGATTTGCTACGAAAAGTGGATTCGCTACGAATAGTGGATTTGCTACGAACAGTGGATTTTCTACGAATAGTTAATTTTGCTACAAATAGTGTACTTGCTACGAATTGCAAACTTTTATTGCGGGACTTATCCATTATTTGTGGCTTACCACAAATAAAAACACAGTAAAGTTAAATAAAACTGTATATTTTATAAAAAGTATTTTATTATCCACTTATAGCCCACATAATTCACATCAATCCTTTTTTTATTCATTTACAAAATAATAAAACTATTTATTTTTATATTCATTAAAAGATTCATTGTAACTACATAATTAAAAATATAACACATATCGAGTCACCATCTTGTCTATTATATAAAATTCTCGTGTCACAGTTTTCGTTGCCATACTCCTCCGAAACGGCTTGACCGATTCTCATGAAATTTTGTGAGCATATTCAGTAGGTTTGAGAATCGGCCAACATCTATTTTTCATCCCGAAATTCCTACGGGAACGGGAACTACGCGTGTGAAACCGCGGGGCACAGCTAGTAATATGTAGGTACTACAAAAAGCATTTAATGTGCATTTGATTGAGGTTTAATATAAAGGTATTATTTTATTCCCATTAGTGAATGAGGATTTGAAGTGTTTTTGAAGGTGGCAGTAACGATGTTAAGCATGATTTTTAAAACTTTGGTTTTTGAAAAGAGAACTATTTCAAATTCGAATGAAATATGAAGGGCACAGGGCAAGTAGGGACTCTTCGACATTTTTCGTAAAATCTAACTTACTTTGCCATTAGAATTGTTTCGACCAGACCTTTCATTTGGTAAATTAAGAACAGTATAAAAACGTCAATTGTCAAGATAATCTACAAACAAAAACCAAGCACATCACTAAAGAATCATTTACGTAAGTTTCGTGACAAAGTCATTTAATAAAAAGAATGACCAGTCTATACAGAATGAGCCCTTGACCGAAGAACTCCTAATTACAAGCATAGACATAAAATGACGTAAGCACACTTAATTTTCATAGAAATACTTATAAAAATGCGATCACCAAAAATAATAAAAAATGCCGTGTCTCTTTTTACGCCCATACATCATAAACACGAACAAAAATAAAAAAATATAGGAGTAAAAATAGCCTCATTGAAGTTACAATAAAAACCTAGTTACCCACGAAACATTGTCCCAACTCAGCGCGGTGTGAAAGCATCCATTATAAGTAGCGTGCCGAACGACCATTACGGTGTCACGGCATCCACACCACTAGTGATGTTTGTGTATCGATGAAAAACGCTATCGATAAAAGTGAATAATCATAGATAAAGATATAATCGTGTTTGTATTGCAAACAATGAATAAAAAGACCTTCCATTTTGTCGTAGATTTATAAAAAACTAGCTGTGCCCCGCGGTTTCTCTTGCATAGCTCCCGTTCCAGTGGGAATTTCGGGATAAAAAGTATCCTATGTCCTTCTCCTGGTTCTTAGCTACCTCTCCACCAATTTTTAGCCAAATCAGTTTAGCCGTTCTTGAGTTATAAATAGTGTAACTAACACGACTTTCTTTTATATATATATCGGAATATAAAATTAATCGCTTTGGTCGAATCGTTTTTTATTAGTGCACCAAAGCGCGATGTCCAAAGAAAACATTTCTTCATCTACTCGTATCTTTCTCCAAACGTATATTTTCAAAAAATCTTTCAACTAAATTCTGATTACGTGCCTGCTGAGACATTTTCCTTTTAGCCTTTAATACTTTTTGACTCTACCAGTCACGAAAACGATATCGAATGAAACAATATTTATCGATAAAACTCTTCCCAACACTATGAGTGACGTCCCTGGATCATTCGCTTCGGTGTAATAACAGTGTTTTGTTTATTAATCATACTAAATATTTGATTTGATTGCTATTTGTAATTCACTGTTTGATTCGAAACTGTTAATCGGTTTTTTGACCTGTTTGCGGACAAATTATGAAAACATGTAATAAAGAACTTTGGTGTATTTTTCAACGGATAAAAATATTTGACTTAAGAAAATATGTTATCAAATCTATTGGTATTCCAGGGATTTAAGTCTTATATTTATTTTTGTGTTTCTGATGTTTTCGATTTTTATTTCTGAGAATTAATTTTATTTCAATAGAACGTTGCGCGTTGGTACCAAAAATTGTTTTTTTAAAATTCTGAATTTTATCATAAACATACATTTTTTGATTCGGAAATTAAACCCGAGATAAAAAATTGTTTAGTTATGTTCAAGCCATTTTTAGGCGTAGGTAATTCAAAAAAATTATATATATCGGGATTTACACGATTATTACACAGAAAATTAAAGAAGCATGCCCAAAATCTATGTTACGTTCATCAATGTAAAATATTACTATTAATTTCAAGAGTACGAACAAAGAATTTGGCTCAAAGACTCTCCGAGTTCTTTATACCATTGTTAGCACCGCCGTTTATCTCAAAGGAGTTTTAATTTTATATATTTTTTGCTTTTTATTTCCGAGGAACGAATGTAAATTGTAACTTTTCATGATTTATAAGCGAAAACGTTGTATTTAACACTGGTTTAAAAACCTCTAGTAATAAAAGAAGAGTAACATTTATCTTAAGCTAGAATTCTTGAGTTCCCAAGCACGAACGGTTGCATATCAAAAAACTTATGTACTACTGTGCTCTGCAGTTTTACCCGCATAGTTCCCGATCCTGTATGAATTTTGGGATAAAACATATACTACGTCCTTCCCCAGACCATAAGCTACCCCTGCACTAAATTTCAAGTCAATCGGTTCAGTAGTGTAGCCGTGAAAAGGTAAAAGACAGACAGAGTTACTCTCGCATTAATAATATTTTTATTATTTTGCCGAAATTCTGCCTATATTCCGTAATCATTGTCTGAATAAATTGGGTCCATATTGGCTCACCTAAAGTTCTTTATCCGAAAATGTTTTTCCTAACTATTTGTAGTCCGGATGATCATTCTTCCTAAAAAATTTCATCCTAAAGTTTTAATTCATACTATTTGTAGTGCTACCGACGATGCTCATAACACTGATGTGTCCGAAAATTTTAATTACTAACATCATTAATGTAAATATATTTAAACTCCTACTGTTTTTTATCATAAAGCTTTTATCCCTAAACATACTTACCATAATATTTTCACTCATGCTCAGAAAGAAACATTTACCAAGTGTAATAAAAAATATATACGGGTAGAAGATGATATTTATAGTTTTAATGATTATTATACGACTCGTTTACGGTTATGCTTATGGCCTGGGAGTTTACCATAACCATAACTAAAGGACCAATTCGGTTCTGGCACTTCGCCGGCCGCTGCCGCGGCACGCTCGCTACGCTCGCTCGGCTCGTGCGTTGGGGTCTTAGTTCTAACATAACCTAAACCAATAATTAGGAATAAGACCGATTCGTTACTGGAACTTGACTGAATGATTGGAGCAGGACTCTGGTTTTGCTCGCTCGGCTCGTGCGTTATATGTTATACCTACATGTTATGTCAAAACAAAGTTACGATAAATTTATGTATATAATATTGATTATAATAAATAAAAATAAATCTAAACAAAAAAGATATGACTTTGAATAATAGTATGAACGATGGTTATGTTGAGAAAATATAGGAAAACAAATAAAAGTGTAAAAGATGTTTATTGCTACTGACATTATGCAGTTGAATGTTTCGAAATTAAAACATTAGTGACAAAGATTTTAGGAGTTGCGATTGTTAGGATAAAAAATGTAAGGAAGAAAATTTTCGGATTTACAATTATCGGAGTTGAAATTTTAGGTGAACTTTGGCGCACCCGAATAAATTATGTAGATAAAAATAATGTATTCAAATTTAATTTCAGCTTACAAAAATTTACACTTCAGTGTTTATAAAAAGCAATTACAACTTATTAAAAGCTGCGGTCCCTTAGGGGCGCGCAACGTGCAGGCTAGGCGTAATGACGTCACCGGCCACATAGATTGTGATGAGAAACAGAGAATGCGAGGAACATTCTTTGTCGTTGACGTAATGCTATAGTGGGTACACGGCCTAATTCTTTCTATGTCTGCATTTTACTATGAGTTCAAATTGAGTGTCAAGTCAAGTAAGTCTTATACTAATTATTTTAATACAATGAGCGTTTCCTAGGCACCTTGATCCGTCGATGTACTAACAACATCAACAGTGATATGAGTTCATTGTTGCATAATTTACAGGTACTTAATCGCGTATAACATAATTATTATTTACCTCGACAATTAATTCCGATCGCGAAAGTTTATAAAGTGTATGTAGTGATATGAGTAATTAAAACCCTCAAAATTATAACTAAACACATCACAGAACAAACATTTGATACAGGCGAATGCTCAATGCTCAAAACTGCGAGAATTACGTCAGTCGCACCAAATATTCACAACAATGTTATATACCCTTTTAATAGTCTAGCAAATACTAGTCTATATACACCCTCCTGTCTAATAGTAGTAATATATTATCCACAAATATGCCATTATTGACAACTAATTAGCAAATTATCCCAAACAATACCAAACAACTGATTATTACAATGTTATGGTTGAGCGGCACACAAAGACAGTAAACCTAGACATTAATTTAATTAGACATTAATTAGTCTAACATTTAATAGGCAGGTCTTGATTTGTTTGCCTCAAAGCCTATTAATTACCTATGTAATTTGATTTACGTAAACAATATCTGTTACTCGTAAATAATGGTTTTGATGTAGTTTGAATTTCGTAAACACAACGGAAACTTTTCCGCTTCATTCAGTCATAGCGATTGAACATTAAGTCGCTATGACTGAATTCATAAACGATGTAGCGACTTCAATGTTTTCACCTATCGAAGTCGCTACAACATTTTATTGCTACGGAAGTAGCGCGTTAGACAATTCTTGAAGATATTTTAAAACTCAATGATTTCATAGATTATTATTTGTGAATTTGTATTTGTTTTTTATAAGAAAGTTACTAACGAAATACCTTTAATCTATGAAATAAAAATATCATAACCAATTTTCTTAATCGTATCAATAGGTCAAAGACAAGAAAACAATTTTTCACCCAAATAAACAATCATTAACAACACGACACTTACAAAACCAACCTTTTCATATCAAATAACAAACACATAAAAATATTCCTTTCTTTACCATCAAAAGAAACTATCCCGGTGACCTTAATAAAAACGCGTGGTCCATTTATCCTGACCTTCCTCTGAGAATGTCCTATTGTTATGCGAATTGTCGCTTGCGATTTACGAGTTATGCCAGGGGAGGGGAAAAGCTGGGTCTACACCAGGCGATCCCCCGCGATCCGATCGCGCGTGGCAGGAGCGCGTTCCAAATGTGACAGGCGGCATTATCAATCAATCAAAAATCTTTATTTTATAATGAAAAATTACAGGGTTTGGGAAACTTTCTGGCAAGTTTAATAACCTGTGTTAGAAGAGTCCCCTCTTGTCTACGACTTACATAATTCGAGTAATATATCAAAATATGGCACTTAACATGGCACAAAAATAAACAGTAATTAAACAATATATTAAATATATAAAACTAAAAAAAAGATGACATAAGGATATTAATTAAATACAGTTTACAATAAAGTATGAGCCGCGCGCGATCCACACCGTCCACACCGCGCGTATCTTTGGATCGCGTTGCTGCCTCGCGCGATTTGGAGCGCGGTGAATCGTCTGGTGTAGACCCAGCTAAATATGACCTCGGTTTTAATTAATGCAGGCTCCCAGTTTTGTCAGAATTTGAAATAATGTCAGCCAGGTTACTTCGTTTAATTGTCGAATTCTTTCGAGATTGATTCGGTGGATGGAGATAATTGGTGTCAAAGGAATTTTATTTAGTAAAGAGAGGTAAAAATTAAGATGTTCAAAAGTAAGGTTATCAAAAGGGGTTAGTCCCATTTTACTCCACCAAAAAGTCCCAAGTTACTCCAAACAAAAATATTCTTTTTTTTAAATTTCAAAATAAGTTTCATTTTACTCCAAACTGTCAAACACTATTGTTTATCAATATTTGGAACTGCCATACATTCAGTTTCACTTTACTCCACGCGTAATGTCACTTATGGATGAGATACAGTCAGACGCAAAAATCAAAAAGAAAAATAAAACAAAGTTATAGATTTCCCATAGGCCGTGTTATTATTAAATGTAAACACATATTTATCTAATATAGAAATATTAAATCAGAGGATATATTTTCTGTTTTTATTTTAAAATCAAGATGACTATTCAAGATGTCATTTCTTTCCTTTTGAGTGACACTGTAACTCAATAACATGCTATGTTCAAGTTAAATAACACCTTGCGGTAGAATCATTGTTCATAAAACAGTACTATGTGGACAAAAGTACCAGGCAAACATGGGTTATTAGGAGTTTTACCTACAAATAGTCCTACTGCTGGTGAGGGTGGTACAGCCAAACAAAAAAGAAACGAAATTGCTCTGTTCAAATAAACATTATGTACAAGAAATTTTATAATAACCAATTTTAATTACCAGGAGAACAGAAATGTAGAAGAGGTCTTTACAATAAACTTTATTAAATTGATTCACAAAAGTAAATATTGGAGAATTTATTATTAGAAGTACCAGGAGAGCATATTCGCGCAAATTCTTACGAAAACCAAACACCCCAAACAGGTAATATGTTTCATGGGCGGGACTGTACTTTAGAAGTAAGAAATTCTTATTAAATTATATCTGGGTGCCGAAATGGGAACTAATCGCACTTAAATTTCCCATTTCGGCATCTTCCTGGAATTTGGAATAAACCGCATAAAATGTTTTGTTAAATTTTCTATCCGACTGTACTTCTCTTTTTGGAGTATCTTGGGACATAAAAATAAAAATCAATAAAATTATTCAAGTATCGATTGGAGTAAAGTGGGATATGAAAAATAATATATTATTTATAATATTATTCTCTGGAGCAAACTGGGACTGCATGTATGCATTTTTTCATTTTCGATTTCAAAGGAATGGAGTAAAATGGGACTAACCCATCAAAAGGGTTTTGTTTTTTTTTTACTCTATTGTTATGTAACTTTATCTTTAATAGTGCTGTGACACTATTACCATTGACACTGGTTAGAAATATTTTTCATAAACTCATTGTAGCTTTTGTTTTATCTAAGTAGATTAGACCAGTACTTCTTTTCACGATTTTAAGTAGGTTATTTTTGGTTTCATTATTTTTAGGGGTTATTTTGGGGTCAAATTCAAAATTTTGGGTATTTAAGCCCTTATGAATGTCAAATACACTTTATAAATCCACCATTCATACAAAAAATACATTCAGTATGTAATAATACATTTATATAGGTACTCCAAATATATGTATCTGTCTGTAGTAGACACTTTTACCTATTACAACTAATAAGATAAACGCGTCAAGTAAATTGGTTAGATTGTAAATTATAGCCACCAGTAGAACACTAATTACTTACAACAATTCTATAGTTACAGCGAGACAGAACATGGCCGCTTGTAATTGATATATGCAATGTTTTAATTAGAACTAATTATTTATAATTGTTTGTAATGTAAGCATTATACGTCATTTAGGATTCTGTTTTTAAATTAGAAAAATAGCAAAACCGATTTTTAGTTATAGGTCTACTATATAGAATTTCGTGTCATAGAAAATTTCCTGACATTATGTACTTTCTTCACCGAACATCTGGAAGTAAAATACTCATTTTTAAAATTGCTGCAGAATTAGATTTTTTGTGCACGCTAATCTCTAAAATTGATCTTTCGGAATGAAGAAATATTTCACTTAAAGGTAGTCTATTAATTGAAGATGTCCATATTGACCCTTTTATACTCGTATAATATCACCTATTACAAACAAGAACGGAGAAGTATTAATTAACTGGAGTGAAACCGCAACGCACAAATGCAAGTGACAAATAAACTTTAATTTCATACTACATGTTCAAGAAAGTCTTTCAAATTTTGAAAAGGACGTCATTTATACAATCATTTAAATTATATATAAAATTTCTATATAAATGGTGTCTTTGATAATGACGAAAAATAAAAATCAACCTTGTCTAGTCACTAATAAAGATGACAATACTGATATAGATTTGTGGTTTTAAATCATTTGCACTATTTTATCAAATCGAGAATCAAACTTGAAACCTCTAGAACTCCAGACTTAATTAAGCCTACACTATACGCGTAAACACACTCAACAATTAATACAGAAGCACATTATAAATTTGACACTCTGCCCTTAGGTCAAGGAGTTAATCAAAACTTTTGAAAGTCGAAAATTATTGATGGCAAACTTTAAGGGTATCTTAGAACTGTTGACCTTGTGAGGACATTAATATGACCTCTTTAGATGAGGTCATAAATCTAATTTTGACGACCTCGATGGCAGAATGGTTTTCATGCCGGACTGCCATCCGTAAAGTTGTGGGTTCGATTCCCGTGCGAGGTGAATATTTGTCTGAACCACAAATGTTTGTCTCGGTCTGGGTGTGTGTGTGTGAATAAGTGTGTGCGTAGTTTCTGATACCCTAGATACAAGTTTCGAACTTAGGGGTCAGTTTATAATTAGATGATGTAGTGAATGATTATGTATAATCTGCCCTCAAATTTACATGAGGTCTTTATGATGAGATGAAAAAATGTGTATTTTGGTTTTTATTTTTAGTTAGTTTTAATTTAATTTGTATTTGTATTATTTACTATGGGTTATTTAATTGCCTGCAATAAAGATTTTATTTATTTATTATTTTGACCTCGTATTCTATATCATGTATTACTCAAATGAAATTAGTTGGTAGCAGAACCCCGCTGTTTTATTGGTCATTTCGTTTATCTTAATTCCTGCAGAAAATTGGTATGGTATCAACGATCGTTAATGTAATTGAATTATTATATCATTCCGTTTCATTATTAGGATATTAAAGTTGATTGATCGGTTGGGGTTCGTCGGAAACTATTTTTGATATACGTTGATAGAAAGGCACTTTCGTTATTGGTATCTGGTTACGACTTAGAGGTTATTAAAGCAATTTCAGATGTTTGAGTATTTAAACGTATTTGTAATTGGAAAATTTTCCGCAATTAGTTTCATTTGGATTATTTGTGTGTGCTGATTTGAGGGTATTCGCTTGTCTGCCAAATGGGAGGATCTCAGTTGGGTTCCTGGCTCAGGCATGTTTGCTATTTTCTTAATATGGTTTGGTTGTGAGATCACCAACATGCATCATGATCAGTGTATAATGATTACACGTTTTCTTAAGTATCAATATCATCCAGTACAGCAAGGTAGTCCATAGGTTGAGCTATTTTGAACTGAACAGAACATTGGCCTTGCAAATTACAATTGTAAATCTTTCTAATCACACAACGCAACAGATTAGTGCATCCTTCTGCTATATATAACTAAAACTAAAACGTGGACTCTAGAGGAACAGTTGATCAATGAATTACAGACCACTTTAAACGGATAAATGTTGTTTATTATGACCCTAATTTCCTAGATAATAAGGTTGATAATAGAAAATCTCCTGGCAATATATCTCCTGGTTTTGACTCAAACTTTCACATAAAATCTTTAGTAGGAATTAAACAAAAAAAATACGTTTCTGACTGATGAGCTGATCCCACAGTTGGCTAGTTCCCGCTGATATTTGGCACGCAGAATACTTATTATTAAGCAGCTGCTATGATAAAAAACTGATTCGGATCACAGCTATTTTCTCATAAAACCACTTATAGCAGCCAATACGAAACCAATAATCATTTAAATAACAATGATGTTAATGAAATTACAGTCATTTAGGAACATGGCAATAATTCTGTGTGCCAAGTCTAATAAGCTGCCATCAAGCCGAAAAAGATAAACTATTTGGCTTGATTCGTTCGGTTATAAGCTAACTAGCTGTGCCCCGCGGTTTCACACACGTAGTTCTCATTCCCGTTTCCGTGGGAATTTCGGGATGAAAAATAGATGTTGGCCGATTCTCAGACCTACTGAATATGTTCACAAAATTTCATGAGAATCGGTCAAGCCGTTTCGGAGGAGTATAGCAACGAAAACTGTGACACGAGAATTTTATATATTAGATAGATGCTAAAATTAATCCATATTGCTTTTAAATCGAAAAAGATAGGCCTGAGATTTTCCAAATTATCACTTCATATTAAATTGAATATTTGTGTAAATGTTTATCTCGGTCTGGGTGTGTATGTATATGAGTGTGTGCGTAGTTTCTGATACCCTAGTATACAAGCTTTGAACTTAATTAGGTGTCAGTTACTATAATGAGATGATGTAGTGAATGATTATGTTATGTTATATTGATGAAATAGAATCAAGCTAACGGGTGAAAAGTTATGTCCTGGCTGGAAAGTTGAGTTACGTAACGGGAAATAACATGCGTATGTTTCCGGGATGACAGCATCGACCGCTTTCTTCGAGATTTATTTCCGACAGTTATTTTTCTTGATAACTTTGCTGACAACTTCATAGAGAAATCTCTGATGCTTTGAAAAGTACACCAAATTGTAGCCAAGGTTGAAGATTGCTCTTGAATAGTATCTTAGCAGGTAGTTTTACCAGTTTATCATTTTAGGTTTAGAGTGTTTGTACATTTTACAGAGTCCATCCTAACTAGTATAATATTTGTCTGTCTGTCTGTTACCTTTTCACGGCTAAATTACTGAACCGATTGACTTGAAATTTAGTACAGGGGGTATAGTCCGAGAAGGAGCATAGGATACTTTTTATCCCGAAATTCCCACGGGAACGGGAACTACGCGGTTGAAACCGCGGGGCGCTGCTAGTTTATCAATATATCAATGAAGAGGACTTATAACGTCAAGTTATGACACAAATGAGTATATAATAGTGATCAGTAGTAACTAACGCAAGTAATATGTGAAACCGGGAAACGCAGGTTTTTAAACATGAAGTAATCACATAATCTCCAGACCGATTTTGGTTACGGCAAATGAAAGCAAATATACTAAATATTTTGTTAAAATCACTAAAGCAGTGTTAAAATTCTAACACTAAAACAGAGTTAAACAGTTAGTTCAAACTTTTCACTAACGCTAACCACCCTTAAAAGTCTCACAGGAATTTATTTTAAAAGCTAGTATAGTAAACTACTACGATTTTGGTGAACTTTTAAAAAAGTATAATGATGCAACGGCAAAGTTAAATTGTTTTTCCATTGAAGTTTGCACGGACATGTTCAAAAACAGCTTAGTCCGTTTGCGTTTTCAATGCAGGAATAAATAAACGAGTGAAATTCTGGGTTGAGTGTAGTAATTTAGTTTGCTCGAACAAAGTTGGTTTTTAGCAATAAATGAATTTTGATTTAGTTTTTTGTTGAAAACATTTTTGAAATAGTGTTCAGAAAACTGGCGATTCTGCTAGCAAAACACATTATTGTTTTCGTATCGGATTTGTACCAGTAGCGCGTTAAATAAATTAAACTCTGCCTCTTTATACTTATGTTAGTAAAGGATTGCTTTTGTGCATTGAAAGTCAGTTTCCGACACACGGGGCTATATAACAGTCACAGTCTTTTGGAAGGTCTAGTATAGCCAAAGCAACACACGGAAGCCCTTTGACATTTTCAATCTTTTGTAAAGGATGCATAAAGTTTTATATTATATCATTGTTTTGTAAATTAATATTTTGTATTAGATGTGGAAATAAATGGTTTAATTGTTTCTTATTCTTATTTTTAAAACACGTATTTTAAAATAAACTCCCTAGGCAAATATCGTCACGCCTTTCAAAATTCTTCCTTTCATAACATCAGCAGTCAAAGAAAGTTTCTTACTCAATGCCATGGGATCTAAAAAGCGCTACATTCAAATTACTTCGAAAATTCAAGAAAAATACACAAATATGAAAATCAAAGTAATCCAAAGTAAATATTTAGGTCAATGAGAATAACAAGTAGGCAGAAGAAAGTTTATTTTCTTTATCTGACACTGTACCGAAGTTTTGATTGGTTGGAATTTGTGAGGAAATAGCACATTACGCTATGCTCGTCCGGTGAGGCGGGAATGACACGGAATTAGGTTTTACTGGAAGTGGTGCTGATAAATAGGTAGTTATAATAAAACTGACTTCAAAAAATACAAAATATGTTGATGGGCACATCATGAAAATAATAAAAAATAATATTGTCCCATAGTTTCTACGGATTCTCTCATACTTTTTGGACTTGGTCATATTGGGATGAAAAAAAAAAGAGTTTTCAAAATCAGTAAAAATAATAGAAAAATATTATTTCTTTGGAAACTTACATCTCAGAAAAAATTAAATACTTGTTACAATCAATTGCTCTATCGCTTTCAGAAAGCAACATACATTATCTTATATAAATTATCCTAGTATCACTCTCTTATATCTAACAACTATTTACTATTCAAATCTTACATCTGCAAATACACTTTAATCATCAACATCAAAAATAACATAAAAAAGTGTCGTTTCCAGTATTAATTTACTCATTTGTTTAAAATGGTGGCCTCTCCCACAAGTTTAAATAGGCATTTCCCGCCTGTAATGTTTTGTTCAATATTGTTAATTATCGCGTAGGTGGTATGGTGGTGTTTATTTATAATTTTAGACGATATCTCATGTCTGTCGGTGGATGTGACATCTAGGTTACCATGAAGTATTAGTGTAACGATAGTAAAGTGGTACTGTATGAAAATAAACTACAGAGTATTAAACCACGAAAGACAGAACTCTCTCTTACGAGTATAATTCATGATATAAACGAAAACAGGACAGAAGTACGGTAAAAATGTGCTCTATATATTAGTAGCTATCTTGTTTTTATGACGAATTTAAAGATTTTAGTGACGATATATTTTTAAACTATGAACTATGTGCATACAAATTAAGGGTAAAAAGGACAGCGAATATATTTGTTACATACTTGAAATTTATAATAATAAAATATATTCAATCTATCCTTATTTAATCCGGTTGTCACCCTCAACAAAAATATCGCAAAATGCCGCAATTATTATGCTACTCCAGCACATACCAGCCTCCCATTTTCCGAGGATAGATAAGGGTTTATCGGCCTGGCTTAACGCACGTGCCTCTACCTAATGCAACTATGATATATAGCCTCGCAGGCATCCAGCCATTAAATTTACTATTAGTCATCTCGTCCACTTCACTACACATTGAAAGTGAACATTGCCGAGAAAATTGCTGTTTCTTAAAAATCTTATCAAAATTTCAGTAAAATTCTGTTTTATTCTGTAATTTTTTTTAATAAAACTAAAATATGGATTTTCGTCCCTGTTATAATAATATTTAGCTTATTAATTATTTGTATTAAACACAAAATAATTTCCAAAAAATAATCCAAAAACGTTTAAAAAATCATCGTATATACACACATCCATCTCATCCCATAAATATGTAATAAAGTATCTGAAAAACCATTCAGAGTATCGTTAAATAGTTTTACAACTCAATTAAAAAGGTAATTACTAAACAAAAAGGTGTTATGAGAACCCTTTGAAACGAAATCAGGTCAAAATTTACCCTCGAACACGAGTATGTAACGTCCGATTAACTCCTCTAAAATGAAGGTCCCAGTGTGTGTATTATGCCTTAGGGACAAATTTCGCCGAAATGGCATGCGAAAACCTTTCATGCCCCTCAGTTCACGCCACGTTTAATTGACGAGATAATATTAGAATTTGTTTTTGTTTACTAAAACAATGCGGGCTTGTAATTGGGACTTATGCCAATGAATATTCGAATTATAAATGTAATTATGGTTTTTCACACTGCTGTTTTAATGGCGAATTTTGCGAGAATCTTGAGTGATGTTTTACAATTGATGGCTGGGTTTTATGTTTGTCAATTACGAGTAAAAGCATGATTTCTAAACAATATCTTTGCGTGGTATAGAACAAAGTCACTCCCGGTGTTTGTTCTTTTAGATCTTTTAAACTACGCAACCGATTTTTATGCATTTTTCAGTAATAGATAGAGAAAATCAAACATAAGTAGTTTATCTAAAATATTCCCATAGGATTGGGACTTTACATGGGTAAACGGCTCGCTTCCAGTTCTATTTTTTAATTATGAACGAAAAGCCAACCTTTTTTTATTTCTCTGGAACCAATAGTAAAAGGATCTTTTGAAATAAAACTAGGAATTAGAGTTTTTAAACAGGTATTTTTTCTTTGTTTCAGAACCAATAGCCTCGGATCGAAAATAGAAGAAATTAAAGATGTGTGAAATGAAACTGTCCATACATTTAAAATCAGAGACAGTGAAGAAAAAAAATATTGTAAGAAATATCTCAATAACGTATTCGAATGTTTTGTAATGAAATCAGTTTTAATAATGAAAGGTGAAACAATCATAAGGGTCAAAAAGGAAGCCGGTGGTTGGATCTTTGAAACCAAAATTAGAAAAGTAAAATAAAGGTAAGTTAATATCCAACATTATATAATTATGAGGAAATAGCCCAATAACAGCTACAGCTTCGGCCGCGCGATCAAGAGATCGTGAGTTTGATACGCATACTAGGCATAGTTGGAAGGGGGAATATATTTAATTGAATGAACAAAATTATACAAATGATGATAAAAATATGCTAAATACAGCAAATGTTCAATGATATTATGACGGGTGAACTGTTAATGGTGTACTTACTGTGAGTTACATCAATCCATTAAGGTATTGAGTCAAATTGCTTACCTATTGGTAAAATATCATAATTAATTTAAGTTTGCAAAACTACTCAACCTATCGCAATGAAAATTATAAACTATGTTTTTATCACCAGAAAGGCATGTGAAGAGTTCCTAAGCTACAGTGGTTTACAAAAAACTATGTACATTATTATATTTGCAAGTCATCGTAATCTACTATTCCCCATAAAAATGCTAATTTCAATTCTGACACTTCTATCAAAGATCTTCATATTAATACTACTAAAGATGTTCTTCATACTGACAATACTAACAAACTTTTCAATTCCAGACTACATATGGATTCTGAAAACGGTAGTGTCCACGTCAACGCGACGGCAGCCATCAACGGCACCGAGCCAGGGGACGATGTAGTGGCACATGACATACTGTACCGGCTGAGGATCTCGGTGTTGCTACTGATTGTCATCATGACTGTGCTGGGAAACCTGCTGGTCATTGTCAGTGTTATGAGGCATAGGTTTGTATCGAGTAATAAACAACTAGTTCTGTGGATAGATAGACCTAATTAAAATAATAATAAATTTAATTTTTATCGCAATTTTTTAATCGAAAATGCTCTCGGCATCAAATATTTTAAATAAAGAAACACGTGTGCTAATTTTCTGTCAGGATCAGTACCAGTCCGGAACTGACATAAAAAGTGGCACAGACATACTTCTATAGTCCACACAGACATAAGCGAAATCCGCCTATTTTGTTAAAACCACAATAAACCGTCGGTTTAGGTTCAGATATTGTGCCAAATTTAGTTAAACTAAAAACCAGCTCCGATTAGATTTGATGGTCAAAACTCAATCTTATACTCTTATAAATCTATACTAATAAATAAAGCAGAAGAGTTTGTTTGTTTGGTTAAACGCGCTAATCTCAGGAACTACTGGTCGAATTTGAAAAATTCTTTAGGTGTTAGATAGCCCATTTATCGAGGAAGGCGATATATTTTATTCCCCTATTCCTACGGGAACGGGAACTACGGGGGTAAAACCGCAGGGCGCTGCTAGTGTTATAATATATGACAAAAATAAAAGTTACGCACTACTTAACAGTGCTGAGTCATTATTTATATATGACGCTAGATTTGGAAAGATTAATGATCCATACACGGTAGTTAATTATGATGTGAATAACTTTCAGCAATTTGCCACTACTGTAATTAAACGTTTGATGCGGAATATCTTAATCGTTGGGCTTAGTGATAATTTTCTAAAATAAACAAGCTAGGAAAAAGACCAAACGATATGTAAAGATATAGATTTTCATTTAATGTTTAAATTAAGTGGTCTACATTAAAATTTTACGAACCAGTTTTTAAAAACCACTTACCTATAAAATAAATGCGAGTGATGCATTTGTTTTTTAGAAACAGTCTTTAATGTTCAATTTCTTCCGTAAAAGCGTTAGGACTTATGTTCTACTTCAATTTTATGTATGTTTAAGTAATTTTAAATACTTTATATTAAATCAAACTATATTTTTCAGAAAACTCCGAGTAATCACCAACTATTTCGTAGTATCTCTAGCATTCGCCGACATCCTCGTGGCAATGGTAGTCATGCCGTTCAACTTCAGCGTGCAGTTGTATGACAGCTGGCTCTTCGGTCCTGTCATCTGCGACTTGTGGAACTCATCTGATGTGTACTTCACGTCAACATCGATATTGCACCTCTGCTGCATATCAGTCGATAGGTATTACGCTATCGTGAAACCTCTGAAGTATCCTGTTAAGATGACTAAAAAGGTATAATTTGTTTTTAGGCTATTCTTTATGTAACTGTAAAAGTCAAAATGTAGCGAAAATCACCCTAATCGATGCAAGATTAAGGTGTTTCTCACTCCCTGGTGATATTTGTAGAGTTAGCAAAAATAGCAAGCAAACTTCAGAAAAATAAAGAAAAGAACTAACGTTTTTTCCTCATGACGACACTCACGATTTTACAGGCACTTACCAATAAAGTTTAAAATAATTGGTTCATTGTGTATTTCATTATAGTGATGATGATTTATTAACAAACAACATGCATTCCATTAACAAATCAAACATTGATATTAGTAACTCTAAACACGTGTTAGGATATACCTGTCAAATAAACGTTAATAATACAATTTCATTGCAATTCCGAATTATTAACAGAGAGAGGTTCAATATTTGATATTGTATCAATTCCATTTTCTGATGCATTTGATAGATTACTCATATTTATAGAACGTTCTATATTTTTATTTTTATCAATTCTGGCTGTATTTTGAATATGACATTCATTTTTGACGTGTTGTTTAAATATTCATTTGACAAAAATGTTCGTAATATATTTTTACTTTTTTGGTAACACTTTATTTTTATGTTCGAATTTTAATATTTGAATTTGATCGAATTAAGTACCAATTTAAAAGTCCAGTTAAAGATTTGCTCACCATATACTTTTTGTTCAGTATATGTAGTTTCAATAGTGTACAATAAGTAAAATGTTAAATAAATTATATTATCCATTGAAGATAACAAAGGTTTCCTCTTTTTATTCAATAATTCTCTTAACAATATTTCTTGTTTCAGATGGCATTCGTTATGTTAACTGCAACATGGTTATCTCCCATAACGATATCATACGTTCCTATCTTTATGGGATGGTATACAACTAGTGATCATCTGGAGACATTGCGAGAAGACCAGTGTGATTTCAAGGTCAATAAGCCCTATGCTGTTATATCTAGCTCAATATCATTCTGGATTCCTTGCACTATCATGATATTCACGTATCTAGCTATATTCAAAGAAGCTAACAGGCAAGAGAAAGCACTACACGCTAGAGCTGGCAATGCGATGCTAATGCATAGGCATTCAAGGGATATAAACGACAAGAATGGAGCACTTCATATAAATGCAAATACTCCAACCAAAGATAGAAACATTCTTAAAATGAAAAGAGAACATAAAGCAGCTAGGACTTTGGGAATAATCATGGGTGCGTTTATATTGTGTTGGCTACCTTTCTTTCTATTTTACGTGTCGACATCGTTATGTGATACGTGTGTTTGCCCACCAGTTGTGGTCGTAATCATGTTTTGGACTGGTTACTTCAATTCAGCTCTCAATCCAATTATTTATGCGTATTTCAACAGAGACTTCCGTAATGCTTTCAAGAACACACTAGCTTGTGCGTTTTGTAGTTTCTGTAGACGGAACGCTTCAGATTTGGATGCTTTGGAGAGGTTGGACAGACGAGGATCGGGACAATTGAGAGTCCCGGCCGCTTCGAGAAGAGCGAGTGATCTGGCGTCTCTTTGAATAGACATGAGAGCAGTCTAAGAGGCCTATAATTGTAAGTCTCAACGAAGTTATTCGTGATGTACTTATTCCCAAAGTAAATGTGACTGATATGTTAGAAAGTGTAATATATACAGTTGTAGAATCAATTAGTGTAACGCGCATTTCGAAACCAAATTTACTTAGTTAAAATGTGAGTGATGGATCAAGCACAAATGGATACAACGTTTCCTTATATAACATTCTAATTTATTTATGCGGAAAATTGAATATATTTTATAATTAATTTATAAGTAGAGTGATTATTAATGTATTATTAAAATCGACATAATTTTACTCACATAGACTTATGAAATCATTTATATCAAATTCATAATATCTTGTAGTAGGTGTTAGAAAATTGTATATAAAGTAATTTATGTATATAATATTTATTATAATTATAAATAATGGTTATATAAATTCATTGTATATAAATTGTGAGTTTAAAACTATGTATTTGTTCATACTCATGTAGCTAATGTTGTTTATTTTGATGATATTATCATATACTCGAGTGGTTATACTTTTCTATGTTCCTATATTTTCCATAACAGTACATTAAGAGTTAGTTAATGATAGTATCATTCCAAAGTAACTTTTCTTAGTCAGCAATACGGGAATTATTGATAGTATTCAATTCATTATAGGATATTTAGATTTTAATAGGCTAACAATTTTGTAGATTTTCATGGCCTAAGATTTTTAATTAGTACCTTCTAAGAGGCCAAAGCATTGTATATAATAATCATTTAAATTATAGATATAGTATTATTATTAGATACGTAATAGTTTAAAATGTGTATTAATAATAATAGTAGGGACGTCTTATATTCGTTTCTTCTTACAAAGTCACACTATATTTTTGACGTAACTTATAATCTTCTATTAACAAGACTTTGTATCCTTTAATTTTAATATGTAGATAACTATAAATACTATTATTATATAAAATAAATAGTTTATTAGATTTATTAATTTGAAAGAACACACTAAGTGTGTTATTAACGTTAAAGAATAGATGTTAAAATAATACTTAAACTTAGGATTAAGTAGTCTAGACATATGATTTAATAATGATAAGGTTTATTGAATAGGAAGATACGATAAATATGGGGACAAATAACGCTTCAATAGAAAAAATCAATTTTAATGAGTATAAATAAATATTGATGTGCTATATAAATATTTAATGAACAATCCCTTTAGATTTGTGTGTTGATGTTGTGACGAATATTTCTTTAATTGTAGGATGTAACTAAATGTACTAACAGATTAACTAAATGACTTTCGGCTTTTTTGAAATACTGGATTTCAAAATAAATATGGAAACAGTTGAAGTTGAACTGTGTACTTACACCTTAAAAAAATTACGAATATATCTATGTTGAACCTTCAAAGAGTTTTGCCTTTGGGATCAACCCTGAGCGCACAAATGTAAGTACCCTCTTTATTGCAAGCAACGTAAGAAAATGCAATTTAATTTAGTTAATAATGAATAAACGCACAAGCTACCAGCAAAAATATAAGTAAAATAAAAAATAATGTATTTAATAATAATTTTAAATAAAAAATTCAAAAATATTTTTAAATCCAGTAATTCATTCAATCTTTCCAAATGTGTGTAAACTGTACTTTGTTGTCGATGTAACTTGTAACCATTAGCTTAATTTCCGCGTTCTCATGATCTTAATGTGAAATTCTAATTGATTATTTAAATTACATATAATATTTTAGATATATTCGACCTTATATTGACGACCTCGATGGCAGAGTGGTCACCATGCCGGACTGCTATCTGCAGGGTTTCGGGTTCGATTCCCGTGCGGGTTGAATATTTGTGTAAACCACAAATGTTTTACTCGGTCTGGGTGTGTGTGTGAATGAGTATGTGCGTGGTTTCTAATGCCCTAAATACAAGTTTCGAACTTGGTTAGGCGTCAGTTACTAGAATGAGATGATGAAGTGAATTTAATATTAATGGCAAACGTTACGGGCCGTTAGAGCACGCAAAGTCTATTCAGAATCTTTCAACCGAAAATATATGACACATCGTCATCTTGTCTCAAACTAAGAAAAGCCTTTACAATGGATACTAGACAATGGATAAACAAGTAACTAACTAAATAATTAAAAAAAAAATTATTTTGAAAACATAGGTACTTGGGATGGATAGAAAACATCGCGACCAACAAATATAACTACCCAAATAAGGGTTTTCATATTTATCATTATTAACACTGAAATTAATTCATTCGTAACTATACGGCGCTTGCAACAGCGATGAAATATTGGAACATCAAAATAAATAAGATACATAGTAAATCTATCTAAAAGCAAGCTAATAAAATGAAAACCTCGACATTATACTTACGGAATAATGGCTTCCAAAAGATTTTCCATAAGCACAGCCCTTTGACCTCATATATTATAACAATGGCATCTATAAAACATACTATAAAAGAAATCTATTCATAAAAACGGTTAACTCACTAAAGTTCATTGATTCGGATAATTGAAAAGTTTTTACAATGACTTACAATTTTACATAGTAAGTAGTTTTACTAACGTAATATACTCTTATTCGAAAAGGGTTCTCATGTGTTTGGTTTTTAATAAAAATCTGTATTAAATTATATCAGAATTGCTCATAAATGTAAGTGTTTTTATCCAACATTATAGGAATGTTTGCGTGAGGATATTAAATGTCAACCAATCATTATAATCTCTAAAAGTTTTCAGAATATACCAACTGATTTGAAAAGTAAAACAAAATTTAAAAACTACAATATATATATCGTCCTCCTTGACGTGTCCGTCAATGGCGAGCCTCGGCTTAGTGAGCTCGGTCGTGAGCTCTGATATGGCTTGCAAAGAAAAACTTCATCTTGCAGAACCTATTGCACGGCGCACAGTACAACTGGCCTTCAGCGTTGTAGGTGTAGGCATAGGAAGGCTTCGGGCGAGTAGCACGTATAGGACAAGACCCAAACTACCTGTGGTTAGGGCTGCAGAGACAGGAACCTCCTCACAATGCGTGCCGTGTTCAACACCACTGCCTTCTGGCTTGGCTCAACCGTGCGTGCGAAAACTCCTTAAAATGTTGGTTGAAGTCTTTTTGCTATCTATCTTGGTCTGGGTGTGTGTGTGAATGAGTGTGTGCGTAGTTTCTGATACCCTAGACACAAGCTTCGAACTTAGTTAGGGTCAGTTACTATAATGAGATGATGTAGTGAATGATTATGTTATGTTATGTTACTAATTGGATTATTTACTATTTAATACTAGCAGCGCCCCGCGGTTTTACCCGTGTAGTTCCCGCTCCTGTGGGAATGTGGGGATAAAATTATGCTAACCTTTCCCTTGAATCACTCTTTCTAGAAAGAATAAGAAATCTACTTAATAATCCGTTGTATAGTTTTGAAAATATAAGACAGACGCCAAAGCGACTGTTTTATACTATACTAGCGGCGCCCCGCGGTTTCACCCGCGTAGTTCCCGTTCCCGTAGGAATATGGGGATAAAATTATAATAGCTAAAAACCTTCCCACTGAATCACTCTATCTATTATAACAAACCGCATCAAAATCCGTTGCGTAGTTTTAAAGATCTAAGCATACATAGGGACAGAGAAAGCGACTTTGTTTTAAACTATGTAGTGATAGTGAGTTTTATTAAATAATCAATTAGAATTTAAACATTAGCGCTAATTAACATTCAATGTGTCTTCCTTTTAAATAAGTAACATAGGCTCAATGTCGTAAAATGTATAGAAAATTAGTTAAAAAATATTGTAATAATAATATCTAAAAATAATAGTCTGTATTATTAAAAAGTATTTTTGAAAAATCAGTTTATTTGAACAATCTGTAACCTTTTCCTTCTACTGTGTAAACTGTGGAATTATTTTCTAATCTTAGGGGTCCAAAGAGAAATCGAATCTATTTAATAAACATTTTTTCTAAAAAGAAAATATTCATTCTGTGCCCAAAATGGAAACATTTATTTAAGTAACCGACTTCAATTATAAGGAAATTCTCAATTTAACATTTATTTTGAAGAATAAACTTATTGTTAAACGATTTTTAAATGGAAAATTAAAAAGTCACAGTTGTCCATAGCTGTCTCGCGGTTTACTTTTCATACAAGATTATTTACATAGTAGTTGAAACATACAGACAAACTTCGCCCTGTTATTAGATTAGCATAAATTAAAATAAAACACAGGTCTTAAAATCTATATAATATAAAACTCTTCCGTTACTGAGTGATGTACTGACTGACAGACAACGCACAGTCGAAACTACTGGTCGTAGAGAGCTGAAATTTGGCACGTGTATATGGAGTAGGCTAAGAGAGGATTTTTGGAAATTCCCCCCTAGATGAAGAAAAGGGGGGAAAACCCAAATTCTGCCGGAAGTCATTATCTCACGCGGACGAAGTCGCGGCCAAAAGCTAGTCTTGAATAAAATTGATAACCATTTACGAGTAAAATCTTTACCTCGTCTCTTTTCAATATTCATTGACAGGAATTCTTATATTTTGAAGTCGGTTTAATCAAACTTTCTTTGTCTCCAAATATTTCTAAAGATCATCTTAAAACCAACTCCATTCTCAGTAAAAACTTAATCGAACAACCTTAGTATTATTTATAAGCACAACATGTCCCAAATGTTATAAAAAATAGTGTATAGCATTTTCTAGAACTTTGTTACTTTAAATGTCCCTAAAAATACGGGCAGCATATTGGCTGTATTTATATAAAAAAGTAATAATTTATGGTTGTGAATCCATTAGATATTATTACCAACTAATCTTCTTATAAAAATGTGAACTAAATGTTGTATATTATTTGTTATCATCTTCCATTAATATTAAATGTGAAAAGCTTTCTAATATTACATATTCATATTACCATTATATTACATGTTGTTTTCGTATTATAATTTAATAAAAATGTTTATGTTTTATGTAAATTTTATTTTTAAAATCCGTCCAAATATTTTGTTCATCTATTTATGTCCTTAACTTTAGCTTTTTAATATAAATGTGTTAGAAAATCATATAGAATCAATTACAATTTTAAATATTATATGACACTTTGTAAATATTTTTGTCATGTTAAGAAATGTATGATTGTATGTCATATTATCATTCATAATAGTAATTGTTTTTCTCCTCATTACAAATTAGATGAAAGTTCACTAGAAAACTATTATAATGAAGATGTTAGATGGAAATTAAACAGCAATATATGTGTAATTTTAAATATTTAAAGTGTTATTCTTAAGTAGATCCGTGTTTATTAATATACATGTATAGGAAAGTATTAAATATTTTACTTTATATATGTGTTAAATCGTACATTTTGTAATACCTACATTAATATACATATAAATTATATAATTAAGTTTAAAGCTCAAATAATTTATTACGTAAATTAAATTTAAATTCATTCTTTTCTTTGGGCTGTCAATTTTTTTGAAAGCTTTTATATTATTATTTTAAATTTATTACAGAAACATTGTAAAGCTTTATTAAAATGAAAGCTCAAATGATATATTGACAGTTTAAAATTATAATTTTGAATTATAAAAGTTATTTTATTACAAATATTTAATTAAAATGATGTCATGTGGGTTTGATTCACAATTCTGAGTAATCACTTACAATAAAATAAAATTATTTTGATTTTAAAACTTTCGTAGTAGTCCAAATGATTTTCTTATGGGCAGATGGCAATCTTGGATTCGATGAATAGCAGATTCTTAAAACGACAGATGTACAGTGAAGTAATAAATTGAAAAACCCTTTTTTTCGCCTTTGCATATAATTTCATTTTATTTTAGCGATATTTTCTCTCCCGGGAAATTGAAAAGAAAACGCCTGGAATAAAGTCTCCTTAAAACTAGGAGATTTCATCGTAAACACTTGTGTGTGTAAGTGTTCAATAAGGTTTTCGCTTAGTCACAAAACTTACTAAGTCGCTTGACATCGCGATTTCGTAGCGACTTCAATCAATATTTATTGAAGTCTCCAGGTAACATCGCTTCAGATCTGTTCTTTGACTTCAAAATAAATTGCAAGAGAATAAACATCAGATTTAATAAAGGTTTTATTATGAAATATTTATAAATATTATATCAGTGTTAAATTAAATTATGGTGCAACTATTTGAAGAAGTAATTATTTTTTGAGTGTTCCGCAGTTCTAAAAATAATATTAGTTATTGTGTCCATAATTGTCAGAAAATTTTTGGGAACACACAATAAAAAAAACCGCCGGAAAATTTCACACGTGAAAAGCCTGTGTAATTTGTCAATTTCCAATATATTTTTTTCAGATAATCTAAGTGAGACTTTCAATTTGTTTTATGCAACTTTACGAAAACGAAATCGAAAGTAATTATTCGAATTGTGATTAAAGCCCAATTATTCATAATTACGTTTTGTTAATTTATCATAATAATAGATTATTTATTATTATTGCAAATCCTCATCGGACTGTGATAATTTGAACATCGTTACCTATTTTAATTCAATTTAATTTTTAACTTAATTTCAAACATTTCGAACAATAATGTAAATATTACGTTAATATCATGAAGCACAAGTGATAAAGTTGAAATTAATCATTTTATTATAATTATGATTATTAATTAATTAATAGAGCTGCTGTTATTATTATTATTAATTTAAATTATGATGCGTGGTGAGATTTAACCTAATATGTGCGTGTAATCAATATGCTTTTTGCAAAATAAACGATATTGTTTCGTATATAAAATATTGTTTTCTTTTTATAACCCCTGTTTTTTTTTTATTACGACATGTTCACTTATTAAAGCTCTGGAGATGCTAGTCACTTTTATTTACTGTCGTCGCTAACCTGACTTTGATTGATACTTTTAGGATAGAGATGATTTACTCAGTATTGGATTGACTTATTCCTATCTATAGAGTTACCAAGTTTTCTGTGCCGAGACAGCGTCGCTGTAATCGCATCATTTGGTTGTCAGTATAGTGAAAATGTATAACATAACATAATCATTCACTACATCATCTCATTATAGTAACTGACCCCTAACTAAGCTCGAAGCTTGTATTTAGGGTATCAGAAACTACGCACACACTCATTCACACACACACCCAAACGGAGATAAACATTTGTGGATTACACAAATATTCACCGCGCACGGAAATCAAACCCGCAACCTTACGGATGGCAGTCCGGCATGGTGACTACTTTACCATCGAGGTCGTCGAACGTATCCAAATGACATTAGAATCAAAATGACAATAGTAGCTTCCACTTTTGGCCGCCGGCACAGAAAACTTGGTGACTTGGTGATATTCCTATATTGAGACAAATAGGAAACAAAAGTATCACATGCGTCTGAAGCCTGACCCTAAACGTAGGCAAATTAGAAATTCCTTGTCATTTGTCGCTAAAGTGATAAATAGAAACAGATGGGTATTATAAGTTCAAATCAAATATTTATCTGGACCAAGAGAATATATTTTATATTAAAACTTAATGTAAGTGAACCACTACACACATACAACCTCAATATTCTTGTATCTTTTCTCGGATGTTTCTCGGAAGAAAACCCTTACAGGTTTAGAATCGCCTAACTATTACCACTTAAAATGCCTATTTTTTATATTTGTAATTATGTACATAAAGCATTTAATAAATATTTTATTAATCTATAAAAACTAACTTTTATCTATCTTTAGCTATAATATTTCTATAGTAGAACACCATACTTTGTATCATTTAGATGAGGACGTAAACTAAGCTTTAGAGTATTCTTGTGAAATGTGTTTTTAAAACCCTAGGTATTACAGCAAACATGTAAAACTTGTATATCTCTAATAAAATACAATGTAGACTGTGTTTTATAGCGAGCGATATAAGTTTTAGAATTTGATGGTATAATATTTTAAAATCCGATTATTTTAGCTCGATATATCTATCATTTTATATCGAAAACTTACTCATCCGATTTTAGAAGTGATAATGCAATAATGTTTTTTTTATAAAACTGTGATGAAAGTGTGACACTTTTATAACACTGTGATGAAGCTTAAAAGTGTGATATAAAGAAAATGCTTTCCAATATTTATATATCCTTAGAAATAAACAATTTACAAAACACAGATTTCAACAGGCTGAAAGTAAAACGCGTAAGTACAGCTACAAACAACGGAGTTACCTCCTGCGACCGGAATCTCCGCCCCATTGGCCGCGCGAAATAAAACGCCCGCAAGACGCGATTTCCACAGGGAATTGGCTATTTTGAACGCATGCTAATAAGATAATCGTAAACAAACGCTTATTCAAATTACTGTGCAAGCTGGCATAAAAACAACAATTTGTTCTTAATTTAGGTGACAAAAGTTTGTAGATGTATTGAAATTTGGACGAGTTATTGTGCAAGCTGACATGAAAACGACAAGTTGGTCTTAATTTTGGTGACAACAGTTTGTAGGAACAAACTTACAAGTATTGTGTCGTTTCTTTAGTAACATATTCTGAACTTCACTGCTATTAGAATTCGATTTCCTTTCATTGTTTTCCCGGTAAAGAACCTGGTGATTAATGTTCAAACGAGCTACATACGGATATGTGCGCGTTCTGCTAATTTATCACTCTTGTCAATGAGACAAATGGAAAATATAAAGTATAAAACCTTTTCAAATATAAAAGGAAATACTGACATATTTTCTTGCAGAAAGATGACGCTAATGAAATTGTTCGGGGTGGCGATGACAGTATAATACATATAATAAATGAAACCTCTACAAAAGCTGAAATACTGCCAGAAGTGTTTGTTACTTCATAGTTTATAAATTCTTTATGATATAAGAAACAACACGTAGTGCAACGAAAGGTCCAAGTTGGTAGCCGGCTTTATAATAATAATAGGGTTAGTGGGATATTAAAGAAAATCATAGCTAAGGTCTAGGTTATAATGGTATTTAAAATTACTTAAATTCGGTGCCGATCCGTGATTTCTGGGCGGGTTCACATGCAAATTCGGAGTTGGACGTGATTTATGACCCCAATTTGACGTGTTTAGGATTGGTACTAAGTAAAAATAGTAATATAAAATATCATAGCAAATTCTTCACGTCTGCTTATGCGAGTTGATGATCTCAAACTCTAACCACTTAACATAACATAACATAATCATTCACTACATCATCTCATTATAGTAACTGACCCCTAACTAAGTTCCAAACTTGTTTCTAGGGTATCAGAAACTACGCACACACTTATTCACACACACACCCAGACCGAGACAAACAATTAAAATTAAATTTTAAAAGTGACCATGATAAATACATAATTTTGTACCACAACAACTGTTTAAGGTCAATGTTAATTCTTGTTATTTATATAACATTTAAAACTTCCAACTCTTACCAAAACAAAAGTGATACTGTCCAATTGTTTTCAAAGTTAAACGCGAAAGTTTTCATTATTCAAGACCACATCTTGGCCGAGTTTCAGTCAAAACAAATAAACCTTCAAGTATATAACGTAAAACTGTAATAAAATTTACTGTCCAAGTTTCAAAGTCAAGTCTTTAAATTGTGCGTTATCTTGTCCAATTTTCGCCATAAATAAGGATTGAATTGTCCAGTTTAACGAAAATACTGCACAATCTTACGGCCGAGTACTGTGGTGTTCATTTGCTTTCAAATTAAACCTGTTGTTTATTGGTTTTCTACGTAAGCTGTACTGTTACGGGATTTTGAAGGCTTTCAGTGTTGAATAATAAAGTTAATGGACTCTTGAAAAAATATTGTCTTTTGAGAACTTTTAAGTGTTTGGTTAAAGTTATCGTCAACGTTGTCTGGCCTGTAATAGCGGCAATAGAAATACATCATCTGTGAAAAAAAAACTGTCTAGCTATCACCATTCCTGAGATACATCATAACATTAGATACAGATACAGCCTACAGATATAATATAATATTAAAATTTTGAACAAAACACGTAATTATTCATATATTTTGTTTAATCTTCGGAACAAACAGCAATAAATAACTTTTTTTTCGAAAATCGAACCTAATTTTGAAATCCTACTTATCCTACTAATATTATAAATGCGAAAGATTGTATGTTTGGATGTTTTAACTCTTTCACGCAAAAACTGCTGTATCAACTTAGATTAAATTTGGTACCGATGTTTCTTATAACTAGGAATAACACATAGGATACGTTTTATCCTGAAATTCCCATGGGATTGGGATTCACGCGGGCCACAGCTAGTCAGTTAATAAATGCCGTCATAAACCGATCGTAACAACCACCAACTTCAATCTTCTCCTTCTTTAAAGTCGGTTTGCATTGTATCATTGACTGCAAGCCAAAACAACACATTGAGCCCAAGGAAACTGAAATTCAGAATCATCCTACGTCACAATATTTCATATAAACCAAAATATTTTCAGGAAACTGTAATCACGGTACTCTAATAATAATGCGATACTTGGCTGAGATCTTAGTATTAAATTATGATTTCGTATAACATCCTAATTTACAGCGCGGTTGGATAAGAGCAATTACCGATAAATATATCCGTAACCGCAGAAATGCATTCAGTGTTATGACTTTTATCTATTTACTGAGGAAATCTTGATTCTTAGTTTAAGCATAGTATAATAAAGAGTACTAGCGTAGTTTAAGAGAGTATAGTACGCGTATAACACAATAATCTTTTGGTATGGATTTGCTATAATTTATGTAGTTTATCTTAATTAAATCTAATTTTAGATCAGATATACATATTTACTCCACTATGATACGAGTATAAAATAATGTGAATCCATTATTATGGAACGTGGTATAACGTGGTATTCCACGTTCATTTTAAAATTACAAAAAGTTGAAAAGCTGAACGGACAAAAAGCCAAAATGTCGAAATTTCAAAATGCCCAAAGATAAAAATGACACTGATCCCTGATCCGTGACCCTTATACCTGATCCCCTTTCTCCGATCCTTTATTCTTGATCCCTGATCCTGATCCCTGATCACTGATCCCCGATCCCTGAGCCTCGGGCCCTGATCCATGTTCCCTAATCCCGATCCCTAAACATCGGGATTGGAGGTCAGAAATCAGGGTTCAGGGTTCAGGGTTCAGGGTTCAGGGTTCAGGGTTCAGGGTTCAGGGTTCAGGGTTCAGGGTTCAGGGTTCAGGGTTCAGGGTTCAGGGTTCAGGGTTCAGGGTTCAGGGTTCAGGGTTCAGGGTTCAGGGTTCAGGGTTCAGGGTTCAGGGTTCAGGGTTCAGGGTTCAGGGTTCAGGGTTCAGGGTTCAGGGTTCAGGGTTCAGGGTTCAGGGTTCAGGGTTCAGGGTTCAGGGTTCAGGGTTCAGGGTTCAGGGTTCAGGGTTCAGGGTTCAGGGTTCAGGGTTCAGGGTTCAGGGTTCAGGGTTCAGGGTTCAGGGTTCAGGGTTCAGGGTTCAGGGTTCAGGGTTCAGGGTTCAGGGTTCAGGGTTCAGGGTTCAGGGTTCAGGGTTCAGGGTTCAGGGTTCAGGGTTCAGGGTTCAGGGTTCAGGGTTCAGGGTTCAGGGTTCAGGGTTCAGGGTTCAGGGTTCAGGGTTCAGGGTTCAGGGTTCAGGGTTCAGGGTTCAGGGTTCAGGGTTCAGGGTTCAGGGTTCAGGGTTCAGGGTTCAGGGTTCAGGGTTCAGGGTTCAGGGTTCAGGGTTCAGGGTTCAGGGTTCAGGGTTCAGGGTTCAGGGTTCAGGGTTCAGGGTTCAGGGTTCAGGGTACAGGGTTCAGGGTTCAGGGTTCGGGGATTGGGGTACGGGGATCAGGGATCGGGGTTCGGGGATCAGGAATGAAGATTCAGCGGTAAGGGATCAGGAAACAGGGATTAGGGATCAATGATCATAGACGCGGATAGGGAATCGGGATATGGGGTTCGGGGATCAGGGATCGGGGTTCAGGAAGCGGGGATCGGGGATCACTTCGACACTTCGACACTTCGACACTTCGACACTTCGACACTTCGACACTTCGACACTTCGACACTTCGACACTTCGACACTTCGACACTTCGACACTTCGACACTTCGACACTTCGACACTTCGACACTTCGACACTTCGACACTTCGACACTTCGACATTTTGAAAATGGACGTTAGTTTAATATGTATATCTTAACTTTAAAGTTATTATACATTCAAAGTTACATAATATCCCTGATCCCATTGACCGTGTTGGGTTGTAAATTCTAACACGAAATTATGTTTTTTTCAAATCTGTTCCTAGTTATTTGGAGCCAAATATAATTTATGTATAAGTACATTGGTAGTTTGGTAGTGCATTCGTTTGTCATTAGAGCGAGCGAAACCCTTCTAATTCAACAATTTATACAGTTTTGTTGTATTTTACGGAAATACCACACACATAGTTATTTCAATTCATGTTCATTCATGATTATGAAAATAGTTAAAATATCATTTTTCTATACTCGACCAAGCCACGCTTTGGCTTCCTAATTGAATAGGTATCAAGACTGCTACAACAAATTTCGATAACAACAACGTTTTTCAAAGCAAATAGTGACGTTGAAAGCATAACTACACAACACGACACATGTTCCAGAATTAAACATTTAATAAAGTATAGGAAGTGTTTTTTATTTTTATAATGTCGCGACACTAGTACATATCATTGGGCGATTGGAGTCGGTCCAAGTACATTAGTGATTTCGGTTGCCACTCTGCTAATAGTTTAGATATAATATATCTGTTTTATAAATAGTTATTTACAATGTATGTGCAATATTTTAAATGGGCACACCTTTACACATCAACGAACACTAGTGATAATGGCCAACTGTCTTGCAAGCCGGATGTCTTAGATTCGATGTCTGTTTTGATACTTTACTAGACAATTCAACAACTCATCGGTCTAGCGATATCAACTGTTTTTCAAATCGGAAATAGGTGTTGGGTTCAATTTCTGGCTGATGCATGTTTGAAACTTTGCTAACAATCAGGTTTGACAGGCGAATGTTTTCAAAATACTACATACTCGTACCTGTAGCTTCGCCAAAAAAAAAACCTAAGTACAAACAAACATAAACTTGATTAATCTTCCATCTACCTAAGTGATTAATCTCATTCAAATTGGGGATCCTCAACAGTCATAGATCATAGAATTAACAGAATTTAGTTGAATCAATATAACATAACATAATCATTCACTAAATCATCTCATTATAGTAACTGACCCCTAACTAAGTTCGAAATATAACAAAAAACTTTCGATGCAAACGCGCAATAAAAAAAAGGTTCTAAAAATGTATATCCCAAATAGAAAAATCTGATACGTTTGTTGAAATCGGTGCCTCTCGTTACCGATTGCTATCACGTCCTACCTAACACAAGTACCTGAGGTTTAAACATCCCCGTTCGTCGCTTCTGGTGTGAAAATCAATACTATAACAAGATATAAGTACGAAACAGTACTTAGACCCGAATTCAAGGAGATAGTATTACTTTTAGAAACAATTTTGTATTGTACTCGTACTAGCTATAACTATTTGGAAGTAGCGTAGTCCTTCAGTTTTATCAAGCAATATCAATTATTGTCATGTCTTTTCCATTCACGGGACTATTATGGAGTCCCGGTCTTTTGGAAGGCTAGTATGGGGCCAAAGCCAACACACGGAAGCCCTTTGACATATTTAATCTTGTGTATAACATATAAAATGCATCCAAGGACAGTCCCCGGTTCTGCTGGGACTATTGTAAATATATGGAAAACTACGACTGGGTTATGGGAATGGGGTGTTTAATAGACTGGATATTTATCAATTTTTATTAGTATACTTGAACAACAAAAGTCTTTTTGGCTAATAAAAAAACCGGGTAAATGCGAGTCGGAGTCAGGCCTGACCTACCAATCATAAAACGGCAAAATATCACGTGTGTTGAATGGAAGCCCCTTTAGAATTTGTTGTTAAAGCGGTAACAGAAATGCAACATCTGTGAACATTTCAACTGTCTACCTATTACGGTTCATAAGATACAGCCTGGTGACAGGCAGACGGACAGACAGACAGTGGAGTCTTAGAAATAGGCTCTTGGGTACGGAACCCTAAAAAACAACATACAAATACAGAAGACAAACTACGACTAACAAAATAAAAAATAAGTAAGGTTAGTTATAAAAAATCCACTTAACTGTCAACTCGGGAGAAAATCTCACAAAACCAATACAGGGGTCTCAAAAAGTGACATTTGACAAGGGGCCAATTATATACATCGCATGTGACACTTCCCGTGACCCTCTTATATTTGGATTTATTATTTTTGGCCGTATTTGTTGAGAAAGACCCAAGAATGACTGTCAACCTTTCGAAGCGTAGGGGATTAGAGAAATTTCATTTATTTTTTATTGGAAGTACTTATTTTTAAAGTAGGGTTGTCACGAGTTGGTAATGTCTAGTTAAAAAAATGTTTTTGAGGTATTTGAGAATAGTTTTCAATAATTATACTTTGCTTTTTAAATTAAACTAGGATTTGAAACCAGATCTAGAGTTTTAATAAAATATTTCACTTCAAGATTTATATTTGTTATTAGGTCTAAAATTTACCACTTTTAATTACTCTAAAATTATGTAGCTGAAAATCTTAAAATAAGTATATACAATATTATATTTTCAGTAATATAGAGGAAGAAGGCCGCCTTAGATAGAGTCAGATGAAAGGAGTTGCACATGTTACACCGACAAAAGCAACAGCTCTTAAATTATTGATGATGAATATAATAATAAAGTTTTGAGATTTGAATTTAAATAAAATTCCGGCTATATCAAATAAAATTCGAAACTCAAAACCATTCAATATCACATCGCAAAAATATGCTCACTCAAAACCGCAACTTACAAATTAGTTGAACCAGTGCATTCTAGCTACGTTACGAACAAAAAACAAAATAAAGGCAGGAAACTTCTCCCCACAAAATCACTTTTTCACGTCGTAGTTTTTGCGTTGCAAATTCGAATCGTACCGATTTGCAATTTTGTATTCTGGTCCCGATACGGTTTTAGTTCTTGTAAAGCCACCAATGTTCTAGATCTAGAGAATCCTGTATAAAATTTTAAATCTTAAGGAGTAAAGTCCACGTACTTTTTCATGAGCAGATAGTTATAAATTATCCAATGACATCCATTGACCAAAGTTCAGTTAGAGATTATAGGAGTACCTACTTTATGTTGTCCCAAAATTACTTAGACCAAAACCTGAGCTTTCATTTACCTATTTTGTCGTTGTTACCCTCTATCCGAGATTTTGTATGCTTCGATCACTCAAAAAAGACTTACACAAATATGGATAAACGAAGCTAACTTACTAATATTATATAATCTAAATTAATAAGATACTTTCTATCCCAAAACACCAACAAAATCTTCATTAACACACCTAAAACATCAACCTACATCAAGAAAAACAATATTTAAAGGGCGATATTAAAGCATTATCCGGATAACACGTAAACTAGACACTTTGGAAGTTAATTTGGTTATTTACGTGGTACGGCCCCGGAACGTAGGTATACGTGACGACGTCTTAACGTAAATTATCCCTTCAGGGTGAGTTTGGTAATCTTCTTAAGGCGAATGTCGTCTGTTATTTGAAGAATAATATTATTTTTAAGCTATTGCATAGCTTGTATCGAGGGCCTTGAGCGCGGGGACCGAATACAGAAATTCCGTAACGAAAAAAAACCTCACGTTTTTATTATTTTTTTATCGAAAACTTTTTTTTTTGTAAATTTTCCATAAAGTTTTTATTGTATGAAGTCCCAAGTACGACATCAAAATTTCTAAGGTTAGGATTGCAATACAAAAATAAAAAAAACAATTAGTTGATAAAATTGCTTTACCGTGGCTGTCCCTGAGTGCCACACGTTTTTTTTTATTTACTTGGAAAGCAAACAGTTGTCTTAACAAAATAAGTATGCAAAAATGAGTAACTATAAACCAATTACATGCTTTCACTTATAGTTACAGAATACACACAAACAAATAAAATTATGAAGAATATAAGTTTTAATTTTTCTGTATATCGTAGAAGTATAAGGTCATCCTGATTTCGGTATAATGTTCAGTTTCAGATTATTGGAAATACATAGATGACAGTGGCTAGATTTTGATGAAAGTATTTATTTGGATGTCTTATTTAGTTGAAATTTAGCAAAAATGTGTTTGTGTGTCTTAGTAAATGAATTGGGTGTTGAACCAGAATTGAAGAACATAATCTCTTTTTTTTTTGAGAAAAAAAATGAAATGGCAAATATGCGTTTCAGCCTATCTTATACTTAGTTGAATTTAAAACCTCAGGATGATTCGCAATTGTATATGGTACTAGATCTCCGAAGCGTTAAGTATGTATAAAATCTAAAAGAAAATTATTACTTTCAGTATTGATTTATATTTCCATGGGTAGTACAGTAAATAATTAATCCATCTATCTATGTATAAATATCCATTTCAAATTCAAAGAAAATTTCAATGACCACCTACCCTTAAGTTCTCCTTAACGAAATTTTCAAACATCCTATTTCGGCGACAAGGGCCAAATTAAACGGGCGCGCACAAGTGTCTAATTATTAATGATAGTACAAATCTCGTTAAGTTCAAAGTTTCGTGTTAAATTAATGGCACTGAGACATACGATACGTTTGTATAGAATAAGTTATGTGTTTAAATTTAGTAATTACTGGCTATCGTCTTCGGTTTCACCCGCGTTTATAATTTTCTTGGATGAAAATTGGTATGAAATGTAATCTACATATAAGTTATTCATCATCATCACAGTTCCTATCTGTCCCCACCACGGAGCTCCTACCCTGAATAAAGACGATCTTGCCTTCAACCATACGGAGTGAACGCAAGTTGACAACACGTCATATCTTAGGATAAGTTTGCCCACAATATTTTCGTCATCATAAGTGCGTCAAATAAACATAACATAACATAACATAATCATTCACTACATCATCTCATTATAGTAACTGACCCCTAACTAAGCTCGAAGCTTGTATCTAGGGTATCAGAAACTACGCACACACTCATTCACAAACGTTTATAATAATGTAGATTTTCTTTACCTATGCGTAAAATTTACCAAGAATCAAAAATGTATTGAAATTTAATTCCAATATTTTTGATTTAGGACCTATTTCACCATCTTCAAGTAACGTTCCGAGTAAGTACTCACATGTTTTGTATTTGTCACTTGATAAAGTAAGAAAAAGACAAAACGAAGTTTACTTGGTGAGTAACGTTACTTGAAGGTCGTGAAATAGGCCCTTAACAACATATTACACTCATTTATATGTGAATGTAAGTATCAAGTAAATTAGGTAATTAAACAAGATAATTAATAATATAAAGTTGGATTGTAAGACAGATGCGGTTGTGAAGAGTCGAAGGTAATTACGTTTGAATTTGTGTTGTTTAACTAATCCCGGAGAACTCTTTAATGAGCTCGAGAACACGTAATAAAATTGGTTTCAAAACAACTCTTGTCAACCAAGTTGGAAACACAAAGTATGTCGCCACTTGCTTTGTAATTGGTGGGTGTATTTATAATCTAATTACATGAAAGAGAACATTTTATGTGAAATATTTCTTGTGTCGAAGAGGATCGGATCATTTAATTCATTTAGACTCTGTCCATCCATTAATATTTGATAGTAGTTAAAGTTATTGGTTTCACTAAGTCGAGTACGTCTATGCTTTAAAGTATCGGTTGTTGTTTAAACATCGTGAATCTTTGTTACCGGTATTTAGAGCGTTCAAAAGTTTAACATTTGGTTCAAAAAACTAAAATAATGACGTTATGGAGGTCACAAATCTAGTTAAACTGAAAACCGATGCCAAAAAAAATAAGAAAAAAGTTTGGAAGAAATGAAAAGTTCCTTCACTTTGCCTTAGGTAAAATCTAAAACACCTTAAAACATTACACGTAAACAACGTAACCGTTATTTACCATATTGTTAATTAACCAGCAAAACAAACAAAACATTATAAATTACAACCACATATTAAACCAAGTTCGGGGCACCCTCAGTAATCCCCGAAACCGATAACTGTTCACCTTGTCTTCGAAGTTAACTCGTAAATTCAAAGAAAGTTACCTTAAGATAGCAAACGACTTACAACTAGTTGAAATTTCAGGTCGAGTACAAAAGTTTCGAGTCTAAAACTGTTCAACTTATTAACGGGATCGACTTAAGAATATAAAAGTAAAATATGATAGGAGTATTGACGAAATTGAGAAATTACAACCCCTGCGATAGAGTGGGCACCCTGGGAGGCTATGAAACAGAGGGTTTCAGGTTTGATTCCCGTATATGGTAAAAAATTGACGAGGCTAATATTTGTCTCGGTCTGAGTGTGTGTATAAATGACTACACAGTACACAAACGCGTAGATTCTGAAAAACAAATATGCACGTAAAATATTATAGAAACCATTTTTTAATCTTTCAATTAAAATAAAACCCAGCCAAGTTCATAAACCGATACAGTTAAAACAAACTAACTTAATAAAACTTCTTTGAGATCATAAGCAATGAAACTGAGCTCCGCCTAGGCTATCAAATAATCTAATCCCGATCTAAGGTAACTGCTGAACATAAAAGTAAATTGTCTCAATCAAGCAACTGAAGGGATATTGCAACTTAAGTTATAGAGTGCTATTAAGCATAAGCAGGTGAAATATGTAGGTATAATACTAGTGACGACGACGGGCAAAAAATGTTCAGACTGAAGACATACAAGGATAAGGTAATTTTGCAAAATTTGTAATATTTAAATTGTGTACTGCAAGTCGATACAAAAGTATTAACATCATCGACAATCGTTTCATACTGAGCAATTTGTATGTTTAGTTGTATGTTTAGGAGGACGATTTTGTCCCTCCGATTGGTCATCAGAATCGTAAATAGACATCAAAAGTAGTTAGGACTCGCACAAATAAAATCGCTGTTAGTACAATAATATCAAATTAACGGGAATATGTAAAGTCGCATACTAACAAAGTACCAACTTCCCTAATTCTCTTTGTATTTTAAGTCCTTTTAATTTAAGTGTCAACAACAGAACAATCAAACGTTCACACTACTATCACTGTTCACCATTGAATGAATACGCTCTATATCGTAAGTTACTGTTCGACTTTGCAAGCAACCCTCTTAGTTTATGTCAAAGGTTATATTAATAGAACTGGTAAAAGTATTACACATTTTTTTATAATTTTAGTTAGAAACTTTACCCACGTGAATTGCAATGCTTATTTTTATTTGTATCACTGAACGTAATTTTAATTATTAAAAATACAAGCTTTATTTCAATAAAATGAAAACTTTCAGTGTATAATTCATGTGATTTAACCATTAATGTTCCCTTGTTAGATATCCATCTATACTAATATTATAAAGAGGAAAGATTTGTTTGTTTGTTTGTAATGAATAGGCTCCGAAACTACTGGACCGATTTCAAAAATTCTTTCACTAATGGAAAGCTAATTTATCAGTGCGTGACATAGGCTATATTTTATCTCCGTAATCCCACGGGAACGGGAACTAAGCGGGTGAAACCGCGGGGAGCTACTAGTATAATATAAAGGATCAAATTATCCTTATTATGATATTGAAGATGGTATGTTATATTGAAATATCTCAAATATAACTCACTTTTGGGCAAGCTAGATGATTTTATTCACCTCACTGTACTATCCTTTCCTTACTAATATTATAAATGCGAAAGTAACTCTGTCTGTCTGATATCCTCTCACGGCTAAACTACTGAACCGATTGACTTGAAATTTGGTACAGGAGTAGATAATGGTCCGGAAAAGAACATAGGCTACGTTTAATCCCGAAATTCCCACGGGATCGAGAACTACGCGGGTGAAACCGCGGGGCACAGCTAGTTATTATTATAATGTACGTGAATAGCTTTGTGGGATCCAAAATGCTTTTTTACGTCCTATATCAAATGAAAAGTAATAACAAAAAATAATATCGAGAAATTCCGAAAAGTATTGTGTTTCATAAGTAAATAAATGAAATACTGCAAATAAATTCAATTTTGAACAAACTCATATAAGAACTTTGCAAGTTAGTAAAACTATCAAAAATTTAAGTCTAAATAATTACATTTCATCATAAAAGTGTAAGCGAATATTCTTCCTCGAACAAAATGGCACATTACCTAAATTAAGATCGCGTATCTCAATTTTTTCACGTCTTAAAAAGATAACGTCGCTTTGAGGCCTACCATGAAATATTATATTAATTTACTAGCTGTATCAACGCCGCGGTTTTAAGCGCATTATTCTTTGTTAGGGGATGTCTACGTCATAATAACATATTTGCGTATTACGTTTGTGGCTTGTACATAGATCAGTCAGTCAGTAACGGTTGCCTTTTATTTATATACAGTTTAAAATAAGAAGAAACTTTTAGACTAAATCCATCAGACATAAGTGATGCAGACACATCAAGAAAGAAATAAAAAACAAACATGTAAATTGTTATCATAGACTTACCTATTGGTATTCCATTTTCAGCTTTATATTAACCCCGACGCAAAAACATAATAACATAACATAATCATTCACTACATCATCTCATTATAGTAACTGACCCCTAACTAAGCTCGAAGCTTGTATCTAGGGTATCAAAAACTACGCACACACTTATTCACACACACACACACCCAGACCGAGACAAACATTTGTGGTTCACACAAATATTCACCCCGCACGGGGATCGAACCCGCAACCTTACAGATGGCAGTCCGGCATGGTGACCACTCTGCCATCGAGGTCGTCAAAAAGAGGGGTGTTATAAGTTTGACGTGTCTGTGTGTTTGTGTGTGTGTGTGTGTATCTGTCTGTCTGTGGCATCATAGCTCCTGTTTTTTTTGTTTAATTTAGTTTTTTGTATCAAAGGGGACTTACGTGCGAGTGTTTGATGAAAATCGGTTGACCCGTTTAAAAGTAATTGCGTTGGGTTTTTTATTTTTTGGTTTAATTGTTATTGTTACTTAATATCTATGCAGTATAAGTATTTATTACACGTTCCTTATTAATATTAAAATTGCTTATAAGCATTTAGGTTAAACTACAAAATAACCTCTTTTATTATTTCTAAAAAACTATGACAATCCAAACATAACAAACTTAAACTCAATTAATAAATCTTTTCTTACAAGAATAAATTTTCACAGTAGCCCTATTGCCCTACTTCGAGGTCTGATTGAATTATATCTCGCAAAGGGCCTCTTTTTCCTTTGACATTTTTATTTCTTTGATTAAATCCGTTAAATGCTACTAGTAGAATACTTTTTTTACCACTTCGGACTTCGTTAAAAGGCGAATGAATGAATCAGTAAGCTAATTGGAAATATTTAAAAGGGGAAGGAATCACTTTGTTTATTACTGAAACTTCGATCCATCGTTCTAGATTTTTTGATAAAATACCTTTAAACATACATACTCGTGTGTATTGGTAGGTATAGTACATCATCGGGAGCAAATGAGTTGAAGAGTAGCCTAATAGTCGCAACTTTTGTCGCCCATGGTTACCAAACGCAGAAAAGACACAAGTACATTGAAGCCTCGTGAAAAATTCGTTAAACTAATTCCTTTTCTTTGCGTATCGACTTATAATTTGTGAGGGCCAGCCAATGTAGCATTATCAAAGAAATCCTTGTTTAACTAATTTTAAGTATAAGTTTCGTTTCGATGACAACTCGCCTGATGGAAAGCGCTGAACAGCCTAAGATGGAGCGTGCTCACCTAGAAGGTACCTATACTTGTTACTTGTTGACAGGCTCTTCTCCGCAATTAGACGACTCAGTTGCGTCCATTTTGCGTGTGAAGGTAGGTACCTATTCACTCACGATTTAAAAAGACCCAGCACTTAAAATAGTAGCTAGGCTTTGTTAACAGAGTTAATCTACTAACAACCTTTGTTTTAATCCTTTTAACAGAGTTGTCAAAGAGATAAATCGATAGGCCGAACGTCACAGGAATTGCAATATACAAATTGTTTGCACGTGGCGTCGTATTTTTGAACCCCTACTATTGGATTACGAAAGTTCTATTCACTTCACATAAATAATGAAGAAAATGTGAATATATTCTGGAAATGAGACAGACTTTAGCTTAAAAATGTTGAGTGTAATCCTTAGATTATTATAGAATCAATTTTTATCAATTCAATTTAACAATTTTTAAAATGATTATAAAATATCGCTTCAACATATTGATCGAATGCAAATAACTATATTTTACCCATGAATTTGCTATGTCATATTGCAAAGTCACTTCTTATCAGCATTTTTGTAACGCAATATCGAAGTGAAGATGATTTAGTTGAAGATTGCAACATAATTATACTTTTAGCACATTTAGTTTTTAAGTTACAGTAAGCTGAATTTTTCGAAATTCCAAAGGAGACGATAAATTAGTTATCTACATCAAGTCAATGCATTCATTTAAGTAAAATTGACAACAAATTGACAAATTTTGTACCGTTGTCAATATACCATTTCTTATAAATAAGTATTAAATTCTAATACTTCACTCTTCACAATAAGAATTTAAAATCCCTTTTCAATAAAATAAACATGTATTTATATTTAGTAGGGCCTCCGCCGCGTTAGCTATTCAGCCAGTATTCGCCGCGCATATTTTCATGAGTACTTTCAAAATGTGCCAGCGAATCCGCGCCGCCTGATGCAATATGCAGCCTGCGTTATCTGGAATATTCTATAACTGGGTATTAGCTCGGAATACTTGCAAAGGATTTGTTGACGTTGCGCGTTGGTGCAGGGTGGTTTTAATATGCTTATTATTTACTTACTTCATTTTTTCTATTGCTATGCGGCGGGTGTGCGTGAGTGGCATATGCTGTGCAGGTCAACATAGCCTAAAGTCTCGGGTTTGATTCCCTTATGAAATGATGTATCTTTGGTATTTTCCTAAAATATTACGGGTTACTTAATTAATTAATTCTAGGGTTGTGTGTGAAGTCGACCAACCCGCACTTGGCCAGCGTGGTTGACTAAGGCCTAATCACCCTAATTCAGGGTAGGCTCGTGCCCCTCGGTGGGGACATTATATGAGCTGATGATGATTACGGAATAGATTAGTAAGCACACACCAAAATATTATTATAAATACATACTGCAGACTGGAAACTATAGTACTGGCAACAATTTTGTTCCGCCTGCAAATTTTGTAATAGCAAAGCACTAGTTCACACATGCATGCAGTAACATAGACTTCAAAGACTGATAGCTTTTATAAGCGTCGCCGCGTCGATAAATTAACAATGGTGATGAAATAGAAGAAAATATTTTATACAATTAAATGAATAAAAGATATACAATCATTTTGCGATGGTCTGATGGTCGCTTCACGTAAAATACTGACATTCCGCCAAATCTGGTTAAACTGAAAACCGACCCCAAAATAGACATGGGATAAAGGTTCGGAAAAGAGAAAAGAGAGAATCATCTTGTATGAAAAAGATAATGTCGGATTCTTGTACTTAAATAGGAACGTAAATCCGTAGCTATAATTAAATTTTTGGGAAGATTATTCAATAAATTAAATTACAATCAAACATTGAAATCTTGAAAACACGTAAACGGATTTAATATTTAAGTACTAAACACTAAATAACATCCATACTCGTATATCTATCTCAAACTGCAACAAAATCTTTATATGTATATAAAAGAAAGTCGTGTTAGTTACACTATTTATAACTCAAGAACGGCTGGACCGATTTGGCTGAAAATTGGTGGGGAGGTAGATAAGAACCAGGAAAAGACATAGGATACTTTTTATCCCGAAATTCCCTCGGGAACGGGAACGGGAACTACGTGTGTGAAACCGCGGGGCACAGCTAGTAAAACATAAAGTAGGTAAGTCACTCCAGAGCACTCATATAATCCCAAATGACGGATGAAAGTAACATCCACTAGTTGTGATGTTGATTATATGCTTCTGGCAAGATTGAACGGCTTTCTCCTTTTCTAATTAACTTTCCGGGGTCTTTAGGACGTATTCTTGAAGCGAGTTACATTAAATAGGGCTTTTGTGAAAATATTTTAGTAAGAAGAATATAAATACTTGCCTAGTTTATTGGATAAATATCAACGTTACAAAATACATAAAAAATATTAAATTAAAATTTAAAAAATCCCACACAATTACTTTCAAACCCCCATAACTTTTAAACGGGTCAACCGATTTTCATCAAACATGTCTAAGAACACTCGCACGTAAGTTCCCTTTAATAAAAACTAAATTAAAATCGGTTCATTCGTTCGGGAGCTATGATGCCACAGACAGACAGACACGTCAAACTTATAAAACCCCTCTTTTTGCGTCGGGGGTTAAAAATACACACAACCCGAATAAATTATAATTTTCCAAGTTGCACAATAGGCAACCTTATCAAGCTTAGAGTTTTCTTTACTAGGCAATGTTTAAAAGTATTTAAGAAAGTCGTATGTTTTTACAAGCTTTTATTTGGTTTCACCTGTCCCGTTATCTGTAATAAAATTTTGTAAGCCATTTTTCAACCACTTCTGGTTGAAATTTGGCATACTTAAGTAAGTCCCATGACAATGCAATAAAAGCTAAAAAAACTTGTTTACTATTCGAAAGGAACATTCACCAGTTAACAATATCATCAACAACAAATAATATCATAACCTGGATGGAATGTCAAAACAAAATCATTAAATTAAAAAAACGTGGTTGTATTTTGTTTTACATTTTCTGACGTTTCGGATTCTTTACAGAACCCGTGATCACAGAAGTTATAGAATATTTAAAATTATATTCAAAATATTATAATTACTAGCCTTCCAAAAGACCGGGACTCCTTAATAGTCCCGTGAATGGAAAAGACATAACAATAATAATAATAATATTCGTTTATTTCAGACACAGGATCCATAATTTACATAAGTAGGTACATTGATATGTTATAATATAATATATACATTTTAAAAAATACTAAATAACTAAGAATTAAGTATTACTTAAATATAATTCACTATTCAAATAATACAACAATAAATAGAGTACAATAAGATGAGATAATAATAAGATTGATTATATAATATAAAAACAGCACAACAGAAATAAAATTCCACCGTCATTGTGCATACATAAATGGTCATAAAAATATAAAAATATAGTAGTATACAAACATAGTAATAATTAGGTGATGATTTTCACCCATCGTCTGTACGTTGTAGTCAGCATTAGTCTTTCGGCCAGACTTTTAATAATAGTGTTTCTACATCTATCAACTCTGGACATAAATGAAGCTATTCTTTTCCTCTGAATGGCATTAAATGAGTCCACTCGCGCTTGCATGAACATGTCGGAGGCACTACAAAAACGCTTTAACCCCATCATGTGCCTAAAAATGTTGTTATAGGCTACTCTTATACCATCGTGCGATTTTTTGGTATAATCTGTCCAGAGTTGACAGGTGTAGAACGATTGACAGAAAGATCGAAAGAGGGTAACTTTCACATCAGGCGATGACTTAAAGAACCTTCTGGCAATCATATTTCCGACAATACATAAGCTCCGTCTCTCCCTCTCTATGTCCAGATCATCTTTTAGGCTAGAGGAAACAATGTGGCCAAGGTACTTGAAGTGCTCTACCCTCGCAATCTTGCAAAATATTGAAGGTAGTAAACTTTTTACATTACTTTGTACAGACGTCTTCCATCTTAGTCTTCTGTGATCACGGGTACTGTAAAGAATCCGAAACGTCAGAAAATGTAAAACAAAATACAACCACGACAAAAATCCGTTTAAGTGTTTTATTTCAATGTGTAGTGTTCGTGTAAATCAAAGATATCAATATTAAAAAAACGTGATAAAATGTATCCTATGTATTAATTCATCCAATCAACTACCTATCAAATGTTGAAATCCGTCCCTCTTGAGCATAATTAAATCCAATTGTAAGTTTGCCTGGCACATAATTAGTTAAGAAGTTTAAACTCGAAGTTTACTTGGATTGAGTGTGTTTCTCTATTAATCATAACTTAGTATCTTATTAAAGTAATAAAAACTAAAGAAAAACTTTAATCTCATCTCCTTCCCAAAGGGAAACTTCTTAATAATCTTCGCTACTATTTTTTAAGCGTTGTGTACAATGTAATAAAATATTCATAACTTTATTTAGCTTTTATTTTAACGCTATTTTCTCAGGCGTTTTTTAACGATAGTTCTTTATAATCTAACTAGCTGTGCCCCGCGGTTTTACCCACGTAGTTCGCGATCCCGTAGGAAAGTTGAGATAAAATTGAATTACTCTATCTATTACTGAAAACCGCATCAAAATCCGTTGCGTAGTTTTAAAGATATAAGCATACATCAGGGACAGAGAAAGCGACTTTGTTTTATACTAGGTAGTGATTATAATAATTTTGTCTTCATTGTGTTATTCATTTCTGAAGGTCAAACCTGTTCTGAAATGCCTTTACCAACGTATTAACATCACTCTATTTGGCTTTTCTCAGGGTATTTTTCTCAATCTTTGGCTAGTCTCAGTATGGATGTTTGGATTGTGATAATTACAGTTTTTCTATTAAACACTGTAAGATTCACATCTTTACTAATATTATAAATGCGAAAGTAACTCTATCTGTTACCTTTCCACGGCTAAACTACAGAACCTACAGACTTGAAATTTGAAAAACATAAGCTTTGCTTTAATTCCCACGGGATCGGGAACTAGGCGGGTAAAACCGCGGGGCACAGCTAGTAACACACACGTATTAAGAGTGATCGACAGTCCACAGATAACAATTGAAGCTAAATATCTATACCCAGGTTATACACTAAACACACGTAGAACTAAGCATAAACATATGGGCATACAGCCTAGGTAAATATTTGTGGTTAAAACAAATATCAGTTTGATATAGAAACTAAAACCACTGTTTACCAGATTGGCATGGAGGCTGAACGAATAGTTCCATTGGTTTAAATAACCTTTGAAATTTCCATTTCCATTTCTAGAAATCATATTTTATACAAATAAACCATCTGATTGTTATGCACATAATTACATATTACTAATAATATTTTGGTTATCTCTATAAAGAGATAACCAAAATTAACTTGGAAACAAATGAATTTATATTACAGCGAGTGAAACTGGAGGCTTTATTTTGATTCGGTAGTTACTAAAAGCTTAAAATAACCATCAGACATTAGATAAATCCATCCGCCTATTTGTCCTTGCTTTTCTAACATCATCATTAGGAGAGTGAGAGAGGCCTTTGCCCAGCAGTCTTGCAAACCGATACGATGCAGAGCTAAAAAGTTTTTAGCCGTTACTTTAAAATCTTTTTCTTCTATCTATATTTTTATAATTCTTCCGTTACTGAGTCATGTACTGACTGACAGGCAACGCATAGCCGAAACTACTGGTCGTAGAGAGCTGAAATTTGGCACGTGTGTTTGTTAGGGGGAGTAGCCTACCACTAAGAGAGGATTTTTGGAAATTCCCCCTCTAGGCGGAGAAAAGGAGGAAAAACCCAAATTCTGTCAGAAGTCATTACTCCACGCGGACGAAGTCGCGGGCAAAAACTAGTACCTTATATGATCACTACGAAAGCTATGATAGTTAGTTCCAGAAACTACTATAAATCCCCATAGGATTTCCACTAGTAGAAACACAGATTATGTAGCAGCTATAATGTACTAACGAAAAGCCATCGTCTAACTAAAATACACACGTTAAACTTCACAGTAATACATCAAGTCAAAGGATGTTTTCAGATAAAATGTACACATTTTAGTAGTTTCTAGCTAACATAGTATGGTGTGCATTAAGCTTAAGTGGACGCAATCAAAGGGGAAAAATAAACGGTAGTAATCCTCTTTTGTGAGTGTAAAGTAACTGGCTTAATCAAAGTTAACTATGAGAGAGGGAGTGGAAACGAATGGATGTGGTTAGCATTTTTTTCTGACTTTTCAGCTCATTTATGTAAAAGCAGCGTCCCACGGTTTCACTTGCTTAGTTCCCATTCCCGTGGGAATACAGGCATAAAATATAGCCTAAAATTTTTGAAATCGGTTTAGTAGTTGCGGAACCTATTCGTTACAAACAAACAATGTTTTCCTCTTTATAATAATATTAGTATACACCCCTATTTTGAATTCGAGATACTTAATCACACAGCTACAGCTAATGTAAACGACGGGTGACAATGTAATAGTGAAGTTATTTTTTTCTTTAGCTTTTATTTAAAAAGTTATGATAAGTCAATGTTTTTCGAAATCCCGCCGAATTTTATTGTTATTCTACACCGAACAACCGGCGAACGCTGCGATACACAGCTGAGCGCGGTCATCGACCCGAGCCGTCACAGAATACTTGATAGATAGTGTGCCGTCTGGTAATACGTCATTTATGTAGTATTTTTTAAAGATAAGTAATCAACTATCATTTTTGATTTTTTATTGGTTACATAGATTCAGTTACTGCTACAGATATTTTGATTTTAATAAGTCTCGTAATTTCAAAATAGGGGTGTATATTGAGAGGTTCGAGCCTACCCTGAATTAGAGCGACCAAGCCTTAGTCAACCACGCTTGCCAACGGGTTGGTCGACTTCTCACTCAACCTTAGAAGTTTTTACCATCATTAAATTGAACCTCAGTTCACTCGATTTTCTTTTTAATAAATGTAAATGGAAAATATAGTTTTCTATAGAAAATGTATACCATCCTTATTTATCTTCACCCTGTGTCCCATATAATATTATACGAAATGGTTCGTTACCCAATATTTTATCTAATATAGTTCAGGATTTATGTGAATTTTATTACTTTTACATAATAAGGGTTCTAACTTCAATAGAGTGAAACAAAGGTTCATTGGCTTTGGACCTAATCTTTATGGTGTAAAATATTTATGAGCCATTAATATTATGCGAACTAACAGAATTTACAGCTGTAATTAAAATTTTGATGCGAATTTTTTGTTATTCAAATACGTGTCTTTGGGTTTTCTTTGATGGTGATTTTGAAAATTGAAATTAGAATTTCAATATCTAGTACATACGTGTTTGCCACAAGCAAGATCGAAACACTATGAAAATTTAATCATCATCATTGTCAGCCTATGTTTGTCCACTGCTGGACATAGGCCTCTTCTAATGATTTCCAGCGGGGACGGTTGTTTGCGGCATGCATCCAACGGATTCCGGCAACCATGCTATGAAAATGTAATCCTCATTACAAAAAGCTTCTTCATATTATACAACTATTTTCTAATAAAATATCACACAATATCACTCCTGTACTATAAAAGTATTAAATGGCATCGGACACACACAATTACCCACACAATATCATAAATATCTAGCACACGAGAACAAACATTTGTCTTTGCACATATGTCTGATAGAAACCGGTATCTATTGCACCCAAGGTATTCCGAGAAATATTCTATTGTAGAAGTGTTTTCTGCATTTTTGATGGCATTCAAGGAAATATTTTATTTTCTATACGAATGGGCTCTATTTTTCGATAAACTTAATAATTAATTTTGATGTTTTTTATGAAAGTATATTTTATAGGCGTCGCGTGAAAATTATAATAATAGAATCTAAAAATTTGGACAAAATTTGAGTGAGCCAGATATTCAATGTGTAGTGTACGTGTAAATCAAAGATATCAATATGAGCCAGATAGTTTATTATATAACAGAACATAATCATTCACTACATCATCTCATTATAGTAATTGACCACTAAGTTCGAAACTATAAATTCGCGAACCGAACACGAACTACTGAACCTTTATATTTTATTGTAATTTACATGAATAAAAGCGAATTATATATTACTACAGAAAAAAAAATGTAACTTGTGATGTATAATAATAAAGTCTCGAAATATAAGCCAGTGTAAAGGTTATGCCTAAAAATGGAATATGATCAACCGACCGATGAATGGCCGATCTGATCTTGCCAAACGCCTACAGTTTTGTTTGAAGATATATTTTTAAGGTTGATGAATGAAAATATTATTTGTAAACATATTTTTCACGCTAAGCTGTGGGTATGAATATAATTTTACTTTTTACTTACTTTTTTTAATATGATTTTTTTTTAGGTTTCAATAAATTTTGTGAACAAAATAAATGTAAAATATTAGTACATAGAGGTCTTTCTCATTTCACTGACGATATAATTGTCGTGCAATATGTATGAATTCATCATTTTTGGTCATCACAAACCATGATTTGAAAATTGAACAGTAACAACACACAAGTGATTACCGCCTACTGAAAATCGTTCAACAACTACTAGAGAGTAAAAACGGCCTTTACTCACAGTTATCGAAAATGCAGTGGGTCCCGCGGGGGCTTTCTACAGCGACCCAGACACTTTACTCTCTTGTGAATAAAAATGGCTTTTACTCAAAGTCGAAAAACATCGAAGTTTAAAAAACATTCTTACCGAGGTGGGGACATGAAAAATAATGTTTCTTAATTCAATTCAATTTATTTCATTTATTAATTCAGATCAAGTAATCCATTATTTTGTTAGTTAAACTTATACTTACACTATTCTTAGTAATAATATATTATTACGTTGGATGTGGTATACCACATCCAAAGATTCTGCATCATAAAGATCTGAAGCTATTTATTTGATGAGAGTACTGTTTACAGAACCAATGGTACTGCCGTTCGATAAATCTATTTGTACTACTATTTCGCAATTAGTATGATTGTAGTTTATTTTTGTATTCATTTATAGAAATAGTTTACTTATTTTCATTTTAGGTGTACAAAATGTTGTGTGAGCTTTAGTACTTATTTAGTACTTTAAGAAACCTATTTACAAAAAGGGTGTCTTTGAATCTTTGATGAAATAACAGAGTTAAATACGAACGTTCTGGAAAAATATTACAAAAGAAGTCCTTTTTAACTATATTTTGGAGTTGTATAAAAATAACTGATCCACCATCTTTATGAATCCGCCATATTAGTTTTAAAACGACGTCACTTAAAATATGCCAAACAGCTCAATCGATGACCATTGTTATAAAATACAGTTCCAATATTTTTCTCACAGAGCAAGTTAAATAAAAGCTTGTACAACACAACTCAGAAAAACTAACATTAAACCTAGAATATAAAAAGTCCAGCGAGAAAACAAGAAGGTTTTTGCAACATTTTCATTTCAATACTTCAACGTGAAATTATTACAGGTTTAATATTTTTGCGGGTAGGTCCTATTTTCTAGGTCATCGAGTCCAACCGTTCAAACGGAAACCGGTAAATCAAAATGACATGCTACTATAATTTATTACTTTCCCTGTGAGCTGCAAATATGAGAAAACGCCTGTTTCTAGGTAAAAATGATTTTAAATGCCTTGTACCTACTATGCTATCTAGTGCCTATAATTACGATGATTATATAGCAAAGATTAAAGAGTCCTATGCGGGAGTGACAGCTGCGACCACAAATTGTTCAATCACCTGACGACACCTAAATCATCTTATGTAGATGGCCAATGATGATGATAGCAAAGATTATATAATTTCGATCAGACAAATATTACCACGCACGAATATAGATAAATAAAATCAACTCAAAAACCGATGGTTTCAATAAATCTTTATCAATTCCTTGTCATGGCTTTACCTTATTGACTATAGAGTATTTTGCACTAATTCAGAGAATAGTAGACGCCTATTGAAGAAAAAAATTTAGTAAAAACGCTGTGCACAGATATTGCTAAACAGATACATTCAGAATCAATTGATAACGAAGGAACTGCTAGTTACAAATAAGATACATTAAGAATCGATAAGCATATAATCGAAGTACACAACCATAAGTTCTACTGCAAGGGCCACAGACAACTAAACAGTAACTATTAACTTGAAGGAAGACAGTTAGAAACAGAAGTGAAGGGTTACCTTCAAATGGTTGCGAATAAAACCTTCTTACCATCCTCGTGGGGCGGTGAATAAATAACAACCCCACTCTTCGAGGTTGGTGACATACGGGCGGTAATGTTGGTGAATATTGTAGAGAAAATCTCGTGATGCATCTTCCTAGGAATATTTTATGTGAAATGATAATTGTAGTTGTGTTAGTTCTATTTATTGATATCTGTAAAGAGGCAGAGTTTGTTTGAAAGAGCAAATCTTAGGAGCAACTACAAACCTTAAAAAATATTTTAAAAAATTGCAAATAAATAGTATTATGTTAGGATATTTGCATTCACCAAAAAACGACTAAATGAATTTGAATGTAATATCAGGTTATATAGAATAACATAGAACATTTTTCCTAGACATACAATACCACGTTTAACTTTGAAAAAATAAATAACTATTTTGAGTTACGCTTACACAATAAAGACAATAACAAACAACCAAACACATAATCTTTACATAATAATAAAAATAGGACCGATAATTCACAGATGACGTGCAAAGGACCTTTAGAAAAAAAGGGATGAAAATCAAATCACTTGTCGCCAGACATGCCAGCCAATAATAACAGCAGTATCCAGCTAATGTTTCCAATTTTATAGCCGACCTCCGTAGGCCTATCCATTCCGAACGCTGGAAGACATCTTTATGGGCGGCAAAGTTTGCTCTCACAGAAATTCTCCAGATTTGCCTATTTTCTTACAAATTACTTTCTTAGTTTCACAATGTTGTTACAAACGCTACTTTATTTTGTTTGGTAATGCGGATATTAACCTTCACATTAGGCAAATCTAGCGGAATTTTGCATAAGTGGAAACTTTGTGCTTGATTTTCCTTCGTTCGTTTTGATATTACGGCGATTGAACTTATTTTTATTAGATGTGTTGTTTTTCACATTTGTAATTTAATAACTACGCGCTACGATGTGCACGATCACGCAAAAGTGAAAAGCAAATGATGTGCTATGATAAAAAAAACTGATTTTAAGAGAATTTTATTTATTTATTATACTTCTGTACTACGAGTAGAAATACATGGAGGGCTTAATACTATCAGTATTCTCTAACAGCAAACCACCAGTGCAGAGTGGTGGTGGTTATAAGAGAATTAAAAAAAAACAAGTGTTTAAATAAATAAATAAGAATTCTTGGTAAGTAAAAAAATAATTCTATGTGCTAATAAATAAATCCTAATTTAGATGTGTCATGTTTTTCATGAATATTATTTTAAATTTTACTACTTATTTTGCCTTTTTTTAGCTCATCACCGTAATATTTTAATTAGAAGACCACGTTCCAGTGTCTGTCTGGCAAAAAACTCGTGTCTGGCGAGGCTTTTTACACTTAGTCAAAATTAAGGTGGACTAATGTTACTCGAAATGTGAACCGAAAAAGAAATGGGAAAAAATATTATAATAGCTTTTGCCGTGTTTTAGTAGCGTTGATGTAGATCCCGCGGGACGACTGGGAAAAAGCTTGTAATAAATTTATTTGTGTACCTCCTTAGGGTTTTATATCTATAAAACTTTTTGTTAAACAACAAATTCTCCTAAATTGTTAAACTTAAGACTAATTGGATAAAGAACTTATGTAAATATTCTTTTTTTAATACCTAATTGCTATTGTATAGCAGGTTTAGGAACTAATAAAGCTAGCTTATTAAAATGAATAAATTATCACTATCGTAGAAAATTTAAGCTTAAAATTCAGCTACCCTTTGTAGGTGCCGATGAGACTAAATACAAGAAAGTATTCTAATACAAGTTTTTTTCACAACAATACATTTTTCAATTTCATCGAAAATTAAAATTAAATTCAAAACTTATTTCTTGATATTAAATAGTAATGAAATTAAATTGTTGTACTATCTAACGTCTAATAATCTGAAAATATAAGTAACTAGCTGTGCCCCGCGGTTTCACCCGCGTAGTTCCCACTCCCGTGGGAATTTCGGGATAAACTATAGCCTATGTTCTTCCACGGACCATGAGCTACCCTTGTACTAAATTTAAAGTCAATCGGTTCAGTAGTTTAGCCGTGAAAAGGTAACAGACAGACAGAGTTACTTTCGCATTAAAATATTAGTTAGGATTAGGATTTGTTGATAATAACGGGTTTTCTGAATTCAAAATATTATAGTGAAGATAGATTAAAATATACAGAGTTATAATATTTTTATCTCTATAAAATCATAAATCCACCTTATTAAACTAGAAACCTAAATCTATCTAATAAACTGATAGGCGGGAACAAATTTATAACAAAATTCTGTCATATTCTGCTATAAAAAGATAACCAGTTCATTAGCAGATAAATGAAATGGGAAAGTATACTCTATTCTCCTTAAAATAAGGTCGAAATAAAATGTTACTTTTGCGTGTGAACTGTTATTCGTGTTCTCGTTACATTTGGCGTAAAATTTTAATTTGAATTAGCACGAATCGTGTCTGTTTTATTGTACTCTGAATTATATAATCTACACTACTCATAGAACATAATTTTAATGGGCAACCGCTAGCTGTGATTAGCAAAATTAGATTTTAGGCAGTTGAGTTAAGGATTGCATTTCTGTCAGCTAAAATCGAGATTTAAACGGTGTCTGAGGGTAATAAGTTTTTAGCATGTACTTACTTGTAAAGGATATAGAGATGATATTCGTACAGCGACAAAACATCACAATATTAGATAGCAAGTCAAGTCAAGTCAAAAATCCTTTATTCAGTTAAGACCTCAATGAGGCACTTATGAACGTCAGAATTGATTCTACCACCGATTCGGAATTACATCAGCCGAGAAGAATCGGCAAGGAACTCGGGCTGGTTTTTTTTTTTAAATAATATTAAATACAAATGTCACTTATAACTAATGTCAACAATAAAAAACATGTCAAAAGGTATATAAAAAAAATCTATAAATATAGAAGTAAAATAATTACATAGGTCAAAAACTAAAAATAGCATACTGACACAAATACATATAAGTGATGTAAATATCACGAAATTGATTTTAGCAACAAGTCCCTGGGACAACAATATCAACCAATAAATATAAAAACATAAAAAAGTACCAAAACAATCTAAACCGCAGCAATAGTTATTTATGGTACAAGCGAGGTAAGTTGGTGATTACTTCCGAGGCGCTATTGAGGCCCGAGCCGTCAGGCGAGGGTCAGAAGATAGCCGAGGATAGTAATCATCAATAACACGCGTGTACCATACAACGTTTTTCAACACATTTGCAAAGAAATTATCATTTTTCGCTAATAAATAAACAGTTTTTCTATTCGCGCGCATCCAACACAACAATGGTGATCGGCCAAAGACTAAAAGAATATACTTATTAAAAAAAAATCGAATGAATGAATGAATGGAATCGACCATAGACCTACCAAAAGTAAGGAAACATAGTTGAAGTTTGTTTTTAAAATGTATGGACACAATTTTTTTGCTATCGAAACTTTTTTAAAATGATAGCAATTTAAAAAAACAATCTATAACTCACTAGTGAATAAAACGCGTCATTATTTAACTGTTTTTGCACAAATAAGAGCCCCTTTATGAGCAAATGTGTTGAAAAAATAATTAAAACTCACTTTCAAACCCTAGACAAAAGGGTACTTAAACACAAAAAATGGCATTTATCATTGAAACAAAACATTTTCGTCCATTCTCGCTATAAAACCATTTCCGTAAAAAATAACTTAGTATTTTTTACGTTTTTAATAACCCAAAACACCCCATTATAGTAATCTTTCACTGTGTAATAACCGAACGGGGCTTGAGGCGTGTAATTTTGGAAAAAAAATGTCCGCCCTCAAAATATATTATGTTAAATTGCCTCTAGCCTTGAATTGGAGAATTATTGGAATTTTCCTGTTATTTCTTTCCACTTTTGCGTCATTATAAGGTCATTTTATAAGCTCTTTGACTAAAATATTGTTGTATGGCGTGAATTAGGTATACTTACCAATCAGTCCTATCATATACTTACATCGTGTAAAAAAAATAGTTCAAAAACAAGCATCCGAATTCTGAAAAGAGGTACTTACATAAAGTTTAGTATAGAACAAGAACATATTTTAATCTAAATTAAAGTAATAACTTAATCGTATGTCGTCCATTTTGTATGTACCTACAAAATGTACATACATACCACAAATCAGGGAGTCACCTTAGGACATCCGTCCTACCGCTGTTCCTTCACCGTTGTCAGGTTAAAAGAAACTCAAGGGTGACTGAGTTCTTTTTAAACTGACTTTGGCGAAAGAGTGACTCCAAAAACAAACCTGTAGCAACAATATTGCAATGATATCTCCAACTTTTTACATACAAATTGTTAATCATAATCAAAGTTTCCATTACAAAATTACCAACCAACCTACGTCGTAAGGATAAAAAGTTGAATCCAACACCGATAAAAACGTACAGCAAATATTTTATTCATTAAAATCGAAAACACATTTACGGGTACAGATTAAATTTAAGATTGAAAAGTAATTTGGCTCGTTGATTGGGTTCGACTAGGTGTATGTAAATATGTTTGAAGTATGTTTACATTTTCTTTACTTGCATCAGTAAGTAGTTACTTTAAATTGGAAATTAATTTAAAGTCTACTTTAGAAATGAGGTACAATATGAAATAACTAAATTAAAATACGTTATGTATTAGTTAATTCATATTGTATCCAAAAAGTTAGATCACTACTCAGTTTTTTGACCAAACAGTTAGATAATGGAACTATTAAGGTGCTGATAGATTTGAGCATTCACGTGTAACAGAACATGAGCATTCGCCGTTTTTATATTTTGCCAAACTGAACAACGAGCCGAGCATGGAGCCAAACATTACTACGAACGTTTTTACGAGCATTCTACAGAACGCATAGTCAATAAGCTGACTAGAATGCTTGCTAAAATGTTCTCGTATCTGTAATGTAATATTACAAGTGAATGTTCAAGTCTATCAGCACCTTTATTAGAATAGGATGGAATAAACGTCTCTCTCTTTCACTATCCAAACATTATTATAAACGTAAAAGTTTGGATAGATAGACGTTTGCTACTCGTTCGTGCAAAAACTACTGAACCGTTTTAGATTAAATTTGGTACCGATATTCCTTATAACTAGGAGTTACACATAATGGTCTAATTATCTTAAAATTCCCACGAATTTGGGTTTTAACAGTGGGGCACACCTAGATAAGAATTCCATACATAGAAAAAGATGTAACTAGGTAAATAAACTATGTAAAACAATTTTTATATCTCGTTTATTAATAAGAGAGGATCATCTACAAGAATTAATTAACTTTCGTCGGTTGATTGTTTGTAACTCCTGTCCAATAAGGTCAATATTGCGATTTCTGGGTTGGGCTAAGTGGTTTTTAACGGTTATTGTATCACCATATTCAATTTTGTATGTAAAAATTGCAATGACGCTTTTTAACTTTTTACGAAGTGAATATTTTTGGTGGTTTCATTTCCAGAAGTTCACAAGCTAGTAAGTGTTATTCTTATAGGTATAAGTAATTTAATGTTTCTGTAAAATAACAAAAATGTTTTAATTACGTAAAAGCATTTTACGGAAAAAAGAGACAGAGAGGAAAAGCCTTACATTCAATGTCTAAGTTCATAATTTTCTAAATAGCGATAGTACATTGATAAAAACGGGATCACAACTTAATAATACAAAACTCCATATTATGACATAGTCCTAACATATATACTGAAACCAACAACTACATAATAACTAATCTATATCTCCACATATAAATAATTTGACGTCATATCTCCCAATCTGCCATTACGAGATCATTAGCCGGATAGCAGTGGTAATGATGGGGGAAAGATAAATAATATTTTACCCTTTTTTTGGGTAACCTTTGGGGTGAAACGTCATTCTCTGGTTTTTTCATTCGAGTCATTAAGCACACGGATTTGGGATAACGAGGCTGGTCGGGAATGTATGAAAAAGTATTCTGGATATGGTTTCTTTTGAATCTAATACAATTACGAATGCGCTTGCTTATGTAGTTTTATAGATATTGTCACTAAAATTATGATAAGTTATTTACCATCTTTCATCTGTTGCAGTAACGTCAGTACTTATTTGTCGAAAATTCGATGAGTATACATAATTTACTTGGAAAATATCCCGAAAACTTAATTTGATATATCTTTTTTTAACCACCGACGCAAAAAGAGGGGTGTTATAAGTTTGACGTGTCTGTGTGTATGTGTGTATCTGTCTGTCTGTGGCATCATAGCTCCCGAACGGATGAACCGATTTCAATTTAGTTTTTTTTTTGTATTAAAGGGAACTTATGTGCGAGTGTTCTTAGACAAGTTTGAAGAAAATCGGATGACCCGTTTAAAAGTTATGGGGGTTTGAAAGTAACACAATTGTGTTGGGGTTTTTTAAATTTTTAATTTAATGTTATTATTTCTTTGTATAGTTTGTACATAGGTTAGTAGGTAGTATCGTTAATCGCGTATTAATAGTAGGTAATGGCAGGTTAGCGGAATGACGTCTTACCTAATTATCGAAGCCGTATCATTACTTACCCCTTGTTCGAATTATACCTTTCCTAAGGAAAAAATAACTTTTAGTTTTTCACAAAAAAAATGAGGTAAGTATTTAGTTACTAAAGAAATGGAAGTGCTGTGTCACTTCTTGAACACATTAGCTTATAATGATCGGTTGAGCTTAAAAAACGGATAACAAAATCAGTTTCATATTTTAACACACTGACGAAACACTTTAATGACTACGGATCCCTAAAAAAATAATAACAATCTTGCTTACACATTAAAAACAATGCTTATAAGAAACTTATTTCAAAGTATCTCAAATCGTTTAAGTACAAAACAGTCCGAAGATTAGCCCATTAAAAGCGTTTCCTTGTAAATGATAGGAAAGAGAAAATATTTAATCAACTTGAAAGAAAATCACCATCATTATTGTTGATTGTTTTACAGAGACTCCGATTCGCCGGCAATCTATTTAACTGTCGAGAAAAATAAATTATCTCAGCTTAAACAATTTTGTTGCTAACGCTTTGGAAGGAAATTTGTGATTTTGAATAATGTGATTTTTATAAACTTATAGCTGGAGTTTCGGTTGACATATTTTTATGCTTTTCGTATCTTTGAATCCTACTAATATTATAAATGCGAAAGTTTGTATGTTTGTGAGTTTGCCGCCTAAATACACTGGAATATAAAGACAATCTTTATATCTTTTTCGAATAATGTTGAAGACAATACAATAGATTTTTTTTTGTACTCTTAGCAAATATACATACTAGCTGCAAACATAAATCATCATCATCAGCTCATATAATGTCCCCACCGAGGGGCTCGAGCCTACCTTGAATTAGGGTGATTAGGCCTTGGTCAACCACGCTGGCCAAGTGCGGGTTGGTCGACTTCACACATAACCTTAGAATTTCTTCCCAGGTGTGTGTGTCCCAGGTTTCCTCACAATGTTTTCCTTCACCGTAAGGGCGTCGAAATTAACGTACTTATGAATTCGTAAATTGAAAACACATTGGTACGTGGCGGGACTGGTGGGGTTCGAACCAGGCACCTTCCGATCGGAAGTCAACGGCCTTACCCCTACGCCACCGACGCTCTTAAACATAAATAGTAAAACATAAACAACTATAATGAACTGACAGCATAATTTATACAGCAGTAGTATAAAGGATCAAACATGGTTGACTTAACGAACATAATTTAAGCTAAAGTTATTTTAAGATCAGCTAATTAATGAAGGCTTTGGAGTATTACTTAAGTTGTAGATCAAAGGAAGCAAGTAATTTAATTTACTTGATATTGTCATGACAGGGTGAAGTTATTCACGAAAGTTTACTTTATAATTAACTGTGATACAGAAATGTTTGGTTCATAATTTTTTGACAATTTTGTTTATTATTTTTGGTAAATTTTAGGTATTTTTTTTAAAATGGGAAATTATAAAAGACTTTTTTCTTTTTTACTGCATTGCCTTAAACAAAACAACGAGTAAGTAGCTAAATATCTATGTAATAGTATATAAAGCAAAGGTATATTTTTTATATTTTTTGACGACCTCAATGGCAGAGTGGTCACCATGCCGGACTGCCATCCGTAAGGTTGCGGGTTCGATTCCCATGCGGGATGAATATTTGTGTGAACCACAAATGTTTGTCTCGGTCTGGGTGTGTGTGTGCGTAGTTTCTGATACCCTAGATACAAGCTTCGGGCTTAGTTAGGGGTCAGTTACTATAATGATATGATGGAGTGAATGATTATATTATACTAGCTGTGCGCCGTGGAACCTTATCCTGTAGAAAGTTTGGGATAAAAAGTATCATATGTGTTATTCCTAGGTATGAGGAACATCTGTACCAAATTTCTTAAAAATCCATTCAGTAGTTTTTGCGTGAAAGAGGAACAAACATCCACACATCCATACATCCACACTCACAAACATTCGGCTTTATAATATTAGTAGGATAGATCTCTATAATGTACAGCTTCTTATATTTGCTGTTGAAATACTCTAAATTATTAGCAGTGCGCAGTGTTCTTGCCAATCTACACTAATATTATAAAGAGGAAAGATTTGATTGTTTGTTTGTAACGAATAGACTCCGAGACTACTGAACCGATTTAAAAAAATCTTTCACTAATGGAAAAATAATTCATCAGTACGTGACATAGGCTATATTTTATCCCAGTATTCCCACGGGAACGGGAACTACGATGGTGTAACCGTGGGGCGCTACTAGTACCTAATATTAAAATAGACAACCTCGTCTGTACTTTGGTGTTTGTTCCCAAATAAGATGAGAGTTTTTTTAAGAATTAGATCTGTTCTCTTATTAGCGCACTCAAAAAACCTTTTAGCTATAATATTATAATGAAACCACGTAGGTAATGAACTTCTTATAGAATTCATTCTATACATATACGCAATGATCGTATTAGGAACAACAGACGTAGGTCTCAAATTATTAAGATCAACGGGATATTTACCACTAGCAGCGCCCCGCGGTTTTACCCGCGTAGTACCCGCTCCCGTGAGAATGCGTAGCTCGTAGTATCATACAATCTCGGCACAATTCACCATCGTGTGTTAAAAAATTAAGTAACAGCGCCATCTATTGGTAGGATTTGTGACTACAAAAAGTTACAATAAATCATACGATTACTTATACGCAATCCCATGGTAATTTCGGCATAAAAAGTATCCTATGTGTTATTCCTAGTTATAAGGAACATCTGTACCAAATTTAATCAAAATCGATACAGTAGTTTTTGCGTGAAAGTGGAACAAACATCCAAACTCACAAACATCTAAACATACAAACTTTCGCATTTATAATATTATTAGTAGGATGTTTATTATTTGTTTCGAGTTTCCGATATTTCGACGTTGTTGCAAGCGCCATGATCACGGATGAACTGTTGGACTGTACTGCGGGTAGATTTTATAAAATGTTGGTATAAAATGTGTTGGTAATCGTAATTCGAGCTTCATGTGAGACATGTAAATGCCTCTTAATTGCAACTGTTTATTATAATTTCTTAAAAATAACTGTAGGCCACCCAAATATAATAAAATAACAAATATTGACAACCTCGATGGCAGAGTGGTCACCATGCTGGACTGCCATCCATAAGGTTGCGGGTTCGATTCCCGTGCGGGGTGAATATTTGTGTGAACCACAAATGTGTATCTCGGTCTGGGTGTGTGTGTGAATGAGTGTGTGCGTAGTTTCTGATACCCTAGATACAAGTTTCGAACTTAGTTAGAGGTCAGTTACTATAATGAGATGATGTAGTGAATGATTATTTATTTATGCATTTCAGTCAATCCAGAAATGGACCTCAGAATTGGCAGGTATAAAATTTGTCCCTATATCTTTAAAACTACGCAACGAATTTTGATGCAGTTTTTTTTAATAGATAGAGTGATTCAAGAGGATTTTTATGTATAGTACGTTTCCCTGGGATTGGGATTTTCCGCAGGTGAAACAGTGGCGCGTTGCTAGTTAATAATTTACTAAAGTTCTATTAAGTAAATATTTACAAAGACAAAGCGTCTTTAGTTGACTATATTAGTGATTTCATGATTAGTGTTACATTGAACTTGTTAAGCTTCTGTAAGCTCCTCTTTAAAAGTTCATTACTTAAAAGCTTCTACGAGTTACAAGCTGAAGAAATTGTAATTTTAATAGTTAAGTAAATCTTAATAAAAATAAACTCTGAAAATTAAAGAAAATACAACTTCAATTACATTTAGGTACTTAAATATTGTTTTATTAACTGAAACTGTTTAGATTATTATAGAATTTCAAACACTTAGGCATTTTTGAAAAATATTCTTTATAATAGTATTTTAGTACTGGAATTTGAACCTAGGATACCTAAGACCCAAACTCTAAAAGGAGTAACTGGAAAAGAATCGAAAGAGTTATGTTGAAAAGTTTTAAATCTACCGTAAATATTATTTAATTAAAATTTTAAATACTGTTACATTAAGCACGAATTCAGAAAAGCCATTAGAGTAATTTTATTTCAATGTGTATTGTTCACGTAAATCAATAAATTCTTAGTAGGTATTATGTTAATTTAAATCAATTGATACTAAGTATTTAATTTACTTAAATAAACAAATTCCTAAAACCCAATACCAAAACCACTTAATTATTAATCTATTATTATATTGTATTAGCAAAACTGTTTACTTTAACGTAATTAATTGTTCGATGAAGTTTTGTAGCTGATATCGAAGTATCTGGGGTAAAGAGATAGCGGGTTATTGTTGATCGCGTTTAATATTGATTAAGTGGGTTGTTTTTTATTAATTTATTTTAATATAAGTTTGTAGAGTTGTTGATTTTTAATTTACTTTTTAAAGTGTTGTTTTATCTTCTTACTTCTTCTTCCGAACGATCTCGTATTTGATTGGAATCGGTTTCAGTTTAACCAAGGTTTAACCAGATTTGGCGGAATGTCAAAAGTATTTTACGTGCAGCGACTATCGTATGACATTTTTAGTTAAACCAAATGTTAGTATTTTGTGGGCTCTAAGTTCTAACTCACCGCAACGACTCGTCTCGATGCATTATTTTCGATGCGCCTCAAAATAGGTGCGCCTCGAGAAATACCTATATTCTAGGACTAATGCGATTCGATAAAGTTTTCCAGTACGATTTTTTCTTCAAAAATAAACCTTCATTTAAATAAACAGTACCTTATAACCGTATTCATACTCACAAGATTAATATAAACGACTCAAACTCCACAGAAGTCTTCTCTCCTCACGTAATCCTTGAACAATACTAAGTAAGATATCATTAACAATCACCCTACCTCAGGGACAGTCGGGCCGCTGATAAATTTAAACGAACATCACAAACTTAAACAACCATCGTTTGAAACAGTTCCCCTGTGATGAGGTAGCTCTGATTAATTGTAACGTCACTTCTGTTTAACTTGGTAATTTTGACGTTATCTATGAATCTATGGGGTATTTTGAATGATGTAAGTTGATTTTGGAAGATGATATAAGTATAGTTTTAATAGTTAACATGGTTATTAGCACTCAATTTATTATGATTAACGGGATATTTACCATGTATATTATTTATTTTAAGTTTTCGATATTTCGACGCTGTTGCTATAATATGAGTAATAAACTATACTATAATAAGTTTGACCAAAAGTTAATTTCGGAAGATGATAGAAAAGTAACACTATCATGTTTGGTATGACTAATACAAAGAGCGTAGTAGTCAAGTATTCTTTTTCCTCATTATACTAAACTAGTTATGCCCCGCGGTTTCAACCACGTATATCACAATCCTGTGACAATCCTTACTTAGCGGATGATTGTCATAACATCTACCTGCATGCCAAATTTCAGCCCGATCCGTCCAGTGGTTTGGGCTGTGCGTTGATAGATCACTATGTCAGTCAGTCAATCACCTTGAAGTTGTATATATTTAGATATGTATCAACAATAAGAGAGAACCTTTACCTGCAGAAGGATCTTACTGGCTATTGGATTCATTTTTGTATACTAACAAGTAAACGTTCGATGCTAAGGCATTATTCCGTGCACTACTCGTATAGAGATCTTAAAATTGTTTTACACATTGCAGTCCCAGAACACTTTACCATAATAAAATTAACTATAATACATATATTTACACATCAAACGATATTAGACCCTATTGTTACGCAAATTGATACCGTACCCAATGCTTTAGTTGTGTCCTATCCTTAAATTTACATATGAAACGTTGTCACCTTCTACGATAGTGCTTGATTGAAAAAGGGGTTCGATATGAAACGTATAAAGGTGATATTTACTTGTATATTTTTACGAGATTGTCCGTGTACGTGACTCTATTTGAATGGTAATGGTTTTATTGAGTTTTTGTTATTAGAATTTCTGTACGTTTTTAGGGTAATTTAAGTCAAATGACTAATCTACCATGCTTACCTAATGTGGTGATTTCATAGATGTTACTGAAATTCTGTGTGTTCATGTGAAACTAGTGTAGAATTGTGTTTAAGGTCCGATCCCAAATCAGTCTTTCATTACTCATCAGTAGAAAGTTTACATGTAAGTATTATTTTTTCGTTTGTTCAATTTAATTTTCGTATAGAGATATTAGGAGTACTGAATAGTATTTATACAAATTCTCTGAATATTTTATCTCGATATTCCGAACTGATCAGCATAAACGGAATGACCCGCGAGCTAAAGGATTTAAAAAAATAAAACGTCTGTTTTCTTTATGTACAATTAATATAATTACATAAATAGTTAACATCTTTGGGACATGATACAAGTATTTTTTGACACATTGGAAATAATACTGTCTTAATATCACAACAAATAGTTAGCCTTCATTTTTTAGGACTTCCCAACATATTTAAGAAATAAGGGATAATCCCCTTTTCTGAGTACAAATATTATGAAATAGCACTTATCAAAGCGTTTTTATAAACAAAATTGAACAGTATTATTAATATGCTAAGGTTTATTTACCGATGACGACTGGTTTCCACAAAATGTGAAATTGAAAATATCAGTTTTTTAACAATGTTTCTACTCGTACTTCGGTGCGTTCTGTTTAGTGATAAATAATTGTACCTTAGCAGCAAAAATAATTTAAACATCATAATTGTTACAAAATAAACTGACGTGGTTTGTAGAAAATATACGTTTAGACTTTAATAATTCAATACAAATCATTAGGACAAAAGTTTTTGATTTTATCACTATCTTGAACTATTCCATCGCTAGAAAACTGACGATTCCTTATAGAAAAGGTTCATTGGGAATTTATAACATATTCCCCTTCAATAGATTCTAAAGTCCCTTATCAATGGCGCGCTACGATCCTCAAGGTGTTAACAAATAATATAAAAACACTTACAAAAGAGAGTAAGTACATAGACTTAAAAACAAAATGATTAATTTAATCACTTTGTCCTTTTAAAACTAAATAAATAATTTAAAATTATGATTAAATAACAAACATTACTAATTTTAAGTAAAGTTTTACTTTTTTGGTGACCAAACAATCTTTTGCATTATTTAAGCAACTTTATCAAAAAAATGATGTCTTTTGTTGCTAAAAGTGGCTATTGATGAGTCATTTTAACTGATCTGTTGAACTGGCATCCATCCAAAAATGGTTGTCAATCACCGGAGTGATTCCAGATTCTAGTTGGCCTAAAACTTTTGCAGTGACGCCTCAGTTTTATGTCTGGACTGATCAGTTCAACTGACTCGTCAATGGCCACTTTAATAAATACACTTATGGTCCAAATCCAACAATTTATTACAAAATAAATTTGTTTTCTACTTATAACTACTTCTACAAATATATTTACTTTGATTATAATATTCAACAGTAACTTAAAACTAAATTCGATCATTATTATCACTCAGTTAAAACTATTCTAATTCACATTATCTGACACTTAGATTATACAAAATATGGCTGTGTCAGTAATCACATTAAATGTCTTTTTCCATTCATTTTCATTAAAAATACAACATAGTTTAGCATCTCATACAAAATAACAAGTTTTATGAGTCATACATCTGCTTATAACAACTGACCCCTAACTATGTTCATTACCTGTATCTAGGGTATCAGAAACTACGCACACACATTTATTCACACACCCAGACTGAGACAAACATTTGTAAATCAAAATTTACCCCGCACGGGAATCGAACCCGGAACCCCTATGGCTTAGGAGTAAAGCATAGTGACTTCTCTACCATTTGGGTGGTCAAAATTTATATTTGAGTATGTCTTTTTTTGCAAATAAATATAATACACAGACGACTACAATCTGTCTTATAAAATAAATAAATCACAACCTTGATCTCATAGGCGTAGGAGATCTTCTTCCTTCATAAACATCGAATAATCTGCTGTTATTCGAGGAGAAACCATTTTTATCATCATTAGAACTTTTCACTTCACTATCACCATTCGTTTCTGCCGTATGATGTTTTAAATCGTTTGCATAACTTTTAGTTTCACTAACGTTATTGACTTCTGTAGTTTTGACGTCATCAGCGACTGTCACTTCAGTTTTCACTGACGATTCTTTCTCATTATCATTTGTACTTTTAACGCTAAAAGTCCTTTTGTTACCTGGCATTTTTCTATAGATATTAGCAACCACAGGGTGTAGTAGCCTTTCGTCAAATTTGTCTGAATCATTGCCTGTTAGCAGTCCTATGAAAACACCGCATACGACACAAGTAACTGTGCCAATAACTGCATACCACATGTAGGAAACGGAGTACAATTTGTACAGGTTTGATGAACTGCAAAGAATAATATTTATTGTTTTTACATTTGAAAAACATTATTTTTTTAAATCGTGTTGAAGCAAAACAGTATCGATTACTTTAACTTGATAAATTATAAATGCATAATTGAAGTAAAACTTACTAAAATGCTTCATCAGCTGTAATTTTGGGTGTCTGAACGTTCTTCAGAAGTGGTGCTATATGTGCTAATGTTTGATTAACTATTGGCGATAGGAAGGGCTTTTTGTCGAATACATTAAATGTTGCGTTGGCACATCCCTGTAACAATAAAATGGATGGTTTTCATTCTTCTGCTAAGTTATATAAATTTTAAGTAATCATAATCAATGTCTCAACTTCTAAGATGCTTTAGAGGATTTCGATGAAACACGAGTGTTGTTCATAGTTAAATAAAATATCTCAATGCCAAAGCAATCTAATTTTGAAGATCGCTTATAAACTCAAAACAATAATGTCTGGTCTCTTTTACTTTTACAGTACAGTAGATTTTCTATTAAACCCCATAGTATTATCTTCTGGAATAACCAAACAGGGTTATCTTATTTACTTATTTTAATTTACTTCAATTTTCAAAACAAAAAACTTACAGCAACAGACAACGGCAACATTTCTTTCTTCGTATTCACATACAATAATCTCCCTGCTGCCAACCACACAGTTATAACATGCGATGCTATTATACCCCAAGTAGCTCCAGTTCCATTAGCGACTGGACATAAAGCCGCTAGAGTGAATACTCCTAGCAACGCTCCACTTGTAGCTGATGTTACTAGTAAAGATCCTTCAACTACACCACCAACCATTCCCACGCATAATGATAACAGCATTATTACAATAGCTGAAACAGAATTTGAATTAGATTAGAACAATGATTATGTAATTGTTGTTATGGCTATTATTGTGCGAGTATGTACTAATATTGCTTTGTCGTGTAAGATCTTACAAGCCGATATTGACTTGACGACCTCAATGATACAGTAGTCACCATGCCAAACTGCCATCCCTAAGGTTGCGGGTTCGATTCCCGTGCGGGGTAAATATTTGTGTGAACCACAATGTTTGTCTCGGTCTGGGTGTGTGTGTGAATGAGTGTGTACGTAGTTTCTGATACCCTAAATACAAGTCACGAACTTAGGAGTCAGTTACAATAATGAGATGATGGAGTGAATGATTATGTTATGTTATTTTAGTAGATTGTTTTATAACAAATATCGCACAAAACTACTTATGTTATGATTAAATTAGAAAGTAAAATATTGTAAGACTCAATTTCCAAGTCAATCATCAAATAAATATGACAATCAAATTCGGGGGCATAAGATAGACCACAGATCAGGGAGTCACTTTAGGACTTCCGTCCTAACCTTTTCTTTGTGGGATAGACAATCAAATTGAATATTATGATACACCAACATAAACAAATAATATGATATATTTCCGTAAACATCAAGATAGTTTTCATAAACAAATCGTTCAACAGGAAATAGTTGTTCAACATCGCAACAATGCACGAACGTGTTCACCGTTACGTAGTTAGTTATTAACAATACTATTTCATTCATCGCTTTTACTTTAATGGAAGGTCATTGTCACCATTATTGTAAGTATTTAATTAGTCACACACGTGTTGTTCTACTATTATATTACTATCAGCTGCATAAATCTAAGGAAATATTTCAAGTTCTTTATTTTAAAATTTTAAATGGTTTATTGTCGTTTTAGTACTATGCGTATTAGTATTAGTCATGATTTTTACAGTATAATAGAAATAGGTACTGATTTAAGTGTAAAAAACCCTGGATTTCCTGTTCATGTGGTTTAAGATCTTAGCTTGTGTGTGGTAAAGAATTTTATAAAGAAGTCGGTTAAATATATTGATTGAATATTTACCATAAATAACTCCAATAATTTTGATGATAGTAAGCTGTTGCTTGTCGTTAATACCCTTGAACGGAGGAGCGGCAGATACGAAGTCTTCCCATGTGACCGTTGCTAGAGAATTCACATTCGATACCAAGAAGCTGAAAATTACAAAAAAGGTTTATGTACAAAGTATATAGTCGGATATTAAACATAGTCTATTAGATCAAAATGTAAACTAAAACATCACAAAATTGCTAATTTAAATACCTAGATTTTAAAGACACTCCGTAAAAAATGGTAAATAACAGCCCATATTCATTAGGAAAAATGTAAACCCATTAAAAAATGTATTCATAAGAAGAATTTTACTGTTTTTCCAGCAGTTTGAGAGTTTATTTTTACAAACAAAAGTCAAATCGTGTTTTTTGGATTTTTTTGTTAGACTAGATACTAGAATTTAACAACTTACCTAAGAGCACCATTAAACAGACTGCCCAAGAACAATCCAAGCATTCCAGGCAGGAAACCAAACTGGTCTTCTACATAAAAAGCCAGAACCTCATCAGGTGCTGTAATAGTGCCTGACGCTAGAGGATCACAGGACTTGTAGACTCCATACAAAGCCATTCCAACTACCCAAGACAGGCTAAATAATACAGTAACAGCTGGCACATTGGCTAATAACGTTCTTCTGACTCTGGATTCACTAGACATGGAGCAGTATCTTTGAACGAACGTCTGTTGACATCCATAGATGGATATGGACATGAAAAGCTGGCCAAATATAGCGGAGAGTGTATCAACTCGCACAGTAGGGTCCCACGTGAATCTGTAAAGAATTAGATAAAAAATAGTTTTCGGAACTATAATGATTACTCTATACTATCAGTCAATGGTTAAGAATATGGCCATTTTGTCATGACTTTTTTCTTTTGATAAAATAATGAATCCTGATCCTGAACCTGTATCTAAAATTCCAGCATTTTAACATTATGCTTGAAGCTGGTATTATATAGACTACAATTTATCGAATCCAAAGTCTAATATTTCGCCGCAAGACAATAAGTAAAATAAATATTTCTAATAGATATAATAGATTCGACCGTAATAATTTCACTTACTGAAAAAACTTCATCCTTCCACCTTCAATATTATCGGTAATAACTTGTGCCGGTCCTCCTGCTTTGATTGTTGCCTGGACTATAAATACTCCACTGACCAATATCATTGTTAGTGTTTGTATAACATCTGCCCTGGAAAATAAGATAAACATTTTTAAATAAATGAACAAGATATATGCTACTGGCCACAGTTCATCCTAGATCATGGGATAAAGGTTCGGAAAAGAAGAAGAATAGAATTCAATATTGTTAGTTCAATATTTGTATTGAAAGGACTGGGTAGTACTTTAACTAATTCATCAAAATAGAATTTAAAATGTGAAAACTTTTAAAGAAATCATACAGAGAACCATAAAGACACATATTTTTCTGCTAATAGAAAGGAAAAAATAAACAAAATCATATAACATAGTACCTGATAGCAGCAGCTAATCCACCCAATAAATTGAACACAATCCCCACAGCAGTTAGCGCTGCAGCAGATGCCCAATGTGGTAAAGCCAGTACAGCATGCAAAGCTACTGACGGCGTGTACACAGTCACAGCTAAGTTCAGGAGTTGACGGATAAGAAATGTAGCTGCTGCAAGTCTTCTTACCCAGGAAGAGCCGAAACGCATCTGGAAAATGGGAAATCAAACATTTTAGTTTACTCCAGAATAGTATTCGTGAGTTTAATTGGTGATCATTTTTAGCGTTTCAATCGTCTAGCAGTGCACAATCACAATAAAACAACGTAGCAGGTGCAAATATTAGGTGTACTACTAGACGATAAATAATATACAAAAGTATTCCTTTTTTATATTTTTTCCAAATATGGCTTGCCTTTTAAATTACTATCGTGCATTGAGCCTGTATCGTGACTACGTTTCATTTTTATTCTATAAAAACTATTTCTCCTTCATTTCGCCTTTTTCTGGCCCTATGTAAAGATATTTTATGTTTAAACATTTATCTTCATAACATTTGGTTTCTATAAAAAATATAAGTATTGATTATTTGGCTGACGGCTGAAGATTATCGTTACAAGATTCAGTGTAAGTAATAACGTTAAAAAGACGTTAGTTTTTGTATTGATCAGCAAAAAAAAATATTTAAAAAAAACTCTTGCTTCAAATCAAACGGCCAGTTATTACTTTTTAAGAAGTTTTTTTTTGAAAACTTTTTTGTTTCGTAATCTTGTAATCATTGATTGATTGATCATTTAATTAATTTTTTATGTAAGTACTATTAAGTTGGTAACAAGTAACATTTATGATAGTAAAAAGTTTGGTACAGGTTTCTTTACTACAATTATTGAAAAAGGAATTTAAAAAAAAGGTAGCACTCCGGGAGTGCCGGCAGAAGTGAAAACTTCAATATTAACGTTGTGTTTAATTATAAGTATAAAAGTACTATCATTTATGAGGTAGAATACAATGTTTGTTTCTTACTTCAGTTATCATAAACGTCACGTGATGCTGATCTTACGCTTTTTCGATCAGCATCACGTGACCCTGACGCGAGTTTGAAAGTTTTTACCCATACAAAAAAAGTGCTCAGCGCCGCTAAAGAAGTTTTCACTTCAAAAAACGAAAAACAATGTTATTATTTTTTAATATTAGATTAGATCATACGATTAGGATGACGGCAATTGACGGTTATCCGTTAGAGATGTTCTAGGTACAACATTATACGCTGAAGATTTAGTTTATTTATTTGTTTAACTCAGTAACTACTGATTCGTTACGCAAAATCATATTTGTGTTATTCCATTCATCAAGGAAGAACATATTACAATTTCATATTGACTCAAACACATTTTTTGAGCCGCCAAAAAATCATTTTGAAACCTTCGGTATTTCTTTTAGCCCCGCTTCCCACCAGCCAGGTCTGGACCTTTGAGTTGGGGTATAATAGTAGAGTTATGGGACTTTCAGCTTGCCTCACATTGTCAAAATTACCAGCCATCTCTCGGTTTAGAAGGCTAGAAGATAGAACATTTAACGACCAAAAGATATGTTGTATTTTGATATCTCTATCAATCTCTATCAATAGCAACAGTGCATGTAAGATCTATTCTAAGTGGTGTGATTTATAATTACACGTAAAAGCATGATTATCAATTAATAGTTATTTATGGTACAAGCGAGGTAAGTAGATGATTACTCCCGAGGCGCTATTGAGGCCCGAGCCGTCAGGCGAGGGTCTGAAGATAGCCGAGGATAGTAATCATCAATACACGCGTGTACCATACAACGTTATTCAACACATTTGCGAAGAAATTATCATATTTCGCTAATAAATAAACAGTTTTTCTATTCGCGCGCATCCAACACAACAATGGTGATCGGCCAAAGACTAAAAGAATATACTTATTTAAAAAAATCGAATGAATGAGTGAATGGAATCGACCATAGACCTACCAAAAGTACGGAATCATAGTTGAAGTTTGTTTTTAAAATGTATGGACACAATTTTTTTGGTTTCGAAACTTTTTTAAAATGAAAGCAATTTAAAAAAACAGTCTGTAACTCACTAGTGAATAAAACGTGTCATTATTCAACTGTTTTTGCACAAATAAGAGTCCCTTTATGAGCAAGTGTGTTGAAAAATATTGTAAATAGTTGTGACCTAATAGATACACTAATTAAAATAAATATCAACGCGGGTGTAGTAAAGAAACCGCAGGGAACAACAAATCAACCACTAATAATAATTTCATATTGTACCACAAAACAGGTAAAGCATTTTCAAGGAATATTGAATCATTACGTTCAGGATCACTTGATGACAATGTCTAGTGATTGTGACGTAACGGCAATCATTTGTATAACAAGTGACACTTCCTACCAGAAATGAGTAGGTGCAACCGACAATGCGTCAACAGCAGATATTTGCATTTTTACTCAGAAGTTCTAGCATTATGCGGGTAAATAAATATACTGATTATAAAAAGAATGTTAGTTACGAATTGGTTGTTTCATAATGAATTAAGGTGACCATTGAAGAGTCAGTTGAACTGATCAGTCCAGACATAAAACTGTGCGTCACTCCAAAAATTTTAGGCTAACTAGAATCTGGAATCGCTCCGGTGATTGACGACCTGTTTTGGATGGATTCCAGTTCAACTGACTCGTCAATGGCCACTTTAAAAGTACTATTTCAATATTATTTAGATATTGAAACACAAAACATTAACTTCAATGAAGCGAAGACTTCTAGACAAATTCATTTAATGTATAGGAAATAGAGTGATAAGACAAACAATTGTGTTTAGACAATTAGTTAATATGTCACTAATACTCGTAGTTGACGTAATAACCATCTAGTAACAATAGATTAGTGCCACTATTCGGCATGCCTTCAAATTTTGAAATGGATTCAAAATTTAGACGTACGTCTTTTATGTGTATGATGTAACACAAAATCCATCTTCTGTTTAACATGTATTATGTAACACGAAATCCATCTTCTGTGTAACATGTATTATGTAACACAAAATCCATCTTTTGTGTTACATGTATGATGTAACACAAAATCCATCTTCTGTTTAACATGTATGATGTAACACAAAATCCATCTTCTGTGTTACATGTATTATGTAACACAAAATCCATCTTCTGTGTTACATGTATTATGTAACACAAAATCCATCTTCTGTGTTACATACATAAAATACATACATGTACGACATTGAAAAGTGACGAGGTACGAAAATGCTAATTTGCATACATTAAAAATTCAAAGCATCAAAATATTATGATGAGATATTTCTATCGACTTCCAGTACCTAAGGTACCCGCGGGTATTAAGCCCTGTCGGGTAATAAGGCCTAAGTTTAAAAAGACACGAGTCTTAGAAAAAGTTATACAGTGAAACCTGGTTAATTGGGATTTCAAGGGACCAAGACCAATTATTGAGGGTTTTCAATAATCCAGTTTTCCAATTAAACAGCTTTAAATTTATAGACTTGTCTAACTTGGTAATCTCGGGATCTACTGAACCGATTTCAAAAATTCTTTCACTCATGGAAAGCTAATTTATCAGTGCGTGACATAGGCTTATATATTTTATCCCTGTATTTACATGGGAACGGGAACTATGTGGGTAAAACCGTGTGGTCCACTAATAATAAATAAAAATGGTTACAAACCTGTAAATACTCATACACGGAGTTTGTATGAAGTCTATAGTAAACCGGTACAAAAACCCAGCAGACGATTGGGAAGGCGATGATGATGCCGTATAACGTCTCCCACATTGCTGAACCGTGGTATACCAGCTCAGAGGGAAACCCTGAAATTAAGTTTTAAAGGTATTTTAGATATTTGATATTTGATTGAAGTTTATTAGTAATCGTCCTAATACAGAGTTAGGTTGAGCCCATTGAAATAAAACACTTAAACGGATTTTTGTCGTGGTTGTATTTTGTTTAACATTTTCTGACGTTTCGGATTCTTTACAGAACCCGTGATCACAGAAGACTAAGATCCGTTTAAGTGTTTTATTTCAATGTGTAGTGTTCGTGTAAATCAAAGATATCAATTAGCTTGCACCCTTCGGTGGGAATATAAAAGATTAATGATGATGATAATATAGTACAGTATAGTAAAAAATATTAAGTATAGTAAAAACTAAATTCCGATTTCGTAAGTATTTTAAGATAATCTTTAAAACCCCCTCGCGTAGTTACCTACGCCTGTTCATGCTTATCATTTCGCCTATTGATTTAGGTAACTCCAATTTGCTGAAAAAGCCGAAATAAAGATCCTTTCTAGCTCAATCTACTAAAATTCTTAGTGAGTGAGGAACTTTACCCTGCAGTAGTGGGATCTTAATTTAGTAAGGATACAATATCTATACACCCCTATTTTGAATTCGAGATAATCACACAGCTAATGTAAACGACGGGTGACAATATAATAGTGAAGTTAGTTTTTTTCTTTTGCTTTTATTTAAAAAGTTATGATAAGTCAAAGTTTTTCAAAATCCCGCCGAATTTTATTGTTATTCTACACCGAACAACCGGCGAACGCTGCGATACACAGCTGAGCGCGGTCATCGACCCGAGCCGTCACAGAATACTTGATAGATAGTGTGCCGTCTGGTAATACGACATTTATTTAGTATTTTTTAAAGATAAGTAATTGACTATCATTTTTGATATTTTTATTGGATATATGGATTCAGTTACTGCTACAGATATTCTGATTTTAATAAGTCCCATCATTTCAAAATAAGGGTGTATAAATACTTAGATAGATAGATATAGATATTAGTACCTACATAACAACATCGTATTTTTTTTCAATTATCGATTTGAATGAATGTTTTTGTCTTCAATCTAGATAAAAAATCTCCATCTACATACATTAAGAAAGCGTAAAAAATATAAAAGAGCTCTCAACTACTTTTTTGACTTAACAAAAACAATGCTAAACATTTGATTATCCAATTCATTAATATTAATTTGACCACGTTGGTTTTCACGTGCGTGTTGTCAAACAGCTGTTCAATTGGTTGGCTTCTTATAATCCGAGGGAATTCACGTGTAGGTAATACCCACCTTATATACAATTATACATGTTGAAATTATTTAAGTATTAGTCTTATTTGTAGGTTTACCGATTCTGGTTTTGAATTTACTTTAGTGAGTCTTTAAATTTAAACTTGGCTCTTACTTAACTTAAAAAGACCGAGTGTGGTGTCGTGGGACACCAGGTAAGAACGAAGTTACTTAAAAAAGTATTATTTTCAATGGTCAAAATAAGAAGAAAATAAATCATTATGATTTTCAAAAAAGTTCCTACTCAAAAGAGTTAGCCATAGGTTACCTACCTTTTAATAATTAAAAAATAAACGCGCGCCGCGCTGTTTGAAATTTGAAAAAAGTGTCGTTACAACTTTTCGTAAGATTTTTTCCGTCTAGCCCCCTTTCACAACACGCGATATAAGGAACTTCGTTCCAAAAAGAAAATTAGTACTTGTTTAGATTGTTTTGTTTGCTGTTCATAGTTTTTAAGAAGTCTCTAATTTGCCGACATTTGCCCGATGGAAAACGATGCGATGATAACATGAAATGTACCCATCTGTTTATGCTTCTTAGTTTAATACGTTATATATTATAATCCGTGGTTTAATCGATTCCCATATAACTAATAGATAGATAGCTCAATTAATGTCAGTCAAAACACATAAAACAAATACATTACAGCTATTTATTTGTACGCTTATTTACCATCACATTTAAAACCAAATTAAAGTTATCAAAAACAGGAAAGTACAGTCAGTATAAAAAGTAAAAAAATAAATTGAAATTTAATCCTTTTTATGCCTTTCCAAAAGCTACTATTTTCACTGTGTAACTGTTCGATATTCCGATATAAAATAACATAAAATCAGTATTTTTCTAAAATTGTACTTTACTTCGGTAATGCCTGTTTTTTTAATATTTTAATGTGTTAGGTAATCTGTTTTTGACGCTAACGGTACGTAATAAAAACCAAATTGTCAGTCCACAAAATTTATAGTTACTAAAACATTTTTTTTAAATTACATTTGAATTACTTACTATTAAAGTTGTTGCCTGTAAACTGTAACGGATGTGAATGATAATAATGTCATTATTCAAACAACGTTTTACTGAAGCATTAGATAAAATAAATATATAAATAAAAGATACTATTCTAAAGTAAAACTAATGGCAAATAGTCCATAATTGTAGTCAGTGTAGCAGAAAATTTAAGGGGAAATTAAATAATTTGTAGACGTTTATTTGACTCTGATTGTAATGTTTAAGTCATAGTTACGATGACTTCTTTATAATCGTTCATGTTTATTTTTAATGACCATAGCAGTAGAGTGGTTTACATAAGTACTTGACTGCTAAATAAAAGGTTACGTGATTGATTTGATGGATAAAGTTTTTTGTAAAACAATGTTTATCTCGATTTTTTTACCCTAAATAGGCTTGCACTTGACTGTAACTCGCCTGATGGAAATCGATGATACAGCCTAAGATGGAGCGTGCTCGCATAGAAGGTACCGATTCAATCGCGACTTAAAAAGATTTAGATTTTATGTATTAGGGTACGGAGAAGCTGACAGGGAATTCCACAATCGCGGTGAAGGAGAAGGTAGACGCGAAACTCTTCGTACGAGCTCGTAGAATATCAACTATGTATGGGTGACGCTTATCTGTTTCTGAGTATATTATGAATGTAAATGCCTTATTCTGGAACCTTAAATACAGTATATTAACCTGATGTAGGGTCAGATGCTAGATAAGGATGATAGAGTGAAATTTAAAGATACTTTTTACAGAGTATTGAAATCTAACTCCTCGGTCATTCCTTGCCTAAGTTTTCACGCGTGAGCCACCTGGCACCCCGATGTCTCTTGTTGTGATAAAATCTAAGGTAAACTATATGAATAGGTACATAATACATATGGTCTAACACTTACCTAAAAAACTTCTAACTCCCAACGTCCCTCTAGCTACTGACAATATCATAGCTAACGTAGAAACTCCACCACCAGCGAATATATAAGCTCTTTTAGCGTTTCCATCGGCGGCCGCATCCTTACGTCGACGCCACAATGGTGCCAAAGATGACGCACTGATGAAAATCACGAAAACTATGCACTCTAACGCCAACCACCCAGAGTTCATTTTGAAACTGTAACAGATAAAAATTGAGAATAAATATCCAAAGTCATCTAATATCGGTCTAATCGACACTTGTAGGGTTAGCAACGAAAGTTGATTAACACATTTTTAATGTCAATACTCTTTAATGCCAAAAATAAAGTGAGGAAGAATTTTCTTGATCAAAAAGTCTTAAAAAGTTAATTATTTGATAAAAAAAATCAAGACATACGCCATTTAATGAATTGAATGCTTTTTATTATACGTATTACAACTCTTTAATCCGCATCCACTTATAAATAAGCAAAAAATAAATATAAATTTTCTTTCTTCCGTAACGAAAAGTCATAAAGTTTTAATACTTCAATGTGTATATCAACTTTTGTTGCCAACCCTACAATAAGTAATGGACAACAAATCAACATTACTTATACACATTTTTTGTATAAACATACTTTGTATAGATACATTTTAATACAAAAAACTGCTACATGACCACAAACATTCATAGACAATACACATGGGCTTGTAAAACCGTCTACACGTGATTACAGGTCATTACAGCATTGACGTAAGCCGGAATCGAACCCACGCCGAGTAAAACTATTTAACCGCACAGACCTAGGTATTACGTATTCAAGAAAATTAAGATTGACTACGAACCACAACTTTTAATTAATGACTATAAGACGAATGTTTGTATGTATGTTTGTTTGCTTAATCGGTCGAACGGAATTGGATGATATTTGTAACACATGTGTAATAATGTATAGTTTATTGGTTAAATTGACACATTATGATACATTTTATCTATTTTTGAACCCGAAGTCCCCATTAATTGGTATTTATGCGAGTAAAACTGCGAGACACAGCTAGTGTTTGTAATTACCAAGTAGCAGAGTAGTTACCGAGCCAGACCATAGGATTGCGAGTTCGATTCCCATGCGAGATAAATAAATTGTGTGACCCCCAAATGTATAAATTCAAATTGAACTATCGAAAAAAATATAATTAACATAACATCATATTTTTCTCTACATCATCTCATTATAGTAACTGACCCCTAACTAAGTTCAAAACTTGTATCTAGGGTATCAGAAACTACGCACACACTCATTCACACACACACACCCAGACCGAGACAAACAACATAGAATTAGCATTTGCAGCGAGTACATAATTTAGTGTTTTGAATTAATAAGTGACAGAGTTAGTTTCCAAATCAGACTGCAAAGCATAGAGTCGCGAGTTCGATCGCGTACAAAGTAAATAGATATATTTTGCGTGTTGTGCGTTTATCAACCCAAAGGCCCATCCAAAACTTGTATAATTATTCAATTCGGAATAGTAATTCAGGAATTACTATTCCGAATTGAATTAGAAAGAGTTCTAACTCTTCGGCTTCATAATCATTTCATTCACTACATCATCTCATTATAGTAACTGGCCACTAACTAAGTTCGAAACTTGTATCTAGGGTATCAGAAACTACGCACACACTCATTCACACACACACCCAGACCAAGATAAAAATTAAAATTTGTGATTCACACAAATATCCACACCACACGGGAATCGAACCCGACACCTTACGGATGGGGATGGCCACTGCCATCCCCATCCGTAAGGTGTCGGGTTCGATGCGACATGGTGACCATTCTTAATTATTGAATACAGAAATAGTTCCTGAGATAACCGCGTTCATTCAAACTCTTCAGCTTCATAAAACTTATTAGTAGATGTATTTAAGTATACAGGGTGTCCCGTAAGTAGTGGACCAACGGGATGTGGGGGATAGGGGAGACCGTTACCTACCAGAATCACCAAAATTTATTGTCCTAGGCCTCATAGTTTTGAAGTTATAACGTTTTTTAGTAAGTAGGTGAAATTATCGTACTATGTGCACATTTTTCTTAATTCTACAAAATCTATTACTTATTTTGATGTTATTTTTATTCAAGGGCGTTAAGAATACATAGGTTTTTCTAATTTAAATCATTTTTTAGTGTAGTTATCATTAACATTAAAATTAATCAACAAAACAAGTGCAATTGTTAAATTTCAAAATACTCTAAGTGGTATTTGAGCTGAGCTGGTGTAAAAAAAATGTATTTTAGCCTTGTGGCACTTTATTTTAAAAACATCTACATATCATAAGGATTACAAAAACGTATAACAGTGTGGTTTCAAATGAGTAGTTTTTTATTTTAACTAATATCAACGTAAAAGGGAACTTTTGAGAGAAAACAAAAATTCATTGCTAATTATGGAAATTCGTTTATTACTCAATTTATTTTTACATTAAGGGTTCAAAATGCTTTTCTTTAGCTCTTGTGCATTAAAACATCTTCGTATAAAGTCTTTTTGTAAACTTTTTTTGGGCTCTTTGATGTTTTTTTATCAATTCAGCAACATGATTGAAATTTTGTGATAACTCTCTTTTTATCAGAAATATTTGTCTCATTAACTGCTTCTTTGAGGAAACCCCATAGAAAATAATCCAAAGGATTCAAGTCTGGAGATCGTGGCCTATTTCATGGCCGATCGCTGGCCATGAAATAGTACCTTCGCGTCCAAACCATCGATTTGGGAAAGTCTCATTCAAAAATTCAGTCAATGACCGTGAATAGTGGGCAGGTTCACCTTCGTACTGCAACCACCTTCTCTCCCGCGCAGTTTCAGGCCTTATGCATAACCAACATCTTCGAATAAAGTTAAGAAGTACGCGAGAGTATGTGGTTCCGCGCAGTTTCAGGCCTTGTGCATAACCAACATCTTTGTTAAGTTAAGAAGCACGTACGAATGTTGCAGTACGAAGGTGAACCTGCCCACTATTCACGGTAATTGACTGAATTTTTGAATGAGACGTTCCCAAATCGATGGTTTGGACGCGAAGGTACTATTTCATGGCCAGCGATCGGCCATGAAATAGGCCACGATCTCCCGACTTGAATTCTTTGGATTATTTTCTATGGGGTTTCCTCAAAGAAGCAGTTAATGAGACAAATATTTCTGATAAAAAGAGAGTTATCACAAAATTTCAATCATGTTGCTGAATTGATAAAAAAACATCAAAGAGCCCAAACAAAGTTTACAAAAAGACTTTATACGAAGATGTTTTAATGCACAAGAGCTAAAGAAAAGCATTTTGAACCCTTAATGTAAAAATAAATTGAGTAATAAACGAATTTCCATAATTAGCAATGAATTTTTGTTTTCTCTCAAAAGTTCCCTTTTACGTTGATATTAGTTAAAATAAAAAACTACTCATTTGAAACCACACTGTTATACGTTTTTGTAATCCTTATGATATGTAGATGTTTTTAAAATAAAGTGCCACAAGGCTAAAATACATTTTTTTTACACCAGCTCAGCTCAAATACCACTTAGAGTATTTTGAAATTTAACAATTGCACTTGTTTTGTTGATTAATTTTAATGTTAATGATAACTACACTAAAAAATGATTTAAATTAGAAAAACCTATGTATTCTTAACGCCCTTGAATAAAAATAACATCAAAATAAGTAATAGATTTTGTAGAATTAAGAAAAACGTGCACATAGTACGATAATTTCACCTACTTACTAAAAAACGTTATAACTTCAAAACTATGAGGCCTAGGACAATAAATTTTGGTGATTCTGGTAGGTAACGGTCTCCCCTATCCCCCACATCCCGTTGGTCCACTACTAACGGAACACCCTGTATAGAACACCTAATTACATAGTAAAAATCAGAGATAACAAACGATTAAACTAACATATGTAATTACGGCGGCGGTTTTTTAATGTACAATTACTGAGTAACTTGTTATAATGTGTTTGTTTTTTATACAAAGTTCATTGCTCACAGGGAATACCCGTTTTGCCTTTTATACAACGTTTTGACGTGAAACGTCTTTAAAATCGCGCCGAAACATACAAGTACCAGCTAGGCTAGCATGACTTCGAAAACGCGATAGATACAGCGATTTATTGACATCCAACTGTCAAAATTTTATAAAAATGCCCGCCATATTGAATTTAACCACATAATTAATTTTATGACATTTGGTCATGCTCGCGAAATCGATATAGCTATTAATTGACATCCAACTGTCAAAATATAATAAATATAGCCGCCATATTTAATTTTATCAAATCGTACTACGACATATTCATTTGGTCATGCTCGCGAAATCGATATTATTTCGTGGTGTCTATATCATTTATCACGCACAGTCATGCTAGGCAGGCTGGTTTAAAAAGTGGACCGTAACGAAAAGGGCTATATCATCGTACCTTAAAAATTAAAAAACTATTAGTCTTAGAAACAAAAATGTGGTGTGAATATTTCACTTAAGTATATAGTCAGCTCGCTGTTATGACATTGAATTTTCTTGTTTTCATTTCAATAAGCGATTCGCTAACATAGACGTTTCACGTTAAAACCAACGGCCGTGTGCCCCGGCATAGCCCCACCCGATTTATTGTTTTAAAAAGACGTGAAATCCCTCTGCTGGGCAGACAGATTCTTATACATGATATTACTACGTAATAGTAAAAAAAATAGTAGGAGGTTGTACCTTAGCGTATCACTGCATAGTATAAAACAAAGTCGCTGTCGCTGTGTCTCAATGCCTATGTATGCTTAGATCATTAAAACTACGCAACGGATTTTGAAGCGGTTTTTTTTTAATAGATAAAGTGATTCAAGGAAAGGTTTTAGCATAATTTTATCCCTGCATTCTCACGGGAGCGGGAACTACGGGGGTGAAACCGCGGAGCGCGTGTAGTTCTTTATATTTCACTGTTCTTTATATTTCACGCCTCTAGTTCTTGATGTTGATTGACAATTATAAACTATCACATTTAAAAGTAATTAATTTATATTATATTGCGCGTTCGAATAACTCAACTCTTCACTGTAAATGTATTAAAATAATAAACTAAATAATTAACGAATACCAAAAATATTTTATTCTAATTATTTCTATTGTTTACTCGTGTTTTTCTCATATTTAAATTTTTAGGTGATAAAATTCGTATCAACTCAGTCTTTAGATTTTCTGATATAAAACCTACCTTATGTTATACTTACTCGTATTTAAAATCCGGATTTGCAAATATAAAAATTGATATGTACTCGTATAAGCGATAAATGGATTTATTTTATTTTATACTAGCGGGGCCCCTCGGTTTCACCCGCGTAGTTCCCGTTCCCTTAGGTATATGGGGATAAAATTATGCTAATAACCTTCCCACTGAATCACTCTATCTATTTAAACAAACCGCATCAAAATCCGTTGCGTAGTTTTAAAGACCAAACTATACATAGGGACAGAGAAAGTGACTTTATTTTATACTATGTAGTGATACCTACTTTACAAATAATATAGGGAAGCAACAAAAGACAACACTATAACAATACCTAATATGTACGTAAATGAAACCACTATCAGTGATTACAAAGGTCGTGAGTTCGATCCCCACCCATGGCACTATTAACGTGAATCACACGTGAACTCACTTCGGACACGATTAGACACATCGCTAAGATACGTCTGTTATCATATCGTAGAGAGGTTATCAAAACTACCGCCTAATATTGTACAGCCCACAGCACTACATAATCACTACATAGTATAAAACAAAGTCGCTGTCACTGTCTGTCCCTATGTATGCTTAGATCTTTAAAACTACGCAACGGATTTTGATGCGGTTTGTTTTAATAGATAGAGTAATTCAGTGGGAAGGTTTTTAATTTTATTCCAATATTCTTACGAGAACGGGAACTACGCGGGTGAAACCGCGGGGCGCCGCTAGTACTACATATAAAACAAAGTCGCTATCACTGTCTGTCCCTATACTTAAATCTTTATAACTACGTAACGGATTTTTAAGCGGATTTTCTAATAGCTAGAGTGATTCAAGAGCAAGGTTATAAGCATAATTCTATCCGTGCATTCTCACGGAAGCGGGAACCACACGGGTGAAACCGTGGGGCGTCGGTATTTGCCAATAAGTTTTTAAAATAAAGAAATTTGATCTAGAAAATGTGTGATTTTGAAACCCAGATTTGAGATTTTTAAAGGTCATTTATTCATCTCTGATTTGATTTGAACCAAGTATCCAATCAGTTATCGCATTACCTATCAAATTTCTAATTAATTCGTAATCGTACTACGAACAACAATGCAACAATCTTAGATGTTTATCTGAATGTTCGCTGGACTTAATCACAGAATACTGAGAACATTAAAGTTAAGCCACAGATTATGCAATACGTTATTATATATGAAGCGGCGCCCCGCGGTTTCACCCGCGTAGTTCCCGTTCCCGTAGGAATATGGGAATAAAATTATGCTAAAAACCTTCCCACTGAATCACACTATCTATTAAAATAAACCGCATCAAAATCCGTTGCGTAGTTTTAAAGATCTAAGCATACATAGGGACAGAGAAAGCGACTTGTTTTATACTATGTAGTGATACGTCACTCCTTTGAAAAACAAAACAAAAACATTAAAAGCCTACACTTTGTGACCGTCAGTTAATAGGTGCCCGCAAAAATATGTCTTACAGCCACACTCAGAGACGTTTAACGAATATTTTAAACTAATGTGCCAAAATATATCTGTGCCGGTGACATCGCGTCGCTGTAATCGCATCTTTTGGTTGTCAGTGTATTGAAAATGTATCCAAATGATATTAAAGTCTAAAAACCTGTTACTCACTACCGGAATCGAATACTCTCTTCGTTTTGAAAAAATAATTCTCTTAATTTTGTCTTCTTATCCATTCACACATTTCTAATTACTTATTCTTATTTAAAGAAAACGTAAATTAACTACACCGTACTTATGCCTCGTTTATAAATAAAAAGGCTTAGACTAGGCGTATGTTGAGACGCAGGCCGCGCAGAGCAGAGCAGAGCAGATTTTGTAAAGCATGGAATGTCGCGAGAGAGACAGACACATGTCTGCGTCGCACGTGCCTGCTCTGCCCTGCGCGGCCTGCGTCACATGCGTGTCACCATACGCCTTCGCATTATATTTCACTACAACATGTCAAGCCATGTGATTCTGTTTTGTTTCTACACAAGTGACTAAAGAATACTAACTTATGCTAATCATTGAAGGTCGATAGGAAACAGTAACGTTACACTAATAATGGATTTAATAAAGACCATTGTAGGATTAACAGTTGTCTTATCGGTATATCTTTTACTAGTTATATTCCGCGGTTTTACTCTCAGAGAGAATCTAATGAAGTAAAGAAAGATGGTAAGCAACACGCCTGCCCTTAACAGACACAATGTACGACACTGTACTGCGCTCATCACCCCGAGACATCAGTTGGTGAGTCTCCCATTACAGACACAGTGTACAACACTGTACTGCGCTCATCACCCCGAGACATCAGTTGGTGAGTCTCCCATTACAGACACAGTGTACAACACTGTACTGCGCTCATCACCCCGAGACATCAGTTGGTGAGTCTCCCATTACAGACACAGTGTACAACACTGTACTGCGCTCATCATCCCGAGACATCAGTTGGTGAGTCTCCCATTACAGACACAGTGTACAACACTGTACTGCGCTCATCATCCCGAGACATCAGTTGGTGAGTCTCCCATTACAGACACAGTGTACAACACTGTACTGCGCTCATCACCCCGAGACATCAGTTGGTGAGTCTCCCATTACAGACACAGTGTACAACACTGTACTGCGCTCATCATCCCGAGACATCAGTTGGTGAGTCTCCCATTACAGACACAGTGTACAACACTGTACTGCGCTCATCATCCCGAGACATCAGTTGGTGAGTCTCCCATTACAGACACAGTGTACAACACTGTACTGCGCTCATCATCCCGAGACATCAGTTGGTGAGTCTCCCATTACAGACACAGTGTACAACACTGTACTGCGCTCATCATCCCGAGACATCAGTTGGTGAGTCTCCCATTACAGACACAGTGTACGACACTGTACTGCGCTCATCACCCCGAGACATCAGTTGGTGAGTCTCCCATTACAGACACACTGTACGACACTGTACTGCGCTCATCACCCCGAGACATCAGTTGGTGAGTCTCCCATTACAGACACAGTATACTAACACTGTACTGCGCTCATCATCCCGAGACATCAGTTGGTGAGTCTCGTGTGACCAGTAACTTCGCTGACTGTATTGCCCTTTAAACTGGAATACAGTAATGTTTACGTACTACTGTTTAGTAACAAATTATCTGACAAAGCGGTAGTACCCACTGAGACGAAATTGGGAATAACTTTATCAGTTTAGGAACTGACTCTTAGATTTGTGTCCAAGATATGATTCATTCATACACTCGACCAACTCGCGATAAAAAAAAAACAAATCTGATGTATTCATAGTTCTAAAGATTACGCGTTTAACTATCTAAACAATATCATCTTCATGACAATAGTATAGATTACTCATCATAGATAAAAAATAAATAAAAAGATAAATTTACGCAACGAAAAAGTATTATTCACTCATGCAAATTCCGTCAAAATTAGGTCAGGTATTTTAAACAATATGTCAATGTAAACAAACGAAAATAAGTATTTAAAAAATGAGTTATTTTGGTTTTAAGTAATTGACACAATCAATTCCATATTAATTGTTTTCACTGACATTGATTAATAACATTCTCGGTAAATTCTGAAATTAATCATGTTTGTTATTTTGCGAACATGACTCAGGTTTGGGGACACCAACACGCTACAACACAAACTCATGGAATTAATGTAATTAAAGAATACAAATCTTCAAACAGAATAAGTTTTAAAGGTCTTCCCCAAACATTTCCAACCATCCCTATCCTTCGCAGTGTCCCACCAGCTACTGTCGAAGGTAGCAAAATTAAAGCGAGAAAATATTACAATTTTCATAGCTGATATGATTAATGAAGAAAATTGCTGATTTAACTCGGTATTTTTAATTGTATTTAGCGTGACGAATTAACGAAATGAGATGATATAAGTGATGATAATTTTTAATCATAATTCTTAGATTTTAAACACCCAACAGGGTCCATAAATGATACTTTAATTATATTATCACCTTTGTACAACATTATGGTAACAATAAATATTTGAATTTGATAATTGAGTTTTACCTATATGTTTGTAATGAATTAGTATATAAGTACCTTAATATGGTTTACTCCCACCACTAAATCCGCCACCACTGGTGGCCGTTGTCACTAAACTTTTAATTTTAGTGTGAACGACCACAAGGGTCCCATGGCACTAGCATTCATATTTTAGTGCCAACGGCCCCAGTGGATCACAGAAATATACATGCATTATGTCCCCACTGAGAGGTTTGAGCCTACCCTGAATTAGAGCAATCAAGGCTTTATTGATTTCTTTCTATACATTGAAATAAAACACTTAAACGGATTTTTGAAAACAAAATACAACCACGACAAAAATCCGTTTAAGTGTTTTATTTCAAATCAAGGCGTTGTCAATCACACTGGCCAAGTGTGGTTTGGTCGACTTCATACACGACCTAAAAGAAAACCTGCACGCACCTGCAAATAAATTTTAAATGAATTTGCAGGTGCGTGCAGGTTTTCTCACGATGTTTTCCTTCACCGTAAGAGCGTCGAATAAACGTAAGTACATTATGAATTCGAAAATCTTAAACACTTTATTACCTACGGGGCGGGACTCGAACCAGGCAGCAGTTTCCTTAATGATTCTCTACCACTATTCCTTTGACGCGAATTTTATTAACCCCCGATGCAAAAATATGTTTATAAGTTTGACGTGTCCGTGTGTGTATGTCTGTCTGTGGCATCATAGCTCCCGAACGGATGAACCGATTTCAATTTAGTTGATGAAAATCGGTTGACCCTTTTAAAAGTTATGGGGGTTAGAAAGTAATTGTTTTGGGGATTTTTTTTAAATTTTTAATTTGATGTTATTATTATTTTTTATATCACAAACAGATATCGTTCAGTATCTGTTTTCAGTAAGGTTGTGTGTGTTAAGTACTTTTCAATATTTTTTCTTTAAACAATTTTATGTAATCAGCTGTTACGGGAATTTATAATTGTTTATTTTTTTTTATAAATGATTATCGATACCCGATGATTAATAAGAAATAAAATTTATTGTTATTTTATAGTAATATTTTTAAACAATAGATATATTGTGTTCAGAAAGTTTTAATACTTATACAATTTTGAGATGGGATTATGTATCTATTGGATAGGCTATCTAGACTGGGTTATGTGATGCTGATGACCTATAGGTACTTATAAACCGGCTTTTATTTATTTTATCCACATAAATAAATTGATGATTTATGCACATTATGAATTCACTCAAAAATAGGTTACTTGCCTACCTACAAGCACGTTCAAAATTTTTACCTCAACCGGTGAAAATAATCTAAAAGTATCCTACTTATAAGAAAACCTATGTTGTATATTTTATTATACTAAACTTTTGGATAATATTAAGCATAAGATAGCAAAAGAATACACAACTAAAAAAAATCTTAACCGCTAAAAATATCTAGGACACCTAAATCTAGGTCATACGTGATTCGATCTAGACAAGAACAGCGTCGCAAGTTCATTATCGATTGGTGAACCCTACTTCGTTTTGGATAAACGCCAAAATATATGACGTCATCTGTATCATGGCAGACACTTTCAGACATACTACCGTGTGATTAGTATTTATGAGTAAAGGGCAGGTTATTTATGTTTTTATTTACTTTAATAAAGTTTAGTCTTTGAAGTTTAACTAGAAAATAGTAAGTTTGGGACTATAGCTTCGCTAGGGAATTATTGGAAAATCGTAGTTCTTTTCTCTTACAAATAAACTAATCTTAGTCAGGTTCCTGCAATTAGATCTCTCTTGTAAGGATCCCTAGTGCGCGTTGCTATATTTGTTGATTACATACTAGAGACTTTTGAAGACCAAACTAACCTTCCTCTAGAACGCCCCGTAACGGTTGTCGACTTGTCGATGATTAGTACAACAGGGCCCTGATTCTCTAAACTATTAAGCTGTGATAATGCTACTCAAATGTATTTTAATATCAACATTATGGCCATTTTTTTGTCATTTGTTGTCATTTTGGTATTCCCTTATTGAAAACTACTCCGCTGACTCAATGGCTCCATAAAACTTAGATGGTTGTCATGGAAACAGTATTCTGACGATTTTTATTTGAATTTTGATATGCAACAAAGACCACTGAGACACCATAGCCATATGAATAAATTTTAGCAGAATACCAAATTTCTGACACTCTCGTTATGGTGCCTCAATATCGACATATTGTCTGATCAATAAAGTCAAATTGCAGACTTAGGTCCCAGTTGGTCGAGGTACGGAAACAATCATGAAATTAACCAGTTCGGTACCATCACTATTACAAAAGCCAAAGGACTTAAAACACATTCTCATAACATCAAGTTTCGCGTACAAAACCTACCTCAACTGAAGTTTTAAAACGTTTCGTTTCAAACAGTTATTGTTTACAAAATAATAGCTGTTGTTTTCATTACATCTTTGTTCCTCACTTATATGTCATGTTTGTTTAAATTTACCGTCATACGAGCGAGGCAACTTTCCTGTGAAATATATGTTCCCGGAAAGTTAATAACGTACTACTTTACGAATGAAAAAAAATATAGTGGTTATATTTTGTTTTACATTTTCTGACGTTTGGGATTCTTTACAGAACCCGTGATCACAGAAGACTAAGATGGAAGACGTCTGTACAAAGTAATGTAAAAAGATTACTACCTTCAATATTTTGAATATAATTTTAAATACATTGTGAATTTACCACAGATTCGGAAATACATCAGCCGAAAAGAATCTGCAAGAAACTCGGTCTGGAATTGTTTTTTTATATTATTTTTTAATTAAATAAATTTAATGCACTTTAAAATCAATAAAAAAAAATTCTTCAATTTGAAACGTTCCTATTCACGCATACAGAACTGACAGTATCTTGCGGTCTTGTAGTTGTTGGATGTGCTTTGGGTTTTAATATATTGATGATAGGATCCCAAGCAGGTGGTAGCTTCCAACCCTCTTCCCTATTGAATACCTAAGGTTTTATGAACCCCAAATCCTTACTAAGGAAAACAGATATCTGCCCAGGATGATACGCGAGGCCATTGAAAATAAAAAGAAATGTTCATAAAGTTTTTTTCAAAAGAGGATGGGTAATGATAAATATGTACGTAAATAATATTTTTTCTAACTGAAATTTATTGAAAACGAATATTACCTAACATAATATGGTTTTAATTTTTTATATGTAGACGTTCCCTTTTGGAAAAACTCGTAAAAAAATAGCCATACTTAGAAACGGTAGAAATAAAGATATGATATTAAGTTATTATAAATACCATAGTATACTTAAGTTACGAATAAATTATTTAATTTAAGTCCACTAAACAGTCGCAATTAAAAATAATACTTATGTTTAGATAAGCATACTCCATTTATTTGGTACAGGTGAATGTACAAAGATTTCGTTAATTGATTTATTTTTAAATCCTATTTTCACAAATGTTCTCATTGTTTTAAAGCAAATTTTTTGGCTTGTCTTTGTAACTGACTCATTGTGGTAATGACGCATCCCCGACTTTGATAATTTGTTGAATTAGTTTCCTTAAGGCGTTTGTTTTATTGTTTAAGTATTACGAGTACTATTGTGACTGATTACATAAATTATGAGTCTAGGAAATAGTGGCTGAGTGGTAAGCATGACGATGTTAAACTAAAGGTTCTGAGTTCGATTCTTCTTATGTTTACGTAAAATTACAATGAAAATGAAAGAATTACAATGAATTGCAGTATCTTTCAGAGCATGTTGTGTTTACCTTCACATAATTGTACACTTAGTAACTACATCTCGTATGTATAAGTAAGTTTATTTTTAAGGAAGTTTTGGTGTAAGAATTTATTGGTAAACCCTTAATAAATAAATAAAATTAAGGAAACATTATTACAAAAAATTGTTACAGTAATATTATTTAAATGTAATGTTCGTGTTAATCTTAGAAACCTAAATATGAGACAAGATATAGTTTCTGCTGGTCTAAATACAGGTAATTAACCTAGTTGGGTTTTCTGCTTTGAAATGGAAATTTACCAGGTTAAGAAAGAGAAAGTCGCTCTGAAACTTTGTTGTTATGTTGCTCTGAAATTTTGGACAGACTTTAATATCTATTTCTCTACTGCAGTTCTTTCTTACACTTTAAAAGGTACGAGAAAAACTGAATCCTATTTAGGGATTATTGACTTCTGGATGACTGACACTGGGAAAAAAGAAAGTCGCTTTTCAAACACATATTATTAGAAAAACAAAGTTTTTAAAAAATAAAAATAGGTAAGTAACGTTGATCCGTTGTCTAGTATTATATGTACTACAGGCTTTGCTTACTTTGAGAGTGAACGGCAACGTGTGAGATTAGTATAAAAAATTATTAAACTCAGTTACACTATCGACACATTCTCATTTCATTTCATTACGTTTTAACATAGATGTGCCTACTTTATGTGTGTGCGTTACGAGTGTTACGACGTTCCAATGAAATTTATTGATTGTTTGTTTACTATGGTTGTAAAGACTTACTTTACTCGCGGTTTTACTCGCTTTTTTTATGATAAAAGTGTCCTCTATCTTTTCAGTAGCTATACTTTTCTGTACTCAACATTTATTAAGAACACTAGAGTTTTGTATTTACGTTGTCAATAAGTAAGTAGGTACTTTTTTTTGTAATTAAATAAGTAAATACTAATTAAGTAATAGTTAAAAGCTACGGAATTAATGATGAAAAGGATTAATCCATGTTAAAAACCAAAATAGTACAAAAAAGATGTTCGACCTCCGTAAGAGACAATAATTTTATGTGTTTTATTTCAGACTACCTGTGCCCTGCGGTTTCACCCTCGTAGTTCCCGATCCCGGGGTAAAACGCAACCTATGTCCTTTCCCGGACCATAAGCTACTCCTGTACCAAATTTGAAGTCAATCGGTTCAGTAGTTCAGCCGTGAAAAGGTAACAGACAGAGGTACTTTGGCATTTATAGTATTAAAGTAAGGAAGTAAGGATGAATGAGGTGTTATTTAGTTTTTCTTCGGTAGAGCACGTAAATAATAAGTTAATAAAGCTTTAAAAGTTCGACGCTATTGTATCAATATCAATTACTTAATCTATATACAGTCATATGTATAAATTTGAAAAAAAGAACTAAATGTATCGAGTTTGGACCCAATTTGATTTTACTTGTCATTTTGTTGTGTTCGTTATTTTCAAAACTTAATTTCTGTGAAGGAAATATTCGGAAAATCCATACAATCATTATTTAATCACCCATGCGTAATCGAGGTGAGTCTCTATTAAAATTAAAAATAATGCAAGTATAATGTAGACAAAATAAATAAAATATTTTATTTTATTATCAAATTTTTTGTGTACCTACATTTTAGAAACAGATTTTAACCTAAGTAGTTTATTTTGTTATGTTACTATTTTGAATTTATTCATCATAATAATTAAGTATATTATTAAGTCAGCACATATTTATAATACAGTAACTAATGCAGTCACGGTTTGTAACTTTAGTTTATGATTTTAAAATCCTTCTTGTCTCTAATATATAATTTATTATTGACAAGAAGGATAGCTTTTCCAGATTGTTTTTTACATAAGAACCTTCTCCTGACAATAACAAACACAGTAAAGAATTAGCCAAATCGGTCTAGTTGTTTTCAAGTTATGGCGTGACACAGGAAACGGGTTTCATTCATATAAGTATATAGATTTAAAACTAAGTACCAAACGACTGAGTATTGTTATAATATCTAAACAAACAAATAATTATTTTTCAAATATAATTAAGTAAATAAAAACCAATTGCTCTACAAGTTTCGAACTTAGTTAGGGGTCAGTTACTATAATGAGATGATGGAGTGAATGATTATGTTATATTATTATTCGTAGATTCGAAAATTAAAACTCGAAAACGATTGAATAATTAAATGATTCTTATTTGGTTCAATCTACCTATAACAGATTTAAATTTTTTAATAATATAAAATACAATAAAAAAAACAAAACAATAAATAATACACGACCAGCGGGTATTATTTTATTTTATACTATAGTATGTTTATTTTTTACATAAACTTATTTATACCATTCATACTGGTGATATAGGTATTTTTATTATAAAATATAACAATATATATTTTATAGTAAATCTGAAAATTGTTGTAAAATTTATAGTAAGTGCTTTCAAGCATTGATTTTGTTGATCAATACAAATATTATAATTTATTTATTTATTTAACAAAGACACAACAACAGGGCCCTGATTCTCTAAACTATTAAGCTGTGATAATGCTACTCAAATGTATTTTAATATCACCATTATGGCCGTTTTTTGACATTTGTTGTCATTTTGGTATTCCCTTATTGAAAACTACTCCGCTGACTCAATGGCTCCATAAAACTTAGATGGTTGTCATGGAAACAGTATTCTGACGATTTTTATTTGAATTTTGATAAGCAACAAAGACCACTGAGATACCATAGCCATATGAATAAATTTTAGCAGAATACCAAATTTCTGACGCTCTCGTTATGGTGCCTCAATATCGACATATTGTCTGATCAATAATGTCATATTGCAGACTTAGGCCCCAGTTTAACATATTAAACATTAAAACAGAATACACATATTTAAAGAAGGGTTCTGTTCATAATCACTACATACAAAGTATAAAATAAAGTCCCTTTCCGCTGTCTGTCCCTATGTACGAGTATTATTCTTAGATCATTAAAACTACGCAACGGATTTTAATGCAGTTTGTTATACGAGTAATAGATGAAGGGATTCAAGCGGAAGGTTTTGAGCATAATTCTATCCCAAAATTCTCGAGGGAGCGGGAACTACGCGGGTAAAACCGTAGGGCACAGATAGTGTACGATAAAATTTAAAAATGCGTGAGTGTTGTGAGTACGAAGTTAAATTGATTAAGTACCTATATAACATAACATAATCATTCACTACATCATCTCATTATAGTAACTGACCCCTAACTAAGCTCGAAGCTTGTATCTAGGGTATCAGAAACTACGCACACACTCATTCACACACACACCCAGTCCGAGATAAACATTTGTGGATCACACAAATATTCACCCCGCACGGGAGTCGAACCCGCAACCTTATTATATTAATTATACTCATTGAATCATAAATACAGGTATATTTTTTATGAAGTTTATTTACAATTTATTAACTTAAAAAAAGGGATATAACGGGAATTTGTAACGAAAAACCTTACATTTTCTTTGACCTATATGCCAAGTTCGATGCGATAAGAAACTTCAAAAACTTAGTCTAGACTAGACTATTTGTACTCAAGATATTCCCAAAGACGTTTATACCAAAAAACTTATTAACGCGCACGTTACACGACTCGTAAATAAAAAAAAACTGTAACAAAAAAATTTTACTCGTAAATTGCGCAATTATATTTTGATTATAATTTCAAATTACTTAGATTATTAACTCTGTACCCAACCAACTTTTTAAAAAATTGATATCACTATTTTATAGTACATAAACACAAGCACATTACCTATTAAAAATTATGAAAAACACACTACAACACACCAAAAACGGGCATAATTTCGTGACACAACGCATAATACTAATTAAAAAAACGTATGATACTCACTCCTTCCTTCTAGTTCTTAATTTAGTATTGGCTTATGTCCACAGCGAAACATACACACGTATATGAACGAAATTGTCACACGACACGACCGTCCTCGCCCGAGTCTTTCCTATGAATGAGTATGAATGCCTCAAATGTACGTTATATATGTACATAACACTCAAAACAATGGGAATCAATGAAACTCATGTGATTTCTCAGTTAAATCGGATGTACGCTAGATTCTTATATGTTTGTGTATTATTTTATAAGTTAAATATATTTTTAACCTTTTTTTATTAAGCGTGTCAATCTAGCAATGTTTATAGCTGTAGTTGCGATAAAGGAAAATTGTTGCGGTCTTCTGACGTGAATTTTTGATTGAGTGGTGTTAAGCAACGGTTGGCTCTGTTTCTGTATTGATGGGTGACCGTTTTTTTATCTTGTTTTTTTATAAAACTATAAGTATCTCTATAGAAATTATTATACAGGGGTCGGAAAATTTAACTATCTAGACCTCATATTTCTAAGAAAAATCCTTTTCATTAATTTCATCTATTTACTAAGTACCTATTTATTTACAACATACTAATTATATTATTACTGACGATTATTTTACGAAAAGGATGTGATTAGTTTAATATGTGGACGAAAATACGGCGAAAACAGTCATATTTTTATTTTAATCATCACTACATAGTATAAAACAAAGTCGCTTTCTCTGTCCTATGTCCCCATGTATGCTCAGATTTATAAAACTACGCAAAGGATTTTGATGCAGTTTGTTTAGATAGATAGAGTGATTCAGTGGGAAGGTTTTACGGAACGGGAACGGGAACTACGCAGGTGACATCGCGGGGCGCCGCTAGTTATGTTATAAATATATTTTAAAGAAAACCGTTAAGTACATACGTAACAAATAAAATGATATTATCTATGCGTAATATACGCATGCAATTTTCTTTCTATAAACGATGATTTTAATTAAATATTTAGGTAAGTAATTATTTCTAAACTAAGAACATACTTAATATTAATTTGTTTATACGCATTTTAAGTTTTAATAATTTATTTAATAGGCTATCAAATTTTTTTCTATACATCTAGCATAATATCTGCATTAAATTTTTGCCTAAATAGGGATATTATGATATAGCCTGTAAACAGCCCTAGATTTAACACCAGAAAAATACAATTGAACTAGTAAGTAGTTTCTGATATTTGTTTGTTGCTATGCCGTGCGCAGTCAAAATGCCATCTTTACGATAATCATTTATTCGCACACGATGTCAGAAATCCCAAAACGGATAAATGGGACACATTTTACCTGAAAGACACTATAATGTAACTATAAAGTCTTAGGGTAAAACTATAACTATGAATACTTAATAAAAAAAAGCGTACAAAATATATAAATATAGGTACTTTTCCAATAAACCAAGTTTTATACTTACTTACTTACTAAGCTGAGCAAACAACCAACTTATTTTCGGTTCCACCACTCCCTACATTTTATGAGGGAAATAGGTTAGAGGGAGCGATGCGGAAATAACTCTATTCTATTACCTTTTAGTACGATTTCGATCCAATTTGGTAGATATAGACTGCGTAATAGAACTTGAATACATCCAATCAAAAAACTAAATAAAAAAATAGAATACCTACCTATGGCAGTGGTCTACTTACTCTACCAGGGGCCTTGTTTTTTAACGCAGTGAAAATGCATAGAACTGCATACCACCGTGAGCCGATATTGGGAGGACCCACGGGGCATGTAGGGCTCTCCCAGCCAGAAGGGCTGGGCCTACCCACTAAAAACACAGCGACTTCCGTCCGCTTACATTGGGGTACCGTAGGATCCCGAGGGGGATTTCTACTACGGCAACTCTACCAGGGGCCTAAGTTTGGTATTCTGATAAAATTTATTCATATGGCTAATGTGTCTCAGTGGTCTTTGTTGCTTATCAAAATTCAAATATTTTTTTGTCAAATAAACGCCAGAATACTATTTCCATGACAACCAACTAAGTTTTATGGAGCCATTGAGTCAGCGGAGTAGTTTTCACTAAGAGAATACGAAAATTACTACAACGGGCAAAAAAAACAACCATAATGTTGATATTAAAATACATCTAAGTAGCATTATCACAGCTTAATAGTTTAGAAAATTGTGGCCCTGGGGCCTAAGTCTGCAATTTGACATTATTGATCAGACAATATGGTGATATTGTGGCACCATAACGAGAGTGTCAGAAATTTGGTATTCTGCTAAAATTTATTCATATGGCTATGGTGTCTCAGTGGTCTTTGTTGCATATAAAAATTTTGACAAATAAACGTCAGAATACTATTTCCATGACAACCAACTAAGTTTTATGGAGCTATTGAGTCAGCGGAGTAGTTTTCACTAAGAGAATACGAAAATGACTACAACGGACAAAAAAAACAACCATAATGTTGATATTAAAATACATTTGAGTAGCATTATCACAGCTTAATAGTTTAGAAAATTGTGGCCCTGGGGCCTAAAGGTATAAGTTGGTGGCCGACCGCAGACCGCAGCTGCAGACCACACGAAGCCGCGCCACTACTGGTTTGTATGAATCTCTATGAAATAACATTCGAAGTGGGCTTCATGAAGCTAGCTTCGCGTCGCCGAGCAGCAGACGGGAGTGTCGCCCGACCGCGGATCAGTAGTGAAGCTGACCATAGATATATATATCCGACCATAGATTAAATCAGCGGTCCCACAGTGAGCGATGAACTATCGGCGAGTTTCTCGCCCAAGAAAAGGACAGTGAATGTACATTCCATGTTAACGAAAGATTAAAATAAAATTAATTATGGATAAATTAAATTGAATAGAATAATTGTTAATTGAAGAAACAGTACACTAATTACTCGATATTTTCATTTTCAAGAACATTTAATCCGTAAACGAAACCTTTTTTGAATTGAATTTTGATCGAACGTTGTCTCAGTTGTCTGACAGACTCATGTCATGTCTGACTATTTTATTCGCTCGACGTTATATTTATTTTTTCATTTTCGTACAATTTTAAATAGTAAAAACACGGATACGTAGAAAAGTAGCAATTGTTGATTTTGTACCGTTGCGTTGCGTTTGTACCAACACACAAGACGTCGTGTCGCAACAACTGCCTCAATGTTCGGCTGAATAATCACTACTATTAACAAAGGCGAGTGCGAAACGAACAGATACACCGACCCCCGTGCCAACTGCGCCCTCTTCTGCTACACGTGCCCCTTAGCAGAAGAGTTACGCGCAGGTATCCCGCTAGCCGCTCCGCAAACCAAGCAACCAACAAGCCTCATCTGGTGCGTACTATCCAGGTTAAGAGCGTAGCTGCACCTAAGAAACAGCAAGTAGCAGTAAGTGCAGCAGATAAAGTCGACGTGGATGGCTTCACCCTGGTAGAGAGGAAACTTCGACCGAATCCGTCCCGTAACCGACGTGGTACCGCCTCTTCTACAGTAACAGAGGTCACTCTACGTGTTGTGGAGATGGAGCCCACCGTATCGGTTACTTCAAGTACCTACGAACGAAGTACAGGGACATGTTACTCATATTATTATATGTGCGCGTGGTTTGGAAGACTGTGTGCTTAAAACAAATAGGTTTACAGAAAGTTAACATTAAAAAATATGCTTTGTTAATAAATTATTTGTGTTAGTTGATTTAAAATTAAAAATGTTTGTGTGAAAATCTTTTGCAGTTTTTATTTACTATACCTATATATTAAACACAACGAACGCTATGCTATGTATGCCTTGCTTATTATACCTATAATATTCCTTGAGAATCGATGATTTCAGAAATATCTACATACATTTTTCACCTAGGTAGATGTGTATTATAAGATTTACGAGTCAAATTTCACCCGAGCGAAGCCGGGATTTCATCTTGTAATTACATAATATGTGCATCTCTTTTGTTTACACGGAATGTATGTTCACTGTCTTTTTCTTGGGCGAGAAACTCGCCGATAGTTCATCGCTCACTCAACGTCAGACATCTTATTACACGGAGCACCCGGAACTTAGAGTAGAAAGCCAAACGGAGCGAAAACTGGGAGGCCTTCCCCTCTGTCAAAGGTTTAAGAATGCAGAATGCCCATGGGCTTATGGTTTTATAAAAACTAATCGCCTCGCGTTCCGCGCATGTTCCGTGTCATTCAGCAAATGACAGTGCGCGTCGAATGATACCCAACAAAAATGACAAATTGCTGTGTATTTTTATGTATAAAAAGCGATCAGAATCATCAAGTATACAAAAGGATAATACCACTTATCACTTGTAAGTATTATTTAATATTGTTAAATAATGCACTAAATTACAAAAACAAAAAAAAAATGTTCTGTTCGGAATCTAAGTCAGTCCGCTTTTTCATAATAGGTATACGAATATATAGCTTTTTTACTTAATAGTCAAAAATCATTGACAGCAAATTTATCGTTAGTATCAAGCACTAGTGTCGCTTACTTTAAATTGACGTCATCTCTTGCACGTATAGGTACGGCCCTGTGTGAGAATGTACAAGTGTGCGTAAATTGCAACTAGTGTTTGATAATTTTGGTCGTGTGCGTTCGTAGCTACGTCACCCCCAGTCGCATTGGTGTGAAATTGTCTGTGTGTGCGTTACCGCACTCACCACGCAGAAATTGACAGACTTTTTTAATATCAAATTTGTTCTCTTATTGTCTCCGTTTGGCTTTCTACTCTAAGACTCGGAACGAACGAACTGGATGTCATCATCTGTTGCCATCTGCAGTTGTCGCCTGCAGTCGGGTTCGAAATCAAGACCGCAGCTACGTGAAGCTACGAAGTGTCATGATGACATTAGCCGGCTTCGTGTGGTCGGCTTCGTGTGGTCTGCGGTCGGCCACCAACTTATACCTTAAGTCTGCAATTTGACATTATGGGGCCCTGGTAATATGTCATAGGTAGTAAATTAAATATACACACATCAAAAGTGTCTAGGGATCAAGCATTTTTATGCGGATTTCTTGAGATTGAGATGTGGCTTTGTAATAAATTTATGATTTTATAAATTTATATGGATCCTTTTTGGTGCATTTCATAATTTGAATCAGGAACTGTGAATCAAATTCGAGTAAAAGATGAAAATCAGCTGTCAATATTTTCCCTATAAAAACATACAACGCATTGAAGACATTATTAGTGCTACTGTTTCCCTACTACTGATTAAAACCAACGTTATTATGGAGCGGCGACGTCATTTAAGCAGGGAAGAAATGCTCAGAGCCGTGGGAATGATAGAAGCTGGTTCCCGGCAACGTACTGTGGCTTTAGCTCTGAATACAAGTCAGAGTGTTATCAGTCGACTTTGGACACGTTACCGAAGCACTGGTACCGTGGCTGAGCGCCATGGAGGACGGTATCGCTGCACCACACGGAGACAAGACCGATACATTCAAATCTTAACTCGAAGAGCTCCAACAATAACCGCCATGATGTTAGCCGTGCGGCTTCATCACTCTTCAGGGAACTTAATTAGCGACCAAACAGTCAGAAACCGCTTGCATGAAGTGAACCTTCATTCCCGAAGACCGCTACGGGTACCACCTATAGCAATGCACAATCGTAGGATTCGATATCAATGGGCTCTTGAACACAGAAATTGGGCAGAAGAACAATGGCGTTTCGTGTGCTTTTCTGATGAGTCTCGTTTTGGTATGAGACCGGATACAAGACGTATACGACACTGGAGAACCCCTGGACGCCAACAGCGATTAAAATCCTGCCAGGAAGTCCATCCTTATAGTGGTGGAACCATCATGGTATGGGCGGGTATTTGGATCGGCGGAAGAACTGAGTTGATTTGGATCAGAGGCAACCTCAACGCTCAAATTTATGCTGAGATGATTGTATCAGACGTCATCGTTCCTCTACAAGTGCAAATCGGTCCCTTATTTCAGTTAATGCATGATAATGCACGACCGCACACCGCAAGAGTTGTAAGACAGACTCTCGCCGCAGCTAACATCAATGTCCTGCCCTGGCCTGCTCAGTCGCCAGACTTGAACCCGATTGAGCATGCATGGGATATGCTACAGAGAAGAGCTCTGCCGAATATGGAGGGTATCCAGTCGCAAGAAGACCTTTTTTTGTTGTTGCAACGAACATGGGCGGCCATTCCACAGCGTGATTTGGATGAACTCATTTTGAGTATGCCAAACCGATGTTCTTGTGTTGTTAGTGTTCGCGGTAGAAACACGGATTATTAATTGTTTAAGTTACCCAATAAAATTTTAAAGAAAACTGTTATTTCAGTCTTTTTTTCGAACTTTAATGTTAGTGGTTCAAATGTCAAAAATCCCTTTATTAGGAAAATGGCAAATTTCTTTATTAATGCAAAGGTGACTTGGTTTATCGTTACTGTGACAAACGAAAACACTTTATTTGATGAATCCTTAAAGAAAATTTTAATTAATATCAATCAGGAGAAAAGTTATTGCAAAAATATATGTTGATCCCTAGACACTTTTGATGTGTGTAGGTATAATAGTTTGGCCTGCATTTTTGCCAGAATCCTGGGAATTTTGATATAAATAAAATAGTTGTATGTGTAATAAGCAAGTGTACCAAATTTCATTGAAATCAATTGAGCTGTTTCAGCGTTAAGAAGTATTTAATAAACATTACCTATGTAGGTGCATACAGTTTAACCTTTCCATCAATGTAGGTGAAATCGAGTACAATAACATATGGTCTTGAAACCAAAAAGAATAAGTACTTACTTATGTACTTCTTACTGATTTAGTATACGTACGTAAAATAACGCCGCGTCGCTATACCAATAAATGTTTTAATATCTAGCACTTGAACGATAGATACAGCATTTAAACGATAGATACAAAAAAATACTATAATCTATCTACCAAGTGCATTCCAATTATCAATTTCGTAGTGTGCTACGAAATACTACATTGCTACGAGATAATGAAAGTAATTTTCTCGATTACCTAATGATAATAGCTAAGTAAAAGTCTTGACTATTAAAAAACATATTATGATATTGAAACTCAATTCTTTTTTGTCAATTTTATATTTATTTGTAAGTACTTATTTTTTCTTTAAGAACAATCGAAATACAATTCGAGTTCAATGATTTCATGAGCAAATAAATTATTAACATCATCTCGTTAAAACTCAATTGATATCGCTAAATCGTAATGCCCAATTTAAAAATTGTGTACTTTATAATTATCGCTGCAAATTGTGCAAAAATGTACAGTCACAGTAGAAATACCTACGTCAGTTATCAAATTCTTTCTCGTATGTCATAATAATATTAATATCTATGAAACTAAACTAGCATACAACTGCATATAAAATTATACAATTATAGTATGACAACTAGATTCAAAATAGCATAGCACATAGATAGATAGATACTTTATTGTACAACTTACATTACACAAGAAAATAAATGCAAAGAAAATAATTTGTCATAGTAAAAGAGTTGTATAATGGGCGGCCTTATCGCTAATAGCTATCTCTGCCAGGCAACCTTTGGATGGAGAAAAAAAACAAAGTTAATAGTAATTCGATTACCGTGCGGGGTGAATATTTGTGTGAACCACAAATGTTTGTCTCGGTCTGGGTGTGTGTGTGAATGATTGTGTGCGCAGTTTCAGATACCCTAGATACAAGTTTCGAACTTAGTTAGGGGTCAGTTACTATAATAAGATGATGTAGTGAATGCTTATGTTATGTTAATGCTTATGTTATGTTAGTAATACTGAGTCAATCGGTAAAACAGATTCTCCCTCATACTGAGCAAACGAAAATGGAAAGGTGACGAACCATTTTTTACCGTGACTGTACGTACATAACCTACGACTATAATCGTAAAACGCGGCGCCAAGTAGGAAACAGACAATGTTTATTAAATACTACATCATAGTGCACATAATTGACACTAATTATTGACTTAGGTAGGTGCGGGTAAAATGGCCTAGCCTAGCTAAAATGTTCTTCACTGACAATTGACAAGACATTTTTAACAATTAATTTTACATATTAGAGCACCAATGAGTGGCCACCTCGATGGCGTTCGGTTGGCATGGCATGTGGTCGTCCAGGGTACAGCTAAAATAATAATAATAAACAGCTTCTAATTTGGTAAGACAGCGGTTCCCCCATCTATTGTAGTAATATGTCGTCACTATAATGTTGTGTTTGTGAAATAAGTAGTGCAGTTTTCTAGAGAGCGGAGCGTTGATGCCTTAACGTCAAAAACGGTGCCTTTTTTGCATGACGGGTGTCTTTTCTGATCGTGAACATTTCTATTGATAAAGTAGCTTCACCTTAGGAGCAATCACAACTTTTTTATAGGCTGAAGTCAGTGAAGGAATGGCCATTTTACCCGCACTCACCATAATATGATGACGATTTACACAAAAGTCTTTCAAAAATATATTTAAAAGGAAAACTATTTGATCACTCTGTTACGTTTGTATCAGTATTTGTCTAAAACAAATTAAAAACTGGTTTTGACTGGTATAATTTTTACAAGCATCATCTAATAAGATGATGTTATAATAATAGACAAATTAACACTGTAAAAAATGACTTTAATGACGAGCGAAGCATAAAATATAATATATTCTAATGCATTTAATAGAGTTATGTTAAGTTATAATAAAATTTGATATTTTTGGATTTCCTGATGTTTTGAAAACGTTAGTAGCGGTAGAATATCTTAGTTCGAATATGGGATGCCTCGACTCGTATCTTCAAAGTAGAAGTAGGTCCGAATCCGATTCTTTTATTCTCTCTTCTGCCTCTTTATACTTATTCTGTTATCTTTTAAAAGCCAGCAACCAACTAGGACTTACTATCTAGCATACCAGTTGCTCCAACTGCTAGTTTAGATCGCCATGTGGTCACTGATTCCCTCAATGTTTAAACATTTAGGTTCTCATCCTATGAATTAGCTTCTTGTCTATAAACAAACGATTAGACCACTCAGCATAAGACTCGTTTAAGATTCCTACTCATTCCCTGAACTTGTTTCCTGTGCTATAAACAAAAGAATGGCGATGACTTTCTTTTCACAGGGCTCGTCTGATCATTTTGCCAAACTTGAAGAACAAAATATAGGTAAAAAAAGATACCAAAGCTTAAGCGACGGCCCTGCAAAGAAACACATGAGACTAATGACGACAAATTATCTCCAAATAAAAAATAAAGTTCATTGTACTAAGTTAAACATTAGCAGAGTCACATGCATAATTTATAAGCTCTTAAGCCTGTTTAAATGAATCCACAGTCGAACAGACGAAACGGAAAATTTGTCACAACATTTTGAGATAAGACTGTAATGACGCAGGCCTAATAACCCCAAAAATTAAATTAAGTAAATCTTTGCAGTGATTTTTATCGTCAGTCATTTTTATTTGGACTATGAGTAACGTTTCCATGTAAATAGTAGCACGTTAGTTGCACGAAACCGGAGACTGCATCGCAGTGTTGTCAGAACTGTGTTTATAGCTCTTATCTGAGACAAGAAAACTTTTCCTGCCTAGCAGAATCTGACTCAGAGAGGCTCGTCCTAATTCGCAATAATCGTAAGATGCGTTTTCAGTCGAGTGACAGCTTTCGAACTTTCATTAGGATACTGAAGAAATAAATAAATATCAAAAAATAAGTAATTACGTTTATTCTCAAAAACAAGAGAAATAAAAAACACACAGTCTCTTGAATGAAACTCAGACTACTTAGAAGTACTTAGTGTTCAAGATATTGTGTTTTTTGTATGTCAAGTGACAAGGCCGCAGTCCCATCCGCTAAATATTTTACTTCTTCTCCTAATATATTTCTTCTACTGTTATCTATGTAGGTATACCTTAAAGACCGGTTTCGCAAGTAGGTAGGTACTCAACTAGGTTTAGGTATCTAATTATTGAGTTGCAGGAGTTTATAAGCTGTATATACTTTTTAAACTTTCGCGATAGGAATTCATTGTCTTCTCGTGACCACGATCGGTGTGACCCGGTCGAAACGTCGAGGCAATTTTAATAATTATGTTATACGCGATTAAGACCTGTTAATCATGTAAACAATTTATGAGCTGTGCCGTGGTGAAATGATCATGCACCGCTCACGTGTGATACTTGCCAATCAGCATACTAACTAATATGGTTAGGTACACTTTAATTCAGACATATTTTGGTCCCCTTCTTAGCGTGTCGACTCTATATTTTTGCCCTCAGCCACCGATATGGCGCTATCAGTGACGAAATTATATGGATAAAAAAAACATCAAAATATGTTTTTATCGAACACCGATATCTTTACAAGAAGAATTTATGGATGAAATAAGGTAAATAAGTACATATTTAGCAGCATTTAATGAGCTAACTAATTACGATAAATAGTAACAAGATAAAGTTCTCATTTTGGCAATTCCATGTGTTTTCTGGTACTTACCAGAAAACAAAAAGGTAGTACCTACTTAGGTACTACCTTTTTGTTTTACTTAGGTAATCACTTGGTGCCCCGCGATATAAATAACAATAGATTTTCAAATCTGATTATTATTTTTTCAGGTAAGGACGCGTCCTAAATTAATGAGACATCCAGACTTTTCTGAGCGTTACAGTAAACCGTTTAGCTTTATAATAGTAGTAGATACATTTAAGTAAGTAAGTACTTATTAAGTTTATTACAGTAGTTTCCTAGTACCTAAAAAAATCCCATGGGATTAAGTACCTATATAATACCAATGAGACCCCAGGGCGCGCTGCTAGAAAACAATTGTACTTCTTATATGCTAAGTTTACCTACCTACCTACCTAAATTATTATTATTTTGGGTTCCTTCCTAAAATTGATGCATTTTGTTCATTGACGACGCACCCTCCACGGATTACCTAATTGGCACTCGTGCGAAGCTAAACAACTAAACCAAGTCACATAGGAAAATAAATAAAAACAACCTAAGTACTGAAATCACGTTTCTTTCAACGAGATAGATCAAAATGCTGGCATCGTGCAGAACTAAATTATATGGTAATTAATGCAAGTTGACCGCATTAGTGACGCATATTTAGTTGAAATAACAATTTCTTTGGTTTGTTAAATTAACGAGTTATTTAGATATAAGTACTTAGAGTACCTACCTTATGTTTTGTTATCCATTACCTATATTAAGAATCTGTGACGAGAGGTCTTTTTTTTCATAATCTCGTGCCCTTTTGTTGATCCTTTTAATATATGTTTTTAAATCTACCTAAATAAGTACCTATAGCTTGATTCGTAGCACCAGTTGCTTGATTCGTAGGATTAGAAGCTGGATTCGTAGGACAAGTGATTTATCGTAGCCAATGTTGATTAATTCGTAGCAATAGAGATGATTGATTTGTAGGATCATTGATTGATTCGTAGCATCACTCGTTAGGTACCTACTTATAATGCAAAAAAGAAAACGAATAGGTAGTTTCTGCATTGCATTAAAAACTTACTTTTTATTTGCACAGGCATTAAAATGCGAACAATTTTACTTCGGCTTTTAAAGACATTTAAACACTAACCAAATTACTTTGGCTTAGCAAAAACTATAATAAAATTCTATTAACCTGAAAACCTAACGGGATACATAAAGATAACTACAGTTCAACGTTCCGTTATCCACAAACTAAATCGTGATAAACAGATACGGCCTTCACCTACAAAATCTAATTATATTATCATTAGGTAAACAGTAAACTGTTTTAATAATGTTCTTTTTGTAACTATAGTAAGTCTTTTTGTCATTATGTGTAGATTACTGTAACAAGGTTTTTTTCATTCATGTGTTTAGTGCGTGATAAGCGAATACTTCTTAGCGTGTCGACTCATATTTTTGAGGACCAGAACTCGGCCACCGATATAGTGTCATCACTATCAGTGGCCTTGTAGAGGTCCTCGCGTGTGCAGGCGTAGGGACACGGACGGGAAGTTAGAAGATGGGCCATTGTTTGGGGAGAAATGCCAAATACCAGCAAATACTTGTTACTATGCATGAAAAGAAAAATGAATGTCCTAATGCATTGAGACAGTGCACAAAAACAATGCAGTATGCAGTCATATGTCCAATCGTTCTAGAGTCTAGAACGATTAGACATATGACTGCATAAGGAACTTTTACATATTAGTTGAATAGTTTCAAAGTCTATACACATAGGTAGACATTATAGACCATTTATCTCGACGGGAATCGAACTCGCAAGCCTTTGTTTGGCAGCCCGGCATGTTTAACACTCCGCCATTTGGGATATCAATTGCTGTTCGTTAGTCTCGCTAAAACTCGAGAACGGCTGAACGGATTTATCTTATCTTGGTCTTGAAATGTTCGTGAAGGTCTAGGAAAGGTTTAAAAGGTGAGGAATATTTGAATAATTGCCGGGAACACGGGAACGGGTACTACGCGGGTGAAACCGCGGGGCGCTAGTATAAAATAAAATAACAATAAATAATTATAAAAACTGTATATTACTGGTAAAATACTTAAATGTGACAACATGAGTCAAAATAATATAATTAAAACATAAATATAATAAAAACTACGTTTAAATCTCAATAATATACAATTAAAACTAAATTAACAATATTTGGTGCACTATATGGCTTTTGAAATATAGTTTCTTCATTTTTTGATCAACAAATACTTTTAATATCAAAACACATTACCCTTCTCTTGGGGCGTAGTCGGCTAAAAACAAATAAAAAATCCATACAACTCTTCCAAAATTTTGTTGAATAAAAGATTTCAAAATTTTGATGAATAAAAGATATTTTCATTTATTTTTTACATCATAATGTTTTGGGCCAATTAATATGAAAACTATAATGACATGACAGCTGTCACCGGATCAAATATGTTTGGGCACTATACATTTTTGTAACACATTCTTATACTATGGACCGGGGCACATAAATGACGGAGCGCAGCGCAGAGAAACTATTATCGTCATTATACGCGTTGGAATAAGATCTAAAATCAATTAACACAACAACTAGCGTCTATACGACTACAGTCGAAAAGTAGGGCGCAAGTGTTAATAGAATTTCGATCTTATTTCAACGTACACAATGTCGACAATAGTTTGACAGTGCAAAATCCGTCATATTTGCGCCGGCCCTATGACATTTATGAGCCCCTTGGCATAGATTCACCAATGACCACTAATATCTTAGTAACTAATATCATCTTTAAAATTAATTTCAGCAAATCTCAATGTGAAAGCATCTACAAAAACCTCCTTTTTAAAATCGGTTTAAACTGTACAATACAAAGTTAAAATACTTAAATTACAATTACTACGATATCTTAAACATGTTTAACAACATAAAAAATCTAATACACTCACAAATTATACACATTAAAGTAAAATATAATTTAAAGCTAGAATGTTGTATCTAAGTAATATAGATTTACAAAGGTCTAAATATACAGTAAAAAATATGGATTATAAACATGGAAGTTTACGTAGTCTATGGCACCATGGCTGGAAAATGACATTGACAGATGTCAAAATTGTTTATGGCTGCGGACCCACAGTGGCACGTCAAAATGGAGTGTCAGATAACGGCGAAGGTTTTTTATACAGCGTAAGCCTCTGTAAGTCTGCGGCTTAACTGTTTAACATTATCTATTATTAAAATATTCGAAATAAAACAAAATCTCTTATAATTTCTGTAAAAATAAAGTTGCTTAAAATAAATGACAAATTTCTATAAAGGTATAATATTTTTTCTTGCTTTCTTTTACTTTGGAAGAATGGCATTTTTATCACAATAATAAAAACTAATAAAATTTCTTTGGCCTTAATGGCGATAATATTAATACACTTTTACCTAATGATTTGTTAATTTGATTTCTTATGTAAAAAGACGACATATCAAAATTTAATAAATACAAATTGTTACTTAATACAATGCTTATATAAAAAGCCCAAAGAAATGTAAAAAAAAATCATTGTAAAAGCTGCGTGACAAGTAAATATGGATCGTAAATATGGATCGATCCCAATTAAATATACAATGTATGAAAGAAAAGTACTGGATATCTGTCCGACAGTTGATCTAGTTTAAATGACACATCTGACATTTAAATGTCACTTAGACGTCATTTCGGTAACTTAAGATATGGCTTATGATTTTGATTTGAGTTGATTTTAGATATCTCAAGATTTAATACACTATTCAGCGGATGGCGTCACTCCATATTAATGTGTGAGTGTGTATGTGTGAGCGTGCGTGCGTGTGTGTGTATGTGTATGCGTGTGTACTTTAATATCAAACTGAAACCTATCTCAGGTAAGATTTATCTACATTATATTGGGATCGATTATTAAAAGTTAAAATATTTCAATCTGTACCCTACTTTCTATTGAATTCAATGACACCATAATTATCACATTATTTAGAACTAAACAAAATTAAAATATTATTCTAAACATGGTAACTTGATCAATAAGTACTTATAAAATTAAACTTACTATTGTAATTACGTCATTTTCAATTACGTTTTTAATTTTGCCTCTCACATAATTTAACATGCGTTACTAAATGTAAACTTTATATTTTGCAACATAAGGTCTATTTTAAAATGGGTTTTCCGTTCTCTTATTCTATATTTTAACTTAACTAGGAAAATACACTTTAAAGCGAACGTATTAGACTTTATATTTCAATGATGTGATTCATTCTACTATCGCTAAAATCTGATTTAGAAGTACAATGAGTATTTGTGATTGATTTGAATAATTATTGCTCTATTTATAAAGCTGAAGATTTTGTATGCTAATGTCAATTATTTCCCTAAGACTGCAAAACAAATTAAACCTTATAACTTTAAACATATGAGTGAAAATATAATATCATAAATATAATACGATTTTACTATACAGAGGCTTAAAATTTAAGCCCATATTTACACAAAAATACTAGTTTTTTTTTTTACAATAGATACAATTAATATCTTGCATGACTTTTTACTTTTAGTTCACTTCGTAGAAATTGTAATAAAATTATTTTTAGACTGATATTTGACACGGAGCCATGCCAAATAGTGTCACTACCCTAAACTAACTAAGACCATAATGTCAGATTTTGAAACGATATTCGGTTGTATTACCAGCCGAGCTAAAAATATTGAATATACTTATACATTTTCATAGGTCTGAGTAACAATAAAAAATCTAACGCTTAAAATCACTGAACATTCCTTTTCTTAGGCGGAGGCGTGGGCGCTTTCTCAATTTTGATCGTTCTTTGGGCTAGCGAGTTGTAAAGAAATGAGCCTCTAGGTGAGAATACAGTGTCGTAGTTATTCCTAGCGGGTAACGGGTTCAAATCTCCGTTGTTGTTTGTGTCGTTGTCAAGTTCCATACTTCGGTGGGAGTATTTTTTTGGTAATGGCGGTGGCTCTTCTTCTTCCTGATTCGAGTCTGTTGTGCCTAGAGGTGGGAATTTTATAAATATATTAAATATATACATTTTTATTTGTTAAAATATTATGGTACTTATTTTAACTTAGAATAGGGTATAAAAGGAAGATTTTGAAGGTGTAAGTATATTAACTAAGGACAGGTTCGAGAATATGACTCTGTTGACTGACTGACTCTGAGTTCAACAGGATGGGAAAGGTACTATGTATGTAGTCCAACTATTGGGTATGTTTTCCTTATTTTCTAAGTACTTATATATTTTTTATAAACATTGTTAACCTACATTAAATAAGCTTATCGCTGTTCCTATATTCGAAACTGAACAGATATTTAGCACATATTGCACTTGTATTTAAATCCTTAAATGGACTACGAATATTAGGATCAGCTTAATGTTTAGGTTAGAAGCAAAAAAGCTTTAGCGAAAATGCAATATTAAATTATAGTACTAGAATGATTGGAAAATATTACAAAATGTGTTGTCAAACCAAAAGAAGTTTTTGTTGACAATAAATTGGGAATCGAACCCGCAATTTTGGCATAGCCAGTCACATTTGGTGATCATGAGTGGTTGTAAAAACAGTAAACAACTAGGTCAAAAACATACTCATACTATTTTGGGATTTGAACCCACAACTTTTGGCACTACACAACTACTTAATCATAATTTTTGTATTCGGAAACTCCGAGAGATTTCGAACGCTGTGAATGTGGTGGTGATAAAGGGTGTCTATTCTCAGTGTAGTAGTAATACTAACCGATGGAGTCCCTGTTGGAGGGCGGCGCGGAGGAGGCGAGCGAGGCGCGGTGCGACGAGGCGCGGCGCTCCGCCTCCGCGCGCGGCGGCCGCGAGCACACCAACTGCGCACCGCGCTATGTACCACACGGGTTAGGACACCGCCACCACGCTACGCGCTACGCGCTACGGACTACACGCTACGGGGTGCAGGGCGCAGGCTACCCGCTACGGGGTACAGGTTACCCGCTACGGGGTACCCCCTACGATATACAGGCTACCCGCTACGGTGAACAGACAGGCTACGGGGTGCATGCTTCCCGCAACGGGGTCGAGGTTACCCGCATCGGTATACAGACTACCCGCTACGGGATACAGGCTACCCGCTACGGAGTAGAGGTTACCCGTAACGGTATACAGGTTACCCGCAACGTTGTACGGGCTACCCGCTATGGGAAACAGGCTACTATCAACTACTACACACACTAAAGCTTTTTGACAGTGCGCTTACAATTTAATATTGTAAAAAGACTGTGAATAAAACAGCAAAGCAGTGCATTATTACATATCACAAAGCCTACATCAAGCGGACAAACACAAAACAAAAATATGGGGAAAATCGAGGTAATATACGAGTGCAGTGGAATTAGGTATATTATATCGACTTTCTCTAAAACAAACTAACATTTAGGTCGCATTTAAACTGATTGTATTTACTAATGAAAGTAAACGGATTTTAAGAGGTTTTCAACTTTACGTTAATATTGAGCTCTATCATAATGAGCCTGTTTTGAGCCGGCGCGGTTAGGTATAAGATCAATTTAAACACGGCTTAACTGTGTAGATTTCAGCTAATATTTATTAAATGTTGGCCATTGTAATTTCAATGAGAATACTTTAATATTAAACGGGAAAATACAAAACAGCGACCGGATTTTGAATAAATGAAATTGCACTAAAATATTGAATATTATTTTAAATGACAACGTTATTTTCATACAACTTTTGTCAATATTCAAGTAGGATATTCAATTAAGAGAGTATAGCCAGATGCGTGAGGTGGTGTGGCAAATTATACAGAGTAATTTTTTAAGTTTAATGAACCAAATAATATGAATCCGAATCTAGAAGAAATAGCCAAAAAACATGATAATTTGAGAATCTTTGACTATTTATATTATGCATTTCATAAATGAACTAAGGCCTGTGATTACCCAAATTCAGGGAAAGCTCGAGCTCCTTAGTGGGGACTAATATGAGCTGATGAAGAAATATTTATTATTGGGCATTTATATTTCTATACTTTATAGTCAAAAACTCCTTTAAACTTAAAAACTCACCCTGTTTATCCTACAAACTAATAGATACAATACTAAAATTAAAAGCAAAAATGACCTCAAAACATTACAATCACTTTACATACCTCTTGCCTGAGCTCTCTAAGCGGCGAGGCCGTGGGCGTGTCCTGCGGTGTCCCTACAGTGGGCGTGGGGTTGGGCGTGGGCGGGGGATTGTTGTTTAACACGCTGGAGATGACGGCGCTGATTGAGCCGTTGGGTGTTGAGTGGCTCGTGTACCACTGGGACCCGCTTGATTGGGTGCCTATTTCACTCTGTAATATGGGAATATTGTTGATTTGTATGTAGCAAGCTATGATAAATAAATATATAAAGAAATGAAAAGTTTTCAACAAACTTTTACATTTTTAATGAAAACGTTAGTAGATTTTAGAGGAAAAGGAAAAAAATTGGCAAGTTAATCCATCATCATTGTATGACAATAAGGATAGTTTAAAACCTGATAGTTCTACTATTATCAGGAAACTATGTACAAACCTTTCTAACATTTTTCTTGTTTTTTCTTTTCGGTGAGTTTTGTAGTGTCGCATATCCACTAGAGCTGTTTCTATAAAAATAATCACAATTAATAATTACGAAGTTGCAAAAACAACACAAAAAATAAATTAACTGCTTTACTAGAAACTTACCTTGGGAAGAACTTAGATAAACTTTTCGTGGATGATCTGTAAATATAATAACAACATTATTTTCCAATTCTATGGTAAGCGAATCCAGTTAAATAGTGAGATAAATAATTGGAACAAGATAGCGATGATCTATACTATTGAAATAACACTTTAATATACATAACATAATCATTCACTACATCATCTCATAAACTAAACGATTAACGACTGGTCTGTATTCAATTTTCAACTTTAAATCTACAATCAAACGGATTATTTTCCTACAATTAAATTTAATTCTACTACACGTGTTATGTGTTGATACTCACTCGTTGCCAGTAGACACGTCCGATATCCTATTACTGCTGGAGTCTGAGAACACGCTGTCTCGTATCGGCATACGCAGTTGGACCTCTGGTTCTAGGTCACATGTCTGGAACAATAAAATTATTTTGATAAGTTGTCTGGTGGACAGAACAGAACAGAAAACAATGGATGCCAAACAACAATAACAACTCATTTTAAAATGTTTTCCCCCTTTTTACCCCCATTTTTAACCAAATAGAGAAAAAGTCTCTACGGAAAAAAAATTCGAAGAACGTGTGCCAGGATTCGTCAGAATCGATTACATATAAGGCTTCTAGCGCGGAACTGACATAAAACCCACACAGTCTAATGTATATACATAGTTGTAGTAGTAGAAGACAAAATCGGCCTATCTTGTTGAAATGTGTATCATCATGTTTACGATAATAATATATGCAGCAAAGGGGCAGATCACCTGATGGTAAAATGACTATCGCCGCCAGTGAACATCTCATACGTGATGTGCGTAGCCTTTGGATAACTATACCTATATATGTAATGTAATGTTTACCTTCCTCCCGTACCGCTGGTGCACGTGTTGCTGTATCCGCCGGAAGCAGCTCATCATGTGTGCGTGTAACTCTTCTAACGCTGCCGGCGCACGCGCGCCGTGCACTTCCAGACCTGATATAATACATTAATGGGTAAGAAGATGGACGACAATGTGGTTCTGTGGGTGTGTAAAACCATCGATTCTGGTTGTCGTAATAACAACATCTAATGTCGTTCCGGTTAATCCTAAAAAGTCTAACCAGAACTGTCGTAAAACGCATAAAAGGCCCAAATAAGTGAGGTTTAATTGAGAGAAACTGCCCACTCACGAGTAAATACGTAGATCGTAACTTTTATAAGATTGTTTCCAGTTTCATATTATGGTCTCTTTTATAAAATGCCACAAACAATTAAACGTTTTGTGGGTCAAAGATACTCTGACATTAAGATAACATGACAAAGAAGACTTATTACATTAGATATACCTTTAAAAGATGATATTTATGCGTGATAAATGGCAATAGTCCTAAATCGTCAGTCTGGCGTCTGAGAGCTCGTGAGTTCGATACTCAACACATTGAACTATTGATGTAATCCACTTACTTAGTTGGAAGGGTGAACCAGACTACTATTAATGTACAAGTAAGCTTAAAAAGCTATAATGATAATCGTCATCAAAACCCTTACCAATTTTCAACAGCGGTATTTGATCAGCTATCAAGTCCTTCAGTTCTTGCAACAGTTCCTTATGTTCTGGATGTTTCGCTTCGTACGCTGGCGTTAGGAACGAGCGCTCGTAGTTCACTATGCCTCCTTGTACTGCTGGGTCTAGTATACCTGGTGGGAAAATGGTTTATTAATATAGAATTTCGTATTTCCTTTTATGTAATGCCATCTCCAATAGACACTTGTATTTCATAAAAGCCACGGAAGTTTTGGCAGCATTTCAGTGTTGCTAAAACACGTCTCTCCTCCTCCTCCAAATATCCTACACCGAGAGGAATATAGATTTGGAAAAGGAGTGAAAGGTCTAAAAACCATACGAAAAGTAGTCTGCCTAATAAGACTTTCGTTTGTTCATTCAACATATCATGCTGACTGTAGTAGCTCAACATAATCTGCCTTATTAGCGTCAACAATCTCTGTTTACTGGTTCTCTGTTTTTAACGTTATACCGGGCTGTAAAAACTGAAACAAAATGAATAAGTTAAAAGAATAATATGTTGGCCCTACCATTAAGTCTCATAGTAAGCGGATGCAGACTAGCAGCAGGATCTCTCGCTTCTAATATAAGCGAGCGGAGCGCGCGGTTGGACGTACGTAACGCTTCTACAGCCGCCTCCGCCGGCGACACCCAGTACGTGCGCATAGAGCATACGGGGAACCAGCGGAGGATACCTGCAGATAAATAAGTATAAGTTAAGTGGAAGTGTTAAAGTAAGTGGACTATTTACTCAAAGTCAATGTTTGGGACAATTATTTAAGTAACTGTCAAAATGCTTCATCAGTTATTTGAGTAAAAGAAAATAATCAAATGCTGTGGACTGTTTTTAATATAGGTCATTATAGCACAAGCTCAGTTTTCAGCTTTGAATTTAAAAAACTTTTGATTTGAAAAAAATATACCGTTTACCATCCTATAGTGTCATTTATATAAGAATAAAATTCTGAATTAATGTTGATGATAATGTCATGAAAATTATACATAAACATTATAATGTAATTATGATATTCTTTACTAGTATTTTACTTACCAGGCAATTTATCAGTTATTTCCAACTCTGTTCTCTCTAGCCATCGCGTTGCGAATTCGTTCTGACCTTCAGCACCATCCAATGATTCCTCTGTGAAAGAACATTATTGGATTTATATTTTAAGGTTGAAGTTGGTATGGGTAAGTAATAATTATTCGTAAGAAATTTCATTTCACCTTTAAAGCAAACTATGTTTGTTTGAACGCACAAGAGGTATTTTTTGCAGACACAATGACATCGTTGGGAATTTAATTTAAGTAAAATTGGATATTTTATCCCAATTTTGAGCGATAAATATAGAAGGCTACTTACCAGGTCGATGGAAAGGTCTAGAAAACACAAATTTATCGACGACATTGTGCTTGTAATACTGCAATATCTGTTCAGCTACCGGCTTGCCTGATAACCGCTTCAGTTTATCACTCATCACCGGTTCTACGGCGTTAATTTGAAGATCTGACGTTTATTGTTAAGAAAATTAAGTGATGTTCTTGGATTTAAAAGAATATAATCAAGAAGCGCTCGTGACCCAGTGCTACCCGCGGATCACTTGTGATCTGTGTGGTTAAGCAACGTCTGGCACCGTCATGACTGTGATGGGTCATTGCCAAAAATGACTTTTAATTTCATGAGCGTTTCCGTGCTTCGGAGGGCACGTAAAGCCGTCGGTCCCGGCTGTCGTAATAACATCATCGACAGTCGTTGCGGGTAGTTAGAGCCCTCAAAAGTCTAACATTTGGTTTAACCAAAAAATGTCGTATAGCCCTCTGGGTTGTGAAGGTCTGATGGCAGTCGCTTCACGTAAAATACTGACATTCCGCCAAATCTGGTAAAACTGAAAACCGACCCCAAATAGACATGGGATAAAGGTTCGGAAAAGAAGATAATCGTATAAATCGTAGATGTTAAGAGAAAAGGTTCTGGTTTTTCAAAAAGATCTTCAAAAATTTTGCGTCGATTTTAAAACTATTTACATTCTGACTCTTTTGTATAAAAGTCTTACAGCTTATTCTACTGTGATCATGGATTAAGTTAAATGGTCTAAAACGTCAAAACTGTAAAACAAAATTAAAACCGCTAAAATGAATAAAAAGCTAAAGTTGTTTTTAGCTTTTGATACTTTTTTGTTTGTGTTGATCGTTTATTGAACAGCTGAGCTAATTTCGACCCTATTTCCATTACCAGACAGAACATTCCAAATTCTCCAAAGCTTATACAGCCTAACTTCATCACAATACCTCAAAAAATAACAATAAAAGGATACATTGTCCATCAGAATCAGTGATTTCTTCACCGGGAGGATCTAGTTTGGGTAACACTTCAGCGTCAGGCCACTCGTCAAGCATTCGGTCTTTGAACTCTTGTAGCTGCTCGTACTCGTTGCCACGGTATATGAAACCCTGTGTTAATGTGGGTAAAGTTCAATTTATTTTGCACGTATCTTTGTTTCTAAATGTGTTAACAAGTTTGAATCAAATAAAGATGGCGCTGCTGACATTGATTGTTAGATTGACTATTTATTTTCGAGACAGATAAATCTTTTACATAATTAATGCTGATATTTTGTTCTGTTCTTGTCTGTGGTTTGAAGAGCTATTAGGTTGAAGAGTAAAAGAGTCTTCCGAAATACTTAAATAACAAAAAATACTTAGGAGATAGTACTCCTTTTTCTTCCTCGCATCAAACTTCTTCATTATTCATTACTAAATGGAGGAAATTTTGTTAAAATACTTTAATGAATTAACACTACCTAAAGCGGCCATCAGTTCATACTCATTCAACCCATTACATCACTAACCTTAGGCACCCTAAGTAGATCAGGAAACCCTCTCCCATGGTATATAACCCTGAAATACCCGGGATGGTATCTAGGCGTTCTCAACATAGCAGTGTATAAGTCTGCCAACTGATGATGTAGTTCAGCCAAGTGTCCATATAGACCGGCTTCTTCGTATACTACTACTAACTCTTTGACTAGTTCAACTGCTAACTCCCATTGGCGGCCTTGGTTTAGTAACTTGCATATTTCTGTGTATAGGTAATCCTGTAATAGAAGTTTGTAGTTTTAGTTAGGTTTTAAGATTTATTCCTTACTAGCGCCCCGCAGTTTCACCCGCGTAGTTCTCGCTCCCATAAGAATGTGGATATAAAATTATACCAAAAACCTTCCTCTTGAATCACTCTATTTATTAAAGAAAACCGCATCAATATCCGTTGCGTAGTTTTCAAGATCAAATAGGGATCAAAAGTTATGCATACATAGGGACAGACAGCGGGAAGCGACTTTGTTTTAAACTATGTAGTGATAGTGATAACACCAGTTAATATATTTTTTAACGTCTCGCTTTATGTAAAGCGACGATGCGTAATCTAAGATAGCAAGCTTGCTTAGAAGAAACCTTTTTACTCGTGACTTGAAAACGATTATATACTTACATTGAAATATATCAACACTGTAACTAACCTTCAACTCAGTATGAGTAGTATGTTTATCCTGCTGTATAGGATGTCGTAACCTCGCCGGTAGCGGATCGTTAGTCCATTGCAGTAACTTAGCGTGTAGTTTGAGGGTCAAGCCCGCTTCGGTCCACTGTTGTGACGCTTCGTACATCTTCGCTAGTTTATGGACGTATCTGATTGGTGGAAGGAGAAAGTTGATAGAGTGGTCAGAGACTTGATAGAGGTCTCATATATCCACATCAAGCAATTATTCTAAGAGAGTGAAGTAGAGATGGTATGAGTATAATCTTTACATTAAACGATAAAGTCTAATGTCCTGACAAGTAACAATACGCAAATATCAGAATACATTCATTTTAACCTGTATGTGTATAGGTTGCAAAGTGTGCGTCCGTGTTTGTGTGGGTATGTGTATTTGTGTGAGTGTGAGCGTAAGCATGTGTGGTTCTCTATCTGTATGTATGCACGTTGATGTGTGCGTATGCGTATGTCTGTATACGTACCGTATATACATATGCGGGCGCTCAATATGGTCGTAGAATGCGAGCACACGCGTAGTCAAGTGCTGTCGATGCGGCGCGGCGCGATGTTGCGCTGCCGCGCGGTATAACAACAACGTATCCAGTTGTCTTGCTGCAGCAGCCGTTAATGCTGCTGCTGCAGTACGTAGTTCACTAGCGCGCGCCCCGCCGCATAGTGCGCCGACTAGTGAAACGAAGCGGCCGCGCCATGCGCTGTCGCCGCGCCCTGCTTCCACTAACGTGTCTACTTTGTCGATTAACTCGCTTTCTAGATCGCGTAGGTAGCCTTCGCCTGTGAACGGTACAGGTTATTTTTAACTAGCATAAGCTTAGGCCAAACTTGTAGAGGGGTCCCTACAAGTTTGGCTTACTTATAATTCTGAATCTACTACATCAATTTTGAAGAAAACCTAATTCTTCATGCCATGGTGATCTCACCCATACCACTAAAACTACAAGTGATATGGGAATCGACCTAATACATACTAGTAGTTACCGCATGTATAAGATCGATTGCATAGGACAGATTTTAGACATACATACTTTTAAAAGAAGTCAAAAGTTATGCCGACTCTTTGCAAGTATATTTCCTATAAGTATCATTATTTTACTCACTCGTTTCTCCACTGGCTGCGCTGTGCGTATATTCGGTCTGCATCATATCGAAGAAAATAGGTATCGTTGTATTCCTTACTTCTTCGTCGCAAAGGAAACTGACTTCTAAGAAAGGGCCTACTAGACATGGGATGAACGCGCGTTTGTGGTTACCTAAAAAAGGAATCATTTTTTTTTTAATTATATTTTTAGGCTATGTTAAAAATGCAACGTTCTAAGGTTGCTTAAGGTTTTACAGGTTTGTTACATTTATTTAAATTCAACTTTAGTCAACTATCCCTCAAGAAAAGTGTGAAAAATGTATGAGAAAAGTGGACGAAAAGTGGGAAAAAAGTAGCTGAAAAGCGGGCCTAACTAGACTCACCTAAATTATGCCACATCTCACACATACACTCGGCCACACCCCTTCTAATATCTCCATAATGCCCTATAACCCTTTGTTGTCTCGCCGCATGCAATGTCTCTAACTGTAGAGGTTGTGACGTAGCTACTTTGGCACACGCTTCGAACCATAGTCGACAGTGGGAATGAACTATAGATAGTGCTTCACTGTCTATTTCTTCTGTTGCCAAGCGGTCTCGGAGTGTTGTTGATAGTAATCTGGAAATATAAAATATGTAGGTTTTATGGTAATTGTGATACGTTAATGTTAGATTGTCGTGAAGTTAGAAAGAACTTGCGATAAAGCGTTGCTTTTATAGTAAGGTTTATTTACACTAGGAATAATGAAACAATAATTTTGAAAGGTTAATTTTAGAGATGACACAATGATTTTGCAAAACAGGGTATATCATTTTGCACTTTTTGCTATCGAAATCAAAGGGAAAGTAAGTTCCAATTGGTAAGGAATTATATTTTTAAATCTAAGTAAAATATCATCTCTTTCTCATATCAAGCAATCAATTCAATCAACATATTACCAAAACATTTTACATTAATTCCTCTTACTCTTTTATAACTTACCTCAAAGCATGCAACATAATATTCAGTTGATGTGTCAACATATCGGCCCAGTGCGATTTAAACACCGGTTTCTGTAGCAGATCTAGTAACAATCGTAAAGCATCTCCGACCAGTGTGCCTACACCATTATTGCATTCATTCTCTAGCGCTTTCACGACTAACTTGTAAGTGTCATCGCTCATTTGACTGACCATGTCTAATAGGACTGATACCATTCGTCTCTGCAAATAAATGGTTCTTTCATTACTGACCGGCACTGAATTTAAAGAGATCTATTTTTTCGGTGGACTTTCCAATATTTTTATTTCACTTAATCTATGTCTTGACAGAGGAACACAAGGGAAAAAAGTAAATATAGTCTTATTTGCATTAAAGTTTAAACCTAGTTTAACAAAACCTGGTAAGCATTTGACACCTTGTCAGTCAAATCTGTCACTTTGACAGTATTCAAAATTGTACTTAGATCAGATTGTAAAACCTGGTTTAGTGCTAAACCAGACAAAAAATGCGACGCAAATAAGAGCCATATTTCAGGAATTGGCTTTCTAAAGTTAGATTTGATGATATTGTATTTCTATTGGTTACATTTTATGGATTGTCATCATCAATACTGCATAAATACTGATGAAAAATTCTCTAAGAGCCACAATAACTGTAATTCCTTACCACAAGCGCCTCATCATTCTGACTAGGTTCAGACAGCATAGAAGCTGTTGTCTTCAAGACCGTTGGCAACAATTTGATCGATAACTCTTCTCTATCCTTCTCGACTGGTCCTACATCGTCTCTTGCAAGTAAAGACATTACTTCGCCAAGAGTTTCCACACATAACTCCACCTGCAACATACGACTATATTGTTAAAGTACTAAGGTTGATTTTAGTTTGTCATTATTAATTTGTTGTCATAGATATTATGGAGTTATTTGCACGTACACCAATATTTTTAGGTTACTGAACAAATTAAATTGGGGATATCTGTAGCAGTAACTGAACCCATTAATCCAAGAAAAAAAATAAAAAATAAAAGTCAATTACGTATTTATCTTTAAAAATACCTGATAAATGTCGTATAACGGCACATTAGCTACTCTATGGAGGCACGGCGCGGCGTAGAATATTAATAAAATTCGGCGGGATTTCGAAAAACTGACTTATCAGAACTTTTTAAATAAAAGCAAAAATAAAATCTAATTTCTTTAGTGTATTATTAATCAACGTTTACATTAGTTGTATAATATAGTCCAGTAATTTAAAAATAGTGGTGTATAATATTTTTTGGAAGATATAACGATATGGGTTTTATATTAACGAACCTCCAGCGCCATACAGCTGCATGAAATCAAATACATTATTAGTTATGTCATGTTAATAATGATAATAATTAATACACTGTGTTTTAGCAAAATGGACCCTATTTACTGGCAATATGACACTTTTTTAAATGACTTATGTATAAAGCATGAATTTAAAACATTTGAACAAAACTAAAAATGGTATGATTGAGAATAACATTTTAAGTATTGCAGAGACATTGCGATACAATAAAACAGTCAAATATTTATTACAAATATGTACATTTTGATAATTAAATATTCTAAATTCTCGTGTAACTAAACTTCTGGGAAACGAATTTATAAAACTTTTTTCTGTATATTCGGTAGGCCTGACAATATGTCATGTCGTAAACTATTTTGTACGCCCCAAGGGTGACCCATTCAAAAATGATATTTTTGCCAGGTCAGCTAATAATATGAAGAAAACTTTCAATAAGGTCCAAATAAAGTCATGTTCATATTTGTAAAAACAAATAATTGCATTATCGCACGCAGCAAGCGTAGCGTACAAATAAAGCCGTATACATACGATTTGCTGGTGATGCGTCTGGTCGTTCAGCCTCGCCGTGTCAGCTCCGAGCAGACGAGCCGCTTTGCCGACGGAACGTGACTTGTGCGCCGCCTCGCGGTCCCACTGTCACACCCGACAACGGTAGCGTACAATACGTATGTCCGATACGCTGGGTTGAACGCTTTGTGTCACTTAATGACTATTTAATAACTGACTTTTTTTTATTGAATTGTTTTTTTAATCTGTTTGACAATTATCTGATTTTATAAAGAAAAAGTCAATGTCAATAATGACATTAAATAATATTTGCAGTCAATTATATTATTGTACTTAATCAATATCTCAAATCAAAGGTACTTTTGGTAGATATTACAGCAAAAAAAATATGTTTTTTTTGTAAAAATGAATTAACCCTCTGTAGTCATTTAGTGACATATTCAAGCGTTTCAATTCGGATATACGTTTAAAGCGTACACTAACAATAATATGACTGATCATTGACAAAAACTACAAGTTTATTACGTGAAGTCAATTTTAGTAAACAAATATTAATTGCTATACAGAAACACTATTACAACATAGAGCTTTGGACAATAATCAGCCATAGCACTTGACAGCTGTCAATTTGACAACGTCAAAATGACAGATGACAAGTGCAACATGCAACACTTCAAGAGTTTGCACACAATTTAGTGGTCAAGCGACAACTAAGGCTCGCTTTTTATTATTATTTTAATTAAATCATCAAAAAATAAATCGTTGCAATGTTATTTTGTATAGAACTCAATTACAAGAAATAGTTTAAAGGGCATTATGTATAAAATATAATAAATATGACTTAAATAAGTCGTTTTATAAATATAAGTAGACTTAATTACAGAGAGATACAAATCTGTCGGTTACCTGGTGTGAAAGAATTAAGAAGTTGTTAGTACAGAGACAACACACACACAAACACACACTTTGCGTTAGCAGAAGCACACATTTTTTTTTTTAAATATTAGTGAAAACAACTTGTACTCTTTTTTCTATAGAACTTCATAAGTTGACGACAAGAATCTAAAGTATCTTATTTATCTAAAAATAATCTTTAACATTTAAGTAACATTTACTTTGTAAGTTAAGGTAATAAAATATTGTACGTAAACAATCTTTCCCCCTCCTTTTGTTTCTAAATACACTATAATGATATATCTTATATGCACTATATAAAAACCCAATGACTAAAATTACAGAACTTATATGAATGTTTTTACACGTTAAAAACGATGTTCATTTAAATGATTGATTCAATTCTACCTCTCCTTCAAAATCAATAAAGTGTGTGTCAAAATTAATATTATTAAACACATAAAAATCACACTACATGCTGACACATATAAAACACACAACACAAGGACTTCAGATGGCTTATTTTTTATTTATTAAGGATTTTTAATTTATGCGCTTTCGATTAGTATGAGAGAATTATCGGGGAATTTACTATCTGCATTGCTTCGCGTTAGTTTAACACACCTTGAGAGATCTAAAAAAAACGTCTCCATAAATCATTAATTGTTTGGAGGTAAAATTTTATTTGAATTCAAAATGCAATTCCATTGTCCACGAACCGTTGTTCTAGAGTAGGAGATTTGCCACGATCGTAAAACTATCTACCCTCAATTCACTCAATTTATTGTCATTACTATGGCAACATCGATCGTCAAAATACAGGCACTTAGTGTGGGCAATATGGACATAGTAAATTTTCCCGCCAATGAATGAAAACATATTAATAAGTTATTCTGACCAATTAAGAATTATATGTTGGGTCAAATTAAATGAAATCAAATTAGAATTAGAAGTTTGTTACATGACAGTTTAATGACTTTTGTAAGCAAATAAAAAAATAAGCCATCTTCAAAAACACATATTTTTATATAAAGTTAGTACTTAAATAAATACTAAATATATGTATAATACAATACAAATATAATATAAAAGACAGTAGCAGTTATACATAACATAAATATTTCAGTGGGGTGATAAATAGGAAGTGACAATAAAATACTTTCAGGATGTGTATAAGTTAGGAATAAAAAAACACGAATTGTGTGCATATCTCAAAATGCGGGTGCGACCTGGGTGTATTACTAGTATAATAAATTAATAATCCAATGTTGTTAGCGACATACATAATTGTTAAATAATATTAGTAATAGAGCTCAATCTCAATAAAAAAACAAATTGTTTTACCTTTGCGAATAAATGTCGAGAAAGACACGATCTTTTTAATCCATTGCTACATGTTTTTCTTTTCCTAGTTTTAAGTTTTTTTTTTTCTTATGTTTTCTTATTAATGTAGCAATAAATGATTTTTTATTTTATTTATTTAATACGTACTTGTACTACAGCTAGAAAACTTAACCGCACAAGCTGAATTTCCCTCGAATTTGTGTCACTATAACAATTTCATTTTTCTCGAGATTGAGCTTCTATAAAAACTAAACCAGACCAAACCATGCGAATATTATTCAAATACTGATGATTCATAAATATTAGTAGTTGGTATTTCGGAACGAAGTTCCTTATCGCGCGTTCCATACTCTGAGCGGATGGGAGCAAGGCCAAAAAACTATAGTTACAAACGTATATTCTTACTAATATTATAAATGCGAAAGTAACTCTGTCTGTTACCTTTTCACGGCTAAACTACTGAGCTAATTGACTTGAAATTTGGTACAGGGGTAGCTTATGATCCGGGGAAGGATGGCCATGTTTTATCCCAAAATTACGGGTAAAACCGCGGAGCACAGCTAGTATAAAAGGTACCCTTGGTTGACAAAATCAAAGTGAGCATTACCTTTTATCTGCCGCTGGCAGTACAAAGAAAAGCGTCTACCAAAAAGCGAAAGGATCTTCGTTCCGACCGGGGATTTATAGACCCCTTACGCCTTTTTTGTGTTACTCATAGGGGTTTAGTTATTACATGAATGTTACATACACTGATATTAAACATGCAACCTTGCCGTAAATATAGAACTTCATTTTAGATTTTATTTTAAATATGGTATACAGAACAGATACACTAATATGATATCTAAGAACTGTTCAGGAAACACATATATTTAAGCTTTTCATTCAATTACTAATTCACATAGTTTGTTTAAATATTCCAATAAATATAGTACACCACAGACGTAAACAAGAAACATAGACAACAATAACATACTTATTAAAAATTGTGTAATGGGTGTGTTTGGCGCAACTAAGATTAGTTATAGTAAACTTAGGTGATCAAAATTCTGAGCGCTGTCAGTTTCAGCCTGAACCTAGTTCAGCCAAACACGCCCAACTATTGTACCAAAATGTTAAATAGCACAAAATCAACCTTATACCACACAACACAGAGTGCTAAATCGGGCTGCATGCAACGGCGTGCGTGCTTACCTCTGTGCCTGACGTCCGCAACTCACGTACACAACTGCCATAGACCTTGTGACTTTGACAATAAGAGCGAGAATTGAACAACAACTAATTTGCAACAAATATTCCGTTAACTACAAAAAAATATCTAATTGTTTTGACAAATGACATTAGAACGTCAATGTCACTTTAGATGTCAAAACTGTCACTGAAAATTTTGTTGTCAAAACTCGCCCATATATCCACAATTAGACAAACAATGTGATAAACATTTAGGTTGACAACACAGTGCATACATACCAAGTGACAGGTGACTTAACGTACGACGGACAAACACATGACAGCTTTGTTCTTTATGTCAATATTTTGAAAATTAATTAAAAAATAAAATAAAAGTCTTGAATTAAAATTCAAAGCATAAAGAACTCGGCTTTAAAACAACATTTAATTGTACAAATACAAAACCTAAATTTTGTATCTGTACATAAGCTGAAAACATACATTTATGTGACATAATAGTATTAATTAACTGTTAGAACATATATTTTAATAGCGAACATACACTGACAGTAATCGTAAAATTTTTAAAAATGTGATAGATCAAATGAGGTTTTCATAAAACGTTGTATAGTTAAAACAATAGTTTGAAAAATTAAAAATGCTTTGAAAAATGCTGAAGCAAACAATTCATACAAAAAAATATTTTGAATTTAAAATAAGTAAATTATATGTTGCATGTTCGCTATTACAACCTTTTAAAACTATAAATTGCAATTTGAAAGTTTAACACAATATGTCAAATTTGACGTAAAGAACATTTGACATAAAGAAACAATAAATTAAATGTTTGAAGGCCCTTTAAATTGTGTACAAGAGCACTTGAAAAGCAAAAAAAAAAATTAAACAAAGACTGCTTGTTATTAATTTTGTGTAGTAATAAACTGTCAGTGTTTGTGTAAAATGTCAAAAGTGACGTAATAAAATGAAGTGTGACATTTCTAAAAGAAAAATTTCACTGTTATACTTTTAATGTCATTAAAACGAGTTAAATGATTGTAAAGTGTAATGTGGTGTATATGTGGCGTTTTAGTGTAGTCATTAAGAAACAGTATTCAACAATAAAGACTATAGACTGTATGAAAGACTCTTATCCACGACAAACGTTTAGTATATTATAGATAGGTACTTAATACACAATAAACATGTCAATTATTTGAGAAAAACTTCATATTTATTTGTCCATGGGTATGAGTCTTTTTAAAGAGACTACTGATCGTAAGATACACAACACATTTTACAGATATTATGGAAACTAGTAAAGTTTGTCACACAAATGTGCAAATCAATTTAAATATAACTTTGCCTACATATATTAACGGGTCGGTATGGCATATTACGACCTATTTGCCGCTGAGAAAATGCGTAGAATCGCATGACTCCTGCGATTGATTATGTAGAGGGATCTCAGAAGACTATGTAGGGCTCTCAACGCCTAAAGGGCGAGGATAATGTAATTCCGAATCGATGGTAGAATCAATTTCGACGTTCATAAGTGCCTCATTGAGGCCTTAACTGAATAAATGATTTTGACTTTTGATGAACAGTGAAGTTAAGTGTCATGTGTCATGTAAAATACGATCAGCAAGCCACATATATCACACATCCATGTATCCCTTACCTCAGCTTTATCCCTCAATAACGCAGTCAATGTATTAGCTACATGCGGCAGTAGTAACGCCCGCGGCGCCGGTCGCAGCGCTAGCTCGCCGCGAGCGAGTTCGCTTAGCGCTAGCACGCGTTGCTTGCTGAGCCGGCCTAGTGGTAGCGTTTCTAGGGCTAGGACTATGTAGGCGCTGTGAAAGGGGGTATAATTTTATGGTCTGTTTTGAAGATCAGGGTAAATGCGCTGTATTTTTGGGATAGACTCGGTTCTTTAAAAATATAGGGCATAGATATTCAAGTAATAGTTATGAGCCCAAAAAGTACGTTTGTATGATGGTTTGATGGTTAACTGAAGACAAAACTGATGATTTTGAAAATCATCACAAACATCATTGCTCCATCCCAGACTATTAAACTCAAACTCCAATTATAGGAAATCCAATGAAATCTAGCATAATACGTATCTTTTTAAAATATAAGATTACGCATGCCAAATTAGGAAATGCAAATAAATTATGGCCCGGTCAAAAAATCCATTCAAAATTTAATATAAATACCAAAATCCTTACCACAACTCAGTATCCGGGTATACCTTGATAGCGTGCGGTACAGCCGCCGGTAAGTATTTCAACGCGGACCCTTGACATGTAAGCGCATGATCACCGCATTGCATTAGCCATACTATCGCTTGGAGTAAACCCTGGAAATTGAAGGAAAAATATGATTTTGGTGGTGGATTTTATTTAGGCGATTGGATTTAGGTAGGGCTAATGCATCCTGATATGGTGGCAGTAAAATTAAACGTAAATCCATACTGTCTCCATCAAAAATACATTTGAAGGCGGCGACAGGATATATAGGCCTTTACACTAGTCCCCATTTGTCTTTGTTAGTTATGTTTTGTTGATATACATAACTTTCTCTAAATCTTTGACAGCTCCAGTACTTTCGAACCCTTAGTTAGGCTTGTTAGTCTAAGCTATTCCTGGTTTTAAGGCACATCTGTGCCAAAAATCAAAATCGATCCAATTTGTGTGACAAAGTTAGTAAAAATCCTTCCATTTTTATCAACTTTTTCTCCAACCATTAGGATATAGAAATAAAACACACTAACCTGGAAAAGCGTATAAAAATGCGCCATATGCGGTGTTCCCGGTAATTCGGCTCGTAACTGTCTACTCCTGACCAATATCCGAACGAGACTCTCTATACACTTCATACAAACCAACACTCGTTTTAAGGCAACCTCACCATTGTTGGCACCGGTTATAACCCATACCATTACTGATATTAGGTTTCTGGAAAAAAAAGAACAAGGATATGTAGTTTCCGCAATCAAATATGCAGAAAAAGGAAAAAGATCATGTTGGAAGAAAGAGAGCAAGGATATGCAAAGTTGATGATTATGTAGGTAGAGAAAAGGGAAAGATATGTTTTTGTAAGTATGAGTAAATCTCTTTTCAGAAATACACATCACATCTGAGGGAACGATAGACTAAAATGAAAAACAATACATGTCACAGTGTTTTAACTAGCTTCCTTCATAACGATATTTACTATTTTTATCCGACTTCCATAAAGGAGTAGGTCCTCAATTCAGCCGGTATGTTTTTATGTATATTTTACGTCGTAAACTATTTTTATACCCCTCCCCACCCCAAATTGTATAAGTATGCAAAATAACGTTGGCAGGTCATCTAATCATATTAAAAAAAAAGATAAACGAATATACATATGCGTTGTATAAATCTATAAAAAATATCTTTCTTTTGATAGCTAATTAACACTTACTCATAAGCAAGCGCATCACAGAAGCTCTTGTCAATATAAACGTGTAACACTGGTTGGAAATGTTGGTACTTGTGATCCCCAACCAATGATATCACACGTAGTAAACATTCAAACACTAATACTGCATAACTTTGGTCCGTGTAACCTTTTTGTTCTTCTGGTACCTATGAAAAATAGAAAACACTTTATTGCTGTGTAATAAGGTGGATTTTCGAACGGTCGTGAAAGATCGAAGCCGAAACTATTTTTCATGCTTAAAAGATAAAATTCGAAACTATAACGGACTATTTGAATGTGGCCAATGTTTTGGGATAATCCCGTCCCGATTGAGTCACTGCAATAATAGCCTCGCTCGTGTAATTATTGATGACAGTACCCAAAAGGTTAAACTTCATACCTTCATCATTGGAATTTTGCAACATTTTTAGATAACGAAAGAACAGATTTTACAAACCTTTGTGAGTATATCAAATAATGCATCCAGAATATCTTGTAAGAATTTGACTAGCTCATCGCTGGATACGGCTAATAATCGTAGGAGTGCCGACCGTAATGAATTTTCTGTCAGTGCCGTATGCCATTTTAATACGCCTAGGATTTCCTCTGTAAATAGATAAATGGGACTTAAAGGAACACTTTTCAAGCTCGACGATGTTTTGTGCGCGCACTATACGTAATTGTAAATGTGATGATGCCCGTGCAGTGTCCAAGAACTCTTTATTCGAATGGAGATTTTGGGATCGGGACAGTCAAGGGCAGTAAATATTACTAATACCTGTCTCAATTATAAAAGGACCATATTTTAAAAGCGTAAAAGTTTTGTAGATCGCACGCTTCAAAGATACAAAGTTAAGGTGAAAAAATGTCGGCTCATAATTAAAACATGAGGCCAACTTAATTAGCTGCATCTGCGCTGTTAGCGTCATCTCGGATGTGGTTCGTTTGCGTGCACTATAAGCATGTGTAAGGCTGCGGTTTCGAAGTCAGCGATTGCGGGGTGGGAACAGCGGCAGTGCGCGGGGCGACGCGCAATCTGTACGTCAACGCCCAGTCGCCGCGGCGCTGCGAGTAAATCTATGTACTGAAAAGCGTCGCTCCCCGCGCACCCCGCGCTCGCTGACTTCGTGTTCACAGCCTGAATGCGTACCTCTCTGAGTGAGTTTGGTGGAGCAGAGCTTGGTGGCGACGGTGAGCGTGTCGCGCGACAGCAGCGACAGCGGGCCGCGCGTCAGGCCGCGCTCGTGGCCCGCGGGCAGCGCGCCGCGCACCGACGGCAGGCCCAGGCACGCCGCCGCCGCCTCGCGCTCGCACTCCCCCGACCCGCCGCGCTTGTGGTCGATCTGAACACACGTCATACACTACACTATACTATGTACACCGACGGCAGGCCCAGGCACGCCGCCGCCGCCTCGCGCTCGCACTCCCCCGACCCGCCGCGCTTGTGGTCGATCTGAACACACGTCATACACTACACTATACTATACTATACTATGTAGGGTAGCGTTCGGGCGGCCTGCTGCGCTCCGCAGTTACGAGGAGACGTGGCACGCAGCGCGGGGAGCGCGGGCCGGAGGGGGGCGGCGGCATCATGTCGCGCCGCTCGCGCTGCCTGTGGCGGTCGCGGCGGCCGGCAGTGACGCAGTGGGGATACCGAGGAGGTTAGGCCTCCGAATAGCAGAGAACACGTGGAGCTGCGAATCGTGATCCTGCGACCCCCGGTTTAGAGGTGTGGTGAGCGAGTGCTAAGTTTGTAGAGGATATGCGTCGCCCTTCTATTTAGATATTTTGAGTGGTCTGTACTACAAACATATAAAGATTTCTGACAGATAAACTATCATAAAACATTTAAAACTAAACTGACCTTATAAACACACAAATGATGCTGTGTGTCAGGCGTAGTGGTCCCTTCTTTCTGCATTAGCCGTAAGTACGATAACGCAAAATGTTTCTCGGCCCTGTCTTTGGCTTCGTTAGAGCTGCGATGTCGACACAGAAATACTAGATGTGCTTCTTTAAATTCTTCTATGTTTAGACAAACCTAAAAAGAGTATATGAAGTTTAGGAACTGATCAACATGATTCTTTTACATGGCTTTTCATTATGACTGATGCCTGGGCTTAGCTCGTGAACTACGGTATCAGACTGCGCGTTTAGCTACTTAAGTTAAATTAGCCGCCTTCAACCAACCTTGGTTGAGGAGACACATAAGAAACTATTTGCTCTATAATACATTTTATCTACACATACAAACTCTACATATTTAAAATTACCTGTACCCCGCGTGGAATATAATCCCCTGGGAATTTTGGGATAAAAAGTATCCTATGTTACTCCTAGTTAGAAGGGATATCTGTACCAAATTTCATATAAATCTGTCCAGCTCTTTAAACTTGAATAAGTAACAAACATACATACTCACTCACAAATCATCTCTATAATATTAGTGTGATATGAAAAGTTTTTACCTTAAAAACCTCCTGCCATCGCGGTCTATCGTCATGATAGTATACAACGGACGTGTATTCATCTACTAACGGTACACCGGCTCCTATTGAAACCACACCCTGGAAAATAAAAAAGTACATACATACTTATATTTATTATTAAAATAACGTTTTATAGCTTTGTTTTCGCTAGCCTTCTTGAAGAGAATATTTGTTCTAATCTATATACAGTGGTGGTCATATAATTAAGAACGCTTATTCAACGTAACGTTTTTTTTAAAATAGCATGTATAACTATTTGCATGTATTTATTTTGATACCCCAAAACATTTCCATAGTATCGATACATCAGTTAATAAACACGATTGGCTAATAAATAAAAAGATAAACTTTATACATTAGATCTAAACCTTATATTACTACGAACTGGCTGGTCATATAATTAAGAACGCTGAATAGTTAACTTTTTTATTCAAGTTTACATAAAGAACACTCCATAGCTTTATGGTTGTAAGTCACTATTCGTATAATTTAGATCCCATTTAGTGATGTAAAGGTCTTCAAAAGTAATGGTTTCATATGAATTCCTATGGAAAAAAATAAAAGTTTTGACAAATGTACAAGGTAGATGATAAAACAACATCCTGAGAAGAATTTGGTCGAACAAAAAGATATCTGACACTTTACAATGCTCAAAAATGATATTTTTTCACGCTGTAAAGTATTTTGCCACGTATCAGACTTACTTCAAATGGTTGGTATGTGTTGAGTACCTAGTCATCACGTCGAGATGATCGAAAACATTCGTTTGGAAAAAAAAAAAATTTGAAAGGGTCTAATGTGCTGAGAAATGAATATTTTAGGAGAAACAAGTCCTCCAACAATCTCGGCAATCTCGGCTCTATACGAAGGTATTTGGTACAAGGAAAGCTGCACGGAAGAATAAAAACGAAGGTACCCATCATACAACGATGGCATAGGCAATACCGGCTGGCACTTACAAGAAGATGTTATAACTGGATATTAAGACAGTGGAAAAATGATATTTTTCTGATGAAACTAATATAAACTAGGGTGTTCTCTAGTGGAAATCAACGTTAACAACATCTTCCGAATAAATCACTTGACCATAAATACACTAAAGTGACATTAAAGCATGATGGAGAAATAAGACATTTTTGTATGCTACTTTGAATACGGCGTTGAAGCTGTGAAGCTGACACAAGAAAACATGAATCAATTCCAAGACAAAGAATATAATGGAAAAGCTATGTTCCTTCAAGCTAAAGACGTTCCTGTAGGTTTTTGGTCAATTTGAACATTCCAGCACGACAATGACCCAAAACATAATGCGCGCACCGTTAAGGAATATATCATATTGCAATTATTTTCTGTCTAAAATTGGCCAGCTAACAGCCTAGAGCTAAACCCAATCGAGCACCCTTGGTGCGAAGTCAAAATACTAGTTTAAAATGGACAATATGGCAATTTAAAGAGAGCTGTAATGATGTTTTCTCAAAAGAATGGAACTCTGTTTCTCTTACAAAATGTCAAAAATTGATTGAGTCAATGCGTCGCCGCCCGGTATAGGTAAATCAGTAATTTAAAAGTCGTAAACATATTGTCAACTAGTAATTTTAGTTAAAATACAATAAATTGATATTTTACTTTCACAATAATATCATTTATTTAATCTCAGTTTTATATAAAATAACTTTTGAACAGTTTAGTAAATCGTTCTTAATTATTTGTCCAGCTTCATTAGTACCTTAATTCGTTAGTATATAGAACTAATGAAATTTGTAAAAAAGATAGTTAACGATTCAATTTTATATTCCTAATCCCGTATGCCCCATTCATGTGGGTATCTCATAACATAAATAGTTACTTCCAAAAGCAATAAATAACTACACAAGACATGATTTAGACAAAAAATATCTGGGATTTCAAATCGTTCTTAATTATATGACCACCACTGTATATAAAAATGAAACCCGTTTTCCTTGGTCACGGCATCACGCGTGAATGACTGGACCGATTTCACTAATTCTTTTTTTGTTGTATTTGTTATTATTAGGAGAAGGTTTTTATGTAAAAAAAAAACACGGAAAATCAACGGGAAAATTGGACCCGTGCGAGGCCGGGGCGGGCCGCTAGTATTAAATAGTTATCGATCAAACCTCTTTTGCAAGTTTGAAACATGCAATTTATAAAATCAATAGAGAAAACCAATAAAGAAATTAGTTCTTATGTGACTAAAAATCCTAAATTTTTAGTAAGTATTTTATACAAAAACGTCTAAACATATCTAAGACCGGCTTTTAAATTATCAATTTCGAAATCAGTTCACCCATTTAAGAGCTACACCACACACAGCCATAGAAGTCAAACTTATGACAACCCCACATTTTACATCGAAAATTGAACATTAAACTAAGTCACTTACCGGTATCATTTTCCCAAACTTATCCACAACTCGTGCAACTAATTCTATATTCCTTTCCGAAGACTTTCCTCCTCCCCTCGAGAATGATCCAGAACATAATGTTACATACAAATCGTTACGCGCGTCTCCGGGCAATATTACTTCGGGGAAACCCATCTTGCGAGCTACAGCTACGTTGCCAACTACTAAGTGGGGGTTTTCTTCGTGGATCTGAAAAAGAGGCAATAAAAAATAAGATTTGGTGATCTTACTCTTATTTCCTTTATTTTACTATATTTACCTCCTGTTGAAAACCTATAGGAGGTGAATAAAAAAAACCTTTAATAGTAAAAAAAGAATAACGCCGAAAGTATTTCATACACGTTTGCAATCTTTCTTCTTAAGAAAAACTCGATGTCACCCGCGGTTTTACCCGCGTAAATGCCGATTATCGATTTTACATTTCCTAATCGGTTCGGTACTTATTACGTGAAAAAGAAACACATTTTCACCCATCCATCCATAGAAGCTTTCACATTTATACTTTTAGTAGGATTACACATGTATGAGAGAGAGCAAACATGTTATAACTATTCCGTCGTTATTCCTCATTTACTAATAACACGGTATATTTTTTGGTAAATTAAAAAACAACAAACCTGATTAATATCCCCTTCAACGAGTTGTAAAGAGACCCACAGTCCTTGTGAATGTTTCGTATCCTTTAAATCTCTATTGGCTATTACTTTCTTTAATAATGAATCTAAATTTTCTTTTTCTAATCTGAAAGAAAAACGAACAATATTCATTTTTTTTTACTTTTGACTTTCGAATTACAGCTCAAGATTCGGCCATAATGGGTGGAATTTCGAACACCAGTCTCGGTAGTAAGTTCTTTAAGATAGCGAAGATAAAACTATCATGCTTAATGTTATTTTTCTTAATTTATTAATAACACAAATTACATTACTACTAGAGTGGTCAAAATTTGACCACCCCCAATCAATAGACATTCGACCATAACTTCGGCTATAACATTAAAACAGCTTAAATAAACACTAATACATACTGATAAAAAGGTAACTGTATATGTTTGTCCGGATTATCCCTGTTGAGGTACCGTTTGACGTCGGCGACCGCCACGCCGGCGGGGCGCCGCATCGAGCCGGTCGGCGTCGTCACTGGACCCGTCATAGCTACGGAACTACGTCTGAAAAGGGGAAAAATATTAAGTTATTAGGAAAACAAGAATGGATAAGGTCTGGGACTGTGTGTGTGTGTGTGTGAATGAGTGTGCGTAGTTTCTGATACCCTAGATACAAGTTTCGGACTTATTTAGGGATCAGTTACTTTAATGAGATGATGGAGTGAATGATTATGTTATTGAAATAAAACACTTAAACGGATTTTTGTCGTGGTTGTATTTTGTTTTACATTTTCTGACGTTTCGGATTCTTTACAGAACCCGTGATCACAGAAGACTAAAATGGAAGACGTCTGTACAAAGTAATGTAAAATACAAATACAACCACGACAAAAATTCGTTTAAGTGTTTTATTTCAATGTGTAGTGCTCGTGTAAATCAAAGATATCAATATGATTATGTTATGTTATAAATTCAATGCACAGCAAAGACTGAGAAATACAATTAACTAGTAAAATAAAACTAATAGTAATGGCTTGTGAGTTCTGATTGCAGGGCAAAGGTTTTTCTCTCACTGATGATATAAGTACTATGAGGAAAAAGATCAGTGTATTACTAATCAAATTCTAGGTACTAATTGAGCATCAATCAAAATGTACGCTTCGTTGGGTTTAATCTCTGTGACAAAAACATTAAGCTTAATCTTAATACATTAATCAACATCATCATCATTGATCAGTCTGCCACAGGTTAACTAAAATAACAATGGCTTAACTAATATAAGGCATGAAAATAATAAAATAATTGAACTTACCTATAATCAATATTCTGTGGTTCCATTGCTCCTATCCGTACAATATTACAAACTAAATATATCTTTTCATTTTTGAGTAGATCACTGCCGAAATCCTGTAAATAAAAAAAAAAGGTTCTGTAAAAGCTTAATCTGATACGAATCAAATAAAAGGCGATTTCTTAAATAGTGAAATATGATAACAATTTATCATCTCCTAAGTATATAAAAGTCCATTATCGTTTTTTTTTTTTTTTTTTATTTGACAACACTGGTTATTACAAAATAATTAATTATTGCATCCTATAAACCTATTTAGGTTTGTGTGGATGCTCACATTCGTCATAATTCTTTAAATATTTAAAACATAAAAATAAATAAGTGTGTAACAACTACGAGTATTATTTTATTACATTACTTAAATTTTCTAAAGAACAAGAACTCTTTAAAGAAATAACAAGAAATCTATCTATACATCCATCTGTTCAGCCATACATTCATCTATCTATTCATCTGTACATCTTTTAGTTCATCTATTCATCCCATCATTCATCTATCTATCCATCCATATAAAATATCAAAAGGTTTAAATCTCACCGTAAAAACAACACAAGCGAGCGTGGAATGCAGATGCGGTGTGGGCCATTTCAACAGTAACGGCTCAGAGAGTCTGTTGGCGGACGCGTCGTGTAAAGCGAGCGACAGTTCCGCGGCGCCCCCCACTCGGCATACGAAGTTATGGACCCGGACTGCTACGGCGTAGGTCCGGGCTGTACCCGGGCAGACAGGGGTGGAGGTTGGGGTTGATTCCTAGAAAATATAATTATGTATTATATTTAATTTGACGACCGAGTTGCATAGTTAATAGTAGCCCTGCAAGCTAGGGTAAGGGTAAAACAATTATTTTATAATTTGATCGAGTCGCGTGGTTCATACAGAGACCTGCCCCCGTAACATGACTGTGCGTGATAAATGATATAGACACCACGAAATAATATCGATTTCGCGAGCATGACCAAATGAATATGGCGTAGTACGATTTGATAAAATTAAATATGGCGGCTATATTTATTATATTTTGACAGTTGGATGTCAATTAATAGCTATATCGATTTCGCGAGCATGACCAAATGTCATAAAATTAATTATGTGGTAAAATTAAATATGACGGGCATTTCTAACAAAATTTTGACAGTTGGATGTCAATAAATCGCTGTATCTATCGCGTTTTCGAAGTCATGCTTTCGTTGTTTCAAATTTACGGGTAGGAATTCATTTATCGTGTCAGGTTCATCTATCCAACATTTGAACAATTAAATCTTCTCCTTCAAAAAAGAAGCTATCATCACCGCACCTAAGATTTCCGCTCAAAACAAACAATTGTGTCTCCATGCTATGTCTAAGTCTTGTTGAGGGTATTAAGTCATAAACATTTTTTATCTTTGTCCGGCTGTATAGGTCAAAATATCAAAACAAAAACTCACCATATTTTTATCAATTTTCGTATTTGCATCGTCATGTAACGCGTTCAGTTTGTACGCCGATATTGAATGTGGATCAACCAGTTGACCGTTGGGTGTTCTTACTGCTAATTCCATACCTAATGCTCTGGAAATAAGGTTTAAATTTAAATAAGATTACGATATTTACATACACCTACATTACATATGTGTCACATATTATCATCAGTTTCATATGGGCCTTATGTATGCCTAGTCCCATAAGAATTTAAGACACAAAGGTCTAGTATTATATCCTGATTGAAACAAAGGAGTCTTTGACTGCTTTGCCTGTAGTATTTAGCACTACGTTATAAATACTTTTTTTTTTTTTGTAGAAAACATAGAACGTACAATAAAATCTATCTATTCAAGAAATATTTTGCGCAGTGTGTGAATTGGAAATCTATTGAATTACATTTTGATAGTGATATTTTATAGTTAAAATAAAACCTTACCTATTTCCCTTATCAATAGTAAACACAGCAGTCCTAGAGACGCGTCTCAACTGGTCCTGCGGTAGGGCTCCGCTGGCGGCTTCAGCTCGAAGCTCCAACAGTGCCCTCATGCTCACCTCAACGAACTTGAGGCGAGTGTCGTTTGTCTATAAAGAAATGGAGAGGAAATATAGTTTGTAGAACTTGTTTTGGTCCTCGCAATATACTCGAAATAAATGGAAAACTTTAGGTCTGATATTAATAAATACATTGAATAGTAATAGTACATTCTGATTTACACATATCTATGTATAGAATTGAAATAAAATTTCCGTTTAAATCATATGCGAAAGGGTTTTCCTTATTCACTAAAATTAACAACATACCGGTCCTTTCAAACAACACTATGTTTGACGTGATCACTTAAACTGACTGTAAAGAATCCGAAACGTCGGAAAATGTAAAACGAAATACAACCACGACAAAAATTCGTTTAAGTGTTATATTTCAATCACTTAAATCTAGTTATTTTCAAAGGGATTTTAGATGTAATTCCCACTGTTTTTAAGGGTCTAGAAAGACTAAAAAGAATTACAAACAAAACGTTGAAACCTTGTAGGAGAAATTTTTATTTTTATGTTATACGTACGTACTATTTTAGTGCCGATCAAAATCGGCGATGCTATCGCTCTCTCATCTCACTCTTCCTGATAAAGGCCACCGTATGTAGCTGAAACTAGTCGAGGGCTTCGACTAAAATCGATACAAACGCGTAACCCGTATCAAATAATTAAATAAAATATCTTAGAATTACTCCTATATCGCCCCACTGCGTACTGCTAGACGAAGACCTCTCCTAAACATTTCTAACTATCCCTATCTAGTTTTAACTTACAATATATAAATTCTTCCATTGTTCAAGCCACTCCCTTAATACTACTGCTATGTCATGCACCACACCGCTACCACCAGCGGAGGCTACTACTGTTTCGCCGCATCTGAAAGAAAAGACATTTTGTAATGTTGTTTGAATGTTCAAAATGTTCGGTAACTCCTAAAATAATATAGTCCAGTACAATTTTACTAGTCCTACTAATCATAAATGCCAAAGTTTGTATGTTTGTGAGTTTGGATGTTTGTTACTCTTTCACGCAAAAGCTACTAAACCGATTTAGACGAAATTCGGTACAGATGTTCCTTATAACTAGGAATAACACATAGAAAACTTTTTATCCCGATATTCCCACAGGATTTGGACTTACACGGGTAAAACCACGGGGTACAGCTAGTAAAGAATAAGTTTGAAATGAGAGGTCCTTTCTTACAGTATCATCAAAAACTATAACCAAAGTATCATGCCAAAGTAACCAGCGTCACACTATCTTTGGTTCTAAGGTAAATTCTGATTTCGTCTGAATCGGTCCAATAATTTTTGCACGATTCGTCTACAAACATTTCTTAAACCTCTTGTTTTGGCTACTGTTGCTCTAAATAAAAGAAAGAATAAAAGCACCCTTAATTATTTTTTCAATATGCAAAACAGAAACTGGCCAGTTACAATTTTATTAAAAGTATGATTAAAACGTCATAAAAAATTAAATTAAAACAATAAAGGACGATGTCATTGACCCTCCACGATAATCGTGTCCCTAACAAAATGAATCATTCTTTAACAAACCATCGCAAATATGTGGGACCTTATTATTATAGGCACAAGGTCTCAAATAAAACTACATTTGTTTAACAATTAACCCTTATTACGTGTTGATAAGGTTACAAATTAGTGAATCATTTGATGACAGTTTTTTTTTATTAATTTAAATATAGAATCTTAGGAACACATGTTTCCCGAAAGCGACATTTAAAGACCTTACTTCCAATTTCTGCGAGGATGTTTTGTAATTGTATTGTATTGTACTTGATAGTGCAACTTTCGCACTTGGCCTTTGCATTTTGGGTCACGTGTGGGAGTTTGCGTGCAATATTTTGGACTTTTGATGGACCTCTAGATGTCATAAAAATGAAGATCTATTATGAAATTAGGGATATATAGGATCATACGTTTTACTATTTTACATTACCTACATTACTTAAATTTCTATTTGTCTCCCTTGAAGTCCGAGTTTTACAAAAGTTACGTCGCTTCTTAGGGAAGGTTCATATCTGACGGAACATGCGTCGCGTATTATCAGTAGAGTAACGCCAGAACAGACAAATGTATAGAAAAATACTCAACCGATTATACGTTAGTGCGTTGAGTGTGAACGGTCAAGTGTTTTTCTATACATTTGTCTGTTCTGGCGTTATGCGACCGATAATACGCGACGCATGTTCCGTCAGATATGAACGTTCCCTTATACTCATATTTGAGCGGTTTGCAGCTATTAGAAAGCACAAGCCATTTATAATCCTCAACTTTTGTATAGCAAATTATTATATCAATGTAACAATTAAAAAAATGTCTCTGTATCTGTCATCTCTCTTGTATGTGTCTACACTAATATTAAAAAGAGGAAAGATTTGATTGTTTGTTTGTAACGAATAGGCTCCGAAACTACTGAACCGATTTCTAAAATTCTTTCACTAATGGAAAGCTTATTTATCAGTGCGTGACATAGGCTATATTTGATCCCAGTATTCCCACGGAAACGGGAACTACGCGGGTGAAACCGCGGGGTGCTACTCATTAATAAAATCCCAACTAACCTCTCAACAACACAATCCCGTTGCACCACATAACCCCTGGGGAAGGCGCCAAAAGCTTCCTTTCGGAGACTCTTGCCCCAGTACCAGTGTTCGGTCTGCCTCTCGATGTGGACCAGCTCGCCCACTTCCAGGGACAAGTGGGGCGGGTCGCTCTTCCCTGTGTAGTTGTATATCGCTGGAAGTAAAAGAGTTTTGTTAGTAAAGTAATACACATGGTAATGTGATAATACTGGTTTGAATAGCCATGATAATTCCAAAGCTTTAGCAACGATCGTCCTCCCGCTACATGATAGATAACAGATAACTTGGCATGTTTTCTGACTTCTCTGAATTGATTTATTTTAAGATTATGAAAAATCAAAAAAGTAATCTTAAAACTGTCAATTGTTTTAGCTCTCCGAGACGGATTAAGTACTTCTAACGCTTAATATTGTCAAGAGTCTGACACTGGATTCATTTTGCGCTGGATTGGTTATACTTGTGATGGAGAATAGTGGTAAAAGTCTACACAATGCTGGGTGTAGGTAAATCCAAAGTTGAAAGTTCATAGGGTCAAACCATTTTAATCAAATAGGTTAAGTGGGTGTTATACGAATTCCTAATCAATCATCTGACAATGAAGACACTGACTGGTGGAACGACCGAAATGCCAGAAAAAATGTTGCAGCCCCCCTAGCATGACTGTGCGTGATAAAATATATAGACACCACGAAATAATATCGATTTCGCGAGCATGACCAAATGAATTATGGCGTGTACGATATGAAAAATTCAATATGGCGGGTATTTTTATCAAATTTTGACAGTTGGATGTCAATAAATCGCTGTATCTATCGCGTTTTCGAAGTCATGCTAGCCTAGCAGGTTCTTGTTTTTTTAAACAAAACACGCATTTGTAAATTGAATTGAAAATGTGACGTAAACTAGTTGATTCATGGGTAAGTAGCTGATATCAGCACATAGATCAACCAAAGGCCTTTATTTATATCCGATATAAATAAAGATCTTTCGTCGATTTATGTACCAATCAATTATAGGTATAACCAGGCCAGCAATCCATAAAACATTTTGCCTCAGTTTTAAGCATGTAATGTGATTTAGACGGTAACAATTCAGCATGTTATTAAGGAAATCCTTAACTATATCAATAAGTGTAACGAGGAAAATAATAATTCCTACAAAACTACCTATTTACTACAAAGGAATTTACAAAAACAAACAACTTAGTTTTATATATATTAACTACATACAAGATAGTTAATCGAACCAAAATTATTTAAACGTGATCATGGCGTTTGCAGCAGCGTCGAAATAAATAAAATACATTGCAAATGTCCCGTAAATCATAACATCATTGTAATATTAAAACAGTTAAGAAGTAAAATAATAAAAATGCAAAAAAATACCGTTAATTGTACACATAATGTTATAATAATAAGCCAAGTTAACATAAAGGTTCGCTTCCTGTGACATGTTCCGATTAAGGTGACCATTTTATTTGGTAGAACAATGCCTTTGCCAAAATCGTAATGTATGACAGTATTGATTGTCTATAATACTTTGGTTTAACTATCTCGATAGGTATTATGTAAATTCTAAGCTACTATTCTATTCCTGAACGGCTAAGTGCCTACATTTAGCTATGTTGGAATTCTTTCCCTCTTTGAACCACATAATGTATTAAGCCTAGCAGGAGGAATATTAAAAGTAATAAATTAAACTAAGAAATTCAAACATTGTGACCTTGCACAGAAGATTTCTATGACGATCATAAAAAAACATAATGGTGGCACTAAGAAACAGGAATGTTAGAAATACTCATGAAAAAGTATTCACTAGACACGAAATAAACACCAAGCTCTCTCATGAAATTCCAAGCAAACAGAAAAAGCAATGATACTATTAGGAACGATGTTCATATTTATAAATCTTCTAAAAATAACCCCATGCAAGCTCTTAAATTGAAGACCAGCTGTTTAGAAATGATTAATGATACAACTTAAGTTACGAACGATGTCCTGTATAACGCGAAGAAAAAAAACTGCTGCGCGCCACTAATTATTGTTATAATTTCTTGCGTGCTAAGAACATGTTACATATATGTACATACATACATAATGTACATAGTATTATGTATATAGACCTACATAATTGAAGTACTTTTAAAACTTACATACATTTAAATATTAATTCCTTGTCGCGGATGTATTTTTCAGGAAGCGGTAATAGTTTTCCTTCAAATCCAAAAAGCTGCAATTTATCTTCCATATTTGTAAAGTAGGTTATGGGTTTACATTTTATAAATAAAAACAATGAAGTAATATCTAAGACTATTTTAAAAATTAACTTTTTTAAATAGTCTTTTAAAAATTAGACAATACATAATCATAAATTATGAAGGTATCATGTTTCTAAGACAAAAAGGTAAACAAGGTTGTTCCTCAGATCAGACTTTGAAAATAAGCCAAATTGGCATTTTCAATTAAAATCCCTTGTCTAGACGAGATAGTTAGACTTATTAGACACTCTCATAAATTATGGAGGTCATCTTGATTTGTCACTTGTTCGAGATAAAACATATTCTAGACGCAGACTAAGGGTTGACCTGAATCCGGATCCAGAAATGGCCAATGATAAAAAAAATAAAAAGAACGATTGGTTTGTTCAGATTAATCATGGTTTTTCTTGGGAACATTTTTGTTTTTATTTGAATACTAGCTGTGCCCCGCGGTTTCTCTCGCATAGTTTCCGTTCCCGTGGGAATTTCGGGGTAAAAGTATCCTATGTCCTTCTCCTGGTTCTTAGCTACCTCCTCACCAATTTTTAACCAAATCAGTTCAGCCGTATAGTGTAACTAACAAGACTTTCTTTTATAAATATAGATAGGGTGGCTATTTTTCAGTTACAAAATCCGATTGTCCTATAAACTGATACCATTCGTATTTTTGTAAAAGACTATGTAGATTTAAAATCAAATGATTGAATTCTTTAGGTCTGCGTCAACATTAATTGGCTATTATTAACGTGGTCAATCATTTGTAAAGCTGTAGGAAGCAAATATTCTCCTAATTATAATTCACACCTTCAATTAAATTTGCCAAAAGACCGACTTTTAGGCAAAAAACATTCGTGAACACTGATACTTTTAAGAGCAAAGGCATTTGCTGTGTATTAGTTGGGTTTACCCAACATTTATTACTAACGAATGGGCTATTTTCTCGGGTTGAAATTTGAGGGAATAATACATATGCTTTTGATCATTTTCTCAATGCACTTGATGACAATGAGATCCTAGTATGGGCCAAAGGCCTCTCTCAACTGGTGTGATGATATTAGTACAGTAAAGAGGAAAAAGTGTAATCGCATTTCCCATAATATCAATCCCGAGCTCAAAGATACATATATCGCTAGCAAATAAACCTGGGAGCTCTGGCGTCACATGTAGGTGCACATTACAATAATTCATTAACTGATACTCTATATTAAAAAAACGATCATATAATATTTTCCTAAGTAGCATCTAAAGCGAGAATTTACTATACGAGTACACAAAAAAAAACCAGATGAATTAACATACATAAGATTTAGTACTTATGCCTCGCTAATCTCTAGTCCCAAGGCCTTATTAGATAGGTTCAAACTAGTAGCACTATACTAATTTAATGGTAGTAGAACTTACTATGGTATGTGTGTGAGTCACTCACGTCCGATACAGCGCGACTGCGAACCGAAATCGCATCTAGCATACAGGGCTTGCTGATCAATGTAGACTTACTTATGTATGTGGTAGACACGGCAATTTATTAGAAATTGAATTAAATCTACCATCAAAGTTGTCTGTAAGTTTTTCTTTTGGTGTTAGTAGTTCAAAGTTTCAATAATTTCGAATTAAGTCTATAATTTACATTAAGAAAGAAACTCGCTATCTAGGTCAAGATTTTTAAAACCCTATAAAAAATCCTGAGATGATTTTCTACGGGAAAAAAATTCCGACAATTTTTACATCTCGACCAATTAAAAAGTCAAAAATGTCCTTTTATTTCAATTAAATGTCCTGACAACGTCTTACATTATCCAGAGAAAGATCGCATATGAGATAAATTTTAATTTTCGTAAACGTTTGGATGTTTCGACCAATTTACTCGACATCACAGACAAATACCATTAAAATAATTCTTCCAGATATTCCGACTTGACGCATCCTATAAAACTACTAATGTTGATTGTAAACATAATTATAATATTGTAATCCACACTATAATATTTACAACCGGAATGTATATGTTCAATAAGAATTGTAAAACAATAATAAATAGCCACAACATTCATGATTCAGCCATGTCTATATTTGCATACCGCTACGACTGACATCCGACCCATAGTGCACCTGTCACACGATACTTTGTAATGAGATATTTGGATCAGATAATATCATTAGGGAGAGGACACCGAGGCAGTTGATAAAAATTTAATTGATCAATTTAGTAAAATCAATACTTACGATACAGTAAATGTATTAAATACTCAATAACTTACTGAGAAAGTCTTTCATAATATCGTCTTATGCTCTACAGCTTTACAGGAATCGAATCCGAGAATTCAAGTTTGCCAGGCAGGTGCCTTAAGATTAAGAATTGCTCGTAATTTCATTCGAGTTAATTACTATTGCTCCGCTTCTATTAGACGAAAGAGATTTTATAATAGCTCTACAGCCCTGCTCGATAGATGGGCTATCTAACACTCATTTTTATTTTTCAAATTGAACTACTGCTTCCTTCTTAACCTCTTAGGCCCTCTAAGCTTTATAAGAATAAAGAAATAATAGAGGAAGAAACAAGATCACCGCTAAAAGTGCTTAAACATTACTGGACCAGAACTGTGACCAATCTAAATTCAGTCTTACAATTCACAATCATCGCATTCAATAAATATAATCAGTAAAGGTTAACCATCCAGTGTTTTGACAATAACCCACTGTACTTCCAACGGAAGAGGGAACACAGGTTCATCCCAATTTGCGAATTAACGGCTTATGAATGTTGGACCAATTCTAATCAATTGCTTCCTAATAACTACGTATGAGGTCTGGCACCTAATGGTGATTTTGTGTGCGGATTTAATGATGTGTTATGAAAATGGTAGAATACTTGTGGTAAAATCGTGATGTCTTGAAATCGGCAAAAAAGTTGTATCTTTAATTTGTCGGTAAAGTTTTTGAATTTGGATGTTGGTTGTCTCAAGCACTTTGAAAATCTTCTTTTCCGAACCATTGTTCCATCTCTATTAAGGGTTTTTCAGTTTTTTTAACCAGATTTGGCGAAATGTCAGTATTTTACGTGAAGCGACTGCCATTAGACCTTCACATCCCAGAGGACTATACGACATTTTTTGGTTAAACCAAATGTTAGACTTTTGAGGGCTCTAACTACCCGTAACAACTGTCGAAGATGTTAGTACGAACCGGTACCGACGGAAAATGATATTCCAAAATTGATCTACTTAGTAAGATCAATTTTGGAATATCCATATCCATTATTTTGGTGTACCTATTATAGCAAATTTTTGTTTTCATGTAAGCGAGCAGATTAAGGTCCTTTTATTTCCTTTGGCAAGAGGACCAACTTTTGTTTTTAGAAACAATCCTGGGTAGCATCGCAGTCAGTGTATGTGGGATAATGACTAAGAAATATGAAAAAAAAAAGTATTTCCTTTTTCCTAGTCATAGTTTGTAAATATCCATAGCTTTACAATTGTGACTATTTTAATAAAGAACTACAATTTCTCAGAAGATAATTCCAAAACAAAAGATTTCATTGTTATTTTTTAATTCGAATACAAAGTTTATGCATGTTGTTGAAATTGCTATTGTTATAAAACCATAACAAATGAAAAATAAACGTTCAGAGTATTTATAATACACTCGCTATGGTGAAGAATACCATATGGAATCGAAACATTCTTGAAACTTTTTTTTGTACTATGTGCAGACGTGCGGGCGTATCCTCTATATTCTAATACAAACTAAATAAATATCCTTACTAATATTATAAATGCGAAAGTAACTCTGTCTGTCTGTCTGTTACCTTTTTACGGCTAAACTACTGAACCGATTGACTTGAAATTTGATACAGGGGTAGCTTATGGTCCGGGAATGAACATAGGATTACTTTTAACCCGAAATTACCACGGGAACGGGAACTACGCGGGTGAAACCGCGGGGCGCTGCTAGTTATAAATAAAAAAGAGTGTTTGCTTGTCAGAATGTTTGTCAATTGACCGTATGTTTCAGCAGACTACGATTCATATTTCAAACCTTGTTTGGTATGGGACTAGATAGCGAAATGGAATATGTCCAGATATTTGCTAATTAAAACACTAACTTAGGATTGAAAAGTATTTTTTCCCTATTCAATATTAAATTGAGAAAGGTTCGCAGTGTTGGTTGGACATGCTCCAATGATGTGACTTAAATGAGTTTAGGTATACTTGTGCTTACAAAGGAAATCCTCGTGAGAATACGGATGCATCTGTAAAATCAAAATTTACATTTGACCTCCATGAAGCTGAATAAATTTATTTTTTATGGGAAAGGTATTTTAAGGCATCCCTTCGCTCCAAAAAAAGTTTACTCTACTGAGATTCTTGTCATTCCATTTAGCTTTTAAAACCAAAGGAATAAAGATTTATGAACTCCTTGGTTTGGGCTTTAAAAAGGATTTAAGAAGCGAAAGAGCTTACAAAAGAATACTTGAATGAATAACAAACTCTCTTCTTTTGGCATGTTTTTTTCATGTAGGTTATTTTGGTTGGTTTTATCAACAGTTACACCCATAAGTACCAAACAAATGGCTGCCGTGAAGACAATTTCGCATTCAAAATTGCTTACAGCTGACAAAAAATATGGGCGGTAATTTATCCGTCCAATAAATTCATGTAATTCCAACATCGCATGCTGCTTGTGTCCTAAAAAACGAGGTCAAAATAATTTCGCTAACACAAGAATAGTATCTCGTTAAGACAACAACTAATTAACTCTACTTAAAAAAACTATGCGACAGAGCTAAAGTTTTTGCTCAAAATTTTTTGCTTTGATAAAACTACCAAACGGGTATAAAAAGATGTCTGCATTAAAGAGTACTGCACGGGACCAATTAAATAGAACTTATGGAAAGAAGATACGAAAACAAGGAGGGTTAGTTCAAACACCTAATACCGATAAAAAAAATGGTGGTTCCAATGCAATGGTTCCAAATCACGTTTAATCCGTAATTCTTTTTTTTTTTTGTAGGAAAATAACTTTTCTGTTAAGTACTTACTTAGCTAATTCGTAAATGGAAAGACGTGTTTAACTGAAATTGGCTAAGGACGCTAATTTTTTCCCAAATTCATAAATAAAAGTGAGGTTTCATTTTTATCCCATACAACTACAGACTGAGACATAAAGTACTCAATCATTATAATACTTAATTACAATAAAAAATATAAAACTATATTGTATAAATCACACAGTGTAAACACAAGTGATGTTTACATTCTATTGTAATTTGTAATGCCAGTGTTGGTGGGAAAAGAAACCTATTCATTTATTTATTACTGGTAAACAAATGTAATACCTGTTCCTATTTTTATCCAGGTTAATCCCAATCCCGTGGGAATTGTGGGAAAAAATGATTCAATAACATTATTTTAATGTGTGTGTAGTTAACCTAGATACAAGTTCCGAACTTAGGGGTCAGTTACTATAATGAGATGATGTAGTGAATGATTGTGTTATGTTAATATCTAATTTTCACTTATGTTAAATAAATAAATTTTATTCAGCTCAGTAGTTTTCGACAGAATGACAAACAAAGTAGTCAAATTGGTCCAGTCATTCTCGACTTGTACCTAGCAACACAAGTGATTCAATTTTATTTACCTATCACTGAATATGCCTTATGGTTTGTCTCGCGTTAATGATTACTACTACTGTACTCATATTGATCATACCATAATTCTATTATAAAGCAGTCTTCTTTGAGAAATGGGCTATATTTATACCTATTTTAATGCAATTCAAAACAGTCCAGAGATTAGTAGACATTATTACATTCAACCAAACAAACAAGCTCTTCAGCTTTAAATTTATGTTTTGGTGCTTGACATTCCTACTAATAAAATAAATATAAAAAAAGACAAAATAAACACAATTTAAGATTAAACTATCAATGTTATTGTTACTATCATCCCGTTATCAGTGAAATAATCATTACTTTTCCTCGGTGATAAGAATTGCAGATAACTGTGTAACATATTTTAATGTTTAGAGATGGTTGTAAATTAGTTTTTTAATTTACAATTATCTACACTTGTGTATAAAAAATAAAATGTTTGTTTATCGGTTGTTACCCATAGTACAGTCAGCGTCAGATAAAATATACCCTCCTTGGTAATGCTCACTTTGGTAATACCAATCAAGGAAGGTACCTTTTATCTGATGGTGACCATACAAACTGTGCTTACTTTGGAACTATGTATATTACAGCTTATAGTTTTTATAGTTATAATGGTTATTAGCACTCAAATTATTATAATTAACGGGATATTTACCATGTATATTATTTGTTTCGAGTTATATTTCGACGCTGTTGCAAGCGCCATGATCACGGATGAACTCAGTTCATCCATGATCATATACATGGTAAATATCCCGTTCATTATAATAATTTGTGTATATTACAGTTATAAGAGTAATAAAGGCATACAGGTAACTAGAATTTGGATCTCCCAAAACTATCCAGGAATAGTCTGATAACCTAAGTGTACTGATCACCTTGTTGGAGGAGCTTTAACTGGTACTTTTGAGTCCACACATCTCTACCCTCACACAATGATAACAACTATGATCCAAATTGCAGAGAAGAGCTTCTATACATGTAACAAGTAGGTGACAACAGAAGATACCAATTGCATAAGATAATTTGAAAAGGGAATGCCAAATTAGTTGTTTGATGGTAAGATTAGTTATTCAGTGAAAGCATTGTAGATAAGTGTTAGGTAAAAAAAATCTTCTTCAACCAGTACTCACTCAGCCACTGATATCATAGCATAACTTTTTGTAAATTTATTAATTTATGTAAGTACTTATTCAATAGAGGATAAATTCCAAAACAAATTATCATTAATTGTTAATTTATAGGAGTATTTTGGACAATAGTAAATGTTGTAACCTTCCTATAAATTACTACGTCTTTAGCCTACAAAGTATAAATAGGTCTTTAAACTAGGAGACAATTTTATGGACCCTATTGAGAGCAGGGCACGATAACAACAATTTCTGCGAAACACAACATCAAACATAATAATTGAATACTAATTGTTAGAGCAATAACTAAATTGATATTAATCATGTCATCACAGATAATAAATACAATTTATGGAGTGTGATAGCTCTAGATAAATGTATTGTAATAGGCACATTCAACTGTGTCATTGAAAAGTTTGTTAAAACTTTAAAACAACTTTTGAATAATAAACAAAGTTGATTTCACAAAACTATGACATAATATCACCTACATTCAATCAAATTTAGTCAATAAAACACAAAAATTGTGCCATTTAAGCCTTCAATTAGTTTATTCAACAAGTTATCAAACTGTATACAGAAATGGGAGTGGTCAGTTGCATTTAAAGCGTAATTTATAGCGAATTACATTGAATAACGTTAAAGAGGATAACAGTAGCGTCGCAGGAGGCGTTTGTCATCAATCTACTTAGACAATGTTTATTTAAATCGAGTTTGCGGGAGGTAAAATGTTACAAAGTTTACACAACTAAATACTTCCGTTAAACACTTCAGTATTCAAATATTAACTTACCAACAGCATAACACTCCTCATTGTCAAGTTTTTCCCAAACAGTCATACTGATAAACACAAATAAATAATATTTTTCAATTAAAAATTACAGTGTTCGTCATTTTTGACCCGACCAAACGCACAAACTCGGAGTGACTGACTGACTGATTGTAATTCTGACTGACTGAACTGACTCATACATAAACGTCACTGTCAACGTCAATCAAATGACTTATGACATAACTCATTCCATGGTTAGCCATTAAAATATGTTGAAGTTAATTCCATGGTTATTTCCAAGTTGACCGAGGTGCAGAGTATTGCGTCGTTCATATTTCAATTTTTGACCTGGTGCCATCAAAATACTCACAATGCAAATTTCTGATTCTCTCTGGTAGGGCTTATTCCCATTTCGGTACCCATGAAATTATGACGTCGAATTCTTACGGAAACCAAACAGGTAATGTGTTTTATGACCGGGACTGTACTTTAGAAGTACGACCACCCAAGGGTGTCAAAATGAGAATAAACAACTTTGGCGAAATAACCAATAGATTAGAGCTCGATAGTGGCTGAAGAATACTTTGTTTTTTAGGATGGGATGTAAAGGATAGGAAAAAATAACCGGGGATATATACCTATGTAATATGATTGATTTTTTTATGACATGGGTCTGGTTTGAAGTCACCGACATTGTTTTAGATAAGGGTGGTGATTACGCATAGGTATTTTTTGTATGTTTCTCCTCTTTTTTGGGTTCTCGAAAATGTGTCAATCGTCACACAAAATAATGTGTTTTATTTAATAATTACAGTCTGAATTCAGTTGTAGAAAAAAATATAGGTACCTATAAGTATTTACTTAATTGAATTTTCAATACTACAAGGAACATTGAAGCACAGGGTGGGTGGGTAGACCAATTTCTATGATTGTTTGTAGTACCTACCATTTATTATACTTGTCTTGCAAAATTAACTGCCTGGGACTCTGTTATATTATGTTGTAGGTAGTGGTACTTAATAGTAGATGCAAAAGAAGAAAACCACATGCTAAATATTCAATAATTTTTATGTCAAATTCATAGTAAAGAATAGTCACAACTTCTATTTCTTTAAGTATTTTTATCTATTCTATTTTCACAACATCTGAACTATTTATGTAGGAGTGATTTTAGCAGCAGAGTGAAAAATAACGTCACAAAATAAATACAAAACAAACTAGTACTGATTGCATAACAACAAAACCACCCATTTTCCTACCAGAACCATATTTTTTTCCTGGGTAAACTCAGTTTTTTTAAAGTGGTTTCGGTTTCTCTCACTAGAGGGAGTTAGTAGTCAAATTAATTTATGAAATTCATTATTATAGCGGATGTATCTATAAAAACACTACGTAAATACTTACTTATATAAAAATAATAAATTGAATTCGATATAAGTATAATTATCTGACAGATAATTAATATTACTTAATGGTTATTGTTTCACTCTGCTGATAAGATTGAATTATAAAACTGTAAGTTAGAATACAACACCAAAAGTTTTCATTTTCACATTAACCTTTCATTTACTTTTCATATAACTCCGGTTACATTCTTTTTAGTTTTTATACATATTGTTTTAAAAAATAATACCTACATAAAGTGTTACCATTAGAACCATTAAAAAAAATCAAGTGGGAACTTTTAAACAGTCATCGCTTTGGTTTTATTCAAATTATTATTTATATTACAATTAAGTATATTTACTTTTAATTTTATACACAATCATACAATTAATTTGGTGTACAATAATGACGGAAAAGACAAATATTTGGTTTTAAATACTTTGGTTGACGAAGGAATAAAATAAGTACCTTCCTATATTATTAAGGTTGGCATGCGCTGACATACTTTTCTGCCAACCTAGAGATCTTTGTTTCATAAGGTCGATTTACTTATTATCTTTATTATATTTTAAAACATGCATCGACTTTGGAATCACCGACTTCATTATACAATGTAATTTTACAACAGATGTGTTACCTTCAAGTTTTAGATCCCTTATATTTTCAGGTACAGATGCGATCTAACTTTTATTTTTTCGTCAACCATTGTTTAAAAAATAATTTAACAAAAGGTAATTATTCGTTTACATTCGATGTATAATAAAATAATCTTTATATACAAATAAATATAAATTTTAACAGTATAATATTACAGAAATATTTAATAAAATAAAGAATACAATTTTATTTTAATCATAATGATTGCACAATAATGTTAGCTTCATAAGCACAATGGACGTTTTTTATTACATTATGCAAATTAATTACAATTTATTAATATTAGGTAATGGCAGTTATTCTTGTAAAAACTAATTCAAAAATGTTTAATCCCTTTTCCCACATTTGGATAACGAAGAGATAGCAATGATAAAAAAGTACTTACATAACTTAAAAATGAGAAGTATTTTGGTCAGATAATAAGAGACCTACAATGATAACTACTGCGCATAAACGAATACCTTAGTTTCTGCGCATTAAGTACCATTTTGGATTAGGAATTTTTCCTTTGGATTAGAAAAGGTACAGCTACAACTTTTCCTACTTGATCCAAAACATTTCCTGCTCAGATTATACTAAGTGCTGTAGACTCTTTTTTGCTATCGGTTATAATTTTTTACTTTCATTTATAATTAGTTTGTAGTATTAAAGAATAACCACCATTACCTATACATTTATACCTAAGTCTGACTAATAATAGGGTTAATATTGAATTATGACATTAGAACTTATGGTAACTGGTTAAGATGCATATTGCATTGTTTGTAACGTTCTAATTTAACCCTTTTGTACAACAATAAAATTTAAAATAATCAACTAATAATTTCATTTGCAAAATAAATATTACAATACTTATAAATTAATTTGTCTTCGATGTGAAAAATAAACACTCGACTAGCATCGTAATACTTGTTATTTTTATTAATTAATACATAAATTATTAATTAATTAGTAATTTAAAATAATATTTATAAAATAATAACAATAATTGAACGAGGTAACTATGTATAGCTTATGAATTTAAAATTTATTTTTTCATTCTTATTCACTTTACTTGCAGGCCAAGAGACGAATATTCTATTTTAAAAGTTTAAGTTAAACCCTTTTTGTCCTGGGGGGTTCAACTAACCCCCTGGCACTAATTTAAGGGTTACATTTTAAAATCAAGTAGAAATAAGATTTGAAAACATACTTCCATTAATAATTCCTGCTAATTACAAAGTTGTGGATAAAGTGGGAAAAAGTATTCCCAGACAAACCTATAAAAATATAACATACATAAGAAGTTTTAAAATAGAATATCGTGAAGTAACACTAAATCACAGTCTATTTAAATAATACATTTTTGAAATCTATTTCAATACTTTACTGATAAGCGACTCAGTTTAAAATCCAATACTTACCTACCTTATTTCACACAAGGGGTTAAACTAACACCCTACCACGAAAGAAGAGTTATTACTTTAAAAAGATTTAAAATTTAAAAACATTAAATTTTCTTTTCCTTTTGGAAAACGAGGGCCATTTCTTTTTTGTTATCAGAAAGTATTGAAATAGTACTCGATTATACGTTAAAACATTTAACTAGAGTTCACTTTACAGGAAACTGCCGTCAATACGACGTAAGAGTACACTACTAATTTATAATTATTTTTCAGTCAAAAACAATTGCGCATAGAAAGGACCAATTCTATGTTTTCCCATTTTATCCAAACTATTTTCCTAGGAAATAAAATGGTTATGATGGGAAAGAAAAGTCATTCACAATTATTTTTGACTAAAATCAAGAAATCACCACATATAAACTACCTAACAACGAAGTAGCTAATAGTAGAAATGTACAATTTACCAATTTATTTAGACACGTGTCTTAATCCAAGTTTTAACTGTGAGCAGGTTGAGTGAATTAGTCGATCGATTTGGACGGCTTCACTCTTGAAGGCTTGTCAGCCTTGTCTGCGCTTTCTTGCCTGCTCCTGTAGGTCAATAATAATAAAATGTTACTTAAGTAGGCACAAATTATACTAACGATCCAGAAAGAGTGGACTAATTAGGAATATTAACAAGGTTTACCAGTTTAAAGAACTTTTAGAGCTAAGAAGACTGTTGAAGAGCAAAACTAGAGCACAAAACGCAGGGGACCGTGCGGGCAAAAGCCTGTTCAACATCATCAGCCTACTAAAGCCCACTTCTGGATATCTGCTGGAGGAGATACTCTGATGTGTGGGGATATAACTTCTTACTTATCAAAACTGACTAATGTTACTATTATTAATAAGGAGGTGATAGACGATTTGTAGTACTATCTGCCTAACTTACCAGTTAAAACTTAACCGTCACAACATATGGCAGAGTCTCCCTTTATGTTTCGTCTTTGTGTTCCGAGTTGGTTCGGGTTCTTCTGTCACCACACTCGTGTGGTTTGTTTCCGTGACGACCGTCTCTTTCTTCACTATCTCCTTCTCTTTCACGCTGTCCCTGTGACCGCTTGGGGCCGCGTACATTGATCTGCAACAGACTTACATTTTACATGTATTTTAGATATTAGAAAAGAAAAGGTAAAATAACATAGAAATTAAAGTAAAGAAACAATAACTCGCTTTTAAAATTTTGTTTTGATACTTAGGTATAAGTATACAAATAAAAATATTGCTAAATATTTTTTTTTAACAGTTGCACTCATTAAGCTCGCTCCACCTCTCTTAGGGACAGGTACTCATGGTCAAGGTACGTGTAAAAAAGTATTCCCACGAAAAAAACGTAGTTATTTATTTTTTAAATCCTTTATTTTTCAGTTTTAAAGGCAATTGTTTCCTTATGGAACATATTCAAATGCTCTACCTACAAAAGCCCATAAAACTTAAAACATCACGCTTAATTATAAAGACACTCACCTCGTAAGTTTACTTCTAGAAGCAAAACTTCCAGTTTTCCCTCTTCTCAACGAATGGAATGATTTCAACGGTTTTGCGACCGCCATATTGGCGCTGTCCGCTGATTTAGCGCAGTTCAACGTTTGAACTGTTAGCTCTACGTCTTTTATTGGCTCGTTTGACGCTATAAAACAAAATAAAAGTTATTATCCCGTATTTTAGGTTAGCCAGGTCAAGGTAGCTTGGCGAGAACCAGTACCTAATGGTGGTCATGTTGTATTTTTGTATGAATCTCATAGACCGCTAATTGCGCGCGGTATTTACTAATAGCTTAATCTTTTTAGCCACCGTGCCGTGACCTAGCCACCAAGTGCAGCCTTAAGCTAAAAGTTTCTTGTTTTAAGATGAAAGAGTTAAGCATGATTAAAGTAGAAACAGTAGATTCTGAGAGTAGCACGTTTAATCTAACGGACTCAGGGTTTATAATAAGTAATTACTTAAATATTTAAGGTAAAAAAGATGTTAAGATTATCCTTATTACACTAACCGGTAAACTCCTCAATAGGTTTATCAATAGTATCATGGTCTATCCACGTGAGACCCATTTCCACCTTCTCTGCCAGGTCTTGCCATCGTTTCCTGTTCTCAGCAGTTCCTGTATACAACGGCTGTATCCAGGGGAATGTATCTGATAACACTCTGTATAGCGGCAAACATATCATGTCTATGAAGCCTACTTGCATTTGAGGTAGTTCGTCTTTTTTCTCTCTGAAATTGAAAACAAATGATTATCTTATGAGTTTGCCTCCACCATTGCGGTGGTATTGTATGACCATGTAGTGCTGGTGACATGCAAGGGCCTATATCATAGGTAAAGTTTTGATGGGATGTGTTAATCAATCGAGGAACTAAAAGAGGACATCTGTAAGATTTTATAAGATGCCAAAAGAGTTAGGTATAGCTTGAACAATATTTAGGTATTCTATACTTATCTGGCTGGGGAAGTAGGGAAATATAAGAAACAGGTAGGAGATCGGCAGAAATGTCCACGCCATAGCTAACAAATATTTGTAAAAATGTCATACCTATCCATCATAGCAATAGGTTGCTGATTCAGTTGAAGTTTCTCCAAGTCACCCTGATCAAAGAATTCATCTGCTACCAGCTTGGCAACCTTATGTTGGACTTCCCAAGGTTTGGCGATCGCTGATACATCGCATGCTGTCATCATCATGCCGCATAACACTGTTTGAAAGATCAAATCAAATTTTACTGCATTCCTTAAGTGTATCATAATGATAAAGGTCTTACAAAAAGTATAGTGTCACTATGGACCCTGTAGATCGCACCAATTATCACGTTATCATTACAGTGTAACACATTTTAGTTATAAGGAAATCCCATTCCGTACAAAGCTTGGGTTAATTCCATAGGAAAATGAATTAGTGTTATTATTTCTACATTGGTAGGTACCTATTTCGTTAAGTTCATAAATATTTTTGAAGACGCAATGTTAAAATGGCAATGTTAAAAAATACACCTCGCCATAATTTAAAGTTGTTTATGGAGCGAAAAATTGTTCTTACTTTTGGGAACGTTACATTTTCGTTTTGCACCGGGACCAATCATCCAAGAAGAAATTTTAATACCCAACAAAATGATACTTACATTCTTTCTTTTCTGGACTTTGCCAATCAAATTCACCGTTGTCAACAAGGTCCAAAAATTTTGATTTCTTTTTGAAGTACATCGCTAGATCCGTCGAAAGAATAGCTGTTTCGACCACTCTCATAACATCTTTGTAATCGCATGGTGAAAGAGCCTGAAATTTAACAGTATTTTGTAGAAGAATAGAATTACAAAATGTAGCAAGCCTTATTGATAATACTATTACAACGAAGAGGAACAGGCGAGACACCACAATTCAAGAAAAAGTGATGGTGATTTCACAAATTCGCAAATTAAATTGGAGCCTGGGTTTTCAGGCTAAGTACTTAGTCAAAAGCCCAAGCCACTATAAAATTTTAGAAAATATGAAAACCTGGAAAATATTGTTGCTCTCGCTATTCAAAATCATAACACACTGATCAAAATGATGATGTTCCATTGTTGACGTGGAGTACAAAATCGCTAATGGACTTTCAGTTTTAGTTTGGAACGCATTATTCGTCCCCCTATGATCCAAGTCGTGGCATAAACAAGCCACAAGAAGACCTAGAATCTCTAAATCAGACATGAAACGTTCCATTTTCCCCGTTTTCAACATTGCAAACATTGTTTGGGCAACGTTTAGGGCGTGTCTCCAGTTGTGGTACTTTACTGGTCGATAGTTTTTCTTTACGCTTAATATCCATCTGCAGAGTACCTGAAAAAAAAAACTCTTATTGAGGAGCTAATATAGTGCCTAAAGTAAAGAAGAGTCTAAGAGAACGTAGGTCTATAATACGTTCATCAATTTTGTTTGCTAAGGATTGGACACTTACATCATAAGGAATGTGGAATTTCTCAACAAGATTACATTGTAGGAACATTCGTAGAGTAGCTCTGCAGGTATCTTCGTCTGATAGATCGAAATCTGGAAAACAAATGTTGCTGTTAAATATCAATATGTTAGAAAAAAACAGGCGGAGCTATTTTCCCATTCAAAAGAGCTTCGAGCGCCGTAAGGGTATTTCTTAACTCTTTTTCATTCGTTTAGGGAAGAGAAAGCGGAAACTTCTGAGTTTGATCAAAACACTTACCATGAAATTGAAAACTGTACAAATTGTACGTTTCAGCAGAAGGAATAATATCTTGACTTAGCTTGCAGGTGTCTTCAGTAGAAGCTGTTGCGTGATAAGAGAGACATTCCAACGCAACCTGTGAAGTAAATTAGTATTAGCTTGATCTAAAATTGAATAGTCTTCAAAAGGTCTTCAGAGATCATTCATTACCTTTTGCTTAGCCATCAATTTACAAGCATTCTCATACATTTGCGTATTATGTATTCCCAAACCGCAAAAAATAGCAAATGCTTCAAATATTGATATGTCACCTTCTGTGAATTGGGATCCATTTTCCTAAAAAACAGAATAATATGAACTTAGATAATTCTTCCTTTCAAATTAGTCCTCAACAAAGATTTATAGTTATGTTGGTAACCTACCTTATTAATAAGTTGTGCTACGCCAATAACGTCCTTATTAGCATTGACAATAGGCATACACAACATTGTTCTAACATTAGCTGCATCATCAGCAGTAGCGTCTGCTATTACCATACCGTTATCTCTTCGCCATTCGTCTACATCCGAAATGTTGAGAGCTTTGTGTGATTGTGCTACCTGGAGGTTAAAAATGGAATTTAAATTGTCGTTTTTAATCAAATGATAGTGAATGATTATGTATCTGTTTCCTATAAATTTTCTAGAATTAAAATTTACAAACATTCAGTAACCTTAAAGAAAAACATTGAGAGTCAAAGAGCTTAGAAAAGAAGACCTGAAATTGATTTGTATTCAAATAAGTATATCTAAAACAATTTTTTCTTCCGTTTCTTTGATGACTACAACTGAAACTTTCTAAACATTCAGAAGCTTAAAATACTCACTGCCAAAGCTATACAAGCTAACGTAGACTTTATGTCATGTCTTGGTGTAAGCGTTGTTCTGGACTGTTGAGCACCAAGTTCAAACAGCGTATGGAATCTCGTAGGGGCCGGTGGAGGAAGAGCTGGCGTCGTTGATCTTCTTCCAGGCCTTTGGACTATTCTTTCTAAATGACTCTGAAATATTGAGATTGATTAATGGTATTTTCTTCGATTTCATAAAATACTATAAGTATTGCTTCCGGAATTCAAGAACATTAAAAAAGCATCTGTCCCGTGTGCTTTTTTTATTTGTATAAGCAGCACTGCGTAAGTCTCAATTGGAAGAAATGAGATGAAAACCCCAAATTGATAAAATCTATAGATACTTACTAGAATTTTGTTTATATATTTTGGTTAGTTTTAAATGGATCAAAAATGTTGGTCCTCAACTTAAACTTACCGATTCACAATGATCAGTGTCCAAAATGAAAACAGCACACCTTTCACATTTCAATAACTCTCTAGCTTCTGTCATAATCTTCGTGACCAAGCATTCTAGATTACTCTGTTCCTCAAAAATGCTTCTTGCTAGAGCTAATAGGATCTGATTTCGTTTGTACTCCAACACTGAGGATTCGAAGAGTTGAGCGTTTTGGATACCGATACCGCAGAACGTTAGGTACCGACGGAATACTTCCACGTCTCTTGCTGAGAACTCCTTTGATCCTGGGAATAGCGAAAATAAACTAATAAACTTGCTTAAGTAAATATTGAGTGAAGGTAAGGAATGCATATTAGTATCATCATCATCAGCATATGGACTTTCACTTCTTCTTCTTCTACTTTGCGTGTCGACTCATATTTTTGAGGACCAGAACTCGGTCACCGATATGGCACTATAAGGACTTTCACTATTGAAAATGGAATCATTGATTTTGATAAGGTTATCCAGCAGTCCTTAGCTTTACCACCAATCTACATTACACTATCACATGTCGATCCTTGGTTTCCATTCAAAATCCCTAGTGTATAAAACGGTTTTTAAAATCTAAAATGTAAAGACAGCAAGATGCGACAACTTTGATGTTGTGATGGTTAATATGTAACATGGAAACGGGGTTGTCCATCGTATAGTCAAAAGAATTAATGATACAAAGGATATTTGAATATCTCGATATCCCTTCAAGTTAGAAGATGAGGTGCAATAGTAGGTATTCTATAATTTCAATGTCTATCCTACTCCAATTATGGTGACTCAAAAGTTGATTGAATAATTGCCCACTTACGATGAAATGTCAATCAAACTAAAAAGATAGATTGAATCTGACTAAAATTAATGGAATGTTCTAAAAATGTGCTGAAAAATTGAATTTTTCAATTGTTACGATTCGGAATAGGTTACAATAAAATAAGGTAATAAACACTTTGCTGAAATTCCTTTACAAAGTTCTTTGACTGATTTTTTATATTCGTCTAATGCTTAATAAGAGTAAATAAGTACTTATCAGAAAAAGACAATTAAATCAGGATTGTTAAATATTGAGAATCTGCTGCAGTGAAATGGTTCTGAAGTTTCAACTTTTGCAAATTTTAAAGTAATGGCTCTTTGGCTTTTAGATAAGATATACGTGCAGTTTTAGAATTTTTTGTCCCACATTATTTAATACTTAAGTATGATAATCACCGAGGTCAAGTGTTAAAATATACATAATATAAATAAAAGAAATCTTACCATCAGTTTTGTTAATTATCTGGGCAACACCAACAACATCACCTTCATAATTGCAAATCGGCATACAAAGTATTAACTCTGTTTTGTAACCTGTTCTTGCATCAATTTCACTGTTGAATCTGAAATCAACAAAATTAAATTTAATCATACGACATGATTGGTTTATATTAGAGAAAAGGGAAGAAGAAGAAGCAGGGGTCAGCCTAAAAATAATGTACCTACATGGGCCAAATAAGGTTGCTTTCGGGTCGTATTAGGAAGTGAAGGAGGTTTTTCAGTTTTGGATAGAATTAGGTGGAGAGAGTTGCATCTTTTATATCGACAAGAGTATCACCCTTAATTTCGATCGATAAATATTCTTAAGAAAGTACGACCTTCTACTAGTATTGAAATTAATTGCTGTTGTTATTCCTCGTATAGTATTTCCACTATACGAGTTACAGTCAAGTGCCAACCTATGATATGTAAAAATCAAATAGCACCTAATTAGAGGGTACAGATTTTAAGACTTACCTTGGATCAGCATAAGCATTCTTGATGTTAATCGGATGTTTAGTTTGAGCAGCAAGACCTGCTACTCCAACGCCGAAAGGAATCTTAATCTCTTGACTTCTAGCTGTTCGTAATGCGTCATTCAGTTCTGGAAAGAAAAAAAATGTATTCTTCTTCAATTGCATCAATATAATATTAATCTTCTTCTTTGGTTCTATTAATGGTCACTTTCATCATCAGCTCATATTATGTCCCCACCGAGGTACTCAAGCTTACCCTGAATTAGGGTGATCAGCTCATAGTCAACCAAGCTGGCCAAGTGCGGGTTGGTCGACTTCAGACACCACCTTTGAATTTCTTCGCAAAATAAAATTAAATGTACTTAACTATTTTTCCAGTTCACTAACTAGCTACTTCTAACGCTAGTTGCCATCAGTTACCTCGCGTAGGTGGAACTATTAATTATAAGCCCTTTCTAAACAAGTTTCTTTTCATGTTCTTCAGCAAATCTTTCTTGTTGATACGCGTGGGTGCTATATTTTTTCTTAAAGGACTTTAATTGGTCTATTTTTAACATTATCAAGTTCAATATAGCCAAGTTCGTCAATCAAGTGATTTATTTTTGTTATCTAAAAAGCATTCGTATGATGAAATGCTGCCATGTGTCGTTATATTTTTCTTGACTGATTTTTCAAAGTTAAAACTTAATATAACATAATCTAAATAAATAAATGTGTGTTCAACCTTACCTAGTAAAATTTTACCGATAACAGAAACTACACACACACATCCAAATCGGGATTAACAAAACATACTACCAAGAATTATAATGTAAAATAAGAGGTGTATGTAAAACCAATAAAATCAAATTAACCTCAATTTAGAAAGAATAAACCTTAAAATCAATCAGTTAACCCAACATATTTCTTCTGTAATAAATTACTTGTTAGATCTTTACTAACGATTTAGCTTCTGAAGTTAATGTTTCCAACCTTTGTGTGGTGTGGTGACCTTTTGAGGAAAAACTCAGTCTGTTTGTGTTTTTGTCGGTTCCCAGTGCCCAGGATATATTACGTAAAGATTTTTGAACTCTGGAGAACCTTGAGTTGTAAAAGGAAAGTTTGACTTTAGCCTGAAGTGTCTTACAAGTATAGGTACTTACTATTTGTAAGTGGGTAGTTTTCCGAAATAAGATCAAAGTTTGAGGGTTGCGATATTTTTAGTTAACTTGATAGATTTTAAGGGCTAATCTATTGTTGTCGATTAATTTAGTTTGACAACGAAAACCGACGACGTGTCTTCCAAAGCACAGTAATGACTTGAAATTAAAAGTTCAGTATTCTTATTTTAGCAATGGTAATATATTAACTTCATTTATTATAATATTTTATCGTTATCCACATATTTTATATCGTTATCTACAAAAAACACTTAAATTTCCGACACGTCTTCTTCACAGTTTCAGGTAGATCGACTAAGCAAAAGTTTAAATTCTAAACTTCGTTTACAAGTTTTAATTTGTTAAAGAATACTTTTCACAGTATAAAATGAAGTAAGTAACAACTTTTGTCTTGTATTTTATATTGTTAAAAGGCTATTTCCATCTCTAACCCTACAAAGAGGATAGTAAACGACTCGTTACTTACAAGTCCTTGAATTCTGTGTTTTATTTAAACATTTAAAAAGTTTGTTTATAAAAGAAAACACTAAAAATTACTTTAAGCCATTGGTCTTAGTTGTCGTACTAACATAACATCATCGACAGTGGTTATAAGCATGCGCCCGGCGCACCCTGGGCAATGGGGGTGCGCCAAAGTTCACCTAAAATTTCAACTCCGATAATTGGAAATCCGAAAATTTTCTTCCTAACATTTTTTATCCTAACAATCGCAACTCCTAAAATCTTTGTCACTAATTTTTTAATTCCGAAACATTTGTTTTCCTATATTTTCTCAACATAACCATCGTTCATACTATTATTCAAAGTCATATCTTTTTTGTTTAGATTTATTTTTATTTATTATAATCAATATTATATACATAAATTTTTCGTAACTTTGTTTTTACATCACATGTAGGTATAACATATAACGCACGAGCCGAGCGAGCAAAACCAGAGTCCTGCTCCAATCATTCAGTCAAGTTCCAGTAACGAATCGGTCCTATTCCTAATTATTGGTTTAGGTTATGTTAGAACTGTGACCCCAATGCACGAGCCGAGCGAGCGTAGCGAGCGTGCCGCGGCAGCGGCCGGCGAAGTGCTAGAACCGAATTGGTCCTTTAGTTATGGTTATGGTAAACTCCCAGGCCATAAGCATAACCGTAAACGAGTCGTATAATAATCATTAAAACTATAAATATCATCTTCTACCCGTATATATTTTTTATTATACTTGGTAAATGTTTCTTTCTGAGCATGAGTGAAAATATTATGGTAAGTATGTTTAGGGATAAAAGCGTTATGATAAAAAACAGTAGGAGTTTAAATATATTTACATTAATGATGTTAGTAATTAAAATTTTAGGACACATCAGTGTTATGAGCATCGTCGGTAGCACTACAAATAGTATGAATTAAAACTTTAGGATGAAAAATTTTAGGAAGAATGATCATTCGGACTACAAATAGTTAGGAAAAACATTTTCGGGTAAAGAACTTTAGGTGAGCCAATATGGACCCGGGCAATGGTCTGCGGACGGCAAGTCTGTAACGCAGACTAGCCGGTCCTTCCACCACGACTCAACGGCAAATAACTTGCCGTGCGTGTATCTGCACACGCGAGGACCTTGATAGTGCTATATCGGTGGCCGAGTTTTGGTCCTCAAATTATGAGTCGACAAGCGAAGAAGAAGATGGACAGTTGGTACGGGAAGTTGGAGCCCATAAGAGTCTAAACGAAAATATCGCAGTAGATAGGTAAGCACAAAGGTTTCAAATTAAAGAAGTCTAATAGCAGAAAACTACCCATAGAATAGTAAGTACATATCTACCCTCATAAAGATCTAATTTATTTGATTATACTTATAATGTTTTTTATTATTAGAAAAATATTCAATAAAAAATAGTACATACTTTCAATGGTTTCATTTAATTACCTACAGTATACGAGTATGTATTGTCGTTGCTACCCTACTTATTATAAAGGAAACCTTATATTTCTACCAAAAAATTCCACCATAATGGTCAAAAAAAGCGGGTAAAACAGCTTATACGTAATAAAAAGGTTTTGTTTTTTCATCGGTAGTTTGAAACTTTAAAAGTACTCTGTTCCAATATTAGTCTCGAACAACAATTGCGAAAGTACGTTGCTAAGTATTGTTAAGGTGCTTCTACTCTAGACGAGCCGAGCAAAAGCCGAGCACGAGCCGAGCATTGGCCGAGCACAAATTCGTGAATGGGTATCGACAAAAGAGATATTTATTGATATGTTATTAAGGTACTCAGATAGGCACCGCTATTTAAGGTGTTCAAATACCTGCACACGTGAAGACCTTTACAAGGCCACTGATAATACCATATCGGTGGCTGGATTTTGGTTCTCAAAAATATGAGACACACAAAAAAGAAGTAAGGGTAAATTTAATCGAAATTAGAGTCATACTTATCGAATATTGAGAGGAAACGATCACTCTTCATTTTTGAAATTGGCAGCCTACTTATGGTCGTGTAAACAGATAGCCTAAACTCAAGTTGGACGCCAGTTTGTAGGACCCTAATTATATTATATACTTAGCTGTTTTTACAAGCCTCGAACAAGTATGATTTTGATTGAATGTGAGCTGAGCCGAGCTCAAATTCAATCAAAATGACACTTCACAAAATCATGGCTTTGCACGTGCTCGTCGTCTAACGTAAACGCACCTTTAAGATGTTTACAAACTAGAAGAAAACATAATGCTGAAGTTTAGACGGGGCCAAAGATTTACGTCTAAAGGTGACCCATTTCCACTTTAATCTTAAATTTCTTGGAACTCACCACTGTACTGTCAAGGAAACAAATCTATTTTTCTCTTTTGATTAATGCCGTGTTTGCTGTGTTTTACGTAACTCTAAGGAACATTGTGGTTGTGTAGGCGACGATAAATGAAACTACTGGAAGTGTTAGTTCGTAGGAGTACGAAAAATATAAGTAAAGAAAATAAAATAAAGTTTAAGGTATTTATATACTAGCTGTGCCCCGCAGTTTTGCCCGCACAATTCCCGATCCCTTGGGTGAGAATTTCGAGATAAAACACGAGATAATAACCTATGTCCTTCCCCTGACTATAAGCTACCCCTGTGCCAATTTCAAGTCAATCGGTTCTGTAGTTTAGCCGTGAAATAGTTACTTTCGCATTTATAATATAAGGACTAAATAACAATTCTAGCACTTTCATTCGTCACAGAAGTAAATACCTAAACTTTATTTTGTCTATATGTTTTCCAAGATAGCTCAAAGAAATCCTATGAACTAACACTTTATCGTGATCTTTATTAATGTTTTCGCCACCCTGTAAATACTGACAGTAAAATATAATATGACAAGCGACCCTTACTGTCTACGCACTAGGGCAAAAATATTGAGAGGGGATTAGACTCCGGACCCCTCTTCTCATGTGACGCAGTTACTTAAATTTTACGCTGATATTATTATGAGTGAGTATTGTATTTTCTTCAGTCAAGCTACTCGCTCTCGTGTATCACCGTTGTCCTGTTACGGATTAAGACTACATGATGCCTTAAAGAATCTATTATTAATTGCTTTGGGCCCCTTAGGGCTAGATGGAGGATTTGGTGCAGGGCGAAAAAAACCTCAGCTAACACTGACCTCGCTATATTCAAGGTAGGGCATGCATTGTCATTTCAAGCATAGCTACGGCCATGGGGCTCCCCTATCCTTATGCTTTATGTCAACTAAGAAGGTTGTGCTTCTTCTGGTGCCCCCGCCGCCCAGACGTGATTTAATTGCTTAATTTGATTAAGGGTTAAACTGTGACTGCCGTTGACTCCAGTGGAAATATCGGAAATTAGACAAATCTTAAAACAGGGATAGGTTTCTTTTATAGTTATCTTTGTTATCAGCACTCAATTTAATATGATTAACGGGATATCTACTCGAAATAAATAATATCAAATCAAATCAAATTATTATTAAAATCATTTATTAAATAATAGCAGCGCCCCGCGGTTTCACCCGCGTAGTTCCCGTTCCCGTAGGAATTTCGGGATAAAAATATCCTATGTTTTCCCGGACCATAAGCTACCCCTGTACCAAATTTCAAGTCAATCGGTTCAGTAGTTTAGCCGTGAAGAGGTAAAAGACAGACAGACAGACAGTTACTTTCGCATTTATAATATTAGTAGGGATGCATGGTAAATATCCCCTTAATCATAATTATTTGAGGAAAAATCTCATTCAATAAATAAAATCACAAAAAAAACAATCAATTACGTTTACCTACGACCTCTTTTATTTGGTTCTACCCATTTATTAAAACAAAATTCAATGTCAATTTTAGAATTGAACTTTAATAAAATTAATCCAAGTTATCCTGCTTCTTTAATGAAGTGATATATTTTGCGTATAAACAAATGAAAATCACAATAGCAGTACAACAGACTACCTCCTAGGAAGTCCAGTCATAAAACATACCAACAGTTCCTTTATTCAACGTACTCACGTTAATGGTTCCATTCAAACATTTAATATTGTTTTTCAATAGTGAGAAACAATGCGTCATTTGTTGATATTACAATCTTCCTTAAAAGTAGGGCCCACACGCGAACGGTTGAGCCGTAATAATAGCTAAGTAATTAGTTACAAAGTTATTGTTTTATATGATTTTTATTCAATTGATTTCCTGATTTGATTGTATTATGTCTGGTCAGTGATATAAAATTGATTTGATTATCTTAGTCCGATCAGTGTTAAAATTAACTTTAGTGCACTTTTTAAACTTACGCGATGGGAAATCATTATAAACATAACTAGAAGTCTTCTCGTGACCATCGGTGTAACTTGATCGAAACGTCGAGCTAATTTTTAAACAATTATCTATACAACAAAAAAAGACAACCCCACTGAGTTTCTAGTTAGTTCTTCTCAGTAGTGGGCGCGTAGTGAACTAACAATCAATTTAGTTTAAGTTTTGACGATTATAAGTGGTTGCATCAATCCTTGATTATAAAGATATTTTTGATTTTGATACGCGATTAAAACCTGCAAATTATTTAAACAATACACTAAACCTAGATGCGTCAGGGGGCATCTGAAAATTAGCGCTTTTCGAGACTCCGGTCTCGGATAAGCATCAGCTGAGATGTCACCCTATTGCTACGACTTATCTACATACTCGTATTATTAATTATATCTATTTGTAAGTTTTATCCATGTGTTTTAGTAGCAATAAAGATTTTTGACAGAGTTTAATAGTTTTTAAAGAGTTTTATAAGTTATGTTTATGCCACTTCTCGCTATTAACGTTTTTATTATAGGTTCTTTACCTAAAATGTTTATAAAACTCATGCCATGAGAATGTAAACAAAATTGGATTACTAATTAAAGTTTAAGCGAATCAATGATTCAGAAACGTAAACGCTTAGGAAAATATTACATTACCTATTTTTGTTTAAATATACTTACATTTTTTTATATATTAAACAGGATGTAAAAATATAAGTACCCACCTACTTATAGTGTTATCCTATTCCTACTAATATTATAAATGCGAAAGTTTGTATGTTTGGATGTTTGTGAGTTTGGATGTTTGTTCCACTTTCACGCAAAAACTACTGTATCGATTTTGATTAAATATGGTACAGATGTTCCTTATAACTAGGAATAACATATAGGATTAACTTTTTATCCCGAAATTCCCATGGGATTGTGTATAAGTAATCGTATGTTTTATTGTAACTTTTTGTAGTCACAAATCCTACCAAGAGATGGCGCTGTTACTTAATTTTTTAACACACGATGGTGAATTGTGCCGAGATTGTATGATACTACGAGCTACGCATTCTCACGGGAGCGGGTACTACGCGGGTAAAACCACGGGGCGCCGCTAGTAATTACTATTAGAAAAAATATATGCTACCGGCATCGGCATTGGAAGGAAAAGTGGTCTAAGTAGTAATGTTCTGAAGCACTTTGAAAAAAGAAACTATGCTAGAAGTAGGAGATTTGAAAAAAAACCTTTCAGATAAAAAAAAGGTTAATAACACGAAGTAAAGAGGTCACGAAAATAATAACACAATTTCAACCGAATTAAAAACCACCACCAATTCCGACATCGCTTAATAAATGTTATAATTATTCTCTCCAAGAAATTACACTAAATACATCTTCCCGTATCTTAACAACAATTTTATTTAATAGGAAATGTCATTTCCAAGTTATCAAGCCAAGTGTTGTAGACTCGGTACGTCCCTTCAATTTTTCGGTTCACATCACGCTGATGTTTGCTTCATGAATCATAATTTAAGAAAGCGACCTAATTCCTTCAAATTGGACAATTATAAACTAAAATAAATTGTTATGCTATTTCGTTTTCATGATTTTTTAATGGAAAATATTATTTAAATGCGGTTTTTATACGATTTGTTGTAATGAGAATAGCTGTGGCGTTGAAATATACAACCACTTTATTAAAACGTGTTTTTTTATACTAAATCAGTATTTCTATAATCTTCGTACGTTCCTGACCCAACTCCTCTGTGTTTCTTCTTTATCACATGTTTAATAAAGGTCGGTTTTCAGTGTCACCAGATTAGGTGGTAATATCAGTATTTTACTGTTCAGATCTCTACCGTAACGATCGCCGATATTATTAGTACTATAACAGGGCCAGCCCAACGTGCCCTACGGAGTTTAGTTTGTTGTTTGTTGTTTAACCGCATAGATCATAAATAATCCGTTGGGTAACATATTTTTGTACACTATCTATGTATCTAATGATTTAAAAAATACTAACCTGTATCTCTAGTAACGTCGAATAGTTTCGCTTGCAAGTATCGATTCGGGGGCATTCCTCTCGCAAGGAACAGGCTCCCTCTATCGGCCGATGTCAGTAAACACACGTTAACTAGGATCTGGAACAAAATCATAATATTTTTTTTTTCTAGTACCGAAACATACGTTATTTTAATGATTTATACACGGTGAATTTTTTAAGTAGACGAAATAGGTCAAATCCGAAACTATAATATGTTAGTACATAGTAAGTATATTGAATAGCGAAAAATTCTGAACGAGTCTTGGGACTGATTTTGGTAACTGCAACATTAGATTTTTGTAAAAACAATAATACTCCATCCGAATCGAATATAGTTAGGACGTAATCACTACGTTTGCCCAAATGCATACCTACTTGCGTAGGGAACTAAGTTGAAAGAAATTGTTAAAAGACTCTAGTTCATTAATTACAAAAAATGTTTCTCTCTTCTATATAAATATAGATATTATTATGGTATTCTTAATTAAGGCCTTTTCGTGAACCTTTTCTTTTACCTATTTAGAAAACCTACCACTAATGATGTTCTTATAATATTCGAAGAAACACATAATATGTATTACTAAGAATTTTGTTGTCTCAAATGATTTTGCTTTTGTTACCCGCAAAATAATACTAATAGAAGTGTCTTCTGTGAAATTGGGAATTATAACAACATACATTTTGGGGTATTATATTTTACGTAAAAATATGGAACAATATTAGGGGATATCACATAAAATTATTATTTATATTATTCTCACGTCTGGCAAATATACTACCCGTACCAACTGGCCGATATAATTTCCTTTTGAAAATTAGGTAAGTATAACTAAGGATTGTAGGATTTACCCAAACTTAAAAAGAACACAAAATATGGTAAGACTATAGATCTCCGGTACCTGAGCGTTGTGTGGTCGCAGTTCTAACATAACCTAACCAAAATGTTGACCTATTTGAATAAAACTTAATCAATTTTTAGAAACTTTTTGTCTATGTATGATTTGACAATCTGTCAAAAAAAAATTTGTACCGAAGATCTATTTACGCACCCCAAAATATATTTCTGGGCATAATATATAATATCTGTAAACACTGACCGATATATTTAATACATTTTTTAAAATTAGGTGGCCATTTTGGATTCTACCCAAACTAAAGAACTCAAAATATAATCTAAGAAATCAAGTTATCGTTGAAAGAAGACCAGGCAGGTGTCTCTTAAGCGACTCTAAACAAGACTTAGTAAACAGTTTGTATGCGAAGGAGACTTTAATCCTCATATAAAAAGCAAGGATCAAGAGTTTGTTAATGTTAATTACAGTTTTATTACGGACCGTTTACGTAAAAGGTTTATTTTAACACGTTGGCTGTGTTGCTTCACGAAAAACTTCGAGTGCGTTAGAGATCTGTTGTGACTCGTAACCAATTGTACTTGAGTGACGCACTTTAGTGTCTTAGAGATCTATTGTAACTCGTAACCAATCTTTAGTAACCTATAAAACCTCCTAAAGCATTTGTCTTAACTTGTCATTGACTCTAATTTTAAGCGACAATATTTTTTTTATTGATGTTTGTCTTTCAAAAATAATATGATACATAAGAGGCATTCTATAATCAGCCTCCTGCGTAAAAAAAGAGTATGAAAAGTGAAGTATAGTATCAGTTTGTACGACCCTAAGATAAGGCCGTGCCTGATTAGACGCGCCCTGAGATTTCACTTCAACCTAATCCTACTTCACCGAGCCACCGCTACAGGATAAAAAGGAAAAAATACTTTTTGAGATGTGTCATCTCATCATTGTGCGTAGTTTTCGATAGATTTGAAAGATCTGCTTGATGGTCTCTTCAGAAATTGACGTTGACTGTGCGAAAAAGTTTATCGAAAAAAAAAACTGGAGTAATATTGGCCTCTAAGACCTATATTGTAGGACAAAGGCCTCTTTTTCACTAAAAATATAAGAGAATTGAAGAAAAAAGGTATTATTATCCTTTACTTGTGTAAAGCATGTCAGGCAACCCACACCTTAGTTTAGTTTGTAAAATAACAAACTTGCACAAAGGAAATACAATTTAAAGCAACAGCTCAAACAGAGAAAGAAAACACGACACAAAGCTCTGAGTTGGTTTAAAATTTAAGGTACACTTTAGATCTCTTAACACAGAGAACGCGTTAAAGTTGTATATGTGAACGTTGGTCGTAAAGTAAATTTAGAAGTCGTTACGGGTTTACACGAATTTTGCTACAATTTTTAAGTGGGGTTACATGTTTAAATTGTACGTAATAGACCATCTTTATGACCAAACGATAAACATACAATTTTTATATCGGTATACTCGTATTATAAGAATGTACAGTCAGCAACAGATAAAAAATTCCGCCCTTAGTAATGATCATTATGGTATGCCATCCAAGGGAGGCCTTTTATCTGAAGCTGGCCATATACAATCCCAAAAACGTCTTTCTCACTGATGATATTAGTATTACGAGTAGAAAAGTGTAGTGCTAACAATAATGTAGTGCTTACACTAACATCATCGAAAGTCTTTAAGGGGGGTTAGAGCTCTGATTTTTAGTTGTTACAACTATAAAACGCGTCTGTAAATGAAGTAGAAGAAAAACTTCAATAAGAAACGAAAGAAATGTAACAAAAATAAAATATTAACTCCCGAAAACCAGACGACAGAATTTTGACTTCATTATTTTTTATTCCGTTTATTTAGCCGCTTTTTAATTATGGAAACGTAAAAGCTTTTAAAAGCTGTATTCATAAATAAGTTCACCCAGTTCCAACACTACAGAGCCTCGCTCTAAATGCAGATCAGATGAATTCGGGCGTTTTGCAAATATTGAATTCAATTTGTAGCGTGGCTTGGACCGAGTGCAAGCAAACAATTCAACAATAAAATTCTTACTGTCCACTTTTACAGTAAATATTTAAATTTATTTAAACATTTTAATGGAAATACGGAACATTTGTTTTCATAATCTGTTTGCATTCTTCATTTGACATTCAATAAAATATCGGTTATTGATTTGCTCTACCAGAACACTACACAGTTATTTTGGTGTTTATTTTGAATAGAGATTTGGTATCATTATTTCACTTTTTAGGTGTATTTTTTTCTTCTTCCGAAACTTTATCCCATGTCTAATTGGGGTCGGTTTTTAGTTTGACCGGATTAGGCGAAATGTCGGATTTAACGTGAAGCGATTTCCATCCCACTTCCACGACCCAAAGGGCGATACGTCTAAACCAAATAAACTATTTATACTTCTATCTGTCCACTACGGTTTTCACACACAAGTGAAATTCAATGGGAATTTTGGAATAAAACAATATTTAGTGTATCAATTGTTTTCATTCAAATCCTTTTAGAATTTTATGCTCGTTAAGTAACAGAATTTAATTATTAAAAACCAAGTCGATTTCATGAAAAATAATATTGTTAAAAGACATCTAGCATCTATTTTCGATCAATAAACTTTTCTATATGAAAAATCCATAATTCTTTACTTTGTTATCGCAAGAACGAAGGGTTTAAGTTTTAAAGAACTTCAAAATCATACCTTATGACAAAGCACATTGATGTCAAGTTCGTTTGCGACATCCTTTATAAGATCCATAAACAAATCCGCTTCATCGAGCTGCCTCTGTGTGGAGTTACTCGGCGATCTTGATCTCTGAAAAGAAAAACATACATATTTAAATTGACAAAGGAATCTTTGGAGAATTTTCACATGTGTGAAGTTCGATTTGTGAATCCATGTGACGGTGTGAATTATGTACGAAAATGTTCGGAATTATTGTCAAAGCCAGCTGATTAGAACTCGTCTTATCGTCTCGTCTTAAATAATAGGTGAAGTTACTTTCGAAGTGGCTTTTAATTTCATGAAATTCCGTTTAACTGAGGGCACAAAAAATTTGAAGAATTTTCACACGTATTTTACAGACACAAATTGAATTATTGCTAAAAACCATTTCTTCAGAACTTCTTATTTTGATACGCGAAACTATTTTCGTAGTGGCTTTTAATTTCCTGAGTTTCCGTGATTCTGAGGGTACGTTAAGCTGTCAAGCTCCGGCCTTCGTACTAATCTTTGACAGTCGCTGCGGTAGTTAGAACCCCTTAAAAGTACAACAGTTAAACCATAGAATAAGGATCACGACCAAGATTCTCTCTGTAATTATCTAAGAGTAAAACTAATAATATTGCAGAACGCACAGTTAGCTCAAACTGGAGAGGTTTAGTTTTGTTTGTTGTTAGTGATCAATTGTTTTTAGGAACATACGAGTTTAACAATAGAACATATCTACTAACTTATTGCGTTACTGCATCGTACACATCCTGCAAAAACAAAAGGAAAAATTGGTGTACCGTATGAATGGAAAAAAATCCGCCCTATTATCGGCCCTATAAATCTGGCCATCCTAAGTAGAATGAATCCTAAGTCTACCTACAAAAGGATGAAATTAGGTCATCAACAAACAACTGTATCATACAATTTCAATATCGTGTTTAAGAGCTCCGGTAAAACCATTATCGGTTTTGTATTAGTGTCATATTATTGTATTGACGACATCAATGATGAGGGTCATACATAACTGTCATAATATTACATCGTACAAGTCCATTAAGTAATTAGTGCAGAAAATAAAAACATTTTGTTCGATGATAAACAAAGACACTAATTTTGTAACCCTAGCTTTCTTTGGAATTAGACAGACTTTAATTACGTCTACTTGCCTTGAAAGGAACTTTTTGTAAACTTTGAGTATATTTTATGCTTTCAAGTCTTCACTTATGTGACCAAAAACGTGTTCACAGCTGGTTCTTATAAGTTTTTGAACAAATTAGTTAATGGGTAATTTTTCAGCAGTAGTATTCTTTTATGTATAAATTTCAAAGAGACCACTGCCGGGCGGGGCAAAAGCCTTATTTATATACCTACTTTTTATGTATCAATTTCAAAGAGATCACTGCAGGGAAGGGCCTTTTACCTACCTATAATTAGGTATAAGTAGAGTGAGGAAGTCTTTGACAGAGAGTAGGATTTTTGAGAGTAAGTGTAATTATTATGTTTGGCCAAAGAGTGATTAAAACTCAAATCATGATTCAAACTTAGCAAACTTTGCATCTATTAAATTTTGAAAAAAATAATATAAATAGATAAAAAATCAGGAACAAACTACAAAATCGTTAACATAAAAACTCTTTTAATCTCATTTAAAATCAAAGCAGCAAAATCATTAAGAAACCTTTTAAAACCGTGTTAATAACTGGAAAACGCATCATAATATTAAATAAACCGGATTTCAGTAAACAACCTTCCTTTGTAGTGCCGCTTTGTTTTAGTATTCAATGTGACAACGTTTGCTTGCTTTGTTAATACGATGCAATGTTTGAACTGATACTAGGATCGTATGAAATATTAACAATTATATGTTTTAATTAAATGGGTCTTTATTCGCTGTCCTATTCAATTAACATACATTCATGATCATAATCATTTTACTCCATCATCTTACTCGTAGTAACTGACCCCTAAGTTCGAAACCTATATCTCTAAGGTGTCAGAAACTACGCACACACACATTCAACACACATACACCCATACCGAGAGAAACGTTTAAACAAGTAGTTGGGCTATCTGCGTATTTTTTTACGTGCCTCCTAAGAGTTTATCCTCCTTGATAAATCCTATCCTATACCAAGATTTCCCCGTCCTAAATTTGGGATAATAATTATTCTATTAATCATACATCATCTATAATCATGGACATCTATAATCTACATGTGTATCAGAACTTTCTCTACTATATCCTCTGTAACCTACCAATGCACAATTAGACCAGGGTCGATAAGTTTTGAAACAAAATAAAATAATAGTAGGATGAAACCCATTAGAATAGGAGGAGAATATTATAAAAATTAAAGGAAAAATAATTTACGGGCGATCTGAGGTTGGGAAGGGGAGGGGGGTGAGTTTTAAGGGTAAAAAACGGTTTTTCTCGATTTACAGCAAAACTAAAAGTCCTATGGAAAAAAGTCAAATAGCAAAGTTGTAGGTAATAAAAAGATCTAAATGTTTTGTATTGACACTTTTTTCACATAACCTCAAAATTTATGTGAAAAATTCAAAAAACCAAGTTTTTGGTTTTTTATTTTTATCTCTATCAAAATCAATTTTTTTTTCACGAAATTTTGTGAAAACTTACCTTTTTATGTCCCAAATACGCTGTAATTTATTTGATTAGAAATATTTATTTTTTCACCTGATTTTGAATTAAAATCAAAAAATCACCCTAATTTTCAATCGAACATTCACCCGTCAAAATATCAGCTTTTTTAAAAAAAATGGTATGTTTTCTGTTCGTTGAAATCTCTACTTTCCGATGGTGAAAAAATATATATATGTTACTATAGTAAATTTTCTCAGAAAATGCAAAAATTCGAAAAAAACTCCAATTCGAATTGTTTATTTTATAAATGTAGATACTTTATTCTGACTACGTTATTCATTACAATATGTTTAAACACATTAATCGTAATGTCTACGAGCTTCTAAAAATACTAGCTTGCACCTTTTCCATTGTCACTTTTTACAGAAAATGGCCTCAAGAAAAATGTTAAATCTCAACTTTACGATTTATTTGTGAGTGCGAATGGACCAACGCTTTCTGACGGTGTAGTGCATGTCGTCGACGGTGGATTTTTACTGTACAAGGTAATGTGGCATAAAAATGAAACGGTGGAAGAGATAACGAATAAATATTTCCGCTATGTAGAAAAACATTACGCAGCATGGAGCAATTTTCAGAACCATGACAATTTGAACATTTTGTGCATTTCAAACCATGTTTTCGGCAATCACATTTTAAACTGTTACATCCAGTTTCACAGCTGCAGCAAATAGTTTTGAGCAATATTTCCGGAATTAAATCCTTTTGTGTAAATTTGGGCATAATTCCACGTTGATGTTGCTTCCAGCCCCAATCTGTTGCTGTTAGTTCGTTACCCAACCAAGTTTGAAGCTGATAATTGTGCAGTAAAAATCCACCGTCGACGACATGCACTACATCGTCAGAAAGCGTTGGTCCATTCGCACTCACAAATAAATCGTAAAGTTGAGATTTAACATTTTTCTTGAGGCCATTTTCTGTAAAAAGTGACAATGGAAAAGGTGCAAGCTAGTATTTTTAGAAGCTCGTAGACATTACGATTAATGTGTTTAAACATATTGTAATGAATAACGTAGTCAGAATAAAGTATCTACATTTATAAAATAAACAATTCGAATTGGAGTTTTTTTCGAATTTTTGCATTTTCTGAGAAAATTTACTATAGTAACATATATATATTTTTTCACCATCGGAAAGTAGAGATTTTAACGAATAGAAAACATACATTTTTTTTGAATAAAGCTGATATTTTGACGGGTGAATTTTCGATTGAAAATTAGGGTGATTTTTTGATTTTAATTCAAAATCAGGTGAAAAAATAAATATTTCTAATCAAATAAATTACAGCGTATTTGGGACATAAAAAGGTAAGTTTTCACAAAATTTCGTGAAAAAAAAATTGATTTTGATAGAGATAAAAATAAAAAACCAAAAACTTGGTTTTTTGAATTTTTCACATAAATTTTGAGGTTATGTGAAAAAAGTGTCAATACAAAACATTTAGATCTTTTTATTACCTACAACTTTGCTATTTGACTTTTTTCCATAGGACTTTTAGTTTTGCTGTAAATCGAGAAAAACCGTTTTTTACCCTTAAAACTCACCCCCCTCCCCTTCCCAACCTCAGATCGCCCGTAAATTATTTTTCCTTTAATTTTTATAATATTCTCCTCCTATTCTAATGGGTTTCATCCTACTATTATTTTATTTCATTTTTTATTATTTTTAAAGGCTTCTACCCTGGTCTAAATATACATGTTGTTGATGTTCCTAAAATAAATAAATAAATTAATCTGAGCAATATACTGAAATAGGCAAACAAATTTTCATTAAAATCCGTTAATTCGAATTACTACACGATCGCGTGACTATAGAAAATTATACACAAAAAAGAGTCATTACGAAATAAATCAATCAAACAAATCGTTTGATCGTGAAGGCGTGAACTTTATACTTTTCATACCCATCACCCCTTAAAGCTTTTTTTACATAATGACCGAAAGTAAACTTTAGTTTTGATGAGCACACTTTTAAACTTTCGAATTTGTTCATCAAGTTCCATAAAAACTTTACTCCCCTCACTTAACACTTTTAGTGTTATTTTCCAAAAATACCTTAGTAATTTAAGGATATTTGTGCAATATTTCATACTTGAGCCAGCGATTTCAGCTGTGCTTTGATCGATCATTCAGCCAGTGAATCAGTCAGTTTCTTATTTTATGTAGATTAAATCCCACCAAAAACATTCTGTAAAAAACTAGCCAAGTCTCGATGGAGCTGCTTGTTTATCCCTAAAAAGTAATGAAATCTAGACAAAGTCGTACCAAGTCTAAGGTTCCTTACTGCGATTTCTTTATTATTATAGTTAATGGTGTGTGACTTGGCCGTTGAAGGATACACTGAACACAAGTACACAACTGTACACAAGGGTACAAAACTAGGTGCTCCATGACACTATTGCACCAATCTGTCGCCAGAACCGCTACCCATTGACGATAGAAAATTGCCACTTGAAAAACGTTGATTCAATATCCAGTCAATTGTAGGCTTGATAAAACTGCGTATTTTAATAATGTTACAACATTACGTGTAAACAAAATTGACTTGTACCCACTACTAACGTTTTAAACAATGTTCAACGGCCAAGTCACACAACATTAACTATAATAATAAAGAAATCGCAGTAAGGAACCTTAGACTTGGTACGACTTTGTCTAGATTTCATTACTTTTTAGGGATAAACAAGCAGCTCCATCGAGACTTGGCTAGTTTTTTACAGAATGTTTTTGGTGGGATTTCATTTATTTTTGTTGAAACGTGTTTATATTGTTTTTTTTTATTAGATTTTCTTATTTGACACATTTTTTTCTTTTTAGGAGTAGTATTTTATTACTAAGCGCCCCGCAATTTCACCCGCGTAGTTCCCGTTCACGTTTCCGTGGGAATTTCGGGATAAAAAGTATCCTATGTGCTTCTCCTGGTTCTAAGCTACCTCCCCACAAATTTTCAGCCAAATCAATTCAGCCGTTCTTGAGCTATAAATTCCCGTTCCCAATCCCGTGGGAATTTCGAGATTAAAAGTATTCTATGTTCTTCTCAAGGTTTTAAGCTATCTCCCCACCAATTTTCAGCCAAATCAGTTGAGCCGTTCTTGAGTTATATATTCCCGTTCCCAATCCCGTGGGAATTTCGGGATTATACGTATCCTACGTCCTTTTCCTGGTTCTCAGCAACCACCCCACCAATTTTTAGCTAAATCAGTTGAGCCGTTCTTGAGTTATAAATTCCCGTTCCCAATCCCGTGGGAATTTCGGGATTATACGTATCCTACGTCCTTTTCCTGGTTCTAAGCTACCACCCCACCAATTTTAAGCCAAATCAATTCAGCCGTTCTTGATTTTTAAATTCCCATCCCCAATCCCGTGGGAATTTCGGGATTAAAGGTATCCTTTGTCCTTTTCCTGGTTCTAAGCTACCTCCCCACCAATTTCCAGCCAAATCAGTATAGCCGTTCTTGAGTTACAATTCCCGTTCCCGTTCCTGTATAATTCCCGTTCCCGTTCGATTATCCTAGTTTTTATAGTTTTCCCTTTATGTGGCCATTAAACCCTAACTCTGTACCAAATTTCAGCTCTCTAGGTTTATGGGAAGTACTAGTTCTATTTTGATGATCATGAGTGAGTGAGTGAGTGAGTGAGTGAGTGAGTGAGTGTCTGTCATAAATACGAAACTTTGCATTCGCTTAACTTCGGAACTAAATGACCTACAGACTTGAAATTTTATTTTAAGTATGTGATTGTATAGCTTACTGGATGACGAAAATTTCAGCGTTCTGGGCTTATCCAGAGGTTCTCAAATAGGGGCCTGAAAATGCGGCGAAAGGGTTCCTGTAAAGGATGGTACGGCAGTGTTTGCTTCGCGCTCGACTTGGCGGGGGGCACTGCCGTGCCCCCAGATAAACAATAAATATTTGGCTTAAGCTGAGTGACTTTCCTTGTGCTTCTTTTAAGTTTATTTTGTTATCATAAAAAGCCAAAATAAGTATTTATATTGCATATTTATACTTTATTGCTGTAAATGGTTATTGGGACTTTTTGGTGGAGTAAAATGGGACTAACCCAAACAGTCCTTCTTTACAAGATTTTGTTTTGTTTCACCTGTCCCGTTGTCTGTAATCAAATCTTGCAAGCCATTTTTCGACAACTTCTGGTTATCCGATTGAGCTGTTTGGCATACATATGTAAGTCCCATGATAATGCAATAAAAGCTAAAACATACTTGTTTCCAAAAAGGTTTTTTTTAATTTATTCTTATTAAAATGTGATCTTAAGGGCTTAGTAACGTAGGTATACGTAAAGACAGAACTTTACAAAGCCAATAATCTGTGTTCGCCTAAAATCAGAACTTTTATAACCCTGTACCGAAATATTCCATACTATATAGGTATTATAATGAAGATCAGAGATTACGAGTACAGTCACGTAGGCCGCCCCAAAATTCTTGGACGAGAAAATTTCTGAGAAAAGAATTCAATCAGTTTCGCTCTTTGACTAATTTACCCATTTGAGGAAAGCCTGACATGCGGAATTATGTCCTTATTAATATATATTGAGATCATTTACTTTTACATGTATGGCATCTAGTATTAGTATGGTGAATTATTTTAGAAGATACGTCGTAAGTATATAGGATAGAATCTGATGAGAAAGCTTTGGCTTGATATTTCTCGTCACCGTCGGCGACATTAGTTCGTGGGAGGCTGCAACGAATAGGATTGGAAATGTTTAGGGAAGACTTTTACTCAGCAGCGAGACAATATAGGTTGACATAAAGATATAGATAGACTCTTAATGTGTCTTTTTTTGGGTTCCGTACCCAACATGTAAAAAAGGGATATTATTAAGACTCCGCTATCCGTCTGACTGTCACCAGGCTGTTTCTCATAAGCCACGATAGCTAGACAGTTGACATTTTCGCATGATGTATGTATTTCTGTATACTCTATCTAAAAACAGAATAAAAAGATGCGAATTATTGCAGTTTTTTCTAAAACGGTTTGTTATGGTCCTGGGATCAAATCAAAGATGGGGTGAAATTTTTGAAATTAATTTTTAAATATCCTCAAATTGCTTTAACAATAGGAAATAATATATTGAAAAACTTCGTTAACTATAGGTAAGAATATTTTGAAACGATTTTTCGGCGGTAAAAAACATGTTTTAGAAAAGGATGTAATGAATAAAGAAACTTTACTACTCTTAATTTTTCCAAAAGGTTCAACACAGTAAGTTCAAAGGTACTTCGTTGTTCAGCTAGTTGTGTAATAAAATCAATAACGGAGCTAGAAGCCATAAAAAATGTGTACAGTGGCCACCCCCTATGCCCGCTGCGAGGAAATATTGTATTACACTGTTTTTGCAAATTGTACTGTAGATAAAAATAAACCGCCTTCGAATATAAGATACAACTTTGTCAACGGTATTCTGACATGTCCTAACTGTGCACGTACCTTTACTGCAAAAATTGGGTACTGCAGCCATATGCGAGCGAAACACCCAAACTCGTAATGAAGCTAGGTCGCCGTAGCCGAAATCGGCTTGGAGGGTATATATAGATAGATAGATAGATAATAATGGGGACTAATAGCTTATCTTTTCTTATATATCTGCACTAATTATTATCTTCACTAATAGGTACTCTTTTTTTTTTTCTTTTCCGAACCTTTATCCCATGTCTATTTAGGGTCGGTTTTCAGTTTAACCAGATTTGGCGGAATGTCAGTATTTTACGTGAAGCGACTGCCATCAGACCTTCACAACCCTCAGGGCTATACGACATTCTTGGTTAAACTGAATGTTAGACTTTTGAGGGCTCTAACTACCCGTAACGACTGTCGATGATGTTAGTACGACAACCGGGACCGACGGCTTTACGTGCCCTCCGAAGCACGGAAACGCTCATGAAATTAAAAGTCATTTTTAGTAATGACCCATCACAGTCATGACGGTGCCAGACGTTGCTTAACCGCACGGATCACAAGTGATCCGCGGGTAGCACTGGGCCATGAGCGCTTCTTCACTAATAGGTACTAATATTATAATTTGAAAAGTGTGTTTTTTACGATTTAACTCAGAGACCAGAGAGAATCTCGTCTCGTGATCCATATTCAAGAATTTAAATCAAAAACTACAGAGCCGATTTCCAAAATTCTTTCACTAATAGAGAAACACTGTCAGCGAGAGGCATATGCTTTTAAATCCCCGTTTTATTTCTCAATATTTATCTTCCGTCCATTTCCTAATTTTCGTAAACCAAATGTTTCCTTTCTCATGCAACAACCAAACTTTTTATTATTGCTATTAAAATGCCACCAAAAAAGGTCAGGATTTGGCTAATATCTAATTCGAAGGCTTCAAATTCCTCATAAACCATTCCATATTCATATGATTTAATAAAGATTTCCGCATTTTCCCTTACTCCATACGCACGGTTACACCGGCTGGGTAAAACAATTTCCAACAGATATGTTCTATGAATTTATAATTGACCTCGTGTGTGATTATAATTTTCTCCCGTGGTTTCATATTCCCACGTTAATCCTGAAGTTGCGAACGTTAATATTAATACCGTTTCTCGGTTACGTTAATTTATTATTTTATACTTTGTTACTGTACGTTATTAAGTTTTTAATTAGCGAGTATTGATTGGTGAAAGTAATTAAAATTTCGATTTCATTATTGATACTTTGGATGCAGTAATGAATTTACGAATTTCGTTTTAGCTACATGGCTTTTGGAGGTGGCAACAAGCAAAGTCAGCATCATAAAGTATGTAGTTGTGCTCCGCGGTTTTATCAGTATAGTTCCTGTCCTAATAGTAATTTCGGGATAAAACGCCTAGCCTCTGTCCTTTCCCGGACCATAAGCTACCTATGTACCAAATTTCAAGTTCATCGGTTCAATAGTTTAGCCACGAAAGATGACCGCAGACAGAGTTACTTTCGAATTTAGTAAGGATTCAAATAGTCAACGACCTATTTGTGACTTAATTATGTTTTTACGCTATATCATAACCTCTTTGAATGTTTTAAAAAATATCTGCTATGGCCAGTCCAATACCACTTGCATCTAACGAAACCCAAGATTTTCACTTGGTTCATCATCATCAGCTCACATATATGTCCCCACCGAAGGGTTCGAGCCTACCCTTCATGAGTGCGATAAAAATCATTGCTTAATTACATGAAATTTACCTAATTAAAGTACACCTAGTCCCAATCAGTCTGTTCACACATTATTGGGACACAAACGTTGTTTGTCAAACAACAAAAGCGCTTTGTGCGTCACAAATAAAGCGCTGTAAAGGGTTTAGGTAGATCAACTGACGCGTAAACAAACTATCTACTTTCAACCGCTCGGAAAACATACCCGATTTTCACTTTACCTTTGCTATTCAAATACTTTTGAAGGTCTTTGTATTGCTAATATAGTCGTACCTTTCTGGTCAGGTAAATAAATTAGACACTTATCCAATGTCTCTTTGGGTTCGGTTATAAGTTTAACCAGATTTGACAGAATGTCAGTATTTTACGTGAAGCGATTGCCATCAGAGCTTCACAACCTAGAAGGGTATAAAAAAGGCTGCCCAAATCAGCCTCTTTTACTTCAATATACGAAACATCAGCGACTTTATCTTTTATTTGGCTCTTGAAGCTTCTTGGCTAATCCCTTTCTTGTGTTCCTTCTACTTTTCTCTCTATGATGTTCAATAGAAATCGATCATGATGTAGAAGGTGACCTATCATTATTTCTCTAAAATTGTATTACTCGTAAATAATCAAAATATGCTTTCAATTCTTAATTCGTAAAGAAGAACTCACTTGCTATATTTTATTTATTATTTGCCTATTGTGTCCCACTGCTGGGCATGCCTCCCTTCCTTCTAGACTACTTCAATCAATTTCCAATCAATCAATTTATTTATTTCTTCAAATGTAGTTACAAATTATTTGACTTCTTCGACTTCCACTTGCTATAAGATTTTCTTTAATTTATACACAGCAGGTAAGAAAAACTTGTTCCATTAGTAGTACTCATTTCAAATTTACCAATACCACACGATCCTATAACTATATCCCTATCTATACATATATGTATACCCCCAAACATATACAAAGATAATATTCGATTAATTGCTTTCATAGCACACCACCCACGGTTTCTTTGATTTTATGAAGTAATCTGTTACCGTAGGTATCGGGGGGTTGATTAACATCGTACAAGTAATTCGTTGTTATGATATTCTGTTTGATGTCTTTGTACGTAGCTCCTCGGTCTTATATAATCGCGTGGGAAGATGCGAGATAAAGGCCACGTAAGGTTAATGTATTGCTTTAGTTATAATAAAAGAAGTATCAGAGATTGAACAGAAGTTGAGTTTACCTTGTGCATATTAAATTTGGTTGAACACGATTTAAGATTTCCCTTTATATTTAAGCTTATATTTTGTTAGCCTCATCTCATTATAAAATGTATGTAATTATTTTAAAATATTTTATCGGTTTTTGGGAATTTTGAAACAGCTATTATGTCAGCTTTCAACTGCATCAATCAAATCAGCAATCTGCATACAAAAACGTTTATACTTTGACGTTTAGTATCACACAGCGAACTTCGGTTAGCCGGCGTTTTAAAACACAGGCCACTGTTTTACTGAAGATGTGATTAGATACATCGAAGAGGACTATGAGTAAGCACTAAGCCAATAAGAACCCTGAAAGTTGATATAGTATGTACGATCCCAACTTTTAGAATTATGATGGTAATAGTCGTTACACATAAATTATATAAAGAATAACTAACGATGTCTCGCAGTTTCACTCACGTGGTTTCCGTTCCCGTGGGAATACGGGGTTAAAATAGCCTATGTTACTCAGGGTGAATGTAGATTTCTAATGGTGAAAGAATTATTTAAATTGACGCACCAGTTTTTGAGTTTATTCGTTACAAAAAAACAAATCTTTCGTCTTTATAATAATATAGAAGTGTAGATGTATATTGTCATTAGCTATTCTCCCAAAACATTACGTTATTATTACTAAGTCATATAAAATACACAATACAAAATATAAGTAACCATTAATCATACAAAAATCCTTTGGACGTTAACTCAATAAGTCTTCCTTCAACAATACTTACAAAGTAAATATACGTTAAGAAGCTATCTTACAGTGACATACGTCACTATTGAGTAAATTTCTCATCCGGTCCCACAAAAGCTTGGCCCGGGACAACGGGACCGGACCATTTCAATTTGGTCCCGTCCTTTCATACCCGCTTTATCGTCACCCACCTTTTGTCAGATAAAGTTAGTATTGAAAGAAAATCATTGTCCGATACGATTCTGTTAATCGATTCTGATAGGATTTACAAGATTCAATTGTAATATGTATTAAGTAAATGAAAATGATTAATGAATTTAGTTTTTTTTTCTTATAATCATTAACTACATCATATCATTATAGTTACTGACCCCTAATTAAGCTCGGAACTTGTATCTAGGGTATCAGAAAGTACGCACTCACTCATTTACACACACACTCATTCATTTTGATATTGTAACGTTTTTAATCGACTTTAAAAAGAAGGAATCACTTCTTTACGTTTTCGTTTGTGATTTTTTGAACGTAGATTATTTGTACGGTATTTAGAAGGTGCATTGGAGAACATGTTAAAGAATAATCAGCACTATATTGTAATTTCAAATTGTATTATGCTAGTAATACATTTAAGTATGCACTTTCTTAAATCATCATCATCATCAATTTAAGAGCGCAGGTCTTGTTGCCGTTACTATATCCAACTCCCGCCATTGGTCTAAGTATCCTTTTTAAATATAATCCTTAAGTATATTTTTTACCCGTTATATATAACATAACAATCATTCACTACATCATCTCATTATAGTAACTGAATCCTCACTAAGTTCTTCTAATAACCTCTAATAACTTGTATCTAGGGTATCAGAAACTACGCACACACTCATTCACACACACACACACACCCAGACCGAGACAAATATTTGTGATTCATAAAAATATTCACCCCGCACGGGAATCGAACCCGCTACCTTACGGATGGCAGTCCGACATGGTGACCACTTTTAGATAATGTATAAACAGATACAAATAAAATGGTAATACAAAAATGTAGGTTACAGAATATAAATAACATTTAACTAAAGGTTTGCCTACGTTAGATTACGGAGACGAAACTTATTAATATTTATGAAACCGCCCTTTAAGTTTTTAGAGGTTAAAATATTATTGAAACGGGTTTAATGAATTCGTTTCATCATCCCTTAATTTATTTTAATTCTACGTTATTTAATTTGGTAGTGAAATCTCGTAATTATAAATTAAAGAAAATTACAGAACCCTGTTTTTGACATATAACTAGTTTAAACTATTTTTGCTGTACTTTTGATGTCTTAAATTTAATGTAAGTGCGAATAAAAAACTCAATAAAAAAACCTTTTCCTTTTCTGTAAACACAATAGATATTCATTACAAGCTTTATTCAAAGTCAAAAATAGGGTTGGCAAATTTTATAAGTTACTTTAGGCACAGTATAATAATGAGTATAGTAAACAATTAAAATACATTTTTATAAGATATCTCAAACAACAATATATTTTTCTAATAAGGATATCTTATATATACAATTCTCGTGTCACGATGTTCGTTCCCGTACTCCTCTGAAACGGCTTGACCGATTCTCGTGAAATTTTGTGAGCATATTCAGTAGGTCTGAGAATCGGCCAACATCTATTTTTCATCCCGAAATTCCCACGGGAACGGGAACGAGAACTACGCGTGTGAAACCGCGAGGCACATCTAGTCCAAGTCTAAAAAAAATGAGCTAAGGTTTAACATAATGCCAAAGAGAAGTCCTCATTCTTCAAGTCCTAATCGATTTCGGTAGACTTAAAGGCACTATGAGCGAACGTGGCTCTTTTTCAACCGTATTGCGTCTACTTTTCCCCATTGACGTAACAGGGTATTGGTCTCCATAAATAGCACAACATTCTATTACAAAAACTTCTTAATTAACTTTTTTGACTTCGTAAATGAAACTTTTCGACTTTCTTAAATTAATTTTTGTATGGATTCACTGTTGATTAATGTTTAAACAAAAACTGGCCTCTTTCTGATGAAACAATCTAAATATATATAACTCAAAGGTGACTGACTGACTGACATAGTGATCTATCAACGCACAGCCCAAACCACTGGACGGTTCGGGCTGAAATTTGGCACGCAGGTAGATGATCCGCTAAGAAAGGGTTTTTCGGATATTCCTCCCTAGCTAAGGGGAAAGGGGGAAAACCTCAAATTCTGCCGGAAGTCATTATTCCACGCGGACGAAGTCGCGGGGCGCACATTCTACGAGTATATTCTCATCTGAAAGATTAGATGACTTTTTTGCAAAATCGCTTAGTATGTACCAGGTACCTATACAAATGAGAAAATAATCAATTGAGTTTATTCCTAGGAAGATGGATCACGAGATGGTTTGTTCGGTTGAACGCACTAATCACAGGAACGCTTCATACAACAAAATATGAAATGGAAAAAACTTAATTGCAATGTAAGAAATAGTTTTAAGCCGCGTTTCCAAGACCACGCAGGCTACGCACATTGGCCGCGCCCGCCAGCCAGAAAATATTGTGGCTCAATATGTGCTTGCTACGTGCTATCCAACACGCATTTTTTGAAGTACGTGTTGTCATTTTCCTATACGGTAATGCTTAGATAATAGAACAGAGAGAATCTTGGTCGTGATCCTTATTCTATGCGGTAATTACTATTAAATCTACTTCTAGAAATTCAAATTAAAGTTTAAGGTATTCTAATACTTACAAGACTTCACAAAGATATTATAATTATTCAGGCTTAGACCGGAGCATTATGTATTCTAAAACTCCGGCGTTAAAAGTAAGTAAAAAATTAATGCTATATTTCAACGAGGATTGCTGTTCCAAACAACTTTGGGTGCTTAAAAATTTTGTATTTGAAAATCTGGGATTAGGAAACAGTGTTTTTCTTACTTTAATATTCGTAAATAAGTATGAACGAAAGTGCTTTTCTGACTTTTCGTATCAATTAATAAGTAAGTAGGTAAATATAAAACATACTACTACTACAAGTAAAAATGCGAATGTGAATTTTCGAAAGCCGAATTTGATCTAACCGTGCGTGAAAACTCCAAAAAGCCCCGATTACTATAACGACCTACGTTTCTCAATGAAGAAATGCTATACTAATATTATAAATTTGATCATTTCATTTAATTACGAAGCTCTTATCTCAAAAGCTAATGTATCAAACTATATTTTTTAATGACAGACCAAATATTGTAAAAGGCTTTTTAGTGAAGGCATTATCAATGCGGGTAAAACGGCGTCGCATAACTAGTAGTAATAATAAAATTAAATGTATTCAGTTAGATATTTTAATTTATGTTTTAGACTTCTGACGTCAGTGAAGACTGAGGCTGGAGGCGTAAGACATCGTAGACAATTTGAAATGTTCTTATTTAGTCGGAGCTGACAGTGTGCTGTCTGGTCTAGGTCTCTCTTAGATGTGGATTGTAATTTAATTTAATTTTATAGTAGATATCTAGATATACTTAAATGTGTATATTGTTGTACATATTAATAATAAATCAAAATCCTTTCTTAGCGGATGCCTAAGTCATAACATCTACCTGCATGCCAAATTTTAGCCTGATCCGTTCAGTGGTTTGGGCTGTGCGTTGATAGATCACCATTGAGTAATAATATATTTAGATAGGATTAAAGAACTAAAATAGTAGAATCATAGTTTTATTTCAAAGTACACTTTTCGATACGAGTACCCAAGATATAAAGACTGTATTTATCTAAAAACACTGGGTGACTGTAACAATGACTCGCAAGTTACACAACGAAAAGAAAAACAGATTCCCCTCTCTATTTTTCTACAGTTGAGGAAAATTTTCTATATTTATTATTTGTGTTCGTAAACTGAAGAGGCTTTTAGTCAATTTTATCTATCGAGTAGGCACTATAACACGATTGTTATCATATCAGTCTTTTGTCTGACATGTACTGATAATGTTTATCTTTATAGATAGACTTGATATAAACAGACAATTAATGTATCTCTATGACATTTGAGGGACAAAAAGCTGAAAGAAAGCTATTAAAATTAATATGCGAAAGCGTTATAGATACAAATTCCTACTTTAAGTGAACGTATAGTCCTTTTCTCGAAGCCGATGCGACCCTTTCGGATTCCCTGTAACTTCTACGACATTCCTTTTCAAGTTGAAGTTGAAATTTTGACACTGAACTAACCGTTTTGAGGGTTCCGTTCCCAAAGGGTAAAAACGAGACCCTATTACTGAGACTTCTCTGATCATGCGTCCGTCTTTCACCAGACTGTATCTCAAGATTCTCAAGTTAGGTAATAGCTAGACAGTTGAAATTTTCACAGATGATGTACTATTGTTGAATAATACGTGTGTAAAAACAAATAACATATATATTGAACGAGGGTCCCATACAACAAACGTGTTTTTTTGACGTTTTTGGTACGGAACCTTTCGTACGCGAGTCCAAATCGCACGTTTTCGTTTATTTAGTGTCATCCCTTTCATAATGGTTTTAAGGATACAAGTAAGAACACAAAGATAATCTAATCTATACGTAAATGCCTATATCAAATGAATTTCAATGAAACCTTTAATTATATATTCCCCACCGATATTGGTAGACGGGTAACAAAAGGAATTAATTACAACACTGAAGAGCTAATCAAATCCATCAAGATTGGGAAATGAACAATTAGATTTAATTTGAATTATTTTTTAAAGGATTTTAAAAGTAGAATCTTTTTTCCTAATCATGATAAAGGTTGTTCAATACTTTTTGGGATCGTTTCTTTGTGCCATTTTGAAATAGGGTCGACTTGTCAGATCGATAATAATCTGACTAATTTTAGGTTGGCTATCAGATCTCTACTAGGACGATTATTATAATAGTTAATTAACATTTATTAATCCAACTTTATAACTTTTAAGGGCTCTAATTCTCTGACGAACAAACTTTTCATTGATATTCACTATCAAGTCTTAATTAAGAACTCATTATTAGCAAATAAAATAGAAACGAGCCCTCAGAATTATAAAAAAAACGATCCTGAAATTTAAGCCACGTTCATCTCATCCTTAGTGGCTCTCTCTCTTTCCGAACCTTTATCCCATATCTATGTTGGGGTCGGTTTTCAGTTTATCCCTTCATCCTTTGTGGCTACCCATCATTATTCTGGCGATGCCCGATACTGCGTAACAGTACATATCATGGTTTTCAATGAGCAGTTTGATTAGGATGTGCCTATAGTTATAAATTTATTCATACAGCTGTTGATATTTATAATTTAAACAACTTACCTTAATTGGAGATGACGACAACCAAAGTTGGAACAAGTCTGACGTGACCGAAGTACTCCTAGCTTCATGATGAGGTCTCGGTGACAGCGGCCCAGTAGACGTCACAGTATGTATCCTATTCACTTCCTCAACACTAGCACATTCCCTCAAATATCTTTCTAAAACTTTAGGTTTTGATTCTAATAACTTTTTCAATTCAAGTAACTCCTCATCAGTGCAATCCTCCGGTGAAGGCCGTTCTATTACTTCCCTAAATTCTTCTGTACACTGCATTATCAATTCATTAGTAGCTAACACGTCATACACAACCTTATTACCTAAATCCTGTGGAGTTCCAACTCTATTGTATATATTATCATTATCACACGTCGCTCCCAGTTCTTTTTCACAACCGTTTTGTTCAGTTATTTCAACTATAGTAATTGGTGGGTTTTCTGTAAGCATATTATTGTTTTCTATTACTTCCGTTTTCTTTAAGTCGTCTGGTAATTCATAGACTAGTCTCATTAGTTCATTAGATCTTTTTTGTTTGTCGTTTGTTTCGACTTTATTGTGTTCTGGGGAATCGTCTGCAAATTTGCCATTGTTTTCTGATTTTGGATCTGATTTTTTTACTGCATTTATTGACTCTTCGGAAGTCATGTCGAAAAATTTAAGTTTCTGTTCGGTTGTAGAAGAATACAGCTTCGCTTGCGTTATTCATGTCTTGTACTTTATTTCTTAAACGAAACCTGTGAACAAAGAGAAAAATGAATTTGAATTAGATGGAATTATTAAATTTTCCATTGTGGATGTGCTTTGATATGAAGATAAGTAACGTTGAGTACGGTACAATGCTATCACGATGGGAAGGCGTCGAGTCGTTTTATATGAAAATTAAAATGTAATACCCATATGACTTAAAAATCTTTTAATAGATGATAAAGCGTTTAACTTAATGAAAAACATTGTAACAAATAATTTGTTTTAAAGGTTGCATGTTAGATATCGCGTGTGATATTATTCTATATTAATTTAGATTCGGACTTAATTATACTTTCTTTGATAACAGCCTAAAATGTTATAATTCAAGGTAACAAAAAATTACAAATGCGTAAAATCTTTAAAAAATAAAACGCATTTTGCTTTTATACGCCGAAAAACTGAGCTTCCAAGACCAGAAATGAAGGGATGTTTAGATAGGCTCCGCTTGGTCCGCGTAACCCGAATCCAAGCCAATCAAATGTGAATCTACCATTTGTATAGGCTAATGGGTTATGGAAGTATGCGGACGTTTGGAGGAAGAAAATCTTATATAAGAAGGAAAAAAGTGAAACGTGGAATACTTATTAAGAACTATACACTCATTAGCAGTAGTTTGTGTCTCATTCACATTTACTTTCTTTCTCTCATTTATTTGTCTCAAATCAATAATAACATTACAGTCTCTAGCATCCTCTATACGAAAAATATCTGCCAGGGTTTTTTCATTTAGCGTTCATTTCCTTATCAGTTCACTATACTTTAAAGAACAAACTTCCAAGATTTTTAAATGTAAAAGCTATCAGCTATCGAAAAAAACCTTTTATAACATATCTTCTTTTGTAACTTCTATGTTTTCCAATTATCCTCAATAACAAGATGTTGAGACCCTACAAATAAATGGAAAAATTATACCCAATAATATGTTTTTGTAGAAATAGTTGCTGTAGCAACAATTATAAGGTTTATGTCAAGTGACCTTGATGCCAGACATAATTTTCCTCGAATATTCGATTAGGGTGAGCTTGTTGCTATTCTTAGAAACTTACGACTTTTTCAGTTGGATAATTATTTTGGTAATTTGATTGTGTGAAAGTAGAATGTGTTGTTCTACTTTTCCGGATTTTGGGATTCAAATTCATGTCTCTTTATCTATCTATGGCTATAGGAATACCTAAATACCAAAAAAATATTAGATTTAATATTTCATAGAATTTTATACACTGAAATATTTTTGAAAAATAAATTCTTATGCCAGTCAAGTTGAAAATTTTGAATGTATTCCTCAAAAAAAATTACGATACTAAAGATAGAAACCCTATTAATGTCAAGATAAATTAATCTCCATCATCTAATTACACAAACACTATCAAACAGTGTCTACAGATTTTAATTAAGTTGTTAATAATCATACAATTTACATAATAACAACGTTATTAGAGGTAACTAATCCGTTTGCGGTTTGATCCTTTGTATTAATGATAATGATACGAAACATGGAACAAATAAACTAGATAATGTTAATTGGAGAAGTAATCAACTTGGGATTACATTTATAACAAATGAAATAGTAATTTTCAATGACCAGCGGAAAAGTGAAGCTTTTATTGACGAGTCAGTTTAACTGATCAGTTAAACTGGCGTTCATCTAAAAATGCTCTTCAATTACCGGAGCGATTTCAGATTCCAGTGTCTTCGAATTGGCCTAAAACTTTTGGAGTGACGCCACAGTTTTATATCTGAACTGAGCAGTTGTTCTGACTCTTCAGTAGCCACCTTAAAGGCAAAAGTCATAATCGTAATCAAGCCTTACTCCTTACCCTTAGTAATAACCTTAATAATCTTATCTAATAACTTAAAATGAGCACTTATTTTATATATCTTTTCATATAAATTTATTTTGTCTATCTCAAAAGCTGATGTTATGATTTAAATCAGACTTTGTACTTAGATAAGGTTTTGTGTTTCAAATTTATCTGAATAAGAGTCTTAAAAATAGTCGCAATTTTAAAAAAATACTGAGTTAGTTAAAAATTAAGATGATTTATCATCGTGAGCTCATGTATGTCTCTATCCTGAATGGGGGATCTAACTTTAGTCAATCACGCTAGTGGCTGGTTAGTATATAATATACAAGGTAAGTTATATACAAGGTAGAATAAGTACCGATTTTTTATTGTACACACCATCGAAAAAAGAGCTTAGTTTAAAGGTATTCATATATACACTTTGCGAAAAAACTATGAACGAAACTCTAGACTGCAAATTTCATACAATATACATAAAATATCTTTAAAATGAACGCAAATACTTTGCATACGTCATGATAAAAATTCGTGCAAAGGGTAAATGTACAACGTACTATCGCAAACTAAAAATGTTTATTAGGATTCCGTTGCCAAAAGGCAAAATTCCGAAACAAATGCGAAGAATATTATGCAAAGTGCCCCTATGAGTGGAGTGGGAGGAATGTAGAGAAAAAACGTTTGTGAGTGTGGGTACATCTGAGTACAAAATTGTTAGTACTGAAACTTCGTCCTATTTAAATGTCATATATGCAAATGCAGTTGATGGCTTGAGAGGCAAATTGGTCTTGATATTGGAGTGTACAACAAATGTTGTGGGTTTGCGTCCCGTGCAATGGTGATTCCAGTATACCTATACGTTCTGTGATTATGCAAATGCAGTTGATGACCTGAGGAGCAAATTGGACTGTAAACCAAAAGTTTACTGGTTTTGATTTCGGTACGTACGTTCAGTGATCTACAAATAGTGACGTTTTCCAGAAGACTGTTGGTGATCCCAAACCCAAGCCACGTTTTGAAAATAGCAAACCCAGGTATTGAAGTAAGGACATCAAGTTTGCCATGCCAAGTCGGTTTATATAACAGAAAATATCGAACATACGTCACTTGACTGAGGAATTGAACATAGAACTAAAGACCTAGGCCAGTAGACCGTCGAGACGTTCAATAATATGGGCATAGCTAATATAGTCAAACAATACTGTCAGCGCTGCATAAAATGAGACATTAATAATCTATATTCGACAAACGATGAGAATTGTCGTTAAATTATACATGTCTGCGATCGATCGGTGTTATAATCTATTGTTTGTACTGCTCTACGGCCTTAACTGATGCGAACTGTGATTTAAAATGACCTATTAATTTTAAATTACGGTTTTGTTCTCCTATTTTATTATTTTGGATGTTAGGATCTATGTAAGTATGTAGGTACCTATATATTGTAGTTTGCGTGGTAATGAATATGATAATGTTCCTACTTTCTGTATTGTCTTTATGTAGGTTTAATTGCATTTTTGTTATTCTTTCTTTTACCAAATTTCCCGTAGGAATAACAGGATAAAAGTATTCTGTGTGCTTATCCTGGATAAATGAACATCTGTACCTTATTGCAATGAAACTGCTTACTTTAAATGGATTTTGTAATGGTAAATATATAGTAAAGACTACGGATGATTATAAACGTTGGAAACATAAAAAAACCTTATAATTATTCCATGATACCAGTATGTTACAATTATAATAGGAACTTATATAATTTTTGTTTGGTTAATGTGTTACATATGTTTCAATTCCGTAATATGTTTCCTTTACCACATGCGTAAATAAATAACTAAGTAAATAATCTACCTATAGGTAAAGAACCTATGACACACGTCTAACAAGTAACCAAGCATGTTCTACTCGCTCATATCAAATACGCGAGTGTTAGTGAACAATAATCCAATTGTGAAGCTATTCGTGAGTTGTGTAATCTTCCGGTAGGAATCTTTATAGGGAAAGTAACTATAATAGTACGATTATTTATTTATTTAGTGTGGTAAAGAAACATACAGTATAGTTTTTATAGTTATCATGTTTATTAGCACTCAAATTATTATAATTAACGGGATATTTACCAGTTCATCCGTGATCATGGCGCTTGCAACAGCGTCGAAATATCGGAAACTCGAAACAAAAATATTATACATGGTAAATATCCCGTTAATTATAATAATTAAACATACAGTAGGTAAAATGAAGGTGACTCCTTACTAAATAATGAAAACATAATGTATCATACTAACCAAAATGACCAAGAGAAAATAGCTTGTCTAATGTTGGTTAAAAAATAGAGCATATATTTAGAATTTAAACCCATCCCGTTGCATGGATCCAATTTTGTCCATGGCACAATCTATAACATTTTCTTTCACAATCCTTGCCCAGTTTCATAAAAAACACAACAAAAAAATAAAATCCAAATTGGTACAGTCATTTATAAGGTTATGCGCGTCTTCGTCTAAGTATACATATCTGTAATTCATATTTATTTATAAAGTTTTTTCTAAGTATAACTTACAACCATATCTAAGGATAATCCCTACAAAAATTGGTACCAAAATATGTAACGTATGTCCTATCCGGCCCATAAAGTATGATATCTATGCAAGAAATCACTTCAGTCCGTTGCTCCGTACAAAAGGACAAACCAATAAACACTTTCGCAAATCGTCGCCATTAATGGCTTTAAAAATATAAGAACAGCGTTTTATCCGTGTATTCCTCTAGTTTTTATTTGTGAAATATCGCACTTGTAGACGTTGCTGACTGACTGACTGATATATCAATACAGTTGAAACCATTGAACGTTTTGGATATATTACGCTGCTTGGCAAAAGGAAAAACGCGGGTGAAACTGCGGGGCACAGCAGAATATACGAGTATGTGTATTTCTTACTTCTTAGGGTCTGACCGCACTGGCTGCACTGCACCGCAGCGGAGCGACGCGACACCTAGCGACACTATTTGGTATACCACACTTGAACTGCAGTGCTGCGAGAGTTAGCAGTAAATTTTGTAATAATAAAGTGAAGTGTCGCGTCATCGTCTCTTGCACCAACTGCAGCGGAACTGCACCACGGAACTTTGACGCGCAGTGTCGCGCCACTGCAGCGTAGTGCGTAGTCCTCATACCATTTCTAAAAAGGAATACCTCACCGCTAAGTGTCGCGTCGCTCCGCTGCAGTACAGTGCAGCCAGTGCGGTCAAACCCTTAATCTCAAAGAGCTGAAAAGATTTGAATAAAAAATTATTCACATATAGATAGTAACGTAACGTCAAATCAATCTCTTTATCAACTTCTCATTGTCACTACTGACATCTTAACAGAATAATTTCTTGCTTATAGATAGGGTATCAGAAACTAAGTACAAAGTTCTGATTCATACACGCATCCAGTAATAATCTACCTATTTACGGGTACCTCGAATCGAACCCGCAACACTTTGTTATCCAGTTCAACACTTTGCCACTATTGTAGCCTTAATCGCATTATAAAACAACAAACAATTAAAATAACGATACACGTTTCACTTCACAACGTAATACAAAATTAATTCCACGAAAACTTTTTGAAATATTTATAAAAAACGGCGAAATACAGGGATTACTTAACTTTTCTAATAAAATATCTACCTAATACTGTTTGTGCACGTTACTTCGAAAATAAATTTAATTAACAACACAATAAGGTAGTTTTTCCTTTACAAAAACAGGAAGATATTAATCTTCAATAACGATTATAATTCAGTACAAAAAATAGCAGAGAAAGTTGAAGTTGGAGCAAAATTGGTACAGATTTCCGGCAAGTCAGCAGTTAAGTGAAATATGGTACAAAACAGGATAAATGTAATGGAAAGTAATGTAAAGTATACTGTAACAGGCATTATCTAAATTCGGTATTAGGTCTTATAAAAATCTTATGGAAAATACATCGAAATGCGCTCAAAAAACGCGCTAAAAGTTCTAGTTTTTAGATATATATATTATCTGAAAACTACCCACTTACAAGTATAAGGCCACCCATATCACTTAAGAAGATACTTACACAGCCACCCATCACACTTATGATGTTGCTAGACGTAGCTCAACCGTAAAGATCGCACGCAATATATATGTTGATATTGCAGTTGGCACTGCTATAAGCGCTCGCTGAATGAATTATGATGGTACTAAAAGTTATACTATTATCGATCCTATGGTTTATATCCAATTTCGATGCGCATCTCAGTAACTCAATTGAGTTTATACACTTATGCATGTCGCATAATCTTGTAGAATTTAATTAGAAGCGCCTCGACGACTATGGCACAGGGTTGGATTAGGAACTGGTTAATAGGATTTTATTTCCACTTAGTTTGTCAAATAAGTCGCTGGAAGTTCCACCATAATTTATGCAGTCGTTTCTAAAATGTGAGAATAACATGCGTGTTCAGATTATTCTCTTTTCCTTCTTGATGTTCAATATAATCCTGTCATGTAAACTAACCTCGTGTGAATAAAGACAATCTATCTGTTGAAGAATAATTTTGGAGTTGGTGGCTTTGTTATTGAAAAAAGGAGAACATGCACAGGATTTCTCCTCAGACAATGGCACATCTTGCCGTGCTCATCTCTACAACTTACAAAAGAAGATCTTTAAAACGCCACTGATTGTGCTATATCGGTGTTCGATTGTTGGTCATCAAAAATATGAATCGACACGCTAAGAAGAAGATTTCGTATTAGCTGATATATCATTATTCTTCTTCTGTATTAGACCATTATTAATAGTCAATTATAATGTAAGCATTTTGGAACTGACATGTTCTGCTCATACAATGGCAAAGCCCATCTATGTGGGATTGCAGCTCAGACAGCGCCTGTCTTTGTGGTATATCCCCCAGACTTCTGATCTTTCCGTGCATCTCCCTACACCTGCATACAAGAGGATCTTTACTAGACCCGTGATTGTATTATATTGGTGGTTGACTTATGGTCCTCAATATTATGAGACGACACGCAAAAAAGAATAACGTGGATTGACTCAGCGTATTGTCTAAATATCATCTATCATTGGCTTGTTGTAAATGGTTAATTAAGCTAGAAGAAACTTGTCATTTCTATTCCTTTCTAGTTTTGCTCTCCCCTATACTACTGCCCTTATTGCGTCCCCATGTTATATTATTATTACTAGGTCAAACCTAAATAGCTATGCGACGAGAGCCAATTTGAACTCTATGAGGTTTTAAACGCAAACTCATTGACATTCAAATCGTATTTTAATTTTATGAAAAAAAAAACTCGAGAAGAACATTTTCCTGAACTAAATTGTCATTTTATTTAGTAGGTTATGTAAATAGAACGAAATTTGAATATTATAATGATGAATAAAATATGATAAGACAATAAAATATCGTTTGTTTTATATTTGAATATGTTGTTTTATTTTTTCTGTTTATCTTATTGGAAAGTTGGGATAAAAACGTTACGTTACCGTAAATCTTAATCTGTCTAACAATTTTAAGTCATCATTTTGGGTTTTGGGTGCAGCTGCAATAGCCATCAGATCTGTACAATACAAGACGGTGGGACATATTTTGGTTATATCAACTATTGGACTTTTTAGGGCTCTAGCTACCCGTGACGACTGTCATGTTAGTACGGCAACCGAGTTCACGACACGGAAACCCTCTTAAATTTTAGACTCTATGTAGTCTGTACCTTTAAGAGCGATTAGTGCGTTGTCGATATGCTTGAAGTAAATGAAAACGGTCACCCATACTGATCACAAGAAGTTTGCGGTTAGCACACGGCTATGTGCGCTTCAGTTAATATTATAAAGCTGAAGAGTTTGCATGAACGCGCTAATCTCAGGAATTACTGGTTCGATTTGAAAAAAAACTTTCAGTGCTATTTTGCCCATTTATCGAGAAAGGCTATAGGCTATATGACATCACAGTATGACCAGTAGAAGCGAAGTTAACGGGATAAACCGCAGCTAGTAGTACATAATTGGACATTGTTTGCATGTTATCTAATACTACTTCGACCACAGATTCAAATAAAATTACAACAACGCCTTGTATTTTGAATAAGTGCGTCACTAACCGCGATAAATAATTTTATGGGAACCACACAACGTAATGATTCATTAAAATCATTTCCTCTATTCAATTATAATGCGTTGTTATACTTAGTACTTTGTTAAAAGTTGATATGTCTGGACTGATCAGTTAAACTGACTCGTCAATAACATTTTTGTTATTCAAATAGTATGTTAGATTGAATTGAAATTGATTTTCCTTATAGGTAGGTAGAGTTATTATTAAAAAATCTTCTGTAATTCCATTGCTGACTTTACCACCATATTACTTCAAAAAGACTATTTTAATTTTACCAACACAAATAACTTCGCACAATTCAAATTGTTCAAACAGCTCTGTCACTTGACTTCTAAAAGATTAATCCCCATTCCTGTCCAATTAAAACTATCATAAGATCCATCTAACATTAATTACTCATTGCTTATATTCTCACAATAAACAATAGGTATTATTGACATTATGTAGTCTTTATGTCGGAGTGATAAGGTTCATTTTAGTAGGTGTTTTATAACTACTTTATAAGTCCGGTGCGGTGTGAAGACCCACATTTAACTGCAGTATTATTCTTGTTGACAATTCTCGTCCGCTTACGGATTTTGTAGGGTTGACTGCAGTTATTTAATCGGATAAAAATATTATTTGGATCATTGATTGTGTTTAATGCCCTAACAAACCAACTGCATAGGAATAGTTTTTATAGTTATCATGGTTATTAGCACTCAAATTATTATTATTAACGGGATAATTACCATGTATTTTATTTATTAGAGTTTCCGATATTTCGACGCTGTTGCAAGCGCCATTATCACGGATGAATTTCAGTTCATATCCCGTTAATCATAATAATTTGAGAAACCAACTCCAATTAGAAATCTAATAAAGGGTTAGAAGATTGAAGATAAGAGAAGAAGTTTTTTACTTCACACATTGATTCTATTTACTCTGAATATATTTATTTATGTATTTAAAACTTTCTTTCTCAGGTAATGGATCTTCGTCGTTTCGCACTACGAACTGTTCGCAACACTGTCAGATTTGCACTTGGCTGATTCCATTGTTTAAATTGGCGAATGTTTGAGCTTGCCACCACCGCCTATCTCTTTTTCACAATTGATTTCCACTATGGTTCGTAACAGCAAATTGTAGAATGGTCGGGGCTTGGTCACGGCTGAGTTTGAAATCATCAAGCGTAGTGATAAACCGTATCTTCCTTTCTGGAATACTGTACTAATATTATCAACGTCTGGATCCTGCCCTGCAATAGGATCTTACAGAGTTTGCTTTACTACATTCAAAACATTGAAACTTTTTGATAAATTTAAAATAATATTTATATTTTTGATTAAACCTACCAGCCCTAGCCTAGGAGGACAATCTTGACCTACAAAGTAACGTGAAGCCAAAACAGTCCTTTAAAAGTAAATTCTTTGAATTGATAATGAATTTTACTGAATTATTTACGCACTTGACAATTGACTTTTATTTTTTGGAAAACAGCCTAATTAATTATAGGTATTATGAATGCGAAAATGAGTACCCTGTAGCTGATCATCATTAAATCCAAACTAATATTGTAAATGCGAAAGTAACTCTGTCTGTCTGTCTGACTGTTTGTTACCTTTTCACGGCTAAACTACTGTTTATGTTTATTTTTTATCCCGAAATTCTCACGGGATCGGGAACTACGCGGGTGAAACCGCGGGGCACAGCTAGTTTTCTATAAATGTTAAATGAAGTACGAAAGAAAGATACCCATATGATATTCTACTCGTAATTTTAACGGAAAACATACTAGAGTTAGCATATAGGGTGTGGTTTTTTTTCTAGTTGGCGTGAATAATCAAGATTGACTATGAGGAAAAGCGAACTGCCAAACGAAATTTCGAAAATGTATCATTAGAATTTAGAAAAATATGTATCTCTACAATTATTATTTTTATAAAAAGCTGTTATTTTTATACTTCGAACAGACTGTTCAATATTTAAATATGTTTGGATAAATACATTTAGGTAAAAACTATCTAGAAAGTTGAAAAGTTCGTTATCCTTCAGAGTCTGTCTTTAAGAATTAGTATTCTTATTTCGTCTTAAGAATTGAAGATGCTAGATGAAACGGCAAAATCAACTTTATTTAAGTGCAATAGAGTTTAAATTAAAAAAAAATGCATTCTGTTACGATGCCAATCTGATTTTCCAGGGTTCCGTTTTAAAATGGAAAGTTTATACGAAGCTCGAGACGTGGATAATTTATTCTTTTGCAAGTTTGAAGATATTCTGCAAATAATTCTTTAAATTACTTTCTATTCAAAGGATATTAGTATACTAGCTCTGACCTGCGGTTTTACCTTCGTCCAATCCCGTGGGATTTTGGATTACAAATTATCATCTAATATTAAAGAATAACATAGGTTATTCTTCGTTATAAGGAACATTTGTACACATTTTCATCTAAATCAGTTACATACTTGATTGCATAAAAGAGTAACCACATGTGATGATAAAAGCAAAACTGTTCATAGAGCAGAAACTACATACTTAAAGAGATAATACCTTATTACCACTATTAAAAAAACCGTAAAATTTCTAATTAACGTTCTACAATAAAGCAAATTAATCAATTACAAAGACAATTCCAATTAAATACATTTTTTTAATCTGCAACAATATTTTGCGTTAACTTACCGCACGATACACAAATTCTAGAGAAAATTGCCTGCAGAAATCACATTAGCTTCTCGCTCAGGAAAGGCATATTCGTACTGAAATATACTGTTAAGGTGCGTCTACGTTAGACGATGCAAGCACAAGCCGAACATTAGTCGAGCTCGAGCCGAGCACAAATTAATTCAAAAGCGCGTCCATTCTATGCTTGTAAGATCGTCCATACTACACGAATTTGTGCTCCGCTCGTGTTCGGCTCTCCTAACGTAGACGCAGCTTTAGTTATATATCAAAGTACAAAGCAACGGAGCATCTACGTCTATACTGTTATCCACACAGAATTGTATTGTCAGTTTATCATTTAATAATAAAGCTTAAATTTAAGTAAACACTGCTATTGTTGCAAAATAAAGTCTCTTGCAGTTGCGTGAAAACTGCTATCACACAATGAAACTGCTATTTCATAAATAGCAGTTGTGTGTGAGCTGCTATTGTGAGAATAGCAGTTTAAATACAACTGCTATTGCTGTATAGCAGTAATGTCTTATAATATCTAACTCCATAGTTTCTAGACTTTATTTGTATAAGGATGAGTTTAAAAGTTTGTCTGTACAATGACGACCCTAAAATCACATGTAGATATTTTAATTATTTAAAGTGAACCTACCGAGACTGGTAACTTATAATTTCCGTGTATGTATTTTCCATTCCATGCCATGAAGTAAATAAAAACAGAAGATCAATAATGACTTTTTGATTCTCTGTGACGAAGAAGAAAAGATTAGAATAATTTAAGGAAAAATGAAGGTGTTTTTTGATGACAGAAAGAAGGTATCATATTTTCTCGAACAAAATCGCGGGGACAACCAGTAGCAAACACAATATGTGAAGCAAGCGAAAAATGAAATAGAGAGAATTTCCGATGTCTGCCCTCATAAATACTTTTCCTTTTTGTCAGTAAAAAGGTTTCTGTAATGTAAGAGCTAAATATGAAAGCGAAATGTGTATGTTTGATGGAAATAAACGTTGGATTCTGTACTTATGGATAATAATGTACGTGTTATACTTATATTGATGATATAGATTTTGAAAGGCATTTATGTTTGAAATATTAGATATTAGTTACTTTCGTATTAAATCTATCTTTTTATTATCAACAGATTTAATCAATGTTTCCATTCTTTCATATACGTGTATCATTCTTTTGAATTAGAAGCTGAAGTCTTACGGCCTATCTCGATCATCAAGTAACGTTACTCACCAAGTAAATTGAGTTTTGTCTCTTTCTTACTTTATATCAAGTGACTAAGAAAACAAAACTAAGTAGGTACTCGGTTTACTTGAAGACCGTGATATAGGTCCTTAGTGGAAATTTTCACTACACCCTGCTTTAAACATTTGATTTAGACGTACAGTAGAGACCTCTGATAATGACTATGATTATTATGTCACTACAAAATTTCTAAAAGAAAGAATCAATGATAGTGATAATGATGATTAATAAGACAGTTAAACAACAAAATTCAATGAAACGAAAACCAAACGTCGCCTTTAACACATTAACCACACAAAGCCGAACGCACACGTTTCAATGCCTCACAAAGTTAACAAACATCAAATACCGAGCGCCACCAACTATAAATCGACCGTCCATTCCCTCCAAGGGACAGTCCCTAAATAATTTAGGTCATAAATTCCTAATGTAATGAGCATCATCCCTTATCCTTCGGACTCGCAACATCCACGATAACCAACGTAATAGAAACATGAAGTGGTATAAACTTTTTAGTATTACAAAATGTTTGAATAAATAAAGACCAAGAAATTTGTTGAGTGGAAACAACACCTGAAAATGTGGTACACGAAATTTTGGACAAAATAAAGGTAAAAAGGTCTTAAACGGTACCGGGAGTACCTTACAGAGATTCTGATGAAGTTTAGTACAGTAAATGTATTTAAAGAAAATCCTTTTGTTAGACCGGCATTTTTTGTGCGTTCTTGTGTAATTTTGTACATTTTTTTTCTTACATTTACAAGTGGCGAGATGCATGTTGGTGCCTGTCTAAATATGACTTAGGCTTGAAATCAACACCACGCATAAGCCAGGTACTTATTCAAAATTTGATTACGAAATGGAATAATTTTCCCAAAATTCAAGAAGCCAATGTACAAAAACATATCAAAGTATCTATTATTATAGCTACAGTTCATAGTTCAAGACACCATTCAAAGTAGAATAGATCCCGCGCACCCTAATAACACAAAGTTATAGATAAATTGATATAACTACATCAATTTCCTAGCAGGTAACGAAGTATTGGGAACGGAAACTGTCGTTATCAGTCACCAATTCAGACGATTCCTACAAATTGTTAGCCATTATTGCATGATGAGTAAACAGTTACTTCCTTAATTTAGTCTCCTCTATTCTCTAACTCCCTGATTAATTATTCCAATTACTATTTTGGGAGCCATTTCGGCTAAATTATTTGTCGTGTTGAGTGTCTTTGGAAATTTTAGATTATCATGATTTAGTTTAATGTTAAGACTTGTAAAGACAGGACTGGTAATATTATTTTTATGTTTTAGTAGAATTATGGTATGTGTTATAAACGTTTTCGACTCAGATTGCTACTTTCTCCTATCATTAGATTATTCTTGAGAGTGATTATGTATCTTTAGAAGAATCTGACTTTTGATTTCTTTAAAGGGTCTTAATATATCTTGAAGAGTTCTTTGACATTGAAGGTCTTGTTACAAAAAGGATACTTTTCGAAATAAGTATATTAAAGCCATCATCTATAAAATTATCTATTTTTCACCATCATTCAGACTCATTTACGCTACTAACGAAATTTATTTGCAATAACTTACCTGTCAATTTCACAAAAGGGTCAAAGTCCATAGAGATTTCCCGACGAATTTCATTTGGTTCAAATTGATTAATCGGGTTGTAATAATTCAATCAAAGTTGTGATCTCATGATCGCTTTTCAAAGTTTGCTATACATTGATTGGTTAAGTTAATCATCTTGTGGTTGATTCTCAATTGCTTGATTTTGGTTGGATCAAAACTTTCTTTGAGAGAAGTTACCCCGAAACTCTTAGTTTAAGTTTTACTAAAATCTGTACTTATCAATGAATATCCGGAAACATTAAGTATCATATCACACATTACCACATTGTCCCAAACTAAGCAAAGCTTGCACTCTTGATACTAGAGTTCACAAGTTAATGGATAAACATACGAATAATACTTTTTTTGTATATAAATACTTTGAATTGATAGAAAATACCTGGAAGACAAACAGATAACACCTATGCCCATATTTTTTTATCTCGAACGCAAATCGAAGCTATAACCTATGGCATAGCAGGCAAGATCACTACCTACTACCACGTTGAAGTCAAAACGTCAAAAAATTCCTTTGGGTGGAGAAGGTCTGGTAGCTTCACGTAAAATATTGACGTTCCACCTAATCTGGTTTAACCAGTGACGTATTACAATAATGATGCATTATGCATTGCTGCTCTCGTAAACGGCGTAAATATTGGATTTTTTGCGCGTGAAGAAAGAGAAAGAAAGTAAATACCACAATACAGGAAACCTGTTGTGTGAGAGAGATGAATATTTTATAACTTTACACACGAATTTGTCCTTACGAAGCGTAGCGTTGCGTGGTTTGTGTTTAACTAAGCAAAATGTTGGTAATTGCCAGACTGCGGGTAACGCATCTATAATTTGTTAAAAGTATATCATTGGGTAACCTTAAGAGTTAACTTAGGATACAAAGGTTTAAAACAAGATTGAGTTAGATTAAAATTCGTTAGTATGGCAATTGAAATGAACGGTTTAGCATACCTTTTAAAGTACGGATCTGCCTCAAAAAGATGAACCACTTCGGTAACGGCCACCCATCACTTTTTACCATTACTAGACGTTGCTTAACAATATAGATCGCAGGGAATCCGCAGCTAATAGTAGTGAGCAATGACTGCCCTCATTTACTAATGGGTATTTTGATTCAACCAACTGTATTTTATCTAAATGTTATGTTGACTACAATACAAAGAACAAACTATAGGAAAAATACACATTTTTTCCTTTAGTAGGCAGTTTTGCAAGTATATCTATAACTAGTGTGCCAAGGTTTCCATAACGATGAGCATTTGAATTCAATGTTGTTTATCTTAGATTGTTTCTTGCGCAGATAAGTAGGAATTCATTATTATAACACATTAAATAAGAAGACATTAAGCTTATGCATTATACTAGCTACTCGTCCTGGTTTTGCATGGCTTTAACGCAACAAAGCGAACAATTAATAATTTTCCTTATTTAGAATTTTGACGATTAGTTTGGTTGATTCGTCACAAGATACATGGTAATCTAAAGGTTATAAGTTGAATTCCTGATTATAACAAATTAATTTTAAGTCAAATTTCCAACGGGGTGATATCAAAAGCGACAGGACACAGCAAGTACGAATATTAAATAATTCTATACTTGCACTCATATCCTCACTCTTAAGTAACTTTTACTTCTAAAGTAACTAAACTCTAAAGTAACCTTTCACTGCTGCAAGTATTCCTACTACACGTATTGTTATTTTCCACTCTCTTTCCAATTTACCACGTTACATTTCAAAATCAATGTCTGTTCGTTAGTTTTCTAAAACTAGAACCACACGATCGATTTGAATATTTCCTTTTTGTATTATTCGTACTGACACAGGTCGACTAAAACCCGAAGAGAACGGAAATTACACAGTTAAAGCCGTAGCGAGCAGGATGTTGAGCTAGCAATAAGATTATTTTAAACTTACATTCACACCAGAGATATTTCTTTCATCCGTATTCATATCATATACCCATCACTATCTTCACTGCATTGGGATTATCACAATAAATAAATGATTTTCTTAAAGTCAAATATACTGATAGTGCCATATCGGTGGCCGAGTTTTGGTCCTCAAAAATATGAGTCGACACGCTAAGAAGAAGAAGTCAAATATGTACCATTCATCATCATTATCATCTTCGTCAGCCTATAATTGTCCACTATTGGATCACTCACCATCATCATCAGCCCACCGAGGGGCTTGAGCCTACCCTGAATTAGGGTGATAAGGCTTTAGTCAACCAAGTCATTTGGACATAAACCTTTCCAATAAAAAAAAACATCGAATATTTATAATTCCTCGCTGAAATAAAAACCTTTATCACGATGTCATATCAAACGTGCAATTTCGAATGCGATGACTGGCACATAGTCGTTATGTGAAGTAATATTGAAGCTTATAAATGTACTTCCGCATTCAATTTGTGTGGTACGTACAGCGTACGATGGTTTGAAAGCTTTTCATATGTAAAGTAAGGTAGCTTGTCATGAACGTTGCGAATAGGCTTCATATTGCTTGGAGAATGCGTTAAAATTCCTTTTTGACATCACTTTTGTTCGAATCCACACGTGTATTTTGTTTATTACATTTTTGTTTGAAGAAGTGTATTTAGAAATGCAGAAGTGTTGAGAGTAGATGTTAAGATTTTCATTTTCCAAATCCTTACTGCTATTTCTAGTCTTCCAAATTCTATTTCTACACTAATATTTGATAAATAGTTTGTGTTTTTGGACCCGTTTCCCCCCAGTTTCTGTTACCTTTTTAAAGATATATTCAAGCGCATCTGCTGTTTAGGTACTTATAAGTATTATTATTATCCACCGAGGATATAAAACACTCTACTTCCTGGTCTTACTTCTACTCATTTAATTCTTTTGTTCCACTGCCACTTACGAACTGATCTTTGTTTCCAGAATACATTATGGATCTAATTTGCAGTTTTTCCAAATAAAATATAATAAATTTATCTTAATTGTAAAAATATTCAAAATACAAGTAACATCACTGTGAATCCAAAATACCGAACCTTCTTAAGCCAATTAATATTAATAGACCTTCCTTAGATTGGGGGAGAAAATCTCAGAAATGTATTCTGCATTTCAAACCTATTTATTTACTTTAATTGATAAATATCACGCGTTACCTACATCTTATCACTAAGCAGTAAAACACGACAGATTTACACAATTATTACACTAAGTTAGGCAATAAATTTCGTGACAATGAAATTATCATACGATATTTTGTGAGATAAAAAATATCTCTATTATCTTAAAAGAGACAACGTATGGTGTGGTTTTCTCAGATTGTTTTCGAGTTCATTCAAAATAATGATAAATATTATTCAAATAATTTTGTTTTCAGAACGAGCGACGAAAGGAAGGAGGTAGTTTCCAATTGGTCCTGTATAATATTTATTTCAGAATTGAAGTTGTCATTTTGTTCAATAATTAATATTACATATTGTAAAACAAATAAATATGTTTAGTAGATAATTGAACCGAAAGAAATGACGTTTTATAAAAAAATTACTTATCAAAATAGAGTCAGAATAAAACGCGTAGTAGGTATTTATTGCATACCAAATTTATCATCATTTCAGTCTACATTCACTGCTCAACAAAAAGCTGAAACGACTCATCTCCGTGTGACCAATCCACATTTTCAACTTTTATACATATCTATACTAATACATAAAGCTGAAGAGTTTGTTTGTTTGATTGAACTCGCTAATCTCAGGAACTACTGGACCGATTTGGAAAAATCTTGCGGTGCTGTATAACCCATTTATCGAGGAAGGCTATAGACTATCCCCGTATTCCCACTGGAACGGGTACAACAGGGGTAAAACCGCGGGGCGCTGCTAGTCAACGATATAAAAAAACACAAAACCTTTATTTTAAATCTTATCTAAATACCTGTCCATAACATCCATGTCCTATCTAATCTATCTCTCAAATGTTAAGTCTTCACAATATTATCAATAACACTTGTCAGTATGATTGTATCTGAGCTTAAATTTCCCCATGTTTGTCGGCAATTGATTTACATGGCCGAAACACTTGAAACTTATTATGGTGCTCACTGTACTTTATCTAAAGGCCGATGCAGACTGCGAACGGTAGAGTAGAGTAGAGAAATATTTTTTCCATTCACACTAATATTAGAAAGGCGAAAGTTGGTGTGTGAGTGGGTATGTTTGCTAATCTTTCATGCAAAAAACTACTGAACCGTTCTAGATGAAATTTGGTAGTACAGATGTACCTTATAACCAGGAATAACACTCTTTATCCCAAAATTCTCACGGATAAGTTTCGGATAAAACCGGAGCACAACTAGTAAAAATAATTTCAATTTTTTTGTCACCTTCTGACACTGATTCTAAGGTTTAGAGTTTAGAGGTTAACTTTAGGGACTGTAATTTATCTAAGAGCCAATGAGAGCAGAGCAGGTTTATATATTTTGCCAATAGAAATTCATATGTATGTTGTGGTAATAAGACACAGATTCTAATGTTTAGAGACCAGCGCTAAGAATTCAGAGGATTTTCCTTTGCAGCATTAGCATTGGAATATCATATTGCTTTTAAATACGAATGAATTTATACTGAATGAAAACTTGGATAAAATTTACCTAGACCGATCATGTTACCATCGGTCTACGTTGAAATCATTATCATTGGCTTTTACATCCACTCAAGATGATTTGATGATACTAGAATCATCAAAATACTCAAAATATAAATAATGATTGTATTCGGAAGTAACTAAATACTGTTTTCAAGATCTAATACCTTTATTTATGTTTGTATTTATGATAATTATGTGTATGGTCAATTAGCTTTAAGAACTATAGATTATGTAAACAGAATTCACTTGAAGCACACCGGACAAATCTCAGTGATTTTTGGCTATATAGTTTATTTTTGTTTGAATAATAAATTTAAAAAAAATGGGATAAAAGTTGGCATTATATTTAGAAATACATATATTGTCAGGAAAGACAAAGGCATATCCTATCCATACGACCTTAGTTTAGTAGTCCATGGTACCAATCTAGTTCTAAAAAGATAAAGTGCTCCGCTTTTGTAAAAGGGCTAAAAGGGAAAAGCGTTTATGCATTCTGACTGAACTTATTAAACTGTCGGACCCAATTTACTAAAGAATTCTCCGTTAATATAGTTGCGGGCAAAAAGCTATTTTGGTACAATTATTACTATACTTATAGTAAAATACTGTGATGGACAGGTAACAGGAAAAGTGGTTTGGTTATCCTTGTCCAACTGATATTTTATTTAAAAACCATTCCCGAAAATAGTAGCTTCTTATTTTCTGATAATGTGTTTCTCTGGGAGAAAACTTTGTGCAGATTTTTTAAGTAAGTAGGTTAGAATAGAAACACACAGAAATGTAGATGTTTTTAAATTATTTCCTTAAATCTTATAATGATCAGCTTATAACACCAAAGCAGCTGGATCTATTAGACAAATTTTTCCTTGTATTTGAAAATAATATTTAACAACAAATAAGTAGGAACAAAATAGGGAATTCCACTTGAATTTGAAAGCATGAGGAGCCAGTTTATCTAATATATAAAATTCTCGTGTCACAGTTTTCGTTGCCATACTCCTCCGAAACGGCTTGACCGATTCTCATGAAATTTTGTGAGCATATTCAGTAGGTCTGAGAATTGGCCAACATCTATTTTTCATCCCGAAATTCCTACGGGAACGGGAACGGGAACTACGCGTGTGAAACCGCGGGGCGCAGCTAATCTAATATATAAAATTCTCGTGTCACAGTTTTCGTTGCCATACTCCTCCGAAACGGCTTGACCGATTCTCATGAAATTTTGTCAGCATATTCAGTAGGTCTGAAAATCGGCCAACATCTATTTTTCATCCCGAAATTCCCACGGGAACGGGAACGGGAACTACGCGTGTGAAACCGCGGGGCGCAGCTAGTAATACATATTATTATGAAGTTATACTGTTATCAAATTTTGATCACACACTTATTAAACTGTACTATCGCACGCGTTATTTACTTTGGTTTTAACCCGGAGTTTCATAACAGATAGCATAGCACTGTCCTAGGTCATTTTAGACTGACTAGTCATCACGGTAAATATAAGTTTTTGTAAAGGTTTTTTTTTTTGGGTTTTTAGAATTGATAATCTTCATTTTTTCAGCAATAGTCAGTAGAGTGTTTGAATTAAAAGAGAAAGACTTTTATGACGTAAAATATTAAATTACTTAATACAATTTAACCTCAAAGAAGTATTTGTGAACCAAAATCAAAAAATATTTATTCTGTTTAGGCCTCAAAGAAACATTTATGAATATCAAATGTATAATAATTATATACCACAGTCAGACGATACTGTAAAGACGATTTAAAATTAATTGAATACAGAGGATCAGTAAAAATTTGATATAACATTTTAAGAGCCAAACAGAAAGTATCACAGTTTGAAAATAGGCTGACTATACCGGGGAATTACCACACTCACACAGAATATCGGCGTGAAGCTTAAGTTACTGTGTTTGGTACAGCTAATGAGAGATCCGGAGCCCGATTCAATCCCCTTGCGTGCATACTCCTAATATATTGTTATCCTGTGAAAGCCGGCAAGGCACGTATGACTCTTCTGAGAGACAAATGTGTCATTGGCAACGGTAGTAACTTGCAATCAGGTAATCCGTCAATTCTCAACTTCAACCCATGAACCTAGGAACCTCGTGATCCATATTCCTACCTTTTGCCCATATGACTTTATTTAAAAGGATAAACTGCATGGATTGGCTTCTTTTTACAAAAACTTAATGTAAATTAATAAAGTTTTTATCAAATGAGCAACTGATTCGGAATAGTATCGTTTTAAAATATAAGTAATGGAAATACTTAAGTAACAATTTAAATAAAATATATTTTACAACCCTTAACAAACAAAAATTGAAGTTTACTCTAAACATGGTTACTTACAAAACAATTGCTTTAACTGTTATTTTTGTAAACATCATAATTTTACCGTCAAAATAACAAGTAACGTTAACTTAAAAGATAAATAGAAGCTCTGGTTTCAGCCGGTCTTTAAATATAATGAGATGTCATAATGTTATCCTCGGTTTTTGTACTGTAGCTAATAAGGGATGGAAATCGCATAATGTGACTTAAATGTGCTGGGTGGATCCTTTGCATGTTAAAACGACATCAACTGGTATAAATAGATAGACAGAAATACTTTATTATACATACACACGCCAGAAAAATCAGAATAGTGTAGATTAAAAATATTTTTATGGTATAAGGAGAGAATAAGCAGAGGTATCACTTGATGATAAGACGAAGCTAGTGTTAAACACTTGTAACTTAAGAGTCAAAGTTGCGTTTTTATTGTGGCAGTGATATCTTTCTTGAAAATTTGATGGTTGTAGCAATTCGGAAATAAGTAGTTATTGGTATATAATAAGTAGTTGGAGACATTTTGTTCCAAAATTTTGTGGTACGAACCAGATGACGTACCACTTTAATTAACTCTAATAGTGCCTATAACTAACTCCTTTTTAACCCACGACGCAAAAAGAGGGGTGTTATAAGTTTGACGTGTCTGTGTGTGTGTATAATCTGTCTATCTGTGGCATCATATCTTCCGAACGGATGAACCGATTTCAATTTAGTTTAGCGAGTGTTCTTAGACGTGTTTGATGAAAATCGGTTGACCCGTTTAAAAGTTATGGGGGTTTGAAAGTAATTGTATTGTTTTTTTTTTAATTTTTAATTTAATTGTTATTGTTACTATCCACTACGTAGGCAAAAATATTATGTGAAGAAAATATTTACTTTTGGAAATATGGGTACTGCACCTTTGTCACAGCGAATTCTCAGTTCATTACAACTAAGCGGCTTACCAAGTATGTAAATTGCACAGAATAACTAATAGTAGTAGTAAATTGTCTAAGCTTAGAGTAATATAAATTCAAAATTAAATATTCAAACTACTAGCTGCAGAAACAGTTGCCGTTAAAAATGAATACATATTTGTTCCATATTAGTTTTATCTCCAGTTTATTTTCCTCATGGGATTCCATGACTACCAGACGATTTTCCCTAATCAGTTATACCTAGATATAATTATCTAAATATTTTGTACGTAATAATTTTGGTAATAATTATGTATTAGGTACCTAATTATCTTTAACACGTTTGAAATTTGGCATCTATTTATAGGTCTAGTTGCATTAAACTCTTATAGATATTAGAATAGCAATGCCTTGATGAATGCAGTGCATAGTATATCAAAAATTGTAGAAAAATAACTAAATCGAGTGACAACAACGATAAACACAAAAAATCCGTTTCATACAAGAAGCACCGTAAACGTAAACTATCGGATATCCGACATAAAAATCTATCCGTTACCGAATCTGATATATTTCTTTACAATTTTTCATCGTTACGGATAACAGATGTACGTGGATTACAATTCGATATATAGGAACAGTTAATTGAATTATGTTTTTAAAAAAGGAAGAGGTTCTCAATTCGATATCCGTAACCAAAACAGTCCGAAACTATCGGATAATCCAAAATTATATCCGTAACCTTATCCGAAACCTGTATAATATTATTAAAATGTGCTTATCCATATTTAGAACCACTATTTTATCATAATTTCATATCTCTGAACAGAGAGTCCAAATCACGAATTTATAAATTAATCCTCATCCCCCATCTAGAATTATACATCACAAACATTTGTAATATTTCTAACAACTACAAAACAAAACTAATATTTCTCTTGGCCTAAGTTCCATTGTGTAAAACTTAGTGGCACTTGGCAAAATGTCGAACAATGAAAACACAACTAGACTCTAATCTAGAGTTCCAATCTAAATAATTAAACATGCCAGATGTTGATTATCCCACATAATCGATCTTAATTAGTTATTAATTCGTACTGGTAAGAACTTTGGTCAGGATCCTAAATAATTTGTAAGTAAAGTAGGACACTGTTCGGTTTAATTATTTAAGTAAATTCCGACTGCGGAACAAAGGACTTTCTCATTGATGATATTTCACTGTAGAAGAAGAAAAGACATTTTAATAATGGATGTTTGTGATCTTAAACTAGAGTTACTTTTGGCCACAAAACAAATATCGTTCAACCCAGAAATAGAACTTGGGACCACCTTCACAAGCAGGTGCAAACACATGCCACCAGTCCACGGAGGCAATCGGCTAAAGTACTGGGTGAGATGGCCACTAAGAATATAACAAGGTGGCAACTCACCCAGTGGGTGAGTTTATAGTGGGTGAGTAGCCACCTAAGCCGTTAATTAGTAGTGGTATCAGAAGGGCGACTTCAACTAGTCATAAGTTTTTCTTTATAGATTTTCAAGTATACTCATACTTGAAAATCTATAAAGAAAAACTTATGACACTCGTCTTATTTTCAGTATTGTACTACAGAAATGGAAATAAAAAAGCCACTGTAAGAAGAAAGAAATATATAGTCGATCCAAATGAGGAGAGTGGTCCATGTCAGATTGCCAAAAAATTTTGCATGCGGGTTCCATTTCCTTGCGATGTAAATACTTATGTATGTCATGCACAAATGTTTGTCTTGGTCTAGATGTGTGTAGTTTCTGATACTCTATGTTAAAGTAAAAAAGTTTGGGAGTCAGTTGCTGAATGAAGATGACAGAACTACATACCTATTTAAAATCAACTTTAACATATTTTTTATTCGTGTTTATCCGTGTACTAATCTTATACTGTTATGAAACTACTTTCTGCCTCACACAACTTTGCTTAATTTTTTTGGTTCAAAGAAAGACTATTTGGTCAAAGGCTCTGTGGTCCAGAAAGTTATTAAGCTAAACAATATTTAATGTAAGAGGTCTGCTTCTGTTACCGACGGGATCAGATGTTTGGAAGACAAATGTTTGTTTGTGTTGGGTTATTTGTCATGTGACCCAAATATGAAGGTTTCTTAATATATACCGCATAGAAAACGTTTATAAATATAAGGAGTTAATCTACTATATAAAAATAAGTCGGGTTTTCCTTCCTGACGCTATAACTTGACCGATTTGGCTATTTTATTCTTTTGTAGCTAATACTTTGTAGAAGGTTCTTAAAATCTGTAAAATCAACGGGAAAATTGGACCCATGCGAAGCCGGGGCGGGCCGCTAGTGCTTATTATATTTGTTATGTATAGGTAGTTGATCATAGAGAATTAGTAGAATTTGGTAGAGTATTTGATAAATGTATTAAAGTTATATAAGTAGATCCATAAACTAAATAATCAAAGTTATAGTCGTTGGTATAAACCCTACTGTCTTTAACCCTACTGTCTTTTACAAATACAGATATATTACAAACAAGCTGCGACATTTAAACCTATAAGTGAGTAGGAATATCGAATACCTAATATCGATACAATATGTAGACAACGTCTTTTCTCAGACTTTATTCCTCTACATTTATATAAAGTAGGTAATCGCATGTAAGATGCATTGGGAGTAACCCGCAAGAACGCATATGGAACAAAGGAAAATTATAAATTGTATAATAGTGGCTTCTCCAATTAAACGAGCTATATGATGCAAAAATAATTAGTAAAATCAGATCAGTAATTCCCAAGATTACCGTGATCAAAAATAAACTCTACTTCTTCATAATGACAGTATAGATTCGAATTAAAAAAAATTAAACAGTAAAATAATAATTAAATTTAAATTAAACAGTAGGTATTGTTTACGTAATTCGATTTTACAATAATTAGTACTTTTCGCTATAATTTTGACGTTCTGCAATTTTATCCCTATTGGTCTGAATGGCATGCGTAATTTATATATTAATCAGTTATTTAATACGTTAACTTAGGTATTAGGACTTATCTGCGTCTTTAACATAGCTCATTAGTTAAAAAAAATCATACTCAATCAACGATAGAGGGATGAAAATGACAACAAAAATGAAAAAAATTGTAAAAAAAGTATTTAATAAAAAAAATTTTTTGAATTTGGAATAGGTCTTCATGTAAAGGACTTAGCGCACATTTTCGGGACCTCTATATTGGAATAAAAGAAGAAAAATGAAGTGACTATCTACAATAGCAACAAAATGAAAGCTCTTGAAACATTAGGTACTTGATAGGTACATTGTATGTACCTAATGGACTTACCACCACTGAAATTTTCTGTTTTACCCTCAAACAGATCGCGTTACGTTGGGGTGCTTATTGACGCGCCCCGTGCAAGCAGAGCAGGTGCGGCCGTGACGTCACAGGATCAAGGAAAACAAAACACTGTCGCGTAACCGATTTCCACAAGCAATTTAATTTAAGAATCTGTATTTTGGCGGCGCGCGTTCAGGTTGAGTATTGATTTGCGAAGCGCGATGCTTCCGCCGCGACGTTCCAACGCAGACTGAACCTGGAGGTAAGCCGGCCCGGCCAATAGCCCCGTCCCCCGCTTCCCCTCCGAGCCCCCCGCCTCTACGGCACGCGTCTCCCTTCAAACTTGCCATAGATTAGACAAGCTAGAAGCGATAACGATTGCCATTGTTTATTTGTTGATACATTTTGATAATGAGCTGCTTTATTTGCTGAAGATTCTGTTTTTTTTGTTTAAATATTTACTTTTGTTGTGATATGAAGGTCGCGTAGCATTTTTTGTTTTTTTTTGGCTGTATTTTACGAGTAAGTAAAAAAGTTTTTAATTGAAGCAAACATGCAAACAAACTTCAATTAAAAACATTATACGGTAAACATACCTTAAATTGAACTTCAAAAAAATGATAAACGGAAAGAGAAAGGTTTCATAACTAACTCTATTTTTATATAGGTATGTAATTAATTACAGTAGAACTTCGATAACTCAAACCTCGGTAACTTAAAAACCTCTGTAACTTCAAAAAATAATACATTCCCTTCCCATCAGAGCCTAAAACCTCTATAACTTAAAATACGCAACCTCTTTAACTTAAAATATTTTGTGTTTCCCTTAGACTTTGACTTATCGAGGTTCTATTGTATAAGTAACTAAATTTAAAAAAGAATTTAAATTGAGTTAATTTAGTACCTAATACAGAATTAATGTTCCGTGAAGATGCCTTTTAGTCGATCTCTTTGAAACTAATTGATAAATATGCATTTGCATTGGGGCAAAGAGATTGTTTATATTATATTGGGAAACGAGTGCCAAAACTAACTACCCTCTGTAGCCTTTATATCGGTTGGTAAATTTATGACGAAATCTACTAATTATTGACTTTTTACTTAAAGACTACCAACTACTACTTTTTTTGTAAAAGAAAAAAACACTAGTTAATCTCCCTTGCTGTCCCTAGTTTAAGGTGTATCCCTGGTGTGCGCCAGCCACATCCAAACCATCCGTTCTGTACTACAAATACCTTGATCTTTGCCATTTAATGACACGTACATTTTCTGATCGGCCCTAAAAAGATGTTTCATTCATGAAACAATTAGCTTTATTAAGTTATTTTGAAAGCTTTCCATGGCTTTGTGTGTTGTCTTCGTGATAAGAAGCGGTAGATTGCAAAAACATGATTAGAGTTATCCAAAAATACGTTTTAGTGAGCTCTATGCATTAAAATATTTTGCTGACTCTACGTGTTGAAAATATAGTTAAGAACTTTATTTTTTATGATGCAAACTAATTAAGAAATAGATTTCGGCATTCAAAATTTTCACTTCAGCTGGACTTTAACCCAAAATCGTGATAAATAATTTAATCTTCATTAGTTAATATATTAAAATACTTACTTTAAAAAAACCAATTTGTAAAATAACCTATTTCGGATCTTGTTTCGGGTATTTTCCCCTGGCTGGGGAATTTTCACCACAAACTTTGCCCAGAATGACGATAAACACCATCTACATAAAATATGAATACGTGCAGCCTCCTAAATTAAGATTGGGTATATTTTTATTTAAATTGAGCTCTCTACAAATGAAAAATTGACCTATTATTCAATATAAAGCCTATTTATTATTGATTTGAAATCATGAACTAAATAATTGTTGTCACCCAAATAACAATATTTCTGCTACAATCACGGCATTTTCCATTGCGGGTTTATAAATTATAGAAGCGACAATAGAATGATATTCAGCTGCGTAAATCATTAAGTAGGTACTACTTATCGTCCACCGTTTCATCCGCGTTATTTTTTTTCCTTTTTTTTCTTTCAGTGTCTCTCCAACTAGTGAAGGTTGGCAGTCAGATCCGCATATTTCTCGCGATCTCTCGCCAGACTGAATAGCTCTGCGGCACTCCTTGATGCACCACTATGTATTTCAAAAACTAGCCATATTTATGTAATGATTCGCATTTTTCATGTTTTAGAGGGCAAGCGAGCAAATAGGTCACCTTATGGAAGTGACTATCGTCGCCTATGGACATTTGCAATATGTTACAAGTCTGGAAGAAGACAAAAGTTACAAGTGCATTGCCTTTGAAGTGGAAGTACGCATCGGCTTAAGCTTACCCTGAGCGTGATTAGGCCTTAACCATTACGTCAAGTGCGGGTTGTTCGACTTCACACGCAACCTTAAAATTTCTTCGCAGGTGTGTGCAGGTTTTCACAGGAAAATTTCGAGAGATTAAATTTGTTATAAGTACGTGGCGGGGTTTGAACGAAGGGCCGTCCAAATTGAAGTTAAAGCCTAAGTATGTAAGTTACTACGCCTTCGATACTATTATCAAAGACCTATTTCAAATCAATTTATAAATATGCTTGATATCCATTATCTTATTCTCTCATTACGTACTACTTATTTCTTGTTCATGATGAAGAAGATACAACTATAAACGATCAAAACACTTCAGGTAAGTCTTAACATGAAATTACGTCTTTTCATTTTTGTTTAATCTCAACGACTACGCAACACGCACTAACATAGATAGAAGTGACGTCAAACACATAAATTCACGAGAAACTGTAATGTAACCTCTATACATAGATGTTGAACAATGATTAAGTGATTAATCTAATATAATACTAGGATTAACTTGCACGTTGTCTGATTTGTTAGAGCCAGATATGATAAAACTGAGCGGAAAAACTATCCTACTAATATTATAAATGCGAAAGTTTGGATGTTTGTTCCACTTTCACGCAAAAACTACTGTAAGTATCGATTTTGATTAAATTTGGTACAGATGTTCCTTGTAACTAGGATTAACACATAGGCTACTTTTTATCCCGAAATTCCCATGGGATTGTGTATAAGTAATCGTATGTTTTATTGTAACTTTTTGAAGTCACAAATCCTACCAATAGATGGCGCTGTTACTTAATTTTTTAACACAAGATGTTGAATTGTGCCGAGATTGTATGATACTACGAGCTACGCATTCTCACGGGAGCGGGTACTATGCGGGTAAAACCGCGGGGCGCTGCTAGTCAGTTTATAAGTAGGTGGGTGTACCTACTCGTAGCAATTTTTCTGCTACGAATTTTTTGGTACACTTTTTATGACAACTACATAATGTCTATGATGTTTATATTCGACAATTGGGACCAAATATTTCTTCATTAATTTCTTTCTTAAAGTAAACAACAGCTTTACAAAATGAAATATTATAAAATATGTACATTATGCTTAGCGTAAGGCAAATAACAGATTACCCCGACCTGTACTAAAGAAGTATTACAATATAAATAGCAGTTTGTCAGGTAAAAAAATGCAGAAAATAAAACGATTTGTGAGACTATGTGAAAAAAAATTACAACAAATAAGAAAAGGCCAGAGGCCAGGGCCAGAGGCCAGGGCCAGAGGCCAGGGCCAGAGGCCAGGGCCAGAGGCCAGGGCCAGAGGCCAGGGCCAGAGGCCAGGGCCAGAGGCCAGGGCCAGAGGCCAGGGCCAGAGGCCAGGGCCAGAGGCCAGGGCCAGAGGCCAGGGCCAGAGGCCAGGGCCAGAGGCCAGGGCCAGAGGCCAGGGCCAGAGGCCAGGGCCAGAGGCCAGGGCCAGAGGCCAGGGCCAGAGGCCAGGGCCAGAGGCCAGGGCCAGAGGCCAGGGCCAGAGGCCAGGGCCAGAGGCCAGGGCCAGAGGCCAGGGCCAGAGGCCAGGGCCAGAGGCCAGGGCCAGAGGCCAGGGCCAGAGGCCAGGGCCAGAGGCCAGGGCCAGAGGCCAGGGCCAGAGGCCAAGGCCAGAGGCCAAGGCCAGAGGCCAAGGCCAGAGGCCAAGGCCAGAGGCCAAGGCCAGAGGCCAAGGCCAGAGGCCAAGGCCAGAGGCCAAGGCCAGAGGCCAAGGCCAGAGGCCAAGGCCAGAGGCCAAGGCCAGAGGCCAAGGCCAGAGGCCAAGGCCAGAGGCCAAGGCCAGAGGCCAAGGCCAGAGGCCAAGGCCAGAGGCCAAGGCCAGAGGCCAAGGCCAGAGGCCAAGGCCAGAGGCCAAGGCCAGAGGCCAAGGCCAGAGGCCAAAGGGTAGGCCATGGGCTAGGCCAAAGGCTAAGGCCAGGTGCTAGACGTTGCTTCACCATAATACTTAGCTCGCAAATAATCCGCAGTTAGCACTTGTTATGTTCACCTTTAACAAAATAATAGTAATTGAAATCTGACTACATTTAGCAAAAGGATTAAAAAATATAATAAGTAAGTATACCTAGTATAAACGAAACAAAATCTAATTGAGAAACCTCATTTTGAAGCGGGACACAAAAATATTACACGTGCATGTTATGCTACCCAAACCAAACATAAAAATATCAATATATAAAATAATACCAGATAACATAACATAAAACTGTAAGAAGTATTTGATTGAATAACCAATTCGCCTCTTAGGATTCTGGAAGAATACTGACCATATAAAGTACATAACATAATCATTCAGTCTATCTTCTTACTGAAGTAACTTATCTCTGAGTTTATAACTTTGTCTTAGTTGAGAGGAACTACAAATTTACTGACCGCATTGGGGAATTTTCCTAAAGATCTTCTAGGGCCAGGTATAGTAACAATTATAAGAAATAGGTCATCTGACACCGCGCATTCAGTACTAACAAGAATGAAACACCAATGGAAGTGCTGGTTTATAGGAGTACCTACCTATTGCCTATAGACACTTAAGCCTAAGCCACAGCAAACATAATATTGATAATTATAACTAACAGTTTCATATACTTATTGGACCTAGTATATAATAAACCTTGGCGTTCTTTTTCTAGGGGAAAATGCAAAAGTTTGTGAGGATATTGGACGAATAGATGTTTGTTTGAATAACTCTTTCACGTAAAAACTAATGAACTGATTTGGATGAACACAGGTGTACCTCAAAACAAAGTATAATAGGTGGTACATCCCGAAATTCCCATGGATTTTAGGATAAAAGCGTGTAAAACCAGGGTACAGCCCGTAATTTATAAGGTAAAGTAGTTATTGGTTTTAAAAAAATGGCTGTGACTTTCAATTCTAATTCTGGATGTTCGAAAGTTATTATTAATACTCGTACTATACAACTTCTAAGTATATGATAACTTCGCATGTTGTTCCATATATCATTTCCCGTGGGACCAGTTGGCTAAAATCCAAAAGAAGCACCGAATAGTAGGTATCATTTATTATATTCTTTTGTTGTCGAGTTTACTGTTTCAGAAAATATTGTAAAGTGCATGCCGGGAATTATTGTTAGGAAAACTAATGTTGTACGTGCAGACTTTCATTAATCAAAAAAAATAATAGAATTTATAAAAATCACTACAAAGTATAAAACAAAGTTTGACGACCTCGATAGCAGAGTGGTCACCATGCCGGACTGCCATCCGTAAGGTTGCGGGTTCGATTCCCATGCGGGTTGAATATTTGTGTGAACCACAAATGTTTATCTCGGTCTGGGTGTGTGTGTGAATGAATTTGTGCGTTGTTTCTGATACCCTAGATACAAGTTTCGAGCTTAGTCAGGGGTCAGTTACTATAATGAGATGATGTAGTGAATGATTATGTTATGTTAAGTCGCTGTCGCTCTTTGTCGAATCCTATGAATGCTTAAATCTTTAAAACTAGGTACTTAACGGATTTTGAAGCGGATTCTGCAATAGAGTGATTTAAGAGGAAGGTTTTAGTTAAGTAATTTTATTTCCCGTTTTTTCACGGGAGCTGGAACTAGGCGGGTAAAACCGCGGCACGCTGCTAGTTCTCAATAAATACTGTAAGTATACTTTTCATTTATCGACTAGCAACGCGTCACGGTTTCATCTGCGTACATCTCAATCTCGTGTGATTGCGTGATTTTTGGGATAATGCATGTGTTATGTACTTACTTTCATATAAATCGATTTAGTAGAGACGTCCAGCTTTCTGTTTCTCTTTTGTCTATACTTAATGCCTGTATTATATTTGCAGAAGACAAAAGTTTCCTATTCTAAATTCTCAAGAGAATCGATATGTTCGCAAGCACGTACAAACTATTATGCAAACTATCTCTTATGAAGGCGTATTCACATAGAGTAAGCCGAGCAACTAAACTTGGCTATACAATGGTAAAGCCACAGTTGAGTAAGTTTACCAAGTTGTTATAAGGGGCATGCAGTAAGTACTTAACTCATATCATTCTAGTGTTCCAATTTCAAACGACGTATTACTTATAAGTACAAAATAGTGAAAAATGTTATTGGAACCACATTTTTCTAAATTTCGACGTCAAAGCTAAAATATATAAGTTACAATACCTACCAATAAGTTTTCTTCTTCCAAACCTGTCTCATGTCTAATTGGAGTTGGTTTTCAAATAATATAATGTTAAATATTAGTGGTAAAATATATATTTAAGTGAATATTTATACTTATTAGTTATAACTTATATTTTTTTTTGCTTGTACACATAAGAGATTTTTGCGTGTATGCGCACTAGACGCCATTACGTTTTGTAGAAATATTTGTTTTGTTGACGGACAGGCTGAAAACCAGTGCTGTGTCGCACCAGCGGCGTCACAGCGGACACTGAGTCTGCTCCACTACATCGTAAATTATTTATATTATAACATTATTTTGTACCTAATTTGTATTAGATGTGGAAATAAATGGTTTAAATACATTTGGCGAAGTTGTGTTTTACGTGGATCGACACCCATCAGACCTATAACTAATTTTCAGTTTGAGCGCTCTAATTACCAGTTAGCACTGTCGATGATGTTATAATGCAACCGGGACCTATGGTTTAACTTAAAATTAAAATCCACGCTACGTCATAGCGCGGAGCGGCAAAAGGCAGTACCGTAGCACGATCATGCCGTAAAAAATTGCCTCAGACTCTGTTCTTCATCATCATCAGCTCATATACAATATGTCACCGATGGGCTTGAGCGTACCAAATTTGGTCCTCAGCTCTCCGCACCAAATTCAAAACGCTGCCCACCATTTTCTAAGTCAAGTCCTTTGAAAAAATACATAGTACAGTCAGCGTTAGATAAAAGGTACCTCTCATGGTTGGCAATACCCAAAAATGAGCATTACCACCTTATATGACGCCTCATATGACTCTGAGGGTACCTTGGTTACGGTACGTACGCCTGGGTAACTTTTATATGACGCTGACTGTACAAAAAAAATGCTAACATCATAATAATGTTCAATATATCGTACTTACCTTTTAGTTGTACTACTGACTGTACAAAAAAAATGCTAACATCATAATAATGTTCAATATATCGTACTTACCTTTTAGTTGTAAACAAGTTTAATAAGTTATAGCAAGTTAAAGCAAAATGCTTTTATGCAACCAACATAGAATGGAAGTTTGTTAACAGAGCGAACAGAAACTAAGCGAGTTGAGTATTAGTTGTTTATGAATTAAAGTTTTGTTAAATAACTTGTGGGTTTTGCTTTTAAATTTTATAGTGCATGTATTTTTGTAGTGCCGGGATTTGTATAATAAAACTCGATTGATCAAATTTTTGTTTTATGTACTGGTGTAGTACAGATGTTCTTCATAACCACAAATTAAATAAGGGAGTACTTTTTATTATCTCAAACTCAAAGTATACTTACATAACATAACATAATCATTCACTACATCATCTCATTATAGTACTTGACCCCTAACTAAGTTCGAAACTTGTATCTAGGGTATCAGAAACTACGCACACAAACATTTGTGTTCCACATAAATATTTCACCCCGCGCAGGAATCGAACCCGCATCCTTACGGATGGCAGTCCGGCAGGTGACCATTCTGCCATCAGGGTCGTCAAGTCGTACTTACGAATACAAGTAGAGAGATTTGCGTTGGTAAAACCGCGAAAAGATTTTGTGTTTTAATTTTGTTTATGTACTAGTTACAACCTTAGAATTTCTTCCCAGGTGTGTGCAGGTTTCCTTTTGATGTTTTCCTTCACCGTAAAAGCGACGGAATTAACGTACTTATGAATTCGAAAATTGAAAACACATTGGTACGTGGCGGGACTGGCGGGTTTCGAACCAGGCACCTTTCGATCGGAAGTCGACGGCCTTAACCCCTATGCCACCGACGCTCCTACTAACCAATACTCTCATAAATTTCAACCCCATGTTCTCAAAATTATGAGATTTATTTGAAGCTTATTAAGCCAAAGATTTGATGTTAATGGCAAGAAACTTTGCATTAGAAACTGAATTATTGCGTCGTTTAAATGTAAATTTAGGTTAAGGGGGAAAACGTTTGAAAAATTATAAGGGTGTACAGTCATAGTAAAAAAAGTTTCGTCACCTTAGAATCTATATTAATTTCATAATCTGTTTTGCCGATTGAGTATGACATGATGGCTGGCATATTGGGTCGCTAGACGTTGTTCGAAAGTGACATACTATTTTGAACCTAATTGTCAAACTATGTCAGTGTAACTTTATATGCAGTTAGACAACTACTGCTTGGAGATTACGACTTACAAATGAATTTGAAAACTGACGAAGATTTTACAACTCTGACTGTACAATGTACATTATAATAATTATAACCCTGATTGGAGGGGAGCTAGAATCCTAATGAGTGGTTGGAAGTATTACGCAGAAGCTTTCTATGGTATTACATTACTTTAAATTATATTTTGTTTATTAGATGAAAGCTTGGGTAATAAAGTACTTGAAGAAAATTAAATTCTATATTGTTTGTTAGTTTGGTAATACGAAATTACTTATTACTTAGATACTTACGTTTTTTATCAAATTATTGAAAACGGTTTAGTATTTACCTCGCAAGGGAATCGAACCCGCAACCCTTATTTGGCAGTTCAACACAGTCACTCTGCTACTTGGGTCATCAAACTTTACCAAGTTTTACATTTCTGTAACTTTTGCATATTCATGATAAGTAATACAGTGGACCCCCGGTAGTCCGGCCCCTGTCTAATCCGGCGCCCCCTGTAATCCGACATGGTCTATTATTTATTATTGAATACGTATTCGCTAAGCATGATTGAACAAGTTACAACTTGTACGCACCATCACTATTGTGCTCGACGCATAGGTATATTTTTACATATTTTTTGTAAGTTCTATAGCATTAATGACGTTAATTTTATAATAAAACGTAAGCTCTCTATTGTTGTTCAATTTACTAAATTTGACATACATAATGAAGTATAATTAGTTTTTCAGAGTACATATATGTACATATGTATAAGTATATAATATGTATGTATAAAGAATCTTATCATTGGATCTGTAATTTGTCGGATTACAAGGTACTCTTTTGTCAAAAAATCCGGACTATAGGGGGTCTTAGGCAGTACTCTATAATCCGACGAATTCGATAGTTCGACACTGCCCTGCAAAATGTTTGTCGGACTACCGGGGGTCCACTGTATAAAAATTTTACTGTAAGAAAGTAGCTTGTCAAAGAAAAACAATATTTTACCGCGTTTCGGCTCTCAGAAAAATGTCTAATAACATTTTGCAAGGATATTTGGTGTGTTCAGCTGACGAAAGTTTTAAGTATCTAAGTTAGATAGTCTGACTTTCCGAACGCAGTCAGTTTTAGGTCGGGACACGCTGGCTTCCTCTTGTTGACAGCAAGAGTACCTATTGTTTGCGTGTCAGAATTGACAGGACACTGAAGTAAAATGGCGACAACCTGGCTCAGAAGGTTTTTATATATACCAAAATAAAACAAAATCATTCACTACATCATCTCATTATAGCAACTGATCCTTAACTAAGCTCGAAGCTTGTATCTAGGGTATCAGAAACTGCACACTACGCACACACTCATTCGCACACACACACACACCCAGACCAAGACAAACATTTGTGGTTCACACAAATATTCACCCCGCACGGGAAACTAACCCGCAACCTTACCAATCGCAGTCCGGCATGGTAACCACTCTGCCATCAAGGTCGTCAATTATATATTTTGACATTGGCAGAATAGCAAGTTAGCAGTCGCCTAAAAAAATAATATTTATTTAACATTAACACACAAAACACTTTACAACCACTTAAAAACTTATATTAGATTAGTAAATAAATAAGTAGGTACATATGTTATATCTTGATTGCGAAAATTTCATTGAACTCAAATAGTCAGACCATCTAACTGAGATACTCAGTACTTTCGTCAGCTGAACACACTCATTGTAGGTAACAAACCAGTTGCAATAACATTGAAATCTCTTTCGAATACTAAAGTTAAGCATCTTACTTGTTATCTCAAGTTTTCATAACGTCTGTTTGTATTTTGAATAAACTTTGCTTAAGAATACAGTTGAATGTATTTAATGCTAGCTTTGTGTCATGAGAGAGAGCGTTAATGGCGTAGTGGTAAAGGCTTTTGACTTCAATTCAAAAGGCACTCGTTTGATGCACGTAACGAACCTATATGTTTTCGATCTTTGATTCATCTGAATTGAACAACTGAACAAGTGGGAACAATCTGTTTATAAGACGCTCTTTTCAATAAGTAATATTTTCGCAGTAGCTACCTACTGTTTGGCAGCAGAATATCTGGCAAAGCGGTAGTATCCACTCAGACGGAATCGTGCAAGAGTACCTAGTACTATCAGGTAAAACTCTTGTGTAATAGACATTTAGAATTTCCAAACGCGTGAAACACTATAAAAATGTAAATACATTCGCTGTCAAACAAAACTAACTCTAAATACATAGAACTAAGGTCCTAACTTTGAACCCGTAAACATATTTACACACGAAACGAACCTACAAAACCACATCGAAGTTTGTCATTCAATTTTAAACTCTAATCAAGCACTGTTAAGTATTTAAAGCACACAGAACTTTGGTGTATTCCCGTTGTCCCTACCAAATCTGTCCGTACTGCAATAAGGATGTGTCCTGGCCTGGGTAAAGAAAATGAAATTCTACTTTGTCCGTCAGTAATGCCAAAATATTAGACACGTTAGTTTTGTTATACTACTTATAAAAAAAAAATAAGTTATAACTTACTGTGCCTCGCGGTTTTACCCGCATAGTTCACGATCCCGTGAGAATTTCGGGATAAAACATAGCCTATGGATCATAAGCTATCCTGCACCAAATTTCAAGACAGTCGTTTCAGTAGTTAAAGGTAACAAACAGACAGAGTGCCGTGATAAGGTAACAGACAGACAGAGTTACTTTCGCATTTATAATATTAGTAAGGATAAGAATTAAAGTTGGATAGTGGGAGATAATGTTAATAAGTACTTAATTGTCCATAAATCTACTCGTATGTAGGTGCCGTAGTCAGGTAAAAATTAGGACAGATTTGTTAGGGACAACGGGAACACACCAAAACTTTGTGTGTGTTCAATGTTTGTTTTTGTTTACAAAACTCAATTTCTACAAGCCCCTCTACTTTGTAAACAATTGGATAACAAATTTAATATTTGTTATGTCAATTAACTAGGTTTGTTGTAATTAATTTTATGATTAAAGTGGGTAGATTTTCATCATTTCTATATAAGTATATAATCTAATAGTACTTATAGTATAACTAGCTGTGCCTTGCGGTTTCACCCGCGTTAATGCTGTGAGAATGTCGAGATAAAAAGCCTTAGTTACCTACTCCAAATAACAGTGTACCTAAGTCCCTTCCAAATCTGTCCAGCCGTTTCAGCCTGCCTACTTAGCATGACTGTGCGTGATAAAATATATAGACACCACGAAATAATATTGATTTCGCGAGCATGACCAAATGAATATGGCGTGGTACGATTTGATAAAATTAAATATGGCGGCTATATTTATTATATTTTGACAGTTGGATGTCGATAAATAGCTATATTGATTTCGCGAGCATGACTAAATGTCATAAAATTTATTACGTGGTAAAACTAAATATGACGGATATTTTAATCATATTTTGACAGATGGATGTTGATAAATTGCTATAAGTATCTATCACGTTTTCGAAGTCATGCTAGCCTGGCAGAGATTACTAAGCTATTAGGTACGAGTAGATACATCGATACGTAGTAACAGTGATTTATTCGTAGCACAATAAGTCGCTTGATTCGTAGAAAAACAAAACTTTGTTATTTGATAAATCCTTTATTCATACCTATAGTACCAGTTAATTTTCTTAGAAGTGGGGTACCGAATTTGTAACAATATCTACTTAGTAAGTATCTAGTACCTATGTTTCGTAGCCCAGACAACTTTGGAAACCTAAGAGTATTTAAGAGTTAAAATTTCCACCCACAACAAGTAATTACCCAACATGACGCCAACGAAAACAGCAATTTAGAACAACATGTTACCAAAGAAGCCTACTAAAGTAATAAACCCATGTAATTAGATCACATAAAATGTTACTTTTACGATCCCCATAACACCCTCAGATCAAAATTGAACACTCGTAAAATACCGAACAGTATCTTTTTGGTTGTTTTTAAAGATTTGTATCTTGTCTTTTGTTTTACAAGCTTTATTTTTCTTTACTCATCTGTAGATCGCGCTCCGAATCGCGCGAATTCGCGCGAACTAAAGATGAGCGCGGTGTGGACGGCGTGGATCGCGCGCGGCCCATACAATTCCGTCTGCAGCATTTGGATCGCGCTCCTGTCGTGCACTATTGGATCGCGATGGATCGTCCGGTGTGGACCCAGCTATAGAGTATGGAATCTCGCACGACTGTTTTACGCCCGCACCTAGTAGTGACCAATTTTGTATCTTTCATATTTATAGCTTCGGTGATTGGACAAACCGAAAGTCGCAGGTTCAATTCCCAAGCAAGTTTAAGGTTTAATCCCTATTCCACCCAAATGTAACTCAGTATTCAATAAAAGAGGTTTTGGTTGCAGCGGGGTTTTTTTTAAACTGATAGGTTTGAGTTTTTTTTTTATTAGGTAATGAGTGTAACACAATCCCAATATTTTTTCCAGAATTTGTTTATCTATTAGTGGCATCATTCATTACGTAAGCTTGTATTATAATTTTTTTACTGATTTTTTTAAATTTTAAATAAATACATACAACAATGCACTTTCAACCTCAAAAATCCTATTTATCTGTCCAATCAAGCCAACTACGAAAAATCTCCTATACTCATTCCCAATTGCTATCCTATCTATAAAATCTAAGCTTAGTGTGACGCATCAAACCGTTCCAGAATCCCTTGGGTAGGAATCGAAGCAATTTCACCAACGACCCGTTTCCCTTGGTGTGTAGTTTCCAAGTTTTACTGTTAAAAGTTAGACCGTTTGAATCAGACGTGTGAACGCTTGTTTAATCAAACCAACGATAGTTTGGTTGAGATTATAGTTTTAATTATTTTTGTTAAAGCATATCCTTCTAAGAATTTAGTTATTTATGGTACAAGCGAGGTAAGTTGGTGATTACTCCCGAGGCGCTATTGAGGCCCGAGCCGTCAGGCGGGGGTCTGAAGATAGCCGAGGATAGTAATCATCAATACACGCGTGTACCATACAACGTTTTTCAACACACTTGCGAAGAAATTCATAATAAAATATCAGTTTTACTATTCGCGCGCATCCAACACAACAATGGTGATCGGCCAAAGACTAAAAGAATACACTTATTAAAAAAAAATCGAATGAATGAATGAATGGAATCTACCATAGACCTACCAAAAGTAAGGCAACATAGTTGAAGTTTGTTTTTAAAATGTATGGACACATTTTTTTTGGTATTGAAACTTTTTTTTAAAACAAAGCAATTTAAAAAAAAAAGCAATCTATAACTCACTAGTGAATAAAACGTGTCATTATTCAACTGTGTTTGCACAAATAAGAGCCCCTTTATGAGCATGTGTGTTGAAAATTTATTTTTTGAACGTACTTACTAATACTTTATGGAACTCTGTCTGTTGCCTTTTTTAGCTACTGAACCGATTGGCTTGAAATTTGGTACAGGGGTAGCTTATGGTCCGATAATGGTCTAACAGTTAGACCATGGTATAAAATTTCGTCTTAATCGATTCAGCCGTCACATTAGTACCTTATACTAGGCTTCACTCGCGTTAATTACTATACATTAATGCAAAACATTTTTTTTTATTTGAGCGCATTCATCTATAATGTATGACACTAGCAGGTACCTCTGTATACCTATAGATATTTTTGATATTAAGTTAGTTTTTTTTTATTTAAAATAAATTAGATTATGGGTAAGGTAATTAAAATAAATAATAATTTATAATAATTACAAATATTTAATAATGTCATAATAAATTTTACAATATTCTACCTATAATATCTTAATCACTAAACATAACATAAAAAGGTACACAAATAAAAAAAACTAAAATATCAATTTTCTGTGCATTTTTACATACATAGCTATTACGTCACTTTTTCCTTGAGGAAATAAACGTTTTTACATTTACGGCCTATTTCACGACCTTCAAGTACCGTTACTCACCAAGTAAAGTTAGTTTCGTCTCTTCCTTACTTTATATCAATTGACAAAGACAACACTTGTGAGTTAGTACTCGGAACTTGAAGATGGTGAAATAGGCCCTTAGTTAAATAAATTCAATTATAAATTATAATTAAAATGATATTTGACGTTTGATGATGAATTAAGGCGGGCAAAACGTGCGTGTGCACCTAATAAAATCCATTAAAACGTGTGATAGCAATCGTTCGGTTCATATTACTAAACTTGAGTCAAGTTGGAGCGACTTTATTACTTATTGAAGTCTCTACGACTAATTGTAGTCACTACAAATTATTGTAGTCACTAGAACTACAGCCGATTGAAGTCGCTACGAGAACAAGTGATTGAAGTCGCTACGACAACAAGTTATTAAACACGATTGTAGTAGGCGTAGAGACTTTTTACTATAACCTGGCGTCTATTGGTATTGGTACTACAATATTCAATTTGGCAACAAGTTTAATAACGTGAACCAGACAATTGGAGTGTAATATTAAGTATTCATACATTTTTACTAATGAAATGAAAGATTTTTTAAAATAATCGTATAATATTTTGTGCTCCTCCAAGATGAACATAGCATTTGTTATACAGAGGTTTCATATTTAAGCGATACGCCCAAAGCGATTTTGATAAGTTTGAAATCGCTATGAGCGATATCACTCCATTTATGATATAGATATTTTAGTATTGGGATTGAAATATTGTCAACGCGTGATTATTTTGTAGTAATTTACTACACTACAATAAATAATAATATTATAAGAGTCACAATGAAATGTTATAATTTTTTTGTTGACATGATATTAATAAGCATAAGGGTATGAAAATAATGATAGCATTAGAAAAACAAAAAAGTGATCCATGGACACGAAAAAATACGTTTTTGCCTATTTTTAGACTGTCATCAATCAAAGTAGGTATACCTACCCTTATTTTGAGGTTATTCAATATTTAAGCAAGCAAAATTAGCAGCACGCGACAAGCGATAATATCAAACGTATTGAAATATTAGAATGCGATCAACAAATCGCTCGCATGTTTATTAAGACACTTTATTTAAAAATATTTTTTAGTTTTCGCGTTTTTTCCCAAACCGAACTTATCAATTTGACTCATATGATATTAAGGATTTACATTATATACATATTGTTTATATTTTTCTTACAAAGCATACATATCGCCCATCGAAAGCGAGTTTACATTTTTATATTTTCTTTATACTTCTTAGAGTATCGCTAGTTTATATTTTCAAATTCGTATATCGATATAATATCTATAAAATCTAAGTTTCTAAAGGTATACATACAATTATAAATTGTGATTCAAACATATATAACGAACAACCTTTGTGATAGATAAGATAAGATTCGTTTTCCTTTGCATATAAAGTCATATGCGTGATAAAAATATGTTTTAGAATAATAGGAATTTAAAGAGCTTAGCATTTTTAATTTAATAAAACAAATGCCTCCATGGCAGCGACGGTGATATAGCCCGTACGAGGCACGGATTCCTTCAATTTCAGGAACAATTTAAATGCAACTTCTTATCCCGCTAAGACATTTCCACAGATTATACAGCTTCTACATAAAAGATACGCCACTATCGAGCTTTAGGAAAACGAAAATACCTCAATTAACCTATTTAATTTTACTTTACTCTATAACACACGCAAAAAAGTGTCTTAAGGCGATCGACTTAACGATTGTATTTCTTTAGCACAACGTTAATGACAATAATAATAATCTATAGTAGTAACTACGTACACTGGTGCTTAGCGCTTTATGATTGAGTTAACGCAGTTGTTGGCATAAGAAAAATGGAAGATGTTAAGCAATTTTGATGCATTTTGCTCTCTGATAGACATTGGATTTTGACAATGACATTTTTGACTTTGACAATGTAATGTCAATTTTTCAAAATGGCTTTAATTTAATAAGTAATACAATGCAATTTGTAAATAAAATATTAATGACATCTCTACACTGATTGAACATTGAGTAACACTGATTCAAAATGAAAGAAAATGATCTAATTTTACAAACGATTAAATCTATAAATAAATAGTTATTAAACTAGCAAATGGAAATGTTTAGTTAATTATTTAAATTCAAAATAAAGGTGATAAAATTATATTGATTGTAAATAAGGCAAAACTTATACTACTTATGCCAATCAATAAAATATTTCACGTTTTAAAAGTATAAAAATAAGTTATTAATTTAAACATTAATTACCTAATATAATATTTAAAATAAAATAGGTACTACTTAAAATGGAGCATAGACTCATAAAATCGATCTTAGTTTAGGTTCTATAACATAGACAATATTGGCGCAATTAAAAAGCAACACGGCAAAGCAAATGTTAGAAAAATATCATATTAGTTGAATTAGTAAGCAATGGCACCAATTGTAATATTTTTGAGTTTTAGTTATACTATTGTTAAAATGTCAAATATTATATTTTTGGAACCTAAGTTTATTGTATTGAGTTTAAGAGCCCGATATGAACATAATCTGCCTTATTTGCGTTGCATTTTTAGTCTGGTTTAGCACTAAACCAGGTTTAACATTCTGACCTAAGTACAGTTTTGAAAACTGTCAAAAGACGAAAGTGACAGATTTGACTGACAACGTGTCAAATGTTTACCAGGTTTTGTTAAACTAGGTTTAAGGACTTAACGCAAAGACTGAATTATGTTTAGTGCAATGACAGAATTGGCATGTCTTAAGATGAGTATAGATTAGAACATTTGCTAAAGCTGTACAATATTCTTAGGATGAGTTACCAGACCAATCGATCGATCATTGATCGACGGCATAGATCAACGTCGATCGAGTTGATCGACTGGTCTGGTAACTTTAATCGATCGACAGATACTGTTCGACTAACCAATCGATCGATCATCGATCGATCATCGATCAACGTCGATCGATTGGTCTGGTAACACCTTTACGAATGCTTAATGCTGTGTTGTAATGCTTGTGACTAATGTTTGGAAAGAAAATATTTCGGAATGAACCGGATATGATTCAACAAATGAATGCTTACGGGTGATTGAACATTTATTTTTGACATTTCCGTCTACTAAACACGACAGTCTTGGTTGAAAAGAAGCTGTTTTTGAAATCAAAGTTATAGTAAAAAAACAGCAAATGCTCTGCATTTACTTATAAAAGTGCATTATGACAAATAAATGCTTTTGTCTATACTCACCTTAAGTATAATGGTTACATATAACAAAATGAATAAAATATAAAATGCACTATAACTAAATCATTACATAGATATAAAAAAATAAATGTAATAAATAAATGCTTGCTGCCCTTGTTACAAAGGACTTTTCTATCTTTACATATAATTAGTTTGTTCATTAAATCTAATATGATGTTGTGTAATGAAATTAACTCAACATTGTTATTATTTTCATGGATGGACAAAAATCATCATTGTTCGCGTTTCACTTTTAACTATTAGGGTTTTTTGCGATGCTCGTAATTGTCAGGTCGAAGTGAACAATTAACTTAGTTGGAAAACATAATTGAAGTAAACAATTTAAAAAAACAATAAATCTCTCCAGAGAACGAATCAAACTGTCATTTTAACACTGACATTAAATGACATTGACTAATGTCAATACAAATTTTGTATTGATAAATGAATGAAAATAACAAAAATGATTTTTATCCTCTAGATCTAGACCTTCTATGAGATCACTTACCAAACTGAAATCATGAATACATAAAAACTAACACAATATAATGATCATTTATAGTATCTCAAATTTTATCAAAACTTATTTTTCAAACTGTTCTTTCTTCTAAGTGATTGATTTAATTAAATGTAGAATATAATGAGCGAGATGTCATGAGACACACGGCCTTTTTATACCTTCTTTCTCTCTCTATGTTTCTTTCATAAATATGAACACACTACACTTTATGCATAGCTTACCACACACTATAGCAGGAGTGTTGGTTGTATAAATTTTCCGTCTATACCCCATACACCAAATAAGGAACATAGATACAATAATTAAATGTTTAATATTACACACACATTCCCTTTTCTATACCAGAAACTAAATAAAACTATAATTGATGTATAACAATCACGTGCAACTAAAAATAGCTTCTTACTTATCTATTGTGAAATGACACCTAGAATTTTAATTTACGTAAAAAATATTAAACGCTGTTATAACTAGTGTTCAATTATAACTATTATTTATAAATAAAACTTTACAGTACAATATATACAAATAGATACAACAATCGTTCACTTCATTGCGTTTTTTTGGAAGAACGTTTTGGCATAGGGAGTTCTTAATGCGTATTTTTTTTTTCAAAGGAATTCAGTCAACATGGGAAGATAATATCGAGTCATTCGTAAAAGTTTTCAAATGATGTGGTACTGTTTTTTGAGTTGCAATTTGACAGTGACATTTGAGACATTGACAGGCTGATCTGTCACTGTCAGTAATGTCAAATATTGTCAGAGTATGTATTAGGTTTTCAACTGTGTCGCCACAAGCATTATAAAATTTATTACAAGCGACTCAATTTTAAATAATAATAATACAATTCTAAATACATCTACAAACATTAAAATCTTTTAATATGGTTAAAACGTGTTTTAGAACTTTGGTGCTTTAGATCAAATGTCTACATTAAAAATCTACTATAAAACTTACATTAGGAAAATTTATTCAAAAGTTCTTTTGTTCTACATGGCAGTTGTCAGAGGCCTTAGAACATTTAAATTTACTCACATATGAACGAAGTATAAAGAGACCATAATTATATCGACTTTCCGTACATTATCAATAATTGTAGTTCAATGAATAATAGTACATATTTTCAACGCCATAACTTTTTTTCTTCTCCATAATATGGATTCATTCATTACTAAACATTTTTATTAACTTATCCTGCAATACCTGCAATGAGACAGGGTGAAGACTTTTAGTTTAACATTAATGGGAATACGCAATTTTCTTTAAGTTTGGAGAAGTCATCGGTCCGGGAATACCCTAGGCAATTTGTTAAAGGTAAAATAATAATAGTGACCAAACTATTTGACTGATTTCTTTTTTGTTTTACTTTTTGTGAATATTCGGTAGGTCTGAGAAAATTCAAATTATTATGATTAACGGGATATTTAACGTGAATATTATTTGTTTCAAGTTTCAGTCAGTTCTTAGCGCTTGCAACATCGTCAAAATATCGCAAACTCGAAACAAATAATGTACTTGGTAAATAATATACCCGTTAATCATAATAATTGGAGTGGTAATAACCAGGTCTGAGAAAAGGTCATAAATTCCTCATTTTTTACCCATAAGGGATATGGGTGTTTCACCCTAAAATACTATTTGGTAAAACAATTTTAAAAGTCAAACTTACGAACGTCACACGCGATATTGCTTTCATTACTTCGTTTCGTCATTTCATTGCTTCTAGTAGTACCTATGATATACAAGTTGTATGAAGAATCAATTAATTTCATAGAATACATACTTATTTGTTTTTAACTACACTGGCCTTTAGTTTTGTCTATACATCAGATGAGGGTAGTATGTTCAAAAAGAGAACCGTCGTGGCGTAAAGTGGAACTAATATAAAATTTCCCTCAAACAAATGTTGAAATAGAATCTGAAAATATTATATTCTGACATATCACTACATAGTATAAAACAAAGTCGCTTTCTCTGTCCCTATGTATACTTAGATCTTTAAAACTACGCAACGGATTTTGATGCGGTTTGTTTTAATAGATAGAGTGATTCAGTGGAAAGGTTTTTAGCAAAATTTGATCCCCATAATCCTACGGGAACGGGAACTACGCGGGTGAAACGACGGGGCGCCGCTAGTTTAAGAATATAATGGTGTTAAAGTCGGGTCCATATTGGCTCACCTAAAGTTCTTTACCCGAAAATGTTTTTCCTAACTATTTGTAGTCCGAATGATCATTCTTCCTTAAAATTTTCATCCTAAAGATTTAATTCATACTATTTGTAGTGCTACCGACGATGCTCATAACACTTATGTGTCCGAAAATTTTAATTACTAACATCATTAATGTAAACATATTTAAACTCCTACTGTTTTTTATCATAACGCTTTTATCCCTAAACATACTTACCATAATATTTTCACTCATGCTCAGAAAGAAACATTTACCAAGTGTTATAAAAAATATATGTGGGTAGAAGATGATATTTATAGTTTTAATGATTATTATACGACTCGTTTACGGTTATGCTTATGGCCTGGGAGTTTACCATAACCATAACTAAAGGACCAATCCGGTTCTGGCACTTCGCCGGCCGCTGCCGCGGCACGCTCGCTACGCTCGCTCGGCTCGTGCGTTGGGGTCACAGTTCCAACATAACCTAAACCAATAATTAGGAATAGGACCGATTTGTTACTGGAACTTGACTGAATGATTGGAGCAGGACTCTGGTTTTGCTCGCTCGGCTCGTGCGTTATATGTTATACCTACATGTTATGTAAAAACAAAGTTACGAAAAATTTATGTATATAATATTGATTATAATAAATAAAAATAAATCTAAACAAAAAAGATATGACTTTGAATAACAGTATGAACGATGGTTATATTGAGAAAATATAGGAAAACAAATAAAAGTGTAAAAGATGTTTATTGCTACTGACTTTATGCAGTTGAATGTTTCGGAATTAAAACATTAGTGACAAAGATTTTAGGAGTTGCGATTGTTAGGATAAAAAATGTTAGGAAGAAAATTTTCGGATTTCCAATTATCGGAGTTGAAATTTCAGGTGAACTTTGGCGCACCCGTTAAAGTCGCATTATTATGGTGTGAATTGTGCCACCTCAATTAATTAATTTAACGACGTTCTCTTTTTGAACAGACTCTAAGAGTTAAAGAGCACAGACTCACAAAAGAAATAAGTCAAAAAAGTGTCCAGCAATTCAGCAAATTTTATTTTAAAATCCTACCAATATAGCGCCAGCGTAACAAAAGATGCGATATGAATGTAGCAGTTATTAAGAGTGAAGCGGCATGAAGTTGAGCTGTCATTCAAATTACATAATTTGCTACAGCAGCGCCATCTTAATTGATAATTTTTCGTCGATCACTTTTTCAACATAGAGTATGTGCTCTTTAGTCTTTACCTATCCTCTAAACATCAGGGATGCTAAGGAGATCCATAACAAAAATCTATCAGGAACTGTAACTGGATCTAACAGATAAAAGTTTCGAATAAAATAACTTGATTATAACAGGTTTATATTGAAATACATAGAATACAATGAATATTTTCAGTAATGCCTTCAAAATATTATCTGTATCCGAAACTAACGGGTAATCCAGAATAATATCCGTAACTGTATCCGAATTTTCATATCCGTAGCATCCGTCTACACAGTAGGCTATTCCTATGGAGCGATATTTACCTGAACTATTTTATCATTATTTTTATGTTTAATCTTTTTGTAAATAGTTTTAGTGATGGATCAATAGTTATTTATGGTACAAGCGAGGTAAGTTGGTGATTACTTCCGAGGCGCTATTGTACGTGTACGTGTATCGCGTGTACCATACAACGTTTTTCAACACATTTGCGAAGAAATTATCATTTTTCGCTAATAAATAAACAGTTTTTCTATTCGCGCGCATCCAACACAACAATGGTGATCGCCAAAGACTAAAAGAATATACTTATTAAAAAAAAATCGAATGAATGAATGGAATCGACCATAGACCTACCAAAAGTAAGGCAACATAGTTGAAGTTTGTTTTTAAAATGTATGGACACCAGTTTTTTGGTGTCGAAACTTTTTTTAAAAAAAGCAATTTAAAAAAACAATCTATAACTCACTAGTGAATAAAACGTGTCATTATTCAACTGTTTTTGCACAAATAAGAGCCCCTTTATGAGCAAGTGTGTTGAAAAATATATTTTTTATAACATGGACCGGTTTTAACATCACCAACACAATTTAGGCAAGTGAGGAATACAACCTCACTATACTAATATCGAGGAATGATACTTTAATCATTAAAATCAATTTAATGTGTGAGTGTTTGGACCACAGAACTCGGAATACTCTATGGTAAGTATAGAAATGTTATCTACTCTCTGGTTGTATCGGAACGCGTGTCGCCAGTTGATAGTGACCAACACATTGACATAAGTACTATAAACAAAAAATTGAACAATACTGGTGAATGGTGTCCTATGGGACACACCTTTGCGGCGTCTGTCAGAATTCTTTACTTACCATAGAGTATTCCGAGTTCTGTGGTTTGGACGCATAAATAAAAAATATGTAATTTCTCATTTAGGTGAACAATTATTAAATTGAATTTATTAGAATAAATCCTTTTATTTATTCCTTTTATTATATCCTTTTATTATTAGAATAGAAAAAACTAATATTATAAATGCGAAAGTAACTCTGTCTGTCTGTTTGTTACCTTTTCACGGCTAAACTACTGAACCGATTGACTTGAAATTTGGTACAGGGGTAGCTTATGGTCCGGGAAAGAACATAGGACTTTTTATCCCGAAATTCCCACGGAAACGGGAACTACGCGGGTGAAACCATATAATCATTAATACCCAAGTAATTATCGCTCCACCAATTCTTTGCCCACAAGACAGTAAGTTATTGCGAGAAACAGTCAAGTATTTATAATCTATCAATGTTACACTCAAAAGCACCAAATCTAAAACACAATTAAAACCAATAACGCATATGTTACATAAAGAACTCCCTGTTTTCGTATGGTGGTCAAGTGTGCCTCGAGTTAATTGTTGTATTACCAGTTGGACTTTGGCAGTTGGGGACATCGATGATTGTGATCTCTATCACTCTTAGACCTCTGAGTATTGGATCGGTGATGTGAACGCCCCGCGGATTGTATATCCTCTCGTTCTGTGTAGCGATGAATTTTGATACTTTTCTTAAATGCTGAAAATTTTATAGTAGTCATTGAAAAAATATTTTTGAATGAACAGTCAATTTTGACAATTATTTTTTAGTGATTGTGTAAATCCAGAATAATAAAGAAATTTTTGAATTCTTTTACTTGCCTTTTAAAACAATATTTTTATAGTTTATTGGTCATTATAATTTTAGAGTAGAACATCAAGAAATTTCAATTCTAATCAACAGTAAGTTACTATTTAATCCAAAATAAAATAGCTCTTAAGTTTTATATGATTGAGGTCATTTTGGAATAACAAAATTTAATGTCACCATAATCAAAGTTACAGGAAAATAATAATAATTGTTTAATTGTTACATTTAATTCTGCTTTATCTATGACAAATTGCAATTTCTTTGTTTGAGATAAATAACTAAAGGTCAATTATATTTTTTTTATTGCTTTTATAACTAAAACTTGATGGAACAGATTTCACCAGTTTTTAATTCAAAAAAGCAATTTTCAGTCAGTTGTAATAAAGAGAATAAATCTTACCTTTTCATAATGTGTTTCAGTACATATATAAATGAAATATGCAGTCAGGCACGCAAGACATCCTTCGCAGTAAGTACTGCAATCTGCTGTCTCGGCCATTTCAAAATGTTCATTGAGCCTCTCCATTGTATACTCAAATGTTTGTCTGTCTATCTGAAAAGGCAAAAGGCAATTAAAATATTATTTCATCTTTTCTATTAAATCACTACATAGTGTAAAATTAAGTTGCCGTCTGTCTGTCCTTATTTAACCCCCGACGCAAAAAGAGGGGTGTTATAAGTTTGACGTGTCTGTGTGTGTGTGTATCTGTCTGTCTGTGGCATCATAGCTCCCGAGAGGATGAACCGATTTCAATTTAGTTTTTTTTGTATTAAAGGGGACTTACGTGCAAGTGTTCTTAGACATTTTTGATGAAAATCGGTTGACCGGTTTAAAAGTTATGGGGGTTAGAAGGTAATTGTGTTGGGGGTTTTTAAAATTTTTATTTTTTGTTATTATGCTTAAATCTTTAAAACTATGCAATAGATATTGAACCAGTTTTTTATTAGATAGATTGATTCAAGTCTCATAATTTTATCTACGCATTCTCACAGTACCAGGAACTATGCGGGGTGCTGTTAGTAATATAATTTTATGTAAGTACTTGTAAGAGTGTGTTGTATTATTGTTGTATTGTCTTCTGGGTTGTGATGGTCCATCAAAATCTGGATAAACTAAAACTGACCCAAATAGTATCTGATACCCTAGATACAGATAAAGGTAATATGACATACTGATATACAATAAGATTTTTGTTTAATATTAATTAAAAAATCATAAATTTCATTAAATAAACCAGGTAAGCAATTAGGTCGTCATTCCTTTTTTAATATCTAATCAAAATATTTAAGTATCTTAGCATTTATCTTAGATAAATGGAATGTCGGCAAAAACTATTAAGTTTTAAGAATGTACAATTCATAATAATTTAACACATTAATAACAAATTAATAAACTAGCTGCATAACTTAACTTATAAATAATAAAACATAATTATCTCATTATAGCAATTGACCTTTGATGAAACTAAGCACACATTCATTCACACATTGAGACAGATAAACATTTGTTGATCATACATTATATAAATCCTTACTAATATTATAAATGCAAAAGTAACTCTGTCTGTCTGTTACCTTTTCATGGCTAAACTACTGAACCGATTGGCTTGAAACTTGGTATATGGGTAGCTTATGGTCCGGGGAAGGACCATAAGCATAGGTTTTATCCCGAAATATTGAAAAATATTGAGTTTAGAACTACTGCTCATACTTTATTTCACAGAAAACAAATGTTTCCTACTCATCATCAACTCGAGAGCTGGTGTTCTTGTCGGTGTAACATGTGCAACTCTCTCCACCTGTCCCTATCTATGGTGGCCTCCTTCACCTTGTTATACGACACGACAGCGACTTTATCCTTTATCTGGCTCATGTAACCTATTCTTGGCCGACCCCTTCCTCTTGTTTCCTACTCTATAAGTAAAAACTACTGCACCAATGTGTAGTTTAGTACAGATATTCTTTATAGAACATTATTATCCAAATAACATCCTGATCAGGGATATTGCAAGGAGCTGTTACTAACAAGAAATATTCGATTCTCAACATTAATACTTATAAATACATTTTCATTTCAGTATAATATTATACTCTAAGGTTACCTACTTAGAGGTAAGCTTAGATTATACTACATGCTGACTGATTGAAGTTTAGTATGCATTTTTGAAAATGGAATTAGTAACCACTTTTTAAAAAGTTAATTTAGCTACTTCCATCACATTATTCCTCAATGACATTTTGTTATCTCCATGAGATCACCTTATGTCAAAATTGAGACATGATCACCAAATAAATAGTACCACTTACTCTGTTTTCCAGTTCTGGAGGAAATCTGGTTTGAAACTTTACTGCCGTCCCTTCGGAATAGTCTCTTTGTATGAAGATTTTGATACCTTGTTGCGCTGTTGTCTGTTGACTTCCAGGCGTATTGGGGCCAGAAGGAATCCGATTGTTAGCCATCGTATACACAAAACTAACACTTTATCAATTCAAACACAAGAATTGAACTATCTTCAATGAAATATCATAATTAATAATGCACACGGTTATCAATGGGTATGGAAAACAAGGTTTCCCCTATATTACTATTTAATACACTACATTAAAATTGTAGAAAGCAATAATTTCTATATTTCCTTGCCTTGACGTGCGTGACGTATTGTATGAATGAAATGTCTGCTCGCTGTTTGTTGTCAGGAACGTCAACGTCATAATATAAAAGACAATATCTGTGTAGTCTGTCATGCGTACATCCATGGTCATACAAGATGTCCCTGCTTGATGAAAAATAAAAATAATGATGGCTATTGAAGGTAGAGATTGCCGTTATTTAAAATAATTATTATAAAAACCTCGGCATTGAGTCTCAAGACTAGGCAAATGTTTTTGTCTAAAGTAATTTATTCTTGTAAGAACATAATTATCAAGTTATTATGTCAAACTAGCAGCGCCCCGCGGCTTCACCCGCGTAGTTCCCGTTCCCGTGGGAATTTTGGGATAAAAAGTATCCTATGTGTTATTCTGATGTATAAGCAAGATTATTGTAAAGTTTCATTAAAATCCATTCAGTAGTTTTTGCGTGAAAGAGTAACAAACATCCATACATACAAACTTTCGCCTTTATAATATTAGTAGGATAACAACATAGAATTCTGTTGTATGTTTGGTATCTTTAAAAAGTAAGTAAGTAAGTACTTATTATAATCACTTCACTACATAATATAAAACAAAGTCACTTCTCGCTGTCTGTCCTTATGTATGCTTAGATCTTTAAAACTACGCTACGGATTTTTATGCGGTTTTCTTTAGTAGATAGAGTGATTCAAGAGGTTTTTAGCATAATTTTATGAAAACCGCGGGACGGAGCTACTTAAATATAATTTTAGCAAACTCATGTAAGTAACTATCTATCTAATGGTGAATAAGTAGCACAGAATGAATCGTTCTATTGTTGTTGCAATGTTTTGCCAAGTGTAGTTTCCTTACAGAGCAAGGATCTTGGGGCTTTCGGCTGACGTTCCATGCAGTGCTGTATGTTTTCAACAAAAAAGTTCTATATCATACTTTCTATACTTATACTACCTACATATAAGTAAGTTTAGCGTAATATGCTATTTTAAGCAACATCCTACTAATCCTACTAATCAACATCCTACTAAATTTGGTACAGATGTTCCTTATAACTAGGAATAACACAAAGGATACTTTTTATCCCGAAGTTCCCATGGTATTGTGTGAATGTTATGAATAAGATTTCATAAAAGCGATGAAAATCATTATAAGTATTTTAGTACATACATATTTTACCATTAATTACCAGGAGAACATAAACTACAGGGGTTTGTGGTATCCTATATCGGTGCGTAATTTTACGGTAGTAATACTGGCATTTTTTTATTACTATTCTAACAACTTTCAACTAAAGTAGTAAGTAGGGTAATTCAGTTACCGGCGTTACTACTAGTTGTAATACTGGTAGTACCACGCGCAACAAACAATCGGAACATCTCTCGAGGTCTCGAGTTTTAGCGAAACAAATGAACAACAAAATTGAATACCAATGAACAACAAAATTGATTTATATGAGTAATATAGATGGACAATATAAAAACAACTACACAGTTTATACCTGTTCTACTATAACAGTGGTTTACGATCTTATGTTTGGGAAAAAATGTGCTAATCTTGTTTAAAAATAAATTCTTAACAATTAATGTTTTACCTAATATCTACACTAATATTATAAAGAGGAAAGATTTGTTTGTTTGTTTGTTTGTAACGAATAGGCTCCGAAACTACTATGCCGATTTCAATAATTCTTGCACTAATGGAAAGCTAATTTATCAGTGCGTGACATAGGCTATATTTTATTCCCGTATTCCCACGGGAAAGGGAACTACGCGTGTGAAACCACGGGGCGCTTCTAGTTAATCCATAAAAGTGATAAAAAAATTGACATTTGGAGTTGCACTATAATCTTAACTAACATTATAAATGCGAAAGTAACTGTCTGTCTGTCTGTCTGTTACCTTTTCACGGCTAAACTACTGAACCGATTGCCTTGAAATTTGGTACAGGGGTAGCTATGGTCCGGGAAAGAACATAGAATACTTTTATCCCGAAATTCCCACGGTAACAGGAAATACGCGGGTGAAACCGCGGGGCGCTGCTAGTATTGTATATTGTAATATATATTTCTGTTGTTTGTAAACAATAATATTGTTGAATTTAAATACTCATTTAAAAAAACATTTAAGTAGGAAGCAAATAAGTGTATTATTTTTTATCCCGAAATTCCCATGGGATTGTGTATAAGTAATTTATATCTTATTGTAAATTTTGTAGTCGCAAATCTTACCAAAAGATGGCGCTGTTCCTTAATTTTTTAACTCACGATGGTGAATTGTGCCGAGATTGTATGATACTACGAGCTACGCATTCTCACGGGAGCGGGTACTACGGGACGCTGCTAGTATTTAATAATGCAGCGAATGTGTTAAAGAGTTCCTTGATGTAAAGAGTAAACACGGGCGACGCCAGTGGCAAAAAACAAGCATACTAAAACCTATATGCTAAATATTGTAAAGTTGAAGAGTTTGTTTGTTTCGTTGAACGTACTAATCTCAGGAACTAATGGTCCGATTTGAAAAATCTTTCAGTGTTAGATAACTTATGTCTACGCCGTATACGCACCTACAAAACGTACCTGTACATATACGTATCGGCGACCCGAGTGAATACAGCGTCGGGTCGCAGATACCCGAGTATATGCAGCGTCGGAAGATTGCGAACTTACTTCACTTCAATTCTACTACGAAACTACGATATACTACGTTACTGTACTTTCTTGTAACGATTTTTCTAATATAAACCTAATTCTACAAATTCCAGTATTTTTACTTGTTCTCTTCCTGAACAGCTTATTTATCGAGGCTATAAGCTATATACATCATACTAACACTAATAAAAGAAGACCATACCCCGGGTTAGACCGCAGGGCGCCCGCTAGTATTCTCATAATACTCGTGATTCATATAAAGGCGTAAAATATTTTTTTTTCTTCAGTTATTTATTACGCAGTGATTTAGTTATACGTACGAAAATGTTGATTTCAATAATAATATTATTTTTATTTATTTATGCTTTAAATAAATATATTGAAAGTAAACATCAATTTTATCCCGGTATCCCAAACGCTCCAGGTGCTTTGCCAATTATTGGTAATTTATATAAATTAATGGGAGATAATGTTAGTAAGTAAACATTAATTATATTATTACAGTAGGATTTTTGTTATTAGACTTCTCTTTTAGAGTCTAGATATCCTACTAATATTATAAACGCGAAAGTTTGGATGTAATTACATATACCTGCATATACTCTATTTACGTATTTTTTTGATCATTTTATTATAAGTTTTGAATGAAATATTTATTAATTTGTATTTTATTTAATGAACTCAAACTGTATCAATAAAAATATCGCAGAATATTTTGATACTTACTCTTAAAACGGCTAGACCGACTTGCCTATTTTTGGTCTTAAAAACTGAGAAAATTCCTAGAAACTTGCAGTAAAATAGAAAGATAGTGAGAACCTTTAATGCTAAAGCATTTCTAACATTTTCTTATCATAATCTATCACTACATCATCTCATTATAGTAACTGACCCCTAACTAAGTTCTTGACTTGTATCTAGGGTATCAGAAACTACGCACACACTCATTCACACACACACCTAGACCGAGGCAAACATTCGTGTTTCACACAAATATTCACCCTGCACGGGAATCGAACCCGCAACCTTACGGCATGATGACCATTCTGCCATCGAGGTCGTCAATAAAAGAAGAGTTACCACGGGCAAGACCGCGGGGCGCCGTTAGTATTCTTATAAAACTAGTTATATAAAGGCGTTATATAAAATTATTCGTCAGTTATTTACTACGCAGTGCTCGATTTAGTTGATCGAAAATGTTGATTTCAATATTAATAATATTTTTATTTATATATGCGTTTTATAAATATGTTGAAAGTAAAAATCAGTTTTATCCCGGTATCCCAAAAGCTCCAGGTGCTTTGCCAATTATTGGTAATTTATATCAATTTATAGGAGATAATGTTAGTAAGTAAAAATTAATTATCTATTATAAAATATAAGTACTTAAGTATATAAAACTCTTCCGTTACTGAGTGATGTACTGACTGACAGACAACGCACAGCCGAAACTACTGGTCGTCGAGAGCTGTTTGGCAGTGTGTTTGTTGGGGGGAGTAGGCTACCACTAAGGGAGGATTTTTGGAAATTCCCCCCCTAGGGGGAGAAAAGGGGGTAACCTCAAATTCATTGTTCCACGCGGACGAAGTCGCGGGCAAAAGCTAGTCTAAGTATATACCTACGTCCTACTTATTTTATAATTTAACTAGCTGTGTCCTGCGGTTTCTGTCGCGTAGATCCCGTTCCCGTGGGAATTTGGGGATAAAAAGTATCCTATGTCCTTCTCCTGGTTCTTAGCTACCTCCCCACCAATTTTTTAGCCAAATGAGTTTCACTGTTCTGTTTTACCCGCATAGTTCCCGTAAAAATTTCGGGATAAAACATAGTCTTTAACCTCTTCCGGACCATAAGCTACCTCTGTACCAAATTTCAAGGCAATCGGCCCAGTAGTTCACGCGTGATGCCGTGACCAAGAGAAATAAGGATTTATCTATATACCTACAATAAAAGAAAGTCGTGTTAGTAGTCGCAAAATGGACGCAACTGAGCCGTCTAATTGCGGAGAAGAGCCTGTCAACAAGTAACAAGTAACAAGTAAGTCGTGTTAGTTACACTATTTACCTATAATTCAAGAACCGCTGAACTGATTTGGGGTGAGGTAGCTAAGAACCAGAAGAAGGACATAGGATACTTTTAATACTAAAAATCCCACGGGAACGGGAACTACGCGAGAGAAACCGCGAGGCACAGCTAGTTTTTCATATATAGAGATGCAAGCGGGCAGTTTATCGTTATTAGACCTTTCTAGATTGTTCTTAGAGCGTGCAGGTTTAATTTATTATGTATTAATTTGTATTAATGTATTCATTTATGCATTTTATTTAATGAGCTCAAACTGTATCAATAAAAATATCGTGGAATAAGTTGATGATCTTAAAACCGCTAGACCGACTTGCCTAGTTTTGGTTTTAAAAATTAAGAATTCCTAGAAACTTGCAGTAAAATTTAAAGACAGTGAGAACTTATTATAACTCTATAGGATTTCTAATAGAATTATGTCTTTTGTATGTCTTAGTTTGAAAATTTATTTGTTTAATTCAGATCTGCAGAAAACGCTTGAATATATGTCCAAGAAGACATTGGAAAATGATGGTAATATGACGTTTGCATTTGGTCCAGTAAAATTTTTGGGTATGTATTTGTCTTCCTAAGTTTGATAAAATACCAATATGCTGTTAATAAAAATATACATTAAGAAAATACTCTCAGGAACTACGAAATAGATTGAAAAAAAAAAACAATACTGCGTACCGAAAATAATATAAAAAAACAAATGAAAGCACTGGAAGTGCTCTTTGAGGAGTTCTATTTTTGCATATTCATTTTAGTTGTCGTAGAGGTCCGGAGAACTAATGTATGAAAGTTTACTTTTCGGGCTTTGGAGATCTGGGAGGACCCCTTTAAGCTACTACTAAACATAAACCAAATGCAATTTATGGTTTTATACGAACTAGCAATTCCAATAGCTCAATTCCCAAGTTTCGTGCCGATTCTTCTTGGCTGATGTAATTCCGAATCGGTGGTAGATTCAGTGACGTTTATAAGTGCCTCATTGAGGCCTTAATTAAATAAATATTTTTTTAATTTGAATTGGAAGAGCGGAGCGGTATAGTTCAGCACGGTTCCGGGTTCAAGTCCGGCTGAGGCAATAATTTTGAATGAATTTTTCAGAGTAGCAATTCTAACGCTTTCGTTTTACATATTCTGCCCAACTTTGCCTCACTGGAAACCTTCTCTTGTTGTCGCTAATTCATTTTTAAGCACAAGATGTTTTAACTACAGTAGTGGGGCTGTGGGAGTGATTTAATATGATACTAATTCATTCTATTTAAATTCCAGTTATAGCGGATCCAGAAGACACTATAACATTATTAAATTCTAACCCAGATAAACTTTATGTATATTCCTTTGCAAAATATTGGCTCGGAAACGGAATTCTTATAGCTGATGGTAAGTTTCTTAGTCATATTATTGTTTTTATAGTTTAGTACCTTTGGCCAGCGGTTGTTTATTCAATTCCATGGGAATTTTAGAATAAAAATGTAATCATATTAATCAGATCTATGAAATTTTCCATCCAAGACGTGTAATTATCACTTAAGCTACTGTGTAATCTTCAAATAAGATAATTGAATTAAACAATAGTAGACTCATTTTTACAATTACAACAGAATTATATAATTGGTTTCTTAATTACATTTATTAATATTATCTTTATAAATATCATGATGTGTGGATCATATACACGTGTAAGTACTTCCACCTACTTTTGCCCAAAATCTCATTCACTGGCTTATACTGTAAGACCTTTTTTTATTATCTCCTTACTAACACCGACCTATAAATTATACATTTCAGTTAAAACATGGGCAGATAATCGCAAATTTATTTACCCAATGTTTGGACAACAGTACTTAAATACTTTTATGCCAATATTCAATGAGCAAGGCAAAAAAGTTGTGGAAAGATTCTCAAGTAAAGTTGGTAAAGGATCATTCAATCATGAAACCGATTTCTTGATAACTGGTTTAGAAACTATTTGTCGTAAGTAATTCTTAGGTTTAAACTAGTTGAAAAATGTATAAGTTGTATTTTCAGAAAATTTTCTAATGTTAGATATACCTTAATACTTTTCTAATTAAAAGTATTTTTTATATTCTTTCAGAAACGGCTTTAGGTACAAACGTTGGAGAACAACTGACAGCTAATAAAGAATACGTTGATGCTATAAATGGTCAACTTAGTATTTTAGTAAACAGATTTAAACGAGTTTGGTTGCATTACACACCATTTTTCGAATGGTCCTCGATGAAAAAAACTCAAGACAAGCATCTAAATGTTATTCACAAACTATCCAAGGAGGTAAATTAAATTATTTTTATTTGAAACGTAATATTTGAGTAATTAGGAGTCAACTGCATTTGCGGTAGTAGAAATCCCCCTCGGGATCCTACGGCACCCCAATGTAACGCGGACGGAAGTCGCTGTGTTTTTAGTAGGTAGGCCCAGCCCTTTTGGCTGGGAGAGCCCTACATGTCCCGGGGGCCCTCCCAATATCGGTTCACGGTGGTATGCAGTTCTATGCATTTTCAAAGCGTTAAAAAAAAAGAAAAAGTAGTCAACTGCATTAAAAGTAAAACTCCATATACTAAAATTATTTCAATTTCTTTTTCAGCTTGTAGCAAAGAGAAAGTCTCAATTCGATCCAGAATTGAAACGTGTTGAAGGTGATTCAGGTGACTAACATTATAATTATAATTTTAAAAGTCAAGCATAATATTTTTTTATTACTTAAAAAATAATCAAAAGTAACTGTGTGAATTTAATAACTTATCTTTTATAACAATAAAAAATAACAAGGGACCCAGAAGAGAACCCTGAGGCATTAGTAATAAAATTTACATATAAAATGAACAAAAACGTTTTATTACCAGCGGCTGGCTTTGGTCAAGGGGTATTCAATTCAATTCAATTTAAGTTCAACTTCTCGTGGTCAAGAATTTACTAATTAGACTAAAATGTTAGATCTTATCTGGGGGCAGGTAGTGCCCCCCGCCAAGTCGAGCGCGAAGCAAACACTGCCGTACCATCCTTTACAGGAACCATTTCGCCGCATTTTCAGGCCCCTATTTGAGAACCTCTGGATAAGACTAGAACGCTGAAATTTTCGTCATCCAGTAAGCTATACAATCACATACTAAAAATAAAATTTCAAGTCTGTAGGTCATTTAGTTCCGAAGTTAAACGAATGCAAAGTTTCGTATTTATGACAGACACTCACTCACTCACTCACTCACTCACTCATGATCATCAAAATAGAACTAGTACTTCCCATTAACTCAGAAAGCTGAAATTTGGTACAGAGTTAGGGTTTAATGGCCACATAAAGGGAAAACTATAAAAACTAGGATAATCGAACGGGAACGGGAATTATACGGGAACGGCAACGAGAATTGTAACTCAAGAACGGCTGAACTGGTTTGGCTGGAAATTGGTGGGGAGGTAGCTTAGAACCAGGAAAAGGACATAGGATAACTTTAATCCCGAAATTCCCACGGGATTGGGAACGGGAATTTAAAAATCAAGAACGGCTAAATTGATTTGGCTGAAAATTGGTGGGGAGGTAGCTTAGAACCAGGAGAAGAACATAGAATACTTTTAATCCCGAAATTCCCACGGGAATGGGAACGGGAATTTATAACTGAATAACGGCTGAATTTATTTGGCTGAAAATTGGTGGGGAGGTAGCTTAAAACCAGAAGAAGAACATAGAATACTTTTAATCCCGAAATCCCCACGGGATTGGGAACGGGAATTTATATTTCAAGAATGGCTGAATTGATTTGGCTGAAAAAAGAAACGGCCAAGTTACACAACATTAACTATAATAATAAACAAATCGCAGTAAGGAACCTTAGCGTTAGCACGACTTTGTCTAGATTTCATTACTTTTTAGAGATAAACAAGCAGCCTCATCGAGACTTGGTAGTTTTTTACAGAATGTTTTTGGTGGTATCACAAGCTTTACATTAATCCGCATTGTTACATATAATACCTTATTTTTTAAGTATTAAATATACCTTCTTGCTCAGTATGTCAATAATATAATCAGTTACGAAGAGGTTATTAGCCTGCAGGATGGTTGTTTGATTATACTAAAAACTACAAGCTTTTATATCATGTTTCAGATGGAGTTCGTCCTTTTATAGATGTTCTTCTAAAAGCGGAACTAGAAAACAATAATTTTACTGAGAAACATGTTCGTGATGAAGTGAATACTTTAGTGCTTACTGGATACGAGACGACTGCTACAGTACTTACTTATTGCCTGATGTTACTGGGGCATCACCAGCATATACAATTGAGGGCCTACAAGGAGTAAGATAATATTATTTATTTACCTTAACACCTACGCCACCGACCACTTTCGATCGGATGGTGCCTGGTTCAAACCCCACCTCGTACCAATGTGTTTTCAATTTTCGAATTCATATGTACGTTTGTCCGGCGCTCTTACGGTGAAGGAAAACATCGTGAGGAAACACACACTTTCGGAGAAATTCTAAGGTTGTGTGTGAAGTCGACCAACCCGCACTTGGCCAGCGTGGTTGACTCCTTAGTAAAGGCCTAAAATCACCCTTAGGCTCGAGCCCCTCGGTGGGGACATTATATGAGCTGTTAATGATACATTTACCGACGCAAAAACTAAGATTGATTTTTAAAAATATAGTCTTTTATTTATGTGTGTTATTATTATGATTTGATACGCTTTGACATTGATTCAATTCATTAACCTGCAAAATGACTACCGCGTAATATTATTTTACGATTGACTTACCATAAAAACTAACCTATGAATTGAAAACAAGTTTTTTGAAGGAAGGAAGTTTTGGTTGGCTTCTTGTTTAGTTTTTAAAACTCCACATCAGTTTATGTATAACAATCTTTTATTTTTAGGATAGAGGAGGTGTTTGAAGGTTCAGATCGTAACGTTGACAAAGAAGATTTAGCTAAATTAGTTTATTTAGATGCTATTTTAAAGGAAACATTACGAATTTATCCAACAATACCTTTAATAGCAAGGACTGTGACTAAAAATGTAAATCTCAGTAAGTAAACTAGTATTTTGATGAATACGTAATTAATTTATGTGAAAACATATTCGAGTGTGTTGAAATTTTTGGAAGTACATCCAGGTTATATTTAAAAGACGTAGAAATTTTGAGTGGATGAATGATGGATGTACAGTCTCGGAATGAAAAGGTTCGTCAATTTTCAAATTGATTCGTTTAATGTGTCGCGTAAACATATTACCTTTTGAAACTATGGTACACAATAGACTCGGGTTAGGGAAAATAAAGTTCAACTGCACGATAATAAAGTTCAAAATTATTCAGATCAGTGTTGTTTGACAGGATAAAAATCTTGTCAATAAGATTTTTGGTAAACTAAAACCTTCTTTTTGGTTCAACCTGCCATTATTATTTCTGTTAAAACTATTGTCAATCGGTCAATGTCATCATTGCAAAATATCAAAAAGGTTTTTATACGCCGCGCGCACAAGGCAGTGTTTAAAAAAGGATAGAAAAATCAAGCAAATCCTTATTCGATAGCAAACGTCATTTGAATGTTAGCATCACTGTTTCTTACACTTGTATGTTGGCATAATTGTTTCTTGCAATACTAGTGCAAGTGAAAACCAACTCTAAGGTGACGAACCTTTTCATTCCGTGACTGTACACTATACGACTGAAACTAGATTTAAGATTTGTCTATTAGACTTGCATCTCTCAACAGCTTTGCAATCTCAAAACAGAAACAAATACATTTGGATCTTGAATTCCAGGAAACTATGAAGTATTGGCTGGAGCGTATTGTTTCATATCAATCTATGGACTCCACCGCCACCCTCAGTGGGGTCCCGATGCCGACCAGTACAGACCTGAACGATGGCTCGACCCCGAAACATTGCCCAAAAATCCTCATTTATTTGCTCCGTTTGGCCATGGAAAGCGATACTGTATTGGTATGAATAATCTATACTTACTAATTACTATTATATAGACCAACTCGCACTTGGCCAGCGTGGTTAACTAAGGCCTAATCACCCTAATTCAGGGTATGCTCGAGCCCCTCCATGGGGACATATTTGTGCTGACAATGGTTGAACTACAGTTCCGATTTCTTTCAATATAGACCTTTATCGAGGAAGACTTTAATACATCAGGCCACGACCATAGAGCTAACACGAGCTAAGCCGCAGTCACAGCTGGTTCTGCTACTAATAATAATATTATATTATAGATGCGAAAGTTAATCTGAAGATCTGTTACTTTTTCACAGTTAAACTGAGTTTGTTTAATTGACTTGTTTGGTATAGGGGTAGTTTATGGTCTGGGGAAGGACATCCCAAGGGATCAGGAAATACGCAGGTACCGCGGGGCACTTATAAAATGTGGATTTTGTACAAAGCGATGTACTTACTGATAATCCAATGACTTACTATTTTCTTTAAATATACATGCTAATTATGGATAAGCTCGAACGTCTTAGTGGGGATATAGATGAATTGACGATATACAAGTTTCGAACTTAGTTAGGGTCAGTTACTATAATGAGATGATGTATTGAATGATTATGTTTTGTTTTATTAAATTTTGTAACGTTTATTTTTAGGTAAGACCTACGGAATGATGGCTATCAAGACAACATTAGTTCATGTGCTGCGTCGTTACAAAGTGAAATCTGATATCTCGAAACTGGTTCTTAAAATGGAAATTATAACCAAACCTTATTCAGGGCAACATATTAGCTTAGAACCAAGATGTGTTTGATTTATAATAGAAAAATACAATAGAATAAAAAAAAACCTGAAACATTCTATCAATACCCTGGTGTTTGTATCAAAAAGAAAATATAGAGTTGATAAAGATGTTTTCTTCTTTCTTGCCTTGTATTAGTTTTCTATAAGATCATTTCTTCTTAGATCACATTAGTAAATGTGCAGAAGAATAACCTGATGGTGAATGATTTATTTTCTTTGCCCATCATCATTATTATAGATGGGGATGTGATATTTTTTTTATTTTGATATTTTAAAAATTAAATTAATTAATTTTATTTTAATGTTTTTAAATACAAATTACTAAAACCGGAAACTGTGTTGATGTTATTTAACTTTGCATTTAAATAAATAATTTACATAATTGTGGGAGTTGTGAGTATTTTATTTTTAAAACATAATATGAGTAATATTATGTTTGGAACGCCATAAAGTGTAATTATTCTGTACGACTTTGTTTTGGTGATAAAGTTTGTTGTGAGTAGGCACTATTAAATTATCTGATCCGACGGAAAAATATAACAAATGCTACTTTATTTTTTTTAATATTTATCATCAATATTATTTTTAAGCGAAACGAATATTAATATGTACACTTTTTGTTATTTTTTACTTGTGGACCAATAAATGTCTTTTTATTTTAATTGTTTGGCACGGGAAGTGCGTACGTACCAATTTAAGTCGAATCCCTCGACTAGTTTCAACCACATACGGTAGCTTTTATCAGGAGGCATGTGGCTGAAACTATTTGAGGGATTCGTCTTATCATCATCAATATTAGCGAAACACATCATAGTTACATAGTAGGAAAAAGGAAGAGATTTCGGGATATAATCTTTTATAACAATAACAATAACATTAAATTAAAAATTTAAAGAACCCCCAACACAATTACTTTCAAACCCCCATAACTTTTAAACGGGTCAACCGATTTTCATCAAACATGTCTAAGAACACTCGCACGTAAGTCCGCTTTAATACAAAAAAACTAAATTGAAATCGGTTCATCCATTCGGGAGCTATGAAGCCACAGACATACAGATACACACACACACAGACACGTCAAACTTATAACACCCCTCTTATTGCGTCGGGGGTTACAAATAATTTCGTTTACATCGGTCCACTAGCTTTTGGGTGATCCTTGTAAAAACTTAAAGTCGTAGCAACAGTCACTGGACTCGAGGCGTCAATCACTGAAGTAGTAGCATCAATTACGGGAGTTGTAGTATTAGTGGATGGAGTTGTAGCATCAGTTGCGAGGCTGGTAGCATCACAAATTAGACTTGTATCATCAGTAGTAAGACTCGTAATGAGATTGGTAGCATCGGTTACTAGACTCGTAACATAAATCTTGTTACACTATTGACTTTGTTTTGTCAAATTGGAATTGTCGCACTTTCATTAAAATTTCTATGCCCTATTTTATGCCTACCTGAGGGGGTGAATTTTTGAAAATAATTTCTTTGCTTTTGTCGTAATAACTTCTGCATACCAAACAACACAATCTGTTAAGGGGTTTGAGAAATATATCCAAGAAGAAGGATATACTTAAACTAGGTTTCGGAGTTTTTAAGATATTTATGACTAAACTTCAACCAAAAATTACTGCTGACGTCAAAGCTAATGAATCAATATTTACTTACTTACATATGAGTTGTATGCGGCATAAAATTATATTTCAGTTATATCGCATTGCTCGACTTATTAGCACAAAAATGTTTATTTCTTTAGTTTTAATAATATTATTTATTACTGTTCTCTACAAATATGTTGATTACAAAACGCAATTTTATCCCGGAATTCCAGATGCTGCACAATCTTTTCCTGTTATTCGTCATTTACATTTTCTTTTCGGAAATAACGTCAGTAAGTAATAAATAAGAAAAATATTTAATAAAGTAATGGTGTGTGCCGCCGGCGTAGCGGATATGCGGCCTGCTTACCGTTGCGCCGGCACTCAGCGCTCAGGCGATGTCGCCCCCGGGGGTTTTAGTGGTTAGGACCTCCACCGCTCCATCTTGGTGGAGGGTCCCACATACCCCGCTGCTTGACAAAAAAAAGGTCTGCTGATTCAAAATTTTAGAATCCAGTAACAAGCAACTTCTAAATACTGCCAAGCATTAAGAGTAGTTAGTTTAAGAATTCAAGTTTTGTTTTTAATGTAGAAGATATCGATATTAGCGTTTCATAACTAGAATTAGAGTAAGTAATCCCAAAATTAACCTATATAAAAATATGGGTTTGTTCATTTGTTTGTATATTGAATCATAACAGGCGTTTATATTCTAGTTAAGGGTTTAATTGCAATAAATAAAAATCGCTATTCTAATAATCTCTTTTCAGGGCTACACAAATCATTACAAGTGATGGCCACCATGTCATTGGAAAACGACGGTTGTGTTATATTTTCATGGGGTCCAGTCAAGAATCTGAGTATGTATTACTAATTACTTACATCATCATCATCAGCCCATATACATACATATATCCCCACTGTGGGGTTCGAGCCTATACTGAATTAGGGTGATTAGGTCTAAGTCAACCACGCTGGCCAAATGCGCCTCGATCGACACACAACCTTCAGAATTTCTTCGAAGGTGTTTGCAGATTTTCTCCTTCCAGTTAGTATGAATTCCTGTGCCTAAATATGATAAAAATACATTTATTGTATCGTAGGTTTCTAAAGAAAATGTAGATAAGAATTTCATTTTTACTACCCATTCTTTCATCCCTAGTTTTTTCATTCACTGCTCCACGCTACGCAACTTTCTGGATACGCAGTCTTCAGCTTCACATATTTAGTCAATTAATTTCTATGACACGAGTGTTTATAATGATACTCATTATTTATACTCCAATTCTAGTTCTAGCAGACCCAGAAGACACCATAACATTATTAAACTCTAACCCTGAAAAACTTTATATATATTCCTTTGCGAAATATTGGCTCGGAAACGGAATTCTTGTAGCTGATGGTAAGTTTCAAATATATATATTTTTTTTGTAGCTATTCCTCAAGTATACCCTATTCTTCTAAGTAAAAAAATAATAGAAAAAAGACACCATCCCCTGTGATATTTTTTATTGCCACTAAGACATTTTTAAAGCAACGTTGATATAAAAACAAAGTGTAATCGTACCGAATACGAAACGAAGCGTCTTTCTTTTTGAAAATTGAAATGCGAAAGACGCTGCTTTGGACAGGAGCATTGAGAGAGTGGCACCTGTTACACCATCAAGAACAACGATTCTCAAATTAAATAACCACTAGAAACGAATTGGATGAAGACTTATAATTATACATTTCAGTTAAAACGTGGACAGCTAACCGTAAAGTTATCTACCCAATGTTTGGACAACAGTACCTAAATAATTTTATGCCAATATTCAACACGCAAGCCAAAAAAGTTGTTGAAAGATTCTCAAGTAAAGTTGGTGAAGGACCGTTTGAACACGACACTGATATTATGGTCACTGGTTTGGAAACTATTTGTCGTAAGTACCTTTTAGGTTTTTAATTATTTTATACGGGTACTGCGTAGTATGTACCGATTTAAGTCGAATCCCTCGACGATTTTCAGCCATATGGTAGCTGTCATGAGGAGAATGAGAGCATTGTCTTGCTCTGCTGTCGCGGGCGCATCTCACTCATCTCCCTGATTAAGACCACTGTATGCGGCTGAAGCTAGTCGAGGGATTCGACTTAAATCGGTACCATTTATGATGTATGACATAATATCGAGCCTGCCCTGGATTAGGGTGATTTAGGCATTTTAATATTAGTTCAAATTAAATATTTTATTTTAACAGTTACACTTATATTCTTGTCATTTACTATATTGACACCGGTCCTTTCGAACGTAGTCGATTTTCGTTTACGTCTGAATGGACCGCGGGCCATTCAATATGGTCCTTTCAGACTAAGTACCCAATTGTTTATACTATAACAATAAAATAAAGAGGAAAGATTTTTATTTCAATTGACTATTCAATTGAAACAATTTTATTTTTGAAACAATTAGTTTCGGGGCCTACACCCTGAAACTAATAGACTGATTTGAGGAATTATTTCATACTAGTTAACTTTTCAATGCAGACGAATTTGCAGGCGCTGCTAGTAATATTAGGGGCTCTTTCACCATCATCAAATAACGTCCCGAGTAGGTTTGTTTGTGTGTTTGTCTTTGTCACTTGATATAGAGTAAGAAAGAGATAAAACTCACTTTAATTGGTGAGTAACTATGCTTGAAGGTCGTGAAAAAGGATCGAATATTGCCAACTTTTTAATGTTCTTTCAGAAACAGCGTTAGGCGCAGATGTTGGAGAACAACTGACAGCTAATAAAGATTACGTCGAAGCTATTGATGGTCAACTTACAACTGTAACAAATAGATTTAAACGAGTTTGGTTGCATTACACACCGTTCTTCGAAATGTCTTCTTTGAAAAAAACTCAAGATAAACACATGATTGTGATTGACAAACTTTCTAAAGAGGTACCACAGAACATAACATAATCATTCACTCCATCATCTCATTTTAGTAACTGGCCCCTAACTAAGTTTGTAATTTGTATCCAGGGTATCAGAAACTATGCACACATACACACCCAGACCGAGATAAACATTTGTGGTTCACACAAACACATTTCATTTATTTATCACATATTCACATTACATTTATTTTTTCTTTTTTTGCCGCGTAGTTTTACTAGTAAACCCCAATCCCGTGGGAATTTTAGGATTAAAAGTATCCTATGCAATATTTATAAGAAACATCTGCACTAACCATCTAAGTTGGTTTAGTAGTTTTTGCGTAAAAGAGTAACAAACATCCATCCATCCAAACTGACGTATTCCGTTCAGAGTATTTTGATAGTTTAGCAACTACAGGTGGATTTATCACAACATAATAATTAAACAAAGTCGTCTGTCTCATGCTTAGATCTTAAAACAACGCAACGGATTTTGATGTGGTTTTCTTTAATAGAGACAGTGTTTCAAGAGGCAGGTTTTTAGGAAAATTTTATCCCCGCATTCTCATGGGAACGGGAACTACGCGGGTGAAACCGCGGGGGGCTGCTAGTGTAAGTATAAAAGGCAACCAACTGACTGACTGATCTATCAACAAACAGTTCAAATTGTGGTTCAAATTATTGAATGAATTGCGCTGAAATTGTCAAGGCTAATGAATACTGATTTTTCCAAAAGAATTTTCGGAATTCCTTTCATAAATAAAGTAAACATTTACTGTACCTAAATACTTACGTCTTATTTAAATATATTATTTATCCAAATGGTGAATTTTGTTAATTCAATTGTCTCTTACATGAAATTAAATATTTAATTCCAAATTTTTTTTCGATGTTATTTAAACTTTATTTAAATTACTGTCTGTGTCAATAATAAGTTGAGGACATTTTTATTAAGAAATATTGACGACAAATTGAGACTGCATGTGTATGGTCACCATGCCGTACTGCCTAATAGAAGTTTGCGGGTTTGATTCCTGTACTAGATAAAGTATTTTTGTTATTTATGGCTATGGCTTAGTAGTTAAGAGCGATGCTACGATTCTACAAGGTCCAGGGTTCAAATCCTCGTTGTAAAAATATTTGATTGTATATTTGTTTTCAGAGTAAACTATAATTTTAAGTATATTGTATGTTCATAGAAAGGATTCTATTAAAAATATTTTAATTCAAAAAATATTTTCAGCTTGTACAGAAGAGAAAATCTCAATTTAATCCTGAATTGAAATGTGTTGAAAATAAGTCAGGTAACTTGCGAATATTTTTAATTTTATGATTTTCTGCACATCTAGACATAAATTGAAATAACTATATCAAATATCAAATCTGTAGGTGTTGCAGTTTTTCCGTAAAATGTACCATAAAACTGTATAAATTGTTGTGTTAGGAGAACTTCGCTTCGTTTGCTCTAATTAAAGCTTCATATATTGTTGCAGGAGAAATCCGTCCCTTCATAGATGTTCTATTGAAAGCACAGCTAGAAAACAGTGAATTTACTGACAAACAAATTCGTGATGAAATTAATACTTTAGTTGCAACTGGGTACGAAACAACTGCAACGGCACTAACTTACTGTCTAATGTTACTGGGGCATCACCAGCATGTACAATTGAGAGCATACAAGGAGTAAGATAATTTTATTTAATGTGCTTTAATTGTTCAGCCTGACTGGTTCAATTCTTGGGTTGAATTTAAAGTTGGGTATTGTCTGCCCTAAGAGACTTTTCAAGCAGAACCCTAGTAGGAAAACAGATAAACTTGAAATACTGTCCAACGACAAATTCGACGTAACAACTCTTTATTCACCTTTAATGACCTTTTCCACAATGACTTGTCATGTGGGATGATCCTTGGCTGCCATTACCATTCGGCTAGGGAGTCCTATATGCACGAGGACTCCCTTGACCAAATGTGAGACCATTGAACTTTTCTGTCAAAGTGTATCCCTAATAAGATCTCTTTCAGCTTCTAATTCACAGCATCGAACGCTTGCGTCAATAGTTTAAGCTTTATTTAGACCTTCACGTGTAACGACATCCTAACTCTTTTTTATATCATTAAATATTTTAGTTAAAAAAACTTTAAGTCAGTAAAAATGTTTTTTTTTTCAGAATAGAGGAGGTCTTTGAAGGGTCAGATCGCGATGTTGACAAGACAGATTTGGCTAAATTAGTTTACTTAGATGCTGTTATAAAGGAATCTTTACGAATGTATCCTATAATACCTACGATAGGAAGAACTGTGACTAGAAGTGTTAAACTAAGTAAGTAAATAAGGTCATCAGGACAGTTTCAACTAATAACAAAGCCAAAACACATATTCAGAACCAATCCCAGGCCTCTGAGCTTGCGAGAATCAGGGTGTTCAGATTTTAGTTAACCATGTTGGCCAATAATGGGCGACTTCACACACAACCTATTGATTTCTTCTTTGAGATTTCAAAGCTACAATAGCTGATAAGACAATTTACGAGTATAGACCATCATCAAACATTTCTATGTTATATTTTAGGAAAATATGAGGTAAAGGCTGGAGCGTATTGTTTCATATCAATCTATGGACTCCACCGCCACCCTCAGTGGGGTCCCGATGCCGACCAGTACAGACCTGAACGATGGCTCCACCCGGAGACATTGCCGAAAAATCCCAATTTATTTGCTCCGTTTGGCCTGGGAAAGCGATACTGTATTGGTAAGCATGATTATACTATATAAATGAGGTTTTTTTTGGGAGTTTTTAACTGAAAAAACGTATCCGATTGTCCATAATTTTTTAAGACTGCTGGTCACAGGCATCTCCCAATTTAGACTACTTTTATTTTGTTAATGTTGCCCTTTCGATAGCCATAGCCTTTTTCCATAGCCTTATGGGGTCTTTTAAGAAAAAATACGGTCTCTTCAAAAAAAATATCTGATTTAATAATTAATATAATATTTGATAAGTAATTAAACCTTTATTTTTAGGTCAGACCTACGGAATGATGGCTATGAAGACAACATTAGTTCATGTGCTGCGTCGTTACAAAGTGAAATCTGATATCTCGAAACTAGTCCTAAAACTAACTACCTTGTCCAAACCACATTCAGGTCATCAAATTAGTTTGGAACTAAGAAATGTTTGATTTTCTTGTAGACTATTTAATTGTATGTAATTAGGGGGACTGGAAGTGTGTGTAAGTAAACGACAAAAATTTGCTTGAGTAGTTTTATTTCCATGTGTAGTGTTCATGTTAATTAAAGATATCTAAGTAAACTGATGTTTAAGACCAAATCTATCGAGTTAATCTCAGTCTACTGGTCCGATTGACCAATAGGAGCTAAAAATGGAGCTAAACTTACGTGGGCTAAAACAATTACGTTAAAGTGTAAATATATTTTCGGGATCAGAAGATAGTTAATAATAATATTTTTTTTTTTGAAAAATCGTTCTTAACACTCACAGCTAATATGCTACTGACTTTTAATACTGACTGTACCGGATGTAGACATACATAAGTAAATAAAAACATTTTAAAATAAAAATTATTTTATACTTATTCAAAATACAATAGGATTGATTTGAAATACACTTCGAGTAGTTATGACGAGAGTTGTCAACATTATTTTTTAATCCTTCTTTCTAAACAAATTTCATGTCCCGAAGCTGGTTTCAACATGACATCTATTTTCATTACCATTTTACTTATATCTGATGTGATACGATAATTCCTCAATAAATGTGATAGGCTTGTTTTAAGTGACATCATGGCATAATTTTTACCTGAAATTACATAAAAAAAACATAATAAATCACTCTATCATCTATAACAACTGACTACAAAATAAATTCATATTTACCTGTATCTAGGGTATCAGAAACTACACACGCACTCATTCATATACACACACCCAGGCCGAGACAAACATTTGTGGATCATACAAATATTCACAAAGAACAGAAACACCCAGACAAAGAAAAATAGTTATTTATGGTACAAGCGAGGTAAGTTGGTGATTACTTCCGAGGCGCTATTGAGGCCCGAGCCGTCAGGCGAGGGTCTGAAGATAGCCGAGGATAGTAATCATCAATACACGCGTGTACCATACAACGTTTTTCAACACATTTGCGAAGAAATTATCATTATGAGCAAATGTGTTGAAAAATACATTGTCCAATGTCCATGCACACAAAATGTTTGTCTTGTACATGTATCGAACCATGATAATTGTGACCTTAGGGACATACTATAAATAACACACTAGACACTTATTATCACACATCGCCATTTATTCCGGAACCAAGCAGAGAAAGTATGCACCAGATAAAAGGTATCCTTGGTAATGCTCACATTGGTATTGCCAATCAAGAGAAGTTCTTTATCTGACGCTGACTACTTATACTATAGATACTAGACAAACGGATAAACATATAGAACATACCAATACAAGCTCTCCTTCCTAAACTGAACCCACCAAATACATTGAGATTCGATGGTAAAGTAGAGGGACTGAGCCAGCGTTCTGGCTTAAACTTATCTGCATCAGCTCCCCATGAAGAATGAAGATGGGATCCAGAAAATAATAAGAAACAATTGCTTCCTGCTTCCATTGTATAGTTTTCTAAAAATAAGTTAAATATAATAATTTAATGTCAATTTTTCCAATATTAGGGCAATTTTTATCATTTAACAAATGTACACATTTTAATATTTTTTAGTTAAAACAAAATCTGCTTTCAGATTCATAAGTATTAAGTAATAATGACTATCAAAATTATAATATTGGTTAATAACCTGTCAGAACCAAATTCAAACCCTTTAGTCTAAAACTATCTTCATATTGTTAAAGTGCAGATTTATAAAATATAATTAATAAGAAGACCATGTTGTCTATACTCACTCAGTTTAACATCCGTGTCAACGTATCTTGCTATAACAGGAACAATAGGATAAAGCCGCAAAGTCTCCTTAATGATTGCCTCTAAATATATCAGTCGTGAGTAATCAGTTTTTTCTAAATCTCTATCAGAACCTTCAAAAACCGTTTGTAATCTGAAAATAAAATCACGGTTTGTAAGATCGATGCTTGCCTAATGCGTGAAGATTTCAATTTAAAGTCATACTTCGAAAATCATCCTTGCGTATCCTGCGTCGATCAGATTTTTGCAGAAAGCAAGGTTTTGAAAACTATCAAACAGCTATCAATGGTTTCAAGAATTTATCCAACCTATGCTTAGACCTAGCAGTATGTCACTACTAGCTGTAACCCGAGGTTTTACTCGTATGAATCCCAATCCCTTGGGAATTTAGGGGTAAAAAGTATCCCATGTATTATTTCTAGTTAAGCCCGCGAGAGCACTTTGGTGCTCGGAGAGTGAGGGGCGTACCGTGTGGTGAGTTGACTTAGCATGAAGCTGGACCCTCGGGCTTAGTGGATCGCGGTTTAAAACCCAGGGCGTCTGCTCCACTCTCAAAGCCGCTCGTTTCTTGTTGCTTTCTTGTTGCGACTCGAGCGACTTGTTTGGGGGGCCCAGTTATAGAGCTGGCAAGTTTCCACCCGCCACTTCCACGGGTGCCATAGTCCCCATAGTTCCCCTATATCCAGTCCATTGAACATCCCATTCCCATAGCCCAGTCGTAGTATTCCATATATTTGCAATAGTCCCAGCAACCGGGGACTGTCCTTGGATGCATTTTATAGTGTTATACAGGGATAGTCGCCGGATTTTGCATCCTTTACACAAGATTAAATGTCAAAGGGCTTCCGTGTGTTGGTTTTGGCCCCATACTAGCCTTCCAAAAGACCGAGATCCTTAATAGTCCCGTGAATGGAAAAGACATGATAATACTATAATCTAAATCAGTTTTATAGATTTTGGGTGAAAGAGTAACAAAAATCCATCCATAGAAACCTTAACTTTCCACAAAAGAATAAGATTAAGTCTTTATTAAAAATTACAACTTACTCTTCATAAGCTTTGTCTTGAACATGCTGATAAGATCCCAGAAGAACCAAACTCATAACCATAACTGATGATATTGTGTCGTGTCCAGCAAATATCAAATTGTCTACCGCTTGACGAAGATCTTTATCTGTGTATACATCTTTATTATCAAACAGCTCTATTATTATATCGAAGAATGATTTGTAGGTATCTGAAAAATTTAAGTTTTATTTTAGAGTTTCATTTTTATAGTGTTTTACTCACACATTTTAGGTATTTCGTAGAATTCAGTCGTCTCGGCTGCGGTTCAGCATGACTCTAGGTCCAAGTCTCAACTGAGGTGAACATTTGTCTCGGTCTGGGTGTGTGTGAATGAGTGCGTGCGTAGTTTCTGATACTCTAGATACAAGTTAAGAGCTTAGTTAAGGGTCAGGTATTATAATGAGATGATGTAGTGATTGTGTTATGTTATTTTTGATATTGGTTTTTCACCTTCAAATCAGTAAAGGTGATTTATTTAAGGCTGTCTGAAATAATTTTATTCGTCCGAATTACTGGACGACTAGACACTTCGGTTATTTAAACGTTTTTGGATATATGAGAAGATTTTTGTTACTAAGACATGAGTTAACACTCACCTGAATCCTGTACTTTTCCTTCTTCTTTAGCTTGTCTTATTAGTTTTCGTTTTTGTAACGCCTGAAATTTTATAGAATCTTACTAAGAATATTTTATAGTGTTGGTAGTTGAAGATTAGTAGCCTCATGAATTAGTATTCATGCTGAAATTCTGTGAGAATGTGGTACAGTGACCGTCCGATAAACGGTACCTTTCCTTGCTCACTTTGGTATGGCCAATTAAGGGACCTTTTATCTGACGCTGACCGTAAATCCTCGGTCAAGCCAGCTATTTTTCGATCTGTCAGTCATATTTTTTATCAGTTTAACTGATCAGCCCGAACATAAAACTGTAGCGTCACTCCAAAAGTTTTAAGCCTACTAGATTGCCCTACTGAAATTTGGAATCGTTCCGGTGATTGATGACAATTTTCGAGAGAGAAAGGACGCCAGTCAATGGCCACCTTTAAACTATTAATTTATAATAATCTTACCATATTAGACATGTTGTGAAGAACTTCAACGGCTTTTTCTTCTTTAATTTTTAAACTAGACCAATTGTAAATGAAATCAATGTGGAGCCAGAAGTTTTTGAATCTTTTTGTCATTATATTTAAAATATCTTCAATTGCATTCTCGTAATCTTCATTCAGTATTGTTTCGTTATCGACTTTTATACCTAATGCATTTTCTAAAAATATAAATTTCAAATTTAAATTCAATTAATCATTAAAATTTTCATTAAGGTGTGTAAAATTTGGCGGATATTAAATTCAGTTCGATTTTTGAGGTTAAACCATTGTGTGTTAAACTTTTAAACTCAATGGATAATAATTTGTCCCAAGATACACTTTTAGCTTTAATCAATATTTTCAAAGCCCTTAACAGTATTAAACACAATGGCTTAAGAAAGTTACTTCATTTTTAAACGTTGTAGATGAAATTATAACTTGAAATCTTCAGCAGAAATAGAAATATATTTATTGTTTTCATGTGTACATTAAGGTGCTTAAATTGTTTTGTATTATACTTTTAAAACTAGGTTATACTATTATCTAAACAGGAACAAATCTTCTAAATTATAATTCAAATTGACTGTGACTGACTGACATAGTGATCTATCAACGCCCAGCAAACCACTGAACGAATCGGGCTGAAATTTGGCATGCAGGTAGATGTTGTGACGTAGCTATCTGCTAAGAAGTTTTGTCTAATTCTACTTCCAAGGGGATAAAAGGGGGAAAATCTAGAAGTCATTATTCCACGCGGACGAAGTCGCGGGAAAAAGCTATTGTTCGTAAAATAAAAAATAAAATTAATGAGATCATAATTATTAAAGTAACTATTACTTACGGCATATTGATTCCAAATTGTTCAGTGAAACGTCTCTACTGTGAATGAATGGTTCCTTTTTATCTCTCCATTTGTCAACCAATCTTCTTCCCTGGTAGTTGAACACTTCAATGAAACCATTTAAAACGTGCTGTGTGAATACTGGTGTTAACATTTTTCTGTATTTTCGCCATATTTGTACTGAAAAAGTAATTAATATCTGTCCATAAATATTCTACAAATATTTGCCTCCCCGCGGTGCAACCCGCGTTAGCTCCGCTCCTATTATTATGACGTTCAGTCATAACGATGTTAAAATAGCCTTCCTCGATGAATGGGCTGTCTACACTGAAATATTTTTTTATATCGAACCGGTAGTTCCTAGAAATTAATTCATAATTATGTAATTCATCGCACAAGTTGATAGCTTATCATACAAAATAGGCGTTACTATTGCGTGTGGTATTTTGTATTCATCTATATTTTTGTAGTCCGGTTTGACATGATATATTAAATCATTATCATTGTCAGCTCATATAATGTCCCCACTGAGAGGCTCGAGCCTACTCTGAATTAGTGTGATTACTTAGTCAACCACGTTGGCCAAGTGCGGGTTGGTGGACTATAATAAAAATGGTATATGATAAAAATAAATGCCATATTCAATTTTAACACGTGATACATTTTATCACATTTGATCATGCTCGTGAAATTGATATAGCTATTTATCGACATCCAACTGTCAAAATTTTATAAATATAGCCACCATGTTTAATTCTTACATATCGTATCACGCGATTATTCATTTGATCATGCTCGCGAATCCGATATTATATCGTGGTGTCGATATATTTTATCACGCACAGTCATGCTATGTGGGCAGGTAAAAGAAAGATGAGGATAATCTAGATCAATGTGTGACTTACCATTCCCAGTAAGTAAACCTTCTCCAAGCCAGGGTACAGCAAATCCATAGTAATAGTTCTTTAGCATACATGCATTAGACACTGTTAGGAGATCGTCAGGATCTGTAATTGCTGTAACAGATTATACAAAAAGGGCTTGATCATTTCCGTGATTTCAGATATAAAGGATCAGTTTCTCGCGGTTTTAATCGAGATAAACCTCCCTCTTTAACTGATAAGTTTGTGGCACTTTACCTCTGGGTCAGATAAGCTTATTGCACTATTCCACTAGGTCAAACAAGTTTATTGCACTATATCATCAGGTTGGATAAGTTTGTGGCACCATACCACCTCGTCAAATCTAATATATAAAATTCTCGTGTCACAGTTTTCGTTGCCATACTCCTCTAAAACGGCTTGACCGATTCTCATGAAATTTTGTGAGCATATTCAGTAGGTCTGAGAATCGGCCAACATCTATTCATCTTTTCATCCCGAAATTCCTACGGGAACGGGAACGGGAACTACGCGTGTGAAACCGCGGGGCGCAGCTAGTATGTTTATAACATTATACTATGGTCAGATAAGTTTATGGAACTGTACTATACTGGCATTAATTTCAATGCCTGCCGCGCTAGCATAACTTCGATAACGCGATATGCTATAGCGATTTATCGACAACTAACTGTCAAAATATGATAAAATACCCGCCATATTTAATTTTACCATATCATAGCACGTGATAGCACGTTGGTCATGCTTGCGAAATCGATATCATTTTGTGGTGTCGATATATTTTATCACGCACAGTAATGGGGATAGACTAAGGGGATGCTATGTGTTAGAGATAAAATTGGCTGTACTAACTGAGCTTATAAATAAGTTTATACTCACCATACCCTTTTATAGGACCAATGGATACTAAAGTAACACCTCCCTGTTCCAGCGACTCCATAGATATCATCTGTAGTGTTTTCCATGCTTCTATAAAATTAATAAATTCCAATATAAAATAAAAATACGGCAATATAAAAGAAATTGTAAAGGTTTTAGTATTGCCTCTGTGTTCTGTGCTAAACGAAACTAAAACTTATAGTTATAGTAATAAGGTCTTACTTTGACTGTCGCCAATGAACAAATGCCCGTGTCCAATTATAGGCAATTTGTTCGATACAGCGGGAGGTAAAACATTATTTTCTCTTTTACTTGTAAAGAAAATCCAATAAATATATAGACATAACACTATGTAAATAAGTTCCAATAACATACTTTGAAAATCTGAAAGAAATAAAATAAACGAGTTCCTAAAAAAATCTGTAAAACTAATTTGAAGAGTATTTTTTAAGTAAAAAGAATGTGGGAATTTCGGCATAGCCTATGTCCTTCCCCGGACCATAAGCTATCCCTGTACCAAATATCAAGTCAAATGGTTCAGTAGTTTAGCCATGAAAAGGTGACATATAGATAGACAGATAGAGTTACTTTTGCATTTATAATATAAGTAAGAAATTACATCTGTGAAATAATTATAATGATACTTACTCTAAAGATAACGGTTTATTTACTTTTATTGTAAATTAAAATAAACTTTTACAATTTTTTTATTTCAATACACTTTTATGCACTCCGTTAAAACTCTAACGCACCTGATGAGACACTAAAATATTTGACGTTTAGCAAAATATTTCTATAATGAGTTCGATTTATAATTTTGACCCCAAGGTTTATTAAAAAGCCACGAATAAAAAGTATAAGTCATGCAAATTTATTGGCCTTACTATTCTCGATTCTCGAGGGTCATGGTTGTTATATTTATTAACGAGCCTGGATTCGAGTTCAGGGGCCTAATTCCGCAATTTGACATTATTTGATCAGGGGCCTAAATCTGCAATTTGACATTATTGATCAGACAATATGTTGATATTGAGGCACCATAACGAGAGTGTCAAATTGGTATTCTGCTAAAATTTATTCATATGGCTATGGTGTCTAAGTGGTCTTTGTTGCATGTCAAAATTCAAATAATTTTTTTGTCAAATAAACGTCAGAATACTGTTTCCATGAAAACCATCTAAGTTTTATGGAGCCATTGAGTCAGCGGAGTAGTTGTCACAAAGAGAATACCAAAATGGCAACAAATGTAAAAAAATGACCATAAAATACATTTGAGTAGCATACAACATTATAGTTAAGGGTATCAGAAACAACGCAAACGCTCATAAAATATTCACAAGTTTCTAACCTTAAGTACCTTTATTTTTGTTGAGAAAACAGTTTTGAACCATATCTCTAACCTCTTGACACTTTTTTAATTAATTAAGATAAGACCACTTCGCCAAGGTCAAACAAGGTGTGGCAAGTCAGCAAAACAGTAATATTTTTTTATTTTAAATTCATGCAAATTCATACACGACCTTACATAAGTTTGACAGATTCACAACACAAAGATATTGATCAAATATGAAGTAAAATAAATAAATAATAAATCATATTTTATGTTCTTCATTTAAGTTTTTTTTTACTAGTGACTCGACTCAGCTTCGTACGTTCCCGAGGTTATTTTTTTTTACACATGTCCCCCAAATTGGCTGTTAATAAAAAAACACAACAACACAAACATAGCCAAACTAGTTGTGCACTGCGGTTTTACCCGCGTAATGTTTAAATGAATATGCCCTGATCACTGTAGGAATCTTGGGATAAGAAGTATCACTTCATTATCATCAGCTCATATAATATAATTCTTCATTATCATCAGCTCATATAATTACGTCCCCACCGAGGGCTCAAACCTAACCTTTTTTGACGAAGGGTAATGCATTTAGGCATCCACGTCGCAAGCGGCGGGGTGTGTGGGACTCACCCGCCACAAAGATGGAGTGGTGGCGGTCCTACCCACTAAAACCCCCCGGTGCATATCAATACAGCACATAATATATGTATCGCGGCGACGGGAACTGCATCCGCGTCTTCCGCGCCGCGATTCGCGAATTACCCATTCACTAGAATGGGTCTCATGTCGGGTATGATGTACCCTGGGGTCGAAGGTGTTTGTCGCCCCCGATTCTGAGAGTGCCACGCAGAAACACGCGCGCCTCATCTCTGAGGCCTATGTGGCGACAGTGGACTCTTGGAGTTCACCGATCCCGAGATTACCCCCTACAATTTAACAAACACACAAACTTTACTTCTTTATATTATTAGTATAGATGACTTGGTCAGCGTGGTTGACTAAGGACTAATCGCCCTAATTCAGGGTAGGGTCGGGCCCCTCGGTGCGGACATTATAATGATGATGTCGTATAAGGGGACCTATCATTTTCCTCTTCTATGGTAGATGCTCTTTAGTAAAATTCACGTCTCTTGTCTTTAAATTACTACTTCGACTAATTCATAACATAAGTCATATAAAATTATAATCACAAACACCGCATTAATTTAAGTTGGTTACTGGCAAGTATTCAGGACGATTTCGCTAGCTCTGCCCGTGGAATAATAAATAGTGGAACGTGTTAAACAAATGGATTTATCGATACCTTTTAATGAATGATTTATGTGTTGAAAAGTTTTATATAAACAAAAGTAGCTGCGTCCCGTGGTTTCACCCGCGTTAACCTCAATCCCGTGGGAATTTCGGGATCAAATAAAATATTTTTTTTTATATCTTTTATACAAAATATAGAGCATAGCTTACATTAATGGCACATTCCATCCAGAAGATTGATTTCATTCATATTTTTTAACGTTTAGGTATATAGAGTCACCAAGTTATCTGTGCCGGCGGCCAAAAGTGGAAGCTACTAAATATTGTCAGTTTGATTCTTATGTCATCATTTTCAATAAACTAACAACCAAAAGATGCGATAACAGCGAGACGCTCCCACCGGCACAGAAAACTTGGTGACTCTATAGTCTACACTAATATTATAAAGAGGAAAGATTTGTTTGTTTGTAACGAATAGGCTCCGAAACTACTAAACAGATTTCAAAAATTATTTCGCCATTAGAAAGCTACATTCACCCTGGGTAACATACGATACATTATATCCCCGTACTCCCACGGGAACAGGAACTACGCGGGTGAAATCGCGGGGTGCTACTAGTATATTATATTGGCAACCAAACGTCAGAAATACAAAAACAAATACAATGATATCAATCTTCAATCCTAATCGTATGGATTACGATTAAATAATACCATTGGACGTTAATACTCGTAGGAATCTTTTACAGATGACACTATATTTATTTATATTTAGTCTTGGTTCAAGGTTGCATTCCGTAAAATACGCGCAAATTCCATTATGCAAATTATTTACTGGAGTTTACATCGTATTTTTAACCGACTTCCAAAAAAACAGGAGGAGGTTCTCTATTCGACGTGTATATTTTTTTTTTTTTTTGTGTGTTTGTTACGCGATTTCTTTGTAATCATGAATGGAGCATTTTAAAATTCTTGTTTCATTAGAAAGCGGATATTCGCGAAGTGGTCCCATGTCAAGGAAATCAGGATCTGATGATGGGATCCAGGAAAAATCGAGGAAAAACCCGCAACAATGTAGTCTGGGGTGTCGATTGACATTATTAAAAGTAAAACTACCCGTGACCCGTGGTTTTGTTCGCGATATTCTTGATGCCATAAGAATTTCTGGATGAAATTTTTTTGGCTGTATCCTTTCGTATTTAAATCAAATGCTGTTCACAATTCATGGGTTTAAGATATAAAAATGTCCTGTTTTTTAATTTGTTAACACACACTGAAATAAACCCGAACCTACAACATTTTTTAAAGATGTTTTTTTATACTATTATAGGTACCTATTACACATATATCTTCATGCGTTTTCATAAAACTTAAGTAAAAAAAATATTATTTAGATATTACAAACAAACACTGCACCAGATTAGTTTGTATAGATATTTTAATTCATAAATAGACAGTGTAAACGTTAGCCTCTATTTTCGTTTTTATTTTGACTTTGGTTAATTTTCTAAAAAGTTCTTATACCTTTGCGGTTATAAAGAAGTTTTGTAATAAAATGATGGTTTAATTGGGATGAAGTTAAAAAGAAGTAGGTAATAAAATGCAGGGTTGTGTTAGATTATAATCAATCATGTGTAACATCAGCTCATGGGACAGAATTCAAGCGGTACCCGTTGAGGTTAAACTGCTCGACACTTATAGAGCAGCGAAAAAATCCCTGCAAGAGACTATTGCCCTCGCAACTCTCGCGGCAATCGTGGGAAACGACCTCTCCTTGCCAAATGTAGTCTCTGCTATGGTGAGCGAGGAGAGGTCTTGGATTGGAGTGTCCACCTTTTGTGAGGTCGTACTCTCGCAAAAAAAAGCTGCGGAGAGAGAGCGTGAAGCCCTCTCCACTAATACTATCCGCAGCAGAAGGTTGGGCAGACGGAAGCGCGACTACCACTTTGTCCTGCAACCGCCATACGCCTGACCTGCGGCAGTGATCCCCGGGGGGAGATCCACTGCCGCCATATAGGCCTCGAGGTGGCGCGCGGTAGTTTCGGAAGGGGGTAACTCAACATCTTTCGCCTAGAGCTACATTCTAGCTCGGAGGAGAAACCCTTAACAGGGTAGAGACGCTGTCCGGGATCGTAGTAGCGTGCAGCCGCGTTTCTTCCGGTTTCGGCCATAAGCGCAGAGGTGGCACACCAAGGGGCTTTAGTCGGTAAGCGCGTCGCGGCTCTATCTTTGCGGCGCGGAGTCCGACATACCCCGTCGTTCCCCTGGACAGAGGAAAGACATAAAGTCTTCCTCCCACAACTTCCCTCCACGAGTCAAAAGCTCTTCTGGAGGAAAATTTAGGCGTCTTTTGTAGAAGGAGACTTGCTTCCCACTAAAAAATTTAAAATAAAGTTAATTTAAAAAAATAAGAAACCGACTTCAGCCCTAAAAAGTAAGCAAATAATTTAAAATAAACGATATTATTAATACATATTTATAATTAGTTACTTTTGAAGTCGGTGACAGCCAAAGCCTTCATTAATATTATAGGCGCGTCTCGTGCTATCTTATAAGGAAAAAAAACTATCCTGGGCTGGCACTGACTCCAAAAGTAACTAATTATAAATTGTAAATATGTATTAATAATATCGTTTATTTTAAATTATTTGCTTACTTTTTAGGGCTGAAGTCGGTTTCTTATTTTTTTAAATTAACTTTATTTCTTTAGCTGTTGTAAAATTTTGCTGTTGAAAGAAAGAAAGAAAATGCATTTATTTGTAATTAGACAGTACATAAATATAAGTATAAAAAGTATCTTAATTTAATCTAACTACAAAAAGGTCCAAGTTCAGCGATGTGTTGGACAACAGATCGCTCCATTGTCCAACGCTGATCTTCCACTTAGCCTTGGGAGTGACAGAAATGAAATAAAATAAGAAGTAAGTTGGACTGTTATACGTTTCGTTTGTTTTATATTTGTACTTAATCGTGATTCCGGATAGGATATTACAACTGACCATAGTCTTAGTATTAAAATTAGTAAGCGAATCACACTGTAGGCATCCGTTTTGCGCTAACATCTTTCACTTAGTATAGTACAACCATTCTTTATTGTTTCATTGGACATTTTATCTAATATATAAAATTCTCGTGTCACAGTTTTCGTTGCCACACTCCTCCGAAACGGCTTGACCGATTCTCATTATATTTTGTGACCATATTCAGTAGGTCTGAGAATCGGCCAACATCTATTTTTTATCCCGAAATTCCCACGGGAACTACGCGTGTGAAACCGCGGGGCGCAGCTAGTATGACTACAAAATCATGCATACTTCGTAGTCACTAGATATGGCTGGCTAATAATTACGAGTTCTATACCCGCAAAAATCAATAGGAACCTTTTAATTAAAGTTTTTTATCTACACTAATATAATATTATACAGAGGAAAGATTTGTTTGTTTGTAACAAATAGGCTCCGAAAATATTAAATCGATTTAAAAAATTCTATCACCATTAGACACCTACATTCACCCTTAGTAACATAGGCTATATTTATTCCCGTATTCCCACGGGAACGGGAACCACGCGGGTGAAACGCGAGACGCCGCTAGTTACTTATTTTTTATAGATAACTTTCCTAATACACTAACATTTTCATTATGGCACAAGTGTGCAAAGTCGGGGATTACTGCTGAGGCGCTATTGCGACCCGACACTTATTTGACAGCTTTTTATTTATATATATATAATAGGCAACATACTCACAGAGACTTCAAAGACACCATAGCGATATTAATAAATTTTAGCAGGGTACCATATTTCTGACACTCTTGTACAATATCGATATAATGTATGTCTCTATAATGAAGACATTTTCAGATCAAATAATGTCAAATCGTATACTATAATATCTATGGTGTATGAAAAAGTTTTCAAAAGTTGTAGTTATTTTATGGTTACCCCAATAAAATATATGACTTGAATATAAAATTTTAAGAAATGTGCTCTTTATTACGTAAGGAATGCGAACGCAATTCCTATGGCATACAATTTTGTTGATGTCACTTTCTTTAACACAAATACTGTTAAACTTTGTAATATCAACGTAATCACATTTCTTTACATGCAAATGATATTTTAACTTACTTTATAGCCTGCGGTTTCACCCACACAGATCCCGCCCCCGTGACAATACTGAGACAATTACGCTAAAAACCTTCCTCTATCTATTAAATAAAACACATCAAAATCCGTTGCGTAGTTGTAAAGATCGAAACATAGACTTTGTTTTATACTATGTAGTGATAGTGAAGATCCAAAAATATATATCACTTATTATTTTTAAAATGTCAAGTGTCTGATAAAAGTTTCCGGCGTTTAGCAAGTTTTTGGCAATAATTGTGAAAAAGTGAAGCCTAGCGTTTAATGGGATCTTGATTAATATATTATCTACAGTCTTCTTCCGAACCTTTATACATGTCTTTTTTGGGTCGGTTTTCAGTTTAACCAGATTGAAGGTTGTTCGATTCCCGTGCAAGGTGAATATTTGTGTGAACCACAAATATTTGTCTCGGTCTCGGTATGTGTGTGAATGTGTGTGTGCGTAGTTTCTGATACCCTAGATACAAGTTTCGAACTTAGTTAGGGGTCAGTTACTAGAATGATTATGTTATTTTATGTTATTAGCAGAGCTCCGCGGTTTTATCCTCGTCAATCCAAATTTCATGGGAATTTCAGGATAGAATGTATCCTATGCGTTACTCCTAGTAATAAGGAACATTTCTACCAAATTTCATATGATGATTTAGTAGTTTTTGGGTGAAATAGTAACAAACATCCATTCATCCAAACTTTCGTGATTATAATGTTAGAAGGATATGAAAATGTAATTAAAAGAGTGAGGAAAAAACACTTATTTTTAAATAAAATAATATAAGGTTTGTTATTAACATTTATTGTAATGGTAATGTCACACCAAAAGCAACAAAGTGATTGTTTTCTCTCACATCCTCTCACAATTAATTAGCATGAGCACCAAGCCTACTGCCCATGTATAAGACAGCACCATTGCGCATTTTGATAACACATCACGTATTAATGCTCGTATATAAACCAAGCCCTGAACTTCCATAGCATACATTGTGAGTGTAACGCAGACGGCAGTCAGTCGCTTCTGCTGTCAAATAAATAATAAAAGCAGTGTTAAAAAGTGTATCATGGCAAAATTGATAGTGCTCTTATCAATAACGGCAATAGCCAGTGCCGAGTTATCCGCTTCAAACTTAGTAAAGAACATATACAATGAATGTTTAAGTCAATATTCGGTGGAATGTGTTAAACCAAGGACATTGCAGTGGATTTCACAGGTTGCCAATGACGATGAGATCAAAATTACGAAAGATTTATCAATAATAAGAACAGCTATTTTAGAAGATGACGCCAATATTGATCCCAGAATGGCTTCAGAACCTACTTACACTGTATTTGATAAAGTAGACCGTTTCCTTCAAACTCACACGTTAAGAGTGAAAGTTCCCGAAGAGGTATCCAAAAGTGCTGCTTCTGAATATATTCCACGGTCACTACTTACTGATCTTCCATCAGAACTGGATATGCCCTTGGATGGAGAAGAAGAAGTAGAAACTTTCGAAGGCAGGAAGAAGAAAATCAAGCTGCCTAAGCCATTGAGAATCAAAAGCAGTATGTTTACTAAAAGAGTAGTTTTTAATAATACAAAAAAATCATAGGGTTTTAACACAACATTTTTATTTTCAGAGCATGGTTTCATCAAGAAGGTTATCCTGCCCTTCCTTCTTGGTTTGAAATTCAAAGCTTCAGTTCTTGTACCGCTCGCACTCGCTCTTATTGCATTGAAGACATGGAAGGCCCTTACTCTTGGACTAATCTCTTTAGTACTATCTGGTAAATATCTATTATATTTATAAATACTAAACTGAAATAAAAAAATATTGACTGTGTATTTTCTAAAATATTAGTAAAAATATTAAATATATGTCTAATTTTTTTATTGTTTTAGGTGCAATGGTAATTTTCAAGTTTACTAAGCCCAAAGTAGTGAACTATGAGGTGATTCACTACCCACAGCACCACGTAGAACATCACGTTGATCACCATGCGCCAGCATGGGACGCCCATGGCCCCTACCAAGCCAGATCATTCGAAGATGCTCACGAAATAGCTTACTCTGGACAAATTTGAATTGATTTTACAACAAATTTAGCTTTAAATCAACGGACCTCCTGAATAATTTATTTATTTATTTATTATTTAACTTGTAAATAAAGTCTGTATAAATTAAGTTTTATTATAAACTGTTTGTTTTTCTTTATTTATTTTATCTAATTGCTATCACACCCTCATCATTAGGGACATAGGCAGATGGAAAATTAGGTGTTACTTTATTTTCATATACATTTTTTTCTGATTTCTTTATTATTAATGAATCAAAGTCATCTAAAGTAGTTTTTGAATACAGTTCAGTTGTAATCGTTAAAAGTTTGGTTATTTTTTCATTATTCTCAATGTTATGATCACTTGTTAACATTTCATTTAATTTGGTGACAGCAGCATCCACTGTTTCGTTGCTAGTCATATGTTCGAAAGCCGAACTTATATCAGCGTGTTTCTGTTTAATATTAAATTCTTTGATATTCAAGTCAACTGTAAATTTTTCTGTGTCTATATTATTTACATCAAAATCTGGTGATTGCATATATTCATCTTTGCTTACATTTTTTGTAGGTGTATGTATAATTTTTTCAATTAAATTCAGATTTTTATTTGTTCTCTCTTTAAGGTTTTCGTCATTCGACTCCAAATTAAGAGGAGTTTGTAATTTATTTGATAACTTTGTCAGAACAGCTTGGGTATAAAAATCTTTATATACATTGGATTTTTGTAGAGGATTCATCTTATATAAATTTAAAAGAACGTTAAAATTTTGCATAATTCTCATTTCCCTTTGTCCTGAAACAATTACCTAAAAATAGGAAAAAATAAAGCTTTGACTGTATATAACATTAACATAACATAATCATTCACTACATCATCTCATTATAGTAACTGACCCCTAACTAAGCTCGAAGCTAGTAAATAGTTTTGATAATTGCACCATCTCAACCGCTTTAATAAAATCATGTACTTGATTTAAATTATTTCAATGTATTTTCTTTAAGGAGTACTTTCTCTACTTTTCCTTACATCCTTTACGTTTATTGATTTTAAATTAGCTTTCACTTCTTTATAGGGTTTTGGTGTCAATAATAGTTATTTATTGTACAAGCGAGGTAAGTTGGTGATTACTTCCGAGGCGCTATTGAGGCCCGAGCCATCAGGCGAGGGTCTGAAGATAGCCGAGGATAGTAATCATCAATACACGCGTGTACCATACAACGTTTTTCAACATATTTGCGAAGAAATTATTATTTTTCGCTAATAAATAAACAGTTTTTCTATTCGCGCGCATCCATCACAACAATGGTGATCGGCCAAAGACTAAAAGAATATACTTATTAAAAAAAATAACGAATGAATGAATGAATAGAATCGACCATAGACCTACTAAAAGTAAGGAAACATAGTTTAGGTTTGTTTTTAAAATGTATGGACACAATTTTTTTGGTATCGAAACTTTTTTAAAATGGAAGCAATTTAAAAAAACAATCTATAACTCACTAGTGAATAAAACGTGTCATTATTCAACTGTTTTTGCACAAATAAGAGACCCTTTATGAGCAAGTGTGTTGAAAAATTTATTTACGTAAACTTTTAATATTATAATATACCTACACCATTAAAATTTGGTCGTAAAAATATACTAAACAAAATTTTCTTACCCAATAGAAACTAATTATGTATGTCGTTGCGAACAAATAGAAAGCCATAATTGAACAAATAGAGTACATTTGTCGCTAGCATTGTTTGCTTTCAAATCAAATTCAAAATATTATTGGTAACTCACTGTTTAAGAACTTTGTTGTATATTGCTGTTGTAACTATTGCCGTTTCTCTTACAAAAAAGCGTTTCCTGAAAATTCAAATGGTAACCAAAAATATCATTTTTCATAAAAAGAAATAAATTTTCATTTAGATTCACAAATAAATGCCCAACTTTTGAAATAACTTGCCCCTACAGTTTTGATACATTTTTTTTCATCATGATGTGTCAGTGAGGTGCATAAATAATTCTTACTCTGAATTTTTTTTGAATTCATCAAGACGTTAACTTTTTTCCCACTATACTCGTAATGTGATATCCTTGGCTTTATTTATTATTGTAATCGATAGAGGGTATATCTAGACTACAGATACAAATAATTAGACACCTACTGATGCTCAAATATCACCGTAGTACTTAAAAATGTGAACCCATGTAATTTTTTGACCAAATTTTAAAAAAAAGTGCATATTTTTTAAAACAGTTGACCTGCTTTTTTTTCTTTTACTGCCAGGACAGTCAGGCTCCCCCCTACCACCCCCTTTTTTAAATTATCGGTTAAGTTTTTTTTATATTAAGGGCCTATTATACCATCTTCGAGTATCGTTCCGAGTACGTACTCACATGTTTTGTCTTTGTCACTTGATATAAAGTAAGAAAGAGACAAAACTAACTTTACTTGGTGAATAACTTTACCTGATGGTCGTGAAATAGGCCATTACCCTTAAAAACTTTACCTCCATGTTATATGAGTAGGTGGGTATAGTGTAGTCATTTCTTTAATTTACATTGACACTAACAATTGAAAACAAAACTACTTTTCAACACACTTGTTCATAAAGGGGCTCTTATTTGTGCAAAAACAGTTGAATAATGACACGCTTGATTCACTAGTGAGTTATAGATTGTTTCTTTAAATTGCTTTGTTTTTAAAAAAAGTTTCGATACCAAAAAAATTGTGTCCATACATTTTAAAAACAAACTTCAACTATGTTGCCTTACTTTTGGTAGGTCTATGGTCGATTCCATTCATTCATTCATTCGATTTTTTTTTAATAAGTTTATTCTTTTAGTCTTTGGCCGATCACCATTGTTGTGTTGGATGCGCGCGAATACAAACATTGTTTATTTATTAGCCAAAAATGATAATTTCTTCGCAAATGTGTTGAAAAACGTTGTATGGTACACGCGTGTATTGATGATTACTATCCTCGGCTATCTTCAGACCCTCGCCTGACGGCTCGGGCCTCAATAGCGCCTCGGAAGTAATCACTAACTTACCTCGCTTGTACCATAAATAACTATTAACGGATTTTTGTGGTGGTTATAAGTTTTAAATTTTATTATTTTGTATATAAATACGGTGTAATTCTTTTAATGTGGTCATGTGACGAAACGAGCCAGGTGGTCACCTCGTGTGCCCAGTAATTACACTGACTTCATTAAACATTGGAACACAGTAATGTTGATGTACTACTGTTTGGCAGCAGACTATCTGACACTTCATTGTCCACACACTCAGGCGTAAATGTACAAGATTTCTACTACCTAGTTGTCAGGAGAGTCATCTCTTATGGTAGAAAATTGAAAAAATTGTTCAGCTATACCTATGCAGTAAAAATAACAGTTTAAAAACCTATCAGAATGGCGCTAGTGTAGACACAGTGTATGGTATGAATGTATCTCTATCCTACTCTAATAATATGGTATGATGCTAATGTGGCGTCACTCTCATTTAATGCATTTCGACGGACAGTTTTTCATGTTCAAAATGATTCACCTGACCTCTACCCTCCATAATCAGAAGATACGAAAATATGAAATATTATTTATTACCTTCATCGTGTGAATTGTACGGCGAGCGATAAAATAATATCATAAGATAATAGTTATTTATGGTACAAGCGAGTAAAGTTGATGAATACTTCCGAGGCGCTATTGAGGCCCGAGCCGTTAGGCGAGGGTCTGAAGATAGCCGAGGATAGTAATCATCAATATACGCGCGTACCATACAACGTTTTTCAACAAACTTGCGAAGAAATTCATAATAAAATATCATTTTTCACTAATAAATAAACAGTTTTTCTATTCGCATCCAACACAACAATGGTGATTGGCCAAAGACTAAAAGAATATACTTATTAAATAAAACGAATGAATGAATGAATGGAATCGACCATAGACCTACCAAAAGTAAGGCAACATACATGAAGTTGTAGGTAAAACATGGAGCCCAAACTTCGAATACCTACTTGAAGCATACCTATATGTATCACTATCGCGTCTCTGTGCGCAGGCTCTCTCTTTCTAACTAAGGTAACCTCTAGAAAGAGAGAGTCTGACTAAAAAGAGAGATCGGCCCACAGAGACGTAGGTATTTGACTCAAGGTGTTGTTCCAAGTTTGGGCTCCTTTTTTTACCTACAACTTCATGGGCAACATAGTTGAATTTTGTTTTTAAAATGTATCGACACATTTTTTTGGTATCAAAACTTTTTTGAAAGCAAAGCCATTTAAAAAAACAATCTATAACTCACTAGAGAATAAAACGTGTCATTATTCAACTGTTTTTGCACAAATAAGATCCCCTTTGTGAGCAAGTGTGTTGAAAAATAATATTATAGGATCTTAGCCGTGTGCAGCGCCCCTTACTGAACTCTACTGCGGGTGACGTAACATACGACAAACTTATTATTTGCGGTTGGTATAGTAATTGGGTCTAGGGATCGAACCGCAAAATTAAGTTTGTTTTTTGTTTTATATAATTTTCCGGGATAAAAAGTACCCAGTGTGTTGAGCAGGATATTAAACAATAATTATACCAAGTTTCATTGTAATCGAACCGGTAGTTTTTGCGTGATGCCTGAACAAACAGACAGATAGACAAACAATTTTTTAATCACATTTTTGGGTTCAGTGTCTGTCTAATAACACCCTATATTTTTTTGATATTTTCAATGTACAGAATTTTCGATTCTACAGATTTATTATAAGTATAGATTACAGAAAGTGAAGGTTCCGTCAAACTAGTTCTTAATATGAAATGAATAAAGTTAATTTAAAAAAATAAGAAACCGACTTCAGCACTAAAAAGTAAGAAAATAATTTAAAATAAACGATATTATTAATACATATTTACAATTTATAATTAGTTACTTTTGAAGTCAGTGCCAGCCCAGGATAGTTTTTTTTCCTTATAAGATAGCACGAGACACGCCTATAATATTAATGAAGGATTTGGCTGTCACCGACTTCAAAAGTAACTAATTATAAATTGTAAATATGTATTAATAATATCGTTTATTTTAAATTATTTTCTTACTTTTTAGTGCTGAAGTCGGTTTCTTATTTTTTTAAATTAACTTTATTTTCAATTTTTTAGTGGGAAGCAAGTCTCCTTCTACAAAAGACGCTTAAATTTTCCTCCAGAAGAGCTTTTGACTCGTGAATCACTTGAATCCTTTTTTTCTGGGAGGAAGACTTTACGTCTTTCCTCTATCCAGGGGAACGACGAGGTATGTCGGACTCCGCGCCGCAAAGATAGAGCGGCGACGCGCTTACCGACTAAAACCCCTTGGTGTGCCACCTCTGCGCTTATGGCCGAAACCGGAAGAAACGCGGCTGCACGCTACTACGATCCCGGACAGCGCCTCTACCCTGTTAAGGGTTTCTCCGCCGAGCTAGAATGTAGCTCTAGGTGACAGATGTTGAGTTACCCCCTTCCGAAAGTACCGCGCGCCACCTCGAGGCCTATATGGCGGCAGTGGATCTCCCCCCGGGGATCACTGCCGCAGGTCGGGCGTATGGCGGTTGCAGGACAAAGTGGTAGTCCCGCTTCCGTCTGCCCAACCTTCTGCTGCGAATAGTATTAGTGGGGAGGGCTTCGCGCTCTCTCTCCGCAGCTTTTTTTTGCGAGAGTACGACCTCACAAAAGTTGGACACTCCAATCCAAGACCTCTCCTCGCTCACCATAGCAGAGACTACATTTGGCAAGGAGAGGTCGTTTCCCACGATTGCCGCGAGAGTTGCGAGGGCAATAGCCTCTTGCAGGGATTTTTTCGCTGCTCTATAATTGTCGAGCAGTTCAGCCTCAACGGGTACCGCCTGATTCCTGTCCCATAAGCTGATGTTACACATGATTCATTATAATCTAACACAACCCTGCATTTTATTACTTCTTTTTAACTTCATCATCCCAATTAAACCATCATTTTATTACAAAACTTCTTTATAACCACAAAGGTATAAGAACTTTTTAGAAAATTAACCAATGTCAAAATAAAAACGAAAATAGAGGATGACGTTTATACTGTCTATTTATTAATTAATATATACAATCTAATCTGGTGCAGTGTTTGTTTGTAATATCTAAATATATTTTTTACGAAAAGTTTTATGAAAACGCTCTGAAGATATATGTGTAATAGGTACCTATAATAGTATAAAAAAACAATTTTAAAAAATGTTGTAGGTTCGGGTTTATTTCAGTGTGTGTTAACGAATTAAAAAACAGGTCATTTTTATATCTAAAACCCATGAAAAGTGAACAGCATTTGATTTAAATACGAAAGAATTCAGCCAAAAAATTTTCATTCAGAAATTCTTATGGTATCAAGAATATCGCGAGCAAAACCACGGGTCACAGGTAGTTTTACTTTTAATAATGTCAATCGACACCCCAGCCTACATTGTTGCGGGTTTTTCCTCGATTTATCCTGGATCCCATCATCAGATCCTGATTTCCTTGACATGGGACCACTTCGCGAATATCCGCTTTCTAATGAAAGAAGAATTTTAAAATGCTCCATTCATGATTACAAAGAAATCGCGTAACAAACACACAAAAAAAAAAATAAAAAAAAATATACACGTCGAATAGAGAACCTCCTCCTGTTTTTTTGGAAGTCGGTTAAAAACTATTAAATATTTGTAAATCTATGATTAATTATTTTCTTTATATCCGTGGTGTTTAGCATAGAGCACGGAAAATTATGCAAATAATACAATTTATTAATAATTATCTTATTTATTGTAGTGATGTAAACATACAAAATAAGTATTGAATATGGAAAATTTGCGTAGATTTAAATAATAACTTAAAACTAAACTTTTATTACAATAGTAGAGGCCTTGAAGGTAAATAGGTCAAATTTTTTTATCACACCTTACCCTAGACTTTCGATCCTATATACAGGGTGTCCCGAAAGTCAAAGTCTAAACGAAAGGGGGTAGTAGAGGGGAGCCTGACTGTCCTGGCAGTACAAGAAAAAAAAAATAAGTCAACCACATTAAAAAATATTAGCAATTTTCTAAAGTTTGGTAAAAAACTTACACGGGTTCACATTTTCAAGTACTACGGTGACATTTGTCCATTAATATGTAACTTATTATTTGTATCCGTAGTCTGGATATACCCTCTATCGATTACAATAATAAATAAAACCACAAATATCATAATATCGTGAGAAAACGGGTTTATGTCTTGATGATTTCTAAAAAAATTCAAGTAGTATTTCACAAAATTTCATACGTAGATGTGGAACTTAGGGGTCAGTGCTTAAGTTAGATTTCTACTAAGGGTTTCCGCCGGGATCCTGCTGACCCTGTCTGGGAACATTTTTTAAAAATCAAAACAAATTTAAGCAAACGCTTATTAACACAAATGCAATTTGGAATTAGTTTCACTAAAATAGTTTGAATCTAAAGACAGAGATATAAGTCAAATTATTTAGCCTATTTTTATTTTGCGTAAAATATGTATATTACGAGTATACTTACGACTAAAACCTATGGCTAAATTAAATTTGTTTTAAAGTACTAGTTGGTAAGCGGCATAACCAAGTAATAATTAAGCAAATTAAATTTTGCGAAACAATATTTGGGAATAATAATTTGTCATTTGTTTTTACTGAAACAAGAGATACCCGTTTCCGCCTTTAAATCGATTTAGCTTAACTACGAGTACTTAAATCTGCTTAAAGGCTATCGTGTACATTATTTACGAGTAGAAGACATTTATATTAGAGTTTCAAAACTACACTTAGAGCAAGTAATCACAAAACTTAAACTAAGTATGTCTAATTTAATATAGACGCGAAAATAAAACATAAATAAAACTATGTTTTTGTTCATTCAATGAAATTATATACCTGTTTATAAAATTGGTTTTTACATTCGGGTTTAGCGTTAAACCAGGGAGACTTTCGACGCTAATAACAAATATAGATGCCAAGGTTAGATCACGAGTTGATAGATTTTGTTACTTAGAAAGCAATCAAACACCCACTCAAACCTTTGTTTAACATGAAGGCAAGGAGAGTTTCGTTTTATTGTACCTCTATATTTAAAATATTAAGTGCATCTCCTTACTTAATTTAATAAAAAGGTATATCTCCATATGAATAGTAAAGTTCATTCCCCCACCTGTAGTCTGCCTGTCTTGTACCTACGTAAGCACCCTTAAGGTACGTTGCATATCCTGGATTATGATAATATCTATAATCTATATAAGCCGTTTTCGAGTACCCAAGATATGCATCGTATAGAAATTCTAAAACTTTATGTGTGTCTAAAACTGTATAATAAAGAGTTATCTCTTCATTTCGCAAATTAGATGAAAACGAATTCATTGCGAGAAGACCATCATATATCCATCGTTTGTTTAATAAAGCACGATGCCAGGCTCCCCCCGAATCCATACCGAATTTGGCCCATCTAGCAAGGACGCAAATGAACCAACCCCATTCGTTCTGAAAAAAAATTTTAAAAATAATTTAGGAACGCATATTTAAGTATACAAGTTCAATTCAAAATAAATTTCGTAGTTCCCGTGAGAATTTTGGGATAAAAATATCTTATGTGTTATTCTGATGTATAAGCTAAATTATAGTGAAGTTTCATTAAAATCAATTCAGTAGTTTTTGCGTGAAAGAGGAACAAACATCCACACTAACAAAAATTTGGCTTTATAGGTAATATTAGTAGGACCTGCATTTTTTTTCATAAGCAACGAATTCCAATCGCGAAAGTTTAAAAAATGTATTACCATCGAAATGACTAAATAGGTACCGCATCGAATGTTAAATATTCAACCAGATAAATCCCTTCGATTCCTCGTCAGTTTAATGAAGGGCTAGTTAATGTACTTACTTTTAATCACACTAATTAATATTATAAAGGCGAAAGTTTGTGAGTGTATATGTTATGACTACTACACACAATGCCACCGGCAATACAAGCCGCCGGCACAAGCTGCCAAGAATTATTCCGGTTGTGATAGTCACATAGAACGCTAGGGAAGTGAAATTTTATTTTTGTTTTTTTATTAATGGTTACACAGTTTCGTCGTCCCTATGAAACGACATTTTAATTTGTTGAATACATACACCACTACCGATTGAATGCCAGGCACGAACTGACGCCGACAAGCCGCCATGCCGGCGGCTTTGTATGCCACCGGGTGCACGGCGGCTTGCCAATGCTTGCGGTGGCCGTGCCGCCGGCAGTGTGTGTAGGAGCCTTTGGTTACTTTTTCACGTTTAAACGGCTGGAGCGATTTTCATAAAATTTGGTACAGATGTCCCATAGATATAATTAAGAATAACACACACTTTCCACGTAGGTAAAACCGCGGGCACAGCTAGTTAATGACCCGTTTTAGAATACTAATATACACAAATATTATGAAGAGAAAAGATTTGATTGTTTGTTTGTAACGAATAGGCTCCGAAACTATTGAACTGATTTCAAATATTCTTTAGCCAATGGAAAGCTAATTTATCAGTGCGTGACATAGGCTATATTTTATCCCCATATTTTTTTATCCCCCACGGGACTGGGAACTACGCGGGTGAAACCGCGGGGCGCTACTAAAAAATAAATAGAAAAGAGATTAGGATTCCAACTTACTTTCGGACATTTGCAGAGTCTCTTAGTCCTAATTGCGTATTTCATAAACGGCGTCGCTGTTCTTCTCCAAGCTTTTATGAATTGGTATCCTACTATGACAGCAGGGTCACCACTCACAGGATTTGCAGACATGTACTCATAACTAAAATATAAAATAACATACTGATTGACATTGTTTCTGAAGGTCAGAAAACTTATGTTATAATGTTATAAAACACGTTCAGTTCCAAGTTAGACAAGACTAATAAATAAAATGATCAATCTAATTTTATTAATTCTTTTTACGATACAGCAAGCACCTTATTCTCAAAATCATGTACGATTTTCACTGGAGATATCAATATAAATATTAACTCAACGGACAGTATAGATACATCGTCATATCTCTGTTGTATGGCTGAACTGGGTCTAATACCTGCTGTTGATAAACCAACAAGATACGACAATTGTATAGATCATGTATTCTACAAAGGTGACGTACAAATAGAAACAATTGTCTGTAACTCTAGTATAACTGATCATAATTTAATTATAACAGGATTATCCAACCAAAATTTGTGCACAACTAGACTCCCAAGATTTAAACTCAAAATTAAATATGATTCAATTGTAGAGGAAATTAGTAATATAAACTGGGTTAAGATTAACGATATAACAGACATTAGCAAACAAACAGACACTTTTGTTAGTTTAATTAAAAATATTATTGAGTCACATTCCAAATCAATAATAACAAGTCGATCCAAAGTCATAATAAAACCTTGGATGTCTCTGGGTCTAATTAAATGCTCGCGTGTTCGAGATAAACTCCATTTAGAGGCTCGAAATAAGTCCAAAACTGAACTCCCATCTATAATTTACACAAGATAAAGAAACTTTTACCAAAATCTAATTCGCAAACTTAGAAGTCAATATGATAAAACCCTGCTAGAAAAATATAAAAAACAACCAAAAGAGTTATGGAAAACAAATAATCAAATAAAGTATCAAAAATCCAAGTCCACATCAAACGCATCAGAATTAATACACCAAAACAGTAACCCGCAAGTAGCTCTAAATCTATGTAACAAATCCTTTGCATCCGTGGGCCTTGATTATGCTGACAAAATTTTAAAAGAATTAAAGACAACTCAAATGGAATTAGCACTTAAAATAGATACTTCTACAACTCCAAGTAATTCATTCTTTTTTCATCCAACAGACTGTAAAGAAGTCGATGACATAATTACAAGTCTTAAAGTTCATAGTGCTCCTGGACTTGACGGAGTTACCAATCTACTTATAAAAATAGTTAAGCTGCATATAGTAATTCCGCTGACAGACATTATTAACATGAGCTTGCTCTCAGGTACCGTCCCTCAGGCTTGGAAAAATGCGGTAGTAGTTCCGATTCACAAAGGAGGAGAGACTAACTCTTTAAATAACTACAGGCCAATATCATTGTTAAATATTTTTTCCAAAATCCTGGAGAGAGTAGTTAACAAACGTCTTGTAAAATTCCTAGAAGATAATAAAATTTTATCCGATAGACAATTTGGGTTTAGGCAAAATAAATCCACGGAAGACGCAGTAACTTTGCTAACAAATAACATTACTAAACATCTAGATAATGGCCACGCATGTATTGGAGTGTTTGTTGATTTGGCCAAAGCTTTCGATACCGTATCCATTACAATATTATTAAAGAGACTAGAATGCGTTGGAATAAGAGGAATTGCCTTAAACTGGTTCCATAGTTACCTGACAGAACGAAAACAATGCCTAAAAATCGATTCTCTGCTTAGTGATATGACTGACCTATCCTTTGGTGTACCGCAAGGGAGTGTACTTGGCCCAACCCTTTTTAGCCTTTACTTAAACGAATTACCAGAACTACCTATTGCAAACGCCACCACTATTTGTTATGCGGATGATACAGCAATAGTTTTCAACGGAGCGAACTGGAGTGAATGCCTTAGAAATGCTGAAGAAGGCATGTCAATATTAGCTAAGTAGTTCAGAACTAACTTACTTACACTAAACCCTGACAAAAGTAAATTCTTATGTTTCCATAAAACTAGTGCAACTTCACCATCTACTATTAATAATATTACACTTCACACATGTCCTCCAGAGCACCCAAGTTCCAATACCAACTGTAGCTGTCCCGGGATTAACAGATCACAATCAATTAAGTACTTAGGAGTAATAATAGACCACAAATTAACCTTTAAGGACCACATTCTGGCCATATCTGCTAGAGCTAGAAAACTGATCTATGTAATAAGGCAAATTAGAGACGTCGCAGACACACGTCTTCTACACACAATATACATTACCCTTTGTCAATCCGTACTAACCTATTGCATAAATGTCTGGGGTGGAGCTGTAAAAACAAATTAATAATACTGGAAAGGGCTCAGAGAGCAATAATTAAAGTCATGTACAAAAAACCAATCCGTTTCCCAACTTCAGAACTCTATAAAATTGCTGGAGTGCACACCATACGTCAATTATTTATAATTAATGCAATCACAAAAACGCACAAAGATGTATTAAATTCAAATAATTACAACAATATGATTAATCAGAGAGTTTTTAAGATACCTACCCCAACAATTAAATCTTCCTTTGCTAAACATTCTCAAATATACCTCTTTCCCCTAATATATATCAAAATAGCTAACATGTGTGATTTAAGACACCTTTCTGTACACGAAGCCCGTGAAAAGGTAAAAATCTTTTTATCCGACCTAAATTACCACGACACAGAACTTCTATGTAAGGGTTTCTCTTAATTACGTTTACGTACTCACGCACGCACGCATGCACGCACGCACACACGCACACACGCACGCACGCACGCACGCACGCACACACACACACACACACACACACGCACACACACGCGCACACACACGCGCGCACACACACACACACACACACACATTTGTAACTGATCTCCTAGAATAATAATTTTGTTTTATGTTACTTTCTTTTTATTTCTTTTGCTCAATTTTGTTTTAATTTTAATTATTTTAAGTCTTACAATTGTTAATGTTTTTTGTATTGACCGCCTCGATACAGGCATTGCCTAGTGAGGCAGTCACTGTTAATTAGATACTCATTGTAAACTGGACTGAAATAAAGATTTATCCATTATCCATTATTTACATATTGCCGGTTTTTTAAATTCATACTCCCTATAAAAAGGTATATGGCTATAGTAAGGAGGATATCGCTTAAGTAAGTCAACCCTTTATTTGATTGACTGTTTCTATTCATTTTTTGATATTTCCGACCAACTTTCCTGTCACTTTTGTGGTGCTACGCAACTAACGCAACATACTTTCCCGATCTAGTGGTATTATTATAGTAAGTAATAAACATTTTATGACATTTAACCCTAGATGGCTAACCTTATTTTATACCACGCTTAGGCTAACCATCCGTCATAACGACGGGTAATTAAAAATGATCTATTTCCACTATTAGAAATTGAATTAAATATATTTTCACCACACTTGCTCATAAAGGGGCTCTTATTTGTGCAAAAACAGTTGAATAATGACACGTTTTATTCACTAGTGAGTTATAGATTGTTTTTTTAAATTGCTTTCATTTTAAAAAAGTTTCGATACCAAAAAAATTGTGTCCATACATTTTAAAAACAAACTTCAACTATGTTTCCTTACTTTTGATAGGTTTATGGTCGATTCCATTCATTCATTCATTCGTTATTTTTTTTTAATAAGTATATTCTTTTAGTGTTTGGCCGATCACCATTGTTGTGTTGGATGCGCGCGAATAGAAAAACTGTTTTTTTATTAGCGAATAATGATAATTTCTTCGCAAATGTGTTGAAAAACGTTGTATGGTACACGCGTGTATTGATGATTACTATCCTCGGCTATCTTCAGACCCTCGCCTGACGGCTCGGGCCTCAATAGCGCCTCGGAAGTAATCACCAACTTACCTCGCTTGTACCATAAATAACTATTATTTATATGTAAATACTTGTATTGAAGATGATATATGAAAAAAATAAATTAAACAATCAACCATATCATCTATATTTTTCCTATTACATAACATTTATACTACGAAAATTTAGATCAATTCTTGCTAAATGTTTTCACATGCAAAATTAGTCACCTAAAATAAAATAATATGTTGTTATATGTCATTTTTTTCATAATAGAAAGTAAATAACTAAAAAACACTAAAAAACTTGATTAATCTTTGTCGCAACTAATACAAAATTTAACTTTATTTTCACCTTATATTTTTTTTCTTACAATTAGAGCAGATTGTTTTAGTCATGCGGTTTTTTTGTATAATAGTATTGGCTGCACCTTTTCTTTCATGTGTTTTTATTTCTGCACATATCGGCGCATCTTTAGAGGTACCAGGTTCAATATACTTACCTGAGGGATAAGTGCGCCGACGCATCGAGCCAGACGGCCACTGTCGTTTAAAGCGACAACTTATTTGGACTCAAAATTAAAAAGATACAGTAATATAAATGCGCGGTACCGACGTTAGCCTTCTAGGGTTAAAAAGTTTAGCCGTTCTCGAGTTATAAGCAAAGGAAGGAACAAACACGCCACATGCACATCATGTCCTTTCATTTCATTATCCATATATTTATTGTAATGTGCTTCGTCGACTATAGCAAGGCGTTTGACTGTGTTGATTGGGGTTCCCTGTGGCGTTTCTTGGGTGAGCTGGGTGTTCCTGAACATCTCATTGCATTACTTCAAATGCTATACTACAGTAGTGAAGGCGTAGTCAAGATCGACAAAACCACGTCCCAAACCTTCAAATTTGGTAAAAGAGTACGCCAAGGATGTATTCTCTCACCTATTTTTAATGAAAATAAATGTTATGATTATGATTATTCTTTTTTACGTGTATGGCGTACAATACATCAACAGGCAAACCTGTGACGACTGGGAGGGTGGAGTACGGGTGGGTGGAATGAGGCTTACAAATCTCAAATACGCCGATGACACAACACTTCTTGCGGCCAACGAACTCGAAATGGTCACGATATTGGAAAAAATGGAACGAATAAGTAAAGGCCTTGGATTATTGATCAACAAATCCAAAACTACCGCGCTAAAAAACTTTTATTCACTGGAGCACTTAACTTGCAAGTGGTAGAAGACTTCACATGCCTGGGCTCGAAAATCAGTAATAAAGGTTCCTGTGAAAAAGACGTCAGGCGTCGCATTATCATGGCCAAGAATGCCATGTCTCTATATTATTGTTAATGGCTGAACCAATTTTAATGAAACACGCTTAGGAACACTCCCAAACAATTCACCTTCTAAATTAAAAACAAACAAAATCGGATTTTCCATTCGGGAGCTATGACCCGGACAGACACGCACACACAAACACGTTAAACTTGTAACACCTCGTCGTTTTTGCGTCGAGGGGTAAAAATAAGACAAGCAGGCGGTCAATTCCGCTATTTGACATTAGTTGAGCAGGGGCCTGAGTTCGGTATTTTACATCATTTGATCAGACAATGTGTTGATATTGAGGCACCATAACGAGTGTTAGAAATTTGGTATTCTGCTCAGTCATAGAATAAGGATTACGAGTAAGATTCTCTCTGGTCTCTGAAGAGTCCGCCTTACAGCTGACGTTGATCTGCCAACATTATCGAGCTTCTCTTTCTATTACACGGATCGTCATATAGAGCAAACGAGAACAACACGCGCCATCACCAATTTTGGACATAACTGCAGGCCACAACATTGCGACGTATCATACTTCAAAATAAAATTATAATCTCATAAAATCATAATTCAAAATAACATCGTAAAGCCTAAAAATCTTGTGAGATACTAAAACTATGTCGTGTTGTGCTGTGTTTTGCAAATCCAGAACAACTATAGGAGGAGTAAGGATCCAGAATTATCTTTGCACATGTTAGTCTTTGTTGGCATTTTTTATCTGAAATAACGCTTTTAAAGCAAAATTTCCATTTCTCTTGTAGTATAAACACTTTTCATCATATCACTTCCAACCGGTGGTAAATAGTTGTGATTTTAAAGGTTTAATTTAGTTATATTGAATGTATTGTTTTATACCAAGCAGCTAGTGATGTACAACAACTGTGTCGATAAATTGGTCGATACTTTGAACATGGTAAGTCTATAGATCTCCGGTACCTGAATTTAATGATGCTGTTTATTTGGGGGTGTTTAAGGAGGTCATTATAACCAATTTAAACTGTTTTTAGAGTAAAGAAATGCATTGTAAATTTATTACGACAAAAGTGAATAATCAAGCAATTTTGACAGATAGATTGCCACAGATCATAGATTATGTCGTCAAATCATAGAGAACACAGAATATAGAGCCTTTCGATGTACATCGTTCAGTCACTCAATTCGTTCACCTATTCACTAATTTTCTTTAATTTTTTGAAGTTTCATACAGAACTCCCCGTAAATATATTTTTAGCGCTTCGCCGGCCGCTGCCGCGGCACGCTCTCTTCGCTTGCTCGGCTCGCGCGTTGTGTGTCACAGTTCTAACATAACCTAACCAAAATGTTGAGCTATTTGAATAAAACCTAATCAATTTTTAGAAACTTTTTGTCTATGTATGATTTGACAACTCAATCTATCGTTCAATTAATCTTTAAATTGTTTAGTCTATGAGAGAGAGTCTGTCAAAAAAAAATTTGTTTTGATTACATTTTCATACATATTCACGATTTTATTTTTGTCGTAAATAATTTATATTGCGTTTCTTTACTCTAAAAACAGTTAAAATGTGTTATGGTGAGCCCCAAGAACACCCCCAAACAAAGAGTGTCATTAAATTCAGGTACCGGAGATCTATAGCCCACTCTTGAACTTTAAATGAAAATTATATTGATGTAATGAAGAATGCGAAGAAGTTATAGTATAAGTTATAGTTATTGTAGATCCCTAGTGCTGCAGGTGCGGGCCAGCAGCAACACCATCCTGAATAATAATGGTTGCAGGCAAACTAGACTGTGGGTATGTTTATCGCTGATGTGCTGTTGCTCATGGAGTACCTACCAGTTAGGTAGCGGGGCGCATATCCACCGTTTGTCTGTAATGACCCTTTTGTGTTTTTGTGTGATTGTATGTGTATTTATTTAGTTTTCGTTGTATTAAGTGTGAATAAATGTTAATTTTATTTTTATGTATGAATGTTATTAACATTAGGTTTTCGTTGGGCCTATTTCACGTTATTCAAGTAAAGTTCCGAGTACCTAGTCACAAGTTTTGTCTTTGTCACTTGATAATATAAGAAAGAGACAAGACTCACTTTACTTGGTAGGTAACTTTACTTGAAGTTCATGAAATAGGCCCTAAGTCATATTTTGTAAAATTAGAATTGCATTTTTGTTTTGATTTTATTAATTTCCAAGTTATTCGAGCCATTTTGTTATTGTTTTATATTATGTTGTATTAATATGTTCGTTGGATTTATTTTCACTGTTGTTTTGATTATTTTTTTTATTTTCGGAAGATCATTAATATACTTCATTAAAAATATTATATACTTATTTCCATCTTTAATAAAGCATATAATTTAATCATAAATTATTTTTTATTATTAAAAAGTTCTCTTTTATATACTTATGAGCAAGTTTTTATCGATATGCTCTGTACTACTAAGCACTTCCCTAGTAGCAGTTGTAGACACTGACACTTTACATAAAATGGACGCGGTTGATAATTTATGTACGCGATGTAATCTATGCTAGATTATTACATAGAGTATCTAAGTGCTCAGTGGTCTTTGTTGTTTGTCAAAATTCAAATAAAAACGCTGCCAATTCAGCCATTGAGTCAGTGGTCAAATAATCGGCCATAATGTTGATATTGATATTAAAATACATTTGACTAGCATTATCATTATCACAGCGTTATAGTTAACAGACTTGACTCGCGGTCTAATTTTAACTGTGCAAATCTAATAAACAAAGTGATCTGTCTAATTTTAATAAAAAAAACTTACGAGTGTGATGTTGCTCTTTCACAAATTGCGCTATAGTCATATATAACGTCAGTTAAAGTCCACACTGATAGATCATACATGCAAGGAATGGGGTGGCTGATATTGAGGTCCTTTAACTGAATATACTGAAATAAATAAATTATTATAATAAACATTCACAAGTCAGTTGAACTGATTAGTCCAGACATAAAACTGTGGCGTCAATCCAAAAGTTTTAGGCCATTTTTTCACTGGAATCTGGAATCGCTCCGGTGATTGATTACCATTTTTGGATGGACGCCAGATAAGTTCAATGGCCACCTCAGACAGACGGAAAACAAAGTGATCTTATAAAAAAACATGTACGAGTATAATAAAATCAAACTTTACTTACTTTGGGATGGTTAGTTATTCTACTCACACCCAAATACATGGAAGAGTTATATTTGTTACTATTATGGTCGTACCAGACTCCAAGTACTTGTTCCAAATGCTGATTACGTCCCAATTTTGGTAGTTCCATGTCCAAAACTAAATTTGTAGCCGTGGCTGTAGTCAAGACGTGTCTTGCTGTTAGGAGAGCGCAACCGGCTAGAGGGGTATACCTTTTGTAAACTGCGCAACAGTAACATATTAAAGGAAATGGCATCTCCTGCAATAATCGAACATAGATTTACATTTATTTCGAAATTTAAGAAGTTCCTCTGGGTACGCAACATATAGACTCCGTGCATACGAGCCACTTTTTCATATATTTTGTATAGACGCGCATATGTGTAGCTGGTGGCGGCCACTCGTTACAGCAGTGTCCGCGACGCGCCACTGTCGCACTGCTCCACACCTGCGCAGTTAAACGTGAGACATTCTACGTATAAAACTCATTCGAAAATGTCTAAACAACTTTTTTGGATATCATTGTAGATTATCGAAATGCAAGTTATGTTTTACTGTAGGACCAGTTAAAATTAGATGAACCCAATATAGGCGGCGAAGGCGATTTCTACGTCGTCGTCTGCGTCATTATTAACAATAGCGCAAGCACCGAGCTAACATTCCGTGTCGGAGTCCATCGTTAGACTGCGCAGCGGGAGCGGGCGGGTTATAAAATGTGGGTATTTCCAAACACCGGTGGCTGTCGCTCGCTTCTGACACCGTTACTAATGTGATGGTAGCGCGCGACATCCACCGGTGGTTGTGGTCGGTGACCCATTTGCGCAGAGCCATAACATGTGTGAAGCCGCAAGATTACAGCAGCTAGTAGTTAATAACTACATAGTCTCAATCTGTCTGTCCCTATGTATCCTTAAATCTTTAAAACGACGACGCTACGGATTTTGAAGTGTTTTTTCTTATAGATATAATACTCAATACTCAATTTTTATTGCTCACCACAATTACAAGATACAAGGTACAAGTTATTGTGGACCCTGTTAGGGCACACGCAAAATGAATGATTCAAGAGAAAGGTTTTTAGTATAATTTTATCCCTGGATTCTCATGGAAGCGGGAACTACGCGGGTAAATCTGTGGGGCGCCGCGAGTATTATATTAATACTCGTATATTTTAAACTGACTTTAATTAATTAAAAATTAAACAAAATATAATATGTTTTCGTGATACCAATTTAGTTACAAATTTTTTATCGTCAAGACACACAGAAATAAACGCAAACCGACAGAAAATATATTATACACTAGCTTCTGCCTGTGACTTCGTAAGCGAACCGTCGCGCAATCTATACTAATAATAAAACAAGAATAAAACAGTAGAACCACCGTGTCTGTACATTAAATAAATTTACCTAAAACTGATAGGGGGGGATAAAAGAAGGTCCAAGGAACACAAAAAAACAATTTTCGACTTTCTTTCCTGTCTGTCTGTCTGTCTGTCTGTCTGTCTGTCTGTCTGTCTGTCTGTCTGTTCGCGATAATCTCAGAAAGTACTGAACGGATTTTCATGGCGTTTCCACATATGGATTAAGCTTAATTTGACGCAATATATAGGCTTTGTTTCATCTTATTTGGATAACGAAAAGAAAAGTTATCAATAAAAATCTATTTTGTTGTTTTGATTTTAATAAACAATACTCCGCCCACGACATCGCTTGGGTAATATCCGTTTATATCGCGCAACTTACCACCTTAGTTAGTTCCAAGTTATTGAGATATTCTTTAAAATTTGGGAGGAATCGTAGTCTTTGTTGTTCTTCGGTCCTCTGATTTCAATCAAAAAATATATTTATCAACACTTCGCTTCCTTTTGACGAGAAAACATTGCTGACAAAAATACTAAATTTTGGATTTTGTATAATAATATTTCATAGATGTCAAATTTGACAGAATGTAGAATACTTCAATATCGAATGCTTAAAGGGCATACGCAAATAGCGGATTTTCAGGCTTAAAAAAAAATAGTATAGACGTAATATTAAAGTGCAGTGTACGTACGTACTATGTTAAAGAAACATCAACTGAGTGTCTTTCCCTTAATAAAAAACAATAAGAAAACTGCTGATGGATACATTATTGACATAAATATTTTATTAAATAGTTTAAGTTTAATTAAAATAACTTATTAGCCTTTTAGAAAAATGCATTCAAAATTTTCGCCTCAGCCAGAACTTGAACCCGGAACCATGCTGAACCGTAGCACTGCTCTATCCAATTGAGCTTCCGAGGAGATTAGATCGTAATATACTGAAGTTTTCAGACATAAAAAAATATCTAAAGCACCGTCAAGGTATCAATTCAATAAACAAAATAGTTTTTGGCTACTACTGCCATAACTACGCAATTCTGCTAATGTCAAAGTAGGTAAACGTAAAACAACACGATGGAGATTGGTCATAAAAAATTTTTATCGAGTATAATCCGTCACGGTATCTACGTGAGAGTGAAAAATAGGCAGTGTGCAAAGGTCCTAAAATGTATGATATTCTTTACACAAAGGTTAGCAGTATTGAGTTTTAAATATATAGGTGCATTCAACCTTCTTTTTGTTAAATCAAGCAAAAATTGTGATATCCATCTATAAATACTTTAGGACAAAAAATAAATGCTTTTAAATAATTGTTCACTGTCTTTGTGTGCTTGCATCATGTACAAAACTTTGTTATATGATAGTTTATATTCAAAGAATTTTAAATAAATTACTGACCCGTGAGCAGGCTACATATAGTTGGCCATGCTAAAAACAATTAGACCTTAGGTCGACACCAGCGGCCTTTAGTGTCTGACCCTGGGATTTATTTATCGTCATAGCAAAGCACGCCACGACTGGGAATTGGGTGCACTTGAATTGGAATGGAAAATTGTTAGGGATGAGTGGTATTCTTGGTATCAAGACGGTTTCTTCGACACCACAACCGGTTAAAATTTCTGCTTCAATTATGTTAGGTTGTAGATTTATGACCTTTAATCGAGAACCATTGCACAGTTAGGACTTAAATTACGAATAAGAATTATAGAAACACCGATTTTTAAATTTATTGTATGTGAGGGGTGTCCAGGAACATTTAATGAATTCAGAAATTCTATCGGATAGTTTGTGGATTCTTCTTGATCCATCATTATATTGATAGAGATATACTCTCGACTTCCTCCTTGAATACGCGACAGTATTTCATTATTTATTGCACATGCTTGATCATTTCGAGGAGTTAAAACAGACATTTTATATAACCAAGTATTGTTCTGATATTTTTTATTATAGACAAATAATTGATTTCTTCGTAATGATTACATATGATTAAAATTAAAATTTCTTCATCCGGTATAGAATTTGTTTGATAACTTTGAAAAAGTCAACTAGGTACGTAAAATAAATAAACCAATTTCCACGCGGACGAAGTCGCTGGCATCAGCTAGTGTAAAATAAAATGAAAAAAGTTTATTGTGACACAAAAATCTAATAAGAGTACTTAATTATTTTAATTTTGTCCAAAGTCGAACTTACTTTTTTATTAAGTTTAGACCATTTGTACCATTGCCTATAGAAAGGAGAAATTCTAATTGGCCTTTCGAATTCCAAGTATGATGCGTAATCTTTATGTATAAAAGGAGGTTCTTCGATTCGGAAGTCTGGTGTCATTGAAAAGTCAGGCATTGTTGTGCCATTTACAATTTTTGGCAGTTCAGGTTGGTTACTGAAATATACAATTATATCATTAAAATCTAGCATTGTAACAGTTGGAAGATTTAGATATTTTAGCGTTGAATTTAGCATAATGGTAGAGAAGCCCTCTCTAGAATTTACTCGAGCGTTGTGAGGACCTGTTGTACTTTGTAGATTAGGAGAGTATAAACATTCTCCAGTGTAGGGCTGAGAAAAATAACAAAAATGCACCCACTTGAAACTGACTCGAGCGCGTCAGATTAACGGTTAGAGAGTATAAGCGATTCCAAACGAAGCTCCTCATTTATAATCCGATGATTCTGATGGTTACATCAGAATCACCGCTACGGGCTTGTGTTAACAAGCCCGTAGCGAGAGAGCGCCGTAGGCGGACGAGGCGCAGAGAGAGCGTCAGTGGCGCTGGTGGCGCAGGGCTTAGGCAACGGCCTTAACCCCGAACTTCCGATCAGAGGTGCCTGGTTCAAACCTCGCAGTCTCACCACGTACCAATGTGTTTTTAATTTTCAAATTCATAAGTTCGTTAATAAACGCTCTTACGGTGAAAAAAAAAACATTGTGAGGATACCTGCACACACCTGGGAAGAAATTCTAAGGTTGTGTGTGAAGTCGACCAACCCGCACTAATCACTAATTAAGGGTAGGCTCGTGCCCTTCGGTGGGGAAATTATATGAGCTGATGATGATGACAAGCCCGCGGTGGCCTTTGAAAACTCGACTAATAAATATTTAAGTAGCGTGTCAGAATTTCACACAGTTTGGTTCAGCTTGATCTCCTGGTCTTGACTGAACTGAACCTTAATCTGAGAATTAGGTGGAAAAAAAGCTGCTTTATGCGCGCGTCACCAGATATAATTTTTATATTTAGTGGAGGTACTCAACAAGGTGTAAGGTCCACCCCTATGTTAGTCTTCCACGCTCGTGTAAATCCAAAAATCCCCTCTTCGGCTTCCCTACTATAACATAACATAACCATTAACTACATCATCTCACTATAGTGACTGACCCCTAATTAAGTTCGAAACTTGTATCTAGGGTATCAGAAACTACGCACACACTCATTCACACACACACACCCAGACCGAGACAAACATTTTGTGGTTCACACAAATATTCACCACGCACGGGAATCGAACCCGCAACCTTACGGATGGCCTGCATGGTGACCACCCTGACATTGACGTCGTCAATTGTAGAGTTCATCGTATACCTATTGTCTGTAATCTTTCGAAATTTGTTCCAAATGAATTGTTGTAGTGATCGATCGAGGTAACGATAGTGGATGAGAAACTTTACACCTTGTTCCTCCCTCATTCCTAAACTGTAATATTGGCTATACCCTTAGACCCCTCCTCAATAAATGGGCTATCTAATACCGAAAGATTTTTTCAAATCAGACCAGTAGTTCCTGAGATAGCGCGTTCAACAAAACAATCAAACTCTTCCGCTTTATAATATTAGTAATTATAGATAATTATTTAAGTTAATTACGTACTATAAATAAGGGATATGGTCAAACTCAAATTGTGGTAGTCCACGTTTTCTTCTTATAAATGTTACTGCACAAAATACTTTCGTAAGGCATATGAACATCAAACAGGTAACAATTTTCCTGAAAATTTTACATTTCATCATTAATACATAATATTATCCGCGTAATAACATAATATACCGCGGGGCACTGCTAGTCATTAAATAAATGAAGTGTTTATCCGACCTGGTATTCGTGGTGTAATTGATAGTGACCCTGCTTGCTATGCCGTTAATTAAAATAAGATAAAATTTGATTTTTATTTTGTAATCCTTTTTTGTTATTTATACGCTTTTTATTAGCTTCACCTGTATGTTTGTATGTTAGTATGTTTGTATGTTTGTTTGTAACCGACTTCTTTGGGCGCTATTTTGACCCACTTTAAACGGCCAGATTTCGTTCAAACTTTGTAGATTTATTGAGGACCGATGACAATACACTAATTTGATAAAATTATTCCATTTTTCAATTAGCAAAATATGATTTTTGTTAATTTATATAATTTTCAAACTAAAAAGTAGAAAATAAATTATAGTTTAAAAAAACTAAAAAACACGCTTTTTATAGAAAACCGAACTAAAAAATAGAAAATAAAAAAAAAGCGTGGGGTGGATGGTGTCAATATTTTGAAAAGCACCCCACGCTTTTTTTTTATTTTCTATTTTTTAGTTCGGTTTTCTATAAAAAGCGTGTTTTTTAGTTTTTTGAAACTATAATTTATTTTATAATTAAGATAATATATAAAATAAAATGTAACATAAATCCACCTAAAACCTGTCTGTACAAATCTTATTGTGAATAAAGACATTTATTTATTTATTTATTTAATTGCGTACATTATTAACTTTCAAAATGAGACATATTTCGTCTTCCTAGGACGTTAGCATGGATAGCAATGGCTAAATCAGTACAAGCACCCGCGCGTCGAGTTGAAAGAAAAGTTGTAATGAAGGCAGCTAGAGAAAATTGGAATCGTGATTTGTCGATAAAAAAACACCATATTATACGACCTATAAAGTATCATTGATGCCCGGACACCCTTTATATAAAAAAATCCTTTGGTCAAGGCATCACACGAGAACGACTGAACCGATGTCGCTAATTCTTTTTTTGGAGTATTTGTTATTGCCTGGAGAGAACCTTCTCCAGCCTGCCTAGCATGACTGTGCGTGATAAATGATATAGACACCACGAAATAATATCGATTTCGCGAGCATGACCAAATGAATATGGCGTAGTACGATTTGATAAAATTAAATATGGCGGCTATATTTATTATATTTTGACAGCTGGATGTCAATAAATAGCTATATCGATTTCGCGAGCATGACCAAATGTCATAAAATTAATCATGTGGTAAAATTAAATATGGCGGGCATTTTTATCAAATTTTGACAGTTGGATGTCAATAAATCGCTGTATCTATCGCGTTTTCGAAGTCATGCTAGCCTAGCAGGCAATAACAATGTAATGAAATATTAGGAAAGATAAGCAAACAATTAGAAAATTTAAGAAAACTTAACCATCATAATAACTTTTCTTAAATATATTCTTTGTAGCGAAACTATGGAAATTTAAATGAAAAAAAAATTGTACCAACTGGCAATAAGCCGTATAACATGTCTTAACTGTCAGTTAGACAGGGCAATAACTGTCGGGTCAGCTAGTAAAAAAGATATTAGTATGTTTTTAGTCGACATTTCTTTTGTATCAAAGTTGTTGTAGGTTGTAAAATTGAACCCGGAAATTCAAACTTAGCAAGCAGGCGCACAAGCTACTACACCGCTAAGACGTTAAATAATATTCTTAAAAATAGTGTGAAATAAATTACTACCAATAAAAATAGTACTTACATTGTTAACACATTAGTCGTGCCTATTAAATTAAAACTTATCTCTCTTCACAAAAATGTTTTTTAATATATATATATATATATATATATATGTTGGCTGTATGTTTTCGTTACTGAAAACGAACTGAACATTGGTGAAGTAAATTTTACTTTTATATCACAAGTTATGTGTTGCCATATTTCGTCATAAAAAAAATATTTGATAATTCATTTTTAACGCAATTAAAAAATACATAAATTAACATCAAAAAGAGAAAATTACAGAGAAAAATCGTTAGTAAATTTAAAATGTATTTCCAAATAAATGCAATAAATAAATAAATAACAATAACTTTATGAAAAATAAATGATCCGGCATATGTTGTTTTGTCATAAAAATATTTGTGGTAGGACACACTTATCATTATCAATCATACATGAGTTTAAAATAGTTTAACGACTTCTTCTTTTCCTACTGAATACCAATCACTACATAGTACTTATAAAACAAAGTCGCTTTCTCTGTCCCTATGTCCCTATGTACTTATGTTTAGATCTTTAAAACTACGCAACAGGTTTTGATGCGGTTTGTTTTAATAGATAGAGTGATTCAGTGGGAAGGTTTTTAGCATTTTATCCCCATATTCCTACGAGAACGGAAACTACGCGGGGCGCCGTTAGTAATACATAAAATAAATACCCATATAATATTTATATTTTCAATCTATTAGTAGGAATAGAAACTAGGAGTTGTACAATCATTGGCACTTGAGCATTATAAGTAACAACATTCAAATAAATAGATACTCAAATATTATTTAGTTATATTTGGCATAACATAAACATACTTATTAGAGAAGTTAGGCCACTTGACCGTCAAAAGTCCTAATAAATTATTAATAGGAATTGTATTTTGTAGTTGGCAACACCACAGAAATGTTTACCACATAGGTTATTTGAAAAATTTACGTTTTCGAACGTTTGTTTTAATAAATGTTTACTGCTTAGTCTGTTTATCCCTTGATTTGTTATTGAAACCAATACCGATATCTGTAACATTTTAGTGAAAAAAAAATATCATGTTTTTATATCACCAGTAAACACCCGCGGCTTTACACGCGTCAATTTCAAATCGAATCGTGGGAATTTTGACATAAAAGGTGTCCTATGTGTAATTCCTAGTTATAAAAACCTATGTATACCTTTCATCGAAATCGGCTTTTCCAGAAATTTCCACGAGTTAAGGTTTCGCGCGGGTAAAACAGCGGTGCACAGCTAGTACAAGATGATGTGTTCAGACCTTTTTGATCACAGCGTGATATAGTTTATCCTTCCTTCCTCGATAAATGCGCTGAATGAAATCCCTTTATTTGATTGTCAGTTTCTATTAATATTACCCATTATATATTTCCCACCACTTTTCCTAGTGCCATGGGTACGCAATGTTCCTATCTTAGCGACTGAGTCACCTTAAAAAAAACTAATCAAAAAGTAATGACACACGCACACACGCACACACGCGCGCACGCACACACACACACACACACACACACACACGCACACACACACACACACACACACACACACACACACACACACACACACACACACACATACACACATGTCAATCTTAATACCCCGTCGTTTTTGTGTCGGAGGTTAAAATCGTTTCAGTAATTTCGTAGGAGTTTGGTAGGATACTTTTTATCCCGAAATTCCCATGGGATTGGGATTCACGAGGGTATAACCGCGTAGATTTTAGTAGGTAAATAAAAAAAAACATTATATATTTTCATGTATAATTATTATGACTTAAATAATATATATGCCAATAAATATACAATCGAGGTTTTGGCATCATAATAAATAAATAAAATCATAATTTAATTTTAGTTAACTATAAACAAAAAAGACCACATGTCAAAAATATAAAACACAATATTTTTTCAATAATTTCATTTATTTAGGAGAAACGTAAATATCATTTTATTATAAAACAGAAAAAAACGGCTAAAATATAAAATATAAATGACCCAGGTTGTGACGTCACACGAGTTTTCGACGCACTTACGGTTATTTGCATTGATATACTCGTACTATATGTTATTTGTTTATGTAAATTAAAAAGGAAAAAATATGTGTCACATATTTTTTGGAAATCTATTTGACTTCAGTCAACTATTCCTATTCATTGACTACCTTTTTTGACTTGTGTTCTTTTTAATTCCTACAAAATAGGCTAAAAAATGTTCAGCCTTAATTTGCATATTTAAATTAAAGTATATTTAATTTTAAAAGTGGATCTAGATTATGTAACATGTGTACAACGTGTATTCAAAACTTGTGTTATAATACACTTTTGTAAAAAAAAACATGTTAAAATATGTTATATTACATGTTTTGTTATATAATCCAGACGAATCTTTAAAGTGGCGATTGACGAGTCATTCGAACTGGTCAGTCCAGACATAAAACTTGGGCGCATCGTCAGCATCGCCCCGGTGACTGACGGTCATTTCTGGATGGAAACCAGTTCAACCGATCAGTTTTACTACTTTCACTGACTCGTCAATGGCCACCTTTACGAGTTCATTTCCCGTTAAAATCGTATTCACAGTGTGGATATAATGCCAGACAATCTTTTTGCTCCTGGCCGTCTCTTGCCGCTTGCACGTATCTATAATACCGGAATGCCATTTTGCTGTCAGCAGCCGGTATTAACTCGCTCGAATCTCTGAAAAATACAAAATTGTAATCAATTAACATGTAGATCGTCCGTGGCATAGGGGTTAGAGATTTGACATCTGATCGGAAGGTGCCTGGTTCGAACTCCACCACGAACCAATATGTTTTGAAATTCTAATTCATATGTACGTTTATTCGGCGCTCTTTCGGTGAAGGAAAACATCGTGAGGAAATCTGCACAGTAATTTTAGTGGACCGTAAAAAATAATAGTTTAAAAAACTAAAAAAGACACATTTTATAGAAAACCGAACTAAAAGATAGAAAATAAATTTAAATTAAGAATAGTGTTAAAAAATTCAATAAATATAAATAGTGTAAATAAAAAAAATATATACAATATACAGTGTAAACTCTTTATAACGTCGCGCGTCGTTCGTTATAACAAAAACCTCTCTATAACTTAAAATTAGTTCAAATTGATTGGTTTACTACAAAACCCATACATTCATTCACTCTTTATAATGCAAATAAATTCTCTATTACGAAGAAATATTTTCATAACTACAAGTTTAACATAATAAGGCTTTTGAGGTGCCGAACACTCTTCATTCTCCTTAAACACTCACACATTGACAATTTGACTACAGTAATACACGAACCGTACTTACACATATCACGCAATGCGAGGACGGAATCTAACGCGTCGTTTGTTAGCATGACTATCTCTAGACATAATATACACCCCTATTTTGAATTCGAGATACTTAATCAACAGCTACGACGGGTGACAATATATATAGTGAAGTTAGTTTTTATCTTTTGCTTTTATTTAAAAAGTTTAATAAGTCAAAGTCTTTCAAAATCCAGCCGAATTTTATTGATTTCCTACACCGAACGCTGTGATGAACAGCTGAGCGCGGTCATCGACCCGAGCCGTCATCATAGTAATTGTCACAGAATACTTGATAGGTAGTGTTTCGTCTGGTAATATGACATTTATTTTGGTATTTTTAAAGATAAGTAATCGACTATCATTTTTGATATTTTTATTGGATATATGGATTCAGTTACTGCTACAGATATCGTCAAATTAATAAGTGTCGCGAAATCCAAATAGGGGTGTATATATACTCAAAGCATGACGCGATCGTAACTTTTTAACTTTGCAGCAGTGTGAGTAACCTTACCACCCATGGTTTGTAACGAATCGTTAAACGCAATAAAGATAGTACCATAATGATAGTTTAAAGAATCATTGTCATTTTACCAAATGTATGTTATTTTATTTTAAGTTAAGCATTTGCTTGTGGTATTGTTATGTTCTGTGTAAAAGTAAATAGTTATCAAAGTATTCCCAATTGATTCTTAACTAGTAAAGTTTAGTTTACAATACTTTAAATAAATAAGTACTGTAAATTGAAATAAAATAACTACTTATGATTGAATTATTTTTAGGATTCTTTACAGAATTCATGGTTTACAGAATTCATTTAAATGTATTCTTTACACAATTAATTCACTTTTAAAATTTAATGTAAAATGATAAATGTAATTATTCTGTCTTTTTTTCTTCCAAAACTTTAGGTAAGCATGCCATTTCAATTTTCTATGTTTAAATGTTTTCTGTTTTAAATATCAATATTTTACGTGATACAACTGCCACCAGATCTTCACAACCCAGAGAGTGATACGACATTTTTGATTAAAAATGTGCCCAAGCAACAATTTTCCAGATACATTTCTCGCGAAGCAAATTTTAATGTATCTTCGGTGTGCGTACTATACACCCCTATTTTGAATTCGAGATACTTAATTACACAGCAAATGTAAACGGCGGGCGACAATATAATAGTGAAGTTAGTTTTTATCTTTTGCTTTTATTTAAAAAGTTATGATAAGTCGTTATCCTTAGTTATCCTTGCATTATAATGTAATCTTCAAAGTATGATATTCTATTCCATATACTCACTTGCTAAGTTCATTGGAGACTAGGTTGCTGTATGGAGCATGTTTGAAGGGGTCTCCATACAATGAGCACACTGCTCTTTCTCTACAGCCGGGGTCTGAAGCTCCCATTGGCGTAAGTATAGTGTCAACTTTCTCTAGGAGTGCACCGTAGAATTTTTCCGCTGCTATTGTTTCCTGCAATCACAGAATAATTAATCAATTTACGCAGCGTAGACGTGGATTCCATCCATATTCAAAATCATTTATTTAGATAAGAGGGCAGTGTTTGAAATCTTGCAAGCATTTACAAAGCCACACTTTAAGATAAGTCCCTAACCTAACCTAGTATTATAAACTCACAGGATCTTCGGCTGCTAATATTTGTTGTTGTTGTTTGACTAATTCCGTTTCAGCTTTGACTCTGTTCGTCTCTTTTAATTTGACAGCGGATACACGGAGTATCTCATCTCTTACGGGAGATGGGGGGGCTCTAGCTGCTATCGAAGCTGCGCGTATCTGAAAATAAAATTTGAAAAGTTTATTTTTTTCTCTTGATAGAGTTTTTGTTTGCTTAAGGTTTTTATCGTTGTAATGGAAATAAATATTTTTGTTTAGAAGTTAAAAGACCCTGCTAATAAAATTAGAAAAATCTTACCAAAGCTTCCTTCTCGGCTTGTAGAGGATCTTTTACACCGGTTGTTTTTTTACTTCGATAATATGGATTTGGTGGTCCTACAGGTCTGTAAAGTAATTTAGTATTTAAGTAATTAACACAAGTAAAACCGCGGAGCGCAGCTAGTATATCGTCATCATCATTTTCAACAACAAGATTTTTACGTCCAGGTTATTTCTTATCCACGCAGGATAAATTTCTTCTTTTCTTTCTTTCTTTTCAATGATGAAGATGGGTTATTGTAATCTCTAATTTAGAACGAATATTGCTTTGCTGTTAAAAGAAGTTTTTTTAAATATTTTTACTTGTGGCGAATTTTCGTTGCGGCGAGTTTACAATAACCCATGAAGATCATCAGAAGACAAATGTTTGTCTGGATCAGGAATCGAAAAAGCCTTCAGCATAGCAGACAGGCTCACAAACTACACCTCTAGGTCGTCAATTGACTTAATACCTAAATGATAAGTGCAGTAAAGTTCAAATTAACTCTTTTACTCACCTTACAGTATTACCTAGGGAAACTTTTTGACCAATATTAGGCGTCGCTACATTTTGTATCGTATTACTAGATCCATATTCGCCTACATTCATTGATTGCCCTGAAAAGGATATAAATTATTGTTAGACCATCTGTGCCTTGTGGTTTAACCCCCGTTGGCTCCACTTCTATTGGTCTTAATTATATAGCCTACAGCTTCTCAATATAATACGAAAACGAACAGCGAAAGACTAAAAGTTTTTTTTTTAAATCGGATCAAATGATTTCAAAGAAAATCGTGTCCAAGGAATCAACTCTTTATCTTATCTTTCATAACATAATCTGATCTTTCGTCTATGTGGAGGATGATGTATCTACTTCTACATATGTCTGTGTCATTTATTTATTTATTGATTGCATGTCACATTACAATATCAAGTTGGTACATAAAAGTGGGTAGGTATACGTGCAGGTACTGTCAGTTCCTGTCTAGAGGCAATATTTTTTTTTCCGATCCTGACAACTTGACACAGGCAGTATAGGCACGTGTTTCTTAGTATAAAATATTTTTTTGTTGAAAGATTTTGTGGATACGCGAAATTTTTGAATCAAAAAGGTAGAAGAAAAAGTTGGCATTAATTTTTATTGTTAGGTTCAAGGTCCAAAATCAGTCAAAATAATTATTACCAGGTGGCATTCCAAGTCCCCATGCGTTAATATCATTTGCATCGTTGACGTTCGGCTTAAAACTTGCTATGGCGTTGCGATGTATATCAGATGCAATATACCTGAAAAAAAAAACCTAGAGTAAATAATAGGTAAACATACAAAAGACTCCTGTCGAAGTCAAAATTGAAATGAGTCAACATATACTATGGACGTATGTCCAAATTTCATATTCATCTATCTATCATTCAAGATTTGCTGCCTTACCTATAGCCTCTCCCCCGCCCCTTAAATGTTTATTTTATTTAAACTTTTTGAAAACGACAACAGAACGTCATCTGTAAAAACTCTAGCTATTGAGGGTTTTACATTTGGAAACCCTAAAGAGTTTGTTTCTGTTTCCTACGAAAAGACTACAGAGAAGGACCATTCTGTGTTTGTTAGTTAACTGACTACCTACTCGCTTCCAAGCCCAGGGCCTGACAGTTCCCAGTCTTGAGGGTAATGTTCAAATGCTGGAGCTGACCCTTGCGTGTGAGGTCTTACGGCTACAGACGACACTGATGGATGACTAGGACCATGGCCGTATGGATGTGGTACCTTGAAAAAAATTATGATTATAATTCAGGTTAGGCTCGAGCCCCTCGGTGGGGACATATATGAGCTGATGATGGTGATGGTGAATGATTAAAAAAGGTATACCAAGCGTTTACATTTAAACTAAGGTAAAATGAGTGTGCGTTCTGATACCCTAGATACAAGTTTCGAACTTAGTTAGGGGTCAGTTACTGTAATGAGATGATGTTGTGAATGATTATGTTAATTTAATAGCTTACTGCGTGGCACAACGCAACTTAATCATTATAAAAAGTTGAGAAACATGAAGTTGGTTTCAATTCAGTAAAGAAAAAAATAGTCTCAAGAAACAATCATCAAAAAATAAAATAAAATCTACATTTCCTTTTTCTACAAATTCATATTTTATCAATATTGAGATAAACTTAGGTCTGTAGATATTAAACAAACAATTCTTCAATAAAACAATGACAAATGAAAATCACGCCAAAAAAGATTTAAAAAAAACTTACTTTATGATGGTGTGTGATCAAATGGTGATGATGATGGAACTTCGTTGTGTGATAATTCTGATGGTACCAAGAACAGAGCTTGAATATATGACTCAGAGCAGGAAACAGGAACAATAATAACTTCAAGAACATTTTCTTTGCTGTCGTTACCCCAAGAATTAGAGGCAATACAAATATTAGCTTCAATGCTATTAATTTTACGACTAATATTATTGCTATAGCAGCCGTCACCAATTTCTTTCTGATGTATTTTTCTGAAAAAGATAAAATTTTGATAATTGAAAAAATATTTTGAAAGCTATAAGAGTAGCCACATAATTAAGGGTGGTCTCGAACCTTTCAGTGGGGACATACATATCCCACTAATATTATAAAGCCGAATGTTTGTGAGTGTGGATGTGTGGATGTTTGTTCCTCTTTCACGCAAAAACTACTGAATGGATTTTAATGAAACTGTACAATAATTTAGTTTATACATCAGAATAACACATAGGATACTTTTTATCCCGACATTCCCACGGGAACGGGAACTACGCGGGTGAAACCGCGGAGCGCTGCTACATAATATGTGAGAGCTATGTGCCTAGTGCGAGTTTTATTTTCGAAAAGTTAACGTTACGATAACGCAGATTTGTATGGGATCGAACACTCCGCCAGAAGATGGCGCTGCTTCGATCTCATACAAATCTGCGTTATTATAAAGTTAACTTTTTGAACATAAAACTCGCACTAGGCACACTGATTATGAATTTTGTTAAAACTTGTAGCACTTACTAATTTTATGAAAAAATAGTCTGCTTTCTCCATTTGCTACTTCTTTTGGCTCCAAATCAATATGGACTAAGGCTCCTGTTTTCGTCAATGCTCTAGGTGATACTTTGAGGGTAGCTCCGTGGAAAAAGAACTCTGGCAGCGTTAATTTCATGTCATGTGTTGTCAGGAATCTAACGCCTTTCTCGTATATTGCATCTGTTACTTCTTCAAGAGGTGATTCTGTAAAGGAACAAACATTTATATTTATTTTGAATTAACTTGCATTAAATGCATTAAAATCCTTGCTGGTGTAAAAATTTGAAAATCTTTACTAATAGGTACTTATTATAAATTTGAAATTAACTCTCTCTGTTTTATGTCTGTACCTATGTCTGTCTGTTATCTTTTCACGACTAAACTACTAATCCGATTGACTTGAAATTTGGTACAGGGGTAGCTTCTGGCCAAGGGAAGGACTTAAGCTATGTTTTATCGTGAAATTCCCACAGAATCGGGATCTATACAGGTAAAACCGCAGGACACAGCTAGTAATGTATATTTTTATAAGCATACTAACTGCGCCCTGCGGTTTCACTCGCGTAGTTCCCGTTCCCGTAGGAATATGGGGATAAAATTACTAAAAACCTTCTCACTGAATCACTATATCTTTTAAAACAAACCGCATCAAAATCCGTTGCGTAGTTTTAAAGATATAAGCATACAAAGGGACATAGAGACAGAGAAAGCGACTTTGTTTTATATTATGTAGTGATTTATTGTTTCCTTAATTTCCAACTAAAATTATATTTCATTATTTAATTGAGATCGATGGTAAAATAAATTTCATTAACTTTTCCGGTATTTAGACCTATTTCATACAACAGTCTTCTATATTTTGTTTTTTTTTCTCGAGTTGGTATTTTAAATTAATTTTCGAATGAATGGGAAGTAATGTTAATAATATTTTTTTCTACGTTTTTCCAACGTTAGTACACCTGCTAAGCTATAGGTCATAGGCTCTATTCCGAATAGCCTTAATCACCACATATCAAGGTTATTTATTCGCTGTATTCAAATCGTCAATGACAGAAACGTTTTTGGTCTGCTGTCTGTGTAATGTGTTTTTTTTTGTTTGTGCATTGTGCATTTCTATTGAAAGATAGAAAAGGTGTTAGTTTATGGGCTTATTTTATTTTATAAGCTGAATCTCATAAAAAATATATCTCTACAATTATTTAAGTATTGTTTGAGTATAGTGTTTATCTATATAAAAATAAAACCCGTTTTCCTTGGTCACGGCATCACGCGTGAAAGGCTGGACCGATTTCACTAATTCTTTTTTTGTTGTGTTTGTTATTATTAGGAGAAGGTTCTTATGTAAAAAAACAACGGAAAATCAACGGGAAAATTGGACCCGTGCGAAGCCGGGGCGGGCCGCTAGTACTGCAATAAAAGACTACGAAAATTTTGTTCACGAAAATCCTGCGAAAATTTTGAATAAACTAATGACCTATACCGATAAAGGTGAACTTACATTTTTGGTGTAGCCTACCACAAAAAAGACAAAACAACGTTAGCATAGTACCTACGCTGTTCAAATAAGTTAAACGACTTACTGAACATGGTAGGTATAAACAAACCATATAAACAATAGTTAAAGCGTGCGAGTCAAATTCATGTTAATTTGCAGAAAATCATTCAAATATTATTTTGTAAATAAAATAAAAAAGAGGTTTATATAGGGTAAAACTACCGGCTATCGGCCACTTAAGCGACTTTTCAACTGCAGCGTTGATCTTTATACTATTTGGATAAACCAAAAACTTTCAAACAAATCATTATGTAATGCTACAATATTCTAGTTTCAGAAAACCTAAAGCATATAGACGTATCTTTAACACATAATTTACAAATAAATATTAATCGTGAAATGAGCGAAAACACCGGTTATCGGCCCCTAAGACCAGCTATCGACCAGCAATGTACCGGTTATCGGCCGCCTACATTCACTACAGGAAAATGACTCTTATATTAGAGACATAAGGATGATAGTCGAATGAAAAAAAACAATTGATGCGCTAGGTACAAACCATACAAAAAGGATTTTGGTTGCTATTATATTTTGATAAACGTTTTGTGAAATATAGAAAATCTATCCATCTATATTATACCGGGAATCCAAGGGGAGATCCCGGTTATGTGGGACTCTCCCAGCCAGAAGGGCGGGGCATATCCACTAAAACCCCAGCAACTTCCGACTGCGCTACACATTATAGGGTGTCGTAGGATCCCGCGGGATTTCTACCACGACACCCCAATGCCGGGCCCCCTCTAAAAGCGGCGCCCCCCTCCTGAAAAGAACATCCTCGGAAACAAGGACGTCCCCCAAACCGGTACCGACAACGAGCGTCCTCCCATGCGTTCACCTTTTGTACCAGGGCTCGAGAGAATTGGGTCGATTGCTCTTCATGCATATCCCAGCCCCCCCCCTCCTGATCCCCCACATTAACAGGCACATCAAACTATGTCCGAAATGCGGGGGAGGCGGGACGGTCCGGAGCTTCGGGACCCCGGGCCGTCTGGTAGACGCGCAGTATAGCATAACCTAACTAAAAGCTAATAACTGGCTAGTTACCAACTCATAGGACTGATAAATATGTTATATTTTAGCCATTATGTTCATAGGTCGATAACAGGTATAGTTGGTTGGTTTCTTCAATAAAATCAAAGAAAAACATCGTAAATAAAACTGGTTTGCGACCTCCCGGCCGATAAGGGGATTTTGAAGAAATTCGTCGACCTGTGTGCCGGCCTCCAAAAATCTCAAAATTGATGAAACCTTGATGAGTTTTAGTATTTGAATACGAAATTTAAACATTTACTAAACACACAGCCCAAAATTTTCATCAATTGAACTATAGTAACACATTAAAACTTAGCTTTGAAAATAAATCTACTTGTTATGTTTTTTGCTAAATTTTACGTAAATCCTCACATCAAAATTTTAAATTGCGATTGGGGACTCAATTTTCCACTTTCAGGAATATGCCGTTAGCTAATAAATAGGTGAAGTTTGCAGGAATCGAAAGACACTAAGTTAGAAAAGATAAGATTAACATATTTTTAATTATTTAACAAAAAGTGCCAGGTGGCCGATAACGGGTAGTGGCCGGCTAACAGGTAGTTTTACCCTATGCCACGGGAAATAAAATAAACAGTGTTTAAAAATTTGCGAGCAACAAAACATATACAAAAAGACACGCTTTTAACTACCTTTTAATCAATCAATTCACATCATTTCCTCGTTTCTTCATCATTGTACAATACTTTCATATTGTTCCACATTGCCGTTGATCAGACGTAATTTCTATTTTCCAAACAATTTCACTATTACAAGAGTTCACGTCAGTTTCCATTACGACATTATTAAGACATGTTTTTTCTCACGGAAAAGTATTAGAATGTCTTCGTAAAAGTACAAATCTTTACACATAGTAAGTACATAATAAAGTGAAGACGCTTATTCTGTTTGATCGCTTAGAACTTTTAAAATACTCAAAGGATTTTAATACTGTTGTCAGATCATTTTAACTATACAGCATATATAATATTTGCTGTATAGTTATGCAGTATTTATAATATACAATTTTCGAAAATTCCAACATAAGTTTATAGTAGATCGAAAGCTAATTCTGTAATGACCACCCATTATGATGTCACAAAGTTTTTCATTATGTAAGTGCTTATATAAATAAACTTTTTTTAAAACGGATAGAAATGATATCAGGTCCAAGAAAACAATTTATTTTTAATTTATTTTATGAGTGTTAATGTTGTCGTACTAACATAATTGACAATCGTTACGGGCAGGTAGATAGAGCCCTTAAAAGTCAAACAAACCAAAGTGGTTTAACCAAAAAATGTCGTATAGCCCTCAGGGTTGTGAAGGTCTGATGGCAGTCGCTTCACGTAAAATACTGACATTCCGCCAAATCTGGTTAAACTGAAAACCAGCCCCAAACAGACATGGGATAAAGGTTCGAAATATGTACGAAAAAAGAAAAGATATAATGAGTGTTAATAATATAAAAAAAAAGGTAGCACTCCGGGAGTGCCGGCAGAAGTGAAAACTTCAATATTAACGTTGTGTTTAATTATAAGTATAAAAGTACTATCATTTATGAGGTAGAATACAATGTTTGTTTCTTACTTCAGTTATCATAAACGTCACGTGATGCTGATCTTACGCTTTTTCGATCAGCATCACGTGACCCTGACGCGAGTTTGAAAGTTTTTACCCATACAAAAAAGTGCTCAGCGCCGCTAAAGAAGTTTTCACTTCAAAAAAACTTAAAAAAAACGAAAATACACAGCACAGCACGAACAGGTTTTCCCTAGTTTGTATTTAAATAAAGATTTTTTATTAATAATTTTATTTGCCTATTATAATATAGAATTAATATCTATTGAATACAACAGCAGTTTTATTAATAGTCAAGATTTATTAAGCATTGGTCCACTAACATACATTTTACTTGGCAACAAAAGCGGTGGTGATTTTTTTCATTACATTTTTGAAAAATGCTTCGAAATATTTATTGATTGGTCTGTACAAAAAATACTAAGACGATGATGGACATATGATTTTCGAAATTGTTAAATAGTAGGTCAACGTTCAATTTTTTGTGATTAATTTAAATAAAATTTGACTTTATATTCATTTATCAAAGTTGCATACTTGTATACCAAAAATGAGGTTTACCGTTTTTATTTTGTATATTTTTAAATTATTTATTACCCGGATATCGTTTTTTTATCTGACTGGCAAAGTAATAGAACATTATACCTACTGTTAGTTTTTTTTAATACAAAATCACAATTGACATAAAATAAGTTTAAAACTGGACAACCATGTGGATGAACTGATTCATCCGTAATCATATGGTGCTTACAACAGCGTCAAAATACTGGAAACTCGAAATAAATAATATACATATTATTACATGGTTATTTACACTGTTAGTCATAATAATTTAAGCTTAATATAAATAGAAACTATACCTAAGTACGAGTATACAGTATACACTACTCATTGAGCACTAAGAAAAATAGTTGCAAAGGTAAAACTACCTGTTAGCCGGCCACTACCCGTTATCGGCCACCTGGCATTTTTTGTTAAATAATTAAAATTATATTAATCTTATGTTTTCTAACTTACTGTCTATCGATTCCTGCAAACTTCACTTATTTATTAGCTAACGGCATATTCCTGAAAGTGGAAAATTGAGCCCCCAATCGCAATTTGAAATTTTGATGTGAGGATTTGCGTAAAATTTAGCAAAAATCATAGCAAGTAGATTGATTTTCAAAGCTAAGTTTTAATGTGTTACTATTGTTCAATTGCTGAAAACTTTCGGCTGTGTGTTTATAAAATGTTTAAATTTAATATTTAAATACTAAAACTCATCAAGGTTTCATCAATTTTGAGATTTTGGGAGGCCGGCAAACAGGTCGACGAATTTCTTCAAAAACCCCTTATCGGCCGGGAGGTCGAAAACTAGTTTTATTTACGATGTTTTTCTTTGATTTTATTTAAGAAACCTTAGGTTTACTGAAGTAGGTCTATTTACATGCATGTACAACTATATTTTTGTGGTCTTACAACTAGATTCCGGCCGCCAAAATACTTTGTATTTACAAAGTTATGACCTTCAGAAATACTGAATTTATGACGGCCGGGTATAGGGTATAGCTATACCTGTTATTGACCTATGAACATAATGGCTAAAATATATCATATTTATCAGTAATACGAGTTGGTAACTAGCCAGTAATTAGCTTTTATTTAGGTTATGCAATACTGGCGTCCACCAGACGGCCCGGGGTCCCCGGGCTCTGGACCGTCCCGTCGTCCCCCGCATTTCGGGCATAGTTCGATGTGCCTGTTAATGTGGGGGATCAGGAGGGGGGCTGGGATATGTGTGAAGAGCAATCGATCCAATTCTCTCAAGCCCTGGTACAAAAGGTGAACGCATGGAAGGACGCTCGCTGTCGGTACCGGTTTGGGGGACGTCCTTGTTCCGAGGATGTTCTTTTCAGGAGGGGGGCGCCGCTTTTAGTACGGGCCCGGCATTTGGGTGTCGTGGTAGAAATCCCGCGGAATCCTACCGACACCGTAATGTGTAGCGCAGTCGTTAGTCGCTGGGGTTTTAGTGGATATGCCTCCCCCTTCTGGCTGGGAGAGTCCCACATAGCCACCGGGATCTCCTCTTGGATTCCCGGTATAATATATTTGATTTTCTATATTTCACAAAACGTTTATCAAAATATAATAGCAACCAAAATTCTTTTTTGTATGGGTATACTTAACGCATAATTTGTTTTATTTTCATTGGATTATCAACCTTATGTCTCTACTATAAGAGTCATTTTCCTATAGTGAATGTAGGCGGCCGATAACCGGTACATTGCTGGTCGATAGCTGGTCTTAAGGGCCGATAACCGGTGTTTTCGCTCATTTCATGATTAATATTTATTTGTAAATAATGTGTTAAAGATACGTATATATGCTTTAGGTTTTCTGAAACTAGAATATTGTAGCATTACATAATGATTTGTTTGAAAGATTTTGGTTTATCCAATTAGTATAAAGATCAACGCTGAAGTTGAAAAGTCGCTTAAGGGGCCGATAGCCGGTAGTTTTACCCTAGTTGGAACTTAATTTACTTTTCAACACACTTGCTCATAAAAGGGCTCTTATATGTGCAAAATCATACAAATAATGACACCTTTTATTCACTAGTGAGTTATAGAATTTTTTAGTAAAAAAAGTTTCGATACCATAAAAAATCTTCTTTATATTTTAAAAACAAAATTCAAATAGGTATGTTGCCTTTCTAAGTAGGAAAATATACGACTAAAAGTGAATTTCTTCAAGTAAAGATCAAAATAAAGTTAAATTCATAGTAACACGCAGTGGCTTCAATAATACACATAAACATAATAATTATCCTAACAATAATACGTGCATACATCTCCATCGTAAAAAGTTTAAAGCTTAAAATATAAGAAACGTTATTACGATGAGTTAAAGCATATTATACAACAATAACTAATGGTCACTTATGTCCATCTTGATTTCATACTAAAACAGTGTCAGTGCAATTGATAATAAACTTTATTGTGTAAGAAATTGGTTTGAAAATGATAACGTGGCAAAGTAATGTTTTAGCTTTCACTGAGGAATGCTAAATGCTGAGATCACATTTTGAATGTATTAGCAAAGAAAGTCGAAAGTGATTGATGACGTGCAAATGGGTTTTTAACACAAAAGGGTTTGTCAATGGTCCTAATTGGTAATATCTTTTAAACTTAAGGTATTACACCTAGCTGTGCCCCGTGGATTCTTCTTCTTATTCTTTGCGTGTCGACTCATATTTTTGAGGACCAGAACTCGGCCACCGATATGGCACTATCAGTGGCCTAGTAAAGGTCCTCGCGTGTGCAGGTGTAGGGACACGCACGGCAAGTTATTTGCCATTGAGTCGTGGTGGAAGGATCGGCTAGTCTGCCTTACCGACTTGCCGTCCGCAGACCATTGCCCAGGGTGCGCCGGGCGCATGCTTATTATGATACGCCACTCGGGGAGGCTCCTTCCGTGCACACCCGTGGATTAACCCACACAGTTCCCGGTCCCGTGGAAATTTCGGGATAAAACATAGGCTACGTCCTTTCCCGGACCCTAACCTACCCCTGTACCAAATTTCAAGTCAATCGGTTGAGTAGCTTAGCCGTGAAATGGTAACAGACAAACTGACAAAAAAGATCTCTTCCGCGTTTAAAATTTTAGCAAGGATGGACTACGTTTTAAACATAAGACTCAGGTTAAACTTTTGGGTCCAGCGATGTATTTTGTATTAATTTTAATATGGTTCGGGTTTCAGATCACCAATACGTATTGAGCAAGCGTGGTGGTTTAAGTTTTTTTTTCTAACGCTGCGCTAATATAATTACATAATCATCGGTGAGAGTCCAAGTTTAAACCTCAAAATTATATCTGTAGAAATAAAAAGATAAAACAAAACTACACCCATAAACAAATTCTTTCCTGTCAATTTATCAAATATCATAATCTTTTGGAATTTCCCAAAATAGCCATAAGTAATTTAAATTCTACGGTCATTCAAAGAAAGTTTGTATGCTATGAATGGTCGTCAAAACCAAAATATAAAGAGCCCTAACTGCTATAAGTTAAAATCAAAATGAAGTTCTTTTTAAGATGGTCTTAACGTATGTGACATCGTGACTTAAATATGGGTTACTGTTTATTTGTATGGCAAATCTTTATCTTTTGTTTGTGCGTTCACTCAGTAAAGAGATTTGTACGTGTTTATATAAATAGGTACAAACGCTTTCCATAATAGGTAGGTTAGTGTTTGTTTTATGAAGAAATCCGTAGAACAAATGTAGTTGACATAAAATCATTTGGTTAAATTCAGCTAAACTAAAAGTGGCTAATCGACTCATTCGATACACATTGCTGGCTTGGTATTGCTTACATTGTTTCTCCGATTCCATCGCCTAATCTAAACAGCAATGTATATCGAACTATCATTTAACTTGGCTGAATTAGCTAAATGAAATACTCTCAGCTCTACGGATTAGCGCGCTAAAGTGGCAATGGGCAGGGCACATATCGAGGAGAGCTGACGGCTGATGGGGCAGCAAGGTTCTTCAACGGAGACTACATATTGCCAGATGAGTCTTTCTATGCTCTCTATTAAAAACGAGATATATGTATTAAGAATTGCACATCATGAAGGTGAGTATAGACTAGCATTTACTAGTAACCGAGCATATAAAGTATTTGCTTCCAATTTTACTAGAACCAAGCTTCAAACATGACCCTCGATGTTTTATTACAACAAGAATTTAAAAACAGGTTCTCTTCTAAATAAGTAATAAGCAAAATAGAGGAGAAAAAGACCATCAACAGCAGAAGAAGAAAATTATAGGTCACTTTAAACGACATGACAAATTTATATTAAACATCTTGGAGGGAAAAGTAGAAGGAAGAAGAGGAAGGGTCGACCAAGAATAAACTAGATGAGTCTAATCTATATATATGTACACTAGCTGCGCCCCGCGGTTTCACACGCGTAGTTCCCGTTCCCGTAGGAATTTCGGGATGAAAAATAGATGTTAGCCGATTCTCAGACCTACTGAATATGCTCACAAAATTTCATGAGAATCGGTCAAGCCGTTTCGGAGGAATATGGCAACGAAAACTGTGACATGAGAATTTTATATACTCGTATTAGATAAAAGAAAGTCGTGTTCGTTACACTATTAATAACTCAAGAACGGCTGAACTGATTGGGCTGAAAATTGGTGGGAGGTAGTTAAAAACCAGGAAAAGGACATAGGATACTTATCTTTACCCCAAAGTTCCCACGGGAACGGGAACTACGCGAGAGAAACCGCGGGACACAGCTAGTTAATGATAAAGGTCACTGTCATGTGGTTTAAAGAAGTGAAAAAGGCTGCTTATAAGCAGTTGATTCGAAATGGAAGATATTATAACTGTTACACTGACAACAGCTTCATCACTACATAGTATAAAACAAAGTCGCTTTCTGCTGTCTGTCCCTATTTAAGCTTAGATCTATAAAACTACGCAACGGATTTTGATGCGGTTTGTTTCAATAGATAACATGTTTCAAGAGAAAGGTTTTTCGTTAATTTTATTCATGCATTCTCAACATAGCGGGTACTACGCGGGTGAAACCGTGGGGCACTGCTAGTAAATTAAAAAATATGAACATTTTCACTCCCGTAGACATTACGCCTAATGCACCGAGCATTCGCAACAACATTACATTACATTGTAAATTTGTAATGTTCTAGCGAGTCTGTACTCACCTTAATATGGTGTTAGACCATTACTAGCTAAGTCCGCATTGGAACATAAATATCTATTTGAATGTAAGTGCTAACATGACGTTTGCTAATTATATGTATTTCTAAATGAGGTATAAAATAAATGCCTTTTTCTTTTACGAAGAGATTTCCTGCCTTACGCTTTTGAAGATCAAAATTTAAGTCACCAAATTTCAGTTGAGCACGTAAATTTGTAAGTACTGGGCATCTTTAAAAGTGTTTTACACACATAGATATTTTGGATATTTATATCCTAAATTAATAGGCAAAAGTATCCTTCAACATTTCCAGCCTTTCACGAACTGCGAGCATAATCAAAATTTTATGATGGTCAATGAAATCATTATTACCCCAAAACGCAACTAAGAGACAAATTAAATTAATTACCCCAAGGGTTTCGGATTCAATTCCCATCCGAGGTTAATATGTGTGAAATCTGCAAATGTCTATCTCGGTCTAGGTGTGTGTATGAATGAGCGTGTGTGTAGTTTCTGATACCATACATAGGTTTAAACCTGGTTATAGGTCTGTTGATTATGAAGAGATTGAGTGACTGATTGATTACCTATATATTAGTTATAATAAAATAATTAACGTATTTACCTGGTTCTCCATCATCGATTTCGTTATCTTCGTCAAGGTACCGTTCGTTTGCTTCATCTTTACTTCCAGTAAGGTATATAATATTTGCTTCCTTAGTATACTTGTTAACATCAACATTATTCTTTTTGAAGCACACACCAGCACCAATTTTAACATCACCGTCAAAATCAAACTTTTCATCCAAATATGAATAAACGTTCTTCTGCAAACAACTTACTGAGGGCGATACACTGCACTGATTTAATATATTATCCCATAAATAATTACCAGTCCGAAACGTGCCATTTTGATAAACGTCACTGAAAAACCTACCGGACACACTTTCGATTATTTTCATTCGTTTAGCTAATTCACTTTTATCACTCACATCATTTGAGTTCACACTTACACCAAACACTATTACTAAAAATAATATAGCTTTTAATTGATATACTAGATTCATTTTATGTCCTACAAAATTGGCTTTAAGTTTGAGCGAATATCGTATATGAGACATTTTATCATAGTTTTTCTGACGATTGATCGCTATGGTTCGTTTTATTTGCAGAATAGAGAACGCAAGTGAGTTCTTTTTAAATTTGTCCAATTTAAAAGATGATTGTATTGTGTTCTGTCCATTATCTTCGTTCAGTAATGATATGTGACATGATCACCGTGTCATGTTCTGCCGAGTGGCCGCATGAGTGACAGAAGACCAATTTTTATTTTCGCTTCGATATATCATCTGAAACAAAAAGAGAAATTTAATTTTATATTATTTTTCTCAAATTAGGAACAATTTTCTTTGGGCCATTTAATGTGTTTCGTTTCTTACTTATTGATATGTTTATAAACATATGCTTTCTTTGTTTGATGTATTTCATATTTATCTGTTAACTATTATATTATTGTAGTATCTGTTATTATTATGATTGTTGATTATTTAGATTATTTGGTTATTTTTAGCCTGAAATAAACTACAGTCTTATTATAGGTACTTACATCTAATTTATATACATTTTTCAATTCATTTATTTGTGTACTGGTTATAACTACATAATTAACCGACCAATGAAAACGAGCCATAGATAAGTATTTTTTTATGTAAGCATTTGAAAATACATTAAAACTCTGGTAACTAGTATTAAAAAAAAATGACTTTTTGTAATTGTCTTAACGAGACTAGATTAACAATAAAATATTTACTAGAAATTGATCAAATGGAATCTCGAAGTAACAGATAAAATGCTAAAAGGGTCACTATAATACAAGTCCAGAGGGTAGTTAATATTTTCAACCTTAATTTTGATTATCAAGGTTGATTTTTCCATATAAACCCAAGAAAATGTGAGGAAAATGATACAGTACGGATGTAAGTAATTACGAATCCATTGACCTCTATGGTTTCCCTTTTGATTGGCAAAGAACCGGAAAGTCTGGTCCACACAAGCATATGAGCGAGGAGTCTAGTCTAAGAACTTAGGAGTTACTAAGAAATTACTTTGCTATTAGGATTTTTTTAGTTCACACACTACTTTAAGTTTAATGGCAGTAAAAGAAAAACTGCTATTCAAGACTTTAAAGTGAGACTTCAAATTCCAGCGTAGGTGAAAATTTCAAAAACAGCAGATGGCTTCGGTAGCTCAGTAGGTTTCGAGCAACGCTTCGGTTCGAAACGGTCCCGGGCTCAAATGCCAGCTGAGGTAATAATTGTAAATTTTCCCATTATTTTCAATTCCTGTAAAATGTACCTTTCAAATAATTATATATCCTAACCTTATAGATTAAAACCTCATTAAGATTTAATATGAGTCTTATTTAAATGGGGTTACGCCGCCTATTAAAAACTAAACCTCTTAAAAGTGGTTTAAAATGCCATGCTTTGGATACTTAGAGCTGAGTGATGATAAGAGTAGGAAATCCTTTTTTTTTTTAACGCAGTGCAAATGCATAGAACTGCATACCACCGTGAGCCGATATTGGGAGGACCCACGGGGCATGTGGGGCTCTCCCAGCTAAAAACACAGCGACTTCCGTCCGCGTTACATTGGGGTACCGTAGGATCCCGAGGGGGATTTCTACTACGGCACTCCAACGCCGGGCCCGTACTAAAGGCAACGCCCCCCTCCTTGAGAGGACCTCTCCGGAAGTGAAGACGTCCCCGACTACTGGTACCGAGGTCCTCCCCGACGCTCGCCCTTTTTACCAGAGCTCAGGAAAATCCCAGCCCCCCCTCACAAGAGTAAGAAATCCTACAAAATACTACAGAGTTGGAGTTCTTATTGTTTTCTTGAACTCCCAGACATCCTCTGGACATAACAAAGTAAGAAAGTCAAACATCATAAATATTTTTTGGAAAAAAGTTAAACAGAATGGAACGAAATATGTTCTCATAATATATTTTATTTAGATTGTATCGGTTTTAATAACAGTAAACTAAAGCTATTCATCAAAAGAATAGAGTTGATTTTAATTTTCGTTTCACGCTTATTGATTACAAGGTTATGAGACCTCATTTTTATGTTTAAAGATATTTATTTCTCAAAAGATTTTTATCTTTTATTATAATCATAATCATGTAAATAATTAAACGAAGTGTCTAGTTCGGACGAATAAAATTATTTGAAATGAAAACTTTACGGACGACTAATATAATCTTACTCATCCGCCTAGCGAACGGATGACATTATATTAAACGTCCATTCTAGCGGACGGCTAGCAACAGCCATAATTAAAATATTTGGACACATCGCCATTAGTCTCAAACTAATCAGAGCTTTGGGTAACATTTTAAAACAGATACACGAGATCTGTGCACGTACCTCATTAAGTCGAATCCCTCGACTAGCTTCAGCCACATACGTTGCCCTTCTACTTAATGAGGTACGTGCTCAGATCCCTTGTATCTGTTTTAAAATAAATACTTAATACTCGTTAAATAATAAATTAAAAATTTAAAAAACCCCCAACACAATTACATTAAAACCCCCATAACTTTTAAACGGGTCAACCGATTTTCATATAACATGTCTAAGAACACTCGTACGTAAGTCCGCTTTAATAAAAAAAAAACTAAATTGAAATCGCTTCATCCGTTCGGGAGCTATGATGCCACAGAAAGACTGATACACACACACATATACACACACACATACACAGACACGTCAAACTTATAACACCCCTCTTTTTGCGTCGGGGGTTAAAAATAGCAAACATCAAAACTTTGAATTCTGCCTTTATGAAAAACTACAGCGCTCGGCGGTTTTACCCGCGTAGTAACCGTCCCCTTATGAATACGGGGATAAAATATAGCCTATGTTACTCAGAGTGAAAATAGCTTTCTTGAACGATTTTTTGAAATCGGTTCAGTAGTTTCGGAGTCTATTCATTACAAACAAACAAATGTTTCTTCTTTATAATATTAGTATATATGTAATACGAGTGTACGCTCTAGTTTTTTTTAATTTACTTGTAAGTAAATCTTTATGATAATAGTTAAATAATTAAATCTAGAACTACTTACTGTACTTACAGTAAGTTTGCTTAATGTTAATGTTTTATTATAACATTCTAAGACATCATTTCAAAAAGTAGTTAAAAAATCACTCCAGCATAATTATTATCCTCCCTAATGAATTGCAATTTTCGCATTTATTGCAATTATTGCAATTCATCGAAATATAGCGCGATACGTCAATTTTGGTTACACCAAATGTAAAACTTTCGAGGGCTCTACACAAATAAATTATTAATAAATGTGCGGTATCCATACTGATTTGTTTCGCAGATCGGAGAGGAGGAAATATCTTAGAACCGGTCGCGAACTACCATGACCAACAGACACACTTTACACACGTTAATGTTCCAGTTTCCCTTAATACGATTTTATTGATGTTTATTTTACTTTATTTTGTTACATACCACAACTTCATTAAAGACTAGTAGCTCCCCGCGGTTTCACCCGCGTAGTTCCCGTTCCCGTGGGATTACGGGGATAAAATATAGCCTATGTCACGCACTGATAAATTAGCTTTCCATTAGTGAAAGAATTTTTGAAATCGGTCCAGTAGTTTCGGAGCCTATACATTACAAACAAACAAACAAATCTTTCCTCTTTATAATATTAGTATAGATTAGTATAGATACATTGAACTTAGTAAGTTACCTACTTGGAGTAAGCGCAGTTTTATTATCACGGTTTTTAAATTTGCGGTTATATTGTCGCGGTTATTATCTTTTAAACCATCTTCAATGGAGGAGGAGGTTCTTAATTCTTCTGTTTTTTTTTCTAACCGATCATTCCAGTTTCAAATTTTGGTTCATATTTTCGGTGTTTTAGGTTTTTTGCTAATTCAAAGTATGCGCAACGGGTCTGTAGTTTAATTTGTTGTCATTACAGTATTGAGAACGAACATAAGTAAAGAGTAATTTACAAGAAATAAACGTGAATAATTCATTGCCATAAAAGAGAAATTCTTATTAAAAAGTATTAACTAATATTTCAACCAGAAAATCATCAAATTCGTTCGAATATCACTATTGTATAACAATTCAAATCGTTACGTTTAGTTACCTCAATAGAAAAATGCTTGGATTTATTGAAACAAGCCTCATTGTTGTAAATAAGTCGTGCGTTTAATTCAAAAGCCATTTAAATTATGTGTTTCTTTTGTTTTGATAACAAATATAAACTTTTTAATATTTTGGTACACATATTTCCATTTTTTTTTTCTATTTTGGTACAGACATATCCATAATTATGCAAGGTGTAGAAGATAATAATGACTAAAAATAGAGCCGCTGAAAGTAAATATTCGTAAATAGGATTACACATAAAGCTATTAAAAAAACATTTAACCGAATTAAAATTCAGGATATCCTACAAGATCCCCCTACATATAAAAAAAGGGATCTGCTGATGATATTAACAGTGAGGACGAGGAGTGAAGGCGTAATCAAAAAGTTTGCCCAATCCGGGTTGATAATCTGAAAATCGAGCCATGTACGATAAATAGCAAAATGAAGCTTTTACATAAAGGTCTTAAAAATCTCCTGTTTTTGGAAACTAATTACAAATGGGCGACGGTGGCGCAGGGGTTAAGGCCATTGACTTCCGATCGGAAGATGCCTTGTTCGAACCCCACCAGCCCCGTCACGTACCAATGTGTTTTCAATTTTCGAATTCATAAGTACGTTAATTTCGACGCTCTTACGGTGAAGAAAAAACAATGTGAGGAAAATTGCGCACACCTGGGAAGAAATTTTAAGGTTGTGTGTGAAGTCGACCAACCCGCACTTGGCCAGCGTAGTTGACTACGGCCTAATCACCCTAATTCAGGGTAGGCTTGGGCCCCTCAGTTATATAAGCTGACGATGATGATGAATTACAAATGAAACAAAAAATGGTACAACATTGTATTATCTATCGAATATCTGCAAGAAAAATGATAAAATTCGAAGCGAATGATATGCGTCACGCTTTCATTGGCGCGCGTGTCGTGCGTTGACTTGCGTCGCGTGGCACATTGAAGTAGTTCCACTGGATCATTGGTGCAATTAATTATTTAAGTATATTAGAATTTACGTAAACATGTCTATTTTATTTAATAAATATACGTTGGAAATTTGTTTTGTTTTGTGTTAAAAGTTGACAGTTTTTCGCAATAATTGGCACTGGCGTGCTGCGATATTTTCCGCAATTAGACCTTTCTGGGTACAATATTTCCTAATGAAGAATTAGCTGTTAGACTTTTAAAGACTTAAGACTGTGGATGATGATTTTACGAAAACTTATCGATGGCATAGGCTGCTGAAGAACTATGCCTAGTATATTAATATCAACATGCACAGTCAACATCAGATAAACGTTCTCTTGGTTGGCAATACCAAAGTGAGCATTACCAATGGGGGTACATTTTCTCTGACGCTGACTGTACATCAATGGCTATTAAATAAAACTGTTACTCGCTAATAAATAAATATATCATTTTATAGGAGAAAGTATTTTAGAATCAGTCATTTGTTTTGACATGAACCATTACGAGCAAACAAAAAACAAAATTAAATCACTCTCATTTGTAATAAAGCCGGTTTGAAAGCAACACTATTTATTGACTGTATTTAATTCTTTTCTCGTTGCAGATTAGGTAATTATAGCGGACAAAGCCGTAGGCGATGCTTAATAAAATCGTCATTAAATGCAAAGACAATCTTTCTTAATGACAATATAATACAGTATTATTAAAGAACATCTTGTTTACTTATACCACGGTTGCATGGCCACATGATCGACTTTTGATTTCGAGAGCACTACGTAAGTCGCTATTTCAGTGAAATTACTACATAGTAATTGTATAATTACTAACCGTATGTCATTTAGACCCTTTAAGAGTTGAAATTTCATACTTGAACAATGTTTTTGTTCATCAATTTTATTCCAATTTTACAACTACCCTCAATATATATTATAATGGATGTGTAGTGTAATAATGTTTTGAATTTTATTTTTACATTCTATTACTTTTGGGTTATTTGTTAAATTTATCTTGTCAATCAAAGAGATTGATATAAATCGTAAAAATATTTCGTAAGCCAGATTTTATGAAAGCTAAAACGAACAACTTATATTCAACTTGTAATGTGTGTGTTTAATTTAGTTCACAACTGAATTAAAAAAAAATGTTCTTATGTATTATAATTACATTTGTTTGTATTCTATTAAAAATGACATATTCTTCCTAAAAAAAAAACTCTTCTATTTGATGCCCATAATCTAATCATGTGGGTACTTACATAAAAAATAACTGATCCACCATTTTTAGGCATCCGCCATACTTGATTTGAAATGACGTCACATAGCTACGAGTAGTCAGTTCAGACATTTCAGAATGACAGTAGAGTCAGTTCAGACATTTCAGAATGACTGTTTTATAAATTAGTCGCAAGATTTGACCCAAACTAACATACTATTGCAAGATAAATAGAGACGTGTGAATATGCATTTATCTGTGTGTTGATTTGATTAAGGAGATCTTACTAATTCCTACACAGAAATGTATTAGTATAAAGAATTAACACAATTTTCTATTTTTACTTAGAAAAACACTCTTCTTTTAAACTTTTTTCACCTTTTTATTTACGAAATTGATAACGCAAACAGCTTAAACATTCTTGGCCATATTTGAAGTCCGGTTTGGAGAAAGTATCATAAGGTTTCTTTTTAAAATGTGGTTGTTCTTTAAAAAGCTTTTGTGAAAAAGGTTTGATTTGTATGAGTTTAATATCATTTATCAATTTATTGCTTGCTTCGATTACTTCCTTTTTAAAGTACTTTTTTATATTATAAAATGCAAGATTATGCTGTTAATTTCTTTAATAGCAAACTGTTATTTGTAACAGTCGAATCGAAATTCAAAAATATCCGATTTTGTATTTATCGCATTTATGGAAATTTTGCAGTTAATTTTATTTATTTTACGCATTTTAAAGTGTAAGTGCCGATGTTAAAATTTTATTTAAATCTCTCATACGTAAGTATACAATTTTGCTGTTTAATCTTTATTTTACTACTAGCAGCGCCCCGCGGCTTCACCCGCGTAGTTCCCGTTCCCGTGGGAATTTTGGGATAAAAAGTATCCTATGTGTTATTCTGATGTATAAGCAAGATTATTGTAAAGTTTCATTAAAATCCATTCAGTAGTTTTTGCGTGAAAGAGTAACAAACATCCATACATACAAACTTTCGCCTTTATAATATTAGTAGGATTATTATAACATTTCATCACAAAATTTACTAAAAAAGCCAGAACCAGTACAAAAACTCTATCATCTTATAAGTATTATAGTGTGATTTGTTTATTGTTGTCAAAAGTTCTCTCACCTCTGACCTTTGAACGGATTATAGCCATTATAACATAATCAGTCAAAACAAATCAGGCTATTACAGCATTTGACTCCTAAATGTTCTATTTATATGCATTTATGTCTAGACCAGGTAGTTTAGTTGGTGACTTCACTTGCTATTCTAAGGGTGAGGCCAAACGAGCGTAATTTTGTGAGTCGTGAGTCGCAGAATTTCGTTCGCAGAAATTCTGCTGCATTCAGTTTCATAGAAAAGTCCTATTTGATTCACACGGCGACGCAAAATGAGTTGTCTGCCGACTCACACGCATAATATCAACTCAATTTCGGTCGGGGTGAGGTGGGGAGCTTGCACAGTACAAGGATCCGTACAAATGTTTCGGATTACAACTGAAAATACGTCCGTCCGTGTGGCAGTCTAACCAAATTACAGTTGAACGTAAATTTCGCGACTCATTTTACACGACTCACAACTCACAAAATTACGCCCGTTTGGCCTCACCCTTAGAGATACGGCAATGATAGTCTTCTTTTTCTTTGCATGTTAATTTAATAGATATCATAGTGACCTGCCTTCTTTGCTGAATGTTAAGGTAACCTAAATCTTCTTTGCGTATCAACTCATATTTTTGAGGATCAGAACTTAGCCACCGATATAGCACTGTCAGTGGTTTTGCATTAAATCATCAAGTCAAATCGCTTGTGCAGGTACCGTGTAACCACTGAATGGTTTTCAAAATTATCTGGTAACTAATTACGGTGAATGAAAACATCCTTGGAAACCTGCGACGAAATTCTATGGTTGTGTGTGAAGTTGACAAACCCGAACTTGCCAGCGTGGTTGACTAACGCTTGATCACCTTAATTCAGGGTAGGCTCGAGCCCCTCGGTGGGGATATTATTATAAGCGAGTGATGATGAATCAATCTGCCGAAAATGATTCATCAAAAAAGGTATATCTCATCTCATCCAACAGGTGTTAAGCTTAAATATTCAATTCTATAAACCAGTTTTGCGTATGAATGTCAAAGAAAGTTCTTAAAATATTTTTATGTTAAATTCAAACATTTTTTAAGCGTTCGTCATGTTCACACAGAAAACTCTTTATTTATATCATTCGTTCATTATAGTCAAATATATTTTAAAATAATATTTAATGAGATTTTTCAAAAAGTAATATTGTATTATGTTACTTTTATTTCGGTGAATAAACTATGAATGTTGACTTTTCGAAAATTATTCTTTATCGTCTTGACTAGAGTTTAACAGTTACATCCTTACCACAGTTGGCACATGACCTTGATTCATCATACGTGGATTAATAGGCAATGATTCATCACAGTTTTATTGTCTATAAGCCTTTAATTTGTTTTGACCGAGACTTTTCGCTTTTTGGACCATTGCCCGTGATACTACAGATAGAGTCAAAAGAAATGTTCTTTGCCATGACAATACAGTTTGAAAGTGGCCTTGACGAGTCAGTTGAACTGATAAGTCCAAACAAAACTGACGCGTCACTCCAAAATTTTAGGCCAACTAGATTTCACCGATCTGGAATCACTCCGGTGACTGACTATCATTTTTGGATCGCCAGTTCAACTGATCAATGGCTAGTCAATGGCCACCTTTAGATGATACTATAATTTGGACTTACAGATGCTTATAAAGTATAGTAGCTCCCCGCGGTTTCACCCGCGTAGTTCCCGTTCCCGTGGGATTACGGGGATAAAATATAGCCTATGTCACGCACTGATAAATTAGCTTTCCATTAGTGAAAGAATTTTTGAAATCGGTCCAGTAGTTTCGGAGCCTATTCATTACAAACAAACAAATCTTTCCTCTTTATAATATTAGTATAGACAATCAGGAAATGGGACACTATACAAAAAGTCCATAAAATCTGCTAAGTAGTTTTATTTCAATGTGTAGAGTTCGTATAAACAAAATAAATCAAAATACTTATGTGATACTTTTTGTCCTAAAATTCCTGCTGGGTCTAAACTTACAGTCTAAGAAGTTAACATAATATTCTACATCATCATCATCATCATCAGCTCATTACATTGTCCCCACCGAGGGGCACGAGCCTACCCTGAATTAGGGTGATTAGGCCTTAGTCAACCACACTGGCCAAGTGCGGGTTGGTCGACTTCACACATAACCTTAGAATTTCTTCTCAGGAATGTGCAGGTTTCCTCACGATGTTATTTTTTTATAAATATTCTACATAGTATAGGAAAATAACTAAAGTTACGCAAATAAAACCACGCAGAATAACAGTTAAACCTATTACGATTCAATCACTCTAAAGTACCATGGCATGTTAATGCAATTATTGTATCCGTTCGAAAACTCTTTAGTTATACTTTTATTTTCATTTACAAACACTTTCACCGGTACAAATTGTGCCATAATATAGATTTGGCCACAGCTCGTAGTCTAGTCATGAGTCCGTCGGTGTATCGAATTTGTATTACCGATTTTTGTATCCTTTTCTCTTTCCCCTGTTAAGAATGTTTGGTAGAATTGTAATTAACTTTCATATTACTTAACTTTGAAGATATTTTTTTTTTAATTTTTTTTTTTTAATTGTTTTTTTTAATGAGAAGAAATTTTAATGAAAAGAATAGAGGATTTTTTTTTTAATTGTTCATTCAATAAGTCAATACCCTTGAAACTACCACCCAGTATTACATAATTTACAAATAATGTCAAATGAAACTTTACTTGCTCGCAATGAACCAATAATTTCACCTAAGCTAGGTAAGTCCTGTACCACCTGCCTGCTATATTGATGGTGCCAAGTTTTTACAAGTTAATATAAACTGAGTTATATACTTAATAATAAAAAAATACAGAAAAAAGGAGCAAAACTTGTAATGGTAAACTTTCATATATTTTTTAGCTTATTTACACATCAGCTGGATTATCTTTTTGGCAAGTGCGCGAAAATTAATGGTTTCTAAAATTAATAAATATACATATACGCGTACGTACGTATGTACCCACCGAGGGGCTTAAACCTAACCTGAATAATTGCAAACTGTTAACCAACTTTGCTGGCCACTCTAATTTTAATAATAATTTATTTTATGCAAAATTCCACGTATAAAATAATAATAAATACAAGTGCATCTGGTTTATTTTATTATGATATCATTTAATTTAATTTATGACAGAGATTCAGACAGATTTATGATATTTTTAGATTAAAATGTGAACTGTAAATTAACCTGAATTTAGTTAGAATATGATTATTTTAATTTTAGTATTTAATTTATATAATAAATCACAAATATGATAAATCTTTAGATTTATTTACATTTAGACTTTATTATTTTTTGTAATAAATAATTTACAAAAATACCGTTTGAACCACTTTATTTTCGGTTTCTGTAACTCTATTAATATCAACTAATACACCTCTAAATTAATGAAATTAATTAATACATTTCAGTTTTGGGAAATAACGTATTTGAAAAAAGCGTTCAGCTATAACCTAGCCCTAGTTAATATTGTAGCATAAGTTTAGTTAACTTTTGGTTCTGGTTAAACTTAATTAACATTGAAAACATTGTTTGACATGTACTCGTAGAGTAGACATTGTTCAATTTACAACAAAGTAAGTCTATTTCTGACTTCTAAAAAACAAGTTATTCTATCCCTTCATCATCACTACATAGTATAAAACAAAGTCTCTGTCCCTATGTCCCTATGCCCCTATGTATGCTTAGATCTTAAAAACTACCCAACGGATTTTGATGCGTGATAGAGTGATTCAGTGGGAAGGTTTTTAGAAATTTTATCCCCATATTCCTACGGGAACGGGAACTACGCGGGTGAAACCGCGGGGCGCCGCTAGTTGTTATTATACTTAAAACGTTTTTAAACACATTATTATCGTAAATCTCAAGATTGATTGCGACGTATACTAACTATATTTCTATTTCCAATCAACAAGGCCTTTTAAAGACACTCTTTGAAAATCATTTTACTTCTCTTTTGTCTTCTGACTTCTACCCCTAATAGTGTGAAAAGCCAATATCTAACTCTATATTTTAAACAAAACCAATAAACCCTAGTATTTATTATACTATTGTTCTCGAAATACAATCAAGAAAGTAAATATTTCTGTTTAAAATACGACCGAGTGTAGGTTTGTGTGTCATGACTGTATGTCACATGTATATGTGAACGCGGATTTGACTTTTAAAATTTTTTCTTAGTAAAGTTAGTACTAAAGTACCTATATCCATTTACATAGTGGCTACCCAAGTTGCGTTGCATTGGAATACCTCACAGAACTCGGAATACTCTATGGTAAGTTAAGAAGTCTGACAGACGCGTGATATTGTCGCCGCAAAGGTGTGTCCCATAGGACACAATTCACCAGTATTGTTCAATTTTTTGTTATAGTATGTCAATGTGTTGGTCGCTGTCAACTGGCGACACGCGTTCCGATATAACCAGAGAGTAGATAACATTTCTGTACTTACCATAGAGTATTCCGAGTTCTGTGGAATACCTTCAAATTATTGGCTACGGGGACTCATCTGGTTTGCTAGTCGACTCATATTTTGAGCCCCAGAACTCAGCCACCGATATAGCATACGTTTATTCTACGGGGGTTTATATTTTGAAGTACTGTATCTCCTACTTAAATGTACCATCAAATTCAGTTTCAACGTTTCAGAGAATAGCTTATTCAATATCAGCGAACTTGACTGACTGACGCTACGACTTAAATGACTGATGCTACGACTTAATTGTTTGACGCTACGACTTAAGTGACAGATGTCATAGCATCTGTCACACGGGGTTCACTGCGTGACTGATGTAACGATTTCAATTTACTGATACTACGAACGATTTCAATTAAGTGACTGACGTTATGACTTTATGTGACTGACGCTATGACTTAAGTGACTGACGCTAAGACTTAACTGACTGATAATATGAACCCTGTGACTGACGCTACGACTTCACTGTTTGATACACCTAAATAACTGTTTTGAATTCCAAAAATGTATGCTCTAAGATTTCCTCAGCCTTAGAAGATGGCAATTATACAAATTGTTCATACTATTTTCGGCAATACTTACTCTTGGGTATTTTCCATATAAAGATTCATAAAAAGAATATACACATTTTACGTCAAAGGGCAGCCACTTTCACCGAAACCGGTATAACATGACGCGAAAAACAGGAAACGTTTTAAACTATGTTTAAAAATTAAGACGTGTCTATACATGTGTATATGAACAAGGCCATTTCTACTTTCGATTTAAATTAAACTTGGTTTAGTGGCCCACTAACTTTAGATTATGTATATGATGATTTTTATTAATGGTTTTGAATTTTGAAAGGTCGAAATTTTGAATCTGCGTTATCATTTCGATCTATAGAGCAGATTACCGTTAATGACTTTTTGGATTCACTACCGTTCTGTGGCAAAAAATGCTGTCAAAAGAAGAATATTTTTCTATCGGTATATACTCATATTATTAGTAATTAATGAAGCTTTATGTAAATAAAGTCAAAAGTCAGAGAGACAGAGAACTCTATTCGCCTCAACGGATTCTTACAGGCCAATACTTTTAATATGTATTGCCTTCTTTCTTTTTTAAATGTGAAGCCTTTGGTATTGGTTATCGAATCCGCATTTCTTGAGGAGAGCGTGATAGAGCAAATTTTGGAAAGGTTAAAATTTCTTAAAAGATGCTTGGTAACGTTTAAGAAATGTCGACGTCACTAGATTTTAGTACTTTTAGCAAGGAATCGAACCAGTTTATTCATAAAATATCACACCTTACCCATCTAGAGCTATTACAACAATACAATTCAGTTATACATTACAGTTTAAAATCAAAGTTATTACAGTTTCTGTCCAACAACAATGCAATATAAATAAATGTAAAAGAAACATTGTAAAATGAAGTATGACTTCCGTATATAAAGTGCAGTGCGACATTACTTGGAAAATGTTTGTCAAACTATTTACTATCAACGCTAAGGAAATAAACAAATCGATAAACAAAGAGATCAATATAAAGATAATTTCACCTAAACTTGTATGACTAAAAAATATTTAAAATTTGGGGATAACTTCTAGATTGCCTAGGTGTGTGAGTGTGAATGAGTGTGTGCGTAGTTTCTGATACCCTAGCCTAGATACAAGTTACGAACTTAGCGGTCAGTTACTATACCTAATGAGATGATGTAGTGAATTGTAGTGAATGAATCTTATAAGTACCTAATCTGGATATATTTTTTTCTAACCATATTGTTTCACGATGGAAGCCATCTTACATAAATAAGTTGCTCCCGTTGTTTCTAAGCTTAGGTCTTATAACTCAACGAATTTTGAAGCAGTTATCGTCAATTGATAGAATTATTCAAAAGGAAGATTTAGAGAGAATTCAACGTGTGTAAATCCAGGAAAAATCTAGCATACTAAGTAATAAATCAAAAGACAAAAATTCTGTGGTGAAATATTAGTTCCATTTATGGTTCAAAGGATTTTTTGAGAGTTTGAAATATCGTAGAAAAAAAACATTATAGAGTAAGGAATCTCCATAAATTCCCTGTAAAACGAATTAAGAGACACTTGTAAAATATCGGTAAACAAACAAATTTATATTTATACTAGCAGCGCCCCGCGGCTTCACCCGCGTAGTTCCCGTTCCCGTGGGAATTTTGGGATAAAAAGTATCCTATGTGTTATTCTGATGTATAAGCAAGATTATTGTAAAGTTTCATTAAAATCCATTCAGTAGTTTTTGCGTGAAAGAGTAACAAACATCCATACATACAAACTTTCGCCTTTATAATATTAGTAGGATGAAAAATACAAGACTAAGAAAACATTATTTCATACTAAATAATAAATTATTCAATGGAAAGTTGATGATGATGTTGATAGAGAAACTAAATTTGCAATTAACGTGTTTGTAAGTGCAAAAATGCTGCGTGCCTACGAAACAGTTACACAGTGGCTAAACAATAGTTATTCCATGATTTACGGATGAATAACTTTGATTGTAATGTTGACAATATTGAAGTAGATATTAAATTCTTTGTTAATTTATTGGTGCTATAATATCATTCGACCCAATTGATTTAATTAACATTTTTGAATACAAAATAACGATTTTGAATTGAATAATTTTGAAGTTTGTATCACATTTGATACACGTTTTATCACTATTCACTACATAGTATAAAACAAAGTCGCTTCCGCTGTCTGTCCAATTTAAGCATATATAGGCTAAAATCTTTAAAACTACGCAACGGATTTTAAAGCGATTTTTTTAAGAGATAGAGATTGAGATGATTCAAGAGTAAGGTTTCAAGCATTATTTTATCCCCGTATTCAAACGGGAAAGGAAACTACACGGGTAAAACCGGGGGGCGCTGCTCACATATAAAAAAAAATATGCTTCATATAAAACCGTTATTTTGTACCAGCTTTTTATCATCATAGATAAAAACATCTAGGATTAATAATAATTGGTTAGCCTTTAAGGGCAACGGAGACCAATTTTCTTAATTTAAAGAAAACACGTATGACTGAACAAATTGGAAAAACACCATTTATGGTGGTTAAAAGCAATTTCTTAGAGACGATTTCTAACAACATGACGACATTATACATATTTGTTTTGTACGTAGTCTCTTGATAAAATAAACGAAAAGTGGTTTCACCTACATTTTGAACCGTAATTATGCTATAAGATGAATTATTAATATAACAGCTAATCCGTCGCGGTTATCGCATTTATTCTCATTACATCTTTCACAGGTGGTTTTTTCATTAAATTCTTTTGATTGTTTATTCAAGTTATAAAAAAGATTATGATCTTATGGATGTATGTATACTAAGCCAGTATAGTGCATCAACGATGAATTTTCTAGAAAACAGACCTACATATTTAAACAATATAAATCACTTGAGTCGTAATCAAACATAACTGAATAGACTTACGAATATTGTAGGTATTAAAGTGCCCTATAAGTTATTAGAACAGCCTCAATCATAATGACGACCTCAATGGCAGAGTGGTCACCATGCCGGACTGCCATCCGTAATGTTGCGGGTTCGATTCCCGTGCGGGGTGAATATTTGTGTGAACCACAAATGTATGTCTCGGTCTTGGTGTGTGTAAATGAGTGCGTAGTTTCTGATACCCTAGATACAAGTTTCGAACTTAGTTAGGGGTCAGTTACTATAATGAGATGATGTAGTGAATGAATGATTATTATTAATAAATGATATTAGTATTTTGAGAAGGAATTGTTGTTATCACCACGCACATGTCCAATGTGTATTCGTGATCTTACATCCGAGCCATGTTTCTAATGAGGTTTACTGGGCGAAACGGGGTGAATTAACAAGGATCATAATTATTCAAAGCTTGGATCCTTATCCTCCTTGATTGTAACATGTGGGTGTAGCATTTCACATGCAACTAATACAATTATGTTCCCACTGAGCGGCTATTATGGCTCCTAGGGGCTCAAGCCTATCCTAAACTAGGGCGATCAGGCCATAGTCAAATACGCTGGGCAAATGTGGGTTGGTCGAATTCACTCACAGCGTTAGAATTTCTTTGTAGGTGTCTGCAAGATTCCTCACGATCAGCGTGTTCTGAATCGAATTTAAAGAGTTCTTACCTTTCAAGGGTCCACAGGTTACATTTTGTCATATAGGTTACCTTATTTTGAAAAGCATACAATATAAGAAGCGCTCGTGGCCCAGTGCTACCCGCGGATCACTTGTGATCCGTGCGGTTAAGCAACGTCTGGCACCGTCATGACTGTGATGGGTCATTACTAAAAAAATGACTTTTAATTTCATGAGGGTTTCCGTGCTTCGGAGGGCACGTAAAGCCGTCGGTCCCGGTTGTCGTAAGAACATCATCGACAGTCGTTACGGGTAGTTAGAGCCCTCAAAAGTCTAACATTCAGTTTAACCAAGAATGTCGTATAGCCCTCTGGGTTGTGAAGGTCTGATGGCAGTCGCTTCACGTAAAATACTGACATTCCGCCAAATCTGGTTAAAACTGAAAACCGACCCCAAATGGACATGGGATAAAGGTTCGGAAAAAGAGATTTTGAAAAGCATACGATATGGCTTACAACTTCATATGAATGATGTATCTGTTATCAAAGCTTGTTAAACCACACAATAGCTAGCAATCGTGCCCTTTTCGACTGGTAAGGTATCATTTGAAGGTCTGTGTGGTCAAACGCACACACCTGCTTCCATTTAGGTCTATAGGTCTCGAGTTCAAACCCTAAGTGAGGATTTGTGAAATGACTGATTGAGGATTGTTCTCATATCTCGGTGCTTAGGGCAACAAGTTACATGTTTGCTAAGTGTCAACATGACTTGGTTTTGAGATAACCAACACGCATGTAGCAAACGTGGTGATTACGCCTGTTATAGTTACTTTATCAATGTAAGATTTATCTCTTGCTTTTTCAGTGGAGTCGTCATATTTGGGCAAAATTTTAGCGCAATTTGTTAAGTGATTAGACCTGTAAGTTTCTAGATCAGTCAGTCAGCAACGACTGCCATAAATAGATAGTATAAATCCTAACTAATGCAGGTTTCTATGACTTTGATACAGTTCACGCTTTAAGTTTAAGACCCAAGAGATTAAAATAACGTTTGTAGAATAATTGTGGTTCGCCCTCGGAATAATTATGAAGAAACTATTTGATATTCTGCGACGGTATTGTAGAGAACTGTTACTAGGTTATTGGTACATAAGGGACTGAGATTAAATGAAAGGAGCAAAGAGATTTATCCTTATCCTTACTAATATTATAAATGCGAAAGTCTGTCTGTCTGTTACCTTTTCACGACTAAACTTCTGAACCGATTGAGTTGAAAGTTGGTACAGTGGGAGCTTATGGTCCAGGGAAAGACAGGCTATGTTTATCCTAGAATTCCCACGGAGTTGGGAACTTTGCGGATAAAACCGCACGGCTTATAGGTAGGTATAAGCTTAAATAATAAAATAATAGAAAGCGCAAACTTTAGGATTTTTAAAATGTAAATCAGTTCAAAAGTAACGGTCTGGCTACTAAGTACACATAAATATAATGTACGTATAATATTAAAATGAATATTCTTTAATCTAATAAGGTTAATAACTTAAGTTAATTAGGTTTAGTTAAAAACACAGTTAAAAGTTAAAGATAAACTGTAAAACATACAATAAAAACAAAAGTAAAAGTAATACAAGAGCAAAACAAAACACTATCGGCAAATGTCATGCAATTAGAAATTATGTAAATCAAAATAGGAACGAAAATAACAAACATAACACGATCGAGAAGAGTCATGTCGAAAAGAAATTATGTAAATTAAAAAAAAAATAATTACCAAGTAGACGTCAATAGAAATCCATGTGGCCAGTAATAAAAACGGTCGTCGCGTAAAAAAAAATTTTGTTTACGTACAAAAGAGGTCACAAATTAACATTGAACACATCCACCTTCTCCGCAACGAGTTTACTCACTAACTTCAACTTATCTCGAATGGGAGAGTGGCGAAGTTCTCTTTCGCACTATTCGCGTATAGTGACGTGAAATGTAAAAGTAAAAAGTTATCGATACGTTTTGTAGTGCACTGTGAGACGTTTTACTACACTTTTATATTCTAAATAACAATGTATGAATGTTATGTACCTTGTGATATTTCTTTCGTCAAATCTTTTTAAACTCAGGCTGAGATCTATAAAGCTTATGCATAGTTGGACATAGTTCAAACTATGCTTTCAAGTTAATCTGCCATGGATACGCCTGTCTTAGCTAAGCCAAACTCATTAGTATTCACTTACCAAATGCGTTAGTCAATTTCGATAGTTAAGCTTTAGAAAATTGATGTACGTATATGATAATTATTTAGTACCTATAAGTATAGACTTCTTTAGATCGCTGTTAATGATTGCTTGCTATTTTTTTTCAATTGTTAAGAGACCACTAAAAACAAGGTAAACCCATGGCACTATGTCGTGATGAACCTACGCACTACTCGTACAGGAATCGAAACTAAAATCTCTAGTAACTACACTACGTATGTTTACACCATTGCAAAGTAAAAAAGTAATAAAAAAATTTGAACCTCTCGATAAGTATTTCGCTATACAATTTCCCTTCACTATTTCTTGTCAAGTCAAGAGCAAGGTGAAGATCTGGGTCTTTGACCGCGTGCTGTGGCCACTTGGTAGGAGCGGACTCTACCGTAGTTGTAACAACTGGTTAAAGATTAAAGTAAAATTGTAAAGACCTCACGAAGATCCCCATCATTCCTAAATCTATGTATTTCTAAATGAGTTTAGAGAGTAGATATTTTGATGATTTTTAACAAAAATGTACGTACGCTTTAAAACTTTTTCAATAAGCGCGAACTGCATCCAACGTTTATTAGAATACGCCAATAAAATATCCAGGAAAAGACTGACATTATTATTAAAAATAATAAGTAAAGAGAGTACCCAAATATTTATCTAACACACATGTATCAACATTCTAAACCCAATGAACATAATGTATTACCGTTCTCATAATCAACCATTAAAAACCAAAATATTAAACCACAGATTAAAAACGCGGTGGAAGTCAGCCATACTTTTCGAAAGTGACAATCTATGGGCGCGTTATTCAGTTGATTTGGTCACTGATAGAATACGAAATGACGTCTTAGCATTCACATTGTAACCTAATGTGACAGAAATTAATTAACACAATTTTTAGCATCAATAGTTTAGGGCTAATTTATGAGGAAGGTCAATGAGGGAAAGTTGAAATTCATTCATACATTTCAATTATAGATGTGGAAGCTACTAAAGTCATAATGTAGTAACATGCACATCCGCACCGCGGGCCAAAAACCCTGTTTATGACGTTCCATGCTTTACAAAATCTGCCCTGCGCGGCCTGCGTCGCCTGCGTGTCATACGCCTAATCACTTGGTCTCAAACTTACCTAATTATCTTTTGCGTTTTTTTTAATAAAGATAAATCCAATCAATCAATCCCTCCGGGCAACATGACTCTTAACTAGGCTTATTATCTAAGTCTAGGGCACATCTAGGGTATCAGATTTAAAATCTTTATCATAATTTAATTGCTTTTATTTAGTATTTTGCTCGCGATGCTCGTTTAGGTAGAGCGGAAGAAAAACCAAAATGGTTTTTGCTCTACCTCAAAGCCGACCACATACCTGCTTATTATTATCATAACCCGCTATTTTATAAAGACCACTATTGCGTGTTGGTGATCTTAAATCCCAATCATTTTTCAAAAATGACAATAATTACTCTACATATTAAATATATTCTCTATTCTGTATATTCTGTATTGAATCACGGCTATGCAAATTGGTTTAAATATTGTTTTAAAAGACCTCATAAATAAAATTATTAGCTCAAAACTTAGTCACCCTATAGCAAGACGCTACGCCCTATTACGCAAAGTTTACACCACAGAATAAATAATAGTTATTATCGTATTCAGGCTCTGTAAAGAAAATGATTATCATTTACTGCAATTCTATGCTCGTTAGCCAGTAACCTTATACTTGGCGTATTATTTCTACCAATTAGGGAAAACAATAAGGAAAACCTATTTGAGGTGTCACATAATGTTAATAGATCGGTGACGCTAAAGAGTTGCCATGTTTTATTTAGAGAAGTTTAGTGCTACTTAGGTAAGTATTTCAATTTCATACGAAGTCAAGCAATTTGATGTTTCAAAAACATGTTTGAGATTTGAAATCACCAACACGAATAGAGCATGGCATAGTTACGTAAGTGTTTTGTGAAAGGTAATTTCGTATAACTAGTAAAATCCGATATGGTCTAGTGGCTAGGATACCTGGCTCTCACCCAGGAGGCTCGGGTTCGATTCCCGGTATCGGAATTTTTTTTTTATTTTACATTACAGTGGTATTTATTATTCGTTGCTATAATTTTTCATTGTAACAACCTGGCAACATAAATAAAAAAAGTTGTTTTCATTGCACATACATTTCTTGATATAAAATAATATAAAAATATTGATTTTTGAAGTGAAAACTTCTTTAGCGGCGCTGAGCACTTTTACAAAAAACTTTCAAACTTGCGTCAGGGTCACGTGATGCTGATCGAAAAAGCGTAAGATCGAGGGGAAGGGCGAGGAACTAGTATCTCCCACTCTTTCTACCGTGCCTGAGTGTGCTGCAGCGGTATCCTCGTAACAAATGTCATTGTGACATTGCGTAAAACTAATCGTGACCCGCGGTTTTGCTCGCGATATTCTTGATACCATAAGAATCTTTCACTTCTGCCGGCACTCCCGGAGTGCTACCTTTTTTTTATCTTTATTTAATAACGAGGGTAAAAATATTGAGTTGAAATAATAAAAATTAAATTAATAAAATAGACTAAATTCAGCAAAAAGTTTACAATAATTTTCTCGAATTATTTTAAGTAAACACATTTCGAATAGCGCCATCTATTAAGAGTATGTAGAACTTGATAATAATTTCGTATCTTTATCTCGCAAGCAACCAACACCAATATGTTTCTTGTTAGATAGTTCATGCAGAAACTGATAGATGACGCTTAATTTTTTTTCTTCCGATTTACACATAGAATAAGGATCACGACCAGGATTCTCTCTGGTCTCTGGATTTACATATTTACACGGCAAAAAAGTAGGACAGCAAGAGGTAAGAGTGTAATGATTTCGTCGTTTATGTATGTGTGTATCACGTTTATGAATTTTATTTATTTATATAACTTATTTTTCCATGAGTTCGAAAGGCTAAACCGAATTTAATGTTAATAAATAAGGAATAAGTAATTAAATAAAAGTTTTATTTATAATTTGTAAATATGTTTTATTTTATGTGACTCATTACAAAAACTTTATTAATCAAAATATAATTACGCCTATTTTCTTACGGGCTGGTACTAACTAATACAGCTAGATTTTTAGCATTCTCAAACACAATTTCGAAGTATGAACAATTTAATTAATGATTTTTCTCATCATTATTACTAAACGATACATAAAAATAAGTACTTGAATATTAATTAAGAACTTACATATAACTTATTTTAGCAGTAATAATTACAAATAACTTATTCTAGTATCTATTATTATCTATTGCTTATCTAATAACAATGATAATACACTACACTAAATTATACTAAACTAAAAAAATAAATACGTCTTAAAGTCCGGAGCAACAATATTTTCCAACACATAAAACTTCAACCAATAATATAGTCATTCCCACGGATTATCTTCCATCGCTTCATTCACAGTGTCTTTCATTTTAGTAAACTTCTTTTTCATCATTCTACTTTGAACACTACCTTCCATAATTTCACCTTTATTGAAATCTTCTGCTGCTATCACTGGTTTTAATTCATCATTTGCCTTCATATCATTATGTTCATTATTATTAAGGTTTATATCTTTAGGTGTTTTTTGCTTCTGAACCTTAAAAGGGTAAGGATAATACACATATTTCACACCGTTAACAACTTTGTACCTTTGAAAAGCCGTTCTGCGATTATTATTCAGTCCAAGAAACTTGTTCATCCAGTACACGTATGAATTTTGGAGTAGATCTAAAATTCCGCGTTTGGTTCTTGATTTGAGCTTATTATCTTCATTATCAAATTCCGTATAGAATGTTTCACTGCTTTTATTTTTAATGTTACTAAAATTATCATTTACTTTTGAATTTGTTTCATGATCATTATCATTTGTTATTCCTTCTTCTCTGTTTTCTTGTTTATCAGCAGCAACAGTCAATTCCATAAGTACATTTTCAATATCACGTTTCTTTCTAAGAACTTCAGAATTCTTTTTATCAATCTGATCAATAGAATTTACTGGTTCTTTATCAAAATCAAAATTAACATTAGATTTCTTATAAACAAGTACCGGTGTTTTATAAAATTGGTTTGTTTCACCGTTACTGTATCTTACTACTGGTTTAACGTATGTTATTGTTGGTTTATTTTCTTTGTGTTTAGAGATATTGTCTACGATTGATCTGCTTTGCCATTGTCCGTTTGCGTCATAGCCACCTCCTCCAAAGTCTTGTCCACCTGTTGAAATTGCTTTGTTAATCGAGTGGTTGTCGCTTTTGTATTTATTATTGGTATTAAATTGGTATTATACCTGCTGGCATCCACGCACCGCCTCCCCCACTGGCTGCCATCCAACCCTATGAATATAAGGGTATATTATCGTATGGTTTAACACTTTTAAGGATTTTGACCGGTAGTATAGGTGGCCAGCCAAATCCCGTTATACAGTTATATTAGAAAAGCTGATATTATTTGCTTGCGCCTTGCTTACCCAGTTGGCCAGACCAATTAAGTGATCCCATACGTTTACTTTTTATTATACGATGACCTTTATTTGGCCCATATTTCAACAGAAAAGAAAAATAAAACAAAAAAGTGAGTACGACTAAATGGGGCGTTGATTGAGCAGCACTTGAAATTAAAGCAACTAAATTGGATTAGGATCAATATAAATATTGACACGATAGAAGAAGAATATAAATATGAGCCTATTTATTTTATATAAATATGTTAAAAACAGTTACTTTAATCGGTTTTACTCACTCCATCTCCTCCCCCACTTCCTCCTCCCCCGAGCCCAGAACCACCCTTTTTCTCCAAAATCTTCATTAGAAGCATCATCTAGAAATATTAAAAAATTATATGAAATAGTTACTTATTATTGGCTGTATACAAATGCGTTCGTATTGTTACTAAGCAATGTACGTTGAGTGTTTTGCATTATAAATTCTTTCAGGCGTTAAAAAATATTTGGGTTCTATGAAATTTTATAAATACACGGACGGAACATGTGAAGTTGTGCTGTTTAAATTAGTCAAATAAAATTAAAACAGCGCACAGCAAACATGTTCTTGGGTGGCAAGAAGGTTATTCATGTAACAATGAAAAAATAATGATTCTTTGCAAACAGAAGGAAATTTAAAATTTCTTTGGAGGTATAACTGTAACTTGCATTACTTATTTTATCAGGCGTTAAAAATAATTTCGACAGTGGTCACTTACTCATTTCGTTTATTTGTTTGCCTCATATCGTAGTATTTCTACTAAGACTTACTTCTAGATAATTTTATCATATTTTACCTACCTGCTATTCAACTTTTACTACTTCCATATTTGATTACTTACTTTGGACAACATGAATGACATCATACTAAACATCATCCCTTTGAACGACATCATGCCCATCATCCCCATCATTGCTGGCACCATCTAAAAAAAGAAATTGCTCTATCATCATCTTAATAGTAACTGATCCCTAACTAGGTTAATTACCTGTAACTAGGGTATCAGACACTACGCATAGATCGAGATTAACATTTGTAGGTCAGACAAAATATTTTACCCCGCAAGAGAGTCGAACCCGTAATTCTCTAAAATTGACAGTCTGGTCAAGAAAATGGCTAAGCTCATGTGTTTTAGGCATTTTTTACACGTCTGCTTAGTGCTTATGCTTACCCATTTTTTGACCATATTTACCTCGAAAGTATAGTTTGAGCAAAGTCTAGGTACGCATAGATCTCAGTCTAAGAAGAAGTACAAGTATTGTTATCAAATTATTTACCATCATTAACTTCATTTTCATGCACATCATGGCCATCATCATCATCTTCTTCTTCCCACCGTCTTCACTCATGTGGCCTCCACCACCGCCTCCGCCTTTACGTTTCTTTCTACCGACGAATTCTTCAACTGGAATGAGAATTGATAGTCATCTTTTCTTTATAAGTAAAGAAACTTACTTCCAAGTACGTCCTAAAATTTAATCGAGGTTGTGGCAACAAGTTAAATCTTTGGCAGAATGTCAGTACTTATGTGAAGTTGTATCATGTCTCCATCACCCAGAAGGCGATCATGTTATTTTGGGCTTTTAATGGCTCTAATTCCCATTAACCCGTATCTCATTATTGTCGACTATGTTAGCATGACAATTGGGATAGGCTTTCCATTACTATTATGCCGATGAGACATTTCTCAATCTCAGAGATTACAAGTGCTCCTAGAGCTGGGCCACGAGCGCTTTTAATGTAACATACCAAATAATATTATATTTTGAGTTTTAACTTACCATTCCGAGGCATTATAATATCTTTTCCAAGAGCATTGAATTTCAGTACGTGGTTATCAAAGAACTTGTCAACAGCTCTATCTATCATGAATGCCAATTCTTCAGTGTTATGAGCTGCATCTTCTTCGCTTCTCTCTTCATTGTTAGTTGTGTTTAGTTTGACTGAAAGTTGTAAATGTTTATACGATATGTGGATACTTAGAATAGTTAGAAAACACCCAGACAAACAGACGTGTTCATGCAAAAAATTGATTGGCTTGAGCGAAAATCGACCCCGTAAGCTTTGAGGTAACAGGCACTTCTAAGTATACTATTTGTTTTACGAATAAATACTTAATAAAATCTTTAGTTATTAATTATTATAATCTTTAGAAATTAATATAATCTAGATACAAGCTCCGAGCTCAGTTATGGGTCAGTTACTATAATGAGATGATGTAGTGAATGTTATGTTATTTATGAATAACATATTATTCCTCATAAATAGGAAAGGCGAATAAACCAAATAATACATTTTTATCTTTTGTATTTCTACAGTATAGAAATACTGAAGTTTAAATCACGATTAGACATGGGGAACAGAATGTGTAGTTTTATTTTTAAAAAAAATGTAGGTTTTCAACATAACATCAACTAATTACTTACCAAATTTAACATAATCGCCAAAAACAGACACTTCACTCAAACTATTCAACTCTTTTAAATACAACAAAGTTTTCTTTTGCAAACACATATAAGACAAATGCATAAAACATTCCGAATAAACACCATTGAAAATAGAATTTATATTACTATTCTTATCAATTAAAATGTCTGTATTATTATTTGTATCATTAATAATAATACTATGAACTATAGTTAATAATTTGAATAAAATGATCAACTTTGGATCCATGTTCTAGCAAATGTAGGGATCAAATGAAAAACTTTTGTTGAACAATTGTATATTTATTTTCTTGTTCTTTATAGGGTTTTAGGTCATAATGTTAAAGTGTCAACGTGAAAATATATAATTTTCTTACTCTGAGGTCTGTATTGTGGTTTTTGAATCGTTAGTAGACGGAACTAATATTTTATCCTTATTGCGGTGTAATAAGGTTGAAAATTGTGCGTTATTAGGTTTGTATTGTATGAAAAGTTGTGTGGAAAATTAATCTTTAATTATAGAGGTAAATAATTACTTTAAAGGACAGTTGAGAATGGTTAACATGTTGGACTATCAGAAAAATAATGAAATTACAAAAAGTATATGGGTTCGACTCCTGTTTTCTGTAATTTAAAAAATCTATTGCTGCGTATGTTACTCTACTATATAGGTCTTGATATAATTTTATAGTACAATGAAAAGAAAAAAAAAAAACAATTTTAAGTAAATAAACATTTTTTATTCATCTGAAGAAAGAATACATTTTAAGCAATTGAAAACATAATACATATTTTGTAAAGCACGAACAATATAATAGTTTATAAATAAATAAAACATCAGTAAAAATAAACTTAATGATATTACAATAATTAATATATTTAAATAAACGTAATATTTGGCATACTTTCTTATTAGACAAAGATAATTTAAGAAATAAATAATAAATTACAAGACAATAAAAACAAATATAATATCACAGCTTCTATACTGCGTGTTATTTAATAAATAGTAATTAAAACATAGAAGCAAATAAATAAATAAAATAAAAAGATATAAATAAATAAGTATTATAAAACCCATAGTAATACAAATAAATATTCGTAAATATGAAATCAAAATAAATAAATATAAAAATAATAACAAACAAAAACGGTGGGTATAATAAAATAAATGCAAATAAATATTATAAAGGAAATTAAACTTTAACCCGCCCACATAAGACTGCAATTACATAATCAATTTAACAACAAGAAAATAAGTTACTTATATCTAAAACCACGTCTTGGTAAATAAATAAACTTAAATAAAACAAAATAAATATTTTTTCAATAAATTAAGGAACATCAACCAAGATTTCTAGAGAAAATGATTCATAGTACCGAAAAAAGCTACGGGCATTATAAGCAAAATTGATCTTGACTTGATCACTATTTTGGAGAAAAAGTGAATCAAAATCAGTTACATTAATTTGGAAGAAATGCCACGGAGAGAAACACACACCGTATTACACATAAAACTTATATTACACCACTATTTTTGGCATCAGGAGTTAAAAATATGTTTACTTTTTTAGCATGCAATGTGCAGGTTTTCTCGAAGGATCGATAATAATTTAAGATAAAAGATAATTAGTCAAAAGTTGCAAACTCAAAAGTCCAAAAAAGTGATCGCAATAAAATAAGGAAACTCCATACTAATAAACTAGCTAATGAAGTACTTTTAGAACCAGCAGAATCATCTCAATAAATTTTAAACGCCATTGACTCGAAAGAAGAAGAAATTACGTCATAACTGTTTAGCTTCTACTGGTAGTATCGTATGGCATGTAACTATTGTAATCCAAGTCGTATGCTCGTCTGTAACCACCGTGATGACCATGCTCATGCTCATGATGTTCCTCATGACTGTGCGAGTGATGATGTGATACTTCAGGCTTAGCAATGATCTCGTATGTAGTCTTGTGGCCTCCACCGCCACCCTTGAGTCCAACTAATGCTGATAGCAGAAGTGACATGAGCGCTGTCATTAATGCTTTTCCGGCAAGCAATGCTAGTGCTGCAAGTGCTGCTGCTGCTAGCGCACCTGTGGAAGATAATTGGTTTTAAATTTGGAGGAATTTATAAATATTTACAAAAATTTGGCAAAAAGGAGATAATACTGTTTTTTTTCGATTTATTTAAAAAGTGAGTTTACACTCTTTCAAGTTTAAATGTTGAATTTGATGATTAAATTGTAAAAAATATGTGGTGTAATAAAAACACTGAACACGTTATTATTTTCATAAGATTTATCAACAATTTAGGTATTAGGTAGTACTAGTTCAAGATGATGTTACTTAATATTCGACGAATTTGCAAGATCTGAAATATTGATAACTAGCGGTGCCCCGCGGTTTCACCCACGTCGTTCCCGTTCCCGTTGGAATATGGGGATAAAATTATGCTAAAAACTTTTCCACTAAATCATTCTATTTATAGTAACAAACCGCATCAAAATCCGTTGCGTAGTTTTAAACATCTAAACATACATAGGGACAGAGAAAGCGACTTTGTTTTATACTATGTAGTGATCACTTAATTCATTCAACGTACCTTTCATCATCATAGCTGCAGCTAACAGGGCTCCACCGCCTCCTTTCCCACCGCCAAGACCTCCTCCGCCTCCACCAGATTTCCTTCCAATAACTTCTTTGTCTCCCTTAGCCATGTCCATAGCTTCCTTCGTAGTCTGTGAGTCCAGTAACTTGTACTTCAACGAATGCCCATCAAGATAATTTTGGAGACGATACAGCAAAAACCTATTCAGCTTCTCATCAGGTTTCCCAGGGAACTGACGAGATAATTCCGCTGCCATTTCTTCTGGACTCATTGAACTTGTCTGGTTATCTTTCACGATGCTCAATCCAGGTAGAAGATTCAGCTCATCGCGAGAGCTGAGATCTTCAATGAATGAAAGCACGTGGATCTTCAAACACTTTGAACTAAGGAAACTGTTACATTCCTTCTGCAATGATCGTCCAGCTCTTTCGGTGGTTGTCACGTTTTTAGTATTATCGTCCAAAGCGTTCGGTTCATTTCCTTCGATTGCTCCATTAGCAGCTTGCAAACTAGCTATCAAAACACCAATAAAGGCGATCACGACATTTTTGTTAACCATTTTCACTTAAACACTCACTTTTTCACATCAAATGCACATTTCGTTTGACAAACACCACTGGACTGATATTGGCGATCAGTTAACAATTTATTTTATAGTAGATCGTTACAAAAAGTGAATAGTGAACGAGAAAATGTTAAAAAAAGTAAAAATTGAACAAGTGCACTTTGTTCATTATTGTGTGCGCGAAATAGTACTTTCGAGATCACGGTTGAGTATAAAACAAAAACAAAGTTTTGATGATGGAAAAGTCGAAAGTGTAGTGAATTACTTTCTTTATTTCCAATTTAGATAATCTTGTCAGTTTAATTAATTGTATCCGAGATTATTTTCGTGTTTCATTTGTATCTACGAGCCAAATATTCCTATTATCTAATTCTTACAAATAATACATTACATTACGTTTAAACCGTTGGCCCTGTTGTTAGTACAAATCTTCAACAGTCGTTACGAGTATTTAGATTTCTTAAATATCAAATACTATAGAGCTATTTCTTACTCAAATATGGTGACGAGCTAATTTTACAGAATTCATAAAAGTGTAACGAAAAATGTCGGAAGACATCATTGTTTTGTCTATCTTGGAAGTTGCTTCAACAGTTTAGGGGTTTATCCTAAAAATGCGAAGTTTGAGTAAAATTTGTTGTCTCGGTCTGGGTGTGTGTGTGAATGAGTGTGTGCGTAGTTTCTGATACCCTAGATACAAGTTTCGAGCTTAGTTAGGGGTTAGTTACTATAATGAGACGATGGAGTGAATGATAAAAAAAAAATGTTATCTCTTATTAAATCTTAAATCAGTCTTTTATTGTTGACACCGTTGTTAAAATAATTAAAGAACATAACCAAAGAAGATAATGTTGGTCATGTCATTAGATAACATTTTTAGATAAAGAATAGCAAAATTAATAATGAGCATCTTTTATATCTTATAATTATTTATTTATTTCTTGCTTACATGATGTTATACATATAATGTAGTAGGTATTATTCTTGTCGAATATGACTAGAAAGAACAACATACAAAAAGATAAAGGAAGATCATTGCTTTATACTACTCATGTTATTATTCAAGGAGTATTAATAAATATAAGGTTTATGTATTTATTCCAGGATCATTATACTCGTAAACGCGAAGTTTGTCCCTCTGTATTGACACTTGAATCTTTAAACTACGCAACGGAGTTTAAGCCTAACACTTAACGGTTTTTTTTTAAACGGACGGCAGAATTCGGCTTTCATCATTAGATATAATGATTTAAGAGGAACTTTGGTATTTACTTACGCGGGTAAAACAGTAGTGCACAGCTAAACATCACTCAATTTAACCAACTAAGTAAGGCACGACAAAAATATCTCTATCTATATTTAATAACCCCTTTAAAATAGTTTCCCATACTTATATTTCACTTAAAGGTAGAAATAATTCTTCGTTTTTCAAGGTCTAAAAAACAAAACAATGAATCGAGAACTTTCTCTGTCGAGAATGAAAAGTAAAACAAAATTGTATCGAGTAATGATTGTTTGATCTCGATTGTTTACCGATTGTTATGTGTTCGATATGAAATAACTAAATCGAATGCATTGTTAGTAGTGATGGGTGGCTGTAATTAAAGTTGCTATTAATTTTGGTGCTTAATATTTATTACCTTTTTAAGTTATTAACTTTGCTTATTAAACAAGCTTTTGCCTTCGTCCGCGTGGAATAATGACTTCCGTTATACAAACCTTCATCCCCAATTTATCCCCTTGGGGGTAGAATTAATCAAAATCCTTTCTTAGCGGATGCACACGTCATAACATTACCTGCATGTTAAATTTCAGACCGATCCGTCCAGAGGTTTGGGCTGTGCGTTGATAGATCACTATGTCAGTCAGTCACCTTTGAGTTATATATTTTAGTTGGGAATCAATAATATATATCTATACCAGAAATTGAATAAGAAATATAAGTTAAAAATGATATTAGAAAGTTTATTCCGATTGTTATACAATCAATATCACGATTTTCAAAATTAGTATGACAAATAGATTAGGGGTGTATAAAGCTCATTATTATTTAATTAGTGGAAAGCTTCGTTATTAGTTTCACTGAGTAGTTTATACTACGATTTTCTTAGATTTTTTTTATACAGGAACGGGTGAAACCGTCTGAAACTGCAAATATTATGTATCTTTCGTAACCAGATTTTGAAATTCGTCAATTTTGTATCAGGGAAATTTTAAAATTTGTTTTTTTTTTTATGAATTCCGCGTATTTTCTTTCTTAGCAGAATGCCTATGTCATAATACTGTCTATATATCTATAGTTCAGTGTAATTCGGTCAGTAGTAGTTTAAATAGGGCCTCGATTCTCTAAACTATTGAGCTGTGATAATGCTACTCACATTAATTAATTAACTAGTCAGTCAGTTAGTCAGTCAGTAACATTTGCTCTGCCTTTTGTGTATACATATTTAATGTAACATTGGTCTGAACATTTTACTTTGGAACAAAAACCTCCCTCTCACTGATTTATTTAGGTACAATGAAGAAAAAAAAATAGCTATAATGACAACTCTTGCATAAAGGCTCAAACCCACCGAAGTACACGCACACACTACGCACGAATATGACGTCATTGATAGATTCGTGGCTGACTCGGCTATAGCTCAACGTAACTGAGCTGCGTGGCCGTACAACGTGGGCGTAGCGTGCGTGGCGGTGGGTTCGCGGCTTAAGGGTGACAAATCTACATCGAGCTGAGCTGCGCTGGGTCGAGCTGTGCTATGTTTGGTTAACTCGCTCGCCATATATTTGAATGAGGATACAATCAAAGCATGCTGTGCTGCGCTGGGTGAAGCTGCGCTCTGTCTGGAGTAAAAATAACCTAGCTTCAGAAACATAGCACAGCTCAACCCAGTACAGCGCAGCACAGCTCGATGTAGATTTGTCACCCTAAGGCCGGTGTCTTGAATTTAGCGGGCAGCGGGGCGCTAGCGGGGCGCTAGCGCGAGCGGAGCGCTTAGCGCAGACCCATTCTTGAATTTAGCGGGCAAGCAGCGGGCAGATCGAGCGGCTGGGTTATTCCTGTCTGATCCCCCGTATCTGATACCCCGTAACGGATACCGTTTAATTATAAGTATTTTTTTTTCTAGTCCGGTCTGATCCCAGTCCAGAAATAAATTTAAATATTTTATTCCGGTCAGATACCCTATTATATAATACCCTAAGTATTAAAACATTATTTAGGACAGTCGGCAACAAAATATAATGTAGTGTTTTTTATTCAACCAACATTATGTATTAAAAAAAATTACAATAATTGTTTTTGAATACCAGGAGAACAAAAATGTAAAAGTGGACTTTTCAAACTTGAGTTCAATTGATTCACAAATTACGTATTAATTGGACTTTCTTTGGAGAGTGATTAGAAGTACCAGGAGAGCATAACTTTTATGCGTAAATTTCTAAATCACTAGTTAATATAAAACAAAGTCGCTTTCTCTGTCCCTATGTCCCTTTGTATGCTTAGATCTTTAAAACTACGCAACAGATTTTGATGCGGTTTTTTTTAATAGATAGAGTGATTCAGTGGGAAGGTTTTTAGCATAATTTTTTCTTTTTTTTTCTTTTATAAACAAACACAGAAAAAATGTTTAAAAAAATATTTCTTCGAAATATTAATTTACTAAATCTAAACTGCATATTGAAATTCCTGTGATGATTGAATAAAACACTTCAATCGAATTAAACTACATAATAATATTATGTTTTTTCTTGAAAGTACTTACCTCTCAATGAGAGTAGGGGATCAGACCGGAATGGCAAAATATTAGGTGGATCAGACAGGAATAACCCCCACGGCGCTATAGCGCTGTAGTGTTGGGACATTCAGATATTTGTCTTTATTTTCGACCCGACTTGACAAGAAGTAGAAAAATTGTTTTATTGATGAACGAAATGTCTGAATAACAGCGACGACATCTTTTTGGAAACTAGTTGTGCCCCGCGGTTTCTCTCGCGTAGTTCCCGTTCCCATGAGAATTTCAGGATAAAAAGTATCCTATGTCCTTCTCCTCTTAGCTACCTTCCCACCAATTTTCAGGCAAATCAGCTCAGCCGTTTTTGAGTTATAAATAGTGTTACTAACACGACTTTCTTTTATACCTATACACCCTTATTTTGAAATTGCGATACCTTATCTCACAGCTAATGTAAACCACGGGTGACAATATAATAGTGAAGTTAGTTTTTTTCTTTTGCTTTTATTTAAAAAGTTATGATAAGTCAAAGATTTTCAAAATCCCGCCGAATTTTATTGTTATTCTACACCGAACAACCGGCGAACGCTGCGATACACAGCTGAGCGCGGTCATCGACCCGAGCCGTCACAGAATACTTGATAGCTAGTGTGCCGTCTGGTAATACGGCATTTATTTAGTATTTTTTAAAGATAAGTAATCGACTATCATTTTTGATATTTTTATTGGATTCAGTTACTGCTATAGATTTTCTGATTTTAATAAGTCCCGTAATTTCAAAATAGGGGTGTATATAGATTATAGGTTGGTAAAAAATTAATGATAAACAAAAAAAATATATATAAAAAATTGTTATAATAATTATTTGTACTATCACGTCGGAGGACATGTCGACACGTCACAAAATTAAATTTCACAACACTAAATGAGCGCAAAGCGAGCTCTTTGCGCAAAGCGCTCATTGCCCGCTCCCGCCCCGCTGCCGCTCCGCTGTATTCAAAAACCGGTCCATTGAAATACACGGAAAGTATCTCCCCGCTCCCGCTCCGCTCGCGCTCCCGCTCCGCTAGCGCCCCGCTGCCCGCTAAATTCAAGACACCGGCCTAAGGGTGTTGATGTTGGTTGTATCTAGTCCATTTGTCTTCTTATAAATATTGTAGGACAGGTGAAATAAAAGTCAAATTACATTTACTTTTTTATTTATGTGCTAACAACAATAAATATTAATACAACTAGTACATAATATTTATATTAATATAGAAAAATAATAAATATATACACTACATACATGATTTTGATTATACATAAATACTTTATAAGATGTTATAATACATTAAATTATGGTAAATTGTAATGGTAACAGGTATATATATGTTATAATATTATTAATACAAATATAAATATATTATATTACAATATAAAATTAACATAAAATAATTTTAAATATAAACTTACATACAAAATAATACATAAATAAATCTTTGGATAGTATTAGCTTAAGAAAAATAAATAAAATATTAGTTTTTTACTTAAAAACTAACAATAAATTAGATTTAAATATTACATTTGAACATGTCTTTAAATCCTTAAATAAATAAATAAATAAAATGCTGTTTCTTTAAATGAAAATAAATTATTAATACTTATCGATTTTCATATCGATTAACTTAAAAGTATTCAATAAATTAGTTATTTATTTATCCGTCTTCTACTTGTACTATGCCACTTAACTTTACGTAATGTGTTTCGGCAACTTTCGGAAAATTATTGTAAACATTTGAAGTTATTGTCATTGTCTTCAAGTATTTATTTATTCTAAATCCTTATTATTTTGTCTTTAACTTTTATATATTTTTTTATATATTTAAAATAACTTTTACGGTATTTCTCTCTGTCTATAAATCTATCAGAAACTTGAGGAATAGAACAGATTTTAATGCAGCTTATTAACTTTTATAGTATGCATTATTTTATAAAACAATATTGGGTTTATTTCAAATTAAATTGAAAAATTGCCAAACAACATTAACTTCGTATTTTCCAAGCTTTCAAAAAACTTATCGCCGTTTCCTAACTTTCAAATTCCTGCCATAACCACCATGAGAATAACCCCCTACGTCTTCATGAGCAGTGGAATGAGAATGGGAGTGAGTGTACACTGGTTTCGATACTATTTCGTAAGTGGTCGACTTTTGACCTCCAGAAAGCGATTTGATACCGATGATGGCCGATAGGAGTAATGACATCATGGCTGTCATCAACGCTTTGCCAGCTAACAAGGCAAGGGCTCCAAATGCAATTGATACAAGTGTACCTGGAAAATAAGAAATATGTTAATCATTAATAACATAATCATTCGCTACATCATCTCATAGTAACTGACCCCTAACTAAGTTCGAGACTTGTATCTAGGGTATCAGAAACTACGCACACACTCATTCACACAATAGTATATATAGTGATTTAAATAACGTTCCATTGCTAAGCTTTTCTACTATTGATATACTTCGAAGACGCTCATTTTTTCCAACCTATAAAATTCTGATATCTTTGATTTACACGAACACTACACATTGAAAAAAAAATCACTAAAACGGATTTTTAAACGGTCTTCTGTGATCACGGGTTCTGTAAAGAATCCGAAACGTAAGAAAATGTAAAACAAAATACAACCACGACAAAAATCCGTAAAATTCTACGGCTATTTCAAAGGTTCCCCAAACATTGTCAATTGTCTATGTCCTTCGAAGTGTCCTTAAAACTGTTATTGACTAGTGATGTTTGTATCTGTAAATGGTATATATTGGCCCCTAAAGAAGGAAAAGGCCTCTTTTTCAATGATTTTATTACAGCCGAAAATATATTATCCGGAAATTAACGATCACTTACAATTTTTTTTCTGCAGGATTAGTTACACATTTCAAATAGAAATGTATCTAGAACGACACTAAGCTTTTGAATGAAAGGACATTGACATTACTCAAAGGGATGCGACCGATCATTTTATTCTTGATTATATAGATGTATTTTCGTATGCACCTGTAACTAATTTAATTTTTGTTCGCCGTGAGTCACGGTCCCAAACAAATTCGAGCAATGTTTGTTATAATCGATTTACTTTAAAATCAGACGTGTAAAATTCAATCAGGGGTTTCAACGGGTATAACCGCGGTAGTTTCGGGTGTCGGGTTTCAGCATAGTCCTAAGTTCTATCGAAGTTGAGACTAAACAGACTATATTGTCTGTACAGGTTCAATCTCATATTTACTAACATCGCTCTATGAATGTTTATATTTGTATCTTGAATCAAAATCTGTTCTAGAAAAAACACCAAAGAAAGCGTATAATAACCGCACAAGTAAAATAATAACTAAAAATGATTAAGATTAAGTAAAAATATGTAATGTAAAACTAATTATATATACATTACTTCAAGATAAAAAAGTTTTTTAAAAGAAAAGTGTCATTTACTTTTGTTTTCTCTATTATTTAACGCTCTGATTGTTTTCTGTTTTGATTATTGATATCATAATCTTTGGGCGGAGATATGAAAGGGTTATTATTTATGCTATAGTAGTTGTTTGCTTTGGTTTTTCTTGCTTATATCCTATTTAATTGAAAATGTTTTTGGGATATAAAGTTTTACAAAGTTTTTATGAATTGATTCTTGATTCCATATTATACGCTTTTTGTGTCTAATATATAGAAGCAAGTGGCAACTGTACTGTTTGTTTTTTTTAAGCGACTGACAACATAGTTGAACTAAAATTTAAAATATCATTGAATTTTTGTTTAACTTAGTTTAAACAACACATGCATCAGAGTACCTTATGTCGTGAAATTTCAGGGTCTTTTACACTGCAAGTGTGCACTTATAAAGAATTTATTGAATGTCATCTTCTTAAGTGAATAAAAAACTTTGATAGTAGGTATTTTTTTCAGGATACCTCTTTAATTACAGTCTTCGTATAGTAATTGAGAAAAAATAATCATTTTTCAAATTGAAATCTCGAAAAATTGTACCGGGAAAAACGCCTGTGCTTCTAATGGAAAACTAAGCACTTATTGTATCGTATGAATAATTATTACGTACTTTAGACTGTTAATTTTATTATTCGTAAGTAATTTCAATTAAGATTTTTATTATTTTAAATAAATAGAATGGGTGATTAAATGGTGGGTAGCGTCATTTTATGCGTGCTATAATTATTATAAGGTAAACAAAATTTGTTATATATTTGGTATCTTTTATACTTATACTTATAATTTAACTATTTTCGCCAAAACTTTGAGATTAGTTCTCAATTATTTATTGGTTATTTGTATTTTAAAGATATTTCAACTGGGTTGATTTTAGTTATTTTTGTTTATAGTGATAGCATTTTAATAAACCTCCATAATCACAGAATGATTTTTACTCAATATTTATACAGAAAACTTTAAATTATCTACATTAACGTACCTTTCATCAAAAGTCCAGCAGCGATCAATCCGCCCATACCACCCTTTTTCCCGCCAAACCCTCCTTTTGCTCTCGCATCCCCTACTAACGACCTTGTTTCTTCTGCTACACCATCATCAAGTAACTTAAACCTCACAGTATGCGAGTCTAAATAACTCCCCAATCTATACAACAAATATTTGTCCAATCTCTCGTCTGTATTTGGCAAAGATCTGGCCAATTCAGCCGCGAATTCGTCCGCTTTACTCCCATTTTCTTTCGATTCTTTTATAACACTTACTCCCGGGAATAATTGCAATTCGTCTTTCGAACTCAGTTTTTCGATTAAAGAAATTGCTTCGATTTTCAAACATGTTGGACTAAAAATTCCGGTGGAACATTCTTTTCGGGTTTCGTTTTTTGAATCTGGATTCGGTAATCCATATATCGATATAACTGACGATATTAGTACAAATGAAAATAATCGATACATTGTAACGTCTGCACTGATTCAAAACTTGTATGGCTTTGATAACACATTGTTCCAACCTTCTTTTATATGTCTCATATAGATGATTACTATAGAGCAGAAATGTGTACTACGCTATTATATTTTCATAGTACGATGATTGCAAAAAGTAATTTTATTTTAAAAGAATATGAACCTTATTTGTTTGTGATAGAGTCCAAGTTTGAGACTTTTAATTTGTGAGGTTATTAAAAAGATAGTCCAAATGAACTGATGCGACTGATTTTAATGGACTTATTTTATGGATTTTAAATATGGTAATGAGATAATTAAGAAAAAAAATATAAATAGTGAATATTCATAATCTTATACTTTGTTTCAGGCGAACTTACTATGGTGATATTGTGTATAGAAATAAGGAATAAGCGTTATAATATCGATTCTCATAAATGTATTAATAATCCAAAACTTAAACCATATAAAGAATATTATTTATTGTAAATTTTAATAAGTACCTAATTGAAAGAGATGATTGTTTCTTATTTGATTGTTAATTTTAATAATTGAAAGAGATGTTATAAAACCAAATTATTTTGTGTGTAAGATTTGGGTTTTAATTTGTTGATACTAGATTTTTAAATAACCTATGTTTCATTATTATACTGTGCCTATGTTCACGATCTTCAAATAGTAAACGATTTTTTTAAACCAAACCTAGAAATAAATATTTTTTGAACCGTAACCCGCATAAAACAATAATAATTGATCTCTTAACCATTCGACCTAATAAGGTTGTTTATTCTAATAATTAAAACCAAAACCTCTTACCTTTCATCATCATAGCCATCGCGATTAGTCCTCCCATGCCGCCCTTCTTCCCTCCAAGCCCACTCTTTGCTCTTCCTTCACTGATTGCATCCTTTGCATCTTCCACGGTTTCATTATCCAACAGCTTAAACTTCAACGAATGCGTATCCAAAAAGTTCCCAATATGATACAGCAAATATTTGTCCAACTTCTCGTCAGCTTTACCCGTCAAAGACCTCGCTACATCAGCAGCCACAGACTCATACTTCATTTTATCACTCGACTCTTTGACTAAACTAACACCGGGAAACAATGACACTTCATCCTTAATATTCAATTTTTCGATTATGTTAATAGCTCCTATTTTCAAACATGTAGGGTTCAAAATTCCATTAGCACAGTCCTTTACACGTTTTTCTATTTTGTCTTCAGTTGGTAACGTAACACATGATGTGATGAGAAATGCAAGGATTATTATGGAGTACATTTTAGCACAAGTTAACTCGTCTGGATCAATTTTGAAACTGTGATAATCTATTATGTTGTCAACCCTTTTATATCTCATATCTTGTGGTCAGATGATTACCCCTGGTCTACGTGCGCTGGTATCTAAATTTTGGTTATCATTTGCTGCTGCTGTATCATCAGCATTATTTATATCAGCTCTTATAACTGGAGCATTAGTATCAAATTCGAATGTCAGTATGTATAATTTGAATTTCTTAATTGCATCTCTAAGTTGGCATAGAAATTTTGGTTTTGTAGAATTGTTGGAGTATATTTTTTTGAATTGAACTTTGAGCGTATTGTAATTAGAGCGAGATTTGCATTGCGTGCGGTAGAGTGTGTTGTGGATTTTGTTTGTTTTGGTTATTTTCTGGCAGTTCTTGAATACGCTTGAGTGTTAGTGAAATAATTTTTATTTAATTTTTTCACGTCTATTTTCTATACTATATATTTTAGATACCATAACTATAGGTGTTACACAACAGTAGAGTGATTAACAACACTTTATGAAGAAAAACCTAAATATCTTGCGACTCAAATCAAATCTTTATCAAAAGAACAAAATATTAAATTGAATTTTAAAATTATTGTGAATCAACCCAATTAATAGAAAAATATAAAGGTAGGTTAGGATGAAAATAATGGAGATATTTTTATCAATTTAACAGCTAAATAGGTAACAGCATTGTAAGTAAATTATATGGGTAGGCTAAATAAATCGCGAGTAATAAAGTTCCCACGAAAAATTTAAGTACTTAAGTAAATTTCTTAGTAAAACTTAAATGACTTATTACATTCAGGATAAAAAAATAATATTATGTATCTAGTAGTTTCACAGTTTAAGTAATTATGAAAGTAGGCGTTAACGTCTGTAACACAGTTTATAATAAAGATGCTATCGGATCACACATTTGTAATTTAAATTACAAAATTATTCACAAATTAAAAGTTTTGTGTTTTGTATTCGTAATAAATGTAATTACAAACAGGCCGATATACTTACATTTATTTTATATATTCTGTTAAAAGAAATAAATGTAAAAACTACGAAATATATGTTTTTCTAATGTAAATTAAATGCTTTTATAACAACAAACTGATAATAATGTAAAGAATAAAATAAATTGCTAAATGTTTGGGCATCGCTTCAAAACCGTTTGTACTTTTATTGACGTGTTCGTCATTGTTAATTCAAGAATAAAGAAAGAAAATTCTCAAAACTCTAATCGAATTCATAATTTCATGGTGAAAGAATATACTAATATTATATAATAGTCTATACTAATATTATAAAGAAGTAAAGTTTGTGTGTTTGTTAAATTGTAAGGGGTAATCTCGGGATCTACTGATCCAATTTCAAAAATTCTTTCACTAATGGGAAGCTATATTATCAGCAAGTGACATAGGCTATAGTTTATCCCTGTATTTCTACGGGAATGGGAACTACGCGAGTGAAACCGCGGGGCGCTGCTAGTCTTGAATAAAACAAGTTATGCTCAATTTTGGGCCAAAGGTGACTCTGATGTCATTGTTTTGATAACTTCCTGACAGCCTATATCAATTTAAATATACAAGAGTCCCAAAAACAGGTATATATTAGTAAATAGATGGACGAAATAAATTGACATTGTTGTTTAAAAATTGTAGTTTAATTTCCTTCGAAAGTGGTAACTCAAGTGTATCTAACGTATTTTTGATTCTATAATTACCTACCTGTATTATTAACTGACTTAGGTAGTTTTTTGTTTGACCAGTATAAACAGTCGCATTTTTACAAGTAACTTTTATTTATATGTAAAAGAAAATTGTAGGTTATCATTAACTCAACTTATCGATGTCTGCTGCTGAACATAGGGACCTATGTTCAGCAGAAGTAATCACATTGAATGACTTCAATGCGGACGATTAACCGATTGGTCATTTGTAAATTGATCATAAGCATCCCAATTTGATCGGAATTTATGTGGGTAAAATGCACAGGGGCACAGCCCGAAAGGTAGCCAAAATGTTCGAGCTCTGTGAAAATTGGAAGGCCTAGATACTAAATCCCCGATACTGGATCCCGTTGAAAGTCTATTGAGTGTCCACTGTCCATGAGTGGCCAGTTTGGTCACTTACCATCAGTTAATGAACTGTCGCTATAATAAACTGTTCGAAATCTATATATATATATATAAAAATTAAACCCGTTTTCCTTGGCTGGACCGAGATCACTCATTCTTTTTTTGTTGTATTTGTTATTATTAGGAGAAGGTTTTTATGTAAAAAATCTGGAAAATCAACGGGAAAGTTGGACCCGTGCGAAGCCGGGGCGGGCCGCTAGTGAGCAATATAATAATATGTCATTGGTATGCTTAAAATTATGTATTCTTTTCAACTTATCAGGGCTATTACGAGGATGTTTTATAAAGTAAATGTAATGTTTTAGATTATTACTAGCTGCGCCCCGCGGTTTCACACGCGTAGTTCCCGTGGGAATTTCGGGATGAAAAATAGATGTTGGCCAATTCTCAGACCTACTGAATATGCTCACAAAATTTCATGAGAATCGGTCAAGCCGTTTCGTAGTACGGGAACGAACATTGTGACACGAGAATTTTATATATTAGAGATTATTATGACAATGAAGTGTTCAAATTGTATTAAAAAAAAAATATCACATTTTAAACAAATAAATTAAACATAATTATGCAGCTTTGTAAACACAATGTCACATAACTATCATCAAATTATTATTATGGTATGGTACATTGCGCGCCATTAACACTGGTTAACATTCCACACTGTAACATCGGTCAGTATTATAGATCATGGTAAATCAACTACGGCCTTTCTCGCCCTGTATACTATGTAAAACATTTTAAATTGAAATAAAATATAGCAGCACAATAAACATGTATACAAATTCATTATTTTTATGAACATTATTTCCTTTTGTTTTTTTTTAATTTTAATAAGTTTATATAATATTTTCATTTTCTCACATCATTATAACAAACTACTACTTATATCCATTAAAAAAATATTCCAACAAATTGAGAACCTCCTCCTTTTTTCAAGTCGGATAAAAATAATAATAAACACCAATGAGTTGTAACTTTTCATAGTTAAAAAGAAAAAAAAACAGCACACTCTCTCGGTTACCGTAGACTATACTTAGTAGTTTTTCTTTTTTTATAACCAGTTTCTTAGCGTAACCACTAGATGGCAGCACTAGGTAATAATTTGTAGTTTTAGTATCGGTTTCGATAGATGGCGTTAGTAGTATATGTATTTACTAAAATGAATAAAAAGAATATCTATAGAGATAGTAAGTTGAGTGTAACTTTTTATTTTATTTTTAATTTTGCATTGTAGAAACAGATTTGTGATAAACGTAACATTTTATATAGATACTTTTAATTTTAATTAAAATAATGGAGTTTTATTTTGTGTTTTGTTGAGACGACTGAACTCTCTAAATACTGAAATGATTGAAAAAATGTTTTACTGTTAGAATATTTTTATTGTAACACATTTGAAATATAAAATTTTAGTGTTTTATTTTATTATGTTCAGCATGTGTTTAGTATATGCACGTAGAACTTGAATTATTGCAAGAAAACTTTGTACAAATAAAAGACATCAAAGCGTTCTCATATCATTATTTTGTAGCTTGCTGTGTTATTTTTACTAACGAAAAGCACTTCATGATTTTCTTATAAATTAAATATTAGTGGAAGATTTTTAATAATAATTAATAGAAAAATCAAATTTATCTGTATATTTTTTATTTAAACGTATTATGCAATGTCGAAGTCAAGTTAAATCTTTTCGTCAAGTGAATATTTATTAAAATGTATCTTGTTTAAGGCTATTTTCATAGATTTTATCATAAATAATTTGAGTGATTTGTAATTAATCTGAGGTACTAAAAAGGTTAAAAAATAAATAAATCAAAAACCTCCTTTTCTATTCACAATGGTTATCTAGAAAATAAGTTTATTGATAAATAAATAATTTTTGGATTTTATAATTCACTAGCGGCGCCCCGCAGTTTCACCCGCGTAGTTCCCGTTCCCGTAAGAATATGGGAATAAAATATGCTAAAAACCTTTCTACTGAATCACTCTATCTATTAAAACAAACTGCATCAAAATCCGTTGCGTAGTTTGAGAGATCTAAGCATACATAGGGACAGAGAAAGCGACTTTGTTTTATACTATGTAGTGATAACAATAATCTCACTATGGAATGTTCCGATATTTTCCTACGATAAAGTAAACATTTACTTTATACGGTACATAACTATGTCAGTAGCACATACCGACCGACAAACGTGCTCAATACATACATAATATATAACGGGATGATGATTTAGTTCAATGGGATTGCGGAGTCCCAGATACATTCATGTTTGATATAGATTGGTTGATAAGTGGATGTATCTTTTTGTATGAAAAATCGACAAATAATTTCAAATGAAATAATTGCTTAGTCTTATCAGGATGGCATAAATCAAAGAAATTTGGACATAGTGAATAAATTTTTAAATTAAAAAAAAATAAAAAAAAATTTGTTTGGAGTAACTTGGGAATTTTTAGTGGAGTAAAATGGGACTAACCCTAACTTTGGGTTATATTCAATCAGTGCGTCTATCGCGGCTATTAAAAAACTTTTTAAAATGACCACGAATTACATCATTTGGAAATTGAATCTGAGATCATCGTTTGATGAAATTCGAAATTTTAATGAAATAAGTATTCTATAATTTTGTCTGGCTATAAGGAACATCGGTTTCACCTAAATTAGACCTGTTGTTCTACTTTTTATACCAAAAAAAAATTAAAATATGTCTTTTTAACATTTTTTATTTTAATTATTTATTTTAAGCAATATAATTATACTTACATCTTTAGCAAATATTTCATACAAATTTTTTGCCGCTTACCAAACCTAATATAATAAAAAAATGTTTTTTTTTACTTGATTTTAAGGAGCTGGCTAGAGACAGAGACAGATGAAGAGATTTGGGGAAGACCTTTGCCCAGCAGTGGGACAATACAGGTTGATAAAAAATATATATATTATGGTAGTAAACTTTTCACACCACTTTGTACAGACGTATTCCATCTTAGTCTTCTATGATCACAGGTTTTGTAAAGAATCCGAAACGTCAGAAAATGTAAAACAAAATACAACCACATCAAAAATCCGTTTAAGTGTTATATTTCAAATTATATTAAACTAGCAGCTCCCCGCGGTTTCACTTGCGTAGTTCCCGTTCCCGTGGGATTACGGGGATAAAATATAGCCTATGTCACGCACTGATAAATTAGCTTTCCATTAGTGAAAGAATTTTTAAAATCGGTCCAGTAGTTTCGGAGCCTATTCATTACAAACAAACAAATCTTTGCTCTTTATAATATTAGTATAGATTGAGAATCATAGCTGTACAAAATACAAAACGTATAGCTATAGAAAACACAATTTATATAACCTTCCATTCAAGTTAACTTGACATTTGTCCGCAGCTCGCTCGTAGCACGCGGTCACCGACCCCGACTTTCACAATCGTTACGTAACCAAGGATGTTGATTTTACTTCCAAATGATGTCACGGAACGAAAGTTCAGAGTATTTGTTTGAAAATGTTATGTGTGTTATGTAAGTCAGTTTCTTTTCAGGTTGAGTCATTGTGCTGAATTGGGTTATGTAGAGTTAGAAACAAGATGGGTTTTGTTGCCAAGTTGTTGGCTTGTGTAATAGGAGTGGTAGTCTTCGATTTTTGTGTTACTGTTACTGTCCAGTGACGGATTAAGACTTCATGATGCCCTAAGCAATCGAAGCCATCGGGCCCCCAGGGCTGTAGCTAGAGTGGAATTTGACGACGAAAAAAAAAGGTCAGGTAGCTCACTATGTTCTCAACAAGGTAGGGCATTTGTCATTTCAAGTATAGTTACGACCCTGGGGCTATCCTTATGTGTTCTGGTGCCCCTTCTGGTGGATTAAGGGTTAATCCGGGACTGTTAATGTCCATAAATAAATAAATAAAAAATAATGGTCAAGCATGGGTTCAAGCTGAAGTGAACATTTTTTAATAGTATAATTCTTGGATATAATGCATTAAAAAGGTGAAAGTTTGTATGTGTGAATGATGTATGTTTATTTTTCCTTCAGTTCAATAGCTTAATAGATTTACAAGAAACTTATTATTATTATTAATAGCTGTGCCCCGCGGTTTCACCCGCGTAGTTTCCGATCCCGTGGGAATTTCAGGATAAAATAGCCTATATCCTTTCCCGGACTATAAGCTACTCTTGTACCAAATTTCAAGTCAATCGGCTCAGTAGTTTAGCCGTGAAAGGGTAACAGACAGACAGATAGACAGACAGAGCTACTTATGTTTTATCCCAAAATTCCCACGGGATCGGGAACTACGCGGGTAAAACCGCGGGGCACAGCTGGTCTTTACATAAAATCTTAAAAAGTCGTAATAAAAATATATTTTATCTCATTTTACGCACTCATAACATCATAGTTAACCTAAAATAGTGCCCACCGCGTACAGATGAGCTACTACGAGTATAAGAGCATCCGCATTGCAATACACGTCTCCGCTAGAAATATGTAAAGAAAGTCGAGACCAATAAATTTCTCTTACCATCCGTCCCTTGCAACCGGAACTTTGAGCGGAGCTATATTTATATGTTACTTATAAAATCTTTTTATATATAAGGCAATATTTACTGACGTATTTATGAACACAGAGTTTGAGAAACTGGACGAATTGAGCTGTAATTTGGCTCGCTTGAGCGTATCTAGCTATTTATGTATTTTTATAATGTTAATTTTTATCTGTACAAATAAAAACAATTTTTTTTTATATAAATGCTAATAGTTACTGGCCGACTCATTTATGAACATATCTTAATCTATTGAAGAGATTGTGCTGTTTGGAATTCGGATAGTTATTAATGTTATTACGATGCTATTTCTATGAAAGAAAATAATGATCAGTACAACAAAAAACAATATGCAAATGATGAATCGATAGAATAAAAAATATCAAATAAATTAATTTTCAGTTAATTACATAAAACTTACAAGTAAAAAGCAGGGGAAACAAATTGCTTGTACAAGAAGAATAAAATATTCTTTATTTTTTTTAAATCTATATTTGTTTTCTTTAATCTATAAGTTAATTTTTGCACAGATTTTCATGATTATAACACTAGAACTTTTTGTCTGTTTGTTGCACTTGTTTTCCAAGCCGGATGTCTTAGATTCAATTCTATTATAAAAGGTAGTTAAAAAAGGTAAACTTATTTCAAGTTTTTACGATTTCAATTACATGTATTTGTATTAAGACCTTTTTAAGGTTTATTTTTTTAACTAATTTATTTTAATTATTTGCCTATGCCTTTGTACATGAAATAAATTGCCGTATTCACCTAATTTTCATGTGCATGTACGAGTATTTAAATGACACCATATTTAAAACCACCCAACATTAAAAGAAAACGTAAATTGGAAATCTCAGAACACCCAAAAAGGCGTAACAGAATCAAGAACCGAAAATAAATTCATCAAAAAACACCGTCCTCACACGAATTACCTAAAACATTCATTCACTTTCACAACTTTCAATTCGACTTGTGTGTGCCACTTTTATGCACTTTCCCCTTCGGTGAGGTTTAAAAAATACGTATCCGGCTCGCGAATTCTTGCGAAATCACCTGCGACTGTTTTGTAAGAAGATGTAATGGGTATCTGGCTGAAATGTCTATTTGTTATCTATGATTTTGTGGTAGTATTTTGGTTACTGGATACTTCTGATTTGATGAAGTTAAGTTCGGGATAGATTATGGCTATTTTTACATCCTGGTCTTTATGATTTTGAAACGAATGATTTATTTATTTCGCATATTTGTTTAAGGATTGTCGTTTCCTTGTCATTTCCTGTATCTTTTGTTAGATTTTTTAATAGATATTAAGTTTTAATAAGTTTGAAAATAGAAACACATTATAGGTGCGGTTTTCTAAAAATGATAAAAAAATGCACAAATATTACGAATTGATATCTGGTTTTAGTGTTCTCATAAAATTGATGCAGCATCAAATAATTGAAATCCAGAGCCATACTTTTGAAATCATAGAAGTAACAGTTTTGTACAGAAACAAATTAAGAATATATTACTTCTTTGATTGAAAAACTCAATTCTAAAAATGAAACTTTTTTGAAATTATTACTATAGAATAATTGAATTAAAAAGCAACAAGAGAATAAGAAATAGAAGGGATTTATATTTTTCATTTACAACTAATTTAAACCTATTTTAATTTCTAAATCGTAAAATTTTAAATTCCATTTGTAATGATTTGGTTCTTACATAATTATTTAAGTACATTTTTGTACTAAGTAATTTTATTTTTCAATAGTATCAATATCAAAGCACCTTCCTTACCAAACTCCAAACAAGAATCAAACTATTAATAAAACAGTAAGTACATAAATGGAAAAATAAGACACCATTTTCCATCCACAAACCATACCTCCAACTTTACCCAAACAACTTTGAACCCAAAACACAACTTGCTAAGACATGTAATTGCATATCAAAGATAGGTGTTTAAGACTTTCTGTAATGATGTTTACAATCAGGGAGATTTAGTGAAAGCTAGAAGAGAAAGGTGTTGTCGATGCCCGAATTCTTCGGCTGGTGAAACGCTTTTTATAAGTACTATAAGTAGGCAGGTGCGGGATTAAATTGTTGTATGATATGTTTAAAAAAAGGTTTTATATGTATGATTTTAAAGTATGTACTTACGTAACTTTGATTCTACGTGTATAATGTATGATTTTAAAGTTTGTTAGTATCTTTTGATTTGAAGTTTTTTTCTAATGATTTTGATGCATGTACCTATGTCGAAACCCTAAAAGATATTAATTATAAACAATGACGTACGTTTCGTTTAATAATAAGATTTTGATGCTGTTATTTATGTTTCGATTACTATTAAAATAACTAGAGTAGGATTTGTTAACCAACTTCCAAAAAGGAGGAGGTTCCCAATTCGGCTGGTATGATTTTTGTTTCATGTATGTACACTGATTTCTTCGTCAATTCTGGACCGATTTCCACATTTTTTTTATTGAATAAAACGCTGTATGCTTTGGGTACTTCATTTATCGAAAATGGTTCTTTTGTTCGAAATTATTTTTAGAGACACAAAAATGATGTGAGGGAAAAACATCCAGCCTAATTTTCCTGCTAATTCTTCTTAGTTGATGTAATTTTCGTTTAGGTGGTAGATTTATACAGGGTTTCTTGAAAGAAGGCACATCCCTCTTGAAATTTTGAATGGGTTGTACGATTAATGAATTATTTTCATATTATTTTTATTTAAACCTACTGATTTTGAGTTTAAAGTTAAAAATATTAGGAATTAAAAAAATATGAATTATTTTCAAATCCCAAACTTGGTATGAAATAGAATATTTGAATGAAAAGTAGGTACTCTGGTTATTAAAATTACGTTTTCCTGATTAATCAGTCTTCAGAATAGACACTCAGATACAGCTAATAAAAAAATAGTAATATTGTCCATTCTAGCGTTATCGCTCACATGATTAGTTAGATAAGTCTTTATTCTTTCTCCACTTTTAAAAAAACACATACAAATATTCTAATATTTTTGACAAGTTTGTCTTTATGGATGTATTTATTGAAACGACGCTATAAAATCTGTAAGCTCATGTTTACATGTTACCTTGGAATTATTTAATCTTTTTTTAATTAAAATGTAATTTAATCAGTATTCTCTTTATTAGACCTTAATTATCTAGTCATTTACCATTTTGAATTCACTTAAAATAGATAACAGAGACTCCTCAAAGGTATTATAATAAATCGATCTAGGTAGTAAAATTGTAAAGTGTTTAATCCATAATGATTTTACTATCGTCACGTTACTTTTGAAACTTGAACATTTGTTGTTATTTTATACTATAAAGGGGTGGTTAAGAAACAATAAATTTTTGATTTTAACTACAAAGCATTAAATATACTTAATGTATATTATATATATAAGTGGCCAGCGTTACCCTCGGCATGAAGAGATTTTTTTGTGAATATGGGTAAACTTTATGCAACTGCGTTGTGCTGAAACATGCTTTGGGTAAAACTTTATCTATGTATAATTAATTTTTTTCTTTATTATTCTAGCAAAAAAGTTTTTTAATCATTATAGAAAGTAATCAAAATTAATAACTAAAACTTCTTTAACTAACAAAGAAATCGAAATATGCAAACTAAAATATGAATTGAGTAGAAAGTTTATGAAATACTAATTACAGAATGTGCGTATGTTCACTTTACGAAGAAAACGGATGAAAAATAATATAAAAAAATGCAGACGAGTGAAAGTGGCACGCGGACATGTGAAGTGAGTGCGCTTGTAGTAGTGGAGAAAGTTAGATGTCTCTAGAACAGAGATGGCAATGGAGATGAGTTGGTGTTGAAATATTTTTAGGTTGGTTGGCGCAGCATGGAGGGTTTGTTGTTTATTTTAGAATAATAGTTACTTTTTTCATAACTATTTTTATGTTATATTTAAAATTAGTATTTTAGTTATGGAATATTTATGGTTGATGCACTTATTTTACAGTTCTATAAGTCAAATCAGTACTAAACTACTTAACTCTTAAGAAAGCATCTGAATATTTAAAATGTTTATAAAATAAATATATGTGAATTATTTTAACTTTTAAATAGTTAATTTTAATAATATAAAGCAGTATGTTGATTAAGCTCAAAGATAAAGTATAAATCATATTTGTGCAAAATTAATTTTTTATTGTACTTATTTGTCTATTTTATAAATAAAAAAAAACAGAACGTTTAGGACACTCTCATTACCAATGTTACGTTTAAAAAAATTGCCTCGTAGGTAAATAATATTATGTATAAGCTAAATATAACAATACCTGTCACTAATTTACTCATTTATCATCGTCAAAAGGGGTTTTAAGCTACTTAAAATATCACAAACATCTTTTACTTTACATACCTTATTTTAACAACAATACCGACTCCACACATTTCCCTGTTACATCCGGGCTATCACTGTGTGTGAGAGTGAAAGGCTCATATCTACACTATCGCAATAGAATTCCCTATCACTGTGTGAGTGTCTGTGGTATGTTGTTTTTTACGCTTTTAATCATAAAGAAAACTTGTATAAAAGTCGGCCTGACCGTTTCTATTATTTAGTTTCTAATATGAACGGTTTAAAGACGGACATATTATGAATTTTTGAATGATTTTGTCGTAATACTATTTTATAGTATGACGTGATTATGCTTAAGTAGTGACTTGATTATTGTATCTATATGATACTTTATTAGGGACCCTAATATTCTAATCTCTCTTTAATTTTAATAGTCATCAATTTTATTATTTAATCCCTTTTTTAATGGGAGAAAGTATATTAAATGCTTGCTGTAATTTTAGACATTGGTTTTGAATTTAAAACCTCATTAAACATAAGATATTATTTTTGAAATCTCATTAACATTACAATCATTCACTACATCATCTCATTTTAATAACCCTTAACTAAATTCGTAAAATGTTCAATGGACATCTTTTACGTCAAACTAATTTCTTATCTTATATTTTATTAATCTATAGTTCTATAACGAGTCTAATCTAAGTTTTATCTTGATAGGCAGACATGTACTTACGTGCCACTTGGCTAATTGATTTTTTGATAATTATGAATGTACTACAATTGTAGTTTTTAAAGTATATCTACTATAAAAAAATTAGTCGGGTTTTCTTTCCTGACGCCATAACTCCAGAACGCACGAACCGATTTCCACGGTTTTGCATTCGTTGGAAAGGTCTCGGGCTCCGTGAGGTTTATAGCACTAAGTTTATCCTTGTATTCCCACGGGTATGGGAACTACGCGAGTAAAACCGCGGGGCGCTGCTAGTGAATGATAAAATCACTATAAATTCAAGGACGGAAGTCCTAAGGTGACCTGTGATCTGTGATAAATTCTAAGTTGTACGTTAATATTCTGATGTGTGTTGACTTCCCTACTCAATAGATGGCGCTACAAGTATTTGAATGGGAGAAAACTACTATAATAAGTTATTTTAAATTAATACATTGATTTAATATGTATATTTTGTTTAAGTTTTTACTCTGTTCTATTCTATCAAACAAACAATATTTATTGATTTACATATTAATTCCTACAAATGTTTTTGATATATCGACTCTAGTGTTTTTTTTTTAATTTTATTTGCAGCAGCTCCTTTGATATCTAACTATATTATTTTTAAATGCAGATTCAACTATGAGGCTGCAAAACATATTTAGCTTTAATGGTGGCTAGAGCCAAAAAAACTTCCAAAAATCCTCGTCATGTTTCTCGCTTTCTATTAGATAAAAAAGGATTTCACATATACAACATGAGTAGAATAAGAGTATATATAAAAAAGAAAATAAGAAATCAAACAAGAATCACTTCTAAAATATATTTATTACTATAATAAACAGTCTTTTAAACACACTATTCAAAATATAAATATAAACATTTTCAAAGTTACATAAAATATGACACATACACCCGTATAAATAAAAATATAAATCTAAAAGCGAAGCACCTACAAAAAAGTGTTATGTCCCTTTCTCACAAATGGCAAATAGTTTTACAATGAAAGAGACAAAACACTTACAAAAATAAAAAGCTGTTAATAAAATATATTTATAGGATTATTTTTCATCCTTTTTTGTACCTATACCCTGTACTATCCCATGTTTTTTAATTTTATACAAAATAAAAAATAATAATAATTTATTTAAATAAAATAAAATGCACCAATTAATTCAGCTTTAAAAATTATAAAATTAAAGCTTAATTTACACACCTAAAGACAAATTAACTATTAGAAAATTTTATTTTGAAAACATCAATTTAATAAATAAATTTAAGAAAACATGCATTTACAGGTCATTTTTAATGAAAATTTTGTTAGTTTATTGCTAATATTATTTTGGATAATCATCAAACATCATTGAAAGTCATGATTAACTAATCTGGAATAAACACTTTTAACTTTATGCTGGAATAACCAAAATATTACTTGCGTGAAATATGGAATTTGGCACAACCGTCCGCGAAAATTCAGTTGAGCTAAAAATCTGACCCCATTAAAGTTAAAACAGAAAATCAATCCTTCATTCATAATTTATCTTTAACTTAAAACCATACCCAGCAAACCATAATAATCATATTAGTTACATAAGCACACAAAGATCATTGGAAATATATATATTTACTTTCATTCATACACTCATTTAATCTTAATTTATAACACAACTAATCACAATACTTATATTATAAAATAATTTACTTCAAAAATAGAAATGAGGAATTTCTTATATAATACTTAATTTTAATAAATAGTAGTTTTTGCAATTATGGCCTTTACGTTACTCGCAATGTCCGATCCACACTAAGCGTTTTTTAAACGTTGTTTTTTTCTGGTGCTGTTATTGATTGAAGTAAAGTAATAATATTTATCATAATTCAAATGTGTTTTAAAAAAGCCAATGGTTTTGTAACTTACTGAAACATTACTTAAGATACAGGCACTAAATAACGACCAAAACATTGTCACTTGATAATACTTATCTATCACTAGTTCTATCAATACAGTGAAAATCTAGACAAACGTTAACAATGAGATACAAAATATAAATCAATAAATAATTTTGCATACATAATTTACCTTTTTTTTTACCAAAAATGCTTTGAAAACGCTAAATGTAAAACACCTCATTTTTATGGCTCACGAAAAAACGCTAAGTGTAAAAGACCATTACACCTTACGAAGGAATCTGTGATTTGTACGCTAAGTCGTTGGCATCTTGAGCTATGCTTGATGATCTAGCGTAAGGATAAGTGCCGGATGACGCTGTAGGTGATGACCACGACTGGGGTGATGATTGGAAGCTGGCAATCTGGTGATGAAAGTAAAATGTTTTAGTAGGTTTTTCATAGAGATTTACACATTTCAGCTCGTAAACTTTGAAAATTATTTACATTTTCTTTTTCTTCGGCTAGAATTTGAACCCAGAAGTTATGAAGACTAAAATTAATATTTGAAAAACACACATCTATGTATACTGGGGATTAAACTGTAACCAATGTATCATTAAAAACATTGACTAAAACTGGTTTTTGATAGATTTCGGCACTATTATCTAGAAATTGTACAAAATCTCTTACCTTCCCACTAATGTTGTTCAAGCTGCCTCCACTCAAAAGCTTTTGGATACCTAAAGCTGCAGCCACCAAGAAGGCCAGTTTGGCTACAACTAAAGCCTTCGTGACCAAAAGAGTTAGACCTCCGAATAATACTCCGAGTACTGCAATCACTTTAACTCCAATGCCAGTAATAAGTGGAGCGTATTTCTTTATTTTTCCACGTGCTGGAACAAATAAATTATTATGAATATAAATATTACTGTTTGCAGCTGAAATCCTATGCTAGGCTTGTGTATTCAATTTCTCAAACTTAAGACATGTTTCTAAAATATCGCATAAGATTGACCTGATCCTGAAGTAAAAACTGGGGCTCCTACTTAATCTACATCTTAAATAAAGAAAGATGTTAAAAAAGATTTTGTAAAACCAAGTTACTTAACATGGCGGCGATAGAAAAAAACTAGGCTGCCATCTTTGGGCTTCCGCCATTTTGTATTTTCAACATTTTATTATTCTTCATTTTTCGATATTTATTTGACTGTTTTTCTTTAAACATGAAATCAAATAGCATTGCAAGTAGTTCCAACAAATAATTATGTTCATTCACGCAATGACGTAACAATGTGGTAACCTTGACCTGTGCCTCGACTTACGATTACATCATTACTACTCGAGTGAGTTTAGTGACCTTTCATTGTGTTATGTTTATATGTATACTAGTAGCACCTCACGGTTTGACCCGCGTACTTCCCGTTTCCGTAAGAATTCGGGGATAAAATATAGCCTTTGTTATTCAGGGTGAATGTAGCTTTTTAATGGTGAAAGAACTTAAGCTATAGCATAGCTTCTATCGAGGGCCTTGAGCGCGGGGACTGAATCCAGAAATTCCGTAACGAAAAAAAACCTCACGTTTTTATTATTTTTTTATCGAAAACTTTCTTTTTGTAAATTTTCCAAAATGTTTTTATAGTAATGTAGACAAAGTTTTTATTGTATGAAGTCCCAAGTACGACATCAAAATTTCTAAGGTTAGGATTGCAATACAAAAATAAAAAACCAATTAGTTGATAAAATTGCTATGCAATAGCTTTACTGCGGCAGTCCCCGAGTGCCACACGTTTTTTTTTAAATCAGTTTAGTAGTTTCGGAGCCTATTCGTTACAAAACAAATATATCCTCTGTATAATATTAAGTATAAATTAGCAGCGCCCCGCGGTTTTAGCATAGTTGCCCGCGTAGCTCCCGTGAGAATTTGGGGATAAAATTATACTAAAAACCTTTCTCTTGAATCACTCTATCTATTAAAAGAAACTGCATCAAAATCCGTTGCGTATTTTTAAAGATCTAAGCATACATAGGGACAGACAGAAAGCGACTTTGTTTTATACTATGTAGTGATAGTGATTATAGTCCAGTTATAAATATAAATGAAAATTATACCTTCAGCAAAAGTTCTCGCTGCTTCTTTCAATTCTCCTGGTTCGAATTTGACGTTTAATTTCTCTTCTCCAGATGAGTCCCTGTAACAAATTAAATATAAAATAAACTGTATGTTTTTGAAATAAGTTTCAAAATCGCTCAAACAGTTCTTTAGACACTTCAATTTTTCTTTTATTTATTTGCAAGTGGACAGTGTTTCGAAATTTGACCTCTTTAATTTACGTCCTTAGTGTTTGCTGCGATATTGTATTATAAAGAATTTTGGGGACTCTATTTAGAGACGTGTAAGTGTTATAATAATTTATTTTTTACGGGGAGTTTCTTATAGGTTTATCCCATGATAAAACCCTTCTTGGTATAATTTAAAATCCTTCCTTAGGGAAGTAATTCTCTCAGTAATTTGGGCATAATGATAGATAGAGCAAGAAATAAATAAATAGATCAGTCAGTCAGTATTAGCTGCTTATTATGTACACAGACAATAACTTATTTATTTTTATAATAGAATCGAAATGAAACCGTTGTCACTTGACTTCTCCAAAATTATTTCATAAATCAAAAGCATGACAATCCTATATATTGATAAATGAAAGTATAACAAAGACACACTTTCGCATTAAAATAATAACATAATTAGTTTATAAACTGTTATAGTTTATAATCAGTAATATTATCTAATTACAAAAGAAATTGAAAGTGACACGTTTGTATGTAACGCAATGAAAGTTTTCTTTGTATGTTAATCTAGAGTATTGTTTTGTAAGATTCATTACAATCATTTATAATAAGTAATTATTAGTGATCATTGTTTATAATTTAATATTATAATGAATAAATTATAAGCTGAAAAACTGTAGAAAACTATTATACATATTTTACATGCTTTTCTTATTTATCAAAGTTTCTTACGGACTTTTATCTCATATCTAAAGGTCTGTTTTAATTTAAGTTTTACCACAATATTGGTAATTTACATACCCAGAAGGTGATAAGAAATTGTTTGGCCAAACTAATATTAATAGACTTTTAAGGGTTTTGAAGGATTGTTTTTTTTTTGTTTTATTTGAAGGATATACCAATTCAGATAAACCAAAATCAAGTTATACAGTCTTGTAAAGTTACTTGATTTAATAACCTCCACCATTTTCGTATTCAGTTAAAAATGAACAAAAATTAACTTTCCATAAACTTAGCTGTGTTTACCGTCGCATAACGTGTTCACCTCACGTGCCAACGTTTAGGCAAAACAATTGGCGAAAATTATGTACGAGTACTAGGCATACGTAATATTGACATATTTTCTTATCATATGGATATTTTTGGAAAGTGTATTGTAATTTAGTTGTTACAGTTTAGTGACGTAATATTCTAACGTTTCACTGTTACTGAGTTACTTGTAAAGGTGGTCATTGGCTAACGGTTGAACTGGGGTCTGCAATTTGACATTATTGATCAGACAATATGTTGATATTGAGGCACCATAACGAGAGTGTCAGAAATTTGGTATTCTGCTATAATTTATTCATATGGCTATGGTGTCTCAGTGATCTTTGTTGCATATAAAAACTTTGACAAATAAATGTCAGAATACTGTTTCCATGACAACCATCTAAGTTTTATGGAGCTATTGAGTCAGCGGAATAGTTGTCACTAAGAGAATACCAAAATGACAACAAATGCCAAAAAAACGGCCATAATGTTGATATTAAAACACATTTGAGTAGCATTATCACAGCTAATAGTTTAGAGAATCAGGGCCCTGGCTTCTATCCAAAAATGATCGTCAATCACCGGAGCGAATCCAGATTCCAGTAGGGAAATGTGGTTGGCCTAAAACTTTTTGAGAAACAGCACAGTTTTATGTTAGACTGATCAGTTCAACTGACTCGTCAATGATCATCTTAAGTTTAAGACTAGGACGATAATCATGATACATTTTCCTAGTTTTAAAAAATATGTTATTAACGATTTGATTTTTTTTTGACGGATTTTAATCTTATTTGACTCTGTAAGAATTGTCGATAAACATATTTTCTCTTGGAAAATTAGACAAAAGTTACTAGTATCCTTGAATGTACTCGTACCTATATCAAATTTTAATTCGATGCGATGTCACCGTCGGGATTTTTCATAGTAATTTACCCAAAAACATGATAAGTGCGACCGATACAAATTGCTCATGCGGCGCAGCACAAACAATGTCACATCTTTTGGAGTGCCCATCATGTCCCAATAGCTGTACTCTGGATGACCTTATGTCATGCCAACCTAACGCCATCGAGGTGGCCACTTATTGGCGTTCTAATATATAACTTGATTGTTAAAAAATTCTTGTCAATCGACACGAAGAAGAAGACCCAAATTATTAACATAATATAACCATTCACTACATCATCTCATTATAGTAATTGACCCCTATGTTAACTTGTGTAGGTCCCAGAAACTATTCGTAACTCTAGAAATAGTGTAACTCAAACAGCTTTTTCTCGAATGTTCACAAACTAAGTTTAAAGTGACATTAACTGTTTTCTAGTTTCAATCCAATCTTTGAACTTCGTGAATTTGTTTTAGTTATAGTTCCGCTAGAATTTGTTACTAATCAGTTATCAAACAATTGGTTAGATGCAAATAAGAAATTGCACTTTCGACTTTATATTTTAACTAGCTGTGCCCAGCGGTTTCACACGCGTAGTTCCCGTTCCCGTGGGAATTTCGGGATGAAAAATAGATGTTGGCCGATTCTCAGACCTACTGAATATGCTCACAAAATTTCATGAGAATCGGTCAAGCCGTTTCGGAGGAGTATGGCAACGAAAACTGGGACGCGAGAATTTTATATATTAGATGCTTAATATTTAATGGAATGAATTTATTTAAAAGTTCATAGTAAAATGCCCATGACGCATAACTATGACCCATCACTTTTTGTTTCTAGAATCTTTACAGATCTCATTAACTATGGTTTCTAAAGTCTAGAGATGTTTTAGATATCATCATTATCATCAGCTCGTTAATGTCTCCACCGAGGGCCACGAACCTACCCAGAATTAGGGGGGATATATTTAAATAAAGTAATAAAAAATACAAAGCAATTTGAAATATCAGTCTTCCGCTACTAGGTCTCTCTAGTAGTGAAAAACGTTTAATAATTAGTTTACCAAAAAAAAACGCACTAAGTACCCCTAGGGGTGTAAATGTCTGCATGACAATCACACAACGTAAAATACTAATTTCACCGATTCTGTTCACCTTAAAATCTACCCCAGTTAAGAATGGAATTTAAATTATGACCAATTAGAATCATTTTAAAAAGAAAACTACTTAAATTAAAAAACAAACAATCGATAAAAGTGTTCCAAAAATACATACATTTAAAAGGAAACCTTCTTTTCTTTAAAAATGGGTTAAACTATTCCAATTTTAAATAGGATCACCGCAGGAAAAAGAAAGAAAAATATATAAAGAACTCACCTCTCGATAGCAACCCCAGAAAACAGTTCTAATCTTCCATCATCTTCCGTCTTCCCCGGCGCAGCACTGCACCCTACCACAGCAATTATCAAAACAATATACACTACTTTCATTTTAATTATTTTTTTGTATATTTTCAATATATTTTTTGGTCCCCAAAGTGGTCCTTTTCGGGCAAGTGATGAGGATTAAATGAGATGCGACCGGGATACGGCTCGCTTTTATATAGGGTGACGAAAGAATTAGTACTGAAGATGCCGGAAACGTATACAGTGGTTGCGTGGTTTTGATACTTTTGTGTTTTAAAGTTGTGTAATGTATTAGTGTTTGAATTTTGTTAGTAATTTTTTGTTTTGTTATGCCAAATCTGAATGTTTCCTTTGATAGTTGTACCTTTTGATTTGATTTAATTCTTTTTTTGGAAAAATATACATAACATTGCATAGCTTAGTTTGTATTGCCATTTCGTATACATAAATTTAATGAAACTTAAAATTATTTCTCTTAATTTATTTATTTCTTATCTATTAAATTAATCATATAAAAACTAAGTCACTTATAACAAAAAAATGCATTAATACTTTAAATCTAAACAAAATATCCTTCAAAGTATCAAAACGAGTCACACGTACTACAAAAAGCCTAAACGTTCATTCATACAGTTGCGTACGCGCACCGACATGTAGTTACAACAAAGAGGTTTGACGAAAACAAATGTATTGAAATGTTCTAACATATTTCAAATGTGATAGGAGAAAATGACACACAATATTGTATGAAAACATTTTATTGTTCTCCTCTCAGATAAGGTCGTTTGTGATAACAATAATAAAAATTAAGTAATTGTAGAATAAATAAATAAGTAAAAAGAAATGTTTTATTTTTGTCTACTCTTTGAAAACAGAATCTTCAAACACATGACAAGTATTGGAAAAATACATCCATAAGACACAGATGTGAGAATTTGGAGAAGCTCTTAGAAGAAGCAGAAGATGATACGGGTTAATAAAAAAAATAGAAAGAAATATGTGTTCCATTTTCGACTCAGCAAGCACTATGATAACGGATGACTGTTAATGTTCAAATTTTAATAGGAAGACAATCCTAAAGGGGTCTCTCTATTTTGGTAAAATCAACGTACATTATTTAATAGAACAATTTTCGCCTTAAGATAATAGTTTCCTTGTTATACTTCTCCTTTTTGCTTGAAACCTATCAATATGTAAGAATTGTAAGACCTCTAGTTCTCTGATATTAGTACAGTTAGTTCGATTAAACTTTATCGCCACGTTAAAACAATGCATGCTGTTTATCTGAAAACCAAGCCATGTTTGGAAAATATTAAACTTGCAACATTTACTAAGTAATTAAAATTGTTGTATAAAATGTTGGATGTCCTTTTTAAATCTATTTTTGTTGGTAATAGACCTTTCTTTATATAGTTTTTAAATATTTTTTTTCCTTTCAATAGTTCCTCCCGTTTTTCCTAGTTTTTCTTAAATTAAAATACAACAGCATTTTCAGCATCGATCCATTTCGTACCAAAAAAAGATATGTGTAATCAAAATTGGTCTATTTTTAGGAACTACGTTGACATAAACAAATAACATTAAACTTGTGTAATCCCTCTTTGGCGTCAAGGATTCAAAACAATTGTTTTCAATATTTTCATTGAAGTTATTACTCATTTAAATTTTGCAACTTGACATATTTATTTGTACTTTCTCGCGGAAATTCGATATTTTGTCATTCTGTGCGTATCCTTTTACATTATTTAAATGACACATTCTTCAACTGTTACTCAGTGTTTTTACATATTTTATTTTAACTTAACATATCTTAGTAGTATGTTTCGTTGTAATGAGTGTGTGCGTAGTTTCTGATACTCTGGATACCGATAGTTAACCTACATAGTTAGGAGTCAGTTGCTAATATACGATAGAGTGACTAATTTATAGTGGAAAAATGATTATCCTTATAGATATAAAATAAAAGAATTAATTTATTAATAACAGATTAAATGTAAAAATAACAATTAGATTAATCAAAAAAAATTAAATTGCGTATCCAAACAGAAACAACCCAACCAAAACCACGGGATAAAATTAGCTTACGAATGTTCTGGTAAAAAGTTTTCTTTCAAAAACCACCTCCTTTTAGAATCGATTACCAAACCTTTGAAACCAAAAATCTTCCAAAAATAGATTAGAAATCTTCTACAACTATTTCAATAAATACCTCTTTAAGGGATTTATTAAGGTTTTAAGTTAATAAAAACCATTAAATCCCGAATGAAAAAAATCCTAACTAAAACCACGGAATTATGTCATCTCCTGTTTCCATCCTCATTTCATCGAATCTCCAAAACTAAAGATCAGGATAAGAAATCTCCAACTAAAGTATCCCGATAAAGACCCCCTCCTTTTTTAAATAAAAAAAAACCATTAATTTGCAATTCAACATTTTTTATCGTAACAAAAATTCACGTTCACAAATCTCCCATTTTTATCCTAAATTCATCGAATTGATTTAAAAAAATACTCTAGATATTATATTGAATCTCAAAAATAAAGATGAGATTAGAAATTTCCAACTAAAATTATCTCAATACAGATTTCCTCCTTTCAATAAAATCCAATAAATAAAAACAAAATTACGGATTAAGCTAGCCAAGCTTACAAACTAAATTCACTAGTGGTACAAAAGCATTTGAACATCCCGTTTAACTTTTAACTCGTTTCGCCTACACGAGTCTGAACTTAATACCCACTATGCTCTTCCCATTTTCATCCTATCCTATATTAACTTCATCAAATCTTTACTTTTAAACCACGATACTCCAACTAAAAATCAGATTAGAAATCTCCTCAAACTATCTCAATAAAGTTTCCCTTCTGAAAACGTGTCAAGGCCACTTTCTCCCGAGTCCCAAGCCTTAGACCAAGGTTACGTCATTGAACTTGACCGGCGTACTTTCTATTTGTATTAAATACAGGATAGTTGGGTTTGGTAGATAGAACTATGGTTTATTTTAAGACGCTTATTTTTTTTTAATATTTTTGTGATCTATGCCAAACAATGTTATAAATAATTTGGATTGATTGTTTGTTTGTAACGATAAGGCTCCGAAACTACTGAACCTAATTAAAAAAATGTTTGACTGATGGAAAGCTATATTATCATCGAGGGCCATACGTTATATTTTATCCCAATTTTCCCACGGGAACAGAACCTACGCGGGTGAAACTGCGAGGCGAGTTTTAACATAAGCCCGATCGCCCTAATTCAAGATAGACGGGGAACATATTAATATAAACTGATGATAATGATGATTTAGAATAGATATCTTTTAGGAGAAATTTAAAACCTTATAAAATAGTCTTACTTTGTGTCGATAGACAAGGTATTATTAATAGCTATACGATCCCATTAATTCGACCGCCAACCTAGCAAAATTATCGAATCATCCTGTGAAATTCCACTACTTGGCAATAATTTCTTTCTCTGGCGATATTATGTAAGTGCAGGATAGAAAAATACGCTCTACTCCAACATTTTTTTTCGTCTAAAACATATTGTGTTTCGTCTGATATTTTCCTCTACACTCGCTCATACGCATCGTATGCAAGTAATGGGTGAATGTTACACAACGCGACCGGTTCGTATGCATTAGCTCACTCACGTTATTTAATAATATATCATAAACGTGTTTATATGTAAATAGATGCATATCTTTAAAGTTTACTTGTTTTTGTGTGTGACATCTTTTACATGCAAGTTGATTTTAAATATTGTGATCTAAATGTGCCTGTGATTTTACCCGATTAAAATTGTTCCGAATTTAAATTGTATTTATACATAATGTTTCAGACGTTGCTGACTGACTGACTGATTAATAGCCAGCTCAGAGCACTGAACGGATAGCTAGCTACTAGCTACTATTAAATTTACACTAATAAATCTTCCTCTTGAATCGCTTATCTATTGATAAAACTGCATCAAAATCTGTCAGTAGTTTGAAGATCTAAGCCTAAATACATATAGAGGAACAGAACAGTGCGATTTTGTTTTATCGTGCAGTGTGAGTTCACAACTTTAGAAAAACTTAAAAAGCAAAAACAAAACTCATTTACGAAAACTAAAACCTTTTTTGAACACACAAAATTCTCGAAACAAATGCTAAATCTGACAACCATGTTGACTCTATCAATCTAAAATGTACCAAAAAAATTAAAATAATTACAAAATAATAAAAATAATGAATATTTTGTGGCGTTAAATTGCAATAAATGTAGTAATATCAAGCGAAACAGAAATGTAAAGAAAAACCGGGACCAGGTATTTATACCATCAACATTACAATTTAAAGTCGGAATCAAAACTTAGAATGGGAAAGAGTAAGAAGAAGATAAAGAAAAAGGCCTTTATTAAGAAGAAGAGGTCTGTTTTTAGTAGACCTCATCCTATACGAAGAAAAATGGTGATACGTCAGAGGAAAATCAAGGCATTTTTCCACAAGCACAACCCTTCAGCATGCATTCAGAAAGGGATGAGGAAAATGGTCGGAACCATTTACACTGCATCAGATAAAGTGAGAGATAAAATAGCCGAAAGCACTATGGCTTTAGATAATCCATTTTCTGCTCAGTTCTACGAAGACAGGTGTAACATACAATGATTAGATATGTGTTTGGAATAAATAGTTTTAATAATGACTTTGATGTTTTTTTTTCTAAGATATATCATAGTCAATTTCAATGAATAAGGAAAGGTCACCGTGAAGTAGATCAGACCTTTGTCATAGTCATTCATTGGATTAATGAGATCATCTTCAAATGAAGCAGCCTCAAAAGATTTACTGCTAAACATAAGCTTCTACCAAACATGTCTTACATAATTGGTCCACCGGCTTCCAGAATCTTTGGTTTAATAATCTGGCATTGCGCACATGGAAACTTTGTAGATGTTCACACTAATTGGCCTCTCATATTAGGCCGTTCCTGAGTTGAAAATAAACACAACATTTTTTTACCTCAGCTGAGATGTGAACCTGGGACTAGGATCAAGATGCCGTCCTTGGTCTGCTTTCAAGACATTTTCTTTAACCAACAAAATGCATCAATTGATCAAACTGCCATACAAAGGGTTGCAGAATCGATTCCCGTTTAAAGTTTGTTTGATAACATGTAATGTTAATGTGTATGTGGCACAGTTCTTGATTTTCTGTACAGACATTGAGGAAAATTGAAAAATGTGCATCGTGGCATAAAACATTTATTTTAATAAATAAATTACCTCTCAATTTTGTGTTTTATTAAATTTATAACAATTATATTTTACTAGTGACCTAGTATTTTTTCATACATTCTCTTATAGGTATGATTACATTAAATATAACTTAATATTAAACTATTTAAATGCCAACTTTACAATTCACATTTACCCCACGGTTTCGCCCGTGTTTGTTACATATAATATTATTATCACTACTATTGATGAAAACTACGTTCAAATCAGCTGCAGCAATCTTTTAAATTAAAATATATGAGCAGATTTAGAAGGAACGACGGTGGGAAGCGACTAATTTACACTAAGTATATAAAAATAAACTGATTAAAATTACAAATGCAAATCTATTTCTTAATCTACGTAATTAAAGTTCAATATTTATTAGCAAAAACAGGAACATAATCGCCTCTTTTAAAGTGTTCATCATAATAATGTTCGTCGGCTTTCGCTGGTACTTGAATGATTTCCACTTGGGTTTTGGTATCGTCTTTTCTGTTTTGGTAGCCATGAGAGTGATCAAACATACCCTTTAGACTTAGAACTGACGCCATTACCGTCGAAAAGAATCCCATCATTAGACCTGTGAAGGAATTAAATAATGAAATAAAAACATATCTAAACACACATCGTCCCAAACTAAGCATTTGTACTATGATAAATAATAGATAACGGACGAACATATACATAACATAATCATTCACTCCATCGTCTCATTATAGTAACTGAACCCTAACTAAGTTCGTAACTTGTATCTAGGGTATCAGAAACTACGCACACACTCATTCACATACACACCCAGACATCGTCCCAAACTAAGCAAGCCATGGTATGGTCACTAGACAACAGATAATGAATCACAAATAATATAAGATAAGAAACATCCAAACTAAGACTAATATTTTCAAACACAAATGTTAATATTGTTTTGAAGGGAATTGAAACTATAACTGTTGGCATAGCAAACAGGGTCACCTCAACTGTTACTCGATGGTCATGCTACGTTACTAATGGATGGTTCTTTATAGGGGAATGTATGTTTGCAAAATATCATTGTTGTGTTTGATACCCTAGATACAAGCAAACTTAGTTGGAGACAGTAGCTAAGCTATAATAAGATGATAGAGTGATTTATTGATCTGTAACTGCTCTCTTTCTCTGCTACCTTAGCTGAAGTAGCTGTACAGTGGATATGAACAATATGATATGATTGGAAAAAAGAGACTCACCTTTAGCAGACAAAAAAGCCAAAGCTTTCAATGCTATAGGAATTAGTAGACTTTTGGCAGCCAAGAGTCCCAAAATCAGTGGCATCATGTATTTCTTCTGCAATTTCTGAAACTTATGTCCACCTCGTCTTTTGATCTTCTTTTGACCCCCCCATTCTTCCCCGCCTTTATTTAGAAACTTGATGATACATTTCTTCACTTTTCCTTTTCTTTTGGAATTTGCTTTGGTCTGCTTCTTGGTCTTTTTGGTCTTCTTAAATCTCTTTGGTGGTGCTGGTGTTGTGACGTGTACTTTGAATTCTCGAGGTGGTTTTTCTGAAAGTAATCCAATACAATAAAATTGGTATGTTTGTATGGGCCTTGGTCTTCTTATTTCTGGGCAAAGGGCCAATGAACGATTCACAATAGACAAAAGTTAGTAAAAAACTTTGTAACACCAACTAATGTTCCTTTACAAAAAGCTGTGGTAACACAGTCATTTTTTTTCCTAACCTTGCTTACATATTATTTATTTAATATGGAGTTCAAACTTACCTTTCAAAGATCTCGGTGCAAAATTTTCTTGAGTGAAAAACCATTCCAGTGGTTCAGTTGTGTTAATATTTTTAAAACTATCATTTTTCGCTCGACCAAACCCGAATAGCGTTTCAGTTTTCACTATACCATAGTTATTTGTATTGTCCAATATTAATCCACGAGCATAAGGAAGCATTTTGATATTGGTTGTATTATTTTAAGTTATGTTTAACTCAAGTGTGATCTAACTCATTTTAATTTCATTGATAGACTTGCTCAATGTTGTCCGTATTATTTTTTGTATTTAGGCTTCGCTATTGTCCTTATACACTTTTCAAACCGAGATAATTTTCTTGATTTCTTTTCCTTTTGACTTCGAACGTTCTTACCGAGTTTTCCAAACGTTATGACAGTCTAATAAGCTTGCACATGTTTTTTATAGTCAAGGTAAAATCGAGTTCACCACGGCCTATCAAGCATTGAGTTTTAATGACATGTCAAACTGTTTTTCACCGTAATTATATTGTAATTAGACATTAGTGTGGGTTAAAGAAAGTTTATGGACATTACTTTGTCATTTAATTTAATTTCGTGTTGCTGGAGGGTTATTAAAACAAATCTGTGTTGTTAATTGAAATTGTACAGGGATTATGTATCGACATGAGGTCAGAAAAACGTTATTGGAAACCGTTTGCGCTGTTCATTTGAACAATATAAGGAGCTAGTCTTTTGCCTTTGTTCATTTCCATGCTTAAATTTAAGTTTACCATGTGTATTTAAGTTTTAATCCTAATCCTAACTAATATTATAACTCTGTCTGTCTGTCTGTTACCATTTCACGGCTAAACTACTGAACCGATTGACTTGAAATTTGGTATAGGAGTAGCTTATGGTCCAGAAAAGAACATAAGCTACGTTTTATCCCGAAATTCCCAAGGGACCGGGAACTACGCGGGTGAAACCGCGGGGCACAGCTAGTTTTACTATATTGTTAAGAAGATTTACTTACTTAATTATGATGAGACTCCTTCCATGATATGACAGACTTCTGTAAAACATCATACATAGAAGAAATTCTTTATTGAAGAAATGTCGTATAAGGAAGCGAAGATGCTATTTTGGACAAAAACAAATGGGAAATTGCATCTGTTACATCTTTAAGAGAATTTATGGTTTTATTTATACATACAGTAAAAGTACTAGTGGTAAAGGATATTTCATTTCTTTACCTTTTTAATCCTATTATAATGAGTAATGTATACATCTAAAATAGCTATTACTACCACTAAAAGGCTATTTTTTGTGTAAATATTTCTACAATTTTATTTAGTTGTGTGAGTTGTTTTATTTAAATTAACTTAAATATTTATATAACCCTAGTACTTATCGTAACTATCCTAATCCTAACTTCACAATCCTAATTAATATTATAAATGCGAAAGTAACTCTGTCTGTCCGTCTGTCTGTTACCTATTCACGGCTCAACTACTGAACCGATTGACTTGAAATTATATAAGGTACAGGGGTAGCTTATGGTCCGGTAAAGAACATAGGATACTTTTTATCCCGAAATTCCCACGGGATCGGGAACTACGCGGGTGAAACCGCGGGGCGCTGCTAGTATTCTAATATTCCTCACATAATACACCTACTGATGTGGTCATGTCGCTCGTAGAGGCCATGCTTAGAGAAACTGATGTTAGTTGGTCAGGTCGACGGGAAAAGACCGATAGGTCACTCACCTACCCACGGATCAGATAAAGACGCTCACTGGCTTGCCAATCCCTAAGGCTATTAAGACCGCCGAGGACAGAAGTATATGGAAGAGCATTGTGCATCAAGTGAGCAACATGTCACACTAGACACGACCTTCAGCAATGAAGTGACTGACTTAGAAGATGACTATGCCTCAATTCATGATTTTATTTGAACTAATTATTGGTGTCAAGGCACAGGGTATAGAAACATGACAAGCGCTTTGCTCCTTAATTATAAATAGGCGATTATAAGTAAACTGTTCATTTCATTAATATTATCTTATCAGAAAGTATTTTATTTCTTTTCTTTCTGTGTGAGATTAGTATTTTATACGTATAAGTATAATGCAAGTATATTGTATAATGGCTTAAAATTATTATATCTAAGTACATCATAAAATAATTGACTAAGTTCATTTTCAGTATCTAAGGTTTAAAAAGCTACGGTGATAATAATAAAATTGGCTCTAAAGTTAGAATTTTTTGGCCCCACTGCTGGACAAAGGTCTTGTCCAAACATTTATCATCAACAGCCTGTATTAGTCCACTGTTGGACATATGCTTCTCCCAACTCGCGCCAATGTGCCCTGTCGGCGGCACGTCGCATCCACTCTCTCCCGGCTACACTGCGCAGATTTCCCCCCAAACATTTATAACTATCCATATCCGACACAATTATCTTAAATGTTAACCTCTATAATATTTTAGGATTTTTTTTTACCTCTATTTTTTTTTAATCATGGTAAAAAATTGCTTGTGTAAGTTTATTTTAAACTAGCTGTGCCCCGCGGTTTCACCAGCGTAGTTCCCTATCCCGTGGGAATTTCGGGATAAAAAGTATCTTATGTTCTTTTCCGGATCATAAGCTACCCCTGTACAAAATTTCAAGTCAATCGGTTCAGTAGTTTAACCGTGAAAAGGTAACAGACAGACAGACAGACAGAGTTACTTTCGCATTTACTTATAAGATTAGTAGGGATATGTTTTTTTATGATTAAATAACATATATTCAAACATGAATTTATTTCTCAACTTTCTCTGTTTGTAAATAATCTTTTCACAAAGGCTAGTTTCTGGCATTTTAGAGTACTTTAAGTTAAATACAAGTATATTTATGAATTGGAGTCTTTTTTCAATATGCAGAGTTCGGTTAAAAAATGAAGTCTAAATCATTATAGAAATAATTAAGCCACCGAGCAGAGAATCTAACTCCACTGACGGGTTCTTTCTGGTTATTTATAAAAGACGTCTGTACCAAATAATACTTAAATCGGTCCAGCCATTTTCAAGATATAAGTGTTTTAACAAACCCAACTCTGTATTTTTTTATCTAAAAAACAATTGCTGATCGTTAGTCTCGCTAAAACACGAGACTAGCTGAACGGATTTATCTTATCTTGGTCTTGAAATGTTTGTGGAGGTCTAAGGAAGGTTTAAAAGATAAGAAAAAATCGAAAAATTGCCGGGAACACAGGAACGGGTACTACGCGGGTGAAACCGCGGGGCACAGCTAGTATAATATGAAAATTGCTGGGGTTATATAGCAAAAAGTAAAATCCCATTTTTGGGCAAAATGTTTTTTCTCTCACTAATGATATATTTGTTTCTGATATTGGGAACAACAAAATAAAACAAAAACAAATAAAGCGTTGTGTTTAATATATTTAAATATTTTAATATCTTCGTTTAAATATTCTACCTAAATTATGGTAACATTTAAATAACAATAAATAAATAATTTAATAATTAAGTTACTACCTAAATGAATATTTACAATAGCGCGAGCCTTTACATTTGTTACTATATGATTATTAACATAATCGATTTTAAAATCGATGAAATATATTCGATTATTGGTAAAATTAAATTATTAGTAGTTGTTGAAAATGTTGGAGATGTAAAAATATCGGTGGATAATATTATTCGGAGTCCAGGTAGAGAAGAAAAGACTAGCGATGAAATTGAGCTTATCGATGATCTAGAAACGAATTTTCAAATAATTTTGGATGGCAACTTTGAGTACGTCGACTTTATGTTATTCTCTTAGTAGCTTCCCTTCTGCAATCCCATGACTGCAGCGAACAACGCGAAGAAGAAACCAGCTAATCCTGTTGCACCGACCAGTAGAACAAGACCTCCGATCATAACAGGAACTAAGGCGAAATACTTCATTTTGTAGGCCAATAGAAGTGGTAGCATGTATTTCTTGTATTTGTGAGTCTTTACTTTGACGCCTTTCCTTTTGTTCTTATGCCTTTCTTGTTCTACGTTGTCTTCGATTTCATCAACCTCAAATTCTCCTTCTTCATCATCACCATCATCCTCTTCATCATCAACATTGAACATGTCTGGAAAGAAAAGAAAATTTATTAGTATTATTGTTTTGACCACCCTAATTCAGAGTAGGCTCGAGCTTCTCGGTAGGGACATTTATGAACTGATAATGATGATTGTTTTTTGACTTGCTTTAACATTTGGCAGCCAAGGTACGTAAACTTTGGTAAAATAGAAGTAACATTAGTAGTAACTGTACTATAATTGTTGGTATTTAATAAAGTACTAAACATCAATTGGAACATATTTATCATCGCAACAGAACATTAAGAGGTCTTCTCTCGGTTTGGACTGATATCTCTCCTTTCTGTGTGAGAAATGTGATAATTACAATTTCGCTCTATCATAACTGTAATTATGTAGTTTCTTAAGTTACAAAAGCAAACGTATCCTAGGACGCCATATAGAGCGACGATATTTGTTGCAAAGCAGTGATTGGCAAAGAAGAACCAATGATTAGGCGCAGGGTAGCCATTGATAAATCAAATGAACTGATCAGTCCAGACATAAAACTGTGCGTCACTCCAAAAGTTTTAGGCCAACTAGATTTATTTTGTCATTCTTAGACAAGATGATTATTATAATACTTCAACTATTTATGCATAATTATTTTTTTATAGGGGAAAACTAATTTGTACGCATTGCGTGAGATTTAAAACAATAAGACTATGTGGTTTCTGATCTTAGTGATTATAAATGTAGTTAATAAGATAAACAAAGTCACGGATACATTCTTTGTGTGAAAGTTAAACTGAAATGGAAAAATCATTTATAATTATGATAATAACTTTCCTTTAGGAATAACTTTTGTAATACGTTTAGTTCATGTCATTATGTTGTTATGAAACACTACATAGTATAAAACAAAGTCGCTTTTTTGTCCCTATATCCCTATGTATGCTTAGATCTTTAAAACTACGCCACGGATTTTGATGCGGTTTATTTTAATAGATAGAGTGATTCAGTGGGAAGGCTTTTTAGCCTATTTTTACCCCCATATTCCTACGGGAACAGGAACTAGGCGGGTGAAACCGCGGGGTGCCGCTAGTATGATATAAGAGTTAATTTATTATGATATTATATAAGACTAGCTTCTGCCCCGCGACTTCGTACGCGAAGAATAGTTATTTTGGGCTAACGCTAAATATCGATGTAATAAAATAACTTTAATCAATATGTGGGTCTGGCAGTCAAGATTAAAATTAAACAATAAACACGCCTATATTATTCGTTATCACTACATATGTAGTATAAAACAAAGTCGCTTTCTCTGTCCCTATGTATGCTTAGATCTTTAAAACTACGCAACGGATTTTGATGCGGTTTGTTTTAATAGATAGAGTGATTCAGTGGGAAGGTTTTTAGCATAACTTTATCCCCATATTCCTACGGGAACGGGAACTACGCGGGTGAAACCGCAAGGCGCCGCTAGTGACATATAAATTAGGTAAACTTTCATATTTTATGTGCACTACATAATTAAAATACCCCTATTAGATATCATTCAGGACAGGCCCTAGTATAAGATAAAATTATTAATTGAATGTTATGTCTGAAACAGACAAGAATTTTTTCTAACGTAGACTCAACACAACTTATTTACATGATTTTTTTTATCTCATCTGAATCCAAAAAAACAATTTCTTACCGTGTGGCCACGCGACCTAAATGTTAGACCATATTAAAGTCCAATACAGGTTCAACAAAAATATCTTAATCAATTAGAAGAAAGGGTTTCATGAAGTCCTAAATATTGAAAAGTAACTGTTGAACCAAAATAAGATTAATAGCACTTATTGATATTACTTAGTGAAATTACAATATTTCACCTTCATAGTGAAAACTAAACAGGCATTACATTAAATAGATTAGATGGGTCATATAATGCAAATGAGATCGATGGATGGTGAAGTAATGTTGATGGATTAATGTATTAGACTAATGGATATCTAGCCAAATCTTATCTAAGAGTCGCTGGTGTCGCTGACTTTAATACATTTTGAAATAGGATTTTTTAGAAATGCATTTCTAGTGATTGGTTTGATGGAGATTGGTGTAAAAATAAACCTACTTTAAAAAAAACGAATTAATATCAGTTCATTGGTTTAATGGAATCACAAGTACATACACTGAAGGAAAACATCGTGAGGGAATCTGCACACACCTGCGAAGAAATTCTAAGGGTGTGTGAAGTCAACCTACCTGCACTTGGTTATCGTGGATGTCTAAAGCTTAATAAACCTCATTCAAGGTAGGTTCGAGCCCCTCAGTGTTAACATATAGGAACTGATGATGATGATACACTTGGCAGTATTTAGCATGATACAACACTTCTTTGGGAATTAAAAAAAATACGGAACTACATACATATTCAATACTGAAGCCTCTGTGGGGACATATTATATAGGAACTGTTGATGATAAGACTTAGTGGTTTCATTTATAATACCCCTCTGTTTGCGTTGGGTATCAACAAAAATACGGAACTACATATTCAATACTGTATCCAACTAAAAACAATCCAATCGCAATTAAAGTACCGTTTCCTTAATATTGTCACGCAAAAGTGAATACAAAAAACAAACATTCATAAGCTGATAATTGATGCGTTCAATACCTCGTTACTATCTAGTTGTTACACGCATAATGTATCATTTTTAACGGTTGACAATAATTAGTTGAAGAAGGAAGGTATTCATTTCGAGGAAGCAGGAAAGTTTAATGAGGTATTGCTTGTTTTAAAAGACAGGCAAGCAACATAATTACTATTCTAAAAAAATTGATCTACCATCAGGTTGTACAAACCATATTTGTCAATATATAAACTTTGGAGCCATCGTATAAGTTAGCTTTATCATTATTGATATCTCAAAACAGAATTGATGAGATAAAAGTATAAGGGTATCTTTATCTATTATATTAGGGTTTCAGTGTTCACGTTATCAATTTTGCCGACAGTAGTATAAGTGAAATTAATCGGTTTTTCCTAGTCTTCTAAAATAAAGTTTTGCCAGTCTAATTATGTCAAGCTAGTGATAAAAACCCTAACCTAACAGTGAACTGTGGTCAATTATTAGACGACCGAAGTTGACCTACCTACTTCAAAGTGCTTTAAAGCAGTACACCATGACAAGATCTCAGCACACTCCACTAAACTTCACTATTATAGATATTTGCATTATCCAAGCGGAAATAATGGACTGTTTTATTGAAATTCAGGGCTCTCGGTGAGAGTGCAATGATAGCAAATAGCAGTAACGACAAGGAAATTATATGTTTTCATTTCTAGGGTATTTTGAAAATTGATGGGGAGACGACGCTTCATTATACATTGTATTGTATCAATCTATGGCAGGTTGATAATGATGTGATTGCTCGATTGGTATTAGATTAATATGTATCTGTAATTATTAGTTTGGGTTTGGGCTTGTTCCTACTTTTTACAGCAGTTTATAGAGTCAATATTAAGGTTTAAGGTTTTTCAAATCTTTAATGAGTATGTCATTTCCTCACCTCATATTCCACATAATATTTGCCTCTGTATGTGAAAGGATTTCGATGTGTAAAGTTTTTGTTTTAAGAGGAAAGTTTATAAACTTTTGTTACACATATAGGTGTAACAAAATTTAATATACTTAGTAAAGATTACCATTGAACATTAAATTAAGATACAATGTTTTTATAATATTCATTAATATAATGTTTAAAATTTTGGAATAAACAATACTCTTTCTATGTTTGAAAAAAAGTCAAAATTAGATAAATTATGCAAGAAGTGCTACGAATTAAAGATACAAATCAAAATAGGTTATTAGTTGAAGAATGATAGAATAAATCATATTAATTGTTAATACAATAAATAAGAAGGTACTAAAATATTATGATATTTATTAATTTAATGTTATAATCACCTGATATCGATCTCCTAGAGGCAGTAGCTTCCGAAAACTCTTGAGGTCTCTCAATAATCGGTTCCTCATTAACATCCAAAGATCTCTTCTGGAACTCCTCATTTCTTATCAAAGGTATTGACTGGGGCCTGAACTGTTCCGAATCACTTTTCTCTTTGGAAATTGACATATAATTACCAGGGAAAAGTATATTTGGTTTGTACTCATTTGCATCTTGGGTGTAGTACGCACTTCTTTCTGATCTTGCTTCTTCTCGTCTCACAGGGATAGCGCGAGGTTTGAACCCGTAACGAGGGTAAAGAACCTTAGCAGTCCTTGCTGTAGGGGCCTGACCAGAGTAGCTAGACGGCTGGATAACTATCGAAGCACTTGTTACATTAATAACTGATGAACCATCATTAGAAGCACCTCTCACGGACCACAGTCTCGTTAACTTATTATGATAATCGTCCTCCGCCGCAGCCAAAACAACAAAACAAAACACCATATACATTTGACACTTCATCTTGAATAGTCCAGTTTCACTTTCAATAGTTAATGTGAACCCGATTTCAACATTTTGTTGCAAGCGATCGCGCAAAACTGAATCACTATCGTTAGCTGACGTTATATTTATACATGTGTTGTTAAAGTTGCGTTTTTCCTGACGATTCACGCTTCGTTGATGTTGTGAGCTTCCTCGGATGGGTTATTCCTATATGGTAGCAGTGACAAAAATAATATTGGCGCATGTCTCCGTCCGTAGTACGGGTGGATTCTTCCGCTAATGGTACTACACTGATTCAGTTTTCTCCGATAGACAGCACGGTAATTTCGTCTCGTTACTCTGTCATTATATTGTGCTATTTTCATGTCGCAATCTGTCTCTTGGACCATTTAATTTATTAATTTTATTGTTTTTGATATCTTATTTATTAAATTGTTGAAATCACATGATATAGTTTTAAATTGGAACAGGTTATAAATGGTGTTATGATATAAGTTTCATAAATGACTTGACAACATAAAAAAAAGCTAAAACAGGTTCTATATTTAAATAGTTCAATTTGTGTTCAATGTTTCCTAGTTTTAGGTCTCACTTAAATTCTCCTATCTCTTCGTAAATAACGAATAAAACAAGACAGAAGAAAAATGTTAAGATTATTTTCTAATTCTAACGTTCCTAACGAATATCAACTGATTTTAATTTATAACATCATCAAAGTTCAGTCATAATTTATGGTCAAACAAAGTCAATATCAATACCTAGTAATCTAGTATACCCTAAAACACTCGATAATAAAGGCCTACGTACATACTACGCAGTCTGCGCTACGATCACACACGCCTTACTAAGTGTAGGTATAAAGAGTACAGGGTTCCAAGTCTGCTATTTGAAATTATTTGATCTGACAATGTGTTTATATTGAGACACCATAACGAGAGTGACAGTAAAGATATTCTGCTAAAATTTATTAGTGTGGCTATGTTGTCTCTAGAGTCTTTGTTACTTGTCAAAATTCAAACAAAAAAAGCTATCAAATAAGCGTCGGTAACGAGAGTGTCAGAAATTTGGTATTCTGTTATTTATTAATATGGCTATGGTATCTCTGTAGTCTCTGGTGCTTGTCAAAATTCAATGAAATATGTTGTCAAATAAGCGTCAGAATACAGTTTTGATAACTATCGAGCTACGTTATAGAGCTGTTGATTTAGTGGTGTTGTTCTAACATACATAGTTGCCAATAAAACAATACCAAAACGATACCAAATGTTAAACCATCATAATGGTAATATAAAATACCTTTGAATAACATTATTGCTAGCAGATTTGTGGCCCAGTACATAGTGCGCTAAAATAGTGACCGCTGAAGCATACAGACAAGCCCATTTTACGTGTAATTGACCGTGGTTTTTTGATAAGTATATTTATCAATATATTATATATTATTCTTGAACACTTTCTTTGTTGTAATTTTATTGTTGTATTTGATGATAATGTTAAAGTATGCGTGTGAAAAATGTAACGTGTGTGTGTTTACAAATATGTATTTGTTTTAAACAAAAATCAATTGAGAAAATTGATTTTTGTGGAGAAAGTACTTTAATTTTATCTTTTTCGGAAGAATACTATAACCAATTATACCAGAAATGTATAACAAATATTGGTATAACAATGCCATTTTACTATTGTATAAAAGTGGTTATAAGAATTTGAACGTGAATCTATTACATATCTGCAAAATATTATTTAACATAAAAACATTATTAGAAGACAATTTGTAACAACGACATTTATTATGACACTACCAGCCGCACTCAGAGACGTTTAACGAATACTCAAACTAATGTGCCAAAATATTTCTGTGCCAGTGATAGCGTCGCTGTAATCGCATCTTTTGGTTGTCACTATATTGAAAATGTATCCAAATGACATTGGAGTCAAAATGACAATAGTAGCTTCCAATTTTGACTGTCGGCACATAAATATTGTGGCATTAGTTTAAGTATTCGTTAAACGTCTCTGAGTGCGACTGTATAGCAGTTAAGTGTGGGACCTTTATTTCTTATCTAAGAGAAATAATAATTATTATCTCGTAATTAAGAACAAAGTCTTTAACTTCAGACAATTTACTTTTGTAATGACAAGCTTTGATTGTCTTTAGCAAAACAATCTCTGAATCTTATAAAATAGTAGCGTGACTGACTGATTGACAGTCAACGCACTCACTAAACAAGTGGATGAAATGATTTGTTTGGAGTCTTTCTATAACATTATTATTGTATGGATTGCAGGTCCTATCTTATTTGTTTGATCTGATATTAGTTCTCAAATTATTATTTGTTTCAAGTTTCCGCCATGATCATGGCGCTTGCAACAGCGTCGAAATATCGGAAACTCGAAACAAATAATATACATGGTAAATATCCCGTTAATTATAATAATTTGAGTGCTAATAATCATGATAACTATAATAACTATACTGATATTAGTTACCATTTAACGCGATAACTTACTTTATTTGGCCAGTTAACCCCAAAGAGTTTTATCAGTGGATACGATTTTTTAAGGTCATTTGTTACCCAAGTCTCGTAATTGCATATTTGACGATTGGGCCAAACAACTATACTATCTCCACCCCACTTCTTTTACAACCAAGCATCTACAAGTGAGAAGTAAATGCTAAAGAAAGTCTCATATATCCTTCCCTATCCAGTTACTACCTAAACCGAGGTTCGTACCATTGCTCTAGGTGCGCTTGCGTTAGTCATTTAGCTGTATAATAATTGAGCCGTCTTCTCTCTCATCATACCTTTGGTTAAGGATGGAAGCCCTTCGGCGGTTAACAATTTACCACCTATCCAAGCATCCCCGCGGATCTATTCGCATCGCATAGTAACTTTGCCTAGTAATTTTACAGGTAAGTATACAATCTTTGCCACTGCCTCTAATAGAGCGGACGCTGTGCAAATGTTTATTTACACCGTTCAGTTTATCACTCCATACACATTTGCGAGTAATATTTGGCTATTCCCATGCACGTGCGAGGTGAATATTTGTGTGAACCACAAATGTTTGTCTCGGTCTGGGTGTGTGTGTGCGTAGTTTCCGATACCCTAGATACAAGTTTCAAACTTAGGGGTCAGTTACTATAATAAGATGATGTCGTGAGCAGTTATTTATATTTATTATTTTTAAAGAATAAAATAATAAAGTATTATTTTTCTATCTACTCTACTTTACCTTGTTCTCTTTTATAATTCTATTCTAATAATATTTTATGTCCACTCTTATATATCCACTAAAATTGTAAACAATAATGCTAAAACATTTGAATTTCACATAGTTGATTTATTGATTGAATTAATAGGAAAAAAATCATCCAAAAACTCCCTCTACATCATCATACTTGACTAAAATACAGAACAAAACAAATAATATTCAGTAAAATCCTACTAATATTATAAAGGCGAAAGTTTGTATGTATGGATGTTTGTTACTCTTTCACGCAAAAACTACTGAATGGATTTTAATGAAACTTTACAATAATCTTGCTTATACATCAGAATAACACATAGGATACTTTTTATCCCAAAATTCCCACGGGAACGGGAAAACGCGGGTGAAGCCGCGGGGCGCTGCTATACATTCAATAAATCAGTTGAAAACGAAAGTAAATGCAATGTGTTAACTTATTAACTAGTTACGTGACGTGTTCGTATCGTAATGATTAATTTAATCGAGTCTGATGTGGCAAATGGTTTATTGGTTTGTGTGTAATAATGATTATTATAATTTTCTATTTGATAGTTATGAATGAACAAAACATAATGTATTTTTTTCTTTTTCGACTATGTTAAAAAACTGCATAGGAATGGTTATCCTACTAATAATATCATAAATGCGAAAGTTTGTATGTTTGTAAGTTTAGATGTTTGTTCCACTTTCACGCAAAAACTACTGTATCGATTTTGATTAAATTTGGTACAGATGTTCCTTCCAACTACGAATAACACACAGGATACTTTTTATCCCGAAGTTCTCATGGGATTGTGTATATGTAATTGTATATTATATTATTAATTGTATGTTTTATTGTAACTTTTTGTAGTCGCAAATTGTACCAATAGATGGCGCTGTTACTTAATTTTTTAACACATGATGGTGAATGCTGCCGATTGCCAGGAAAAAGAAAAAAAAAATGTGCCGAGTGCCGACCTATGAGCTACGCATATTCACGGGAGCGGACTACGCGTGTAAAACCGCGGGGCGATTCTAGTATTATAATATATTCGATCACCCAACTGGAAAATTAGTGGAAATAAGTAAAGAAACCAATGTTTTGTTTTTCTAACTTATAATTGGATATTTTTTGTTAATTGTAATAAATATTATTATCTAAAAGTAATAGGCTTAAGCCCCCTCGAGGGTATATATGAGCTGATGCTGATATGAAATCCTACGACAAACGGCGAGGTATGAGGCTCTTCACTACCGTGGGTAGAGGGTGTAGGAATACCTTCCAAAACTCCATAGATCTTAACGGTAATCTTGAAATTAGTTTTGTTTATTTGCGCTTACCAACACATTCTGAAATTAAATTTTATATTATAGATGATTTGAAAATTGATTTTATTATGTTATACCGATTTTTATTACAGGACTAAACTACTTAATACCTTTGTGGTACTTATGCCACAATAATATTTCAAACGAAGTTAACACCACAAATAGTACTTCAAAAAACGAACTGTTATATCGACCAATACAACCGATTCCGATACGATCACGCTAATTACAAGGAAACAACATACTTCCACTCATTAGCTAATTACAAATACTCGTACTGTATCGTAAACAAATTAGAAAAGCGGAATTGATACGTTTACGCGTGATTTATATAATAATAATTGTTATTATATACACAAAAAACTATTAGGAGTATGAAGGGTGTATTTTCCAAGGTGTAGACCAAATCTTAAACTATGAGAAAAATTGAAAATTACTAAAAATAATCTCTAACTAAAACTGAGCCATTACATAAATGAAAAGTCAATTACTTATGTCATAATTATGGAAAACTAAGAAAATATGCAACATGTAAGTATAACATCTAAATGTAAGTTTTAGTTTTATACCTTTTAGGAAAATGTGGACTTAGCCCCAAAAACTGGCTACTTGGCTACTTATGAATAATAATAATCATTCAAATTATTATAATTAACGAGATATTTACCATGTATATTATTTGTTTCGAGTTTCCGGTATTTCGACGCTGTTGCAAGCGCCATGATCACGGATGAACTGTTGGACTGTACTGCAGGTGGATTTCATAAAATGTTAAGAGCAGATATAATAATCATGTAATTTGACTGTACCCCGCGATCTAACTCACGTTAGCTCTTCACATGTTGGTTATGGCGTGACAATATCTTGATAAATGGGCTATCAAAAACTAAAATAATGTATCACTTTGCACTGGCAGTTCCTAAGATTAGTAAGTTTAACCAAACATACAGAAACTCTTCAGCTGTAAGTAACATACCATAACATAATCATTCACTACATCATCTCATTATAGTACCTGACCCCTAACTAAGCTCGAAGCTTGTATCAAGGGTATCAGAAACTACGCACACACTCATTCACACACACACACACACACACACGCACACCCAGACCGAGACAAACATTTGTGGTTCACACAAATATTCACCCCGCACGGGAATCGAACCCGCAATCTTACGCATAGCAGTCCGGCATGGTGACCACTCTGCTATCGAGGTCGTCAAGTATAATAATAGTGTAGACAAAACGATCTGCCACTGTGCATGTATAATATATGCTACGAGTATATGCATTTGAAATCGTCGCTGCTACAACGAGGCTACCATGTGGCTACAATTGAAAACTTTGCTGAGGGAAAGAAGAAAATTGTTACTTAGTGCAGCAAGTTATACCTAGATGGCGTTGTTAACAATAGCAAATGTTCGACGACCTCGACGGCAGAGTAGTCACTATGCCGGACTGCCATCCGTAATGTTGCGGGTTTATATTCCCGCGCGGGGTGAATATTTACGTGAACCACAAATGTTTATCTTGGTCTGGGTGCGTGTGCGTAGTTTCTGATACCCTAGATACAAGTTTCCAACTAAGTTTGGGGTCAATTACTATACCGAGATGATGTAGTGAATGAATGTTATAAATGTATGAAAATATGAGTGGAGTAACGAATAAAATCACAAAATAAAATACCTATAATAAATTATAATCATAACATTAGTTTTTGAAAATATAAACAAAGTTCAAAATGTTTTTGCTATTTAATGTTTAAGTTCAATATGCACTAGTTAAAAGCGTATCTATCTAAATACGAGTATATAAAACTCTTCCGTTACTGAGTGATGTACTGACTGACTGACAGACAACGCACTGCCGAAACTACTGGTCGTAGAGAGCTGAAATTTGGCAAGTGTGTTTGTTGTGAGGAATAGGCTACCACTAAGAGAGGATTTTTGAAAATTTCTCCCCTAGGCGGAGAAAAGGGGGAAAAACCCAAATTCTGCTGGAAGTCATTACTCCACGCGGACGAAGTCGCGGGCAAAAGCTAGTAATATAATACCTTCTCGCAGTACTCGTATCATCACCATCAGTCATGAGATAGATGTGTTTTCTGCAATGGGATCTTACGGGTCCCGTACGTTGTGTCGAATGAAGTTGTAACGTACGGGACCCGATCTTACATGTTGATACTCCTAGATTAAATTAGTACTCAAAGAAGCCTTTGCAATGCAGTAAGCCTCATACCAGGTATTATTTTAACCCTTTGTTATTGTATACAGGTACGTTTATGGGATTACCTATGTGCCGAGGCTTTACTTACATTCTTATTTATATTAGTGTTTATGTAGGATTCTATTATTGAAATATTTCGTCTAGTTATGTTTGAACTTACCTGATTAAATGATTTTTCAATCTAAATGTTTTCTAATGACAATTATAAAATAATGATGGGGTTACTGGCTAATACTACATACGTGTATATTGTATTATAACATTTTAGTCTGTATATTTTCTTGATATATTTATTATATTCTAAACAGATATAATCTGACTACTTACAATCAAAATAATAGATATTTATTTTTTGTAAATAATTTATTTTCATATAAAAACTAATAAAATAAATTAGACAATTATTAAACACTTAACTAACAACAGTCATATTAATACTAATGTAAATAAAGAGTATAAAATATCCCTTTTAATAAAAAGTACCATTAATTGTCCTTTCAGGACAATTGTCAACATTTAATATAAAATCTCTTAAAAATTAAACATAGTAACTTTAGAATAATAAATTAAAAATAAATATTATAAGTAAAGGTAAGCGCACATACAATGTAGAGCATTTGACATTGTCAAAGTATCATGGATATTATGATGAGTGAAATAAGATCGAATTATAAAAAAAAACTGAGAATTATTTTCTTTTGAAAGCTACTTTCCTAAGAAATGTGTCATGTAAACTTTGACTTTTATTCAAAATAAAAGTCAATTTTTATTTCAGTCAATTGTCAATTTTCATTTGTAAAGTCGACATTGTTTTAGCAGAGAAAACTGTTATATGTGCGCCGGTCCTTAAAATAAGGTATTTGGACATATAAATGCGTTAGTTATTGAATAACAATGTTATAGTTAAGTTTGTAAATAAATTAATATAAAATTATAAGGTGATGATGTATTAAGAGGTATAATACTTGTAGTTGTTAATTAGTTATGCTAGTTTATTTCTTAGCTTTGGCTTTTTTATCATAATATTTATAAAGCTAGTTCGATTAAGTAAGTGTCCATATAGTACGAGTAGATGCAATTTTCCTATCAAATATCGTTATTTTTTATTCACAGACCTTGTTTTGGCCAGACAATGTAATTTCGTTTACTAGTTTTAGTGCTTTTGCACAAACAATTTTAATATTTTTCATTCACATAATAATAGTCTTAGCAAGACTTTAAAAACCAGTCTCAAAAAATACCTCAAAACACATCAACACCTAAACCTTACAACCAAAAACCATCTCTATTCCTATCATCGGTGGGTCTATTACTCTTTCTTGTACGCTGAGTAAGGTAAGTCGAGGTCATAAGCTCTTCGGTCGTAACCACCGCCGCCTCCTGAGGATGACCAGCCGTGACTGTCATGACTGCCGCCGCCGCTGCCGCCCTTTTGGGACATCAGTTTCTTGAGAGCTATGATACCGGCTAGGAGGAGGGCGATCTGGAATGAGAGAGATTGGTGTGAATTATATTATGTTTTGGTTTTAAAATATTATTCTAGTTTGCTAGTTAGCAAAACCTTGATACAGAAGATGGACCTTGGAAAAAGAGCATTATGTGTAATACTAGCGGCGCCCCGCGGTTTCACCCGCGTAGTTCCCGTTCCCGTAGGAATATGGGGATAAAATTATACTAAAAGCCTTCCCACTGAATCACTCTATCTATTGAAACAAACTGCATCAAAATCCGTTGCGTAGTTTTAAAGATCTAAGCATACATAGGGATATAGGGACAGAGAAAGCGACTTTGTTTTATACTATGTAGTGATGTATTAGAGAGTATTTGAAACTAGCTCATCATTTTAATACACGCTCAGAATGAGATTGAAAATTAACATTTATGAATCACAATGATTTGACTTTTATTTGATAAAGACGTTTTCTTATGATATTTGTATGAATGCAATGTAGAAACCGTATTAAGGGGCTCTGAGATGCCAAATGCCCGTTTTCGGAAGACTGGTTATGATATTTCTACTATTAGTGCAAAACTATTTTATGTATTATATGCAACTTTGGTTCTTTAACTAAACTTGACCCGCACCGAAACACGATAGCATTACATTTTCTCGATACATTTTCATTTTGAAAATTGTGCTTTTAAAATTTGTTTTTGCGGTCTACGTAAAAAGTATAAGAGCTGGTACCACGAAACTTCGAATACGCTTAGTAAAGATATTTATCTTAAATAAGTCTCACCCGAAAGATTTTTTAATCATTAAAGCTTTTCACTAATAATTATTGAATTTCATGTTTTTATCCAGTCTTATTCGAGCCGTTTCGAGGTTGTCATTGCGCTTCTCTTTCCTTTCAATGCAGTGCGACAGTGACCGCTGAGCGGTGGTGCTAGACGGACGTGTATCACTTCTCCTCGTGCTCAATGCTGTTTTTTTTACATTGCTAAACAACGGGATATGAATAAAACTAAGATTTTAATTGCCTGAACTACATTACTATAATATTTCGTGATGATCAGACAAGCGGTACTCTATACACCCTTATTTTGAAATTGCGATACCTTATCTCACAGCTAATGTAAACGACGGGTGACAATACAATAGTGAAATTAGTTTTTTTCTCTTGCTTTTATTTAAAAAGTTATGATAAGTCAAAGATTTTCAAAATCCCGCCGAATTTTATTGTTATTCTACACCGAACGCTGCGATACACAGCTGAGCGCGGTCATCGACCCGAGCCGTCACAGAATACTTGATAGCTAGTGTGCCGTCTGGTAATACGACATTTATTTTGTATTTTTTAAAGATAAATAATCGACTATCATTTTTGATATTTTTATTGGATATATGGATTCAGTTACTGCTACAGATAATCTGATTTTAATAAGTCCCATATTTTCAAAATAGGGGTGTATAACATGTTAATATATCAGACAAAGATAAAAATATAAACACCGATTGCACAATCGTCAACGAATACGAATGAACTATAGATGTGGCACTTATTTTCTTTCCCTTTCGTCATGCGCCTTTGTCTCTTTCATACATATGTACAATTTACGCTATTTTTGAGAGTCGCGAATGTTGACACGGCACGTCTATAATATTTTTTTCGAGTCGTTGACAAACTTCCAGAAGATTTTTGACACTAGCTATGATAATATAAATATAGTAAAACTAAGTAGTTTGTCCAGTACAGGACAAAAAAAAATTGATGATCCATTTCCATTTTTATGTACGTGTAAATTTTATTATTCGGATCAGACTTTATGAAGTTATGATGGGTACAAAAATTGACAAAGTACCTATGAAAAATGACACGGTTTGACCAAACTGTTCAAAGTTTAGTCCAATCAACTCGTTACTGGATTGATTTAAAAATACTTACTTCAGTAATATAAAGTTTTACTTTCAGTATTATTTTTGGATTAGGTATATAGCCTGTCAGGTACTTGAAATCAGTAGTTCAATAAATTCATATAAATAAATAAATGTAATATCCTAATAGACTTTTAACAAAAGCCTAATAGAGTAGGCTCAAGCCCCTCGGTGAGGACATAATATGATGATGAAAAATATTGAGAATGTTTGTTTCTTATTATATCATTAATTGTCTTTCGCGTATTAAATTCTTGGATACCTGGTAAATTGAAACTGAATTTTCAAATTTTATCGCATTAAAAACAGAATGCACGTGGGTGAAACCGAGGGGCACGGCAAGTATAAATACTCAGTTATACTCTGACACATGATTATTGATTAGATAACCGTACAGAGACAAAGCTTCATACAACCTCACGAATCGGTTGCCCTGCTAAACAGGCACGTAAAGTGTTTTTTTTTATTGATTTTCTTCTTTATTAAAATTTATCATTATGAGTATACAGATATTAGTTATTTATAGTACAAGTTTGTAAAGTTGGTGCTTACCACCGAGGAGCTATTGAGGAGGATAGCCGAGGATAGTAATCACCAATACACACGTGTATCATACAACGTTTTTTAACACACTTGCGAACACAATAATTATAAAATACAATTTTCGCTAATAAATAAATATTTTTCCTATTCGCGCGCATCTAAAACAACAATGAGATCGGCCAAAGACTAAAATAATATACTTATAAAAAAATGAACGAATGAATGATTTGGTATCGAAACTTTTTTAAATATGTACAAAGCAACTTAAAAAAATCTATAACTCACTGGTGAGTAATAGGTGTCATTCTGTGCCTGATTGCAGAGAAATAAGAGCCACTTTATGAGCAAGTGTTTTGAAAACATATATTTATTAGGGCGAGCAAAGCGGAGTCCGCCTGGCGGAACAATCTATTCAGTTTTGTGGTCCATTTTACGTAAAAACTACAATACCTACTGATTTGATATTTGCCATAGTTATTAAAATTTGTGTTTTTATATAATCGTTTAAATACTCATTTCAACACACTTGCTCATAAAGGGGCTCTTATTTGTGCAAAAACAGTTGAATAATGACACGCTTGATTCACTAGTGAGTCATAGATTTTTTTTTTAATTGTTTAGTTTTCAAAAAAGTTTCGATACCAAAAAATATCGTGTCCATACATTTTAAAAACAAACTTCAACTATGTTGCCTTACTTTTGGTAGGTCTATGGTCGATTCCATTCATTTATTCATTCGATTTTTTTTAATGAGTATTATCTTTTAATCTATGGCCGATCACCATTGTTGTGTTGGATGCGCGCGAATAGAAAAACTGTTTATTTATTAGCGAAAAATTATAATTTCTTCGCAAATGTGTTGAAAAACGTTGTATGGTAAACGCGTGTATTGATGATTACTATCCTCGGCTATCTTCAGACCCTCGCGTGACGGCTCGGGCCTCAATAGCGCCTCGGAAGTAATCACCAACTTACCTCGCTTGTACCATAAATAACTATTATCTTGTATTGAATTTCCATATTTTACATGCCGCGGGTTAAAGGCAGTCTTGGAGTGATTAAAAACCTTGCGAGACCCCACAGAGCATAGACAAAGTCACGTTTTTAACTACCTAGTTTTATTTTGAAGTATCGTTCATTAATTTTACATTTTTGTTTGCCAATCTCTGAAACTAAAATTGGTTTGATTGTTGTCATAGAGCACTTTTATTATTTGACAACCTTGCCAAAACAGGTAATAATTTTACACGTTCTTATGAAGCTTTGTCTCTGTACGGTTAACTGCTCTATTTTTTAGTCTTTAAGCTATTCGAAATGTTAGGCTCGCCGCTGACTGTGATTTTTTGTCACTAAGTCGAGCGCAAGAAAAATATATGTAAGCTATAAAGAGTGCGCTCATTATGGTAACGTGACAAATAGTTCCAGCGATATGAAACATGCTCACTGGTGTGACTTATTGTCATTCGGCCGGCCGAATATATCGTGTACAATTTTCCTTATTATTATCATTTGCATTATATAGGATGCACCCAGTAGCGTTTTTATTTTCGTTTCATTTTTCTTCTACGTATTTCAAGAGGACTACGTATATCAATCACGACTACCTCTTTGAACCCCATAACAAAAATTAACGCGATTTGACACCCTAGATAAGATTCAGTATAGCGCATTGTGAGTGACAGCAGGTGATAGTGATAAAAAGTCACGGCAACAAAACATCATAGTTAGCGGCGGGCCTTATAATTCAAAACATTCTGACAATAATCATTTTGAGATAAAGCAGTTTGTACAATTGCACAATCGCAGTCACGAGGCAGGGGGAAGTTAGACTAGATCTTCCGTCCGCCACCCGTCTGCTTCACCCCCTCAAAAACCGAAATTTGACTAGTAACCTCGCCTTAAAATAAAACAAAGAGATTTTTGGTAGCAATATAGTTCTGAAAGAGTTCTGAAATGCTTTGCAACAAAACGAATCCAAAATATATACATTCTCATGTAGATCGTTTTCATGAAAGTCCGATAAGAATACTACAAAATTATGTACATTTGCTACGCGAAATATAACAAGGAATATTTTAGCTACAAAACAACAAGTTTACAATCAAAACGTCCAATAAATAACTATAAAATTACAATATTCCTGCTTTTCTTTTACTTTGCTAGTATAACAAAGCATTTTAAATGCGGTAAGTACATGAAAACTCGAAACTGTAAATCATCTTTAATATAACATAAATATTCAGAGCGTGCAATATTTAGCGAGTTTTTCAAATAAGAATGTCATCAACACGTTTTAAAATGGTGACATTATGTTTTATTACGCATTAAGATGTGTTAAAGATAATGTATGTATGATATGAGGCTTAGGCATATACTTTTTTTTACGCTGTGAAAATGCATAGAACTGCATACCACCGTGAGCCGAGATTTGGAGGGCCCCCGGTGGCATGTAAAGCTCTCCCAGCCAGAAGGGCTGGGCCTACCCACTAAAAAGGATTGAGCTTCTCTGAATTATAAATTATGGCGATTTAAGAAGTCTTCATTACTGTAACAATTTAACCAAATAATACTGTATCACCTTCTGAGTTTATTTTTTTATTGTGAGGAACTTTTATCATGTAATGTTAATGGCAGGATACATTACGCGGTATTAAGTAAATTAATTATTAAGAAACTTAATATAAAATATCTATAAACTAAAATAGTGCGAGGGACAGGTTTTTTCTGTAAAAGATACAAAACTACTAAGTAGTAAAACTACTATTACTATTAGGGCCTATTTCACGACCTTCAAGTAAAGTTACTCACCAAGTAAAGTTAGTTTTGTTTCTTTCTTACTTTATATCAAGTACCAAAGGCAAATCTTGTTAGTACGTACTCGGAACTTTACTTGAAGATCGTGAAATACGCCCTTACTGTCATTGCTTTTACTACGTACTACTGCGCCTACTACGACACGATATAAACATAGTCTACACTATTATAAAAGAGTTGTTTGTTTGTAACGAATAGGCTCCGAAGCTACTGAACCGATTTCAAAAAGATTAATGTGTCGTATATTTATAAGAGTGTGCCAATAGTAAACATTCATTTCTTTTTAACCGATTTCACATTAAAAAAAAATTATGAACTTATACTGAATTTCACAATAGCTAAATATTATTAGAATTTAAACTTAAAGGTATTTCCTCGTTGGAGAATCCGAGCCAATCATATCACTCCATCACCGTATTAATTCTTGATTTTTATTTAACATGCGAATAATCGCTTACCCCCGGAGTCTTAAAAGGAAGGAGGTCACTCCAGGCACTCCAGGTGATTACAGATCTGTTGAGCCCTCACTCAACTAACCCTTTACTAGGTTTATAATACTGAAACTACGCCCACCTATTCTAAGAAATCAAATTATTATTGACTAGCTGTGCCCCTCGGTTTTACCCGCGTAGTTTCCGATCCCGTGGGGATGTGGGGATAAAATTATGCTAAATACCTTCTCTTGAATTATTCTATCTATTACTGGAAACCCCATCAAAATTCCGATGCGTAGTTTTAAAGATTTAAGCATACATAGGGGCATAGGGACAGAGAAAGCGACTTTGTTTATACTATGTAGTTATGTCACAAAATATTACCCAAACACGGAAATTGAACCCTCACCCTTTCTTAGATAGTTTGGTAATGACCACTAAGCCATTTGCGTCGTCATGCTCATCATGATATTGCAGTGTCACCATAAGTATGTCAAAGTTCAGTTTACTAGAGCAAGCAAGTGATAAAATAGGATTTTAAATATCGAAATATGTAGTCGTGCGGTAATCTAAAGGCTATAAAATAAGAATTTAATATTCACACACTTTTACATAATTCATATTTAAAATGAAAGAGTTAGCGGACGATTCATATTATCTTATTCATCCGACTAGCGAACGAATAAAATTATATTCTAGCGGATGACTGGCAAGAGCCTTTAAATAGATACTTTAAGTTAACAGCTAACGGGAAGTTTAGTAATAAGACTGAAAACTTAAACATTATGAATATGATGTTTGGAATGTAGAACAAAAATATTTTAAGGTAATGTTTTCATACATATGCGAAGTTTCTAGCAACGTATGGAAAATTTTACTAATTCATTTATCTAAGAAAAGATCATAGGTTTTTATAAAAGCCGCAAGTGTTACAGGCTATATATATTTTAAACGAAAATGAAATACCTATTATTATAATTTTCATACAAAACATTGTTCTATTTATACAAAAACAAAAGTGCAACTACAAACAGAAAATTAACTACAAACAAAACACAACTCTAAATACATTACTTAAACTACCAAATTCGCTTACACTGTCCGGTTTCCATGCGTCTTCCCATCGTCGATTTTTCTACATATCAGTCCAAGTAAATCTCTTACGGCTTAAAAAAGAACTAAGCCGCACGAGATTTACTTAGAACGATAGTAAAATTCAAATTCCTCGAAGTGTTTTAAATTTGGAATGCAAAAAAATGAAAAATAAATTCATTGATCTGTTTTAAATTTAGAATGCGTCCAAACGGTAACAAGGTTGCGTTTACACTGTCAGTTGTGAGAAGGTGTTGCTAGTTCAGAAAGATAATTTGCTTTGTTATTAATAAATATTATTTTGATGCATCATTATTGTTTGATTGATTATCGCTTTATTGTGATTGATGAGAAATGGTTTCTGTGTTATTGTTAGGCGTTGAGTATTTTTATATGAGTCGTTGTTTTTGTTTGTGTTTAAGTTAGATAGTGTTATTTTTATATCTTGTATTACATTGACTAGGTTTTTAAGCACCATATTTCAATGTATTTGCTAACGATAATTGATAACGTAATATCTTTAGTTAAAATAACATTTTCTTAATTTGATTTCTCATTATTTTTTTAATAGACTCCTTAAAAATAGGGAAAAAGTAATTAAAATAGCAACACAACTTATCAAAATGCGCAAGCGAATCGAATTGACTTGAAATGGTTCACTGAAGGTCAGTAACGTTCCTATTTCAAAACTTATTAAATTCCTACACGTTTATGTAAAAGACAAGCAATATTTTACTTTATGTATAACGATAGATGGTTTAATTTAGTTTAAACTTAAATGAGACAGGAGGCATAATAGTTTTACGCATAATTTAGAAAATGACTTTGTGTACAAATGATTTTCTAGCTCAGGCTTAAACTTTAGTTTATGTAGATCCTACTAATATTATAAAGGCGAAAGTTTGTATGTATGGATGTTTGTTACTCTTTCACGCAAAAACTACTGAATGGATTTTAATGAAACTTTACAATAATCTTGCTTATACATCAGAATAACACATAGGATACTTTTTATCCCAAAATTCCCACGGGAACGGGAACTTCGCGGGTGAAGCCGCGGGGCGCTGCTAGTGTACCTATATTTTTATAATGTTCACATTCGTAATGTCTCACCTACAGAACTCGAAATATGTATGTATTTACCATAGAGTATTCAGAGTTCTGTGGTCTCACCTTATTTTAATACAAAATGTTAATTAAAAAAACTATTCTCTATTGAAATTTATGTCATAGGGAGAAAACTAGCAGATGGGTTATCTTAAGGTAAGTAATTTCCGTCGCCTAATCTAAGAAGCTGTAACTAAGAGAAGTGACAAGAACGTAGCGTAGAAAGACTTTAAGGGGACTTAATGACGGCAGGAGGAAAATTAGTGAATAGTGATTAGGCTCCGGATCTCGCTCATAACTACGAGTAAGTATGTACGTAAGAATATTCTTCTCCCGTCGAAATAGCCCCTGCTCGAACTATGATAATGCGCTGCTAATTATATCCAAAGTAACTACCAGCCTAGCATGACTGTGCGTGATAAAATATATCGACACCACCATATCGATTTCGCGAGTATGACCAAATGAATTATGGCGTGGTACGATGATAAAATTAAATATAGCGGGTATTTTTATCATATTTTGACAGTTGGATCTTGATAAATCGCTTTATCTATCGCGTTTTCGAAGTCATGCTAGCCCGGCTGGACAACATGAACTACAAGATTAGAGTGGGTTAGCAATTCAGGACTACGACTTACGTCTTGCTACGTAAGTATTGACTTAATACCAAGCTTTTATACAAATTCACCCGATATTTTTTTTTTCCATTATTTTGCCTATAAATTAAGGAAAACAGATACCATTATGTTTATACATCAACAAGAAATCATAAACTACAATTTTATGATTATGCTGATGATCGTAATACTAAACGATGTCAATGACCTTCAGTTTTGATATTAAAACAATTGAACAAACTTTGAAGTTAGGGTAGTATTGCTATGCGAAACTGAGCTTTAAAAGCCTGAAATTAAATGTTTTATTTGCACATCAATTGGTTTCAGGTATTTTTTTGGGGTAAATAGATTATTATTCATGATGTTTTATTGCATATTTAGTTTATAAGTAGAAGAAAGGGTACTCTTTATTTTAAGTTTTAATGGTATGAAAAATTGAACTATTGGAAGAGGATTTTTCTAAAATATTTTGTTTCTATAAAAAGCCAGTCACATGTATCAAAAAATCTACTGCGATCTAATAAGGTTATACAATAAGAACAAACCGGAATGTGAAAATGTAATCACTTAGCCTTTTGGTTATTTTGACTTTTACTCTATATTCCTAATTCTATTTCGAGTCATAAATCACACAATTATAGACCAAAATACAGATGCACGACAGAAACGCATAAAAATATGAAACTTTCACATATTACAATAAACTTTAGAAAGTACTCTAGAGAACTATGAGTTGAAAGGTTGAAGGGAAATCATTATTACTAAAGAACATTATTAATGATATCACGTACTCATTCCCTGGTCATGGTAATGTTGATAACATCGTTGGGAAAAGCCATTAAGTGAGATATTACACACAAGTATTGTTATTATTTTAATATCAAATAAATGGTCTATGAGAGGTTCATTTCTTGATGATAAAATTGTTTAGTTTTTGTGGAAATGTGGTTCATATTATTTCTTAATGTTCAATAGGCTTTGGCTCATAATGTTCTTTACTTAAAGTAGCCACAGCTTTTAAAATTATGGCAAACGAAATAAATTAGAACTTCGCATCTACAAAAAATGACTCCCTCTTTTTGGATGTAAAGTTCTGACGGCAGTTTCAAAATTGACCAAATCTGATTCAACTGAAAATCGATCTCAATAAGACATAAAAAAGAATCGAAAATATAACGATATTTCCATGAGATTTTAGATGAGCTACAACCTATCTAAAATATGTTATAAGTGCATCTTTAATCGAACTCCTCGACTAGTTTCGGCCACATACGGTAGCCTTTTTGCCTTTTGATTAACATCCCATTTTTAAGTCTATTTTAGCACTAAACCAGGTTTTACAATCTGGTCTAAGTATAATTTTGAATACTGTCAAAGGACTAAAGTGGCAGATTTGACTGAAAATGTGTAAAATGCTTAAACCAGGTTTTGTTAAACAAGGTTTAAAATTTAACGCAAATAAGACGGAATGAGGTTGGGATCTCAACAAAATCTCGGAACACAACTAGATACTTATCTGTTGTAAACCTTTTTGTTGAATCTTCCCATAAGTTCTAATGATAGCTCTCTCACGCGATCTACTTTACATAACCTGGTTATGACAGAATCAATGGATGATCAATGCAAGTGCATTCACAGACGCGATTATTTTCACATTATTGTAGTTTCTTGTACAGCTTTTAACAGTGTCAGTAGTTCTATGTCTGTTGGTTGTCATTGACTTTATTAATGGTTTGAGGTGAAGATGTTTTTGTGATACTGGGAAGTTTTATGAGTTCATGTCACGTCAATATCATCAGCTATAGTAGTCTACTATCATTCGGGTTATGTTTTTATTTCCGAGTTTTTTTACACTTTTGAGGGTTTATGACACCAGATCGAAAGCCATTTAAGCGAAAGCCATTTTGAGACTCACTTTTGACATTAAAAAATCTCGTATTTATGGTCCAAGTGGTTATTATATTACTTTTAGGCTGACATATGTAGATACTGAAAAGCTTTATTTTTATTTCCTTTTTAAATATCTATAACATTATATTTATTAATGCCTTTTATTTCTTTTAGAAGAACGAATAAAAATGTGTATTTATGATTTCCCTCTATATTGAAGTTACTCACGGTATACAAAAGGACAATCTAACAATCTGAGGAAAGCATGAATCGTGACTCCAAAGTACTACATTTGAAACAGAACGCTGTTCCTTTCTACCCGTAACAGATATCGTCTTAGTGAGTACAGATAGGAAAAAAGTTATATTAAAAACATTGTTTTGGTTTTAATCTTATGAAAAACAAAGGCTTCATATCCGAGACAGTGATTAAAAATTATCTAATTTTAAGTCTACTTATCTTATCAATAAATACTTGTTTTTTTTTTATTAATAATGGGATTCAACTGGTGTATAGATTAAGCGAAAATATACGATAGGTTTACCAGCCTTATTTCAGTCATAATTTTGCACATACATCTACTGATTAAATCTGTAAACGTTATTAGCTTACATGAAGAAAGGGAAAAAACAGTTGATTTAGTTGCCTATTCTTAAAAGGAGCAAGTACTGGAATCAGATTTCCTATAGCCCATAGTTTTTCCAAAATGTTTCAAACACACACATAAACAAGCAGTCAGATACAATATACGACACAGTGATGAACAATAATGCAATATTCACCTAAACACTGTTATAAATCAATATTCTTAATGTAAACTGAAACTAAGTTCAGGCTAAATAAATAAAATATAACAATGTTTGGGCCAAATAAATCAATACTTTTCTGCGAACCATACCCCAACAATACCTTGACATTAAACCACAGTTTATAAAGTCTAGTACTTGTACTAACGGCAACAAAGAAGTAGTTATTTCAGCAACTGTGTCACTCTCAATCACCTAGGGGCATCATTTGAAGTTTTCATAAACGTTTGTTGAGAAAAGCTTTCATTTGAATTGGTATCATTATAATAATATGCTTCATACAATTCAATATTATTAGATATTGTTTGCTTGAGAAATGTGTTGAAGTTTGTTATGTATATGGGTTGTAAATAACAAATAAACTACTTAATAGTTCTAGTTGTACTACTAAAGTATAAGTAGGTAGATTGTTTTTTCGTCTGCCTGAAATTGTCGCTTGCTCTAAGTTGCAAACTAAAAAGGTTTAGGTGCAAAGTTACTATGTTTTTTACACTTTTAAACTGGGTACTTAATACACAGTTTTGAAATAATCATAGAAAAAAACAATTTTAACAAATAACGATAAAAAAGAGGGTAATTTTAATACATCCAAGTCCTACAGTTAAAGTACAATCCCAAGAATCTCGGAATCAATTTCATAGATGTTGAAAAAGTGTTGTCGCTTGCAGTTTGCGGTCTGCGGTCTGTCCGTTTTAGAATTGTACCTTTAATTAGCACAAATCGCAAGTCATAACTTTTAAGCCAAACTACATATTTAATTACATTCAATTTGAAACAAACAATAGACCAAACTAAATCAAAAACTTTCTCAAATTCGAAAAACGAAAAACAAAAGCTTCAAGTAATTCAAAATTTTCAAGAAATAATTGGGGAAAAATTCTTTTGGTACTCATTAAAATTCTCACCATAAGTAAAGTAAGAAATTATGTACAATATTTATGTAGGTTGGGGGCAATCGTGACATAAATCTAATGCCAGGTTCAGTATGTCAGTTATGTTAAAGAAATTGAATTATTCCCATAGCTTGAACTCGACGAGGTCACGTACGTTTAAATGTCGGTCTAATTACGCTAATAATAGCATTTTCTTTATACGTTTTGCTTTTGCAATTAAATTTTCATTCAGGTTTGCTTTCTTGTTATTAACTAGCTTGTGGTTTTATACGTGTTTTAATTTGTGGCGAATTATGAAATTGTTTAAGGAGTAATGCATTAATTAAAATAATACTCATTATGGATCTTTAGGAACCTATGAAAAGATAAATATTTAAGAGAGGATGAAATAGTTATAGAAAATATAGTTTGCAGATGTGTACTAATTTTTAATTTCGATTTGTACCCCTAAATAGTGCTGTGTTTATATTACTCGTATTTTGTGTGAAAACTTACTGATTTTAAAAATCAACAATGAAGTGCATTTAATTATAAAACAATAGAAATTACATGTAATTAATCAATTAATTAGATGAGAATGTTTAAACAATGTCTGAGAAAATTGTTTAGAAACTAAATTTTCATTATAGAGAAAAGTACTTTTTGCCTTTTAAACAAATTACTTTTTTGGCGTTAAAGGTGTTCTTGAGAAAAGAAAGTGATTTTTATGAAAGAGTTTTTTAATCAAATGTTGTGGGAAAATTTTACAGTACCTAGCTTTTGCAAGATAGGTATGTATCTGAATATACTACCAATTTTTAATAATTTATCTTAGCCCATCTTCCTCTCTGAGTTGTTCTCGATTTTTGGAATTTCCAAAGGAAAAATACTTAATAATGTGAAACTTATTTCTGGTTAAGAAATATCTGTTGTTGACTCAAATCAGTCTAGTAGTCCTTTTACTAAAGAGTGACAAGCTATCCGTTCTCATTAACGCGTTATTGATGAGAGAGATGAGAGGTCAGATCTAATCGAACAGTAGCACAGTTTAATAATGAACAGTAGTCTGTATTCACTTTTAATAGGGAACGGATTGCTTTAAGGGACAGAAAAGTTACATTCACCCAAACGTTTGCATTTCATATTACTAAATGAACAGCAGTATTGAAAACAACATTACCTTAGCAGTAATCAAAGCCTTTCCAGCTAGTACGAACAGCGCTGCGATGGCCAGCGGTATCATGGCGGTCATCTTCATAGCGGCTCCCATCATCATCATTCCCATCATCTTCTTCATCTTGCCTCGCCCTGGAATCGGTTATTTTACAGATATTAATATTAAGAAATAGTATGGTGTTGGTTGTTCAGTATATTGTACAGTTTGCGTCAGATAAAAGGTACCCATTGGTAATGTAAAATAAAAATAATCTCTTTGGTCTTGCCAACAAATGGCGGAAACTTCTCTCTGGGATCCTACGGCACCCCAATGTAACGCAAACGAAAATCTTTGTGTTTTTAGGCCCAGCACTTCTGGCCCAACATAACCACCGTGTGTCCTCCCGTTCTCGGCTCACGGTGGTATGCAGCTCTATGCATTTTCACGGCGTTAAAAAAGATACATTTTCTCTGACGCTGTACGTAATATCACAAAAACACAATTCGTTGGTAGTTTAGTATTGTACGAGCCTACCATACTGTAGGTTCTGATTTCGACGTAAAGGTTAATGGATATGTATGTCGTAAGCTGTAGTATGATTAATTAATATTAAAATGGTTGTAATTATTTTTAAGGTAAAAAAATAATTTAGTTACTCTTTTTTCATATAGGGTTACTACCGGTATGTAGGGTATCAGAAACTACATATACAATCAGTCACACAAATATTTACCCAGCACAGGAATCAAACTAAATAACTTACCATTTAAATAAGTGAAAGTAAAACTAATTAAAGATATTAATAATAGGAAACAGTTCGCATGTTCCTGATTATATTAAATTGACAGAAACAAACAATTAGAAATAGTAATAAATGAGTTTATTTGCTTCCTTCGTAATTATTGAAACGATATTACTGTATGCAGTAACTGTACTAAGGTTAACTGGTTGTGATACCTAATCATTACAACAACGCATGATTAACGTAACATTGTTTGATAGGGACATTTTACTCTTTAAAGTAACTTAAAAATATTTTTAGGTTTTTTTTATAAAATATGTTTTGGATAGAAACAAGGCTTCTTCTTTTCTATCATGTCAATTGCCTAAATTTTAAAATAAAACCAAATTTTCCTGGACCAATATCTACTTCTACACCAGCGTCAGTTGCTTTCATCAGGCCAGGTAATGAGTAAAAATTAACCGATTAAAAAATTATTTCAGCTATAAAAGCAGCTGCTTTAATACTCTGTTTTTATATCCATAATTGAGAAATTCACCAATACGCATTAGGCAATCATGGTGGGTTATGTATAATAGATAAGGTTATATGCCCTGAGGATCGCATTCCCCGAGGATCCCGTCTTGGAGGATTTCAAATGCCATCTAGTCCTCATTCTACTCGCCACTAAGAGATAGATCTTTACCCTGCTGTATGATCCTATAGGCTACAGAAACTTTACTTTTAATAATTATTGCAATCATTTTTGGAGACATTTTATAATTATCTACATTTGAAAGAATAGTGAAAGTACAAACTCATTTAAATGATCATAATAACGTCAAATTGTGATCACGATACTATTATCGTGATAATAACTCTAAAATTATACCTAGCGTTTCAGAAGCAGTGCATTTTGGACAGAGTGATTTTCGTTTCTTGTTATATTGGAAGAGTGGCATTTAACTGAAAAATAATATTATGAGTAAGAAAAAAACAAAGGATTTCAAGGTGGCAAGGCAATTAATTTATTTCTTCATTGTTTGGAGTCAGTTTTTATTTAAACCAGATTTGATGGCGCTAGAATGTTAGTTATTTACATGAAGCAACTGTCATGATAACTTCACAATCCAAAAGGTTTTTTTAAACTGACTGACATGTAACTTGACTTACTTCTCACTGTAATAATGTAATTAGTAAGAGTTTAGAGGCTTGTGACACTCAAATTACAAAGTCAATTTTGAACAAAACTTTCAATACAAACATCATCTATTGAAAACCTTTGACCCCCAAATCACGACTAACTTAGGCATATTTTAAATTATAATTTTCCCTTTTTATGACTTTCACTTGCATTGCAATTATTATTATTGTCCGGTGACTTACTGCTCCCAATTTTCTTCTCTTTGTAGTAAATAAGGCAATTTTTATAATGTCTTTTGTGTAAGTACAAAGAGGTTTTTTCAATCAACATCATGACTATCAGGCCGGATAACTAATTATGTTTGTATTCGCTTTCCGCTCGTGGTGTTTGTTTATGTTCAAAATTTTCGGATTTTCATAGTAATTTGAGATGTTATTAAAATATTTATGTATTTGATTGTCTTAGTCTCTTCTCTACAGAGAGGAAAAGCTCTAAACTTTTCATCACTATAGTTTTAAGACATAGTTAAAACAATAATTGTTTTTTTTCAAACAGCCCTATCGAAGACCTGTACCATTAAAAGAAGATATAATCCAATGAAACGATAAAGAAGATTGTGAATGACACTTATTCCCAGTGATTATATTGTGATGATAGCATTGCTCTTCCACTAAGGATAGTGGACTGGAACATCTCTAAATGTAGTGTCGTTAAACATACTAGATACTAAAGTAATCAAATCCTATAGAAATATAAGCCGTTGTTAGTTTAATAGTATCTTTAAAGATAATGGCTTCGACCGTATTCACATGAAAAATGTGAAGTTAGAAAACTGTACAGAGATCAGACAAATGACCATTAGATTTAACGGATTTCAATACAGCGTCACGCGGTTTTGAGGTTTCCGTATACCATTCAATGTATGGTGTACGCAATTTCATAGATGTATGGCGTATAAAATGGGAAGAGTATTAACTGTCATTGTTTATAAGAAAGTGTTCGATATTGGTAATAGAAAATGGTGCAAACACCAATACATAGTTTAAAAGGCTGTGTCGAAATCCTATCAACCAGTTTATATTTTTGGCACTAATTTCAAAACTACTTAAAACAAAATTTACTTATTATCGATAAGCATTTCTCATTGAAGATAGTAAATAAAAAGATGGTGCTTTTAAGTCCACATTGCAGTTATGTTAAATATTAGTGTCACGAGTAAGCACCAATTCCAAAATAGTTTGTTAATGGTGCCATAAGTACAAGTCCATTTAAAGTCTTACTAAATTATAAGCCATGAAACTGGATACCATGATAATAGATAACGTCTTAATTTCAAGTAAAAGTTTGTACTTAAAATTAAATAAAGAACAAATTTAGTCTCAATTATAAAAATACATGCATATATTCATCAAAATTTCAAAGAACAAGTAACAATTAGACAAATAACACTGTAATAATACATAAAATTGCAATAATATTTGCATAATCATCAGATTTAAACGCATTTCTTTGTAAAACGTGTAGTTAGTAGCAATTAGTTTGATACAGTTTTGTTTCGACAGCAATCATAAGGGAGATGAAAAGCGATTTTAGAACTGTTATTTTAATTGAATTATTAATTTTAATAATGCGAAAGTGACTCTCTGTCTGTCTGTATCTTTTTACAGCTTTATCTAATTTGATGAATTAAGAAATGAACATGATAAATGAGTAATGTATTGTCTACTTGTACGTTAGAGCTTTTCATTTGTGATGTTATAGGTGTTTTTGGCTATACTAATACTAGGACGATTGTTTTTGCCCATCTATGAATATTGATAAAAGATACATATATCAATATAGTTATTATGGTTATTAGCACTCAAATTATTATGTTTAACGGCTTGCAACAGCGTTGAAATATCGGAAACTCGAAATAATATACATGGTAAATATCCCGTGAATCATAATAATTTGAGATACTTACATATATCAATTCTTTTAAATCTAGGGCAGATTCTAGTGACACAATCTATGGAAAATCTAGTGAAAAATATTACACTTAATTTCTTATATTTTATGACCCCTTGAAGAGACAAAAGTAGGGACATTTTCTTTTTCTAATCCAATGTTCAAATTTAAAATTGGTTGTATAGAATTGACTTCTTTACCTACATTACATAAAATATCCAAATAAAATGTCTTTAATTGACCAAATATTGATCAATAAGTGTAGTATTTTGTATATTGTTATGCAGATATATCAATTTATAGAGCTTAAAAAGATAACGTTTTAAATGTTGGTGTTACTGTTACTACCCAAACTTAACATCTTAACTGAATCGTATATCTTTATTATGCAGAGACAGGTTTTGAAAATTGTGAGTCATTATTTCATTCATTACTTTGATCAATGAATCAAAACCAGTTTTGTATGTAAACAAATCGCACGTGGATGAAATCTATACGTATATTTTAAAGAAAATCTGTTTTTTTAAACTCATACCCTAAAGAAAAGTATGTAAATTTCTTTTGTAAATAGATAAGTACATATTTAGAAAGCTTTTTGATATCACCAAAAAAACATCTTGATGAATGTAAGCCTATTAAAATGTTTAGATAAAAATATAAACACATAAATATTCCCTGCAAGGGATTCCAATTCGTGACCCTTTGGCAGTTTGTAATGATCGCCTCAGTGCCATTAGGGACATCAAATATTTTGTAAATAAACACGATAAACAAACGATAGTTCAAGAGACTATGATCGCGATTTTAAATTTAGGCCAAGATAATTAAACTTTAATAAATAAAAACAGTACCTTCTTCAACTCCTCGGTTCAACTCTTCGCCGCTCATCTTCGGTAAAGACAGCTGGATAGTCCTCGAGTTAGCAAATGAAGCTATCTTGTTCCACAACATATCAGTCAAAGCTTCATTCTTATCCACCATGTTTCTTGGTAACGTCGACTCAATCTCATTCTCACTGATAGGATTCGCTTCTGCATCAGCCGTCTTCACAACTTCAACCCCATCCAGCAAAGGAATACTATCCATCCTAGCCGCTCTATCAAAAAACAAAATGGCCTTCTTTTTCAAACAAGGAACGAAATCAGATTTGGCGCAATCTTCGTAAACTCTAAACAAATTTTTGAAACCCATATCATCTCTTGCTGCCACTGCAGCCACCACAAAAGAAAATATAAAATATTTCGCGAACATTGTTGTAAACAGTGCAATTTTTAAATTATAACTGCCAGTGTGTATGGCAAGTTACAGTATTTATAGGCTAATGTCAGTTCGGGGGGTTAAGGCGAGTTTGCACTATGGGTTTGGAACAAGACTGATGGATAGCGGTTGATGTGAACGCAGCAGGGCCTGTGAGTGTGTGAGTGGTGTAGCGAAACGGAAAATTGTCGTGGTAGTGTCGAGGTACCAATGTAGAAATAGTTGGATGTGGTATTGTGACGTGACTAAGCTAACTTTTATGTAAAAGCTGTAAATAATTTGTAGTACTTATATAAATTAATTTTTATGTATAAACTTCGGTTAAGGGGCTAACTTTACATTTTATCAGATTGTTCACTATGTAATATACAACTAAAACGATTTGTTAAAAAGCTCCTGTGCAAGTCAAAAGTTGTTCACTACGTTTGTCTAAAGTAGCGTTTCCACATATATTTTTTTGTCTGTTTCAGACACTAAAAACTAAGTATTTACATAAAAAACTATCTTATCTGAATCATATAATACAAATTTCTTATCGTGGACACGCGGCCTAATGCGTCTTGGTTAATAAGTTAAAGCCTAGTAACATAAATCATTGTAATAATAATCCTTTGTTCCAATATTTTGTGTTAATTTAAATATTTCATCAAAGAATTTAAAACGTAAAATAATTAATAATATTTTTAGCTCTTTTACTAACAACGAGCTACATACATTTTATAAGTGCCGTGTCCATTTAACCTCACGTTTCATACATTCTTGTTCATCATTTAGATTCCCGCGTCACGTTATCATAAGCTCTCAAGACTCACAACAATAGGGATTTTTAAGATATTTAAGATTACTTATTATATTTTATGAGTAGTTAATTTTAGCGATATTTTTCCTTTTATACAAGATATATTATATTTAGTAGATAAACTTTCAAATTAAAAAACTAAGTAAGTAGTTATTTATTATTAAAATTAAGATTTACGTCTTCTGTCGGCTTTTCGCTTTGGTTTAAAAATAGGTTGCAACCCCACCACATAAACATGGGTATAATTTCACCACTCTATCCCTTTTTATCCAAAAATGAATATTTTACAATATTTTTTGCAAGGAGGGCATAAAAATGAAAATATATCAACGGAGAACAGCCTAAGGGTAATATTTTTAAATATTTTGGAGATGATTTAGAAGCTTCAAATTGATTCTAACATAGGCTATTTTAGAACTTATTTATATTTATCAAAGTGAACGGTGAAATCAACCCTAAGATGGCAGACAGAGGATAGAACGAACAACTTTAAGTGAAAATACAACACAGTCTTATTACCTCTAATGCCGTTGCTCCTGGCTGTTTTTAGTATCCATATATGTTATGTTTAGGTGACCTACTAAAAGAAAATTATAGAATGTAGCTGCCTTATTAACAACAGAGGTTAAAGTATATTCTGGTTTAATACTAACCACTGCACAGCGGATCAAACCGGAATAGAAAAAAAAATATAATTAAACGGTATCCGTTACGGGGTATCAGATACGGGGGAACAGACAGGAATAACTTAGCCGCTTGATGCCTGCTGGTTTTAAAACCATCGGGCAGATCAGACCCATTCTTAAGAATGGGTCTGCGCTGCCCGCTCCGCTGCCGCCCCGCTGCCCGCTAAATTCAAGACACCGGCCTGAACCAGACTAAAACGTACTTTTACGCGAAATTTTGATACATTTTGAGGGCTACCAATATAGCACAATCAGTGGCCTTGCAAAGGTCCTTTCGTATGCAAGTGCTGTGACACATACAGCAAGATATATGTGTAATTGTTAGGGGAGAAATGCCACATAGACAAAGAAAACAAATACCTTTGATTACTTTCAAAGGTAATAGTAAAATAGCAATAAATCTGACTTCCAAGCTGACAAATAAATACTTATACCGAGTGGGCTCTAGTTTCGGCAATGTCTAATGTTGATGCTTATAAACCTAGCTCAATCATAATCTAACCTAGCCTTAAAGTCGTTTTGTTAAACTAGGGTGATACTTTTAAACCCGATAAATAATAGAGATATACATAAAATCTTATCTTATCTAATATATAAAATTCTCGTGTCACAGTTTTCGTTGCCATACTCCTCCGAAACGGCTTGACCGATTCTCATGAAATTTTGTGAGCATATTCAGTAGGTCTGAGAATCAGCCAACATCTATTTTTTATCCCGAAATTCCGACGGGAACGGGAACTACGCATGTGAAACCGCGGGGCACAGCAGTAAGTATATAAGTTTAAATATCATAAGGATCCTTTACAATCATTGAGGTTAGTTGTGTGTTTATAGTAAAAAGTAATGATAATCATTACCTTAATGACATTTCTAGATGTGGATTACGGATGTGCAAAAACATAAAGCTTCCTATATGTTAGTCTGATTCGAAGTATGTGATCTTGGTGAGAAAATGTGATTGAGGTACTTGTAAGTTTATGACAATACTAGCTGTGCCCCGCGGTTTCACCCGCGTAGTTCCCGATCCCATGGGGATTTCGGGATAAAATCTCTGTCCTTTCCCGGACCACAAGCTACCCCTGTACAAAATTTCAAGTCAAATCGGTTCAGTAGTTTAGCCGTGAAAAGGTAACAGACAGACAGAGTTACTTTCGCATTTATAATATTAGTTAGGATTAGGAATAGTTAGGATCAGCAAATTTTTATTGAACAACTTTGAAGATAAAATGGCGTAAAATTATGAAGGTAATTTTTTTATAAATTCATCTACTGAATTTCGAAAATCTAAAAATTCAAAATCTTGTCTATAACTTAGTTATGGCACCATCACTACTCATCGTGGTTCTAGGTTCAATCACCAGCTTATAGTAGAGAAAAATTGATACTGACATATTTATTAAGAAAATCCCAAAAAATCACGATTCGTTTTTCCTAAATGTTTCAAATGTTTATTCAAGCTTTCCTATTTTGTATCAAGCACCTTAGTACGTATTATAAATATAAACGTACTAGCGGCCCGCCCCTGCTTCGCACGGGTCCAATTTTCCCGTTGATTTTCCAGGATTTTTTACATAAAAACCTTCTACAGAGTATTAGAAAACTACAAAAGAAAAAAATAGCCAAATCGGTCTAGCCGTTCTTAAGCTATAGCGTCAGGAAGGAAAACCCGACTTATTTAGTTATTTTTATATAGTAGATTTAGGACATGATAAACCTTATCATCAGTAATAGTATTTTAAAATAAGAATACGTGGACTAGATCTATTAACATATAAATACATAGTCAAAAAAACTTACAAAAAATATTTTTCATAAAATCCCTATACAAGAAAGTAAAATCATGTAAAGAAAGTCAATAATAATACACATTACTTTTACTTTAGGTAATTAATCGCCATGAAAATTACTTACGGTTGGTAATTCAAAAATTATAAGTTAACTATGAGAACATAAAGTTCTGGCTAAGTCAAATATGGACTTGCAGAGAGGGGGTTCCGTATTTTATTTAAAAAAATATATCCAAATAATGAAAAGCCTCATACGAAAAAGATCTAAAAGTGTCGTTGTTTTATGCAACAATATGTAACCTAATAAATACTTGCAAATAGGCAGTTTTCCGCAACAATTCGTCTCCTAAATAATTAATCATTAGCGTTAATACCAGTTTAGGTAATGAAGAGCTTTCTGCAACGGAGTATAAGTTAAACCTTAATTAGGTTAATTGATATTCACTTAATAGCTTAACCTTTTCTAGGTTAAGTGGGTTATCAAAATCGTGACATTGACAACTAAAGGTGGACATAGACGGGTCAGTTTAACTGATCAGTTGGTTGAACTGGGTTACACGCAGTTCACCCCGTACGCAATTCACCCTGTCGCACTTCAACCCGTTTTAATATTAAAATGATTAGTGAAAATTGGCTTCCATCCAAAAATGGTCGTCAATCACCGGAGTGATTTCAGATTCCAGTGGGGAAATCTATTTAGCCTGAAACTTTTGGAGTGACGCCACAGTTTTAGGTTTGGACTGATCAGTACAACTGGCTCATCAATGGCCACCTTAAAATGCACTAATACCTTTGACACTGTCATCAATACGTCATCAGTGACAGCTGAAGAGGGCGCAATCATCATCAATTTAGTCATGGGAGGAGGCACATGTCAATTTAATAGAAATATGTTCTATTACACACTTTCTTTTTTTAAGCTTCATTTTATTGCGTCTATAGTAATTTACCTTTTTTAAAGAAAATTAAGTTGTACAAAATACAGAGAACAATAATAACATAATCATAATCATTCCCTATATCATCTCATTATAGTAACTAAGCTTGGAGCTTGTATCTAAGGTACCAGAAACTACGCACACACTCATTCACACAGATATCCAGACCGAGACAAACATTTGTGGTTCACTCAAATATTCACCCCGCACAGGAAACGAACCCGCAACCTTACGGATGGCAGTCCGGCATGGTGCCCACTCTGCCATCGAGGTTGTCAATCTATCATTATTATTTATAGGTGCTAATTTTATTATTTAGTATTTTCTGTTAAAAAGACAGAGTTTGTTTTTTAAAATATGGCAGTTTCACAAACGATTTAAATTTGTTAATTGCAAATATCTCGCTAAAATGAACGGGCTACCTATTTTTTATCAAACCTTGAAATCCAGCGTGTGAAAAGAAAATCATTCGTTATTTTAATTATTTTTATATTTAGGATTATAGATAGGATTTCCAAAGAAAATCTGCTCATAAAATTAGGAAACCTAAGTCCTTTGTCTCTATTTTTCTACCAATCAACGACTTAAGCGTCAATATTACCTGTAATCATTCACTACATCATCTCATTATAGTAACTGACCCCTAACTAAGCTCGTAGCTTGTATCTAGGGTATCAGAAAAACGCACACACTCATTCACACACACACCCAGACCGAGACAAACATTTGTGGTTCACACAAATATTCACCCTGCACGGGAATCGAACCCGCAACCTTACGGATGGCAGTCCGGCATGTTGACCACTCTGCCATCGAAGTCGTCAACCTAAGTAAAAAATATCCATAACACTTACGAGTATAAACTCATTAGCTCAGCATGAATGTAAATTAACCATCCGAAGAAAGTTCGTCGCTTCGTTCATAGATGGCTCTAATAGAAAAAGAAAGAAAAACATATGGGCTAATACAGTTCCTTTTGTGGTTCATGAAAATCTAGAAAAATAACAATAATTTGCTTAAATTATGTAGTTTAGATTTTTCCATCGCCAGACAACTTTGTTCGAGGAATATTTTTGAAATTTTGACAGTTATTTCATATAAAAACTGTCAAACGTGAATTATTCATCGAATAAAAGTTATCTGGCGATGGAAAAATTAGCCCTTAGAGTAACTTCATCATCATCATCGTTAGCAAGTATTCGTCCTCTACTTGACATAAGTATTTTACATGTCGCTCTACTAGATTAACTTCATTGATAAAAATAACTTGGCCTCTTTAATATACTCGTATTTGTACCTTTATATTATACTAAAATTAAATAAATGAAATGATACTTCTTCCAGTACTAAAATAGAAATCTTCCAGTACTAAAATAGAAATAGTTTTTACGATATTTATGTTCCTATAGTTTTTGCATTATTTCTTATCACAATATTCCCCCTTGATTATAATATCTGGGTCAACGATCAGAGCTCCAAGTATACATATAATGTGGGGTAATTGGTTAACTCACTGATCGACTTGTTTCGAAGATTACGCATCCCGTAAACGCTGCAGTTTTGTTACGGTTCAGACTTTAAGAGAAATGGCTTTGGATTTTGTTTTATGGTGATTAATCCAAGATTATATTTATTCAAAGGTTAGTTTTAGTATTGGAAATAATGGATATTTTATGGTAATAACCGTTATGAAATAAAAAAGGATTTTGGGTTTAGAAAATTAGTAAAGAACAATTTAATATTCATGGCAAAATTGTATTTTAATTTTGTTGTTGCTATTTGTTAAAAAGAAGATGCAACATTTTCTTTTCACTTACTTTCTTTACGCTAAATAGTAATCACAATCTCGGTATTTATGATAAAGGATTATTAATATTTATAAAGATAAATAATATCACATTGCCATCAAATATTGGTATGCACTTGTTTTTTTCAAATTTTCCGCAACAATAAAGACTGATTACTCGTATTTTTCACCCAATTACTAAATCATACCAACGCCATCACTGAATGTATTTTTTATCTTAATATATGCAAAAAATAGCCAATTTCCAAAAAGGCGTAATTGAATAACGTCCTTGGCCATGACCATGCAACGCTCATGGTCAATGTCGCTGTTCCCACACAGGGCCAATAAACTCACACATGAACACCCCCCGTGCACATACACTACTCAGTGCTCAACGATACGATGCAACCATTGCACGCTCTAAAAGATTTATAGATAAATGCAGTTCCCGGTGAAAATAGATAAATGCCAGTGCACATATTTTCTTTGCACATTTCAATAGTCGCAACCGTGTTGGACACTGGTCCACGGATTGACAAGGGGACAACCGCGGTTCAACGGCAATATGGTGCACCGCGGGGGCATAGTTCTCCTGTGCCTCGTGGCCCTCGCAGCAGGGAACACATTCGAAACAAGCCTCAAACTCCTCGGCAGGATGTACGAGAACTGTGAAAGGTCACAGGAACTTGTGAAGTGCTTCAAAATACAAGCGGCTAAACTGGTCGACCGGGCAGCGAGGATGGAAACTCTACCGATCGTCGATGGCATCGCTTTGATCCGGAGACAGGAGTCCGAAAGGGCTTTCCCTTCATCTTTACCCGAAGGTGACTTGAATTCTTTACCATCAGACCAGGTTGACAAGTACCTTCAGCTGGCGACTTCAAAATTGACTCAAACCCACCGAGTGGTCATTAACCCCATCAGTATCGGAGATGACGTCGGCCGCTCTTTATCCGAAGCCAGAGGCAAATTGAAGAAAATGATGGGTCCTATCATCGCTGGTGTCCTCATCAAAGGTGGTTTCCTAGCTATGGCCTTCCAAGCCATCGCTCTCATCGCCGGAAAAGCTCTCCTGATCGGTAAGATTGCGTTACTTTTATCTGCTATCATTGGGTTGAAGAAGTTAGTTTCAAGTGAATCTCACGAGAAGACCACTTATGAGATTGTGAAGCATCCTCAAGTGTCCCAGAGTCATACCTACTCGTCGTCGCACTACGGTAGTGACTTCGACGCTACCGCTCCTGGGGGTCACTACAGAAGGAGCGTGGAGGAAGAGGCAGCTGCCCAGGACAGAGCATACAACGCTTACGCCAAAAAACAATAGATTATAAAAACTTACGACTCTTAGAAAAATTACAACATCCTTAAATTCTTAGCACCACGTAAGGAGACTAAATAATTCGCTTTTAAAATATTATTAAATTATTCATAAATATAACGACACTGTATTGGAATTATTTATACTTTGTATAACGGTTAAATGGAATGGTTATGGTTGAAATGAATATTTATTTGTACTAGGGCATATTTTATAAGTAATATGTAAATACGGAGTTTACTATGCACGTGTTTATTATATTATTGTGTTAACATATAAAATTACTAATAATCTCTTGCACCAAATATAATCATATTTAAGATTTTAATTATACAAATTGTTATCTAATTATATTCAGTATAAGATTGTTATTGTTAGGTTAAGTCGACGGGTAAACTATGCATTTCTGATTTCGAAAAATTCAATTGTCCAATTTTGTATAAAATAGAGAATAAGAATATTTATTTTATATTGTAACGGTGCTATTTAGATAAGTTATATGAGATTTATAATTTCTAACTTTTGTATAACAATAAACAAATTATTGTTTATTATAATTTTATAAATGATAGGTTACGCGAGTACCTTTTATAAAAATATATATTGAAATATTTTAATCGTGGTTTTATGGATTAAACTTTAGTATTATAATAATTTATATTTAGTTTTTAAGTATGTGTTGAACATGGAAATGAATGATAGAAGGGCAGTCGATAAAAATATTTTAACTTCTATATTGACTTTTATTTTTTACATGATAAGGTTTATTTTACTTGTTACGGTTTATGGAATTCAATCATATTAACAATACCAACATCACACAGATTTTGAAGTAAGTACGTTAATAAGAACTACTTAATTTCTTTCATAATAAAGCTGCTTACTCATACCTGCATTCTCACCTTGCTATGCAGACATATGATAAATTCCTTAACATTTAAAAGTACTGATATAATCATGATACAAGTATTATCAAATAGACTTTTAACTCTTACTACACTTAACTCATCCGAAACTAGTAGCCTATATATATAAAATATGAAACTTATCTTCCGTTTCATAGAACATTCCAGCAAAATATGCTATACATGAAGACTATATGTATGAAAAATATGTATTTATTAATCTGACAAACAAAGCGTAATCTCCGCTGCATGATGTATAAAATTAAATCAATCTTCGGGCAATATGAATATTTGGTTAACCGACGCGACGCTATAATACTTGTTAAATAATGTCCATATAATTTATTACATTAAAATACAAGATGTTACTACAAAGTTGTTCAAATACTTAAATAGATATTTAATATATAGCAAAAACAGAATGATATATAACGGTTAATTAAAAGATTTTCAATGTAAGTAATAATTTAATGCACGAACAATTTTAATTGGTGTTATCGTAACAGTATTATGTTCTACAATGTCTCTCGATTGATGAATAAAAATTGCTTATATTTGAGAAATTTTTAAGGTAAGTATGGTCTACAACAAAATATTTAAGTATATTACTTTATACTAATGTTATGAACAGATGCCGGAGCGCCAAGGTGGAATGTAAATACATGATCCTGCGACATTCATGCGTGGGCGCGTTCAGAAATCGCCTAAAGTTTGTTCTTCAAGACGCGGGAGTACGCAATTCAATATATTTTCCAAAGGATTTAAAAAGGTTATGGAGAGATATAGAAAAAAATCTTCTAATAATATAAAAATGAATCGAAAAATGTGTTGGTAAGCGCTCAACAACTCCTGGACCAATCTGTCCAATTCTTTTTTGTTGTGTTTGTTAATTTCAGGAGAAGGTTCTTAGGTAAAAAACATCTGGGAAATCAACGGGAAAATTGGACCCGTGCGAAGCCGGGGCGGGCTGCTGGTTCACTTTAAAACGGCACTGTTTAAGTTATTATAGTTAGCATAAAACCGTTACTCTGCTCTACATTTTCTATCGTATATATAGATATTTGTTACTGTCTCTTTACAAATTGATGAAAACCATATTAAAATCTGTAGTGTACCTGAAGATACAGACATCATACATTATTCTGTAGGCAAATGTGTCGCTTCGAGAAAACAGAAAAAAAAAATTCGTTGGAGGCTCACAAAGCCCCTGACAATTATTCAAAATAATGTTGCACACCCTACTAAAAATATATTTAAATAAAAAATAGAGCATAAAATTATAATTTATCATTAATAGTTTAATTATAAAACAATTATTGTTGCGTGTTCAAAAACTAATAAAAACACTCAATAATGATCTTGGTGTTCATTAAAGATCTTTATAATAGTTAGAGCAGGGTAACAGCTATGTTACAGTTAGCACACATACTTATTACTATGCGTCGTTTAGTAAACGAATCTTTAAATAAAGGATTCGTAACTTAAACTATACTTATATACGACTAGCGGCGTCTCGCAGTTTCACCCGCGTGGTTCCCGTTTCCGTGAGAGTACGGGAATAAAATATAGACTATGTTACTCAGGGGGAATGTAGCTTTTTAATGGTGAAAGATTTTTTGAAATCGGTTTAGTAGTTTCAGAGCTTATTTGTTACAAATTAACACATTACTCTAGTTTAGGTTTTTAATATTAGTGTAGAAACTACTTACAATGCAATTTCAGAAATATTGCAGGGCAGGCCGCAAGATCTGAACCGAAGTGTTTTATCGCGAAAAACTTATACAAAATATTCTTACGCTATCTATTTTGTTCTTATTAATGTTAGTGTCTAAATACTGGACAAAGATCTTTCATAATTTCTGTTACTGTGTCTGCAGTTTCCTCTCCTCAGCCCCCCTAGACAAGTGGCAATTACATTAGACGTATAGAACAGAAAGTTCGTTTTTATGAATGAAATTGATATTTGCTTACGACTTGTAATTTTGCCGCGTTACGAAACGTGAAGTTAGAAGACAAGTGGTCATTTATCTATTCGTCGGATTTCGTCGCAAGGAAACTTCAAGGAAATGCCACAGTAGTACATTTTTCATTCAAAATGGTGAATGATTGATTTGTTTGATTCAAATTGTTCACGTTTGTGTCAATATTAATTTCAAAAAATATAATTATTAACATTTATTTTCCGTTTTATTGCTATTGATATTAATATTAAAGATTAAATTGTAGTTCATAGTAAAACCACAGATAATATTATACTAGTAAAATCAAAGTTCATAATTTGAATTGCACAAAGTTTATAAAATGTACAAAAAAAATAGTTTTTTAATAGATTATAATAGTAATAAATACTTGAATAATTATTTGACAGAATAAAAATAAATTTTAAAGTTAAATAAATTATGAACAAAATGTTTATTATTCCATGGCACAGAGATACTTTGTGTAATGTGTTCTGTGGCGAACTGGCGAACGCTCCAAATATATGCCAAATCCTCGCCCCGTGGCGCAATAGGTTGTCAATTGGTAGCCAAGTGTACAAAAACATAATGAACGCATAGTCTATTCGTTTAAAGGTAAAAGTCAGTGGTCTTGTCTAACGGTTTTATTGTTAGATACTTTGATTATATACTTGTCTAGATGCAAAATTGGCCGTACTAAAACGGGTCAAATAAAGTCTACTCTACTCTAAATATTTGGTAGACTCACTTCTTGTTTACATCAGTGTTATTTGAATGACTTATGGATAACGCTCACGAAAAATAATTATTTATGCCGGTTTGCGCTGTTAAATTATGTTATATTAGTTCAATTGAAGTTTATTTATTTTCTATTACAAATTACTATTTTACTTTATTTAATTAGGTATATTGACATTGACATAATACCTAATACAATAATAAACGAGCCGTACTCACACATATCCCGCAATTTGAGGACAATTATAACGCGTCGTTTGTTGGCATTACTCTCTAGACAAATATATAATCAAAGGTTAGACATCATGTTATTAGAATTTATTATTTTCAAGAGCCAAAAGATGGCGTTGTAAAAAAAGGATGGTGTGATTTGACCATAGAGGTATTATACATTGTATTATATTAGGGATTTGACGCCAGCAAAAGCCATAAGGAAACGAAACTTCAATTAAATAAATTATGTTTTACAACTTTAGAACTTAAAGAATATTATATACTTACTTAAATACTTAGAGTAAATATAAATACATAATAATTAAAGCATTAGGTAGATAGTTGCAGTTAAAACATGTTGGTAGCCTAGATTTTTAAAGATAATGTACACAGTTTTTATCATAATAAAGAATTAAATTACTTTGTTTGTTTATTTTTAATATTTATCAAAAACTAGAAGGTCAAAATACGAACACATAACATTCTTTTAATCGAAATTATATTATTTATTAGTTAATATCAAGATTCATGCAAACATTACTACAAAATTTGCAAATAAAGTATCGTCGCGGTTTTAGCGTTTCTCTCTTCTTAAGTTTTCTGCATGGTCCTAGCATGCGCTAAAATTCATACGCTCGCGGCCCGAAAACGTTTGTCAAACTGCCACTTGGCTGCCAATTTGTAATTTCTATTCACAAGCAAATGTCAAACTCATTTCATTTACTAACTTGCTATGTCAGTTGGAACGTTTTGTACTGTTTGACAATTGTAAAAAATGACGTGCACCAACGAAATCAAAGAAGTTAGCGCTGTTCTAGAGACGACGTTCGTTTGTGGAGAAAAGGAATAGACTGGGAGCGTTTGCCACTTGTCTAGGGGGGCAGGAGTATTTCACCAACCGTCAAACATACTACAATAATTCCCTCTCGTTAATGCTTTCTTTGTCGATCCCGAATATTAAGGTCTTCTGATTTCAAGTAGCGATTCGCGTGTATTGAATAACTAAAAAGGGCGTCACACACAATAAACATTTGTTTATTTCATGTTAAGATCATATATCGGTAGTTTGATATCGTGCGATATTTATATTTTATTACTTTCTTTATCACCTACAGAGTTTAGTGAAATTTGGTATAGATATACCTTATAACTAGGAATAAACAGTGGTTACGGGTAGATAAGCCCTTCAAACTGTAACTAAAACAGGTTAAAACCTCAAAAAAGAGAGGTTTTATTGCGAAAAACCTCCCATTACAAATCCATACAACACAATATGACACTTTAAACCAGAATTCCTAGTGAATAATATTTAGGCGTCAAACTGTGGACTGCTAATGAATATTAACCTTTTATCGTCATTTTCATTGTCTATAAGCCCTTCTCACTCAAACAATTTTATTACAATGTAGTACCTACAAACCGTATAACTATTAAAGTACTTGATACTATTGAATGTTCAATCACCACGCAAAATTGATCACGAATCGTAAGAAATGAGGAATCACGCGACAATCCAATATTATAGCTATTTTGTCGCATATGAAAGTTACGGAAACACGGATGAAATTATAGAATGTTATTTAGTTATTTGATACTTTTTTATCAGTTATTTGGAAAAATATACTAAGGAAGTAACCACTGAATCAAACGCTTCAAAAAAAAAATGTGCTCGGCGCAATTTGGAGACTAAACATACAAAAAATCATATTTATTAAATTGCTGGTGTAGGCTCAGAAATGATTTTAACCAAAATCTTTTTCTGCACATCGGTGCTAAAACCAGTATTAAACTACCTACTATAACTTCACATTTTCTGTGGCTTACAAATCTTATATTATTTCATTTAATTCTAAATAAATTAGATTCTATAAAATCAGTAAAATTTAGACCTCTGCCAAGTTAGTTCAGAGGAAGTGTGTCTAGATCGACTTGGATGTGAATTGTCGTGAATATGAATTCTAGAATACTTTTTAATCTAAATTATGAATGTACCATTCAAACCAATTTGAGAAACATCTCAATGCGCTGACAATGAGCGTGTTTATTACTCCCAGTTTTATCTCAAACATATTACAAACAATTAAAGAAAAACAACAATAAAAGTAATGTTCTCTGAATGTAGTTAAGAATCGGAAACTCTGCGTGTAGTTCCGTGACAATCAGAGCATATAACTGTGTGGATGTACGCATTATCGTCATGTGAAAACTAGAGAGTTACACTTCTAATGAGGTCTATTGATCTGTTATTATTGTACTTTTTTCATTAATTTTGTTTAACCCTGTTTGTTAGTTACAACTAGCAGTACCCCGCAGTTTTACCCGCGTGGTTCCCGCTCCCGTTAGAATGTGGGGATAAAGTTGTACCAAAAACCTTCCTCTTGAATTACTCTATCTATTAAAGAAAACTGCTTCAAAATCCGTTGCGTAGTTTTAAAGAATTAAGCATACATAGGGACGGACAGACAGCGGCAGCGGCTTTGTTTTATATTACGCAGTGATGTTCGGTTGAGATTGGCACTAAACTTTCAGTATCTATACTAACTGTAACATATCCAGTACCTTTAGACAAGCTAGAAGAGAGAATGTAGAAAGAAGAAGAGGATGGGTTGATCCAAGAGCTAGCTGAAGGAGCTAAAATAACATAAGGTCGGTGTTATGTCGTATAAGGAAATGAAAGAGGCTTAGGAAAGAAACATGTGGAAGGAGTTTCACCTGTTACACCGACAAGAGCACCGCTCTTAAATTTGATACTTACAAAGTCTAAAAATAATTATATGTAAATATAATTTGCCTGACAATTTGTAGTTATTATCTTTTAAGAATCGATGTTTAACATCGTTATATTTAAGAGATTTGAAATTTAATCTAAGGAAAAATTATTAATTTAATCTAAGGAAAATAACGACAATTTGTAAGGTTACTCTTGAAATATGTCAGCAAAAAAATGTATTAAGTAAAACGATAACAACCATGTTTAAAACATTTATTGGTTAAACATAAAACTAAGATGTTAAGCAGACAAGCTATTATCATTTAGCTTTGACTAGAACTACATTAATAAATTCGATTACAATTCATTTTAATTAGATATGTAGATAAAGCAGAACAGTTAAGATTTAGATTAATCAAATTAATTTAAAAAATTATCTATTTTACTTTGTTTTTTTTTTTGGATAAATAAGATAAATATTTAGCGTACAAAAGTCTAGTCAATAAATTACTAAGTAAAAAGAAAAATACTAAGAAACTATGCAGTTATCCTTTCAAATCAACTGGCCACAAATAAAAAAAAAAAACAAAATAATACCTAAATTTTTATGGTGTTTGTAACTACAGAAATTACTATAGAGTCACCAAGTTTCCTGTGCCAGTGACAGCGTCTCGCTGTAATCGCATCTTTTGTTTATTGAAAATGTATCTTAATGACATTAGAATCAAAATGACAATAGTAGCTTCCACTTTTGGCCGCCGGCACAGAAAACTTGGTGACTCTATAAAAGAAAAAGTATCAAGAAGTCTACTTAGACATACGAAGCGTAGCAAATCACTGGTCAGTGGTCACACATAAAAAAGCTAAAAACATTAAAATATTTTAAATTATACTATTCATTATTTATCCAGTATTTATAGGAGTCCAAGCAAAATTTCTAGCATTTCTTACTTTAGCTTCATCCCTTTTTTCGTCATCTTTTTTAGTTATAAAGAACCTTCCAAGTCTATCTCGAATTTCGTCTGGGGTAATAGGTTCGGCTGTGGTTTGTTCAGCGGATTTTTCTCTCACGTAATAATAGTCTGAATGCTGAGGCTGTCTGTGGAAGTAGCCTGTAACAAAGATTGATAAATTTATTATTTTGCAAATGAAATTGGAAACATAGATGCAACATTTTTAAATCTATCCAGGGATTAGGATTTGATACAAAAAAATCCATTGTAGACCCTAGAATGTATTAAAAATTAGTACAACTAAAAACTAGCGGTCGGGATCAATTTTTTTGTGCACTTGATCTGATAACAGTTAGTCAAATGAGGTATGACAACCCATCCCTATAAACAAACAAAATATTTATTTTCTACAACACAAAAATATGGGATAAGAATAGTACAAAATTATAATATAACCCAGCCCAAACTATTACTTTTTTTCTTACAATTACATTAATAAACTAAAATTAGTTTAAAAGCCTTACAAGTTAGTTCATTTTCATTAAATCCTCCAAAGGTTTAGAGCCCTAAAATTTATTTTATATTATCCCGAATGCACCTTTACTGTCATAGAAAAAGTACTCACAAATATTATTTTATTTTCAACTTTATCCCAAAGGTTTAAAGTCCTTTATAGTTAAATTCGAGGGGATCAGAGGATGGATTAAATACGTTGCATCGACATGAGGTCTTCGGACCTGTCACAATGTTTCAAAAATGTATTATATGAGGTTGTTTCTGTTATTTCGAAAGTAGCATTGGTGGAACAAAGATTATGAAAATTAAACTATAACAAAATACTATACTCATAAACATCAACTGTGTCTAAATCTATAATATAAAAATGAATCGCAAAATGTGTTGGTAAGCGCATAACTCAACAACGCCTGGATCAATTTGGCCAATTCTTTTTTTGTTGTGTTTGTTATTGTCAGGAGAAGGTTCTTATGTAAAAAAAATCTGGAAAATCAACGGGAAACATGGACCCGTGCGAAGCCGGGGCGGACCGCTAGTAATAAATAAAATTGCTTTGTCGGTAACAGTTTCAAATCATGAATCTATTAAAAATTCTTACGAAATATTTATCAAAATGGGGGGTGATTGACCGGAAAATCTAAAAAAATGCATAGGTTAGGAATGATGAGAATGGAAACATTCCTCTTAGAAAGGTGTACAATAAAATTTGAAATTATTTGATTTAATCACATACCTGCTCCTCCAGAACTATGATGATCATGGTAGTGCTCAGGATGATGATAAGACGAAGTGTATGATGACAAAGATGGCGAATTATAACCACCAAAACCACCAAAGGAATTCGCTAATCCAGACCCAGAGAACACAGTCACAGCCAACAATGCAACTTTAGCAAGTAAAAACGCCTTTTTACTTGCAATCAATAACAGTCCCAATAGTATAGGCAATAGAGTTGATATTTGGAATTTGAAACCAAGCAGAAATGGTACTAGAAGATTCCTTGCTAGTAAACGTCCTGAAATTAAAAATCGAATTAGTGTTCAGAATTTTATAAAATAGTTTGGAGCTATTACAATAGATGGCATTACTGTCGAATGTTTGTAGTCTGAGTAAGTGGTAAAGTTGCGTTCAAAGCCACTTTCAGATACAAGCCTTTCACCATACACTTAGTTTCATTCATAAATGTAAGATGGCGTTTGATACTTCATTTTTCTACAAAAGTTATTTAGTAGGCAGACAAAATATCAGTATCTCTAATTAATAAAATGTTTGTTGTTAAAATAATTAAAATGATGAAAATAGGCTACAAACATTAGGCTGTGTGTAGCCTAAAAAAATAAATTTAGAACAAGTGAATGTAAAATAAAACAATAAAATCTTTTCAATTTGTTAATAAGTGTGGAGCCCAAAATTATGCAAATTAATAATTTACTTGGATACTTGGGATCAGCCCAAAACAGTGATTTTTGAAGTGAAAACTTCTTTAGCGGCGTTGAGCACTTTTTTTGTATGGGTAAAAACTTTCAAACTCGCGTCAGGGTCACGTGATGCTGATCGAAAAAGCGTAAGATCGATATGTCATATTTGTGTACGATAGCGCAATAAATAAACATTGTATTCTACCTCATAAATGATAGTACTTTTATACTTATAATTAAACACAACGTTAATATTGAAGTTTTCACTTCTGCCGGCACTCCCGGAGTGCTACCTTTTTTATTTATTTAGTACTGATTACAAATCTTCATTCATAAATCATCAATACTTACCAGTTGATAGTTCAGTATGAGGCTGTTGATGATAAGCCCGATCTTTGACTCTTGGGTCCATTACAAATTCCAGTACACCATTGGCTAAAGTAGGAGCTATTCTCATCACCAAACCGGGGTATAAGCCACTCAAATCCCAATGAAGTGATCTTTTTGATATTAAATTACTTGCATCTTCTATTATGGAACTGAAATTTTTATTTTATTGGTTTTCTTGCAATGGATATTAATAAAAGGTTATTTTATTCATTTCTAAAAGGGGACTTGTAATGCAACAAATAATGTTATTCGACAAAGAATTTCTAATTTAGTAAATTTAATTTTAATCCTTTTAAGTAATTACATCAATATTATAAATTTTAGATTGATCAAACCAGTGTGAAAGATTTTAAATAAGGAAAGTAATGCATTTAGAAATATCAATAAATAATCACCGAAAATCCATAGGATCCTTGTCCAAAAAGCTTCCAATATCCCTCGGAGTTTTTTCATCTCTAACAAACGCGACACCATTTGCCAAACTAAACGTTTCTGCTTCATCGTACTTATTTAATTTATTCAACAACTCTTTGCCAAAACAAACACCGATACCTGAACTTCTTTGTACACTCAAACAACTATTTAAATCCGAATTATCAACGTTGTTATCATTTAAATGTTCACCTTCTTGTAACTGTATAGAGTTCACTTTAATTAATGACAAAATAATGAATACAAATGAAAGTGATCTAAAAAGAGTCATTATTGAATTTTTTAATAAAATTGAAGATAAAAATATATTGATTGATAAAGTTAGTGATCTACATTTCAATAAAGAAAATTTTAATGAAGGGAGCAGTGATTTCCTTGAAACAAATATTACGTATGAAACTGTAACAAGAGTTCGTTGGTTATATAGACTTTCCTGGTTATGTTTGGATGAACTTTGCCATTGTTTAAAAGGCCTCCTTCACGGTGGTTTCTCACAATCTGACAATAGGGTGAAAATTCGTCTTGGATAATTTGACTTGTATCTGTGAGAGCGATCTTACATACTGCAAATGTTACATTTGTTACGTAAATGATGTAATTTTTCTATTGCGTGATTTAGAAGAACAATAGATTTTTATTGTTTTCGTCAGGTCAGTACCAACGTTAATTGAGCTGTTTTTGGATACAATACTAAGTTTTACATTTATATCAATTTTGACTTTGACGGAAACAAGTTAATAAGAAGATTGCCCCCTAACTGAACCTACACAAAAATAGAAATTTCAAAGTAACTCTGGTTATCTTTTTGCTTGTTTTGTTTATCATATCATGCCGAAACTGCTAAAAGGATCTTGATAAGATTTGGGCAAGGTGATGATCCTACAACCTATTTAAAGACTTATATACGAAATTTTAATAGTTCTCGAATGTACAATATTTTGAAAAGAGAATTCCACAAGGGCTATTTTTCGATTGGAAAGCTTTATTATCTATATTATCAGAAAAACCCAATTCATTTTAATAATCAGTACATCAAATCTTATAAACAGCATTTATTTCTGAATAAGGGTCAGGCCCTTAGGCTAATGTCAGTGGCAAAAGTTGCTATATACGTTCCTATTTGATTAATATCCCATTGTTCAACTTATTTCTTTTAATATTCCTACAATAACATTACTAAAGTTTCATTACGAAACTAAAAAAACTAACAACATCTTGAAATTCATTGTCAATAGTTTTACTTTTATGAAGATTTACAAGGAAAAGTGTTTGAAAAAGTGTACAGTCATAAGTGCAAGTCATAATATTATTACAAACTTTACGAGAGCCTTTGACCTCCTCATTGTCTTCCCACCTGCAATTTCATTGGCCTTCTAGACGTCATATCTATCTTTACTATTGAAACGAAAACCAGTTTTATTTGCAAGGCGTTTAAGTCGTTATTTCCGTGTACGAATTGTCGTCCGAACATCGTTTTGAAATTTAACGTGGGCTGGAAGTGAAAGTATATATTTTTTCCCAAGAGTCCGGTTCTAAAGTAAAAGTTCTGATGTAATATCCTCTTGGATTTTCATGACTATTAATTTTTATTATTATAATGATATTTTTTTACTTAATTACATTAAAATTCGGTTATGTTTTAACTTCGTGGTGTTCTGATTTTAAAATGATTTATGGCAATCGGCATACCCAATTATCATACGATTGACTATTCAGTTCAGTTTAAAGCATGTTCAAGTGATATTTAGACTATGTTTAAACCTAAATTTGGTTGTTTTTAATAAAAAAATAATTGATTAATATTTGATAAAAAATAACAAAAAGTATATCGTTGCACTGTATTTCTTTGCAGTAGACATTATATATGATGCTTTATGATGGATTAAGATAATAATATTGTAAACAAGAAGATCTCTCAAATAATAGAAGTATTACGAATGTTTAAAAAATCTCAAATGATTTCTTATTTAATTTACTATTTAGAATCTATCCTATATTATGCATTTGATGTAACTCCGTTTATATCAAAGTTACACAAATGTTATTGCATTTAGGATGTTATCAGCAATTATAATATCTACAACTCTCTAAAAAATCGTCCCAACTGATGTTGAGGATTAATAATCTGTCATCACAACTTTATTTAACATTTATTACTATTATTATATTATCTGCCTCGTTATTAAACTCAGTAAAAAACCTATAATTGCAATAAAAATATTGTAAGCATTATCTAGCATTAATGTTACTTGACCTATGTCCCATCATACATTAGTCAACGCTTGCTTTCGCTGCCGTAGCCAGAGGGCCATCGGATTTCTGTATCTCACTTGTTTTATGTAACCTCCCCCTCTTTATATATCAATCTTTATCTACATTCAGCATTACAGCATTGACACCTTTGGTATCATCTATTTCTTTACACATAAGATCTTAATTGGCTTGCACATTTTTTTCACCAGCTACATTATTAACATTGCCGCTTTAAACATCGTCTGCAGTTCATACACCTTCACATACACGCTTTTACACGTGTGTACTTTCTTTTTTGTCATAACACAAAGTGGTAAGGTCTATAATTGAATGTTTTACAACTTCACAAACCGGTATTGCCTTGTTCGCCGACCAGACTATACCAAGTTAAACGTTGCTGTAGAGAAAGTTGGAATTCTGGTGTTTGTAGTCTCTATTGGTTTGTGTTAAGATTCACAATTGTACATTCAACGGTTTTGAAGATCTGATGGTGGATTTATGGTGTTTTAAAGGAAAAGCTTCGGATGTGAACCGGACACAGGAACGTGTGTGAAGAGAAATTTCTTTTTTTTTCGTTTAGAAAAAGGACGTTCGGTTGGTTTGACACACATTCTTGGTATGATGTAATTTGTATGACTGTCTGTCCACTAATATGTAAAGGTATTTAGGTTAGTGTGAAGTAGTTCACCAGAACATCTCTAAGGTCAGTAGGGTTAATGATATTTGAATAAAATTTATTGTGACTTATGGGTGTCATTTAGAATTTTAGATTTTGAGGGTAACTGTTCTTCTTAATATTGATTTCTTTAGTTTGCTGCAGTCTGATTTTGAATGAAACGAATGGTACAATTTTGTGTAACTCTTACTTGATTTTAATCTTTGTTATTGTTTAAAAGTGTAATTGGCTCCACTTTAGTATAACTTATCTATAATTAAAATGCTTAGATGTAAAATATTACAGTCTATCCTTTTGGTGAAACAAAATGAGAGTTTAAGATATTGCACTCATAGAAAACGTAGATTTTGCGAAAAGTTAAAATTAAAGAGTGCATTCCTGAAGAAGGCCTTCAATTAATCAATGTTATAAGTATGTTACAAATACACTGGGACTGCATTTTTTTCATTTTCGATAGCAAAGGAATGGAGTAAAATGGGACTAACCCAAATATATATTTACTTAACTGAAAATAACTGTGTAGCAAATAGAAACATATCACGGAGCTGGCGTAAAGAAACAAGCTAAAATAAATACAATCAATAAAGAAGCTCCACTCCCAAACAAAAGTATAAATACCAATCTAACTAGAAAGTTTAACAAATTAGTCAATTTCGACCACTTAAGTCAACCAGTAGTAATAATAAACTGTTATCTTTGCAGATATCTGCAGCCTTTCCTTAAAAAGTGATCGCATCCTAGCAGGTTTTATAACCAGCTTGCCAAATTTCAAGTTTTCCAAGGTGTCCTAATATTTCGTAATTAATCAGTGAAAGTGGCCTTTCGGTCATTCAGAATACCAAATGTTGAGTCTCTTAAGTATTGAAAGTGTCAATACGATTAATAAAAATATTGTAAATGCTGCCTTGTAGAGAAACATCTATGTTTCTTTATCAAATTCTAGCAGGGCCCCGCAGTTTCACCCACGTAGTACCCGTTCCTATAAGAATATGGGAATAAAATGATAAGAAAACCTTCCTCATTAATCACTCTTTCTATTAGAGAAAACAGCATCAAAACCCATTGCATAGTTTTAAAGATCTAAGCGTACCTAGGGACAGACAGCGGGAAGCGACTTTGTTGTTAGGACGAATGTCCTTAACTGACTTCATGATCTGTGGTTTCACTACATATTACGAGTATACTATGTAGTGATAAATATCATCGAATAAAATATGTTAAAAAAATCTTATAGATTTTAAACAAGTTATATTTTTTCAATGAGTAATGTCTATTTAATTTATACAGCCGACAATAAACGTTACAAATTTCAATTACTTACGTAAATATAAAATTCTTTGAGTTCAATAACCAATTTATGAATGAATATAATTATCACACATTAGTTACATTATACGTATAAATAATTCCGGACAAATTGATTTCAATAATTACACAACACTAACATCCGTTTAGGAACTTATAATAGTGCAACGTAACATTATTCATATTCATGTGTCATTCAAATAACTTTTAAATCTTTATTCCGTATGAATAAACACACGATGACTTTATTACTTGAGTTATATCACTTGAGTTTTTGGCTAAAATAGTTTTCACTTTTAAATGCCATTAGGCATAAACATAATTTCATTGTCATCATAGATGGCATTAAGATTAGTCATTATATTATTGTCATCATCGTCATCAGCCTATATTTGATAACTGCTAAACATAGGCTTCTCCTTGTTTGGTGCGGGCATAGTTAGCAGATTTCCGGCAATCTGAACCAGGTCGTCTGTCCATCGGCAAGTAGGTCAATAAAAACCTCGTGATCTCGAATTTTGGGATAAAAAATTCTTTGTGTTAGTCCTGGTTATAGGGTGTATTTGTCCTAAATCTAAATATATATAACTCAAAGGTGACTGACTGACACAGTGATCTATCAACGCACAGCCCAAACCACTGGACGGATCGGGCTGAAATTTGGCATGCAGGCATGTTATGATGTAGGCATCCGCTAAGAGTATTTTTGGAAATTCTCTCCCTAAGGGGAGAAAAGGTAGAAAAAGTAGAAATTCTGCCGGAAGTCATTTTTCCACGCGTGGGCGCTGCCAACTTCATATAAAACAGTTCAGTAGTTTTAATATAAAGGAACAAAATATCCACAAAATCTTTAGTAATTATAATATTAGCAGGATTGTATACAAGGCAAGCAATATATCTAAAGTAGTATAGGTACGCACACAATCGGTTAAAGAGAATATGAAAGTGGTATACAGGAAACTGTTACGTAAGCTGTTCCCACGATTGTTGGTAATTTATTGGTTTGTACCCGTACTGGGTACAAACCAATAACCTTCTGCGGTTTTAACCATATGAAAATTGAACATTCCGTATGAATATTAAGACATAAAAACTAGACTTCTTTTTCTTCTTCAACAGCATGTGTTAGCCCACTGCAGGGCATATGCCTCTCCAATTTCTCTCCACATCAAACTAGACTTAGGTGAAGATTAATCCGCATGGAGTAAGGTAAACTTTTGGGATAAATAAGAAATTATTTTATGGGTTGAGTAAGGAACATAAGTAGGTTGAATAAGAAAAAAAAATGAGTAGAATGAGACTTCATAGGATAAAAAAGGAACATCCCAAAATATCTAATCCGTGGAACAATTGACTTCCTTTCACATAGTTAGGTGTCAAATCCATAAAAAAACTAATCAACGTTTGCCAATAGCTATAAGCTACTTTAATCAGACTTGACTTGAAACCAAATCTATAGTCATACGCATATCTCTATATAAGGAGAATAAGTATAATGTATCGACTTGTAAGATCTAACTGCAAGTCAATGGCCTCTTTCTCACTAATAGTAAAAGTACAGGGAGGAGGAATAGGCGTAAGTAATACGCTTATCCAATACATGTAACTGATCTTGAACCTGAGCCAAGAGCAAATATGCATCTGTTGACTCAACAAACGAACTTAGGACTTTCCTTTAGGTTGTAGTACGACGGTGCACCTCCTCACTATTCACGGTAAGTGACTGAATTTTGGAATGAGAAGTTTCCAAATCAATGGATTGGACGCGAAGGTACTATTTCATGGCCAGCATGACCTCCCGACTTGAATCTTTTGGATTATTTTCTATGGGGTTATCTCAAAGAATCAGTTAATGAGATAAATATTCATGATAAACGAGAGTTATGACAAAAATTCAACCATGTTTCTGAATTGATAAAAAATTATCAAAGAGCCCAAAAAAGTTTACAAAAAAACTTTATAGGAAGATGTTGTTATGCACAAGAGCTAAAGAAAAGCATTTAGAGCCTTTAATGTAAAAATAAATTGAGTAATAAACAAATTTCCATAATTAGCAATGAATTTTTGTTTTGTCTCAAAAATTTCCTTTTACTTTGATATTAGTGAAAACAAAAAACTACTCATTAGAAACCACAATGTTATACTTTTTTGTAATCCTTATGATATGTAGATGTTTTTAAAATAATGTTCCACAAGGCTACCATACATTTTTTTTACACCAGCTCAGCTCAAATACCACTTAGAGTTTTTTGAAATTTAACAATTGCACTTGTTTTGTTGATTAATTTTAATGTTAATGATAATTACACTAAAATATGATTTAAATTAGAAAAACCTATGTATTCTTAACGTCCTTGAATAAAAATAACATCAAAATAAGTAATAGATTTTGTAGAATTAAGAAAAATGTGCACATAGTACGATAATTTCACCTAAATACTAAAAAACGTTATAACTTTAAAACTATGAGGCCTAGGACAATAAATTTTGGTGATTCTGGTAGATAATGGTTTCCCCTATCCCCCACATCCCGTTAATCCACTACTTACGGGACACCCTGTATAAAATTCTCGTGTCACAGTTTTCGTTGCCATACTCCTCCGAAACGGCTTGACCGATTGTCATGAAATTTTGTGAGCATATTCAGTAGGTCTGAGAATCGGCCAACATCTATTTTTCATCCCGAAATTCCCACGGGAAAGGGAACGGGAACTACGCGTGTGAAACCGCGGGGCGCAGCTAGTATAATATAAATTATAACAACTACTAAAACAAATGATTAATAAACGCATCATGTGAGAGCACCCTCACGCAACGAAAATGAGATCACTTTTTTCATCTCATCTCACTTGTAAATATAAAACCACAGTTAGCATGAACGTTCCACATAAAAGAAACGGTAAAACACGATAGAACAAGATAGTATTAAAACATATTTTGAAAAGAAAAATTGATTTTGTTGCATAATTATATAGATAAAGGTATTATTATGCTATTATTGTAGTTGAAGAAACGATATTCGTGCGAATGATTGAAGATATCATTGGGATAGCGATTACAATGTATTGATAGACAATGATTTGCGAATGAAAATGAAAGTTGAAATGATAGTGTGGCTTTTATTGATGTTAAAGAAACTATAGGTTGGATTTGTGCTTTGATCGTAGCTTTTGTTAAGTATATAATCAAAGCTTTCATGGTTATAAAGTTATGGATCATAGCCAAGCTTATTATTATCAATGTTTTCATATAAAACTATTGTTTAAGAGCCGCATGGAAAGCTTAACGTTTTCAAAAGCTCTGAACAAAGAGACTTTGGTTTAAAGCTCACACAATATTTTATGTTTTATAGCTCAACATAAGCTTACAATTTTTATGGCCCTGGCAAGGGCAGAAGCAAATATGTAACTTACTTGTTAAATTCAAACTCAAACTCAAAATATCTTTCTTATCAAGGATTGATACAATCACTTATAAACGTCAAAACTTAAACTAAATTGATTTGATTGTTAGTTCACTACGCGCCCACTAATAAGAAAAAATAACAAGAAACTCAGTGGGGTTGTCTTTTTTTGTTGTGATTATATTCACAAAATAAACGTTAACGTTAAGTAGGTACTTACTTATTTACATTATTAATAATTATTTTAATCAAATAATTTTAAACTGTTTTTATTTCTGATTTTGACAATATACATTTCAATTCTAACTGAAACAGATATTTCAACGCGCTATTTTTCAGTCTCTTCTGCTTCCTATAGTACAATAATGACTGTCTGATTTCAGCTCTTTCAGTAATACCCGTCATAGTACACAACAATGTTGCTTATCTTTAGCAGTTAGTTCAAATACAATATAATGAAATAATTGTGCGTTAAGAAAATTATGTTTATCAATTTCACCAGTAAATATTTTAGTCAAGTTACCAATGATATATTTCTTTTTAATTTTATTCCTAAAAAGTGGAAATAGGTCTTGCCAATTTGCAATGTACCAGTTCTCAAGCTCTCAAGGGTTGTTCCATTCACAAAAATAACTGAAATTTAAAAATATACGTTAATGTTTTTAATTTGACAAATTTTATTATACTCGTTGAGCTTTCACTTACTACAAAGTAGTAGGCTGCAGAAACAGTTAACAAAAGTGTGTTATCATTGCAACTAAATCGAATTTGAATCAGAAATAAGACGTGATGTATTGACGTGGTACAGTCGGGGTATGAAATGGAAAATATTTTGTTGCACTTTGCAACGATATTTTTAAATGTACAAAATATGTTTTAATGTGTGAATATAATTAAAATCTATTAAGAAGTTATATTAGTTTTTACTTTTTAATTTACAATAAGCCCTTCTTTTGAAACTCTACTTTTTGTATCCCATTTATCATATTTACTATATACCAATTTGACCATAAAACATGCTCATTCATAGAACACTTATGAAAATAAAGATAAATTTTTAGGAAAATATTTTTGACGTTTGCATAGCAAAGAACTATTCAAAAAGTTTTTTTTTTTAAAAGACCAAGTCTTTTATGGATTTTTTTATACTTTTACAACACCAACAACTTTTTGAGATAAAAGTTGTCACATAGGTAGTTTATGGGAAGAAGGCGAGTAGGTCGAAATTACAATTTATGTAGAAACTCTAAAAATAGGCAGTTTACAACAAACATGTCAAATATAGACATATGTGCAGCAACACATATGGCTAAGTATATTTTTCCCTGACAGTCCAATAGACTGCATAAATGCATCGGTGCATCCCTCTCAGTAGAGTCCAGTGTACCGTGACTACAAGCGCATATAAACGCCAACAGTGATCTAGTTTTGAACACAGTAACCATATCGCCATCGTAGAAACAACGACATCAAAATGGTAACACGGTACCTTATTATCTTGACCTTGGCGATATCTGTCAGTGCCCGAACGGCCCACAAGGCCGAGGGACGGAGTTCAGAAGAATCCATCCTTGGAGACCTCAAACTTGCATACGACACATACAAAGACTGCAGCAACGATGACATCACACATTGCCTGAAACAGAAGTTGGCCAAGACTTTGACTAGACTGGCGAGGAGTGATGAGGTCAATGTGCTGAATGGCGTGACTATTAAGAAGGACAAAGATGCAAAGGTTAAGGAAGTTGAAGAAGCGGTGCCAAGAGGTCTTGACGAGAGCTCACTTGACAACCTCCTTATGGACAAAGTCATCGGATTCATGCAGACTCATACCGTCCAGGTAAGGAATAGACTTAATTAAGTTAACTTGAGGTTACTTAAAAGTATCTCACTGTCTCCAGTATCAAATATTTTGGATCTTTATTGATAAAAGATGGTTATGAATTTGATTGACATGGGATATAATGCAAGGATTAAATTAAATGTTTTAAACCATCAATTTTTAAGTAAGTACTTTTCACAATTTTCATGGATAGTAAAATATAATGTAAATTAACGATACAAGTTAAAACATTCGGAAAATATTTGGTCAAAGTATAAAATCTTGAAATATAGTCAAAATCTTAACTATCTAAGTGAAAACTAAGAGAATTTAGTCCGGGGTTCGTGACAAATCCTACGCAAAGGAGGCAGGCGTGCTTATCTCACTATAGTTTAACCACGTGTCTTATCAATTTCACTTTCACTATGATGTCTATCGTTACCAGGATATCATTGGAATGCTTTAAATCCTTTAGCAGGTATTTTAAGCCGCACCTGGTGATTTCAGATTTCCCTCTCACAATCTAAATATAGAAAATCGATTATCGTTAAGAGCAATATTAATGGTAGTTGGTTGTTTATTTCTAATTTGTATTTTCTGCCTTTAACTAATTACATCGCTCCATAAGACTATGTCATTATTGCTCGTGAGACAATCAAATATTTTGAGCTTTCTGTTGTTTTGCCTGATAAATATCGCATATTGTTTGATGCAGTCTTATTTCTTTATCTTATTTCCATCGCAGAAGAATCGCACGCTCTGCTTACACTAGTTTTATGACATTTTGATGAACCATGCGAATTTAAACTATGCAATTTATCTATATATTTCAAATTGAGATAATATTACTTGCATAAGTCAATGAAATTTGATAAAAATGGGGTCAATTTGAATTAGTCTGCCTCAAAATAACTACAAAGTTTCGAACTTTTTACTCCTGTACCCTTTTTGACAGTAAGAACGAAAAAGTTACGCTAAAAACAAGTATTTTCCTCTTTTTTCTCATTATTCAGTTAAAACACTCTCATATCTTTTTCTTCACCTCCTCACTATGAACTTACGAAATCATTAGCATAAACCATTAAATCACCAATAAAATGAATATTAACAACCCCATGCACGCGTTAAATGACATAATTAACGACATGCAACCTCTCATGCCTATTCATCACGCGTGATGAATTAAAATCTTCATCATTGGCTAATTATACGAAATGCAATGAAAAAATTGCATACCTCGACCGTCGCAGCGTGACGGCTTTCTACACCATTTCTAGTAGCATCTCTTTAATTGCACGAAGTTAATTTTATCTTTACTTTTTTACACAGTCTATTAAACAGATTTCTTACTGGTACCCCACTTCGGTGTGCATACGCGGCGATTCCGTTAATTAATTGATAAATGCACACATTTGCTTTCATGTTTAGTTCCTGTTATGATGTAGTACGGAAGTTCGAATTTGATTTGGATTCATTTATGTTGGATGCGGCTATGGTTACGGTTACATTTGAGTTATTAGTGACAGCTTATCATTTTAATTTGATGGAAGTATCCTTTGATTAAGAACAGCTTTGTTTTTATTAACTTTTAGCTTTTGTGAATGATATGTATGAAATGTGATGCTTCTTGCACTTTTAAACTCGGACTTTTGTGTTTAAAAAGTAGGCACTTAAATTACTGACATTAGAATTAATTGAGATCCAATCAGAACTTATAGCAAGGATCAGATGGATATGATAAACAAGAGATGATAGTTTCAAAATTATATTTAGTTCAGGATGAGAGAAAGTTAAAGCATCCATAACAAAGCTTACTTATTCCACCTAATAGCTTACTTGTCTACCAATGATGATGAAGTAAATATTGAACTTTTTGATTTTCAAATACTATACTTACCAAGAACATAACCAACAACTGATGATAATAATGAAACTGATATTGAACCTTTTAAAATTCCAGGTCAAATTCCCAAGTGAACCGGAGAGCGCAATGGAAGAGGGCCGCAGCAGAAGAAAGAAGATTGCTCCTCTCCTCGCGATCCCGATCCTTATAATGGGAATGTTGGTACCCCTCGCCTTCGGTGCCCTTGCACTGTTAGCAGGAAAGGCCCTGATTGTGTCCAAGCTGGCTTTAGTGCTCGCCGGTATCATCGGTCTGAAGAAGCTGCTGTCTTCACACGGTGGTGGTCACGAATCTCATGAAGTAGTTGTGTCGGCTGGCCATGCAAGCAATGGGTGGAGCAGGTAATCATTTATTTTCTTGCAGTTTAGTGTAGTAGAGTGGTATCTTATGCCAGACTTATGGCAATCAAGCAAAGGTTATGGGTTGAACTGGTGAGGTAAATGACGTAGACTTTTATACTCATTTGACTTAATTTACTCAATTCAGTTAAGCAGAATTAAGTCTACTTGAATGTGTGTGTGAATAGTTGCTGATACTCTAAATACAGGCTCTAAACTTAGACAGGAGTCAGGTGCTTTATAAGGATGATAAATTGGTTGATTATGTTATGTTAAATAACACATAAGACATAATCTAAGATAGACAGTTGATCATAGAATCTATAAATGAATGTGTACGTAGTTTTAACACCTTCGATAATCAGCAAGTCGTATATTAGAATCGTGATGTAGAGAAATCTACAAATTGATTATATTTGTCGAAGTATATGGATGTGCGTGAGTAGTTTATGATACTAGTAATAAACATAGTTACGGGTCAATTTCATTTAGATGAAAGAGAGATTGAATGTTGTTATTGAACATTAATGTGAATATTTCGTTTTTACTATTATCATTAGTTAGTCTTTGCTATAAAGTGGGACTTTACAGACTGATGCAGACTTTTTTTTACTCAAAGATTTAATTCAAATTAACCCTTGTAACGAATTATTTTTCCAATCTAAACATTAATATATTAGAAATGATTATCAGCAACTATATATTTTTGGTATCTACTATTTTAATTGTCCTACAAAAAGGTTTTTTATTATGGCGGTTTTCAGTAATATTTTTTTTGCCTTAGTTTATTGTTTTTATATATTATGTTTTTTTTATTTTAAAACTAAAGTATATATTTTTTTTATTTTACAATGCTTTGTATATTTTTAATTTCAGGTCTTTCGACAAATCCCACGATTTAGCATACAGTGCATACACCCAGTAACCAAAGAAACCCACCAAATAAATTATTTAATTTATATCACGAAATAAATGAACACATATAATAAAGAGAACTATAATTTATTTATTTATATTTATTATATATAATTTGTGGAAAAGATTCATAATAAGTATATATATTTTATATTTGAATCTGACAAATTGAAATGCCACGTTTAAATTGAAATTATATTTGAAGATTGACCATAAAGTGGTAAGCATTAACTGTAAAAGTAAAACCAATATTATATTCAAATGTAAAACTTTTTTCGTACAAAACAATCTATTATATAAAGTATAAAATACCATAAAAGTAAAAAAGCAATATAAAAATCATAATTTCAACAGTACATTTTATAAAAATTTTATATTTTATACAAAAATTGTATATTTTATACAAAAATTGTATATTTTATACAAATTTGTATATTTTATACAAAAAATATATATATTATACAATATTACGTAGCGTTATATTTGAATATAATATTGTTAGGCGACAATCGGCATACGTAATGGATACAATGATTATATTATTTAACGACGAAACTCAATGAGTTAGAGAAAACTGAGAAAGGTGTTTCTCTAAGCATTTGTCATTTGTACCTCGAATATACTCTAAAAGTAAATATCTATATACAATTATAAATCCTTGACTGATTATAAATTATAACTAGTTGTATAATTATTTATAGTATAAAATATACATGTATATATGTTATACATTTTGAGCCAGTCTTTGGATATTGCTTTAATATAAAACAATATAGTTAAATATAAATTATACTAAATAAAATATATAATTGGTATATTTATTTTTATATTTATTTATGTATTTATATTATAAAACTTTATTTATGTATTTTTTTTATTACTATCTATTTATTTTTATTATATTATGTATTTATATATTTCAATTTAACTTATGTACATATGTAAATATTATATTGCATTTATGTAATATTGTGTAACAAAAATGTTTTATATATCTAGTAGGAGATTTGATTTGATGCCAAATATAATTTATACAAATTATTTATGTATAAATCTACTTAGGATATAGATCTCATATTTATTTATATAAATTATGTTATTTATATTCATTTATTTTATTATAAAATGTAAATAATTGTTTTCTTATTTATTTCAGTCTTATTTATTTTGTTCTTTGACAGTAACCAATGTTAAATAAACTTGGTAATCAGATTGTTTTGTGTTTTATTTTTTCACACTCAAACCTTGTAGGAAAATGGTTAAATGATTTGTTATATGATTAGAAATATAAGTATGGTTTAAAGAAAATCTGTGACCTCTCCGATGAAGCATGAAAAAATATGAAATAGAACACAGTGGAAATAAGTTACATTGACACATAACATAACATAATCATTCACTACATCATCTCATTATAGTAACTGACCCCTAACTAAGCTCGGAGCTTGTATCTAGGGTATCAGAAACTACGCACACACTAATTCACACACATATCACCTATCTAATTATCTATCTATCGATACATACACAATAATAAATTCAAATCGGTCTAGTCGATTATAAGAAAATGATAATCATAATTAAAAAATAATATTTGCATATCAAAGAAATTCACCCATTCGGTTTAAAGTATTTTGTGTAATGACCGTCGACCTAACAATGTTTAACGAACAACGTTACTGTAGATAATTCACGATCTTCAAGTAAAGTTACTCACCAAGTAATAACTTTTCTTGGTGAGTACCTTTACTTGAAGACTTTAGTTCAAGTTTTGTCTCTTTTTTAATTTATATCAAGTGACAAAGACAAAACTTGTGAGTACTCGGAACTTCACTTAAAGATCGTGAAAAAGGCCCTAAATATAAATGATAAATTATTAGGGCTCTTCGCTTTCTGGATTGTCAAGGTCTAATGGCAGTTGCTTTAAGTAAAATACTAAAATTAAAATACTAAAATTAAAGTAAAATACTTAGCTTAAAGCTTAAAGTATTATAGCTTAAAGTAAAATACTAAAATTAAGTAAAATCTGAAAAAAAAAAACTTAAAGCAGACCCCAGTTAGAAATAGGATAAACCTTCGGTAAAATATTACGAATCATATTATGTCATTTCAAACACACGTTTCCGTTACATATTTACAGAGAAACCATACAATACATCGTTCCACTTTAAAATGAATTAGTAATAACTCATACATAATGCAAGCTGAATTGTCTCGCCAAAAATATTTTCATATATGTAGTGGGTTAAAGGAAATTGGGTCATTGAATATATTATTTGGGAAACGGTATGTTTATATAAAAGATACACGCAATATTGGGTTGATAGTGATATTTATATAATAACTAGCTGTGCCCCGCGGTTTCACACGCGTAGTTCCCGTTCCCGTGGGAATTTCAGGATGAAAAATAGATGTTGGCCGATTCTCAGACCTACTGAATATGCTCACAAAATTTCATGAGAATTGGTGTAGCCGTTTCGGAGGAGTACGGGAACGAAATTTGTGACACGAGAATTTTATATACATATAAGATTAATATTCTATCAATTATTTTCACATGTGCTGTGCAAGCAAGTAAATTACTCCAAAGCTGTTTTACTTAAAATACTAGAACAATATTAGAACTTACCTGAAATTTGGTTATGAAGGTCTGATAGCAGTCGTTTCACGTAAAATACTGATATTCTGCCAAATTTGGTTAAATTGAAAACCGACCACAAATGAGATAAAGGCTCAAATTAAAATAAATGAAGATGTATCTACATTTACTTATACAAATCTGTAGCGCAGTAAATCACATTTGAATATGTATATTATATTCTTGCCATTATACTCGTAGTTTAACTCAGTTTCTATGTCACCTACATAGTAAAAAAGCATAACGATTGTTGTCATATGACAATTTGGTTCAACTACAAATGACGAGTTTATTTCCTTACGCACAATTTAATAGGAACTTAGGATCACCAAACTAGAGAGTATTTGACTTAGTTTACCTTGTATTTGAAACTAATTACCATAATATTAGAAAATATAGTGTTTTTTAACTCATTGTATCTTTAGTATCACTGCGCCTTTGCATTGTATTGTAAGTATATAGGTAGTTAAACGCCTACACAAATCGAACAAAACAGAATATTCTGTAGCATTTTGAGTGGTCTTTTCGGGACTTTTAGCTTCAAAATTACCCAGTCTTTTACACTTCCCTCAAGCTCTAGCTGAGAGAGCCAGCTAATAAATTAATACTAGCTTATTACTAAGGAATATAAAGGCATAATTAATCTACAATTTCTCGCTTTCATTCGCAAATAATAACACATTGCTTCTCATTTATTAATGAGTCTAAGTGTAAACATCTTATATTTTCCCAGCAATAATAAGGGACTTACAGAGCAATGGAAAGAAAGTTTTCTTAATAATCTTATCTGAGCTTTAATTTAAGGTTTTCTTGAGAATATCAAGTTCTTTTAATTTTTAACTGATTTTAATTATTTCAAAATAACCACCATCAAATTTTTTTAGCTACAGAGTACTCATTATTATACTGTTACTACCAGTAAATAGTTACTTCGATGAAAATGTTTTGAATTAACAAATTTGAACGGCTCTATACTGACCTAAGTATCCGGGTAGTATCAGTATACTTACATTAATTTAAGATATATTTTTAAATTTCTAAAGAAACCTATTTAATGCCTAGAGTGGCAGCTATATACATATTTTCCATAAAAACTTCTTCTCTAACACTTAGCTTCTTTTAGTGTTTAGCCAATAAATTAGTCCTGATTTATTGGCTAAACACTAAAATAAGCTAAAATTCAGTATCCACTACTAAACAAGTTCATATTACGGAAAATTACTAATATCCATAACCACATTAGATCATTCCGAACACATAATACCACTACACAATCATAACATTAGTAAGCCATGACTAAAAACAAAGAAAAACGAACTGAACAACCAAAAACGTTGAAGTCTACTGCTATTGACCTACAAACAGTTACATAACGCTAACAACAGAAAAAGAAATGAAATAAACTACGTACGAGTGTTTGTTGTCTAAAAATAACAAATAATAAGTTTGTGCGTGGTTGTTATTGATTGGGTTCTGTAGGAAATTGAATTAATATGCGTTTAAGTATTTTTAGGAAATGATGTAGAAAATACAGTTGGGTGAATGTTATATTATCAGCTGTATGGTAGTTGGTAGTAAAGAAAAAAACGTGTGGCACTCGGGGACTGCCGCGGTAAAGCTATTGCATAGCAATTTTATCAACTAATTGTTTTTTTAATTTTTGTATTGCAATCCTAACCTTAGAAATTTTGATGTCGTACTTGGGACTTCATACAATAAAAACTTTGTCTACATTACTATAAAAACTTTTTGGAAAATTTACAAAAAAATAGTTTTCGATAAAAATAAAATAAAAACGTGAGGTTTCTTTCGTTACGGAATTTCTGGATTCGGTCCCCGCGCTCAAGACCCTCGATAGAAGCTATGCAATAGCTTAAAAACAAACAGTTATCATCCGCTATTGAATTTTGTATTTGTTAGATTAGTGACTTATATTTGTAGTTAGGCATAATAATGTATGTAGTTTATTTGTGGCTAGGCATAAGGTGTGTAGCTTTAATATAATATGGATAGTAAGATACCAAGTGTAAACCAATCTCTGCGTATGGCGATCACTCGTTCTCTTCTCTTCTTCTGCTTCATCTTGCAGAAGCAATCCCTCATTCCAGTCTTTATCTCCTCCTGAGATTTTTTATGGTCTTCTTCTTTTGAGCATGGCTGCCACACATTCATATAATAAAAAGTCTTCAAAAAAGTCCTTACTGCACCGTGATATTACCTAATCTTGTAAAACATTTGAAATTAAAAGAACCATAGTATTAGATGTTCATAGATTTAAGGAACTAGGCTGTATCTAATTATCTAAAACAGTTCAGTAGTTTTGACGTGGAAAAATACTAATAAGAAACAAACAAACTTTCGCGTTTGTCAGTACATTTTGATCTAAATGCAAGTGAAATAAAGATACCTACTCTATTTATCAGATAAATTGACTAGAATGACTTGCGTAAAACATATGAAGTAAAAATATGATAAACGGAACCCTAATAAAACTCGTTACATCACGAAAGTAATTGTCAGGTGACTTTTTTAAAAAAAGAAAGTAGTCACAGCCTTAACAACGTATATCAGATTTTTATTACTATGACTATATAATTTAAACTATTACTAGCAAAATATACTTAGAACTAGTTTATAAGAATGACTGTCTGAAGTTTAATAATAATATTTTTTTATGATCCATCTTGATTAACCAGCCGCTGATTTATCATTTTTTATGTGTGAAACCACATAACGAACAGAAAGTAAACATAACCTAATCTTTTCTGTGCCGGCGGCCAAAATTGGAAGCTACTATTGCCGCTTTGATTCTAATGTCATTTGGATACATTTTCAATAAACTAACAACCAAAAGATGCGATTACAGCGACGCTGTCACCGGTACAGAAAAGATACTTGGCTGGCTTGGCTTGGAAAAGATGTGGCCTTATTTATTATTTAGTGAAACAATCTGTCATTTGAATGGTGCAGGATATTTCAAAATAATTGTAATAGTTTTTAAGTTAATATAAGGTTGTTTATGATGAAGTGAACTTGCCCAGAAGAAGTATTTTCACTCGAACTTTCGTGAACTTTAATGGAATGATGGCGAAAATTGTTATTAAGAAGCCGGATAGATAAGGTCTCTTTAGTTCCGATAAGTCAACAAACTTTTATGTGCGAATATGCAGAACGTGGCAGTCTACAGCAGCAGACGCGATGGCATGTATCAATGACCTATGACCTGTGAAAGACATGTCACGCAATTCTTAGAAATATTTTTTTTTTGTAAATATTATATCAGAAGCGCTCATGGCCCAGTGGTACCCGCGGATCACTTGTGATCTGTGCGGTTAAGCAACGTCTGGCACCCTCATGACTGTGAAGGATCATTTCTAAAAATTACTTTTAATTTCATGAGCGTTTCCGTGCTTAGAAGTGCATGTAAAGCCGTCGGTCCCGGCTGTCGTACTAACATCATCGACAATCATTACGGGTAGTTAGAGCCCTCAAAAATCTAACATTTAATTTAACTAAAAAATGTCGTATAGCCCTCTTGGTTGTGAAGGTCTGATGGCAGTCGCTTCACGTAAAATACTGACATTCCACCAAAACTGGTTAAACTGAAAACCGACTCCAAATAGACATGGGATAGAGGTTCGGAAAAGAGAGATATCCGAATCATTTTTTTACAATTTGATACTGCAAGGGGATACCATCACAGACTGTCATGTTTTGAAAATTGTACTTTGAAAGTAATTTTAGAGACAGATTTAAGAACTTAAATGTTATTTAGACGCTCTGGAATTTATTGTTTGCTCTACCTATTATATTTCCTTTCCAAAGACTGTTCAGCTTCATGTTATACTAAAATTCTTTTATTCTGCATGTTGTATCATCTTTATAGCAAAATATATACGTTTTAGAGAGACAATAAAAGAGGGGATGTATAACAAATATCTTAGAACCGGAATAATATCACTATCGATTAGATTAGAAAGTAAGAATTTATAATATCAAGGAAATTAAGTAATTAATTTATTTGAATATTTATGACTTTTTATTTTTAAATATCACATCCGAATATCGCAAAAATGTTGCTTGAACAATTATTCTTTCGACCGTCCATATTAAAGCTTTATTTGATGATGTATCTAATACAATGCAACATATAGTACGAAGTGTCTAGTCGTCCAATAATTCGAATAACATTATATTAATCATCCGTTCTAGCGGACGCCTAGCAACAGCCTATATTAGTAAATGAAGAATTCCATGATTATGTGGATCAATTGGTAGTTAAAAACTACCCTGCCTGTTTTACCAAAGTTCACTAGTTCAATACCCGCTTTAGGTAAAAAAATTGTTTGTAAAAAAAAATGTGTTTGATCTGTTTACTCATAGTCATTACAAACAAGTGTCAAAAAATTCATTCAAAATTTTCCCCACAGCCAGGACTTGAACCCGAAACCATGCGGAACCGTTAGCACCGCTTTTCCAATTGAGTTTTCTTCCAAGTGTCAATAAACTAAAACTAATTATTTTTTTCCCATTTTGCGATACTAAACACTAATTATAAAAATATTTTGCATTCATCTTAATTAAATTATTCCATCCACTTAAACGATAACCTGAATTTAATAAAAAAAGAAAACAATCTATTTAATATTTATAATATGAAATCGAGTTTTTAAACAACTCTCATAAAAATATAAAAATAATAATGTTTAACGGATTATGAAATTATTCATTCTTGTGTTTATAACGCTTTTACTATTAATTATGAGTGAAAATAATATTTAATTACGAGATGTATGTAAAAATATTAAGATCTCACTGCAGGGCAAAGACTTCTTACTGATGATATGATTCATCATCATCATCATCAGTCAAGTGGTCTCTACATCTGCAACAGATGATTTAAGCAGTATGTAGTGATATTATTACAATAAGGAGGAATAAGAAAAATCATGCTTAACTCATGCATGTACGTGATCTCAAACTCATGTCATGTTTGGAAAGTGTAAAATGTTTCACACAGTGCCTTTAAATTGCCTTATTAAGGTCCATAACCTAGACCATAGAATATGAATCTTCGACCCTGATTAACTTACGCGGTCGGAAAATTTTTCCACAGGGCGAAATATCTACTGTCTAGAAGTTTAGAACTTTATTAATTCATTTGTTCATTTACCGCTTACTATAAAAGCAAAAAAAGTTTAATATACAACTTCAAGAAGTACTACATACATAGTAAGAACGTGATATAGTATGTACAGACCTACAACTGTACTAGTATTATTAGTGACTTATTATAAAAGGTTGCTAACCTCAGAAAAACTTGAAAATCTAAACCACTACTTTGACTTTTCATAGATTTTCCAAAAAATATTTACACTGATCTCATCCTACAATTATTACTAAGACAACAAAAAGAATTACTGACTAAATAGGTGCCTTCGTTTGTAAATTATGCTTGAACATACATTAAGCAATTGATTTATTTATAGATAATATGTTTATAGATATAGATGAAAACTAATTACACTAAAATGGAAAGTATATTTGTAAGATCATTGTAAAATTATCACCATTACTCTTTGTTTCAATTCGTGAGAATGGAAACCTTATCTATCATTTCTTTGTCAAACAATGTTACCTTTTTAATATCATATAATTTGTTAACTTCACACAATAAGAAAGTGTTCCCTAGGGAAAATGGAAAAGAGACCTTATTATTGTAGTGATAAGTAGCAAAGTGGTACAGATGAAATTGTGATAACGGCAATGAAAATAATATGAACTATTTTTTGAGTAATTAAAGACTAACAAGGTCTAGCTTAGTAAATAAAACAATTTTGATTACATTTTAAAGCTTTTATTTTTAATTAAGATATAATGAACGTAGATATTATTTTTGCATTCATTTACACTTGCCTACTGATAGTAACACTTTAAAAGAAAATAGATTAAATTATAAACAATATTATTGAGTTTACGAATATAATTATTATATATAAGAATTTATTTGTTAATTAAATGGTATTTTTTAATTAAAGTTTATTTAGTTACTTCGAAAATTATCGTCAAATCAAATATTCTTTAAATTGTTTACTATTTATTTTAAAATCATCCTAACTAGATTATTTAAAATCATTTTATCCGATAAAAAAATCACATATTTTTTCCAAAATTTAAAAAACACTGCATTAAATAATTAAAAAAATATAGGCAAATATAAAATTCACCTGTCAATACAAAATATATCGAGAGCACTATATCCGCAGTGCGTTCGATTTCGTTGAGTCTCTGTATGCACGCGGCGTCATCCTACGCAAGTGGCGCGACCATTGATCCGTACCCATGTACTTGACACACACACACACACCCACACTCACACAAACATACCAATTACACTATGAATGAACCCCGAAAAAACGTGCGTAGACGCAACCGCCCGTATTAACATAAAATTGTTTCGTTGGGTACCAGTTTAATCGTTCGCTTTTGGGCTCACTTTTCTTGACCGCCCGTCCGCATCGAGTAGTGGGGTGAGAGGCTTAAAACAGGCTCACTTATACACCGAAGCCACACTTTGTGCTAAGCTTTCCGTAGGGGTAGTTACACCTGTCAATATGAGGCATTACATAGTTGCCCTAGTTTTGGTGGCGGCGGTGCGGGCGATGCCAGCCCTCGACAATGAGGTTAACGACCCGGGACTCGTCGGGAGCGTAATGGGTGTCGTCAAGGAGTGCGCTGAAGGAGACGTCTCCTTATGCTTGAAGGTGCGAATTGTGATGTGACAAGTGCAGTGCTAGTGAATTGTGACGTAAACTAAGTTTGATTTTTGGTTGCAGGAGAAGGCATTGAAATACGCGGAATCGATTACGTCTGCGAGGGAGATGAACTTGGCTGATGGTCTGACTTTGATCGGCAATGGATCGCCAAGGTCTGCTAGGTCTTACGAGCCTCTTCCTGACGAGCCCAAGGCGAGGGAAGCCGTCGTCGAATCCAGGCTGATTGACACCGCTGCTGACTTCTTGGAGAACCATGTCATCCAATTCCGTCTTCCTACTACCGCTGTCGAAGGCATGAAGCGATCCCTTGAGGAAGGTACGTAAAATTGTAAACATCTTCGATAAATAGTAAAAATTTGCGATATCATAAAACATCGCGTCATAAATGCAAATATGTAAGTGTGAAGAGTAAATAATTGATTAGGTAATTTAGCGTTAAAATACAAACGGTTTACTTAAACACAGTAATTGTGATGCCAAATAAGTTTTTGCATAAATTTCCACCTTTTCATGTTTCGTTTACCATAATTAAATTTACATTTGATCTTATAGAACATGTGATATTATTAAAAGTGTATCAATTATAGAGATCAAAGGATAACTAAAATGATTTAAGATAAACCCAATTACATTTAACTTTTAGCAAAACAGTTACTAATTTAAGCTAACAAAATGCGAAATACATACAATAAATACTTTAGGTCACGCAAACATTGTAGTAAAGCTTTAACCGTCTGACTTTCGGTTTCAATAGTTTACATAACAACACTAAAAAGATCGAAGTTCAGTAAAAAAAGGTTCTATCTGAAACGTTGATCTAAAAAAACGTAAAGTTTTCAATGTTAAATAAACAGAGCAAATAAATAATGTGGTTTGCAAACATAAAGTGTGACCACAATTTGTTTGATTTGATTCCGGTTTTCTTTTTATTGATATTGAAAAAGGTAATTTTCTTTTATTGATCTATTACTTATTATGATGACATTGTCTTTTTATTCGCAAATAAATGCTCATAAACTTTTATGGCATATTAAAAATGGTCATAGTGAAATTGGACTAATTTAAACCATCTCATAGAAAAGTATTATTTGTGAAAACTAATTCACTTCCAAAAAGTGTTATGCATGAGAAGTCCAAAAATTAATCAAAATGTTGCTTTTTTAACGTCAAACCTTAAGATTACCTTAAGTATATAATTTATTTTGCCAAAATTTCAAGAAACTTTTTAAAATTATTCGTTATTTTAAAGATTCGTCCCACTTAACCATCGATATGTATATCGGTAATACATAAAATCGACAATTTAATGACTTTGTTTGTCATTTTCAACTTTCACTTTTGCTTTCTACACATATGTAATCACGTCAAATTAATCTAAATATTTAAAATCTATGTCACCGTTATTAGTTCATTTGTTTATAAAACCAGCTTCAAGATTTTGATGGTTCTTTACGAAGTTTTTGCTTGCATAAGTTTAAGCGTGAGTAGGCTCTTTCACTGCAAAAAAATTGACAGACCATAAAATGTTTGTCGCGTATGGATCTAAATCACATACAATTTTCTTCCATTTAAACACTAACTTTCTGAATTATGAAGCAGATTTTTCTACTACCGGTTCAGTATAATATATGGTACAAATAGTACACATCGATTGCTATTCAGGACTCGCTTTTACATATTAATTATGGACGCAAATGTTTCCCGTTACGTTACAATTACTTTACTGTTACTACTACATATTTAAATTAATGATCTATAGTTAATTGAAGACTTATCATTTGGTTAGAATCTAGTAACTGCAACTGTTTTAATTAAAGTAATTGTATCAATTAGATAATCATTATTTTGCAAATTGATCTGCAAAACACACATAGAAGATGTTCAATGGAGAAGAACGTTAAAATAATGTGCTATGTATTAAAATTATTTAATCCAAAAACACCTAGAATACTCTTCTAAGACAAAAACTTGAAATCAAATTCGCCAAATCCCAAAATAAGTCCAAGTCCAAAATTGGAACTTTCACAGCTCCCAATAAATATTCAAAAAGTTTGTCACCATCAATATGGAATACAATGGCGACAATGCCGGCATTCCCCCACGTTTCATCAACACCCATACCTGCAAAACCACTGTACACTTGTCACTAGAACAAGAAAGTGGCACTCACATTCCCATTACGGTCATTAGATTATTCTATACAGGTCCTTGATATAACCGGCTTTGGACCAGTCATCGTGAAATCGCGCTATAACAAGCCGCTCCCATGAGGCGTCTTTAAAGAAAGTTGTTGCCTTTCCAATGAACCATTATGGACTTGTCCAGTTGTTTCGGATGTAATTGAACGTTTGGGATGTTATTTGTAAATGGCAATATCCTGTTTATGTTTATCTCTTTTTGTTTTGACTCTTTTGTAGAGAGATTTTCTCGTCGAAATTGTTCAATGTTTGACTCTGCAGTTTGTATAATAATCGTTTTAAAATTTTTGAATGAGTAATTTTTTTTTGGAATGAAATTTAATAGTTCATCTTCTTAGACATGCAAAGATAAACATCATTCAAAATTATAATCAAAATCTTGCTATTTTTATAAAAAAGATGAACATCTAGGCTGTTTAAATAACTTAAATGGTTGACATAGATTAAGGTATTCGGACAATGAAAGTTAAAAACAATGCGAACACGAAATTAACTAAGCGTATGCATTACAAACAAGATTATGTGAAAGTATCCGTTGATAAAACTAGAATATTTAACAAATTCTCAAAAGCGTTTAAATGAAAACAATTAAATCTTTAAAAAGTTTGTTTGTTTGTACCAGTTTCGGTAACAACTTTCCATTTCAACTTGTTTTTGATCTTAATTACACTATATTTATTGAAACTCATGCTTACATACTGATGTGACATTTGTGATGAGACTTTTTGGATGAAACTTTTACTGTGATGAACACAATTTAAACTTTTTCCTTTTTCAAAACAGCCCGTGGCAAGAAGAAGAAGATCAAGCAGCTCCTCCCCCTTTTGGCTATCGCTAAGCTGAAGATTTTGGCCCTCATCCCTCTCTTCTTGGGTATCATCGCTTTCGCTGCTGCCAAGGCCGTCCTCCTCGCCAAGATCTCTCTCCTGGTTGCTGGTATCATTGCTCTGAAGAAACTCTTGGCTAGCAAGCATCACGAGACCAGCTACGAGGTCGTTGCTCATCCTCATCACGAGGAGCATTACGCCAGCAGTGGTGGCCACGGATGGGGCAGATCAATTGATGACGCCCAAAACCTAGCCTACGCCGCTCACATCAAATCAGACTAAGTCCCACTAGGACCGGCCATAGGACCTATTCTATTCTATCTAGACGAAGAGATTATTTATTACTTAGGCATAAGTTCTATTTATTGACTTAATTTATTCCCTTTGTGAGGGATATGTGTAATGTTGTTGTTGTTTTCCCAAAAAAGCGTGATTCTGAATTTGTATGATCTATTATAATATACTGATGTTGTATATTTTTCGAACCCTATACGGTATCCGTATATGTGTATATTTACTATAAAATACTTATTATTCTCATGTTGTATTCTATTGTATAATCTAGTCTTTTCTTTTCTAAGTCCTGTATATATTTTAGACTAGTTTAGGAAGACGAGTAATATTTATAGCCATATTATTTTGTATACCTATACATATATATTTATTATTGTGATATTAAGTTTAGTTTATGTATTTTTATTAAGTTCTATTTATTCTTCATCTATCTATTTGTATTTATTTATTTTATTATCTTATATCATTTTCATATTCTATATTGCACCTACATTTTCATATAATATATTTTCACTATTTTGCACTTATCATTATTCATTATCATCATGTTATTCTTCATTATCTGTCATATCATTATCTATTTGCGATTATTCATCTTCATCACTATTATTTCCTATATATTATTATTTTATGTATTAAATTGTGTATGTATGTACATATTTGCTCAATGATTCGTACAAATAAAGAATTTCAATCATTAATTTTCTGGTTTTTATTCGTGTGTAACTGAAATAATCCCTTAATAGTTTTAATTCCTATTCCCAGAGATATGATAAACATAAATATTCTAAATCAAAAGTTTAAAAACATACAAGTATTATTCTTTGGGAATCAAACCTGCTAAATAAAAGATATTATAACTTTAAAAATAATAACTAAAAAGTTTAAGAGGAACATTATAGTTGTATTTATTTAGATTTGATTTGTTTTGTGCATCAAATATAAATAAGTTTTATTCTTCGGGAATCAAACCTGCTACATACTGCTACATAAGAATAACAGTTAAACACTTCGGGCGAGTACGCCTAAAGTGTTTTAGGAACGAAGGCCTACATTCTAAACTTGTAGTCTTTAAAAAAAATTTCAACTTAACCTACGACATACTTACCTAAATTAACCAAGGGAGAATAAAAAAATAGTAAAATTTAAAAGCCCTATTTTCTCATTATAACACATCTTGAAAATAATATAAATTTTCTCCTGAAACATGTTAATAAAGGTACATTATAAAATCTGAATTAACTTAAACATAAATACAATACTACAATACTGATTATCAGATGAGTTAACTGTGAAAATGGGCCTTAAGACGTTTTTAATTTCTTAAATAATTTACTCGGTAACTATAATTGCATTAACTACAATTTTATTTTTATAAACATATTATGTATTTAGATTTATTTTTTACTTATTTTAGATATTTATTTTATACTCAGATGAACCTTTATCAATACTCTTTATGACTAGGTACATATAACACCGTGTCTAATGAATCAACTAAAACCGAAAATATTTTTTGAAACTTCAAAATATTATTAAGTTTATTCGACCTGAAACTATTCTTGAAATCGAAATAATTTAATGTAACTCTTCTAAACATAATTTTGTTCACTTTTCACATCAGTAGTATCTATAGCAAAACTTATATCTAGGTATTATTATTAATAATAAGTAACTTACGTTCTACTGAGATCAGTGGAGAGACAACTTAGGTACAATATTGCCATGGTCCCTATGCTAGGCCATGCCTGTCCTGTAGGCGACCAAAATGCACTTGTTGTTATAAGTTTCATTTTTACTCGTAGAAGGAAGTTATTAAAAATCTGAATATAACACGGATAAGTTTTACGATATCTATGGATTAGGTAAAGGCTGTTTTATCCGGTCCACATAATAAAGCAATAGTAATACATTAAAATATTTAGATACTTAATATATGAATGGTAATTTAAAATGCAAAACTTTTTTTTCTTCCTTCCTCGAAACTGAGCAAAAGATTGATTATAATTTTATTGTTCAAATCTTTTTAAATCTAAGTTCAGTGGGATTAAACCCATATAACGACCTCGATGGCAGAGTGGTCACCATGCCGGATTGCCATCCGTAAGGTTGCGGGTTCGATTCCCGTGAGGGGTGAATATTTGTGTGAACCACAATGTTTGTCTAGGTCTGGGTGTGTGTGTGAATGAGTGTGTGCGTAGTTTCTGATACCCTAAATACAAGCTCCAAGCATAGTTAGGCGTCAGTTACTATAATGAGATGATGTAGTGAATGATTATTTAATTTCAAGGCATTGATAAAAATTTGGACTTAGTAGAACGTACTTATTTAACCAAAAATTGATCTCTGTATATATATGTCTAACAAAAAGCTGTATCTATCAAAGCCTGATTTATCATAAACCTAATCAAAGCTTCTCGGCAGAATTTAGATAATTATTCCGTTATTTTACCTATCAATAACCTAAAAACTAACACATAACATAGACCAAAATACTTCTTAAGCCTCCAAATAATAGAAGCTTCTTCGTCAATGAAAGCTTTCTCATCTAAAAAATAAATTAAACTAAAACGTTGAACATTATTACGATTGAATCACACTGCTACACTTTGTTAGTTGTAACAACATAGAACACTAAATAGTTCACTGTAATTCACATAGATGGCGCTATTCACAATCGTTAACATTTTAGTTTTTCTTATAAGAAATGTTAATTGACTGTTACATACAGACTTTTTTAACATAAATATGTGCAAAATATTTAAATTAAATTATGTTTTATGAATAAATAATAAAAATTAGGTCATGGAATGAACATCATTTCCGTTTCCACATACCAAGTGAATAAATTCAAATGAAAACGAAAGCTTGTGGAAATTGGCACAAAATATATTTTTTAAAAACTTTAGCGCAAATCTCCAAAAAGTCTCCTTACTAACTTATATTATACAAGTAAAAGTATGGATGGATGGATGTTTTTTACTCTTTCACACAAAAACTACTGAACCGATTTCAATGATATTTGGTACTGCGATAAACAAGACCTTGAGAAAGGACATAGGATTTATTTTATCTCAAATAACCCATGGGAAAAGTTTCCACGTGGTTAAAACCACGGGGCAGCGCTAGTACAAAATATGAATCACATTAATCTGTCAATCAATTAATCTTCGTCGATCCAGCTTTCACCTCAAGATACATACAGACCGACATTATTAAATAATAATATCATAATAGTCATAATCAATATCGACTTTCTGCTTCTATAAAATTCTAATAGGTCGGTTATGTCATAAAGTTTTCATTGATATACGGTAGGCTAGATCATTGATATCACATGTTGCGGTTAAAGGAAATTGTTCTGTTTCACTTTTCATTTTAATATGAGTTTTTGTAGATGTCTTGTGGATAAAATGATATTAAAATTAAAGTTTTAAGGTTCAAATTCCTAAATAAATGCATGACTGTGTCAAAGCTCTTGACTATGCCTAAAATTTAAATAAGAATATGATTAACGAAAAATCCAGTATGATATTGTTTTCCTTTTCCACCACAAGTGAACTATTTGTTATTACGAAATGCTTTCCTTAATAGGGGCCTATAAGACGAACATCTAGTGCATTACAGGACAAAAATGTCTATCCTCTCCTATTAAGCTCGCAATAAAAGATCAGCGGAAGAATCAAACGGATAGAGATGACCCACATATACAATTAGAAAAATTGATTTTTATGCAACAACATAATTTAAATTTAAAATAATATAAGCCGGAAAGTGTTATCAGAGTAGAATATTCATTACTCCAATTTTCTCATGTTATATTGATATAAACATATACCAAGTTATCTAACAAGAAGTAATGAATAGAAGCTGAATGAGAAACAACATAGAACGCTCATTCGGCCGTTATAAGTAGTAAGTGCCCAAGTCGAAAAATATTACAGCACGCACAAATGCAGCAAGAGAGGTTTAATTGCAAAAGAGTGGCCTAGTCGAGCCTGCCCTGAATAAGAGCCAACCGAACAGTCCTTAGTCAGATTTTTTGATATGTTTTGATATGCCTCAAACCAACATACATACGGTTTTAAGCCGACGTCTTCCCAAATGGAAGTCAAAGGTCTAAAACTCCAAACCACAACACCGACGCTCATAGAACAAATGATTAATTATTCAATACCATGATAGTAACATTTGACAATAAGCAATTTATAAAGCTTTTTACAAATGAAAATGACTCAACCTTTAGAATAACCGTTCAGTATTACTGTCACGAACTAACAAATACCAAGTATCATGTCACAGATTACGAAATATGATGACACCACTTTCTTTATTTGTGTACCTACTTTGTTACCGGAACTTAGCGTATGCTTATTCATGAACAATTTATTAGACTCCCACTTAGAGTTCAGTTTAAGGTCTGTCGCCGCCATGATGATAGTTAACAAGTCAGTTTAGGAAAATGTCTGCCACCATCATAAGGGTGAAGCTAAACGGGCGTAATTTTGTGAGTTGTGAGTGGCGTAAAATGAGTCGCGAAAACGTTCAACTGAAATTCGGTTAGACTGCCACACGGACGGACGTATTTTCAGTTGTAATCCGAAACATTTGTACGGATCCTTGTTTCGTGCAAGCGTGCAACCTCACCCCGACCGAAATTCAGTTGATATTATGCGTGTGATTCGCAGACAACTCATTTTACGTCGCCGTGTGAATCAAATAAGACTTTTTTATGAAACTGAATGCAGCAGAATTTCTGCGAAAGAAATTCTCACGACTCACAAAATTACGCTCGTTTGGCCTCACCCTAATATTTGCCACCGGTGTAATGATGGGTGGCTATTAACAGAGTTTAGTAAAATTTCTGCTACTGTCATAATGGTGATAGATAGCAGTTAACAAGTGAGTTTAGTAAAACGTCTACCACTGGCAAGGTGATCAGTGGCCGTTTAAGATAGGGTTTCCATGCTTTATAACAATTAAATTAAAAAAAATTAAAAACCCCCAACACAATTACTTTCAAACCCCCATAACTTTTAAACGGGTCAACCGATTTTCATCAAACATGTCTAAGAACACTCGCACGTAAGTCTCTTTTAATACAAAAGAAACTCATTTTATTGAAATTGGTTCATCCGTTCGAGAGCTATGATGCCACAGACAGACAGATACACACACACACACACACACAGACACGTCAAACTTAAACTTGTGCGCAAAAAGAGGGGTGCAATAACACCCCTCTTTTTGCGTCGGGAGTTAAATATGTACATTGAGCTGTCGATCTTGGATATCGTACTAATATAACTGATCGTCGTTATGTGTAGGTAGTCACAAGAGAAAATTATTGATTTGACGAAAAATATCGCTGTACAAAAGACATAACTAAAGAGATCTATTGCAGAAACTGCTTGCTTTTAAGAATCCTACACTTAAGATAAGTACAACATTGGTGATTTTATTTTATACTAGTAGCGCCCGACGGTTTCACAAGCGTAGTTCCCGTTCCCGTGGGAATTTCGGGATAAAATATAGCCTATGTTCTTCCTCGGATCATAAGCTACCCCTGTTCCAAATTTCAAGTCAATTGGTTCAGTAGTTTAACCGTGAAAAGGTAACAGACAGACAGACAGAGAGTTACTTTCGCATTAATAATATTACTAGCAGCGCCCCGCGATTTTACCCGCGTAGTACCCGCTCCCGTGAGAATGCGTAGCTCGTAGTATAATACAATCTCGGCACAATTCACCATCGTGTGTTAAAAATTAAGTAACAGCGCCATCTATTGGTAGAATATGTGACTACAAAAAGTTACAATAAAACATACGATTACTTATACACAATCCCATGGGAATTTCGGGATAAAAAGTATCCTATATGTTATTCCTAGTTATAAGGAACATTTGTACCAAATTTAATCAAAATTGATACAGTAGTTTTTGCGTGAATGTGGAACAAACATCCAAACTCACAAACATCCAAACATACAAACTTTCGCATTTATAATATTAGTAGGATATAGCAAGGATTCCATGTTTTACGTTTTTCGAATACATACAGAAAAAAAACGCATTTGCTATTTTCCAATAAATATACAGATTAGAGATTACAAAGACGCATTGAGCTTGGTAATAACATCTGTTCCTCCTCACTGCGCTTATAATTTGTGAAAGAAAGACCTTTGACCTGCAAAGGGGTCTTACTTGCCGATCATGTACGTTTTTATAATAAGGGAAAGCCCTTTCCTTTCAATGGAATGCGATCTTACGGGCCGATGTGACTAAAACAATTCTCGTATAAGCTTGTATATGCGTCCGTATTCGCAGTACGAGTTTTATTGATATTACTTTGTACAGACGTCTTCTTAGTCTTCTGTGATCAAGGGTTCTGTAAAGAATCTGAAACGTCAGAAAATGTAAAACAAAATACAACCACGACAAAAATCCGTTTAAGTGTTTTATTTCAATGAGTTTGTAATTTATATGTCGATGTATTATATTGAAACATTCATTCTTTGCTCATGGCATGATAGTATCACTTGGTATTGTCAGTAGAGTCAGAAGAAATTCATATATCTCGTGGCATTACTATGCCAGATATTTTGGAATCTAACACCTCTTTACAAGATAGAAAAATATGATAGTCCCGAACTGTAGAGTCACGGTACGCAAGGGCGTTGAATTAATTTAATCGACATATTAGTTACAAAGTAATAAAGCTTGTATTGTCAATACTGAATATATTGAGTTTATAGGATATATTAGACGATCTCGATGGCAGAGTGGTCACCATGCCGGACTGCCATCCGTAAGATTGTGGGTTCGTTCCCGTGCGGGGTGAATGTTTGTGTGAACCACAAATGTTTGTCTCGGTCTGGGTGTGTGTGTGAACGAGTGTGTGCGTAGTTTCTGATACCCTAGATATAAGCTTCGAGCTTAGTTTGGGGTCAGTTACTATAATGAGATGATGTAGTGAATGATTTATATATCAAAACCTCGCCAATAATTTACCCCGGTAGCTACTCAAAAGAAAAACCAACAAACTCATACATTTCTTAATTAGAAGTAATAGGAACTAACACTATTTAACATGCAAAGAACACGAGGAATCTGTGAAGAATCTATTGACAAACAAATAAAGACAAATGAAGGAGAGAGCACATAGCTTACTACATATTCATTGAGCACCCAACACTTCAATTTTAGCAAAAATCACCCTTATTTTAAACATCTTTAGGATTAAAATGGCACTTACATAAATATCCTAAGACAATTCAACCTAACACCTAAGTTTTAGCGAAAACAACCCTTATTCTAAACCCTTTAAGTTCAAATTGATACTTACATAAACTTGCATAAATAAACGTTACTCTAAACATAGAAAATGGTGAATATTTAAAAGATTTCACTATTATGTGACAAAGTTAATGATTTAAAGCATTTACTTCCTATTGAAGTAATGTGTTACAGTTCCGTATAGGATCTGAATATTTATATTTTAAAGTATTATGTGATATTACGTCATCTTGTATCGGCCCGATAATTATGCTAATAATAGTTACATAAAATGATATAAATAAGTAATTAAATTAATGCACAATTTATATTTATGAAAAAATTTAGCTTTTATTGAATATAGACTCCAAGTTGTCTGCTGTTCCGATTTCGTAACATAACGTAGCTTTTTATAAAGTTGTAGGCGGTAAAACGAGTAGACGGATCACTTTATATTTCAGTTCAAATCTTACCATTTACGTTTGTGTGGTTGGACTGTTGTTTTTATTAAATAACAAATATAATTTCCTTATATTTTTTTTAATATTAGTAAATGTAAGAAATACGTTTATTAATTACATGTTTAACCGTAACTTATTCTATTAAGTACCTAAATATTACTCTAAAATTATTATACATGTCTACTCACTGTCAAATTAATTTGAATCAGTTCAGTACCTTCTTCGTAAAGGTGTGAGGATGAATTGTGAGGATGAATGGATGTTTGTAAAACATCCATTCATCCTCACAAACATATGCGTTTATAAATTAATAGGATTCTACAAAGTCAAGTCCACAGGTTAGGTTTAAAAACTTAGACAACATAAGAAATCACTTATCTACGTGTTAACCACATAATACTCAGTAACAACTAATTAACATGTTAATTTCTAAAAGTATTAAGTGACAATAACTAGGGCACAACTTCAAATTTCTCATTTTTTATGACTAAAGTAACTCATGAATTTGTAATTTATCTCATTTCTCATGCCATAAAAAGTTTCTAAATGTTATACACTTATTAGTTCTTTGTTCATTGTGTTTTTGACTTCTGGGAATTATTTTAATAAATCAGTAATAAATTGGTGGTTTTTAAAATTGGATGGGTTCAAAATGAATGGTTTCAAAATGACAGGTTTTAAAGGTACAAGAAATTTAGAAATTTATTTTTTTAAATCTTTCACGCGTTAGTCATGGATTAAGAATTATGGATATGAGTTTTTTGCAAAGGTAACTATAATGTCAATGGTTTTTTGTCCAATTACAAATCTGTTACCAAAGCGACTATTGAAAAAAAAAGTAAAATCTGACAGAATTATAACGGGAACTATTAGGCATATTTTTTTAGCAGACAGCAATCTTTTATTTTAAATAAGTTTTATGTATATAGAATTATGTAGTATTCCATTACCAGGATGTTTTGTGCAGATTAAACGGGTTTAATGAAAAAGAAAACAAGCAGTGTTACTAAGACGTTAAGTTAGTTTGTTACTGCTCTGCAAAATAGAAATTAAATAAGTAACTTGTTTAATATGTAATTTTAAAGTTGCTTTTAAAATGGAAATCATATATTTTACGCATACTCTCTCCCAGAAGCTGGTGGTTAGTAACCTTATGTCAGTACTGACACGATGATTACACTATATACTTATATAATTTATTACGTTTCAAGAAAAAAAAATCTGATGAAATTTCCGAAATGTCTTCGATAAGAAAAACCGACTTTCTGCAGCCGCTTCGGGCTACATTTAAAAAAAAACAGGTTCCAATGTCATTATCGAAAAATTTTAACCAAAAACAGTCAATCTCTGAAACATAAATGAAAGGTAACTCCGATACTCATAAAAAATTCAAATTATTTTATATTATTCATGAATCAAAGAAAGTTTGAGTTATGTAATAATTGGCACACTTATTAATACGAGGATACGAGACAAGTGTCGGTTATAAACCTTTATAATGAAATCAAAAGTGATTTAAAACATTATACACTCGATTATACTAAATGTGGTTACGGAGTTTTAATTAAAAAACGAATCAACTTTTTTGAGCCACTTCAAACACTTCTTAAAACTGTTTAAGCTATTCGATTACTTTTTAAGCTTGTAATGGATGAAATGAGATTATTATAAAACTTTTTACTATGATAGAATATTTTACAGAATTTTGGTATAAGTATAAGAAAGTATTGATTTAAAAGATCAAAAGTTACGTTTTAAATACCTCTATTTAAATGATTATGTTTCTAGTCTAAAGAGGTTTACGTAAAATAATTTAATGCATGTTTATGATTCAAATAAAATCGACGATTTATTACCCACTTATTAACCAGCATGCATCGTTCCGTGAATCGAACGCGGAACCTTTGACTTGGCAAGCAGCCGCACACCACTGCATCAATGACCTATGGCGTTACTATCATTTAAAAAAGCTTAAAAAATCGAATGATTATTTTTTTACAAATAATGTCATACTTTAATCCCGTAGGTCTAAAAATCTTCTTTTTTACATTCACTGATGTGTTAATAAGTACATTTATTACAAATACTTTTTGTAATTCGCACTCAATTATTAGCAAAAATTGACAAAATTTTAAAAAATCTTTGTCTCAATTAAACTCTTACAAAATCTGCAAGCAAAGGCCTCCACACTAAAATAATGAATTTCGATAATCTCAAATACGAGCTATGTTCGAAAATCTTGCGAACATGCATCGAATATTTTGGTAGACTCACTTCAGCTGTTCATGCCACTAGGTCACTGATGCATTTCTTTTTACTATCAACAAAGTAAAAATCACTTATCTAATCAAAACGAGATGAAATTTATGTAATAAACTTACGCAATAATCAAAAACTATTTTAATTTAATTTGATACAAAATTTGAAAGAATTTAAACTATTTTAATAGGCTTTTATTATCTAATCCTTAGACAATAATGAAACTATAGTTCCTTATATTCTAAAGTATATGTTAACAATAATATAACACTTTATCTATACTAATATTATAAAGAGGAAAGATTTGTTTGTTTGTTTGTTTGTTTGTATGTAACGAATAGGCTCCGAAACTACTGAACCGATTTCAATAATTCTTTCACCATTAGAAAGCTACATTCACCCTGAGTAACATAGGCTACATTTTATCCCAGTATTCCCACGGGAACGGAAACTACGCGGGTAAAACCGCGGGGCGCTGCTAGTATTTAATAAGTACTTAAACGGGTACATTTATAAATGCTTGCTCTAAGTTATTAGATTATGTTTCCAACGTTACATAACGTGAGCAGCGTGTTTATCTATAAAAAGAATAAGCGTTTCCCGGAGGTTTGTCGGAAGCACAAACTTACAAGCTTATGCAACATATTTTTAAAATTAAGGGTACTTTTGGTACCTTACTTTATGCTATGTTTTTTTTAAACTAAGAATAAGAATACCATATTAAGAATCATTTATTGAGTTTGGGCCCTAAAGAAGCACTTATAATGACAAAGACCTAACAAGAGTTGACCTTTGATTCATTGATTCTATTAATCATCATCTTCAGCTCATATATTTCCCCACCGAGGGGCTCGAGCCTCCCCTGAATTTGGGCGATTACGCCTTAGTCAACCACAAACACAAGTCAAGTAATAAATACCGATTTTAGTCGATAAAATTAAAATATTTTTCTTATACGTTTTATGATAAAAACTTGCTGTGCCCGCGGTTTTACCCGCGTATATCACAATCCCGTGGGAATCCTTTCTTAGCGGGTGCCTACGTCATAATCATAGCATCTACCTCCATACCACATTTCAGCCCGATCCGTGAAGTGGTTTAAGCTGTGCGTTGATAGATCACTATGTTAGTCAGTCACCTTTGAGTTATATTTAGAAGTTAAAACCACTTTATAACATTAAATAAACACTGCATACTTGAACCTTTGAATGCAGTACAGTGGAAGCCCCGCTTCGGTAGTATTGATCGCGGCTCAAACTCGGGACAACCAATATAAAATGAGCTCCGAAAACACGTCACACTTCCACTAAACAACGTCATGTTTGTGAAGTAAGGGGCAGGGGGAGGTCTAGTATTCTATATAAAGGCAATACCATTGAAACTTTCGCCCGATCGAACGACACTAAGACGCTAAATAGGTTCATACTATGTGTTTAAGAATACAAATGATCAAAAATATAGGAAATCAGCTGTTAGACTATTTAATTAAATAATATTGATAGATTTTAGAAAGCCCCCTTTTGCGAAATCAGCTGTGAGGTATGGAATGTCAAAAAAACCGGTATCATAATTTCGGTATGCGATGTAAGTATGTTATTTGCATGTTTAAATATTTCAGGTATTTTGTATGAATGGAGATTTTTTATTATAGGAAGTTAAATAAGATGAAGATATTTTTTTACGATTCTATTATGTTGTTAGGTACTATGATGTAATTCGATTGTACTGAAACATTGAAATTAATTTAAAAATATTAGTAGGGATGTAACAAAATCTGGACTGAAAATGTAGATGCCATAGATGTCATGGTTTTATCTATATCTGAAATAAATTAGAAATGTTTTTATGTAAAATAATTCAGGATTCACAAGTGTGGTTAATGTTCTAAACAACATTTTGTCGTATTGTTAAATTATATCTATCAATTGTTCTTCATAACAATTGTACTAGCACAATCATCAGTTTAAAAGAGGCTTTTGTCTTGCAGTGGAATATTACAGACCAATATTTTACTATTTGTCTCTCTGCTGGGCCAAAATTCCCCAAATTCACCCCTTTTTATTACACAAAATGGTCCACCTGGTCTAATGAAAAACTATACAAAATAAGTATAGTTTATGTATATTTCAACAAAAGTAAATTGAAGCATACTTTTTAAATTCTTATTCGAGTTAGTAAACTATAGAATTTTCATAAACCATAAAGTGATTTTGAATATTTTATTTTCATAATAATGATTGGGTTGTATTTTATTAATTTTAAGATTTCTTCTGTAAACTTTTAACATTTTTACGTGATTTTTGAGGCTCAAACTGAATAAAATATCCTGAAGTTTTTTTTATTGCTAGAAAAATCATTACACAGATTTTTTCGTTTAACTCGTAATTACACAATTTTTTATTTCAGATTAAAATAAAATAAAAAATAACAAATTAATAGCGTATCAATACGAGACACTACAATTATTAATCCTTAAAATTAACTAACCAAAACACAATTGAAAATCGAAAGCTCCTAATATAATCCCAGTAATCGCTTGACCCAAAACGTTCGTTTTAATAACACACTTTTTTAATCTCACAAATACATGCTAAATACTCTTAATGTACAAAGGTATTGTGTAGGCATATTTGAATTTCTTAATAGAGACCGCACAAGTTCATGCGTGACATATGGAAATATTAAGGAGGGGGAAGGTGAAATAAAACTGTCGAGTTTACAGGCAAGTCATACAATTCGAGAGTAGCTTTAGCGGCAGAATGAGAGCCTTCGTGTGTCTGTGTCTTGTGGCGTTAGCCGGGGCCTTGCCCATGGCCAAAGAAGATGGCTTGGACAAGTTCGTGTCAGCCCTTCGGGATTGCGTCGAAACCAACACCATGCTTTGCCTCAAGGTGTGTGCAGTGCCAGTGATTTGTGTTTAAACGTAAAAAAAAATGTGCAGTGAATCGTGCCTTAAGGATTTTTTTGAAATTGGAACAAGTGTTTGTAACTGGAATTTCGGGTTCGAGCCCTGAGTATTTTGAATAAATTCTGTGACACTTAATTTGGGAGTCAATTTGAATCATAAGTGTTACCAAATAAAGTTTAAATTGCAGTGTTTTTAGATAACCATGATTAATTGGTGCAATTAAGTTGTTATATTGTTATGTGATTATTATTGGAACGATTGCTATTGGAATAATTGATTGATGGGGCTATAAATTGAACATCATTTACATCTGAAACATGCAATTTTAAACTTTGATTTTGACTACCTAAGACTCAATTTTGAAAAACCAATATATTAAGATAGCTTTATTATATAGAACTAGTTAAAAATTATCCTTTTTTTCACAGGAAAAAGCAATGAAGTACACAGAAAACCTGGCAATGTCTAAAGACTTGTCTTTAGTTGATGGAGTCAGCTTCACCAAGACTGGCAACGGCAACCCTCGTTCAGCCCGCAGCTACGAGCCCTTAGCTGAAGACCCTAAGGCCAGAGAGTCACAGGTTGAAGAGAGAATTATGGACAACGTAGTAGAGTTCTTAGAAAACCACGCCCTCACTCTGAGGATGCCCAAATCTCTGGATGACGGCAATGACTACGAAGAAGAAGGTATGTTGAAATATTTAAAAAAGGAAAAATAGAACTTAAAAGCTTTTGAGTAATTGATGAATCTGTCTGGATGTACATGAATGAGTGCGTCGAAGATTTATACCCATATCTAGTTCCTCCATCTCTATTAAGAGTGGTTAAAAATATTTGACGTAAAAAGAGATAAACTTAAAATATTTTGAGTGATAGCTAAAGATTGAGTAATTGTAAAATGGTTTGAGTAATTGATAAATCTGTCTGGATGTGCATGAATGGGTGTGTGAATAGTTTTTTATTCTCTAAATGCATATAGTAGATTTTGTTAGGATAGGGTTGTTAAAAATATAAAGATGATAGATTGCAGTATTACTAAATAATAACTTCTAAAATAGCTGACAGCAGCTTTTGAGCAAAATTATCGCATGTTTCAGTCAATATTTGACTTTAGTTTAGTAGCGATTAATGTTATAAATACATTTCCTAGACAAATAAAGAAACGAAATTACAAAATAAACCAATCAAAACAGATCTCATAATATTAAAAGATAGTTCAAAAGAAGATCGATAAACGAGTTACAATAAAACAATTTATCGATTTTATTACGATCTGTGACTTATTTGATTTCAATCTCGTTATTCAATTAGAGCTCAAACATAAAAGAACACGTAATATTATCAGAGCTATGATATAAATTTTATAAGACTTTTAAATTAAGACGCCCATCATCACTACTTAGTATAAAACAAAGTCACTTTCTCTGTCCCTATGTATGCTTAGATCTTTAAAACTACGCAACGGATTTTGATGCGGTTTGTTTTAATAGATAGAGTTATTCACTGGAAAGGTTTTTACCGTAATTTTATCCCCATATTCCTAGGGGAACGGGAACTACGCGGGTGAAATCGTGGGGCGCTGCTAGTTAAAAATATATCTTTCTTTCATGGTATATCTCATTAAGTTGCTAACATTGTATTACTTAAGTTTTACATTGTCTTTAGGTAAAACATGTTTGTTTGTCATATATAAACAAGAAAACTAATTTCAACGTAAAAACTTTGCATTAATCTATACAAAAGTAAAATTATACTTGTCACACTTATTACTCTAAAGAAAAAATATAAAATTACACTGAAACTACTCATTACGGTAAAATATCTCTATACTCTTTCTCATCTTAAAAATGCATACAACAACATTCCCAAACTAGATCTCAAGAGTGTACAAAGTAAATACATAAATCCCGTTCATAATTACCGGTTTCTTTGTGTCAAGTATATTTGTTCACATATACCAGCGAATTATAAAACCTCTAGAATTTCTCATACTTTCTGTTACAACATTGTCTATCTACAATAATCTACACTAATATTATAAAGAGGAAAGATTTGTTTGTTTGTTTGTAATGAATAGGCTCCGAAACTACTGGACCAATTTCAAAAATTCTTTCACTAATGGTAAGCTAATTTATCAGTGCGTGACATAGGCTATATTTTATCCCCGTAATCCCACGGGAACGGGAACTACGCGGGTGAAACCGCGGGGAGCTACTAGTAATATTATAAAGAGGAAAGATTTGTTTGTTTGTAACGAATATGCTCTGAAACTACTGAACCGATTTCAAAAATTCTTTCCCTATTGAAAAGCTACATTCAGCCTGAGTAATATAGGCTATATTTTATCCCCGTATTCTCACGGGAACGGGAACTACACGGGTAAAACCGTGAGAGGCCGCTAGTACTCCACAAGCTTAATACAAACGAAAGTTTTTACAAAAGATTTAATTTGACGGTTAAAACGAGATAAAGTATGTCGAATCTTCCATCTTTCTACGTCTGAGTATGTCTTTGTTATTAATAACAATGGAAAATATCTTGTCATTGAAGTAAAACATTCAATAGTCATGATTTTGAAGAGCCCTCTGGCTTAGAAACTTTGACCGTTCATCGGCGAACAGTTATATGTACGTTGTATTATATTGAAATACAATAGGAAGTGTACTTGACGATATGTGTAGGTGTAATATTCGATAGGAGTAGAAAAAGATGGTTTTAAATTTGTATACATTTTCACTTGTTTGAAGTCACTGTAGGTATCGTAGGTAGGTATAATGTTTTGTCTCTACTAAAATTAGGCTAGTTTTTTTAAAAATAAGATATTACAAGAATGTTAGAAATTGGGATATAATTGAAATCATTTAATAGCATACACACACAATAAATAAAAACCAGAAACCCCATAGGATTGGGACGAAAATTGCGGGCTGTAGAATACAGTAAATTTTTCATAGAATTATGAATATATAATTTAATATACTACTAGCTGCAACCCGCGGTTTCACACGCGTAGTTTCCGTTCCCGTTCCCGTAGGAATTTCGGGATGAAAAATGGATGTTGGCCGATTCTCAGACCTACTGAATATGCTCACAAAATTTCATGAGAATTGGTCAAGCCGTTTCGGAGGAGTATGGCAACGAAAACTGTGACACGAAAATTTAATATATAAGATAAACCACTTTGCATAACACATAGTAACACTTATCTAAATATCCGTATAGGAACACTAAATGCTAAAATTGAAACACTATTCAAAATTCGACTCACACCAATTACATAACCAAGCTTTAAAAAAAGAAAGCTTGTTTCCTAATTCTTTTTTTGTTCCGTTTCTTATGTAATGTTTTATGTATAAAAATCTATTTAGCATCTGCTTAACCTAAATTACTTGACACAATTTATAATAATTAATGAATTATTTTATTAATTTTCTAGTACATAATTTGATGCTTCTTACTATAGTGTCACTTCTAGAGAAATACTTCACTTTTATAAAGCTTGTTTCATAAGTTCTCTTTAGGCTACTAGATAATCCTTTAGCTGTGCTGTGCATTATATAGCCTTCTTCATTTAATGGGCTATCAATACTAAAAACACATTTTTCAATTCAAACCAGTAGTTACTGAGATTAGCGCGTCCAATCAGACAGACTCTTTAGCTTAATAGAATGATAGAGTCAATTGGTTATGTGTCTTTAAAGAACTAGAACTATTAAAATAATTGCTCAACACAGATGTTAGCTTAATTTTTTTTTTGTTTTAACGCAATTTAGTATTTCTACAAATATTTAATTCAATATCATCTTACACAGTCACAGTTAGTCGAACAAAAAATGAAACGATAATAAAATTTTATCGTCTTTAATAACACAAATATCACCGAAAACTCACTCTCACCTTCATTTTAAAATAATTTAAAACAATAAAAACGTTTGTATGTACGAATAAAAACGATAAAAAAGTATGAACAAGTTATGTTTTAAAAAGTAAATATCCATCAATTAACTTTCATCAATGCAATTACGGATTATGGAAATGAAGTTTGCGTACATTTTTTTAAATTTCGAGTTGACCTTTTAGTGAGATGTCGACTTTCTCGAAAACCGTTTTTATATAAATGAATGCGAAATTTAGTTTCATTTTTTTGTTCATATCGTTAAATCTATTCATACTTTTTGACAATTTGGTTTGAGTATAGAAATTTGCACTTCGTTTTGTTGATGTGGGGTCATCTTCACTGTTTATTTTTATTACTTTTATTGCTGATTCGTGACTATCAAATTAGGTCTTTTATGGTAGTAATATTTAATAATAGCTAAGATTGTTTTCGGTATATTATAACATTATTATCATAGATTGTTGAAGCATAAGTGTATCACGTTATTTTAATACTTGTGACAATTTGCATACTTTACAAAATAAATGGACGTAAAGAGATATTTTTAGAAATGTATCCTTAATCATACACAGTCGTGGTTTATCAGGGGATTATTTTAATTTTTTATAGTTCATATTTTGAATGATGCATGGAGATTGTGCCTATTTCTACTCAACATTGATATTTAGAAAGAAAGAGAGAGAGATAGAGTTTGTTGTATAAAAGTTGTATATCATAAATCATAAACTATATTTGCATTATTAAGTGTATATACATAAAGTTGTTAACATAATATACAGGCACTTAAAACTGAGTAGCCCTTGTCAGGCATAACAAATTTAATGTTAACAATAAAAGTTATTATCATCCATACATACAAATCTCACAAACACCTTACCACACATCAACTCCAACCTAACAAAACCTTTAAATTTCCAGGCCGTGGCAAGAAGAAGAAGAAGCTGAAGAAACTCCTCCCCATCCTCGCTCTCATCAAGCTGAAGTTGGCTGCTCTTGTACCTCTGTTCCTCGGTATCATTGCCTTCGCTGTATTCAAGGCATATCTGCTTGGTAAAATCGCCTTCATCGCAGCTGCGTTCGGTGCTATCAAGAAGCTTCTGGAATCTAAGAAAAGCAGTGGCTGGTCTGAGCCAGCTCATGAAGAGCATCATGGTTGGGAAAGCAGCGGTGGCTGGGGAAGGTCGCAGGACGCCCAAAATATGGCGTACGCTGCCCATGCCAAACAATTGTAGAAGAATTTATTTAAATAATTTATTCTAGTTTTATAAGTAATTTATTGCGCGATACTCTCTGATTTGTGTTGTTTTGTCTGTCTGTATATAATTTGAAGTGACCACCGTTTTTTATATATATTTAATACAATATAAAAGTAATATCTATGTTTATGTATCTATTCTATCATATATTTTTATATATCATATAATATAAGTATCTATGCATATATTTTATGTATTTGCAAGTATATTTATACACATTTTTATAGTACAATCATTTTTATATACTTCTCTACGAATATTACAAGTATATATTTATTTATATGTATTATAATTGACATTTATATTTATGTATATATTTTTATATGTATTCAATATTTTTCATGTAAAATATTGACATTCTTTATTAAGTTTCAGTCCCAAAGATAATATTTTATACAAGATATTTTAGTTTATATATATTTTATATTTTTATGTATATATTTTATTGTATATATGTTAGCCACTTTGGTGTGTATGAGATTTGTATACGAGTCATGAACCGAACAATGTATAAAATGTTTACCTAAACTAAAATAATTTACATAATATAAGTAATTTATTTTATGATCCAAATAAAAGTCATTAAAAAGTTTTATAAAAATACTTTATTTTATTTATTAATTAATTACCCAATAGATACATAATTTATCAAACAATCAATAAAGTATATACAAATATAGAAACATTTAACATAATTATCAAGCACAAATTCAAATTCAGCAATTTAATTAGCAAAAGCTCGTAAATTATTACATTGTTTACATAGAGAAGACATATTTTATTACAAAATACTTGATAAGAATAAAAAAGCATTCTCAAAATAAAATAGATAAATTGATAACAAACAAAGATATGCTTTATTACTGTAAAACTGTGGATCTATGGACGCTTTACAAATATGTACTTATTTCAAAATATAATTACAAATGAGATAAAATTGATTAAACGCACTTACCTCTGCTAATACTAAATGATTAGAAAAAGTCTTATGCTATGTATGTTATTTAGTCTGTTTGTTAGGAAGGTTATTAGTGCTGCTATTTTTTAATATTTATACTACTCATTATAACACTACATTAATATAGAGTCAATTAAACAGTATATTCTACAATTGAAAACGCATTTCATATAAGTTTGATTACAAAATGATTAACGCAATAAATATATATCCAAATTTTATAATTAGAAATCAAAATTAATGGCAAAGATTAAGCAAAAGAGAACTCTTTACTAATGACAATAAGTATACTATTTAAACAAATTCCTTACTCCAGCGAGCCAAATTATAGTGGAATGTACTAGAAACTAATGTTTTAGTAAAATCAGGGACATGTAAACACATGAGACATGTTTGCACTTAAAATGTTTTCTTGGAAAGTTTTCCTATTTACTTCTAAATGGAAATCCTAGGTCACGTAGACAAATATCTCTATTTTGTTTAGACAACTATATCCTCCTTCTTATTATTGTTACTAATCCTACTTACGAGTATATTATATACGCGAAAGTTTGGATGAATAGATATACTACTACTTTGTACTATTTCACGCAAAAACTACTGCAGTTCAGTAGTATTTTATTTAGAGAAAATTTGGTACAGATGTTTCTTATGATCCCTATCCCTACTAATATTATAAATGCGAAAGTAACTCTGTCTGCTTGTCTGTTACCTTTTCACGGCTTAACTACTGAACCGATTGACTTAAAATTTGGTACAAAGGTAGCTTATGGTCCGGGAAAGAACATAGGATACTTTTTATCCCGAAATTCCCAGGGGAACGGGAACTACGCAGGTGAAACCGCGGGACGCTGCTAGTTAGAAATAAAACGTAGGATACTTTTTTACTCAAAACGCTCATGCGATTAGGTTTAGGTGGGTTAAACCGAGGAGCACAGTTACATGTGTAAGTAGTTATGCTTTGGGCGTTTAATGTTTTTCAATTTCTGGGGGTTCAATTCCTAATAATAAACTCTAATTCAGTCAAATGAACACCAATTACGATTTATTGATTTTCAATTATAATTTATGATATTTCTACAATGTAAAATCATTTAAAGTAATTTTAATATAAAAGACACAAACGAGCATGAGCTTATAAAACAATAGATAAACGCCTACACAAATTATTCGAGCAGCAACTCAAATGCTCATCTATGAATTGTATACATTTTCTTTAGTTAAATTTAAAGTTCGTCTTAAGGTATTTTATTGGAAAATGAGTACTAAAAGTAGCGTCAAAAGGTTCACAATGCTAGTTTAAGACAAAATATGTTTTGTTTCAGTAATGTTTTATTACATATGATTCGATTTTTTTCGATAATAATGTTAGTGGTATCCCGCAGCATTTTTCCTATTTTGTTTCTGACCGAATGCTTACGTCATGATAATTATTTGCGAACAAACAGAGCAATCCGCTTAGTAAATGATGTGATTTGAGCTGGGTACTTATCAATAGCTCAGTAACGATTGCCTACTTAATACGAATATACATACTTTTCTTTTCTTAACTTTTTTCTAAAGAGGCCCAGATTATTTTCTTATTTGGACCCACTAAACTCAAAAATTAATAACCCGATTACTTCTACATTAACGAGTAATTCTTAAATATTCTAATATAGTACAACTACGAGTAATTATTAGATGTACCCTAAGGTACTTAGGTGTTCCTAAAGTTACAAAAAATACTTTGTCTTAAAAACAATTCTTCAGTCCGTACATTGTACGTTATCCAACTACTCTAAAGTTGTGTAATGTTTAAGAGGAAACGTTCGTACTGATGATACGCGGTACCGCTACGCTATAGGTGTGGCCCGCGAAAGTTCCCACCGCGCCTTGTTTTGGCGTTGTGTACAGGGGGTTGTATAATGTTGGTGGTCGAAATTCGACTGAAAACGATTTTTGTAAAGTAAAAAGGCTAGTAGAAATCATTACAAATACAGACATAATAGTTTTAACCAGCGATTGACTAACATAGATTTTAATAATGAAACAATAATATAGAAGATACTAAGGTAAAGCACTGTTCTTCGACCAAAAGATGTTTTTTCGTAATAAAACAATACTTCAGCTCAAACATTGTACGTTATCCAACTACTCTAAAGTTGTGTAATGTATAAGAGGACACGTCGTACTGATGATACGCGGTACCGCTACGCTATAGGTGTGGCCCGCGAAAGTTCCCACCGCGCCTTGTTTTGGCGTTGTGTACAGGGGGCTGTTAATAAAAGATGGTGGTCGAAATTCGACTGTATTTTTTTCGGTGACACGAAAGTTTGCTGATACAAAATATAATGCCATAACAAGAATAATGCCAACTGAAATAAAACACTTAAAAGGATTTTTGTCGTGGTTGTATTTCAAAAATCCGTTTAAGTGTTTTATTTCAATATGTAGTGTTCGTGTAAATCAAAGATATCATTATAATGCCAATTGATTTACTTTTAATTCTGATTAAGTAATGTATGTTAACATTTCATTTGTTAGTAACGCTTTGGTGGTTCAAAATATGGGTGTACTTTTTACTTGGGTGGATTTATTTCGATTTGCTTCGTAGTCGTTTCTCCTACTTATTTAAATTTTGCGGCATTTATTAATATGTTTATATAAAATTTATGCATTTACAGTAGCTGGTGGGCTGCGAAGGATCGGAAGAGTTGGAGATGTCTGGGGGAGACCTTTGCCCAGCAGTGGGACAATGTGGGTTAAAAAAAATTCTTAATTAATATAGCAAGAATGTGTATGTACTCGTGAAATATATCCTTAAAAATATATACCAGTCGAAATACAAAACCATCGTTTAATTCCACCCAGTATACCTCGCACTTGTCGCCCAAACTACCGTAATTCAAGGCCACAGTTCTCAATAGTTGACTCATCGAACTTTCTTCTGGTACATTAAAGAAATGCGTGAATAAGATTACGTTACACACCTACATACTTACATTTATTTAGGTCGATGCGGTGCAATCGACTCCGGAATGTCTGATGTGTTTTCAAAATTAATTCTGTTGGTTGATACTTTTTACTTTAACATATCATAATCATTCACTATATCATCATCTCATTATAGTAACTGACCCCTAAGTTCCAAACTTGTTTCTAGGGTATCAGAAACTACGCACACACTCGTTCACACACACACTCAGACCGAGACAAAAATTTGTGGTTCACACAAATATTCAACCCGCACGGGAATCCAACCCGCAACCTTACGGATGGCAGTCCGGCATGGTGACCACTCTGCCATCGAGATCGTCATCTTGTACGTCGTGTTTTGGTATGGCAGAGAATATGAGTAATATCTACTTATTTTAAATATTAATATTATAAACTGCCTGCATGTTTTCAAAATATTTATTGTTTGCTAACTTTGTATGTTTCATATTTCTGTACGAACGGTGATATGAGTAACATCTACTTAAAAGTTAGTTTTGTAAAACAAAACAAAAATACGTGCTGTAACTAAATTAACATTTCCATTGTATGATCATGCATCAACTACCTCACATGCACAGATAACATTATTGACCTCTCATTTAGGAGGTCTTAGAAATCAATACCTAAATATTTTACGTAAAAGGAAGCTATGTATATAATTGGCCTGTTAAATCGTTTTGTAGAAGTAAAACAGCTGTATTTTAATTGACAGGGTGTATAATAGGTCATATTATCTCCAAAGATTTTCTTTTTTGCAGATATGAGATCATCCTTCAAAACTATCGTGGATTTCGCGTGCACCCTGTGCCTTAACACCTTATTTTAAAGAGATGGAAATTATTATCCCGTAAAATTCCATTCCAAAGTTTTTTTTTCACCAATATGTAAATATCATAACAGTGACTGTGAGGAGGAAGTAGGGCAATCGAAATAAACGAAACCGCGAGTACGTTCCAAAATAAAAATAAAAAAAAAGTTTTTTAAATTTGGATTTTAATGTGGTATTTATTATGGAAAAATCACACTATTATTCGCCTACCCCTCATCTGCCAAGTTCCTTAACCTGCGAATAAGAAATTTAATTTAAAAAAAGGGTCATACCCCTTCAAAATCTCGGAAATATGTTAACAAATTAACAACACATATAAATACACTGCACGTAAACTTTCACCGTATTCAGAGACGCACGGAACAGGTAACGTTACATCACATGGCCATGCAATTGAACACATACATGCGTTCAATTATTTAATCGTTTTATAATTTGTGACCTAGACATTTTTATTGTGGGTTAACTATTGTTTTGTGATTGAGGATGTATATATCAGATATAACGGGTTCTCTATTTCATTTCGATGTTTAATAATTCGATTTTAATTATATACTAGCCCCGCAGTTTCACCCGCGTAGTTCCCATTCCCGTGGGAATACATTGATAAACTATAGCTTATGTCACTCGCTGACAATATAGCTTCCCATTAGTAAAAAATTTTTTGAAATCGGCTGAGTAGATCTCGAACAATTTAACAAATACACAAACTTTACTTATAATATTAGTATAGAATAGCAGCGCCCCGCAGTTTCCACTCCCTTGAGAATTTGGGGATAAAATTATGCTAAAATCCACACAGCGGGGAAGTGACTTTGTTTTATATTATATAGTGTAGATAGAGGTTGTGAGCGGTTATTCGTTGGTTTATTTTTGATATTAAGTACTTGGCGTACAATTTATAGGTGTAATTGAAAATTCATGTTAATAATTATTAACAAATTTTGAATATAGAAACTACTCGCAGTACTGCCCTGTTGTTTCATCCACGTTTAATTTGAGCCTGGCTTGGCATGATCATACGTATCTTCTCAATAAACGGGCAATAAAATGCCAAAGGTATTTACAAATTGGATCAAAAGTTTCAGAAATTAATTTTATTTTAACCAAATTAACTATCTTAAAATAATAAAAAAACCTTTCTTCCAACATATTTGCAGTTAATTTCACTAAACTAATTTCACTAGTCCAATACCAGTCCAAGATTGTTTTGTTTTTTGTTTACTTTAAGCCTAAAGAGAGATTCATTAGCCTTACACGTTCTCATTGTTGAATTTATAACATATCCTATCTAGGTTAAACAAAGCTTTTAAGGAGGATTAGTATCCATTAGAGGCTTAGGCTATGGTGTCATCAGTAAAATTTTGTATTAATCATAACCCTTCGCCACCATCGCAATAACGCGAACATTTGCTTTGTCGTGACACGTCTGGCCAGAGAAATCAGTTCTGCGAACTCGAATGCCCTTAAACCTTTGACATGCCTTAAACTCGCTGTCAGTAAATTGGCGCACAATCAAAGGATTTTATCGCGACAATTTCACACGACAGTGTGGCCGTAGCATAAATATCTGTATATTATATGTGTTTCAATCCCCTTGTAACTGATGAGATGATTCCAGGCTTTATGTGGAGTAGGTGGATGGATGTAGGTTGTGCCCTAAAAAGTTTTTCTGCGTTTAAGAAACATAACGCAAAATATTGCACATCATTTTAATACTACACTTAAATAGCGTTTTTTTAATTATGATTTTGGTTCACATACTAACGCATTTTAATAAGTATTTAACCCCCGACGCAAAAAGAGGGGTGTTATAACTTTGACGTCTGTGTGTGTGTGTGTGTGTGTGTGTGTGTGTGTGTGTGTGTGTGTCTTTGGCATCATAGCTCCCGAATTGATGAACCGATTTCAATTTACTTATTTTTAAAGGGGACTTACGTGCGAGTGTTCTAAGACATGCTTGATGAAAATCAGTTGACCCGTTTAAAGGTTATGGGGCTTTGAAAGTAACTGTGTTGGGGGGTTTTTTTTATTTTTTATTTAATTGTTATAAATTGAGTTTATTGGTATATATTACAAATGAAGACTAGGTTACATACCACACAGAACTAATAAGTACTTTATTGTATAAACACGCTATATGTACCGGATTTCCTTCCTTTATCTACGTTTGCGTGATTCATACGAATATAACTCTACAGTAATTGAACAATGTAATTTTACTTAATCAAAATTGTAATAAAACCCAATTTTCTTAGAAATAAATCAATTTGAAGAAGTTTTGTCTAATTGTGTTTACGTAAATACAAAAAAGTAGTAATTGTATTAGTAATTGATTCGTTTAATAACTGCGGATTATCGCTGGTAATTAATGAGTGATTTTCATTGATTGACTGTCAAACTTCCGATAATTTATACGTATACTAAGAATGGCACCTACATCTCTTTATATCAACACATAGTATAAAACAAAGTCGCTTTCTCTGTCCCTATTTTCAGTAATAGATAAAGTAATTCAAGAGGAAGGTTTTTAGCATAATTTTATCCACATATTCAAACGGGATCAGGAACTACGCGGGTAAAACCGCGGGGCACAGCTAGTTTATTAATAAAAGACATTTTAAAGAGAGAATATTATACTCGTAATAGAACAAAATCTTATAATTAAGAACGTATCTCATAATTTATTAAGAACTAGTGGCCCGCCCCGGCTTCGCCTTGTTTCCCGTTCGCTTATCCAGTTTTTTTTTCATAAGAACTTCTCCTGACAGTAAAAAACACAGCAAAAAAAAGAATAAGCCAAATCGGTCTAGCCGTTCTCAAGTTATGGCTTGACAACGAGAACCGGGTTTCATTTTTATATATGTAGGTACCTATATAGATTATTCATGCTCTAACAGAAAAAAAAAACATAGAATTCATATTTTCTGATACTCCAGCTGGATAAAATATATTATAAGTCAATTTGCTGCATGAAGATGCTCTCACCTTTAAGCAACAAATAATAAGCTTTAAGCAAAAAAAATTATGACTACTATTGATAATGTGATATTATTAATAATAAAGAGTAAGAAAGAGATAAACCAAAAAAATCTAACTGTAACTGACTGAGTTCACAAATTATTGTTTTCGCATCGATCTTTTGTTCGCGAAAATAATAGAAACTTAAACAGGTTCCTAAAAAGGACTAACCGTTATTTGATGTTTTCATCTCTGATTGGCTATGTTTTGGTTTCTTAGTATGTTTACTTATTTGGAAATAATGTAGCTTTCCACTAGTAAAACATGAAAGAATTTACAAGAAAGTTTGAACAATGTTTCACAAGAAACAGTGAATAAATTAATAGCCCGGATGCCTAGATTAGTTAAAAACGTGATTAGATGTAGGGGAGGCTTTTTTGCTGAAAAGTCACTTTAAACTGTTAATTTTTTTATAATTAATAATTGTAATTAGTGAGTAATTTTGTTGATTTTATATGTAATTGTAAGTTGATTATTTAAATAAAAAAAGTTATAAGTTTTACAATACTTATTTATGTAGTTTTATTTCATTTTGTATATTTTTCATGGTGGTCTCAAACTTTTGGCCGGCAGTGTAAGTCCAGTACTTTTAAAGTTTTGTTTTTTGCCGACCAGGTGGAACGATGATATGAAGAAGGTGGCGGGTAGCGGCTGGATGAGCAGAGCTGTGGACCGAGTGTGGTGGCGCAGCATGGGGAAGGCTTATATCCAGCAGTGGATGAATACTGGCTGACGATGATGATGAATTTTAAAGCTTATTTATAAGAAACTTAAATACAGATTATACAGACCTTTTTTATAAGTTTAAAGTACGATTAAGTAATTAGGTAGAGTGAGATATATAGTAGGTAAAATAAAAGTTTTTTTTTTTCAATGATTTATTTAATTTTTATCCATGTTCTTAAAAAAATGAATTACAATAATAACAGTTTATTTTGATATACACATTGTACAATACTTGGGCGACAGAACTTCAATATGTTTGGTCGATTTTCAATCGGCTTTTTAAGATAGATACACTTTAGCGAGCGTTACCATTCTAAGGGACCTCCGTACAGTCAAATTCTCATTATAATATTGTAGTACAGTACAGTATTAACTTCAAAAGAAAATGCTTCTAAACTTATTCTACGCTTTAAAAAGTCGTTTCCAAAATACACCACACAAACTTATAAACAAATCATTCTTATTTAAAAGTCGTCAACTTATTTATCAATAAGAATTAAGAACTGACTTGTTACCATATTTTTATATTTGAGTGAAGATTTAGAAAATACTTAGAATTATTATAATTAACGGGATATTTACCAAGTATATTATTTGTTTCGAGTATTATTTGTTGCGTTAATTATAATAATTTGTGTGATAATAACCATTATAACTATAAAAACTATATTTATAAATACTTATTACTTTTTGACACTATTTTTATCGTGTTTTTAAAGTTTTCTAAACCTTTTTTTACCTGTTAAAACGTCTTGGAACAATTAAGCTCTTTGTACATACGAGTACATAGTTATCTTTACAACATTATATACCTATAATAATACACTGTCGTATAACAAAACTTTCTATCACATAAATATATTAAACAATTTCGGCACTTCTGTTGTTTATTTTCTTTAATTGAATAATGTTTAAGTTAACGGTTGTACTAATTAACGTTAGTGGTTATGGGTAGAGCCCTCAATAGTATAACTTTTGGTTTAACCAAAAAAATTGTGAAGATGAAGGAGAAATGTTTTTGTAAACAGAATTATTTTGAATGTAATATTTATTGTTTTTTTTATATTGAACACTTACAAGCAAAGTTAAAATAAATTACACAGTTGTGAATTTTGAAAATAATTATACTCAAAACACAAGGTTTAGTCTAGGTTAAAAAGCATTTTTTACATTAACATTTGCTGCTTTATTTCTACAAAAAAAATACAAAATTACCTTTAAAAATCTTTTAAGTTAACGCGAAGTTAAATTACCGAAATTTTCTTGTGCACAGTTTTTTTGTATTGGATGACTACTACTTGTATTTGTATTTTAAAATTAATATAACTAATATAACAATTCGAAAACTACTTTTTTGGGTTAAAAAATATCGAATTTCAACTCTTTGTAGACACAGATATTTTTAGGTTTTATTCAGGACACTTAATAACGACACTAGATAAACTTTTACTTTGATTTATAGAAAAAACCTTTAAATATTTATTTAAAAAAAGAAATTTACTAAAACATGTAAATTATGGTAACGTCTGTGTCCATATAACGCAAAAGAAATTTTGTATCCGATCTACGAATCCACAGATTTCCGGTTTGGCAAACGACCTCAAACTTAGAGTATTAATAAAATAGCTACATATCAAATTAGGATCAGTTCATTCAAAAGCGAACAATCATATTTAAAATAAATAATTTTAACAAAATACTATTTTTTATATAAAGGTTACGCCATCGATTTTCACCCGGAGTTTGCACAGACTTACGAAAAATCAAACAATTACACTTTTTCTTTCGTTCATTTACACATCCAACAAACCGCCATATAAGAATACGCCTATGTTGTAAACTAAACTTCGCTTTCTAACAACTAATATTTATTTTTCTACTTATCCTTACGTCTGTAGGCCTGTGCCATCAGTTAGCGCGCGACGTCAAACAACACACGTACCATACGTCATTGTTTCGTGTAGTGGGGAGGTCAGGATATAATCCATCAGTTTTTTGGAAAAACATCATAAGTTGCCAAGCGTTGGCAGTTGAAGTATTACTAAACAATAAAAAAATATTTAGTAAAAAAAAATGTTTAGTAAAATCGCGGTTTTGGCCATTCTGGCAACGGCGAGTTGTGGTCCGGTGAAAGAAAATGGAATTGCTGATAATTTGGTCGGAGCTGTGTCTGAGTGCCTGGATTACGATACTTCATTGTGTTTAAAGGTGATTATTGTGACATCAAGTGTTGTGAAGTGAATTGTGTATTAAAAATATGTTTGGGACCTGAAATTCCCCGGGATTTTTTTCTTTGCGAATCGAGTGTGATTGGAAAACAAATTATATTCAAAGACTGTGAATTGAAATCTACGCAATAATAATTAAAACTCCATATCTTTTCCACTACAATGGGAATAATAATAATGTGAATTCAGTTAAAAACTTAGTTAAATTTTCATACATCAACATTTTAAAATTATATATCCAAAATAATACATCAATATTATATCAACTACAAAAACGTATACCTACATAAAAAAACTGTAGGTACAAACCCATAAGTGAAAAAAACTAAATCCCATAAATTTGTTCACAGGAGAAAGCGTTGAAATTCACTGAGCGGCTTGCCATCTCCAAAGACTTGGACATCTTCGATGGGATGTCCCTCATTAACACTGGCTCAGCCCGCTCAGCCAGGAGCTATGAACCTCTCCCCGAAGAACCGAAAGCAAGAGAACTCCAGATCGATGAGAGAATAGCTGACAACGTTGGTGACTTCCTCGAAAATCATGTTCTGCAGTTCCGTCTCAGTGAACCCGAGAATGAGTCAAGAGGTCTTGATGAGGAAGGTGAGTTTGGAGAAATGGTTTTTGATATTTTTTTAATCAAAGCAAATGCTTAATCTATGAATAGATATCTAGGTGGAGGCAATCGATCTACTAGGTATCATTGCTTTTTATAAGGCGAGTTACAAGCAAGTGCAAGCCTATTTAATTTACAAAAAAAATAAATCAGCACATAGTATAGATTCTAAAAAGTATGTTTTTAAATAACCAGTATCGTCCACTGCTGGGCTTCCATTAAATTCTTCCAGCTGTCCCTATTACGAACCAAATATTACCTAAAACAAATTATTAAAAAATATAAAAAATAAAGCCTAATTACAAATTAAGATAGCTTCCTATACAGGAAAGAATTTCAGTATCAAACAAAATAAACTCCACAAAGAAACATTATCTTTTCTCTAATGTGGGATTTTCAGTAACAACAATTAGATGCTCATTAAAATAGTTTTGTTTGCACTTCAAATTAGCACTGATGTGACTTTCGAAAGCATTTCTTTTTAGATATTGAATATAAAATACCTCAAGTCCATTCAAAATCTTTCTTCACAATATTACAAAGTAATGCTAACCACAGACATACTAAAAATCTATACCTACATCTCCAAACAATGCCTCGTTTATAGCACCTATGTGTTTCTAGAGAAAAGCTTTCTCTTCTTTACATATTTGCATACATACTAACATCATCTATGAATAGCTTTTGAGGCCCTTTATGGTTTCTTAATTACCGTGAAGTTGTCGCCTAACAATGGTCTGTCAAATGAATAGGGTTCCAATACGCGTTTGAACTTTTGGCCGGCACTGTACAATGAGGTATTGATTTATGTATTTGTAATGTGATGGATATAATTGAGGATGATGGAAGAGATTTTGAAGGTAGCAATAATTGATATGTTTGAATTTGAAACTTCATTATTCATAATGACTATATCATAGAGTATTGAACATACAAATGAAATTAAAATTAGGAAGATGCCAATCCATTTTTTAGTTAATATCATTTAAAATAGGATACTCTGCTAGTAAATATTGAACCCTCTCCAACCCAGTATAGCTTTTACAGATTTTGGCCAACCATTAGTTCCGTAAAGACATACCAAATCTCACAGAGTCATTTGCAAACTTTCTTTTAGTGGTTTTAATGAGATACACTGCATTCACATGGATAGAAAGACAGACAGACAGACTTAACTCCATATAGCCTCCACTGATCAGGCAAAATACTTAAGTGAAATGATAAATCCAAAACTGATCATACTTTTTGTTTCCAGCCCGTGGCAAGAAGAAGAAGAAGCTGAAGAAGATCCTCCCCCTCCTCCTTCTGTTGAAGCTCAAAATGGCCGCCCTCATCCCAATTTTCCTCGGTATCATCGCCATTGTAGCCATCAAGGCCATCTTCTTGGGCAAGATCGCTTTCGCCATGAAAGCCTTCGAACTGATCAGGAAACTCTTCAACAAGAGCGGTGGTGGTGGAGGAGGAAGCAGTTATTCAGCTCCTCAGCACCATGACGAGCATCCAGGCTACTCCTACGAACCAGCATCGCAAGGCTGGAGTAGGCAAGTCAACGATGCCCATTCTCTAGCGTACGCTGGTCAAATCACAAAGTGATTCTGTATGTGTGTTATTTATTTGTGTGATGTGTATGTATAATTTATTTTGTTTGTATGAATGCCATAATAAGAGTACCTCAGTGTTTTAATTTATTTATTTAAATAAAAATTGATATTGTTTTCTTTAATAATGTCTCGTTATTTAGACCCTAATCGAGAAGGTAATTCAAAACACAGCCTACTACACAATTATATTTTAAAAATAACCTAAAATTAAAATGAATGATCGTTTCATAGTACCCAGTAGTCCAACATATTTAATAGCTAACAATAAGTAATTTAAGAATTTAAACTACATTTATTCCATAGTTTAAATATTAAACACACAGTTCATTCACAAAATTTTAAATAAAGCACCGTGACTTACACACAAAATTGATACTTAAAAATTGAGGTCTATGCTCAAGTTCATTGCCAAACAACAATATAGACAATTAGAGAGTATAAATGGGGTGTATATCTATAATTACATTTGGTATTCCAAAACAATACATTTAAGAGCATACATGCTAATTAAATAAGCCATAAGGTGTGTCGGTCATTGAACAAGAATTTAAACCATGTCAGAATAAACAAATACATAGGGTTTTTAAAATAATTGAAAATTAATACACCTGTACTGTTATGACAATAGTCATCTTGAGAAAGTCTTCGTAACGTGTCATATTGCTTACCTTTGAAATGTATTAATTAACTTATCTTATATCGTGTACAGACTTGGAACTTTTAGTGGTCTTTGTCAAATGTGTTCACAGTCACACTCTAAAAGATAGAAATCATAATTATGAGCTTTGAAAACTAATACAGACTTAATACACATTGGTTCAAATGAAATCATGATAAATAATATAGGCCAGCTAAGCTAGCATGACTTCGAAAACGCGATAGATACGGCAATTTATTGACATCCAACTGTCAAAATTTGATAAAAATGCCCGCCATATTTAATTTTAACACATGATTAATTTTATGACATTAAGTCATGCTCGCGAAATCGATATTATTTCGTGGTGTCTATATCATTTATCACGCACTGTCATGCTAGGCACGCATTAAGATAATTAGAATAAACATTTTTAATAATCACAATATTTTAGCCATTAAATTACCAGGGACGGACAGAATAGCGAACGCTTGGATAGTGCGTGTTGATGATTTTAAAACCCGTGGTTACATATCTGAAAAATTATATTTAGATAAACCTAATATACCAACGCATAAAACATGAGGCACTAGATCCTGTATGAACTATTAATATAATTTTATTGTAACTTGGTGTAAAGAAGAAATTGAAAAGAAATCAGCAGAATAAAACCTTGTCCAAGGCTACAACTGTTTACAAATGATACCAATGATGAGACCAGCATCAAAGACTTACATTAAATTATCACAATCGACCGGGCAATGTATAAAGAAGTATAAATTTCACGGCCATCTAGACGTAAATGTAGATTTTGGTTAATGTGCAGATGATCTGACTTTATTAGTCACTTTGAAGCGCACTGATGATCACAAAGCATAGCGAGTGAAGTTTTGGCATGCGTTATTTGACAGTACATTTTCAAACGTCAAATCTGTTAATCTATAGAAGTTAAGAAGTTAATTGGTAAGTGCATGTAACTGAGCTAAATGGTCGGGGAATATGTTTCTATTTATCTTAATGGAACAATTGTATGAAAATTGAAAATACAATCTACCTGTTATGCGAATAGAGATCATTAGTCTATTGCATTGGCTGCTTGCCCACGCTTCTCCACCCAGTCCTTGGTCTCCATTCTAAGACGGGTTTCCGCCAACGGCTGTCAGTAGTCCGATATTATTATTTAAATAATTTATTTTGTATTGAAGTTACTTTGTGCTATTGATTGTGTTATAGAGTGTAGACACTTTGACCGTGGCAACCGCGCGGGTGTGGAACCCGTTTGCGGAGCCAGATGCAATGGCATCTGGCTAAGTGTAAATGTCTCCAGGCCAATGGGTTTGGGGACATTTACACTCACACACTCAGTGACAGATCTCTTTTAAACTAATTATCTTGGTACTGATTTAGGTTGGTAGCGCTTATGACGACTATTTTCAGCGGTTACTGATTTTGAAATTACTGGAAATATCACACTTACTTTCTGTGTTCTATCCAACTGATCTATAATAAAACATAATTAGTATCAAAATCAAACCAAGCCAAGCCCTTAAACCACAATTGCTCACTATTGCATAAACCATCTAAAAGAAAGCAAAATCGAATGTGAACTATCCGAAAATATTAATATTAATGAAAGAGTATCTATGTCACGCACTATAGCATGGTGTCGTTCTAACTCTATATGAGTTAAAAATGTAAATTTAGTAAAATATCAAGGTGGGGGATATATAGATAAAAAAGTGTTACCAATCAACCGAACATCACAGTTCAATCGGTCTTGGACTAAGTGAGGCAAAATGAAGAGTTTTGTGATAGTATTGGGTGTTCTGGCGGTGGCTCACTGCACTCCAGTGGCGCAGGATGCAGTACTGCGATCGGTGATTAGCAACCTAGTGGAGTGCGTTAACAGTGATTTGGAAGTGTGCTTGAAGGTACGTCTTGTGTTTCAAGTGATATATGTGTAGAATCAAAGTGATCTTCAAGTGTTTTGAACATGTGTATACAGGCTCAACATGTGTATACGTCCAATTTTCTACTATTAGAACTTAAATTTAATAGTTATATTGATTTGGTATTTGCAACCTTTTTGCAAATGAGTGATTTAACAAATCCGGGAATTGATTCCTAAGTTAAAGTTTGCGACTGGACATATGCAAAGTGATAAAAGTTACCAATACCTACCAACTTAAACAAAGATAAAACATAATACTCTTGTTTAGTTCAACAAACACCATAGTTTTTGATACTCGTAAAACTAGTTTTCGGTTCAGATGCAGCAATTAATACGGTTAACTGTTAAAGTTTTGGATATTCAAGTTCTTGTTATGATCAATTTTATAGTGCAATCAAAACCAAATGTTTGAACAAAATTTCTTATACGCATATTTTTATTTGTATCTTGTTCACTTGCTCTTTGTTATTCGCAGACTATTTAACCTTTTCCAATTCTGAACCTCAAAATTTGAAACGAAATTCCCTCAAACATTATTTTTGGACTCAACTCTACTACCTAAATATCATAATTAAACAAAAAATATTTCTCCAGGAACACGCCCTGAAAGCAGCTGACAGGATTGCATCAGCTCGCAAACTCCAACTGATTGAAGGAGTCGCCCTGATCAACAACAGCCCAAGAGAATCCCGCAGCCTTGAGTCTCTATCCGAAGTCCCTGATGTGAGGAACAAGCAGCTGACTGAGAGATTATGGAAGAGTACTGGTGACCTTCTGCAGGCTAGCGAATTGGAACTTAGCTATGGAGGCGCTGAAGAGGAAGAATCTAGGGCTATTGATGATGGTAAATATTTATAATGATCATTTAGTTATGGGCACCATATTTTGGACATATGTATGCCTGTAAAGCTTTTGACTTCTGAACTAGTACCTACTAAACTAACAGAAATATATTTATTGTAAAGACAAAAAATATTGACTGACAGATCTAAACATAGCCCAAAGCCTTAAGCCTAGAAACTTAAAATTTCTCACACGTATTCATCTTATATGGATAGCATCCTCTAAAGAAGGATTTGTCAAAATTCCACCCTCAAGAGCGTGAAATAAAATTTAACACAAGTAAAAGCGTGGGACATGGCTACTATTTAAATAAAAAATTTGAATATTAAGTCATAAATCAATAAAGTGAAATTTAAAGCAATAGAAAGTTAATGTTTATTAATGAAGCCAAAAATTTTATGGATGTAATCTTATTCAAAATAGTTTTTTGTCGGATTTTTATGGTTTGGTGAATGTCAATCAGCTGTGAGGTAACTTTGGGATCTATAATTATAACCTGCTAAAATTTCTAAACACCTGTTCTCAGAGTGTAATTAAAAAATAATATGATTTGAAATAAAGAACGCTGCATTCATCTCTAATCAAAAAGAATTTAAGGATTTGCAAATATGGCCTTCAATTTTTTTTAGACTTGCGTCTTTTTCATAGTTCAAAAAGTATTATTGCAACAATTTAATTTGAAACTAAAAAAAGTCTTTAAACGAAAATTCCTGCATCTCTACTCAAGAAGTTCAAAATACAATAAAATAAGTCTTCTAAATCTCCAAGCAAAACATTCCGCATCCATTTCTACTTAAGCAGCCTAACCAATGCAATTCTTCTTCTAGCCGAGGAAAGCCGTGGCAAGAAGAAGAAGCTCAAGAAGAAGTTGAAGGCGCTCATCCCTCTCGCCATCCTCGCTAAAGTAAAAGCCATCGCTCTCGTCGTCCTCGCTCTTCTGGTCATCGCTGCTTCCCTCTTCAAAATCGCCCTCCTTGCCAAGATCGCTTTCATCATCAAGATCATCGCTATCATCAAAGCCTTGTTGGCTAAGAAGCATCATCAGGAGGAGACTTGGGAGATTGCTCAGCCTCACCACGGCTGGGAGCCTCATGTTGAGCATGCTCATGTTGAGCATGCCCACGGCTGGGAGAATGGCTGGTCTCGCTCCAGAAATGAGGGCAACAACCTCGCCTACTCAGCGTACGCGAACTAAATTGCTAGTACCAAATAGTTCAATAATTAAATTATTCTATTTATTATTGCGCGTGTGACTGTATGAATGGATTTTTTTGTGTTCTCTTGTTTTTTGTTTGTTTGCTGTTCTCTCTTTATTAATAAGTTTTGTATATAGTAGTTTATTGTTTGAAAGTATTATGTTTTTTTCTTTGAAGAGACTGAAGTCTTTTATATTCTATATATGTATTTATTTATGTATTACTTATTGAAATGTATAAGTTTTTATATATTATGATGTGTAAATATTGATACCTAAGTACCTTTAATACTCTTTCTAAGTCTGATCTCTTTTTGTTTGTTTTAGTTTTTCTTCATTTCGATATCGTGTCGCGATATTATTTATTTTTGAATGAATGTCTAATTTATTGAAGAAAAAATGTTTATTTATTGCTAGCAATAAAATAGAACTGCATTGAAATACTTTTATTTTTATTTATAAATCACCTTTTTCTACTAATTTTACATACTTTACAGGCCTTTTAGCCTGCAGTAAATTCTTACAGGTCAATACTTATTTATAGCTTTATTATCATACTATAAATAACACAAATAATAAACAAATATCACACTTTTTATTGATTAGTTGCCTAAAAGCTTCACACTATAAAAAAGTTGTCCTATAGAAAAGGTATAACGGGTATATTTACTTTTTGGATAAGTATTCATAAAATGTATAGAAAACCATTAGATTTTGAAAATAACTCAAATCAAAGCTCAAATCCATACTAACAAATGTTTGCTTTGAATGAGAATCAAACCATCTTTGACATAAAATTCACTTTTTAAAATAATTTAATATCTACTCTAAAAAATATTATTGATTAAAATGTAAAATATCAAAATTGTAATGAAATATTAAATAGATTTCTATAAAATTTGGTACAGATTTTGACTATAAACAAGGATAACATTTGAGCTGTATAACAAAACGCATATTAAAACTTGTATTACATTTTTATCGTAACGAGAGTACAACTCTTCTAACATAAGACATCGACGCGCTTTATAACCAAAGGAATTTTGTCTTCAAATTTATAATGTACCCATTATATTTGCTACATTTACTAAAACTAAACAACAAAGCTTGAATTACTAAAAAAATATCTAAGACTTTAGAAGAAATATCAACCATTTATTATATTTACAGGTCTTAATCGCGTATAACATCATTATTATTTACCTCAACGTTTCGACCGGGTTACACCGATCTTGGTCACGAGAAGACATTTAAAAAGTGTATCAATTATCTAACTTAAATTTTATTATTAAATCAAAAACATTATTATATCGATCAAACCGTTTAAGTTAAACACAGTCAGTGCGTAAAAATAAACAACATCTTTAAAAGTAAAACTCAACCACTCTTTCATGTTGTAACCTTGACAATCGGCAATTAGAAAGGCCAATTTTCAGTAGTTCACAAAGCGATGGTTAATGTGCTAATGATGATGATATATTATAAAAGTTTATCGAAAAATACTTATCGTGAGAATTTGTTCTTACCCGATTATGAGTTCTTCAAAGTTTTATTAAAACAAAATATTATTAAATTAAGTTATACAATAAATTTATACAATTATATAATAATAATGACAATCAATCCTTAATAGTTCCGTGAATGGAAAAGACATGACAATCAATCTCTCTTTCATCACATTATAATTACTGATACCAAAATAAAAAAATAAATGTCTCAGAAATTACACACACGCACCTACAGACTATTTACCCCGTGCAGGAATCAAACGTGTAACTTTTAGTTCAGCCCAGTGGCGTAGTGACTACTCAGTCATTAGACGATGTAGTGACATACCGGGCCTTTTTTTTACGCGGTGAAAATGCATAGAAATGCATACCACCGTGAGCCGGGATTGGGAGGGGAAGCTCGAGGTTTCAAGTTCAATTCCTACTTTAAGAATTGAATAGAGGGCACTTTGTTCTGCTGTGGCACCTTATGAGCCATTTCTTTTCTTTAAACAGATAATCTCAAATGCTATTTACCATATTAATAATTATGGATATTACAAATTATGAACCTAAAAATTATGTGACGGTAAGCGCCTACACAAAAATAACATTCAAAGTAACAGAAAACGTTAGAGAAAGAAGAAATTACTGCCTTTTAGGCTTTCGCTCAAGGCTTAACAGTTTGCTATAAATATTATACAAGGAGAAATGACTTAAATATTATAACACTACACATTCAAATAAAACTAATTGAAACTGATTACAAGTAATTAACATTTTTTAATTTGTAAAGTTTCTTATATTTTACAAAATCTCTGGTTGCAGAAGAATAAGGTGTATAGCGATAAACAATGTAAATGTAAAAAAAATACCGTCAATCAATTTAATTTTCAATTTAAACGACACTATTCACCCTTTCAAAGATGAGAATATCTTCAAGTCTTTCAGTTGTTTTGCCTATTTTTTATTATTTTACAATGAGAAATTTTATTTTTATATGATAGGTATGTAGATTTGGGGTGCAAGCCTCTATGAGCCACTTGCATTATTATTAACCTTGCTGTTCAATATAAATAAAGTTGGACCTACCAAATTTACATTACAACCAAACTACGAATATACTAAATCAGACTAAAATATTTTCTAAAAGGCATACAATTTACGTTCGTTTAGATTTCTTGTAAAGCTTTAAACAAGCGCCTACTTAAATATTATTAGAACGACAGAAAGCGTCGAGAAAGTACTTTCTTTGAGGCATTTACTAAAACAATGATCATTTCTTTACACTTTGCTATAAACAATATTTCAGGATATTTTAAAGAAAAGTCTTCCCGTTTTAACTAAACAAAAATATGAGATAAATCCAGTAGTATCATATAAGATTAAATATAAGCAAAAACACAATTGAGTTTGTTTTATGAAGGTTGTTAAGAATTTTTACCTTTTTTAAAATCTTGATTCCTAATCTGGGCAATTCTGAGGGTTCATACTCTGTGCGGAAATAAAATATACTGCTTTATATGATTTTGCAAAAACATAAAATAAATAACTTATAATAATTAATCATTTATTCACTACATCATCTTATTACATTACATATACTCGTAGTAACTAACCCCTATATAAGTTCAAAACTTGTATCTAGGGTATCAGAAACAACGCACACACTCATTCACACACACACCCAGACCGAGACAAACATTTGTAGTTCACACAAATATTCACCCCGCACGGGAATCGGACCCGCAACTTTACGGATGGCAGTCCGGCATGGTAACTAATAACTTATAACCCAACTGTAATACGATTATAATGTGAATTGTGAAGTCATGTTAAACTGCTACTGTTACATAAAACAAATAAACAGCAAGTCATTCTAACAATTATTTCAAAACATATAAAATATGTAATTTCCAAAATTTCTTACTCTATTTAATAGTTTCTCGGCTTATTAACTTGTAAGATGAAAGTGTTATGTTTAGATACATAACTTAACAAGTGTAATTATTGTTCAAAACGTGAAATTATTTTGTGAATACTATTATTAATGAAAGTTTGTGTAGCAAGTATTTTATTATGTTGTAGAACAGTTTTGGCTTAATTTTATTGTTATACATAGACATTTTAAAAATTGTTGTTATTGTAGTATTGTGTAGAAGTAGTTCATTATATAAATATGTTCTTTATTAATAAATTATACTTGTCACAACTTAATCATCTAAATTATCACATAATATTTCAGATATTTTTTCTGTATTTTGAAATGTTTGACAGAAAAACTACTGCTCACGAAATAATCGTTCAGAATCCTTCACATAGATATGAAGAAATTCTAAGGCTGTGAGGTCTACATATTCGACGGTAAATAGCTGACAAGACCAGGATCGGCTCGAGCTCCTCAGTCAGTCAGGGCACGTTAATGAGATGTTGATGATCAAAATTTTTTTAATTTTATTAAAAGTACATTTAAAGTAAACACAACTAATATTCTATCACCATGATAGTGTCACTACATTTTACATTAAAACCACATCGTCAGTTGAACTGATCAGTCCAGACATAACACTGTGGCATAAATACAAAAGTTTTAGGCAAACTAAATTTCCCCACTGGAATCTAGAATCGCTCCGGTGATTGATGACCATTTATGGATGGACGCCAGTTCAACTGATCAGTTAAACTGACTCGTCAATGGCCACGTAAAGTAAATGAGAACGTTTGTCATACTCGGCTAACTTATCCATCTGACATGACACGTGATTATATATGTATAAAATATATCGTTTTCTATTTTCACTTTTTGTATAAAATGTTAGCTATCGCCATTCGTTGCACGCTTTTGTCTTTTACAACCTAGTTATTTTTTGATTTGTGTGAAGATTGGAATGCCTTTTAACTTGTATTTCAAACTACTTATAATAGTATTAAATAGGTAACCAGTATTTGAAATGCAGCAGAGTTATAATATATGTACTCGTATAAAGATCTTTACAAAACTATCCTAACTTATATAATATGTATATATATAATATTACTAGCTTCTGCCCCGCGACTTCGTACGCGATGAATAGTTATTTTGGGCTAACGCTAAATATCGATGTAATAATAGTTATTTGTTATACAAGAGTGCAAAGTTGCTTTTTAACCGGGGCTCCAGTTGAGGACCGAGCCAGCGAAGGATTCTATAATTGAATCACGAGCGCAGCGAGGAATTCAAAATAAGAATCCTGAGCGTCAGCGAGGGACTCAAAGGAGCACAAGGTTAAAAATTGTTTGCACTCGAGTGCAACACATTATTTTTTATCCCCCCTCAGCGCGGAAATTACTAAATGAAAACATAAAACAATCACAATATTAATTGAAAAGCAAAAATATCACGCGCAAAGCAAATAAAAATATAAGTAAGTACACCAAGGAGGTTCCGAGTTTGAATTTGAAATAAAAAAAAAGTTGTTTGTGAATCCAAAACATCATCACACTTAGTGCACACGATGTTCTAAATTCAAATTTACTTTAACCTCTAGACCGCAAAAACGACTTTTACTCCCAGTTATCGAAAATGCCTTGGGTCCGGCACGGGCTGTCACAGCGACCCCGATACTTTCCACTCTTGAGATTAAAATCGACTTTTACCCCCAGATATCGGGGATTAAAAACATACTTTCCGAGCTACGAGGGGGGGTCAAAAAGTTCGCGGAATGGAGGGGATAGCGGGGGGTGGGGGACCTGCCGCAGGTAGTAACTAATGAGCAACTCTTTGTGAGTATATATGCCAAGTTTGAACCTGATTGTGTCAATAACCTTTGACCTGTCGTCGATCAAACAAGTGAATCCGGAAGAAAAACTTGAACATGGAAAAAATCGAGTTTCGTGCCGTCATAAAGTTCCTCACTAAGCAAGGAAAACCACCTCAGAAAATTTTGGAAGAAATGTTATCAGTATACGGGGACTCTTGCCCTGGGAAAACCATGGTGTACAAGTGGAATAGCCTTTTCAAGCAAGGCAGAGAGTCTCTTGAAGACGACCCTCGCTCAGGACGGCCGATTGAGGCCACCACCTCAAACATCGTTGAAAAAGTGGAGAATCTTATACTGGAGGATACTCGTTTGAAGAAGAAACAACTTGCAGAAATGGTTGGAGTATCACCTACAACCATTTTAAATATTCTACACGACAATCTTGGGATGTCAAAAGTCAGCGCAAGATGGGTGCCAAGAATGCTCACACCACCACAGAAACAGCTGCGCGTCGAGTATTCAAAGGAGTTTTTAGACCTCTGTAGCGCCGACAAGGAAGGAATTTTTGCAAGACTTGTTACTGCAGATGAAACTTGGGTTCATCATTATGAGCCTGAGTCGAAGCAAGAGTCTATGCAGTGGCATAAAAAGGGTCAGCCCCCCCCTAAGAAATACAGGGTGTCACAATCGGCTGGAAAAATCATGGCAACTGTTTTTTGGGATACAGAGGGTATTTTATTAATAGATTATAAAGATAAGGGTGTTTCTATAACGGGAGAATACTACGCTAATCTACTAAGACAATTAAAAGAAGCAATCAAGGAGAAAAGGCGGGGAAAGTTGACAAAGGGTGTGCTGCTTTTGCATGACAACGCACCGGTACACAAGAGCCGCGTTGCGATGGCTGCCCTTCATCACTGTGGCTTCGAAATGTTAAACCATCCTCCCTATAGTCCAGACTTAGCCCCCTGTGATTATTTTTTATTTCCCAAATTAAAAAAAGAGCTTCGGGGGAAGAAATTTTCCGATGATGAAGAAGTCAAGTCGGCGATTTCGGCCTATTTTGAGGACAAAGACAAATCATTTTTTTTCGACGGTATTAATAAGTTAATAGAGAGATCTGAAAAATGTATTCGACTTAAGGGGGAATATATTGAAAAAGAAAAATAGTACAGTATTTTATTTCACCCCCCTTCCCCTCCGTTCCGCGAACTTTTTGACCCCCCCTCGTAGTAGGATGAAAAATAACTTTAATCAATATGTGGGTCTGGCAGTCAAGATTAAAATTAAACAATAAACACGCCTATATTATTCGTTATCACTACTAAGTACATAACTTAGTATAAAACAAAGTCGCTTTCTCTGTCCCTATGTATGCTTAGATCTTTAAATCTACGCAACGGATTTTGATGCGGTTTCTAGATAGAGTGATTCAGTAGGAAGGTTTTTAGCATAATTTTATCCCCATATTCCTATGGGAACGGGAACTACGCGGATGAAACCGCAAGGCGCCGCTAGTGACATATAAATTCTAAACTAAAATTATATTTATAGATACATAGATAGCTATTCTAAGCTAAAATCGATAAATCGCACATGAATAATAATTTTCGTATAGTAATATTTTAGATCGAAAATGTCTGAAGATATGAAAAGCAGAAATCAAATTATGAGTAAAATATCTAATTAGGGCGAGCAAAGCGAAGCCCTTGTAACGCAACAATTAGGTGGTACATTTTATGAAAAAACTACTTCACCTACAAATTTTATATTTGAAATAGTTATTTAAATGAATGTCTAGATTTATAATACGGGGTGAAGAATATTGATATACAGGGTGTCCGGGCATCGATGTCGGATACTTTAAGGGGGTAAAATATGGTATTTTTTATCGACAAATCACGATTATAATTTTCTCTAGCTACCTCCATTACAAAATGGCAGCCATTTTGTTTTTTTCAACTCGACGCGCGGGTGCTTGTACTGATTTAGTCATTGCTATCCATGTAAACGTCTTAGGAAGATGAAAGATGTCTCATTTGAAAGTAAATAATGTAGGGTATTGTTGAATTTAAGATTTTATTCCATATCTTAATTATAAAATAACAAAAAATCATTACAAAAATTAAAATCAATATTTTTTTACAGATTTTTTCTGCATTTTTTTGTTTTTTGTTAAAATTTGACCCATTAACCTACGTTTTTCATCTTGTTTTTTGATAGTACAGAATATTTACTTAAAAAAAATCATACATCTTATAGCTTTATGTATGATAGTTCTAAAGTTACGATGGTTTGAATATGATCCTTAGCTAAGAAAATCGTCTCGTATTGCGAAGAGTGCTCGACGTGCTCGCCCATGGGACTGCGTTGTTGGGATTATCTGACTTGGACTATTATTTAGTCCGTCTAAGTGAAAGTAATTAATAAAAAAATGCTACATTTTATTCCATATCATTATCAAAAAATAACAAAAGAGGTAAAAATACGGTATTTTTATATTTAAGTACCTATAGTTTTGATACGCTGCCTCATTTTCCGTCAATTTATTTTAGTCCGCCATTTTGTCATTCAGCTGTCAAATTACAAATGTCAAAGGAGTATTGATATCAATTTCGACTCAAATCAACCCCAAAATAACTTTTTACCCCTTTTTAATCATGTTAGGTGATGATTTTAAGAAAAATGAGTATAACATATTTAATTAATCTTTTTGAAGAACATTTATGATAAGTTTGAACTTAATCAGACCAAGGAATCATGTTGTCCCATACAAACTTTGCAACCCCTTTTCACCCCTTTAGAGGAGGAATTTTCAAAAATCCCTTCTTATCGGACGCCTACATAATACAAATAACACACCCTCCAAGTTTCAAGTCTCTACGATCAGCGGTTTAGGCTGTGCGTTGATCCATCAGTCATTCAGGACAAAGCCCTTTATATAATGATATACACACATCAAAAGTGTCTAGGGATCAACATATATTTTTGCAATAACTTTTCTCCTGATTGATATTAATTAAAATTTTCTTTAAGGATTCTTCAAATAAAGTGTTTTCGTTTGTCACAGTAACGATAAACCAAGTCACCTTTGCATTAATAAAGAAATTTGCCATTTTCCTAATAAAGGGATTTTTGACATTTGAACCACTAACATTAAAGTTCGAAAAAAAGACTGAAATAACAGTTTTCTTTAAAATTTTATTGGGTAACTTAAACAATTAATAATCCGTGTTTCTACCGCGAACACTAACAACACAAGAACATCGGTTTGGCATACTCAAAATGAGTTCATCCAAATCACGCTGTGGAATGGCCGCCCATGTTCGTTGCAACAACAAAAAAAGGTCTTCTTGCGACTGGATACCCTCCATATTCGGCAGAGCTCTTCTCTGTAGCATATCCCATGCATGCTCAATCGGGCTCAAGTCTGGCGACTGAGCAGGCCAGGGCAGGACATTGATGTTAGCTGCGGCGAGAGTCTGTCTTACAACTCTTGCGGTGTGCGGTCGTGCATTATCATGCATTAACTGAAATAAGGGACCGATTTGCACTTGTAGAGGAACGATGACGTCTGATACAATCGTCTCAGCATAAATTTGAGCGTTGAGGTTGCCTCTGATCCAAATCAACTCAGTTCTTCCGCCGATCCAAATACCCGCCCATACCATGATGGTTCCACCACTATAAGGATGGACTTCCTGGCAGGATTTTAATCGCTGTTGGCGTCCAGGGGTTCTCCAGTGTCGTATACGTCTTGTATCCGGTCTCATACCAAAACGAGACTCATCAGAAAAGCACACGAAACGCCATTGTTCTTCTGCCCAATTTCTGTGTTCAAGAGCCCATTGATATCGAATCCTACGATTGTGCATTGCTATAGGTGGTACCCGTAGCGGTCTTCGGGAATGAAGGTTCACTTCATGCAAACGGTTTCTGACTGTTTGGTCGCTAATTAAGTTCCCTGAAGAGTGATGAAGCCGCACGGCTAACATCATGGCGGTTATTGTTGGAGCTCTTCGAGTTAAGATTTGAATGTATCGGTCTTGTCTCCGTGTGGTGCAGCGATACCGTCCTCCATGGCGCTCAGCCACGGTACCAGTGCTTCGGTAACGTGTCCAAAGTCGACTGATAACACTCTGACTTGTATTCAGAGCTAAAGCCACAGTACGTTGCCGGGAACCAGCTTCTATCATTCCCACGGCTCTGAGCATTTCTTCCCTGCTTAAATGACGTCGCCGCTCCATAATAACGTTGGTTTTAATCAGTAGTAGGGAAACAGTAGCACTAATAATGTCTTCAATGCGTTGTATGTTTTTATAGGGAAAATATTGACAGCTGATTTTCATCTTTTACTCGAATTTGATTCACAGTTCCTGATTCAAATTATGAAATGCACCAAAAAGGATCCATATAAATTTATAAAATCATAAATTTATTACAAAGCCACATCTCAATCTCAAGAAATCCGCATAAAAATGCTTGATCCCTAGACACTTTTGATGTGTGTAGATAAATGCGAAAGTAACTCTGTCTGTCTGTTTCCTTTTCACGGCTAAACTACTGAACTGATTGACTTCAAATTTAGTACAGGGGTAGCTTATGGTCCGGGAAAAAACATAGGATACTTTTTATCCCGAAATTCCCACGGGAACGGGAACTACGCGGGTGAAACCGCGGGGCGCTGCTAGTTAGCTATAGTTTGCAATTTTCATTTCTGAGATTTATGACACCGTAAGCTTATAGTAAGTATTTACTGGTATATGTTTCCTCACATGCACACTGTGGTAAGTATCTTATTGTAAGTACAAGTAAAAGAAAGAGTCTTGATAGCTCAGCTAAGCAATGAAGAATATTTCTTAATGATTAATTTAATTACACAAGCTGGCACTCAAACTCAAGACATCTTGCATTCAAGGCACCATAATTCCCACTTAAACCACAAGAGCCATTATCAGATAGTCTATTATAGTTACTCTATAATACATTTCTAGAATATTCTCTTATCAATAACAAGTTCGTGAGTACAGTTATAATTTAAGTATTGGAATTAGATTATAGAACATTCGGTATCTGGGTTAGTGTGATGGCGGCACTCCCTTGCTTAGTGTATTTGTTAAACGCGAGAAAATGTTTGTTTAACTGAGTTGGATGTGGAGTTAAAAATATCCTTGGTATACATAATTATTAGGATGAACCAAATGTCAGGTTGATGGGTTCGATTCCGTTCTTATACAGAAAAAAAGAAAATTTATTTTAGGTGAAAAAAATATTCGGAAAATGCATTCAAATTTTTTACCTTAGTTGGGAATTGAACACATGACCAAGATGAAAAATAGCTGCTGTAACTGTTCTCTCTAAATAAAATGGTTTGTTTATACAGTAGCTTTATAATGATTATATCGGTATATTTATTTATAATAACTAAGTTACATAGTTTTAAATAAGTACGTTGTTTTACATACTTAAGTTACATACCATATTAAAAAAAAATTGTTTTTTTAGTAATATAGTGAATATCATCGAATCTGCCGATGATGTCTTACTACTACAACATGATTTGAACAAACTAAGCGAATGGTGTTCTTCTAATTTAATGGAACTTAACATTAACAAATGCTTCCACATTCACTTTTCTCACAAAAAAAATCCTTTAATGTCATCATATACCATAAATAGTACTATTTTAACAAAAGTGAATGAAATTAGAGATTTAGGCGTAGTAATCGATAACAAACTTAATTTCAAATCGCACATAAATAATACCGTAAAGAAATCAGCCAAAATGTTAGGTTTCATTAAAAGGAATACAAAAGGATTTAAATTTGCCCAAACCAAAATATTATTATACAACTCATTAGTTCGCAGTCAATTAGAGTTCTCCAGCGTTGTGTGGAATCCTCAGTATGCCGTTGATTCTCAAAGGATTGAGAGCATACAGCGCAACTTCACCAGACATCTTGCCTTTACGTCGTCGGGGATCTCACACAGATGTCCATACAACGACAGACTCAAGTTTTTTTAAAATGAGATCTCTGCGAGACCGTCGTTGTAATAATGACCTAATTTTCTTATTTAAAATAATGAATGGTAAGATTAATTGCGAAAATCTGACCAATAATATATCAATATCCGTTCCGTACAATATTCCCAGAAAACCCATAAACAAACTGTTTCATTTACCTCATTGCAATACTAAATTTGGTCAAAATTCCCCACTATTAAGAATATGCAGCAGCTATAACTCAATATCAAAAAAGATTCCTGACATCGATATATTTGGCGATAGTCTCAGTAAATTTAAATGTAAAATAAATCAGTAGTATATAAGTATACATAATTTTGTTTTGTTTTTTTTTTTTTTATTAATTTTAAGCTATTTTATTGTATTTTTGGTCATGTCCAATTGTGTTTTTTCTTATAATTACTTTTTTTTTTTTTTTCGATTTTTTTTATGTTGTCTGTCTTATTATTATTTCTTTGTATGAGTGTTGTGCATGCCTGTAATTGGCACACACACCAGAACTAGTATATAAGTGATACTTTTGTAATTTTTATTTGTGTGTGTTGTTGGCGATGCCTTAATAAATAAATAAATAAATAAATCATGACAGGTGAAATTTAAATTGTAAGTATTTACTCACATACATATTTGAATAATGTTATTATATTACTTGAAGTTAAAAATTTGTTACTCTTAGGTTAACTTTTGTGATTAATGATCTCATTACCTATGCTTCATGTTAAGTTTTATTGTAAACTTTTAATATATTGCATGCCCGTGACGGGTAAAAACTGCTGTCCAATTGATCTAAGTAATTTTAAGACCTACATGTACCAGTTTTTTGAGTAATAAATTATTCTTATTCTTATTCTTATCCCTCATAATTGCATTATCAGTCCTGGGGAATTGTTATTGTATGTAATTTGGATCTTCATCTATTATATTGTTCACCTAAACCAAGTGACTTTTCCTGCTATGCCAAAGGTTACGGCTTCAATTCCCGCTTAAGACAATAATTTGTGAGCATGAATATGTCTAGGTGTCTTCTATCTATTTTAAGAATGTATTTAAAAACAAAATACGCGTATAAAGTACGTTTATCCATTGTACCCGTAGCACAAGATTTTCTTACTTTGAGACTACATGGCGATGTGTTATTATAATGTGTCCGGATATTAATGTATTTATTTAATATTACTTTGAGCCATCACAAGACTGAAACTATCACAGTTAATTTAATTTAATAACCAAGTTAGTTACGGAAATATACGCTATAAAAGCCCTTAACTTAGTCCCAATTGGGTCCAATCTCTCTTTATACAAATATTAACATAATGTTCCACATTTGCCTGTATTATTGAAGGTACCTGCCTATATCAAGTCGCATACCGCCGGTCAGGTCGGCGAAACAGGTTGAGTTTCATTAACTATACCACTTTCTTTGAAATTTCTGATGTTTTTATCTAATTTCTAGAGCCGGTTTTTAATATAATTTTTCGGATTTTTATTGCATTTTGATTGTAAAATTTAATGGTTCTTTAAGTCTGTAAAGTTTATTTATAGTTCGTTGTGTCTCGCAGTTTTTCCTTTAATGATGTGTAATAAATTTTTGATCAAAATATTGCTTGCTTAGTGTGGGCAATGCAGAGCCGAAGATCAGGTATTATATTAAGAGCTCTATGACCAGCAGTGGACTAATATACAGCGTACCGATGATGATGATCACAACATTGAAAAAATAATGTTTCTTTTCTTCAAAAGTTAGACAAGAGTTGGGTGCCAAGCGTAGTACCAATATCATTATACAGAGCTAGAATCGTACCCTGCAGACGGTATTTTCACCCACGCGGATCTTCGGCTAAAACATGTGCTCTGCTGGAGGAAAATATTGAGGCAGATTGAAAAATATTTGCTCTCCAATTGATCGATAAGTCATAAAAGACAAATCTCTGTATAACATTACATTGTAAATCAAACTATACATTACTTTTAAAGCATCGTAAGCTTAATATAATATCCCAGACTACACCTGCACGTTTAAGTGGACTTCTTCGAATTTTGCCAAGCAAAATTGAACTTTATTACAATGTTCTTTGATACAAAAACGTATACGCGATCATAACGTTTTAAAGACTGTACAATACACCTACAATTTAATGCAATTTCACTCTTAATGCTTAGAAAATAGAGTGGAAAATTGTACATCAAAATTGAAACGAAAGTAAGAACTATTTATATGTATTTGTTCTGTATCAAAGCTATTAATAGCAATCATTTTTAAATTGACGTGTAAGGAACTTTTCCTATAGATATGAGTATTTACGAATAGCAATTTGTGTTTTCTTTTCACAGCGAATTGTGTGTAAGTAATACTTATGGACTTTCATTCATTTTAGACGATTATCTATTGTAGTGGCTATTATTTGTTGATGTTGTTGTTCATTTCATTTTACGAAAAGACGTTTTTCTTTTTTCTTTTTTATTAACCTTAATAATTTGACTAAACATGCTCTAAGTTTGATGAATGAAATCGTTTCATAATTTCCACGATAATAAAAAAATGCAGCGGCTAGTATAAATATTATGCGACACCTTATCCATATTTCAAATAATTTCTACTTATAAAGTTCGATGTCTTAATGCGTAAGGATATCCTCAAAATTGCTATTTATCAAATTACAATTTAAGCTTGACCCAAGGATTGAACCTGGATCCTCTAAATTAGCAGGCTGGTGCTTATGTCACAAGACTTCCGAAGCGTTAGTAATACAATCTTATTATAATATATTTCTCTTGACGAATTCTAAGATAGTCAATTCAATTAACAACCGTAACTTGAGTGACATACTCGAACACATTTTCGTCAAAGTCAATGACAATGGATGTGTACTTGCCCTAAAAAGTAAAACAATGTCATGATTTTGGAAATTATTTTGCTTTTGTACAGCGTGACGGAGACAGTGTTTAAGTAAATGAAACTACTGAATGTGATAGTTTTTAAGAGTAGGTACTTTATATTGCAAAAAAATCACACCCTGTATTATCACATCATCTAATAGGGTTGCTAATAAGGATCAAATTTTGGGAACTAATGACCTATGGCAAACTTAAGGAAGATGCTCATTTTGATATGGAAACAAAAAATATCTACATTTTCAAATCCAAATATCTTGGCTCACGAAGCGAATTCAGTCATGCGCCTTACATATAACGAATGTATGGATACAGACCTTTAATTTGATATACAGCTCATTCTTATTGAAAATAGGCCCACGTTCCATACATTTTTGCCCATCATCGTTTCAGAGATCCTATAAATTATCATTTCAAGCATTAATACATTATCTTCACCACTTTGTATAGGTATACTGGTTTCGCTATCTCACATGTCAGGTTAGGTTTAAATTACAGATACAGACGTCACTACAAGGTTTCATTTTCTGTGTATAATTTTATGATACGAGAGAAAATATTAGTTTTATCATAAGGTAGAGAGTGGATTCTGCCCTGCAGGATAGGATAGGATAGGATGTTACAGGTTAATACTTCTTCTTCTACTAACGATAATAGTACAACATTTTATTTTTTTGTGGCCATTGGCACGAGCTAATGGCCACAAAAAAATAAAATGTTGTCTATTGTTTCGGCCCAAAAAAATTCAGTCCAGGAAACTTCGAAAACTAAAATTAGTTGATTTTCTTGTTGCCTTCTCACTTTTATCATCATCAGCTCATATAATGTCCCCACCGAGGGGCTCGAGCCCCTCGGTGGGGACATTAGGGTGATTAGGCCCCAGGTGTGTGCAGGTTTCCTCACGATGTTTTCCTTCACCGTAAGAGCGTCGAAATTAACGCCTCACCTTTATGCTAGAAGGCAAATATTATAATATATCTGAGAATATATTATTATCCATCTAATTCAATAATTTGTCTCTAAATATGTTCCTAAATGGCATAAATTAAGCGTAATTTTCATTCTCTAAATTCACATTAATATAACTTAGTACCAACATAATTACAATTCCGTATGTAATTATAGGATCCGGTACTCGGTCCGTGGATTGCATTTATAACACTTTCACGGTTATCAATTGTGAACATCTACCCTTCCGTTGGGAAAACAAACTTTCATACGTACTGATGTATTGGTAGATACGGTTTTAATTATATTATGTAAAAATGGATACTTGAAAGTAAGAGTTTCCTACAAAATATTTCGAAGTGTACTTGTCTTTATATTAACATCTGAAGGACAGACGAAGTGTCTTTTAATTTTGGTTTTTTCTCAAGAAGTAATTTTAGACTTAGTAAAGCCACTTAATTTCTTCATAATCACGATTAGTGTTACCTGATCTAAAAATCAACGTAATAAATGTAAGTAAAATAACTAATAATTTAAAACGATATTTTTATACGATATTTTGAAGATTTACTAGAAGACTTTATACTAGAATATAATATCATCACATCTATATCTATACTAATATATAAAGCTGAAGAGTTTGTTTGGTTAAATTTTAAAAAAAAAGTTAAAAAAAAATATTTAACCCATTTATCGAGGAAGGCTATAGGCTATTTTTATCCCCGTATTCCCACGGAAACGCGAACTACGGGGGCAAAACCGCGGGGCGCTGCTAGTCACTAATATTTATCCTTAATTCCAGATCTAAATCAAGATCGAAATCGGTTCCAGAGACAAGATGTACAGAAGATATAATAAGTCTTGTAAAATAAAATAAAACAAACAAAATAAAATTCAATAATTTAATAAAAATAAATTAGTCAATAAATAATAAATTAAGTCTTTGTACAATAGCATTGAGGTTCAGTTTGGTTAACAATATTAATGCGAGTAACCGCTGTATGCTAAGTTCTGAGCTTCGTCTAGGTTCTTGTTCCAGTCTGAGCCATATGAGTAGCCACCGCCGTGACCATGAGCATCGTGAGACACATGCTCAACATGGACTGGGTGGTGAGACTCATGGTGATGAGCGTGAGGAATGACCTCGTATGTCGTCTTAGTATGGTCCTGTTTCAAGCAGTAAGCCACAAACAGGATACCGGCGAGTACGAGCGCAATTTTAGCGGTAGCCAAAGCCTTCAATGCAATGAGTTTCACGATGAACAGTTTTCCGAATAGAATTTTGGCTGCCAGAAGTCCGATGATACCTCCCATACCTCCTTTCTTGCTTTTGCCACGACCTGTAGAAAAAAAAAAGTTAATTTTAATTCAGTTTATGCCATAACTTGTATTAAGCTCTCGCTAAGAAAAGTATAGGAAAAACTATATGAGTTTATGATGCAGTTTTCATAATAGCTTGCATTAACGTTAATACAGTTTATAACACAGTTTGTAAGCTAATTAATCGTTTGTTGATAAACCCCTATAATTAATTAAAAACAAAATTATTGATGGAATTGCAACACTGGTGTTAGTAGTGGCAACATTAAACAAGATGGCGGCGTTCACTAAAATAGTTTATTTAGTTTCTAATTAGTTAATGCGTGATCTCGCTTGCGATTGCATTTGCGATATCATTAAATTAATTGAAAGATTGAACTATTAAAATTAAATTGACATTATAAATATCTATGACTATTATAATTGAAGTCATCTTTAATTTTGCATGCAATCTTCAATCCAAGGAATATTTAAATTAAATTTCTATAGGTTTTGACATGAGCTAACAAACAAACTCAGACAAAGTTTGTTTATAATATAAATTTAAGTATAAAAATTATGTTTAAAATTTCTTATTTTTAATGTCACATCATTGAGTTATATAACAGTTCATATGACACAACATTATTTGTTTCTTTAATAGAATAACAAAACATTATGACGATACATAACTGAATTAATTTAAAGTTTCTATTATAAACAATCTATATCAAAGATTAAATTTGAACTGCATTCCAACACACTTAATTACACTAATATAATACTGCATTCATAATTGTAAAGCATCACTCATTGATCATTGAGCTAATTAATTAGTTTGAAAAGAATCGAGTCGTAGTCATTACTATGTAATTATAGAATGTAACTATGTTTCAGTTTTTAACTTTCAAGGGAGTAAATGTTTCGATAATTTCGTCAAAATATAATCAAAAATTAAAAAAGTAAATTGAAATTGATTTATTTGATTTACACGAACACTATACATTGAAATACTCGTATCCGAAATGTCAGAAAATTATAACCATGACAAAAATATGTAAGTAGTTTTATTTGCTTTGACGACAAAATAACTATATATTTTTATTGTATACAGTAGGATTCTGTTATTGGCAGTTATTTTTAATTTAATATTGTATTGATAATCATGTTAAGTGTTGTGGTTCCAAGATAAATGAATAAATTAAAAAAAATGAATTAAATCCTTACTATATCCTTACTTCCTTACTTCTGAACCGATTGACTTGAAATTTGGTACAGGGGTAGCTTATGGTCCGGGAAAGAACATAAGATACTTTTTATCCCGAAATTTCCACGGAAACGGGAACTACGTGGGTAAAACTGCGGGGCGCTGCTAGTATCTTTATAAATCCATTAATGGTATTAATGATTATAAAATACTCGTATATTAAAAGAGAAATGCACTAAGTATCATCATCTCATAGCTGAACAAGCAAAGACTGTGAAAGTTTGTAATATAAAGACTAATATTGATTTTCTTAATGAGTTTTATCATTGTGATGAGATTAGATACTATTTTGTTGAACAGTTTTATGAACAGGATTATTTTTAGTGTCTAAAATTCAATCAACATTTTATTAGTTTTATAACTTACTAGCTGTGCGCCGCGGTTTCACCCGCATAGTTCCCGATTTTGGGGGAATTTCGAGATAAACATAGCCTATGTTCTTCCCCGGACCATAAGCTACCCCTGTACCAAATTTCAAGTCAATCGGTTCAGTAGTTTAGCCGTGAAAAGGTAACAGACAGACAGATAGAGTTACTTTCGCATTTATAATATTAAGTAAGGATAAATGTCTGATTAAAATGAGATTTTTAATGTCAATTTTTAAATATTTGAGCTAGTTTTAAAATTTATTGACTGTAATTTATTTTTGCATAAACTTTATATAATATATTTTAATAATTGCGAATATTTAAGGAAACTATTCCATATATTATGGTCTTTATGTCCACCTTTGCGTTTGTCAACCACTGCTGAACAAAGGTCTTCAACAAACATTTTTATACATCCCTATCATTTACACATTTTCACACTAACTACTATCAAAGATAACAAGTTAAAATTACTATTAAAACAAATAACTAACCTTCTTCAAGAGACCTCTGCAGAGTCTCCTTATCAGCTGGGTTCATTTTGACTTCCAAAGCGTGGGTCTCGAACAGACCCACGACTCCATCAAGAAGTCTGTAGTTGACCTCTGCCTCTCTTGCTGAAGGGTCAACAGGGAGAGAATCCAGTTTCTTAGGGGACCTCGTCTCGGGCTCTCCCTTAAGAACAACACCATCGACAATTGTGATGCTACGCGAAGCACGAACATTGTCGACTATTCTTAGAAGTTTTTCCTGTAAAAGAGGTTATATGGTTAATTATTTTCAAGTGATAACTAAACAGAATAAATATTTAAATAGTTAATTTTATTGGTAAACTTTTTGGTGTAATTAAAATGTTTAATAATTTAGTTTGGTTTTAATTATATTGTTACGTGTTTTGTATATCGAATTCGCAGCATTTTTTTTTTAAATTAATATGTAGTACAGTTTGTTTTAAAATGATTTTAAATTTAGAACTGATTGAACTGACTAAAAAAACATTATAATTGAGTTATTTTACTAAGTTATTTAACTACAATTCGAAACAAAACTTAAATTATAAAACAAAAAGCAACACAAAGCACGTTCCATTTTAAAATTAAATTGAGTTTAAAATAAGATTTAATTCAATTTGAAATTCGAAATTAAATTAACACACAACACAACACTTTCACTTAAAAAAATATTAACCTTAACACATAATATGTAATCTCCTTTGCAGTCCTTTACAAAGTTAATAGCTGTTTCCAATGTCTTGTCACTTTCTTCAGCCGAGACAAAAGCACAAGCCACAACCAGTATTATTAAAAACTTCATTTTTATATTTTTTTTAAATATTTTTTTTCACACTTATTTTTCTGGCAGAGTTCGAATATGTTTTGCGGATATTCCGACCCGCCATTCAGTTTTATCAAAGCCCCCCACCTTTGTCGTGATATGGTCGCCCTCTCATCATATCGAGATGAAATTTGATTCACTTTAAAACCCTATACGCGATGTTTAATGTATAAATGTAATTTACAATATTTTAAAAGTTGATTTTGGCTTTTTATTAATCGATTTTCATTTTTTTATGGATCTGGTTTTTATGTAACTTTTTGTTTTCATTTATTTATAACTTTGTGGGAATTGTATGGGTGTGTTTAATTTTGCGGTTGTATTTTTAATGTCGTGGTTTTCATTGATAAACTTATTAAGTTTTTGTATTGAACTATTAAAATTGAAATACTAAAAGAGTTTTATGTGCAAATATTTGTCTACAAAAAAAACGTTTTACGGCTTATTATTTAAAATTATTTTAAAAGATTTTTATCAAGATTATATATTTAAATATTAAGTTATTTTGACATTATCATTAAACAAATACACTACAAAAATTAATAAGCGATACATTATAAAAATTACTAAGCGGTATATTAAGATTTACAGCTTAGTTCATTCACTAATTAAACACATAAAACAAATTTAAAATACTAAAGTTATATAATTAGTAAGTAGTATTAGAAACTACATAAGCCGGATCTATAATTACAATAATGTGCTTTGAGAGAGCGAGCAAATCTCTGTAACAATATCATTTTCTATATAAGGACTCAGACAATTCGAAATGGTATGGTATTAGTGTAGAAATGGCTTTTAAACTGGTTCATAATGGTATAAATTGTATGAGAATTTTAAGCTTTATTTAATAGGAAAATAATATGAAAATTACTTTATGCTGTTAACCATTTCTTTGGCATTGTTTAACGTAGAAAATTAAATTAATAATGACTAATTAGTTTACCTAAAACGTAGAAATAAGTGATAAATAAAATAGGCACAGAACTTATACTTGCAACTTATACATAACTTATATTATTACCTATGCTATTTGTGCTTCGGAAATAAGTAAAATCTCGGTTGTCTTATAAAAATCATCAACATTATTAGTTACATAGATAAAGTCCTAAGAAGTCTCACCAAAAATATCTTTAAAGTTCGAAAGAAACCAAAACCCGTATATTCCCGCTGGTCAATTTTTTTTTCTCAACCCACATCGTCCCTCTGCTGGGCAAAGGTCTCCCCGGACATCTCCAACTCTCCCGATGCTTCGCAGCTTCCCACCAGCTACAAAAATTAAATAAATAATTACAACTTTACAAATACTATTAAATAAACCATAACCATAAAACACATAAACACAATTAAATAAACCAAACTAATTACATTTACACATCATTAATTTTGACACGTTAGTGATGTAATTTCGTTAAGATATGTTATCATAACAAGATAATCGATTAAGCAAACTTACATCATAATCTTATTTCATCTAAAACCAGTTAGTTCTTGTCTTAGTCTAGACTCCATGATAGAATATAATTAATTAATTTTACGACTAGTAAACTGATTTGATTGATATGTTTTAATTTGTTTTATAGTGATGTGTTTATCGAGTTTAAGACTTTTGTATGTTTTGACATTCATTAGTGCTTGAGGACTGGACTGGGACTGAAACTGAATAAATCTATAACACTACAAAGTATAAAACAAAGTCGCTTGCCGCTGTCTGCCCCTATGTATGTATAACTGTTTGTTTTAGTAGATACATATAGTGATTCAAGAGGAAGGTTTTTTAGCATATTTTTTGTCGCCGTATTCTTACGGGAGCAGGAATTATGCGGGTAAAACCGCGGAGCGCTGCTATGATAAAAAAACCGGCCAAGTGCGAGTCGGACTCGCGCACCGAGGGTTCCGTACAAACCTGCAAGGTTTACAAAGTTCGTTCATTACGACAATCGAGTCATAACTATATGCGTTCATGAGGAAAAAAGTAATAAGTTTATATTTATTAAAAAATATATATTTTGTAATGTAACTAAAAATTTAAGGTTTTCGGAATTTTTCCTTTATGTGTGCTATAAAACGTTGCTTCATGCCAAATTTCAAGATTCTAGGTCGACTGGAAGTACCCTTTAGGTTTTGATTCCTTGCGAGTACTTGCGAGTTTCAAAATATGCAGCTTAAATTGCTGTTTCTTTTGATTGCGTTGACATAGAAGTTTGATTTTGTTACAGCTTAAAGGTATTATAGACCTGAGTATTTGGTATGAATTTCAATTTAATACCTCTACGCGTTTATGAGGAAATGCGTAGTAAGGTTAAAATTATTAAAAAAAATATATATTATGTAATGTAACTAAAAATTTATGGTTTTCGTAATTTTTCCTTTATCTATGCTATAAGACGTTGCTTCGTACCAAATTTCAAGATTCTGAGTTCACGGGAAGCACCCTGTAGGTTTTGATTCCCTTGCAAGTGTCGAAAATTTGCGGCATAAACGGCTGTATCTTTTGATTGCGTTGGCTTAGAAGTTTGATTTTTTCACAGCTTCAAGGGACAGTAGACCTGAGTAATTGATATAAATTTCAGCTTCATACCTCCACGCGTTCCTGAGAAAAAAGGTCTTGACAGACGGACGGACAGACGGACAACAAAGTGATCCTATAAGGGTTCCGTTTTTTCCTTTTGAGGTACGGAACCCTAAAAATGAAAAGCTGAATGTTGCTCAGTAATTAGATTAATCTCGAGAATTACAGGTCAACCAATTTTCACTAATTCATTTTTATAGAATATTCTCTAAAGCACGGGGATGGCTCTTGCGCGAGGAAATTTTCAAAAATTGCTTACATAAATATTGACTATAGGGCTACGAATTTCGCCGGGTCAGCAAATTATTATAAAATAACAGCTTTTGTAATTTTAAAAGGTTAAAGGCAAATTTGATTTTGAAAACTCGCGTTTTTGAAAACATCGTCCTAATAAATAAATAATAATTTGACTACAAATTGAACTTGGCATTTAGCTTTTTTTATATCATAATCATAAATCTTTATTGCTTCATGTGTGACAGAAAAGATGACAAATAAATTATATAGTACAACATAAACCCCGTCTTAATATTAGCGTAAGGAAATAATAAACCTAGAGTTTCTATGTTTATGAGTTAAAATAGGTAAGTTAAATATGTACTTATCTTTACATCAGTGTCTTTAATGTGCCCATAAAGTCCTTATACGAAAGACTTTTATTATGGAGTTCTCACAGAGTTGTAATAGAAACTGACGAAGCATAGCCCAGTTAAGTTAGTACTAATTTAAGTAACTAACTATCTGTTTGATAGTAAATAACATATTATAATAAACGGACTTCACTTATGTATAATTACTTTTCTTGACTGACTGACTATTCGGAATAGGGCCGTGAATCTATGCAGGTTTTTTATAAACTCAGGTCACTTTTTATAAACTTGAGAAAGACTAAACAATCCTACAGGGAAATTTTTTGGAAATCCTTAGGCGATATATAAAGACAATTTTTTGTTTTGTTTTATTTTTACGATAGGGAATAAAAAGTGGTTTAAACACAGTATTACCAGAAAGTATTAAGATATGTTATAGAGATAAAAAAAACTTTTGCCAGGACAAAATAAACTGACTAGATAAACTAACTGCCAAAGCTTCTTTTTATAAAGGATAAAGTTAAGAAGATGGTTACAAATAGTACGTGTATTTACTCGTACAAATTTTGAATTGACTTATTGATAATACTGCTCAAGTAAATCTAAATACAACATTGCAAGTAAATCTGCAACACAAGTAATCTACTCAAAAAAACGAAATGTCATTACAAAATTTGTGATTAGTAATATTACGTAGTTTCAGTTAACAATTCATACATAACAGAGCATAGAAAGTACTGTAATTAAAACAATTACTGTTGCATAGTCAGTCTGAGTGAAAGAGAGAGTGCTATACGTAATGTGATGTGTAAGAAAGAGATACAGTAAGATTAATCGATCGATATCGAAAGTTAAGATGCAGATGACACGGGACCGTTAGGTGGTCTTTATATCTTACGACTTTCTTTAGCCGTTTTAAAGTATTTAAATTTTTATTAGTTTTTAATATGTGGCATATAACATAAACACATAATTATTATTTGTATGATTATTTTCTATGTTGACTACTAGCATTTGTCCGTGACTTCGTCCGCGTGGAATAATGACTTTCGGCAGAATTTGGGTCTTTCCCCATTTTCTCTCCCTAGGGGCGGAATTTCAGAAAATCCTCTCTTACTGGTAGCCTATATTGATGAAGTGGTATAGTTGGTTGTGATTTTGCCTGTAATTTCAAAGGTTATAGGTTTGATTCCCAGACCGACTAACAGACATTTTCTATTTATCTTGTTCTGTATCTGTTCTATCGATTCTAAGTATTTACTAAATAAGTATCCATGTTTATCCGTTGTCTAGTATCTCACTTTGACTCTCGCTAGATACACATCTTGTTAAGTTGCTATTTAAGTTTATACAAAATACAGTTAACTCTAGCGTTGGTTGCCTCTTTTAATCTTCATAACGATCATGGTCTTGGTGTGTATGAATTTGTGGATAAATTTTCTGATATCTAGGTTCAGGTATTAACAATTTGGTTCAAATAAACATAGCTTATAAATTATAATTTTAACAGATCTGAATTTTGGTAGACACTTTGGAACTACCATGACAAATTAAATATGAAATGTTCCTATGGTAACTTTTATATTTGGATGTTCTTGTATGTACAGTAGCTGTAATGTAACAGTAACTTAAACAATTGTCAGAGAAGAAAATCACATTCATGTATTTATCTAGAAAAAAAAATATATATTATAAATTTTTCTATAAAACATTATTAAAAATATAAAAAACCCCCAACACAAATACTTTCAAAACGGGTCAACCGGTTTTCATAAAACATGTCTAAAAACACTCGCACGTAAGTCCCCTTTAATACAAAAAAAAACTAAATTAAAATCGGTTCATCCGTTCGGGAGCTATGATGCCACAGACAGACAGATACACACACATATATATACACACACACACACACAGACACGTCAAACTTATAACACCCCTCTTTTTGCGTCGGGGGTTAAAAAAACCATTGACAAAAAACGTTCTTAAAAAAGTCGTTTCAATTTTCACCTAACAAGAAAAGTCGACGTTTCATTCTACGACCAAAGTCAACATTTTTACTGTACAACAATTAAAAATGATGACTTCATTTTCACCTAATAACAAAAGTACGATTTCATTCACCATACGATAAAAGTCGTGTGGTGTAAAGAAGGTCCGGACTATATGGTCAAAACTGAGACTCATCGTTAACACGACATATCACATCGAGACCGGACTTTCGTTTTCCGTAGGTACCTTTACTTTCGATCGTATCTATGAAATTCTTCAAATTATTATGTTTAGAAAGCGTTATGGGTAGGGCCTGATTAGCAGGTACTTCATTAGTGTTTTTGATAAAATATCTAAATTTTAAAATAAAATAAATTTAACATGAGTATACAATTTTGCACGAAATTCTTCTTTATCATCAATTACTTTTTGCGGGTTGTTTGTACAGTCTCGGAACGAAAAGGTTCGTCAATTTTCAAATTGATTCGTATAATGTGTTGCGAAAAAATATTACCTTTTGAAACTATGGTACAGAATAAACTCGGGTTAGGGAAAATAATGTTCTACTGCTCCATAATAAAGTTCAAAATTATTCAGTTCAGTGTTTGACAGGATAAATATCTTGTCAACAAGATTTTTGATAAACTAAAACCTTATTGATGGTTCAACCTGCCATTATTATTTCTGTTAAAAATATTGTTAATTGGTCAATGTCATCATTGCAAAATATTAAAAGAGGTTTTTATATGCCGCGCGCACAAGGCAGTGTTTAAAAAAGGATAGAAAGATCAAGCAAATCCTTATTCGATAGCAAACGTCATATTATTTATTTAAATGTTAGCATCACTGTTTCTGACACTTGTATGTTGGCATAATTGTTTCTTGCAGTACTAGTGCAAGTGAAAACCGACTCTAAGGTGACGAACCTTTTCATTCCGTGACTGTACGTACCGTCGTGGGCGCATCGCACTCATCCTCCTGATGAAGGCCACCGAATGTGGCTGAAACTAGTCGAGGGATTCGATTTATAGGTACATACAAACAACCCGCAAAAATTAATTAATGATAAACAATGACTACTTTTCGTTTAATAATAGAATTTCTTCTTAACTTAGCTCAAGCTATATACAGGGTGGCTCAAATAGAACGGTCATTGGGGGGAAGTCTGAAACTATAAGACATGCAAAGATTTGTTCTTAGGAACCATGTCATCGAATTTAGTAGAAACAAAAACTGCATTCATAGATTTACCCACTACGGGAGTCGAACCCGGAAGTTTTCAAAAATAATACGTTCATTATTTATATCCAGACACACACAATCCATTTCTGCAGTAATTTTTATATTAAGAAACATAATATCTACGAGTAATAGTGCATTTTGCTTTATCTTATTAAATATATTTGTCTACATTGTTGTTATTAATTAATTAGATTTTTATGTATACTCGTAAATGTCAAGCAAACAAAATAAAAAGATAATCTTAACTTCCTAATCCTAACTAATATTATAAATGCGAAAGTAACTCTGTCTGTCTGTCTGTTACCTTTTCGCGGCTAAACTACTGAACCGATTGACTTGAAATTTGGTACAGGGGTAGCTGATCCGGGAATGAACATAGGATACTTTTTATCCCGAAATTCCCACGGTAACGGGAACAACGCGGGTGAAACTGCGGGGCAATGTAAGACGAAGTCAATGCTCATACATAGTAATTGAAGGCAATAAGCCGCATTTGAAACTATAATGATATCTAAATTGTTACCTTTCAAACGTAAAATAAAATCATAATCAGTATATAGTTTTGAGAGCTTCAATGTCTGTTTATGTACAGACGTATTTACACCGGTTAATCTACTAACATCCTTCCTTTAATCTCGGGCGTAGATAAAACTATTAAGTAGCGATTATTACTTTATTTCGTCATTTACCAATTCTGTTAGCAGTGATCACTACCTTGACATAATACCAATCCTGTTAGCAATCATTAGTCTATAAAATATATTGACGGGTATTAGAGTTTTTAAAAAAACCTTCAAAATTTTTCAATCCAGCTGGGACTTGAACCCAAACCATGTTGTAGCACTGTGCTGAGGTAAAACTTTTTATAGATTTAAAAAAATACCTAGTGTAAAACTGATCAGTCCAGACATAAAATTGAGGCGTCACTTCAAAAGTTTTAGGCCAACTAGATTTCCCCACTGGAATCTGGAATCGCTCCAGTGATTGACGACCATTTATGGATGGACGCCAGTTAAACTAACTTGTCAATATCCACCTTAAGGATATGTCCAAAAGCATTAACTAATGGTGTCATTTAATTACATAACATAAATAAATCGGAAACCGTTTAGAAGTCATAAAATAACTTCATTATTATGTTTCTGGGACAAAAGGTAGGTACGTTAATACTATGTGGGCAGATAATATTTGTAGAACAGTTTTCACTTTTCAATAGAAAATTAATATTTATTTTCTAAAAGAATAAATATTGTATAAGATGTTCTTGATATATAAATACTTGGAAGAGTTTTACGAGCTCAGTTTTGTATTTGGAATTGAGCAGATACGTCGTTTTGAAATATGAACTTTTATTAAAAGAAATCTATTTTAAACCTTAATTTATACAAATATCATAAGTAAAAGTGGGACCATACAAGACCATAATTTACTTCATAATTTTCCACCATTAATAGAACATCGATTTAGTCAATTTTGTGCAGCTCGGAAATAGACAGAAAATATTAAGTTAATTAAACTCACTGATTATAATTTAATGATTTTGATTCTTTCACACTTAAAAGCTTAAAATAATTTTAAACTTAAGGTATCGTTTTCTTAAAAATAATACTTGATACTTATCCCACATGAATGTGATATCATATCATGATACAGTTTAATACCACTTAATTTGAAAGTTGAACTTAAAGATGTTCTATGTTTGAAAAGGTTGCTTTATTCACACATTTTGTCTATTATTAATCAGATATTGAGGCACACTAATATTAGGCGTGATAAAGCGTGACATTATTAGCAACATAGATTGGACTTCTTGCTCGAAGATCGAGCTGTCGGATAGGAAAGAAAGGTTTATCAGTAGAACTTTATAGGCTGTAAAAATAAAGATATATATCAAGAGGGGTGTCAAGCTGGAGATTTCCATATAAATGTAGTCCCGTGTTTCCTGGATAATCTCCTGTCAATACAAAATGAAAATGTGACACAACTTTTACTATTAAGATATTGAAAAAAGGGGGACATGGCCATAGATGATCCACACTTTATGAAAAAATTTGCTCTAGAGCCATTATCCAGGGAGGAAACACGGGACTACATTTGTATGGAAAGCTCCATCTCGACACCGCTCTTAAAAGTATTATTAAATAACATAACATAATCATTCACTACATCATCTCATTATAGTAACTGACCCCTAACTAAGTTCGAAACTTGTATCTAGGGTATCAGAAACTAAAATATGCTTTACTTCTTTAAAGCATTTAAAACAATAAAAAGAAGTAAAACAACAATTTGTTAAATGTGAACAGATATTAAGATCAACAAGGTGTTTAAACAATACATTATAAATACATAATTATAGATACACAAGTACTAAAACTTCCCATGACATACAATTGTTACAAAGTGTTAGAAAACAAAATTAACTTTCGTTTTAATGGGGAAAAGTTTATAATATTTATAATTTTTCATTCATTCGAATTTGTATCTAAGCAATTTGATTAGATTTATAGTCTATAGTTATTATTGTTCTTAAATTTCTCTGTCTGATCATGATTCTGATCTCACATTAAAGATTTCGTGATAAAAAATCACTGTTTTATTATAATACAACTTGTGGCCCGCCCCGGCTTCGCACGGGTCCAAGTTTCCCGTTTGCTTTTCCAGATTTCTTTATTTTTACATAAGAACCTTCTCCTGACAATAAGAAACACAGTAAAAAAAGAATTAGCCAAATCAGTCTAGCCGTTCTCAAGTTATGGCGATGGCGTGACAACGGGAAACGGGTTTCAATTTTCATAAAGATATGTATATAAATATATAAGATAGATAGTTTACAGTGTGGACAATCATGCTTGTCATAGCATTAAATATGTTTGAAAACACCCACTGCCCAACTTATGAAGCTCATCCAGAAAACTTTCCTCTTTACCTAGTTTTACCCCTAAAATATCTATACTACAACTTGCATCAAAATCATTAAAGTCATTTTCTAAAAGGATAATACTAAAAATGAAAGTCATTATAGAAAAGGATATACCAAACATTATAATAGTGCAGGAACTTAATTTCCTCCAAAAAAAAAAAAACGAAAGAAAAAATATTTTATCACCCAAATCATACAATATCCGTTCAAAATACCGAGAGAAACTTTCATCTATAGAGGTAATAATAAAATGCAAGTTTGTTACAATTGATGAAAACGAAATGGTTTTCGATCAAATTATTAACACATTTCGTGTGCCGCACGTGATTGCGGTACGCTGTGAATTTATTATTTATTGCTTGCACTCGTATTGGCAGCAGACACAGTGCAAGTAATGAGCAGTAAGTCATGTCTTGGCGAACACGAATGTTCGCATGTGTTTGTAGTAAACATATTGGGATTCTTTTTTGTCCGCATTAAGTCATGTCTTGGCAAACGCGAATGTTTGTATTGGTTTGGAGTAAAAATTTATTTGGAGTAATGATTTTGTTTTGTAAAAAGTACTTATATTGGCTAAAGGAAATGATCGATAATTCCTCTTAATTTAAGATTTATGCTCATAAAAAACTAATATTATAAATGCGTGAATAACCTTTACAAAAAAATTAAACTTATTTTCAACACACTCGCTCATAAAGGGGCTCTTATTTGTGCAAAAATAATGACACGCTTGATTCACTAGTGAGTTATAGATTTTTTTTAATTGTTTAGTTTTAAAAAAGTTTCGATACCAAAAAAAAATCGAGTCCATACATTTTAAAAACAAACTTCAACTATGTTGCCTTACTTTTGGTAGGTCTATGGTCGATTCCATTCATTCATTCGTTTTTTTTTTTAATAAGTATATTCTTTTAATCTATGGCCAATCACCATAGTTGTGTTGGATGCGCGCGAATAGAAAAACTGTTTATTTATTAGCGAAAATGATATTTTATTATTAATTTCTTCGCAAGTGTGGAAAAACGTTGTATGGTACACGCGTGTATTGATGATTACTATCCTCGGCTATCTTCAGACCCTCGCCTGACAGCTCGGGCCTCAATAGCGCCTCGGAAGTAATCACCAACTTACCTCGCTTGTACCATAAATAACTATTGTTTTTAATGTCATTCAGGGAAATCCTAACTAATATTATAAATGCGAAAGTAACTCTGTCTGTCTGTTACCTTTTCACGGCTAAACTACAGAACCGATTGACTTGAAATTTGGTGCAGGGGTAGCTTAGGGACCGGGAAAGAACATAGGCTACGTTTTATCCCGAAATTCCCACGGGATCGGGAACTACGCGGGTGAAACCGCGGGGCAAAGCTAGTTGATTATAAGATTGTTGCTTTTATTTCGCAGCTATAAAATATTATCACACTACTTAGGAGTGTGATGTTAATAAAATCGGGTCCGCTGAACCTCGTATGGAAAAGTACCTAACAAGTATCTAAATTATTTTAGAAATTATTGAAGATAGTATTGCCCTGACGGTTAATCTAAGGTAAAACCATGTTAAACAGGTATAAAAGCTCAGTCCAACTTACTTATTTCAATTTATGTATTATAATCCGGGTTCCGTAGAACGATTTTTTCTAATTGACTACTATCAAGCTAATTTTTCGTAAGTAGCTTCATTTAGATGCGACGCCCAACATTTCACACAAAAATTCTCGATTGTGACAGTTTTCTACTCTTGAGCGTAAGACTGGAATAACCTACTCAATTTGTAGGACAAGATAGATAATGTAACCAGATATATTTTAACTTAGCGACAGTAAAAATAAGTTCTCAAATTATCACATCTTAATATAAATAAAGAACATAGGATATTACTTACTTCATACTTACTTACACTGTGTCCTATAGCCTACCAACCTGATTTGAATAATTAATAAGCGTTGCACAAATGTTCGCCTATACTTGAACTTTCATTGAGTACATTGATCTTATATTAATTTTGAATAATTATTAAAACGGATGCCTGATACATTATGTAAATACATTTACATATTTTATTTTAAATATTTCGACTACTGGACGTAATAAATTAAATATTTGCGTCTTGTTTAATACTTATCTAAGTGCTGCTTGTTTGCGATCTATATTGTAAAGCAACGTCTGGCACTGTATGAATAGTGATGGGTGGCCGTTACCTAAGTTGTTAAAAAGTTACATCTGCGCTTTCGTGTTTCAGAGGCTACGTTAAGGTATGGCTCCTGATTGTCATACTAACATCATCGACAGGCGACACGGATACACATCCGTGTATGATTTAAGAGGGATTTGCACTGGAGCTTTCCATACAAACGTAGTCCCGTGTTTCATCCCTGGATAATGACTAGAGCGTTTTTTTATTCATAATGTATGGACCTGCTATGGCCATGTTTCTTTTTTTTTAAATATCTTAATAATAAAAAGTTGTGTCAGATTTTATATATGTATGGAGAGAGAAAATATGGTATATTTTCTGAAACCCCTCTTACATAGGTATGAGAGCTCTCATACGTTTCATAGTCAAAGTCTTATTATGGACAAATGCTCATTGCTCATTTACAAACCATACATGTCACAATCATTCATTCACTACGTCATCTCATTATAGTAACTGACTTCTAACTAAGCTCGAAGCTTGTATCCAGGGTATCAGAAACTACGCACACACTCATTCACACACACACCCAGACCGAGACAAACATTTGTGGTTCACACAAAATTCACCCCGCACGGGAATCGAACCCGCAACCTTACGGATGGCTGTCCGGCATGGTGTCAACACTGCCATTGAGGTCGTCAAATACATATATAATAATAAAACGATGTTTGTATTTATATTACTTATAGAAAAACATAAAATAACAACTTTAACTAATGATATAATCACAATAACAATAATGGACGCTTATGTTACACTTATTCCTGCGTCTTTATTGTATGTTGTAATTACGTACATATTACTGCTTGTATTGTAAGTTAGTACATTATAATAATACGAGTATATAGCTTGAAGTTTTATAGTAAATATTTACTTTCTTGGTATACATAAATAAATATTTTTTTCAATAATACTTAGGGCCTATTTCACCATCTTCAAATAACGTTCCGAGTAGCCACTCACAAGTTTTGTCTTTGTCACTTGATATAAAATAAGTAGGAGATAAAACTAACTTTACTTGGTGAGTAACTTTACTTGAAGAATAACTTTACTTTACTTGAAGAACTTTACGTTAAAATTTTTAAAATAAAATACAGCTTGCAACACTTGCAGACAGTGTAGCTTTCTGTAAATATTTAAACTTATCCATTACAAACAAACATATAAAATCTTTTCTCTTTACAATAATAGTGAAGGTTAGTAGATAATTAAAACTTCTCGTATAAACAAAAACAACTATTTGTAGTACACATGCTATAAATATAATTTTCTCTTAATCAAGTGTTTCCCTCCAGCTCAGAAGATATGTAGTGGAAAGCTTACAATTACACCAGCTGACCCCGCGGTTGACCACTACTAGTGATGGGATTGCGAGTCTTGAAATTTGGTCTTTAAAATTAAGTCTTGAAAACTGGGACATGAAAATTGATTTATTTTCATGATCTGTTTTAGTTATATTTCAAGTCGGGCTATTTTGTAACTTTTACATAATTTTAAAAAATAAATTATTTTATTTTCATAAAAAATATAAAAACTATAAATGATATCATTTTATTTCCGAAACAATTGCACATTTTTCATTGGCGCCGTTTTTTTTGATTAACTAATACTTGGCGGAACGTCTGTATTTAAATAAAGCGACTGTGTGAATGTAAAAATTACAACAGGGACCAAACGGAACAGTACAATAATTTCACATACATATTATGTGCCCACCAGTGGGACACTAGGTTGAAAATAAATGTGCCCGGAACAGTATAATAATTGTATGTCATATTCTATACGGTAGTATTTAATAAAATATTGAGACTCGTTACAATATTGACGACGAGATTCAAGACAGTCTTGAGTCTTGTTATTTTATTTCAAGACTCAACACCAGAAACGTCTTTGCCCATCACTAGATAAACACCAATTATTCATCGATCCACTTACACAGTTGCTTCGGCAGGAATTGAAGAGTAATTAGAAATCTCACCATGAAACTGTGAGGCCATAAGGAATCTGGGCTATGGAGAACAACTTGATAACTTTCCAAGCTCGTATTAATAGTTTGTCTAAGGTTTAATATTGTTTTCTTCTACATGTATGAGATGAGAGTTCATGAGTTAGTGGGTACTTTGAAATGTTTATGGGTAACTTCGTAGTGCTTTGTGATATGTTCTAGTATCGACGACAGTGATGGGTAGCAGTAGATTGACCCAAAGTAAAATTCTGCATCAGACTTAGTATCATGTACTTTTAAAACTAGAAAAATACAATATTATCGAATGCGGAAACTTTTTGCCTTTTGACCAAAGAGGGCATTAAACTATTTACCACAGTCTATGAGTTATAAAGAATAAGTTGTGTTTTATTAGTATTACGTAAAAAACTTCAGTGGAGTTGAAATAGGAATAATTCAACTAAAGATTTTCCTGGCTGTTTGATGTAAAATAATGCAAAAATAAAAAGATTACCTTGGTATAAATACTTGCTTAAGTATAATCATACTATTTTTAATATAATAAAATCATAGGCACTTAACAACTAACTTTTACTACCGTTCACAAAAAGATAGAAACCATGATAGTATCATACATATATTTATCAATTTATACATTTCTTATAATTAGTTATGGTTAGGGAGTGATATAATAATATAAAACAAACATCAAAGTAAAAACAAAGCAATTATCATGGTGGCTGGTTATGAACTAAAAAAAGCATTTCTCCGTCGAAATTTTCCATAAAGTCCAGTAGTCAAATGCGAGTTGGACCCGTAAACGTAGGGTTCCGTACCATTTACACAAAATTAAAAAAGAGTTAAAAGCACGTTTGTTATTATAATTATGTTGGAGCCCCACTTAAATATTTATTTCATTCTGATTTTAGTATTTGTTGTTTTAGTGGCAACCAGAGGAATATCATCCGTGATAATGTCAATTGTCTTGTTATTGGTTCATGAGATTCGGCCTGGTGAATGACAGACAACGGATTCTTATTAATAGGGACCCGTTTTTCTCTTTTAGGTGCGAAACCCTAAAAAGACTTCAACGAGCAACTCATGCGTGTAATGCCCCGTTATTCTAAATTATAAATTACATGTTTCCTTAAACTAGCTGTCCTAGTAGTTAAATTTTGAATATGGAGTGTATTATTTTTATTTTTTATTGAGACATTAGTAAATAAACTCAAAAGGCAAGTTCTAGTGACTCATTTGATTCTGCTGATGGTATTTCTAACTTATAAGAACCTTACTTTTTTGGGGGAAGGTTTTTACATGAAAATCTTAACGATCTCAAGTAGTACCCTTAAACATTTAATTTGATATTTAATAATTTCAGTATGAATAAAGGATGAAATAAGTTTTTTGATACTAAAAATAGATTTTATAAATAAAAACTTTCTCGTCAAAATTAATAAACAAAACATATACTAGAAAATAATTTCATCATTCTACTCCTTAGCTTTCTGCTCTCAAAAATGCAGTGAGAGTCGGTAATGAGTACACTCAAAAACTGTCCAAAATGTTGTACAATCATGTCTTTACGCACGTTACGTAACCATGACGCGAATACAGAATGAAATAAGTTTTATTCATACCAACTCCGGTCGGCCAGTTCAAAAACTACACTAAATTATGAGTTGGAAACATACGGAGTCGAATTTTGTACAACATGTTGTATGGTCAGAATCGGAAAATTAGTTAATTAATTTGAAATTAAGCATAATCTGATATTGAAATAAAATTTATTTTTTAACTGATTGACTGATTATTGTGGTTTTATAATTTTGTTTCAATTTTTTTGTTTATAATTTTGTTTTACTTACGTTTATTTAAGAATATTGACAGCAGATTAAAAACTTTTTATACCACTGCGTATAAACGTCTTACATGTCAGTCTTCTGTGATCACGTATTATGTAAATAATTCGTGATATAGGTAGGTATTATCTCAATCAGTGAATTTAATATTTTATTTGATCTCTTTGATGGTGAGCAGTGGGCGTGCTAATTACTTTACCCCTGCACTTATTAAAATAAGTTCACGGTATTAGGAGGACAAACATTTATTTTACTTCTAAAACATTATAATTTTATTTCAATCTAGAGTTTGTTGCAAAATAATTAAATCAACTTCTTTGTGGGTCAATACAAAAAAAAAAGATTTTTAAATGAAAATCCTTAAATCAATACACATAAATTAAAAATAATAATAATATATTTTCTTACAAATAATTACTAAAAAATACATTTTAAGGATTCATAAATTATTATATTTTTAAGAATAATGTTAAACCAACAACAACACATATCTTCCAACTTATCATCAAACATATCTCCCAACATGTTCGACGGTATTTCGCTCGTATGTTTTCACAAACAGGTGCTACGCAATATAGTATCTGAATCGTGATCACTTTCACAGACCACACGCATATATTACAACTTTTTTTGATGGTCTTTTAAAATCTCGTACGAGTGCTCTACTAACTGTTATTTAATCTGTGAAATCTTATTTGAGTACTGTCATATTAACTGTTACTTAATCTGTGGTTTTGTTCTTTGCATAATATTTTTGGCTCTATAGAATAGAATAAGAATGAAGTTTTTTTTATTTTGGTTTTAGTTTCGTTACTAATAAGACGATTATTTTATATTAGAAAGTATTTTTAATGAATTCAAAATTGAAAATGATTTTAATTATGACATGTTATTTTTTTTTTTTCATACTTTGATTTCGAAAAGTGAAGCTTTGATAAGTCGGTTTTTATATGTTTTGATATGTTTTCGATCGGCTATAACATGAATAAATAGATAACTAGGTACATAGATAAGAATGTGATATATAAAAACTTCGGTAGTTCAATTGGTTTAGATGTGTGCTACAGACTACAGTTCATCATCGTCATGGGTTCACGACTCAGCTGTAGTTACATTTTTGAATGTATATTTCATCAACACATACCAATAAAAACAATGGTCCATCTCCTAACTTGCCGTGCGCGTCCCTACACCTGCACACGCGAGGACCTTTACAAAGCCACGGATAGTGCCATATCGGTGGCCGAGTTTTGGTCCTCAAAAATATGAGTCGACACGCTAAGAAGAAGAATAAAAACAATACGAACTCAATTATTATTTTAATAATGCTACGGGTCAGTGCGGTCTTGGGTTCACGTCCCAGCTACGGTACAAACGAGTCTATTTTTCAACAACACATGCCAAAAAAAACGAACTCAATTATCAATAAATTCAATAAAATATTATCCATAAACCTAGTATTTTATGATCCGTGCACACACAATGTGGTGTGTCTAACCGTGCATATAATATATCGGAAATCGGAAGAAGCTATGTGCGTGATTTATGTTAGGCAACTATTGTTACGTAGATCTTACATCTTAGTTCTAAATATATATTTGTTTTTTTCGTTTATGTTTGTGTAATTGGTGGTCTGAAATAGTCTTTACATATTTGGTTGGCTTTAAAGTAGTTTTACATAGTTATCAAATTTAAATGAAGTGTTTACTGTGTATTTTTGTTTTAATGAGATTTAACTGGGTTTTTTGTTGCAATAATTTTTACTTTAATTTAGATTTTATTTATTTATGACCATTGATACGAGAGAAGAAGAAAAACTAATTTTGTACAGATTGTATTAAAGAAAAATATTAATGCATTATTTTTGAGCAATTTCAACTTTAGTGACTGCTTTAATAATGCTATTCATTCACTGACTTAACGTTCACTGATATTGATCCAAAAAGCTCTTTTTATATCGAGCCCAGATATTTACAAACCGATCAAGAAAAGCCAAAAGTTTACCGATTTTCTCTCTAAGAGTTTTATAAACGCATCATACTTTGTTTCTGAACTCTATTTTAATAAGCTTATAACAAAATAGGAATTAAATCTGACCCAATAATCACTTCGAAAGTACATAACATATTTTAATACTATTTAGCATTAAATGCCAATAATGCTAGTTTGAGTACAAACGAAAGTCGATCATCAAACGAATAATTTAATGATATATATTCAAAGTGTAGTACAATTGATTGAGAAAACGTGAGGGAAAATACCTTTTGTGTAGGAAGGTTTATGTGGTTTCCGGTTACAGGTGTGTATGTACTATGTTTTGGGTGTTTAGGATATTATATAGTAAGTAATATCATGTTTGTTTCAAGAAATTAAGGTAGTTACACCATTTGTAACTCAAGAACTAGTTAAGTCAAGCCAACATCTCGACTTAAAATGAAACACTAGAAGCAATTTTCCATACAAACGTATACCCGTGTTTCCTCCCTAGACAATGGCTCTAGAGCAAACATTTCTTTTTGTTCACAATATAGGCCTGCTACAGCTATGTCCCTCTTTATTAAGTTTCAATAACATAATAATAAAAAATATAAGTTAAGTTTATAAGTTGCCCCCTTGTTGCGATTCGAGCGACTTGTTTGGGGGGCCCAGCTGGCAAGTCTCCATCCGCCACTTCGTGTCTATAAAACAGTATCGGCGGGTGCCATAGTCCCCAGAGTTCCCCTATATCCAGTCCATTGAACATCCCATTCCCATAACCCAGTCGTAGTTTTCCATACACTTGCAATCGTCCCAGCAAATCCGGGGACTGTCCTTGGATGCATTTTATAATATTATACAGGGATAGTCGCCGGATTGTGCATTCTTTACACAAGATTAAATATGTCAAGGGGCTTCCATGTGTTGGCTTTGGCCCCATACTAGCCTTCCAAAAGACCGAGACTCCTTAATAGTCCCGTGAATGGAAAAGAAGATAATGTCATATTTTCTGGGAACTATCCGTTCAAGTTTATACTTAAATGGACAGTTTTCCATACTTTTCAGTAATTTGATGTGTCCTCATATCAATTTAATAAAACGCAGGCGAAACTACAACTTTTAACTTATGCAGCAACAATTAAATAAATTCAAAACTAAAAAGTTCACACAGTAAAACAGTCTAACTACATACGTACAATTATCTGAGTCATAAAATATAATTATCAAAGTTCTCGCCAGTTACGTCATATAAATCGGATATCCGATTATTAGTCGATGAAAGTTTTATAATAGTCGAGAGTACTCATTGATACGTAGATCAGAGTGATTTCATTGATTTATTTATATGAACTGTAAAATTTGAGATTGATAAAGAAATGTTTCTGGATGGATTGATAGATAGTAAGATGCATAGATGATTGTAGCAATTTCACGTAAAAACTACTGAATTGTGAAGATGTACCAAAAGTTATCACGGGATTTGTAAAAAAACGGCAGCGCACATTTTGTAGGAAATAAGTAATTGCTCGAAGCAAATAAGATAAGGTTGCGGGTTCGATTCCCGTGCGGGGTGAATATTTGTTGTGAACCACAAATGTTTGTCTCGGTTTGGGAGTGTGTGAATGAGTGTGTGCGTAGTTTCTGATACCCTTGATAGAAGCTCCGAGCTTAGTTAGGGGTTTATTTACTATAACGAGATGATGTAGTGAATTAGATAAGGATTAAACACCACTTGATAAATCAGTCAGACTTTTTCATAGATTTAGTCTATAGAAGGATACGCTGAGCCGTTTTGTTCTCGGTTACTTTTGAAATATCATTGACAGTCATTAAGTTAATAATATCACACAATTGATTCAACCAAAATTGGCATAAAATCGCTTTTTTAATCTACTTACAAAAGCAATTTCATACATTATCTGGATCAATTTTTAAAATAAAAAGTATTTTTAATTATTAATAAAATTAAATTATTTTAATTTTTAATTAGAATATTAAAGGCCCAAAGGTGTTGTTTATATTTTTATTCGGTTTCCTTATTAAAATGTTTCTAATCTTAATTAGGTGCAAAACACGCTGCGTGACACACTGACTTGACCAATCCATATGTATATCTAACTCACACAGAGTCACGGTTAAAACGCGTTGATATTCTTTCTATGGAAAACGGACACATACTAGTAATGAACATTTTGTACGATGATTAAGAATGATCTGGTAGGTTATTTTTTATAAAATAAATCTAAGGGTAGGAATTTATTTTATTTATTTATTTATTTTAATTAAAAAAATGTTTTTATTACATATTGAATAGAACTTGTAGACAAATAACAATTCTTAATTTAATCACACTAAGGGCTGATTTTTCCATCGCCAGATAACTCTATTCAATGAATAATTTTGAAATTTTGGCAGTTATGTCATACACAAACTGTCAAACGTCAATTTCCCGAATAAGTTATCTAGCGATGGAAAAATCAGCCCTCATTCAATCATTCTAATGAATTGTATATTATTATTGATTAAGAACGAAACATATTATTTGAATTAATACACAGACTTTTGAGATTTCAGTCCAAAAGTTACAATTAATGATTCAATGTATTCTTATCCTAAGAAATCAATTAACGAAAATGTAAAAAAAGAACTGTGACATACATAATCTGCTTTTTTGAGGCCTAATTTTAATAAATAATTTTTAATTTGAATGTAAAACAATCTCGCTTTTAGGCCTAATCTAAATAAATCTAAATTAAAACATTTTGCTTTTAGGCCTAATCTAAATAAATGATTTTAAATTCCAAATTTCCATCTTGCCCTAAATAAGTACTTCCTAAAACTATAAATAGTGTGCTAATTAATATTCATTGACAAATATATAACAAGTTATATCACATTATGTGAGTCGGTACCGGTTTAGGTTTCATTAAGAATTTTGATTTTTGACGTAACTGTTGCTACAGTTAACGTGTTTGGACTCACTAAAGTTATATGCATAAACGTATTGGGTTTGATTCCTGGGTTGAGTAATATTTATACTTGAAAAACATTAAATTAAAAATTTAAAAAACCCCCAACACAATTACTTTCAAACCCCCATAACTTTTAAATGGGTCAACCGATTTTCATCAAACATGTCTAAGAACACTCGCACATAAGTCTCCTTTAATACAAAAAAAACTAAATTGAAATCGGTTCATCCGTTCGGGAGCTATGATGCCACAGACAGACAGATACACACACACAGACACGTCAAACTTATAACACCCCTCTTTTTGCGTCGGGGGTTAAAAATTGAAACGTGATTTTGAGTCGCGATTAATAACACGCATTAGTGTATCGTTGTAACTAGGCCTATTCCTTCTCACTGTATAAAAAAATCTACTTCTGCTACTACTACTGCTCTCGGTCTGGGTGTGTGTGTGTGCGAATGAGTATATGCGTAGTTTCTGATACCCTAGATACAAGCTTCGAGCTTAGTTAGGGGTCAGTTACTATAATGAGATGTAGTGAATGATTATGTTATGTTCTGTTGTGTTAAGTACAATTCATACAGGTATATATAAGAAAAAAATAGTTTTGGGTCACTTTTTATGAGGTGACAACATTACAAATCCTTAACAGAATTAATTCAAAATGCATATTAAAATAACTTATATTAAATAAATATGAATAGAAACTAATATTAAGCAATATTTTATATTTGAATTTACATAATAACGAGTTTGTATATATCCTTAAAATTACAATAAACGATAAGAGAAAACACTAATTCACATATAAACTGACTTAATTTTAACACGTCAAATCAATAAATCAGAAACTAAAACTATAATATCCTTTATGAAATTTTATTTGCACTTTTTTGTGGCTTAGTAGTATATCCTTCTTACTCCTTATCTCGGAGTGTAATTTTCGCAGTACATAATCATTCCTCATCCAATTCAACAAAACATAAACAGTTTTGTGATACATTTTACGGAAAAACTACAACACCTGTAATAACAATATTTGATGTTTAACACAGTTCTTCCAATTCATGGATAGATGTGCGAATAATTGAAAAAAAAAAGGTTTTGATATTTAACTTGTCGCTGACAAAAGGCAGTATTTGAGTGTTTAAAAATCTTGCGAACTCCATTAAACCATACATTTTACCTACATCATTATCAGCTCATATACATATGTATGTCCCCGCCGAGGGGCTCGAGCCTATCCTGAATCAAGATGATTAGGCCTTAGTCTCTCAGTTTATTTAGCTACATATTTACATGTGATTCCAACAACCTGTAATTGGACTATGTATAAAATAAGAAACTTCAGTGTTAACAAGTTCAGTGGTGACAAGCAAACATAATTTAACAGCAAGTTGGTAAGTTATTATAAGTGTGTGTTATTATATGCTATGGAAACAATTTATTTTATTCTATTTTATTAAACTGTTCTTCGGAAACTTAGGGCTAATTACATGTACCTAAAATCTTCTCAATCGCAATCATATACAATTAATAACTTCTGGTCCTCAAATATATGAGTCGACACGCAAAGAAGAAGAATAACTTTACTAACCGAAATACCTTATTTAAATTCAAAACAGGCCCAATTTTTTCAGCAATTTTTTTTTTTTTTTTGTCAAAACATAATTATGTAAGTGCTCGTAAGTTTAGTTTAGTTCAAAACAGAAATTTCTAATAAAAATCAAAACAGCCTAAAAATTTTCAGCAATTTTAATCACCACTGAATTTTTTTTAGTCGTCATACCAAAAATTATGTAATTTTTAGAAATCATCATATAAATATTAATTTGTAGAGTATAGCCATTGAGACGTGGATTCAGTTTCTGAATGACCAATCAAATAGCTCCCGGCGTACTCCACTTGCGGACATTGCATTTATTGTGGGTTAGGAATGTTTAGACAGGGCAAAATAGAAAAATAGCGTTAGGATTTGTTCTGTTCATTATGTTTTGTATATGTTTTTTTATTTATTTTTTCAATAGATCAAACAATATTAAAAATCTTAAATTAATCTGCGATTTTAAATATGTAATTATTGCTGTAGATACCGATCAAGACATGGGTCTTGAAAGGTATCTATCGCAATAGACTCGATTACAATATAAATAAAAATAGTAGCAGTATTTTGTTCGTTGTATATTTTGTTTCTATAAAATAAAATAAAGACTTTTATTAACGTAAACTATTTAATTTGGATAACTAAACCTAATCAAGTTACTCGCACCAAAACGTGTACATTAAAATCTAAGAAAAGTACAAGAAAGCGGTTACAAAACATAATTTTGATATTTTCTCAAAGAAATACAATACGAATTTTCTCATACTTAAGCAAAATTCTCACCAAAAATTATACAAAACCATGTAATTAAAACCTTCACTGTCTGCCTAATAATTGTAGATCCATCACTTAAAAGTATATCTAAGCGTGCGAAAGCGCTCGCATTTAAACATTTAAATCAGCCGTGTCTACCCATTCTAAAGCCAACGTCCGTACCACATTGCGTGTAGTACAATTTGGCGGGAACCTAGTCCAACAGGAGGGGATATTCGCGTATTAAAACCGCATAGTCAATATCCCAACAACATTACAGTTCGTACCACCAAAGAACCACGATGAGGGCCATAGTTTTGTTAGCGTGTGTGGCCTTCGTGGCTTGCAAGCCTACAGGAGACGAAGATGTACTGGGTTCAGTGGTCGGTGTGATGAAGAGTTGCACCGAAGAAGACGTCTCATTGTGCTTGAAGGTGTGTTGTGATTGTGTTACAGTGATTAGGGCTTTAAGTGTAATGGGTTAGGGTTTTTAATTGTTTGATTTTGATGATTGAAAGTCTAATTGTAATTTTAAAGACGAAAAATATAATTTTGTTTGAGTTAGTTAAAAGTCAAGTAAAGTTTTTGCATCAAAATTAAATTTGCGAAATAAGCCCCTTTCGCAAAAGCGTCTCAATCAGTGTGCTATAAAACTAAATACTTTAAAATATTTTCCAAGCTTCAGATCTAAAAAATCAAACAAAATCATTTGCAAAACCAAAATCTCAAAATTAAATATAATAATTCATTTAGTGCTAATTGTAAAGCCAAAAAACTGTTACGATTATAAAGTAATTTGCAAAGCTCTATTAACTTTAAAAGCTTTAATCCAAGTTCTTACTGAACTAAACTACGAACTCTTATAGAGATCACAGTATTAAGTGAGGGGTAAAAAAATAGTTATTCAAAAAACAACTTGTATTAACTAATAGTAGCAAATATTTTATTTGTTTTGTAACTCGCTACGTTTAAAACGAAATGTGTATAGGTGGGTGTAAAAGATCGCATAATTGACACCTTGCTTAGTTATTCCGCATGATATTTTTTAATCATCTTTTTGTAACGTATCATTAATACGTTGCAATACAAATATGAAGATGACTAAAGAATATATTTTTTGTGGATTATTGTATATAAAGGAAATGATACAAAAAGAAGCTCAAATATTAAATTATTGTCACAAAATCTAAGTTCAAATAAACATCCAACCAAATACATATTCCTCAGACGAATCAACAAAAAAATATTTTTTCTATAAACTTTTTACTAATTTCACTTTTCTTTCTACAGGAACGAGCCCTCAGATACGTCGAGAACATAAACTCAGCCCGCGAAGTCAGCATCACCGATGGAATCAGCCTCATTGGCACTGGATCTTCAAGGTCAGCGAGGTCTTTCGAGCCTCTCTCTGAAGAGCCAAGAGCTAGAGAGAACCAGGTGGAGAACAGATTGGTTGATGCTGCGGCAGAGTTCTTGGAAAACCATGTGATTCAACTGCGCATGCCTAAGAGCACCGTCGAAGATGTGAAGAGATCTTTGGAAGAAGGTTAGTTATGATATTTTATTTGTTTTAAAGAGGTTTGCGTTGAGGTCAAATATAGTTAACAGGCCGAGTCGGTTACAGTAACTTCTACCTTTAAAAACGTTTTTAAAGGGAATTTTGGAAAATAAATTGTTTTTTTCTATAGTAAAGTAAATCAAACATTTTGGGTCAGTTACCTCAATTTCCTTCTCAAATAATAAATGCGTAAAGCAAAAAATATTTCATAGTTTTTAAATTATACATAAAAAAGAAATCTCAACGATATATATTTAACATGCAGGATATATTCATAAACGTTTTCTCTAATAAATTCGTCCCAAAAATGTATATTTAATGAACAAATGTAAATCTGCTCAACTCAAACATTTAGAATCAAATTTAATAATAAAACGTTTTCAATAACCATAAAAATCTACCATTAAAAAAAGCATCTCCGTAACAACAAACCGTAAGAACAAAACAAAAAGTATTCATAAATTATAAAATCATCCAATTAAAATCATATTTTCATTCAATTAAACTTAATTTACAAAATAGCAAAAACAGCATTAAATTACGATGAAACTGTTCCTAATGATCATGGAGATAGGAACAAGAAATAAGAAGAAATGATGTTTGATATTGTATCAGACATTATTGAGTGTAGACACGGCATTGTGTTTAAATAGAATACAAAAAGAATTACAAGCTACTGAGCTTTTTGGTTTTGAAAGAGTGTCAAATTAAATTTGATGTTTTTTCTGATTATCTTAGTCAAAAGTAATTATATGTACAATTTATCGGAAATTTAGTTAAAGTTAAGTTCAACGACGACGTCTAAAAAACAGTGGTATCTTACTCGTAGTTCGAAAAAGCTCTATAGAGTATAATTATAAATGTAGCTTTTTGTAGTTCATTAAGTCTCGTCAAAATACTTCTTGTCATAGAGAAGTAGTCAATATAGTAAAACATAGCGACACAAAATATAATTGGGAAATAACTCAACCTTACTTAGTAAAAAATCAATGCGAGCAAAAGACAAGAACAAAATAACTTAATATTCAAATATAAAAATTATAACCTAAACCGAAAAAGAAATCCACTTATTTGATTGACCAAAACAGAGGCATATATGTACTTATATAATTGCACGCAATTACGACTGGACTGGCCAAAACAAGTGAAAGTTAAATAGTTATACAAAAAAAACGAACTTAAACTATAACTTGTTACATTAATAAGCAGTTATTTTGATATTTTTTCTTATAACAAACGTATGTGCTAGTTATACAGGCATTACTGTAATTGAAAATTGTTTCCGATTGTATTGTGCGAGTAATTTTTATATTATGTGTTAGTAATTTAGGTTTCATATTGCTTTCTTTTCATTTGTTCGCTTGAATAGTGTTGTAAATTGATGAGTTGTGTTTATGATGGTTTTTACTATATTCATTACATACTTACTTTAAATAAATGAATACTTATATGATTGAACCGTTTTATAACTTTTGATATGTGTATAAATATAAACTTTCTTTGGTCTTACGGGCACAAAAATGGGTATAATCGTCTTTAATTTTACCATTAAAGTTCTTATTTTGAAACCTAAACTATATTCGATTTTTGAACAAACAAAATCACAAAAAAAGTTTCTTTAATTTACCCATTAAAGTTCTTATTTTGAAACCTAACCTAAATTCGAACAAAATAACTAAAAATGTTAATCTATTAAACTTACCCAAAAAAGTAACAATTACGAATTAAGTAAACTATAAAATTACCATACAAACTCTTCTTTACCTTGAACAGCGTTAAATATTCAACACTATCTAACCAACCATATATTTATTATACAACAACGATTTCTTAATCAAAAATGTTATCCACGAAAACATATCTTGTTAGTTCCGGCGTAGTGGACTTACTAACGTTGTATATTATGTAATTTATATAACAGTATCGTTTATTTTTATTGAACTAGAAATGAAGTGGGTTAAATATATTATTATTATGTTCAATTTATTGACTTGTAGATATGGTTGGTTGTTTTGCTTGTTATTGGTTAAAACGTTGGGTATTTTAAGTTACTATGGAATATCTTATTATAGACCATGTTTTCTTTACATTTGTTATTAAGTCAATGTAAGTCCCTTAAAAATCGAACTAATATTTTTATAAATTTATATTATAACCAATTTAATTAAATTCGTTTAATAAAAGTTTGACCTAACTTTTTTACGAGTAGTAAAATCTGATAATATAAATCAAGAGCATGATTTTGTAGTTCCGCGTTCCAAAATCATGTGAAACGAGAGAAAACTAATCTCATGATTAAAACTAATTTGACCAAAACGTAACAAAGAAAATTTAAAGTGAAATTGGGCAGTAAGTGTTATAATTATGTGAAATATAAAGCTTACAACCATTTACACATTTGGTGTAAAAACCGCTTATGTAAACCGTGGCATTTATTATGCATCGTTATGCTCTCGCCGACATTAAAAAAACGAAACTATCATAATTACGTATCAAATTAAAAATTAGAAAGTAGATTTATCTAAGGATCATAAACCCGGATTAAGATATAAGTATCTTAATCGGATATTCGCAAACTCAAATTCTCTACCATATGAAGACGACACTAGATTTCTAAGTTAAACGGGTTTAGTGAGTTTCTCTGTCCTATTAACAAGATTACGGCTGGAAAGCGGTCGAACTATGTCTAGTTTTTGCTAGATTTCCATAGTACTACAGGTATGTAGGACTATGTTAACCGATTTCAAGTTCCGCTAACTCGAATCGTGATCGAAATCGAGTATCGAGAATCGAGTAAAAGTAAACCTTCAGGCTGTTTAATGAAATATGGAAGTGGGTGAGCTTTCGAATTGTAACTAACATACGGAATCACTTTCTACAATGAATGTTATGCAAAATTAACGTAACATAGTGAATTATAAGCGAGAGGGCATCGTACGAATTTCAGTCGAGTTTGTGAGTTGAATTCGGATTTGGTTTCGAGTTGTTAACATGCGACTGTGGTAGGTGATTTACATAAAGCGTGATACAATTTGTTTTAAATGTTCTCGGAACTCGTATAAGGAATTTGTTCTAGTTTGAATGAAAAGGAAATTGTTGGACCTGACTGAATGTAGTACACATATTTTGTGTTGTTTTGTAGCCTTAGCCAACAATGACTTACAGGTGGCTTACACACTTTTTAGATATAAACATACAATAGTTACTTTTGATCGAAACTAAAAAAAAAACAATTTATAGAATCCTTTAACCAAACAGACAAACAACTTTGAAACCTTCTGCAATCAATCGCAACATTTTGGTTTTACAACCACTCAACATGAACATGAACCTGTCTATACAACGTTTAGATGCAGTCTTCAATAAAATCAATTCATCTTCATTATTATACTAACAATTCCCTATTCTTCCAGGTCGTGGCAAGAAGAAGAAGTTGAAGCAACTCCTCCCCATCCTCGCTCTTCTCCAACTCAAGATCCAGTCCCTCATTCCTCTGTTCCTAGGTATCATTGCCTTTGCTGCCGTCAAGGGTCTGATGCTCGCCAAGGCCGCACTCTTAGCCTCAGCTCTACTCCTCCTCAAGAAGTTACTCTCAAAGGGCGAACACCACGAGAGTTACGAAGTAGTAGCTCATCCCCATCACGATGAACACTACAGCCACGGTGGAGGCCACGGTGGATGGGGCAGGTCTCAGGACGCCCAGAACTTGGCCTACAACGCATACTCCAACTAAAACCTAAGATAACACGTACCTCAAAATAAGGTTAATTTATTTAATAATTTATTTAAATTATTTTACAGCATTACTAATAATAATTGTATTGAAAAAAAATGTCAAAGGGCTTCTTCTGTGTTGGCTTTGGCCCCATACTAGCCTGCCGAAAGACCGGGACTCCTTAATAGTCCAGTGAGTCGGTAATTGTATTGTATATCTTTTTCAATTATATGAATCCATTTTGTTTAATTCAAACATTTGGTTATCTTGAGAGAGAAGGAAACAATACTACATAGATATGCAATGGTTATTAGTGATGTTTCTAAAGGTTTATACATAAACTGAGCTTAAATTTTATCAAAACATTATTCTTAAAGATATAGTTGAAAGCGAAGTTTATGAATAAACCTGACTTAATTAAATGTTTATCGTTAAAGCTATGATTTTGAGTGTATCTTGTCTCATTGCATCATTCCTTAGTACCTGTTTTTTAGTTTATATTTCTTATATATTTATAGTACAAATCTTTTTGTGAGCTTTAATGTTTTAGTTATTATTTTATCTACTATGTGTTCATTTTCCTACTAGTTTTATTTTTATTTTATATTGTATTTGTGTAGTACGATATTTTATGTATCATATCATTTATCTTGTTTATTTATAATATGATTATCATATTGTATCTATATCATAATTATCATCTTCATATCATAAACATCTTACTCATTATCATATTTCTATCCATATATCATTTCATATTTTCTCCTCATTCATATGTATTTATTATATAACTATGTATTTTATTTATATCTATCTCTATATTAAAAGTGATGCATATGTGTATTATTATACATTAGTATTAATTGCGTTATTTAAAAACCACCCAAATGAATTAAATTATTAACAATCATTTATATGTTTTGTTTTATTTATAAACTTATACAAGCAAAATTCTACTGCAAAGAAAAAGCTTTTTTTTTACAGATGAGAATAGTGGAGTGAATAAACTGTATAATAATAAGTAAAAGGTACATTTAATCACTAATAATGTATTTATTACAATACTAGTAATTCGTCAGTTATTCACAATTATGCCTCTTGAACGAGTCTTTTTTACAAGACGGTGCGATATTTTTAAACAAACTACCTATAAAACTTTTGAAGCTGTTTTGGCAATATTTAAACACTGATCCTAGAACGAAAAGGACCAAAGGCATAACGCTCATGAAATCAGAAGCCACTTCAACTTTACTTTTTAGTCGTTCTTTGATCAATTCTTTCCAGAATTTGATATTATAATATAATCCCTATCTAGATTTGTTAATGAATACTGGGGTATTGGCCCTAAATCAAATGGTCCATAATCCTACTACTAACTATGTTAAGAAGAACTATTCTTTTTAAATCCGTTCTACCACACCCACCTAAAAAAAAAGGTAGCACTCCGGGAGTGCCGGCAGAAGTGAAAACTTCAATATTAACGTTGTGTTTAATTATAAGTATAAAAGTACTATCATTTATGAGGTAGAATACAATGTTTGTTTCTTACTTCAGTTATCATAAACGTCACGTGATGCTGATCTTACGCTTTTTCGATCAGCATCACGTGACCCTGACGCGAGTTTGAAAGTTTTTACCCATACAAAAAAAGTGCTCAGCGCCGCTAAAGAAGTTTTCACTTCAAAAATCTCCTTTTGCATACAGTACCACTATCTCAAGGCGCCAATGCAAAAAACCTTAACAAAAAGGCTAAACAGATTACTAATTAATGTGCCGTTCAGTTATAAATGGTAAAGAACTGACGGCTCGTGTCTACGTCATGGTAATTTGACACGTGTTGAACGTGTTTACATTTAATAAAAAGAAGATTATTTCCTATTAAGTTAGTGGGAGGTATGAATAGGTATGGTACAGAAAAAAATAAAGAATATTTTTATTGGCTTTAAAAAAAAATACTTCAGTTATCATAAACGTCACGTGATGCTGATCTTACGCTTTTTCGATCAGCATCACGTGACCCTGACGCGAGTTTGAAAGTTTTTACCCATACAAAAAAAGTGCTCAGCGCCGCTAAAGAAGTTTTCACTTCAAAAATCTCCTTTTGCATACAGTACCACTATCTCAAGGCGCCAATGCAAAAAACCTTAACAAAAAGGCTAAACAGATTACTAATTAATGTGCCGTTCAGTTATAAATGGTAAAGAACTGACGGCTCGTGTCTACGTCATGGTAATTTGACACGTGTTGAACGTGTTTACATTTAATAAAAAGAAGATTATTTCCTATTAAGTTAGTGGGAGGTATGAATAGGTATGGTACAGAAAAAAATAAAGAATATTTTTATTGGCTTTAAAAAAAAAAACTTCAGTTATCATAAACGTCACGTGATGCTGATCTTACGCTTTTTCGATCAGCATCACGTGACCCTGACGCGAGTTTGAAAGTTTTTACCCATACAAAAAAAGTGCTCAGCGCCGCTAAAGAAGTTTTCACTTCAAAAAAAAGATGGGATAAGAGAAACGTAGCGTAGACCAAAATCTTTTTTTACACTGCGAGTATAATACGAGTACAAGGTGAATACTGAAATACAGTTTTATTTGTTTATGTAGTGAGGTATGTAATAGGTATATTTTGAATTCGAGATACTGAATCATTCAGCTAATGTAAACGACGGGTGACTATATAATAGAGAAGTTAGTTTTTACCTTTTGCTTTTATTTAAATAGTTATGATAAGTTTTTCAAAATCCCGCCGTATTTTATTGCTATTCTACACCGAACAACAGGCGAACGCTGTGATGAACAGCTGAGCGAGGTCATCGACCTGAGTCGTCATAGTGATTGTCACAGAATACTTGATAGCTAGTTTGCCGTCTGGTAATATGACATTTATTTAGTATTTTTTAAAGATAAGTAATCGACTATCATTTTTGATATTTTTATTGGATATATGGATTCAGTTACAGCTACAGATATTCTGATTTTAATAAGTCCAGTAATTTCAAAATAGGTTTGTATTATGTAATGATTTACTCGTACATCATCCCTCGACGCAAACTGGGTTGACAAAAGTTTTATTTTAAGAATAATATCGGGACACAATTATTTCACACTAAGCAAAACTTGTACAATGGATAAAATGTTTGCAGTGACCAGGGCCCTGATTCTCTAAACTATTAAGCTGTGATAATGCTACTCAAATGTATTTTAATATCAACATTATGGCCGTTTTTTTGGCGTTTGTTGTCATTTTGGTATTCTCTTAGTGACAACTATTCCGCTGACTCAATAGCTCCATAAAACTTAGATGGTTGTCATGGAAACAGTATTCTGACGTTTATTTGTCAAAATTTTTATATGCAACAAAGACCACTGAGACACCATAGCCATATGAATAAATTTTAGCAGAATACCAAATTTCTGACACTCTCGTTATGGTGCCACAATATCACCATATTGTCTGATCAATAATGTCAAATTGCAGACTTAGGCCCCAGGAGTCCAACCCGTGAGCCTTGAAATCGAACCCGGGACCGATGTAGTTGTTATAGTGAGTGATCCAGGATCACTCACTATAACATCACTCGAGCGTCAACCATTTGGTATTCCTGCATATGTTTATGGCTACAAGTATCATGTATATGTACATCTGTCGTGGCCATATCGTAAATTTGCCCACTTCACGAAATGGTCGATAATTTCATGAAATGGTCGCATTTCATGAAATGTCACACTGTCTGTTGGCCACATCATGATGTGGTTAGGGCAGATCAATGATAAGAAATCGTTTCTCGATGTGGTCAACTAAACGCGCCACTATTTCATGAAATGGCCAAGATTATTTGATCATATCGTCAAATAGTTACATTAATAACCGGAAGATGCGCTGCAAAAGCTAGGTTAATGCGCAAGATGGCGGCCGTTGACGAAAATATTGTTGACCGCAGTAATAATTTATTATTAAATAAGGAATATGAGAACGACTACGACGATAAAGTGAAACAAGTTGGTAAGGTTAGGTAGAACTGAGACCCCTCTGAGCGCAAAGCGAGCGAACGAAGCGAATTTTATTTAACGGTCAAATTTACGATATGGCCATGACATATCCATAACATAATCATTCACTACATCATCCCATTTTATCATCACCTCAATCACTACATCATCCTTCGTGGCAAGAACACATTGCACATTGGGGCAAGATCACATTGTGGCATTTGCCACACGTGTGGCATAATCACATTTGCCACGTTATGGCAAGATCACATTTGCCACATTGTGGCAAGATCGCATTTGCCAAGTTGTGGCAAGATCGCATTTGCCACACTGTGGCAAGATCACATCCTGGCAAAATCACAACCTGGCAAGATCACATTTTGGCAAGATCGCATTTGCCACATTGTGGCAAGATCACATTTGCCACGTTATGGCAAAATCGCATTTGCCACATTGTGGCAAGATCACATCCTGGCAAGATTACAACCTGGCAAGATCGCATTTGCCACATTGTGGCAAGATCACATCCTGGCAAGATCACGTTGTTGCAAGATCGCATTGCGGCGAGATCACATTGTGGCAAGATCGCATGTGCCACACTGGCAAGATCACAACCTGGCAAGATCACGTTGTGGCAAGATCGCATTCACCACATTGTGGCAAGATTACAACCTGGCAAGATCACGTTTGCCACACTGTGGCAAGATCACATCCTGGCAAGATCACGTTGTTGCAAGATCGCATTGCGGCGAGATCACATTGTGGCAAGATCGCATGTGCCACACTGGCAAGATCACAACCTTGCAAGATCACGTTGTGGCAAGATCGCAATTGCCACATTGTGGCAAGATCACATTTGCCACGTTGTGGCAAAATAGCATTTGCCACTTTTTGGCAAGATCACATCCTGGCAATATCGCATTTGCCACATTGTGGCAAGATCGCATTTGCCACATTGTGGCAAGATCGCATTTGCCAAGCTGTGGCAAGATCGCATTTGCTACATTTTGGCAAGATCACATCCTGGCAAGATCGCATTTGCCACATTGTGGCAAGATCACAACCTGGCAAAATCACGTTGTGGCAATGTCGCATTTGCCACACTGTGGCAAGATCATATCCTGGCAAGATCACATTTGCCACAATGTGGCAAGACCACATCCTGGCAAGATCACAACCTGGCAAGATCACGTTGTGGCAATGTCGCATTTGCCACACTGTGGCAAGATCATATCCTGGCAAGATCACATTTGCCACAATGTGGCAAGACCACATCCTGGCAAGATCACAACCTGGCAAGATCACGTTGTGGCAAGATCGCATTTGCCACACTGTGGCAAGATCTCATTTGCCACGTTGTGGCAAGATCACATTTGCCACACGGTGGCAAGATCCCATTTGCCATGTTGTGGCAAGACCACATCCTGGCAAGATCACAACCTGGCAAGATCGAATTTGCCACACTGTGGCAAGATCACAACCTAGCAAAATCACGTTGTGGCAAAGTCGCATTTGCCACACTGTGGCAAGATCATATCCTGGCAAGATCACATTTGCCACACTGTGGCAAGACCACATCCTGGCATGATCACAACCTGGCAAGATCGCATTTGCCACACTGTGGCAAGATCCATTTGCCACGTTGTGGCAAGATCACATTTGCCACTTTGTGCCAAGTTCGCATTTGCCACATTGTGGCAAGATCACATCCTGGCAAGATTACTACCTGGTAAGATCACATTGTGGCAAGATCGCATTTGCCACATTATGGCAAGATCACATCCTGGCAAGATCACTTTGTTGCAAGATCGCATTGCGGCGAGATCAGATTGTGGCAAGATCACATTTGCCACAATGTGGCAAAACCACATCCTGGCAAGATCACAACCTGGCAAGATCGCATTTGCCACACTGTGGCAAGATCTCATTTGCCACGTTGTGGCAAGATCACATTCGCCACACTGTGTCAAGATCATATCCTGGCAAGATCAATTTGCCACACTGTGGCAAGATCATATCCTGGCAAGATCACATTTGCCACACTGTGGCAAGACCACATCCTGGCAAGATCGCATTTGCCACACTGTGGCAAGATCTCATTTGCCACGTTGTGGCAAGATCACATTTGCCACTTTGTGCCAAGTTCGCATTTGCCACATTGTGGCAAGATCACATCCTGGCAAGATTACTACCTGGCAAGATCACATTGTGGCAAGATCGCATTTGCCACATTGTGGCAAAATCACATCCTGGCAAGATCACGTTGTTGCAAGATCGCATTGCGGCGAGATCACATTGTGGCAAGATCGCATGTGCCACACTTGCAAGATCACAACCTTGCAAGATCACGTTGTGGCAAGATCGCATTTGCCACATTTTGGCAAGACCACATCCTGGCAAGATCACGTTGTGGCAAGATCGCATTTGTCACACTGTGGCAATATCGCATTTGCCACATTGTGGCAAGATCACATTTGCCACACTGGCAAGATCCCATTTGCCACGTTGTGGCAAGATCATATCCTGGCAAGATCACATTTGCCACACTGTGGCAAGACCACATCCTGGCAAGATCACAACCTGGCAAGATCGCATTTGCCACACTGTGGCAAGATCTCATTTGCCACGTTGTGGCAAGATCACATTTGCCACTTTGTGCCAAGTTCGCATTTGCCACATTGTGGCAAGATAACATCCTGGCAAGATTACTACCTGGCAAGATCACATTGTGGCAAGATCGCATTTGCCACACTGTGGCAAGATCTCATTTGTCACGTTGTGGCAAGATCACATTTGCCACACTGGCAAGATTGCTACGTTGTGGCAAGATCATATTTGCCACGTTGTGCCAAGATCGCATTTGCCACATTGTGGCAAGATCACATCCTGGCAATATCGCATTTATCACATTGTGGCAAGACCACATTTGCCACGTTGTGCCATGATCGCATTTGCCACATTGTGGCAAGATCACATTCTGGCAAAATCACGTTGTGGCAAGGTCGCATTTGCCACACTGTGGCAAGACCACATCCTGGCAAGATCACAACCTGGCAAGATCACGTTGTTGCAAAATCGCATTTGCCACACTGTGGCAAGCTCTAATTTGCCACGTTGTGGCAAGATCACATCCTGGCAAGATCACATCCTGGAAAGATCGCATTTGCCACATTGTGGCAAGATCACATTCTGGCAAAATTACGTTGTGAAAGACGCATTTGCCACACTGTGGCAAGAACATATCCTGGCAAGATCACAACCTGGCAAGATCACGTTGTTGCAAAATCGCATTTGCCACACTGTGGCAAGCTCTAATTTGCCACGTTGTGGCAAGATCACATCCTGGCAAGATCACATCCTGGAAAGATCGCATTTGCCACATTGTGGCAAGATCACATTCTGGCAAAATTACGTTGTGAAAGACGCATTTGCCACACTGTGGCAAGAACATATCCTGGCAAGACCACATCCTGGCAAGATCACAACCTGGAAAGATCACGTTGTAGCAAGATCACATTTGCCACGTTGTAGCAAGATCACATTTGCCACGTTGTGCCAAGTTCGCATCTGCCACATTGTGGCAAGATCACATTGTGGCAAGATCACATCCTGGCAAGATCACGTTGTTGCAAGATCGCATTGCGGCGAGATCACATTGTGGCAAGATCGCATGTGCCACACTGGCAATATCACAACCTTGCAAGATCACGTTGTGGCAAGATCGCAATTGCCACATTGTGGCAAGATCACATTTGCCACGTTGTGGCAAAATAGCATTTGCCACATTGTGGCAAGATCATATCCTGGCAAGATCACATTTGCCACACTGTGGCAAGATCATATCCTTGGAAGATCACAACCTGGCAAGATCACATTTGCCACACTGTGGCAAGACCACATCCTGGCAAGATCACGTTGTGGCAAGATCGCAATTGCCACATTGTGGCAAGATCACATTTGCCACGTTGTGGCAAAATAGCATTTGCCTCACTGTGGCAAGATCATATCCTGGCAAGATCACATTTGCCACAATGTGGCAAAACCACATCCTGGCAAGATCACAACCTGGCAAGATCGCATTTGCCACACTGTGGCAAGATCTCATTTGTCACGTTGTGGCAAGATCACATTCGCCACACTGTGGCAAGATCATATCCTGGCAAGATCGAATTTGCCACACTGTGGCAAGATCATATCCTGGCAAGATCACATTTGCCACACTGTGGCAAGACCACATCCTGGCAAGATCGCATTTGCTACACTGTGGCAAGACCACATCCTGGCAAGATCGCATTTGCCACACTGTGGCAAGATCTCATTTGCCACGTTGTGGCAAGATCACATTTGCCACTTTGTGCCAAGTTCGCATTTGCCACATTGTGGCAAGATCACATCCTGGCAAGATTACTACCTGGCAAGATCACATTGTGGCAAGATCGCATTTGCCACATTGTGGCAAAATCACATCCTGGCAAGATCACGTTGTTGCAAGATCGCATTGCGGCGAGATCACATTGTGGCAAGATCGCATGTGCCACACTTGCAAGATCACAACCTTGCAAGATCACGTTGTGGCAAGATCGCATTTGCCACATTTTGGCAAGACCACATCCTGGCAAGATCACAACCTGGCAAGATCACAACCTGGCAAGATCACGTTGTGGCAAGATCGCATTTGTCACACTGTGGCAATATCGCATTTGCCACTTTGTGGCAAGATCGCATTTGCCACACTGTGGCAAGATCCCATTTGCCACGTTGTGGCAAGATCACATTTGCCACTTTGTGCCAAGTTCGCATTTGCCACATTGTGGCAAGATCACATCCTGGCAAGATCACGTTGTTGCAAGATCGCATTGCGGCGAGATCACATTGTGGCAAGATCCCATGTGCCACACTGGCAAGATCACAATCACGTTGTGGCAAGACCGCATTTGCCACATTTTAGCAAGATCACATCCTGGCAAGATCGCATTTGCCACATTGTGGCAAGATCACATTCTGGCAAAATCACGTTGTGACAAGGTCGCATTTGCCACACTGTGGCAAGATCACATCCTGGCAAGATCACAACCTGGCAAGATCACGTTGTGGCAAGATCGCATTTGTCACACTGTGGCAAGATCTCATTTGTCACACTGGCAAGATCCCATTTGCGTCACACTGTGGCAAGATCTCATTTGCCACGTTGTGGCAAGATCGCATGTGCCACACTGGCAAGATCACAATCACGTTGTAGCAAGATCGCATTTGCCACATTGTGGCAAGATCACAACCTGGCAAGATCACAACCTGGAAAGATCACGTTGTGGCAAGATCACATTTGCCACGTTGTGCCAAGATCGCATTTGCCACATTGTGGCAAGATCACATCCTGGCAAGATCACAACCAGGCAAGATCACGTTGTTGCAAGATCTCATTTGCCACATTGTGGTAAGACCACATCCTGGCAAGATCACGTTGTGGCAAGATCGCATTTGCCACACTGTGGCAAGATCTCATTTGCCACGTTGTGGCAAGATCACATTTGCCACACTGTGGCAAGATCCCATTTGCCACGTTGTGGCAAGATCACATTTGCCACTTTGTGCCAAGTTCGCATTTGCCACATTGTGGCAAGATCACATCCTGGCAAGATCACGTTGTTGCAAGATCGCATTGCGGCGAGATCACATTGTGGCAAGATCGCATTGCGGCGAGATCACATTGTGGCAAGATCGCATGTGCCACACTGGCAAGATCACAACCTTGCAAGATCACGTTGTGGCAAGATCGCATTTGCCACGCTGTGGCAAGATCCCATTTGCCACGTTGTGGCAAGATCACATTTGCCACTTTGTGCCAAGTTCGCATTTGCCACATTGTGGCAAGATCACATCCTGGCAAGATCACGTTGTTGCAAGATCGCATTGCGGCGAGATCACATTGTGGCAAGATCGCATGTGCCACACTGGCAAGATCACAATCACGTTGTGGCAAGACCGCATTTGCCACATTTTAGCAAGATCACATCCTGGCAAGATCGCATTTGCCACATTGTGGCAAGATCACATTCTGGCAAAATCACGTTGTGACAAGGTCGCATTTGCCACACTGTGGCAAGATCTCATTTGCCACGTTTTGGCAAGATCACATTCTGGCAAGATCACAACCTTGCAAGATCACGTTGTGGCAAGATCGCAATTGCCACATTGTGGCAAGATCACAACCTGGCAAGATCACAACCTGGAAAGATCACGTTGTGGCAAGATCACATTTGCCACGTTGTGCCAAGATCGCATTTGCCACATTGTGGCAAGATCACATCCTGGCAAGATCACAACCAGGCAAGATCACGTTGTTGCAAGATCTCATTTGCCACATTGTGGTAAGACCACATCCTGGCAAGATCACAACCTGGCAAGATCACGTTGTGGCAAGATCGCATTTGCCACACTGTGGCAAGATCTCATTTGCCACGTTGTGGCAAGATCACATTTGCCACACTGTGGCAAGATCCCATTTGCCACGTTGTGGCAAGATCGCATGTGCCACACTGGCAAGATCACAATCACGTTGTAGCAAGATCGCATTTGCCACATTGTGGCAAGATCACAACCTGGCAAGATCACAACCTGGAAAGATCACGTTGTGGCAAGATCACATTTGCCACGTTGTGCCAAGATCGCATTTGCCACATTGTGGCAAGATCACATCCTGGCAAGATCACAACCAGGCAAGATCACGTTGTTGCAAGATCTCATTTGCCACATTGTGGTAAGACCACATCCTGGCAAGATCACAACCTGGCAAGATCACGTTGTGGCAAGATCGCATTTGCCACACTGTGGCAAGATCTCATTTGCCACGTTGTGGCAAGATCACATTTGCCACGTTGTGCCAAGTTCGCATTTGCCACATTGTGGCAAGATCACATCCTGGCAAGATCACGTTGTTGCAAGATCGCATTGCGGCGAGATCACATTGTGGCAAGATCGCATTGCGGCGAGATCACATTGTGGCAAGATCGCATGTGCCACACTGGCAAGATCACAACCTTGCAAGATCACGTTGTGGCAAGATCGCATTTGCCACGCTGTGGCAAGATCCCATTTGCCACGTTGTGGCAAGATCACATTTGCCACTTTGTGCCAAGTTCGCATTTGCCACATTGTGGCAAGATCACATCCTGGCAAGATCACGTTGTTGCAAGATCGCATTGCGGCGAGATCACATTGTGGCAAGATCGCATGTGCCACACTGGCAAGATCACAATCACGTTGTGGCAAGACCGCATTTGCCACATTTTAGCAAGATCACATCCTGGCAAGATCGCATTTGCCACATTGTGGCAAGATCACATTCTGGCAAAATCACGTTGTGACAAGGTCGCATTTGCCACACTGTGGCAAGATCTCATTTGCCACGTTTTGGCAAGATCACATTCTGGCAAGATCACAACCTTGCAAGATCACGTTGTGGCAAGATCGCAATTGCCACATTGTGGCAAGATCACAACCTGGCAAGATCACAACCTGGAAAGATCACGTTGTGGCAAGATCACATTTGCCACGTTGTGCCAAGATCGCATTTGCCACATTGTGGCAAGATCACATCCTGGCAAGATCACATTCTGGCAAAATCACGTTGTGACAAGGTCGCATTTGCCACACTGTGGCAAGACCACATCCTGGCAAGATCACAACCTGGCAAGATCACGTTGTGGCAAGATCGCATTTGTCACACTGTGGCAAGATCTCATTTGTCACACTGGCAAGATCCCATTTGCGTCACACTGTGGCAAGATCTCATTTGCCACGTTGTGCCAAGTTCGCATTTGCCACATTGTGGCAAGATCACATCCTGGCAAGATCACGTTGTTGCAAGATCTCATTTGCCACATTGTGGTAAGACCACATCCTGGCAAGATCACAACCTGGCAAGATCACGTTGTGGCAAGATCGCATTTGCCACACTGTGGCAAGATCTCATTTGCCACGTTGTGGCAAGATCACATTTGCCACTTTGTGCCAAGTTCGCATTTGCCACATTGTGGCAAGATCACATCCTGGCAAGATCACGTTGTTGCAAGATCGCATTGCGGCGAGATCACATTGTGGCAAGATCGCATGTGCCACACTGGCAAGATCACAATCACGTTGTGGCAAGACCGCATTTGCCACATTTTAGCAAGATCACATCCTGGCAAGATCGCATTTGCCACATTGTGGCAAGATCACATTCTGGCAAAATCACGTTGTGACAAGGTCGCATTTGCCACACTGTGGCAAGACCACATCCTGGCAAGATCACAACCTGGCAAGATCACGTTGTGGCAAGATCGCATTTGTCACACTGTGGCAAGATCTCATTTGTCACACTGGCAAGATCCCATTTGCGTCACACTGTGGCAAGATCTCATTTGCCACGTTGTGGCAAGATCACATTTGCCACACCGGCAAGATCCCATTTGCCACGTTGTGGCAAGATCATATTTGCCACGTTGTGCCAAGATCGCATTTGCCACATTGTGGCAAGATCACATCCTGGCAAGATCACAACCTTGCAAGATCACGTTGTGGCAAGATCGCAATTGCCACATTGTGGCAAGATCACAACCTGGCAAGATCACAACCTGGAAAGATCACGTTGTGGCAAGATCACATTTGCCACGTTGTGCCAAGATCGCATTTGCCACATTGTGGCAAGATCACATCCTGGCAAGATCACAACCAGGCAAGATCACGTTGTTGCAAGATCTCATTTGCCACATTGTGGTAAGACCACATCCTGGCAAGATCACAACCTGGCAAGATCACGTTGTGGCAAGATCGCATTTGCCACACTGTGGCAAGATCTCATTTGCCACGTTGTGGCAAGATCACATTTGCCACACTGTGGCAAGATCCCATTTGCCACGTTGTGGCAAGATCGCATGTGCCACACTGGCAAGATCACAATCACGTTGTAGCAAGATCGCATTTGCCACATTGTGGCAAGATCACAACCTGGCAAGATCACAACCTGGAAAGATCACGTTGTGGCAAGATCACATTTGCCACGTTGTGCCAAGATCGCATTTGCCACATTGTGGCAAGATCACATCCTGGCAAGATCACAACCAGGCAAGATCACGTTGTTGCAAGATCTCATTTGCCACATTGTGGTAAGACCACATCCTGGCAAGATCACAACCTGGCAAGATCACGTTGTGGCAAGATCGCATTTGCCACACTGTGGCAAGATCTCATTTGCCACGTTGTGGCAAGATCACATTTGCCACGTTGTGCCAAGTTCGCATTTGCCACATTGTGGCAAGATCACATCCTGGCAAGATCACGTTGTTGCAAGATCGCATTGCGGCGAGATCACATTGTGGCAAGATCGCATTGCGGCGAGATCACATTGTGGCAAGATCGCATGTGCCACACTGGCAAGATCACAACCTTGCAAGATCACGTTGTGGCAAGATCGCATTTGCCACGCTGTGGCAAGATCCCATTTGCCACGTTGTGGCAAGATCACATTTGCCACTTTGTGCCAAGTTCGCATTTGCCACATTGTGGCAAGATCACATCCTGGCAAGATCACGTTGTTGCAAGATCGCATTGCGGCGAGATCACATTGTGGCAAGATCGCATGTGCCACACTGGCAAGATCACAATCACGTTGTGGCAAGACCGCATTTGCCACATTTTAGCAAGATCACATCCTGGCAAGATCGCATTTGCCACATTGTGGCAAGATCACATTCTGGCAAAATCACGTTGTGACAAGGTCGCATTTGCCACACTGTGGCAAGATCTCATTTGCCACGTTTTGGCAAGATCACATTCTGGCAAGATCACAACCTTGCAAGATCACGTTGTGGCAAGATCGCAATTGCCACATTGTGGCAAGATCACAACCTGGCAAGATCACAACCTGGAAAGATCACGTTGTGGCAAGATCACATTTGCCACGTTGTGCCAAGATCGCATTTGCCACATTGTGGCAAGATCACATCCTGGCAAGATCACATTCTGGCAAAATCACGTTGTGACAAGGTCGCATTTGCCACACTGTGGCAAGACCACATCCTGGCAAGATCACAACCTGGCAAGATCACGTTGTGGAAAGATCGCATTTGTCACACTGTGGCAAGATCTCATTTGTCACACTGGCAAGATCCCATTTGCGTCACACTGTGGCAAGATCTCATTTGCCACGTTGTGCCAAGTTCGCATTTGCCACATTGTGGCAAGATCACATCCTGGCAAGATCACGTTGTTGCAAGATCGCATTGCGGCGAGATCACATTGTGGCAAGATCGCATTGCGGCGAGATCACATTGTGGCAAGATCGCATGTGCCACACTGGCAAGATCACAACCTTGCAAGATCACGTTGTGGCAAGATCGCATTTGCCACACTGTGGCAAGATCCCATTTGCCACGTTGTGGCAAGATCACATTTGCCACTTTGTGCCAAGTTCGCATTTGCCACATTGTGGCAAGATCACATCCTGGCAAGATCACGTTGTTGCAAGATCGCATTGCGGCGAGATCACATTGTGGCAAGATCGCATGTGCCACACTGGCAAGATCACAATCACGTTGTGGCAAGACCGCATTTGCCACATTTTAGCAAGATCACATCCTGGCAAGATCGCATTTGCCACATTGTGGCAAGATCACATTCTGGCAAAATCACGTTGTGACAAGGTCGCATTTGCCACACTGTGGCAAGACCACATCCTGGCAAGATCACAACCTGGCAAGATCACGTTGTGGCAAGATCGCATTTGTCACACTGTGGCAAGATCTCATTTGTCACACTGGCAAGATCCCATTTGCGTCGCACTGTGGCAAGATCTCATTTGCCACGTTGTGGCAAGATCACATTTGCCACACCGGCAAGATCCCATTTGCCACGTTGTGGCAAGATCATATTTGCCACGTTGTGCCAAGATCGCATTTGCCACATTGTGGCAAGATCACATCCTGGCAATATCGCATTTATCACATTGTGTTAAGATCACATTTGCCACGTTGTGCCATGATCGCATTTGCCACATTGTGGCAAGATCACATTTGCCACATTGTGGCAAGATCACATCCTGGCAAAATCACAACCGGGCAAGATCACGTTGTTGCAAGATCGCATTTGCCACACTGTGGCAAGATCTCATTTGCCACGTTTTGGCAAGATCACATTCTGGCAAGATCACAACCTTGCAAGATCACGTTGTGGCAAGATCGCAATTGCCACATTGTGGCAAGATCACATTTGCCACGTTGTGGCAAGATCTCATTTGCCACGTTGTGGCAAGATCACATTTGCCACACTGTGGCAAGATCCCATTTGCCACGTTGTGGCAAGATCATATTTGCCACTTTGTGCCAAGTTCGCATTTGCCACATTGTGGCAAGATCACATCCTGGCAAGATCACGTTGTTGCAAGATCGCATTGCGGCGAGATCACATTGTGGCAAGATCGCATGTGCCACACTGGCAAGATCACAATCACGTTGTGGCAAGACCGCATTTGCCACATTTTAGCAAGATCACATCCTGGCAAGATCGCATTTGCCACATTGTAACAAGATCACATTCTGGCAAAATCACGTTGTGACAAGGTCGCATTTGCCACACTGTGGCAAGACCACATCCTGGCAAGATCACAACCTGGCAAGATCACGTTGTGGCAAGATCGCATTTGTCACACTGTGGCAAGATCTCATTTACCACACTGGCAAGATCCCATTTGCCACGTTTTGGCAAGATCATATTTGCCACGTTGTGCCAAGATCGCATTTGCCACATTGTGGCAAGATCATATCCTGGCAATATCGCATTTATCACATTGTGTTAAGATCACATTTGCCACGTTGTGCCATGATCGCATTTGCCACATTGTGGCAAGATCACATTTGCCACATTGTGGCAAGATCACATCCTGGCAAGATCACAACCGGGCAAGATCACGTTGTTGCAAGATCGCATTTGCCACACTGTGGCAAGATCTCATTTGCCACGTTTTGGCAAGATCACATTCTGGCAAGATCACAACCTGGTAAGATCACGTTGTGGCAAGATCGCATTTGCCACATTTTGGCAAGATCACATCCTGGCAAGATCGCATTTGCCACATTGTGGCAAGATCACATTCTGGCAAAATCACGTTGTGAAAGACGCATTTGCCACACTGTGGCAAGAACATATCCTGGCAAGATCACAACCTGGCAAGATCACATTTGCCACACTGTGGCAAGACCACATCCTGGCAAGATCACAACCTGGAAAGATCACGTTGTGGCAGGATCACATTTGCCACGTTGTGCCAAGATCGCATTTGCCACATTGTGGCAAGATCACATCCTGGCAAGATCACAACCGGGCAAGATCACGTTGTTGCAAGATCTCATTTGCCACATTGTGGCAATATCACATCCTGGCAAGATCACAACCTGGCAAGATCACGTTGTGGCAAGATCTCATTTGCCACATTGTGGCAATATCACATCCTGGCAAAGATCACAACCTGGCAAGATCACGTTGTGGCAAGATCGCATTTGCCACATTTTGGCATGGTCACATCCTGGCAAGATCGCATTTGCCACATTGTGGCAAGATCACATTCTGGCAAAATCACGTTGTGAAAGACGCATTTGCCACACTGTTGCAAGAACATATCCTGGCAAGATCACAACCTGGCAAGATCACATTTGCAACACTGTGGCAAGACCACATCCTGGCAAGATCACAACCTGGAAAGATCACGTTGTGGCAAGATCGCATTTGCCACATTGTGGCAAGATCCCATTTGCCACGTTGTGGCAAGATCACATTTGCCACGTTGTGCCAAGATCGCATTTGCCACATTGTGGCAAGATCACATCCTGGCAAGATCACATTGTTGCAAGATCGCATTGCGGCGAGATCACATTGTGGCAAGATCGCATTTGCCACGTTCTGGCAAGATCGCATTTGCCACATTTTGGCAAGATCACATCCTGGCAAGATCGCATTTTCCACATTGTGGCAAGATCACATTCTGGCAAAATCACGTTGTGGCAAGATCACATCCTGGCAAGATCACAACCTGGCAAGATCACGTTGTGGCAAGATTACATTTGCCATACGTTATGGCAAGATCGCATGTGATACGTTGTGGCAAGATCGCATTTGCTACACTGTGGCAAGATCACATCCTGGCCAGATCACAACCTGGCAAGATCACGTTGTGGCGAGATCACATTTGCCACGTTATGGCAAGATCGCATGGGATACATTGTGGCAAGATCGCATTTGCCACATTGTGGCAAGATCACATTGTGGCAAGATCACATTGTGGCAAAATCACATTGTGGCAAGATTTTATTTGCCACACTTGTGTCAAGATCATATTTGCCACACTTGTGAAAAGATTACATTGTGGCAAGACCAGATTTGACACACTTGTGGCAATATCAGATTTGCCACACTTTTGTTACAATTGTGGTCATATCATATTTGCTACTTTTAAGGTGAGATAATCTATTATTTTGTGTCTTTTTTAACACGAGAGCTCTTTCCTGACTGACGTAGAGCGGGTGCAGAACATCGAGTAATGCATAACACTCAGCTACTAAGCGTTGGTACGCGCAGAATTCTTATTTGAACGTAATTCGACGGTTGTACTGCTCGAGTGGGTCTAACAGACATTACATAGCACGCCGAGAGTTAATAAAATATTGGTAATCATTATTTAATTAAATAATTAAAGTCACCTCGATCATTTTATTTTTAAAATCATATACTGTCAAATCATTTTATTTATGTAACATACTCGTATTCACCTTTTTTGGAATCACAACAAAAACGTATCTTATGAAACAATAATATTATGTAGTTGACCATTAAATCTAATACTTAGGATATTTTGGGATAACAAACATAATTATATAACGTACATTATCGAAGTGATCAATGTATTAGAATATCCTCGAATAAATATAATTCAAAACTCCTTACACTAAAATTAATTTAAATAATATATATAAATATTGAAATCTTTGATTTACACGAACACTACACATTGAAATAAAACACTTAAACGTAAACGTCAGAAAATGTAAAACAAAATACAATCACGACAAAAGTCCGTTCAAGTGTTTTATTTTAATATTATATAAATTTATGAACGCCATCTGTGAAATTTTAAGTGAACTTTTTGGTGACAGGCTTTCTTTAGCTTTCTTTTTTTCTTTTCTTTAAAAGTTTCTTCTAAAAACACTACTCATGCCTTAAACATTTTTATAATATTGTACGTTATTAATAATTGTTCATCAAGTCACAAACGATCTCTTTCATTTATCATTAAAAAATAAATTAAATACTGTATAAATATACTGTTTAGTTTTTTTAATTACGTGAAGTTAATTTACTAACGGAAAATAAACACAGTACAACTAGCGCCATCTATGCAAAGTTTCCGGAACTAATTTCATGGTCGATTTTGTTTACAAATAAAACGAGAAGTTCAAGGTTTTTCCGCGCGTGCGCTGCTGTAACCACAGACAATTATCGAGTCGTTGAACCTTTTACGAGTTTATTACCTTTACTATGGTATTGTTTACATTTTTATAAGGAAATTGTTTTATTCATTCATATCTTTTATGGATTTTTGATTGAGACGTATTTTACTTGCAGTATTGTTTTCAAAGTAGATGCTGATCAGTAGAATATTTTTAAAAACAATCAGTTAGCAGCAGCAAGCAGTCGAATAAAGAACGGAAAAAAATCGGATTAATATAAAAAAATGCAATGTTAAACTTAACGGTTTTAGAATTATATGTACACACTATCTTACTAATAACGGATAGAGCCTTTGGTTTTACAGGTAAATGGTTCAATAAAAAAATCGCTGAATGCACAAAAGTCCCATACTGTTTATTGGAACGAAGTTCCTTATCGCGCGTGCGAAAGGGGGCTGGACGGAAAAAAATCTTACGAAAAGTTATCACGAAACTTTTTTAAAATTTCGAACAGCGCGCGTTTATTTTATAATTATTAAAAAGGTTGGTTACCTATGGCTAACTTTTTCGATTCTATTTTTGAATTTATTTTCTTCTTATTTTGACCATTGACATTAATACTTATTTACATAGAATAAGGATCACGACCAATATTCTTTCATATAACTTCGTTCCTTGGTGTTCCACGACACCACACTCGGTCTTTTTTGAAGTGAAAACATCTTTAGCGGCGCTGAGCACTTTTTTTTGTATGGGTAAAAACTTTCAAACTCGCGTCAGGGTCACGTGATGCTGATCGAAAAAGCGTAAGATCGCGGGGAAGGGAGAGGAACTAGTATCTCCCACTCTTTCTACCGTGCCTGAGTGTTAAATGTTGTTATTAATATTATAAATAACAACATATAAATTGTCATATTTGTGTACGATAGCGCAATAAATAAACATTGTATTCTACCTCATAAATGATAGTACTTTTATACTTATAATTAAACACAACGTTAATATTGAAGTTTTCACTTCTGCCGGCACTCCCGGAGTGCTATTTTTTTTATTAGAGCCTTATAGCAATACAATACTACAAAAGATAACTTTGCCCTCAACGGCATCAATGTTTTTACTATACGTGCTATACAAAAGCAATCATGAATGAATTCCCCGGCCAAGGTTGCTTTACAATCGTGACCGTCACTTTGTTTTATTTTACAATACAACCTCAAGATGGCGTAACTTGTTCTTTATTTGGTTTTCTTGTAATTTTATTACTTGATGTTTATCTGTTGTTTATGGGTGAATGATTTTCTTATGTTTTTGTTTGTGTGTTTTTTTTATTGGTGTATTAATTATCTTGTTATGGTTAAAGATTACTAGACTTTTTTAAGTTCGAGTGCCATAAAAGGGAGGTCTCTCTTCCTGCCTCAAGAACGAAGAATTCAAACTAAAAGCTCAATTGGTTTTCCGTCCCTCTTAAAAATGTTGAGTTAGAAAATCAAGCATAGAGACCTTTCAGTGTTCCTCTTCTCTCCTATAGTTAAAAGAAGTGAATCAAGGTTACTTTAAGCAAAAGTAAATGATATGATTTGTACCTGTTCAATTCAATTCAAAAATTCTTTATTCAATTGAAGCCTCAATGAGGCACTTATGAACGTCACTGAATCTACCACCGATTCGGAATTATTCCTGTGACAAACAAATACACTGTTATTAAATTGATATTGACTATTTTTTATGTAAAAAATATCAAAATAAACATATAGGTAAAATACAAACACGCAGTAAAACTACAAATCCTAATAACTTTTCCATTGCTTCAAATATACTTACTTGGTAATATATGGCACTTACTGGACCTGTCTGATCGCTACAACTTTATACTGCTTTTCCAATCCAACCTCCTTTGGCTTATAGTTTTCTATTCCATCATTTCTCTTTATAAAGTATATATAAAGTAAATAATATATGGTGCCTTTAAAATCCCAGGGCAACGGCCTCTTTATCGCTGGTTATAAATGCAGTAAGAACAAAAAACATACTCTCACATGCCTGGTAAATAGTGTGATCTAATAGTTGAACAAAACTAGTATAGATACATGTTCAATTAACCCACATGCGTTGCTCTAAATAAAAATTGATCTCGGAACCTTCAAATTAACTGACAGTTGAAAATAATTATTAATCCGTTAGATATTTATGTAACGAATATCAGTTGTGTGTGACAAAATTTCGCAGAAAAGCTCAACAAATAAAATAATTCAACACACAAATTATTGTTTAATCACTCAATTTTTAGCATACACTTTTTACTTGACTAAGGCCTAATCACCCTAATTCAGGGTAGGCTCGTGCCCCTCGGTGGGGACATTATATGAGCTGATGATGATGATGACTTTTTACTTTGTATCTCAAAACTGTTTATTCCAGAACTCATCACAACTTATACATGTAAGTCAAAATGCGTGTCATCCAAAGCTCGGTAAAAAAAAGTACTTAGTAATTAAAACATACGTAACATGTCATCTTTCTTTGACTTCATAATTCAAACAAAAATAACAGCCCATTAGAATAAAGATTACACAACGAACAACCTTTTATTACAAAAAGAAACCTCCGTACACCATAATGCACGTGTAATTACATGATTAATTAAATTTCAAAATAATTAATGTTTCAAACTGCAATTACTCCGTGTACTTTTGAGTGAAAGTGCACATCTTAGTGAAATGCAGACATGTAATAGTAATATAGTTAATGGTTCTGTGGTAATTAGTGCATAATTGTGGTGAATTGTATGAATTATAGCAACTGAGTTTTGGTGCAGATTTAGTTTGGATATCGGGGTAACAAAAATGGTGATTCCATGAAAAGAAAATGTAATTAAAAACCATTTTTAAACCGCCGTATATATTTTTTTTCACAATTATTGGTCCAACCAAGGTCAAAATCTGTGGGTTTTATCTGAAGTAAGGGAGCCAGTAGTGCTGCCTATAGAGATATGGGTTGCAAGTTTTTCTTTCGTTAACGAAAATTCTTTCTATATCTAAATTAGGTGGTATTGAATGGATTTAGTCGTAGTTAACTTATTTATGAAAAAAGCTGCTATACGCAGTTTTTATTAAAAAAATTACACTTAATATAAACTCTACATTAAAACTAATTAAATTTAGTATCATTTAGTATTTATTACTTATTTCATTTTCTTCACTTAAATATATTATTTTGTGGCCATTGACACGATAGAAGAAGAAGAAGAATTAAAATCATTCTTAATTCTCCTTCTCCTTTCTTTAAAACCTTTCATAATAATTCAGATAAAAAAAACGAAACCCTTATCTTCATACACCCAACAACCATTACTTTCAATACTTACATATACCATATATCATTTTATTATAAATACCGAGTCAAATTAGTGTAATACGAAGACACAATGTTTGAAACGTGACCGCTAGTGTGATTTCACTGGGATTACCTTTCTCTAATGTTAGAGGGTAAATCAACGGCCTGGTTGTAAGGAAAGCTGAGAACGTGTGAATATAATATAATGGGAATAACAAGTGGAATTTTCTTTCAAAAATAAGTTTGACAAAAATAATCCTTATTTTTGGTACGGAAATTAAAACTTTTATATCTAAACTAATATTACAAAATGGAAAGATTTGTTTGTTTGTTTGTAACAAATAAAAAACAAACTATAATATGGAATAATTTCCTCATAAAATATTTTTGTCAAATAATCCTTATTTTTTGGCAAGTGAATGATAACCTTAAGCGTTAAAAAATACGTATTTCATTTAATAAATTTACAAGTGTGTTTTAAAATTGATAATTTATGAATAAACGTGAATATTTTGACAAGTTATTTTTTTTTATTTAATTTGATAATATGCAAATAAATTATATAAGTACAACCTATTTCAAATAATAATTCTAGATAAATAATTTCATTTCAAAAATATCACAAAAGCTTACTTATTTATACCGATTTTAGAAATAAAACCTAACTTTGATTTGACTACAGTTTTGAGCTTTGTCTATACTCATTTTGTATATTTATTTGTACCGTACAATCTAATTTGCTAATAGTATACTATTACAAAAACAATATTTTATGATATAAAATAACATAGACACTGATTTATCCTTTTATTTTCTCCTTGAACACCTTCGAAGCTTTATAAAATATGGCGAAAATTTTATAGGCGGTGTAAATTGTATAATCATAAATAAAACTACTGTGTATTGTTAATCAATAAGCTTATTGATGTTTTATTAATAACTTACCACGAATTAACTACGTACAATTATCTACGGTTATAGAAACTAAACACACATGGTTTAAGCTTGACTTAGAAACAGTATTTCAGATAAATATTTTGGGTCGTCCGGGAATCGAACCCGTTACTGAGTGAGTATATAAACTAGCCTCTAGTGTGGTTACTTTTTAAAAGACTAAGATAAAACCAAATATGGAATATAAATAAACTAGATTTATTTTAAAAGTTTAGTAAATATGTTGTGTTTTAATATATTTATTTTTTAAATGTTTTTTTAGGCATGAATATATAGAATAAGTTGTACAAACTTTTAACAAATAAAACGAGTAACAAGTTTTTATACTTTATTAATTTGTATGTATAAACTCACATCTTAAACTAGTGATAAAATGTACAAAGTTGTAATATACGTATAGAAAAATAAATGCATCTAAATGAAATAATAAGTAATACTTTACAATAATAAAAATACATATAAATAATTACATCTTACATGAGTGATTACTTAAAAATATTAAAGCCAGGTACTAGTATTACATAAACAAATAAATTTACTATAACTATACACAAATATATACATAATAATACTAATAGGCGTATATATAATTATATAAATTATATAACAGTCGATACAATAGTGACACTTAAACCTTATAGAAACGGCTAAACATAAAACAATAAATACATTCATTCATCTCACTTGCACACAAGATTGTAGAGAAAATGTTATAATGAGGTCGTATAAGTAGGCCGAGAGTTATTGAGGCTTTTGTGCTGAGTATGCCAAGCTTTGAGCGTCGAGCGATCTTCCCCATCCACCGCTGCTGCCATGGCCTCCACCACTGCTTGCTGAGTAACTGCCACCACTGTCACCTCCGTACCCACTAGTACCACCGTAATCATGGCTGGAAGTATGACTTGATGTATGATGAGGATGCGTCACCACCTCATAAGTAACGTGCTTCTGCTGCGACAGTAATTTCTTCAACCCTATTATTGCTGACAGCACTAAAGCTAGTTTTCCGATTAGCAATGCTTTGCCGGCTATCAGTGCGATTGCTCCGATCGCTAAAGGCAAAATTGCCAACATTTTTAGCGCTAATGCCGCTATTATAGGGCCGAGAATTTTGGCAGCTTTCTTCTTCTTGCCTCTACTCTCTTCACTTACTTCGTTGTCTTCTGTGAAGGCGGACACGGTGTCTTCCAAAGCTCTTCCCGCGGTTGACATGGCTTCAACGACATCCGACCCCTTGACCTCCACTCGCAGCGAATGCGTTTCGAAGTAGCTCTTCAGTTTCGCAATAGGATCTAACGCTCTAGGTGCTCCAGTTTCCACAGGTGCTCCAGATGTCCGAACCACGGTCACTCCGTCAGATAACGCGAAGGTTTCTTTTTGGCCGACCATTTTATCGATAGCGGTGAAGAATTTGTATTTGAGACATGATGTTGACACGGTATCTTTTCTAAGGCAATCAGTGACATCTTCAATGTCGTTTTCTGAATGGCCTGTGTCTTGGGCTGGGTGCGCGATGCACGCGGCAGCTAACGCGAGTAATATTCCGGTTCTCCACATTGCGCGCACTTAGAATGAACTGTGCGCCGGCGCGAACCGCGTCATCTTAAATAGTAGTCTCTCCGCACCCCTCGTTAGAAGCATAGCAAAGGCTTCACCGAAAACTGGACTTTCTCAGCCTGGGAGTAAAAGTGAGTCCAGGTTTCGTAACGTTGCGAAAGCCACCTTACACACCGTCAATGTAAAGGTCGTGCACTTGATACATGCACCGAATAAATAATAAATAATAATATTTAATTATAATCAATAAACATAAAATATAGTAGTAAAATATTGAAAATAAATAAATACGTGTTCAAGGGGTGGCCGTCATCGAAATCGATAAGGAGGACAACATTATGACATATTAAATTGTACGTGTACCTATATAGGTGCATGCATTTGTTGTGTTAATGATTTTTATGGTTTGTTTTACTTACTACGCACTCCACGGATGGCCAATTGACACATTTGGCTGTAGAATTACTGATACAAGCCACTCAGTATATTGGAATTTTGTCTGTTTATTTGTATGTTAAGAATAATTAAGTAGTTATTTTTATTATAACTTTTACATTCACTTTAATGTAAAGCTTGACGAATGTGTTTTGTGTAATTAATTTACAACAATAATAAATCTTAAGTTATTCATGTTTAATAACAAAAACAAATGTTTAACACATTCATTACCGTAACGGAACTTTGATCTATAGACTAGACATAATAAAGAGTTTGATGTCCTGCCGGGCTAGCATGACTTCAAAAACGCGATAGATATAACGATAAAACACTATCCAACTGTCAAAATACGATGGAAATAGCCGCCATATTTAATTTTTATCATTTATCATTTATCGATACGCACGGTCATGCTAGGCCGGCTGAACTCTTTTATTAACCGACTTCCAAAAAAACTGGAGGAGGTTCTTTCAACCTATGATTGATTTAACAAAATAGGCAGGTGAGCTATTTTTAAGAGTACTTAAACTACTTAAAGATTTCTTTGATTTAAACAAACATTGAAATAAAACTACTCTAAGTTTATTAAACTACTGTTTAGTTTTCCCAGACCTAGAAAGGTATGATAAATCACTTAATTTATTTGTATTTGTATTGTACTTTTAAGTGTGCAGCTTTCTGCAAATTAACCTTTATTCCTATTTTTATTTTCTTTATTACCTTACCTTATTTTTTATTAAAATTTGGACACATCAACTGTTAAGTTTCTTATAAAAGCTATAAACTTAGTCATAATTTTTATTATAATATGTTTCAGAAGTGTTTTCTGTTTTTTCGTTTTAACGGTTTTTGTTTTCAAAGTATTCGATCAAAATTTTATCATGGACTACTATTTAGACAAATGCTTTGTATTATTTACACTTTAGATTAATCGTGATTTGTGACTCACTCATTCTCAAACACTGATTGACCTTAATACACAATAACAAATTATAAACCACAGTTTAAACAACGCAAATGGTATCAAAATTTCACTCACGACATTCTAATTTGGTCAATCACAAATATTTCTGAAGCGTATCTTATTATTTTCAAACAATTATTATTTTTGTTGAAGGGATGTTATTCAACCGAAAATATTTAAATTGATATTATGTACTTTGTTTCCGTCATTTTAATGGGTTTATAAGTAAGATTTGATTGCATTTTTTATGATTTTATATTGTTTTTTTAAATTGGTCTAAGCCCATTCTGTTTTTAAAATAATGACGTAAAAACATTTATTTTTATTATGATTGTTAAGTAACTTTTCTTGTTCTTGTGAACCTTTATGCCATGTGTAATAATTGGGGCTGGTTTTTAGTTGAACCAAATTTTGGCTTAGTGTCATTTTTTATACGTGGAGCGACTGCCATCAGACCTTCACAATCCAGAGGACGTTTTTAGTTAAACCAAGAGAGTTTTTAATGAAATTTAAAGAGTTCACATTGAGATATTTTACTGAATATTAATATTAGATTGGAAGGAGCTGGCAAGGGACAGGGACAGATGGAGGGATTTGGGGGAGACCTTTGCCCAGCAGTGGGACTAGGTTGATAAAAAGAATAATATTTTATTGTGTCATTTATTTGTATTTATTTCAATTATAACGGTAAAACCACTTACAATAATTATTATACAGGGATAGTCGCCTTTCATCCTTTACACAAGATTAAATATGTCAAAGGGCTTCCGTGTGTTGGCTTTGGCCCCATACTAGCCTTCCAAAAGACCGGGACTCCTTAATAGAATGGAAAAGACATAACAATAATAATATGAGAATTTGAAGGCATGTTTCAAAGTTCACATTTCGATATTAAACCTGAATATTACTCGCATGAAACCTCAAGTATAAGCTAGTATATAAGATTATACTAACCGCCAAACGTTGGTTAAGTCCCCTTTAGGCTATAGGTGATTTCAAAAACGACATTCACCGCAAACTATTACCTACAAATGACAGTATATGAAGGTTAAATGACCATACGAAGCAGATTTATTTACAATAATATCAATCAACGCTTTCTAACTTTCTTCGTATTAGTCTTCATTATTCGATATTAAAAGTAATTTGAGTATTATTTCTGTTTAATGTTGGGATTCTAAACAAAAATAAGAACGTTTAACTAAACTCGAAGTAGCTTAAATTTGAGAAAAATGTGTCTGGTCCCACACCAAACAGATAGCACGTTTTTAGATAATCGTTTTATTGAAACTATCAACAAATTATATAAATCGTCATTTGACAGGGTAAATACAACAATATTAAGAACTTCTTCCTTTTTTAAAATCGGTTTTAAATTAAAGGAACCTAGTGACTCACTGACAAGCTTTTGATATATCGACTATTCATTTTTCGCCACCTGTTATTAAAGATAGTTACGGTTTTTTTTTTGATGTACCAAATTGCATTTAGATATTTTCTACACATGATTAGTATCTAAAATAACCGACAAACCTTTGGTTAGCTTTGTAATGACGCTTACTGTACTAATTTCATCAGCGAAAAAATGAGGTTTTCGCGCTGCTCATACTAAAATAGTTTTAAAAAACGTTTAGTTTTAGATGACACGCAAAGAAAGAAGAAGACCAAATGAATTATGGCGTGATACGATATGATACAATTAAATATCACGGCTATATTTATTGTATTTTGACAGTTGAATGTCGTTACATAGCTATATCGATTTCGTTAGCATGACCAAATGTAATAAAAAAATTGACGTGGTAAAATTAAATATGGCGGGTATTTTTATGTAGGTTAGAAAACTACAACTTTATATGCATATTTCCTATGCATTATATGAACTAGGTAAATGTTGATACAAGAATGCCAGGTAATGGCTACGACACACTTAGATCAATGAAATGAGAGAAAATGTTTCTAGATCACGATTCATATGAAACAAATAGGTATAATTTACAACAGTTTATACACGTAAACAATTTATTAGTAGATGGCTTACTTGTTTGGCCTATCTTAACTAACCTATCTTATCGCACTGTAAAGCCTCTTCCACTAATTTTATTACTATAGAAAAGGGATTAGGTATAATTATCATGAATAAGTAATGAAGATCTAAAATTAAATCCTGTTTTGCAAAAAAAATGCACCGCTGGATGATCTATAAGACAAACATACATAGTATAAAACAAAGTCGCTTTCTCTGTCCCTATGTCCCTATGTATGCTTAGATCTTTAAAACTACGGATTTTGATGCGGTTTGTTTTAATAAATAGAGTGATGGTTCAAGTTCAATCAGAGGGAAGGTTTTTAAGTCCCACGGGAACGGGAACTACGCGGGTGAAATCGTGGGGTGCTGTGTTTGGATAAAAACCAAAAATGCATCGCTAGACCTAAATTGCATTCAGGACAAAATTTACCAGTTGATCGTTGCTAACATATTTTTTTAAAGATTGCTTGGTTTATTTGATCTATATGTATGATTTTTGTTACATTACTTAGTACTAGCAGTGTGGTTTTACCATTTTACACCAACTTAAAAAACAGAGAAGGTTCTATGTTTGACTATATTTTTACCTGTCATTATCAGCTCATATAATGTCACCATCGAGGGGGAAGATCCTATCCTGAAATAGAGCGATATTTTTATTATTTTAAACATAAAATTCTAAGGTTTAATTCAGCGTGACTACTTTACTATTACTTAATTTATTTAATAACAATAGAGCGTTACCAATACTCTAATCGATATAAAAGACGAACCAATTTAATAAATGGTTGAAACGATTCGAATAACTTCTAATTTCATACGTATTTATGAATTACACGCTTTTTAACGTCTTACTTTAATTTCTAACATAATATTCATAACAGCCATGAATTGTGAGTTAAATCCTTTCACTTTTAAGAGTTTAATGTACATCTTGGTTTACTAAATGTAGTGGATGTTATCTTAATGTAGAGTTAACTAGGTTTTAGTATGAAAGTTATATCCTACCTTTTCTATTAAGGAGTCCCGGTCTTTTGGAAGGCTAGTATGGGGCCAAAGCCAACACACGGAAGCCCTTTGACATATTTAATCTTGTGTAAAGGATGCACAATCCGGCGACTATCCCTGTATAACACTATAAAATGCATCCAAGGACAGTCCCCGGTTCTGCTGGGACTATTGCAAATATATGAAAAACTGTGACTGTGACTGTATGGGAATGGGATGATTAATGGACTGATTATTATAATAAATTAATAAATTTAATTATTATATCCTACTATAATTATAAATGCGAAAGTTTGTGTGTTTGTGTGTTCGGATGTTTGTGACTCTTTCATGCAAAAACTACTGTATTGATTTAGATTAAATTTGGTAAAGATGTTCCTTGGAACTAGGAATAACCCATAGACTACTTTTTATCCCGAAATTCCTAAGGGTTTGGGAGTCAGGTGAGTAAAACCGTGGGGCGCAGATATTATAAGTTATTTACTGTATATTACTAGCTGGCCTGCACCTCACAGTACAGTATGGGTTAGCTTATATATTAGCTGGTAGATTCAGTGAGTTTCATAAGTGCCTCATTGGGGCCTTAATTGAATAAATGATTTTTGTTTTTTTTTTTGATCGTAGCATGATGTTAAACCTTCTTGTGATTACGGCATTTCTTCAGCTATATAGTATTTCTAAATAAGCTATTTAGAAAAGCTAGAGCTTGGGAAAGGATAATGACAATGCAATCCCAAATTGTCTACGGGATAATTCTCAATAAATTATCATATCATTAACATAGAACTTTCTTAAATATTGACTACCAGTTGTGCCTTGTGGTTTTACCTGCATAGTTTCCGATCCCGTAAGAATTTAATGATAAAACATAGCCTACACCCTTCCCCGGATCATCAGCTACCTGTATACCAAATTTCAAGTCCATCGGTTTAGTAGTTTAGTGAAAAGGACACAAAGACAGACAGACAGAGTTACTTTCGTATTTATAATATTAGTAAAGATGTTATGTTATAAAATAATACCAAAATCTTAACGACCATAATATAATGTAAACAGGTGACGTTACATAATAATTTGCATCTTATTATCACGAGTTCAGGGTAAACTAATCAACAAAACAAATATGGTTAGGTTTGGAGTACACTGAGTTGTAAAAAAAATATAAATTGTAAAAAATTAAAAGAAAACTTAACATACATAACATAATCATTCACTACATCATCTCATTATAGTAACTCACACCTAACTAAGTTCGAAACTTGTATCTAGGGTATCAGAAACTACGCACACACTCATTCACACACACACCCAGACCGACACAAACATTTGTGGTTCACACAAATATTACCCTGCGCATACATTTCTACATTTTATACTTGTCTAATACGTTCTTATCTAAACTAATATTATTAAGAAGAAAGATTTGATTGTTTGTTTGTAACGAATAAGCTCCGAAACTACTGGTCCGATTTCAAAAAATCTTTCACTATTGGAAAGCCACATTATCCCGGAGTGTCATAGGCTATATTATATTTACGCGGTTGAAACCGCGGGGCGCTGCTAGTGATTTATATTCCGATTCTGATTTTGAAAGAGGTTTCAGTTTCGAGGCGGTTCCGACTCCGATTCTGAATCCAATTTTGATTCCAATTTTGATTCCAATTCTAATATCGATTCCAACTTTAATTCCGACTTATTTCCAGCCCTGGTACCGGTTCCGATTCCTTCCAAGTCGTTTTTGCACCTAATGTGTACCCAACTCAACTTTACTCTTGAATGCAAAACAACTAGTTGTACAGTGTGAGAGTTGTCTCGTGTTTAGGTCATACGATCAATGAACTGTACCTTATTGTTGCTAAGTTTATGAGCAGTCGACCTTTGAATAACGGTTGTTAAGGAAATGTTACGTAAGGAATGAAATTGAAACTGAATTAGTTTGTAATTATCGAATCTATGCGAAGGGAAAAATGAGAAATGTTTTATATTACGCCCAATATTATATTCAATCCTGATCCGTACGATCGAGGTTGAAAATTAATTTTAAACTATAAAATCAGGTTGTTTTTTTTAATTAGTTATTATACAACCACTAGCCCTACGTTTCACACGCTTTGATATACAGGCTACTACTTTCTTAAATAGGTAAGTAACTATACGAAGAATCTTTACTATGTATAATCTAATAATATACCTACGTATATCTTTCTCTTCAATCTTTCCAATTAAAATAAAATGAAAATCTATTTCCGTTCAAAACAATAACAACTATGTTGTAATGATCACAATTTGTTTTTAAAAACATACTAATAGAAACTTAGTAAGCATAATCTTCATCATCAAAAGCCTGTATTTGTCCACTACTGGACATAGGCCTCTCCCAACTCGCACCAATGCAATGTGCCCTGTCAGCGGCACGTCGCATCCATAAAACATAGCAGCAAGCATAAAACATAGCTTAGAAACACACTAGTAAAACATTGGAATTTATTAAAATTTTAAATTAATCTTAAAGACTCTTCCACTCTTTATTTGCTACTTATAAGTTGGCTTGCATATGCATGGTAAGCATTCGGTTTTGGCTATCGTATTTAATACACCAACATTTTGTTAAAAATACCAAATACTTGGTTAAAACATTTCGAAGAAACAATTGCTCCAACCTAAAATTCGACCAACCCATATTTAGGCCAACGTATTTGACCAAAGCCGAATCGGCCTAATTCAGGGCTTATGAGCTGATGATGACAGAATTGTACAAATTGACCCACAAATCTTTCCTGTGTTGACGGCCAAAATTGGAAGCTACTATTTTCATTTTGATTCTAATGTCATATCATATGTCATATATACATTTTCAATAAACTGACAACCAAAAGATGCGATTACAGCGACGCTGTCACCGGCGCAGAACAGATTGTGGCTCAATACATATTTTGAGGTAGCTTGTTAAAAGCATGTTTTTGTTACCGTGATTTTTTATTAAATATACCTATATCGGTCAAACCAGACAGTAATTAATACTTTAACAAGTTCACATCGTACCACTAACACAGTACCTGACTTTGTAATTACTTGATACATCATTGTGTTTATGTGAACTCTTTGCGATCAAATGTTCGAGTTCACGAGACTTTTTTACCCCACTGTGTCATGGTAAACGGGTTATTGTGTTACGGGGTACGGGAAGTAAGTTTGTCATGTGAATGGATGAATGGTCTAAATTATTAATATGGATAGAAAAGTTCAATGTTGGCACAATGTCAGAAAAATCAAACATGTAATGCAGCTTATACACGTTGGCCGAGCGAACGCCAATACCAACATATGGACAGTATGGCCAGCACCACATTTGATGGAAATTCCGTCGCGTATCCCCTCGGACGGAACGCTAATACATGTCCTACATTAATTTGCATTGTCTTGCCATTACTCGGCTCGTGTATAGGCAGTACCATTTGCCTTGTATTCATTAATTGCCTCAGCCTCAGCTCGGCCAACGTATAGGCATAAAACTATTATTATATATGGTATTTAGTTACATCGCTTTTTAATCTGTCGGCCACTTTCAAAGAGATCCGATTTAATGGAAATTAAATAATGTATAAAACTATTAGAACGTTAATATTAATAAAGTTAGGATGACAGTTATACATATGTACGTAATAAAATAGATGTAGGTATGTGTATTGGTACATTGGCATCGCCCGAAAGTGACGCCATGGACATGTTACTAGATATAGTAAGGATCTAATTTTGTATGAATATGTTTTAGTAGTTTGTTATTAATTAGATTAGGGTACGATGGGGCTGACATACCTTTTACAGGGAAAAGCCCCAAAATAAATATAGATTAAAAAAAAAAAAAATATAAAAGAACAAGAAAGAGGGTAGACAGATTTATCTGCTCTTAAACTATTATCAAATCTACCCGCAGTACAGTCCAACAGTTCATCCGTGATCATGGCGCTTGCAAGAGCGTGAAAATAGGAAACTCGAAATAAATAATATACATGGTAAATATTCCGTTAATAATAATTTGAGTACTCTTAGTTTCAAAATTACATATTGAATTTCTTTCTTTTGAAGCGAATTTTAACACTAACTTTATGATAAACTCTAAAAGATACTCAAAGTATATTTCTGAGCTATAAATCATATACTTCGGAATAAAATGTTCGGCTTTACATACAATCTCAAGTCAAAGTCATTACTTTAAGTGTTAAACAACCAACTGGAGATAAAAGAACAATTTCATTGTTTCCATCACACAATTTCTTTGCGATAAAAATCGTATAAAACAATTTTTAACGTGTGAACTTTGACGAAAAAAACTTTCTTTCGACGTGAGGCAAGAAAATGTTACATGAAATAAAATATCTATACTGACATATTTATTTTTGTTTGTGTAATTTGATTTTTTTTTTAGACGATCCCAAAAGACATTTTCTAAGAAAAAGAGATTTTCTAATTACATTCTGCAAGCAAGTTTTCCAATCAATATTTGGAGTACGAGTACTTATTTGGATATAATGAAAATGCATGATTGTGATATCAATTTTTCAATCTATTTTTACATTTTGATCTATAGCTATAGATCCTGCTCAAAGGACGTGGTTTATATAAAGCTTTTTAAAAAGTATCGATTGCGAAAGAATCAAAAGTAAATCAAAATATGTATTGTTTTCATGTAATTATACTAATTATTATTTGCTTTACTTATTTTTTTTGATACAAAATAAAACCCAGTTTCAACTCCACATTTTTTTTTGCTTGTACAAGGACATAAATACAAAAATATTTAAACAATACAACCAGTCACCTCAAAGCGATTAAGTAAGAAAAGCGTGGTAGTAATTCAGATACATTATGTCGTATTTACACGTATATAACACACAGGAATTCATCGACCCGCGTCGAAATCTTGCCGGATACTTGAGTGAAAGTAAAACGAAAGTCTTGGGATCGCTCGTATTAAGATAACACGAAATGTCTAGATACACGATTGTATCATATTATGAAATATTCTAATGGCGCATTAAATGCTGCGTAACGATACATGATGTCTGATTAAGTCATAATTTTTAATTGGTTTGGTTAAACTGGCCATGGTTTATGCCTGGTTGCAGTTTTATCCATGGTTATAAGTGGATGTATGTTTTTTTGTGAGAGACAATTTGGTTTTGATAAATGGTAACATTAGGCTTCTAATAGAAAAGTTACTGAGAGTTTCTAAATAAAATAACCTACATCTTAGATTTAGCCAAAAACCGACGCACAGTTTGGTGAGAAAACCCTGCTATCATCTATATTTTCCCGGCTGCTTGAACCTTAAACCGGGATATAATTTTAGCTAAATCATATTCCGGATATTAAATCTCTTCACATTATAGTTAAATATATTACGAAAAAGTTTCCAAGTCTGGGCGTCTGTTATTAAGTTGAGTTCTCCTTATGGCATCTTTTTTTTTCGACAAACCCTTCTCTAAGGTTTTCCACGAGTATTTAGTTATCCTTTAGTAATATCAACACTCTATCATTATATCAGCAATACCACATAGAACTAAATAACCTATAATTGATTGACACTGTGATTGACATTACAAAGTAGGACAAAAATAGTGTGAATGGTTCACTAATCAACCATTATTTGAGTTAACGATGGCATTATATCAACAAAACAATGGCATAAGTTGTCTATTGTGTGTTTGTGTATAGAGAGTGAAAAGTGCGTGCCCTTTCACACATTATCATGGTTTGTTGGCGATCTTTCGGATCGAGAAGTTATTTTGACAAGGTTCTCTGTAATTTTGTGTATTTGTATGTATATTCACATTTATATCTCCTAACTAATATTATAAATGCGAAAGTCTGAAGTCTGAACTCTGTCTGTCTGTCTGTCTGTTACCTTTTCACGGCTAAACTACTGAACCGATTGACTTAAAATTTGGTACAGGGGTAGCTTATGGTCCGGGAAAGGACATAGGCTATGTTTTATCCCGAAATTCCCACGGGATCGGGAACTTCGCGGGTGAATCTGCGGGGCACAGCTAGTAAACTAATACATTTGAAATGCTCATAGCCCAGGACTTACCGTAGATTACATTTATATGTAACTAGCTGCGCCCCGTGGTTTTACCTATGTGAATCCCAATCCCATGGGCAATTTTTGTGCCAAAAAGTATCCTATGTGTTATTCCTAGTTATACGGAACATCTGTTCCAAATTTAATCTAAATCGATACAGTAGTTTTTGCGTGAGTAACAAATATCCAAACCCACAAACATACAAACTTTCGCATTAATAATACATATTAGGATAATACATTTGAAATGCTCATTGCCCAGGACTTACCGCAGATTACTTGTGGTATATTTGGCTAAGCAAGGTTTACCATCGTCATAAAAGTGGATTGTCAGTATCGATGTGATGGGTCGCTGTTACTGAATTGGCTTTTAATTTCATGAGCGTTCCCTTCTTCAGATTGCAAGTATTGAGTCACAAACTTTTCTGCGCCGGCGGCCAAAATTGGAAGCTACTATTGTCATTTTGAATCTATTGTCATTTGGATACATTTTCACTAAACTGACAACCAAAAGATGCGATTACAGCGACGCTGTCACCGGCACAGAAAGGATTGTGGCACAATAAAGCCCGTTGATTCCAATTGTTAAACTAACGTCACTGACATTAGTTACGGGTAGTTAAAGCCCTCAATGGTGTAATGTTTAATTAGAAAAATAATAACATTTCACCTCTACATTACATAATGTACACAAAGCTACTTAATTTTACTTAAACAAAATGGTGTTGTCAAAAATAAAATATCATCAACACAAAAAATGGTCGCTACATAGGGACTTAAGCTTACTCTAAATTAAAGTAGGCCTTATTCAACCACGCTAGCCAAGCACGGTTTGATCTCACTTCGCCAATAAAAATAAATATGCCATAACATAATTAATCGCCTTGATTAACCACTTTTGATTTCTTAATTTGTAACTTCTCTGAAGATGGACCTAGAAAACTAGATGATCTACAAATAAGATTTCACGTAAAGTGGTTGTATCCTCACTGAACGGAAGCTATTACGACGCAGAATCTGTCACATTTTCCCGACATACGTAACCGGACTTTGTAGGTACAGTCGACTACATAAATGTTATAATTTAATAAAAATATAATTATGTTGTTTATATATTACATTTTATAACAGTTCATCCGCGATCATGGCGCTTGCAATAGCGTCAAAATATCAAAATAATAAAATTAATAACATACATTGTAAATATCTCGTGAATCATAATAATTTGAGTGTTAACAACCATAATAAGAAAAAATATATGTTAAGTGGGAAATAAGCCGAAGTTTGCCTAATTTTAGAATACAAACATATTTAATTCGACAATGCTTGTGAATTAATACATACATAACTCAAAATTGACAAGTGCATTGTACGAAATGCTCTGCTCTTCTTGGAAGTTTCGAAGTTGTGTCAGAAATGATAGTCCAAAGTCAATTTGTTAGACGGATTGTTTCTTCAAATTTTTTGACCCGATGATTCTGCAAAAATAGATTACATAAATTGTCTGTATGGCTAACCGGCTATCTCCAGCTAGTATTTAATTTAAAAATAAAACGATAGCAAACTTCCCAACAAACATAACATCACAAGAAAATAGTTTGAAAGTTACGTCATACCATCATTCAAAAAATTACGCGGTCATTCGAGTAAATGACAAATTCGTCTCCCATGGCCATTGTTGGTGACAGAAGAACAAATTGTCGGTTTCTCTTTATTATAACGACGTGATTATTATAATATAACATCGTAATGTCTCCTTGCTTTCTCACTGACATTAGCTTGTGTTATTCGATTTTATATGATTTTCTTTAGTTTCAAGTTAAAGTTTCAATTTTTATTAAATACGTCTCTTCAAGAAAAGTTATATGCTACTATGGTGGACTGCCAAATAAAAGGATATACAATAGAGGATATACAAGATAAAAGATAGGTTCGATATCCATGCGATTTAAGTATTGAGTGTGGTACACGAATCTTTTATTTTTGATCTGGATATTAATATAAGCAAAAACATAACAGTCAAGTGTTATTATGAAGATTAACTTATGTTGTTTATGTAGATACGTGAAATAACGGTGGCTATCGACAAATGGTAGTAATTTATCATCGGATGATACGTCTGCTTGTTTGTTCTCTATGTTAAGTTTTATTGTAAACTAATATGATTGTACGCCCGTGATGGGTAAAAACTGTTGTCCAATTGATGGAAGTATTTTTAAGACCTACATGTACCAGTTTTTTTGAGCAATAAAATTATTCTTTTTCTTATGCAATAAATATATTAAACGCTCGCGGCTTCCCGTGGTTTTGCGCGCGAAATTTTAAAATGTATGTGGGATATTTTGAATAAAATGTAGTCTAGTCCTTATTCTGTGTCCTTTCCCAAGCTTTAGACTATCTGTTAACCAAATTTTATATACATCGGTTCAGTAGTTTTGTGAAAGTGTGAAAAACAGAAAGATAGATTCTTTAACTTTTGCATTTAGAATATTTATTTATTTATTTATTTATTTAGGACGACCAGTGAAAATTACATTACATCTTATAAATAAAAACTTAAATTAGTAGAATATTAGTATCGATATATTTATTTTAGAATAAAAAACAAACTTAAACTTCTGTATGCAACAGTACATAAATTGTAGCTCTCGGCAATGGCCTTGTTGTTTTAGAAACGCAGACTAGTTTAGTACTTTATATAGATATACGAGTACTACTTAGTATCTAGATAATGTTTGCTCCGTAAGTGTATTACTGCGGCAAGGAGTGAAAACGTCAGCAGTTTTCTATAGTTTTCTTTTACCGTTTCAAAACAGGAGGTTCTTAGTTTTTTCTCTGGTCTATAAATAATATGAAGCGTATAGTCCCGCAGTTTGTGTTTTAAGATATTAAAAACTACGCAAAAGATAATGCAATTTTTAAAGATAAAGTAAGAATCTTCGGTAAAGGAAAACATCGCGGGGAAAACCAGCTGGGAAATTCTAAGGTTGTGTTTGAAGTCGACCAACCCGCTTGGCCAGCGTGGAAAAGGCTTTTTATGAATAAACCCCTATTTTCAGGGGACCAAATAAAAACCTCATTAAATTAGCAGATATCAAAATTCGTCAAAAACTTGGCTTAACAAACAAAAGCTTACTCGGTTAAGCATCAAAATGTGTAATACAAGAATATTTAATGAATAGTAAAAAATCCGTAATGAAATTTAGTTATAATTACTCTTCTTTTTCTCACTTTAAAAATAAATCTTCAAACAAAACAAAACAGCTTTATGAGTTGAGATATCGACAGCAGAACATAATTACATTATTAGATCCAACAATCATCTAATTATCTTCTGCATATCACAATTATATTTTCAAACCCTTTCTCTACCAATGACATGTGAAATACGACATATAAGGAGATCATATGTACATTATCTAAACATTTCAATGCAAAACTCAACTTTCTTCCAAACATCCGCTTCAGATTGTAGTTAAAAAAAACCTATTCAGGTCTTCCAATTGATATGCGATGTTCAATGGCTTTTTTACTGTGATTGATAGGAAACTACCTACTTGTCACCTTATAACCTAGATGCGAGCTTCCCATAATAGAAGTTAGTGATGTGCGGTCATGGTGTGTTTTATCGATATCGATAAAATTGTTTTTAGCGCTTATAGTTGCAACACATTTTTTTTTCTCGGTCTGGGTGTGTGTTTGAGTGAATGTGTAAATAAATAAAATAAATAAATGTGTGAGTAGTTTCTGATACCCTAGATACAAGTTTCGAATTTAGTATTTAGTAGTAATTTAGGGTCAGTTACTGTAATGAGATGATGTAGTGAATGATTGTGTTATGTTATAGTCAGTCTGAGGACATACTAATGCAAAAGCCTTCCTTCAATTTCTTGACTTACCTTGATCCTATACTAATTAATCTAGCTGTTCCCTATGTTAATTTTTGTAATGCATATAAACCTGTCCTTTAAATCACTATGTTAGTTGACAAAAAAACATTAGAAAATACTTATTTAAAAGGATATAGGTACAAGTGCACAGGGTCAAGCAACGGGAAACGTAACTTTGTTTTTTTGATAGTGTTCTTAGACATGTTTGATGAAAATCGGTTGACCCGTCAAAAAGTTATGGGGGTTTGAAAGTAATTGTGTTGGGGGTTTTTTGCATTTTAATGTCAGTGGTTGTTCACAGTTTTTGTAATATTTCAGGACACAATAAAACTATGAATCCGGTCTAAATAAGTCGACATTTCAAACTATCGACATTATTTGTACACAGGTGCTACCTGTGCTACCCATCACTAGTCATTAGTAACCTGCTTTACACAGCAATGAATGCGAGATGAATGTGTAAGTTTCTACGATTTGACGTGTGCTGCGCACGCGCTGACCATAACTTGAGATGGCTCAGTTATTTAGGCGTCTTGTCTGCGTTTGTTATTTTAAACACATGTTAGTCTAAACATTAAAATATTATGTTTAGTAAAGACGTAAATTGGAAAGAAAACAAAGCTGCTTGGAAGGCTTATTAGCCAACTCCTATTAAACGACATCCTACTAATATTATAAAGCCGAATGTTTGCCAGTGTGGATGTATGGATGTTTGTTCCTCTTTCACGCAAAAACTACTGAATGGATTTTAATGAAATTTAGTACAGATGTTCCTCATACCTAGGAATAACACATATGATACTTTTCACCCCAAAATTCCCACGCAATTAGGTTCCACGCGGGTTAAACCGCGGGGTACAGCTAGTTACTAAATAAGTCATCAGCATAATGGCCACACCGAGGAGCTCGAGACTACATTGCATGAGAGCGATAAGATTTTACATAAAATAAGTAGTACTGACGTACAAAGTATTTTTTTACAATTTATAAACGACCGTATCTTTAAGTTCCATTTGCTTTTTGTAAGACTTTTACATTCAATCGTTAGATAATACAAATTTGATGATTTTATTTTTTAATAGAAACTAACTAATTTCATCACAAAATATGGGTATATCCTCCATATAAACTGTACCCATGCCAAATCTCACATTCCTTTGCGTGCAAAATATTCTCAAACAATGAACCAAAACTTGTCAGTTAGTTCAATTCACTTTTTACTTCAATAAATTGTTTTAAAGTCGTAAAGCCATCTACAATCTTTAGATGGAACTAAAATGAAATACCTGCTTGCTTTCACCTATCTCTATACCATACTTTATTCAACACAACGTATCGAGAGCTGGTGAAAGTAATATACAATAAGTTCAGTCCACTTTTGGTAGATGGCGCTTTTAGAAAAGTTGTTTGATGCATTTGCGGTTTTGATTTTATTTTATCAATATTGTCACAGTCACAGATCAGGGAGTCAGCTTAGGACTTTCGTCCTAAATCACAGCCCACCCCTAAAAAGTATGTGTTATTCCTAGTCGCGTTTAATATCAGTAAAGGATTATTATTTTTAAAGTCCTCAGAAACATTTCCCATAAAAAGTACGCATACCAAAAAGTTCAAAGATTTTTACTATCAAATCGGATTTTAGCGTGGATTCGATATTCCGTCCGCAAGCCAGAAACTCCGAGCTCCGTGAGGCAATTATGTAGATAGACAGGCCAATTCATAATTGTTTGAAAATCTGGTTGGTTTTACTTTGGACTCCATTTTTAAAATTCTGCCAAGTACGAGTATAGATGAAACGTTAAATTTTTCAAATAATGTTAGCTAATGGGGGAGACCTTTGCCCAGCAGTGAGACAATAAAGGTTAAAAAAATATATATACTTAGCTTATAGTATGATGGCAATCTGCGTTTTTTTTTCGCTAATACATCTGCGATCAACCTCCCACCAGCTACTGTCGAAGGCGACGAGATCAGTTGCGAAGGATCGGTAGAGTTGGAGATGTCTGGGGGAGACCTTTGTCCAGCAGAGGGACAATGTGGGTAAAAAAAATAAAAATAAAATACATCTGCGTTGCGTTACGGAGAAACGTATATGAGATACGAATATGAGTTTAGGACGAAATAAAGTTAGGGTCTCAGACAAGCGCATTTTTTACGCCTAGTTACCGCGGTTGTGTTGATGGGATCTTGTGGTAGCCTCGTGTAGGCATAGTCGGCAGAAGTCGTTGGGATTAAGCAACCTCTTCCTTCATGTGGTGAGAGCTCTACTAAGCCCCCTGGAGTCTCCCTTTAAACTCGAGGGTATAAGTACCGTTTTATAAATTTACCCAATTTTGAAAAACTAGAAGCGTTTTTCATAACTATTATAAAAGTAAATTAGTATTCAATAGTAGTGTAAAAGTAAAATTAATAACTGTTGCCTGTAAAATTTTCCGGAGAATATCCTACTAATATTATAAATGCGAAAGTTTGTATGTTTGGATGTTTGTGAGTTTGGATGTTTGATCCACTTTCACGCAAAAACTACTGTATCGATTTTGATTAAATTTGGTACAGATGTTCCTTATAACTAGGAATAACACATAGGATACTTTTTATCCCGTGTATAAGTAATCGTATGTTTTATTGTAACTTTTTGTAGTCACAAATTCTACCAATAGATGGCGTTGTTATTTTATTTTTTAACACACGATGGTGAATTGTGCCGAGATTGTATGATATTACGAGCTACGCATTCTCACGGGAGCGGGTACTACGCGGGTAAAACCACAGGGTGCTGCTAGTTATTTAATAAAGCTACAAAATATAGAATTCGTTTTCTTAAGTGGGGTAATTGTGTTATACCAAGTTTTCACCTAGTTCAACATCATAAAAACCGTACAGTCCGCATTAAAAGTAGGTTAAAATTAATTTTGAATTTTCAATCGTATATTATTTACTACTACTATCAGATATTAGCGACCTTACCCACTTTTGCACTAGTCCATTTTTTACAGGGCTTTCCCAACATTTTCTCATTAAAAATTTTCAATTTTCGTCGCTTTGAAATTTTGCCTTGAGAAACATATATCCAATTTTGTATTAATATTAAAGTTTAACGAATATTACTTCAGAAAAACCTTTGCGTTGTAAATGTGTTTACAACTCAAAGGTTTTTGTATGTACATATATTAATCTACTTTTCATGCTAACTGTACCAGTCAATATACCGTACTAGCATCATCTAGTATGCTATTTTACAAGCATTCATTCATGGAAACTTAAAACGGGGATCACGTTTCGTCTTTAAATATACACTGATTTTGAATGTACGTTCGAGTATTTTCTCCTATTCAGGTGCACCACATGTAGGTTAAGGTGATATCACACAGCTATTTAAAAATGTTTTCAATAATACATTTACAAACAAATGTTACATTTGACGACCTCCATGACGGAGTGGTCACCATGCCGGACTGCCGTCCGTAAGGTTGCAGGTCCGATTCCCGTGTGGGGTGAATATTTGTGTGGACCACAAATGTTTGTCTCGGTCTGGGTGTGTGTGTGTGCGTAGTTTTTGATACCCTAGATACAAGTTTCGTACTTAGTTAGGGGTCAATTACTATAATGAGATGTTGTAGTGAATGATTATGTTATGTTACATTCTGTTAGGAATTGATAAATGTTGATGTTAATGTGATAAATTGATAAACACTTTTAAACAGCAGTATGACAGCACCTTTAGGCATGCTCTATTTCAAGATTCTCGATGAATGTATTCTTAGTTAATGTACGGGATATGAGTAGTGTTAGTTGTAGTAGTTTATATGAGAAGGTAGATGAATGAGTTAGTTGTCATTTAAAATGATTAGGAATATGGAATATTCATTCCAAGATTAGTAGGTACAAGATATACGAGTAGTAGTAAAATATATGAGAAGATAGTTAAATTAGTTATGTTATACAATGTGATTAGAAAGCATATAGGATACTTTTAATTCCTGACATAGAGATCGAAAAAACGGGTAATCATGTGGGTAATGTCTTGGGTTACTAGCTGTAACCCTTTGAATTAATAAATAAAATCTTTATTGAGGAACCAGAAATACATACAATTTAAAAAATAATAAGCGTTGGAACCTGCAGAAGTTAAGAAAAACTGTGTCGCAGACATCAACGCTCACCTCCAAACATGGCGTTCCATTCAAAATTTACAATAAAATTGAGAACCAAGTTAAATGTCTTAAACAAATAGAAAAGGTTAAGCAAAATAACTTATATTTTGTGTTGACTCAGTATTTCAAGCCGAAAATATGTGGTTCAAAGTTAAGAGGAACTTTTCATTTAGTACTTTTAACGAACTCGAAACTTTAGAGAGACTAATTTTACAGTTAAAACACATGTTTAGCTAAATTCTTCATTCTAGACGTAAATGAACGGGGGCATTTTATAACTGTTATGCTTAAAGTGACATCTTATTCTTGAGTGTTGAAATTGAGTCAATCCTCGAGTAAATAGAGAGAAAAATATGATTTCTAAATTATCAGTAGTCTAAGTTATATAATTTTACTAGCAGCGCCCTACGGTTTCACCCGCGTATTTCCCGTTCCCGTAAGAATATGGGGATAAAATAAGGCTAAAAACCTTTGCACTGAATCACTCTATCTATTAAAATAAACCGCATCAAAATCCGTTGCGTAGTTTTAAAGATCTAAGCATATATAGGGATATAGGGACAGAGAAAGTGACTTTGTTTTATACTACGTAGTGATACACATGAATTTAGAGCCCAAGTCATTTTGACATTAATGTTTTATTCCACGTTTTTAACTACATTCACTAGAATTTTCACCAATACTTCAACAATACTTTTATCAATAAATTCTATCTCAGTTTTGACCCAGATATAAAATAAGTATTCTGTTTTAAATGTTCAACTATATTTTATGAAATTTTTAATTCTTGGAACAAGTTAAAGTTTTTATAGGGTTATAATTCAATCTCAATTTTTCAAATATATTTTCTAACAGTTCCTGGAACTGCTAAATATATTTTTTAACTGCCATACTGGGTTGCTTTTATGAATATTCAAGAATTTAAGTTAGATAAAGAATAGTATTGTTATTTCCGTTCAGCTACGAGGTAAAAAAACAGAAGTTTTTCATGTGAAGCTTTTTATTGAATTTTCACATATTATTACAGTATTTTCTTTCAAATCTACCTATATTATAGCATCTACAATGCTTTCAAATTATTCTGAAAAACACTCAAACTATGACTTCTTAGTAATTTAAATGCTACATATAATTTAAATCTATTATCCTCAGTTTCAAAAGTACCTCTAATTATACTCTAATGATTTAAAAATATATTGTAACTATCTAAAAACTTAATATTTTACCGAATCTATACGTTAAGTTTTACTTCAAAGCGTTTATGCTTTGTAACAAATAAAAAAAATATTAGTATAAAAATACCTGCTTAAATGTTTAGGTACCTTTACCACATACGTTACATACAAAATTCACAATATGTATCCTTTACTTAGTAAAGCAAACATAAATGTGTGTTCGGTATTTGTACTTTTATAGAAAGGAAATCGTAGATATTACGTCATAAAATAAAAAGAACAAATAATAAGAAACAATAATTTAATAAATAATAAAATAAATTAACTTTCACAGCAATAACTGTAATAAATATTTTAGTTATTTTATTTACAATATTTCGACGACGAAGTTCACCCATAAAATTATTTATCTCAAGAAAAATTTAATATTTTATCTCCAACTAATTTCCATTACCATTTCAGAGGAATATTCCAAATCAGTGTAATAGAAATACCTAATATTGTTGTTCATTCTTCCAAAGATATCTTGTAAATTTTCCTCTATTAATTTTATTATATCTGCGAAAATACTAATCTTTTCTATTAAAAGCAAAGTTATTAGTATAAAAGGTTCCAAACGTTTTAAGTGAAAAATTCAAGGCATTTTTTCATTTATCTGAATGAATCAGTATGTCTTTTGATAAAAAAGAATTTTCTGGGTAAACTTAGGTTACTTCTAATACCTCAAAATCATTGCTTAATTTTGAGTAATTGAGTTTGCTTGATTGAGTTTTTGGCGCAGTGCTCTCAATGATGTATTATATAAACTATAGATGTGTTGCTTGCACTTTTTGGCAACGTGAATACAAGGGAAATAGCAACATTCTGCTGAAATCCGCACGAGCAGGAAACGCTACGCCCATTTATCTACTCATATGGTACACTTCTTGAGAAAAGATATAAATTCATCTGTCTGGAACAGGTAGGATGGCATTTATTTCCATCGTTTTTAAATTAATGATATCCTATCATCACGCGTATGTATCAGTATTTAGGCCATTTTTAAGAGCCGCCATTTTGAATGTTGATACATGACACGTCTATATTTTACTACATCATTGATCACTCTGATACTTTAATAAATTAAACTTCTTAAGACTCTTGGCTATACTCCGTCCATCCTTTGTAAGGTAATGGCGTGTCTAGGTCTCTTCTCCTTCTATGGTGACCGTGATGACCAGCGTATATGACTTGGTGATCATCATGATCGTCATGTGATGTTAGCTTCTTTACTCCGACTACAGCAGAGAGTAACAGGGCTAACGCTGATACTGCTAGAGCCTGTGAAAGATAGAAAGAAGTGTTTATTATGCTGGTAAAATAGTGAAGATAAGTAACAATACATTGGACCAAGGAAAGAAGAACTTGAACACGAATAACGTGTGTATTTTTGAATTGTCAGGAAATATTTTTAAATAGTTAGGAAATAAAATTTGCAATTCTGAGGGGTGTTCAGTGTTGCAAGTTCAAAAGTTTTAATGACATTTTTTATTAAATAAAAACAAGACTGGCTACCGACAGAAGTGACAATGTAAAACATTAGAATAACTATGTCTTTTTTGATTTTCATATAATTCAAGACAGTAAATATATTAGAATTTAAACACATAATCCTGTGGCGCTGTTAGAAATCGTTTAAAGCCATATAACCTTCGGAGTTCTGTCCAGACGTGGGGGCATAAAATTCTGTTTTTTTTTTTCTAAAAGCAAAAGAAAGGCAATACGTCACGACCTTGTCAAGGTCATCCGTGACGCGAACTCATAATTTTAACCCTTACAATAAAATTTTTGACTCGGCTGTTTTAAATTCAATAATAAATTAGTGAAACGGAATATATCAGCCCGTCATATGGGCTTATTCCACTTTGATCGCCTAGGTGATATCACCCAGGTGATCAAATTCCACATTTTTGTGGACTGAAATCACCTACTGCCAAATCACCTGGGTGATCAAAGTGGAATAAACCGTCATATGAGGCCAATTTAAAAAAAAGCCTCTTTTAGATTAAGTATTCATTCATACAACTGCATCATCTTTACTATCGTTGAATAATAATCTATTTTTAATGTAAATACTTCATTTCCTCAAGTTTTCAAAGCGCAGTTTTACAGGGGTATCAACTATACAAACTACTTGAAAATCCCGTTAATTCGAAAAACCATATCATATTTTCTAACGATTCAAGTTTATGGTGGTAAAGCTTTAACTTAGACGAGGAAGTTTCTTTTACGATAGTTTTATACTGCTCTATATAGTTATCAGATGCTTTTTCTTCCGCTGTTTGTGGGTGAGCTTTCGTTTGAGACAAGCTGTTAAGATAAAGCTTCCTGTCTTCTTTTTTTTAATATTTTTGTGTTTTTTTTCTTTATAAGTAAAATAAGAATAAAACAAAGTCGCTTCAGTATTCGTATTGAACCTGTCCTGAGGAACATCAGCCAATTATCCTTTTAAAGAGTTTATGAAAATTAAACTAACTTTTCACGTTTGTAATATAAATGGTAGATAGCATAATTAATCCTTTTAACTTTCAATATACTCGTAAGATAAGCTGGAGCTATTGCTGGGAAAATTAAAATAAACAGCGTTTTTTTTCTAGCTATGAAATTTTCTACAGGCGCATTGGAATGTCTAGTTAATAAGGATAGTGTTACTTATATTTTAACTTACGTAACTAGATAAACAAATTGGTATTCAAAATGTTTTAAAGTTAGAATCTACGATAATTTCTTTTTGGCCAAATCTTCTATCCCTCTGTCGAAATAAAATTCATATCAGATATTCCTTATTAACCCAAAGCTTCGATGCATACGATTACGGGTAAAACATAACATAATCATTCACTACATCATCTCATTATAGTAACTGACCCCTAACTAAGTTCGAAACTTGTATCTAGGGTATCAGAAACTACGCACCCACTCATTCACATACACACCCAGACCGAGGCAAACATTTGTGGTTCACACAAATATTCACCCCGCACGGGAATTGAACCCGCAACCTTACGGATGGCAGTCCGGCATGGTGAAAAAAAAAAACTACAGACCACTACTACTAACTCAATAATTATTTAAGGAATGACATCTAAGCCCATAATAAGATGGAAGACGTTGTTGATAGAATTGTTTTAATTGGTAAAAGTGACTAATTATGTATTGCAAGACCTATTTGCTCATTAGCCGTGAAGTGGAGAAAATTCTCTCCCCACTGAGCGAGATGTGTGATGTGTTTTCTTAATCTCAATGTGCAAAGTGATTTAATTACGATTTCCCGCTAGTTTGAGGTACTTGTTATGTTATTGGGGTATTGTGTTTATTTCTGAAGCAAGGCAAATTATATTTTGCAAATTCAGCGCTGTTTTTGTGTAGCAATTTTAGAGAAAATATTTCGTCATGTACCGATTTGAATTGTAACAAAAACTTAACAGTTTTGGGTAATTTATGATATCTTTCTAGTGAGGTTTAAATGAGTCTGAAAGTATAATTTGAGTGCGTATTTTTAGTTGGGTAATCTAAGCTTAAACATTAAAAAGCTTGAGTACTTTCGGTTATCAAAATACTTATTGATGATCTTTTTGCCATTGTTTTATTTTAATGCTTCGGCTACCTAGTGGGATGATCTTAGGTAGAGGTTCGATTCCTTAGCTAATCTACTCAAAAAATTTTTTTCAAACATTGTACTAATTTGATATCACCAACATGCCTTAAGCAAACTTGTAGGTACCTCCAAATGCTATTAATATCATCAACGAAAATAAGGCCTTTGCCCTGTACTTAGACTTAACGCACTGGCACTTTACTTTTATGTTTATTTTAACAAAATAACCTTATTTTCTTTAAAAGAAATTTACTCAAATAATAAAGATTTTATCTTTCTAGATTTGGTCGAAGGAAATGAGCAAAACATCGTTTAGGCAACACGTACATAAAGTGTGGTGAAGTTTACAGAATATGAAATATTTTGCGTACAAAACAGAGAAGAGTCGTAAAGCTAACGGTGTAGCGGTAAGCGCTTAATCATGTTGATTAAAAATGTTTATTTGTTGAGGTTTAGTAAGTTTGTGTTAAGTTTTTTTTTCTATTTTATATTTTAGTAATGTTAATGATTGTTTAAGGAACATATTTATATGTTTACTTTTATGTTTTATTACATTTTCAACACACTTGCTCTTAAAGGGGCTCTTATTTGTGCAAAAACAGTTGAATAATGACACGTTTTATTCACTAGTGAGTTATAGATTGTTTTTTTAAATTGCTTTCATTTTAAAAAAGTTTCGATACCAAAAACATTGTGGCCATACATTTTAAAAACAAACTTCAACTATGTTTCCTTACTTTTGGTAGGTCTATGGTCGATTCCATTCATTTATTCATTCGTTTTTTTTAAATAAGTATATTCCTTTAGTCTTTGGCCGATCAACATTGTTGTGTTGGATGCGCGCGAATAGAAAAACTGTTTATTTATTAGCGAAAAATGATAATTTCTTCGCAAAAGTGTTGAAAAACGTTGTATGGTACACGCGTGTATTAATGATTACTATCTTCGGCTATATTCAGACCCTCGCCTGACGGCTTGGGCCTCAATAGCGCCTCGGAAGTAATCACCAACTTACCTCGCTTGTACCATAAATAACTATTAATTCATTGGGGAATCGGGGGCTCATACGTCACAGTTATGTATAAAATGTATCTAAATGTGACGTCATGCGCCAATTGAACTTAATATAACATCTGTATTTTGTTAAAGAAGAAAAACTAGTGACACTCTTCCTATTCTTCCAAACCATTACATGCCTTATTGGGGTCGATTTTCACATTTGGCGATGTACTTACTGATATTGTCAGTATTTTACGTAAAGAAACTGTCAGCAGCTTTTCAACTCGAAGGGTAATACGAAATTTGCTGCCTTATTTGAGTTGCATTTATAGTCTGGTTTAACAAAACCTGGTAAGCATTTGACACCTTTTCAGTCAAATCTGTCACTTTGACAGTATTCCAAATTGATTGTAAAACCTGGTTTAGTGCTAAAGCCTACTAAAAATGCAACGCAAATAAGGCAATGTGGGTTTAGCTAGATATCAGACTATTAATTCTAACATTTGGGAACAGTATTTTTCAAACCAACCTTCATAGTGAGTAGACCGAGACCCCCAATACCTGCTGCTCCTAAAGCTTTGGCGAACATCAGACCAAGTAGGGCCACTCCTCCACCGCCGCCGCCTTTGCCTCTGCCCGTACCTGGAATATTAAAAGACAGTTAATGAACTTTGATGATCCAAATGGTAGTGGAGTCTGGTACCATACTACAGGGGAATGAGGGCAATATTATGGCTATTGGACTGCCACACAAAGGGTGGTTCCGTGCAAGGTAACTTTTGCAATCGATATACTGTTTTTATCTGTTCGAGTGTGCTTATGAATGAGTGAAATGTCTCTGCTTACAAGCACATAAGCATCATCATTATCATCCTGCCCTTATCCGACCATGTTGGATCGGCACAATATATTGTCTCTCAAATTCCTCTCCATTAGCCGTTATCAAAGATGATAGAGTGATTGATTACCTATGGTATGTCATTTTGATCTATAGAATATTTACTGTGTTATATTTCAATTATGTTGTTTTACACAAAAAGACCTCTCAGCGTGTCCTTTGTTCTTTCAATATGTTCTTTTAGTTGAAAGCACGCTATTCTTGAAGGTTAAAGTTTAAAGCAACGAATGTTTCAAAATATTCTAAGATTGTTCAAAAAATCTTAGAGACACTACAGTATATATTTTTTTCCATATAAAGCTATATTTTTGAACCATCAATAGGAATTTCGCAACTTTTTTATATTGGCGGCACGTCTTTCCATTCCTTTGACACTTCATTTAAATGTTAGTAAGAAACAATGGAAACTCAAGTTTGCGGTGCAGTTCATTTCAGCAGTTTTAGCACTGACTAAAGATTTTCATTATGATAAAAAAGCATTTGGAAAAGTTTTTCATTTCATATAAAAACATTTTGTGAAAATGAAAGTTTGAACGTGAATTTCCAACGTTTAGTGACCTATCGAAAACTAACGTTTAGAGAAAAGACATGTGAAGTAAGTACGTAAGACAATTCATCCAGATTTGGCGGAATGTCTATATTTTGCGTAAAGTAACTGCCATTAAACCAACAAAATTATTATCTATTGAACTTAATTTCCTTACAAAGCAATACCTATTATACTGCTTTAGTGTGTTTTAATACATTATTTGAGAAAAATTGACCTAACATTTGAGTCTGCGAAGTATTTTGTTCATTTATGCAACAAAACCTATAAATCTATCATAAAATTTCCACAATATCTCAACCTTTTACACGAATTCTCCAATTATCATGTTAATAACATCAAATATTCTAAACGTTAGGTCAGAGACAACGCTAATGCAATTACAGAGCTACCCCAAAACACTTAGGACGTTCCATTATTAATGAAAGTTAAGAATGGATAGAACTTAGGAACTGTTGGGACCAAAGTTTGAGATTCACGTTCCGTTTTAATATTTGAACTAAAGTAAATAGAACTTTAAAAGAACATAGATTGATAAATACTTTATTGACACCAAAAAGTAATAAAACAAAAGTTTTCAGAGAGTTCGTTACTAGAAAGTGACATTTGGGTGGTCTTATAACTTGAAAGGATCTTTTCCAGACTTTTTTGGATGAATAGATATACAATTTAAATAGCTTAGAGCATCAGTGATATAATCTATGTAGTTCCTAGGTTTTGATCTCTTGTAGAATAGATTTTTGTATCCCGTTTATAATCAACCAAATTTCTTTTTCTTTGAGTGTCATATTTTTGAGGACTAAACCTCATTCACCATCACTGGCTTTGCAAATAAACATTCGAAAATGTTATTGACACTTAGCTGATCATTATAAGTAATTACATATTCGTTTCTAGCTATTCATATCTTCATTTTATCTAATTGCTACAATGATTTGTAGCTAATAATTAGTCAATTATCACGTTTGAGATCGTTGACTGTTTCTTTCTGAGCGATAAAAAACAGCTAACGGCTATTATGTTTATTTCGTAGAATAAATGAAACTCAACTCCATTATAGCGATAATAAATCAATCAGTCATATACACTTAGTCCACGATGATTAATAGTTGATCACAAACGGAATAGGATTCGGTACCTCGCATAGGAATTGAACCCGTAACCCTTTATTTACAAAAACCTATATTAAACAGATAGGTATCCAAAAATGGAAACCTAATCAATAATCAATTTTCCGTTTTTTCAATTCTGTTCATAAAAAAATACAAAACACTCAATTGAGATAAACTAGAATAAAAGTCAAAATAAAAAAAAACAACTCACCATTGCTTTCTTTATAAGTTTCATCCACAGTTTTCAAAGATTCAGCAAAAATCTGGGTCACCTTGTCCTTCTCGACCAAATTAGGCAATTTCACTTCCAACTCGTGTCCTTGTAGAAACTTAGCCATCCTATACAATATAGTATTACCCCCGAAAGACCTCCCTTCATCTTCTAAACTATTAGACACAGGAATACTTTTTAACCTTACACCTTCCGTCAATTCTAAATCTCCGTCCAAAAAAGACCCTAGACCCGAAGTCGCCAATAAACATAATACAAAAATTCGATACATTTTCGTTGGACAACAGTTAAACAATAAACTTGAAAGAGAGTCACAGATACTTATATAGTGTTAGCTTTCAAAAAAATGACAACAACAAGAGCAATTTCTTTGAAGCGTCGATGGATAGTGAAAAATAAATTTAAAAGTATAAAAGTTGGTCTGTTACGTTGGGTTACGTTTTCACACTCTGCTTCTTTGTGAGATGACATTACTGATTGCGTACTATGAAATTGAATTGTCGTGTTTTTTCTAGATTGATACAGTTATACAAATATTTAGAATAAAAGTCTTTTTCTTGGAAGTTTAATGAGTTTCTTCCTTAGAGAATAAATAATTACTTTTATATTACAAAAGACAAGAGGTACGAGAAAGATTTACATAAGTTTGAGGTTTAAAAAAGTAGTACCTATTTTTAATGTAAGAAAAGTTCAGCCAAGCTGATTTGCCAATCATGCGCTCGCTGTTCATAAAAGCTCGCTAAGTCTCGGCGAATGTGTGATGGTAATTAGAATGTTATGTACCTACATTGTAATTTATTAACAAGTGTAATACATAACAACAAAATAATAAATTGTCCATCAAACAGAATTGTATCGATCGATGTATTCAGCTGTTCTGAGATACACCTATCGGTTTTCTTAAAATATTTTGTTTTTGATAGTTCAATTGCAGTTAGTATTTTCATCGCCTTTACTAGATCTACTGTAAGTTCTCATTGATAAACCTTTCTTTGGCTAATCATATGAGTACAGATGCACAAAGAAAATGCAAAATTTCAATTTTATAAAAATGAAATTCAATAAAAAACGGACAACTTGATTTTAGAATTGTAAATATTTTTGCTAAGAAGTTTAAAATCTTTGCACTATAACTTTCTTGAACTGAATTCTTTGTTGTATAAAAATACTTCTTTTGGGTACTGTGTTTGAGTAAAATATAAAATCTTATCCAGAAAACCATCTACGAGTAACAAACTACTACCCTAATCTGTACCTCAGGTGTATCAACAATGCATATCTTGTTACCGTCACCGGTCCACAGCGTCTATCGAGAGCCTACAGTAAATCCACTTCAGTTTGCTAATCCTTAGGCTTATATGCGGACCACCTTTGTTATTCAACTAATCTTCTCATTTCAGAGTTTATCTTGGAGTCCAGACCCTGCGAGAGACAGTGATTCTTGTTGAGTTTAGTAAGATTGATTTTTGTTGTTTTGAAGGTGATAAGCATCACTAATTTTGACGACCAAATGTGTGAGTGTGTGTATAGTTTTTGATACCCTAGATACAGGTAATAAATATAGTTAAGGGTCAGTTACTATAATGAGATGATGTAGTGAATGATTTTGTTATTGTTATAAATGGCAGAATAAAAGCAGGGCTGCCAAAAATGTTAGAAACACAGAGCTGAGATATCGCGCCGTAAACGTATTTTTCAACTGTGTGGATGACGTTCCATGCTCCGTGGAAAAAATATTAAGTACTTTAAAACTAGCTATCCTATTTTCGTGCGAATGTCTAAAATAAAATTAGCCTAAGTTACCACATACATTATTATACCCTTCAATATTATTTATTTGTATAGTTTACCCTATAGCCTAGCAACTTTTGTATTATACTAAGGGCCTATTTCACGATCTTCAAATAAAGTCACTCACCAAGTAAAGTGAGTTTTGCCTTTTTCTTACTTTATATCAAGTGACAAAGACAAAACATGTGAGTAGGTACTTGAAACTTTACTTGAAGATCGTGAAAAAGGCTCTAAATCTGATATTCACTTATCTATATGTACAATAATGAATTGACGATTGTGGCTCTCACAAAAACTCGAGAACAGCTTTACTGAAATGTTTGTGGTTTAAAGGGGTAGAAAAACATGCCTTTTATTTTATAGATAAGCTCAAACAACTTTTATTGGCGATAAAATGTTCTCTGGGTCAGCTTGTATAACAAAATATTCTTTGTATTTGATTAAGAAACTTCTGTGTTATACCATATTTTACTACTTAAATGTTTACAATTAATATTTTTACGGGATATTAACACGTACCTATAAGTCGAGTCCCTCGACTAGTTAATAGTTAATAAAATACTTAAATGTTTTTATCTAGTAACCAACATTTTCAACATCACCACTGATAGCATTTCTTGTGTTTAGAAAACGCATTGATTTCTAAACCCCTAAAGTTTGGAGAGGACTCCAAAGGTTACGTGAAGCTCTAACCGTGTGAAGAGCGAAGAGTCTAATAAAAACCAAACGATTTTTGACCGCGTCGACGCGTGCGTGCCACAGGATCAAATTACTATTTTTTTCATAACCAAGGTAGGCGCAGAGCCGCTAATATTAGCCTAGGACGAGTATGTTTTAAAACTACAAAAGGAAAAAATGCTCACACATTCTTTTAATTCATAGCCTATATAAAGAGCAGTTTATTTTGTATTATTTTCTGAACAGAGTGAGAGTGTACGAAAGTTTTAATCAACGTTGAGAAGGGCCAAGTGGTTAGCACAGAGCGGCCGAAACAGTGGCTGTTTTAACTTTTTTGGCTTCACTTTTTGTGTGGTTTTAAGGTTAATGTACGGCCATTGTTGTTCAACTAACAACGCGGTCTTTGATTCAAAAGCGTTTGTATTTCTTGTTGTTTTAAATAGCTGGGACATGTTTTCATAAAACGCACAATGTACGAAATGTTTGATGATTAAAGGTATACTTATACCTTTAATCATTGGTAGCCGACTGCAAACAGCAGTAGTAGACCACACGTCGCCGCCTAACGTCATCATGACACTTCGCCGTCAGTTGCCCGGCGTCGCGAAGCTAGCTTCATGTAATTTAATAGAAATACATACAAACCAGTAGTGGCGCGGCGACGTGTGGTCTGCTGCTGCTGTCTGCAGTCGCCTAGTAATTTATACCTTCAGTGGTTAACCTGTAAATTTTATTAATGCAGTAAATAAGCTTAGCCATTTACAGACAGTAGATTGAAAAAAAATTGTCTTAACTTATATAAAACTGATCATTTATCAGTTTATATCAGCCAAAATTCCAAGTTCTCTGCTGAAAATATGTAGATCTCCCTCAACGACTTTCGCCAGTATTCTGCATGTCAAAAATTTGGAGTGACAAGGTGGTAACTCCCCTAGTGGGTGAATAGTCACCTAAGCCGACTAAATATATGAAACACAGTAGTTATTTATTTATTTTGATTGTATTTCAATTTAAGTCAAAATATCTTGATGTACAAAGTAGGAGTGTGTGATACCATTGCAGGGCAGAGATAAAAAATATCTCACTGATGGTATTCGTACAGAGAGAGAAAATTGCAAGCGCAAAAATCACACCATCGTAATTTTTATACCACGTTGTGATACAGTTAACTCCATCCAACTGTAATTAAGTATGTTTAAATAAATTATTTTCTTAATTTAATAAAACAACATGTCTTATATTTTCATATAAGAATGTGTGAATGAGGGTGTGCGTAGTTTCGGATACCCTAGATACAAGCTCCGAGCTTAGTTAGGGGACAGTTACTATAGTGAGATGATGTAGTGAATGATTATGTCATTACATAAATTGACTCACAAACAGAATGGAATTATATTTTCTTCACCCAGGCAACATCTGTATTTATATGTATATCATTATTTCTACAGAAGCCTTTAAAATATCTCAATATCTCCGATAAATTATTAAAATATATATTTACTTTTTTAAGTAAGTACGTCTGTTCTTTTAGTAAAAGATATTTGAAATACAAAGGAGATAGGTACTTACTTATAACTGAATAACAACTTTCGATTTCTACAAATAGATTACAAAAGTATCGGCACAATTTCATTGTTGTACATTGAAAAACGAAATAAGAAAATCTATCTGCTTTCTATTGAAGTAAATACTGTATTCGCACTTTCACTTAAATGGTTATCTAGATACAACTATCTCTTTTACTCTTGCTACAATTTGGTGACGAAGTATATTTGTGTCTCTCTCATAATCAAGTTAGATTTTTTAGTTTTATTATAAAAAAGTTAGTATAAGTAATAACGCAGTGAGATAATTGTGCAGTAATCATTTGTTCGAAATAGAATGAAGAAAGCTATCGCTCTGGATCTAATAAATAAATAAATAAATATGTATCATTAAGGATGGTCCATACATGAGCATTTCCTTACTTCGGAAGGCATGTTAAGCCGTAGTTCCAGGTTGTCGTACCTACATCATCGGCAGTCGTTACGGGTAATTAGAGTCCTCAAAACATTTGGTATAGCCAAAAATGACATATTACATTCAGTGTTGTGGAGGTCTATTGGCCTCATGTAAAATACTAGCATTATATCTAATCTGGTTAAAATGAAAAACAATACTGGCTAAATAAAAGTATATATATTATTCATTTCTTATTAGCCTATTGTGTCCCACTGCTGGGCAAAGGCCTCCCTTCCTTCCTTCCAGATAGTTCTGTCTTCGGGTTTGGTGGCCCAATGTTTGTCGTGCGAATCGAGATCGTCACGCCACCTTCGTTTGGGGCGACCTCTTAGTCGTTTGGTAGTTGGCATCCAAGTTGAGGTGACCTTCGCCCAACGGTATACATATTATGGTATATATAATATGGTATTTTTTTAGATGATTTAGGAAGGTCAATATGTTTCAAAGAATTCATCATCATCAGCTCATAATATTATGTCCCCATCGAGGGGCTCGAGCCTACCATGAATTAGGGTGATCAGATTAGACAAATACAAATATATTTAGCTTACTACTAGTAATAATTATGCAACCCACATTGCTACTAAGCTTAACAAACGGGACAAAAATCCGTTAAAAATAAATAACGTTTATCTTTACGTAAATGTTTATTTGGTCAATGAATTAACCCAAAACCCAACGCGACGATAAACATTTAACCGTGAAGGTCGACCGGAAAAGTTAGTATTTGTACAGACATACATATACACAATTATTTTTGATCTCAATGTGATTTTTAATTACAAGCCAATAGAGTAAATTATGATAACTGTTTAATTAACCGTGGATTTTGCAAAATCTTGTACTGAAAAAACACTAAAATTTTGTTCAACATAGCATAATATTCACTCCATCGCATCGTCTCATAGTAACTGACCCCTAAGTAAGCTCGAAGCTTTGTATCTAGCTATCTAGGATATCAGATACTGATACCCTAGATAATTTTTATCAAATTATGGGAAAAAACTAAGTGTTTATTGCTAAATATCACACATAAAAATAAAAATTCATTTGTGTATAATACAAATATTGTAAAATATATTTTGCGAATGAAGAACATGTGTAACTAATAAAATAGATAGTGATATATTTGTACCAATGTTTGAAATACCAACTTCAAAACGTATATATCCGTATATAAATTATGATCTATATGAAGTGTTCACATTATTTCTAGATAAGGTAACGGAAACAAATATTGTATTGGTCCAATTTATGTGAACGCATACTTTGTACATGCGTGGTTCAGTATGACGACCGTTATTAGCCGGCAAAGAGTAAATAAGACCATGTGCTATATTGTTACGTGTATTCAATACTATACTATTCTTTAGTTGCCTCAATATTTTGAATTAAAAAAAAAAAATTTCGAACGTCGAGTTATTTATATGTACTTCTTTGAGACATTCGTTTTTCGTCATAATAACAATAAATAAATAACAAAATACTGAAATTAAAAGTTCTTTTCAAAAATCTTCATAATTTATACTATTGTATATGATTACATGAAATAAAAAAACAGACTTTTGCAGTCTTGAAATAGAAAACCGTGAATTCGATATGCATTTTTAGTATTCTAGTTTATAACCAAAATCTTGCTTACATGTCCACAAACTTACTGACCATATTTCTCGAACATACAAAGTAGGCAAAATGATAATCGATTCTGTAACCACCTAACCAATCTATATAATAGGAAATCGATTATTATTCGTGCTCCTTTTGTCCGTTCGTGCGTTGACTTTATTCCTATGTTTTTCATTAAAATTAACCACTTCCTCATTAAACTGTGTTAGTTTGTTATTAACAAGTGTGTAATGTCTTTAATTAGTTTAAGTTTTGTGTTTATATAAGTTTAAAATAAAGTACATATTATTAACCTAATTAATAATTATACCTGTAAAAAATTGAGAGACAATATTTGGCAAGTTTGGAAAGGCGGCAGAAGACAAAATGAGAGAAATGGGGGATAAAATTTGACCAGCTTTGCATAAAATAGGTTAGAAAAAATTACAACTATGACCCACATTATTATTTGTCTTGATCATTACCCCTTTTAAAAAAAATATAAATAATCTAAACTATGTAAAGCTTTTGAGGACTCTAACTACTTATGTGAGAAAGTGAAAGAAGCTGCTTTGGACTATATCTTGCTGCAAATGTTAAACTAACTATAACACCGTTCATAATTTAGATACATTACTTCGGAACCGACAATCGACATGTAATCGTACCCATTTCATATAGGGCCTATCCCCGAATGCCTAACTATACAATACCTTTGTAGTCAAAAAGTACGTTACACTAAATATAAGGATTAACATTTTATAGTTAACAGTAGTCACTTACTGAGATAATCTAAAATAAATTCAAAATTTAAAGTCGTCTGGGATTTGAACTAAGGACACGGCAAAACCATGGCAGATCTCTATCTCTTAGTAACATCTTAAATATTTTAAAGTGAAACCATTCTTGTAAATACATTCCGGGTAACGCAAATACGGCTTAATCAGATTAAGAATTTAGCTAAAATCTTCTTTTAAAAATTTTCTTTCATAGAATTTAGCCTTTCCTTGAAAAAAAAAATGCGGTTATCTTCAAACTAAGCATGTTTTGTAGAAATTATATAAGTTTGAAGAAAAACTAATCATATTCGTTTCAAAGTTTGATAACATTGTTTAACAGATCAATTACCGTTAATTGTTCCAGTTATCTAATGCATGTCATAAGATATGAGATAGGTTAAATGAAAATGTAATAAAAATAAATGAAATCATTCATTTGTCGGATTGTATTTATGTTAATCCTTTATATGTTAATTGTATGTATAATATGATGATGATATTAGTTAACATATAATATTGAACTAGCTGCGCCCCGCGGTTTCACACGCGTAGTTCCCGTTCCCGTAGGAATTTCGGGATGAAAAATAGATGTTGGCCGATTCTCAGACCTACTGAATATGCTCACAAAATTTCATGAGAATCGGTCAAGCCGTTTCGGAGGAGTATGGCGAAAACTGTGACACGAGAATTTTATATATTAGATTTTCACAGCCGAAACTATGGACGTAAAGAGCTAATTGTCACATGTGTTTGTTAGGGCGAGGAGGCTACCACTAAGAGAGGATTTATGGAAAACCCCCTAGGGGAAGAAAAGGGGGAATCTAAATTACGTGAGAAGTCATTATTCGACGCGGACGAAGTCGCGGGCATAAGCTAGTTGAATACTAAACTCAGTCTCATAGACACAGATCAAATGTACACGCATTCAAATGTGTGACTATTGTAATGTTGGGTGGTGTTGGTGATGAAGTAAACACGGGGTTTCAATTATGACTGATGTTTATTTAAAAGTGACTCCTTTTTATAGGAGTTAAAGTAGTTGCAAAGTTGCTTACAAACGTAGGGTGTATGACGGGTTGTGTGACATAGAATGTTATCTGTAATCCATATTAGGATATAAGAAATAGGTTGTTTACATTAGGAGTACAATGCTCATTTCCTTATCTGTAAATCAACGTCAGGCGTATCTTCATTCTTTATACGTTACTAGCAGCGCCCCGCGGTTTCACCCGCGTAGTTCCTGTTCCCGTGGGAATTTCGGGATAAAAAGTATCCTATGTTCTTTCCCGGACCATAAGCTACCCCTGTACCAAATTTCAAGTCAATCGGTTCAGTAGTTTAGCCGTGAAAAGGTAACAGACAGACAGACAGACAGACAGACAGAGTTACTTTCGCATTTATAATATTAGTTAGGATAAGTCATACACTACACTATGATGGGAATCGATACTGCAAGGCAACGTCCTGATTGTCAAATTAACGATGACACGGGTTAGTCCCATTTTACTCCATTCCTTTTGTTATCGAAAATGAAAAAATGCATACAAGCAGTCCCAGTTTTCTCCAGAGAATAATTTTAAAAATAATATATTATTTTTCATATTCCGTTTTACTCCAATCGGTACTTGAATAATTTTATCACAATCCGTTTTCATCGTACAATGATTCCATAATTACAGATTTCTTTAGTTAGAGCACCAACCCGCACTTGGCCAGTGTGGTTGACTAAGGCCTAATCACCCTAATTCAGGGTAGGCTCGTGCCCCTCGGTGGAGACATTATATGAGCTGATAATGATGATACAAATTACCATCGCACGATATTACGATAAATAGTTATTTTCATCGTACAATAAAAACGTATCATCTCATTTGATCTATCATCGGCCATAGGACAACGCTTAACTACTGGCATAGGAGGTGGAGCCATTACCAACTACACGACTTGGTCTTCAAATATAAATATAAATGTATATTAAAATACAAGAAACTTTCGAAAATAACACATTATTCATATGAGTACTGCACAAGTACATATACTAACATTATTAAAAGCTAGTTTAGATCTTCACGCCGATTGAATTAAATAAGTGATCTGTATGCCAAAGCGTTATTAGTTTTAAGATGAGATCTGAGAAATAATTTCTATTGCGTTATCTAAAACAAGATTTTAAAATAGACTCTAATGTACTTATATTTGTTACTGACAAAAGTTTGATCACGCTGTTAATCAAATGTCGGAAGAGCGTCAGTGTCGAAGGGGTTAAGGCCGTTGACTTCCGATCGTAAGGTGTCTGGTTCGAACCCCACCAGTCCCGCCACGTACTAATGTATTTTCAATTTACGAATTCATAAGTACGTTAATTTCGACGCTTTTACGTTGAAGGAAAACATCGTGAGGAAACCTGTACACACCTGGGAAGAAATTCTAAGGTTGTGTGCGAAGTCGACCAACCCGCACGTGGTTGACTAAGGCCTAATCACCCTAATTTAGGGTAGGCTCGAGCCCCTCGGTGGGGACATTATATGAGCTGATGATGTTGTTAATCAAACTGCTTATATTATTGCTTAGTAGTCTTTGATATTTGTGCATTCAATCAAACAAGCCTTATAACATAAAAGTATAGATTTTAGATCTTTCAGGTCATAATTACAAGTTTTTATTGAACTTGCTCAAATAGTATGAAGCTCTGTGTAAAACAAATCTTGCACTTTCATTTTGAATCAGTTACCATCATCCAAACTGACACTTTGTATACACGGCTATGTAGAAAAATATAAGGAAACCTTCATCATCCTCCTTTCTACCAATCTGCCATCGAGTGTGTGCGTAGTTTCTGATACACTAGATACAAGTTTCGAACTTAGTTAGGGGTCAGTTACTGTAATAAGATGATGTGATGAATGATTATGTTATATTTATTTTAAATCTAATACGGCGGTCTTATGAAGATATTGGCCTAGTTTTTTGTGCACACCATAACAAAGTAACAAAAGAAAGAATTTAACAAATAGTTATGTTCTTAAAACTCTCTTTTTATAAAATTATGATTGTTTGTTGCTTTCTTTTAATAAAGAATTTTCTGTGTTTAGATAAATGTAGTTCGTAAAATGAAACCAGGTAACCTTATTTTGCAAAATCGATGTTATAAAATTGCTTTACAATAAGATTTATAAGAATACAATCTAAACCTCTTCCTTCAATTCCTGTGGCGAAGCATTTCACAACCGTTGGAACCGATTGCAGGAAGTTAGGTAGAAAAGAAAAGTTATGAATCAAATCTTCGATGGAAAGAATATCCTGTCTCAAGCGCCATTTTTCTTTTCTTTGGATGAAGGAGGTGTGAATTGTTTTGCGTTTTTTAAAAGCTGTTTTCTCTTTTATTCTTTTTTTTTTCGAATTCCGAATTTGAATGTTGTAATTTTTTGCCATAGATATGATGTTAATGTTATTTTTAGTTGCCTTTTTGATATGTATTTGTCATGTGTGTTTGTATTTGTCGGGAAAGCTCCATAACCACCTGAAATCTCATATCTTCTAAGAGATTCTGAGTGCACGCAATTAAACACTTTCTTTGTTTAATAATAATGTTTATAATTAACTTATCATCTTCGTTTATAGTCATTACAGATATTGAACATCACTAATTATCACTCCATAAAAAAATGTGTTTATATTTATTAACGTATAAAGAAAAATAAAGTGTTTTTCATACTCTCCATTTAATTCCATCATGGAAGCAATAACTTTAGGCCGTAAAATACTTCAGGTATAAACAAGTTTGATAGTCTAGGTGCTGACAAGTTTTACTATCACGCCTATAGGAGCTCAGCGTATAACTAAAAACTTTTACAGCGAACCATCGGTTAGTATTGCGTGCGTAAAATGCGATCTAAACAAATAAGTTTCATTTCATACCATACGTACTGGTGGCAAATAAAAAAAGTATAATATGCGTTTAAAATTTTGAATTCGAATGACATTTGCGGTTAGACCGTCCATCACGGTCCTAACTGCAAATATCATCTGAAGTCATGTTGGCATTACTTATACCAATCGAGATATCACTGAAATTCGTCTTAGGCTTAAATATGAGGGATATATTTCTATGACTTGGTAATAATGGTAGGTGATTTGGAATATACAATAAATATTTCCTTCAGAATGTTTAAACAACAGAGTCCGTCGTCTCAAATGATTCATCAACAATTATAACGGGTTGTTAGAACCCTAAAAAACTAACATTTGATTTAACAACATAGTTTTTTACCGCTTTCGTTCACCTCTTTTTCTCTCTGTGTAGAACAATAGAATTAGTCTAGCAGGAACAGGAATGTCACTCCCAAAGCGAAAACAGACCTTAACAACGCTAATTTAATTGCTAATTTCCTCTGTTAGTACCTAATACAGTATCCAAGCTATGACTTAACGTCCGTAATCCACGGTCGTTACACATGATAGTCACAATAAATGTTAAGCCGAATGACCGTTTTCATATCATCAAATTTGGCAGACTCTACAGTCAGGATTTTAGGAGCAAATAGTTCATTGCTCAGTAAAAATGTTATTAAACATTCTTTACCTTGCTGGCAATATTGCTTCGAGCTTTTATATACGTTTAACGGTTAACTTAATTGGTTTGTTTTATATAATTTTTATAGTTTTGTGAACAATATTTGAAAGGAATTGGTTTTGTATTAACATAACATAATCATTCACTACATCATCTCATTATACTCGTAGTAACTGACCCCTAACTAAGCTCGAAGCTTGTATCTAGGGTATCAGAAACTACGCACACATTCATTCACACACACACCCAGACCGAGATAAACATTTGTGGTTCACACAAATATTCGCCTACGTACGGGAATCGAACCCGCAACCTTACGGATGGCAGTCCGGCATGGTGACCATTCTGCCGTCGAGGTCGTCGTATTAAACAGAACGTGCGATGATGACATTTCAATTGATGTTTTCATCTACATTGGTGGATTCATCAATTTTGATCAAACATAGTAATTCAAGATAAAGTAGCTTACATAAAACATTTGAACCAGTTTACAAAACTAATGGTATGCATGTACTTAACAATAATTTAAAATCACATTTGAAATGTATGAAATCATATTTCATAAAATCAATGCAACCTTATACGCTATACAAATTAAACCGCATTCAAAATAAATTTACGGAATAATATTCACAACAAAAACAATACGATAAATGCAATTAATACCTGAACACCTCAACAAAAACTATAGCATAATCCGATATTGAAAACAAATTAACATTACAATATTTTTTGTGCAAACAGTACTTATGAAAGTAAAATATCAATTCAGCAGGCCTATTAACCAGACAGTATGCTACACAAACGAAACAACGTTGTTTTTTCAACAAACAATACTTACCTCAACATTGGACTCTAACTGATTGAATCACGGAAAACTATCGAACGGAATTGCATGTTAGTGGAAAGAAAAGTGTATATTATAAAAAAATCATGCACATACAGTAAGACGTGATCATTCCACCGTGACGGAGGATAAAAATCATCAGCGGTTTTCATTTTAGCTCATTAAGTGAAGAGCCACCGGCGAGGGTGGTTTCAATAGTGTGACCTACAAATGGATATGTGATTTGTGTTCTGTGACCATCGAAAATGACTGCTTCAGTGTTTGTTGTTTGCTTGCTCGTAGGCAGTGCGGCGGCGGTAGTTAACTTAGACTGTAATGATAACACGACATGCATAGAAAGTTTAACTAGAGACTTAGTAAGGAATTTGAGGGCGAGGCGAGCAGTGAAGTTGTTTGATGCTGTAACCATCGAACCCGTGTCTTCGAGGCAGGCGAGGTCGAGTGAGGGCTTGTGGAAGTTCATCGAAGGTCATGCTGTTAGCTTTGACTGGAATGATTTTACGTTCAGACTATCTGTGCCTAAAGATGGGAGGGATGACGCGCTGGAGCTGGAAATGTTAGAAGGCAGAACTGCTAAAGGTAAATATGATAGATTAAGAAATAAAAGTTCTACTTACAAAGAATCGTGGTTAAGAAGAATACCTGATGAAGGCAAATTAGGTTGGTGTAGGAATAGCTGAATTGAAAAAACAGTAAAGGCTTAATTTAATTTTGTGGTTGATACGATAGAAGAAGAAGATGTAGTTTAGATGTGACTAGAAATTATGATCATCTCAATTTCCAATTTTCTATAAACACTGATTACAATAACGCTTAAAGCAGCTTAATAAAACTCTATACAATATAAGCTGTTGTATCACGTTTACAAACATCGAAAATTCTCTTCATTTTTCTCACTCAATTTTCAACATTATGCTGTTTAAAACACAGTTCTAAATCGTATAAATAGATCTATTTAAATAGAACTACTAATATAAAACGTATTTCAACCACAAATGGATATAACTAATTAAATTAATCAAATGTTTCTCACTACAGTGAGAGATAAATGGTATGGTCGGTTGCCGAATAGATAATTTTAATATGTCATCAATGTGTTACAAGTGATTTTGATTTTAATTTTCTTTCGATGTGTTTTAATACATTAAAATCTTTACCTGTATTTTGAATTTTTCCTTTTACTCGAATTGACTAATACATTTTACCAATTTAGTTTTATTTAATATTAGTAATAGTCAAAACCAAATCTAAAAAGAGTTATTTGAGACTTTTACTGGCAGGTATGGTATATTTAAGTTTAACGTAGGCTTATTTTTTAATAAATAAAACTCAACGGTGACTGACTGACTGACTGACATAGTGATCTATCAACGCACAGCCACTGGACGTATCGGGTTGAAATTTGGCATGCAGGTAGATGTTTTGACTTAGGCATCCACTAAGGAAGGATTTCCACGGGATTATGATATACGCGGGTGAAACCGCGGAGCACAGCTAGTATTTCTATATGAGCATAATTCACTAATTAGATTGGCTAAGCATAGCTTTATTGGGCGTATCACTATACGCCCAATAAAGCTATGCTTAGCCAATCTAATAAGCCCAATATTTGCACAACATTAAAACAACAGCCCGCAGGAAATGTATCAAAAACAATAATTAACAAAATGTCCGAACAATTTATCAAACTACCGCATTCGACAAACATATCCGCAAAATCACTAATAATACGTTAAACTATAATTGGTCCAATTATGAATTAGCGACTACACAGTATAACGAACTGGCGTATAATATTACCTTATTTGTGTATTAATTAGTAAGCCAGTTTAATTATGAATTAGGTCTTCGCTTCTGAGAATTATAAGCTAAAGTGGGTTGCAATACTATTTCTTTGTAAAGGGACACTATGTATTATTAAAAATGTAATAATGTGAAATCTGATTAATGTCATACGCAATAATGATGATGATAAATGTAGGTTATGAAATACTTATAATCATTGTAAGCCCATGTTTGTCCCCACCGAGGGGCTCGATCTTACCCTGCAAAGGGCGATCACGCTTTAGTCAACCACGCTGGCTAAATGCGGGTAGGTCGACTTCACACACAACCTTAGAATTTCTTCGCAGATGTATGCATGTTTTCTTCATGTCAGGTTTTAGTTTTAGAACTAATTTTATGTTAAAAAGATATGTTTGTCTTAACAGTTTCTATTTCGATATCAGGTTTTGTTTTAAAAACTATTTTCTCAAAAATGCAGGTAGTAGGGCAGTACAATCAAGTTTTAGCTTTCTGAAGCTCTCAAGGAAAATGTTTCTTTCCATTGATACAAGTGTTTACAGAAATGGATCAGTAGTTTTAAAAGATTAGTTTGACGACTGCAAAACTTTACCTCTTTACAAAATTAGTCTAGACAACACCGCGAACTTTAAAGACGCCATATTGAATATTGTGTGACGTCATTGACTTATACATTGTCAAAAGATTCAAAATAGTTTGACCGATTTGAGTAATGGCTTTATTTGTTCATGGTTTAATAAATTTAAAAAGCAAATAAAAAAAAATACACACAAACTGTTACTGACTGACTGACTGATCTATCAGTACAACCCATTGAATGGATTACGCTAAACTAAAAGAAATCTTTAACTGATTTAAAGTAAATAAATGAATACGTACTTACCCTTTTATTATTTCTACATTATATTAATAAAATAACGAACATTTTGACAAGCGACGTTCTAAAATTTCTTATTAATGACCGTGTTAGTTTAGGCACTAACCACACTTAACCTGAGAAACGAAATGTAGATAATAAATCTGTCTGTTACTTCTCTAAGGAAAATTGAATGAAGTACAGTAAAACTACTACAATAGACCCCAAAATCAATAATTGTGTATCATTTACACGGCAGATACATTAAATAAAAGTTAAATATCAGAAGATAGTTATGGAATGAGTAAGATCGTTAAAAAGTTTCAATTATTGATATTGCTACTACATATTTATAGTCAGATGGTGGCCCAATGAACTTATCAAGATGCAAACGTGCAACATCAGAAAGTGTACAATACGAATTTTAATCAATGTAGATTTTTCATTAATCACTATCTTCTCACTTTTAAGTAAAATAAATCTTTATTTTTTTCTTTTATTCGGCCAGTATTAAACTAAAAAGTTGCGTAATTGAAACAAAGGACAACCCAGCTTTTTGTTAATAAAATTCAATAGTGAGGTTTGACCCTAAACACGACTATGTCATCAATTTACAACCCCGTCTCATTTCATGAAAGCTTGTCCAAATTAAATCTTAACATTTTACGCGTTGCTCTCAAAACATTTTAGAATTTGACAAGACTCCAGAATTACTTAGCTAATTAAACGTTGAAATCTCGCCCTTGCTCGAATAATCAACAAAACACAATCGGCTTTAGTTAGGAGAAAAGTTTTTTGACCAACTGACAAAAAAGGTCCGCATTGCGTTTAATTCTTTTTTGTGTATTTTTTTTTATATTAGTGATCCTTTTTGATAAGTTTGTCAAGTGTATTTAATTTCTCCGAATCAATCTTTCGATGATACTTATAACTTTTTTAGCAGTATAGTGGCATGTGTAAACTAGTCAGCCATGTTTTATATCCCAAATTCAATTCCTGGGATAAGCAAGTTCGAATCTAAAAAAATGGTTTTGGTTTGTGATCACATTTAACATTCTTAAATTTCACGAAAAATATGCATTTAACATTCTTAAATTTCACGAATAATATCATAATCAAATGTTTCGTATCATCTGTGTTCCGATCCTTATTCTACATAGTTTTAACGAACAATTCTCCTTAATTAAGTCTTAGAACCCGTGTCTTAGTAGTCACGTTAAAAAAGGCGAGATAATTAAGGTTTCAACCGAATTATTATTGCAGTGTTTTTACACAATTAAGGACTCAACAATTTAAGTAAATATTTTTTACTTTATCAGCGTTCAAAATTTTGATTGCTAAGTTACCTTTAAATTTTTTTATTCCAAATCACTAGACATATCAAACATGTCTGTTGAATAAGACAAAGGTATCCGTTTTAACATTTGAGCTATCAATCTATCTTAATATGAGTGTTCTTATCGGGATAATAGGTGCATTAGTGTAACATCCACCACTTGTTTCTGTCCACAGCAGATTTTTCCACTTCACTTACGATATAACAGGTATCTGATCTTTTATTTGACCTCAGCTTATTCTTAACTAACTCCTACTTCCGATTATCTTCATTCTTATGATTTAATATCTTTACAGTTTGAACTTAACATCGACTTCAAAATCACCAGATAGCTTTATACTAACAGTTTCTCCTTTAAAATTATTATGATTAGCGGAATATTTATCATGTATATGTTTTATTTCGAGTTTCCGATATTTCGACGCTGTTGCAAGCGTTGAGTGATAATAACCATGATAACTATCTTCTAATATATAAAATTCTCGTGTCACAGTTTTCGTTGCCATACTCCTCCGAAACAGCTTGACCGATTCTCATGAAATTTTGTGAGCATATTTAGTAGGTCTGAGAATCGGCCAACATCTATTTTTCATCCCGAAATTCCCACGGGAACGGGAACGGGAACTACGCGTGTGAAACCGCGGGGTGCAGCTAGTAAAAACTCTATAGTCTCTTCTCTTCTATATCTCCTCTCTATTTTCATTTTAAAAACAAAGCTACAGCGGATTAAATAAGTAAACTTGTACATGAAAAAGTATGAATAAATAAATGAAAACCAGTAAAAACCACAACAGAATTATTCGTAAGGAAAGTACGATTTCACGGAAAGCTGGACTAATTACAGAGGAACGGCTGCATGGCATCTGGGCTTTGTAGCCGAGTTGAAAAATATTAAATTATTTCTTTTATTGTTACCATGAATTATTGTTCTTTGTATTTTTACTTAATTTAATGTCATATTTTTGTTTTTAAACAATGTATTTGTCTGTGTCGTGGAGTATGTAAAAATGTACTTTTACGTTCACAAATTATAAGAAAAGTTTTTAAGTGAAACAAAACTTGTATGTAAATAATTTCAATTTCAAATAAAAATATAAATAATTAAGTATTATTTTAATGTATGTTACATTTTAGTTACTTGATTGCGGGGGGTTGACCACGAAAGCGTTGGCAGGACGATCTCTATACATAGTTTTAACTGGGAAATCCCCAGATCCCCCCAAAATCCCCCATCTTTTATTAATTCTCTAGAATTATTCGAAATCAATGCCTTATTACTGTTAGGCAATGATTTAAAGATAAATAGGTTAATAAAACATGTATAAATAAATCTGCCTTTTATAAATTGTAACATTGCAAAAGGCATTAAGTCTTAAGTACTAGATAAACATTTAGACAACCTAATTTGTGTACTCAGCAATGAAACATTTGAAATGTGTGTACTCTGTTTACTTAGCAATAAAGGATTTGAATTTTATTTTTTAAATTTAAATCAACGTAATGTAGGTATTTCAAAAAAATATGTTAGCTTTGCCTAAACCCTGGATCGAGCCGTCTTGTGGCAAAGTTTTTACGAACTACGCATTCTATGATTGTACTTGTATGTATAGAGATACCGAGGTCCACATTTCAGCTTTTGAAAGTATTGAATACTTAAATACTCGTAGGTTTTTACGACTTAGATTATTTAAACTAAAACCAGTCTTATGAAAATTGTATTGACAAACAAAAAACTATGAAAGAAAATTGTTAAAAATAATTATATTTTTACCTACTAAAATCTATATACTCGTATATTTGGATAGACCTGCAGATATGATATTAAGTGTTAACTTACATCTAAGAAAAGCTTAGATGTCTTGACAGAATATTTTAGTGGTGGATAACGAAATTATCGAGAAAGGCTAGGCTGTAAAGGTGCTAAGTCTTAAGTTCCTATTATTGTAACACCTATTATTTTGATTTGATTTATACTTGAAACCGCGGTGTAAAGCTATAAAATATAAATAAACTTCTTTAAGTCCACTATCGATAGTTTTCAATAGTATCGATAGTTAATTTGCCGTTAGGGTTCGATACTATCGATAGTATTATTGTTTATCAATAGTATTGCACCAAAAGAGAAATCGATACTATTGATAGGCCTATCGATAGTTTGCGTTTTTCGATTATAGCTATCGATCGTAAAACTATCGTTAGTTCGGCAACACTAATAACTTCGTATTGATATCTTTGATTTACACGAACACTACACATTGAAATAAAACACTTAAACGGATTTTTGTTGTGGTTGTATTTTGTTTTACATTTTCTGACGTTTCGGAATCTTTACAGAATCCGTGATCACAGGAGACTAAGATGGAAGACGTCTGTACAAAGTAATGTAAAAAGTTTACTACTTTCAATATTTTGAAATACATCCACGACAAAAATCCGCTTAAGTGTTTTATTTCAACTAATTACTTCTACAAAAATCTTTATCTATGTATATTAAGAACGAGTAATACACTTAGACAATTAATTCGCTTTTCTTTTCTTAGATATAACACATAAAATGAACTACCGTTTACTCTATATTAATCTAGTTCAGTAAATAACACGCGACTTGAATTATTAATATAGTTTTGCTCTGAGCGAGCTCACGCAATGATAAATAGGCCAGAAAAATGAGATTGTTTTTTTTAGTTTTCGAATTCTTTAACGTGATGCTTAAGAGAAATCTTTTCTTGACTTCACTAATGCGGAACTAAATTTATACGTTAAATTACTCTATTTTTGTTTGTGATTTTCGTGATATTTTTGCTTTGAATTAATACGAAGTCTGTGCGCATAGGATTATGTTGAAAAGATGCGTTTGTATGTGTGGACATTTATGACGAAATATGGAGAATTCTAAATATTTGTCTCGCAAATGTAAGGTGGAGGGATGGTGGGATGAATATCAAGTAGAACTAAGTAATTGTTTGACTAACACGTATATTAGGAAGACGTCTAAGTAGCAGTTGAATGAAGTAGTCTGATGATGGTGATAGCGATGACACGTAAATTCATAACCAAAGTGATAAAAATATACTTATTCTAGCTGTGCCCCGCATGGAACTTTTTCCTGTGGGAATTGTGGGATAAAAATTCCTATGTGTTATTCCTACGTATGAGGAATACCTGTACCAAATTTCATTAAAATCCATTCAGTAGTTTTTGCGTGAAAGAGGAACAAACATCCATACATCTAAACATCCACACTCAAAAACTTTCGGCTTTATAATGTATTTCACACCTAAAAATCTTTCTAATTACAGACAGCATCAACAAATTTTGTGTAATAAAATAAGACACTTTGCATTTTATTTGTTATGGTACAACAGACAATAAGTGTTGCGGATTTTACTCAAATATAATTTAGTAAATGGCAATATAAGCTGTACTGCAGAATTATGCCTCACAAAACATAACGCGACAAACTGAGATAAACGTTAGAGTATCACACACAAAATAAATGTTTACTTCGCATGGATTTGAATTTGAAATCCCCTATTTAGTCCCGAATGGTAATCACAGCGATATTTGGGAATACCTCTATGTATTTGGGTCGTCATTCGTACAAACAAATGTCATTATTCTCTGGAGCAAGCTGGGACTGCATGTATGTTTTTTTTTTTTCATTTTCAATTTCAAAGGAATGGATTAAAATGGGACTAACCCATTGGTTATGCTTTTGAGCAATTGTGTTAATATAATTAGTATTTTCGGTTCAAATTGAATCACATAATTTTAAATGGAAGTTCAAAAATTACGCTGTATAATGTCAAATCGTTGTTTTTACGATATGTCTAGTCATCCGGTAATTCGGATGAATAAAATTCGTCGCAGACGGATGACTAACAACAACCTATTTTTTAATCCAAATAACTACGTCAAATGTAACTAAATTATTTCTTTCAAAATTTATGAACTATTGTCTTAAGATTTTATGTAAGTACTAGCTGTGCCCCGCGGTTTCACACGCGTAGTTCGCGTTCCCGTTCCCGTGGTAATTTCGGGATGAAAAATAGATGTTGGCCGATTCACAGACCTACTGAATACGCTCACAAAATTTCATGAGAATCGGTCAAGCCGTGTCGGAGGAGTACGGGAACGAACATTGTGACACGAGAATTTTATATAGTAACTGAGAAACACAGTCATACAACCTTGAAATAAATGTAAGAAGTCCATTATTTTACTACATTACATCCATCCTAGAGGGCTCAGTATCGCGGTAATCGCTACGCTAAGAAGGCTTTTAATAAAATTTTACAAACATTCACATTTTAAAACCACATCTACCCACATTGCAATAAAGAAAATAGGTTAAGGGCGGGAATTCCATTACGAAAACCTACTGAATATGAATCTCTACTAGCCTATATTATAGTCTATATTAGATTGCTGCAATGTGTTAGCGTTTTTACTGGTAACAGTTCAAGTCGCAATTATGTCAGATTTCTAGAGAAATAATTGAGATTTAGAAGCTATGTTCGAAAAGCCCCGCGTTTGTTCCCATTGCAATGGGAATACGGGAGTAAAATAAAGTCTATATCACTTGCCGATAATATCATTACTAATATTACAAATGCGGAAGCAACTCTGTCTGTCTGTCTATCTGTTACCTATCACGGCTTAACTACTAAACCGATTGACTTGAAATTTTGCACAGGGGTAGCTAGCTTATGGTTCGGGAAAGGGCATAGGCATTTTAAACTGAAATCCCACTTAAAAATTGGTTATTTTTTGTTAGTCAGTTAAATCGTAATAACAAACGATCAAATGTTTCCTCTTTATTACTAGTATAATTAGTATAGACTATATCTTTACGAATATTGTTGTGAATTTTTTTTATTAAGATTTGTATTTACCGTACATAAGGTAACATTACTGTACATATAAAGTAAGGAGTTCAAACATAAAATGTACTTCTATAAAGTTGCTACTTCAAGAAAATGTTGCGGTTTTCTTGTTGTAAAGTATTCAAACTGTTATAATTCCTATAAATTTAACCGCGAATTTAACATTTAATTTGCTTAAACCAGTTTTCACGCTTTTAAACATTCGCGAACTTAATTCGTAGTTTATTACATTAATAGGACTTTTGAGACCCGTCGTAACCACAGATAATTTGATACGTTTCTTATTACTACTCATGTGATAACAATTTCAATTTTTTTAAATGTAATTACAACATTTGTGTTAAAAAAAATAAGTTTAACGCAATATTAAGTATATTGCGTTAAAATTATTTTTTTAAACATGTAGAACGAAAATTCGGTAAGGTATATAAAAAAACCATTATACTTATACCAGACAAAATAGTCTTTTATGTCTGTTAATCATGTATGTTATTAAATTACTAATTAAGGTCAAAGTTCACAAGAAGGTTAATAAGGACCATATTTTAATACTTTTATAAAAACTATGAAATTGAAAGTAAAAAGCCAGAGTTTTAAATATTTTTGTGATTATTTAAAAACTGTCTAAATCCTTGTTGACACAGACATTTTGTTTGTCAAAAGCTTTTCAACGAGCCTTTTGGCTTTGTATCGTTTTAAATATTTAATTTCGTTTATAGAGTATGTCTGTTGTCAACTAAATTGTTTAGCTTTGACTTTATACTTTTAAAAATGATATAAAAACATTACTGAAAGACAATGACAAATATAGCAATTTATTTATTGAGAAAATACATAACAACAGTTTAACATATTAAACATTAAAACAGTATACACATATTTAAGGAAGGTTCTGATATGTAAACCAATTATGGTTGTGTTGTTGTCTAGTAAGAACATCAAAAAGTAATAAATCTATCTAACAAAACTATATTAACAAAATAAATAAAAGGGTGATTTCCATATATGAATAAATAATAAATATAGCCAACTTGAATATTTTTAATTGTAGCGACTATTTTATAATTTTTTGTTTACTTGTATTAATATAATCATTGAACTATTCGAATCCAAGATTTTCATTAGTACCTTGTTCTTTGTAAAACGCTATTTTACTATTCAGATCTTTATCTGAAGGGGCAAAATAGTGTTTTAATAACTATAACATCAACATCCTAGGGCTGATTTTTCCATCTCCAGATAACTTTTATTTAACTTCTTCTTCGTATCGTGTCGATTCATATTTTTTATTCTTAATTTTGATTTAGAACTCGGCCACCGATATGGCACTATCAGTGACCTTGTAAAGGCCCTCGCGTGTGCAGGTGTAAGGACACGCACGGACAAGTTATTGGCCATTTAACAAGAAACGTTCTGCAGTTTTTGTATAAAATAACTGTCTACATATCAAAATTATTCCTCGAATAAAGTTATCTGGCGATGGAAAAATCGGCCCTTGTGTACTAATCTTTGATTAATTAACTAAGTAATAAAGAAGTAACATTCATTATGTATACGTTTCAGATGTTTCGGACACGAATTCGAAGAAATCAAGCAGCAAAGTTGAAGATGAACAAGAAGAAGACAAGGCACCCAAATTGGGATTAAGTGAGTATTTACAAGCTTCGAACTTAGTTAGGGGCCAGTTACTATAATGAGATGATGTAGTGAATGATTTTATAGAGAACTAGCAACGCCCCGCGATTTCACCCATATAGTTCCCAATCCCATCGGAATTTCGGGATAAAACATATCTATCCTATATCCTTTCCCGGATTATAAGCTAACCGTGTACCAAATTTCAAGTCAATCGGTTCAGTAGTTTAGCCGTGAAAAGAATAGACAAATAGACAGAAAGAGTTACTTTCGCATTTATAATATGACTAAGAATTAAAAGTATTTCGTGATTAAACTATCCTTTTTTATTATTTCATCGGCCAAATATACAATAAATAAAAATGAAGTGCTTTTCACCAATTGCATATGAAAATAATATAGAATCATGTATGCTTTTTTTTCAAACCGGTATCTAAAAAAAAACTAATAAACATGAATAGAAAATAAACATTTGTATATGGTTATAATTACTACTTTTTATAATAAAAGGAGAAAATTAATACCAGGTACAAACAATCAACATTAAACAACGAAATTGAAAATCACAGGAATTTACTGCAGGTTGCTATTACAACTTAAAGATTTCCAAGTAAACGTAAATTAAATATCTAGTAACTTAAAACGACTAGACAGACGGATAATAAAGATCAAATTTTGTAATTAGATAAGGTTTTGCTATGTCATTGAATGCACCAAAGTAAGCAAAGAAGGAACCTGAGACAAAAAATTCTGATCCTTGTGCACTAAATTGTTTAACAACATAACATAATCAGTACATCATCTCATTACAGTAACTGACCCCTAACTAAGTTCGAAACTTGTATCTAGGGTATTAGAAACTACGCACACACTCATTCACATACACACCCAGACCGAGATACACATTTGTAGTTCACACAATAATATACCCTTATAGAATCTATACGTAAGAATCATCTTGTGTAATCAACCACATAATAATCTTAAAACGAGTATCAAGTGCACATTCCATATTCTCAATTAAAAACTCAACAAAAAAGAATTTCTACTTTTGCGTGTAAGCTTATCATGTCGATAATAACCTTATATGTGTCTTTTAGTAATTTTATGGACAAAAACAGTGTATTATTACGATTATCTATACGATTCAGTTATGGCCAGTTTTGCTTCAATGCACAAACACTTTCCATACTACTGAGAAATGATTAAGAGATAATCGTTGGTATATCGATGTCGTGTCTTCTTTTTTAATTAAAATAATTGGTTTGGTGCATTAAACTCTTGAAAACTATATTCTGACTGAATTATAGAGAGTGAACTGATGCTTAGTCATACTAAGAATGTGACGGCTGAATCAGATATTATTTTTATTATTAGCCTATTGTGTCCCACTGCTAGGCAAAGGTCTCCTTTCTTTCCTTCCAATCACAAAATATGAATTTGATATTTATTTCATCCAAGGTTTTTTATATGGGAACCTGGAATTTTTACTTATGGACCAAAGAAACTAAAATTAGGAACTGAAAAAGGTCTTATTTTTCTTCAATTTTATTTTCATTACCTGCTTACTTGCGTTGCATTTTTAGTCTGGTTTAAGAAAACTTGGTAAGCATTTGACACCTTATTGTCAATCAAATCTGACACTTTGACAGTATTCAAAATTGATTGTAAAACCTGGTTTAGTGCTAACCCAAGGACATAATATGTTCGAGGACATACATATTCACCCATATACGACAAAACCTTGTCTTTTATTTGGCTAATGAAAAAACCTATTCTAGACCATTATTTTTCTTCTTTTCTTAAAATTCGCCTTCAATTACGTTAACTATTATCACAGTATTGACATGTAAGATCCCACTGAGGGTTCTAAACAAAGGATTCTCAATCACTCACGAGTAAGATAAGTGAATTTATTACGTTTGTCTAATGCGTTGATGATTCAACCTGAGATATTTTAGGAAAGGAATATGTAGCGCTTATAACAGGAATTGTATCCGAAAAATTCTAGGTAAATAATATAATCCTAACACAACATAATCATTCACTACATCATCTCTTTATAGTAACTGACCCCTAAACTAAGCTCGAAGCTTGTATCTAGGGTATCAGAAACTACGCAAATGCTCATTCACACACACACACACACACCCAGACCGAGAAAACATTTGTGGTTCACACAAATATTCACCCCGTACGGGAATCGAACCCGCAATCTTTCGGATGGCAGTCCGGCATGGTGACCACTCTGCCATCGAGGTCGTCAAACAAACTTATAAGTACTTACTTATTTTTTCAATTTTCAAAAAAATATTTTCATGGTAGATGCATTGGCCAATCTAAGAATCAAACCCGGAACTCAGGCTAGCAGGTACAACATTTATTTGATCATGAGGAATTAAATTTGACACAAACGCGTTTATAATAAAAATTATTTCCAAACCACAGTTCTAACAATTCATAACTAACTTTCAGTTACAGTACAGGGAAAGTTTTCATAAACACTTTTTTACCAAGGTTACAAATCCAACAAAAAAAGTAATAAACTTTCTTTCAAATTTTTATATTACTGTTCCGTTTATAAATCATGGCGTAAAATAGTTCAGACCCATAAATTACATAATAAATATTTTATAGAACTATAAATGCAATAAATTTTATCGGTAACAGTTTATAATGCCTACACCATAGTAGACATTTATGATAAATGGTGTTGGACTGTAAGTTGGTTCGAATATTATTTTATCGATGTAATCCTGTTGTCTTAGCCAAATAAAGGACTCGAGCCTATCTTGAATTAGGGCGATTAGGCCTTAGTGAATCACAATGGCCAAGTACGGGTTGGTAGACTTCACACATAACCTTAAGGTTTCTTCGTAGGTATGTGTGAGTAGGAGTCTTCACGATATTTTCCTTCACCGGTAAAGCGTCAAAGAAAGATGAGTATGTAGCGGGGTCAAACCAGAGCCTTCTGAGTAGAAATCAAAGACCTTATCTACTCCATTAATGGTCTTTCATAATGACTCTCTCCCCTAAGCAATGGTGAACAGAAATTAACTTCCTATTCTTTTCTGTTCGTCCTGATAGGGTTAACCAAGATGACACATTTACAAATACCTAAGTAATGGCTACATGTAAAGAACTCCTATTTTTTTCTGATCATCTTCATAAAAATGGTCCAGGAGCAACATGTATTAATGATGCGTTGGCTAGTTGTTGTCAACTTTACCAAAAGACTGTTGTAAACAGGCAAACTCATAGGCAAAAATTCAACGTAGTAAAAAATCAACAAATATCTCTTCAACACCGAAAACACCATAAATAAATATCTTTAGTAAGATATTGAAATTTATACGTTTACTATCTTTGACACCATTAAACTTGTAGTACACTGATCTAGACTAGATTAAATTTATGTTCAATAAACACATCGATAAAACAATGATAATAAAACCTAGGGAAATGTTACTCGACGCCATAAATCTAGGTTTAGTTAAGTACCTATCAAGTTAGTCTTATTTCTGTATAAAGTAAATATTTGTGCAGAAATCCCTAACTATTCAAAAATCATAGGCGTAAAATACGAGTATTTGAAACCCTAATCGCTGGTGGCAATGGAAATCAACGCAATATATTTAATTTTCTTTAAGTATGCCATAAGATAAAATCCTAAATAAATCATATGAAAAAAAAATATGCTTATTTGTACAAAAAGTGTTAAAACAAGTCAACAAACTGGTATATATGTTTGTTATTTGAATGTCATTACTTGCGTTTGAAATGATCAAAGCGACGTATTAGGGAAACGTGAAAACGCATAATCCTCATTATTGAACTGGTATCAACAGTGACAAAGCCGCCTTAATTCAGCAATGGACGCATATATAAAGGTCAATCCTTTACTTAATACAATTTTAACAAAACTAAAAATACTTACGCCTTTTTAATATAAAAATTTACTCTTTTCGTTGAGACCAATAATCCTCTTCAAAAATAAATTTCAAATAATGTAGCATGTTATTCCAAAAATAATTGACTTTGATTTTACTTTGACTTTGATCCTGTCATTTGCCACTTCCTGACTCCCTTTTTACTTTTAATAGGGAATGACAAGTTAACGACACGACGTTTTACCCGCTTCATAGCCATTTAGGGCCGGAACATAAAACTGAGCGGTGTGTTGGGAATTTGTGGGGTGACGTGGTCCTTACCAATCAGAATCTATGTTTAGTTGGAGAGGTTGTATTTACATTGTCCGTTTTAAATTTGAGAGATTTTTGGTAATCATTAAATCGTTTGTTGGTAGTAGCAGGTATTTATTGGTGTTATTTGTAACATGAGCTTAGCCGCAGTTACAGAGGTGTGTAGTAGATTTATTATTCTTCTATAAAATAAAAAAAATAAAGGAATACTCATTTAAAGATTGTACACAAAAGATGAATATACCACCTCAACTATACAAATCAAATCTTTTTCCCAAACATTTAAATCTTAATTTTTTGTTTTGTGTTTCGCCCCTAACCATCGCTACAAAGTGAAAATCATAACATTTTTTAAGTAAACTGTCATTAAAGTTATTAAAAGATTTCATCGTTCAAACCTTTTATCCTTTAAGTTTATTTTAAAATACTTACTCCAAATTATTTCAAATATTTACTCTACTTGATTCAAAAATATTTACTCCATTTTCACCTCTATCGACAAACGATTACTTGTAACTCGGTATCTGCTTTCTTAACCGGACATGAATCGATTTGACACCCATCTCTGTCCAACCGTCACTAACAAGCTACAAATTGATCAGAAAAAATACAGTAACTAGAACTCTATTGCTTCTCATTAAGACATATAATTGCAAAGCTAGCGGGTCGGTTTCAAGTTTTAATGATAAATTTGTTCTTTAGAATTTATTCAATAATGTTGTTCATTGATTTTGTAGCTTATAGATTAGTGAGCTTATTAGTAGATTAAAAAATACTATAAATATTAAAACGTAATGTAATCAAGATGTCAAAACATGCACAATGGATCTAAATTGGAAAGATATCATCATCATCAATAGCCGACTACGGGCTGGTCGTGGACATATGCCTTTCCTATCTCGCACCACCATACTCATTTCAATACTGAAAGGAAATATTTATGAAATGATACCGACTTATTTGTACCACTCACAGAACTCGCAATACTCTAAGGTAAGTATAGAAATGGTATCTACTCTCTGGTTGTATCGGAACGTGTGTCGCCAGTTGACAGTGACCAACACATTGACATACTATAACAAAAAAAATAACAATACTGGTGAATGGTGTCCTATGGGACACACCTTTGCGGCGACAATATCACGCGTCTGTCAGACTTCTTTACTTACCATAGAGTATTCCGAGTTCTGTGGTACCATTTAACAAATTTAACTTAAGTGAGCCTAAAAAACTTAATGCAAACTTTCCACACGTGAATATCAACTAAAAATTTAATTCTCTGATTCCAGGAAGAAGACAAAAGAAAAAGGTCTTCCAAGCTCTGGTGCCTCTTCTGTTCGGGATGAAATCAGCTGGAGTAGTCATTTTCGCGTTTGCTGTCGTTTCAGCATTGACAATCAAAGCATTTGTAGCTAGTAAACTGGCCCTCTTAGTAACCATTGGAATGGCTGTGAAAAAATTATACGAGTCTTATAGTACCGGGTGAGTAAAATTCAATTTTTGTAGATTTTACTTCATTTGATTTGATTTAGAATCAAGTTTTGTAGATTTGATTTGATTTTGAAATTCGAATTCACTCTATCAAAAGGTTTTATTAGTGCTAATTAATCGCATGATGTTTGAAAAACGAATGTCGTTTGAATGAGGGAAATTATTTCCACATGCATAATTAAAAGGCAGATGAGATTTTTTCGAGCGCAACAAAAATGTATGTAGCTTGAAAAGGAAAATTCATAAAATTTTTGATAAAGTGAATTCGAGACATGATATTTTTAATTAAAAGATACTGCACACCAAAGTATGCAAGCACTTTCAACAAAAAAATCAGAAAAATTCCAATAATTTCATTATTTTGTGCTTCATAAATACTTCGGAGACTATTTCCTAATTGAAACCTTCTAGGAATTATCTTTATCTTTGTAAAAGTATTTTTTTTTTTTTTATTTGTTTAGCGATCTCAAAACAAATAGTACTCACTTTACTATCTTCAAGTAGTATGGTTTCTAAGAAAACTACTTTCATTATTGATACAAACCTACACCCAATAATTTCATGATAGGTACTTCTTGTAAAACCATCTTCAAACAGAAAAAAAAGTTTGAATTGAGAACGTGTTCTTTATTTTGTTTAAAAAAACATAGGTTCATCTTTAAAACATAAAAATCTAGCAAAAAAAACATCATACCCCGGGAAAGATATCAAAAACAGACTTATTAAATAAAAATAATTAAAACCTTCTTTTTCAAATACTAATTCACTTCTTTCACATAAGTACAAAACAAATAATACAAAGTAATGATATTCTTGGTAAAATTGTAAATAAATTGTTCAAATTGTAAATTGTAGTAATAGAACTTATCTCAATTGTATAAAGTTGAAAATTCTTTGGTGTGCGGTAATCTAATGCTGAGCAGTATATGGAAATTTATATTGCATACAATTTAATGCAAAATCACATAATTAAATAGAATTAAGTAAAGCTTTTGATACAAAAGCTTACAATTTAAATTTTCCTTTGCCATATACAGTAATATTACCTACATTTACAGTATGTCATATTAAAAAAACGAACAGCAATATAAATTTTCATGAATTTTCTATTCCTCTAACAATGTGCAACTGTATCAATTATAAACGAGCATGACTTGATTGACTGACTGTATAATGACATGCACTTATCAAGTAATCGAGAAATTTAACGTATAATTTGAGCTTTATTACTTAGACATAGAGTCGGCGATCGTACAGTCGATTTCCAGAGCATGTGTAGTGAGCATAAGTTCCGGTAGATGGGTATGAATTTGTATCATGTTTTTTCTGTAAAATATCTTTACACTGAGATAGGTAATTGTATGTTCAAGAATGTGTATAATGTGAAAGACGATAATGTGCTAAATAGAAATTTAGATCTTAGACCAATTGTCTTAGTACTATCTAATCTCGTTAGTAATGGAGAGATATTAGCCACTGCAAATTAAGATTAGATCAATAATTACGTAAGAAAAATGAAAGTTGTGTGGTATTCATTGCAGATAATTATTTGAATGGAAAAATAATTCCAATTGAGTTTAGTCAATATTTTTAAGTTTTAGTTTTATTTAATTGTTGTTTTGCTAGGAATCGACACTACAGAGACTTACACTTGTATAAGACACTTGAACAACACTGACAATTTACATAAATAATAGTAAATGACGTGAGACAGAGAACACAGGACATCAAGGATCAAGACATGACAGAGACTGACAAAAACACATAGCACAGTAACAATAACACCACAACATTTCTTTACAGCGTCGGTTTACAAAACCATCCGTACCTTTACTCACAATACCCGATCGATTTTCCGAGCGCTTCATCGCACGCATACTCCGTTGCCGGAGTGAGTCCACAATTCGCGTCACAAGAGATGTATAGCCCAACAGCAATGGGTGCACATTCACACACACATGACATGCTACAATCACAAGACGCAAGTGCTCAGCAGTCGCAACAAGCGCCACAACTTCAGCTAGTTAACTCAACAAACGCTGCAGAAAGATGGGATGGTAAGTCGACCTTACTAAGATATCTGGAACCGATCATAGACAAGTTTAAAACCTTTATTAATCCTATAGCTAATGTGTTTTACGGTGCAATGCCAACATTCAGAGGCCTCAACTCTGAAAGTAACACTGAATCAAAATCAACAGCTAAAAGCGTAGAAGCAGAGCCTATTGAAGAAATTAAAAAGCCTAAAGAGTTTCTAATCCCACAACCGAGATTTATTGCACAGAGAAAGACTTTTCAGAAAACAAGAACTAGACCAAAGAAACATGTTGAACTGAAAATAGATTTGGATAGGTTGAAACACAATAAAGATTTACATGATTACATCAAGACAAAAAAGTATAAGTACAACTATCCAAACACTTACTACTATCCCAGAGTAAAATATGTAGTAAACCCAAATACTTTTTATCCTAAACCGAATAACAGTAGACTAATACCGTATAGAAAAGCATCTACTCCTACAACCACAACTGAAATAACCACATTGGCTTTTGAATCAAGTAATTGGAGACCTATTGTATCCTTGAATGAGACAAATCAAATAAACACAACAACAGTACCAAACAATCCATCAGTAGCTCCAACAAAAAGAGTATTCAGGCGGTTTTTTCGGAAAAGACCAAACTTCAAAAGACGTAAAAGAATAAAAAGAGACCTTTCGTCAGTTGATAATGATAATTTGAAAAATGATAAAAACATTAATACTGATGCTAAACAAGGTAGGGGTTTTATATATCTATTTTTTCCATTTGTTGGTTTAGACCCTTTTTCGGTTTGGGTACATACTGCAACGAAAACATTTCTAAAAGATTCTGTCAAAGTCTCTAAGAAAGAACCTTTATTTTATTCATTTACATACAATTTACTGATGACTTCGCTTGAAGTAATTGATGGTATTTTCAATGTTGGAGAAGAGGTACATAGACACTACTTTGGGCATAGCTTTAAAAAGTCTTATATTAAAAAGAAAAAGAAAAAATCTAAAAATAAACACAAGTGCAGCATGAAACTGAAAGAACAAGATATTTTTCATAAAGGAAATGATATTGAAAATGTTAAAAATATAACTAACAGCATCCTGAATGAAACTAACACGACACTCTAGAACAATATATTACCATGTATAAATATAAAAGAATTTGCATTTATAGCATTATAAATATGTGTACTAATATAAACTGGTGGTGGACTTTGCAAATTGTAATATTATAGCAAATGTTTAAAAATATTATGGGTTCTATTTGTAAATATCAATGAAAATATGAATAAAATAAAATTACTGAATTATTATATGCTAGAAACCACGTTCTCGAAAATATTTTAATATATCCTATCCATATTTGAATTGATATTTGCAATGTCTTAAGAATTATTTTTGTTATATATTTCTCTCTGACAAAATTACATGTAAACAGAATTTTTATCTGAAGAAATCATTAATTGTTGTCAATTACAGATTATTCTGTTTGCTGTATTTGATGTATTAGATGAAATTACTGTGTATATTTATCACAATTCTTGATCACATGACCAAACAGACGTCTATGAAAATGCATACGAATGAAATGAAATCCATATATTTTATCTCTCTCATCTCAGTGTATTTCATCAAATAATATGGACAAATAAAAACTTAAACCGATTTTAGAATCTCAAGCATATTTTTTCTAGAAGACTGAAAATATCGACGGTTATCCAGTTTCCTTTTTTAAAATCCAAATAAAGATCAGACAGATAACATTCATGGACTCTATTGGGTTATGTGATCAAATCATTATACTATTAGTTTTAAAATAATTAACATAAACAATTATGATTATGTGCAGGCTTCCGGAGACGTCCAATGTTCTATGGTCAATCACGCGCTTCTTCAAAGTCCTTTTCGGATTCCCAGCGATACCACCATTGAGCCACGAACAAACAATGACGATTCCAATGTACGTAATGCCACAAATGCAAATGTATGGTCCACCAATGACCATGCCACCAAACCCCATGGCTATGACATAATTGGACAATTGGATTGGATCAAGTGGCATCTAGTTGACGCCAAATGTCAGGTTACCAAGACTTGATCCGAATTTTATATTAATGGTAACCTGGCATTTGGCGAACGCAAACGCATTGTTTTAAATTACTGGACTTAATACAAGTTCAAATCCCTTCATTATGTGTTTTTTTGGCATTGTCCAGAGTTTAAAACATTGCGGTTTTTGCCTTTTAACTTTTAAGACTGAACTGTTCTTGTCTTCGATAGCGCGAGCCCGTCGACTTTATTAGTTTTAATGTAATTTATTGTTAATTTAAGCGTTGGAATAAGATGTATTTATTCAGCACTTAGTAAATTAAAAAATATTTATAAGTGTTATTTGGTTTTATTATTTAGTTTATTACCTTTTCGTGCCACATATGATATTAAAGTGGGTTCAGAGAAACGTGAATTATCAGTAAATTTATTTTATTACTTTATCATGGATTTCAGTTGAATTTTAATGTCAATACTGAATACATGAAATATTAAGAACCACATTTGTCTGTAGAAGAAGACATTCGATTTTTATTAAATATTTAATACATTGAAAAATAAACCTATTCATAATCAAGCTATATCATTTGTTTGCACAAAATAATGCTAACCAATTACCACTTTAAAATAAAATAGTAATTATATTATCATAATATTACGAGTTCGATTCTCGCTCTCTACAAAATGTCTAGACTGTCAATTGTTTTACCAAAATATTTTAAAACAAATGTTAGCATGTCTCTTGTATCTTTTAAGTTCATCAGGGAATTCTTATTTATCAATCTCAAAGCGAAGAATTTCAGTAAATTATTTCACTACCTTTTAAAGGAGCCTTTATTATTTAAACTAATAAAACCAGCTGTCAAAGTAAAAATAAATTTATAAAAGCTACCAACAGAAACATGAAAAGGGAGTTACTTCAAATTCCCAATTGTCTTCATTTAAAGAAGGAATTTCAATAAGAAAAAACATATTAAAGAGAATAGTATAAATGTCTTGTTACCTCAGTGTCCTATTACGCAAATCCTCAAGAGGCTTACCAAGTTCGGAGTTACTCAGGAATAAAGTATGTTTCTGGAAAAGTTTGTACGTATAATGTATAAATTAATTAAACTTTCAATTCTTTTGTGATCGGCTTTGAGGGTTTTTGTATTAAATGAATATTAGGAAACAAACGGTGAAAACAATTAGACAAACGTAAAATGCATTTCATCAGTTGAGTCGAGGGGTATCCGACAATGTGACGTCGTCTCCAATTCAGAACCTTTCAGTCCAATGTATACTTACATAAATTATGTTTAACTGAAGTCCCACTGCTTGGATATCTCTGTTTTGATGAACGATGTCTGCTGGACCTGGCTTGAATAAGTAAGTTAAAGTTGGCAAGATTGCGAGAAATAATTTAATTATCACGGTCTGGGTGTGTGTGTGAATGAGTGTGTTCGTAGTTCCTGATACCCTAGATACAGGCTTCGAGCTTAGTTAGAGGTCAGTTACTATAATAAGATGATGTTATGTTATGTTAAAAAAAATATGAATCCATAATAAACGGGAGAAAATAATATCCATTTACAATAATAATTTGGAGAATAACTGTATATAAGAGTCGTAGCTTAGAAGATTATAAAATATATTACAGTAATGTATCTGTTGTAGTAATTTTCCATTCCATTACTAAACCTTTGTTTATACCTAGATTAACAAACAAGATTATAATTTAAAATACATATTCTGGAATTTTGCTGTCATAGTTGTTGCCATAGGGTGAACCCTTTTGGTGACGCATTTGAGGTTTCTAAGGTCCATTGGGTGGTGAATGTTGCTTACCGTTAGGCACAGATTATTAAATAGTTACGACGTGTCTTAGGGTGACTGATCTGTTTGCTTATTTCTCATATCGGAAGGTTAGCAACATAGAAGTATATAAAGCATAAAGCTCTGTTTTGTTACCTTAGGACCAAGATGCGTATTCGGCAATTCTGATGGATTCACTACAGCACATTTAGGCGTCACTGATAGTATTGGACATCAACGGAATGAGCAACAAAATCCGAATTAATATTTGAAAAATAGTCGCTGAGTTGAAATCGGTCAGGAAAGCATCATCATCATCAATATGCATACGTACATGAGTGTGGGCGTAGTTTCTGATACCCTAGATACAAGTTTCGAACTTAGTTAGGGGTCAGTTACTTCTTCTTCTTTGCGTGTCGACGCATATTTTAGAGGACCAGAACTCGGCCACCGATATGGCACTATCAGCGGCCTTATAAAGGTACTCGCGTGTGAAGGTGTAGTAACTATAATGAGATGATGAAGTGATTATGTTATATAGCTCCATAGAGCTACAAGCTAAATCATCATGCTATATTTTATTATTTAACTAAGTAGTAAAAATGCGACGAAAATTGTATTTTATGATCCAAAAAATCAATTTAACGTATCTGATTCTTTGAAACAATTTATCGAGCCATTGAACAAAAATACCCTTTTGAGTATTATCGAACTTTGTCACCAAATTGTTCTTAATATATTTTTGTCTGTACACAATATTTCAAAAGAGATTATAACATGCAATATTAATCAAAATACACTTACAAGTGTATTTTGATTAATATTGCACTGATGGATAATGTATATTGGAAATTTCACTTTCAAAAGATTAATAAAAGAGAATTAATTTCGATTCTAGTAAAATGAAATGAAAATCAAAGTGCTTATCAAAATGTTGTTTAATAAAACTGTGAAATGGAAAGTAAAATAAAAAATTGTTTCTTGTTTATACATTTTTTATAATAATGCAGTGACTGATCTGAATTCTATAATATGTTACTTTTTTCACCTTCTACTCGAAGAAAAGAAACTTGAAATCTATTTTGTCACGAAGCCTGGCTTTGAGTATTTGAATATCATTCACTCTTAAATGAGATAGATAAATCACTGAGCTTTGTGGGATCGATTCCCTTGTGCGGTAGGTGTTTTTGTGATCCGTAAAGGCACAAACGTAAGACGAAGAGAGTGTGTAGTCTATAAATTTAATATATCCTATATCCTACTAATTCTACATGTGAAAGTTAGTGAGGATGGCTGGACGTATTCAAGTAAGACCTACTGAGCCGATTATGATGAAATTTAGTACATATGTTCCATATTGACTAGAAATAACACATAGGGTCTCGAAATTCTTCGATTGGGATTGAAATGGATAAAACAGCGGGGCATAGATTAGTCATTTCACAGTTCTGCAAACAATTACTGTATATCAGTCAATGACTTTAATTATAACCGACTTTAAAAAGACTTATTTTTTTAACCGTGGCATAATTTTAATGACAGTTGAAATTTGAAATGTCCACAAAATCAGGAAATGATGATACTGAAATCAGGAGTCACAACTAGGTCTAAAATAAATGGATAACTTATGCAGATGACTAACCTTCATAAACTTAGGTTTACATGTGGATGAATGTTGTTATCTACTTAATGCTTGTCTTAAAGTATTACCGCATGAGTGAATAAACGTGGGCGTAGTTTCAGATACCCTAAACTTACGACGTAAACAACTCTAGCTAGGTTTATCACGTGTCAGCATACTCGGCAGGTAAAACACTATATTGATTCCTCCTAGTTGTACTCATAACAGTTTATACGAGCTATAGTTATTAGTGTATAGTATTACTTGAGATTGTGAATAATTTATCTAAATGAAGGCACATTTAAACAATTTTAACGCCTGTTATTTTTGGAATAGCAATGTCGCACTTCTGAACTTGGCTAATTATATCGTAATGGGCCCAGATGTACGGTCAGCATCAGATAAAAAGCAACTCGCTTGTTTGACAATACCAAAGTAGGCCAAGGGGGGGGGGGTACCTTTTATGTACTACGGAAATTACTTTATCGTGTGAATGTACTCGAATTATCAAAATGAAGGTAGAATTTAATTAAAAATTTCAACGCCTGTTAATTTTGTAATGGCAATATCGCGCTTCCATACTTATATAGCTTATTATATGAAGTAAATTGCTCTACATGTTATTATAGGCAGTATTTTTGGTGTGAGGACGTACTGTTGGACAACGTCTCCTATCAAGTAGAATAGGAGACTAAGGGCCTATTTCACGACCTTCAAGGTAAAGTTACTCAATAGGTAAAGTTAGTTTTGTCTCTTTCTTACTTTATATCAAGTGACAAAGACAAACATGTGAGTAGCTACTCGAAACGTTACTTGAAGATGGTAAAATAGTCCCTAAGAGTACATAGTATTAGAATAATAATAGTAGTAAGATAGAATAATTACCAGGCTTACCTAATATACTTGGAAATCTTAAAAGCGAGCAACGTTTGAACAAAACGCAGAAAGCAAACATGATACCAGCCCCAGGAATCAAACCCAGGACTTGTAGTTTAGCAGGCAGCTGCACACCCCTCAAGATTGATGATGCCCTAAAAAATTTGCCATAGGATCAAAATAACAAACACACATATTATGTATCATATTTTATTTGTTTGTATAAATATACGGCTGATTAACTTCGTCCATATTTCCATATCTCTTGATCGCATCTTCGTAGTTCCTGTTCCAGTGACTTACATCCTTCCGTAGTCGAGAATCCGTAAATATTTCGTACGTAACATTATTTTTCTGTTAAATGTAAATATATAATGTCAATGTATATATTTGGAGTGAATTGGAGCCACATTAGTTTCTAATAAATATTTTAAATAAAAACTAGAACTATATTACAAAGAACCATGGGGTTTCTAATTAAGCAATTATATTAAACTTGTAAAATATTATGTGTATACACAATATATAAACTAAATTATTTAAGTTTGATAATTTTCTAAGTAGGTTAAGTAGACCAAATTTAAAATAATTAGAAATATGGAATAAATATGAAAAGTCTTGATACCGTTGTTGATAAAACCTAAAGCTAAAGTAAAAATTAATAATAATTCAAGGCACAAACCGAACCGAAGAAAAAACCCAATCACACTACGTAATAGTGTCGATAATGAGAATCATTATTCTGCGTTTTTTATTGTATTTTATCCTTTTGGCACAAAGGCATCATCCAATTATATCACGGTCTTTAGCCTATTTTCATCATTATCATCGTCATCAACCCGTAGTCATCCACTGTTGGACATTAAGACATAAGGCTTCTCCCATTTTGCGCCTTGGTCTATAATACCTACATAACTATATAACATGTGGAAATTAAGACATAAGACTATTCCCGTGTGCGCCTATAGCGTATACCCACATAATTTCATACACGATTATAAAAATTATAATCACGTACAAAATTAAAATGCCACTTCAGCCTGTTCTATCCAAAATATATTCATAATGGTTATATTTTATACATTCAACGCCACGCACAATATGGAACGAACTACGAGTAAGCCAGTGACGCATATTAATTACATTGTAATTTATCGCGTACAAAGCTTACTCTGATATATTCATATTACTTTTATTACTACGATTTTAGGCATATGAACCGGTTTTTATTCGATAGCTTTAAATCATTTTTTATTTATTATAGCGGTCAGTGGCGCAGTGTCAGTGCCTGGTTCGAACCCCACCAGTCCCGCCACGTACCAATGTGTTTTCAATTTACGAATTCATATGTACGTTAATTTCGACGCTCTTACGGAGAAGGAAAACATCGTGAGGAAACCTGCACACACCTAGGAAGAAATTCTAAGGGTGTGTGTGAAGTCGACCAACCCGCACTTGGCCAGCGTGGTTGACTAAGGCCTAATCACCCTAATTCAGGGTAGGCTCGTGCCCCTCGGTGGGGACATTATATGAGCTGATGATGATGATTGATCGAAATTCGTAACGTTATATTCTTTAGTCTTCCCGATAAATGGACTATCTGAAAGATATTTTAAATGGGACCAGTAGTTTCTGACATTTATAGTATGTATCTGGGGGCACGGCAGTGCCCCCCGCCGAGTCGAGCGTTACTATTTAATAGATGTTTCACCCGCGTAGTTCTCTCTGTGAGAATACAGGGGTTACCATATAATGTGGTTTTCTATTGATAAAAGAATCTGTGAACTAGTTTCAGTAGTAATACTGGAGATTATCACATCTTTATAATATTCGTAAAAAAATAAAAACTTTTTAATTAGATTAACATAGTTATTCCTTTTTTTAATGTTATAATATATTATGTAAAGCCTGTAAGTGTTATCCTGTTATCGCAAGTTAATAGAAAACTATCATAATATTATTAATTTAGGATTAAAATAGAAGTCTTTTGGTTAATTGTTCTTTATAATAAATACATATTGAATAATTATAAATGAGAATGTGGATGGGCTTTTAGTGTAGGGAAATCTACGAAATATGTGGATGGATTGTGTGAAAGTGGACGAAGTGGGAATGAAAATGATGATAATACTGATATAGATACTTAATAAATAATGGTTAATAAAAAATATGTTAGTAATCATTCCATTTATTTCACAATAAATAATTGTTATTAATAATAAATTAAAATAAATAATTATTGTTAAGGCAAATGCTGTTATTATTTATAAATGCGAAATTAGCTTGCCGTAATGTACAAAGTCAGTACATAGGTAAAAACTAGTGTTTAATAATAAATAAGTTGTGTTATTTACAATCGTTATTCGTTTACCGTTTCATTTTCAAATATTAACAGGGTGTTGAGAAACTTACACCGTTTGTAACGTTATTTTTATATCGTTATTTTTAACTATATATTTAACTAGTTATACTGTTCGTTATCAATTTCTCAACAACATGTTTAATTGAATCCGTTGTTATCATATTACATTATTATTATTTAACATTTTGTTAATATTTGTTCGATAAAATAATGTAATAGTAGCCATTTTGTTCCCATGTTAGATGTCCGTGTTCCTTTCAAAAGAGTTCGTCACATCTTATTCACTCGAATGCTGAAAATTGTTTAAAATGTTAGTAAGATATAAAATATTTTCATAAATAGTTAAATGTTATTGTAGTTTTACAAATATAAAAGTAATTTAGGATTAACTTTATTCTTAAAACTATTGCAAACCTTAAAAAAACCAAGTGGTTGTTGAAGAAAAAAAATGTGTAAATAGAAACTAAAATAAATAAAAATACGGTATAAAAATCCATGGTTTGACATCAAAGTCGTGTTATACAAAACAAAGTTAAATTGCTGGATCCAGTAACAGAACCTGGGACCTCAAGATTTGGTAAGAAGAGCCACTATCGTGTTCAATACACGAGTTTTTATTAAATAGTATATATTGTTGTATAAGTAAAAATACTACTTTAATAATACCAGACGACCAAGAAAAGGAGTTTAGTAAAAACGTGCTTCTTAGTTTATCACATACTAAACTTAGATATCAGCTACAAATCGACGTTAAACTTTAACTCATATAGCATTTAATATAGTAAGAAACCTTTTCATATTTTTCTCATTTTCACATCACCCTGTATACGTGAGCAGATTTTATTCTAAATAAGGCTTTGCAAAAGTACTAAGATACAGAAAAATATGAAAGGTAGAAACATTTTTTGGTTGCTTATTAATATTCAAAAAATCATTGCGTTTTTGGTCACGTTTCGCGTATGCTAAAGCACTTTTACTTTAATAAAATGAAAAGCCATGGAAATGAGTTGATTTGCACTTTGGACTGGAGAAAGTCATACGTCAAAAATAATAAAAACCGAAATATGTGAATATGAAACTGAAAATATGAAAATAAATTAAGCTTTGTTATTTCATTTGGGCATATTTCCCCCAGATTTGAGATTTGTAGACCAAGTAAAAATGTGTGAAAAAACAAGTACTTTTTAAAATTTGAATGTGCATATCATGCAAATAAGTGTTAGTAAAATATTGGCCACTTTATGTTTTATTCTGAATTGAAAATATCAAATAAACTAACACGGTGAATAAATGCATTTAAAAAAATAGTTTCTTTGAAATTTATTAATCTTCTTTCATAATAACTACATAATATCAAAACAAAAAGTAGCCAAAGATAATTAATCAAACAAAACTCAGACACCAGTTCAATAAAGTTTAATCATGCATTCAATCTACCTCTCGTGAAAACAGTTTCTTCAGTCCAATGATGGTGGCCAGAAGCAGGGCAATCTTTGAGATCAGCAAAGCCTTCCCGACCATGAGAGTGAGACCCTTGAAGGTCAGAGCTCCAAGAAGACCGAACTTCATGGCAGCAGCGGCCAGGAAAGGTCCAAAGTTCTTGTTCTTCTGCCTTCCACTTTCAACAGCCTTGTGGGGTTTCAGGGATACATCTGGAAGAAAAAATATTTGATATAGAAATATGTAGTTTACGGTGATGTGGTTAAGGTTTTAAATTACTCGTCGTGGGTTATTTGTAAGCCGTGATTGATCTAATAGGATTAGTGTTTTAACTTTGTATGGGTGATTGTTTGGACTGTCGCTATGTGTGAATTCGCACTTTGTAAGGGTGAATGATATCAATTAGATGGTAGAAAATTCGTAAATAAGTAAGAAGAAGATAAAATTTTGATGATTATTATTATGTTTTTTTAGATAAAAAAAACACGATGTATTATTTTGTAGTTTGAAGTTAAAATTCTAGAAATTATTATAAAGACAAACACGCTCAAAAATATTATTATCCACACTTTAAATCATCCCAACCACAAAACTTGGAACTCATTATTCTTGTAACGAAAATATTATGTTTTTCCGTACTACGTTCGATTAACTTAATTAATTAATACTACAATAACATGTATAATATTTCCGTGAACGCACATCCAATAAAGGTCCATGTAATGTTTATGCGACGTCGGTCAACACAGGTATAATAGATTAAATTTTGTTTTCAACAGAATATATTACAAAATTAATTAATTTACTCAAAGTTTCTACATAATTCATAATATAAATATGGCTATTAAGTCTTCATTTCTATACCAATGCTTTAAAGAAATTCAGTAAAGCTTTGTGAATCGTTTGGTATTAAGGCATAGAAAACGTTAACGAGATTAATTTTTGTGCTTTTCATGACATCTCGTTCTACTTATTCATCTTAAAGTTTCCTCATGCGTGTATTATTGACATTCTTAGGATATGTATGAGAAAAATGAATGCAAGTCTGCCCATAATTTCTCTAAGGCCAATCCTAGCATCTAAGAATTTTGACAGTTATGATCGCTATTATAAAGCTCAATGGTTTTGAACAGTGTTATTTAGTGCATAGGTTCAAATCCCAGCTGAAGTGAAAATTTAATCAGACTTATTAAACAGACTTTCGAGGTACTTCCAAAGTCTAAAAAGAAAATTATGGTATTGTACTAACAACTTCAATACTAACTATGCCTAGTCAGACAGTTATCTCGAAATAGTTTGTAAATGAATGAAAATATTCCTTTACTCCACGTTCGTAACTGATCTTTGATAACCAGGTACGAACAAGGATTATTTTTCTTGTTTGATAACCAGTTACGAAAACGGAATTTATTTGTCGTTTTCGTAACCATGGTTCATAACCAGCTACGAAAATGGATTTTTTTTTCTCAGTTCATAACCGGTTATTAATTAGGAATATATTTTTCCACTTTCGTAATCAAGTACGAAAATAAGTACTTATAAGAATAAATATCGAAATAGGAAACGAGGAAATATTATGAAATACCACAAACACATTCATAAGCTCAGGAAATATATTTATTTTTAATAAAATAACAAGAACAATGCTATGCTGGGCAGGCAAAAAATAATACATAACGCTTTCCAAGCAGTGCCCAATATAATATTTCGTTCTAGGTCCTCTATTGCGGAATTTATTTTTTTATCAATTTCTTAATAATGCCGGGACTTGATACTTTAGCTGCGTATTCGGATTTTTGAGACAAACTGGGAAAGTTGGCAAAAATCACGCAGACCGCTATGAGTATTATTATAAGGGCAAGCGATTATTAAAAAATCCGGGTTATGAACTTGATTACGAAAGTGGAAAAATATATTCCTAATTAATAACCGGTTATGAACTGAGAAAAAAAAATCCATTTTCGTAGCTGGTTATGAACCATGGTTACGAAAACGACAAATAAATTCCGTTTTCGTAACTGGTTATCAAACAAGAAAAATAATCCTTGTTCGTACCTGGTTATCAAAGATCAGTTACGAACGTGGAGTAAAGGAAAATATTTTGGACTGTGGTTATATGTTAGAAATGTATCACTGAAATAAATATTCTACTTACCAACACCAAAGCCAGAACTGCTGTCTTGCTTGCCAGCGATGACGAGGTCAGCGTTGTCCAAGATTCTGTATCTCAAAGACCTGGTGGAAGCGAAAGTCCAGAGCTTGTCTACGATGACCTGTTGGGCTTGGTCTTCGAGGGAGACTCCAGCGCGTCCAAGGGTTTCTGGCTTGATGGAGTGTTCAGCAGCGGCACCGTGACTAGAAATTTAAAATAACATAATATATTTTTAGTATTGTTTCGATAGTAGATTTAGAAAAGACCAGTCCATTACATGGATTGCGAATACAAAAAAAACGTTTTTTATGAAATAATTCGTATATGGATAATGGATTTAAAAATAATCGTATTTTCAATAACCTTTGTTCAATGTTTAATTGTGTTCAAAGTGGAATTACCATTTCTACTCAGGGCTACTATTCATTTAAATATTTTGAAGAATGGATATGAGAACAGGATACTAGCAAATAGTCTGTTTAAATACTATCAAAGACCTCGAAGTAAATATTTCACTAACCTGTCGTCAAAGATCAATACATCATCGCTGAGCTGAACTGAGGCGGTCCTCAGCATTCTGTCGACGTAGCCGACCAGCTCCAAGGCGATGCATGATGACATCTCGCGAGCAACGCATTTGTTGCTCAGACCCCGCTTCAGCGATTCTTCGGCTGGCTGTGCCTGAAATTATGAAAATGTATATTTTGAATATTGGGTTTGAATTTTATTTTTATCATTGTGACTTTTCAGATGCGGTAGCTTTAGATTATTTGAAGTTCTATTTACTTGAATATTTATTTGAAGGAATACAAACTGGGAATTTGAATTCGATTTAAGTAACGCATATTTTGCTAGTGTAGCATTTGCACCTTTGTCGTGTGATGACTTTGTATCATCAGTGTGAGAGGTTTTGCTATATACTGAGAGGAATCAAACAGGCCGATCAGCATACATCAGAAAAATCTTCATGTTATAGTCCTAATGCTGCTTTTAAAGTTTAGAAGTTGAATATCTAAAATTAATACTAGAGTCTGTCTTTCTGAGGCCTATAATCCCAAGCTGGAAACCAACCTTATTTTAATACCCTTATGGTTCAATTTAAAACAAATTCATCGATTTAGTAAAGCTAAAGTAAAATTGCAAAACAAAATTATGAAGAAGTTAGCTCACAGCTGTCAGTAGTTCAACAATATTCGACACGTTTACAACTTAGAACTACTAACAACTATGGACCTATGAACTTTCTTTTAGTTTTATCGGTTTCGAAGAGTCTTTACTATCTCATAATACTTTTTGAAGTTTTGTGAACTGAATTTATGGATTATTGAAAACTGGTCTTCATTGAAAGGCCATCAGTATAAGCACCGACGTGGTGTATTTTAAAATTAAAAATGTGTTATATGCGATAGGGACTTTATTATAATAGCAATTTACTTTTAAAAGTCTGTTACTGACGCCAAGATAAACATCTAACTATTGAGATACAATCTTTTCTGTGCCGGTGACAGCGTCGCTGTAATCGCATCTTTTGGTTGTCAGTTTATTGAAAATGTACCCAAATTAAATTGGACAATAGAAGCTTCCAATTTTGGCCACCGGCACAGAAAAGATTGTGGCATACCCTTGAACCTAGATCGTAACAACAACCCTATATTTGGCAGTCCAGCATAGTGGCAATCGTATTAATAGGAAAGTCATACATTCGTTAGGCCCTTACAATACAGAACACAAGCATCACGCACAAAGGACTGGAGAGGTTTAATTGCGAAATGCCCTCTTGCTAGTACAAAAAGATTGTTATATTTCAACTATCAACCATCCTACCCTTGCATTAAAGTTTAAATTAGCTTATCACATATCAAATAAGAATTTAATAAGCATAAGATTTTCATCAAATACAATAATTTAGAACGTTATCAGCGCTTCTGAATTAAATTAACACGTTTCCTTATACCTTACATACAGGAGTTATATAACATTATTATATTCTTAGCACAATGTAATGTACATACGTTGATAGGAGTAACGCTTGTCTTTCATTGATATTAAGGATTAATTAACATTATTAAGATGACGTGTGCAAAATTTTGTGAAGCATATTTTATGAGGTTTGTGCGCGTTAGTTCTGATTTTATACGTTATTGGTTCTTCCTTATATTTAGATTTATGAATGATATTAATGTATTGAAAATTCGATTTTGAAAAGTTGATATTTTAGATTAATAAAAAAATAATTTTGAAAATCGTTACAGAAATAATAATTGACGTAGAAATCGGTACAAACATAAAAAAACAACTGAATTTAGAACGTCCTCCTTTTTTGAATTCGTTTAAAAATAGAAGATGTTGGTTTTTACCTAAATAAATATGATTTTCAACACACTTGCTCATAAAGGGGCTCTTATTTGTGCAAAAACAGTTGAATAATGACACGCTTGATTCACTAGTGGGTCATAGAATTTTTTTTTAAATTGTTTTAAAAAAGTTTCGATACCAAAAAAACATCGTGTCCATACATTTTAAAAACAAACTTCAACTATGTTGCCTTACTTTTGGTAGGTCTATGGTCGATTCCATTCATTCATTCATTCGATTTATTTTTAATAAGTATATTCATTTAGTCTTTGGCTGATTACCATTGTTGTGTTGGATGCGCGCGAATAGAAAAACTGTTTATTTATTAGCGAAAAATGATAATTTCTTCGCAAATGTGTTGAAAACGTTGTATGGTACACGCGTGTATTGATGATTACTATCCTCGGCTATCTTCTGACCCTCGCCTGACGGCTCGGGCCTCAATAGCGCCTCGGAAGTAATCACCAACTTACCTCGCTTGTACCATAAATAACTATTTTACGAATATGTTACAACTAACTTTTACTTTTAGAGAGCTACGTTTCACAATACATTAAAGGCCTATAATTTACACCAAACAATATTAAAAAAAAATCTCTAAGATAAATACCAATTAGTTCTGTACGTAATAATTATGCAAATGAGCATCACTTTTCTAGAATATCCGTAATTATAGATTAGATCAGTAACAAGAACGTTTAACAATGATGAGACTGCCTATTAAAGTTTTATAAGAATTCTATAAGTTACATTCTTTTGTGTGAACTATGGAAACAATAGAAGAACAACACCCACTTGAATTCGGAGTAAATTGTTTTCTTTTACAAATTAAGCACTTCTGTTTCTATAGTAGTAGTAGTATAAACTAGTAGAAGTACGTAGAAGCATCCTACTAATATATATAACCTTCAGTTTTTCCACAACATCATAAAAATAATACACGGAGACGACAATATGACAATAAATAGAAGAGCTGGAAGTTCACGTTCAAATAAATATCTAAAGTTTTGATGATAGCTTTTTGGTAAAGCTAAAAGATATAGAAATACTTTAAGTTTTAACTATAGTTTTTGTATAGCTTTTAGCACTTTTATTTTACTTTCAACCATGGTGATTACGCCTATTCCTCCTCACTGTACTAATATCATCAGTGAGAGAAAAGTATGTGCCTTATAGTGAGATTATTTAAACCGATATTTTACTTTAGTTTTATGTTTTTCATATTTTCTTTTACATCAGTTTCATTGATAGTTATGAAGTCGTCGCTACTCTGTATAAATATATCTAAAAACGCGTCGCCAAGCTACCACTCTCTTTTTATATTATTTAAGCTCTCTAAATTGAACAATACAAAAAATTGCCTACGCCTCCATACGCGAAGCACTCAAATGTGATCGACTACCATTTTCCTGAACTTGTATCGTCAATTCAATAGAATTTCTTATACAAATCATTTATTTAAATCCTTGGAAACGAAGATACTATTTGAAGTACTATTGTATAGAGAAGCGAGGCATAGTTAATGAACCAATCCGCATTAAAAATTGAAGTGATAGCTAAAAGCTTTTAAAAATACATTAAGTTAACGTACTGTTTTCATCGGATCCATTTTTAATAATGATCATAAAAGTATAGGTTTACTTATTACTAGTAGCTCCCCGCGGTTTCACCCGCGTAGTTCTCGTTCCCGTGGGATTACGGGGATAAAATATTAAAAATAAAAATTAGCTTTCCATTAGTGAAAGATTTTTTGAAATCGGTCCAGTAGTTTCGGAGCCTATTCATTACAAACAAACAAATCTTTTCTCTTTATAATATTAGTATAGATTAGCATAAAAAGTGTTATCTCTCATATAGGTCACTAATTTTCGAGCTTCCACAGCATCCCGCGGGTTTGCCCACATAGTTCCCGATCCCGTGGGAATTTCGGGAAAAATACCCAAATATCCTTTTCCGGACCATAAGCTACCCCTGTACCAAATTTCAAGTCGATCGGCTCAGTAGTTTAGACGTGAAAAGGTAACAGACAAACAGACAGACATAGTTACTTTCACATTTATAATATTAGTAAGGATTGTATTTGGCATAATTTGTGTTTTGCTCGCCAAACTTGAAGCCAATAAAATACAAGCATTGTATGTAGAGTGTAGTTGTTTGTGAAACCTCGACGAAGCTCGGCAAATGTGTAAATGAGGTATCATTTTGGCAACATACGCGATATATTTAGGCTAAAATATACAACGCATTTTGGCCAAATGTATTCGTTTCTACCACACCTGCGTTACGTTCAATCAATAGTGTCTTACGAATGTTTTTATTTTGTTTTTCTTATTGAATAAATATAAACGTTATTAGTTTGAATTTCTTGGCATATCGGCATATTTATATTTGCTTGAAATTTTTTGAAGTGAAAAGATAATAGAATTAAAAATCGTTAAATGCACTCAAAGAAGTCTGTATGTGGAAGATTGAGGAAAAATAGTAATACTTCTAGATATTCTAATTACTCAGTACAGTTTTGTTTTCCGAGTATCCGTTTGCTAAAGTCATTGACGAGTCAGTTAATCTGGTATCCATAGAAAAATGGTCGCGAATCACCGCAAATCTAGTTGGCCTAAAACTATTGGAGTGACGCGATGACGCCTCAGTTTTATGTCTGGACTGATCAGTTCAACTGACTCGTCATAGCCTCCTTAAAATTTCAAGATTTCATTCATTCGATTTTCGACTATTTTCGTATGTACTCTATTCAAAATCACGATATATTGTTCTAATAAATATTCTGTTAGTCAGTTCGTATTTTCAGGTCTCGTAAGTGGGAAATTTTCCGCAATTAGGCAGCTCTATAATTTATTCTCCCCATCTATTTGGATCCTTTTGATAAATATTTAGAATTATAATCATTATAGTTTGAGATTTACGTCAATAATTTACCATATTATATTGAAAGGGAAATTTATAGAAGATATTGATTAGATTTTTAAAATCTAAATTATTAATTTGTGAATTTTAATGACAATATTATGTTTACTACAGCAAATGTAACTACACCTCACTGATTATAACTGTCTAACTATTTCGTTTCTACTAACACAGTCTAAAATATATCTATTTTCATTAAAATAATGTTATGTTACGAAGTATTTTAGTCAGATTTAGTAGTTGAGGGCTCTTGAATTTATTTTCGTCGTTTATGTTAGTAATATATGTGTTTACAGACCATTATGTATATGTTTTGGTTCGTTTGTTAATGAAACAATTAATTGTGTCATACATGTTTGTTTTAGTTTTATATCTGTAGGATTTAAAGTAATAATTACAGTTTTAGAACTTAAAGAAAATTTTAATAATGAAACTCATTAAAAATATTTTTTATTCTATATTTCTAATCTGTACTTACATCACTTTTTTATATACTATGTTTAATAAATAATTTGATGGTGCAAAAACCACACTAAACAAGATTGTTGCTATCCATATCGTAGATTTGTTTATTAAAACCACCATATTGGATTTTGGATGACGTCACTGAGAAAATGAAACATACGTAACTATTCAATTTATTCAAAATTTTAGCTCGCTCAGTTAGAATGACTGCTTTAAAAATCAGATACAAGATCTAATCCGAACAACGTACAAAACTGAAAGTTAAAACTCCTATCCACCTATCAATAACCTATCAATTAAACAACGTGCCAACCCTCCCGAGTGAAGACATTATAAGTGTCAGTGTCACAGTGTCTGTGCACTAGTTTTCCACTTTCTACGATATAATTGATACGTGCGGGTGTAATATTACTAGTTTCGGTGCAAGACATGGGACTTTACACTTTCTAGGTTAGGTATTATGTTGTTTTGATGAAGTTTTATGGATAATAAGAGTTAAAATGGACTGTTGGTCTGTAATGTATGGAAAAGATTAAGTAAAGTGTAAGATCTGCAGGATGAAGGATTTTGTCTCACTTATTTTTCTCTGCGTGTTGACTAAGGCTTGTATTTGTGACGATAACGAAAATAGCACTATCAGTAACCTTGTAAAGATGCTTGGCAATTCTACCAATGATGATGATGTAGTGAAGAAGAATAAGCGTAATCACAACGTTTGAAAAAAGTTAAATAGAAAAAAAAAAATTAGAATTCAGCCAACGAAATAGCAAAGACCTTTCAAAGATCTTCGTTAGTTATATCTGATGATGATTTACGTAGGTAAGGAGGCATAGACGTAATCACAATAAAGGATAACAAAAAAAAAACTTTTTTTAACTGGACGTTTTAGAAGCATTTGTCACCTGGGTAGAAAATGAATCTGATTGTGCCTCGTTTGCCACCCCGGTTGTAAACAGTAGGGTGGCAAAAAAGAACAAATATTAGTAGCATTGGACAGCAAATAAAACACTGGCGGCTTTGACCATCTCAGCGACAAACAATGGGCACCTTTATAAACCTTTTTAGTGCTGGTGTCTATTTTGTTAAAGGATTTCGAGACTGCCTTATTACTTCTAGGTTGTCGAGAGTTAGAGGTTGTAGTTATTAATTAATTTGTCAGAATTGGATTTAAACCTACATTTAGAAAGAGGAAATTAATACAAATTATTCAAATTCAATCGGATACACTTACTACTATAATACTTTGAACAAACATTAAATATTATAAAATGAAATAAATAAAACATGGTGGTTTTCTAATTCAGTCTTAATATATTTTAGTAAAAATGTTAGGTACTTATTGAATCACTACACAGAATAAAGTCCCTTGAACATCCACCATTTCACAAAAATCTCAGAAAACTTCCACAAAACAAACAAAACTGAATAAGTTCGTAACTTACGCCGGAAAAATCTTGACATAGTGTTGATTGCAATTTCCACGACACACTCTGACACTGATTCATCAGGTCAACCAATAAACCTTTATCTATAATTAACGGTTAGACCTATTTCGAAGGTTTTACTGACATGGAGACATTAATTAGGACTGTTTATCTTTCTTCCTACTAATACAGTGAATGCGAAAGTTTGTGAGGATTGATGTTTGTTACGTAAAAAGTACTAAATTGATTGGGATGAAATTTCGTTTTTGGAATTTTGATGTTCTTTAGCAGAAATCACATTTTTTTTATCCCAAAACACCCATTGACTTGTTTACGAATCAATGAATATACTGATAGTAAAGAAACTTAACAGCTGACATTTTAAGTGCCATCTTTATATGATGAAGGCATTCGATAAAAAGGGCTTTAAAAATCCACCAATAAAATCATGTATAGAGGCTCCAAAGTTTGTGGGTGACAACGCATTGTCTTAGTCAGATCCATTTCAAACTTTTTATAAGTTGTTGTGTAACAAAATTAATAGAACACGTGTATCGCAAATTTTGAAAATTCCCACGGCTTCGAAATTTACATGGATACGACCGCAGGGTGCAGATATTATTCAATATTATGATAATACGAAGCCTTAATGGAATAATCTTGGAATAGTTTTAAACAGTTGTTGTAATCTAGTGGAATTCTGGTAGAATTATGTTCTAGAAAAGGGATTGGCAGTAAAGGGGGTGAACATTGCAAAATGTTTGTGTTACTAACAAATGTTTATCTTAATCTGTATGTTTGTGTTGTAAATAAGCGTGTACGAAATATCTGATAGTATAGATATACTATCACTACATCTACAGTACGGATATTTGGAGATTTAAAATTGCTGTAACAAAATGTCGGGGAAGAAGAAATCAATTGAAATTCAATTTACATGCTATTGTACTCCTAAGTGTGGTAATATTTTTTGATCGAGGTAGAGGAAATCATTAAAGATACAAGACAATAAAATGAAGTATTATAGAAATACTTCCGTTTCAGTCAATTGTTAAATTTATTCCTACAGATAAATCTGTTTAAGTACCGATTACAGTTGAAAAAGAAAAAAATAAGTATCTCGAATTTAATTTGAAGTAAATGAAAGTTGTTTAAATCTTTTAATTTGTAAGCAGTCAATTATTTATTCAAATGGCAGTACAAAAATATATTTGATGAAAAATTTAAATTTTTAATTGAATAAATAAAAGTTTTTAGACGAGGGAAAGTGGTGGGCGGACGATCCCTACCTGAATTATTAAATAATATTGAATGAAAATAGATATTATCCGAGTTTAATGTCCATTTTAAATTGTTTACTGATAAAGTTTTATTGGGATGATGCGAACGAAAATACAATTTTGTAATTATAACTTGTATATGTGTAATTTTAGCTGTATCTAGCAGTTTTACTTACATCTTGGAGGGAAAAGTGGAAGGAAGAAGAGGAAGGGGTCGGTCAAGAATAAGTTACATGATAAAAAATAAGGTCGATGTCATGTCGTATAAGGAGGTGAAGGAGGCGCCTTAGATAGGGGCCGATGGAGGGAGTTGCACCTGTTACACCGACAAGAGCAACAGCACTTAAGTTGATGATGATGATAAAGCCATATTGGGCTGGCTTACCTCCATTAATAACTGTGTTATCAAAAAAATATTTTTAAAATTGTTTATATAATTACTGAGCGAGTTCAAACAGACTGTCGAAATAAATGAAAGTTAAGATGTTTAGATAAAATATCTGATTTGTCTTTAGTCTAATTTGGCGTTTTACATTTCTTCTTCTATAGACATTTTATAAAGTCGAAAGCTACAATTATTATCACCATACATAACAATGTATTGAGTCTCTCATTGTCTTAAGATAGATTCTAAATATAAACAAACAAAAAATACAGCACATCCTAATAAATATTAATAAATCTATTGATTAAATAGATCTCGAACCGGATTTAAACCAACCATCCATTTATTCTTATATTCAAACCAAGTATAATTACATGGAAACTGTTAACAGTAATGAATGTGCACTCACTGAACACGCTAATTAAAACGAAATGCGTACTCGCACGTAAAGAAAAATATTGTTCGTATCAATGTGAAATTTAACATCAAAGGGGCAAATGTATTACATTTTTAAAATTTAAGAACAATATTTGGAAATGTTGCTTGGTTATTAAATTGCGAATCAAATAAATGGTTTCGGAAATAAAGTATTGAAATTGGGAGTTTTTCGCAGTTTCATTACATAAGACGAATGAAATTCGCTATTTAAGGCTATGTTAGGAAATGTATAAGAAAGTAAATTAGGACTGCAAAATTTAAGAACTCTTACGAATAAAATACTAAACTTTAGATCTTTATAAGATTATTGAAAAGGAACGTATTATCTGAAAAACATCTACTAACATAAAGAAATATCCTTAAGGATACCTTTACGACCGAATTTCCAAACAGAAATAAAGACATAATAAAATTTTACAGCCAATAAATCCATAATCTTCGCGACGTGAACATTTTCACAATAAGTATCACTTTACTGGAAAAGGTTAAACCAAAATTCCCTTTGATGTTGCTTTCACGTATATAATTTTTACTTTTATGTTTTTTATACCTAGGTTTGTATCACGATTCTTTTATTAATTAAAATTTGACATAAATATCCTTTCACATACGTTATCAACGTGTACAATGTTAAAAAATCAAAGCCTTTGTTAATATGAAAAACATAAAGGATTGAATATTTTTTTACTTTTTTGATGATACATTTTTTTTTTTGATGTAACAAAAAAGTTGTCTGGTTTAATTAAAATGTACGTGTTTTATTTTGTAAAATAAAGGCAAAAATATCATAATATTTGTAAATTTTATCTGTTATAATTATTAATGCTGGTATTTATTTGGCACACAGCAAATTATGTCCAATTTCTAACTAATTGGGGCGTTCTAAATATTGTTGAAGAATACTTCAATTTGGGAAATAAACTGTATGATTTATTTAAGTGTTTTGTTTACAAATTCAAGTAAAAAATAAGGTATCAGCCTGTTAGATCTTAGAGCAGGAAAAGCCTCTCTCATTGATGATATAAATACAATGAAGTAAGAATAAAAATAAAACAAGTAGGTACTTGATAATATCTTTAAAACATTATCACTAAAACCTATTGCCAATACCCAATTGCCTTCATTCCCTTTTAAGTGGTGAAAATTTTCTAAATTTTCAACTGTCAAATCATGATGCTTAGAATCAGTTTTATCTGTGGTAAAGACTTTTAATAAAAGCTTCACTTGTTAGTATGAATAAACTTAGTCTGCCTTATTTGCGTTGCGTTTTTAGTTTGGTTTAGCACTAAACCAGGTTTTACAACTTTGTCAGTATTAAATACTGACAAAGTGACAGATTTGACTGACAAGGTATCAAATGCTTACCAGGTTTTGTTAAACCAGACTAAAAATGCAACGCAAATAAGGCAGAGTATGTCTTGGATCTAGGAGGTGTTCAGTATTACTTATCAAGGTTAGGGTTGATTTTAACTAAAATATTGCGTTTCTTAGAGAGATTTCCTTAAAATGTATATTATAACTATTTTTTTTCTTTCAAAGTAGGTATAAAGATTTGGTAAAGATATTTAAGTTTCGTAAAGACGATTCATTTAAATTTATTTTTCAACTTATTTTTTTTCTTTTTAAGAATATATAGATTTAGTAAAGATATTTTAAATAACTCACCTCATTGTCAATTCCACTGCAGCTGACGATACCGAAAAGGAAAATTGATACTAAAACTGCGTTCTTCATTTTGATTTCGATGTGTATTACGTCACAACACTAGAACTTAAGCTACCACTTTTCAGGTCGATGTATTTATTGTTTTATCAAAGCAGTATTAGACTGCTTTACTTAATAGTTGTAAGACAAATGCAGAAATATATCTTGTTATACTGTTTTATATTACAATGGTTGAATGAACACACAGTGGGGCGAATGAAACTCGTATGAAGTTGTGCTTGTGTTTATAGTGTGTACACATTAGTGATATAGTATCGATATTGTTAATCAATATTTTACGTGAAATCATCTTGATATTTGTTCTTATTTCGTAGTTTTTAGAACCTTATTTTTCAATAATAGTCGGGTTTTAGGTCTTTAACTGAAGTATTATACGTTTTTTGATAATAATGTTAACTTATTTGTTGTATATGACACAAATAAAATCAAAGAAATATATAGCAATAAAATACTTGCATGTAACTTAAGTACTATATTAATTTTACTTTCAAAACTTTTCCTTTTTCTTAAGAAAACTATCACTTGAGATCATAAAAATGTTTACGCATTTAACATCTAGAATCTAGCAAGACAATGTATTAGGTTATTACTAATATTGTTTCAAAATATTTTTTCTGTAATATTTTATATAGAAGTAAAGTTTGTATAATGTTGTTTGACAAAGAAATCGATAGCTGAACATAAGAACAATGCTAGTTCAAAACATATTGTTAAAAGAAATATTAATTTGAGGAAAACAGGTTTTCCGCACAAAACACTTCTTCGTTTTCAATCAAACACTACAGTATTTTTATAACAATACAATTTCTTCAGAAATATTATTACTGTTAGAACCTGAGGGACCCACACACATTCAATAGATAAAATTTTGATCGGCAAAAACAATAAACTTAGATTTTCTTTTAAAAGTTTCGTTTTGAGATTTTATCCTTTGCTTTCAATGAGTGAAACACTTTATTTAATTTAATTTTTATTTCCAATTTTCTAGGAATAAAACAAAAGGTTTTCTTCTGACTTTTGATAGTTTCAGAAGATTGAAGTTAGATAAAAAGTAAATTAAAATATCGTTTTTACTTAAAACTGATTTGTTTCAATACTATAATATCTATACATAAAGTTCCTTTTAAGTTGTAAAGTAATAAAATAATTTAAATTTATAATGATTATAAACTCGTTATTTATGATCCAAGTAAGTTCAAGAGAAATTCCTGGTAAAATGAATTAAAATCATTTTTAATCCCAACTCTTTTTAAACCTAGTTTCAGAACCATAATTATTTATTTATTTTAAGCTTTTGCAAGCATTTTAAATATACTGGTTAAAAGAAAAGAATATTAAGAGCGCTTTTAAAGAGAAGGATTTGAAAGTATAACGAAAGCTGAAAATGGAATAGAATTATTAATATTAAAAGGTAGATTATTATAAAAATATGAATATGAAAAAGATTTTGCTCAGTTAAAACTAGGTATGTGATTTAAAAATGTGTTCTAATTTTCATATTTCAAGAAAAGTCTCTAGAAAAGAAACACACAGAGAGATTGGTTTGGTTTTAAAAAGAAACCCATAGTTGTATGTTTGGTTTGATAACTTATATATATACGAGTAATTTTGTTTATTTATTTTACTAATATGAGTTAAAAGATTAATTGTGGTCAGTATTATTTGAAAGCTTGTATTCTTATGGACAATGGTAAAACCACAGGCCCCGCCAATTCAAAGTACCTAATCGTCAGTTTTTGTTAAACAATATTAATAATCATTAACCTTTTGAGTTGCAGTCATATTTAACGGTAGATTTTGAGTAATTTGTTGTACTTTAATTAATAATTCATGCCAATCATTAGCCTTCTGAGTTGTGGAAATATGTTGGCAGAATTTGAGTAAGTAGCTCTACTTCAAATACTAACATTCGGAAAAATCTGTTCAACGTAAAACCGACCTTATTAGATATGGGATAAAGATTAGGAAGAAGTTTAATAAACTAAACTGTATTGTAATAAAAAAGGGATAATAATGAAATAATTATTAACCAAATTTATAATTTATTGCTATCTATAATACGCATAAACATACGTATCATATTATGTCATAAAAGTACAAAAATCTTTTACATAAAAAAATAGTGACGTACCTCAATTCGAAATTAAATTATCGATAAATAAAACGTAAAAAAAAGTTTATAAACGAACGCATTCATACACTTAACGTACGGCGAATATGAATTATTTAATACTGCATTACAACGGGGAAAACTGTATGAAAAAAAATACTTTCAAGTCCCAATGATCTTATAAATAGTCTTGATGGAAAGTACTTGTACACGACAATGTAGCACGCAAACTGAATACCGTACGCTACAATTAACGATCTAATATGTATGAGAATTGAATTTAAATGAAAAAATATTGTATTTGAAAATCGTTTTGCGAGGTGTCGTGATTGGCTGGTAAATTAATATGTATGTGTTTTTAAATGATTGTTTGGGTGTTATTAATTGATTATTATAAATAATGTAACTGGACACGATATAAGTACATACATCATCCTATCTCCGATCAAGTCTAGATATAGATAGGTACTCTGAAACTAGAAAATCTAAGTCGAAAAGAGAACCTCCTCCTGTTTTTTAGAAGTCGGTTAAAATGGATAAACAAAATGACGTCTAGTACTCATTTTTGTACATACCTACCATATACTTAAAATAGTTAAAAATCACCTTATCTGTGTCCGTGGCAAATATTAGTAGATATATGTTTTTTACTCTTTCACGTAAAAGTCACTGTACCGATTTGGGTGATATTTGGTACACAGATGAGTTCTAAAGGTGATGGGCGCAGTACTACAGTATTGTACACTGTGTCATGTATGGGCAGGCGTGGTTACTTACCATCAGATGACCACCTCGCTCGTCTCTTCACTTCTTACCAAAAAAAATTATACCTTAAAACCAGGAATAGCACGTAGGATACTTTTATACTCACGGGATTGTGAATATTATGATTTATAAAGGTGTACACTGGGTAAATAATAATTATATTATGTAGTTTTAAACATTACTTACCACCAAATCTAATTAAACCAAAAATACCTAATTGGACATGAAACAAAGGTTAGAAAGATATGACTTCATGTGACGCAAATAAATGTACGTTTAATATAGTAGCGCCCAGCGGATTTACCCGCGTAGTTCCCGTTCCAGCGGGAATACGGCGATAAAGTATAGCCTATGTCATGCACTAATTAATTAGCTTTCCATTAGTGAAAGATTTTTTGAAATCGGTTCAGTAGTTTCAGAGCTTATTTGTTACAAGCAAACAAACAATCAAATATTTGTGTAGACTTATCATTTAAATATTCACTATACATAATATAAATAACCACAATTTACCAAGAATAGCGCAATGGAAATATTATGCAAAGCATTCCAAAAATATCTTGTCAGTGTAAAACTTCAAGTTAATACAGCTAAACTGTCATTTACCGATGATCGAACCACTCGTGTGCAACATCGCAAATTATTATGTATTCGACTAGCGTGTGTATTCCTAATATTTTAGACTATGACGTAAATACGGTAGTCATATTTGTGAAGCAAATTTCATAGGAAATGCAATTTAAAAGTGATTTTGACTGCTTGTAATTCAAAAACCGGCCAAGTGCGAGTGGTGCGAGAAGTGTTCCGTACCAAAAACGACAAAAAAAACACGTTTGTTGTATGGGATGCTTCCTTAAATGTTTATTTTATATTGTTTTTAATATTTGATGTTATAGTGATAATAGAAATACATAATCTCTGAAATTTTCAACTTCTTTTGTATATAGTAAAACAACATTAAACATATTTTTTGTTTTTCTTCTTCTTCTTAGCGTGTTGACTCCAACAGATAAAATAAAGGAAATTAGAATTAATAGGTTCAAACTATATTCTAGAGGACCAGAACTCAGCCTCCATTATGGCATTGTCCTCGCGTGTGCAGGTGTACGGACATGCAGGGCAAGTCAGGAGATTTGCCATTGTCTGAGGGGAAACACCACATAGACATGCACTCTTTGAACTATAATCCCCCTGTGCATATTCTCCTTGCTTCGGCCTATTTTCAACTGTCTAGTTATCACCATCCTTGAGATACAGCCTGGTGACAGACGGTCGAACGGACAGCGAAGTCTCAGTAATAGGGTCCCGTTTTTACCCTTTGAATACGGAACCCTAAAAACTAGTTACATTTATAAGTTTATCAATTTCCGGCAGTGTTCATTTGTAACTTGTGCAATTTTGGGGTTATAAAGACGAGTTTTATAGCTTGCTAAAAGCTGACGATGCATTGTTGTCCTCTCATGATGGTAAATGACTTGGGAAATAAATGGTCCTAAGAATTTTGGGCTGATGGCCAGTTGCGCATTTATTAGGGGCGTACTAGTTTGAATTAAGTGCGTCAGTTGAATGTTATTAGGATATAAGTATGAAAGTTAAGTTATGAAAATATTTAACTATTTGCATATTTTAACTAATTCTTTTCTTTCGACAACCTCGATGGCAGAGTGGTCATCATGCCGGACTGCCATCCGTAAGGTTGCTTGGTTCGATTCCCGTGCGGGTTGAATATTTGTGTGAACCACAAATGTTTGTCTCGGTCTGGGTGTGTGTGTGAATGAGTGTGTGCGTAGTTTCTGATACCCTAGATACAAACAAGTTTATGTTTATTTATTTCTGTATAATTAGAACATTAGCATCATTCAATAGCAAACAAAAATCAATAGAAAAAATAACACATTCATACTAGCTATTTACGTATCACACAAAATACCACCTTACCCACCTCACAAATAGGTGCATAATTGAGATTTGCAATCACCATAATTCGAGCTAAAATGGTCACAAACTGTACCATGAATACAGGTAGGTATACAATAGATAGGCTGATTGTCACCAAACAATAGGGAAGCAACAATGTGGCTCTACTCAGTTGGAAAAGCTTTTACGGACTCATAGTTAGCGGTATTCACAAATACTGGTGTTTAATTCGGTAAACATTCTGGCTTTTATTCATATAAAAGCTAGTAGGTAATGATCGAATTGTTAATCGATAAATTGTACTAGATGATTGAACTCAATACAGTGAGGCGTATAAGTTATGTAGAAACTAATGTAGGTAGTTCTGTTCAAAATATATTAGGACTAACGTCCTTTATAAAAGAAAAGTAGCTTCTATTTAATGCTTATTTATGTACTGGTATTAAGACTGGTATGTAGCTTAGAATATGTCTGTAGAGTCAGCGTCAGATAAAACGAACATTACATTATATAAGTGTCTAAACATATTAGAGATAGCTATATTTGTTAAAACTAATCCAGTATTATTTCCTCGAACTACAGAAAAAAATCACAATTTACGACATAAAAATACATTATGTATACATCCGTCAAATACTTCTCTATTACATAAGAGCATATATTGTTTGGCTCCCAAAATATTCAATAAATTTCCACAGAACATTAAAGAACTAAATAATACTAAATTTAGAAATATGTTACAAATTTGTTATTAGAAAAAATATACTATAATATAGATGAGTACCTAAATGATAAAACTTTAGTTCTAGCTTAAGTATTTAATTTCATATAAATATTTAACTAACTCAATATATTTGTACGCCACCCTGGCATAACATGTTGAACCTATTTTAATGTACGTAATTAACACCTAATAATTGAATAATTGTACACATGTTATAAAAAATAAATTTATCTTTTATCTTTTACTTAGTTGGCAAATACCAAGGAGGTACCTTTTATGTGACGCTGACTGTACTAACAGAAAAGAAAAGTCGCTAAGTTGTTATCCCATCATAACCAGTTAATAAGTTTTATTTGTATATATTAATTTTGTTATGCCTGACAAGGGCTAGTAAGTTTTAAGTGGCTGTATAATTTAGTAATGCAAATAAATTTTATCATTTAAGTTTATGATTTATGAACCTAAAAAAATAAAATTAAACAGAAAAAATTAAAAGAATAAATACAAAATTCAGCAGCAGGGTTAAAAGCAGTTAGAGTTGGTAAAAAAATCATATAAAACACACGATTTAATTTTAAATATTGTATTTTGTACGTCAAAAATGTTGGCCATTTTGCGTGTTACACAAAATAACTGTCTGTAAGCCGCAAACCTTTTAATATTCATGACCCTGAAACAACAAGATTAAGTTTAATGAAAAATGGATCGTCTGTTGGCCATCAAAACGAAACGAAAAGAAAATTATTTCGTTTTTTTAAACTGGGTTTTAAAATATTTTTTTCTTAAGAACTGACAATGCGCTTAAAAACTCTTTTATGGTGCACGTTTCTGATAGGAAGTTACTTACCATCATCATCATCACCATCATGTGACCTGAGTGCTCATATTCTCATCATCATCATCTGCTTATACATCCCAACTGGTGGGGCTTGGTTGTGCTCACCCAAAGTGGGAATGATCAGATCAGGGCCAATCAAATACGAACCTTTTCGACGTCTATCATAAAATTGAAAAAAAAAACAAAAAGTATGTAAGTATTTCGTTTTAAAAAGTGTTTAAGGAGTTTTACCTACTAATATTAATTATTCTGTGGTTTTACGAAAGCGGAGGCAAGCACGCTTCTCTTCTTTACAAAAAAAAAAATAGTTAACTTCTTTCTCTCTTTGTTTATCGGATAAAATCTGTTTTTATTAACAGACTATTCAATATATAATTCAAATAGCTTATCCAACAAAGCACTTCCTTTCTCAAACAAAAATAGTACAATAATCTACTTACACAAATAATAATATCGAATTTGCTACCCTTTGAATTACAAATATTACAATCACTTAAGTGTATGTCATGAATTTTTGTTCCTCTTACCTTAAGGTCATGTCCGGAAAAGGTTGAACAGCCAATAAAATATGTAATTGATATTGATATTGCGAAGTTAACTTCACTTACATGGAACCTTTCCTTTGTATACCTACTTGACTTACATAAAAATATTATTTAAGTCGGATAGGTTAAGTATACGAATTTGTTTTAGGTTTTGTTACATGTTTAAAGCAATCTTCTACCGTATAGTAGGTATCGTAAGTGGGTATTTAGTCTAAAAGGACCACATTGAATGGCCCGCGGTCCATTCAGACGTTAACGAAAATAGACTTCGTTCGAAAGGACCGGTGTCAATATAGTAAACTAGCTGTGCCCCGCGGTTTCACCCGCGTAGTTCCCAATCCCGTGAGAATTTCGGGATAAAACATAGCCTATATTCTTTCCCGGATCATATGCTACCCCTGTACCAAATTTCAAGTCAATCGGTTCAGTAGTTTGGCCGTGAAAAGGTAACAGACAGACAGACAGAGAGGGTTACTTTCGCATTTATAATATTAGTTAGGATTAGGATGTCAAACTATTAAGTACAGTAAAGAATGAAAGTGTAACTGTTAAAATAAAATATCATAATAACTTTTATTTATTTATACACCCCTATTTTGAAAATATGGGACTTATTAAAATCAGAATATCTGTAGCAGTAACTGAATCCATATATCCAATAAAAATATCAAAAATGATAGTCGATTACTTATCTTTAAAAAATACAAAATAAATGTCGTATTACCAGACGGCACACTAGCTATCAAGTATTCTGTGACGGCTCGGGTCGATGACCGCGCTCAGCTGTGTATCGCAGCGTTCGGTGTAGAATAATAATAAAATTCGGCGGGATTTTGAAAATCTTTGACTTATCATAACTTTTTAAATAAAAGCAAAAGAAAAAAACTAACTTCACTATTATATTGTCACCCGTCGTTTACATTAGCTGTGAGATAAGGTATCGCAATTTCAAAATAAGGGTGTATAAACAAATCAAGTTTAAAAATGATTGCTTCTTAAGTATTTAAACATTTTTTTCCATATAAAAATGTTGATTATATTTATGACTTCCCTGTGTAAATCAGATTATTTACGTAGTTTCATGGATTTTAATGACTTTTGTTTACGTTTGAATGGACCGCGGGCCATTCAATGTGGTCCTTTCAGACTAAATACCCTAGTAAGTGTGCCTCGTGATTTCATCCAAGTTACCTTCCCTCATATTGATTATATGTGTGATAAAATTTATAGCCTTACTCAATAATAGATCTATCCAACAAGGATAATAATAATAATAATAATAAGCCCGCAGGGCACCTTTGAGGCGGGGTGTCGGGGAGTAGCGACCCCGCGGACCTGACGCGCTCCCGGGGGAGGTCACCATTCCTCACCTCCGCTCGCCTTCACTGGCCGGCGGAGTGAACACTGACGAGGAACAGGTCCCCCACCTCCGTACTTGCCTTCATTGGCCGGCCGGAGTGGAGCCCGCGAGAGTACTTTGGTGCTCGGAGAGTGAGGGGCGTTACGTAAGTGGTGAGTTGGCTTAGCATGAAGCTGGACCCTTGGGCTCAGTGGATCGCGGTTTAAAACCCAGAGCGTCTACTCCACTCTCAAAGCCGCTCGTTTCATGTTGCCCCCTTGTTGCGACTCGAGCGACTTGTTTGGGGGGCCCAGTTATAGAGCTGGCAAGTCTCCATCCGCCACTTCGTACATGTTTATAGCATTGTATCGGCGGGTGTCATAGTCCCCATAGTTCCCCAATATCCAGTCCATTGAACATCCCATTCCCATAACCCAGTCGTAGTTTTCCATATATTTGCAATAGTCCCAGCAGAACCGGGGACTGTCCTTGGATGCATTTTATAGTGTTATACAGGGATAGTCGCCGGATTGTGCATCCTTTACACAAGATTAAACATGTCAAAGGGCTTCCGTGTGTTGGCTTTGGCCCCATACTAGCCTTCCAAAAGACCGGGACTTCTTAATAGTCCCGTGAATGGAAAAGAAATAATAATAATAATAAATAACTTTATTGACAGTAATACATACCTTAATAACTATGTGTACAGTTGCCTGAACTAGGCCGAGCCTGTGTCTCAGGCAACAGTTCCTTCCAATGACACAAACAAATTAGGTAGGTAACTGTTTACAATGAACAAGTAATAAGTAAAACCAAAACACTACACTTTAAACACAAGAAAAATATCCGTATTATAATAAAAGAACACAACAGGATATCAATATCAACTGACAATGTAAACTAACACTATTAGAATGATTACTAACATTAAAATGACATTATAACCAAATACATGCTAAGTTTTTACAAGTACCTTCAAAGTGAGAACAATCAGTGGTTAGACTACTAACAATATGAACTTTTATTTTTTCACATTTTTACAATTTTAATATTTTAATTTGCATTTATTTAACATATTGAATTTGATTAATTTTTTATTTAGAAATTTTAATATTACAGTAATCGCACCCTTAGAATTATAGAGACTCAAAAAGGAAACCCAACTTTTTGGTAATAGTGGAATAAAGATTCACAAGTCTATCAATTTTGTAGAAAACAAAAGATATGCGCCTGAGTTTTGATAATATTTTGTAATTGTTATTTTTAAATCAAACTTTAGTTATTTACCTAGATAATTTTAAATAAAAAAATGAAATTAAATAAATAAAACTATAATATATAAAACATTCTCAAATAATGGTGCATTTTAGGTCTTTATTTTAATGTTTTTTTTTTTTTAAAAAGACCTTTTATGTTTTAGGTCCCTCTATTTCTGATTTTTGAACGTAAGATTCGTAACATTCCCAAATAAGACACTATAATAGTAATATTGTTTAGGGTAATTTTATATTCGATACATTAAAAAACAACATAGGCAATGAAAATGTTTTAATAAAAATTAAACTTACAAAGAGTTTAGTTAAAAATCTACTTTTATTATTATTATCAATCATCACAACCATGGTAAATAGTTTACCAAAAAACTTTGCATAAAAAAACTTAAGTCTTTGATATTAATTGACTAATAATTAGGTACTACTTATCACAATCAATAAGGAACTTGTTTTTAGAACTTAACAATTAAACATAACAATAATCATAAACTTTCATAATCATAAAATATTACAGTATAGAGTTATAAAAATCTGCGTAATAACTAGGAATTAGGTTTTTATTAATGAGATCGCGTAAGTCTTTTTTTTTACGTTCGCTTAACTCTAGTCTTTGCGAAAATGCTTTGGTCAAAGTTATTTCTTCTGGATTCATCATTTTCTTACGTTTGTTCCTTATGTTAACCTTTTTGAACTCACTTTGACTGTACGAAGTTTTATAAGAGAAGATAAATGGTTCGGCCTTACAAAACTGCAAAACTTTAACATTGTTCAAAATAACATGATTTTTATCATCATCTTCATTGAAGTTATATCCCCATTGTTCTTGTAGTGTTTTTAAATTGATAAAAAACTCGTATGTTAACTCCTTAACGGTAAAAGGTTTTCCATTCTTACGTGCGTTTTTAATTAGAGTTATATATTGATACGGAGCATAAATTGGTCCAGCTTTTTTGTTTTTTTTAACTTCTTTCTCAATCAAGCTGTGAATATTGTCCCCTTCGTTTTGAGTATGTCCCTTGATGAGGTATTTATGAGTGATGGTTTCTATATTTTTAAAATTAGTAACTACATAAGAATATAACGTTATTATGAACTTATTTTTATTTTGTCCACAACAATTATCCGAATAAAAAGTGACATGAAGATTTTTATTCGGATTTTGTTCATTTAAGTTGTGCAGATAGTCTAGAATACACGATCCTATTTCAATAGCTCCCCTGTTTCCTTGCACTTCGTCCCAAAAGTAGCTGTACACATCACTGTAAGCACCTATGTCATTGTCATTCTCTTTTTCATTTCTTTTACGTTTGTTAGGTATTTCTGATTTCTTAGACATTAATTCTACTATAGTGAAATTTAGACAATTGAGTTTTGATTTATAGAAAAATGAAGAAACCTCTCCGGTAGGGCACTGCATGACAGCTTGTAAGTCATAAATACAGCAAATGAATGTGTCATTAATGTTTTGGCGGTCTAGGCGTTTTTCTTGGCGACACAAATCTTTTTCTTTAAGGTGCTCATCGTATTTATCTTTTATTTTTGTTTTCCGATCCGCCGTTGCAACTTCATAGTCTAGACATAAATCGCATCTGTCTTTTTTCGGTTGAAAAAAGCTAATATTAAATTGTTTTGTAAAAATTTCATAGTAGACCCAATAGTCGCATGAAGGTTTACCTTCTTGTTTTTGAAATTTATCAAAATCTTTCCAGATATCAGTTATTGTTCTATCCCCACTAATATATTCTCTGGAAGTAGCTGCTCTCAAATAATGAGACTCTATTCTTGGAATGGAGTTTATGTGTTGTTTAATATTCTCAATCAGTACTGGATCTATAGGCTGTCTTGACACGTGCTTACCTCTTATATCAGTATTTAAGAATCCTTGTGGGTCAGTCTTCTTTTTAACAGTTCTGATCTGACGGTCGCATATTCCTAGAGTATTAATGAAGAAAGTCTTACATACCCGAATTCGGGTGTTATTTATTGTGAAATAAAATGCATTATTCGGTAGTCTAGGTTTAGCAGAATTACTATACTTGTACTTTGGCTTAATTTCCATCATGCAATTTCGTATGAAAGATCTTTGTAGTTCTATGTTTCCCATTGACCAATATTTATCAAACAATGTTTGTCTATCTGCATCAACGACGTTTTCGGCACATTTGAGTCTACATTTACAAGCATCTTTAATGACACGGGCCGATACTTCCTTTTTAGTGGTACATGAAACATAAGGTTTTCCAGTGTTTCTTAAGATTTTTGCAACATTTTGCTTCCAGCTTGATGGATTTCGTGTGCGTTTTCTTGATTTTCTAATTGTGTCGGAAGTTGTAGTCGATTCAAGGGCAGTGTTGGCTGAAGACGAAGAACTGCTGCTTGATAAACGAGTGGTTCTTTTAGGCCGAGAGCTATGGAGAGTATAAGTTGGGTCTGTGTCACTTAAGTCTACATCACTTTCATTTGAATGAATGGGTGACTGATGGTAATCCTTTGTATTTTTGCGTGTAACTTGACCCGTCAAGCTAGATGTGGAAGGCCCATCTGTGAATGAATAGGCATTTGATGTATTTTTGTCAAAATTGGTGTTAGAATCCGAAGAGGACGACGATGATGATGAAGATCTACTTGAAGAAGAAGTAGTACTGTCGGATGATGATGATGAATCGCGATATGAGTTTTTAGACTGTGGGTTTTCTTTTTCATTAGGTACATAAGGCTGTTCAGAATTTTTCATCTCTGGTTCTAAAACTATAGAAAATTCCTGGATACGCTTCGTTTGTACCTGGAAATAATATTTAATTTAGCAGAAGAAATAAGCAACATGATATTTAAATTGTCAATTGAAAACCCACCTTGTTGGTGTCAGCTACACAAAGCACCTTTGGGTCAAAATTTGGAATGGATTGGTTAGGAGAGTTTTCTATTATGGAAGGGCTATTTGTTAACGATTTGTCATGTGTTTCGGGGATGACCTGAAAGTAAATTTTGAACAAATAAAAAAAGGATCAAATTATATTCAATATAAAATCAAACTACGCAATAACATCTAACTACTTTGATGAAATTGTTTTGATGTCTAACAAAAGCTGTTTATAGTTTACTGCAAATAGTTATTATGTTAATATAGTAAGATCCATTGACATTGTTGATGTGTGTTTTTACCTCTGTAATAATTTGGTCCATCTGATTGAATGATAATTTATCTGGATACTCCTCACACGATGAATGAAATGACAGAATAATATTTTCTTTGTCTGTGTCAGTCTGAAAATATATTTAAATTTTTAATATCCAACAATTTAACGCCAATCTATTACAAATATATTACCAAGGTACATACCATGGGAACACAGTTTTCCTGGACATTTTGTGATGTTTCCATCATGTTATTAGCATGTGCCTATTAACAAAGGTATTAAAAAAGTTTTTTCATAAAGTAATTTCTGTTTTGGTAAAAATAATATGAACAAAAGTGTCTTTACCTGGTTCTTATTATTGAAATTAACTTTTTCTAAAATATAATGCACTCTTCTTTTCATGCTTAGACTTTTTTCGCCTAAAAAGTAAAAAAAAAATGGAACTACAATAATCACATGTAACAGAAGAAACAAAACGATTTCATTACTAGATAGACTTTTGACTAAAAATGACTTCTTAAAAACTATAACTATTATTACAAGAAAGACGCAATCACGAATAAGTTTTTACAATGCACATTGTTTTTATAATTATAACGACCTAAGGATGATTGAGTCCTTAACTTCTAATATTTTTTCAGTCAAAGATGGACTCGAACAATAATAAGTCTTGTAAACAATCAACATTTTTGCTGTAACATGGACTTATTACAAAATGGGTCTTTACTTTATCAAAAAAAGTTACATGTACATACCTTAATTTTCAGTAATGTAATGACCCAATCCTGATTAGGTCTCCACAAGAACAAACACGTAGCGACTTTCACTTATGACGCGTGGCACATTACTGATTGCGTCACTCTAAAACCGAGAGGGCGCGGGGAAGAAGGGCCGAGCGATAAAGACCGAAATATGCGTTTGTCCTTTTCTACTCACAAATCGGTCGCTGTTTTAATTAAAGTCGATGCAGATGATTATTTAAGGTCGTTCTGTAGCGAAAAGTCAAAATATCAAAATTTCTTATTGAGTCTCTATAATTCTAAAGGTGCGATTGTAGTATATTACTTGTATTAAATAAAATATATTCTGTAGGAGTATTATCATTAAGTTAGTTCTTAGTTGTATAAATTGGTAAGTACGTTTATGAATCAGATTTTCATATTTGTTTTGTGAAAGTTTGCATGTAAATAGGATGTATACATTGTACCCCAAAAGAATTTAGTTTGAATAATATAATTTTGAAGATAATTTTATTACGTACATCAAATTACCTGACATAAAATACCAATAAATAATAAATGTTAAGATAAACTTTTAACCATTATTACCATGACACAACACACAAATTGTGTGTATGTACATAGGTATTATCATTTTGATCTGTTCCACTGCTACTTAACATTGACGAATAGACCTTCTATTTCATTATAGTTTTTTGATTTTAGCCAATTTGTAATAACTAATTTGCAATTATGTTTGTTAAGAGGATAGAAATTTAGGTAAGAGTTTAGTTTATTATAAAGTTTTGGCCCTAGATAGCAATTAAATTTATGAGTAAAATATGTTTTATATCTTTGAATTTCACAAACTTTGTTTTTTCTTCTGAGTTCATTGTAGCTTTTGTCATATGTAAGTCTGTGATGTTGCAGCAATAAAGTATCTCGAACAAACAGTTGCCTAATGGTCAACACATCACAATCTTTGTATAAATTTGTGGTAGGATATCTGTAACCTTTGAATGAAATTACCTTCAATAAAGCTCTTTGTGCAATTTCCAGTTTCAAAATATGTGTTTTACATGCTCCGCCCCATGATGTAATGCAATACGTGAAAAGTGATTCTCCTAAAGCGTAATAAATAGTTTTAAGTAGATTTGTATCAGCTATATATCTCAGTTTCTTAAAGATAAATATTAACTTTCTAGTTCTTGAAGCTAGTTGGTTTATATGTGGGACAAAAGTTAATTTCTCGTCTAAGATTACCCCTAGGTATCGGATTGTACTGGTTCTAGTCAAATGATTGCAGTTACAGGGTATTGCACTATTACTTTGACACGTATGAAATTGTATTTGAAGATTTTTATCATCTGGTAAAGTTCTTTTAGTAATTGCAAAAGACATAAACTTTGTTTTAGAGACATTTAATGTGAGTAAATTTTTATATAGCCAGTTGTAAATTATCTTTAGACCTGTTTCTGCATGATGCTTGGCCTCATTCCATGTTCTACCATGAAATACTATAGCAGTATCGTCTGCAAATGTAAATATTTTACCGTTTTGTACCGTTTGATTACATAAACTGTTTATATAAATAAGAAACAGGGTAGGTCCAAGAACACTACCTTGGGGAACGCCGTAGGTTACAGGTTTATCACTACTTGACTTTCCTTGTATTGTGACTCTTTGAGTCCTATTATTGAGATAGTCCTTAAATAATTGTAATGACTTTCCCCTGATACCAATTTTTTCCATTTTGTTTAAAAGGATAGGAATGGAGACCGTGTCAAAAGCTTTGGCGAGATCTAAGAACACACCAATACATTTCTCTCTGTTGTCCAGTTTCTTTGCAATAAAATTAGTGATTCCACACACTATCTGGTCAGTGGACCTGCCTGCCCTAAAACCAAATTGATTATATGACAAAAAACTAATTTTCTCAAGATAATTTAATAGTCTTTTATTTAATATTTTTTCAAAAATTTTTGATATAGCAGGTAAAACAGATATTGGCCGAAAGTTGTTGACACCGTCCTCAGATCCACCCTTATGAATTGGGTGAACAATGGATTTTTTTAACAAGTTAGGAAAAACACCGGTCTCAATACATAGATTTATAATACACGTTAGGTGAGGGACTATAAGGTCACTCGCCATTTTGAGGATTCTAGTAGAAATACCATCCCACCCAACGGCACTATCATTTTTCAAGTTCATTAAAATCGATTTGACTTCCATATTTGTTGTAAAGTGAATAACCATAGAATTAGCTGAATGCAGTGGCTCATCATCCGTGTGATTTAAATTTGTGTTAATACGAGATGAGGATATGATTGTTTCAGCCAAGTCTTTTGCAATATTGACGAAGTAGTCATTAACTTTTTCTAACGAGCTTTCAGGTGTGATTCCCGTTTTTAACAGACAAGCGGCTGTTTTCGTTTGCTTACGTCTATTTGTGACTGTATCAATGATCTTCCACTTTTTCTTAGGATCTTTAGCATATTTATTTAATTGTTCTCTTTCATATAGTCGTTTTAATCGTTTTAGTAAATCATTACAATAATTTTTGTACCTATTATATATAATTTGTAAAGTTTTATTTTGAGGTTCTTGTTTACGTTTTAAGTTCATACGATCTCTATTTTTCATGCAACGTATTAGACCAGGTGTTATCCATGGTTTTAGACAAATTATTCTTTTAGGGGTGATAACTTTAAGGCTATTTTTAATAATGAAATTTTGAAGAATTAAAATTAAGTCTGTTGTGTATTTGTTTGGATTTAGGGATGTAATGCTATCTACGTTTAGCGTTTTCAGTTCAGAGAGTATGGATTGGTAACATAATTTAGTTTGTATATTGTTAGATTTAATTTTATGGTTTTTACGTTTTAAATCTATATAGGTTAGCACAGGATAATGATCAGTAAGTACTGTTTCAATGACGATAGTGAGTGAAGGATTTTTAGTTTTGACTATTGAATGATCAAGGCAAGATTTTTCTCTCGTTGGGAAATTATGACATGGTAATAATCCATGATGAGCTAGGAGATTGAGGTAGGTTTCGGAGTTTCTATCAGTATTTGTGTCACTCAAATCTATGTTGACATCTCCGGTTAAAATAATATTCTTAAACAGATTTAAATTACTGATTAGGTCATTAAGAGAAAGTAAGAAAGGGTCGAGATTACATTGGGATGGCGATCTATAAATACCTATTATTACTGAGTCATTGATTTTAATTATTAGACATGTAGCATCACTAAGCGTGCACTCTTCAACAACATAGTTACAATCTGTTTTTACATATGCAACAACACCATCATTTTGATTTTTATTATTCTCAGTGTAGTAACAATCATAGCCGTTTAAAACTGGATAGTTAGACACTTTAGAGTTCCAGGTTTCTGTTAATATAATAATATCGCAAGGTATATCTAGTCGAGTTAAAAGTACTTCAAAACCTTCAAAATTTTTATTGACACTTCTAATATTCTGTGTGAGTATCTTTAAATATAACTTAGGTGTTACCTTTGATTGTATAAACTTTTTACACATGTCTAAATCATTCATAAAGGATTCACCGGGTTTTAGATCATCTAATTCTTTTGTCATATAATTAAAATTATTAAGCGAATCGAATTTTTAAAAGTTTTATCACGGCATAAAAATATAGGCAAAAGAAATGTGACTCAAGCAAGTATAATATTAGTGTATAAAGTGTACATACCATTTTATTATTTGAGTAGATGATTTGTTTGTTAATTTTTCTATCTTCTGATTCATAATCGTAGTTTATGCTTGGGACATTTAAAAAAATAAGTAGAATTAACAATATTGAATCTTTTACATCTTTAGAATTAAACAATTCATAACAATATTCTGTAAGTGAATTTTTGACAGCATGTTTGTGCAAGAGTGGATATTTGGTTGCAAGTGGATAAAAAAGAAGGCTTAGTCATTTCTGTGATTTGAGGAAGGCCAGTTTGAGCTCGTCATTGATTTCTATGTGAGGTGAGTCTACTGTTTTACGTAGGTAAACTTTCCCATGGCTTGACCAACAAAATTTGTAGTCTTCAGTGCGAGCAAGTTCTCTAGCGAGGAAAAACAGTCTACGAGCTTTAGTGGTTAAGGCTTCGGATATGTATACCTGAGTTTGGGGTCCTGGAAGTTCTAGTGATGTTGAATTTAATCTCTGTTCTGGGTTTCGCTTAATATAAGATTTCGCTGCTTGGATGAAGTCTGACTTTGTTATGACAGATGTAAAGTCAGCAATAATGGTTGTTTTCCCAGATTTACTTTTGAGGCGGTATACATCTCTTATGGAATCTTGCTTTATATTGAGATTAAGAAGCTTGCTGGTTTTAAGAACAGTATTGTATAGGTCTTGTTTATTTTCTTGTTGTACAGGTACAGGTAGATTTCTTATTTCTATACTAGAAGATTTAAGACTTCTTTCCATGTTCTCTATTTTTGTCTCCAGTGACTCTATCTGTAGAACATGTTGTTTTCTATCTTTCTCCAGACCTTCTACTTTTTTTATAATATCGTCATATTGTCTGCTTAGGAATTCGACGCCTCTTTCTATATCTTCGTTTGTCTTCTTTATGGCGTTATTCTGATCTTTTATTTCAGCAATCTCAGACACCAATTTCTCCAGTAGTAGGTCTTGAGAGGCTTTCCACTCACCGAGCATGTTCATAATTTCCTCTTTGAAAGATAATAGTTTTTCTTCACTCGATTCACGGAATCGTTTATTTCTTTGCGCTGCATAGTCGTTACCCGTTTTGGTTTTAGACACTTCTGAATCTGAAGAAGTGTATGGCGGGGAACGAGCTACTCTTGACATTTTTGATGGTTTTTTTTTTTTTTTTTTTTAGTTCACAGTTTTAGTAGTCGAACTCGTTTTGTTCGTTTCGTGCTCCTCACTTTGCTGTGCGCCTAGTACTACGAACTTTTACAAGATGTTGTTTTTTGTAAAATAAAAATTATTTTACGAACGACTATAAACACGACTGCTCTCAAGCACGGTTCGGACGGAAGGGGACGGGGAAGGGGTCTTTGCGCATCGATCCGACCATAACCTTCTTTCTCATACATTTTAAAACCTATGCTTCAAACACATTCATCCAGTTACAAATAAAACAAAAATATAATAATAAGCTAAGTAAGTGTAGCCGTTTAGAAGTAATGCGCGAACATTACTAACGAAATAATTTAACAGAAACAATTTGTAATCAAAAGTTCCTTCTTTATAAGAGATAAACTCTCAAATCACCAGATAACGTAGACTTTGTTTTAACAACTGAATTAATTAAACACTCAAGTAATTTTATAAATTGAAGAAATAATTCTTTAACGCCTTTGAATTTAATGATAGCAAACTTTAATGGAAATATTGCTTGTATTATTTTGTAAGGAAAGTCTAATTTTATTTTTTAAGACGTAGATTATTTGTTTTATAGTTATTATAAGAAAATATAATATTATCAAAGAAATAACCAAGAGTATTTTTATGACTACCATTTCTGTTTATGTTCCACTTAAGTATTGCTTGACCTTTCGTTTAAGTATTAAGGTAAAAAAATATAAGTACTTGTGCTATTAATAAAACAATAAAAGAGAGATTGAGAGGAGGCATCCCAAATAGGATCTAATATTAGAAGCAAGTACCTAACATAGATTTGATCTTCTTTCTTCTTTCTTTGCGTGTCGACTCATATTTTTGAGGACCGGAACTCGGCCACCGATATGGCTCTATCAGTGGCCTTGTAAAGGTCCTCGCGTGTGCAGGTGTAGGGACACGCACGGCAAGTTATTTGCCGTTGAATCGTGGTGGAAGGATCGGCTAGTCTGCGTTACCGACTTGCCGTCCGCAGACCATTGCCTAGGGTGCGCCGGGCAATTGATGATTTGATGCAAATATTACACCATTGAGTTTTTCATGAAACATGATTGAGATTTAAGCTGTTGGATGAATTTAATAATTAAATATGTAATGCAGTCGTTGGTTCTTATGAGTGGGCCGATTTCTGTAAATAGTCCTCACTAATTTGAATCCGTTGCGTGTGCTGCAATATTTTTTTGCTAAACAACAGACTTTAAATTGCTCCAACTATCTATATCAATTGATTGTCGATGACCTTTATTCAACAACTGGGCCAAATTTGCCTTCCTTAAAAAAACGTCGATAGCTGTTTAAGGATTAAGTAATATTTTGGTCCCTTGTACTTTAATAGTTCCTACTTTTCGTCACCACTCCAAAAACATCACTGCAAAATTCCATTCACCATGCAGTAGGATTTTACAATCCATTAAAATCCAAATCAGCTTTAGATGCCTTTATTTCGCACCGGAATTTTAGTGGCTGTTAAACCCGTCATTATTACGCATCACAGTACCATCAAAATGTATCTTATTCATTTTACAATTCACAAGTATGGCTACAGTATCTCTGAGATGTTCCTTAAGCACTTTACGAGAGCCGAGAGGCGAACAAGAGGAATTTAAGTTCTAAAGTTGCAGGGTTTAGGCACTTGAAATTTGTTCAAGCGATGAAGGTCTTTGTAGGCTATCGTTAATGAAAGTTTAGGCTTTGATTTTATTATTTAATATTGTTTGAGTTAATCTCTAAGAAGGTTTTTAATCTGGTTAAATGGTTGCTTGGGTATTTACAATTTTAGTACCATGGCGTGATTTTTGATGTGAACTAGTGTCAGTAGTTAGGGACGAATATGACGATCTGCATAAATAACAATACAAAAGTAACCTAAAATGTTTTGCCACGTGATTTTATTTTATGACATTTCGGAAAAAAAGGATAAAAAAGGTAAAAATAAACAGTTGTAGTAAAACTCTTATAGAAAGTAAATTATGACATGTAAGATCTGTTAAGACCTCTTTCTTTGATGGTATTACAAGGTATGGATGGAAGTAAGTACAGTCAGTGTCAGATAAAATTATCGTAACGTAAGTAACCACCGCTAGGTAATGCTAACTTTGGTATTGTCAACCAAGGGAGGTACCTTTTATCTGACGCTAACACAGGCTTAGTCGTTCATTGTTGATCAAGTTATGAGCTTGATTTATGTTTTTCTGAGAACATACATTATCTGGCTTCATTAGCTAAGCTTTAAGTAACCATCTTTTAACTTGCCATGCGTGTCCCTACACCTGCACACGCGAGGACCTTTACAAGGCCACTGATAGCGCTATATCGGTGGCCGAGTTTTGGTCCTCAAAGATTTGAGTCGATACGCAAAGAAGAAGAAGCTAAGTAAACAGTGTATTTTACAAAATTATCTACTACTATAGTTCAAATAACCCACAAACTAAACCATAACACAGTCACTAACTAAATTAAAAAAATAATTACATTACAAATTCGCATTATAATTTCGTGATTATAGTATTAAGCCCACACACTGGTTCATTAGGATCGTGGTTCTATCTTTGTAATTTGAGAGTTTCAAACAGAGAGTATCATTTTACAAAGTAATGTATTCCGGCTTCTCATTAGTTGGAGTAAACATTATGAATGTAAATAGACAGAGGTTTGTACTATTGTTATGAACTTGTGTTACTACATAGTAAGACAAAGTAGCTTCCCACTGTCTGTCAGCATACAGAGTTGCTTAATTTTTAAAACTACGTAAAGGATTTTGGCGCATCTTTTTTAAAGATAAATAGAGATTCTTTTGAGACACTAAAAGTGTGTATGACACAAATCTACTTTCGTCATAATAAATAGTACGTCTTTTTGCATTAATACCTTCAGTTTTATAATTACGGTGGTAGATTCATTGACCTTCATAAGTGCCTCATTGAGACCTTAATTGTTTTTTTTTTTACTTTTGTCTTTTGCCTTTTGACTGGAAAAAATAGGTACTCCGTCTCTTTAAATGGAAATAAAACTAAAAAACATTATGGTTTTAATAATTTATTTAAATATTTGAACAAACTTATACTAACAAATAAATAATTTAAAACTAAAATAAATTAAATTAATTAAGCATTTTACTTCTATGTTCAATAAATACTTCTCATTAGTAATTTACATTAAAACCTAAAATAAGTTACAATACTATTGTAATGGCATAATTATAGTTGTCATTATATTTTATTTACATAACTAAATGAATAAATAATATTAGATTGTTTTACAATTATAAACTTTAATATTTTGAACTTAGGAATCAATTTTACTTATAATTGGGGGCTTTCCATTTTAACGAGGTGTCACCATGCTATACTGTGTAAGAACGATATGAATTAATTAGCGTTTAGGGTGGCCATTAACGAGTCAGTTGAACTGATCAGTCCAGAAATAAAACTGTGCCGTTACTCCAAAAGTTTTAGGTCAACTAAATTTCCCCACTGGAATCTGGCATCGCTCCGATGATTAAGGACCATTTTTAGATGGACGCCAGTCAAACTGATGACTCATATCAATAGCCACCTTAACGAAGCACTTCAATCTATAACTCAAGTTTTTTTGTGTTGTGTCTTGTAACATCATATAGATGGAATGATAAATGTTTAACACAGTGTATCGCAGTGACACTGGGTCCCTAAATGAAAAGCTATCGATATAAAAAGACTTCGTGATATAACAATTGCTTAATAAATAAATTAATGGTTTTTATTATGGACTTTAAGTCATAGTAGTTAATAGGTAACAGTCCATAAATTAATTTTAAATTAAAGTAAGCTATAAAATGCAGTCAATAAGGTTTAAATTTGTATGCCAAGATTCTTCCATAAAATAATTTTACATAGCGAAAACCGTAACGTATTGTAGTATAGTAACAAATTGGAGTTGGCTACAGTTGACTCAAATCTCTAACTTGATTTATAGTTCCGTTTTAGAAATATAAGCCTTATTTTTGTAGAAATACGATGCATTATTGCAATTATATCTTTTGCAAAATGTATTTCTTTTTCAAAATTTTATGTTAAAAACATTGGCTTCAATATCAATTCTTTGAATAATAATATTGTAATCAATAAAGGCAAATTTAATCTTATATTCGTAATTGCAGTTACATGTTTTCTATGATATACTAAAATTCCCATGTAACATAACTGGATTGCTACAATCTTAGAATGAGAATAACAACATCAAGCTTTAAGAGAAAAACAACGCCAGTCAATAATAGACCTAATATTAAAAGATTTTAAAACGGAAATTTCCTACGCAATAGCACCAGGTGCAGTGATATAAGATGCAGAAGGTGTAGGTCTGTGCTTTGGCATGGAGTAGGCTCTGTTCGAAGGCCAATCCTTGCCATACCCTCCTCCTGACGCGTAGGAATAACTGTTGGCGTAATCTGAATTGAAGTCGCTTGCGTCACTGCTGCCGAAGTAGGAGTAATGAGACATTGGATGGTGATGCTGAAAATAATAAAAATAATTATTTAGAGCAATAGAGTTCCAAAAAATATCGTATTGCCTCTAAGTTGTGGAGGTCTGATGACTGATACTCCACGCAAAATATGGACGTTCCACAAAATCTAGTTATACTGGAAAACGTTCCCAATCAGACATGAGATAATGGTTAGGAAGAAGAAGTTGCCGGGTTACATGGCTACAGGTACTTATTGACATTGACTAGACTAGACACAGCCATTTATAGAAAAAATATTACTCTCATACGTTTTTATAAATAGCATTCAACTTAGAACTCTAAATCAAAACAAATAAAATACATTTTATCTTAATAAATTGTCGAGTGCTTTCATTAATATTTTAATGTTAGGGCTTTGCAAAACAAGGATATCTGTAAAAGGGTACTTAGTACTTTGAGTATCATTTCGATAACTGTAGTTACTATCATTGTAAATAATTTTAATAGTATGTTTGTTTACTCACAGTATTTATTTGCTATCGCTACTTTATCAGTCAGCGCTATCAAGTAACTTTATTTATTTGTTGTCGCTACCTTAGTGAGAACGCTACTTTGTATAAATAATACAAAGTATACTTATTCAATTAAGTGTTTTAAGAGAAAATATTACTAGATTTTGAAAGAGTATGGAACTTTATTATACTTTTTGTTTAAAACAACACAAATATTTGTACGATCACACTCATAAAATGATGTTTGTTATTACGGAAATGTGAAAATATTTTCGATATAAAAGATTAATTCTTTGTAGTCAACCTTCAATATGAGTTTCATGTCATTCTAGACAAGAAGCAATAATTTGTGACCCGAACGCACAATAATTTTGTACCCTGAGGGACACCATGTTGAGTACTATAAATATTTTCTTACGAAACATAATAATAAAACAAGTGAAAAAAGGGGCCAAAGCTGGTGCTTTTATAGAAATTATTATTCAGAAGAAATGGACTGCAAACCGTTACTCATAAATTTTCCTTTTACTTTACCCAAAGGGAAACCAATTAGTGTAACAGTTCATTGCTTCCTTATAACAATAACAGTCAATACCAAATACCATGTGTTGGTACAAGGTTGACACAAATTGTCCGAAACTAGGTCAGATGTAATGAAAATAACGAAGCCTTTTTTGTTAATTATGTTAAATAAGATGCTTGACAAATGTTGGTGCAAGTTGTTGGTTGGGTTGGGCGAATGTGGGTAATTGAATGTTGCATGTATACGCACAATATTATCTAGAAATGTAAACTAAGTGACAGTTTCTGCAATCAAAGGCTTTTCTTAGACCTACGTCACTATGCAACCAACGTCGTCGGTTTTAAGTTTTTATTTTCTTTTTTAGGTAGATAATAATTTTCAAAGTATAAAATTTTACAAACTGTCGTGTTTTGTGGGCCAAACCTAATCGTATCTCGATAAAATTTATAGAATCTCTTATTTAACTTTGGGAGTAATTCAAGACATAACTCAGTAGTGAAATAGAGAACTAAGGCCCTACCATTGCCTAAATTACCCACCAATAGTATAGCCCGCTTTCAAAAGTTTTCGACAAATGGCATAAAGGCAAGTAAAAAATGACAAATTGTCTGTGACAGCATTTTTTTATCGACTTCGGATGTGGTTTTGCCTCGTAGATTTTTATGGATAAGAAAAAGTTAAAATGATTTTACCCATTTTAATGATGTTTTACGAATAATTTAACGCAGAACGTGTGAAAGTGCCTATATTTTTTATTATATGAAGCAATTACTTGAATTTTTATCACAAAGTTGATGTTCAGGCTTCGAAACAAATAATATACTCTAAAATCTAAAAAGAAAAATGTGTTTAAGCAAATTGGGGTTGAGTCGACTCTTTACATTAACAAGGTTTGGTAAAAACATCAATATTTTACGTGGACATCCATCGACACTCTATAACCTACAAAATGTGATAATTTTCTACTAACAAATGCTTTTAACTGTGTAACTTTCGATGATGTTCTTGAAGACCAAAATTACTGAAACAAAATCATATTTTTTTTTACCTTGCAAGCCTTCAAAGTGCTAAGTAAACTAGGTAGTAGCAGAGCAGCAATCAATAGCAGTTTCTTGATTAGCAGTACCGATAGCAGAATAGGAATGAGCAGCAGTTTCGTCTTAATTGTTGCCAGCAGTGAGAGAAGAGGAATGATGATTGCTAACTTCTTCTTCTTGCCTCTGGCTGAAAAATACAAATAAACATTTATAAAATACCAAATTATATCCAAAGCTAGTCATCTGATTTACTGTGAAAGGAAAATATACAATCACTCATCCTCTCCTTCAAACACCCATTCTTAAAATCCTTGTAATTTTTGCCTTTATAATATATGGCTGGTAAAATGACACTAGGGACGCGAGTGGCGTCATCCATCCTTTGGTAATTGGTTTTGGCTTTGGCAGTGTTTATAATAATTTCAACCATTTCTAATTTTACTTCTTACATAAAACACTATGAAAAAACAAATTCAATTTAACATTCCAACCATGTTTTAAGTTCATTAACAGTGAAAGCCCCACCTACAAAGCATTACTTATGTAAATCCGAAATCCTATCAAAATATTTTTCTGTCATTCTTGTCGACACCTTCAACTCTCAAAGTGATAACTGAACCATGAACTGAAGGTACAAAGGTTCGAATTCATTACACAGTCGTCAGTTCCGGCACAGTTTAAATTATTCCAAAATTAAAGGTCAAACATTACTGACCTAGATGCTACCGACCTAATATTTACGGATAAAATTATAATTAAAACGAATACAGTTGCACTTTCAAATGATCTAATTGACAGGGTTAATTTGGTATCAAATTTTGTGAGAATTGTTTTTGTTTGATGATAAAACTAGAAACAAATTGTTGGGTCATGGGGCAAATGTTTATGAAGTCAAACTATTTAAAAACAAAAGTGATGAAGAAGACTAAATATGAACCTAGTCTTCAATTTCTTCTTCGTCCAAAACTATGTTCTATATGTTATTGGGGTTGTATTTTAATTTAACCAATTTTGGCGGAATGTAACGTGAGACCAAAGTGGAGATCACAAATTGGGTGAAATGTGTATTTGATTCCTGCGCGAGAATCTGTGTGATCTATAAAAATGTTTGTCTCGGTCTAAGTTAGTGTATGTGTACTTAGTTGCTAATACCCTAGGTATAAACCTTTTTCGGGTTCAGTCACTAAATGAAAACTACACAGTAATTGATAACGTTATGTTATTATCCATTAACAAACACTCCAACGAGATATTCAACAAGAGGACCGATGTTACACATAATCCTGAATGATTGCAAAGCCCACAAGGCGCGATGTCACGTATTCAGATTGTAACGATGCCATTCCAACCGCTGAAATGTGACGTTGGTCCAAGTTCATAAACATTTATTGTTGTGATATTATTTTATTGCAGTAAAAATATGTTGAGTTATTGTATTCGGTTGTATTATTCATTAACTCGATCTATACGTATGGTATTTAATTTGTATACTTATAAGTAGGTAAATGTTTTTCAGACACATTAAATTTATCCACACTTGTTTAGCAAAAGGCTCTGATTGTTGCCACAAAAACCGACAATTCTATTACTTAACTTTAGAAGTAAACTCATTTTTAAATTATAGTTCCTGAACGAATCGTGCCTAAGGAAATGAAACTTGCTCCCGTAAACCCTTACATAACTCTCATTGTTTGAGCCGTTTACAAAAACAAGCTCATCACATTCTTTATTAGTAAAGAATCAGTAAATAAAACGTATAATAAACATCTAGCGTTCATAATCAGCTCCCCCCGCGGCATCCAAATATACAAGACATGTTACATTTGCTCCGTGTTTAAAAAAGCATAATAGTAGTTAAAAGCTAAAATCTCCGCTCGTGTTTTATATAGTTCTGTTCTATAACTAATAACCTTCATAACAGTGAATAAAGTGTGACGATCGAGCTCTGGATTAATTAGATAACAGTGAGTGAAAGTATCAAATCTACTAATAATTTTATTACTACCCTGTACACATTTATAAATTGAGAATAACATTTTCCTGAAAAAATTAGCATAGCAAAGTGCAAAAAAACTAGTTGAGTGAATTAACGTCAAGGAACTCTAATCATACTGAGATGCCACTAAAACGAACCCCACCTTCTTCATCGAGTGAACAGCAACCTAAACCTACCAAAACTCACAGACAGAAACAAAAGCTATTGCAACAACATGTAGACTCAGCAGATAGTGCACCGAATACATCAGATGATGAAGATAGTACTAGATTTACAACCGAAAAATTGAAAAGAAAACTGCAGGTTGAAGATGCCGCTGGAGACTTCCAGTCTTTTGTGTCTGAAATGAGAATCTTGTTTGCAAATCTATCTTCAAATAATGAAAAAAAACTAGAGTGTCTCAAAAAATCAGTAGATTCGATTAAAAGTGATATGAACGAGATGGCTAAGAGTTTGGATTTCCTCAGTAGTAAATATGACGAGCTACTTAAAAACTACAACACATTGCTGAAGGAAAAACAGGAAGATAGTAAATACATCCATCAACTTGAAGACCAGATAGAGAACTTGCAACGAAAATCGAGAAATACCTCGATTGAATTGCGCAATATAACACAACGATCGCATGAAAATAAACAACATTTGTGTGATATTGTGAGAAAAGTAGGTGAGATTACCAAAAACAAAATAGAAGCTAATTGTATCAAAGATATTTACAGAGTCCACACAAGGAAAGAAGGCATTAAACCGATAATAGTGGAGTTTACATCTACTTTACAGAAAGAAAGTGTACTAAGCTCAATAAAGCACTACAACAAAGGCAAAAAAAGGGATGATAAACTACACTCAAAACATATCGATATGGAGGGACCGCCTAAACCTATATATGCATCTGAATGCCTCACACAAAAAACCAAACATTTATTCTATCTTGCGCGCGACTTTGCAAAAACGAATTCCTACATGTTTTGTTGGACATCAAATGGCATTGTATATCTTAGAAAACAAGATAACACCCCCCACATACGTGTGAACACGGAAATGGATCTCAAGAAACTTCTAACAACACCACAATGACTAGAGACTTTATATATTAATCTCATAATACCTACATTAATTACCTATTTTTGTGTACTATCATATCATGAAATTATTTGTTGCTTAATTGTCAAACTGGAATTGTTTTGTTACCTTCTTAATCTATCTTTTTATTGTGTAAAGTACTTATTTGTTATAAATGCAACTAAAGACATAACTTGCAACAACTATTATAATTACATCATTATAAATATACATGCATTAGTAATCATAAATCTAAAATCATACCTACCTGGTTCAGTGCATAAAACTACATATCTAATTGTACATACATTTAATTTATTCCATCAATTATGCATTAATAACTTTATTAAATTTATTATTGTATTGTATTGGTCAATAAGGCTTGTATTGTGTATTTTATTTTATGTTGTACTATTTTTAACACATAATAAGATTATAGTTGGAGTTGTATATATTTTAAATTTATGTCATCATTTGTACATTAATTATACTATTAATAATAATATTGCATGGAATTTAATAATAATAATTAAACTTCTATCATGTTTACTTGATCTAAAACATAATAGAAGCACAAGAAGAATAATTGTATATACTCGTTTATTTCATCATAATTCTGTTTCTAATTTATTTCATCAATTGTCCGTTAATTGTATTACCAATAAGAATATTAAATTGTACTCGTCAGTTATCATAAAACATTTTACACCTATTTATGTACTAAATACCAACAATTATTATGCACTTATAATTTTATGTAACCGCATCCGACTATTTTGTATCGACTATAGTAAGTTAAACCTAATGTCCTATTGCATTATTTACTGTAAACGTTTATGTGCTTTATTGTATGTAGTTTCAACCTTTGTTTTTCTGTTCAAAACTTTTGTAACCAAAACCTATAATTCTTATATATATATACTTTTTAATACATTTAAACTAAATAATGAACAATCATATCAATACATTATATAATAATATTGACAATTTTAACGTAGCATCTAGTAGTATTTTTTGCCTACCGGAACAACTCCCTAACCATATAAAAAACCCAAGTCACAACCTTAAAGTTGTCCACATTAATATACGCAGTATAAACAAAAACTTTGATCAGTTCATTACCATGTTATCTCTTATAACGTTTGAGTTTGACTTACTTATTCTTTCCGAATGTTGGTTAAAGACACCCGAACAAATAGATCAACTAGACGGCTACTCAACATATGCGACGAATAACAATGCCAAACAAAATGACGGAGTAGTCTTTTATATCAAGAACAATTTAGAATATAAAATATATGAACCAGTTTTTCAAGATGCCAATTGTTTAGTATGTATCATAGATGGCATCGCTATCGTTGGCATTTATAGGTCGCCGTCTTTTTATAATCTATCAAATTTTTACCAAAGCTTAGGAAACGTAATAGATTCACTGCAAAATTTCAATACAATAGCCGTAATAGGAGATATGAATGTCGATATTAAGATTCAGGACAATACAGATAGAAACTCTAATGACTACTTAACGTTCGTTGCTTCTCTAGGCTTATTACCGGCGCATTTGTCCCCCACTAGACAAGGCAACTGCCTTGACCACATTTTATTAAAAACATCTTTCCCAACTAAAACAGCTATCCTTGACACCGACATTACTGATCATTTACCTATCGTAATGAGTCTTAATCTTAGAAAGAAATCACCTGTAAGTGGTACTAGAACTATAACAAGGATTGACTACGAATCTATACGTAAAGCCTTGGCTGATATTAATTTCCTACCAATTATGAATTTGACAGACCCTAACGTAGCTACAGATAAGTTCATCAATATTGTTCAATCAGTGATTACAAAACATTCCGAAGTAAAACAAGTGACACGTAGAAAGCGCATTATAAAACCGTGGATAACACCCGGCTTACTTCGATGTATCCGACACCGTGACAAAATGCATCACAAATGTAAAAAAAACCCAAACAAAGCGGATTTATTGACCATTTATAAGAGATACCGTAACTACTGCAATTTTCTCCTAAAAAAACTAAAATTAGAATATGAAAAGAAACAATTGAAAGAAGCGAAAGGAAATGCTAAAGATATGTGGAACGCAATAAATACTATTTCTGGTCGTAAAAAGCCTAGATTGCCGCCTACTGAACTTCTAAAGCTAGGAGACAACGCGAAAGAATCGGTAAATTTAGTAAATAACTATTTTGTAAATATAGGTGCAACACTAGCTTCGGGTATACAACCCTGTGAAAATCATTCCGCTTTACCTCACCCTGTGGAGGATCTCACTAATTCAAACGGTAACTCTCTCGCCATCCTCCCAGTCAGTGAAGACGAAGTAAATAGCATCATTAGATCTCTTAAAACAAATTGTGCCACTGGCTGGGACAATATTCCAGCCAAAGTTATTAAAATTGCTTATAAAACCTTAACTCCACCGATTACACACATCTGTAACCTTGCCATCGCTAGTGGTTTATTCCCGAATGCTTTTAAAAAGGCAGTGGTCACACCAATATACAAGAGTGGAGACAGAGACCGTGTTACGAACTATAGACCAATTTCAATTCTAAGCTCACTATCAAAGATATTGGAACGAATACTTAACAAAAATTTAACTGAATACCTCAATAAATTCAATAAACTTTCAGCAAATCAATATGGCTTCAGATCCGGCCTCTCCACAGAGGACTCTATAGCGAAATTTGTTGAAGAAACAGTTATAAAGATGGACAAGGGGTATAAATGTTATGGAGTGTTTTTAGATTTATCCAAAGCGTTTGACACGGTCTCTGTCCCACTACTTGTATCAAAACTCGAACATATTGGTATACGTGGTTTAGCCTTAAGCATTTTTAAAGACTATTTAAATAACCGAACTCAGGCCTTGAAAATCGAAGAAATTGTTAGTGATGAGGTGCAAATAAGTTACGGAGTCCCACAGGGGAGCATCCTTGGCCCTACTTTGTTTCTTATATATATCGACGAACTGTGCAAATTAAAATTACCTAATTGTAGTATTTTTACCTATGCCGATGACACTGCCTTGCTAATATCAGGTAAAACTTGGGATGAGGCCAAAGCGGGTGCCGAGAATGCTCTTCGTGGTGTTATGACTTGGCTCTCAAAGAATCTACTAACCCTTAATGTAAATAAAACAAACTTCATCAGGTTCTATTTACCAAATGCACGTTTACCCCCCGATGATTCGATATCAATAACAGCTCACAAATGTAAAATTAATGCTGAAGTCTGTGATTGCCCAAAGCTTACCAAAGTAGATAACGTCAAATATTTGGGGGTACTTATTGATGAACGTTTGAGTTGGTGTCCTCAGGTGGAGGCACTTACAGGGCGTATTAGGCGATTGATATATATATTTAAAAATCTACGCCACTCCGCCGACCAATCTGTCATCCACTTAGTGTACACGTCGCTATGCCAGTCCATATTGGAATATTGTATTCCAATATGGGGTGGCACCTATAAGACGTCACTTATTCAGCTCGAGAGAGCACAAAGGGCTCTTATAAAAGTAATGCTCTTTAAAAGGCGCGATTTCCCTACCTATACACTGTATAAAGAAAGCCAGCTATTAACAGTAAGACAATTATTTGTTCTTCGTACCGTCGCAAGACGCCACTCACACCTCCCCATTGATACACCAGTCTTATCTAAGCGGCACAGCACATCAGTCTGTCCATCAAGACCGTTCAAAACATCTTTCGCTCAACGTCAATACATAGCTTCTAGCTCTAGACTGTATAATAAAATAAATAAAAAAATACCTATCTACAAATTGAACTTATTTAATGTTAAAAAGGAAGTACGGAATTGGTTACAAATATTATCCTATGATGAAACAGAAAACCTAATACAAAATATCATTATTTAAAATTTTCAAATACTTTTAAGTACATATATAGTAACTGAACTACAAACTGTAAAATGTATATATACTAACAACATATTAAATAGTACATCAACTACATTATTATATCTATAATTTATGCGAGCTAATTTTTAAGTAAAATATGCTTATCTTTATTAATTCATTATGTAACTTAAAATTACTTGTACATTAACTTCATCTGAAATCGATCCAGATCATATAAAACACCTTGTGCAACTAACTTTGGGGAACCACTGGCCTACTGAAATACGAGCTAGTCTCAGTTCAGAGGTCTGTGCGTCAACATGATTTTAAAGCTGTATACAACTTATAAATTTAAGAAATAAGATTTCGATGTACCCACCTTAACCATAAGTTGTAAATTTGATGAAATAAAGATTATTATTATTATTATTATTATTATTATCTCAAAAACGCAAACCCAACATTCTCGTTCACGCAATGAACCTGACTTTTGATACACATTTCAAGTGAATTATTATCGCCAACCGCCTATACTTCAACCGGTAGACCTAAAAGGTTGAAACTGTACGTGATTTGATAAAACTGCCAGAATTGAGTATCAAAACATTGTGTGAATACATAAAAGTTTGTTATACCGAGTTTTTGTTATGTTTTAATGTAATATTGTTTTATATTACAACACAGGGTTGTTTCTTGCGCAATTTGTGTTTAACTTTGAAACTTTTGTTCTGATATTGGTTCATGATTTAGTTTATTTAATATCCAGTTATTAATTGATTCTTTATGTTTATTTGTTTAATTGGTTTGTTGTGTAGATATAAATGTTAATGATAACTTAGGAAAAGTAGCATGAATGTTAATTTCTGCATTTCTCCACAAAGGTTTGTTTAAACTGTACTGTTTAATATGTTTTATCGTTTTCATCATCAGCTTACCTCTGTCACATAATACGTATCTCTTTCTTTTGCCTATCCAAAACCACTAATACTTTAAGAAACACTGACCGGACCAGAACGCGTTGTTTAATATTATAATCTGCATTTATCCCGAACTATTTCTCTATAACTAGCATCAGATCAATATACGTCTGTATTTAAAGATTATATTAATCATTATTTCCCTACACTAAGATAGAAATATCTTCACTCGCAGCTCTGCGGTCATGCGCTCTGTTTCGCTCTGCGGGTGACCACAGATTAGCTTTCACCTTTACTTGGTGTCTGAATCACGGTGTTTGCATTTCAATAGCAAATACAGTGATTACTAAGTTGAAAATATCTCCTTAGGCTATAATATTATTAGGCGCTAAATAGTCTGAAGTGTTTTTCTCAAAATTTTCAATGCCACAGATTAGTATGGCAAGTTTACCGAAAATATTTGAATTGAGAAACTAGTATTGTAAACTTAAATTGCAGTAACGTCTTTTTCTTTTGACTATATTTTCCTGTCATAGATATTGTACTAATTAAAAAAGAAAATAGCGTTGAAAAGTACTTCGATTTTAAACTAACATTTTAAATGTTTTATAGTCGAGCAACGAATCAGCAATTCCCTTTGGGCATCTTCCCATTTCGACACATCGTTGATACTGAAATGGATATGTACCGAATTGGGAATAAACCGTTTAAAACGCATTTTTATTTTTGCAATTTTGACTCTAACTCACTCTTCTTATTACTGACAACTACTGACTTTAATATCTATACTGTACAAATCCCAATGGGGTGGGTGTCTTTTTAAGCAATATCATTGTATTTTTCAATAAATAATTTATTTTATAAATAACTTACCATCATCATTAACGCTGTCCTCGTCTTCAACTGTTCTCGCACCTTCTGGAAGGTTCACCCTCAGACCCTTCATTTTGAAGAACTCCTGCACCAGCTTCATAAAATATTTCGCCAGCTCCGTCCATTCTGACAAAATGCTTCTCGGCTCTGATAACACGGTTTCCTTTTCTGCTACTGTTAAATTCTTTATTGTCTCCTCATCAAGAGTAACCAGGCTTACCATTTTGCTTGCCTTAATAGTTACGTTAGAGTTCATACTACCAAACAATGTGTTCTTGGCAGTTTTCAAAGCTTTATACTTGACACAAGATAATGCTTCTCCTCTAATAAAGCAGCCATCTTTTACGTATCTTAGGTAGCCTTCTTCTGTGGCTGTTATCTTTTGTAGTGAAAATAAGATGAATAGGACGTGAATGATCAGCTTGTACGCCATTTTGAAATCTGCAAAAGAGAACATTATTTGTTAGCTATGGATTAGGTATTTTAGGATGGAATTTTTGCAAATGACTGAATGTGGGAAATATGGACTGGTTTTTAAAAATGGCAAAATGTGTTTTTTTTTTACTTTAAACCGATTTTTTCCTATTGCTTGGCATTTCCCAAGTAAATAAGCAGAGAAACTATGTTGTATAAATACTATTCCCACTTTTTGGGAAATAAGATGACGATAAGTCCTTATCTATGTATGTATATAAAGGACAATTGAGCGATTGAAAAACATGTTGTTGTATATCAACTCAACGTACGAGCAAGAAAATAATAAAACACATAGTATCTTGAGGGAGAGACAAAAATAATTTTGCATATACGTAAATTGTTACCGAAACCTGATGTCCCACACATAACTTTAAGATGACAGAGGAAAATATTGTGTGGTAGTATAATAATATTTATTTCCTCCGCACACTAAAAATAATAAAAAGAGATTGCAATATCAAAGAAAAATGTTCTCAAATACTGAAGCACTCTTCATGGCTTTTGTGTGGACCGCAATAAAAAATACAGCCTCGTAATTTTGATCACGTTTGCTTGAGTTTTTTACTTTTATGATCGTTGAAATCTAAACACTGGGAGTTATTACTAAAGATGTTTAAAAGACAGATGGTTCTGGAACAAAATCTGTCTCAAGTATTTAAACTTGAAATCTGAGTAACTAAAGTGTCCATTGTGTTAGTTGAACTGATCAGTCCAGTTATAAAACTGTGGCGTCACTCCAAATGTTTTAGGCCGACTAGATTACCCCATTGGAATCTGGAATCGCTCATTTTTGGAGGGACGCTATTTCAACTGGTTAAACTGACTCGTCAATGGCCACCTTAAGAGGTGAGGCTTGACTGACCTAATGTTTGATCTATCAACACACAGTGCAAACTCCTGAATGGATTACACCAAAAATTCTGATGCCTGGATCTTGGATTCGGACACATCAGGCAAATGGAAAAAGTGAATCTATAGGGATACATAAAAAATAGAAGAAACATCTAGGTTCTTTAATTATTTAGCTCTAAAACATAGACAGCTTTAAGACACACATGATTTACTTAATGAAATAAATACACCTCTAAATTCATAAATTAATGATGTGTACTGTAATATCTGCGAATTGTTCGTTTAATTAATCTATTAAGAACTAAGCTTCTTGATAATGATGATGCAGAGAAACTATGTTGAATAAAATCAACATTTGATTTCGTGGTAATATTAATAGGTAACATTAAATAATTGTGTTCTCATATGAGTTAGTTTTACTTCAACGAAATTGTGTTGTTTAAGTGTAATGTATTATTTAATCTTTACTATTTTACGCATAAAATACAATTAATTACAAATATTCGTATCTTCTAAATATTAATTTCCAAAATAAGTTTATAAGTATGTTTATCCATTGTCAAGTGTCCATAGTACAGCTTCGCTTAGTTTTACGAATAGATAGCAAAATGGCGATGTTTGATCTGTCCGGCTATCTAAATTATAATCACGCTCTTGAGCTCGCAAATGGCTTTTACAATTTCAATTCGAGTGTGATTCTGATTACAAACGTTTATTCATATTGTGGTGACTTTATTCCTAGAAATATTACTTGAGCATCGTCTACTTGATTCGGGCCAGTTGATTCCTAAAAAAATTAATGGAAGAGCAACCGGACCGTGTTATACAAATTAATTATCAAGGCTTATTTGCCTCTCTTTCATCTTAATATGCTTTCATAGTAACAATAAAAAATGCAAAAGTTTGTTTATATGTGGGTGTATGTTTGATACTCTTACACGAATAAACAGATAATTAAGTTTGAAATTCGGGAATAATATAAAGTATAGATACAGGGTATTGAAGAATAACATACATCGCATCCAAAATGTTCGTCTTAACCGGGGCTGCCCTAAGACCGCAATACTAATTTTAGATTTTAAACCAGGGCCCTGATTCTCTAAACTATTAAGCTGTGATAATGCTACTCAAATGTGTTTTAATATCAACATAATGGGCGTTTTTTTGGCATTTGATGTCATTTTGGTATTCTCTTAGTGACAACTATTCCGCTGACTCAATAGCTCTACGAGTATAAAACTTAGATGGTTGTCATGGAAACAGTGTCCTGACGTTTATTTGTCAAAATTTTTATATGCAACAAAGATCACTGAGACACCACTAGCCATATGAATAAATGTTAGCAGAATACCAAATTTCTGACACTCTCGTTATGGTGCCACAATATCAACATATTGTCTGATCAATAATGTCAAATTGCAGACTTAGGCCCCAGGCGCCTTGAAGCTTCGGTAGATCAATTGAAAGAGCGGTGCTACGATTCAGCACAGTTCCGGGTTCAAGTCCTGACTAAGGCGAAAATTTAGAATGCATTTTTTCAGGAACATAAATACTGTTCTTTGCCTTAGACTTCATACGTATTAACTATGATAAAACCTACTATAAATAAATTACATAATTAATTTATTCTACCATCTCATATTGTATCTATCAAAACCATCTGCAGCAGTTGATTCTTAACTTTTCCCTTCTTGAAAGTAGGTTAAATAAATACTTCGTTATAAATTTCAGGGAAATGTACTTAACAAATTCAGTTCGCGTTCGGCACTCGCTTAGTGTGGTCGCAAGTCGTACGCTTTACCTGTGATTGCACCGTACAGTAGCTAACTAAACTTTAGTGATGCGGCACTTACCGAAATATCGATATCGATAAATTGCGGTCGCGACGCGTCATGGATAAATATCTAGAACGGTCATCCTCTACAAGCAGCCTTAATGCTAAAAGACCTGCGGAAGACCAAACAGAAGACTGGCATGCCCCAAAACGCTATGCGCCTCATAAGAACTTGCAACCGAGCGACAGTGACTTCTGTAAACAAAACCAGTTCAGTAATCTACCCGTAGATGAAGAAGTAACCGAAGTTCAAAGCCGACTACGAGCTGCAACATCAAACGTCAAAAAGACCACGCACATCCCACCAATCATAGTTGAAGTTAAAAAAGAGTGGACTCATGAAAATATAAAGACAATAATAAGCAAATTTTCTAACAGGTATCACTTACAATATAAAAGTGGTTCCAAAGTCGCCGTTTCTTGCTTCTCTATAGATGCACATAAAGCTATCAAAGAGGGCCTCATCAGAGATGGTATATCCTTTTTAACATACACTCGCAAAGATGAAAAAACACCTAAAATAGTCATCAAAGGATTACCAGCTTCAGTAGAATGTGACCTACCTGACGAACTATTCAAACTCGGATTCAAGATCACTGCGGTAACCAAACTTAAATCCAAGAACAACGACAACCTATCTTGTCCACCGTTTTTAATACAATTAGCTGCCGGAACCGACTTAATCCAATTCAAACAAATTAAATACCTTTTAAATTGCGTAGTCAAAATGGAAAAATTCACTCCCAATCGAACACAAGGTACACAATGTTTCCGGTGTCAAAGATTTGGACACTCATCACAAAATTGCAACATGCCAGCCCGGTGCGTAAAATGTACACTATCACATCCAACATTTGAATGCCCCAAAAAAGACAGGCAAACACCGGCTCGCTGCTGTAATTGTGCTGGCGAACATCCGGCTAATTTTAGAAACTGCAGTGCAAGAATTGAGTATTTAGAACGACTACAGATGAGAAAAGAAACCCAAAGGAGACCGCCGCCACGAGCTTATCTTCCCGTCCAAACCAAGCATGTCGGAGCATCAACTTCATCTTGGTCCACCGTGGTCAAAACTACCCCCACTGCACGTCAACCCAGTTCTCTGCCTAACATAGATCCAGTTCAAGGTGTGGCACATGACCCCATAACTACAGAGATGTTAAATATATTGCTAGCTATCAAGAACCTGAAAGCAAAATTTACTACATGTAATTCTCAAATAGAAAAGGTTACACTCATTTTAAGTCACCTTGGACACTATGTATAATTCTAATAATGAACTGCGCTTACTTTCCTGGAACGCCGATGGTGTGCGAGGTAAAATTATTGAACTTTTAGATCTTGTTAATTACAATGTATTTGTCGATATTATAACTATTTGCGAAACCAGACTAACTTCTAACACCACCTTACATACACCTGGTTTTAAATGCTATCGTAATGACAAACATGTCAGTGGCAGAGGACAAGGTGTTGCTATTTTGATCAGAGACCGTATTGTCCACTCCATTATTGACATACCTGCGACCAAACACATTGAAGCCATTGGTATCAAAATAAAAATATCAGGTGTTGAGCATGTCATTGTTAGTGTTTACCAGTCACCTAACCTTCCATTGCTTCGAAGCGACATAGATATAATTCTCGAACTATCATCCCACCTGATAATAGCTGGGGACTTTAATGCTAACCATAACTACTGGCATAGTAGCTACACAAATACCCGAGGTAGAGTGCTATTCAGGCATATGTTGGATAATGACTACGTTATTCATGTACCTGATATACCGACACAAATTAACTACTCTGCGGATCAAAATGCCACTAATCCTGACTTAATTATAAGCCATAACGTACCTAACATTAGCCACGTTCAAGCAATAATTGCTCTTTCGTCTAATCACTACCCAATTTTCTTTACTATTGGAGGTACCTTACACCATAAAGAGATAATAAGACGATTTTGTTACAACAAGGCTAACTGGAAACAATTCCGTAAAGTAATAAGTGACGAGATTTTGCTCAGTCCAACCACTTTTAAATCTAAACATGAAGTAGACTTTGCCACCGATTACCTACATAAACTAATTATAAAATCACGGAACATCTCTGTTCCCTCTACTGGCCTTACCCGCAATCAAGGAACTAAACTACCTCGTTACATCAGAAAGCTAATTCAATCCAAAAACCACCTCCGCAGAGTTGACCACACACTACCGGCAGGTGACCACAAGAGATACGTACGTCGTTGTATAAATAACTTGTGCGATACCATCTGCCTACATATAAGGAATCATTTGGACGAGGAGTGGGATGCCAAACTCTCTAAAGTCGACAATCCGACCAATGACATCTGGCGTCTTACCCAGTCCCTTAAACCAAAATCTCGCGACATTCCACCTCTCCTATGCAATGATGGTTCGAAAACCACTACTGAATCACAGCAATGTGAGGAACTAGCCTCAACTTTTTTAAATAACATGCTTCTTACATCGACCACTGATCAAAACCCAGAACCAGATATAACCAACTCAATAAATTTAGTAAACCAACACACTATTTCAAACATACCTAAACTAGTAAGACCAGGTGAAATATCAACAGCTCTCAAAAACCTAAAGACTAGAAAATCACCAGGTAATGATGGCATTACCAACTTGATGCTTAAAAACTTACCACATAAAGCTATTATCTATCTAACTTTAATATTTAACGGGTGTCTGTTTCTGGGTTATTTCCCTAAGGCCTGGAAGAATGCTAAAGTCATTGCCATAAAGAAACCCGGAAAGGATGAGTCGCTACCTACTAGCTATCGCCCCATCAGCCTGCTTCCTTCCCTGGGTAAACTCTTCGAGAAACTAGTCTATTCTCGCTTATTAGCTACTACGAGTAAACTCATAATAAACGAACAATTTGGTTTCCGGGCATACCACTCCACAGTCCATCAACTTACCAGAGTTTCTGAACATGTCTCCCACCACCTGAACCTCAAGGAATCCACCGGTATGTTCCTACTAGATATTGAAAAAGCTTTTGACACTGTCTGGCATGAAGGATTACTTCACAAACTGGTACGACTGGATATACCCCTCAACCTAGTAAAATTAATCCAGTCATACCTAACCAACCGCAAGTTTAATGTCAATATTGGGCAAAGTAACTCTTCGTGTCGGACAGTGCCAGCTGGTGTACCACAGGGGTCCATTTTAGGACCTTACCTGTTCATTTTGTACCTAAGTGACATACCCAAGCAACCTCGAACTAGTCTCGCGTGCTTTGCAGATGACACTGCATCGTATACCTCTTCAAAAGATGTGGACATAATAATAAGCAGATTGCAATTATCAATCGAACTTTTGCATACTTACTTTTCAAAATGGCGGCTCAAGTTAAATGAAGCAAAAACAGAGGCCATCCTTTTCACGCGTCAGCGCCATTTACCTAAGCGGACCCTAAAAATAGCCGGACACAGCATACCTTGGAGTAAAACAGTCAAATACCTCGGAGTATCTATGGATACTAAATTGAACTGGACTAGACACGTAGACCGATTGAGAACTAAGGGAGCTCAAGCTATGGGCGCCCTAAATCCAATCCTCAACCGTAAAAGCAACCTTAGCCCAAGTATGAAACTAAAAATATATTCCACGTTAGTTAGACCATGTATTACTTACGCATGTCCTGTTTGGAGTAGCACCTGCTTGACTAACTATCAAATCCTACAAACACTTCAAAATAAAGCCTTAAAAATAGCTTACAATACTAAATACAAAACTAACTTACAAAAACTACATGATATTATAAAATTTCCTAACTTAACATTATTTATACTCAAATTAACTAAAAAATTCTACACAAAAAATCTAAATCACAAAAATCCGTTAATATCGAACATATGTAAAACTAAAAAATCCGATTTACCATATATCGACAAATACAAATCTTATCGTCTTCCACATCACTATCTATTGTTCCCACCTGACGTATGACGCGTACCGGTCAGTAAGCGCAGTGACCAATAACAAGACACGCGCGAGCGAGCCGCTGCATCTATCCGTACCGCTCGCGCTCGGCGCGCTGTGCGCGGGCGCGCGGGGACGAGGTAGCTCTCGTCGCTGACAATAATTTGGTTGCACCACTTTGTACTTATTGAGTATTTTGTTCGGTGTAAACCTCTCGCCTACCCTCATACTTCGGCAACAAACGTAGATTTCATATAACAATCGCGTAATTTATAAAATTGTTATTTATTTCTATTTTAAATAATATGTTGTAATGAGCTTTTTATACTGTTTATTATTATAAACTTTTATAGGTGTTTAATTAGCCTGACAAAGTGTTTTTAAATGTGAAATGTTTATATATATTACTTTAGCTTTCATTGTAATGTATTTGGTGTAAGATTATGAAAATAAAGAATTTTTTTGAAATGAAAATGACTTAACAAATTATGTTTGAGATAGCCACACCTGTTACTTGGGAAGTTTTGAACTAATATCATTAACCTAGCTCTGACACTCAATCAATAACAAACTTTTATTGGCACATTAATAACTTTTTATTTGCGGTGACGAATTTATTTTTATATTAATCAAAGTTATATTAATACTAGTTTTATCAAAGAGTAATTAATTTGAAGTTGGTATTTTTTTTCAATCGTAATTGCATGTCCAATTGATGTCGATTTTTGGTTTAACCTAATTTGGTGATTGTTGATCAAAGAATTATATATGTTAGGCTTTTAGAGTACTATACAAATTTATGATATTGTTCTCATTAAACTTTAGTTGCATGTCGAAAGGGGGTTAAGTGTAAGTTTAATCAGAGTTGGCGAATTGTTAATAGGTGATATGACATTTTTATGTTTTTTTTTAACCCACATTGTCCCAATTATTTTATTTTTAATTTTTTATGTTAATCCAAATTATTTTAAGGTGCATATAGACCTTAAAATCATTTGGTATCTGTTACAGCTATCACTAATCACTCAAATAAATATCGGACTCTTCAAATATATTAACCGCATAAAGCGACTTATTAAACAAAGAATTAATTTCAAATATAGTCATCTAATGCGATGAATAGACGTTTACACTATGAAAAACATGATCCGCATTGAGGCTGCTGACTAACTGAAGTTTAGTAAAAAACTAACATTAAATTAAAAATTTAAAAAACCCCCAACACAATTACTTTCAAACCCCCATAACTTTTAAACGGGTCAACCGATTTGCATCAAACATGTCTAAGAACACTCGCACGTAAGTCCCCTTTAATACCCTAAAAAACTAAATTCAAATCGGTTCATCCGTTTGGGAGCTATGATGCCACAGACAGACAGATACACACACACACACACACACACAGACACGTCAAACTTATAACACCCCTCTTTTTGCGTCGGGGGTTAAAAAGGAATACCTACACTACGATGCCAAGATAACATCATTAACTTGAAATACCGATCGATCTTTAAACCACAACTAATTATAAAGATCATACTTATCAGCCATACTAGATTAAATATTACCTAGATCCATAAATCCGTTTTGCGGACATCATAATAACGGCACTTATCAAAGAGCAAATTATACCTAGCTGTATAACCTGGTTATTTTTGCATTCTAAGATACTTATTTATTATTATTTGTTCAACTTAATTATTGTAATGCAATCGTCTCAAGTGAACCGCTTTCAATGTAATTGCAATGCTTTCCCTCACGTAGGAAAAACAGTTGCTTGTTCATGGCATGGATTAGTATAACAATTTACATGAAATAAATTATTTGATGACATCTGCGGCTTAGCTGTCGTGTGAGAAAAACGTTTGAGTTTGTCGGGGAAAAGTTTTGGTGATGGCAGATTTTCTTCTGAGACTTTCTTAAAGATGATGGAACAGTTTAAATTGCTGTATTTTACTGTAGAATTATTATTTTCATTTTTTTTTCATCCAGTATGCAGTATGGTGATAATAGATTATGTCTGATCACTAAATCTTTCGAATAACATTCTGTGTTTTTGTATATGAGTGCCATACGATGGCCGAGTTCTGGTCCTCAAAAATATGAGTCGACACGCAAAGAAGAAGAAGTATTATATGAGTTTTTACCAGATTTGGGGAAATATTTGATTTACGATTTAGATTTTTCAACTCAGGTGATACGACATTGTTTTCTTTCACAACAAACGTTAGATTCTTGAGCGTTCTTTTGTGAGCTACTTATTTTAAGATGTTATTATTTTGAAAGTAAACAATATTTTAATTTTGTATTCGATTTGCAAATTGATCATTTATTGTGTACAAAATGATGCAGTATGCCATTGGCGTACTTATCTTTTACTAGATGTGCTCCGCGGTTTCACCCGCGTAGTTCCCGATCCCGTGTGAATTTCGGGATAATACATAGTCTATGTTCTTTCCCGGATCATAAGCTACCACTGTACAAAATTTCAAGTCAATCGGTTCAGTAGTTTAGCCGTGAAAAGGTAACAGACAGACAGACAGAGTTACTGTCGCATTTATAATATGAAGTAGAGGTGGAAAATTTTACTCATAAAAAATTCATACATGCAAACTCCAAAATTGTAATTACGAAGTTCGTTATCTAATATCAAATTTTCCGTATGAAGAGACCAGACCAGAGAATCCTTTTATCTTGGTTAATATAAAGCGATTCTCCATACAAACGTATAGCTATGTTTCCTTCCTGATACTTCCTTAATTTTTTTCATACATTATGTGATATCAACGTTGGACAAGGAGTGTTAAATGTTGTTCAGAGGAAATCTTTATGGAAGGTGCAATAGATATAGTTTTTTGCTTCAGGGAAAGAGAACATTCTTCCGGCAAGGCTTGATAATATTATGCAGTCTGGACCTGCTATAGTCATGCCCCTCCTTTTGACAATAACTTAATAATAAAGAAAATATGTGATATTTAAAAAGAAATGCTCTAGAAGAATTTAGAAAGTTTTTTTTTTCATTTTTATGGAGAGGAGAGAATATTGAATAACATATTGAAAAATTATAAAAAGAGGGACGACATGGCTTTGGCAGGTCCACATTTTATAAGAAAAAAAAAGTTTTGGTTCTAGAGGCATTATCAAGCAGAAAACACGGGAATACGTTTGTATGAAGAATTGCTTTTACCGTTTCCTCTTAAGAGAACATCTTACAATTGAGATGAATAACGTAATTGCAATCCTTATTGCGGTTCCCATTAATGTTATTCAATGGGTTTTCATGAATATCTTCTTTTGTGACATTTAATTGGATTTTTCATTATTCACACTTAAATTAAATTGGTCTTTTTCGCAAGTTCTTGGTTTAAAATTTTTAAAACAGACTTGAAGTTTTTATAGTTTGCAAAATATTTTTTTAAGTGTTCATTAGGTTGTGGACATACTTTGTATTAAAGAAGGTTTTGAGATATCTAGGAAAAAAATGTGTTCTTGCCGAGCTGTGTGTTGTCATAGTGGCAACAGAAATACATCATCAGTGAAAATGACTCATGGTGTATGAGATACAGGTGACAGACGGACAGTGGAGTCTTAGTAAGAGGGTTTTTACCCTTTGGGTACGGAACCCTAAAACAACATAAAACTATTAACTTCTAGAATGAATATTATAAAAAGAATAAATCAACTTTTTATTTTATGATTTATAAGAATGATTTTTCTATTCTGCGAACAATAAAACAAAAAATATTACCTTTAAAAGAGCCGCGAAATATAAAACATTGTATTAAAAATTCAAACCTTACGAAGTTTCTTTGATTGGTTCTGAAGAGAACTTTTAAATCTATCCATTTATCAGAATCAGTCGATAAGTTTCTTTCGAACTATTAAGCTGTGAGTTTTAATGTGAAACTTATTGAAGATTTTAGGTGATATTTAAATATATTTTTATTGCGGTAATATTAACATAACATAACGTAATCATTCAGTACATCATCTCATTATAGTAACTGACCCCTAACTAAGTTCGAAAGTTGTATCTAGGGGTATCAGAAACTACGCACACATTCATTCACACACACACACACCCAGACCGAGACAAACATTTGTGGTTCACACAAATATTCACCCCGCACGGGAATCGAACCCGCAACCTTACGGATGGCAGTCCGGCATGGTGACCTCTCTCTCTCTCTCTCTCTCTCTCTATTATTATTACATGTACAGTCACGGAATGAAAAGGTTCGTCACCCTAGAGTCGGTTTTCAATTGCACTAGTACAGCAAGAAACAATAATACCAACATACAAGTATAAGAAACTGTGATGCTAACATTTAAATAAATAATGTGACGTTTGCTATCGAATAAGGTTTTGCTTCATTTTTCTATCCTTTTTTTAAACACTGCTTAGTGCGCGCGGCATATAAAAACCTCTTTGATATTTTGCAATGATGACATTGACCGATTGACAATAATTTTAACAGAAATAATAATGGCAGGTTGAACCAACAAGAAGGTTTCAGTTTATCAAATATGTTGTTGACAAGATATTTATCCTGTCAAACAATACTGATCTGAATAATCTTGAACTTTATTATCGAGCAGTTGAACATTATTTTCCCTAATCCGAGTCTTTTCTGTACAATAGTTTCAAAAGGTAATATGTTTTCGCGACACATTATACGAATGAATTTGAAAATTGACGAACCTTTCATTCCGAGACTGTACTTTGATTTTTAACTAGCAGCGCCCCGTGTTTTCATCAGCGAAAGGAAAATACTACATAAAAACCTTCATGAATATTGCTGAATTTTTTTTTTTCACTTTGTAAAGATGATTTTATTGTGGTAAAAATATACCTAAACATAAATTATTTGTCTTAAAATTTTTTGTCTAATTGGTTGTTGGTTTCACCATATTTTTAAGATTAATATTATACTATATCTCGCACTTAGGTATACTGAAAATTGTTAACACTCGTACATTCAATTTATTTTTTCATCTGAGGTGAACGTCTGTATAAGCAATTATCCAGATTATGCAATATATCAATATTTTACGTGAAACGACTGATATCAGACTTCTACAACCCAGGGGGTAATACAATATTTAATATTAATAAATCATAGTAATATTGAAACACGACGATATAATAAATTATTATGGAGTTACGATATGTTATTCGCGTGATACCTAATATTTCCTGGCAGTTTTTTATCTATATTTTTTCAGAGCGAATAATTACAAATAATGGTATTTTATTTAGTGGATTAAATTTTAGGATTCAGTAACACTTATGAAGATAAATAATTTTTAAAATGAGACGATATCTTATCTTTTTTCGCGTGACCAACACTTACTAATAATAACTTGCGGCTCATTATAAAGTAATAAATAAATATAATTAATTTTGTAAATAAATTAGCAACTACAAAATAAATAAATAAAACTCTACTTACCCAAAACACAAAAATGGAAACTTTAACACTCAAACACAGCACCACTATTAAAAAAATAACTAAAATATTGTTTTTTATGAAAAACTAGAATGTTATAATAAAAAAATGTAAAAAAAATATTTTTTTCTGTAAAAAAAAACTATAAAATATTAAATAAATATTCAAATGCGCACGCGCCGTTGTCAAACAGATCAATGTCAAGTCCGCGGTCTAGATACGGTTTATAAATCATCCGGAGCCGCAAAATGAAGCCAAGAGATACGAACTAAGAAAACACTTTCGGATACATTTCCATTTTAATATAATGTTTGAGATTTTCTTTTGAAATTGTTTGGAAAGCTTTTCGATTTGATTCAAATTTAGTTTTTTTAAGTCTGTTGAATTGTTAAAAATGATAATTAATTATACAAAAATACTTTAAAGTACATGTACTATCTTTGTAATTTATTTTAAAAAATAACGATTATAAAAAGAATAAAACTATTCAATTCAATTCAAATATTTATTGTTTACAAAGACAATGATAAAGACAAAAAAAAACATAATGTTGTACAAAGGTGATAATAGGTGATAATAATAACTAATAAGTTTAACATTTTTTTGTGTTTTTAATTTAAACCACCCGTAAATATTGAACAAAAGTTAAAAATACCTTACCAATTTTATGCAAGTCTGGCAAAAATATTACGAATGTATTTCCTCATGCCAATTCGGAATTTTTGGAAAAGATGCACCTGATTATGTTTTTGTGATTGTATGTATATGTTGAGAAAAGTATGTTTAATTATATTTGATAATTATATATCATTAAAAATTCAAGTTCTGCTTTTAATTTTCTATTAGAAACTGAAAAGGCAAAAAATGTTTTCATCTCCCTCTTTAAAATTTCTGTAGTCTGTCTGTTTCTGTCTGTAGTACAACCAAAACCTTATCAACTCAACTAGAACAACAGACAATAATTTTATTATTGATGTTTTTTTTGTATCTTTTATACCTATTACCATTTATTATTTTAGTTTTTATTATATTTAAGAATACATATAATTGTAAATTGTTAAGGACATGTGAGCCCTCTTTACGCAATACCTCCGCCCAACATCTTAGGGGTGAAAAACAGCGCTGACTGAATCGTATGTGGTTCAGTCAGCATCAAGCTAAGCCATTTCCTTTTGTTTTTATATTGATTTTCTCTGTATTTTTTTTTTGTAGTTTTTTAACGAAAAAAGCAATACAGATTATTTTATTTATTTATTTAACTAACATAAGTATTAGTGAAAGTGTATTTTCTATAGCAAAATAATTACCACATCCAAACATTCTTAATCAATTTTCATTCCGTAACTTAATAACATTTAAACAAAAGCTTATACGACATTTTCATAATTTATAATCATACAAACCCCCAATGCATTTCAAACCTAAGCCTCATTAAAATAAAGACCTATTTTAAAGTGGTATAAATTGTCGCTTATCATGTTTTAGTTTCGGATTATGATTTTGTTTTCACCCGTATGAAATTACACTTGCATTTTCCTTGTTACGCATGGGTAGGTTCGAAAGGGTGGTAAGTTCATTGTCCGTCCTTAAAGGTCACGTATGCCAAAAATGTTTAAGAATGGTAGAGCAATCTGTTATTTTAGTGTAAGGAGACAATAAAAAATAGGCTTTTTACCATTTTTAATTATTTATGGTTATGATCTGAATCGAAGAGGTTAAACAGTTATTCCGTGTGTCCACCATGGTGTAATGAGCGAAGTCCCAAAAAGCATTTCTGGACTTCGAATGGACTCAATTGTTTCCAAATTTAAAAAAAAAACCTGCGAACCGGTCATAGTCTGAAACGAAAATTGTCAAAACGTCGAAGATTAAAAATGTCGAAAAGTCAAAATGTCGAAGATTAAAAATGTCGAAAATCAAAATGTCGAAAAATCAAAATGTTGAAAATTTAAAATGTCGAAAATCAAAATGTCGAAAAATCAAAATGTTGAAAATCAAAATGTCGAAAACTCAAAATGTCGAAAATCAAAATATCGAAAAATCTAAATGTCGGTTAATCAAAATTTCGTAAAGTCAAAATGTCGAAAATCAAAATATCGAAAAATCGAAATGTCGAAAAATCAAAATGTCGAAAATCAAAATGTCAAAAACTCAAAATGTCGAAAATCAAAACGTCGAAAAGTCAAACTGTCGAATAATCAAAATTTCAAAAAGTCAAAATGTCGAAAACTCAAAATGTCGAAAATCAAAACGTCGAAAAGTCAAAATGTCGAATAATCAAAATTTCGAAAAGTCAAAATGTCGAAAATCAAAATATCGAAAAATCAAAATATCGAAAAATCAAAATATCGAAAAATCTAAATGTCGGAAAATCAAAATGTTTAAAATCAAAAAGTCGAAAACTCAAAATGTCGAAAATCAAAACGTCGAAAAGTCAAAATGTCGAATAATCAAAATTTCAAAAGGTCAATATGTCGAAAAGTCAAAATGTCGAAACGTCGAAAATAAATGGGTCGAAAAGTCAAACTGTCGAAATGTTGAAGGTCAAAACGTCGAAAAGTCAAATCGTCGAAAAATCAACACGACGAAAAGTCAAAATGTCAAAAAGTCAAAACGTCGAAGATGCAAAATGACGAAAAGCCAAAAAGGCGAAAAGTCAAAATTGTTTTATTCATGCTAGAAAAAAAAGTAAGTACTATTTTTTCAATAAATGAGGTATATTTATAGAAAACCGCATCAAAAAATCATAAAACATGGTGTCCAAATTTTTATACACCATTTTTTATTAGAAGAATTTTCAATACGATTAAAAATTATAACAAAAACTATAGGTAAATTTTTCGATTCAATGGTTTGAAAGTAAAAAAAATATGTAAAGAAAATCTATTTTTAGAATATCTGTTTTGTTTAATCATGATCAAGTATGTCACCATTTCATATTACCCTGTCATATTACAATCGTGGATTAACTCTTGACATAATTAATCCTCCTATAATTATATTAGGTGCTAATTACTCAATCACGCAAATAAACGGATTAGGTTGAAATTTAGCACACAGTTAATTTACAGCGAGGAGCCTATAATAAATATGTATACGAGTATGTATAAAACACACATAGTATAAAACAAAGTCGCTTTCCGCTGTCTGTCCCTATGCTCAAATCTTTAAAACTACCCAACGGATTTTGATGCAGTTTTCTTTAATAGATAGAGTGATTCAAGAGGAAGGTGTTGGTAAAATTTTATTTCCGTATTCTCACGGAGCGAGAACTACGTGTGTAAAACTGCATGGCGCTGCTAGTTGCTTGCTAGGATAACATAAGAAAATTAATAATATATAATATATAAAATAAATATAGAAGATGTTATACTTATAATATAAGTATAATATCTACTATATTTATTATGTAGACTAAGACAATTTTCCGCAAGACATCTCTAGTTGGACCTATTTCTGTGACCTGCGAGTTTTAAATATATTTCCAAATAAATTATAGGTTTTTCCATAACAGTCGATGTACATTATTATCATTATCAACTCATATTTATACTAGTATGTCCCCACCGAGGGGCTCGAGCCTACCTTGAATTAGGGCGATACATTATTTATTCCAATTTAATTCCTTTCTAAAAAATTGACCATTATAGGCTTAATTCTCACACGTCATTAATGTGTGTAGATTACTAAATTAAATTTTAATTTGTGTAATGGGTTTGAATTATTAATAAAAAAAATCAACTGATACTTGAAATAATTACATACCAAAACATTATCGGTAGTGGATACCCACTACACTTTAAATGACCATTGATAGATCGAAAGATAATTAAATTGATTTTGGTTTATTTAATGAAAATCGGAGACCGGTGGCATGATAGTTTTTTTTCCGGAAATCCGGAAATTACCGGGTAATAATGCAGTTGAATATTTTAGAACTAAAATTAAGATGATCGTCGGGAAACTATGGAGCATGCTAGTAAAAATAAAAAGTTTGGACAATAGTTTGACACAGTACTGTCTTTAATCAGTGTGTGTGTAATATTGAAACCTTAAAAAAAAAACGATAAATTGTAGGTATGTTGGTACGAGTAGAAGTATTGTTCGTGAAAAACATTTACCAAATTCTATAACAACGTTTTCAATAAAATTTTATTAAAAATATTACAAGTTATATCCAACAAAAAATCTAATAATACAAGAAAGAGAGATTCACACCAATAAACTGGTATTAATGTCGAAACCGTGCAAAAGGTCTGTGGTATCGTTTATTTGAACGAAGCAAATAGGATTCTATAACGAGTTTCTAAAGCAACCATGCTGTGGCCAGGCTTTGTGTGATGGCGAAATTCACAACGAATTTTGTTTGGAAATTCAAAGTAAAATTGTTGAGTATAAAAGAATTCTTTGGTCCTTATAACGATGCCGTTTTTTCTTTATTTTGTGGAGAAAATATAAAAGCACAGATCATTATTGTACTAGTGAATAGGATAAAGGTGAAGGTAACTAACTGTGCCCTGCCATTTCATTCGCATTAGTATCTAACTAGCTACGCCCCGCGGTTTTACCCTGAATTCCAATCCCATGGGAATTTCGGGACAAAAAATATCCTATGTTATTCCTAGTTATAAAGAACATCTGCGCCAAATTTAATCTAAATCGATCCAGTTTTTGCGTGAATGGGTAACAAACATCTAAATTCACAAATATACAAACTTTCATTATGATGATTAACGGGATATTTCCGATATTTCGAAGCTGTTGCAAGCGCCATGATCACATATATGGCGCTTTCATACGTGATCATGGCGCTTGCAACAGCGTCGAAATATCGGAAACTCGAAGTAAATAATAATCCCATTAATCATAATAATTTGAGTGCTAATAATCATGAAAACTATAAAAACTACACAAACTTTCGGCATTTATAACAGTAGTAGGACAACATTCCGTTTCTATTGGTGCGTGATGCCACACCACACTATTTTTTTATTCGATTCTGTAGTTCCTAACTCCTGACGTTTGTTTAATCAAACAAACACACGCACTTCACAGTCTAGTCTCTCTGTACGTGTCTCTCGAAGAATGAAATTGAAAATTATTCAAAAAACGAATTCGAAGAGGTTATCATCTTATTTCTTTGTTGAATATATTAAAGTTATCATCATTATCAATTTAAGAGTAGTGCTCTTGTCTGTGCGACATGTGCAACTCCCTCTACCTGCCCCTATCCAATGCAGCCTCCTTCATCTCCTTATACGACACGACAGCGACCTTATTCTTTATCTGACTCATGTAAGTCATTCTTGGCCGACCCCTTCCTCATCTTCCTTGTACTTTTCCCTCCAAGATTTTCATCTGTCATTATCATTTTTTCCTCTTCTTTTGTAGACAAAGTTATATTATATACTTTTCTAAAAGTGTCACCCTATCCTATACTTACACTATTGTATGTCTACATTATAATTTAAGTATAATTTTCGGCAATTTCCTTCAGGGTAACATTTCAGCCTCACATCGCGTAGGCGTTAGTTGTTATTGCTAGTGTATGTTAATATTAATATACCAAGAAATATAATTTAGCCTAGTTTCTCTTACTACTAGAGATATTCTATTTGACTGAGACACTTATACTGCCATATCATTATTATAATTTATATCAAGACGTATACTATGTACTGTATAATGACTACTGTAGATGTTAAGGAGTTAAGGAAGGTTCATATCTGACGGAACATGCGTCGCGTATTATCGGTCGCGTAACGCCAGAACAAACAAATGTATAAAAAAACATATGACCGTTCACACTCAACCGATTATACGTTAGAGCGACCGATGATACACTCGACGTATTTTACGCTAGATATGAACCTTCCCTTACATTATCTTCACATAGCATGGATATCCATCCAATGCGATAACATCGTACGAGATAAATCTATAAGTATTTAGAGTCATTTTAAAAGCATTTTAGTATCAATGGATTATTCTTTAACGCCAAAACTACTACAAAATTACAAGTCGTAAGCAAATATCAATTTCATTCAAAAATAGAAAATTTCTGTTCTATACGTCTAACGTTATTACCACCTGTCTAGGGGGCAGATTTTGATAAAATTTGATACAGATAACCAGGAATAACATAATGCTTCGCGGTTTTACTCGCGTTAATCCAATGCGGTTGATATTTTGGGATAAAAAGTATCTTTATTTTGATTCCTTGGTATCAAGAACATTCGTACCAAACATAGTATAATCAGTACAGTAGATTTAAAACCTATTAAAAACAAACAAATATTTCTCATCTCTATTTTTTTTGAAGTGAAAACTTCTTTAGCGGCGCTGAGCACTTTTTTTTGTATGGGTAAAAACTTTCAAACTCGCGTCAGGGTCACGTGATGCTGATCGAAAAAGCGTAAGATCGAGGGGAAGGGAGAGGAACTAGTATCTCCCACTCTTTCTACCGTGCTTATACTTATAATTAAACACAACATTAATATTGAAGTTTTCACTTCTGCCGGCACTCCCGGAGTGCTACCTTTTTTTTGACTCTTTACATTCCGATGAAGAGTTGATTAAGTTCGTTCATCAATATTATTTATATTAAAAGTAACTTCAAAATCAATCAACTTTCATTGGTTTCTGTTTTTGTTGTGAGTAAAAAATTCCAAGTTTGTATTATATTGGAATTGATTCTCAGAATGTGTTTACATATTTTTCATTACAAATCCATATAAGAAAATAATTTGGAAAAGTAAAGAGATCATTTGAAAAACAAAATGCTATTTACCATGAATTTTTTTGTGAACTGCTTTTATTATCTTTAAATCATCAATTTGTTCAAGTTATTTAAAAATAGTTATTTATGGTACAAGCGAGGTAAGTTGGTGATTACTTCCGAGGCGCTATTGAGTCGCTATATAAATATATAACTCACTAGTCACTCTCTGAATCAAGCGTGTCATTATTTAACTGTTTTTGCACAAATAAGAGCCCCTTTATGAGCAAGTGTGTTGAAAAAATATTTCTATGTTTTGTACTTATAAATTTTCTTCAACTACATATAATATTATTATGGAACTTTCCAATTTGAAATCTTTGGTTATTATTATATTTTGGCGATAATTTTAGAGTTTACTTACTTATAATTCTAAGTAACTACTGTAGGTTATTTTAAATGTTTAGTCCCATTTTTGCCCTTGGGGTACGAAACATTTAAAACCTTAACAAATATTATAGGTGAATATTTCATAAAAACATATACAATTCAAAACGTCGATATTTCTTTTTGAAATGTAATATAACCGTTTTACCATTCATTTCTTTTTCTTCCGAAAATGTATTATATTAATAAATTAAAAATTAAAAAAACCTAAAACACAATTACTTTCAAACCCCTATAACTTTTAAATGGGTCAACCGATTTTCATCAAACATGTCTAAGAACACTCGCACGTAAGTCCCCTTTAATAAAAAAAAAACTAAATTAAAATCGGTTCATCTGTTCGGGAGCTATGATGCCATAGACAGACAGATATACACACACACACAGACACGTCAAACTTATAACACCCTTCTTTTTGCGTCGGGGGTTAAAAAAGTTACTGGTATGTTTGAAAAATAAATAAGGAATAAGGAAAATTATTATTTGTACCAAAATCTACGAGAAAGAAAATACAAGCCAAAAGTTTCAACGTATATTTTCTGATTATTGTTTTAGCAGTTCCTATAAAAGACAACACGATGAATTCTTTATACATTATTCTTGGTAGAGAACTTTAGTTCTGGTTTTAAGATTTAAATAAATAATAAGAGTGACTTGTGACTGCGAAGGGAATAAACTTTGGTTTGTGTTCTTTACACCATTTTGCCATTAAGAATTATCTTAAGGTGGCGATTGACGAGTCAGTCGAACTGATCAGTCGAACTGGCATCCATCCAAAAATGGTCGTCAAAACCGGAGCGATTCCAGATTCCAATGGAGAAATCTAGTTGGCCTAAAACTTTTAGAGACGCTACAGTTTTATGTCTGGACTGATCAGTTCAACTGACTCGTCAATGGTCATCTTTGTATACTTTCTGTAACAGGAAAGAAATTAGCTGAAGGATCAAAAACTGTCATCGGTACCAACCAAGGGACTTTTTCTCTAACGCTGCCCATATCTTTTCATTTCTACTCTCTTCAAACCCCAAATAGACATGGGATAAAGGTTGGGAAAAGAAGAAGACTTAGTAAGACTTATCTACAGGGTGTCCCGTAAGTAGTGGACCAACGGGATGTGGGGGATAGGGGAGACCGTTACCTACCAGAATCACCAAAATTTATTGTCCTAGGCCTCATAGTTTTGAAGTTACAACGTTTTTTAGTAAGTAGGTGAAATTATCGTACTATGTGCACATTTTTCTTAATTCTACAAAATCTATTACTTATTTTGATGTTATTTTTATTAAAGGGCGTTAAGAATACATAGGTTTTTTCTAATTTAAATCATTTTTTAGTATAGTTATCATTAACATTAAAATTAATCAACAAAACAAATGCAATTGTTAAATTTCAAAATACTCTAAGTGGTATTTGAGCTGAGCTGGTGTAAAAAAAATGTATTGTAGCCTTGTGGCACTTTATTTTAAAAACATCTACATATCATAAGGATTACAAAAACGTATAACACTGTGGTTTCAAATGAGTAGTTTTTTATTTTAACTAATATTAACGTAAAAGGGAACTTTTGAAAGAAAACAAAAATTCATTGCTAATTATGGAAATTCGTTTATTACTCAATTTATTTTTACATTAAGGGTTCAAAATGCTTTTCTTTAGCTCTTGTGCATTAAAACATCTTCGTATAAAGTCTTTTTGTAAACTTTTTTGGGCTCTTTGATGTTTTTTTATCAATTCAGCAACATGATTGAAATTTTGTTATAACTCTCTTTTTATCAGAAATATTTGTCTCATGAACTGCTTCTTTGAGGAAACCCCATAGAAAATAATCCAAAGGATTCAAGTCGGGAGATCGTGGCCTATTTCATGGCCGATCGCTGGCCATGAAATAGTACCTTCGCGTCCAAACCATCGATTTGGGAACGTCTCATTCAAAAATTCAGTCACTTACCGTGAATAGTGGGCAGGTTCACCTTCGTACTGCAACATTCGTACGTGCTTCTTAACTTAACGAAGATGTTGGTTATGCACAAGGCCTGAAACTGCGCGGAACCACATACTCCCGCGTACTTCTTAACTTTATTCGAAGATGTTGGTTATGCAGAAGGCCTGAAACTGCGCGGGAGAGAATGTGGTTGCAGTACGAAGGTGAACCTGCCCACTATTCACGGTAAGTGACTGAATTTTTGAATGAGACGTTCCCAAATCGATGGTTTGGACGCGAAGGTACTATTTCATGGCCAGCGATCGGCCATGAAATAGGCCACGATCTCCCGACTTGAATCCTTTGGATTATTTTCTATGGGGTTTCCTCAAAGAAGCAGTTAATGAGACAAATATTTCTGATAAAAAGAGGTTATCACAAAATTTCAATCATGTTGCTGAATTGATAAAAAACATCAAAGAGCCCAAAAAAGTTTACAAAAAGACTTTATACGAAGATGTTTTAATGCACAAGAGCTAAAGAAAAGCATTTTGAACCCTTAATATAAAAATAAATTGAGTAATAAACGAATTTCCATAATTAGCAATGAATTTTTGTTTTCTTTCAAAAGTTCCCTTTTACGTTAATATTAGTTAAAATAAAAAACTACTCATTTGAAACCACAGTGTTATACGTTTTTGTAATCCTTATGATATGTAGATGTTTTTAAAATAAAGTGCCACAAGGCTACAATACATTTTTTTTACACCAGCTCAGCTCAAATACCACTTAGAGTATTTTGAAATTTAACAATTGCACTTGTTTTGTTGATTAATGTTAATGTTAATGATAACTACACTAAAAAATGATTTAAATTAGAATAACCTATGTATTCTTAACGCCCTTTAATAAAAATAACATCAAAATAAGTAATAGATTTTGTAGAATTAAGAAAAATGTGCACATAGTACGATAATTTCACCTACTTACTAAAAAACGTTATAACTTCAAAACTATGAGGCCTAGGACAATAAATTTTGGTGATTCTGGTAGGTAACGGTCTCCCCTATCCTCCACATCCCATGGTCCACTACTAACGGGACACCCTGTATAATTGTAAATGTATATAATCTAAAAATATAAGTTTCTCTAAAAACAGGAATGTTTTATTCTATTACATCGTTGTATATAAACTGTTTTTCGTCTAGTCAATAACAAAGTTTATACTTCGTTATTGACAACTCGAAAAACAGTTTACAACAAACTTAAAGGTCCGTTGTACCTAATTTGTTTTTTGTTTCCAATTGTCTGCCATCAAATACCAATACTGTCATTATATAGCGAAGGATCGACCTTAAAGTTTTTATTTATGTTCTAAACACACTTTATGCGATAGCTTCATTATTAGGTAAGTAAGCATATAACAAAATTTATTTGCATAAATCATCAGGTTTTTAGTAAGAAAATAATCGATGACCAGTAAGGATATTCCTAACGCTACTACTAACTCCTGGTTTAATTAAAAAAAAGTAATTATCATTAAATTTGTCAAAATGGAAGAAGTAAAAATGAAAGTGGTAGTAATTAAAATGGTAGAATTGGAAGTAGTGTGTATATATGGTAGTACATTAAATAACAGTGGTAGAAATAGATGTCGTAGATATTGTTATTTTTAGTAGAAATAGTTGTGGTAGATATAATGTAAGTAAATTCAAGGTTCAATCATTACGCCACTAAATAAAACTAAATAAAAAATGAGAAAATAATTTCTTATCTCACATCCGTTTTAAAACTTACACTGCTTTATTTGCGTTGCATTTTTAGTCTGGTTCAACAAAACCTGGTAAGCATTTGACACTTTGTCAGACAAATATGTCACTATAGTTCTTTGACAGTATTCAAAATTGTACTTAGATCATATTGTAAAACCTGGTTTAGTGCTAAATCAGACTAAAAATGCAACGTAAATAAGGCAGCTACAGTTAAATTTCACTGTCATTGCTTTCCTATCCAATCGCAGTCCAATTCAATTGCATCTGTTGGTATGAAAATTGCTCTATACCACTTGTTTGAACTCTATGCGTAATTTCAAGCAATTTTGTAGAAAATATTGGATATGCACGAACACCTATCATGGTATATAATGATATAAGTTACTATATTACTTAATGTAAAAGTTATTTTAATTATATTACTTTCATGGTGTATGATATTTTTAAATGAAAGTGAATGGTTATTATGGGAATTAATTAAATATGGATCATATTAAATATGATTTCATCATCATCAGCTCATATGTGTCCCCACCGAGGGGCTCGAGCCTACCCTGAATGAGGGTGATTTTGGCCTTAGTCAACCACGCTGGCAGTGCGGGTTGGTTGACATCACACACAAGTTTAGAATTTCTTCCCAGGTGTGTGCAGGTTTCCTCACGATGTTTTCCTTCACCGTAAGTAGTAAATATGATTTATTGTCTTACAATCTGTTTCAAAGATTTAATATTATTCAAACAGAATTTGACAAGGATTAATGTACATCAATCCTTGTCATAGGTATCCATGGGATGTGACTTTTTGAAAACAGCCTATTAATTTTAGACGTTTTTTTATGTTGGCGATAGATAATATAATAATTTAACTAACCAGTCAGTTTTGTATGATCACGGAGTCTTTAAATTATACGACAAGACGACTAATGTGATACACAAAAATATCAATACTATGTAATATTCTTATGCGTAGTAAATCAAAGAAAGCACATTTATTTTAATTATTCTACAAAATATAAGTTGCTAAGAAACACTTTTTTTAATATAAAAGTACTATAGTCCATTCATTTGGCCGTGAGACGAAATGAAAAATGAATGAAAACAAACCATGAAAAAGGTTATTTTGTATGTCATGTTTTATCAATAATACATAGACTACTCCCTACTGACTACTTGATATTTAATTAATCTTTGAAATATAGAATATATAACATACTAGCTTTAGCCCTCAACTTCGTTCGCGTGTAATAATTATTTTGACACGCGACTACATTTACGTAGAAGGTGAAAAAATAGTTATTCTGTGCCGCCGTGCACTAGCCGGGTCGCCTTGTCGTAGTAACTATTTAGTAATCTGTGGCCTTGATCATAATTTTGCTGTAATGTTATTTTAAAACTAAGATATCTTCTAAGATACTTATTGAAATCAAATCATGGAAAAGGCAAATGTCTTTTAGATTAAATACTTTTTCAATGTAAGCGCGAAAAATGAGTTTTTTTACGACATCACATTAGAAACCCCTAGATTTATCAGTGTTTCTCTACAATATCATGCATGTATTATACATATAAACTTTCCTCTGGTATCACTCTATTAAAAAAACCGCTTCAAAATCCGTTGCGTAGTTTTAAAGATTTAAGCATACATAGGGACGGACAGACAGCGACAGCGACTTTGTTTTATAATTACTATTTAGTAACCATAGATGAAAGATTGGTTAGATACCGCGATACCTGATGAGATACATATACACCCCTATTTCGAAATTAGAATACTTATTAATTTGACGATATCAGTTGCATTAACTGAACCCATATATCGAAGAATAAAATAAAAGAGGATGAACAATTTAGCAGCCATAGGAATACCAAAATAATGTATACCTAAGTACATTAGTACATAGTTGCTAACTGCGCGCGGCTCGCGGCATCATTGTAGGTACAGACTACAAAGTAAAATTATTTAATAATTAATTCCCGGTCGCTCGACCTCCCTGCCTGCCCCGCCCCCTCGCCCATCTTCGTCGCAAGCGCCGCGGCCGCTCAGCTAGCTTCAGTTCGTTCACCGCGCACGTGCCGCGAGGTTGTACGCAAATCTAACGCCATGTTTAATTAAAATTACCAGTTTTATCTATCAATTTACTTCTTGTGAGTACATACATGGTATGTAGTGAGTGTTTGTGTGTTGTTAATGTGTGATTCGGAAAATGGAATGCGACTGTTCCCAGGGCTAGTCCTAGGCTAGGACTCCTAGCGACCTGGCTCTGGCCTGGGATCAATAACCATTTAGAACTTCGGTGAAAACTAAAGGTAAATAATAATACCTACCTAAGTATTAACTTACAGTATTTTTTACGTAACTTGAAAGTTAGGTTTTTATTTTTAATACGATTAATATTCTAGTACCTAATAATAATTATTATTACGTGTACTTACCTTACTACGTAACAAATCGTAATCATAATAGGCAATTATTATTGAATATGTATTACGATATGACGAAATAGGTCATGTTAGGTTAGGTACGTAATATCAATCGTAGTAAAAATGAATACTAACTTCTTAATTAAACACACCCAAATTATTGTAAATGGTAAATACCTACCTAGCCAATACGGTGGTCCAGGAGGTGATTAACGCATAAGTCCCTAATGTTATGTTACAAAGTGTTCGAACGCGGCCGATTTCTTCGATAGTTATACCTACATCATTTAGCCGGTTCTAAGCCCGTAAAGAATGAAGAAAGTTAGAAATGTAGAATTGTACGTGAGTATTTACTTATTAATGAACCTATCTTTTATGTTTTATTTGTATAATTCCAACATAATCCTACTAATAAATAGCTAACTAGGTAGAATAGAAAACCAATTTTAAAAACAAAGGTAAAGCCGGTTCGATGTCTTGCTAGCATCAGCTGTTCATCGCTGAACTCGCGTGAACTTTGCGGTGTGTGTTGGCTCCGCTATTGTAGGACGTGAATAGATTTTGACGAAATTAACAAAAACTTTGATTTACCATAAATTTTGAAATAAAGGCAAAAAATAAAAATTTCCTTGACTATTATATTGTTAACCCTAATTTACATCAGCTGTGAGATAAGGTATCGTAATTTCAAAATAAGGGTGTATTATTAATAGTTACTCGCATGTTCACACTGCCAGCGAGTAACTATTATGATCACGGATGAACAGTTCAGTTCATCCGTGATCATGGCGCGATCATGGCGTGATCAAGCGTAGAAATATTGGAAACTCGAAATCACTACCTTTGAGCAATTGGTAGGGAATAAGACACTTTGGCCATAAAATACCTGGAAATTTAATGAAATACCGATAATGCGTCTCGGAGATTTTTTGTCGAAGCATATACAACAGCCCGAATCAAACGATTGACATACGTTACGCGCGTTTTTTAAAATATGCAAAATTAAATGTATTTTTTTATAATCTAACTGAGATATTTTCTTAATTTTTTTGCGCAAGAACATTCTACAGAGTCTTAGAAAACTACAAAAGAAAAAGCCAAATCGGTCTAGCCGTTCGTAAGTTATGACGTGATAACGGCAAACGGGTTTCATTTTTATATATATAGACTAGCGGCGCCCGGTTTCACCCGCGTAGTTCTCGTTCCCGTAAGAATATGGGGATAAAATATGCTAAAGACCTTCCCACTGAATCACTCTATCTATTAAAATAAACCGCATCAAAATCCGTTGCGTAGTTATAAAGATCTAAGCATACATAGGGACATCAGGACATAGGGACATAGAAAGCTACTTTGTTGTATACTGTTTTTGATGATTACACGAAATTTGTTTCTTGAAGTATTATTTTTACACAGTTTCACCACGCAAACTGACATTTTACTACGTATTATGTTCAAAATTTAATAAAACATTAGGAACATACGCCTCACAGACAGCTTGCAGTGTGACTGGCTTGGATACGCCGAGTATGTACGTGTAGTATTTGTTGCCGCATTTGACTACGTCGGCGATACCTACCAAACACAGCGAAACCAATTCTTCATCTAAGGTAGTAATAGTAATGACGATGATAATTGACATTACTAAAACCTAAAAATGCTGTGAATCTCAAACTATGGATACATTTTAATACTACTAAATGAAGGTGAACAGTCATTTTAAGTAATGAAAGTAAAATTAATAGTTTTCGTATTTAGCTGGATTGTACCCGTCATTTTTACTCTTGATCAACTTGTTGACGTGAGTGTTTTCTTCCCGATTATACACCCCTATTTTGAAATTACGGGACTTATTAAAATCAGAATATCTGTAGCAGTAACTGAATCCATATATCCAATAAAAATATCAAAAATGATAGTCGATTACTTATCTTTAAAAAATACTAAATAAATGCCGTATTACCAGACGGCACACTAGCTATCAAGTATTCTGTGACAGCTCGGGTCGATGACCGCGCTCAGCTGTGTATCGCAGCGTTCGCCTGTTGTTCGGTGTAGAATAACAATAAAATTCGGCGGGATTTTGAAAAACTTTGACTTATCATAACTTTTTAAATAAAAGCGAAAGATAAAAACTAACTTCACTATTATATTGTCACCCGTCGTTTACATTAGCTGTGTGATTAAGTATCTCGAATTCAAAATAGGGGTGTATAGTAAAGTATATTGTAAATTTTTGATAATTCTTTGTTTAAAGAAATTATTGTATTATGTTTTATATTCAGTTATCGTTAAATTTCTGTTATCTGAACGTTGATTTTGATGAAAATAAGTGAACCTGGTTCAAACAGCGCTTGCACTTTTACTTCGCCGAAGATCCAAACATACACCAAGGTGTTATTAATATATTTAAATACTTGGAAGAGACTTGGCCAAAGATTCGTATCCCTACAAAAATTATATTGTATATAACGACTTCACGAGCCTCCGTTTACCGATTTGTAAAAGAAAAAAAGGAAAATCCATGTTGGAGCTCTTCTTCTTCTGAGGATCACCAATAAATAGTTGTTTATTTATTTTGTAGTAAAACAATTCAGGTGCTTACATGAATTGTTTTTACTTGTACTCAACTCATCATGTTTATTACCTTTTTATTGATTTTTACACTAAACTAAATTACTTATAGACGACTTATCAAAGATGGCTACTTAGTCTTATTTTACTTTCATATTTATAACTCTAAAAAAACAATATATTTTTCGCCTAAAAGAGCTAAAAGTTTGACAACCAGTATTTCTTTGTTTACATTTTGTCTCACGGCCAAATGAATGGACTATACTAAGGTTTAACTTTTTCTTAGTATTTGAAATGTAATATAAAATACAAGTATTTGTAATTTGTTAGACATTTTCTATTCCGTTTCTAAAATGTGAGATTTTTGTAAAAGGGTTTTATGTACACGAATTTTCACGGTCGGATTGTAAAAAAAGAATTTGTCTACAAAAGTATCTTTCAATGTTTTATTCTTTGATTTGTTGAGTATTATCAAAGATAGAATTTTAAATTGAGGTCTTGTAGTTCAATTTTATGATTACATTACGTCTAGTTCTTTTTCGATTTAAATATAAGTACTATAAGTTCAATTTACTACTAATAGACTCCTTTAGAATATTTAAACCTTCCCTCTCTCTCTCTCAAACATCTCTTTGCAAAGAATAGGGATGGTAAGAAATGTTTGAGGGGAGACCTTTGCCCAGCAGTGGGATAAAATATGTTATAAAAACATATTTATGGCAAAATTCTTTTTAAGACTACTTTTAAAACGGCAAATAATTTAGAAGCTATTTTTTGCCTGTTCACGCAATACTTCATTTTAACCCCTTATTTGTACTACAATCTGTCCTCATCGTAGGATAAGCTAAGGATTGCTTACTCAGTATGACGTGACTTGTATGTCTCATATCCTACTTATAAAAATGCTTAACTTAACAACCAAGTTGCGTAGTTGTAAGTGACCCCTTTTTGACGTTTGGAAAACGCATTGAATTGGTTTAACTTCTATCGAGAAGATTTTGGGAGGGAATTTAATCTTTTACTAAATTTCTATTTTTTTCCTGTTTTCGAAGCATAAACTTTTTATTGTACCCTCTCTCCAAGCATTTAAACATACTTACATAACATAATCATTCACTACATCATCTCATTATAGTAACTGATCCCTAACTAAGCTCGAAGCTTGTATCTAGGGAATCCGAAACTAGGCACACTCATTCACCTACACACCCAGACCGAGACAAACATTTGTGGTTTACAGAAATATTCACCCCGCACGGGAATCGAACCCGCAACCTTACGAATGGCAGTCCAGCATGGTGACCACTCTGCCATCGAGTTCGTCACTTTTATAACGTGCAAAACAAACAGATGCTAATAAAATCTTTCAAAAGAGCCTAAAACACCCAAAAAAGGTATAATCCAAACATTTTAATACGAAAAGATAAAATTTTATGAACAATACTCGGAGCTATTAATCATAAGTCGGCTTACGCGGGTTAGGTTAGGGTAGAGTGATGACAGAATTAAATGCCTTATACACCCTTTGGGCCACTAAACAAGGACTGGCCCGTGAATTATAACGTTTTAGGGTTACGTACCAAAAGATTAAAAATGGGTCCCTATTACTGAGACTTCAAAGTTAAAGACAAAGTCAAAATATTTTTTCAAAAATTCAGTTAAGGCCTCAATGGCACTTGTGAACGTCAATGAATCTACCAATAAATCTACTTCGCTGTCCGTCCGTCTGTCACCAGGCTGTATCTCAAGAACGGTGATAGCTAGACTGTTGAAATTTTCACAGATGATGTATTTATATTGCCGCTATAACAACAAGTACTAATAAAAAGGTAGCACTCCGGGAGTGCCGGCAGAAGTGAAAACTTCAATATTAACGTTGTGTTTAATTATAAGTATAAAAGTACTATCATTTATGAGGTAGAATACAATGTTTATTTATTGCGCTATCGTACACAAATATGACAATTTATATGTTCCTCTCCCTTCCCCTCGATCTTACGCTTTTTCGATCAGCATCACGTGACCCTGACGCGAGTTTGAAAGTTTTTACCCATACAAAAAAAAGTGCTCAGCGCCGCTAAAGAAGTTTTCACTTCAAAAAATAAGGGGGATTTGAAAAATGCATTCATAATTTTAAAGGGGCCCATACAACAAACGTGTTTTTTGTCCTTTTTGGTACAGAACACTTAGTGTGCGAGTCCGACTCGCACTTGGCCGGTTTTTAGTTTACAACTAGGTTAAAGGGTTTGACAACAGTTTGGACACATACATATATAAAGGTTTGGACATTTCTAGATTTGAAGGTTATTTTACTGGGTTAGAATATTTAATTTTGTTTTGTTTTATTTATTTCTGTTTATATAGAAATCAGTAGTTATAGTAAATTGGACACATTATCATTTTAATTGGATATCACAAGTGTCCTACGATATTAAATAGTTAATATGGCAAAGAAAGAAGTAGGAAGAAGCGTATCTGCACAAAATCATTGCAGATTATAAAACTGCGTCATAAATCAATGAGTCGTAACGTTATTATAATCATCTCTCAAAGTTGCAACAGTCTTAAGATCTCTCAAAGTAGAATTCTGTATGTAAGTATATATGTAGGTTAAGATGAAGATGTGTACTGTAAGCTCACTATTATTACATATAAAAAATTGATACTAAATTGGCCTTTAAATAATAATTAAGTTTACTAATAGCGGAAGATTAAAAAAGGATTTATAAACGTTCAAGTTGGTAGCCGACTGCAGTCAGCAGCAGCAGACCACACGTCACCGTCTAACGTCATCATGACACTTCGTAGCTTTGTGTCGGTCTGCTGCTGCTGCCTGCAGTCGGCTACCAACTTATAAACTTATACGTTTAATGAACTCAAATGAAATACTTTATTTAATTAATAAACAAATCACTTCAGGTTATCAAATTGTTTATTGAGTAGAATTTACTTAAACAAAACAAAACGCTTAGTATAATGATAGACAAGCTATTTTACTATGAAATACTAGCCTGGAATAATATCTCGGATAAACTGGTATAAGTCTTAGTACACAGTTTAAATTAATATTATTTATTGCCTTGTTTGTGTAAGGATTGTGGTGTAGCAAGAGAAATAAGTTTCTTGAAGCGATAAAGGAAATTTTCGTCTTCTTTATAGATTTTCGTCAATCATCAACTCATATGTATTTCTCACCGTGGGCTTTACGAATCCTTATGACGAACAGGCCTTAGTCAACCACGCTGGCCAAGTGCGGCTTGGTCGATTTCAAATACAACCTTAGAATTTATTCGCAGGTGTGAGCTGGTTTTCTTACGATGCACAAAGAATCTTCTGATACAATGAACCTCATTTGTCTATTCCTCTTTACTGTACTATCGATATCCAGTGAGTAGGACCTTGTTGCCAATACCTTTCCATCAATATAGACTATTTTTGGCAGTGGACAGAGGAAGGCTGATGATGAGATAATGTGATGAGACTTTTGCCCCCTCACTGGAATCTTAGAGTCTGTACTTTTGTCAACTTTTCCTTATAGATCAAATCTCTAGCTAGTGGAACGCTACCCTAAACTTTGTATATGAAATGTATATAAATATAAAATTGTTATTGCTCTCTTCAAACGAAATTCGACCGTTTCATTGGATTATTGGTTCAAAGGATTGTATAAATAATGTTTTCGCGTACGGTAGGTAATGTATTACATTCTACTTATATTATAAACTTTCTCGTTTGAGAAGAGGGATGGATGTTTGTTATTCCTTTAAAAAACTACATATTTATTATCAGTTTTGTAGTATAAATCTTGCACTCTGTCCGAGTGGGTACACACTACTGCATTATCAGATATTCTGTTGTTTAACGGTGCTTAGTGTGTTCCAGGTGATAAGTGTGTTCCAGTTTCAAGGGTAGTGAAATTATTTATCATTTTACTAGTACCCTCTCATATAATTATGTAAATAGCGTCCTCATATGTAGCAACTGTTTTAAAACATTCACTGCTAAAATTGGGTACCTTAGTCATGTGAGGACGCATCCAACCAGTAACCCATAACCCTATTATACAGAAGACGGTCGCCGTTACCGAAATCGGCATGGAATATTTCATCATCATCACCACCCTTAACCCAGGTGCACGTGTCTCACCAACTCATGTCTCGGTGATGAGCACAGTAAATTGTTGTATGGGCAGGCGTATTAATTACTACCATCAGGTGACCACCTTGCTCGTCTCGTTACTAGATCACATTAAAAAAAGGAAGTTCTAGAAGAATTTATCGTCAAAGTCCCAAAATATTGAGGGATAATTTAAGTTATTACATTTATTATTACACATAGCATGAGTAGGTATAACAATTAATATTATATAATAATACATAAACTTTAGTATTCTGGAATAATGTATAGGTACATGTATTGAGATCATCATTCACGTATGTATTTTACATGGAACACATGAATGAATCCAGTAATTCCTAAGATTAATACATGATGATAGAACAAACATGTATACTGAATTATTTTAGCATTAAATTATTTTATGCTTTAGGTGCTTAGGAGTATGTTTAAATCTATTCCTATACGTTTTGCATATATTGCGTTCAATAAATATACAACCAAACTTAACGTATAAAATGCTGTCTATGTATATGCTAGGATATGCCCTATACAAATATTGTGTTTGTATATTATATAAAAACTACCCCCTAAGTTTTTATAATTAAATTTATCGTCTTCTTAGCTTCTGTGTTGTTGGTGTTATAAAAAAAGGTATACAATGTATATAACCTTTAACATTTATCGTTAACATTTATTTTCATTTCAGTATACCTGTTATTGGTTACACTTTTGATAACAATTTGCACAGCAAAGAAGAGATATCGGTACAGAAAACCACAAAATAAATATCCGAAGAATACACAATTTTTTGCTACCGATTTCTTCGTGAGGGGATGTAAAAACTTTATTGAAAAATGTCCTATGGATTATAAGTAAGTAAATCTAAATTCAGTTATTCAATTTAGGTCTCTAAGAAGCACTTATGAATGTCAAACACTGTAAATCTATTACTGATTCGGAAATTACTTTAGCCGAGAAGAATTGGCAAGTAACTAGGGTTGTTGATTTTCTCTCATGTATTAATTTAAGTTAACATGTTATAGCTATATCTTATAAATTAATACAAGATCACATAATTTGAGTGTGTGCGTAGTTTCGAGTGCGTAGATACAAGTTTCGAACTTAGTTAGGGGTCAGTTACTATAATAAGATGATGTAGTGAATGATTATATTATATTATTTGTAAAGTTATCTTAATTTGTAAAGTATTGTATACACATTTTTTTTTTATTTAAAATAACAAATATTTTTTATTCAATAATCCGTAAGCTAATGTACAAAAAAATAAATGTATTGTAATTCGGATATACTGGGTGATATAAATTCTGTTTTAAGCCTCTAACCTGTAAATAAGCCTAAGGGTGCAATCGGGTGCATACAAAAGATCAGATATACTTATTATAAGTTTAGCAACAGAACAGTTTTTCTTTTTGTAAAATTTTCCACACGATCAGCTAAAGGATAGCCGCTAACCGTCTGAGAGCCTTAACCCGCGCATTGTCAGTCAACTTAGGTTAGTGCCCGCTGCTCATTGTATTAAAGTGTTTTCATTTTAATGCTATTTAGTTTTTTTTTTATATTTTTTGTGTTATAGTAAAGTTTAAGTACTGGTATAAACTATCAAATCCAACAGTTATAATTAATCTACCGTTGTCGTCATCATCACCCTGTATACACATTTTATTGTACAAAGTTATTGTTTTATTATGAACTAGCAGCGCCCGGCGGTTTCACCCGCGTAGTTCCTGTTCCTGTAGGAATTTCGGGATAAAACATAGCCTTTGTTCTTTCCCGGAACATAAGCTACCCCTGTACTAAATTTCAAGTCAATCGGTTCAGTAGTTTAGCCGTGAAAAGGTAACAGACAGACAGACAGAGTTACTTTCGCATTTATAATTAAGGGCCTCAGACGGTATTATATAGTTAGGATTAGGATTTATGACAAAGTGTTTTATTTGAATTTCTTTGTACTTTTATATTATGGTGTATCTATATTAGAAAGACAGGTACCCAGACAAACAGATATGTTCATGCACATAAATATTTGTCTTGAACTAGGAATCAAACCCAGAACCATTGTCATAGCAAAGCACACATGTTCACCGACTACACTTGTTGGTCGTCTACTCACAAATTACTACTATAAATCTCATTCATTCATCACCAAGGGTCTCGAGCTTACTCTAAATTAAGGCGATATTGAGAAAATCACATATATTTATTTTTCAACACACTTGCTCATAAAGGGGCTCTTATTTGTACAAAAACAGTTGAATAATGACACGTTTTATTCACTAGTGAGTTATAGATTGTTTTTTTAAATTGCTTTGTTTTTAAAAAGTTTCGATACCAAAAAAAATTGTGTCCATACATTTTAAAAACAAACTTCAACTATGTTGCCTTACTTTTGGTAGGTCTATGGTCGATTCCATTCATTCATTCATTCGATTAATAAGTATTTTTTGGCCGATCACCATTGTTGTGTTGGATGCGCGCGAATAGAAAAACTGTTTATTTATTAGCGAAAAATGATATTTTATTATTAATTTCTTCACAAGTGTGTTGAAAAACGTTGTATGGTACACGCGTGTATTGATGATTACCACCTCGGCTATATTCTGACCCTCGCCTGACGGCTCGGGCCTCAATAGCGCCTCGGAAGTAATCACCAACTTACCTCGCTTGTACCATAAATAACTATTATTATAACATATACCTAAACTATTTCAGATACCAACACATATGTGCGCGAAGTTACGACGGTGAATATAAAAACTTTGATAACTACTGTTTCATGCAATACGAGAACTGTAACACATGGCGCAGTAAGTATCAAAACACGACTATTGAAACTTTAACCTAAGTTTAACGATAATCACTACGTAGTATATAACAAAGTCGCTGTCGCTGTCTGTCTGTCCCTATACATATATGCAATCTTTAAAACAACGCAACGCATTTTGAAGCCTTTTTCCTAACAACTGTTTTCACAATTCACTACATAGTACTTATAAAACAATGTCGCTTCCCTTGTCTGTCCCTATGTATGCTAAAATCTTTAAAATTACGCTACAGATTATGAAGCGATTTTTTTAAATAGATGGAGTAATTCATGAGGAAGGTTTTTAGCATAATTTTATCTCTGCATTCTCACGGGAGTGGGAACTACGTGTGTAAAACCGCGGGGCGCCGCTAGTGTATTACAAGTGTTAAAGTTTTCGTCGCAAATTATGTCGTAAATTAATTTTATGATCGTTGTTATAAGATTTCCGCACAATTTGTAACTCTGACATGTATAATGGATTTGAATTCGTAATGTTTTGCTATCTCTTGATTGTAGATATTGTTGATTTAGTATTTTTGAAAGTCAGAAGTAAAAGCCGTTGTAATTAATTTAAATATACTGAAAGTAATTTAAGTGTGTATCGTACTTTATGATCGGAAACAATTTAGATCATATTTCAAAAAGCGATAAACATTTTGCATTAAACATGTTTGCTGTAGATAATGGTAGATATGCTTACCGAATATTTAAATCCCTACTTATTATCCTAACTAATATATTATAAAGGCGAAAGTAATTCTGTCTGTCTGTATGTTTTATCCCGAAATTCCTACGGGAGCGGGAACTACGAAGGTGAAACCGCGGGGCAAAGCTAGTAAATAAATATATAAGGTTAAAATATTTGGTTTATGTATAGTTAGAGTGTTCGAAAGTTGAACAAAAAATATCGCAGCACTCACAAGGACCCTAATTTAAGGAATGTAGTAATTGAACCACTTACGAGTACATATCTACTTAACTACATAGCGTAAAAACATCATATAACCTTCTGGGTTGTGGAGGTCTAATAGCAGTCACTTAGTCGAATCAGTAAAGAAGGCGTTTACTACATATATGTATAAAAAAACCTCATTTAGACTCGGAAAATTTACGATTATCTATGAAATAATAAAATAACAAAACCTCAGCTTTAAAAGAACACATCAAAAATAATTAATTTATAGTTTACTACTTAACTCATTTACTTAAATTAAATTTGGTACAGATACTAGTATACCTTAAAACTAGGAATAACTTTATTTACGAATTAACGCTAAACAAATAAATAAATATTATGTATAGGAAAGAGTCAAAGAACAAAACCTCCACCTAAAAATCTATTCAAAAACTTTATTAAAAACCACACACAGAACAAAATCAAAATCCTTACATCATTCATTAGTGTTTAATTTCTACATCTATAAAGTATAACGATGTCTAGACAGACAGTATTACATTCTGACTCCTTCAGAATACAAAACGTATACACGAAAGAAAAACTTGAATTTATTTTTTAAAGTGCGAAAACAGCGGGTCAAGTCTGGTAACTATAATTCCGTGATGATGCTAAGAGTAATGTTTTTTAATATCAGTATTATGGCCGTTTTTAGAACACACACAACACTAGGGGCTCGATTGTCTTCCGATAATGCTACTCAAACGTATTTTAATATAAACATTATGGCCGTTTTTTGACATTTGTTGTCATTTTGGTGTTCACTTAGTGACCACTATACCGCTGACTCAATGGCTCTATATAACTTAGATAGTTGTCATAGAAACAGTATTCTGCCGTTTATTAGACAGTGTTTTTATTTGAATTTTGACAAGCAACAAAGACCACTGAGACACCCCATAGCCATATCAATAAATTTTAGCAGAATACTAAATTCCTGATACTCTTATCTGTCTTCTCTTGTCTGTGGTGTCTCAATGTTAACAAATTGTCTGATCAAATAATGTCAAATTGGGATAACGACTGGGAAAAATAACTAAAATTCTAATTGGTCCGTCAGATAGATTTCGAAAAAATATTAGACACGTATTTTTTGTTTACTCAAATTTATAAAACTGATTTAGTTATAACGCTTTAAAGTTTGAGAGTGGGGGCGAGTGACGATCATTCTAGGTACAAAGTGTACCTAGTTGTTTAGAAGGGAAATGGTTATGACGTCACACGAGTTTTTTATGCACTGTATCTTGTTAATTATTTGTTTGTATAAAAAAAGAATAAATACGATTCCAATATTTTTACAAAATCTATCTCACGGACTAATTATTTTTTTTTGTCGACATCCGTTTTGCAGACTTGACACCCAGTTGTCGAGAAAAAGGCTTAATATTTCTCTTCTTGAGGTTGACATCTTTTTAATAAGGACGTTTTATTCGAAGGACATTTGAAACGTGATCAAATGAATTATTCCACTTTCGCGCCCACTTTTTTTTGGTATTGTTTGTTTTTATTTTTCATTTTGCTTTTTTGCGGATACAGGAAACCTCGTTTATAATAAGAAAAGGAAATTTATATTTGGTAGGAAAATGGTGGTTTGAAATGTTCATTTTAAATTATTTTATTGTAGGTATTCTTTATTGTGTAAAATATTTGTGTATTAAAATTCTATTTTATTGATGAAATGTTAAAATTTATGTATTTTTTTTGGTCCCACTGATTGTTGCGAAATGGTATCATCAAACATATCCAGTTCATAGTTCGGATACGGGCTGACTCAACTAAAACAAACTTGTTTAGTAACAATCTGTAGATATTAAAAATATATTACCTTCATAGTATAAAACAAAGTCGCTTTCTCTGTCCCTATGTCCTTATGCCCCTATGTCTCTATGTATGCTTAGATCTTTAAAACTACGCAACGGATTTTGATGTGATTTGTTTTAATAGATAGAGTAATTCAGTGGGTAGTTTTTAGCATAATTTTATCCCCATATTCCTACGGGAACGGGAACTTCGCGGGTGAAACCACGGAGCGCCGCTAGTTTAGAATAAAATTATTTAAAGCAACACTCACACAAACACGCCGATAAAATTCACCGAAACAAAATCAGTTACCGTGATTGTAGCAAAGATTCATTTAACAAACAAAGCACATGATTTCCTTAGAATTCTCGGTTCATAACAATATTTAGCAAAAGGTTAAAGGTCGTGTGTGGGCAAATATATATGTCCAGAAATAGATATCGGGTATTAACACCAATGGAGTAAACAACTTGTATATTTTTGTTTAGATATAAATAAATTAATCTTTTCCTCTCACAGACAACAATAATACTTATATTACAAAGCTTCGCGTCTTTTGGTAGCTTGATGTTTCTATACTAATAATATAAAGAGGAAAAAATTGTCTGTTTGTTTGTAACGAATAGGCTCCGAAACTACTGAACTGATTTCAAAAATTCTTTCACCATTACAAAGCTGCATTCACCCTGAGTAACATGAGCTATATTTTATCCCTGTATTAACTACGCAGTGATACTGCGGGGCGCTGTTAGTTATGTACATATAAACTTTCTCGATAAATAGGATATTCAACTAAAGAAGATTTCAATTAATACCAGTAGTTCTTGAGGTAAGCATGTTTAACCAAATAAACAAACAGCTTATACCAGCTTTATTATAAATAGATTTTCGGTATTTTTGTTTGATTTCCGATTTTATCTACCCACGCCCATTTAATATCATCCTACACATATCGAATATATCCGAATCTTGATATAAGTATTCTATTTTTCGTGGATAAAAAATAAACACAATTAACTCCAAAAAGGTGTCTATTGACGAGTCAGTTGAACTGATCAGTGCAGACATAAAACTATGGCTTCACTCCAAAAGTTTTAAGCCAAATAGATTTCTCTACTGGAATCTGGAATCGCTCCGGTGATTGACGAACATTTTTAGATAGACGCCAGTTCAAATGACTCGTCAAAGGTAACCTTTACATTTCAAATCTTTGGTTGGATACATGAAGTTAAATGGAGTCCAAACTTCGAATACCTACTCGAAGCATACCTATATGTATCACTATAGCGTCTCTGTGGGCAGGCTCTCTCTTTCTAACTAAGGTAACCTCTAGAAAGAGAAGGTCTGACTAAAAAGAGAGATCGGCCCACAGAGACGTAGGTATTTGACTCAAGCTGTTGTTCCAAGTGCGGGCTCCATTTTTAACTAAAACTTCATGGTTGGATATAAACAATGCCTTTGCAAACAAAGTTCGTGATACATTTAAAAAAAGGATGAAAACGCTATCGTTAACAAAAGCTCTTATCAGTGGTACGAATATAAAGCGATTTGTGAATTGCCATTGTGAAGTTTTCGAATCCATTTTCCTTTTGTACCGACAATTTTAAACATAATATCATTCCAAGTAAACAAAATATATGAATTTATACTACAAAATATTATATTGAATTATTAGATTTTATTTTCATATTTTTGAAGAGCGTTGCGCTGAATTTTGTAGACGCTTAATAAATTTAATATTTGTTGAATTCTATTCTTGAAACGTATTTCGAATAGTCTAATATACGTTTTAAAAAAGAGCTTTTTGGTATCTTTTTTACTATTATTAATTTCAATTGCAATGTTTGTGTGTATTTTGACGACCTCAATGGCAGAGTGGTCACCATGCTGGACTACCATCCGTTAGGTTGCGGGTTCGATTCCCGTGCAGGGTGTATATTTGTGTGAACCACAAATGTTTGTCTCGGCCTGGGTGTGTGTGTGAATGAGTGTGTGCGTAGTTTCTGATACCCTAGATACAAGTTTCGAACTTAGTTAGGGGTCAGTTACTATAAAGAGATGATGTAGTGAATGATTATGTTAGGTCACTAGAGATTTAAAAGTAATATATCATTTCTTGATTATTTTATCTTTTATTGCACAAAATACATATTGATGTAGGAAGGCAATTTCGTCGTAGTAATTAATAAAGTATTTCAATCTAGATTTCGTAATTAGAGTGAAACTAACGAGCTTTCCCGTATAGGTAAACGAGGAACTAATTCGCAGAAATATGAATGTTTTGAATATGAAGTTTCGTAGATTTTGCTTTGAATTAGTAATAGTATGTTTAACCCAATAATTATTTTAGGAATTTCACTTGGTGTTTTACTTATCTTTATTTAGTGTAGCATAAGCACAACAAGTTAGGGGTCAGTTACTATAATGAGATGATGTAGCGAATGATTATGTTATGTTAAAATAATGTTGTAGTACATTCAATAATTTTACTTCAACTGAATTTGAACCCAGAACCGAGCTGAAATGTGACTCTACACTAACTAAACGACCGAGGGCATATCAAAGCTATTTTTATTAATTATATGGCACTTAACGTAGCTATTTAGGATAAGTTATAGGAGAGTGCAATATGTTAGTATTTTATGTGAAGCAAAAGCCATCAGACTTTCACAACTCGGAAGGCAATATTCTTTGGTTAAATCAAATGTTAGACTTTTGAGGACTCTAACTACCTATAACGACTGTCATTGATGTTGTACGACAACTGTTATCTCAAGTCATCCGAGCTTGCACTAGGCTACAGTATAATAATGTGTATTAGCGTACTAAGAACACTTACTTCATATCCTAAATTCGTACTCTTGCCTATAATGTATGTAGGAAACCGTAAAGGAATGGCTAGTAATACTATGAAGGTATACGAAGATTAAAATACTCAAAGAATACCGTGAGTATCACTACATAGAATAAAAAAAGTCGCCGTCGCTATCTGTCTATCATTGCTGAGATCTTTAAAACTACGCAAAGGATTTTGATGCGGTTTTCAGCATATAGTAATTTAAGAGGAAGGTTTTAAAGCATAATTTTATTCGCAGATTTTTACGGGAGCGGGAACTATGTGGTTGAAACCGCGGGCCACAGCTAGTTAAACATAAATACGGCTGCTTAATGCGTAAACACATCATTAAAGTATTTCCTTTGATAATAATTTATGTGTTTAGTACAAAATTCTTTTAAAATTTACGTGAACTGGAAGGTAAGGCCTTTTAATGTTTTGAAAGATAACATTCAGTAAAATACGGTTGCGTTATATTTAGCTGGTATTTTTATGTGATATTCAGAGAACAGGTATTTGCGTACCTCAATCTTACTACTTATATCAGCTTATAAGTTACATACACCTCCATCAGACTCAGCTGATGATTGTGTATCACAAAAATATTTATTTCGCATGGGAATCGAACCTACAATCCTCTAATTGGCAGTCCGGCTGAATGGCCACTGTGTCATCTAGGTCATCAAAATATGATTCATGCATCATTAAATAATCATCATAATCATCATCTACAGCCCGTAGTCATCTACTACTGGAAATAAAGCCTTCCCCATGCTGCGCCACCACACTCGGTCCTCAGCTTTCCGCATCCAGCCGCTACAAAAAAAAAAAATAAGCCCTTCAGATTTGACGACCACGACGGCAGAGTGGTCACCATGCCGGACTGCCATCCGTAAGGTTGCGGGTGCGGGGTGAATATTTGTGTGAACCACTAATGTTTGTCTCGGTCCAGGTGTGTGTGTGAATGAGTGTGTGTGTAGTTTCTGATAGACCCTAAATACAAGTTTCAAACTTAGTTAGTCGGACACTATAATAAGATGATGTAGTGTAGTAAATGATTCTCTCACTAATCATCATCATCATCAAAGGCCTCTACATCTGTAACAGATGATTAAAGCAGAGTGTGTAAAAAAAAACAGCGACATTTTAAAAAAAAAACCAAAATGTCACTGATTTCTATCTCACTAATAATATGTTAGTAAAATGAGAAGAAATAAGCGTAATCAACAATCATGCCTTAAGCGTCAAAAGTTTTAATTTTCTTTAACAATTTATGTAGGTATTCAAAGTTTAAATATTTTAGACACCTAAATTACTACTTGGCTTTATTCCAGACATGAGAAATTTCATTTGCAAAGCATTACATGCTTAGTTACAAAGTAAGCCAGGTTTGTATTAACAAAAGTATAGATACTAAGTAGGTTCTAGAGAAATACAAATAATAAAATAATATTAGAAATGCAAAATTATGTTTGGTACGCTGACAGTCATTTTAAACATCATTCGGCGAAGACCGTCTAACAGAATAAACGATTTTTTTTTACAAATGATCAACTGGAACTAAGGCATTAGATGGTCCGTTGACAATAAAAAACTGACAATCAGATATATCCGAAAATATTTACTTTGAGCTGGTATCAAAACCACAACATTTGGCATAGCAGTGTCACCAAGGCCTATTCCCACTTTCAATACAGTTCAATAGTAGGAATCAGTCGAAAATATCACAGATTTTCCACTGTGTTCAGTTCAGTTGATTGAGCTAGTAGGAATGCTTATCATATTTTAACACTGCTTGCTATGCCAAAGGTTGCCACTTGGTCAATAACTCAGTCTCTTACTAAAACAAAAATAATTTTCCCCGATAACCTTGTAACGTACTTCCTAATAAAAACCTCAGCGAGTTCAACCCGCAACCATAATTTTTATAAGCTAAAATAAAGCGGAACGCTTCCATAAAATATACTCTAAAAATTCGCCCTTATCTTGTAAGAAAAGAAAAACAGAAGGTATCTGGTACAGATCTTTCCTTACTAGTCATAAAACTAAACTGAGAGAAAGGGTTATGTTACTATTAGTCGGACGATGGGGTCGCAATCGGTCGTACGTTGGTAGTACATTCAATTTATTATCATACATTGATATCGGATTGATCCGGCGATAAAAAGCGGTGTAAACTTGCTTTTATCCGGTTAAGGCGAAGAATAAGGAAGGAGAGTTCGGGGAAAGTTCACGTTAATACCCGTTTATATGCCACCTCATATATTAAGGTCATAATTATATCAACCACTAGATCTATAGAACGTGCCCGCATTTTTTCTGTTTTAGTGCATGTTCTACATTATAATATCTATCGGTGTGACAAATTTCAGTCAGTTCAGTGGTTTAAGCTGTGGGTTGATAGATCAGTCAATCAGTGACGGTTTTCTTTAACATTATGTACAGACAAACGTTTTCATTTTACATTATAAGTTATAGAGACTGTCTGTGTTCTAAAACTGACGTTCGCGTGGCATATAATGATTTTACTCGGCTATCATCAATGAAAGCTACAATTTTCTACATACGTTTAGATTGGACATAATTGCATGTCTAAATCGACATCAGACGTCATCCTGTATACAATTATGGTGAACTCACAAAGATGGCGGATTAGTCATTTAATTGTACCTACCTCCATTAAATCTAATATATAAAATTCTCGTGTCACAGTTTTCGTTGCCATACTCCTCCGAAACGGCTTGACCGATTCTCATGAAATTTTGTGAGCATATTCAGTAGGTCTGAGAATCGGCCAACATCTATTTTTTATCCCAAAATTCCCACGGGAACGGGGACGGGAACTACGCGTGTGAAACCGTGGGGCGCAGCTAGTAAATTATAAAATTCACGAATTAAAGCCCACGTTATAATTAATTACAATTAAATTTGTTTTTTATTTTCAGATTGGAACGTGTTCAAAAGAGAAAGATGTTGAAGTGTAATAAACGTTATTAGTAAAATGTATATTTTATTTTATCAAATAAACAAATTTCATTGATAGAAGAAAGAGTGCGAAACAATACAAGCTTTTAAATATTTCAACTTCCAAGTTGTCAAAATCCACTTCCAAATTGCCAAGTTCGATTTTCAAATGTAATTTTAACTTCTAAGTAGCCTAGTTCAAATCGCAAGTTGTCAAGTTTAATTCGGAAGTTGCTAAGTACAATTCCCTAGTTGCCAAGTTCAATTCTCGAATTGCCAAGTTCTACTCCCAAATTGTAGAGTTCGATTCTCAAGTTGCCAAGTTAAACTCCCACGTTTAATTAACGTATGAAAGTTAAATGTGAATCTACGATTCGGAAATTACATCAGCTGAGAAGAATTGAAAGAAAAAATAACATTTCTACCTCCTACCACTTAACTATTTCTTATATCTGTTAGTAAGTGTGTGAATGAGTATGTGCGTAGTTTCTGATACCCTGTATGTGTGAAGTTTTGTACTTAGTTAGGGGTCAGTTACTTTAATGAGATGATGTAGTGAATGATTATGTTAATGTAAATAGTTTAAACCAAGCGAATAGGACAACTTTTGGTGTCAAAAAGATACAAACAAAACAGACTTTATTAAAATTAACAGAAAACAGAGTTTATTTTATCTTATTGACAATAAATATTTCTGAATTCACAACGAGACAGACACAGGTGCTGCCAACAGACAATTTGTTAATTTGTTACTGGAAAATCTGAGAACATTTTCATAATCTGTTTTCCTTAATAACACGTACGATATCTATACTTCTATACTAATATTATAAAGAAGTAAAGTTTGTGTGTTTGTTAAATTGTAAGGGGTAATCTCGGGATCCACTGGACCGACTTCGAAAATTCTTTCACTCATGGGAAGCTATATATATTGTCAGCGAGTGACATAGGCTATAGTTTATCCCTGTATTCCCACGGGAATGGGAACTACGCGAGTGAAACCGCGGGGTGCTGCTAGTCTAAGTATATTTCTAAAGCAATGAACAAAATTGAAGTGTCTGTTTGTGATTTCAAATGTTTTTACTAAATGGGAATGACAGTATACAAGGTAACTTATTAAATATTACTTACTATAAGTATAAAATAAAACAATTCTTAGTGTTCCGTACCCAAAGGGTAAAAACGGATGTTAGATATTAGAAAACATGTACGAACCAGTATTTAACATTGTAAGAAACATGTTAACATGCGTGGTAAGTTAGTATTAGAAACTAAGAGATAGGCGATCTAATTATGATACGAAGTAATACTCACATATATCATTAAATTTAATTTGAAACTGCACTAGATTTACACGTTTGTCACGTTGTTATTTATATTACAGTAGCAGCGCCACGCCTGCTCGGCGGACCCCGGCCGGCGGGGATAAAATTATACCAAAAAAATCTATAAATTAAAAACTTTAAAAAACCCCAACACAATTACTTTTAAACCCCCATAACTTTTAAACGGGTTAACCGATTTACATCAAATATGTCTAAGAACACTCGCACGTAAGTCCCCTTTAATACAAAAATGAAATCGGTCCATCCGTTCGGGAGCTATGATGCCACAGACAGACAGATACACACACACACACAGACACGTCAAACTTATAACACCCCTTTTTGCGTCGGGGGTTAAAAACCTTCCTCTTGAATCATTCTTTCTATTACAGGGAATTACTTCAAATCCGTTGCGTGGTTTTTTTAATTTAAGCATATATAGGGACATACAGATAGCGACAGCGACTTTGTTTTATACTATGTAGTGATGCGAAAGTAAATCTACTACCTTTTCTCACAGAGCACGGAATTTTAGATTGCAGACTTTTGTGTGGGCTGAGAAGCTGAAAATCTGTCTTCAAGGATTTTCTGTGCCTTTTTAAACTAAAAGTCTGGAAAAAACCTAATAAAATTGGACAACGGCACGAAATGTATCCCAAAATAATGTCTACTACTTTTTTATTCTAAAGTTTTCAAAGGTTATAAAGAAACGTGAAACGACGCGAATAAGTTAAGCGTAGGTAGAAAGATTTAGAAAACATTTTATGTTGGAATGTACCTACTTATAATTTCACAGTTTTTTTTTTTACTTCCAAAATTAAACAATAATATGTTAAATTTCACTACATAGCTAGTATAGAATAATGTCGAAAATTTGTCTTTCTGTCCCTATGTATGCTTAGATTCTTAAAAGTACGCAACGGATTTTGATGCGGTTGGTTTTAATAGATAGAGTGATTCAAGAGGAAGGTTTTTGATATAATTTTATTTCGCTATTCTAATGGAAGCGGTAACTACGCGGGTAAAACCGCGGGGCGCTGCTAGTCTTTTATAAGTAATATTGATGGGTGGTATACTTAAAACCTACTTTTATCCTAGGATACAAATGAAGCATACGAAATCATCATTAATCTAACTAAGTTTCATAAAAATTAACTCAACATTTTAAATAAAAATCCTAAATTTTCGGAAATGAAAGAATCAAATTCATTAACAAGACGTTAGACAAGTTAAAACTTCAAGAAGACAAATAACATGAAAGTGAAAACTAATTACAATCATTGAACAAAACGAAACTTTTGTAAAGTTACAACTCAAACAGACAACTCAAAACACTGAGACAGACGTTCTTTACGCTCAAGTGGATAAAAGTAAAGTGGACTGTGAAATTCAACTGCAGGGCAGAGGAAGGACAGAGGTCATGAAATTTTGGCTTTTCTTTACTAAAATACTAGATGTGCCCCACGGTTTTACTCGCGTAGTTCCCGTTCTCGTGGGAATTTCGAAATAAAAAGTATCTTATGTCCTTCTTCTGTTCTACGTTACCTCCCATGAATTTTCAGCCAAATCAATTAAGCCGTTCTTGAGTTATAAATAGTGTAACTAACACGACTTTCTTTTATATATATAGATGGTGTATCTGTATACTCTGTATGATGACATATGCCTGCGAAACCTGGCCGCTAACATCAAAGCTCCGTAGTATCCGTAGGCTTAAAGTTACACAAAGAGCAATAGAACGCATTATGCTAGGAATATCCCTACGAGACAAAGTGTGCAACACCATCATCCGGGAGGGTACCGCGTCGCAAAGTTAAAATGGGCGTGGGCTGGACACGTGTCGGAGAGGAGACGGGCGATGGACCAAAGGTGTTCTCGAATGGAGACCAAGACTCGGAAGAAGGAGTGTGGGCAGACCACCAGCCAGATGGTCCGACGACATACGAGTGCATGCCGGGACAACGTGGCCCAGAAAGATGTGGAGAGAAATTGGAGAGGCATATGCTCTGCAGTGAGCTAAGACATGCTGTTAAAGAAGAAGAAGAGATCTGTATACTCGTACATATAAAAGCATTGCTGACTGGCTGATCTATGAACACGCAGCTCAAACTAAAGAACCGATTACGCTAAAAGGTGCGCAAATGGTTTTTCCTTTTTAACGGATTAATGTGTCTGAATCTGTTAAAAAGGAAAAATTTACAAATAATCTTGAGAACAGCTTGTTAACAAACTTCCTTTCCCTTTCTAAACGACAATGAAAACCGTATCAAAATTGAATGTCTGATTTAGAAGATATTTGCGGAGGAACATACCAAATGAAAACAGTGAAATTGCTTTAAACAGTGTGATGCCTCATAGAGTGCACATATCGCACTGAGGGATATAGATATCATAATTAAAAACAAATGTTTGATTTTTATACATTTTTAATAGATCTTCTATGCTACAGTGTAAACAGTGTAATCACAATGTTTAATCCATGTATGTTAATCTCGGATTTACTCATCGCTGTACTAATATAGAGATAGGGAGAGAGAGAGACCTTTTCCCAAACTGTATTTACTTTAATACGATTATTTTCAAACGCAATTTTATCCCAGCCAAAAGGTAACAGCAGACGTACAAAATATACGATAAAAAATATGTAATACATAGTTACATCAATTGCTCAGTGATCTGATAGTAATTTGTCAGACTGTCAACTAAAGGGCACATAGCTGTTTTCTAACCTAGATATCTAGTTTTATCGAATATCAAAAGTAATACGACTTATACAACTTTTTTGCTGGATGACTAGTCTGATAGGAAGGTACAGCCACGGAATGAAAAGGTTCGTCACCTTAGAGTCGGTTTTCACTTGCACTAGTATTACTAGTATATACTAGAAACAATTATACCAACATACAAGTCTAAGAAACAGTGACATTTAAATAAAAAGAATGACGTTTGCTATCAAATAAGATTTTGCTTGAATTTTCTATTCTTTTTAAAACACTGCCTTGTGCGCGCGGCATATAAAAACCTCTTTGATATTTTGCAATCATGACATTGACCGATTGACAATTGCTTTAAACAAAAATAATAATATCAGTTTGAACCAACAAGAAGGTTTTAGTTAATCAAAAATCTTGTTGACAAGATATTTATCGTGTCCAACAACACTGATCTGAATAATTTTGAACTTTATTAACGAGCAGTAGAACATTATTTTCTCTAACCGAGTTTATTCTTTACCATAGTTTCAAAAGGATGTTTTCGCGACACATTATACGAATGAATTTGAAAATTGACGAACCTTTTCATTCCGAGACTGTACTTAAAGTGTTATATGGAATGATGGAATGCATAATTCCATAAGATACCCCTTTCATCAATGTTGTTTGTCAGTAACTGCAGTCTGTCTGAATCTGGAGTACTAACTACTGGTGCTTTGTCGTATAATTATTATATAGGAGATGCCTGTATCTACAGCCGTAACCACTGGCATTAGTCCTCTATATTCCGCTATAAGGAGTTATTTTTTAAGTCCTTGTAAATTGGTAATAGTTTTTTTTTTATGTTTATGATTCATTTTGGGTAGGTACTAGTTCAATTATTATGATCTAGCCTTCATAAGACTTATAAGTTATTTTGATTTAACTTAAAATAATAAAATGTTCCTGTTAAGAATGTGTAAGAGGTATAGTTGATACAGAAATAAAATCATTTTTTGGACAATATTTTGTTGTACAGTCAGACAAAAAAATATATCACCTCATTTTTTTTAAATTTTCAAAAGAAAAACACGTTTACCGACCACCTATGTATGTATATATATTTCTATCACTGTTCTTTCTTCTTACATTCTACTTACAATGCGCGAATATCTTTGATAAGTTATCACTTCCGACTTTCCATCTTCCTTTCCTAGACATGCAGATATACCATACCCCTTTATAACCTTTTGAAAAGGATCATACGGTAGCATATGTCATTCTCTTGCGATCCCATATCAATCCGGAAGAAGGATGAACATTTTGACTATACAGGGTGGCCCAATTATATCGATCAGTAGGGGCAAGTCTGAAACTATGTATAAGACATACGGCTTGAGACATGTACATAATCGATTTCGAGATGGAAATAATGTATGTTTATTTTTCCATAATTTTCGGGTTCAATCCCATATTGTGTACTATTTTTTGTTGCCAGCCCATATCGTCCCAACTGTTGCTTGGCAAACAACTAAGGCTAGGTAAGTACCTATTCGATTTTTTTTTCTTATCTATAAATACAGTGTTTATTTACACTTAAGTTAACAGATCTTTTTATGTCTTACAGTCTAAGACTTGCTCCTATTGACCGATCTGTTTGGGCCACCCTGTATAAGGAAATATTTGATGGGAAACACGTAACGCGATGGTTCGGACCATTTGGCGTAGCGTTCTGACGTCATACTTCGACTTGCTATATGTATGGTTCTAAGAAATATGAATAAGTATCCAACATTTTCATAGAAATTTCTGAATATTTTGATTTCTGATAAACAAAACTGATATGTTATTTTTCATGGAGACATGTTTTTTCTTCCTTTCTATAAATTGTATAATTTTGAGTTTTATAAAAAAAATTCTGATATGTATATAAACGTTGATTTGTATTTTTCATGAAAACATATAAATATTTTCTTTCCATTTATTTCATAATTTTGATCTTTATTTTTTCAAGGCCCCCGCGACCTCGTTGGTACTTTTTCTATTTTTCGTAAGGTTTTTTTTTTTCAAAATAAGGTAGTTGGAAACATTCCTAGAATTAACATATTTACACACATTTACTACAGTTTTCGTTTAAATACGAATTTGATCGACTCGTAAGTACCAAATCCACCTATAATTCCAGATTTCTTTACGAGCTTTTCATTTAGACCTAACTTTTAGAAAGCTAGCGCAATACCGTTTATTAAAAACAAAACAAATTAAAAATAAACAACTAACTTAACACTTTACAACCTAAACAATAAAAAACACGAAATCACGTCGAAAAAATTGCTTAGTCGCCTATAAAATACTTTTTAATTAAAACTGCCAGACTGCTTGACCTAAAATGAGCCGAGGGATCATTTAGGGTAGTCATAAAATTGCTTAATCACAAACCTACAATGTTGGAAAAGCCGGGGTCATCCGCTGACGACCCAAACGCAGCTGTTTTTTAGGGTTCCGTACCCAAAGGGTAAAAACGGGACCCTATTACTGAGACTTCGCTGTCCGTCCGTTCGTCCGTTTAGCTAGCACCAAGAACGGTGATAGCTAGACAGTTGAATTTTTTACGGATTATTTGTATATACAGGGTTATTGGTTAAGTCGACCTATTCCCGTCAAGGGCGTGTAGTTTACATCGTTTCCGACTGATTTCACCATGAAACACCCTACCCTAAACCTAACCGTTTAAGAGATATTTCAATTTTAATGTTTTTATAAAAATCACCGGATCTTCGGCTATAAGCTTGGATATTTTCAAATGCGCATGTCTTATTATTACTATTACTTGATTTTTACGTTTATAATAAGGTGCTTTGTGACCCCAATAACGAATATTGTACCTAAAATAAATAAATAAGGAGTTATAGACGATTAAAACTTTTAAAAAATAATAACAATCAGAAAGTTTATTTTTCTTTCAAGGATATCTAGAAAAAAAAGTATGGCACCTGTTTGGCAGATGTGCCTAAAAACATCTACGTTTCATCGGCTATCCAACGAGCTATAACAACCTAGGGTTTTATCGAAATTTTGTACAAAACATGTAGTTTTATAGGCTACCGGGGAGGTTAAATAAAACAATAGGTCAGCATACAGAACAAGATAAGTGCTAAAGTTTAAACTTTTAAGTACTACATACACCATTTTTGAGTCTAAATTTCATGTTCGACATGTCGGCCCCTGCATTGCACACATCTTCGCATTATTTTGCGAAGACCAGTTTTCACTACACCAGTAGTAATTTTGTTCTTATTTCATTGGCCGCATTAATGATTCTGTCTCTCAGTTCTTCAATTGATGAAATTGGGTTGAGCTCACTGTACATGAGACTCTTTATGTACCCCCACGCATAAAAATCCATGGGGGTTTGTTGTGTTTTGGTACGGAACCCTTCGTGTGCGAGTCAGACTCGCACTTGGCCGGTTTTTATTTCAATAACAGGCGATAAATTGCAAAAACTCTTTTTTATTCATTTTAATTAGACCCATGGTAATTGGGTGACAGATTTGAGGTGTATAAAAGTAGATGGAAACATAAACAAATGATTGGATAAGTGTTGGATTTGACTCTGCCTGCAACCAGATTCCAGACAGAACCAGTTCGATTCCCGGAATAGGTTAATGTTGGTTTACTATACTTTGTTTGGGTATTGTCCAAATAATTTAGGTACATTTCAAAAATCATCACCCTTTTATACGGGAGTTCACACAAGACGTGGTAGTTAGCTGGGTTTATAACAACATTTTTCTCTATCTTGAGAAAAATTTCATGTAATTTTAATCATTATGCCAATAATATGGGTATTTTCATAATCATTTCACGTTTAACTTAAAAATATTATGTTTTGGAGGTTGATAAGGTAGGTTATTGTATTTTTTTTTTGTTTAAGATTTAGTAATGTTGATCACTATACAGTATAAAACAAAGTCGCTTTCTCTGTCCCTATGTCCTTATGCCCCTATATCCCTATGTATGCTTAGATCTATAAAACTACGCAACGGATTTTGATGTGGTTTGTTTTAATAGATAGAATGATACAGTGGGAAGGTTTTTAGCATAATTTTATCCCCATATTCCTACGGGAACAGGAACTACGAAACGGAACCGATAGTTAGTTATAAGTTTAAGTTACTATGGGACTGACATAGTCATTGCACGACTCTAAGTCCCCAAATCAAATAAATAATAAAAAAGAATATATTATGTTATGTGTATCCGTTGTCCAGTACCCATATTATGTACAAATTTTGTTTCAGAAAAATAGCAATGTGTCACAAAAGTATACAGATAGCAAAAAAGTGTTACTGAAAATCCCACATATAAATTGTATTAAACAAAATTCCATTAATTTCGTGCTCATGCGACAGAACCGGGGTTACAATGACAAATCGATTTTTTTCCCTTAAGTTTTTACATTACTCGGTACATTTCTTAAGACCCCATTGAAACAGATTTATTGCTCTTTTACTTTCAATTTATTGCAACGGATTTTATATACGACAAATTTTTTATAATTAATTTTTTTTGGGAATATTTTGTTCTGTTTTAGGATCGATTTAGAAATATTACCTGTACACTTTCTTAATTTATTATTTTGGAATTTTTCTAACCTAATAGTTACATTAAATTACAAATTGATCCATTTTTACCAATATTACTTATTTTAGCGTATTTGTTTCATGCGACACTTTTGGCAAACAAATGAAACTATAACCGAGAAAGCTGACAAAAAAAAAATTATTTACTGCTTTTCACATTTGTATTTTTTTCATTCTTTTTCATACTATTCGTAGCCTTCGCTATATGACAAACAAAGCATAACCGTTACGGCTAAGTACGTTACTTAAGTATAAAGTTTATTTTCTCTTATGTACAATTTTCATTATTGAAAAATATAACGATAAAAATATCAATACTACTATATCGTTTACTACTTCAAAACAAAAGGCAAACTGTTCTTTGCATACAATACTCTTAAACATATGGAAACAAACTCTTTCCTCTACTTTAAAACTAAAATAAAATGTGCTTTCTTCAGTTTTACAACGTACTTAGGAGTATGATACACGTGCCATATTATGGCTCTTGTCTAGACGGAATGAAGAGATCGTAAACTAACAGGACCGATAAAAGTTATGCTATTTTAGTACAAAACTTTTAATAAATATTAATTTTTGAAAATTTCAAGGTAGGGTTTTTGTACACGTAAAATATCTACTGATATTTAGGCCTTTAGTTCAACTAAAAATTGACCCCACTTTGACATGGAGCAAAGGGAAGTAGAAGTTACGTATGGAGTTTTTAAATTGTTATAAGTTGCATTAACGTTCTGATCAATCCTAACTATTATTATAACTGCGTAAGTAACTCTGTCTGTCTGCCTGTTACCTTTTCACGGCTAAACTACTGAACCGATTGACTTGAAAATTTGTACAGGGGTAGCTTATGCTCCAGGAAAGAACATAGGCTAAGTTTTATCCCGAAATTCCCATGGGATCGGGAACTACGCGGGTGAAACCGCGGGGCACAGCTAGTTACTTATAATGTAAACTTAACATAACCTGAGAATGAGCTCATCATCATTATAGAAACTGACCTTACTAAGTGTGAACATTTTGTTTCCTATTTATTGTTCAGACTTATCCTGAGAAAATGGATGTAAATAACTTAAACTTAGACGTTAAAGACCTCGTGAACTATGTCTAAAAATATCACCAACTATTACTATAAGTAAGAATATTTTAAATTTAAAAACGTACTCATCATCTCTAACAATGTACGTACCTTACAATAACTCGATTTAAAGAGACCACAAAAGTATCTAACAACTATAATGTTTTTATGACATCGTTAAACTTTGCTCTAAAACAACTTAGGGTATGTTCCGTTTTATACCGAACCACTGAAAGGTATGGCGTCAATCAAGTATACTTTTTTTTACCGACTTTCAAAAACAGGAGGAGGTTCTCTATTCGACTTGTTTTTTTTTTAATTGCAATCGAGTGATTAGAAGAGCGAAGTGGTCACCTGATGGTTAGCAACATGCCTACCCATTACAGAAACAGTGTACTATACTGTACTGCGCTTATCACCTTGAAACATCAGTTGGTAAGTCTCAAGAGCCCAGTCAAACTGGTACTCAGTAATGTTTTCGCACTTCTGGGAATGACTGGTCCTATTTGAACCATTCTTTCAGTATTAGAAATCCTATTTTAAGTATGCTAAGGGCCTATTTCACCATCTTCAAATAACATTTCACATGTTTTTTTCTCACATGTTTTGTCTTTGTCGCTTGATATAAACTAAGAAAGCTTATTTTACTTGGTGAGCAAATTTACTTGAAGGTCGTGAAATAGGCCCTAAGACCATTAAGAACAGAGCTAATACGGGTCAAACCTTAGACCACAGCTAGTCGCAGTATAAAACGGAATATAGGACTATTATAATTATCATGACGCTTAAATAAAAAGGAGTGAACCTAAAGCGGGACAAATCGCAAGGCATAGCAAGTCACAGTATAAAACGGAACATACCCTAAGTATTGATCAATGAATCAGTCATCTCACTTCAATGGCGCTGACCTTTGCGCTGTCACGTAGCCGAATTGTTAGTGTCTTCAAAATCGTATTAAAGTAAGTAGTTTACTAAAAAGAAAGTTTTAATAAATTTTATTTTCTATTTATAGTAATGTTGTAAAGCGAAAGAGTTTGTTTTTTGTTGAACTATTCTAAAGAACTTGGTAGATTAAAAAAATGTGATAGCCTGTTTATTGAGCTGGCTACAACATAACATAATCAATAACTCTATCACCTGTGTGTGAGTGTGTGTGTGCGTAGTTTCTGATACCCTAGATACAAGTTTCGAACTTAGTTAGGGGTCAGTTACTATAATGAGATGATGTAGTGAATTATTATGTTATGTTATGTAACTCGCCTGATGGAAAGCGATGATACAGCCTAAGATGGAGCGTGCTCGCCTAGAAGGAACCGATTCACTCGCGACTTAAAAAACTTTACCTAACTTAACCTAATAAGGGTTTATATCAGTCAGTTGCTATATGTAGGTGATTGAGGTTATGCTACACATTCAAGACCTAATCATATCTCATATTACCTAAATCAATCACCTAAATCAAGTACTAACATTCAATTAACATGAACAGCTAGACACAAAAGCCTGAATAATTCCGAACTTATATCTAACTAGCAGCGCCCCGCGGTTTTACCCACGTAGTTTCCGTTCCCGTAGGAATACGGAGATAAAATGTAGCCTATGTTACTCAGGGTGAATGTAGCTTTCTAATGGTGAAAGAATTATTGAAATCAGTTCAGTAGTTTCGGAGCCTATTCGTTACAAACAAACAAAAAAACAAACAAACAAATTTTTCCTCTTTATAATATTAGTATAGATAACGTTCAGAGCATTAGAACTTTTGAGAAGGGTACATGAAGTTGATCCTAAATTCAAATACAAGCATTCATACATAACGTGAAGAGGCTTCATAGCTGTGTAGTAATTAATTTTTGAAGTACCCACAAAGCCCGTATCTCCGTACTTTGTATGCATATTTAACTTGAGATACCATTTTTTGAATGCTAACAACGTACTCGTAGCGTTATTTACTTATTAAACAGTTACTTTTACAAGTTATTTTGTGTAGTCTAACCCTTGTTTATTATACAAAGAGTAACAAAGTTTTTTAAATAGCGGGTTTTAATCGCTTTTAATATATTTTTTTGGGGTTCGGCAGAATAACAGCGCTTACTCGCCTCACGGTGGCTTTTGCTGAGTCAAGTCCTTTTTGCTGCTGTTATTTTTTTCTTTAATTACGTAAATTACATATTTACATATTATTGTTCTTCAAAATCTATCTAGTTTGTTTAGTGTATTTTTTTCCTTATGTTTTGTATATACTTATCTTTTATGTTAGTGAGCTATTTTAATAAATAATGTTTTGTCTAAAAATGTTTAAAATTATTTGTCGCGATGTTTTTAGTTCACACTAACCGTCTTCTCAATGCAAATGATAGATTTTGGGGAAGATTTTTTTAAAATCACTTCATAATGCGTACTACTTAAATCATTATGCAACATCTATAACCGTCTGTTTATGGATGTCTTGTATATTATGTCTCTAAATTTTTCTTGTTCCAAACTATAGCCCCATGTCAATTGGGTCCGGTTTTTAGTTTAATCAGCTATGTTAGGATGTCAGTATTTTACATAGAACTAAAAACATTAAATTAAAATTAAAAAAAACCCCCAACACAATTACTTTCAAACCCCCATAACTTTTAAACGGGTCAACCGATTTTCATCAAACATGTCTAAGAACACTCGCACGTTTCCCCTTTAATACAAAAAAAAACTAATTTGAATCGGTTCATCCGTTCGGGAGCTATGATGCCACAGACAGACAGATACACACACACACATATACACACACACACGCGTCAAACTTATAACACCCCTCTTTTTGCCTCGGGGGTTAAAAATTAAATCTCCAAAACGCATCGGTCCGTATTTTACGAAGAGCTACGAGCAGACCATCACAACCTAAACCAAGATACGACATTTAAAATCAAATTCACGGACAATACCCATACTACCCAACCACAATCACGTAAAAAGAAAAATATTATTTTAACGTAAACAATTAAAATACCACAGAACATAAAGGATGTTGAAATGTGTTAATGTGAACATTGCAAGCTGACAAAACATTGATATGGGTGTGAATTCATGAATAAACGTGGTTGTGATCGTTTTATTACGGTATTTAGCACGTTTTAAGTTTAAAAATAGAATGTTTGTTGCTGTGCCAGTATTATTTTGTATACGATGGAGAATTTTGGGTTATAGGTAGCCTTAAATTGAGGCTTTTTGAGGCTTATCAAATTTTTGGCATAAGAGGCAAGTTCAAATATACTCGTACTAAGTTTACATTTTGTTGTTAGGACATAGTACAGCTTTGTATAGTTTGGGAAACATAACCAATATGTTGATGGCAGAGTGGTCACCATGCGGGACTGCCATCCGTTGGGTTGAGGGTTCGATTCCCGTGCGGGGTGAATATTTGTGTGAACAACAAATGTTTGTCTCGGTCTGGGTGTGTGTGTGAATGTGTGTGTGCGTAGTTTCTGATACCCTAGATACAAGTTTTGAACTTAGTTAGGGGTCAGTTACTATAATGAGATGATGTAGTGAATGATTATGTTATGTTATGTTTTAAGACAGTCTTCCTCGCTGTACTAATCTAATATCATTTGTGCGAGATTGATTTTGCAATGCGATTTAACAGGACTATACTTTGCTCAGTTATATTTTATACGAATAAACGTCGAACATACATTTAAGCCGCGAACCCACCGCCACGCTACGCCCGCCCACGGTCCACGGCCACGCAGCTCAGCTACGTTGGGCTATAGCCGAGTCAGCCACGAATGTATCAATGACGTCATTTTCGTGCGTAGCGTGTGCGTGTACTTCGGTGGGTTTGCGCCTTTATGCAAAAAGTTTTTTTTCCAAGAAAAACCTAAATAGAACTCTTTCGCAATACCTTATATAAAAATCCCCCACGCTACTCATTAGTACTATTTATGCTTCACACCTACATCGTAGAAAACCTAAACATAAATGGTGTTAAGCTCCTTGTTGACGCGTAAAACACGGTTATATTCAGTAATATTACGTTAGTATTTTATGATCTGTGATAATATGTAGAGAAATAGCAATAAAACGTTGTGTAGTAAAGCATTTTCGTTTATTAAATGTAATCTAGGGAAATGAGGTCGAAAATACAATATAATATTATGAACTATCTATGCCCTGTAGCTTTACCCGCATAATTCCCGATCTCGTGGGAATTTTGGGATAAAACATGCTATATAGCCTATGTCCTTCCTCGGACCATAAGCTACCCCTGCACCCAATATGAAGTCATTTATATTAATCGTCAATCGTTTTAGTAGTTTAGTCGTGAAAAGGTAACAGACAGACAGAGTTATCTTCACATTTATAATATTGGTAAGGATTTGTGCTATAAATAGTTTATGGATATTAAATATGTTGGCGTGAATATATTTTTCTTGTAGCTGGGAAATTGCGTTGATCGCATTCTCTGGGAGTCTTAAAAGGGTGGCGACTCTAGGTGGTTATGTGTGGCTCTCCCGCTCAGAAGGGCGAGGTTAAATAGGATGATGTAGTTAGGATAATGAAGCAGATTTCTCTCCCTATTTTTCTCTAAAGCTAGTCAAATACGCTAAAATAGTCCATCCACGGTCATCATTATCATGGGAAATAGGCCTTCATTGAGCTGGTTAGTCTTTGCATCTTGCTATGTCTGTATTAAAGGGGCCCCGAGACGATCAGACGATTAGAGTCAAACACGTAAATTTTGTATTGATATCTTTGATTTACACGAACACTACACATTGAAATAGAACACTTAAACGGATTTTTGTCGTGGTTGTATTTTGTTTTACATTTTGTAAAGAATCCGAAACGTCAGAAAATGTAAAACAAAATACAACCACGACAAAAATCCGTTTAAGTGTTTTATTTCAACGTAAATTTTAGTTTCATTCAAACCATCGACCGGTTTGACGATCAAAATTGTTTGACTCAAACCAAAATTTACGTGTTTGAGTCAAACCGTTTGACCGTCTCGGGGCCCCTTAAGATCTTTTTTCCAGCCAAAATCGTCTTTCTCACTGATATAATAAGCAAAGTGAACATAAAGGCGTTATCACCACGCATACTCAGCCCATGCGGGTTTTCAATCTCAAACCGGAACCATATCGAAGTCGAAGCCGTTTTGGAGAATATTCAAAGTGCATTGTCAAATTAGGAATCGATCCTCGGACCACTGACAGTTGCACTGTTCCGATTCCACAAGGCTGTGGAAGCGTTTTATATGTATCATTAGAGGACATAAAACCGTATTTACAAATGAATATTCCATATACAGTGTAACAACCACTCTGTATAATTACATTAGTATGCGATCTCTAATCTACAACCGAATGACCATTTGTTTATTAATCTCTTTGTGAAATTAATCATTATAATAATAGACAATAAGTTGTTTTTATAACCGTTTATTACAGGAATTAAACGTTCATTATATTTCTGATACCACTAATGAATGAGTCTTCGTATTTTTAATTTTTGCAAAATCTGTCAAAATCTGTCAAACGTCAATTTTATTCGTCGAATAAAAGTTATCCGGCGATGGAAAAATCGGCCCTAAGTATTATTTTCATATATAGGCACAGAACCCTTATAAACGTAGTTACAAATCCGATGTTAATTTAAACAAAACATTTTGAATACATAACAATTATAAAACCACTTTATGTAATCCCAAACAACATTATTTTTAACTGGAACACAAATTGTTACACACACCCACCTAACACCTACGCTTTATTTTCATAGAACTAAACATAAAAATAGACTCTATTACTCACAGAAATAAGGGTCATTATTGCGTAATCCGTATTTATTTTATTATCAATAACGACGTTTCTTTTCTTATCAGAACTGTCAACGTCTTATTAGTTTAGTGTCAGTGTCATAGTTATACGTCATATTGTTTTGATTCTTGGAGCAATATTTGCGGTATGAATGACGCGATTTTATTGGTTTTGGTAGAGGAAATGTATTTATTTTTAGAAAGTAATATGTTGATCTGTAGATGGTTTTTATATAATATAATATATCTATTAAATATATCCGGCTAGGTTGTAAGTTGAGTAATAATAGTTATTTATGGTACAAGCGAGGTAAGTTGGTGATTACTCCCGAGGCGCTATTGAGGCCCGAGCCGTCAGGCGAGGGTCTGAAGATAGCCGAGGATAGTAATCATCAATACAAGCGTGTACCATACAACGTTTTTCAACACATTTGCGAAGAAATTAACATTTTTCGCTAATAAATAAACAGTTTTTCTATTCGCGCGCATCCAACACAACAATGGTGATCGGCCAATGACTAAAAGAATATACTTATTAAAAAAAAATAACGAATGAATGAATGGAATCGACCATAGACCTACCAAAAGTAAGGAAACATAGTTGAAGTTTGTTTTTAAAATGTATGGACACATTTTTTTTGGTATCGAAACTTTTTTTTTAAATGAAAGCAATTAAAAAAATCAATCTATGACTCACTTGTGAATCAAGCGTGTCATTATTCAACTGTTTTTGCACAAATAAGAGCCCCTTTATGAGCAAATGTGTTGAGAAAACTTATATTTTAACATTTAAGTACTTATACGCTGTCTTAGAAACAAATACTTCTTCAAGATAGTGTTTATTTACGTGCTTGGTCAAAAGCCAGACAATATTAATATTTTGAATGAAAAAGAATAAGTACATATTTTTATTTGGAATTTTCATTTAGGTTTATATATATAACATTTCTGTAACCACGGATTCTTAATAAAACCCAATATGTAAGAAATGTACAAAAATATCACATTTATATTTTATTTCAACGTATAGTGTTCACGTTCAATGAAAGAAATAACGAAGTAGTACCTAGTTATTTCTTTCAGGTACTTTATTTCCTTAAGTAGCTTTGTCATATTAGTGTTTTATTTATGTCGTGGTAGGAAAATTGGGAAAAAATCATGACGTCTTTTTTAAGTGAATACTTCCTTAGATTGTGGATAGGAATTGCTTGCGAATTGGGTTGTTTTATTTATGAATTTAAATAACTAACATAGTTATTCATTTTCGTTTTTTCAACTTTTTTTTATTTAACCTGTATCGTCCCACTTCTAGGCAAATGTCTCCCCCAAATCCCTCCATCTGTCTCTGTCATGAGCCAGATCTCAAAGTTTTTTTTCCTATGATGTATTTTTGCTATCGGTTTTCTAGTAATTAAACTACAAGCACAGCTGAGTTTAGATTTAGATAATGATTTCTAATATTAAATCAGAATCCATCAGCCTTCATACGCAGGTGTTCTATTCAGCTTTGTCTATTAATGACGTCACTGTTACATACAATATACGTCACATTCTGTGTCCGCAAGGTGGCCATTGACGAGTCAGTTGGAACTGATCAGTCCAGGCATAAAACTGTGGCGTCACTCCAAATGTTTTAGGCCAACTAGATTTCCCCACTAGAATCTGGATCCGCTGATTGACGATCATTTTGGATGGACACCAGTTGAACTGATCAGTTAAACTGACTCGCCAATGGCCTTTATATTCCCATGTAATTATTTATAACTAAATTTCGACCCGTTTTTAATACAAAAGAGTAATTACAAATTGTTATTTTAAACAAAAATTTGAACTAAACATTTTGTCGGCTTATCTATTTCAGTTTAATATGTAATTCGGTACTTTCAACGTTAATTATAAATAAGCCTTTCATGTATTAAACGTACAAGATACCGGTATTAAGAATACACCTTATAAGATCAAAGAAAAACTTGTACTAAACAAAGTGAATCAACAATTTACCTTTAAAATTGTTGAAGTTTACTTAAGTCTAAATATCTTGAGAACGCGCCTACGTAAATTAAAGCTCAAGTATTGGAAATCTTCTTACTTTAGATATATTATTTACTTTACTGTTAAATGAGCATTATTTGTAATAAAATGTTCTCTTGAAAACGGGCTAGCGAGTATGTTATTATTTAGGGCAAGAGGGCAAAATATATTAGTTAATGTTCATTTCTTATTTTCTCTATTTTGATCGGAGCAGAATTTCATCGCCCACCTATTTTTTTATTATTTAGTCTTTAATATTGTCTTTACCACAAATGTTGTCTGGGTGTGTGTGTGTGAATGAGAAAATAATAATACAAACAGATAAAATGTTATGATATTCTACTTTTACATCATAAAAACTGTTTACTACTTATTTGTTTTTTTTTTTTACAAAAAACTAACATTCTTATTTATTTCATTAATTACGTTATTAAAAACGTACTCGACGTTCCATCCAAATTACATGTCTGACAATTAATAGAAAAGTCTAAACTATGAAACTACATCTAAAGTTTTTACATCAAAATGTAAAAATAGACATTATTTTATCATTTTTTCAAAACAAAATTAATTACTTAAAATCTTAATTTTATTAATAGAACATCAAATTATTTCGTTCGAGACATGGTGTGGGTTGAAGCTGATCGAAAAGTGTCGAGTTGTTATAATTTTTAACCCCCGACGCAAAAAGAGGGGTATTATAAGTTTGACGTGTGTGTGTGTGTGTGTGTATCTGTCTGTCTGTGGCATCATAGCTCCCGAACGGATGAACCGATTTAGATTTAGTTTTTTTTTTTGTATTAAAGGGAACTTACGTGCGAGTGTTTTTAGACGTTTTTGATGAAAATCGGTTAACCCGTTAAAAAGTTATGGGGGTTTGAAAGTAATTGTGTTGGGGGACTTTTAAATTTTTAATTTAATTAATATCTTGTTATTACCTACATCTTAAGAAAAAAAAATCACTATCTCAATTATTTTAAGCAATAACACGATGATAGCAACAAAGGTTCATTGCAATACTGTGTTTTGATATGCAATCGAACTCGTCATACGCGATAAGAATGGCCTGTTTTTGAATGAATGGTGACATATTTTGTTACTACCCACTTTGCTGCTATTATGCTACATATTGTTGTTAGGGCGTTTCTACATTAGTGCTTGAATTTACGGTATGGACGCACTGTTAAGGCGCGAACCCACCGCCACGCACGCTACGCACGCTGCACATGGCTACGCGGCGTTGCCATAGAGATGATATTTCAATTGTATGGCAGCGCCGTTTTCCCGTGTGCAGTGTGCATAAACTCAAACTCAATCTCAAAATAATTTATTGCTTTCATGTGTATACAGAGGTGTTAGGTACAAGGTATAGTAAGCATAGCGTGCGTGGCGATGGATTCGCGCCTTGGGTGGGTATATACGTGGCTTTGCGAAAAACATCTACAATAAACAGCACCGCGAACACGCGAACACGCGTGAATGTGAGTTCACGCACCAATGTGGACCTGACATTATTTTTTATTTAATTTAAGATAAATTTTGTAATATTCGATGTAATTAGCATGCTATTTCGATTATTATTATTGCAGCCTTGTAATTTTGTCTGTTAAGGGCCTATTTCACGACCTTCAAGTAAAATTACTCACCAAGTAAAGTTAATTTTGTCTCTTTCTTACTTTATATCAAGTGACATAGAAAACATGTGAGTACCTACTCGGAATGTTACTTGAAGATGGTGAAATAGGCCCTAAGTGTCGTATTCATAAGTAAGTATTCTTTTAAAGAATAAAATGTCTTATACTATTGAGAATAGTAAAAATAGCAGTAAGTTTTGAAATATATTTGTCTAAGGTATAAGATTCGCTGATAAATCTTTTATTTCGATAAATTTTTGATTCAGGTCTACAGAAGAGTAATGGTAATACCTGGCTGTCTATGAATGATGCACGGCGCAGTCCTGAATTCAAATCCCCTTTGAAGAATTATTTGAATGTAATACATTTAAGGTGAACTATTTTCTATGTACCTGTGGGTTATTTATTAATATTTATACATTATAAATACTGTATTTTGGTTTGTTGTGTCTGGAGTTCCCACCCTTCTTTATCTTAATATTATGTAGCTTATTCGAATTAACCATTTTATGAAGTTTATAGGTGTCTATTCTGTAGTGTCGTTCTGAAACACGGCGGTAAGCGACAGACTGATTTATTATATAAATACTTATAACTATCCTACACAAAAAATCGTTTGACATTGCAATAAGTTACATATTCTTTACTAGCTGTGCCCCGTTGTTTCACCCGCGTAGTTCCCGATCCCGTGGGAATTTCGGGATAAAACCTATGTTCTTACCCGGACCATAAGCTACCCCTGAACCAAATTTCAAGTCAATCGGTTCAGTAGTTTGGCCGTGAAAAGGTAACAGACAGACAGACAAACAGAGTTACTTTCGCATTTATAATATTAGTAAGGATTGCTTCTTCTTCTTAGCCAGTCGACTCGTATATTTTTTGAGGACTAGAACTCAGCCGTGGCGATGCGATGGTGCTATCAATGGCTACCGAATGATGAGACGAATGAGGTGGTCACCTGATGGTAAGCAACCGCTTTGATGGTTACCTTACCTTATGTTTTTTCTTTCCCCAATCGGGCATATTATGTAATTTTATATACTTAGTTTTGTCTCCTTGTCCTTTGTAAATGCAGATTTAAAATGGCTTCCAGAATTCGGTAAAAATACTTTACGGATACGTTACCAATAGTAAAATTTAGTATTAAAATACTATAAATAATTTTTTTTAGTTAATAAGTGTAACAAAGAAAGTTAATTGTATGTTTTTTATTTGTAAAGTGGTTAAACACCACTTTGTACACATTTAACTATAAATATTTCTTTTTTTAAAACCTACCTACGTTTTGTGAGCATTTGTTAAATTTAATGATAAACTGTTTTTTCTCTGCAAGTGATTTGTGAATCTTTTGAGAAATAAATATCTTTAAACATTAAAGTACGTAAAAGGAAGTCTAGGTATAATATTAATTTCCTTCGGAAGGTTTCCATGGGTAAACACGCAGAACATACAAACACTGTTAGTAATATAGTTTACATTAGAGCATTAGAGTGATTGCGTAACGCTAAGGTCACGTTAAAGTAAACAACGTTATAAAAATACAAAATTTTGTGTAAACTGAAAAAAGTAAGTAATTATTTTATTAACCCCCGACGCAAAAAGAGGGGTGTTATAAGTTTGACGTGTCTCTGTGTGTATGTGTGTGTGTGTATCTGTCTGTCTGTGGCATCATAGCTCCCGAACGGATGAACCGATTTCAATTTAGTTTTTTTTGTATTAAAGGGGACTTACGTGCGAGTGTTCTTAGACATGTTTGATGAAAATCAGTTGACCCGTTTAAAAGTTATGGGGGTTTGAAAGTAATTGTGTTGGGAGTTTTTTAAATTTTTAATTTAATGTTATGAAGTTAGATTTTAAATTATAAATTTCTAGCAGCGTCCCGCAGTTTTACCCGCGTAGTTCCCGCTTTCGTGAGCATACGACGACAAAATTATGCTAAAAACCGTCTCCTTGAAAGACTTTATTTATTAGAACAAACCGCATGAAAATCCGTTGCGTAGTTTTAAAGATCTAAGCAAGATATGTACATAGAGACAGACAACGGGAAGCGACTTTGTTTTATACTATGTAGTGATGATTTTATTTTAAGTTTACATCAAAATAAATCTATATTTTGTTGCTCTTCACTGTGTAACATGTGCAACTCCCTCCATCTGCCCCTATCCAATGCAGCCCCCTTCATTTCCTTATACGACACGACACCGACCTTATCCTTTATCTGACTCATGTAAGTTATTCGTGGCCGAACCCTTCCTCTTTTTCATAAAATACTTCTTCCCTGGGCAATGGTCTGCGGATGGCAAGTCGGTAACGCAGACTAGCCGATCCTTCCACCACAACTCAACGGCAAATAACTTGCCGTGCGAGTCCCTACACCTGCACACGCGAGGACCTTTACAAGGCCACTGCTAGTGCCATATCGGTGGCCGAGTTCTGGTCCTCAAAAATATGAGTCGACTCGTAAAGAAGAAGATAAAATACTTCTACATATTAATATTTCATCAATGATTAAACAATTCATAAGTAACTTTAAATTCCGTCACAGTAGGTACTAAAAGACACAACTCCAAACTTCATATGAATCTTCTTAAACCTACAAAATTCAAGAAACTTGTTCGATACCGAGCAATTAAAACTTAATTATTGAACCTTTGATTAAATTCTTGGAGTTGTTCATCTTAACATTCAAACCGTTCAAAGTCAATAAAGACATTTAAATTGAAACGTTTTGCAATCAGATTTTTATCAGGTGCTAACGGAAATTGGAATCACTATTTATAGTAATAAAGTCCTTTTTTTAATGGTTCCTCAAAGCAAATTAATCTGATGGAGGATTAAAAATGATTTGCTTTTAATCCACGAGCAATTGAGATATCAATTTATTGAATAACTTTGAATATTTACGTAGTACAAAATGAAGTTGATTCCGCTGTCTGTTCGGTTAAATCTTTTAAACTATTCAACTGATTTTAATGCAGTTTTTTTAAAATATACATTAGAGTGATTCAAGGAAGTTTTAAATGTAGTATGGTCCTATGTAATTGGGATTTTACGCGAGTGAAATTACGCTGCAACTTCTTCTTCTTCGTGTCGATGGACAAGACTCTTTAAACAATTAATTTTAGATATAAGAACACCAATGAGTGGCCACCTCGATGGCGTTAGGTTGACAGGACATGAGGTCGTCCAGGTCATGATGGGCACTTCGAAAGATGTGACGTTGTTTGCGGTGCGCCGCATGAGCAATTTGTATCGGTCGCTTTTATCATGTGCCATTTGGCCAGGTTGCACCTGTACTAATATTATAAAGAGGAATACGCTCCAAAACTACTGAACCGATTACATAAATTCTTTCCCTAATGGAGAGCTAATTTATCAGCAAGTGCCATAGGCTATATTTTATCACCATTTTCCCACGGGAACGGGAACTACGCGGGTGAAACCGCGGGGCACTGCTAGAAAAAGATAAACACCCTTTTTCGTATTAACAATATTAGAAGATCAACAAGAACTTCTCAGAACTAATATCCTAAAGTACCATCTATGTCACCTTAGGCAACTGACGTAGTTAGGGTTAGATCGCTCAACCCGTGTCAAAATTCCCATCAATCAAGTGTTATCAGGTCGGAATCGATTCGGATTGTTCACACAGAATTTGAAACGCCTTTTGTGTGGAATATTTTATCTTCTTTTTTAGGATTCTGTGGGCAAAGTGTTAAAACGGGTCCCTATCTAATACATATATAAAAATGAAACCCGTTTCCTGTTGTCACGCCATTACTTGAGAACGGCTAGACCGATTTGTCTAATTATTTTATTGCTGTGTTCGTTATTGTCAGGAGAAGGTTCTTATGTAAAAAAAAACTGGAAAAGCAAACGGTAAACTTGGACCCGTGCGCAGTTGGGAGTAAAGTTAAAAAGCTGAAAAGTTTGTTTGCTTGAACTCGCTAATCTCAGAAACTGTGCTGTGAAATAGGTCCTAAATGAAACTAATTCTACTAAGAAGTACATAATAAAGTTTTTACATTATGGTATTTAATTTTGCTTTTAATTCTTTTTGTCTAAAGTGTGACAGATTTATTTTTTGAATTTGGAACACATTAGATAATCCTTTTTTCGTTTTTATAAATTATAGCGGCCAGTACATTATCGTGTCCACAGATCAGGGAGTCACCTTAGGACTTCCGTCCTAACGTTTTCTCTATGATCGTGCCAGTCAAAAATCGGAAACATAATCTTCTATATCTTATCCATATATAAAAATCATTTGCTGTTCGTTAGTCTCGCTAAAACTCGAGAACGGCTGAACGGATTTATCTTATCTTGGTCGTGAAATGTTCGTGGAGGTCTAGGGAAGGTTTAAAAGGTGAGAAAAATTTGAATAATTGCCGGGAACACGGGAACGGGTACTACGCGGGTGAAACCTCGGGGCGCTGCTAGTCTGAAATAAAAGTACCATATCCTATGCTAAAGAGCAAACTATATCTAATCTCTATATTAAGATCTCTTTAGTTACCAACCGATGACAGAAACATCTACTTATAGAGTCGGTATTAAAAACAATTCTCTAAATATAACTTTATCAATATGATACGTATATTAAAAAACAATGGCCGGAAATCGGTGTCTTTTCATTGATAAATTTGATTTATCTCTAATCTTGTTACATTAAAATAAAACTGACGCAAATAAATGATAGGTCCAGATGAAGTTATTTTTAGTTTCATTGAAACGTAGGTAGGTGACAGTTTATATTGGACTAAGAGCCAGTGTCTATTTTCGCATACTTTTCTACTTCCAGGCATGCCTAAAGGTACCCACTATGGGAATAGTGACCCCCATTTGATCTACGGCAGATGAATTACGAGTAGTTATGGATCTGTGTGTGAAAGGAAACATTGGAAGAGGGAGGCCAAAGAAGGGTTGGATGGAGTGTGTGAAAAAGGATATGAATATGAAAGGAGTGAATGAGAGCATGACGAGTGATAGAAGCGAGTGGAAGAGAAAAACATATTGTGCCGACCCCACTTAAGTGGGACAAGGGCAGGAAGATGATGATAACTAGCATTAAAATAAAGTTTGTTACTATACCTCAAGAGTTTGGACTACTGACTCTTAGTCTTTATATAGTTTGCATAAGTTTTTAAAAAGTCTAAAATTAGGCGATTTTTTTTTCCAAAAAATTATCTACATGTTAAAAAAAAAAAAGTATTTTTATGGAGGAAAATCCTAATGTATCCTAATACATTATACGGAAAGTCATAGTGACGTCACAATGATAGTTCCTCGGGAATCGGGAATTCGAAAATGGAGGAGCGCCAAAAGTTTTCGCATTAGAAAGTTTGTCGGACTCGCAAAGAAGGCACCACAAAGTTTTAAATTTGAATGTGTCAAAAAATAGCAAATTCTTAGCAATAGGGTACCGTTTTTATCCTTAGGGTACGGTACTCTAAAAATTTGTTCGATGGACTATTATAAACTATGTGGAGAAAAAGTAAAAACAACACTCTTCTTCTTATTAACCTAGTCAATATTATTCGTGGTAGTAATATCCATGGGATCCTACGACATCCCAATGTAACGCAGACGGAAGTCGCTGTGTTTTTTGTGGTTAGGCCTAGCTCTTTTGGCTAGGAGAGCTCCACATAACCACATAAAAAAAAATCTTTCGTAAACATAACCTTTCAAAACAAAAAAAAAGTTCTAATTTTAAACTCAAAACACCTTTATTAATATAAGGTTTTATTCTTCGTAAACAAACATATAAAAATAACTCGTTATACCTAATCCGATAATTAAAAAAACATAATTCTGATTTTCTAATTTCAAACACAAAACAAGTTTTACTCCTCTAAAAAAGTTATATTATCCTTCCTAACCAACCTAATATTAAAACAAAAAGAAGTTCTAATTTCAAATTTAAAAAGCCTCAACTAAAAAGTACCCTTCTAATATCTTCCGTAATCAACCTAATACAAAAACAAAAAGTTCTAATTTCAAATTTAAAACACCTCATCTAAAAGGTTTTGTTCTTCGTAACCAAATTAGTTCCCAACCGTATAAAACCTCAATAGTGGCTTACATTCTTTAACATGTCCACAAACAACATTTTCCGGTCGTAATCACTGAACGACGGACGAGTTTCTCGGTCCTGTTTCAGACCTAGCATTCAGTTTTGTTTCAGTAGCGACCGTGATATCACGTCTCTCTGCTTCTCCAGCACTTTCGAAACTTCACGCATTCGAATTCAATTTTTAAATATTTAAATCAGTACAAACAGTTCTCAAATTCAAATTCTATTTTCAAATAATTACATAAAAGTCGTGTTTAGAATTTGTTTTTTTTCTGAAGTTCGATTTGACAGTCATTATTTTTTTTTTTTTAAATTGACAGTTCTAATTGAGTTTTGGTTTTTAAATTTTGTGTTAAAAGTGGCCAGTGTTTTGTTCAATGATAAAAATAGTGCATGTTGTTCAAAATAGGTAGTGATGAGAATGATGATTTTTATAATGAGACATTGTACACTGAACGTATATGCAGTGGTGGTAAAATAAATAAAACGTTATGCTTGTACTACATAAGGCGTATACTGACTATCCTGATGCCTTTTTATGATGAAATGGTAAGTAAAAAATATATTTTAACTTTATTTGAGAAAAAAAAAATATTTGTATAAATTTAAGGATAAGTAACCTCTTATTTTCAATTAAAAAAAAAAGCTAAATTGCGTAAATTCATTGTTTTTATATGTATAAATTTAAGGGTATTTTTGGAAAAGATGTAAGTATTTAAATAATTGTAAGTACTTAATAAGTTATTTTTTAGTTTAGGATAAAATTAATAATTTAAATATTGCTCATATAAATTTTTTTTATTTTTATTTTATTATATTAAATATTTTATTTTATTTGTTTCATTATTTCCGGGATAAATTATAGCGTAGTTAATACAGGAAGCCTTACTTTATAATGATTGAGATAAATCATACTGCCTTTGGAACCTACTAAGAAGGATTTTACCTTTTCTAATATACTGAAAACAGACGCACAATTTTTTGGGGAAAAAAATGACAGCAAATTTATTCTGATAAATAAGTTCAATATAAATACTACGTAGATCATACAATCCTTAAATTAATAAGTTAAGTAGTAACATTGTAGTAATGAAGGATATTCAGAAAACGTCCTATAAGTGAATTAAAATGATTAATTCTCATGTTAATTCAATAATAATTACACAAAGTTTATGGAAGCTAAATAAATTACATACTTACAGTTAATAACATAATTTCATAATTACTTTGTAGTAATTTACGTTAAATACATACTTTTGAACTCAAATATTTCGTAGTAAGCTTGACAGCAGTTAAAAACTTATGTCAATATATTTTTTCATGATAAATAAAAAAAAAAAAAAATTATCGTTAAATATATTTTTGGAATTTAGATATTTCATATTAACAAGATATTAAAATGTGTGTGTGTGAATGAGTGTGTGCGTAGTTTCTGATACCCTAGATAGAAGTTACGAACTTATTTAGGGGTCAGTTACTAATTACATAATTATAATGAGATGATTTCCGATTTATGGTCCTCAAAATATGAGTTGACACGCAAAGAAGAAGAATGAGATGATGTAGTGAATGATTTATGTTATGTTATTTGCGTACTCTTAATATCCTAATAATATTATGCAACTAGATACTTAGCGGTGGAAATTCAACGATATATTCTTGGGATAGAAATAGCTTTTTCTTGTGGTTCTTTTGTCAAGAGACACCTCGTTTAATAATGTTTTCAAAGTTGTGAAGCAGTTACGTCAGTTATTAGCATAATGTGCTTGATATAACAGTTTGTAATATTATTTTATAATTGGGAAGGAGTAGTAAATGTTTATGTTATTAATACATTTTCAACGCAGATATTTATCGTATAATAATATTTTAGAGAAAATATTTTTTTAATTATTCACTACATCTACTCATTATAGTAACTGACCCCTAACGAAGTTCGAAGCTTATATCTATGTTATCAGGAACTAGACACACACTCATATACACACACACGCAGACCAAGATATACATTTGTGGTTCACACAAATATTCAACCCGCATAGGAATCGAACCTGCAACCTTACCTTAGATTTAATTGCTTGCTACGGCCTAACTTGATTAAAAATACTTACGTTTGGTTTAATAATTATTTCAACATTAGAAAGCTACATTTTTACTGAATTACATAGACTATAATTTCACCGTATCTTTTGAGAACGGGAACTACGCGGGTAAAACCTCAGGACATTGCTACGAGTACCTACTTACTTAGTAGATAAGCGGGAAATGCACAGGTGAAACCGTAGGACGCTGTTATTACAAATAATAGATAAGTTATACAGTAAATTCAAATACTTATTGTGTAATTAAAAACAGGTGGTGAAGATTCTTTACTACAATTTACGGCTTATTTTAGTACATATTAAGTTATAATTATGTTTTTTGTATGATATAGCATTAAATTGTTATGTATAGGTACTGTTATTATTAATCAAAATTGTCTATATTTTATTTGTACATACATACATAATATGCTCTATATTTTAGTTGTATACATTTAGTTCTACTATTTATTTAGCTTTCAGTAGTCCTTCTCTATACATTTAATATTTCAAATGTACAAGGAGTGTGGTTATTACTCTTAGGGAATCACTGCAGATGTTTACTGCGCAAGCTGTTCCCCGCAGTTTTACCCGCATAGTTCCCGATCCCGTGGGAATTTCGGGATAAAACATAACCTACGTCCTTCCTTGGACTAAAAGCTACCCTTGTACCAAATTTCAAGTCAATCGGTTCAGTATTTTAGCCGTGAAAAGGTAACAGACAGATAGAGTTACTTTCGCATTTATAATTATTAGTAGGGATTAGTAATTTCATCAAAATGTTCTACAATAATATTACGAGTAATTGCAACGGTTTTAATGAAAGAACATAAAGTTTATTACATTTACAAAACCAAAATGAAAAGTTTATTTCATTCAACATCAATTTAAAACTAATAAAATGTCTTTTGCATTTTTACTTAACTCTAATCCAAATCTTTTTTTCATTTAAAAATAAATGTTTTGATGTAAAACAATAAGATAATGAATTAAATTGTGTTCTTTGATGGTAGAATATTACTTCGCAGATTTTTTCGAATGCTTTAGTAACCTTTCTTTGAGGTACTTATCCTTACTAATATTATAAATGCGAAAGTAACTGTGTCTGTCTGTCTGTTACCTTTTCACGGCTAAACTACTTAACCGATTGACTTTAAATTTGGTACAGGGGTAGCTTATGTTCCGGGGAAGGACATAGGCTAGGCATTTTATTCTAAAATTCCTACAGGATCGGGAGCTACGCGGGTGAAACCGCGGGGCACACCTAGTTTTTATATAAATGTTGGTACATGAGTATAAATAATTTCTTGTTTTGATTTTCCGTCTACGCGAGGTTTTCTAAGGAACTCTTTTATATTTCGGTTCAAAAGGTGTAAATATTCGTAAATGTTTTTTACTTGAAATAGAATATTTCATTGCTATATTTTACGGAGTTTATTTTTTATAAATATAAAATTCTCGTGTCACAATGTTCGTTCCCGTACTCCTCCGAAACGGCTTGACCGATTCTCATGAAATTTTGTGAGCATATTCAGTAGGTCTGAAAATCGGCCAACATTTTTTTTTCATCCCGAAATTCCCACGGGAACGGGAACGGGAACTACGCGTGTGAAACCGCGGGGCGCTTTTTTTATAAATTAGCTAACCCGCCAAACGTTTTGTGTTATCACGGTTTCACGTGTGTTTGTTTCCTTTGAAATATAAAGTACCAATATATTAACTACTTACATTATTATGATCGATTGGTACATGTAAAAAGTTAAAACCTTTTATTATTTAACTAGCAGCAGCCGCGCGTAGTACCCGCTCCCGTGAGAATATGGGGATAAAAATACTACTATCTTATTACTAAAAACCACATCAAAATCCGTTGCCTAGTTTGGAAGATCAAAGCATACATAGGGATAGACAGCGGGAAACGACTTTGTTTTATAGCATGTAGTGATGTAAGTACTTTGAAGCATTTTCAATGTGTCTAATATCCAGATACAGAATACAAATTATCCAGAAATTCCCACAAGATAAAAACAGCAGAAAAAAACCGCCTGTTACATAGTAACAATTTTTTTACCAATTTAAGTACTAAGATATCTTTTCAAAAAAATATTTATTCGTAACATTACGGTGTAATTGGGTTCAAGAATCCATTAACGTAGACGAAGTTACAAACCCTAATTAACTTCCTTATTTCGTTTACACAATTTTTATATTGAGTTTATTTTCTCAAAGAACCTTCATATACCTTAAAGCTTTTAAATAATTAATCCTTCTGTTTCTTAGAAATAAAATGCTTTTCATTTTTTGTTGAGAATATTTGGTATAGCTCATTAATTCTTTGAGGCCCAACCTTATTAATTTAAAATATAATTAACATTTTTTTTTTTCTATTGCGCCCCGCGGTTTTTGCGATGTTCCTGTTTTTAGTGAACCCGGGGGAATTTCGGGAATAAAGTGGCTTTTAAAAAGTATATACTTACTAGCTGTGCCCCGCGTGAAAAAGTAACAAACATCCAAACTCACATACATATTACGTGTGTGTTATTCATAGTTACAAAGAACATCTGTACCAAATTTACATCTAATTAAGTTCAGTAGTTTTACGTGAAAGAAAATCAAACACACCACCAATCTTCATACACTTTCATAATAATAATCCTACTAATATTATAAAGCCGAATGTTTGTGAGTGTGGATGTATGGATGTTTGTTCCTCTTTCACGCAAAAACTACTGAATGGGTTTTAATGAAATTTGGTACAGATGTTCCTCATACCTAGGAATAACACATAGAATACTTTTTATCCCAAAACTCCCACGGGATACTGTTCCACGCGGGAAATACCGCGGGGCACAGCTAGTAACACATAATTATAGCATTGTATCAGCGGGTGCCATAGTCCCCATAGTTCCCCTATATCCAATCCATTGAACATCCCATTCCCATAACCCAGTCGTAGTTTTCCATATATTTACAATAGTCCTAGCAGAACCGGGGACTGTCCTTGGATGTTTTTTTTAGTGTTATACAGTGATAGTCGCCGGATTGTGCATCCTTTACACAAGATTAAATATGTCAAAGGGCTTCCGTGTGTTGGCTTTGGCCCCATACTAGCCTTCCAAAAGACCGGGACTTCTTAATAGTCCCGTGAATGGAAAAGACATTACACCTAATATAAATTTTATAGATAGATTATTTTTATTCTGCACAAAACTAATAATACACAAATTTAAAATAAGTTATGCATATTATAAGTGATAATTTACAATTAATATTTTTACGGGATATTAACACGTACCTATAAGTATTTTTTTTTATTAATATCCCGTAAAAATATTAATTGTAAACAATGACGTACGTTTCGTTTAATAGTAAAAGTGATAATTTATTACGAATCACAGTAAGAATGAACTTCTGGGTACGAAGCACGGAAAAACCGTACAATATATGAAAGAAACTACCAACTCCATTATACTACATATTTTATCGTCCTTTTTATTGACGAGGGTCCGTTTTGCTTCGCGGGACAGTTCCTTTATACTTTATTTGATTATCAATTACTAGTAAAACAATATTTTGTACGAATTACAGTATTAAGATTTTGTTTTATGGTGTTTATGATATGATTCCGAAATTAACTAAAGATAAAAAGTATCGTATGTGTTATTCCTAGTTGTAAGGAACATCTGTACCAAATTTAATCTAAATCGATTATAGATAGTTTTTGCGTTAAAGAGTAACAAACATCCAAACGTATAAACATACAAACTTTCGCATTTATAATATTAGTAGGATGAAAGAGAGAAAATGTTGAAATTCTACCGTTAATATTGGCCGTTTAATAATAAAAGAGCTAGTGTATACAGACGTCGAATTTTAGTTGCCTCGAATAAAAAATTTCTAGGTTACCTGATCGAAACGTCGAAGTAAATAGTTTTAGATGTTTTAGTTAACGAAAACCATTTTAGTAACTCTAAAAATCTATCTAAATACTAGCGGCCCGCCCCGGCTTCGCACGGGTCCAATTTTCCCGTTGATTTTCCAGATTTTTTTCTATAAGAACCTTCTACAGAGTATTAGAAAACTACAAAAGAAAAAATTTGCCAAATCGGTCTAGCCGTTCTCAAGTTATAGCGTCAGGAAGGAAAACCTGACTTATTTTTATAGAGTAGATAACAAAAATAAAACAGTACGCCCAAACTGAAACGATTTCATTGCAGAAAACTGCCAACATTCAAGTAGACAATCACTAAACAAGTTTTCAACCTAATTGATATAGAGAAGTATAATAATATTTGTAAACAGAACAAAATGGTATTTTGTTAGCCATAATCTATATCGTATTTTTATAAGTGGTTTGCGTCTGATAAAATATTTGAGAGACAAGTGCGTTGATAAATGTTCTGTATGCTACTCGTTCAAGATTAGTTCAAACATTTAAAGTAAGATATTCATTTACTTCAAACATTTAAAGTAAGATATTCATTTACTGGTTTACTGTGTATGTAAACTTTATTTATAAGGACAGGTTTAAAAATTCTGTATGTTTTAAATGGTTGAGAATCATACATTAATTTTGTTTGGTAAGGGTAAATAGTTTGGAAATGATTTAGTAAATACTTACTTATTACATATACTTAATTTTATACTAGGTACTATTTACTCATATACTTACTTAGTTCGCATACCCTGTATATTATAATATATAGGGTAATGTAAACCTATAGCTATGGGTCAGATGCTATATGAAGACGATAAAGTGATTATTTATTATGTTATTTAGGTATGAGAACTATGTAAGTTTTCACATACCCTATAGGGTATGTGAAACTACGTATATAGGTTCACACACACATTAACTTTATTTCTATCAAGTAACAGTTTAATATTTCATATTTATAGTGTTTCACCTACTTAGGTGCTCTGAATATAATTATTCGAAAAGTATACCTCAGTTGGGATTCAAATCCAAGACCATTCCAAACCGTAGCGCAGCTCAAAAACACTAAGCTAAGTCAAAAATACTTCGCCACCACAACAAAGGTTTACGTAATTTAATGAAAAACACAAAACCTTTGGCACTCCATTCCGAATTTCCAAACAAAAAATTGTAGGTTCAATTCCCAGGAGTAGCAAATATGTATACGATGTTATTACGTGTAGGTGTGTGTATAAATGAGTTTGTAAAGTTTCTGATACAGGTAATAAACTTAGTAATGGGTCAGTTGCTATAATAAGGTGATAGAGTAATTGAGTTATAAAGTTATTAAAATTAGTTTAATATAAATAGTATCAGTCTGTGAGATCCTATTTCTGGCTAAAGCTTCCACCACATACGATATTTGTACTGTGGCGACATCTGCACGCCACATAGGAACTAAGTACTAACAGCGACATCTGTGGGAAATAACTGAAGAGTCCTGCATTGCGCAAGCGAAATTTACAGCGCAATTGACTATGTATACGAGAGCCCGACTACAACCGTTGGGCAGCTGCCCACCAGACATAACACCCATCTGGTCGGAGGATCCTCCCTTTTCAATGGGGATCTCCCATTCCCATAGTACAATAAGGATGAATGCGTGTTGGTGATCTCAAACGCAATCCATGTTGAAATATAGAAAAAAAAGCATCGCTTCATCCAGGAAGTAGGAGCACATGCAATTATTGTAAAAACCAAGTGTGGTACTAAAAGTGATCCTGCCTGTTTAAGGTTACTGGTTCGATTCCCGCTTAAGACAATTTGTGTGTATAAACGAACATGTCTGTTCGTCTTGATTCGGCTGATTTCTATCTTCTACGTATGTATTTAAAAAAGTATAGACATACTAGCTGCACCCCGCGGTTTCACACGCGTAGTTCCCGTTCCCGTACCCGTGGGAGTTTCGGGATGAAAAATAGATGTTGGCCGATTCTCAGACCTACTGAATATGCTCACAAAATTTCATGAGAATCGGTCAAGTCAAGCCGTTTCGGAGGAGTACGAGAACGAAGATTGTGACACGAGAATTTGATATATATGTTTAGTATGTTTATTCATAGCCTTGCACTAAGTACTTGCTTGGTTTGGGACTAGATGGTGACATGGAAAATGTGTCCTGATATTATTATGAAATTAATATCTATGACCATCCACACAGTTTCTGATAATACACAACAGAACAAAAGATACCATTATCAGTATCATTGATGATATTCTTCTCACTTTATCAAACTATTAACTGCGCCCTGCGGTTTTACCCGCGTGAATCCCATGGGAATTTTGGGATGAAAAGTATCCTATATGTTATTACTAGTTATAAGGAACATCTGTACCAAATTTAATCTAAATCGATACAGTAGTTTTTGCGTGAAAGAGTAAAAAACATCCAATCTCATACAAACTTTCGCATCATCACTACATAGTTTAAAATAAAGTCGCTTTCTCTGTCCCTATGTCCTTATGTCCCTATGTATGCTTAGATCTTTAAAACTACGCAACGGATTTTGATACGGTTTATTTTAATAGATAGAGTGATTCAGTGAGAAGATTTTTAGCATAATTTTATCCCCATATTCTCACGGGAACGGGAACTTCGCGGGTAAAACCGCGGGGCGCCGCTAGTTTATTATATTAGTAGGATTTACTTATCTAACACACGAGATATTAAGATGAGAACACTGTATATTGATAGAAATGTAAATCTACATGTTTTGGTGGCAGTAATCCTTTGTGAGTGATTGATACAATCACACTGACACGGTGTAATCGTATTATATGATTAGGTTTCTGATAAAAGTTCTGGCGTTTGCGTGTCAGACCACACATTGAATATAAAGGAGAAAATAAATATTGTTATTGTTCTTTGTATAATAAAACACCTAAGGAAAGCTAAAAAAATATTTTCATGAGTTTATTTTTCATGTTTTGTGGGTACTATCAGTTGTTTTGTCTTTTCCAATCACGGGACTATAAAGGAGTCCCGGTCTTTTGGAAGGCTAGTATGGGGCCAAAGCCAAAATACGGAAGCCCTTTCACATATTTAATCTTGTGTAAAGGATGCACAATCCGGCGACTATGCATCCAAGGACAGTCCCCGGTTCTGTTGGGACTATTGCAAATATAGAAAACTACGACTGGGCTATGGGAATGGGATGTTCAATGGACTGGATATAGGGGATCAGTTGTTTTATTATTAACAGCGATATTTGTAAAGGGTACCTCAGTTAGAGTTCTCAAAAATCTAAACTAAGATATTGCAGCACACACAGGCTCAAATTAATGAGGTTTATTAGCAAAAACTGCCTGACAAGCATTTTATTAACATAATAACATAACATAATCATTCACTACATTATCTCATTATAGTAACTGACCCCTAACTAAGTTCGAAACTTGTATCTAGGATATCAGAAACTACGCACACACTCATTCACACACACACCCAGACCGAGACAAACATTATAATTCTTTGCTCTTTTTTAATACTATGAATTTTACTAGCTATTTTTCTCGATATCCTTGATGAGAATAAATTTCTGCTATTCTGTTTTTTTGTAAGACAAATTTGTCTTTGTCTCTGTCTTAAAAATATCTGTTTAAATCTACCAAAGCAAATTAATTTCATCCCAACAGTCCGAAAAGTAAACGAATATTATGCGGGTGAAAGCGCAGATCACTGTTCTTCATATCCTACTAATATTATAAAGCCGAATGTTTGTGAATGTGGATGTGTGGAAGTTTGTTGGTCTTTTACGCAAAAACTACTGAATGGATTTTATTGAAAATTGATGCAGATGTTCCTCATACCTAGGAATAACACATAGGATATTTATCCCAAAATTCCTACGGGATAAGGTTCCACGTGGGTAAAACGGCGGGGCACAGCTAGTTTTTAATATGAATCAAACCATTTCTGAGAAGAGCCTTGACTCACATAGATAACATATTATATCCTACATTCTACAAGGGTCAGTCCTCTAAGGATTTCCTTATACATGACGAGGTCGAAAGCCCTAAATCGTACTTTTATTATGGACTGGCTGTGTCTTGTGGTTTTTCCCGAGAAGTGTTATGATATTCCATACTTTTTGATTATTTCCAAAGCATTTGTCTTTGTCGTAAATAATATCAGCAATAGTGTACATTAAAAAAAAACATTTTAATTCTAAATATTTTATTCTTAAGGGAAAAGAAGAAGCACATAAGAATGTAAAAGAGAACACTATATCTACAACCAATTCGGTAATGGCGCAGTGAAGAATAAGCTAGGACATTTTTTTTTCTCAAATTAAATACAAAAAAGCGTCTGAAAGAGCACCATATCAAATTAAAACAAAAGTACTCTTAACATATCCAAATTCTCAAAATATAGGAACAAAAAATCATCCATAAGTCACTCCTATTCGTAAAAATATGACCACTAGCCGAAATTGATACCCTTTACCTGATTTCTTCATGAATTATTTTACGTAAAGACAACCCCGTAAATTTAGAGTATTTTATTCCCAAATGGGGGTTACAGTTAAAGTGAATTATCGCCGCCCTGAAAAGCTCTTCCCTGATTAACATTCAACTCATAGTCCCTTAATTTCCAAATCAAATCTAAGTATTTCGGCTGGTGTGCTTAGATTATTGTTAAATTGACTGTTCCCCGTGGTTTTCTGACAGCCAGACTGGTTTCGGGCCCCAAATTTTGTAATGGAATGTATAAATTTTGATATTTTATGGACAATATTAAGTACTTTTCATCAAAACTCAAATCCATTTAAATGTGAAGTATTATAAAACGAGCTAGCACGTACACACACACACACACACACACACAATCACGCACGTACACGCACGCACGCTCGCACGGTCGGATGCAAGCACACGCACTCACACACCAACACACACATTATCATACGTACGTACGTTCACCAAGCACGCACTTCACGCACTCACATAAAAAGTTTCGCCTCTATAAGTGAGATGAAAGTTTATTACAATACATTGCTGTTTATCTAGTGGAAAAACAAGGGAATATACCTAATACGTAACATGCCCTTCAAGGTTCAAGGGTATGTTGGTACACGAAACCTCATCAAATACAAATCGATGTTGTGAAACCAGGAATTTTTACTCAATTACGATATTAATAAGTATTAGTATGCATTGGCAATCATTTTAGAATTATCAAAGCGACGTGTCCAATCCTGCGATGATCGAGTCGAATTAATTTATATGAAGGACCAAATTGCCAATCCCTCGCCAAATCTGACCACAATTCGTATAATCACTTTTTCCAATTTTGAATTTGGGGTAATGAAATTAATGCGTTTTGTGTGTCCCTTTGGCTTAGGTATAATTATTACAAGTATGTTGGTCCGTTGTCTCTGAGAAATGTTCAATAAGGACAATGGGTAGGAAATTTTATGACGTAAGTCCCCATTATGGGGACAAACGAGCATACATCGTATTAACATAAAACGGAGACGTTTAATTAAAGACGATAATAATAATATTTTATTACAAATTCCTTAGTAATTACATTTAGTATGGATAATATTTTGCCAATATCTTAGAATAGCGTAGCATTGTCTTGTCATAATATTAGAATAATATTTTTGAAATTCTTAGACTTTCATCCACATAATATTAGTTTTTCATTAACTTCTAACACCGTTTTTAACATGACACAAAAACATCGACAGTTTTGGTCAGACCTTTGAGGCATTTAGAGGGTAAAATCTAACAAGAACAATGGACCTAAATAAGTAAGGTTAGCAAAAAACGATGATTTGTGTACGGTCAGAGTCAGTTAAAAGGCTCGGTTGGCAATACCGAAGTGAGCATTACTAAGGCTGACTTAAGTATCTTTAAGGCACGCGCACCATCAGCGCTGATGGTCTATATATATGAACTTCTAGGTACCGTGCGCGCCGATAGCCACCCGCCTTATAGTTCATATATCTCGGTGTCTCTTCTTCGGTGTGAGACTAAAACCAGCCCAAGGGGGGTACCATTTTCTGACGCTAACTGTACATACATTGCTATCAACAAACAGACATACGGATAAGTTAATGGAATTCCTATAAACAAATGTAGATTAATATAGCTTGTCATCTCCAAATAAAGATTTATCTTAAGTAGATGTGATAAACCGTATGAGTAATAAATGTAATCTATATTAATCCCTTTTTCTCTTGGTCACGGCATCACGCGTGAATGGTTGTATCGGTTTCGTTTATTTTTTTTTGTGTTATTCAACATGTCAGGAAAAGGTTTATGTGTACGAATTTTTTTTGGAAAATCGACGGTAAAAATAGAGTGGTGCGGAGCCGGGTAGAGATAGTCTATACTAGTATTATAAAGGGGAATAAAATGATCTTTGTTTGGATCTAACAAGCTCCAAAATTAATAAACCGATTTGAAAAATTCTTTCACTATTATCTGATAGTTTAGGTTTCAGGGAATAACAGAGGCTATTTATTCACAATTAATTACTACCCCGTTGTACCCACGAGAAAGAAAACTACGCACGTAAAATCGCAAGGCGTAGCTTAGACGTAGAAGAATACAATTATAATATTCACGTACCTTGACATCGTTAATAATATTAATAGTTATTGATATTGTTATTTTATCATAATTATAATTGGTTTTATGGCAACATTATGTTTTTGACAATGAATAATTAGATACATATTCAAATTACATTTCATTTGTATTGTAAGTATGATTTGGTCACTTCCTTTAAATTGTTTTGTTGGTTCAATGACTTTCGACCTACCTGCCAAGTTTATCCCGGGTTTGATTCCTAGTTCAAGCAATGTATGTTTGCTATTTTCATATACTCGTATTGCTCAGGGTAGAGATCACCAACACCTATTTCCAACTGATATCTAATTTAGGAGCAATGCTTTTGTTGGAGTAACGGATACCAAGCATTTATGTGCGCATTTTTCTATTAGTGAAATCGAATTAGATTTGTGACATGTTAATCCCATGTAATTATGTATATCACTAATTTTGTTTTTGTTAGTTTTCCGAACATCCTACTAATATGAGAAATGCGAAAGTTTGTATGTTTGTGAGTTTGGATGTTTGTTACACTTTCACGCTAAAACTATTGTATCGATTTTGATTAAATTTGGTACAATGTTCCTTATAACTAGGAATAACACATAGGATACTTTTTATCCCGAAATTCCCATGGGGTTGTGTATAAGTAATCGTATGTTTTATTGTAACTTTTTGTAGTCACAAATCCTACCGATAGATGGCGCTGTTACTCAATTTTTTAACACACGATGGTGAATTGTGCCGAGACTGTATGATAGTGTGATCTCACGGGAGTGAGTACTACGCGGGTAAAACCACGGGGCGCTGCTAGTTAATAAATAAATTTTGTCCCCTAACATTTTTAAAACATCCTTTTTATTGCGCCAAATTAAATATTTAAAGTACCTAACTCAATACAAACATAAACCTATTAACAAACATAATAAATACCGAGCACCTATCACAATAGCACGTCTTCTCTTTTCCGAACCTTTATCCCATGTCTAATTTTGGGGTTGGTTTTCAGTTTTAACCAGATTTGGCGGAATGTCAGTATTTTACGTGAAGCGACTGCCATCAGACCTTCACAACCCAGAGGGCTATACGACATTCTTGGTTAAACTGAATGTTAGACTTTTGAGGGCTCTAACTACCCGTAACGACTGTCGAAGATGTTAGTACGACAACCGGGACCGACGGCTTTACGTGCCCTCCGGAGCACGGAAACGCTCATGAAATTAAAAGTCATTTTTAGTAATGACCCATCACAGTCATGACGGTGCCAGACGTTGCTTAACCGCACGGATCACAAGTGATCCGCGGGTAGCACTGGGCCATGAGCGCTTCACAATAGCACGTCTTACTTACATCAATTCGTTTTCATTGTTCCCTTAACCCATTTTATTTGGTTTGCCGATTTAATCGAATGGATATAAGGATTCCTTAAGGTAGCCATTGACAAGTCAGTTAAACTGATCAGTGCAGACATAAAACTGATCACTCCAAAAGTTTTAAACCAACTAGATTTCTCTCTGGAATCGCTCCGGTGATTAACGACCATTTTTGGATGGACGCCAGTAATTCAACTGATCGGTCCAGACATAAAACTGTAGCGTCACTCTAAAAGTTTTAAGCTAACTAGATTTCCCCACTGGAATCTGGAATCGCTGTATTTGACGACCATCTTTAGATTGACGCCAGTTCAACTGATCAGTTAAACTGACTCGTCAATGGCCTTAAGGATTCTCTACACAGTATTAGATAACGAACTGGCTGGTATCCATGCAAATATTTGTTTATTTGTATAGGAGATCCTACAAAAGGTTTAATCTAATTTAACGAGTGATATGGCAGTAAACAGCAGCCGTAAGATCGTTTCGATCTTGATACAAATGTTGTCTAGATTAATGTTGTCTAGGTTTGCTTGGACGCTAATTTGATTGGAGTTATCTTTCAAATCTTTTATTTGTTTGTGTGTCTGATATAATACTGAGTTTTGACAGAATTGTTTGTGTGTAGATTTTTTATTGTTGTTTAGTTGTGACATATCCTACTAATATTATAAATGCGAAAGTTTGTATGTATGGATGTTTAATAGTTTGGATGCTTGTTCCATTTTCACGCAAAAAGCTACTGTATCGATTTTGATTAAATTTGGTACAGATGTTCCTTATAACTAGGAATAGCACATAGGATACTTTTTATCATGGGATTGTGTATAAGTAATCGTATGTTTAATTGTAACTTTTTGTAGTCATAAATTCTACCAATAGATGGCGCTGTTACTTAATTTTTTAACACACGATGGTGAATTGTGCCGAGATCGTATGATACTACGAGCTACGCATTCTCACGGGAGCGGGTACTACGCGGGCAAAACCGCGGGGCGCTGCTAGTTATTGAATAAAGGTAATGTAGGGTAGGATGCCCTCCAACTAAGTAAACAGACGACCCATTAAGTGTAAATCGTATTTCCCATAAAATAAAACTAGTGGGAATAAATCAGTCAGTGCGGTTAGGTAACCCATCTGTAAAGTCACTGCTTGTTTCTTTAATATCATCCTCATCAGCTCATATAATGTCTCCGAGGGGCTCGAGTTTCTTTAATTATTTTTCAACCCACATCGTCCCACTTCTGGGCAAAGGTCTTTAATATATTAAATGTAAAATAATTCTAGACAAATAAATATTTAATAAAATAAAAAGATTATTTAAAATCAGTTTTAACTATATAATGTTAAAAAATATGATAAAAAATATTTCATCTCGCCGTAATAATGGTAAAAACCGGTCCTAATTAGACGCGGGACAAAGGTTTGGTTTTTTTTAAAAGAGAGAAGATATGAGAAAAATTACTGATATATATTTTTAGTTTAGTAAATACTTGACACTTTGAGTAATAAATTTTGTGTGCATTTTTTTTTAATAACCTGAATCGTCCCACATACTGGGCAAAGAGAAAGGTAGAATAAAGAGATTCTTAATTTAAGTATTAACTGTAACACCATATTGTAACCTTTATTCGCAATAAATACATTTGAATTTGAATTTGAAAGGTCTCCGCCAAATCCCTCCATTTGTCTCTATCGTGAGCCAGCTCTCTCCAATCTCCGTCAAAAACACCTAAGTCTCTCCTCCAGCGTGTGGGAGGGCGACCTGGACGTCTACGTTCGTTGATGTGTGCATAAAAGGAAAAAAACAAAGCTTATAGAAAAGAAAAAATAAATAAAGTCGATGTCCGTTTTTGAATAAATTTTCTTATTTTTTCCATCAGAAGGGTAAAACATCCCTAAAATGAAGATGCTTTGCCTCTATTTATCGCTAAGAGGGCGTGACAGTACAACAATATGTTTCTCTTTTCACAGGAAAAAAAACATTTTGGAAATCCAAAAGCCATAAAATAAAACATATCTGAAAAGGAAAAGTATGGAAAAAGCGAATTTATGTTAATAATAAATAGTTTTTGGCTAATAGCAAACATAAATCGCTCGACCCAGTAACCGAGCCAAGTTAAACTGAAATTATATATGTATTTATACATGTAGCACACCTTGGTACTCGCGTATTACAAAATATAGTACACTTTAATAACTCATTTAAGAACGGTGCATTTGTCGGTGTAACAGGTACAATTTCTTCCATCTGCTTCTGTTCAAAGCAGCATCTTTCATTCGTTTCTTTATGCGACACGAAACTGATATTCCAAGACGGGCAGCGGACCGCAAACTGCAAGCGACAACACTTGCTTTCCGAGCGCGTCGCGTCTGTAGGCAGCAGTGTTGCCGCGCTCGGAATCAATTTCATAGACGTTAATAGAAACAAGTTTTGTCGCTTGCAGTTTGCGGTTGCAGTTTGCGGTTTGCGGTCTTGGAATTGTACCTTTATTTGGCTCATATAGCTTATTCTTGACTCTCTTCTACTTTTTCCTCCTTCCTTCCTTTTTAATTAATATAAACCTGTCTTATATAATAAACTTATCATTTTTCCTCTTGCTATAAATGGTCTTCAATCTGTACCATTATTATAAGAGCCTATTTCACGACCTTCAAGTAAAATTACTCACCAAGTAAAGTTAGTTTCGTCTCTTTCTTACTTTATATCAAGTAACAGAGACAAAACATGTGAGTACCTACTCGGAACGTTACTTGAAGATGGTGAAATAGGCCCTAACAGTAAATGAATGTACAATCTGTATAAAATATGATTAAAATCTGTTAAACCATTTGAGCGTGAAGGACTTACACCTAAACACACATACGCCTTTATAAAATAATATAATTAAAATTTTAATACCAATTAATTTTATTAAAACATTAACCAAAAGTACCAGTTAATATAAGATAATATAAAATATTCTAAAGGTGTTATCATAAACGATTACGAGTACAACAGGTAAACGTATATTGTCTAAATATTTATATTGGAACGCGAAAGAATTTTTCTGACCGCTTTTTTAGTCCGAGTAAACAAATTTAAACAGGTGCGCTTGTACCGGTATTCAAACATTTTGATTAAAAATAACTTGATCTAGGTAATATTAAATAGTTCTTTTTTAAATACCAGAATATTTTTAATATAATACAAGTTTTTTTAGGACAAACTGTGTCTGTTCTTACACAATTTAACCCTAAAAACAATTTGTCTAAAAATGTAAACTATCGCGATCGGAATTACACCTGATCGTGGTAATGAGAAGACTCTTCTAGTGACCACAATCAGTACAACCTGATAAAAACGTCGAGATAATTTGAATAATAATTAAAAACGTAATTAAAAGTAGCCTAGCATCAATATACTGTTTGCGATCCTAGACAGCAGACACATTAGAAGAAGTTTCCAAGTCTCCAAATAAATATAAGATGGCCCTATTCACAATGCAATAAACACCAAATTACATCAAACAACGCTATCATTTTCAATGTCCCATAAAGCAATATCTGAACTTCACCACGAGAAGAGGATAAAACTTATCTCTTGCAAATATTATATCACTATCTTAACTCGTATCGGGAACGCTATTTATGTTTTTATTGCATCAAACGACTCTACATACATACAATGAACGTTCAATATTATTTAATAAACGCTATCTAACGAATAGCACGATAAAACGGCTAGTTATTGCCATGTTTAGTTATGACTACATACATAATAAAATGAGTAATTAAATTTTTATCGATAAACATTAAACAATATCGTAAAATGCAATAATGGTTCAATAATGTCATGACAGATTTTTGTTGGCTAATTTTGCGCCCAGTTGCTAATTGGATGGTTACTTGAATATAAGTCTATATCCTAAAAATAATCTAATTAAAATTTATATCTATCTGCTTTTTAGATGGACTGTACTAAGACGGTTGTACTGAAAAAGGTTTAGAGTAACTATAGTTAAGTATTTGTTTAAAAATAATGTACAAATTGCAAGCCATTTTATCACTGATCATGGATGGGTATTGGACTATTAATGAAATGCATGAGTCTATGGGAGATATAAAGTGCTGGTTGTTTGTAATTGGGTAACGTCTCTAGGTCGATCACTTAATTTTTGGGGTGAGCATACATATGTACGTGCATATGAACACGCTTGTTCTTGATAAGTTCCCGTGATTGACTTTACATTTAAGCATCCGTTTATTTATAGGTCCGAAAAACGTGAGAAGGTTTTTTTTGTATTTTATTATGTGTAAAATTAAAATTCAGAAAAGAAAATGATACATAAGTTACGCGTTGGTATAACCAAATAAAATCTTTATTGCTCACCAGATAGGGTTCAATATGTTTCAGCATACTGCTTATCACGCCACTTTCCCAAACCAGAAACTAATATTTATCCTGTTTTTTCGAGAGATCTGCTTAAAGACCAACCGCAAAGGATACATTTACATAAACCTTCGAATTTATGTCAGTTTCTAGCTCATTTTTCCCCACAAAAAGCCTTATCATTTTCAACTTTAACACAAAGTATTAAGGTTGAAAACAGGCCATATTTTCCGAGATTCTTATCAGCCGTTATACTTTTTTCAGCCACAAGAGACCCAAATAAGGATTTATTATATGCGTGAAAAGTGAAAATTTAGATTGCTTTTTTGCCAACAATACAAGTTGTACGAAGTTTTGTCACTTCACCGGATCTTGACAAATTTTATGTTAATATTGTTTTGGTTCAAAAACTTTTGGTTATCATTGAGATTTATGTTTACTACGTCTTTTAAAATTTTGGCACGTTTATTTGTTGTTTACTGGTTATATCTTGTTAAAAATGAGTGTAATTTAACATGTATTTTTCGTAGAATTTATGAATATGAATTAGTGTTTGCCCTAATGGTCGATATTTGTCATTTGTCAGTTTAGTTGTTTTGGAGTTTTTTTTATTTTGCTTAGAGTTGATATTCATATAATATTTTACTCCATTTTGAATAGTATTTGAATACATAAAAAAAAATATTGAATTCGGAATTTCCAGTTTAAAATGCGTATTAGACCATAAATATACTTGTACGAGAATGTGAAACTTTATTATTTTTTTCTCAATTTTTTTTTTCAAAAACGCCTAAAAATATCTCACTAAAAATACATGTCATACATATACAAAGTTTATAATTAGAATTTTCCAAGAATACACAATATCATTTTGTGATTTAAATACATGTCATACATATACAAAGTTTATAAATAGAATTTTGCAAGAAAACACATAAATATATTTTCACAATAAATTTTGTGATCAACGAAATCTTTTGTGCAGTATAGCAATCAACAATCCCACCTTGAAACCCACGGCTATACAATTCTATTCATTCCATTCCACAAAACTGTCACCATTCGCACAGTAAAATATACATTTTATGTAAGAAATGTCATGATTGTGACCGAAATAAAATAAATATGAATAAATTAATATGTTTTTAGAAACGTCGTGATTCGGACAAATAAAACAACAATAAATAAAAATGTTTATTAAGTGATACATAGTATATTAATTTGTTGGTAACAAAAGTAACAGTTTTATTCGCATTTTTTAAAGGAATTTAAATTTTATACAAGTAAGAAATTGATATATTTTGTAACCATTTCATACGTTTATTTTTATATTTAAACCACCAGTATCGGTTGTCGTACTAATATCATCGACGATAACTGGTAGTTAAAAAATCTAACAATTGATTTGACCTAAAATTACAGCATGCATATAGGATCAAAACTAGAGGCATTAAAAAGAAAAATGTGGAAAACTACCCTTTACGAATGTAATACTTGTGAGTGGATAGTTTTTAGTCTTCCGTCTTTAGCTAACATTAGTAGTTGCTATACAGTTTTAACAACTACTAGTAGCTCCCCGCGGTTTCACCCGCGTAGTTCCCGTTCCCGTGGTATTACGGGGATAAAATATAGCCTATGTCACGCACTGATAAATTAGCTTTCCATTAGTGAAAGAATTTTTGAAATCGGTCCAGTATTTTCGGAGCCTATTCATTACAAACAAACAAACAAACAAACAAATCTTTCCTCTTTATAATATTAGTATAGATAATACAGGTCTACTAGTATTAATATTTTCAGACCTGCCATTCAAAACATGTTATATTTAGTCCCAGTTTACCCGTACTGACATAACCCTTCTATCAAACCATATGTTATCGCAACAATTAATCAGAATATGTTAAATATTATCCAACAAATTTTAACAAACTGTTCAACACACACATCTGTTTTGTATCCACAAACGTTTTTGTTAGTTGCTAATAGTTTTGGGATACATTTTAAAATTTCCCGGAACAAAATATTATTCAATTAATTTGGTACGGTCAGCGTCAGAGAAAAAGTTCCACCCTTGGTAATGTTCACTTCAGTATGCCAACCAAGGGACCGGGCTAGCATGATTTCGAAAACGCGATATGATATATGTAGCTATTTATCGACATCCAACTGTCAAAATATGATAAAAATACCCGCCATATTTAATTGTACCATATCATAACACGTGATTGCTCAGTTATGCATGCTCGTAAAATCGATATAGCTATTTATCGACATTCAGCTGTCAAAATATGATAAAAATAGCCGCCATATTTAATTTTACCATATCATAGCACGTGATTGCTCATTTATGCATGCTCGCAAAATCGATATTTTATCGTGGAGTCGATATATTTTATCACGCACAGTCATGCTAGGGGGCGGGTCCGTTTTGTCTGACGCTGACTGTACATATCTTTTAGTTTGCCAGAAATTTGTTAATGGATTATTTGATTGCTTTTATGTAAAATATAAATTAATTTACTCGTTTTGTGTTTTGGATAACCTGCCAATTAAACAGGTTGAACGGTTGAACGCCATAGGCAGGTTAATTGTTTTATTTGCAGTCTACAAAGGGTTTTAATTGATATACCTCAAAACCATAAAGGAGTCCCTTCTAACTAGAATTGCTTGGTTTTCAAAGAAAATTTGGTATTTTGGGGATTATATAGTTATTAGTAATTAATAGTATTTGAATATTATGTATATGTCTGGCGTTATAAAATACCTGCGAGGCATCTTTCTTAATTTTGACGTTTTGATATCTTAAGGTTAGTACTAAGTCGTTAATCTTAAGTAGGTAGCCGAGTGCAAACAGCAGCAGCAAACCACACGTCGCCGCCTAACGTCATCATGACACTTCGCCATCTGTTGCTCGGCGACGCGAAGCTAGCTTCATGTGTCGCCCACTACGAATGTAATTTTATAGTAATACATACTAACCAGTAGTGGCGCGGCGAACGTGTAGTCTGCTGCTGCTGTCTGCAATCGGCTACCGAACAGAAACAAACTGTTATTATTATTAATTAAATAAAATGAAACCAACACTCGAATCCCTCAAATGTCACACAAAAACACAGCAGCAAGCACAAAAGACCCAAATTAATGAGATATACATATAATTGCGGAAAGCTACCCACTTATGTAAACGTGCATACATACATACATAATCGAATGCGGCTCAAATGACATGAGCACACACTTGAAATCGATTTATTTATGTCTGATTTCTAAGAAAATGTCATCTACATAGGCTTGCTTTTCCAAACATATGATGAAATCACACATTACAAATCATTTTCATCTTATAAATTACTAGCGGCGTCTCGCGGTTTCACCCGCGTGGTTCCCGTTCCCGTGGAAATACGGGGATAAAATATAGCTTATGTTACTCAGGGTGAATATAACTTACTAATGGTGAAAGAATTTTTGAAATCAGTCCATTACTTTTGAGTTTATTCGTTACATACAAATCTTTCCTCTTTATTATATTAGTGTAGATAGCATGATCCCGCGAATTCAACTGACATTAGGTTTAAGTCATTTTTTTAAATAAATTATAGAGTGACCCAGCGACTTCACCTGCGTAATTCTTTCCCGTGGGCTTATTGGGATAAAATACAGCTTATATTACTCCCTGAAAAAAAAGACTATCTAATAGTGAAGTATTGTTTCAAATCTGTCAACTAGTTTCGGAACCTATTCAATGCAAGCGATCACAACTTTTGCGTTTATAATATTAGTAGGATTAGTAAACCAGGGGGTCGAACGGAAGGAGCCTCCGCGAGTGGCGTATCATAAGAAGCATGCGCCCGGCGCACCCTGGGCAATGGTCTGCGGACGGCAAGTCTAGCCGATCCTTCCACCACGACTCCACCTTCACACGCGAGGACCTTTACAAGACCACTGATAGTGCCATATCGGTGGCTGAGATCTGGTCCTCAAAAATATGAGTCGACACACAAAGAAGAAGAAGTAGAACAGGACTTTTACAACAAAATATCATAAATTTTCGACTAAAATTCATTTTTATTGCCTTCCAATATTTCAGTAGAGTCATCCTTCTTTACCAAAATCAAGTATTCAAGTAGTCTAATTTTTCCAATATTGCTGAGTTGCTCATTCCCTCTAAGTAGAGGGTTCTTTTCAACAGTACGTTACCTTAGTTCAAGTGCTGTCGACCTAGATAAGTAAGAGACTCAAAGTTTGATCAATGTGTCTTTAATAAGTTGAGAACTGTTCATTGCTATACATCTAATATTAGACTAGCCGCGGTTCCCATTGAGAGATAAAAAATATAACCCGTTTTAATCTTGATTGTAAAAAAATATCTGTATAAAAATATTTAAACCGATCCATTAGCTTCGGAAACTATTTGTAAAAAAATCACATCATACTTTTTACCCGAATACTTATAAAATGTACAGATTGGAGGAAAAATAAGCAAATAAATAATACAAATTGGCATTCGACAAAAAATTCCTTTCCAAAAATTCTTTTTGCACTGGAGAAACGGTAAAGCGGGTAATTTGGTTTTATTTTTATTCAACGATCAAAAAATCTCTTTTATCACGCTATTTTTCTGTAATATGTTTACCATATCACACCATAATCCGTTCACACACGGGCGTCATAACCATTTCATTCACATTCATGTTATGGCTATTATATTAACCAAATTATACCGCTAGATGGCGTTATGTTAGCGTTTTTACTGCCTAATATACAAGGAAATTTGGAAGAAAAGTATTTAAATAAAGATTTTTTTATTAATATTATTCTAGGTACGTGTAAAGAAATATTTTATGAATAAAATCGATTCTTTGTTTTCACTATCTTAACAATTCATTCGTGATCATAGAGCGCTTGCAACAGCGTCAATATATCGGAAACTCGAAATAAATAATATACATGGTAATTATCCCGGAAAATATGATTTTGACATTTTAGTGTTAATAAACATGATAATTATAAAAGCTATACCTTTATTAACTCATATTAATAGACCTTGTCCAAATCGTCAAAAACATTGACCTGGGCCCTGATTCTCTAAACTATTAAGCTGTGATAATGCTACTCAAATGTATTTTAATATCAACATTATGGCCGTTTTTTTGACATTTGTTGTCATTTTCGTATTCCCTTATTGAAAACTACTCCGCTGACTCAATGGCTCCATAAAACTTAGATGGTTGTCATGGAAACAGTATTCTGACAATTTTTATTTGAATTTTGATATGCGACAAAGACCACTGAGACACCATAGCCATATAAATAAATTTTAGGAGAATACCAAATTTCTGACACTCTCATTATGGTGCCTCAATATCAACATAATGTCTGAACAATAATGTCAAATTGCAGACTTAGGCCCCTGCAAATAATAATAATAATTTGACATTTGTTGTCATTTTCGTATTCCCTTATTGAAAACTACTCCGCTGACTCAATGGCTCCATAAAACTTAGATGTTGTCATGGAAACAGTATTCTGACAATTTTTATTTGAATTTTGATATGCGACAAAGACCACTGAGACACCATAGCCATATAAATAAATTTTAGGAGAATACCAAATTTCTGACACTCTCATTATGGTGCCTCAATATCAACATAATGTCTGAACAATAATGTCAAATTGCAGACTTAGGCCCCTGCAAATAATAATAATAATAAGAAAAAAATAATAATAATATAATAATAAAATATTTATTGAGGAACCAGAAACACATACAATTTCAAATATAATAAACGATGGTACCTGCAGAAGTTAAGAAAAACTGTGTCGCAGACACCAACGCCCACCTCCAAGAATAGCGTTCCATTCAAAATTTACAATAAAATTAAGAAGTTAAATTTCTTAAACAAGTAGGAAAATAACATTCTTAACAAAATTATTTAGTAATGCTTATTGTTACATGAATTTAATATAATTTAATTTATATATGAATTTAATAATGCTTATTATATAATATTAAAATTAAAATTAGTATAATATATATATTTGTCTACAATTTATATATATATTAAAAGTGTACAATATTATTATTATTATGACGCCAAGCCACGTGTGTGTGTGAGTGAGTGTGTGTGAGTTTATGTGATGATTTTTTTATTTAAAACCACTAGTTCAATACGTGTAACTATTTCATGACCTTCAGGAGGTCCTCAGTGGAATCATAGGATAGAGTGGACAGCCATTCCAAACATTTCATTTTACATCTATGTAATGTAAGAGGGTAAATATTAATTTCTTTATTTATTTTATTATAAAGCAGGCAACTAACGAAATAGTAGTGACGACTCGCGAGGGAGGTACGTCTTGGTTCTATGTAACAAACTTTGTCACTTCTTCGTCTAGATGTTAAGAATTTTGGGTCAAATTTGAGCTCGGTGTGTTTACGGACAATTATATTTAAAATAAAGAGTTTTCTAATAGAGAGGACAGCACACATTGAGTAGACTTGTACAGTAGGAAAAATGAAGGGTTTGTTCAGGATGACTTTGAGTACTGCTCTCTGTGCTCTTTCTATTCTGAGCATAGTTGTTTTAGCTGAACCTCCCCAGGAAGAGATGCAGTATGACAGAATAGATTGTGCCAAGGCGAAATATACGGTTTTTAAAGAATCAATAGACAGAACACAGCGTAGATTTTTGAATACATATATAAGGTTACGGGTGCGTGAGACAATTGAGTCAGCATGCAGTTTCCAGCTTAGAGTGGAGTCAATGATTACTCCGAGGTATTTTATAGAGAAAGAGCTGGGGATTATAGGACAACTGCAAGAGCTATCAGAGTGACAGGTATGTGCACGGATGGAAAACAGAGGGGAAGGTAATGAATTGAGGCTTGGTGAAAACGGAACAAGATAACTTTTTTTAATGTTAAGAGTTAGAAGATTCAATCTGAACCAGTTCATTATAATTTTGAGAGCGTGTTCTGAATGTGTGCAGGCATCTTTCCAGTTTCGACCGTGAATGATGAGAGCTGTATCATCGGCATACATGAAAATTTTACAGTTGGGGAGCTGAAGTTCACAAAGTTGGTTGACGTAAATAAGAAACAAGGTAGGTCCTAGAACACTACCTTGGGGAACGCCAAAGGAAACCGCCTCCTCTTCACTTTTGATCCCGTCAATCTGGACACATTGTGTCCGATTTTCTAAATAGCTACTATAAAGGCTTAGAACATTGCCTCTTAAGCCTAAGTGCTCAAGTTTTTTTATAAGAATGGGGACAAAGACAGTGTCAAATGCCTTTGATAGGTCCAAGAATACGCCTAGGGTCTTTTGTTTTTGGTCTATAGACTTGACTAAGGTTTCTGTTAACATGAGTAAGGCATCATCTGTAGACCTACCTCTTCGGAAACCAAATTGATTAGGAGAAAGAAAATGTATTTTATTTAGAAAATTGACTAGTCTAGCGTTAAGAATCTTTTCAAAGATTTTGGAGAAAACTGTTAGGACTGATATTGGTCGATAGTTTGTGACACTGCCTCTATCTCCACTCTTAAAAATGGGATGCACAACCGCTCTCTTAAATGCACGGGGGAACACACCTGAGGCTATTGATAAATTAAAAATGTGTTGTAGAATTGGAGAGATAATATGTTTCGCGGATTTAATAATGGCACATGATATATTATCCCAGCCAACAGATGCTTTATTTTTGAGATTAGAAATCACAGCGTCTATCTCGTGAATATCTACATCTATAAGAGCCATAGAGTTTGAGAGGGATACTGTAGAAGAAAAACTGGGGTGGGGAGTAAGAGACGGAGAAGAAGCAATTTCCGTTGCTAAGTTTTTACCAACATTTGCGAAGAAGTGGTTTACTGCATTTACCGATGATACAGGACTGTTACTTAAATTGAGCAGCGAAGTGGATGAAACAGTAGTTTTTTTGTTGGGGAGATTAGCAATTTGCTTTATAATGTTCCACGTTTTTTTTGGGTTCGTTTTGGCTTTTAGAATTTCATTCCTAAGATACTCTCTTTTAACTTTCTTTAGCAGATTATTGCAAAAAGTTCTGTACCGGAGATAAATAGTTTTGTGAATTTCGTTTGTTGGGTGTTTTTTAAATTTACGGCGCAATTTTTCTCTGTGACGGATACACTTAAGGAGGCCCGGAGTGATCCACGGCTTTATTATTCGTTTACGACTGGAGAAGGGGGTTTTAAGGCTGCAATACTGCATAATTTTGGATATGATATCGATTAGAGAATCAGTTACAATATCAGGGTCATAGTTTTTTAGCAAAGGTGATAAATCCGTGGTTTCTAGTTCCTTAACAGTTGCTGGAATATCAATTTTTACGTTGCGTTTTCTAAATTTGTTGTAAACTGGGGCAATTTTACAGCATAATATTATTGGTAAGTGGTCAGTTATAGCAGCGTCAACTATTTAAGTAGTGGCCAAGCTATGAGACCGCATTATTACGTGATCGAGGCAGGTGGCTTCTCGTGTGGGAAACGTATGAGTAGGTAGCATGCCAAGACAGCTCGTTATATTTGACTAAAATATAATCTAAATATTTCTTTACTAATATTATTTTGAATAATGAATATATCAAATACATATTTAAAATTGTTTACTAAAATACATTAACTGAAAAGTTTAATTTTAATAACATGTACATTGGGATTAAATATAAAAACCAAAACAGAATCCATTTTACTTTATATTTTTTATGTTAAAAATAATAGAAAGTTAAATACAGAATCAGACATACCCTTTTATATGTTTATTTTAAGTTGTCTGTCTCAGGGTAATATTCTTTTAAAATGTGTTTTTAGTTATAGACATGAAACAAGCTGATTCTAGACAAACATAAGTAGCATTACTTATTGATTTCGTTGTTAAGTCTGCTTTTGTAAGTTCTTTGACTCTTATAAGTACTTATTTGAGGCCGAAATTGATAAATGATTGATATCTTTGATTTACACGAACACTACACATTGAAATAAAACACTTAAACGGATTTTTGTCGTGGTTGTATTTTGTTTTACATTTTCTGACGTTTCGGATTCTTTACAGAACCCGTGATCACAGAAGACTAAAAATAATTCCAGACCGAGTTTCTTGCAGATTCTTCTCGGCTGATGTATTTCCGAATCTGTGGTAAATTCACAATGTACACACATCAAAAGTGTCTAGGGATCAAGCATTTTTATGCGGATTTCTTGAGATTGAGATGTGGCTTTGTAATAAATTTATGATTTTATAAATTTATATGGATCCTTTTTGGTGCATTTCATAATTTGAATCAGGAACTGTGAATCAAATTCGAGTAAAAGATGAAAATCAGCTGTCAATATTTTCCCTATAAAAACATACAACGCATTGAAGACATTATTAGTGCTACTGTTTCCCTACTACTGATTAAAACCAACGTTATTATGGAGCGGCGACGTCATTTAAGCAGGGAAGAAATGCTCAGAGCCGTGGGAATGATAGAAGCTGGTTCCCGGCAACGTACTGTGGCTTTAGCTCTGAATACAAGTCAGAGTGTTATCAGTCGACTTTGGATACGTTACCGAAGCACTGGTACCGTGGCTGAGCGCCATGGAGGACGGTATCGCTGCACCACACGGAGACAAGACCGATACATTCAAATCTTAACTCGAAGAGCTCCAACAATAACCGCCATGATGTTAGCCGTGCGGCTTCATCACTCTTCAGGGAACTTAATTAGCGACCAAACAGTCAGAAACCGCTTGCATGAAGTGAACCTTCATTCCCGAAGACCGCTACGGGTACCACCTATAGCAATGCACAATCGTAGGATTCGATATCAATGGGCTCTTGAACACAGAAATTGGGCAGAAGAACAATGGCGTTTCGTGTGCTTTTCTGATGAGTCTCGTTTTGGTATGAGACCGGATACAAGACGTATACGACACTGGAGAACCCCTGGACGCCAACAGCGATTAAAATCCTGCCAGGAAGTCCATCCTTATAGTGGTGGAACCATCATGGTATGGGCGGGTATTTGGATCGGCGGAAGAACTGAGTTGATTTGGATCAGAGGCAACCTCAACGCTCAAATTTATGCTGAGACGATTGTATCGTTCCTCTACAAGTGCAAATCGGTCCCTTATTTCAGTTAATGCATGATAATGCACGACCGCACACCGCAAGAGTTGTAAGACAGACTCTCGCCGCAGCTAACATCAATGTCCTGCCCTGGCCTGCTCAGTCGCCAGACTTGAACCCGATTGAGCATGCATGGGATATGCTACAGAGAAGAGCTCTGCCGAATATGGAGGGTATCCAGTCGCAAGAAGACCTTTTTTTGTTGTTGCAACGAACATGGGCGGCCATTCCACAGCGTGATTTGGATGAACTCATTTTGAGTATGCCAAACCGATGTTCTTGTGTTGTTAGTGTTCGCGGTAGAAACACGGATTATTAGTTGTTTAAGTTACCCAATAAAATTTTAAAGAAAACTGTTATTTCAGTCTTTTTTTCGAACTTTAATGTTAGTGGTTCAAATGTCAAAAATCCCTTTATTAGGAAAATGGCAAATTTCTTTATTAATGCAAAGGTGACTTGGTTTATCGTTACTGTGACAAACGAAAACACTTTATTTGATGAATCCTTAAAGAAAATTTTAATTAATATCAATCAGGAGAAAAGTTATTGCAAAAATATATGTTGATCCCTAGACACTTTTGATGTGTGTATTTAAAATTATATTCAAAATATTGAAGGTAGTAAACTTTTTACATTACTTTGTACAGACGTCTTCCATCTTAGTCTTCTGTGATCACGGGTTCTGTAAAGAATCCGAAACGTCAGAAAATGTAAAACAAAATACAACCACGACAAAAATCCGTTTAAGTGTTTTATTTCAATGATAAATGATTTTTAAATAAAAACTACTATATTGGTTTTGGATAAATAAGATGTATCAATAAATTCAGAGACCAGAGAGAATCTAGGTCGTGATCCTTATTCTATGAATAAATTACTTTGAATTTGAAGTTTATAACAGACTTGCTGCGCCCCGCGGTTTTACCCGCGTGAATCCCAATCCCATAAAAAATTCGGGTTAAAAAGTATCCTATGTGTTATTCCTAGTAATAAGGATCATCTGTACCAAATGCAATCTAAATCCATACCTACAGTAGTTTTTGCGTAAAAGAGTAACAAACATACAAACTCACAAACATTTTAAATATTAAGTAGGATAAATTTTCCCTATGCTCTTTCTATCTCAATTTAATAAATAAATAATATAATATATCCCCTAACTAGCACATAAGGAAAAAATCTTTTTCTTGTAATGTAGCCTTGCAAATGTGACATCCTTACATAATAATCTTCGGGGACACGTACTCCGTAATGTCCAATATCTGTTTCTACAAATAGAAATGATTCGCAAAATATCCGGAAAACGTAAGATGTCATGGTAACGAAACGTACAGGAATCAAGACAATGGAAAAATTACTGTACAAATTATTAACAAGAAGTATTTATTGTGGTATAGAAAAACTGTGATTACACTGTTTAAATATGGGCTGAATCAGCCGGAGAAGTACGGTCAGCGTCAGATAAAAGGTACCTTACTTATTAAAGAGTACATTACTAAAGGGGGTACCTATTTAAGTGACGCTAAGTGTACCACACTCTCAGAGAAAATATAAAGTAGTAGCTCAAACTATTGCGTTTCGCATGGGAGTGCCTTACAGAGATCAACCCCTTTTTTCTCATCTCCCTTCTTCTTCTTCTCTTCCTCATTTTCCTCCTCTTCATCCTACTATTCCATCAGACAAGGGACCAGTGACTCATGAGTTGCAGATGTCTATAGCCGACGGAAAGTTACCATCAGATGAAGCGTCAGCTCTCTTGCCCCTATCACACAAAAAAGAAATCCAGACAGTAGAACAACAAGTTTAGACTTGCTCTAATCAAATAATAGTTTAAGTAGCTGCTAACCTTCATTAATGGAAAAGCTTAATAAAGAAGAAGATAATCATTTTGATATCTTTGATTTACACGAACACTACACATTGAAATAAAACACTTAAACTCTTCTGTGATCACGGGTTCTGTAAAGAATCCGAAAAATTCTGTAAAGAATTTGCATTTAGATTTGTATTCTGTGTATTTCAATAGTTTTAAGATTAATGTAATTTTCACTGAAGTCCTTAATAAATAAATAATATAAAATAAAAATAAAACGTCAGAAAATGTAAAACAAAATATAACCACGACAAAAAAAAACCGTTTAAGTGTTTTATTTCAAGATAATAATCTTATTACTAGTCACTGATCTATTTGATTGACCTGACTATAGTAATTGATCTTTAATTAAATGTATCTGAAGCATCAAAAACTACGCACATTAATTTACGACTTCAGATCGAGATAACAAATATCGCTCGCATGGGAATCGATCCGGTAGCACTTCTATTCGGCAGTTTGGCACAGCCCACTCCTATTAACTTAATATGTGTTTATCACCAACTATTTGAGAAGGTGGCTTACCGATTGGTACATTTTTTATAGGGTGAATTGGGTTAGCCTGGTGCCTACTCTTATTTTCACGCTCTATTGATTATGGAATATACTCGTATTGTCTTTTTGTTCCTCTATCTACAAATATAGTTTGATTTCGATGTAAAGTATTCGCGTTAATTAAAGGTATCGTATTTTGTTTATCCTTACTAATATTATAAATGCGAAAGTAACTCTGTCTGTCTGTCTGTTACCTTTTCACGGCTAAACTACTGAACCGATTGACTTGTTTTATCCCGATATTCCCACGGGATCGGGAACTACGCGGGTGAAACCGCGGGGCACAGCTAGTATTCTATAACCTCAAAACCCACTGCACCATGAAGTTAGTATAGATAGAGTAATATGTAGTTAATTATTATCTATACTTTGCTTCATGCACTGCGTCTATCCAAAAATCTATTTTACTAATAGAAAGCTATATTCACGCAGTAACACTGTCATATACCCCACCTTGATTTTATACGGGAGCGCAGGTAAAATATGGCACACAGCTATACCATAAAGCCATTGGATTTCCCCAAATACCTTTTAAGTAATTAAAATTCAATGTAAATTGCATAGAATTTCTACAAATACCCTTTAATGGCTCATAATACTTTGTGTTTTAATTGAAGTGCTCAAAGATTTATACATTTTATGGTCCAATTATATCGAATCTATTTGTTTTCGATTCGTTCTTAAATGTGATTAATTGCTTTGAGCAGTCATTGTTAGATTATTGAAATTTTATTGCTATTGAGAAAATATTGTTCTAAGCAAACTATTTTAATTAATAGGTGCTATAACAATGGCTGAACTTTGCCTGGTTTGTGTTCGAATATTGACATTTGATAAATCATAATTTTGCTTCAATAACATTAAATTAAAAATTTAAAAAACCCCCAACACAATGACTTTCAAACCCCCATAACTTTTAAACGGGTCAACCGATTTTCACCAATCATGTCTAAGAACAGTCGCACGTAAATCCGACCCAGTATCAGATTGTCTGTTATTATATCAGAGATGCTTTCTTTTTAACAATAAAACAAGTATTGTTTAAAAATGTTTTAACAGATATGGCTTTTAAAACACACACACACACACACGTACGCACGCACGCATGAAGGCACATATAGAGCGGTCAAACACACACACACGCATACATCCACACATACATACGGACACACGACACACTAACACACATGTACGTAAACACATGTGCCCATTGTTCACATAAAAACACACATAATTGAACACCCCACTTTTTTCGTCTGGGGTTAAAAACAATTAAAAAGTCATTAGTCAAATGATCATTCAGAATAATACAAACTCAATACTGAATCACAATGGGCAGCTTTCATTTTATCGCAGAAAGGAATCATTTTTTGCTTGACCGCGACTTGCTATCGAGCCACTTTGTAAAGGTGGTGACGTACCAAGGTCTAAGAAATATAAAATTGAACATTTTTATTAGGGAAATTTTGAAAATAACGAATGAAATAAAGCGTAGAATTTAGAATTACATAACATAAGCATTCACTACATCATCTCATTATAGTAACTGACCCCTAACTAAGCTTGAGCTTGTATCTAGGTTATCAGAAACTATGCACACACTCATTCACACACACACCCAGACCGAGACAAACGTTTGTGGTTCACACAAATATTCACCCCGCACGAGAATCGAATAGAAATGTAATTTATTTTGCATAAAACATAGGTCTTATTTGCGAAAAAAATATTTGACATAGTCTACATACATTATGTGTACATAGCATACATTAGTCCCCTCGTGACCACGGTCAAAGTAATTTGATTAAAACGTAGAGGTAAATAATTATACGTGATTAAAAATAAGCGATGTTTAAATAAATCTTATGTATTTAAATTAAATATTTAACAAAGTTAAACGCGTCTATTAACATTAATACGATTTGCAAAATCTAATAGATTTCTCCGGTTAATCTCAGACTTAGACTGAAATAACTCTTTATTGTACTCTATACAAAAGGAAAACAATTAAATCTTATATTAAGAGCTGTAAAGGACGGACTTATCACTAAGGCCGGTGTCTTGAATTTAGCGGGCAGCGGGGCGCTAGCGGGGCGCTAGCGCGAGCGGAGCGCTTAGCGCAGACCCATTCTTGAATTTAGCGGGCAAGCAGCGGGCAGATCGAGCGGCTGGGTTATTCCTGTCTGATCCCCCGTATCTGATACCCCGTAACGGATACCGTTTAATTATAAGTATATTTTTTTCTAGTCCGGTCTGATCCCAGAAATAAATTTAAATATTTTATTAAAAAACTGTTTATTTATTAGCGAAAAATTATAATTTCTTCGCAAATGTGTTGAAAAACGTTGTATGGTACACGTGAGTATTGATGATCACTATCCTCGGCTATCTTCAGACCCTCGCCTGACGGCTCGGGCCTCAATAGCGCCTCGGAAGTAATCACCAACTTACCTCGCTTGTACCATAAATAACTATTTTCTTGAAAGTACTTACCTGTCAAAGAGGGCAGGGGATCAGACCGGAATGGCAAAATATTAGGTGGATCAGACAGGAATAACCCCCGCGGCGCTATAGCGCTGTAGTGTTGGGACATTCAGATATTTGTCTTTATTTTCGACTAGACTTGACAAGAAGTAGAAAATTTGTTTTTATTGATGAACGAAATGTCTGAACAACAGCGACAACATCTTTTTGATTCATACTTATTTGATTTCTTGTGAGCGAAATTAATCTCTATTATAGGGCAAGGAAAATAAAAGTCGAATTTTATAGAAATTATGAAGAACAAAGACAATGTCCCGACAATTTCTAGGACTATACAAGAATGAGTGCTTAACGTTATTAGATTTAAACTTAATTTTTAGCTCTTAGACTAATCCGGATGATAGGTTCACTCGGTTTGGCCTATGAGAAAAATAAAATATGACAGTTCGCTTATAATCTATCAGTATTTTTAAAGAGCGAAATGAATGAAGCTGTTCTTTCTTACATTTTTAATGTGAAACAAAGGCAATTAAGCCCAACAACGTATAAAACTGGGTACGTACTCCTTGTTTCATTTAATGGAAACTAGTTGTGCCCCGCGGTTTCTCTCGCGTAGTTCCCGTTCTCATGGGAATTTCGGGATAAAAAGTATCCTATGTCCTTCTCCTGGTTCTTAGCTACCTCCCCACCAATTTTCTTTTATACCTATATATAGATTATAGGTTCGTAAAAAATTAATGATAAACAAAAAAAAATATATAAAAAATTGTGAAAATAATTATTTGTACTATCACGTCGGAGGACATGTCGACACGTCACAAAATTAAATTTCACAACACTAAATGAGCGCAAAGCGAGCTCTTTGCGCAAAGCGCTCATTGCCCGCTCCCGCTCCGCTGCCGCTCCGCTGTGTTCAAAAACCGGTCCATTGAAATACACGGAAAGTATCTCCCCGCTCCCGCTCCGCTCGCGCTCCCGCTCCGCTCGCGCTCCCGCTCCGCTAGCGCCCCGCTGCCCGCTAAATTCAAGACACCGGCCTAAAAACTGACCCTTTTAGGCAACCTTTGTATAGGGAATAATATTAATGACATCACATTTCTTAATTATTTAAAAAATAGAACACGAATAGTATATAACTAAATCATCAATGTGTATGTCATTAATCCTGCGTGGATCAGATTTCAACGCCCAGGTTATTTAGCCAGCTTGAAGATAAATAATAAATGATATTTAATTAAAATAAAACACTTAAACGGCTTTTTGTCGTGGTTGTATTTTGTTTTATATTTTCTGACGTTTCGGATTTTTTACAGAACCCGTGATCACAGAAGACTAAGATGGAAGACGTCTGTACAAAGTAATGTAAAAAGTTTACTACCTTCAATATTCTGAATATAATTTTAAATACATTGTGAATTAACCACGACAAAAATCCGTTTAAGTGTTTTATTTCAATGTGTAGTGTTCGTGTAAATCAATGATATCAAAATGATATTTAATGTTTGAATGGCAAAACATTGTAACTAACATAACAAAGAAAGTGCGTTTGAGTATATTTCTGATTCAATAAACTCTTATTCCACGCTTCACAGGTTTGGGAAAAACAGATTGTCTTAGAAAATGGCACCAGGATGACTACTTATAACAACGAATAGTTAGCGGGCCTATATCATAACTCAGCGCGCCACCTCTACTAAACAACTCAAAGTCCAAATAAAAATAAATATTCAGCGTGTCAAAATATTACGTAAAAACCTAATCATTAACAATATCTTACTTTCGTGACGATAACTCATTAAATTATTCTTTACGAAGCCGTCGCATAATTTGTTTTAAAGGTTAGACCTTATATAAGCAGAATGGATCGATTTTTAACAGACTTCAGAGCTACAACATTCATCTTTTGATTATTCACGCCGAACTTTGGCAGAATGATTTATGATTTCTTTTCAATATGTTGCCTTAATGTATTTTTTAATGATTTATTAATATGTATAGAAGTCTTTTGTACCCTGTGTTTGCGTTTTTACACGCGTTTAGACCGAGCTTCTGATGCGTAAAAGCTTTATATTGGTTACTTTGAGTATGTAATGTTTTCTTGTATTCTTCGTCCTATTAATGGTATTTATTCCAAGTTTGTGCGCCTGCCAAACTTGAGCCATATACTATTATTTATAATTTTCCAAACACGCTTAAGGCAAGCGCGATTATTGTGGTATTTTGAAAAATACACATGAAAAATTTCTTCTGAATCCAAGCTGAAATGATTTTGAATGTATTTTTCAAACCACGTAATATGTATTCTGTGATACGATAAGTAAATTATGACGTCATAACTGTGTATTTATAATTCCTTTTGTTTTATATACAAGGCCAAGCGCGACGTGACAATAGAACAATAAATGAAACCGTAAGAAGTGCTAACTCTCAAGAGTGCTTTAACTAAGTTATCTCAAAAACATATTGACAAAATAAAAACTAAGGCTTTTCTGTGAACTTCCACTGCTTTTATTGTCATTCTAGCAGCGCCCCGCGGTTTCACCCGCGTAGTTTCCGTTCCCGTGTGAATACAGGGATAAAATATAACCTATGTCACGCACTGATAAATTAGCTTTTCACGAGTGAAAGAATTTTTGAAATCAGTTTAGTAGATCCCGAGAAACTTTACTTCTTTATTATATTAGTACTTATAGATTATTCTCGTCTGTATATAGAATTTACTGGTATTATTCTAACTACGATTTATTTCAAAATGAAAGAAAAAAAATTATATCTTTACGTTTATTCTCATATTCTCGTATGTATATTTTTCTTTTTACATTTTTCTAACAGCAATATATTCGAAAATAAAAATATATTTAATATTCCCCATCTTGTTTTCATCTTGATGGGAATCAAAATCTCCGCCGGGAATTACCCAAACTTTTTCCAATTTGATTTGAGCTCTGTGTGTCACAGCTCAACTACATAAGTAGTCCAAGTCCCAACGGTTGCATTTGACCTAGTTATTACGTAGTCGAGAGATAGATCAGAAAGCTGGTTTTTTTACAAAAAAATATTCTATATTGCTCATTTGGAGCGAAAATATTTGTGAAAATTTAGATTTTACTAGTGTTTGAATGACTGACAGACAACGCACAACCGAAACTACTAGTCGTAGAGCTGAAATTTGGCACGAGTGTTTGTTCGGGGGGTGTATTTTTGATTTTTGATTTTATTTTAATTCTGTCCCTAGGTGGAGAAAAGGGGGTAAAAATCCCAAATTCTGCCGGAAGTCATTATTCCACGCGGTCGAAGTCGCGGCCAAAAGCTATAAAAATCCAAGTTGATTGGAAAAAGTAATCCATCGGACCATGGGGGTCATGTGTTTACACTATTTATAAAGTATAAGCGTATAAGGTCCTAATTTTGGAAAGGATTTACGTAAATGAAAGCACGAGGCAAACCGTGTTTATTCATAACATCTGTAATAACGTTGTTCAGTCTGCTTCAGACATAAGGTGCCATTCTTAGTTGGCAATACCAAAGAAAGTATTACCAAAAACCTTTTTAACCCCCGACGCAAAAAGAGGGGTGTTATAAGTTTGACGTGTCTGTGTGTGTGTGTGTGTGTGTGTGTGTATTTGTCTGTGGCCATCATAGCTCCCGAACAGATGAACCAATTTCAATTTAGTTTTTTTGTATTAAAGGGGACTTACGTACTTTTGCGTGAGTGTTTTTAGACATGTTTGATGAAAATCGGTTGACCCGTTTAAAAGTTATGGGGGTTTGAAAGTAATTGTGTTGGGGGTTTTTTAATTCTTAATTTAATTGTTGTTATCTGACGCTGACTGTACCCGTATTTGCACAAAATTACAGTACAACTAATCAATGAAATGAAGTAAAAGAAACCAAAAAATTCACGTGCTACCGTCATAAATTGTTAGCAACCAATCGGTATAAAATATTTACAGCTCATCATACAATGTACGTACATATTGAAAAAGAGGTAACAAATGGGGAATATGAAATAATATTTTTTTACGAGTAGGGTTCTGACATCGGTTGATACTTCACAAAATTGGACTTAAGATAGAGAAAATATATGTGTTTCACGTTTGTTTTTTTATAATAACGACTAAGAAGGGTTAAGAGGTGGTCTACCAGTGAATATAGAGTTTATAAACCAAAGGTTGAGAATTTGATTCGCGATCAAGGCAAAATTCGCACAATCGAAAAACGGGTTGCAGATTCGATGACCAATGAAAGTAGTTAGTAGACTGGTTGACGATTCGATTCTTGATCAAGGTAAATACTCGTCACCAAAGCAGCTAAGAAAGCGTTGCGAGTTCGATTCCCATGCGAAATAAATATTTATAATTCACAATTGTTTGTCTTGGTCTGGATGTGGATATGTGTAGGTGTGTGTATGTAGTTTCTGATACCCTAGATACAAATAATGAACCACTTAGGGGTCAGTTGGTATATGAAAATGATAGATTAATTGATTGATTATAACATAACATAATCATTCACTACATCATCTCATTATAGTAACTGACCCCTAACTAAGTTCGTAACTTGTATCTAGGGCATCAGAAACTACGCACACACTCATTCACACACACACACCCAGACCGAGACAAACATTTGTGGTTCACACAGATATTCACCCCGCAAGGTATCAAACCCGCAACCTTACGGATGGCAGTCCGGCATGGTGACCACTCTGCCATCGAGGTCGTCAAAGAATAATTGATTGATTTATGTGAACATTATTAAACATGTTTCTGTATGTTTTGAGACAGATCATAATAACACAAGTAAGCTAATATTTGACGACCCTAAATAACACAGCGGTGACAATCAATGTCGCACCACCAAGCAAATGGTAGCGGGATAGATTTCCGTACTAGGTAAATATTGTGTGATCCACAGTTGTTTACCTCGGTCTGGGTGTATGAATGAGTGGGCGTGTAGTTTCTTATACTTCAGGTACAAGTAATAAACTTATGGATCAGTTGTTGCTATATAAGTAGCTGCGTTCTGCGGTTTCACCCGCGTAGTTACCAATCCCGTAGGAATTTCGGGATACTACATAGCCTATGTCCGTTTCCGGACCATAAGCTACTCCTGTACCAAATTTCAAGTCAATCAGTTCAGAAGTATAGCCGTGATAAGGTAACGCACAGACAAACAGAGTAACTTTCGCATTTATAATATTAATTATTGTTTGCCTCGCATGAGAATCGATTTCGTATAATTTTTAGTCAGTCAGTTCATCCATGATCATGGCGCTTGCTACAGCGAAATATCGGAAACTCGAAATAAATAATATATGTACGTACATGGTAAATATCCCGTTAATCATAATGATCCAATCCATAATCTTCTATTTAGCTGCGCTGATGTTACTTAGGATTAGGTGAAATTCAAATTCAAAATTATTTAAGGGACAAAGAAGCACTGATTCTAAAAGAGCTTTAAAAAAAACTTAAGATAAATCAATCAACAATTATCACCAAATTATTTGATCGGGAATCGAATCTGCATTCCTTAGCAATCCTGTATGGTGACCACTCTGCCACATGGGTTTTCATTATCTCATTTTAACCCAATTACAAACATAACTGCCCCAATGCTAATTTCCAAAAGCTTTACTCAATTCATGAGTATACACTTTTAATTCGCATTCGTTCTACGTGCTCAGCTGTCGCCTTATTTTAAGGTAGCCATTGAAGAGTCAGTTGAACTGATCAGTCCAGACATAAAACTGGACGTCACTCAAAAAGTTTTAGACTAACTAGATTTCCTCGCTGGAATTTGTAATCGCTTCGGTTAATATCGACCATTTTTGGATAGACGCCAGTTCAACTGATCAGTTAAACTGACTCGCCAATGGTCTTCCTTAATCAAATGTAGATTTATTCAGGGCAATTTTTACACAATTTGCATTTTAATATAAGCAAGTGAGTCTTGTCCGGGGAAATAACTTTACAGCGTCAAGATGAATGGGAAAACTACTTCACTGGATTACTTAATTCATTTTTTTGTTTAGAAGTTTCTTGGAATTGAGTATTTTCATTTTTATAAAATTTATTTATTATTGTGTTTTGTGTGTATTCTGTAGAGATTTTATAAACTAAGACTTTGAATAATTTCATGCGGGTACTTTAAACATTTTTATAATAGGTTACACTTCGCTATCTGACTGTACTTTGGATAAAAATATTCAACTGATACTCTTAACACTCCGTGCTTCGGAGGGCACGTAAAGCTGTCGGTCCCGGCTGTCGTACTAACATCATCGACAGTCGTTACGGGTAGTTAGAGCCCTCAAAAGTCTAACATTTGGTTTAACCAAAAAATGACGTATAGCCCTCTGGGTTGTGAAGGTCTAATGGCGGTCGTTTTACGTAAAAAAACTAACATTCCGCCAAATCTGGTCAAACTGAAAACCGACCCCAAATAAACATGGGATAAAGGTTCGGAAGAAGACATACACTTTATCTGACAATAAGGAAATCGGGTGCATCCACCACGGGGGCGTCACACACCGGGGGCCTAACCCACGGACACAAAATATTGATGTTCTTTTTTGTATTTTTCTTATATGTATTGTGATGTAGAAATAAATGGTTTAAATGACCCGCCAAATCTGGATAAATTGAAAACCGACCCGAATCACACATGAGATAAAGATTCCGAATTTGAGGAAGCCTATAAAATGTTATCGGTTTGTTCGGCCGAATATCAGATAATACGAACAAAGGAACCAAATTATAAACTTAATAACTAGTGCAATTTAATGCTTTATATTTTTACTCCGGTTTCCCGACCCAAACTCGCATAGCACACATAATACACACTCGCACACAGACACGCACGCACGCACGCACACACACATACACACACACACGCACGCGCACGCGCACGCACGCACGCACGCACGCACGCACGCACTCACACACACACAATACTAGTACATAAGTGTGATGTTAGGATGACATTTATAGTACATAACAAAATATAACTAAATTATCTCCCAACATCCCCGTCTAAACTTGCAGCTTATAACTTATCCCAACCACCCAAAGAAAACAAAAGCTCAGAGACGTTGTCGAGTTATACAACAATATAACATTTAATTAATTTCTCAAGAGGCAATCTTCATTAGATAATAAAGGTAGAACTTACATAATAATAGGATTTAACGTTGTTAACATACCTAATAACTTCTTAGAGTAAGAATTCAGTTTGAACTTATCAACAGCGAAGCTTTAATGCCTTTGACAGGCTTTTTGGACTATTTTTGCGAAATAAAATTTGAGAGTTGTATTACTCATACGTATTTGAGTTCGAGAATATTTGGAATGAATGAATAGGTGCCTATTTCACGATCTTCAAGTAAAGTTCCGAGTACGTACTCACATGTTTTGTCTTTGTCACTTGATATAAAGTAAGAAAGAGTCCAAACTAACTTTACTTGGTGAGTAACTTTACTTGAAGATCGTGAAATAGGCCTTAAGGCTAATAACTATTAACAGAAAAGTCTGGGCCAAAGATCTTTTTATCACTCGAGTCAATATTTCTTTAGAAAAGTCAGAAAAAAGAGCAATTCAAAGCCTCTCATACTTTTATCTGTATTGAAATAGATAAAGGTATGTTTGGGCCACTTGTCCCTTCGTTGACATGAGTTGAAGACAAAGTTACATAAGTATGTATTATACAATCTCATAATATAATCAGCTATACAACGGTAATATATTAGAATTTTAACAGACATTGAAGATAATTACGTTTAAGTGGACAGATTTCTTTATCTAATTTAGGCCATTTGTAAGTGCTTATTTATCAACTTATTCCAATTTTATTATGAAACGAAACGTACGACATTATATATATACAAAAGAACGGGATGTTTCGTCGAGGGATTCGACTTAAATAAGTACGTACAAACATCCCGTTGTTTTGTGAACATATTCCAAATAGTATTTACATTTTTTCACAGATTAAAAAACATGAAAAGGCGGTAAGTACCTTGCGTTTTGTTTTAAGACTTGTAACTTGACAAAACCTACGATCAGTTTAAAGGAAATTAAATACAAACAGGTGTCATGTTATCAGTGCTAGCACGTATAAAATAGAATACTTACTTATCCCGTTTCTACAAAAGAAAAACGGGAATGATGCGGGTAGAAACTGCGGGGCACACTCGTTTAGATAACGTTCCTAAGAAGCACTGATAAGGAAGTGCAGATAAACAATGGAAAAAAAGATTTAAATAGAAGAAACACGTACTGTTTTATTAGATTCAACTAAAAATAACGATACGTTTAAATCCTGTTAAGTTGGCCATTGACGAGTCAGTTGAACTGATCAGTCCAGACATAAACCTGTGACGTCACTCCAAAAGTTGTAGGCCAACTAGATTTCTCCACTTCCGGAATCGCCCCGGTGATTGACGACCATTTCTGGGTAGATGCCAGATCAACTGATCAGTTCGACTGACTCGGAAAGACGTTTTCGTTCGGCACGAATCGGCATAAATTAATCAATATGATACATACACAAATGGAGTTTTTTCAAGTCGTTGAGATGGAGAAATTCCGTGATGTAATACGTTTGGATTATACCCCAAATTGTGTCATTACTTGTAAGCGTTTCCATTGATTTCTTACAAAACCCTTACGACAATGTCTTAGCAACGTCGCTTTTTATGAGAAGCGGTTTTGCTATACAATATCTGATTGAAAATAATGAATTTTTATTTCAAACTCTAGCGACGGAAAGTCCCATATGCCAGCGAGCAGACAGAAATAATAGTTATTTATGGTACAAGCGAGGTAAGTTGGTGATTACTTCCGAGGCGCTATTGAGGCCCGAGCCGTCAGGCGAGGGTCTGAAGATAGCCGAGGATAGTAATCATCAATACACGCGTGTACCATACAACGTTTTTCAACACATTTGCGAAGAAATTATAATTTTTCGCTAATAAATAAACAGTTATTTATTCGCGCGCATCCAACACAACAATGGTGATCGGCCAAAGACTAAAAGAATATACTTATTAAAAAAAATAGTTTTTAAAATGAAAGCAATTTAAAAAAAACAATCTATAACTCACTAGTGAATAAAACGTGTCATTATTCAACTGTTTTTTCACACTACACTACATCATCTCATTACACACTGATGCCAGATTGGGGGAATTCCCCCCAAATTTGGGGGTATTTTAAGCCCTTGGGGGCAATTTCGGGGGGACAAATTCTTTGGGGGATTATGCGGGGGGAACTAAAATGGGCTTGGGGGGAATGGGGGCTTTTTTGAAAAACAATGAAATATTATTTTTTATAACTGAATGCGATTTAAAGAATTTATTTTATTACATAATCAGCACATACATACGCACAACGATGTGTTAGTGTGGTTTGAGTACAAACGAACATACGATTTATAAAAAGATAAAAAAAACGGCTATGATGTTGACATTACAATACATTGGAGTAGCATTATCACAGCTTAATAGCTAGAGAAGAGAATAGAGCCCCAAGATTATTTGTACCGCCAACTACTGTGTGTGCGCATAGATGCTGAAGAAATTCATTTTGAAAAAATGTATGGCACCGATGAAGCATGTGGAGATACAGATGCAATAATGAAAGCAATTTCCGAAATAATAGTTATTTATGGTACAAGCGAGGTAAGTTGGTGATTACTTCCGAGGCGCTATTGAGGCCCGAGCCGTCAGGCGAGGGTCTGAAGATAGCCGAGGATAATAATCATCAATACACGCGTGTACCATACAACGTTTTTCAACACATTTGCGAAGAAATTATCATTTTTCGCTAATAAATAAACTGTTTTTCTATTCGCGCGCATCCAACACAACAATGGTGATCGGCCAAAGACTAAAAGAATATACTTATTAAAAAAAATCGAATGAATGAATGAATGGAATCGACCATAGACCTACCAAAAGGAAGGAAACATAGTTGAAGTTTGTTTTTAAAATGTATGGACACAATTTTTTTTGGTATTGAAACTTTTTTAAAACAAAGCAATTTAAAAAAAACAATCTATAACTCACTAGTGAATAAAACGTGTCATTATTCAACTGTTTTTGCACAAATAAGAGCCCCTTTATGAGCAAGTGTGTTTAAAAAAGGATTTATTCTACGCCCATATTAAATATGTAGCTAATGACACTTGATGCAATAATGGATACCTAGATCAATAACATTGATAAACTTAATTTATTTTTTATTTTCAGTTCATAACACACACAGAAAGTGAGGAAAAATTAACTATTAATATGATCTTTGCGGAAGAGCTTAGCTGTGATGGGTTAGTCCCATTTTACTCCATTCCTTTGAAATCGAAAATGAAAAAATGCATACATGCAGTCCCAGTTTGCTCCAGAGAATAATTTTACAAATAATATATTATTTTTCATATCCCACTTTACTCCAATCGATACTTGAATAATTTTATTGATTTTTATTTTTATGTCCCAAGATACTCCAAAAAGAGAAGTACAGTCGGATAGAAAAGTTTTCAAAACATTTAATGCGGTTTATTCCCAATTCCAGGAAGATGCCGAAATGGGAAATTTAAGTGCGATTAGTTCCCATTCATTCATCCAGATATAATTTAATTAGAATTTCGTAATTTTGTCTAAAGTACAGTCCCGACCTATAATCTTATTACCTGTTTGGAGTGTTTGGTTTTCGAAAGAATTTGCGCGAATATGCTCTCCTGATACTTCTAATAATAAATTATCCAATATTTACTATTGTGAATCAATTCAACAAAGTTTAATGTAAAGAAAGACCTCTTCTACATTTCTGTTCTCCTGGTGATTAAAATTGATTATTATAAAATTTCTTATACATAATGTTTATTTTGAACAGAGCAATTTAGTTTTTTTTGTTTGGCTGTACCACCCTCACCAGCAGAAGAACTGTTTGTAGGTAAAACTCCTAATAACCCATGTTTGCCTGGTACTTTTGTCCACATAGTACTGTTTTATGAACAAAATATATCGTCTAATTTAATATTTCTATGTAAGACAATATGTTTTTACATTTAATAATAACACGACCTATGGTAAATCTATAACTTTGTATTATTTTTCTTATTGATTTTTGCGTCTGACTGTATCTCATCCATAAGTGACATTACGCGTGGAGTAAAGTGAAACTGAAAGTATGGCAGTTCCAAATGTTGAAAAACAAAAGTGTTTGACAGTTTGGAGTAAAATGAAACTTATTTTGAAAATTTAAAAAAAGAATATTTTTGTTTGGAGTAGCTTGGGACTTTTTGGTGGAGTAAAATGGGACTAACCCGCTGTGATTATGAGAGTTCAAACACGTGTTAGCTCGACCGGAGAAATATCACACTTCTTCTTCTTAGCGTGTCGACCCCAAACAGATAAAAAATAAGGAAACAATGATATGACCTCGATGGAAGAGTAGTCACCATGCCGGACTGCCATCCGTAAGGTTGCGGGTTTGATTCCCGTGCGTGGTGAATATTTGTGCAAACCACAAATGTTTGTCTCGGCCTGGTTGTGTGTGTGTGAATGAGTGTATGCGTAGTTTCTGATACCCTAGATACAAGTTTCGAACTTAGTTAGGGGTCAGTTACTGTAATGTAATGAGATGATGTAGTGTAGTGTATATTGCTTGTTCAATTTCCAATGCCACATTTTCACTGCATTATCGGCGTCTCAAGCTACTGCATTTTGCATATTGAATGAGAGGACCACTCCTATTATAATATCCTTCCTTCTCCTCTTTCTATTACTTCTTCTAATGTTATCTCTTAAAGGCTAGCAATACACTTGTGACTTTTCTAAAGTTTTCTAAGTTGTAGTATTTACTTACCTACCATAATGTGACCCGTCTGGCTATTTGCCCTTCAAGACAAAAATAGCTTATAAAAAGTTTAAAACGTAGTTTTAATTAAGTATTTGGATATTTTTCTGACTTTTTATTTAAATTCCAAATTATTTATTCAGTTTGTGCCTCAACGACGCACTTATGAATGTCAAAGAGTATCTTGAGAACTAAATGAACATTCTAATTAATAATATAAATGCGAAAGTAAGTTTGTTCTTTGTTAGTCTCACGTCTTGACTACACTCAGCTGGTCAACATGAAATTATTCATTAACTTTTTAGGGGCTAGTAGGTACAGAATAAATAAAGGAAACTTATTTTTCGAATAAATAATTTAACATAAGATATATAAGCACTACATAGTTTAAAACAAAGTCGCTTTCTCTGTCCCTATGTAAAATGCCTAAATCTTTAAAACTACGCAACAGGTTTTGATGCGGTTTTCAGTAATAGGTAGAGTAATTCAAGAGAAAGGTTTTTAGCATTTTATCCCCACATTCCCACGGAATCGGAAACTACGCGGGTAAAACCCCGGGGCACTGCTAGTTACTTATAAGTACAAAATAAGTGTAATAGGATTTAAATTTTCTTTCCGCAATACCTATCCACACGATGATTTGTACGATTCCCACATTCGACCCTCCTAAACACTTGAATCGATATTATGGTTTTTTTGTGATGATTTGCTTTCGATGAAATATTGAATTAGGAAATATTGGTATTTCTGAATACTGAACCAAAGTTTGCTGCAGTTTACTCGAACCGCGTGAATTGGGAGTCCTGAATTAAAAAGTTTTAATGATGAAAGTTATGAAAATACTTTATTTCAACGTAACTTTTAATTGCCCAAAAATAAAGAAAGATGCCGCTGCCTGTAGAGTAAAAACCTCTTTCTCTCTCTATCACTAGTCTATTACTCACTAGTAGCGCCCCGCGGTTTCAACCGCGTAGTTCCCGTTCCCGTCGGAATACAGGGATAAAATATAGCCTATGTCACGCACTGATAAATTAACTTTCCATCAGTGAATTTTTCTGAAAATCTTTCCTCTTTATAATATTCGAAGTGTCTAGTCTTCCAGTAATTCTTATTCATCCGACTAGCGACCGAATAACATTATATTAATTATCCATTCCAGCGGACGCCTAGCAACAGCCTTATAATATTAGTGTAGATGATGAAAATAGATTCAAAAATATTCATTTGTTTATAATATAAAACTTATAATAAAGAGAAATAAAACTAAACTTGCCCAATTAGCGTTTCTAACCACAAGTCCAAACTATCTTTGAAAAAAATAGTCCAATCATACTAAAATGGGAACGTTCGTACACATAAATATTTAACGTTAAACAGCTGACCTCATTTTAGTTTGGCACACATAAAGCTAATATTTTTTGTTTTAAATTTGCTGAAAAACAAAAATACGAAAGTACAAATTTTTATCTTGAATTATATTATTTTTATATGCATCCACTTTATTGCTCAGAAATCGGTACTGGTAAACAGTTTGTTTTAATTTTCCGTATTTTCGGTAAACAGGAATTGATTCAAAATTGCGTTTTCTGTAAACAGCTAGTCTGTTTACAAACAATATACTTATTTTTTTTTACAGTAATATGAAAATAATTGTGAATTAAAATTTTTATTGAATCATGGACAAGGGGTACTTTAAAAATACATAGTCAATAGGGATGTCGACTGGGTAAACAAAATGAAATTCTAATTAGTCCGTCAGATAGATTTCGAAAAAATATTAGACACGTATTTATTTTGTTTTATCAAATTAATAAAACTGACTTAGTTATAACGTATTAAAGTTCAGGAGCGGGGGCTTATGACGATAATTCTTGGTAAAAAATGTATGTAGCTGTGACGTCACACGAGTTTTCTATGCACTATCGTCTTAATTATTTGTTTGTATCAAAAAAGAGAAAATACGTGTCCAATATTTTGGTGAAATCTATCTGACGGACTAATTAGATTTTTTAGTCGACATCCCTATTAAATGTCTATATTTATCGGCTTATTAAGACTACTAGCGCAAAGCCTCTCTGATGATATTAGTACAGTATAGTACAGATGAATCATCACTAAATTATCACGCTCACCCAACGCATGCTAGTGACCTCAAACAAAAGCCAAATTTGAAAAATATCTACCATAAATCGCTTCACGCAACAATCGAATCTTAGACCTTCAATACCAGAAACTTAACTGACACCATTAGTGTAGCGAGCCAAATAAAAAAACACGTTGAAATCCTTTCTTCACCTATTTCAATCAGGTTGAAAATAGCCACAAAGAACAGACCGCTTCGAAGATTTACTGGCTTACTTTATTCATTCTATTCAGACATATATTGAAGTTTAAGGCTGTACTTTATTACCAGACCGAGAACCAAACTGACTTTAACCTTTCACCTCGTAGATAATATTTTATTATAATGTCTGTATTCAATATGGCCTCAATATTGCCCTAATGTATTGATTTTAATTGTTATTCGCTTTAATGGTAGGCACTTAAGGGAATGGGGACTAAGCCACGTTTGAGGGAAATTGTTTTAGGAAATTTTATACAGAAAAACATTAATTAATTTTATAAGCAAAATGTGTTTTTTATGCGATCAAGTGACGAGACAAGAAATGTAATCACCTGATTGTAAGCAACACGTCAGTCCTTACTCAGACACAGTGTACAACACTACTGCGCTGATCACCCCGAGACATCAGTTGGTGAGTCTCGTGTGCCCTGTCATTTTACTGACTACATTGCCCTTCAAACTTTTGACGACCTCGATGGCAGAGTGGTCACTATGCCGGACTGCCATCCATAAGGTTGCGTGTTCGATTCCCGTGCGGGGTGAATATTTGTGTGAACCACAAATGTTTATCTCGGTCTGGGTGTGTGTGTGAATGAGTGCGTGCGTAGTTTCTGATACCCTAGATACAAGCTTTGAGCTTAGTTAGGGGTCAGCTACTATAATAAGATGATGTAGTGAATGATTAACTGGAACACATATGTTGATGCACTACTGTTTGGCAGCAGAATATCTGAAAATACGGTACCCCACTCAGACGGAATCGTCCAAGATCTTACTGCCCTGGAAGAATCTATAATCCAATTTAGCTGTGTTATAATAACTATCTGCGAGTCTTTCATAGCAATCTATTCAGTGTTTGACCTGTGAATCAAACAATCAAAACATAATACTATTTTTTTTTAAATGCATTCAAAATTTTCGCCTCAGCCAGGACTTGAAACCGGAACCATGCTGAACCGTAGCACCGCTCTTTCCAATTGAGCTACCAAAGTTTCTTATGGATTTTTAAAAAACTTAAAAAATGTGTGAATACACTAAGTATAAATAAATTCCACAAAATAATACTCAATTGTTTGAAATAAACCTATGTCAACTGCTAATAAAACTGGTCTCGTATAAATCTTAGAGAACTTCTCAAATAGCATTGTGATTGACATCGATCTCAGTATAGTAATAGTTTACCCACCAAAAACATTCTGTAAAAAACTAGCCAAGTCTCGATGGAGCTGCTTGTTTATCTCTAAAAAGTAATGAAATCTAGACAAACTCGTGCCAATTCTAAGGTTCCTTACTGCGATTTCTTTATTATTATAGTTAATGTTATGTGACTTGCCCGTTGAACATTCTTTATAACGTTAGTTAGTGGGTACTAGTTAATTTTGTTTACATAATGTTATAACTGTTGTAACTAAACACGACACTTCCATTCAGCATTAAATCAACGTTTTCCAAGTGGCAATTTTCCATCGTCAATAGGTAGCGTTTCTGGCGACAGATTGGTGCAATGGTGTCATGGAGCACCTGGTTTTGTACCCTTCAACGGCCAAGTCACATAACATAAACTATAATAATAAAGAAATCGCAGTAAGGAACCTTAGAATTGGCACGAGTTTGTCTAGATTTCATTACTTTTTAGAGATAAACAAGCAGCTCCATCGAGACTTGGCTAGTTTTTTACAGAATGTTTTTGGTGGGATTTCATTTCTTTTTGTTGAAACGTGGTCATATTGATTTATTTTATTAGATTTAGTTATTTGACACATTTTTTATTTTTAGGAGTAGTATTTTATTATTACACTAACAGCGCCCCGCAGTTTCACCCGCGTAGTTCTCGTTCCCGAGGGAAATTCGGGATAAAAAGTATCCTATGTGCTTCTCCTGGTACTAAGCTACCTCCCCATCAATTTTCAGCCAAATAAATTCAGCCATTCTTGGGTTATAAATTCCCGTTCCCAATCCCGTGGGAATTTTGGGACTAAAAGTATCCTATGTCCTTCTCCTGATTCTAAGCTACCTCCCCACTAATTTTCAACCGAATCAGTTCAGCCGTTCTTGAGTTACAATTCCTGTTCCCGTTCCCGTATAATTCCCGTTCCCGTATGATTCCCGTTCCCGTTCGATTATCCTAGTTTTTTATAGTTTTCCCTTTATGTGGTCATTAAACCCTAACTCTGTACCAAATTTCAGCTCTCTAGGTTTATGGGAAGTAGTAGTTCTATTTTGATGATCATGAGTGAGTGAGTGAGTGAGTGAGTGAGCGAGTGAGTGAGTGTCTGTCATAAATACGAAACTTTGCTTTCGCTTAACTTCGGAACTAAATGACCTACAGACATGAAATTTTATTTTAAGTATGTGATTGTATAGCTTACTGGATGACGAAAATTTCAGCGTTCTGGTTTTATCCAGAGGTTCTCAAATAGGGGCCTGAAAATGCGGCGAAATGGTTCCTGTAAAGGATGGTACGGCAGTGTTTGCTTCGCGCCCGACTTGGCGGGGGGCACTGCTGTGCCCCCAGATTCGCTTCCATTTTCTGGATTTATATCCGGGCACATATCACACATCGCTAGTCTAGATCTAGTCCCACATTAAGCAAAACTTGTGCTACGGATACGGAGCAGCGGATAAACATACTTTTAAAGTATTTTGTAAATAACATAACATAATATAATCATTCACTACATCATCTCATTATAGTAACTGACCCCTAACTAAGTTCGAAACTAATTATGAAGCGAAATATACTTAGAATAGGTAGATGTTCAATGTTTGTTATGAGTGAAAATTGTGCTTATTTCAAGCATTGCAGAACTTGAGTTTATTTTTAACTCTTAAATTCGAATATAAATTAAATTTCATTCTTTTGTGTGATCCTTGTAAAAATTTAAAATAGCTTGTTTGAGTCACAAATTAAAAAAAACAATTTCAAATTTAGAATAAAGTAGCAAAGAGCTCTTCAAACGTTATTCCAGGATCAAAAGACAGTAACATTCCGATTGGCACTGCTTACAAAATACCCAAATATTCTTCTTGGCGAGTTTTTCATCATTTCCCTCTGAACGCCTTGAGACAAACGCGTCCTTATGTTATTAGAATCTCTCACGCCTTCCAAATTGCGATATGGTTTCCATCCCTTTGGGGTTCCAAAGATTCTCGCTCCTAACAATGTTGGTTTTTATAGACGTGTCAAACCATCAGATTTTATTGAATTCCGGTATTCTTTTGATCTCTTTAAGTCGTAGATCATTGTGGTGGAACGTGTTGGATGTGTTTTTGATTTATTGAGGAACTATCCTATAAATTATAAGGTGAAAATGTTTTTTTTTGTTTTCATTATTACGCTTTCACGTTTTAGAATTTTGAAAAATGGATTCAAAATTTTCGCCGCTGCCGTTTCATCTACCCAATTGATCACGGCGAAAATTTGCACATACTTACGGAAAAATGATATATAATGATTTGATAAAGGGACTTATTCGTAGAACCAGGGAAATAAAAAATAGTCAATGTCATCTTCAGATAGAAATTGACGTCTAACTAGTTTCATTAGTTATGTCGGGGCATCAATAACTACATACACACCGACCGCTATAAACATTAAAAGATCACAAATGTTTACCTCGCACGTAAACCAGAACCCTTTGTTTGGCAGTACAAATAAAACCATTAAACGATTAATTATTTTGTGTATAGTGCTACAAAACTAACTCGGTGATGACGTCACAGTCACTGTAGTGGCATATTTGGTTGTCAGATAGAGTTGTCAATGTATTAAAGAATAGTAGTGACCCGCTGTTTTAACGGCGTAGTTCCCGTTCCCGTGGGAATATGGGGATAAAATATAGTATATGTCAAGCATTTTTTGAAATCACTTCAGTAGTTTCGGTGTCTATTCGTTACAAACAAACAAATATTTTCAAAGTCAAAGTCAAAAATAATTTAATCAGTTAAGGCCTCAATGAGGCACTTATGAACGTCAAACAACGTCAATTTCTCTTTATAATATTAGTGTAGATGTATACAAAATGAAATTTAAAACAAAATGACTATTATTTCTAGTTCTGTTCACCAGGTAAAATAGGTTTGTGCACTACCTATATTCTCAGATACAGCTTTAACTCTCTGACACATAAATCTCTGAATATGGCAACAAAAGTAAGGTGTATCCAGGCTGCCAGGCTGAAACCGACAGTGCTCAGTAATCCAACCATCTTACTAAAATGGATCTTATAACAGTTGAATAAGTTTGGTTGAACACAGCCGTAAGACAGTAACTAAGAGTTGTTAGACAGAAACCTAAAACAAGACTGACAATGACCAAATATAATACATATAATCTATACTAATCCTACTAATATTATAAAGCCGAATGTTTGTGAGTGTGGATGTGTGGATGTTTGTTCCTCTTTCACGCAAAAACTACTGAATGGTTTTTATTGAAATTTAGTACAGATGTTCCTTATACTTAGGAATAACACATAGGATACTTTTTATCCCTATATTCCTACGGGACTGGGAACTACGCGAGTAAACACGCGGGGTGTTGCTAGTAGCCAAATAAACACGTGAATATTTTGTTTTCACGTCACTCTCAGTCAGTCTTGTAATGCTTGACAGTTCGTTTAAGTAGATACTCAACGTTTGAATATCCCAAGTGGTGTTACGAATTCGAAGGAGATTTTGTTTGGCTTTTGAGGATGAAAAACTCAAATGTTCTGTAATATTTTATAGGTTTTGTGTCTGGAGTTACATTTATATGAATATGAATTTTATGTTACTTGTGCTAAATAATATTAACATTTGATGTGCTGATTCTCATGCTTATGTTTCTTTGACTTCGACAAAAAATCTATAGACAGACAAAAAGCTGTGTTATATAATATACAATTATGACAAAACTTATTTTTTTTTTAATTCAAGAGAACATTACAATATATTTTGAGAGTACTTAAGTGTAAAACACCATAAAAATAAATCCTTAGACTTAAGGAAAAGTGCCTCTATCTAGCCGCATGTATCTAATGTAATTTAGATTTTCGGGTGGTTGGATAACCGAATGTTGTTCCCATAGATATCACTAATGTCCGCCGTAAAATCAATCTAGCTTTCAAGATTTTCGACTGCGGAATAGATATCTGTAACTTATTTGATTAGAGAGCAGCGCCATACTCTTTCTTTTTCTTCTTCTAAGCGTGTCGACAAAAAATAAATAAATGTAGGTATAATAAAAAACAGACATCGTTTGCCATACTTTGGTATGGTTTTATTAAATTAATACCAGCAGAAGTAAAAAAAAATAATGAAAATATTTTAGATGGCATTATTGCACTCAAGTTGATTGTGAATGTAATATTGAAAGTCCATACAACACCGAGCGGACCACGCACGCTTGAAACTACGTTATTTGCATGGTTTACGTCCGCGTGAATTTCGCCTTGTCTAGACTAGCTTAACGTATCCGTACTGAAATTGAATAACCAAAATTGTTCAATAGCCTATTCATCGAGGAATAGTTTAGCATTCCTTGGCTATATTACATCAATCTATGATCAAAACGAGAGGTGCAGTGGTAATTAACGAGCATGAAATTGTGGGGTACAGTTATGTTATAATTACGTATAATGTTACTCTCAATCGGCTTCCTATCCGATGAGGCATACTCTAGTAACATTTTTGTAATAATTACGTCTTATAAATGTTCTTATAAAGGTATAAGTTGGTAGCCGACTGCAGACAGCAGCAGCAGACCACACGTCGCCGCGCCACTACTGGTTTGTATGTATTTCTATGAAATTACATTCGTAGTGGGCGACATGAAGCTAGCTTCGCGTCGCCGAGCAACAGACGGCGAGGTGTCATGATGTTAGGCGGCGACGTGTGGTCTGCTGCTGCTGTCAGCAGTCGGCTACCAACTTATACCTTTTAATCGGTTAGGCATAGGCATACTCTTGGAACATTTTTTCACTCTTTATTACTTCCTGCGCATCGATAAGTCTAATAATATCAATCGTATCTTCGTTTGTTTTGTGTATAGTATTAATAACATTTAACAAATTGTGAACGTTTCAATACATACAAACATTGGCACATGTTTAATGTTTTTTATATAAATATTTATTCAAAAAACAACGTGTTTCGGAGTCTTTTTACTAACAAACTGACATTTTTATGTAGCCCGATGTTAAATTACTTGTTCAGTGATACATTTACTGTTTTCGAGAATTTATTGGGAAATATGTTTTGGAACTTTGTTTGTTTGCTGTTCGCTGTAATGACTCTTTAAAGTTGTTTGTCCCTTGGCAAGATCGAGGAAGGATATTAAATCCTTCTGAGAACTACGCTTGTAAATGATGGTTAAATTGTTCAAGTACAAATACAAGATGCTGAGTGAGAGAGATATACTTATGTATTTATAGACGACCAAGTGGTGTAGTTGGTAGTGACTGTGCCTGCTATCCCGATGGCTATGGGTTCGATTCCCGCTTATGTAAGACAATTATTTGTGTGAACAAGAACACGTTTTTAGTAGACTAGCTGTGCCCCGCGGTTTTACCCGCGTGGAACCTAATCCCGTGGGATTTTGGGATAAAAAGTATACGAGTATCTTATGTGTTATTCCTAGGTATGAGGAACATCTGTACCAAATTTCATTAAAATCCATTCAGTAGTTTTTGCGTGAAAGAGGAACAAACATCCACACATCCACACTCACAAACATTCGGCTTTATAATATTAGTAGGATTTAAGAGATAGCTTATACTCTTCGAAACTGTATTCCCGACAATGTAATTTATATAAGTACGAATATGTATGGATATTGCCAACACCACGTTGAACAAATAATAGAAAAGATTCTATAATTTCGGTTTCTCAATCACAAATTCAAAATAACTCTCAAAGATACCAAAAAAATATCAATTACACCAAAATATTTTACGTGAATCGTGAAACAAAGATCTCTTTTTGCTTTTAACGAGTAAAACCCTTTGTTATCCAAGGAAAGACAAACGATTGTTCCCACTCTTGTTTTCATGTCAGGGGTTAAAAGGTTTCTTTATCTTATCATTAATATAATATTTTTGAATAAACTTCTGTCTGGTAAACAAAATATTTAAATATAAACTTTGAATAACAAATATTTGGTATTAAAACAAGGCGATAGTTTTGTTTTGATGATTTGGTCTTTTATCATTAAGATTCATTAAAAAATATGATTGACTGACTGATTGAGACGAAAAATTGGCATATTTTACATGTACTTATTGATGTTTTTTTTTAGTTTTTAGCGAGCTATATAGATTGTTACATAAAATAACAATATACTTACTTTTAAATCTTTGGTTTGGCTTTTGGGATCGCGGTCCTGAATCACTTTATATTTTTGATAAGTATTTTGAGACCACAAATCTTTAGGCAATTCTCTCAAAACTTAAGTTCACGTACTTAACTTAATTTTCTTTGTTCCAGGGTTTCAATCCCAACATGAATTTAACCTTAAACGAATCGGCAAGATGGTTGATTGAGGCTTCGAGAGGCATACAGGACCCAAATATTCTTCTTCAAAAATTCTCGCAGAACAGAAAAGTTGATGATCCCACTAGAGCATTACTTCTTACATTTTATGGAATCCTCGTAGTTATAGGAGCCCTTGGAAATGCATTAGTTGTTATATCTGTAAGTATCTATTAAATTATACTAGCACTTACTTTGACTATAAACCAGGCGAAAGACAATGTAGCAGAGTTTGATAGAGTTTGTTACGACTTAAAAGATGTTTTATATTTTGTTGGTTTGCTTTTAACTAAAATATATGTATTTAGTTACAATTTGATTATGTTGATGTGTTGATGAGAAGTGACATATTCGGAATGTCAAGAAATATTTTGCGGGTTCAATTCCCGTGTCAAGAAAATATTTGTACACTTTACAAAATGTTTATGATTGTGTGGGTAGTTTAGTTTCTAATACCCTAACGGTAAGTGAAAAACTAAGATGTCATTTATTCCTTTTTCTAATAAAATGTCTCAAATATCGATATTTTTATTCCCATTGTCATTGACTATTGCAAAATTTGATCATTTAAAACTATATTGGTCACAATCAAACTATAATGGCAATCCATACTCTAAGCAAGCAAAACTTGCTATTTGTAAGTCTCGAAACTTCTCTGGCTAAACCACTAAACTTGATGAAAATCGAAACTTGGCAGATATAAGTCGTTGTCCATATATTTGAGGGTAGAAAAAGCGTAGGTTGTATCGTGGGATGTATCTAGAAACGTCACATATGTGACATTTTTGTGAATATTTTTAGTGGGCGTGATAGACCAAAGTCGAAAGTATGATAATTTAATATACTATTCGATATAATGCAGGAAATGGATCGACGCGCGTACATCTGCGGGTAGATAATATGGCTTCTTCCAGTTGGTACACTCATTGTTATGTCAATTGGTCACCATTTTTTCAGGTAAAAATGGACTGTCGAGGAAAAAAGTGAAATACCAAAATTTTATGTTAATAAGGTTTATTTTTAAATAAAATTTTAAAATAAGAAGTAAATAGTGGATTGTAAATAAAAATAATAAAATCAACATTATGTATCAGTCTTATACTATTATTTAATAAAAAATATTTTTTTTAAGTTTACATTTTCTTATGTATTTTAGTTGTTGGTTTATTTATACTTAAGTAATTATTTCCTAATCCAGTCCAGTTAACAATGTTAAATCAAATTAATAATGAGCGCATTACTTAAGCACTAGTACAGTCAGCGTCAGAGAAAAGGTACCCCCTATGGTAATGCTCACTTTGGTTTGCCAACCAAGGGACGGTACTTTTTATCTGACACTGACTGTACAATCAGTTATTAGTAACGATATATCTACTAATAGAGTGAACATGAATATCCAATTTTTATTTTCAAAGGTTAAACGAAATAACCTACAAAATAAAATAGTTTTGTTAACCGAATAAACAAATGGAATACTCCAAACACTAAATTCATTTTATCAAAACATTTTATCTCCGTAAAAGTACAGTTATTATCAATATCGTATTACACCATATTGGTTTGATATATTTGTGAAATATAATTCGATAAGTGGGCGGTTTCAATATCTAAAAAATAGATATGTCTGGTTAGGTATTAATGTAATAAATACTAATAGTATTATATGTTTGTAAGTCGAATGCGGGGTGAATATTTGTGTGAACCACAAACGTTTGTCTCGGTCTGGGTGTGTGTGTGAATCAGTGTGTGCGTAGTTTCTGATACCCTAGATACAAGTTTCGAACTTAGATGTCAGTGACTATAATGAGATGATGTAGTGAATGATTATGTTTTAAGCAATATATGTAGATTAGTATGTATTTATAAGAAAAGTAATCATCATTTATTTTCCAGGTTGTAAGAAAACCAATAATGCGGACTGCAAGAAACATGTTCATTGTTAACCTAGCGGTATCAGATGCTCTCGTCTGCTGCGTTGGAACCCCTCTAACACTAATGGAACTTCTGACAAAACACTGGCCTCTACCAGACTGGCCCAGTCTGTGTAAAGCGTGCGGAGCGATCCAAGCAATATCAATATTTGTATCGACAATATCCATTACAGCGATAGCCTTGGACAGATATCAGGTGAATTGTGTTTATTTATTATCGTGTAGCCTTTTTGTTTTGTGGGCGTTTTGGAATGTTTTTGTAGTATTTAGGAGTTACGTTTGTGGATTTTGTTATTGAAAAGCTAGGAAGCATTAATTTAATGAAATAAAACTACTTTGTTATGGTGGTCTTATCTGATAGTGCCATATCTGTGGCCAAGTTCTGGTCCTCAAAAATGAGTCGACACGCAAAGAAAAAAGATGGTTATATTTTGTTTTACATATCCGTTAAAGTAGTTTTATTTCAATGTGTAGTGTCCATGTAAATCAAAGAAATTAGCATTAATTTAGACCAGGTCAGTCGAAAACTCGAAAACGTCATCAGCCTTCTTCAGTCCACTGCTAGACATAGGCAGATGTCTTCCAATAGTTATACGCTCTACTGTAAGATTTTTTGTATTTGGAATTTAAAGAATTGTAACTTACGTAGAAAAAATCCTTATCCCTAAATAATTTTAATGTATCTAATTAAATCACTGTACATTTAAATTGACCGCCCATATACTATATACCACTTTTAAAACCAAAAACCAAGTTACAATTTCCACAAAAAGTAACTTAACCCCTATTAAAAACAGCATATACTCAAGTGGGTTGTGGGTCATAATTGACCCTTCATGTCCCTTATTCAACCCTTTTCATAATCAAACCTGAACTCCTATGGGATGTTTTAAATGGCTATTACTTAAGTGACCTATTTTAGTTTCCACATTTAGGCACTGAAGTTAATTATTAGGAAATACTAGCTGTGCTCTGCGATTTCACCTCGTTTAATTGTCATTCCTGTAAGAATAGGGATAGAATAATAGCTTATAATACTGAAAAATAATGTAGCTTACTATTGGTAAAATATTTTTTCAAATCCGTTCAGTAGATTCAGAAATTACCCCCTACAAACTCACAAACTTGACTGTACACTTAGCTCTATATATTTATTTGACAGGAATTTATTTTATTACGAATAAATATTCCGAATTAAATAAATATATGTTATCTCTTCCATATAAATTAAACATACCTATATTACACTAGTACAACCGTTAACACAAGATATTTCCTTACGAGTCGATAAATTGCCCCAATTCAACATCGTACTATCACGAAACTATCAATACATAGACAACTAGTTTCAATCCCTAATCGGATAAACATTGTTACAAACACCCGGATCTTGTAACCATTCAAATAATGATCGTTACACCGAACGAATTCAATAATTCTCGAAATAGATTCCCGATTTGACGTCATCGGACGCCATTTTGTATCGACTACAAAGAAATTTCTCTTCCTTGTTTTTGAATAATCGTAAAATTTACGCGTAAATTGTTAAATTAATGTCTAAATACGAGTGTTTAACTGGCTGTTATAATGTCGTTAATCTATTTCTCATTTGAGTATTGTGATTCGTGGAATTGTGATTGAAGTTTCTATAAAGATTAAGTAGGTAACGTATGCATTAGTAAAACAAAGAACTGTAGGATTCTAATGAAGAGCAAATGTCTTCCTTTTACTGATAATATTAGTGAATAGAGTTGTAAGAAGCGTGCCGTATTTAACGTTTGTTGATCTAAAATTAAAATCCACGTAAGAAGATCAACCATTTAATCCTAATCCTAACTTAATATTTTAAATACGAAAGTAACTCTGTCTGTCTGTCTGTCTGTTACCTTTTCACGGCTAAACTACTGAACCGATTGACTTGAAATTTGGTACAGGGGTAGCTTATGGTCCGGGAAAGAACATAGGATACTTTTTATCCCGAAATTACCACGGGAACGGAAACTACGCGGGTGAAACCGCGGGGCGCTGCTAGTTACATATACGAGTAATATGTTTTTCAACACACTTGCTCATAAAGGGGCTCTTATTTGTGCAAAAACAGTTGAATAATGACACGTTTTATTCACTAGTGAGTTATAGATTGTTTTTTTAAATTGCTTTGTTTTTAAAAAGTTTCGACACCAAAAAAATAGTGTCCATACATTTTAAAAACAAACTTCAACTATGTTGCCTTACTTTTGGTAGGTCTATGGTCGATTCCATTCATTCATTCATTCGATTGTTTTTTAATACTTATTATTATTATTTTTTTTATAATTTTTTACCTACACAGTTTATATTAAAAAAAAAAACATTAATACTACCTGTTTTTTGTAATGCCGAAATTGATCAAAGTGTAACTTCAGTAAGAAATACTAGTATTGTAAATCACGGTTTTCGCGATACAGGCTTGCCTAGTGCGAAAACCAAAGAAGATATGTACTTAGATTAATTTTACTAACAGCCTTAGGCACTTATTGTTTACCTTTTCTTTTTTTTTTGTATTTACATAACTATGTAAAAGAACTGTGTCCCTGTCTAATGCTGTAAATAAATACATTTTCATTTTCATTTTCAATAAGTATATTCTTTTAGTCTTTGGCCTTATATATTATTATGAATTTCTTCGCAAGTGTGTTGAAAAACGTTGTATGGTACTCGCGTGTATTGATGATTACTATCCTCGGCTATCTTCTGACCCTCGCCTGACGGCTCGGGCCTCAATAGCGCCTCGGAAGTAATCACCAACTTACCTCGCTTGTACCATAAATAACTATTATTTCATGGAACTGAGAACTATCTTTTATAATTCGTTTTTTATTTCCTTTCCTATTTCGTCACCCTAATTAAGGGTAGGCTCGTGCCCCTCGGTGGGGACATTATATGAGCTGATGATGATGATGATGATTTCGTCACCCACGAATGCCTACAAAATCTTTGAATAGGCGTTAGTAGGTATATTTTTAAGTTATCTCAGTTTAGCAAACTCTTTTTAATATTATTATAAGTATCACTTTTAAGTGAGGGAAAGTACTTACTACATATTAACTCAGCTCAGGTTTGCAAGGACGCAAGCAATATTTCTTTCACAGCTACCATGCACGGGCTATATTATGGCATTCCCGCTGCGTTAAACAATTTTACCACGCAGTTTCGTCCACGTTAATATATTTTATAGCCTAGCCAGATTCTTTAATATACGAGCTATGTAATTCTAAAAGATTTTTCAAATTGGACTTAATATTAGCACGTTTTAACAAATAAACTCTGCATCTTCATAATTTAAACTATAATAAAATCTTGAAATTTCTCGTTCAGATAAATCTAAAAAAATAAATAACAAATGGTCAAATGTTATAAGTTTGACGTGTCTGTGTGTGTGTGTGTGTATCTGTCTGTCTGTGGCAACACAGCTTCCGAACGGATGAACCGATTTCAATTTAGTTTTTTTTTTTTGTATTAAAGGGGACTTAAGTGCGAGTGTTCTTAGACATGTTTGATGAAACTCTGTTAACCCGTATAAAAGTTATGGGGGTTTGAAAGTAATTGTGTTGGGGGTTTTTTAAGTTAAAATTAGTTTGACTCAAAACCAGGTTATATTCATAAAAATACCTGTGAACTTAATTCGTTTTTCATTAAAAATCAAATACAAGAAAATTAAAATTCAATTGTATTGACATTTTGTTTTTATCTTTTCTCTTTAGACAAGTCGACTTGCCTATCATTTTAGAACCCGTTGATTTTCAAATATGAATGGCGAACTTCTCCTAATAATCAGATCGAGAAACCAACTGTTTCTAATGACAGAACAAACAGATATTGAATTACAAGTTGGTCATTGACGAGCCAGTTTAACTGATCAGTTCAACTAGCGTCCGTCCAAAAATAATCGTCAATTCCAGTAGGGAAATCTAGTTGGCGTAAAACTTTTGGAGTGACGCCACAGTTTTATGTCTTGACTGATCAGTTCACCTGACTCGTCTATGGCCTTAATCAGATCGAAAAACCAACTGTTTCCGATAACAGCACAAAAAGATATTGAATATTCTGAAGCGACAGGAAATATTCGTTTCGCTCAACATTTTCGTAGCGTTTAATTTATCGTCCAAATGTCGACTTATGATTGGAATTTTTTAACAAATAAATTGAAATAATGAAATGGCGATGTTGAGAATTTATTTCATTAAATTAATATTTATTAAATTAATGCTTTCTAGCAAAATTATTGTTTATTCAATATAGGATCATCGGAACGTTGGTATTTAATGATTAATGACTAGCTGTGCCTTTTGCTTTTATCGAGTAAAACCGAAAAAAAACGGGTAAAAAAATTTTGGAACGAAAAGTATCATACTGATTGTAAGGAACAATGTATTCAATTGAATCTAAATCAGTTCAGTAATACTAACATGAAGTGAGATTTTACCTTAATAAATGTTTTTGTAAAAAATGATGTTTTATAAACAAAAAGAGAAAAACATCCAAAATTCTGTTTTCAACATTCACAACATTTATTTTAGCATACAATTTAATTCCCGAAGGCTTTAAAATAAAATCCTTTAGTAATTAGTATTTTTCCTTATAAAAATAATGGATTTGTAATTTTGAGAATGAGTGATAATTAAAATATTTTTAATTAATTACAGTTTCGAAGATTAAATCTGACATAATTTTTGAACAGATTTTATAGAACAATAGCTTAATGAAAAGTGTGTACATGAGTGACGTTAATTCCTTATAATTAATTTTCAATGTAGGTAACACGAGGCCTCATACGTCGAAAATTTAATATTATTAACGTTCATAAATGGTATTACATAAATTTCAAGGCAAAAAACGTGATTTTTATGATAGAGGCAAATGTACAATATTGCATAGGGGTCACTTTACAACTTTTATTTACTGTGTCCATGGACTCCGGTATTTTAGAAGATTGGTATTTAAGAGATTACAAGTAAGTATGTTGAATAGGATATTAGATGAAGGGAGAGGAGGAACAGAAAATTCAGAAGAGAGCAATTGAATTTCCTACGTATAGCTATTTTATTAACGTTATCACTAACTTAACATTTGCATATAGCAATAACTATTAAAAATTTAAAAATCCCCCAACACAATTACTTTCAAACCCCCACAACTTTTAAACGGGCCAACCGATTTTCATCAAACATGTCTAAGAACACTCGCACGTAAGTCCTTTTTCATAAAAAAAAACTAAATTGAAATTGGTTCATCTGTTCGGGAGCTATGATGCCACAAACAGACAGATACACACACACACATATACACACACAGACACGTCAAACTTATATAAAAAGAGGGGTGTCCCTCTTTTTGCGTCGGGGGTTATAACACCCTTCTTTTTGTATGAAAAATTAGTATGACCAACTTCGTTAAAGAGATTTCCTTTTTACAAAAATGAGGCACAATATTATTAAAGTTTATTTTGTTATAATAGCCATAATCTTTAGAACAAAATCTTTGTGCTCTCATAGAGCTTAAAGTTAAACCACATGGCACAGCTAGTCCTAACTAATATTATAAATGCGAAAGTAACTCTGTCTGTCTGTCTGTTACCTTTTCACGGCTAAACTACTGAACCGATTCACTTGAAATTTGGAACAGGGGTAGCTTATTATCCGGGAAAGAACATAGGCTATGTTTTATCCCGAAATTCCCACGGGAACGGGAACTACGCGGGTGAAACCGCGGGGCGCTGCTAGTTTAGCAATAAAACCCTGAGCGAAGTTCAGTCGCCCTAGTAATACAATGAAACAGAGATAAACATTGCATCTGTCGAGTTTCAGATATTGATTTCATACTCCATTATTTATCAGCACATATCTGAAGAGTTAAGTGTAATGAACTTAACACTAAACCACTACAGAAATGATAAAACCACTTTATGATACCGGTGTGGGTTATTCTATTAGATATGTAGCTGATTTTTCGAAGTTTTTGTAGAAAAAAACAACAGATATTATTATTGTTTATGTGGAAAATCTACATTGATTCATAATAAAAGTAGTTTTTTGAAAAGTATTTTTTCCACATAAGTGAAATTTTAGGATAAGGAGGAGAGAACGACGTCCAAAATTTGGAGTAGTTGACTCACCCACAATCGGTTAAAGTACTGGGTGAGATGACCAGTAAGAAAATCACAAGGTGGCTACTCACCTAGTGGGTGAGTTTTTAGTGGTTGAGTAGCCACCTAAGCCTAAAAAGTATCCTTATGTGTTATTCCTAGTAACAAGGAACATCTTTACCACATCTTAATCGGTTCAGTATAGTTTTTGCGTCAAAGACTTGTTAGTCCGTCAACACTTGGTTGTCAACTTTGATAAGTTGCATCCATTCATCTAAACTTTTGCCTATAAAATATCCGCGTTAGTACATTGTACACATTTAATTAACGTAAACGTATGATGCTGGGCAAAACGATACTGCGAGCGCATCTCACTCCTCCTGATGAAGGCTACCGTATGTGGTTGATAGTATTGTAAGTAATTGGGTATAGTTGTGAGTGGGTAGTTTCCGCAATTAGACTTCTGCAGTTTGGGTCCTTTGTCATTGTTATTCGAAACACAGTTGTACGATTCTATGATCAAAGGCCATCTATAATACTAATACATAGATATACTCGTATTAATGTCTGTATTTATACCAAAGGGTATCTATAATGACTATTACTTACTTAACATAACATTATTGGTGATCTCAAATGCTAAATATTTTACACCCAATTATATTAATATTCAATCGTAGCCCATACTATTGAGATTGAATTAATTTCGACGACCTCGATGGCAGAGTGGTCACCATGCCAGACTGCCATACGTAAGGTTGCGGGTTCGATTCTCGTGCGGGTGAATATTTGTGTGAACCACAAATGTTTGTCTCGGTCTGGGTGTGTGTGTGAATGAGTGTGTGCGTAGTTTCTGATACCCTAGATACATGTTTCGAACTTAGTTTGGGGTCAGTCAATCAATCAATCAATCAATCAATTTATTTATATCTTCAAATGTAGTTACAAATTATTTGACATGGTCATCGAGACATTACTTCCCGTGGTAGTTACAATAAACTGTGTTAGGGTGAAGTAAGGCCTCTCAAACCACGTTCACAAAAATATATAACTAACATAAGAATTTAAATAGATACCTTATAAACTAACATATATATTTATATACTTAAATCTACAAGTTTAGGGAGTTCTCTTCGGTCTCGCCTCCCTAAAGCGTCTGAATGCCACTCCTGCAGGCCAGAAATCGGGAGTGAGGAACATGTCCTTGTGCTTTGCAGGTACCTGTAGCATGTAGGACTTGAGTCAGTTACTATAATGACATGATGTAGTGTATGATTATGTAGTGAATTATTATATTAGTCGTTAGAAAATAGCAATCACGGATAGGTCCACCTATGAATGACTTAGATCGCAGGAGAAATACCAATACACTTAAAATCAAAATTTCATTACACACACCTGCAAACGTTTCCCAACCAAATCAAATCTACCCCAAAAATAGAGGTTAACGTAACAAACATACGAAAAAATACAGAAAATGTGTAAGATTTCTCCAAAGTTGACATACAGCATGGTCCCTTGAGGTTGGAATCAGATAGGCGTGAGTCGCCACAAAAAGGTTCAGCTATGAAACTATGAGGTACGATCGATACAAACCAATTTTCGGAGTCACGCACTCTGAATCCCTTGGCACTTAATTCGATAGGATATTATTTTCTAAAATCTTTAAGAGTTTCATGTTTCTATAGATAGGTGCTCTCAATTTCCGTGTATTATTAAAAAAAAGGTTAAGGTTATGAAAGATAGGATGACCTAAACCAACCTGTAAATTTTGCGTCACCGCTCCATCTAGGCGGCACAGAGTTCGACATACCCCGTTGTTCCCCTGGACGGCGGGAAGACGTAATGTCTTACCCTTTGAAAAAAAAAGGTTAACATTTTAGTTATGTGAATACATACAAAAACAAAAAGGCGCATGCAATTGTCTTGCAAATTCCCAGAACAGTCGGATTTTAATACTCGCAACGCTTTATTTATTGTCATTGTACTAATTTTAAAGGATCATTTGCTTTCGCAATAAATGTATTTAACATTTAGTGCAAAAGCAGTATTTTCGAAAATTTATTCTGCGAAAACTTTTCACCGATGTTCAATATACTGCATTGTTGACGTATTGTTACTTTAATTGTACACTGAAACATGGAACTACAAACAATTTTAGTGAGACAATTTTATACAGCAAATTAAACATAAGTACTTTATTTAAGAAAAAGCTGATAATGTTTGACCCATTAAAAACATTACTGTCATTTAGTAAAGTAAGCTATATTTTGTCTCGAGTTTTTAAAGCAAACTTAGGACTTGTATCTTTTTCTGCCTTACCTATATCTTAATGAGATTTGGCGGGATATTAGTAATTTATGTGAAGCGACTGCTATCAGACCCTTACGAACCAGAGGTATAACAAAATACTATTATTTTATGTAAAAAACTGCAACAAGCTTTTGATTAATTTGATAAAGGCTGTCCACTCTCGTTAGACCTATTGGGTGATCGATAGTCGGAACGGATAATCAACTTTGTGTATAACGTGTGCTGATGATGACTGTACCAGTAATTGTTGAAACTACTAATTGTAGAAATTAACAACCGAGTAGACACATGAGCTCGTTAATGCTCACTCGAAATCATGTGACTGTACCGTAATTCGAGTTAGAGTTTGTATCATTGAAGCAAGAGATTTCAATAATGATGGTTGTATCGTTCAAACTACGATGTATTTATAGTAGTTATAATTCTTGATTTTAAATACATTTACTATATAGGAAGGAATAGTATTTACTCACCTAAAACAATAGTAACTAACTATATAAGTTTGAGATTATTTTTAATAAAACAAACATTTTATATAGGTACTTAGTTTTATTTTGAAAAAAAAAAAACTAATCCAAAAACATAGAGATCCCAAACTCTTATAATTTAAATTATCTCTTTATCAGACCTCAGTTTCTAGAAAATAAATCCAATAACAAAAGCTAATCTATACATTTTGTTCGCAGTTGATCGTGTATCCAACCCGCCCTGGTCTGCAGACGATGGGAGCTCTCATCACCATGTTCTTCATTTGGGTGACAGCATTCGCCCTCGCATCACCTCTCTACATCTTCCGAAGTCTCAAAACTCACAAACTAGGCCTCATAGGCATGGACTCATTGAGTTTCTGCATAGAAGACTGGCCTATTGACGATGGAAGAGCTATCTATTCTCTATTTAGTTTAATATTTCAATACTTACTACCAGTCCTGGTCGTGGTTATAGCACATGTCCAAATACATCGAAGATTAAGAGGCAGAAGACGGATGACCAGAAAAACTCCAGCTATACTAATAGCAATAGCAGTTACTTACGTTATTAGCTGGTTACCTTTAAATGTGTTTAACTTAGTAGCAGATTTTAGTGCCGCACCGTTTATGGATGAGAAAACAATGACAATAACGTATGCTGTTTGTCATATGTGTGGCATGTCGAGCGCTGTATCGAATCCTCTTCTGTATGGATGGTTGAATGACAATTTTAGAAAGGAATTTGAGGAAATTCTTTGCTGCTGTAAAAAGAGGCAGCTTACAAAAAACCCGAGGACCAAAAATAGGAAAATGGAAACAGAGTTGACTGCTTTAGCGCAGTTGGAGCACACGGTGACTGCAAACACGAAAACGTCTCAGTGTTCCCAGATTTTCTGACTAAAGTCTTGCTTCAAATAGCATGAACAGAGTATAGAAATGCAGATCCTATGAACTGCCAAAGACTTCTTTTAGTGTAAAGTGTAAAAAGTTCCTTCGCGATAATCGTTAAGTATGTAAAATTTAATATTAATTATGTATAGAAAATCTGTAAATTTGTAGATAGCCTATTAAATATTGCGCTGTACGTTTTATTGAGCCCAAAACGTAGAGTGCGAATATTTTTCAAATGAAGCCTTAATTCAAAATAGTTGTTAAAGTTTTTTTTAATAAATAAATTAAGAAAATTGTGATTTTATTAAATACCTAGATGTTTTACCTTTTTATTTACATAGGGAGCAAAATGGCAGGTCGCCTGATGGTAAGTAGACGGTCAGCCATTAAGATAACAGGATATTAGGACAAGAGAGGATAGGCTCCTGACTAATCACTCACGGTGATAAACTACTACTTCTTGACGCCAACGACGATAACAACGAAAATATAAAAATATATGTAAAATCGAATATTCCAATTACCTTAATCAATTGAAACATCAAACGTATCCAAAAATAGAATAAGTAACAATCTCTTCTGAGAACGTTTTCGATTATAGAAGAACATATAAAATAATGTTTAATTAACTTTTACGACTACCAAACCAACACCAAAACAACGAATTCAAATAAAAACATGCCTAAAGAAAATTAATATTTTTGTACTCGTACATTTTGTATTGATTCAAAAATATGTTTGAAGATATTTTCCAATTATTCATTTTGTTTACAAGTACGTATTTAACATAACTTTTCAAACCATCGTGAAAATCTAGATTCTATCAATGAATATAAAATTCTTATCTCCCTTAGTCACGTCATGCGTTGAAAGCTACTGAACTAAATTAGATATTGCCTTTTTTGTTATGTTTGTTAATACGTTTAAGTAAATACTATGGAAAAAATGTTCTCATGCAAAGTCAGGGCAGGTTGCTAAATACGTATAAAATTAATAAATTATAGTTTAAAAAAACTAAAAAACACGCTTTTTATAGAAAACCGAACTAAAAAATAGAAAATAAAAAAAAGCGTGGGGTGCTTTTTAAAATATTGACACCATGCACCCCACGCTTTTTTTTATTTTCTATTTTTTAGTTCGGTTTTCTATAAAAAGCGTGTTTTTTAGTTTTTTTAAACTATAATTTATTTTCTACTTTTTAGTTTGGATTATTTATAATAGCTTGTTTTTTTAATTTTAAACTATTGCACGACTCATGATGCGAAGCATCAGAGAGTGCTTTACGATCGAAAAATTTTTTTCGCCTTATTTTGGCAATAAATTAACAAAAATCATATTTTGCAAATTGAAAAATGGAATAATTTTATCAAATTAGTGTATTGTCATCGGTCCTCAATAAATCTACAAAGTTTGAACGAAATCTGGCCGTTTAAAGTGGGTCAAAATAGCGCCCAAAGAAGTCGGTTACAAACAAACATACAAACATACTAACATACAAACATACAGGTGAAGCTAATAAAAAGCGTGTAAAAAGGTCATTTTTCTTACCATATTTCTTTTAAATATTATGGACCGATTTTTATGCTTTTATTCATGATCGTTAGTACGTTTATAACTTCAATTTTTTTTTAAAGTATATCACAGAAAATCTTTGATTTAATTTCGATTTAAATCAACGAGAGAAAGTTTTAGTTATTTTTAATGATGAACAATTGTTGAACAGCTTTTTTTATACAAATTACAGACAAAGCAACATTAATCTTGACATTATTCATAATTACAAGCCTCTCCGAAAACTATTATGATGTAGAAATAGACGAAAGAACTTACCCTCCAGACTTAAAACTTGGTTTAATCAACAAAACAGAACATGACATGATCATGCAAGAATGCATGATCGATTACATTACTTGTAAAAACTCACTGAGTAAGTATTTCTTTAGTTGTATTATCATCATCGTTTAGTCGCTGATGAATAGCTGAACAAAGGCATCTATACTATCATCATTCATTCATCATCACCAGCCTCTTCACGTCCATTGCTGGACACTAGCGCCAATGTGCTCTGTCGGTTGCACGTCGTATCCACTCTCTCACTCCCCCTGCGCAAATCATCGCTCCACCTAGCCACAAGACGTCCTAAACTACGTTATAAACCATAACTACTCTTAAATAAAGGTTTTTAAATTTTGCTTATTTCATTCCAAACATGGCTTAGGTTTCCTGATGGAAACTTAGATGGTGATCCATCTAAGTCTATAAACTAAGTTAAAGGGCTTGAAACATATAGTTAAGAGTGAATAAAGTACCCTTTATACGAGCATGCTACATTTTAGGCTGTCATTGCTTACCATCAAGTGCAAGCCTATTAAAAAAACAATTTAAACTTAAAGACCTATTTCTAAATTTAAAATTAGAATAACCCGACCACGGACAAAAGTTTGCGTGTCCAAATTATTATAATGAAACCGTTTAGTGACTTGAAAAGCAAAAAATACTGGTGATGGAACTTCAACATTTAGTTCAGATCATAATCTAAATAAATGTTGTTATTTTACAATGGAAAATACCCAAAGGAACGAAGAAAATAAACAATATCGTTAAATACATTCTATGAAGGTTAAACGAATGTAATCTCGTCATAATTAAGTACTTACATTGTGTTTATGTCAGTTTATATTAATTCTCAAGTGATTGATGGGAAAAGCTCCAAATATTTTCTGCTGACCCCACTAGCTAATACACGTGAATTTGTTTCATTTTATCCAAGATTCTTTATTGTTATGTCCAAGAGTGATGAAGTATTAAATACTCCTAATGTTATAAACGCGAATGTTTGGATGAATGGATGTTCGTTACTCTTTCTCATTAAAAATATTGAATCGATGTAGATGAAATTTGGTATTTTCGGTAATATTTCTTAGACTGTAATGTTTTTTATATAAATTATTTGGTCAACAGATACTCATGATAAACTTCATATATTTTGCGCTAAAAGTGGATATGATCAATATATGGTATTTAATAATACATGCGACATGATGTACGTTACGTGTAAAACTAAAGATGGTAAGTATTTTTTTTTATTGCGATCAAGTGACGAGACGAGTGAGGTGGACAGGTCACCTGATGGTAAGCTACACCCTGCCCAATTGCCCATAACAGACACAGTGTACAACACTGTACTGCGCTCATCACCCCGAGACATCAGTTGGTGAGTCTCCCATTACAGACACAGTATACCAACACTGTACTGCGCTCATCACTCCGAGATATCAGTTTGTGAGTCTCCCATTACAGACACAGTATAATAATACTGTACTGCGCTCATCGCCCCGAGACATCAGTTGGAGAGTCTCCCATTACAGACAGTGTACAACACTGTACTGCGCTCATCACCCCGAGACTTCAGTTGGTGAGTCTCGTGAGCCCAGTAATTTCATTGACTACATTGCCCTTTAAACTGGAACGCAGTAATGTTTTGCTATACTAAAATACGCGAGGATCTTAACTAGGCTAAATGTGGGTGTAATCTCATGTGGTTCTACCAAATATGACTCGAAAACAAAATAAAAACGATTATGTTATTTCAAGAAATACTTCTCTTTCAGAATGGCATTATCAAAAAGATGGAGACTGCAATTTCTTTTAAGACTTTTTCAAATCTCCATTACAGAAGGTTGACGTCATTATTTATGTTTTTTCCTAACATATCATAAATATTAATTTACTCATTGAATATCTTAATCATGCTGAATATATTTTTTAATAAATATTTTTAGTAGACTGTTTTTCGAAATAAACCTCTATAATTTGCGCGGTCTGCGAAATTTTTGGCCAAACCAACTGGAGTTTCGAGTTCTTTAACTTACCGGAACTGATAAAATTATAAGCCCGTTCGGTGACAGACACCAAATTACTGCTATGATGGTACCAGATGTTGATTAACCACACAGATGTCAACGCTTAGTATCTACTAGCTAAAGTGGTTGGCTAGTGTTATATGTCCATATTTTCTTTTATTTTTATGACATGGAAAATAAACTTTTGTGAATTCTGAAGAGTTTAATTTCTTATTTAAGAATTATTAGACACCTTTATTAATAATTACTATTAGGTTATCCTAATATTTGACTTCTTAATCCTAGTTTAGTACTATTACAACAAACAATCTACAACTAAGGTATTTTATAACACTGCACGTTTAAATTAAGAAGTATAATAAAATCTCTTCAAAAAACCTCATTCAAACGAAAAAAAAATCTCTATATATTTTCATCAATTAGCCTTTGTGACATCTAATTTAAAACCACATCCATCATAATCTTTAACAAGACGAAGTCTAATAACCGCAATAAGTCAAGACACAGTACAGCTATTTTTAGAATAAGCCTTTGCAGATAAATTTACTGGTTTGCGGATTTCTTCATCATTATTTCACAGCAAATAATGCAACCTAAATATGATTTGTAAATGTGGAAACATTTGTTCTTCTGTCTTCAAACTTAAAAGGCTCGTCCAAACAAAGACACATTTTTTGGCCATCCAATCACGAAAGACGCATGATTTCTTTTCATAAATAGAAAATGTTTTTTCAACACACATGCTCATAAAGGGGCTCTTATTTGTGCAAAAGCAGTTGAATTGACACGTTTTATTCACTAGTGAGTTATAGATTGTTTTTTTAAATTGCTTTAATTTTAAAAAAGTTTCGGTACCAAAAAAATTGTGTCCATACATTTTAAAAACAAACTTCAACTATGTTTCCTTACTTTTGGTAGGTCTATGGTCGATTCCATTCATTCATTCATTCGATTTTTTTTTAATAAGTATATTCTTTTAGTCTTTGGCCGATCACCATTGTTGTGTTGGATGCGCGCGTATAGAAAAACTGTTTATTTATTATCGAAAAATGATAATTTCTTCGCAAATGTGTTGAAAAACGTTGTATGGTACACGCGTGTATTGATGATTACTATCCTCGGCTATCTTCAGACCCTCGCCTGACGGCTCGGGCCTCAATAGTGGCTCGGAAGTAATCACCAACTTACCTCGCTTGTACCATAAATAACTATTAATATTCAAATGTTTTATCTCAGCTGCGATTTTAATCCAGGACCATGAAGAAGTATGGCTTTTCTACTAAGTTTCTCTGTAGTTCATCTCTTTCTCTTCTTCTCATTAAAGCTCTACCACTGAACTACTAAGTGCCTAAACTATTAGCTGTCGATAATCTTAAATATTAGGATTAATTTCTTATAGTTTTTGTGCCACACACTTAGGTTAGTATTTATTTTATCAGATCGACCATCCGTCTAGTGTGACGTCGACCTACGCAGCGCTTGTCGATCCTTGGCCATCCATTTAGGAACCTTTCTGTCCCAATGAACAGTTTCTCGTAATATGGGACCGTATAAAGGTCGGAGATAATGAGAATGATATTAGTAGTTTATGACAAGACACGTTGGAGTAAAAATCTTTAAATTTTGAAAAGAACTTGATTTATCGGTCTGACGATCTCGATGGCGGAGTGGTCACCATGCCGGACTGCCATCCGTAAGGTTGCGGGTTCGATTCCCGTGCGAGGTGAATATTTGTGTGAACCACAACTGTTTGTCTCGGTCTGGGTGTGTGTGTGAATGAGTGTGTGCGTAGTTTCTGATTCCCTAGATACAAGTTTCTAGCTTAGTTAGGGGTCAGTTACTATAATGAGATGATGTAGTGAATGATTATGTTATGTTATGTACAGTCTCGGAATGAAAAGGTTCGTCACCTTAGAGTCGGTTTTCATTTGCACTAAGTAAAGCAAGAAAAAAATATACCAACATACCAGCGTAAGAAACAGTGATGCTAACATTTAAATAAATAATATGACGTTTGCTATCGAATAAGGATTTGCTTGATCTTTCTATCCTTTTTTAAACACTGCCTTGTGCGCGCGGCATATAAAAACCTCTTTGATATTTTGCAATGATGACATTGACCGATTGACAATAGTTTTAACAGAGATGATAATGACAGGTTGAACCAACAAGAAGGTTTTAGTTTATAAAACATAAACATCTTGTTGACAAGATAAATAGTCAAACAACACTGATCGGAATAATTTTGAACTTTATCAACGAACAGTAGAACATTATTTTCCCTAATTCGAGTCTATTTTGTAACATAGTTTCAAAAGGTAATATCATCGCGACACATTAATCGAATCAATTTGAAAATTGACGAACCTTTTCGTTCCGAGACTGTACCTTTGCCCAGCAGTAGGAATGTCAAAGTAGGTGTATTTTGATAAATTAATAAACCTGTATGTATCGTATTTATTAAAAATACAAAGACCCCACTAAAACTCATTACTTCGATTCAAAGAAAATATTTATAAATCTAACTAACAGCGTCTTTCCCAAAATATCAATTCAAGTTGAGTACCAATTAATCCATTAAGAAATTTTCCTAGTATTGAAATCAAGACATTCGCTTCCCCTTGAATGTATTAGCTTTCATAAAACTGCCAAAAATATGCGATATCCTTTGAAGAAAAATGTTTTTAGAAATTATTTCTTTGTCAAAAGATGATTGAATCGGTAACGGAAAATATTGAAAGCAAAGTTTGATAATACAATTGCGAAGTAATTTCCTCTTTATCTTTAAAAGGTATTAAGGTAACCGTAGATACCTTAGTGTGTGGATCAGTATGCTGACTATTGCTCAAAGAAGTTACAGCTAAAATGTTTGACAAATCCAACATAATCGCGTTTATGTTAGAAAATGAGAATAAAAATGTTAACTACCTTTATTTAAATAGCCATAAAATACCGATACTTTCTGCTGGAATTGAACAAATATGTCATATTTACCTTATAAACCTAATAAATTCAAAAGATTCTGCCGTTTTTCTATTAAATCTAAATACTATGTAATCCATTATCGCCAAATATTCGCTTAAGCACTCGCGTGCAACTGAATCGACACAAGCGAAGAATATGTACTCAGTTCTTAGATATTTCTAAATCTATATACATATGGAAAATCGTGGTAGTTACACTATTTATAACTCAAGAACAGCTGAATTGATTTGACTGAAAATTAGTACGGAGGTAGCTAAAAATCAGGAGAAGGACATGGAATACTTTTTATTCCGAAATTCCCACGGAAACGGGAACCACGCGAAAGAAATCGCGGGGCACAGCTAGTTGATGATAAAGAATATATTTTCTGACTTCTTAGAATTGTTGATGAAAATGTACTTGTATAAAAATATTTGCGTTTAAAAGCAGCACTATTTATCTGTTTATTACTTAGCTATTAGTTTTCATAGTTTAACGAAAGTAACTGAAATGAACGTTTATTTAAGAATATTTAATATCCGGTAATCTTGAATAGTCTTTCAAGGAATTCATAGTTAAAGTTTCTTTGTTTTAATTTAAGTTTAAAATACCTTTTTATTAAAAAGGAAATTGTTTGACGACTATTTACAAAATAAGAAAGTAATGAGCTGCTATCGGCGGATAAGTTTAATACTATCAAAATAATAACAAATAAATAAAAAAAATAAAAAACCCCCAACACAATTACTTTCGAACCCCCATAACTTTTAAACGGGTCAACCGATTTTCATCAAACATGTCTCAGAACACTCGCACGTAAGTCACCTTTAATACAAAAAACTAAATTGAAATCGCTTCATCCGTTCGGGAGCTATGATGCCACAGACAGACAGATACACACACACAGACACGTCAAACTTATAACAACCCTCTTTTTGCGTCGGGGGTTAAAAAAAATAAAACATTTCGATTCTTAAATAATCGAACAATTTATATTCTTAAGTTGCCAGCAAACATTTGTGTGCATGACGATTTCTATATATTCTTAAGGCCTATTTCAAGACCTTCAAGTACCGGTACTCACCAAGTATATTTAGTTTTGTCTCTGTCTTACTTTATATCAAGTGACAAAGACAAAACATGTGAGTGGCTACTCGGAACGTTACTTGAAGATGGTGAAACAGGCCCTAAGTCTAATTATAGTTTTCCGTAGTTTTCCATTGTAAGAAGTTTATTCTAAAGAACTCCTTTTTATTATAAATTAAAATCTGAAAGAACAGTCTGAAAACCAGCGCTGTACTGAGATCTCGGTCTCAGTACAGCTAAAGCTAAAGACGGCTCCCATTGCTACATGTTTTTCTTTTCCTAGTTTTAAGTTTTTTTTCTTATGTTTTCTTATTAATGTAGGCATAAATGATTTTTTATTTTATTCATTAACATCTTGTATGTCTCACCAAACTCCATTCTAAAAAAAGAAATTTATTATGTTAATAGTAAATTCCAATTAATAGTAAATTGCTGGATAAGGAGCTGGCGAAGGACAGGGACAGATGGAGGGATTTGGGAGAGACCCTTGCCCAGCAGTGGGACGGTACAGGCTGATAAAAAAAAATAGTAAATTATTTTGTTGGTAAAATATATTATTCTAAAAACTGTATAATAACATTTATGTTCCAACAAACTTTAACCACATTAGGTGATAGTTCAACCAGATTTCGCATATAATAACAGTAGCTAATAGATACAGTATATTACAAAAATCAGTGACAATCAGGCCTCGACAACACAATCCAGAGAACAATACCTCAATTTGTGGTTAAACCAAAGTAACTTTTGTACGTTCTAACTACCCGTAATGTCAACTAGGGGATAACAAAGGGAATCGAAAGCTTAACGCGTCATTCGAAGGACAATTTTACCTTATCAACTACTTAGGAAAATTGGAAGATTACACCAAACGAACGGCGAAATTACAATAAGGAAAGTAGATTTTTAACTAAGATATTCAAAATTACAAAATTTGAAGACAATTTTTAATTTTGTTAATTTTTGGTGAACATTTTGAGTATTAAAGATCGTTTTATAAGGAAATTTAACTATTGTTTTACATTAACTGCACCCCGCGGTTTCATCCCGTAAAAATTGAAATCCCAATCCCTTGATAATATTTGGAAAAATAGTACGAATTATCCTTGTCCCTCGTGATAAGGAATATCTGTATCAAATTTCGTCTAAATCGATTCAGTAGTATTGAGGTGAATGAGTAACAAACATCCATCCATCCAAACAAACATTCACATTTATAATATTTCTAGCGGCGTCCCGTTTCACCCGCGTAGTTCCCGTTCCCGTGGGAATATGGGGATAAAATTATTCTAAAAACCTTCCCAATGAATCACTATATCTATTAAAACAAACCGCATCAAAATCCGTTGCGTAGTTTTAAAGATCTAAGCATACATAGGGACATAGGGACAGAGAAAGCGACTTTGTTTTATACTATGTAGTGATTAGTACGATTTTACGGGTATCTTGGGAATAAATAAAGCTAGTAAAACAACTCAACTCTTAAAGGCTAGATAAGTAATTTCAAGGAAAAAGTGATAGGTTGAACATTAAATAATTTCCATAGTTTTTTGTATATTTTCTTAGAAACTTTTATATATCCCAGTAACAAAATAAACTAGCCAAACCACATAACTTAAATAAAATACCTAAATAAAAGATTTCACGAGAAAAAAGGAAAGTATTCAACATTACATAGTGTAATAAAATTTTGTGTAAAGATATTTTGATTTTAGGGACCAAAGATGTGCGGTTTTCTAGGGAAGAAAAAAAAGTAAGTATAACTAACAAGTGCCTAAATTAAGTAAGGATTATATAGGATAGGACTACAGACCCGTTTTAGCATGACTAAAAGTTTTTTCTTTTATCCTTCAAAACAAATGCCAATCAGTGCACAATTGATTATAGTCAGTCTGTAATGGTATAAGTTGGTAGCCGACTGCAGACAGCAGCAGCAGACCACAAGTCGCCGCGCCACTACTGGTTTGTATGTATTTCTATGAAATTTACATTGGTAGTGGGCGACATGAAGCTTCGCGTCGCCGAGCAACAAACGGCGAAGTGTCATGAAGACGTTAGGCGGCAAAGTGTGGTCTGTTACTGCTGTCTGCAGTCGGCTACCAACATATACCTTAATGCCTTGTGCATATTGTACAAATTAGTTTTCTAAGAACTAATAGGAGTTGGCTGTCAATGGTAACTAGTCGACCTTCAATATCTAATAAGCTTCAAGAATAAGAAGAAATGATTCTAGAAAGAAATAAACTACGCATTTTTATAACTACACTGGACTGCTAAAGTTTTCGGGTTCGATTCACGTGCGGATTATTTTGTGAACCCCAAATGTTCATCTCGGTGTGTGTATGAGTGTGTGCGTAGTTTCTGATACCTTAGATTCAAGTTTCGAACGGATTTCGGATACTATAATGAGATGATGTAGTGAATGATTATGTTATGTACATAATTAAAGATGATGTTGTACTTACTTCTCCAACTGTTGCAGTTTTCATATTCCATTTCGCAATAATTACTAAAAGTTCTAAACATACCATCGTAATGGCGGGCACATATAAGGTTTTGTCTGAAAGGAAAATAAAATGTATGCCACGATTGTTATAAAAACATTGTGAAGAAACTTGCACACATCTTCGAATATTTTTGTGCAGTTGAGGCTTGGCTTTTACTAATTTATGTTAATTATTTAAATAAAATAAAATAAATCCTACTATTATTATAAAGCCGAATGTTTGTGAGTGTGGATGTTTGTTCCTCTTTCTCTTGCTTATACATACACCAGAATAACACATATGATACTTTTAATTCCGAAATTCCCACGGGAACGGGAACTACGCAGGAAGAATGTGTGTGAAGTCGCACCAACCCGCACTAGGCCAGCGTGGTCGACTAAAAGCCTTATCGCCCTCATGTAGGTTAGGCTCGAGCACCTCGCCCTCGGTATAAAATATAATAAAGTAGATGTTTACAAATAAATTTTAAAATAATTAATCTTTAATTAAATGAAAGTAACGGGATGTTCGTACACACTTATTTAGGTCAAATCCCTCGACTAGTTTCAGCCACATTCGGTGGCCTTCATCAGGAGGATGAGTTCGATGCGCCCGCGACGTCTCGCTCTGCCCGTTACTTTCATTTAATTAAACATAATGTCGTGCGTTTCCTTTAATAAAAAATAATTAATCTTACTTATATTGTCTAGGACATCTCGTTATAAAAGTTTTGCAGCCCCAGTTTATTAAATTAGATTTTTTAAAGTTAGACCCCTTTGGATAATATCTGACTCTAGTTGGTCGCGGGTGAGCTTTGTTGACATAATTTGATGATATTACTGCGAATAAACTGAAAACTAAAACGAATAAAATAATATTTAGAGTTTTATAATATCAGATAAAGGTTTTAAATAAATATTTGATTAACTCGCAAATCCTGTGGAAATTTTGGTACTTATAAAAAGTATTATTTGTGTTGTAATTCCTAGTTGTGAATATTTATTACCCTAAAACGTAAAAAGTGCTGAACCGATTTAGATAAAATTTGGTACAGATGTTCCTTATAACACACAGTATACTTTTTAATTAATACTCCATTACGACCAGCAGCTTCAAAAGTAAAAATAGCTCTAATGCTCCGACTTCCGGTAGGAGATGGCATCTAAAGAAGAAGATACTGTTTAAACTGGAATTCCCACGATGCATGTCTATAAAATACTTTACCTAAAATAATTAACTCGATCACTTTGTATGCCGATATCATAGCAATACCGCGCAGAGAATTTTACTAACACAGTTTTGGTTAGGCAATTTTAGATAAAAATTTTCAATAGCAATAAAATTTCAATAATTTTGTTGATATACAATATATACCTTTTATTTTTATTTATACCAGTAATTTATTTACCGCGGTTTTGACTACGTAAATTTATTTTTCTATCGAAATCATAGCTATTTTGTATCTACTAATATTAAAAAGAAAATATTAGCAGGAAAGTTAGTCATTAATACGAACAAAACCACAGGGACCTGCTACTGCGGACTAGTTGAGTATGTGCGTCGAGGTTATATAACAAAAAATGTAATGTAACATTGTTATTTAAACTACTTACTTAATAATTTTAAGTAGATGTGTTCATCACTTTTATATCATCTTTCGCTGTTCACATGATGAAAGAGGACGCGAAACGCTTCGTGCGTGCTCGTGGAACATCAACTATGTATGGGTGACGCTTATCTTTCAGTGGTAGAACGGAGCTGGGGAATTAAGCGGTGCAGTTCCGATGCACACTTTCCAAAATGTATCCGATAAAAAATCGATGAGCTAACAACTTTTCGCCTGTGCTCAAGACTTTGGTCGAGTCGACGAGAGACTGGTTGCTAATGAGCCTATTTCGCCTCTCTCTTGAGATTGGCATAGTTCTGA